>CM072536.1:22577750-25221500 GCA_036898165.1 Silybum marianum | reverse complement strand
ATCGTCTTCTTCTTCCTCCTAACCTTCCTCATCCCAAGGTTCCAAGTGCTCATAATCAATGGTGAGGGAAGGATGAGGATCATTTAGAATGAGATCTACATCATCTGGAGCAGAACAAGGTTCATTGGCGTTGGCTGTTAGTTCATCATCAACAACATAAACATGTGTCTTCTCCGCCTCTTTGTCATCATCATTATAAGGAGTAGTAATACGAGTAATGAACTTGTTGGTCCTGTTAAGGGTAATGACTAATAAGTAGAGAATTGTTGAAGGGGGGGGGGGTTGAATACAGTTACACAGGATATTTCACTTTTTAAATTTTTTATGATAAAATTATCAAGAATTACACTTAGAAAACTGATTGTTGTGGATAAGAACAGATAAATATATTCTAACAATCTAAAACACTTAGTGAAAACAAGAGTACAACAAAACACAAAGTAAGTTAAAAATAGTTTTCAGAGGGCCGAATCGAAGCTAAACGCTTAGTTTGCATGGATGCTCTTCTTCTCCTTTTATAGTGCTCATGCATTAAATGCATGAGGACACTTGTCACAATATCATTTGTTAGCCGTATATTCTTTGGACAAAAGATGATGCCATTCCTTATAGTACTGAAGAAAGGACATGGCACTGTTCATCTTTTCTTCATGTCTTAAGTTGTCACATCAAGCTTTTTAGATAAGGACAAAAAATCCTTTCTGGAAAGTTAAGGAGCACGTCTGAACTTAAACTTGATGCACGCACACGTTCTTGTAGTTATTGTGAATAAATGACATCTTCATAAATACCTTCCGAATAAACAAAATAGAGTACCATCCGAGCTTATGAGAGGTTATGATTCAGCTAGTACACCTATCGGCTACCAGCAGATTCTTTGCTACAACTTATTCTATTGATTCGACAAGTGAATAACATGGATTTGGCAAATAATTCTGAGGTACTATCGGCAACCATATCTCCATTTTCCACAACGTTGATATGTTTCCTTATGTATCAGTTAGTCTTCGATTTGCTGAACTTGTTGAGCTTGGCCAGTCCTTTTTGTTCTTTCGAACAATATAATCTTTTGGATAGTCTTTAGCAAGATGAAAAGTATCACCACAGTTGTAGCATTTTCTGTACACGACAAACTTTCTTTGGAGAGCATAAGACGATAATGTCCTTGGATGGGATCGTCGAGTGAGAAGCACCGATTCCAAGTCTTGGGCCAAGAATTCCTTTTCCATAAGAAGGAAAAGATGTACCAGAAGGAGACTTGCTTTTGATTTTCTTCATGTTTACAACCCTTAGGATAAATTCAATAGTTTAGCTTTGAGATATTGGCTGAGAGGACTTTTTTTGGAGGGAAAATTTGAATGAGATAGGGGATTTTCCCTTTTCAGCCGAAGATAGTTTCTTAGAATAGCTTTGAAAGTTCTTTTTAAGATTCTTAGAAGGTTTAGAGTTAGAGGAGATGGTTTCTTCACGATTTAAAGAGTTGAGAAGATTATATATGGGTTTAGCTAACTCATTTGAATCTTGACCTTCATTTGTCTCAGAAGATAGAGAATTTTTGGCTCTCACAAAAGTTCCAAGTTTTAGAATATCCATGAGATCAAGAGAGTAAACTGAAGCAGAATCATCAGATTCATAGTCCAGAAAGTCTGAAGAGGATGATAAGTATCCAGCAGGATAAGCACAGGGGATAGAGGAGACAGAAGGTTCAGGATCTATCTTTTCCAAAACCCAAACCTTTTGAAGTTTGTTAAAAATCTTATTTTTTCTCTTTAGAAAGAATATCATCTATATACCTAAGATTTCCATGTCAGCCTTTATTTTATCAAAATATTTGAGTTTGGAAAAACACATTTGAAGTTGATCATTTAATGACTTAATGTGAAGATCGGCTTTCTTTTTTGATTCTTTCATATTGTAGAAGTCAACAATTAAAGAATCATGACTTTTCTTTGGAGATCGGCTACTCCTTTCATCAGGATTTGTACTAGCCGATTTTGAGGACTCATTGCCAGAAGCAGTGATAGATGTAAATTTAGAAGGAACTTTAGATCTATACTCATAATCAAAATGCCCTTTTTTACCACAGGTAAAACATTCTTCATTTGCTTTGTCAGAAGAGGATTTTTTAGAATAAGGCTTTCTTCCAAATCTAGGACGATTTGAAGGAAATCTCCTATTTTTGAGATTGCCAGCCATCATAGCCATACTATTAGAAAGAATGTCTATTACAGATTCTTCACTCTCATCATCGGCTGCACTGTAGTAAGCATCCGATAAATGAGATGATATATCCTTGGTCTCATTATGTTCAGATTCAGAGGTGGGATAAGTATTTCTATGAATACACGAAGATTTCTTAGAGTCACTTATTAGAGCAATGCAAGTAGTTTTGATGTCTTTAATGAGAGAATTTTGTTGGGTTTTTGTCTGCTCATAATTATGCAGAGTGATGTACAAAGCAGTTAAAGACATATGATCAAGGTCTTTGGTTGTTTTAATGCAAGCACACATATTTTCCCAAAAATCTGGAAGACAATCCATAAACTTGTATAAGACTTCCTCATTGTCATATACTTTATCCAACTGTTTATTGTCATTTAGAAGACTGTTAAAATGGTTATAGTAGGCAGATATAGATTCTCTCTTTTCATGACAGAAAAGTTCATAATTTCTTACTATGGAGATCTTCTTGTTTTTCTTAACTTCCTTTGTTCCCTCATAGAGGACATACAGAGTATCCCACATTTTTTTGGCGGTAGAAAGATTTACCAAAGAATGGTATACTTTGTCAAGAAGGGTGACAACAATGACATTTTTAACTTTAGTATCTAAAGCTACCAGATGCTTGTCATCTTCAGTAAATTGTTTTGGATTTTTATTAATATATCTACCATTTGCTTCAGATTTTTGTTCATCTGAAAATTCAATGATTTCACCTTCAGCATTTTTCTTAGGGCCAAAGCGAGCGCAAACTCTTGGAACGATGGGTCCTTCACTCAGAATAGATGGATATCTGTTGTCAACCCCTTCCAGAAAGAGTATCATGCGACTCTTCCACAGAGCAAAGTTATTTGGATTAAACTTTGATGGTTTAGCTATAGAGCCAGAGCCATATACTTTATTGGGATTAAACTAATCTGCTCTGATACCACTTGTTGGTCCCGTTGAGGGTAATGACTAATAAATAAATAATTGTGGGGGGGGGGGGGGTGAATACAATTACACAGGATATTTCACTTTTTAAATTCTTTATGATAAAATTATCAAGAATTACACTTAGAAAATGTTGCGGAAAAGAACAGATAAATCTATTCTAATAATCTAAAACACTTAGTGAAAACAAGAATACAACAAAACACAAAGTAAGTTAACAAAAGTTTTCAGAGGGCTGAATCCAAGCTAAACACTTAGAAGTTTTCTTGTTGGAAGTGTAGTTTGCATGGATGCTCTTCTTCTCCTTTTATAGTGCTCATGCATTAAATGCATAGGGACACTTGTCACAATATCATTTGTTAGTCGTATATTCTTTGGACAAAAGATGGTGCCATTCCTTATATTACTGAAGAAAGGACATGGCACTGTTCATCTTTGCTTCACATCTTCAGTTGTCATATTAAGCTTTTTAGATAAGAACAAACAAATACTTTCTGGAAAGTTAAGGAGAATGTCTGAACTTAAAGATTGATGCACACGTTCTTGTAGTTATTGTGAATGAAGGACATCTTTATAAATACCTCCCGAATGAACAAAGTAGAGTACCGGCCGAATGGATTCGGCGAATAAGTCTGAGGTACTATCGGGAACCATATCTCCATTTTCCACTATGTTGATATGTTTCCTTATGTATCAACTAGTCCTCGATTTGCTAAACTTGTTGAGCTTGGCCAGACTTCTTCAAGAACCTAAAATACAAGATATATAAACTAAGGAAAGAAGTTGAGGAGTCATCAATAAATCATCGGTGACCCAACAAAACTCATCAAGTTTGGACTCAACTTTTTTCAGGAACATTACATGAGAAGCCTGAGCGTCCACATGTTTTTGCATCGCTAAGCAATCTGTATTGAAGAAGGAGGGAGAAAGAATTTAGTTGGCTTATGAAGCTCTCTTAGAATCTGTTTCAATAACTCCCCATGCTCGGAGTGGTTATTTTGTACCCCTTTAGAGTGTCGATTAAAATTACTCTGAAGGGTTGTTATTGCCGAGGAGTTGTCAGCAACTTCCTTCATTAATGTTGACACCTCTAGCAGAAATGCAAGATGTGTGATTGTAGACAGTTTTGAAGCGTACCGCTGAAGGCAATCAACTTTTCCCTCAAGTGTTTGAATGTATTCCACCACTTTATCCAGGACGGGAAGGCTGAATTTGAGCCTTGCTTCTAAAGGAGTCTTCTTCTCAATGAGTTTCCTTTTTTGCAGGTTCCATCTTTGCTGACTTGGCCTTAGAGATTTTCTTCTCAGGGTTTTCTTTAGGAATTGAAAAAACGTCATCCTTAATTTGAGACTTAGAATGTTCAGGTTTAGTGATAGAAAGAAACAGGGTTGGGAATGGTGTTGTACTTGAGGCATCCTTAGCAACATCCGAGTGATTGCCACCAAGGTCGAAACAACTTACATCTCTGTCATGATGATTAGAGACTAGTGTATGAGGAGACAGTAAGAAGTGGCCTTAGGTTCTGTAGCTCCCAAACCAGTCTACTTAGCTGACTGTCGAAAGAATGTTGCTTGTTTCATGGCCTGAGAGATAGCCTCATCAGATGTAGGGACAACCACACCTAGTTCACTGACTGGTGTTAAAACCAAAGGAGTAGAAGAAGTAGGGACAATCACACCTTGTTCACTGACTGATGTGGGGACAACCACACCTGAGCCTATTGAGAGACTCGACCCGTAGAGGTTGAAGTTTTCCCTGCCTTAAATATCTTGGTCTCCTTGCGTTGACTAAGGTTGGCTTCAAACTGTATCCTCTTAAGTGATGATGAGGTTTTAGAAACCTAGGTAGACCTAGGGGGTGCTTCCTTTGTCGTAGACACTGATGGAAGAGAAAAATTTGATTTGGGTTATGCAATGGAGAGCATACTTGGGAATAAAGACACATCCGAGTCATGTGCTTTGCCTCAAGGATTCTATGACTTAGCTTGGAGAGCTAAAAGTCACCATTCTTGGGGTATTTGTCCCTGAAAATCGTTTGAAGTATACCTTGGGTGAAGCGAGTATATGGAACCACCTTCTCTCGCTGACGCGTATGAAGCTTGTTCACTAAGTCGTCAAAGATCAGCTGAGCATAATCCACGTTCCTAGTGTGGATCACTAAATAGACAATATTCAAGGCTATTTTGTTCACTTGCTCTAGGTCACAGGTCTTCCAACCCATACACTAGATAAAGTGTGAGAAGATATAATTCCTAGACGCTGACATCCGACTTTTCTCAATCTTAATGAGAGATTTGTTTAGCCGTTTATAATATTTGGTCTTCCTTCGCCAGTCATAGTTGACCGTCTCCACAAACTCAATGATCTCCTCAGAAGTAGGTTCAACAACAAAAGAAGTTTTTCTTGGTAGTTTGAGCGTTTAACGAACCGTGGATGGACCAAACTAGTTGTTTGATCATAGATATCAAATGATTTCATGGTTCATGTTAGAGTGGTTCCTTCTATGGGTTTTTGTGTAGTGTGAGCAGAGTACTAGAATATAACATCTTCGATTTCGTTGCCAACTAATCTCGGTATATTGATGTATATAGGAATGTAATTGTAACAACATTGTTACACTATACCCATTTTACCGTTTAGTCTCCAAGATAATCAAATTTTAAACCACCAAAATATACGGGATATAATTTTTAATAAAACTCCAAAAAGGCCCCTTTAAATTGTTACATTTTATCCATTTTTTTTGTAAACATAGACCGACCCGAAAGTTTAAGAATTACAATGCAAGAGTTTACTTACAATCAACCAAGGATAAATCTATCGGAGGGAATACATACATATAGATAACATACCAAAAGCAAATACAAATATACCCAAAAGAGGTAAACTGTAACACCCTAAACATAGGAGTTAATTTAAACTGAAATACTAAGCGGAAAGAGGTTAAATAAAATAAATATCACGCAAACAATGGGGAAGGGTAATTAGAGTTTACATCAATAAGTGGATTCTAATACAACAACCTATTAATCTACATAAATCTGAAACATAGATTATGTTCGGGTGTTGCTAATATCCTCAAAATAATAGAGCTAGTAACTTCAAATATATACACTAGTAAGTGTATTCCAAAAAGATGCCTCGACCGTCATAATGCCCAGCTCAACCCTTGGGATCCCCGCTAGAGTCACCACCTAATATACATGTCACTTAAGAAAAAGTGTTAGGCTTAACGCCTAGTGAGAACAAACAGTTAAATAGATAAAGCCGTAAAAGTCTTTAAAATGAAGTAAGTGAGACTTTATCCAAATTAACTTTACTTGAATGCTTATTGGTGAGCAAGGTTCTTTTTAAAGATAACAGAGGAGACCCATTATTACCATCCATAGTGACGGGTACTTGAGTAGGTCACATGCAAATGTTAAGAGTTCGTTCTAGGACCAAAGGATGTTGGCACCAACCAATCATACAACCGAGTATGAACTCCGAAGATCCTAGTCGAAACTTCATGTAGGATCAATGGCTTAATAGCATCGACCAATCATACAACCGATTATGGTCTTTGAGGATCTCTTACGTGGACCGAAAAGGGACGACAATCCCGATTTAAGACCGACTTATATGCCCATTGATCCATTACATTCTAGTCTATACATCAAATAAATCAACCAAGACATATTGATAATTTTCCAAATACCAAACCTTTGAACAAATGTTATTCTTCCATGTTTGAACATTTTCCAAAAATAGGTCAAAGTAGTTTGAGTTCTAAAATTAGTAATTTCTTTAAAATAACCCAATACCAAGCAAGTAGAATCATTTGTCATACTTATTTTGCAACAAGAATAGAAATCCACAAATATCCCATAATACAATAAATGCTTGAAATAGAAGCTTTGAGGAAGTAAAATATGAAATTTTAGACATGTATAAAGTTTATAAAAAGGTTAGATTGAACTCACAAGCTAGGGTTTGAGAAACCCTAGAAAAATCCCCAAAATGGTGAGAGTGATGAGAGTTTTGGTGCAAGGTATGAAGAACACAAGGCTCTTGGAGAGTTCTTAGCTTGAATCCTTGGTCTAAACTTAAATTCTTAACCTTAAAGATGAGAAAATGCTTTGGGTATGGGTGGATTGTAGAAATAAATGCTCCAAAATCTCTCCTAATTGAGAGAGAATGAAGAAAAGTGTATAAGAAAGGTTTTGGGGGTGAAATGGGAGTGAAAATCTCGATTTCAAGAACTCACCACACTAAAAAACGACGCCGCACGACCTTAGCCACGACCCTAAGTTGAAGGATAGCCCGCACGCGAGAGACAGGGGACCAAACAGAAGGTTAAGCGACTTGCCACACGACATCAAGTCGCGGGCGTGGTCGCGTGAGTTCAAAATCTCGCTTGCCTGGGTCCCTGATTAGAACACTGCCGAAAAATATAAAACCCACCTCCTAAATTTCCTTTAGACTCCGAAATTTCTACTTTGGCCAACTCAATACCCTAATTACCATCCAAAATTCACCCAACAAACATTAAATCCTAAAACTAGTTTTTTCACTATAATAAATTTATTCTTCTTAAAGTTCGGGGTGTTACAATCCTCCCACCCTTGAAATTGATTTCATCCTCGAAATCTCAAGTTAGGTGAACAATTTTGGGTATCTCCTCTTCCTGTCTTCTTCTGCTTCCCACGTTACGTTTGATCTTCGATGATGCTTCCATTGGAATTTTACCATCACGATCTCTTTGTGACACAATATATTGTACTTCCTTTCTAATATTGCTTCCGATTCTTCTACACAATGGTTGTTGTCGACACGAATTGCTGAGAGAGGTATCACACTCTCCTCTTCCATCAAACAACTCTGTAGGTAACATACATGAAACGAAGTGTGTATTCCGGCCATCTCGGTTGGTAACTCCAACCTATTGGCTTGACGTCCCATTCTTTCTAAGATTTTGAACGGTCCAAGGAAACGAGGACTAAAATTCCATGCTTCCCAAATAGGATGTTGAATTTCCAAGGGGATACTTCCCACATGACACACTCACCCTCTTGGAATTCCATCGGTCTCCTCTTCTTGTCGGCCTAGCTCTTTTGGCGGTCTTGAGCCGCTTTTAGCCGCTCTCGAAGGCTCTTTACTTTATCTGCCGTTTCTTGAACGATCTCGGGACTGGCGAATTGTTCCTCACCCGCTTCTTCCAACACACTGGAGTCCTACATTTTCTCCTATACAAGGTTTCAAACGGGGTTATTCCAATGCTAGAATGGTAACTCCATGAGTGGTAAGTGTGAGTCCTAATTCCCACCAAAGTCGATGACACACGCTCTAAGCATGTCTTCGAGAGATTGAATGGTCCTCTCGCTTTGACCATCGGTTTGAGGGTGGTATGCCGTACTCAGATTAATCTTGGTGCCTAACCCTTTTTGTGAACCGTCCCAAAAGTTAGAAGTGAAGAGACTCTCATTATCCGACACTATAGTCAGTGGTACGCCATGCCTCGAGACGATCTCATCCACGTATAACTTCGCAGGTTTGTCGACTGGCCCGACCTCTCGCATTGCCAAGAAGTGAGCACTTTTCGTCAACTTGTCCACCACCACCCATATGGCATTGTGACCCTTCGAGGTCCTTGGAAATTTATTCACGAAATCCATAGTGATGTGTTCCCATTTCCATTCCGTAATCTCTAAGGACTGGAGGCTCGTGTATGGTCGTTGACGCTCCACCTTCACTTGTAAGCATGTCACACATCTCTCTACATAGTTGGCCATATCCAACTTCATAACGGGCCACCAATATATCAACTTCATTTCTCTATACATCATGGTGATACCTGGATGAATGGAATATTTTGATTTGTGCGCGTCTCCTAGCAGTAATTCGTGGTTTCCCTCGATCATGGGCACCCAAATACGACTTTGAAACAACTTCAAGCCGCGACCGTCTTCCGTCAAGAGTAACATCACCTCACTCTTGAGACTCTCTTCCAACAGTGCCTCCGCTTGGATACCTTGATCCGGTCGATCAAGTTCGACATGATGTCGATCCTCTTAAGCATGACCCACGTTTCACTACCATATTCCTTTCGACTTAATGCATCCGCTCACATTTGCTTAACCCGGGTGGTAAAACAACTCACAATCATAATCTTTGAGTAACTCGAGCCAACGTCACTGCCTCATGTTTAGCTCCTTTTGATAAAAAATATACTTCAGGCTTTTGTGTCGGTATAAAGTGTGCACTGAGTACCATAGAGATAGCGCCGCCACAACTTCAAGGCAAAGACCACCGCCGCTAATTCCAAGTCATGGGTTGGGTAATTCTGCTCATGATCTTTGAGTTGTCTCAACGCATACGCAATCACCTTGCCTCTTTGCATCAATACACAACCCAAATCCATCTTGGAAGTGTCGCTATAAACCAAGATATCTTTGGATCCTTCCGGCAAATAAAGAATTGGAGCTTCAAACAAATTCTTTTGGAGGGTCTGGAAAGCTTTCACTTGTTTTTCGGTCCAAACGAACTTCACACTCTTTTTTGTCAACGACGTCAAGGAAGAAGCAATCTTGGAGAAATCTTGGATGAATCTCCTATAGTAACCTGCCAATCCCAAGAAGCTTCGGATCATGGACTCTTAGGCAGTTCCCAATTCATCATCGCTTCTATCTTGGATGGATCCACTTTCACTCCGTCTAGGGTGACGACGTGACCCAAGAATTGGACCTCCTTCAACCAAAAGTCGCACTTGAAAATTTGGCGTATAATTTATATTCTCTTAAGACTTCTAAGACTACCCGAAGGTGTTTCTCATGGTCCATTTCGGTTTTAGAGTAAACAAGTATGTCATCAGTGAACATGATTAACGACTTGTCAAGGAAGGTTTGGCCCACTTGGTTCATCAAAACCATGAACACCGTCGGTGCATTCGTCAAACCATATGGCATTACTAAGAATTCGTAATGACCATAACACCATCTTTGCCACATCATCTTCTGTTACCCTTTATTTGGTGATATCCCGGTCTAAGGTCGATTTTCGAGAAACAACCAGCCCCTTGAAGTTGATCAAAGAGATCATCAATTCTTGGGAGTGGGTACTTGTTCGTCACAGTTGCTTTATTAACTTCTCAATAGTCGATGCACATTCTCATCGTGTCGTCCTTTTTCTTCACGAACAAGATCGGAGCTCCCCACGACGATGAGCGTGGCCTCACAAAACCTTTTTCCAAAAGATCTTGTAGTTGCGGCATCATCTCTTGCATTTCTGATGGTGCCAATCGAAGCGGCTCCAGAACTCTACTTGTCGGTCGGGTGGCAAACCGGGCAAGTCTTCAGGAAATACATCGGGAAATTCACTAACAACCTGGACGTCTTCAAACTTTTTCTTCTCTAGCTTTGCATCCAAGACATAGGCTAAAAACGAAAGACACCCATTTGCTAGGTACTTGCACGCCTTTGCCAAGGTTAGAAATACTACATCGCCTTCTCTTCTCTCCTCGTAGATTAACCCCATGCCACCATCCTCTAGCGGAACCCGAATTAGTTTCGTAGAGCAAAAAATTTCGGCTTGGTTTTCGGCCAACCAATCCATCCCAATTATCACATCAAATCCTCCTATTGCCAATGGAATGAGATTTACCGGGAATTTCTTCTCTTCGATCTCTATATTACAATCTCTAAGAACATCCCGAACTAAGACTTGGTTACCATCGGCTATCTCAACTATATAAGCATCTTCTAAAAGGCTAATAGGCACAATAGACTTGGATAGAAAATAGTGGACACCAATAAAAAGTAGCACCAGAATCAAAAAGAACACGAGGCGGTACAGAGTTAACAAGGAATGTACCCGATACCAGTTCCGTCGCCTTCCTCGCCTTGTCCACCGTCATCTTGAAGGCTCTTCCGGTAGCTTTAGGAGAACCTTTCTTCTTCCCTTGATTTTCTCCCGTCTTCAACTTTGGGCACTCCTTCTTGAAGTGTCCCGGCTCCTTGCATTCGAAACAATCGAGTCCCCTAATGGGACAATCCACTATGGTTTGTGTTTGACCGGGCTTCCCACACCTGGGACAACCGTTGGGATTGGAGTTGCAAAAACCATGATGTTTTCTTTGGCAATAAGAGCACCACTTATCTTCCCGACCCAAATTACCGCCACGGTGGTTGTTGAAGGGACCCGATTTCTTGGGTGGTGCTGAGTTGCCTTCCAATGTTCTCTTCTCTCCGACCACCGTCCTCTCCTCTATGCCTAAGTTGTGGGCATCCTCCAATAGTTGAGCTTGTTCGATTGCCTCCCTAAGATTAGAGGCTTTCGAAATTTGAACCATTGCCATCATGTCGAATGGCAATCCATTGATGTACGCTTTCACCTTCTCCTTTTCATTCGGGGCCACCTGCCCTACAAGACTCAACTTTCCCTCAAACAAATGGGTGTACCCTCTCACGGTCTTGCCCCTTTTCTTAAGGGCTCGAAACTCATCCACAATCCGATGAATTGCTCTTTCATTGCAATACTCCTCCATCACCTTTGCCTTGAACATCTCGCAAGTTAAGGAATCACCTCGAAGCATTTGTGAAGCAAACTTCACTCTTAGTTTCTTCTCACACTCGCTCGAACCGAAGGCTTGCTCGATTTCCCGCAACCATCTTATACAAACTACCAGATCATCCAAACCTGAAAACTCGGGTGGCATGGTGCATAAAAAGGTCTTGTACGAGCAACCCTTTCCCGTCCTCCTTACATCGCCCCCAGGAGTCTCTTCAGTACCATGACCAGTCCCATTCCCTCCGGAACCCCCTATGATGTTCTCAGCAGTTGCTTCATGTCTTCGGTGACTGGCATCTCGTTCCTCTAACATCTTCAGAATTGTTTCAGGCTGTTGAACCATAGCGAAATTAACCTCTTGCATCCTACTAAGCTTGAATTTATCTTGAGAGCCCACCTCTAGCATTAAAGGGTCGTTCAAGGTGAGGTTATCTTCTGGCATGCATTCCACTTTAGGCACAAATCCCCGTAGGGCATTTTGGATTGGAGGTCGTTGAGTGACTTCCGGTACACGTGAGGTGGAAGTACTACCCTCCTCACCTTGTACTCCATCCCGAGACCTATTTCGTGTGCTGACCATTTTGTTTTGCCATGAGGATAAAGTAGGAGTAAAACAAAACTAACATAAATACATATAATACATTCATCATTCATCGCACCGTTAATAAAACAAGAATACTCACATAACAATATACCCAAAATAACATTAGCTACGTGATAGTTTGAATATATCATACATATAAGAATTCTTATTACCAAAGTCATATTTCATGATTAGTGTACTTCCGTCGACTCTAAAGCTCTCCTATCTCAAGAGTGTCTACTTACATCTCACGATTTAATACTTAAAGTCTCATCTTAAGTCTGGGCATCTTAAATTCATACCTAGTTCGCTTAAACTAGAGCTCTGATACCAACTTGTAGCACCCTAAAAATAACAACTAATTTAAACCGAAATACTATGCGGAAAGAGGTTAAATCAAATAAAGATTACCCAAACAATAGGGAAGGGTAATTAGAGTTTACATCAATAAGTGGATACTAATACAACAACCATTTAATCTACATAAATCTGAAACATATATTATGTTCGGGTGTTGCTAATATCCTCAAAATAATAGAGCTAGTAACTCCAAATATATACACTAGTAAGTGTATTCCAAAAATATGCCTCGACCGGCATAACGCTCCGCTCAAACCTTGGGAGCCCCGCTAGAGTCACCACCTGATATAAATGTCATTTACGAAAAAAGTGTTAGGCTTGACGCCTAGTGAGAACAAACAGTTAAATACATAAAGCCGTAAAAGTCTTTAAAATGAAGTAAGTGAGAATTTATCCAAATTAACTTTACTTGAATGCTTACTCTTGGTGAGCAAGGTTCTTTTCAAAGGTAACGGGGGAGACTCATTATTACCATCCATAGTGACTGGTACTTGAGTAGGTCAAACGTTAAGAGTTCGTTGTAGGACCAAGGGATGTTGGCACCGACCAATCATACAACCGAGTATGAACTCCAAAGATCTTAGTCGGAACGTCATGTAGGATCAATGGCTTAATGGCACCGACCAATCATGCAACTGAGTATGGCCTTTGACGATCTTAGTCGGAACGTCATGTAGGATCAATGGCTTAATAGCATTTTAGACGTGTATAAAGTTTATAAAAAGGTTAGATTGAACTCACAAGCTAGGGTCAAAAGCTAGGGTTTAAGAAACCCTAGAAAAACCCCCAAAATGGTGAGACTGATGAGAGCTTTGGTGTAAGGAATGAAGAACACAAGGCTCTTGGAGAGTGCTTAGCTTATATCCTTGGTCTAGACTTCAATTCTTAACCTTTAAGAAGAATAAATGCTATGGGGGTGGGTGGATTGGAGAAATAAATGCTCCAAAATCGCTCCTAATTGACCGAGAGAATGAAGAAAAATGCATGAGAAAGGTCTTGGGGGTGAAATGGGAGTGAAAATCCTGATTTCAGAAACTCAATTCGCTAAAAAACGAAGCCATGCGAACTTGGGCACGACCCCAAGTCGCGAAATAGCCCGCGCGAGAGAGATAGGGGACCAAACAAAAGGTTAAGCGACTTGCACGTGACTTCAGGTCGCAGGCGTGGTCGCGTGAGTTGAAAATCTCGGTTGCCTGGGTCCCTGATTAGAACAGTGCCAGAAAATATAAAACCCACCTCCTAAATTTCTTTTAGACTAAAAAATTTCTACTTTGGCCAACTCAATACCCAAATTACCATCCAAAATTCACCCAATAAACATTAAATCCTTAAAATAGTTTTTTCACTATAATAAATTTAAGTTCCTTAAAGTTGGGGGTGTTACATAAACCAACACTTGAGCCAACACCCGAACTATGCTTCTTTATCTTTCCCGTTGTCTACAATCCTCTTTTCTGTAAAAAGGTTTAATCAATCATAGGTAAACTATAAAGCCTAGTGAGACTATGTGAAAGTACATGGTTATAATGTATTATACATATATTAACCGAAGAATGAAACGAAATCTCAAAACAAAAGCTATTATAACATCGAAGACTAACAACTCGGAGAATTCTATGAATACATTTCAAAAGATTTACCAAACTCATAAACATAACATGCCAATATCAAAGTCAATACATCATAAGTTCAACAACAACATATGTTCTTACCGACAAACTCAATAATGAAATGACATTCGTTCCGCACGAACACCTATCACATGGCTCTAGTACCATATCATGTAAACATATCATGAATCAATTGTAAAATATCACGAATAGA
Source organism: Silybum marianum (assembly GCA_036898165.1). Taxonomy (NCBI): domain Eukaryota; kingdom Viridiplantae; phylum Streptophyta; class Magnoliopsida; order Asterales; family Asteraceae; genus Silybum; species Silybum marianum. The sequence goes on along the minus strand of CM072536.1, from coordinate 25,207,037 downwards.
GCATCACTCCGACCTTCATCTACTGGGTAGGTGCATAATAGTACTCACACTCGTCTCCTAGCATTCGAGATACGTGAGTACAATGAACCGGTATGTCACACCCAACCTCAGTCTCCTTGGGATACGTGAACATACACCGATCTCCAATGTACCACACAAAGTAGTACCCGTATTCATGGTTTACCAAGAGACCAACAAAATAAACGCGGATCCGGACTCACCCGACATTGCAGAATGATCATATGAATACAAACCAAAATTAGAGGGACTCACTGATGTCATACCATACCAAAACATGAAACATAACTAATACAAACATAAAATGCATCCACATATAAGTACATGAAAACATGTATTTCATATTAACTCACCGTCTTGCTTAATCTATTTCAGTAGATCAAACCGAAAGCCTCAATCCAACGTCGAGTTTCCGGAGTCCAAACACTTGTCACAAGCTTACAATGTGATTTATATAACCCCTGGAGTACACATACCATGTATCATAAGCAAACATTACCATTTACACCATCTAAACTCTTTTCAATTTGACAATTACACTTTAAAATCCCTTGTACATTTTTTTTCAAGCCCTGTTTTACCCTATAAAACCTCAGAATCACATAATAGCATCAAAATACAATTTGTAGTACTATGTCCTAGCTTTCCAATGCCTTTGACTTCATATTTTTGTGAGTTTTCTATGATTTTGTATGATATTTCTAAAACAAAGTTGTATCATGACTTTCAAACTCGGAAATAGCTATTTATTTTAACAATTTCTAGTTAAATCCCAAACCATTTTATACCAAATTCATATATCGGTGTTATATTACCATAACTTATACGAAATTATAATGAATCCACCATTATTTTACCAAACATCCACTTATTTCATCCTCATACAATATTGACTATCCAAAGTTAAACTTTTTCAAACTATATCATGTATAATTATCTATTTCATGGAAATTAATCATGATTTCTACAAGATAATAAGTTATCTATCATCTATCCTAGATAATATCAAGATTTCAACTTATAATACTCAACATGCAACCCTAATTTCAAGGTTTCTTGAACTTCAATTGAACACATAATCAAGAATGAAAGTATACCTTTGAAATCTTCAATAATCTTGTAAAATTTCACCAATTTCTTGTAACAACACCCATGTTTGGTTCCATTGAAGTCTCAAAAAGTTTATAATGAAATGGGGAAGAAAATAAGGCCAAATATAAATGAAATGGGTCGGGTTTGACCCGGTTGGGTACCTGCTTTGACCACCGAACACTTAAACATTCATAACTTTTCGCTTGGGCCTTCGTTTTTGATTATGCATTTGTAACAAGATAATTATAACTTTCAATAAAAATAATCCAGAAAATACCTCCCAATAAAATCACTTTTACATAATATTAGGTGTTATGCTTTCCTTTGCAATTTTATCATTTTTGATTTTGGGCTCGGAATCCCGTAATTTTTTTCCGACACCTCCAAAAACTCTTAGTAGGTCTAAAACCTAGTTCCAAATCTTAACATCCCATCAAACACCTCCCATTTGAGTGGTGTGCGCCTAGTTTACCGAATTTTCAACATACTTTGTAAAGGTTGTATAAAATGCAATCTACGCATCTTTTTCGACTTCCATCACTTCTAGCACTTCATATTTAATTATTCAAAGGTGTTCAAACCTTTACATCACCATTTAGATCATCCGTTTATATTTTGAGTAGATTTTACCTATTTAGACACTCTGGTGACCCACCCAATTTCCATTTAAGCAATGTACTTTGTATTTTGAACCCTCAAATCATTTAGTTAAGTCATTTGTGAGCTGTTTGCACCAATATTACCTTCTATATCTATCTCCAATTATGGGTTCAACTTATAGCTGACTAGAATAATTAGCATTTTAGCAAATTCTATTTTTAACACAATTAACATATAAAACATGCTTTAACATATAATACCTATTTAGAATCACTAGCTAAGCATATTTAGGAAGGTGGATGTTACATTAAGGCATTATCTACTTTTACTCATGCTTAAAATAGTTGTATTTTGGACCAACAATTTAAGTCCAAGTTTTATGTCAGGAATAGAAAATAAACTTGAGCTTAGGACTATAAATGTCAAGAAAAATACATGCAAAGACCAAGGTTGAATTAGGCTATAGCTGAGGGGTCAATATTGGGTAAATAAAAATTTTATAACTACTTTTGCCAAGTATATAAACCCATTATTTCAAGTAAAAATCCACACATTGCAACCTTAGAGCTCTCTCTAGAAACAAATCATCTCATCCCCAAACACTAAGTTTGATTCATATCTATTCATTTAATTAAGAAGAGGATGGTATTTTGAAGGTTCGAAGTTTATAAATTTAAGAAAAAACAAAGAGGTTTGCATGCTAAATTAATGATTTGTGTATGAATCATGTTAGGATTCATATTGTTTGGATGAATAAAACAAATCTTTGTTCAAATGATGTTAATTTCATGTTATTGTTGATCAAGGAAGTTGGGAATTGAGTTTTAAACATTTATTTGTGGTATGGGAAAGCTAGATGGTTGATTCATTATGGTTTTAGTTGCAAACTTATAGAAAAAGGCATTATTTTGAGTTGTGCATAGGATTCATAATAGTTGCTGGTTGTTTAAAAAATCATATAAAATTTCTCGTTGATCCGATTGAGCTGTGCGATAGACCGTTGGAAAGGTCTATGAGTTTACGACCAAAGACGATTGTAATTCCATGGGGCTGAACTGGTAAGTTTTTATATCCGGTCTTGCGCAAAAACGGGATTTGCACACTGGTTTTGGAAAATCCATATAAAATCGGTTATTGTTCCAAACTGTATGAATCCAAAATGACTGGAACCCTAAGATATGTACCTACAATATTCGTTTAGACACTAATACATGAATGTATTTCTAGGTATGGTAACAATGTTCAACATTGAGTTGATAAAAAGTTGTCAGGTGAAGGGGAATATTTTCCATTATTTGATTATACTTTGTGCTTTAAGAATTTGTAACGTCTGTAGATCTTCTACCAATAAGTCTCAATCATGTCTATATTTATTCAGGGTCATTATGAGGATAATAAAGGTGCCTTAACAAAACAATAGGAGCTATGTGCATATGTTGAACTCAAAGGTAACTTGGAGTGACTGACTTAATATTGGAATATCCGGGAGCATTGTATTGATTACCATCTAAGATATAGATATCCAATTCTTGAGAGTTTCCTTAGTCAGTAGTCTAGTATCGAGGTAGAGTATTATCTCATTCGCTATTAAGGCATCTATCACATAACTATCTTATTTCCAATCCTCGAAATCATATTTTGACATTTAAGTTTGATCACTCATTTAATTGTTGGTGTCAAATATATATTTGTATGATCATGGTTGTTATTTGTAGCTATTATCATAGTTTTATCTTAATGTATTCATTATTGGTTACTTGAGTTTGAATTAAAACACTTTTGGATTTGATCCTTTTTGGTATTGAACCGTTGTAAAATCTGAACCATTTTCGGAACTTGTATTTTGATATGTAATAGTTAAAAGTTACATATTTTGTGAGATTATATTTTTCACATTGAATTAACATGTTCTTAATGATTTGAGAATTTTGTGCTTTAAGTCACGACATTGAGGACAACGATGTCATGACGCCTCCATGGCGGCTATAAATTGGTATGAAGTCCTTGTTATTATACCCCAATGTCAATAAGTGCGCTTGTCATGATATTGACCAATTTGAAGGCGAATAGATCGATCATAGGAATCGTTGTTGCGAGTCGTATTCAGGATCCATTTTCAGGAATCGATTATCCGAAAGGATTTAAGTGTATTACCCTACAGTTATTTTTTATTGTTCAAGTGGTCCATACAACCCCTGAACTGAATTGATTTTCTTATTTATTCTAACTCTTGACTTGATGATATTGTTTTAATTCATCAATCTGGACATTTCATGTCAATTATCAATTAATCACTTCACGTTCTGGTTTTCGGATTTCTTTTAATTATTATCTTTTATTAACTTAGTTATATACTTGTGATCTTGGATATATATTTCATCTGCTCATTGAGCAAATGGCTCAGTCGAGGTTTGTTTTGTCCTCAACAGGTACAGGATCATAGGTGAGACTATCGTGGGACTGAGAACTAGGGATGTGACTATTTTTTAGGGCAAAAAGTTGATTACCGGCAACTCCAACCAGCCCCACACGAAACCTGCCTCCAAGAACACCAATGTGAGGGGGGCATTGTAAGGCTCACTCAGCGGTTAGGAATGTGACAATTTTGAAGACGACTCTTAGATAGTATAGTTTTTGTTCTGTAAATATTATAATTATACTTTTGTCGTCTTAAATGGGGTCTTCTGTTTCCTTATTTTCATAGTAGCTCTGTTATTCCCGTGCACGTTAGTTTGTTATATTGTTATGTTTTCCATTGTGGCACACCATCCTCCGCCACGTAGGACAGGGGTATTACAAGTTATGGTATTGGACCTATAGGTTATGACCCTGTAGTACTATAAGTTTGATTTATGAGGAATGACTAGTAATTAGGGTCGGGTATCTTAGGTTTCCTCTATTATTAAATAGCATCTTGAAAATAATCTTAAAAAGTATGAATGGTCACATGAGTTTGCCTTGCTTATCTCTATCCCTATGGGGAGCTTTCGTTGTATTGTTTTATAGTACAAACACTGTCCTTTATTTATTGGAGATTGAATTCAGAATATCACTCTCTTTCCGATGAAAAAGAACCATTTTGATATAATTGTTGGTATGAATTGGTTATGTGAGCATCAGGTTATGATTGACTATCACTCAAAGCAAGTGATATTTGGGGATAAAGTCAATTCATAATGTGTATTCCAGGCGTCTCACCTAATTAGGGAATCTGAGTTATATCCGTTATCCAAGCTAAAGTCTTAATGTTAGGTATACAATATTGATTCAAATATTTACTAAGTATGAAGAAACTCTACGGAGGAAAGTTCAGAGTTAGGGTTCTAAACATGTGCAAAAATGACTAAGTTGATAACTCTTTAGAGAAGACTTCAGAGATCTAAAGAGTTCTGATAGAGACGGAGAAAGCGGCTAAGTGTTCAATCATTTAGATTTTGGATAGAAACTCTAAATGGGAAATACAGAGTTCAAGACAAAAGATTTTTTGAAGACTTTCTACTTTACTAGAATACTGGTACATTTGTAATAGGGTTATGATGTACATACTGATGGGATGTACCTTAAACTTTCCTATTCTAGTACAAATAAAAAGTAGTTAGATCAATTTTAGTAATTTTTGATACTCTCATTGTATAGATTTTTTCTCAATCATTCTTGTAATCAACATTCATATATCAATGACATGCCGACTTCATTGATCCAATATCTGTGTTCTTAATTTTTCTTTCCTACATACTGATAACGCCATTTTTGGTGTTACTCTAATACCACATTCTATGTAGTTTAGCTCGGTTTCCAAGCAAACGAAACGTATTTCTAACAGTTTATTGCAAGTCTGTTCAGGAATTGTCCTATCAAGAGGAATAGAATAAATCTGAGATTTTTGGCTTAAATGAATATTTTATAGTCTCATTAAGTAGAGGATTGGAAAAAGAGTTCAACGAGCCTTTCCGGAGACAAATCGGAGCTAAAATGAACAAGTTATGGCCAAAACAGTGTTCCAGGCGACTTTAGCCACATGTTTCAACATTCAGGCAACTTTTGGATTCTGGGCTACTTTTGGGGCGACCTAAATGGCCTGAAAAGTCGCCGGGGAGGCTGTTTGGATGGATTTATCAGATTTTCAGCTAGGGTGTCTCCATTCAACACACCATATGGCCAAGAACACTTTTTGGGCGATTTGCGGCACTTTGTAGTGATTTTGAAGTCACGAAATAGAGAAACTAACATCGGGATTGAAGATTTAAAGCCGAAATGATTGCTTGCTCGTGGAGATTCATCACATAAAGTGGGTTTTTACTTTGATTTAGATTTTATTGAGAAACCATGTCTAGACTTATGAATTCCTTTCTATTATTTGTGTTTTCTACCACCCCCAACATGAACTAATCGTTATGTTGGGGGCTGGATTAATTTTGGTTTGTAATCATATGAGCAAGTAAAGTTGGGATTTTTGGTAGACTTTTCAATTAATGAAATGTATAAATTTGTGTTTAATGCTTTTGTAAAACTTATCAACTTACAATTGATTTCATGGTCATAAATTAGTTTCGAGAGAGATAATTTATAATTAGATTTATGATTTGTATACCCAAGGTGAGAACTTAGTGGTATACCAATTAACCCTTAGTACCGTTTTACAATTTTTTTCTTAAAGAATTTCTGAATACGTATGTTGAGATCGAGAGATAAAATATATGTTTTCAGGGATAAACCTGTTATAACTCGAGAGAGATTATGTATTCATTTAATTGGAATTGTCTGCTAATTATTGAAACTGAAGTGTTTTATGTGTAAACCATTAGGACCCCAACTCCCAACTATTTTTTCCTGATAAAGTTTCTAGCTTTTCGTTCTTTGAAGTTGTTAAAAGATTTTCTTTAGTTTAATTAGTAGATTAATCATTCAACCAATCCAAATTTCAATCGGTTAGTTAATATTTACTATAGTCATTGTGTTACTTAGTGCCTAGTTCTGTTTTTTCGGTACTCGTATATCCAGCACACTGTTACTTGATTCGACTCGTACACATGCAGTTAGATTTATGGGGGTGTAAACCCGCCTATCAAGTTTTTGGTGCTGCTGTCGGGGAACTAGCTAGTGCTAATAACACTACCAGCGATAACTAGTATTACATTACATACTTTTATTTTACTGTTTTATTTTATTCCATTGTTTTCTGGATTTCTGGTATACTGAACTTTATAATTTTATTGCAGGTATTTCATAGTTTATCTAAGAAGTACTGGTTATAAAGATTTGCTACCATTTGATTTAAAAATTGAAAGGACCGCACATCACCTACGAAAGGCAGCCAAAGCTGAAAATCAAGAGCAATGGATGCCAAATAACAACGTCTAGAAGAAGAACGAGCCAAACATGAAGTAGAGCGGATTAGACGTGAGGCAGAGGAACAAGAGATACCTGAAGATGAGGTGAATTTTGAGGACGAAATGCCAGAACCACAAGCTCACATACCAATGAAGTCTTTCACTAATCCAACCGTGATACGTACCGCAAAGGTATCAAGGCACCCAAGGTCGCCGCAAATACATACGAGATCAAGCCTGGTACCATTCAACTGGTACAACAGAAATAGTTTCGAGGTACTCCGGCTGAAGACCCACATGCACATGTTGGGGCATTTGAAAGAATCTGCGATATTTTCAAAAATAATGGAGTATCCGCAGATGCTATCAAGCTCCGTCTGTTCCACTTTTCCTTACGGGATGGAGCACTTGAGAGGGAAGAGAACCTTACCATTAGGCCTATACGCACATGGAATGCTTTGCATGTAGCTTTTCAAGAAAATTCTTTCCCCCAGGCCAAACTGCAGACCTGATAGTAGAGATCACCCACTTTGCACAATGGGATCACGAGTCGTTGTATGAAGCTTGGGAAAGGTACAAGGGCATGCTTAGAAAGTTCCCCCATCATGGACTTCATGGCTGGATGATTATCCAGACCTTCTTTAGAGGTTTCCACCCATGATACAAGAACGTTCTCACGGCTGCCGCTGGAGGTGCTTTAATGAACAAATCTTATGAAGAAACAACCGAGCTCATTGAAAATCTGGCTGCACATAGCTATGCCATGCCGAGATCTCCAGTCAGACCAGTGCAACATTCAATAGATGGAAGAGTTGAAGGCAATCATGGCCCAACTAGCAGCTAATAGTAACCACCTAATGGTTAGCACCATCTAACCATCACCAACTTGTGATTCAGTCTCACCCGAACCCTACTCTTCCTATTACAAGTCTCTACAAATGGAGCAATTCCAGTTCATGGAGAATAGAAACAGTCGCCCTCAGGATGAGCCTTTCTCGAATACCTATAACGAAGGGTCGAAGAAGCATCCCAACCTCTCATGGAGCCAACCACGGAATTATCTAAGAGAGACTTTAGGACAACAACAACAACAGTCAGGTAATAACTATTCTTCTTCTTATTCCCAGTTTAACAATGTTTATCGTCTTCTAGGTTATCACCAAAGAAAGACTGAAGATGAACTAGCTTAAGAGAAGAAATCTGGCGTAGAAGAGATGATGATGAAGTTCATGAAAAAATGGACAATACTGTGGGAGAACTATCATCGTCAGTGGGAACGATTGCAACCACTGTCGTAGCCGTTAAATCAGCAACCGAGCAGAATACCGCCTCAATCAAGATCTTAGAAAGGCAAGTGGGGCAAATAGCAGAAACCCTGCAATCCTAAGTTCAAGGTCAATTTCCAAGCCAACCAGAACCGAAGCTAAGGCAACATTGTAATGCCATTCATTTGAGGAGCGGTATAGAATTGATCTAGGACCCTACTCATGAGCGAATTATCGGTAAGTCCGAGAAAGAGCATGTGAACACAGAAAGGGTTAAATGTGAGGATATTAACTGGAAAACACCACAATTGAGCGTACTGCTGATCTAAAAAAGCCAGAAGAGAAGGATGTGACAACTCAGTGCAACAGTTACCTTTTCCAAATCTATTGAAGGCACACAAGGATGAGGAACAATTCAAGAAATTTCTTGATGTCTTCAAGAAACTTCACATCAACATCCCATTCGCAGAAGCACTCACACAAATGCCGACATACCTCAAGTTCATGAAAGAAATCTTGTTCAAGAAGAGGAAAATCGAAGACAAAGTGACAATGGCACTTACTGAGGAATGCAGTGATATCATTCAAAATAAGATTCCTTAAAAGCTGAAGGATCGAGTGAGTTTTTCTATACCCATACAAATTGGAACTGTATATTTTGATAAGGTTTTATGTGATTTAGGATCTAGCATTAATTTATTTCCTTTATCAATTTTCAGGAAGTTGGGCATGAGAGAGATGAAGCCGACATTGATAATACTTCAATTAGCGTATCGATTACTAAGGCAACCACATGGAATAATTGAAGATGTATTGATTAGAGCCTAGAGGACCAGACCGGGAGCTGAGAACAAGATCGAAAGCGCAACTTCTCATTCGAAGCATGAAAGTGGTCAGGTCACTTATTCATAAGGGATAGGACTGGCCATATAGAAGGTCGACAAGTTTTACTTCCCAGTGGATTTTGTGGTGCTCGACATAGACGAAGACGAGGAGGTGCCATTGATTCTGGGAAGAAGGTCTAATGACGTTCAAAGTCTGAAATGAAAAAGGTGACTTTTCATGCTCTCAAAAGCAAAGAAGATGGAGGCGAGCCAAAGAAAGATCAGACTTATTTTGAAAATGGTGATGACGGAAAAGCAGATGTGGGGAAAATAGGAAGAGACCTTAATTGTGGGTGGTTCCATCCCAAGAAAAATACTGAGCCTAACTGACACCAAAAAGTCGATCCACAAATTTAAATACGACGCTGGGTGGGAGGCAACCCACTGTATGGATTAAAATCTTTGATTAGCGACCATCGACTGATATTATACGACTATCCGTACCAGGGTGTAAAGAACAGACGACTCATGTGTTAAGATCAAATATCCTAAGTTACAAAGGTTTTATAAAGAAAGGAAAAGATTTATTGTAAAGTTATATATTATATTTTGATTTTATGGGCTTGGGCTTACCATGTAATAGACACCTACTATATAAAGGAGTCTAGGGTTAGAGGTTTCGTTAATGAGAGTCGTCTAAAGTAGTTTCGCGTTTGTGGTTTTGATAGTCCCATATTACAACAGATCTGATATAGAATGCTCAATGAATCCTCATTTTATTAGAACTGCAGAAAGCTTTACAGAAAAACACACACTTACACCTTTAAACGACTCTCATGTGTGGTGTTCTATTAATTTTCAACTTCCCCTAACTGTCTAACAGACTCTCTATATATACTACAAAGGTAAAGCTACAGTTACATGTATTTAAATCACTGCCCAATGACATTAAGACACGTCATCAAAAACTCTATTTAGAAGTTCTTCAGAACTTCTGAATGTCTTCAGAACCACTTCTGAATTCTTCAGAACTTTTATTCTGAACTTCAGAACTTCTATTCTGAACTTCAGAATATCTGAATAATGACTTTACAAAACATTCCAAACATAGGATCCAAATTCATAGGATTCTTTGGATCCTAACAGGTTTCATAAGAAAGCTTTCAATAAAACATTCGACTCAATGATTTGTATATGATTCCTCTTTGATCTTGTTGAATCGGACCTAACATCATGGCATGAAGAAGGGGCATCGTGTCTAACAGAGATTATGTCGTACGGCCATCATGGCATGAAGAAGGGGCTCCTGTTATGCGACGGAAGACATGAAGGGTCGACCAAATGACATGATTCAAAGCCATCGCATCTGTCTTTCAGACCATCGAATGTGTCGTCGATCATTCACTTAACTAATGATATAACATATGTTTCAATCATGCTATTTTTTACAGGATTATTTTCATTGAAGGCAACAGATATAACAGATGCAATCAAAAGCTCCAATATTACCTCGACCGTTATGATCTCAGCCAATATAAATGGAAAGACACGAAAGACAAGAAGGGACCTCTCTCATTAGTTTTATTTACACGTTAGATACGATCAATGAATTGTAAAGAACGATGTCCCTTATTGGCGTCACATTCACTAGTGCATCGACTATACCATTCTATCGTCCGCGTTTTTTTTTCCTCGACCAAGGGTTTTTCTACGTCACCAAATCTTTTCGTTAATTATTTATTTATATCTCTATCGTGTTTATCGTTGAATCCTCTCTTTATTCGGATAAATTCCACACTGACCTCAAATTGATTTTATTAAACCAATTTTTGGCATAAATACTTTGGCGCCATCCGTGGGACCCCGTCTAGAGGAAATTCTTCGATAAACCTCTTGGTTACTAACGTTTGCCTTTGAGGATTTTTCAGGATGACCAATCCACTCACAATCCCACTATTAATGGCTGAACTCGAAAGTACTCATCGAGGCCTTACCCAATTAGAAAACCTGCAAAGCATATGAAATTACTTCATCCTTTCAGATGGCTTACGGAGGTATTCCGAAGCCACCCGACATACGGACGGCAATCGAGGCTTATAAACGAGGAGTCGACACCATGTCCGAATTATACCTAGACCTGACCACAGAAACCCTCAGAGACATGCACTTAGAAGATGACGCCAGGTTCACGCAAACGGCCCAACTATAAATGCAAATTGGGTATAAGAAAGTCGGAGTTCAAAGCAACATCCAAAGCAAAATCAGCAAAACAAGTCCCGAACATCAAGTTCGACAAGAGGAAAGAAAAAAACACCTCGTCACGACTCTCAGGTCATCCGAAAGTTTCTTTGTATGGTTTTGTGGGAACGACTAAAGACCTGATCGAGGCGTTGAGAAACGTTCAGCCGACCATCCGATGGACAAAGAAGAATAATAGGCCTAATGACGAGAAAGAAAAATCTGAAAAGGAATTGATCAATCTTAAATCATTCGACGTTCGACCATCTTGATCGGATTCAATGGCGACACAACCAATATGATCAGAGAAGTCTTCCTGCCTGTTTACGCCAAAGTAATCAACAAGCAAATACGATTCAATGTCACCGATTGCTCGTCAGCCTACAATGTTATCTTAGGATGTCCATGGATCTACGATATGAAGGCCGTTCCCTCAACGTATCATCAAACGATAAAATTTCCAACTCCATGGGGAGTCCAAGAAATCAAAAGCAAGCGAAAAACTCAAAAAAGAGTGAATGTAGCAATTACAGATCCATGAAGACTCCGTCGACGATCTATGGCTTGAAAAAGTTACGTCGGACGAGGCTCAGGCTGACCGTACGATCTTGTTGAAGGCATCACTGGTCCTCGTCATCAAAAAGGAAGTCCTGAATTTTCTAAAGAACAACACAGATTGTTTTGTCTGGTCGCATGAAACTATACTCCCACATTGCAAATGGTGGTCTCGAAACGAAAGAGTGGCTTTGGAAGAAACTCTCTCTCTTTGGAAGAAACTCCATCTCTTTTGAAAAAACTCGCACTATGGCGGTTCAAGACGAAGGACCTTAAACGTTATTTCATCAACGATTTCTCTAACATACAAGGGGCGGGACCCAGTGTCATCTCGAAATCACCACAAGGGGGCATAATGGTGTGCTTCGTATCATGCAACTCCAAGGCAAACAAACAACGAAATTGGCTCACGACCTAGGAATCGAAGCACTCGAACGCTAAAAGAACACCCCTACAGACTGTCAGTCAAATAAACGAAGGATTTGCAACCAAAGATACCAAGATAACAGCAGCCAAAAACGGGATCGAATGATTTTGGTCATTAGACGCCTTAGCAAACCTGGAATCGGTACTGAGATCCTTCGGTATAATCCTTATAGTCCATCTAATGGCCCCATGGATCGGAAATGACGATTCAATCCCGACTACCAAAATGGCGATCGTTCGTCATTATTTCAAAATCGTCTGAGTAAAAACCTTCCAAGGAAGCAACTGTGTCCGACGATACATCCTTCGAAACATCAAGGACTTCCTAAGAAAGTGAACGCAGGCAAGTTACCTGCTAAGTAGGCCCCCCCATCGAGTACCAGAAGAGGTCGCAAAGGAACTCATCGCCTCCGAGCTCTATACGATCAAAAATATCCCACGCAGTTGGAGTTCGGTAAATTTAAAGAAATGCTTCTTCTTAAGTTTTTGGTTTTTATCCATCGAACATTACTAACTTAAGCATCGAAGGGTCGTTGGTCAAACCAACGACCACCCTAACATTTATCTTCTGCAGGATCACAAGAAAATATGTAGATCAAGTAATCTATCCACAATGTCAAAGGTAAAATTAACAGGATGCAAACCCAATCGTGAATTACTCCATCGCCTGAAACGAGTTATTATCAAAACGAACGCCACTAAAAGATTCCTGTCGATCGAGTACGATTGTCACGAGTGTTGGTCCAAAAGAAGTCTACAAGAGTTCAAGGATATAGAAACAGTTTGTATAAGGGGGGGGGGGTTGAATACAAACACACAGATTTTTGGTTTTTATATTGGTTTATATTAAATAAACAAATTTACAGTTACCAGCGGAATTCAGAACAAGTAAATAAACCTATTCTATTGTAACTTAAGAAATAACATAGTTTGATGTACAAGGAAGTAAGAAAGAAAAGATACAAAGGTTTAAGAAATTAGAAAGTAGCGTGCATGAAGATGCAGAAGATATCTTCATCTTATTTATACCTGTTGGCATTTAATGCAAGACAAAAGGTATATGCCACGTGTCAAGCTTTCATAGGAAGCTTGTCCTTTGTTTAAAAGCAACCATGGTTTTGGCCGCGTGTGAACAGTACCATATCAGATATGATGGGGACATAAGAGACAAACCGTACGTCCTTTTATGACATAGTATAAGGTTTGACTTTTGTGTCAAGGATAAGATCAACATTAATCTTGTTTGAGAAGCTTCACTTGATCGCTGAACTTGAAACTTCAGGGATGAACTTTCATAGTATCACTGAGGCTTGACAACACTTCACATTTTGGTTTAGATAATCCTTGCTATCAATGAACCGCTTCAGATCACTAGCTGATTATCTCTTTCTTCAGCTTGGTCTTCGACTTTCGCTGAATGTTCTTTTGGTGTGATGGTTGATCTTTAGATCTTCAGAGGTAAACTTAAGGTTCCTGATTTTATCAGCGATCAGTGATAGCAATCAACGTATGCTATCGCTGAATTTGAACTTAAGTTTACAAATGGATTTTCACAAAGTAAACAGAGGAAGCATATTCAAATCATTGAGAGAAGTTATGATCAACAATCTCCTCTTATTTGATTATGATTTAGCAGTATAGGAAGATTGCTTTGAGAAGGTTAGTAAGGACTTAAAAAATCTTAAAGTAAAATTTCTAAGTACTAATCTGTGATATCTTTTTCAGCTAATCTACAATTACCATTGAGTTTCATTTATAAGGATATGAAAACACAATATTTACAAGTATAGAAGCTTTAAGTACTTTCACTGATTTAAATTTCAGAGAGAAATATCAGTGAGTAAAGAGGTTTGTAAAGAAATTAGAACTCTTATGTTCATTATCCCATTTACTATTTTTAGTGATCTTTTCAGTACACAATTGGAGTAGAATACTTCATTTTAAATTTCATTAAGGATAATCTAAAGAATTACATAGGAAATGAAATTACAATTTTGTAAGGTAAAGTACAATACGCTGAAAAGTACTACAAAGGAAAAGAAGACTACAGAGTAATTAGAGAGTCTTTCATGTCTTCTTCGTAGTTCATTTTCATAGATCTTCTTTTGTCGATTCATCAGAGGATTATCTGTCCAGCAGTGATGAAGCATGATCTTTATGAAAGCTGATGGAGCCGTGTTGACTTCTCGGTTTTTGAAGAGTCCTAAGAATCCTTCATTATCCAAGTAAATCATACCAGGTTCAGGGGATGAGATGATTCCATTTTCTTCATATCTTCGATCTTAAGGGAGAGAGGAGTTCAGCATTGAGACATCAGGGATTTCAAGATGACCAAGAATGCTTTCATAATTGAATTTGGTTTCATGTTCGTTTTTAGAAGATGAACCTCCTACAGCGTTTGATCTTCATTTTCTTGTAGGCTCAGGGAGAGGAGGAACTTGCACATTCCGTGACATCCTTTGAACTAGTTGATCCAGTGCTCATTTCACCACATCTTTGTACATTTGTACATATATCTATAGACCACTTCTTTTGGAAGGACGTCCTTCAATAGTTGCACGAATGATTTTTGAATCAGACAGTCGAAAGTTGAATTGTTCATTGCACCAGCGTAGTTCCTTTTCTCTGTGGCCTGATCTTCATTTGTCAGCGCACTTAGGATTCTTTCTTCAGCATGGATGGGATTCACATTTATATTTCCTTGAGTTAGCTTTGTTTGTGCCAGAGCTTCAGCGAGCCTTTTACTTTTCTCGTTCATCTTTCTAGTCGCTTCATCTCTTGTAGCATCCTCCCTGAGTATCTTTCTTGCGAGCTCAAGATCATTCTCTGTTTGTTCCATCTTTTCATCCCTTATTCTCTGAGCTTCAAGAGCTTGTGCTCTCTCTTCTTTAGATAGAAATTAAAAATCATCCACCACGCTGATAGGCATGGTATTTTTTGGTTCAGCAGTGGGCATCCCTATTCTTTTGGCTTCAAGTTTCTTTAGGAAATTTATTCGCCTTTCTTCTTCTTCAAGCTGGCTTCTTAGTGGTCTTTGTGCGCGCCGTCTGGGAATAAGGCCTTCTTCATCTTCAGAGTCAGAATTAGATATGTACACAAATTGCTCTTCTGATGAAGGTTCCTTCAAAAAAGTGGAGTCCTTTGGGGGGCTAGACTCACTGAGAATTGGGGATGGAAAGAGAGGTTGGTCAGAGCCAAGGTTTGGAGGAGAAAAAGATGGATAGGTTGGGGGTTCAGAGATTGGAGTAGGATAAAGGATAAGGGGAAGGGTTACCTCTACAACGGTCTCCCCCTCAGATAGTGGGATGGTGGCATCGAGATCCACCACTTCCTTTCCTTTGCCTGATGGGTTGGACAGTTCCTGAGAAGGAGGTGGTCCGTCCCCCAAAGGCTCCTTGTAAATGACTTCAGGCATGAAATTGCCTGGTCTACTACTTTTAAAGTGCTCAAAAGCACCTGGACGGACGTCATCATCATCATCTTCATCATCTCCCCCATAGTGAGGGATTTCATCATCATCTTCTTCTTCGTCTTCTTCCTCCTCATCGTCTTCCTCGTCATTTTTTTCAGCGACAGTGGGAGGTTCTTGCTGACGCTGAATGTAAGGAGATATCAGAGGGCCAGGGATTGTTTCATTTACCTGTCCGATTATCTCATCAGCGATTTATTTGGCGCATCTCTCCTCCTCGATGTTGTCAGCGGGGAGAACATGCACCACCATAGTACTCACATTTGACCCAATGTCTTTAAGAGACTCAATGTGCGTAGTCTGGTTCTGGAGGACCTGATTCAGCGAAGTCCGATCAGCAGCAGTGAAAGAGGTTCCTGCCTCAGACATCTTTGTCAGCATCTGCATCATATCAGATTGAGTCTTTTGAATAGACTCAAGAACTAGGCCTTGTGCTTGCACCTGTTTCTCCAGCTTGGCAATTGCATGCCCATGAGCCAGATTCTCAGCTTTCACTGACTGGATGTCAGTGTAGACATTATTCATGGTTGCCTTCATGCCTAGAGCACCAACGACCGTCTAAAAGATGTATTTCGCAGACGTCTGAAGATTGTCCACTCTGGCCCTTGTGAGAGCACATTCGTTGACCAAAAAGTCAATAGCAGAGAATGTGGGGCTGGGAAGAACAATCTTTGGAACCTCAATAGGGAAGGGAGGAAGTTTGGCGGCAAACTTCTCTTGTTTTATCCTTCGCAGCTATTCAGAGGTCTTGGGCGGCTGTGGAGATTTACCCTTGCTACCGCTGGAGGGAGCAGCAGCAGCCTTGCTGGTGGTAGTGGTGGTCGCTGAGGTGGAGAGAGGAGGTGCGATACTTAATGACAACATAGACAGAGTAGCCAAAAAGAGCTCTGGGTTAGATGAAGGGTGACAAGACATGTTATTTACCTTGAGAGTATCATGAGGATTACTCTCAGGGACATCATGTACGACGGTAGTGTCATGTAGATCACTAGCTTGTTTCTTAGTATGTCTATAAGAGACATGCTGAGGTACTGTTATACTGGCTTTCCAAAGTTCTGATTGTCGAAACAAAACTGAAGTTTGAACAGCTTGCGTTTCAACATCATCAGAGATAGGGATAACTATCTCTAAATCACATGTTTGTGTTAGGTTCAAAAAAGAGATGGTGGAAGAAGAAGAGAAGGCTGTGAAAGTAGTACCTGATCCAGCTTCAGCGAAGTTGGCTATAACACTTTCAATGACCGGAGTCGCTGAAAGTAGTGGTAATGCTGAAGAAACGGCAACAAATGTAGAGACCGTTGTCGTGGCTGTGGCTGAAGAGAGCGTTGGTAGTACGCCTGTATCAGAGAGGGAAGTCTTTTGAGAGACTCCCTTCTTTGGTTTTTTTGTTATAGGCTTGTGAGAGATAGTCTTTTTGTGACCATCGACCGGTTCCTTTCTTTTCAGGGGGGAGGAGGTGTCTGGGATACTCACTGATGGGATGTTTAGGGAGACGGACACAGGTGCTGCGGCTTGAATCAGTTGCTGTATATAAGAAGTGTAGGGAACATCATCTGGATGTTCATCGATATCCAAGGACTTCTTGCCGACCATGGAGAAATTTTGGTTGGCGACCTTTGGAAACTCATCCTTGAAGGCAAACTCCATGATGGTAGAAATGAATCTTGGATAGGGGATGAAGTTGTTCCTCTCTGCTGCTTTCACCCTGTTGTACATGTCGCTGAAAATGTAGTCAGCGTAGTTCAGCTTTTAGTTGGTGCAGAGAGCAAAATCAAGATCTTGGAAGTGCTTGCTGGCCTGATCGTGAGAGCCGGTCTTCGAACAGAAGCACTGAATTACTTGGGTGAAGATGTATTGCCAGCGAGCTGGGAGACGTTTCTTCTCCATCTTTGAACCTACAAACTTCACTTCTGGGTTTTCCCATACATAGCCAATGGAGTCCAAGAATGCCTCTATTTGCTCCTTGGTGGGCTCAGAGGCCCATAGCTGATTCTTACCTCTTGAAGGGAGGCGAAGAGCATTTCTGAGAAGGCCAGAAGTGAAGGCGAAGTTGCCAAGAATTGGGATTGTGAAGGCGATTGCAAGGAGCTTATTTCCCTTGTCCGTAGTAAGAGTCATGCAGTAAGTGCTATACCAGAGAGGTTGCAGCAGGAATGTCAACCAAAGCCAAGTAGTTGCATGGCTTGAAAGTTGCTTGTTCCAAGAAGAAGTTGCAGGCAGGAGCTTTTGTAAGAACAATCGGTGCACTCTCAAATGTTTTTGCTTGAAGAAGCCATTTCTTGTTAGCTGGAGTGTACTACATTTAGTTCCTATGTCTGATTTTGTAAGCGATTTAAGTGTTTGGTTGATCTCTTTTGACGTATTCATAACCATTACTTGATTAGATTTAAGTCTGAAGTGAAAGTCCAGAAGTTCTGGAGAGAAAGTTCAAAAGTTCTAAAGAACTTCTGAATATATGTCTTGATGACGTGTCTCAATGTCATAGGGCTGTGATGTAAATGCATGTAACTATAGCTTTACCTCTTAATCATGGCAATTACAAATGAGATTTTTCAATCTCTGGATTCCTGTGATAGTGCCAAAGAGCTATGGGATCAACTGGAAAACATTCTGGAAGGAGGTGCAAAGATGAAGAAAAACAGAAGAGCCCAAGCTCTGAATGAATATAACAGTTTCCAGGCCATTCCTGAAGAATCTCTGGAACAAACTTTTCATAGATTTAACACTCTGATAAATCTATGTAAAATATGTGACATCATCAGATTTAAAGAAGACAATAATGTCTTATTTCTCAAACGATTAAATCCTGAATGGTCAAATCTCTCTATGTCTCTGCAAAAAATCAGGATCTGGAACAATGGTCCCTAAACGATGTTTTTGGTACGCTACAAGCTCACCAGAAAGAGGTCGTTCAGAAGAAAACCACTATCGGTGGACCTCTGGCTCTAATTTCTGAAACCAGAGGATCAGTCAGAAGAAGTAAGGAAGTCGAGAAGAAAGGAAAAAGTAAGGCTCTCATGTCAGAAGCAACTCCAGAGGATGATTCTGACTCTGATGATGAAATCAAAGCTTTTGCTGATTCACTGGCACTTATTACCAAACAATTCACAAAAAGGTTTGGTAATAGATCTTCCCAAGGAAGGAAAAGGTTTGATTGCCCTACTCCTAATTATGCACCTCGTCAAGAAATACAGAGATCTGAGAAGACCGAGGCAGAGAAAAAGGAAGAAGAGTTCAAGAAAAAAAAGGATGTGTGCTATAGTTGTGGCAACTATATTGTCGATGAAAGAGCTCACTTTGCAGAAAAAGAAAACTGGCTAGGAGATGAGTCAAGTGGTGATGAAACCATGTTTTGCGGAATGGCCAGAACAAATGAATCAGAAGATGAGCCATCTGAAACTCCTGTATGTACTCTTTCGGACACATCTGAATTTGAGAATACCATTTTGGAAATATCTAATGTGACAACTGTCAAAATTCGAGCTTTCAGGTTAGCTTCTATTAAGTTTATTAGTGCTTATATAGTTTAAATTTTAAGATTAAGAAATAGTTGGTTTAGAATGGCCGAAAAACCCCTAGCATTTCCGGTAGTCGCTTAAATATGTCCGGTTCCGACCCGTAACTGTCCGAAACTTCCAATACAGTGCCAAATGCTCTAATTTATACCCAATGTATATAAAATATATAGTTTTAATGTTTCAAATATAAAACTTCTATTTTTATAGAATTTTATCACTTTTGGGCTTATATTTTGAGGAAAAAGGGCCAAAAATTGAGAAAATGACATTGTATTCTTAATTGGGCTTGAGTTTTATTTTATTTATAAAACAAATATATGATTTTGAGAGGAGTGGGCCCCCATGGCCGGCCTCCTCTCTAAACCCCCATATAAATACATTTTTTTTTTCATTTTTCTCCTCATTTTGCATGTTCAAAATTCAAAATTTGCTCTCACCTCTCTCTCTCTAGAAGTGAAGAGACATTTTCTCCCTCTCTAAAACAAAAACTCCAGCCATTTCTCATTTCAAATCATCATCAAGATCAAGTTCATACAAGGATTTAGAAGCTCTAATCATCATCCAAACAAGGTAACAACTTTACCCTCATTTTCTTACCATTTTTGGGAGAAAACCCCACTTTTCTTACATTTTTTTTAGCTACTTCTTCTAATATCCAAAAATTCTGAGTTTGTGGAGAGATTTTACACCAAAACATGTAAAATGTTTATAAAATGGTGATAATCTATGACCTACACAAATTAAACTCAAGAGAATAGGGGAAAAATCATGATTTTATGTGTTCTTGAACAAAAATGGTTATTTTGGTTCTGGCAGATTCATGCATGTGTGTAAATCGTCAATTTCTTACAATTTTTATGTTCAAATATCATGAATCTTCTTTCTACAAGTTTATTTAGTGAGTTGGGGTTCTAATCCAAGTGGTCTCACTCAGAAACATTGAGTTTTGACCCCCCAAATGCTCATAACAAGATGCATGTGCATCTGGAAGTTCAACAGTAGGTAAACCCTACTTTGAACGACCATAACTCTTTGAATATTCCTCCAAATAACTTGATTTTTCTTCTGGAAGTTAGCTTAATGAGTTACCTTTCATATGCATTTGATTTCATTCAAAAATATGGTTATTTGAGGTTTTAACTCTTCAAAACAAAATGAGTGTGCAATCTGTCCAAAGCTGACAGATTTGTGCATGCATGTTCAAATGGCCATATCTCTTTCAAAACTCAATGAAAAAGGATGAATATTTTTTTGAGAGTTATATTTATGAGTTATCTTCAGTTTGCAAGTGGAATCACTTAAAAATATGGATTTTTGACCCTCCAAACACCTAAAATACTTTAGGTGTGCAATCTGTGAAACCACCAGCAGCTAAACTCTACTTTGTGTGTTAGTATCTCCTTTGTTATTTGTCTTTAATGCATGATTCTTCTTCTAGAACTTCATTTTATGAGTTAATATTCATATGGATCCAGTTTCATGCAAAAATATGATGTTTTGAGGCACTAATCAATTATTAAAGTTAAGTGTGCAATCTGTCAGCTAATGACAGAATTGTGCATGCAACTTTGTAGTGTCATACCTCCTTCATAACATCTTCAAAATCCGTGATTCTTATCTCAAAAGTTTCCTTTATGAGTTATGATTCTAATCCAACTGGAAATTCTAGAAAACACTGAGTATAACTCCTCAAATGAGTGATTTACTAACATGGTGTAATCTGTTTTACCGGTTGTGACATATTGTTTTGCATGAATTATTTGGACAACATGTACATGTTCAAAAGGCATGAAATTTGGTCACAAAGACCATAAATCAGTAATTTATCTTATATAAAAATATAGGAAAGTTGATCATTTTGGAAGCCCTTGAAAACTGATCAATTTTAGGACAATTAGTTTCTGTCCAGAAGAGAAATTCTAGACTTAATTGATTTTTATAAATAATGATCATGTGATGGATAATAAGATCACTTTCGGTATAAATTACGATATTAATGAGCATATGGGCATTTTGTATAATTGGACATATATAGACACTTATGGGCTTAAGATTTATTCACCTCTAAGTAGTATTAGACCTATAAGTGACGGTTTTGAGTATTACTCTATGATAGGGAAGCGTTAGGTCGTTGTGCGGAGATTCGAATTGTATTGTTTTGCGTTGCGGAGCGTTGCTATAAGGTGAGTATTCACAGCCCCTCTTTCAAAGTGTTTTATACGTTTTGGGGTGAAAAGCATGATTGAATGTGTTTTATGAGCCATTGTCATTATGATTATGAAATCTTGTTAAATTTGATGTTGTGGGCACTAAGGCATGTACACTAATAGTTATATTGAGTAAAATGTAACATAAAAGTTTGTACACTACTATTAACTCAAGTGAGGAGCCGAGGGTATTTGTGGATAACGCTATTTGGACGGACAATCCCACCTAAAAACCGACAAAGTAGGGGTGTGGATAGCAATCCCACCTAGAAACTACAGGTAGGGGTGCACTATACCTATAAAAACGAAGGTTCTACATATGTGGGGTTTTAGTCCCACCGCTAAGGTAGAATTAAAAATATTGTTTTGTGGTCGAAAGGTTTAGTGGTGGCTCTTTATATACAAAAATTAGAGTACATAATGCCTTAACGTTTTAAGATATCAATAAGTGCCAAAAATTTATTTTGCTCATATTCACTCACACAATTGATTATTTTTGAAATATTGAAAACCTGTGAACTCACCAACTCTTTGTAGTTGACCTTGTTTCTATCATGCTTTTCAGGGGTAAGGAAAGATTAACCGAATCTTTCTTTTATGTGGGCGCGTCGACATCAACCATCTTTTTTATTTGAAAACTGTTTAGTTGAAACACTTGGTTTATTTTGTTTTTGTTAGAACTTGTAATTGATGCAAAATGTAAAATTTTAAACTTAAACTGTTGTTTATTTGAATGGATGGTTGGTGTTGTTTTTATCCTATTGTTATGAAATCTTGCGCTATCACGCCTCGTGTTTCCGCTTTAGCGGGGTGTGACAGACTTGGTATCAGAGCCATAGGTTATAGAGAACACCGGTTTTTTTTTTCTAAACAAATACTATAACCAAAAGTTTTCGAAAACTGTTTTTATAAAGTACTAGTATAATTGGAATACGTGTCGACTTAGCATATTGATATTAGGCAAAGCCTGATCACCTATGTCTAATTCAATATGTATAGGGGAGACATGGAACAATTATATTGGGAACTTCTTGCCCAAATGGAAAGCATGGTCATAAGTGTGAGTTTGCATAAGTATTTTAATTTTTTTTTATAAAGTGCATTTAGTAATTAAATTTGTTACTGCCGTAGTTTAAATTGTCTAGCTTTTCTTCCACCCCCGATCACTCCCCCGACGAATCCGGGTACTTTACTAGCCTCCCTAGGAGGAACCAGCCCATGCTTGAAGAGAGTGATCCATCTGAGGAAAGTGACGCGGCCACCCGAGAGACTTCGTGGAGACTCCGTACTGCGCCACCTCCGGTCGATGTGGCTGAACCGTCACGCGGACCTAGGACTATTCGGACAGCCCGAAAGCGTGTCCTCCCTGGCCGAAGGGTGGTATTCACGGTTCCGTCCGACCCGTCGGGCGAACCAGCTGGATCGCGATCTCGATCGCGAAGCGTGATGCCTCCGTCTCCGGCCGTGAGAGTTCCAGAGCCGCAGCCTCAAGGGTTGACAGCAACCGAGAACCTCTGGGTCACAGGATTGGAGGTTCAGATACAGGGACGACGAGATAGACTAGAAGAGTTTAAGCAGGCCTTAGAAAGCATTCTTACAGTCTTGCACACTCAAGACGAGATCACTACGGAGATCAGGGTGATCGCACATGAGGCCGGGAGGGCTACTCGGAGGCTGTACACGTATCTGTTTTGGGCATTAGGAGCACTGATGGTGATGATAGGAGTATTGATTTGGTTAATGATCCATTAGGGAACTTCTGTTATTAAGAATCTTTTGGAGGACCATATTTGCTTTTGAGGCTTGTAGCCTAGATGTTTAAGATTAAACAATTTTATGTTATTTGGGTTGTACTTTAAAACTTATGTTTGAATTACTTTGGTTTATTTTTGATAATTATGTAAGTTATCTATTTATCTCATGTTGTTTTGAAATGTATGTGTTCGTGAGTAGTATTGGATGTATGTTATAAGATGTGTATGATTTAGTAAGTAGATTTATAATGGCCATTGTAACACAAAATTGACTAAAACTCAATTTAAAATCGTGTTTAGAACAATGCCTCCAAGAAGAGAGAATTCCGAAGTTGCGAGACTTGTGTCCGAACAACTCATGGCTGCACTTCCGAACATTGTTAGTCAAGTGGCAGCTGGCCTGAACAATAATCAAAACAACAGTCAAGGGTGCGGAAACAGAGAATGTACATATAAATCCTTTAGGAGCTGTAACCCTAAAGAATTTCATGGAACTGAGGGAGCCGTGGGATTATTAACTTGGATAGAGAGCATGGAGTATGTGCTCCATATTAGCAAATGTACCGAAGGTAAGAAGGTAGAGTTTGCTACATGCTTATTACAAGGACGAGCGTTAACATGGTGGAATATACAAGTACAAACCCGTGGTCGAGAAGGCGCTAACGATCTTACGTGGGAGGATTTCAAGAAAATGTTGAAAGAAGAATACTGCCCAAGAAGCGAAATTCAGAAGCTGGAAGCGGAATTGTGGAATCATGAAATGAGAGGGAATGATATCGACTCCTACACAGCCCGATTTCATGAATTGGCAAAAATGGTACCGCATCTGGTAACGCCTGAAGAGAACCGCGTTGATAGGTATATTTGGGGATTATCTCCGGAGATACGCGGGGATGTTACCTCAAAGAACCCAAAAACTCTACAAGAGGCAGTAAGTTCGGCAACCAGACTCACAAACAATGCTACTCGCTCGGGATTGTTTGTAAGAGATAAGGCACAAGGGAAGAGAAAACTGGATGAACCAATGAGAAAGCAGTTTGGAAAAAGGACAAGCAAGGAACAAAGAACTACAGGTAACTACGGAATTCAAACTCAACTTTGCGAGAGAAAGGGAAAGGACCTTATCCCAAATGTGACAAATGCAATAGACAGCATACCGGACAATGTATTATCTGTCAAAAATGCAACAAAGGAGGTCATTATGCCAAGGATTGCAGGAGCACAGGAAGGCGGGCATGTTTTGAGTGTGGAAGCCCGGATCACTTTCGGAATACATGTCCACGACGGAATCAGAGACGGAACACTCATCAAGCAAGACCGGCCAACCGAGGAAATCAAGGAGGTCCAGCAAGAGGTCGAGTGTTTGAGATTGGAGCAGAAGAAGCAAGGCAAAACCCAGATGTCGTTACAGGTACGTTTCTTCTGAATAATCATTATGCGTCTGTACTATTTGATTCTGGAGCAGATAGGAGTTTTGTGGCGACAGAATTTAGATCAAAGATAAATTTAAAACCTCAAAAATTGAAAGAAATATATGTCATTGAATATGCCAACGGACAAGAATGTAGGGCTAAAGACATATTAATGAATTGCACCTTAAGTTTGGCCAATAGAGATTTTAGTATAGATCTAAGACCGATTAAATTGGGAAGTTTCGACATAATCGTGGGTATGGATTGGTTGTCCAAAAACCGAGCTGAAATTTGTTGTTCCAAAAAGATCATTCGAGTTCCGTTACCCGAAGGGGGAAAACTCGAAGTACACGGCGAGAAAACTAGAAGGAGTGTTAAAATAGTAACGTGTATGAAAATGCGAAAGCATTTGAGAAAGGACGGTATTGTCTTTCAAGCTCACGTTAAGAATAAGAAAGCTGAAGAAAAACGCGTTCAAGATATTCCTATAGTTCGGGACTTTCCCGAAGTATTCCCAGACGACTTGCCTGGAATACCCCCGCCAAGACAAGTTGAATTTCACATCGATTTAATTCCTGGAGCTGCGCCCGTGGCGAAATCACCATACCGGTTAGCGCCATCTGAGATGCAGGAACTGTCAGAACAACTTCAGGAGTTACTCGATAAGGGATTCATCAGACCCAGCTCTTCACCTTGGGAAGCTCCAATCTTATTTGTTAAAAAGAAAGATGGATCTTTTCGAATGTGTATTGATTATAGGGAACTCAACAAGTTGACAATTAAGAACCGATACCCCCTTCCCCGGATTGATGATTTGTTTGACCAACTTCAAGGTGCAACGTACTTCTCGAAGATCGATCTTAGGTCTGGATATCATCAAATGAGAGTGCGAAAGGAAGATATCCCCAAGACGGCCTTTAGGACTCGATACGGTCACTACGAGTTCCTAGTCATGCCATTTGGTCTAACAAACGCACCGGCAGTCTTCATGGATTTGATGAATAGAGTATGTCGACCATACCTAGACAAATTCGTGATCGTATTTATAGATGATATACTCATTTATTCTCGAGACAAAAAGGAGCATGTGCAACACTTGAAGTTGATATTGGAATTGCTCAGAGACGAGAGGTTGTACGCGAAATTCTCTAAATGTGAATTCTGGATTCGTGAGGTACACTTTCTTGGCCATGTGGTGAATGAAAAGGGGATCCAAGTTGATCCAGATAAGATTGAGGCCATTAAGAAATGGGAAGCCCCAAAGACACCGACCGAAATCCGACAATTTCTGGGATTGGCAGGTTATTACCGGCGATTTATCGAGAATTTCTCTAAGATCGCGCAACCACTAACGACTCTAACACAAAAAGATAAAAAGTTTATTTGGGGAGAGAAACAAGAAGAAGCCTTCCAGACGCTCAAACACAAGTTATGCAACGCACCAATTCTGGCTCTACCTGAAGGAGTCGAAAACTTCGTAGTCTACTGTGATGCTTCACATCAGGGAATGGGTTGCGTGTTAATGCAAAAAGACAAAGTTATTGCATACGCTTCGAGACAACTAAAGATTCACGAGAATAATTACACCACTCATGATTTGGAATTAGGGGCGGTGGTGTTCGCACTCAAAATCTGGAGACACTACCTATACGGCACCAAGTGCACCATTTTCACTGATCATAAAAGCCTCCAACACATCCTTGACCAGAAAATGCTCAATATGAGGCAGAGAAGATGGGTGGAACTACTTAGTGACTACGACTGTGAAATAAAGTACCATCCGGGAAAAGCTAATGTGGTAGCCGACGCGTTAAGCCGAAAGGAAAGAGTAAAACCAACAAGAGTATGTGCTATGGGAGTAATGGTCCAGACGAGTTTAAAAACTCAAATTATTGAAGCACAAAGAGAAGTTTTAAAAGAAGAAAATAGGAAGAATGAAACCTTGCAACATTTAGAGAAAGAAATTGAAATGCAAGAGGATGGTGTGTATTACTTCAAGAATAAAGCATGGATACCGAAGGTTGGTGACCTACGGTCAACCATTTTGGATGAAGCCCATCGATCCAGATATTCGATTCACCCAGGAGCAGATAAAATGTATAAGGATTTGAAGGAGTAGTATTGGTGGCCGGGAATGAAGAAAGATGTTGCTGTATTCGTAAGCAAGTGCCTGACTTGTGCTAAGATAAAGGTGAACATCGAAACCATACGGTTTACTCCAACAACTTTGAAATACCACAGTGGAAGTGGGAGCAAATAACAATGGATTTCGTAACTAAATTACCCGAGCCGGAAAGGGGCACGACACAATATGGGTTATAGTAGGCGACTTACCAAATCGGCTCATTTCATCCCCATTCGCGAAGATTTCAGTATGGAAAGGCGTGCGCAAATCTATATTAATGAAATAGGTACACGTAATGGTGTGCCTATTTCCATTATTTCGGACAGAGATACACGATTTACATCGCGTTTTTGGCAATCACTCCAAAAGGCATTGGGTACACGTTTGGATTATAGCACCGCCTATCATCCTCAAACGGATGGACAATCGGAAAGAACTATTCAAACGCTAGAGGATATGTTACGGGCTTGCGCAATAGATTTCGGTGGAAGTTGGGATACCCACCTGCCACTTGTTGAATTCTCCTATAACAACAGCTATCATACCAAAGATACAATGTGCACCGTACGAAGCTCTATACGGACGTAAGTGCAGATCGCCGCTTAGCTGGGTAGAAGTCGGAGATAGACGGTCGACAACGCCCGATATTATCCAGGAAACCACTGATAAGATCTCAATCATCAAAGAAAGACTCAAGACAGCAAGAGATCGTCAGAAAAGTTATGCGGATAATCGGAGAAAGTCGTTGGAGTTTCAAGTGGGAGATAAAGTGCTATTAAAAGTGTCCCCATGGAAGGGACTGGTACGCTTCAAGAAGAGAGGCAAGTTGGGTCCCAGTTACATTGGTCCATTCGAAATACTCGAAAGAATCGGACCAGTGGCGTACAAGTTGAAGTTACCGCAAAATCTAAGCGCAATCCACGACACATTTCATGTGTCGAATCTAAAGAAATGCCTAGCAGATGAAACGTTGATGTTACCCATAGACGACGTTCAGATTAACGATCGATTAAACTTCGTTGAAGAACCAGTTGAGGTTTTGGACCGAGAAGTTAAACGGTTAAGGCGTAGTAAAATCCCTATTATTAAGGTCCGTTGGAATGCGAAACATGGTCTAGAATATACCTGGGAACGTGAAGATTTGATGAAGCAAAAATATCCCAGCTTATTCACAAACACCCCGGAGAAAGCCACTTCTTAAATTTCGGGACGAAATTTCTTTAACGGGGGAAGACTGTGACAACTGTCAAAATTCGAGCTTTCAGGTTAGCTTCTATTAAGTTTATTAGTGCTTATATAGTTTAAGATTAAGAAATAGTTGGTTTAGAATGGCCGAAAAACCCCTAGCATTTCCGGTAGTCGCTTAAAAATGTCCGGTTCCGACCCGTAACTGTCCGAAACTTCCAATACAGTGCCAAATGCTCTAATTTATACCCAATGTATATAAAATATATAGTTTTAATGTTTCAAATATAAAACTTCTATTTTCATAGAATTTTATCACTTTTGGGCTTATATTTTGAGGAAAAAGGGCCAAAAATTGAGAAAATGACATTGTATTCTTAATTGGGCTTGAGTTTTATTTTATTTATAAAACAAATATATGATTTTGAGAGGAGTGGGCCCCCATGGCCGGCCTCCTCTCTAAACCCCCATATAAATACATTTTTTTTCATTTTTCTCCTCATTTTGCATGTTCAAAATTCAAAATTTGCTCTCACCTCTCTCTCTCTAGAAGTGAAGAGACATTTTCTCCCTCTCTAAAACAAAAACTCCAGCCATTTCTCATTTCAAATCATCATCAAGATCAAGTTCATACAAGGATTCAGAAGCTCTAATCATCATCCAAACAAGGTAACAAATTTACCCTCATTTTCTTACCATTTTTGGGTGAAAACCCCACTTTTCTTACATTTTTTTTAGCTACTTCTTCTAATATCCAAAATTCTGAGTTTGTGGAGAGATTTTACACCAAAACATGTAAAATGTTTATAAAATGGTGATAATCTATGACCTACACAAATAAAACTCAAGAGAATAGGGGAAAAATCATGATTTTATGTGTTCTTGAACAAAAATGGTTATTTTGGTTCTGGCAGATTCATGCATGTGTGTAAATCGTCAATTTCTTACAATTTTTATGTTCAAATATCATGAATCTTCTTTCTACAAGTTTATTTAGTGAGTTGGGGTTCTAATCCAAGTGGTCTCACTCAAAAACATTGAGTTTTGACCCCCCAAATGCTCATAACAAGATGCATTTGCATCTGGAAGTTCAACAGTAGGTAAACCCTACTTTGAACGACCATAACTCTTTGAATATTCCTCCAAATCACTTGATTTTTCTTCTGGAAGTTAGCTTAATGAGTTACCTTTCATATGCATCTGATTTCATTCAAAAATATGGTTATTTGAGGTTTCAACTCTTCAAAACAAAATGAGTGTGCAATCTGTCCAAAGCTGACAGATTTGTGCATGCATGTTCAAATGGCCATATCTCTTTCAAAACTCAATGCAAAAGGATGAGTATTTTTTTGAGAGTTATATTTATGAGTTATCTTCAGTTTGCAAGTGGAATCACTTAAAAATATGGAGTTTTGACCCTCCAAACACCTAAAATACTTTAGGTGTGCAATCTGTGAAACCACCAGCAGCTAAACTCTACTTTGTGTGTTAGTATCTCCTTTGTTATTTGTCTTTAATGCATGATTCTTCTTCTAGAACTTCATTTTATGAGTTAGTATTCATATGGATCCAGTTTCATGCAAAAATATGATGTTTTGAGGCACTAATCAATTATTAAAGTTAAGTGTGCAATCTGTCAGCTAATGACAGAATTGTGCATGCAACTTTGTAGTGTCATACCTCCTTCATAACTTATTCAAAATCCGTGATTCTTATCTCAAAAGTTTCCTTTATGAGTTATGATTCTAATCCAACTGGAAATTCTAGAAAACACTGAGTATAACTCCTCAAATGACTGATTTACTAACATGGTGTAATCTGTTTTACCGGTTGTGACATATTGTTTTGCATGAATTATTTGGACAACATGTACATGTCCAAAAGGCATGAAATTTGGTCACAAAGACCATAACTCAGTAATTTATCTTATATAAAAATATAGGAAACTTGATCATTTTGGAAGCCCTTGAAAACTGATCATTTTTAGGACAATTAGTTTCTGTCCAGAAGAGAAATTCTGGACTTAATTGATTTTTATAAATAATGATCATGTGATGGATAATAAGATCACTTTCGGTATAAATTACGATATTAATGAGCATATGGGCATTTTGTATAATTGGACATATATAGACACTTATGGGCTTAAGATTTATTCACCTCTAAGTAGTATTAGACCTATAAGTGACGGTTTTGAGTATTACTCTTTGATAGGGAAGCGTTAGGTCGTTGTGCGGAGATTCGAATTGTATTGTTTTGCGTTGCGGAGCGTTGCTATAAGGTGAGTATTCACAGCCCCTCTTTCAAAGTGTTTTATACGTTTTGGGGTGAAAAGCATGATTGAATGTGTTTTATGAGCCATTGTCATTATGATTATGAAATCTTGTTAAATTTGATGTTGTGGGCACTAAGGCATGTACACTAATAGTTATATTGAGTAAAATGTAACATAAAAGTTTGTACACTACTATTAACTCAAGTGAGGAGCCGAGGGTATTTGTGGATAGCGCTATTTGGACGGACAATCCCACCTAAAAACCGACAAAGTAGGGGTGTGGATAGCAATCCCACCTAGAAACTACAGGTAGGGGTGCACTATACCTATAAAAACGAAGGTTCTACATAAGTGGGGTTTTAGTCCCACCGCTAAGGTAGAATTAAAAATATTGTTTTGTGGTCGAAAGGTTTAGTGGTGGCTCTTTATATACAAAAATTAGAGTACATAATGCCTTAACGTTTTAAGATATCAATAAGTGCCAAAAATTTATTTTCCTCATATTCACTCACATAATTGATTATTTTTGAAATATTGAAAACCTGTGAACTCACCAACTCTTTGTAGTTGACCTTGTTTCTATCATGCTTTTCAGGGGTAAGAAAAGATTAACCGAATCTTTCTTTTATGTGGGCGCGTCGACATCAACCATCTTGTTTATTTGAAAACTGTTTAGTTGAAACACTTGGTTTATTTTGTTTTTGTTAGAACTTGTAATTGATGCAAAATGTAAAATTTTAAACTTAAACTGTTGTTTATTTGAATGGATGGTTGGTGTTGTTTTTATCCTATTGTTATGAAATCTTGCGCTATCACGCCTCGTGTTTCCGCTTTAGCGGGGTGTGACATCTAATAATTTTGAAAAACTTAAGCAAAAGCTTACAGTTGAAAACAAACTGCGAAAACAGATTGAAAAAACTCTCTCTGAAACTCAAAGAGAGAGAGAGATTTATAAAAGAGAAATGGATCTTTTAACTGAAGAAAAATTGGAACTTAATGCTGAAAATGAGAAGATTTCCAAAATTTTTTAAAAATACAGAAGTTAAGTTCAGGGAAGAGAAATTAAACTTATACAAACTTTTGGAGAACAAAGAAAAGGAGATTAGTGCCAAGGAAAGTGACAGATTAAATTTTGTTGCACTTAAAAACTATTTTCAAAAGGA
This sequence comes from Silybum marianum, assembly GCA_036898165.1. Taxonomy (NCBI): domain Eukaryota; kingdom Viridiplantae; phylum Streptophyta; class Magnoliopsida; order Asterales; family Asteraceae; genus Silybum; species Silybum marianum. Next base: position 25,175,581 of record CM072536.1, on the reverse strand, counting down.
AAAAGAATTTTTACATATTAAACTTCAAAAGACAGAGCTACAGATCAAAACATATCTAGATGCTCAGAAAGTTCATGACAAGATAAATACACAAGTAGGAAGATTTGGACTTGGTTTCGAGAATCTGGATCCCTACACGTGTGAGAAAAGATCAACTCTGAAATCTGTTTTCTGTATAGGACAAGAACAGAAGCCTGTGTTTCAAATTTTATATGAACAGTCTATTTTTAAAAAATCATAAATTGAAAATGGTCGTCATCAACGAAAACTCAAGTTTAAAAACATCGAATATTCGTCTCGAAAAACAAATGTTGATCTGAATAAAATTCAGAAGAAAAGTGACATTTTCAAATTTGGCTCAAGCGTTCATATGACTTTGAATCCAAAGGCGGGGACGTATTTATTCCTTCACAAGCAGAAGAAGAGCTACGTCTAAGCTTTGTAAAATATATTCTCTCCACTCTGAATAAATGCTTTAAACTCGAACTTGAAAATGTTCATAAAATCTCTTCAGAAAACAATCCAGAGATATTCCCGTGTTCTTTTGTAGACCTAAATCTATCTGAATCACAAGACTGTTTTGAAACGATTACATATCCATGGGAAAATGATGATCAAGGTGATGACTTCTTTAATTCAGAAAAATATCTCTCAACTTTAGAAAATCAACTATCTTCTGAGTATAAAAAGGTTCTTGAAGTAACTAAGAATGAGGAAGCTCCTTTCCTATTTACTAATTAACCTCTAGAAATCAGAGCCTCTGATCTGAATACTGAAAAACATCTAAGTGGAATACCAATACTCTCTGTTCCTCCAACAGGACAGAGAAACCCGGTGTCCATTCATCCAGACTTCATTGGGATGTGTCTTAAGGCCAGATCTTGTCTTGAACTTGAGAAAGAAAGTCTTAAAAAGAAATGTTTTGTTCAGCAAAAATCATCACAATCAAAAAGGCAAATGGAAATCTAATCTTTCTGCTTTTGTTTTAGTAATTCAGAAAACTCATGAGAATGTTTATCAGAGGAAGTCTCAACAGAAGAATACTTATGATTCTAAGCATAAGTCTAGCATAGCTAAGAAGTTCAATAGAACTACTGATACTAGTATAGACAAAAGTAAGAAGAATTGTAATTATTATTATTCTAATGAAAATTCAATGCACTCTTTTATGTCACAGAATTCTGAATGTTTTTCTTTATTCTTAAAATTAAAGGAATTTTTCTCGAGGCCCTCTGATCGTCTTTATGATAATATCTCACACGTCAGGACTAAACAAAAGAAAAACAAACAAACAGCAAATAAAAATACCAAACCTTTAAATCCTGCTATTTCACATTATGTGCAAGATAAAAAGAGTGAAAAATCTAAAACTAACATTAAAGGACCATTATGAGATGGGTACCTAAAAAACTCTGACTGTGATTGTAGAAGCAGCGTGTGCACATCTGGTATCTTGACTCTGGATGCTCGAGGCACATGACTGGATCGAAAAACTTACTCTCCCAATTCAAAGACAAATCTGGTGGAGCTGTAACGTTTGGAGACAATGGTAAGGGTCAAATAAAAGGCTATGATATATTACAAGAGGGTAATATTACCTTATCAAAAGTAGCTCATGTTTCTGGACTGAAACATAACCTGCTGAGTGTAAGTCAACTTTGTGATTCTAAAATACTTGTTGTATTTGATGAAAAGCATTGTTACTAGTTTTCAAAGGCAGGTGAAGAACTTTGGAGAGCCGACAGAAAAGGTAATTTGTATATGATGAACTTCACATCAAAGGACGGTAAAGAAACCCTCTCTCTTATCTCCAAAAAGAGCGAAGTTGCATGGTTATGGCATCACAAAATGTCTCACTTAAATTTTGATAACCTTGAGATGCTTGTCAAACACGATTTGGTAACTGGTCTTCCGGAAGTTCACTTTCAAAAAGATCATCTCTGCCCTGCATGTGAAATAGGCAAAATAAAACGAGCATCTCATAAAACAAAAAGTGATTATTCTTGTACTAGACCTTTGCAATTGTTACATGTCGACCTCTGTGGTCCCATAGCAATTCAAAGTTTATCTGGTAAAAGTATATACAGGTACTTATTGATGAATTTTCCAGGTATACATGGCTCGCATTCGTTAGAAATAAATCAGAAGTGCCGCTTGTATTGCAAAATATGATGACCGGAATTTAAGTTCATTTACACCAACAGATTCAGCAGCTAAAAAGTGACAACGGTACTGAGTTCAAGAATGCCAAGCTTGAAGCATACCTTGCTGAAAATGGAATTACACAGAACTTCTTTGTTCTACGCACTCCTCAACAAAATGGTGTAGTAGAACGACCCAATAGAACATTGGTGGAAGCTGCCAGAACGATGCTTGCAGCTTCTGGACTTCCCATCCATTTCTGGGCTGAAGCTGTAGCCACTGCGTGTTTTACCCAGAATCGTTCTATTATTGTCAAAAGGTATCTCAAAACCTCTTATGAGCTTATTAATAATCGAAAACCCTGTGTCAAATTCTTTCACATTTTTGGATGCATGTGTTTTATTTTAAATGACAGAGAAAAACTTGGCAAGTTTGACAAGAAATCAGATGAAGCTAAATTCTTAGGATACTCGCTAAATTCAAGAGCTTTTAGAGTTTTTAATTTTCGAACTAAGACTGTAATGGAAAGCATTAACATCGATGTTGACGATCAAACTCAATTAACTTTTGAGTATTCTACTTCTGAACTTAAACTTAACACAGTAACATCTGATTATCTCTCAGGTACCAGAGAATCTGAAATAGATGCTATCTTTCAAGATTTCGTGGGCGAAGAAATATTTTCGGAGCAATGCCAAACCAATCCATCATTAAGTATTCCTGAAGTTCTTCAGGCTTCTGGAATTACACTTTATGGTCCTGAATCACCTGCTGAGAGGTCATCCGAACCTTCTGTTTTTCCTGTTTCATCTAATGACTGTCCAGAAGTCACTTATGTGCCTTCATCTGAAAGGGAGATTTTAGATGATCCTCTTGTTTCCGAACCCCTTCCAGAAGAGGTGCTTCCATCCTTTGAAACAAAAGTTCACGCTCAACCAGTATCTACGAGATGGGCTAAGTCACACACCCCATATCTCATAATTGGTAGTCCCTCTGAAGGTGTTAAGACAAGATCTGCTACTGCAAATGAAGCTTTCCTTGTAAATTTTCTTAGCATGATAGAACCAAAACATGTTCATGAAGCCTTGCAAGAACCTAGCTGGGTGAACGCTATGCAAGAAGAACTGCTACAATTTGATCGAAACAAAGTCTGGAACTTAGTTCCTTTACCAAAGAACAAAGTAGCTATTGGTACTAAGTGGGTCTTCAGAAACAAGAAAGATGAAGACGGAATAGTGATCAAAAAAAGAGCTCGACTGGTGGCTAAGGGGTATTGTTAAGAAGAAGGAATTGATTACGATGAAACCTTTGCCCCTGTAGCAAGACCTGAGGCGATACGACTATTTCTGGCTTTCTCTGCATACAAAAACTTTAAAGTATATCAAATGGATGTTAAATGTGCATTTCTGAATGGGTATCTCAAAGAAGAAGTGTATGTCGAACAACCTGCTGGCTTTAAAGATGCTAAACATCCAAAGTATGTCTATCTTCTCGACAAAGCTTTATACTGTTTGAAACAAGCACCTAGAGCGTGGTACGAACGCCTATCTACGTTTCTGATCATTAAAGGTTATGATAAAGGTAAAATCGATACAACTCTGTTCATCAAAAGAGGCAAAGGTATGCTAACTGTTGTCCAAATCTATGTGGATGGCATAATCTTTGGTTCTACTCATCAATCAGAAGTTGATCTGTTTTCTAAATTGATGGAACAAGAATTTGAAATGAGTATGATGGGAGAACTAACGTTCTTTCTAGGACTCCAAGTTAAACAAAATGCCTCTGGCATCTTTATAAATCAAGCTAAGTATGTTTCTGAGATGCTTAAGAAATTTCATCTTCAAAATTCCTCACCTATGAAAACTCCTATCTCTACCAGCACGAAACTAGGCCCTGATCCTTCTGGGAACGCAGTGGATGTTATGGGTTATAGAGGTATGATTAGATCACTTCTGTATCTGACCGCTAGTAGACCAGATATTATGTTTGCCACTTGCCACTGTGCTCGCTATCAAGCGAATCCTGAAGAATCACATTTGGCTGCTGTTAAATAAATTTTTAGATATCTTAAGGGATCTTCATCACTAGGTCTCTGGTATCCAAAAAATTCTGGATTTGATTTAATGGCATATACAGATTCTGATCATGCAGGTTGCAAGTTGGATCGAAAAAGTACCTCCGGAAGCTGTCAACTTTTGGGTAACACACTTGTAAGTTGGACATCCAAGAAGCAGAACTGTGTCAACATCAACAACAAAAGTTGAGTACGTTGGTGCTGCCAGTTGCTGTTCTCAAGTAATTTGGATGAAAACTTAGCTCAGAGACTACAGATTAATATACAACAAAATCCCTATCCTATGTGACTCCGAAAGTGTTATCACCATTACTGAAAATCCAGTTCAGCACTCAAAAACCAAGACATCGATGTGAGTTATCATTTCATTAAAGATCATGTAGAGAAAGGCACAATTGAAATGTATTTTGTATCTACTCATTTTCAACTTGCTGACATTTTCACAAAAGCTCTATATGAGACACGATTCAATTTCCTAGTCAGCAAGTTGGGCATGTTAAATATGTAATTTTACTTAATCCTTTGATCTTCTTAGAATTCTGTCAAAATTACTTATTTCTGTACATATATATTTTTTTTTGTTTTTTCTTACATTTTTTTTTCGCACATACCAGAACCGTCCAGAAGCCTCTGGTCACCTCTGATGATTTAATTCAGAGGCACTCAGACGCCTCTGGACACCTCTGTTCCTCATGGAATAAATCTTACATTTGTGATCCAAGTGACAACAGAAATGGTGCATATCTTACCATTGTGAGGGGGAGCAGAATGCAATTTTTGAGGGGGAGCATAACACAATTTTTTTTAGGGGGAGCCGAATGAAATATCTTATATGTTCAAGGGGGTGCACGTCAAGTCTAACATCTGTTAGCTGTCTTCTGAACCTCTCTTTACTTAACAATTTTCTTTGAATTTGTTTCTTCTGACTAACTTTTGCCGTCAAGGTTACAAAGACGTTTCATATTAAACTTAAATTATTCTGAAAAGATGTTCTTTGACATTCGTGATCAAAAATTGTTTTCTATGACCAGATATTCTCTACCTTTGTATTTTTTTTAAAATTTTCTTTAATAAGTCTATTTTATTTAACTCTTGCCTTCAAGGTTACTTAAAATTTTCTTATTCTATCTTAATTTCTTAAATAAATACTTTGCTTCGAATATTAAACTTTCATCTGGTGCAAATATGTTTTCTACAAATGTCTGATTTTAAATTTTTAAAAGGCAATACTTACTTTAAAATTATTTTTTAATCAACAGTTTATTTGCTTGTTTAAATTGTAATTTTCTTTTAATTAATTTCCTTTTAATTTTTTTTTGAGGAGGGAATACTCAATCGTTTTAGGCGCTAAACCTTTTCACTTGTCAGTTTTCCTTTACACGTATCATTCATCGTGCCACTGCATGGTGACACGCCTACGCAAACACGAACCGTTTTTGTTGGTCCCCAAATTAAAACCCTTCCAATTCATAAATCACTCGATTAATCTCTCTCCATCTCTTATATAAACCTCGATTTGGGAATTTAACAGTACTGTGCTTCATCATCTTCCTCAAGAATCTGAATCCTTCTGAATCGGCGTCTTATTCTCTCCAAAGCATTCTCCATCAATGGCGTCTCCAGTTGCAAATCCTAATACCCAAAACGACGATGGTAACTTAGTCACATCAACGGCTGATAGTGCTCCAGTTGTCAAGCTACTACTGAAACCCAACAATGTTCAGGTTTTTCTCCATCCCAATACTTATCTATCTGATTTCAGGATCATGATTGAGTTCCTGCAAAACCACTCCCTGAACCGAACCCTAACCCTGACAAATCCAAATGTTCCTGCAATTTATGTGCAATAGGTCTGGCAAACTATGTTCATCAAGGAGGACAATACCTTAATTGGACCTTTTGGACACCCCACTGAACCAGAAACTGTCGTCCAAATCCCAATCATCCGTAAAAAATAACAAGGTATTTTCATCTTCCTCAACCCTACATTGAAGCTAAAGGTCAAACTGTTCCCAACCCTGACCTAGAACCTAATCCCACACCAGAAGCTCTACCGGCCTTTATTCGCTTCTTAGGTTATAATGAACAACTCCATAGGCTATCTGAGCTCAAAAGAAAGAAGCTGCCCCCGACATGGAATGTCCTAGTCTCCATTCTGAATAAGAGCCTCACCTACAAAATTGGGTCTCTCGACCAAGCCAGTAAGAACGTTCTCACCATCATGTATGGGATGTTTTTTAACAGACCTTTGGACTACACAAGTCTTATCTTTCAAGAAATGAAAGTTGTTGTTCAAACCAAAGTTTCCCTCCAGATCGAAGGGAAACCACTTCCTGTTTTAATGTTCCCACGCATTCTCTCACTGTTTACCTATCCAGCTATTGGTGCTTTGAAAGCTCCTCTGATTCAGCCGTTCTCCAAAATCGCTTCAATGAGCTCCCACATGCCAACAATTGATAACAATGGTTATCCTGCATCCAGAGACCTCTCCAGGTACAGGCTAGATCTTATTCCTTCAACCTCTCTTACTCTTATATCTTATAAACGCTCTACGATATTTTCAGAACAGAGAGTATCTACCCAGAGCACTTAGAGCCTGGATTAGCCAGTGAGGGATCAAGTGAGACTGAGATTGAAAAGAATTTGAGTGACCACCAGAGAGTTTCTACCCATCCCGACCTCTTTGTGCGTACAGAAGATGCCCATCGTGACACATTTGAGCGAATCTCTCCAAGTTCCCCACGGGTAACCACATCTCCTGAGGTAGTTGTCAACACATCTACTCTCATTGAAAAAAAACAACCTTGTCCATACCACTAAGAGCCAAACCGATCAGAGGGAATTCTTTGTTCCTCTGAATCACGCACAATAGGGGAATCCACCTCATCTTCATCATCCTCTCAACAGGGTGATGATGAAAATATAAGAGTTCAATTGCCCTAGAACTCGCCACAACACACACAGAACGTTGATGTCTTCGTGACCAACGATGTCATAGGGCAACCAGAGGGTACGTCCATGCCCTCTGTTAGTTTAGATGCTGATGAAATCCTATCAGAGGGGTTACAGCCACAGGATGTACCACTTACCGGGGTCTTTTCCCTTTATAAAGGTAATCACATTGTCCAGCTCCCCATCCTCTAATGATAGGGAAAACGCTGAACCAATTAGAACAACCAAAGAGGTGCCTGTAAATAACAGCCCTCGAAGACAGGTTGGAAGTCCCTTCACACTCAAATCCAAAAGAAGTGTGAAAGAGGGCCTCTCTGAACGCGAGAAACAAGGGGCTCCTTGTGTTGGAGATGCACCGGTTACCTCTTCTACTGCTGCTGCTTAATTCCAGGTTCTGGACGCAAGGAATAAAAGCTACTGTAGAGGCTATTTTTAATCTTCCTTCAGAGATGCCTACACCAGAAGTCACAATCTCTACTTATGAATATGGATCGTTTGTTGCTGACATTCACAAACTTATACAGGCTGTTTTTCCTTCAGAACATGCTTCTGTCTCTGCCTCCTCTTGAGTCAAGAAGTCTGATGTGGCCCACTTTCAAAAGGCAATGATTGAATGCCTCAACACTCTGACCTCCAAATATGCATCCAAAACCAACTCCCGCAACTTGAATATGGATCAAAAGCTCACAACTCTAGAGACCTCTGTTTCACAGTTATCTTCTTTAGTTAGTGTGTTATGTTGGTCCCGAAAGGGTCTACAAGAGTTCAATAAATAGTAAACAGTTTGTAGAATGGGGGGGGGGGGTTGAATACAAACACACAAATTTTCGTTTTTAAATGAGTTTATTTATCATAAACAAATTTACAGTTAAAAGCGGAATAAGAACAAGGTTAAAACCTATTCTGTTGTAACTAAGAAACACTAAGTTTGATGCACAAGAAGAAGGAAGAAAGAATAAAGAGGGTTTAGGCTAGAAAGACGGATGCATTAAGATGAAGAAGATATCTTCATCTTATTTATACCCGTTTGCATTTAATGCAAGACAAAAGGTATGTGCCACGTGTCAAGCTTGGATAGAAAGCTTGTCCTTGCTAATAACATAGCCATGTTTTAGGCCGGATATGAACAGTACCATATCACATATGATAGGGACATAAGAGACAATTCGTATGTCCTTTTCTGACAAGGTATTAGGTTTGACTTTTGTGCATCGAGGATAAGATCAATCTTTAATCTTGTAAAGGAAGCTTCATTTGATCGATGACTCTGAATCTTCAAGGATGAATCTTCAGTATCGCTGAGGCGTCACAAGATTTCACACTTGATTAGATAATCGCTGCTATCGCTAAACCACTTCAGTTCACTTAGCTGATTATCTCTTTCTTCAGCTAGGGTCTTTGACTTTCGCTGAATGGTCTTCTGGTGTGATAGCTGATCTTTAGGTCTTCAGAGATAATCTAGTTGTTCTTTGATCTTCAGCGTATGCTATCGCTGAATTTGACAGAAGCTTATACATTGGAATTTCACTAAGTATACAAAAGGAATCATATTCAAATCATCGAGAGGAGTTATGATCAACAATCTCCCCTATTTGGTTATGATTAAGCAACACAGGAAAATTGTTTTAAGAGACTAGTAAGGACTTAGGAAATATTTAAAGTAAAATTTCTAAGTACTAAGCTCTAAAGTCTTTTTCAGCTAGTCTACTATCTGAATTGAGTTTCATTTATAAGGATATGAAAGTACAATTTTTACAAGTAAATAAGCATAAAGTACATTCACTGATTGAATTTTCAGAGTGAAAAATCAGAGAGTAAAAGATAGTTTAAAAAAAATAGAACTCTTATGTTCATTGTCCCTTTTACTGTTTTCAGGGATCTTTTCAGTACTAGGATGGAGTAAAGTACTCTGATTGTATTTCATTAAGTATAATCTGAAGAAATTACAGGGAAATGAAATTACAACAATAAAAGTAAAGTACTTGTACACTGAAAGAATATTACAAAGGAAATAGAAATCTATAACTAATCAGAGATGTTCTCGTTTCTTCTTTGTAGCTCATTCTCATAAAGCGTTTTCTGTCGATTCCTCAGAGGGGTATTTGACTAGCAGCGCCATAGCATGATCTTTATGAGAGAGGATGAGTCCTAAGAATCCTTCATTATCCAAGAATACCATACTAGGTTCAGGTAGTGAGATGATTTCATCTTCTTCATATCTTCGGTCTTGAGGGAGAGAGGTACGTAGCATTGAAATATCAGGGATTTCAAGATGACCAAGAATGCTTTGATAATCAAATTTGGTTTCTTGCTCATTTTTGGAGCTTGAGCCACCTTCAGTAGTTGATCTTTTCTTCTTAGATGACTCGGGGAGAGGGGGAACTTGCACGTGTTGTGACATCCTTTGCAGCAACTGATCTAGTACTCTTTCCACAACATCCTTGAATTTGGATTTGGAACCCTAAATGGCGTCTTTGATTTCTAACCATTCAGTATATCCATAAATCCTTAAGAACTTGGCTTCTTCTCTCTAAGTTCTGTTTGTCCTTGTCATTCTTACTATACCTTTGGACCACCTCTGTTGGAGTGTCGCCCTTGAATAGTTGCATGAATGATTTTGGCCTCAGATCTTCGAAATTCCAGTCTATCAGTGCACCAGTCAAGCTCTTTGTCTTTCTGAATTGTGGCTTCAGCGGATAGTGCACATAAAATCTTCTGTTGAGCAAGGATTGGATCTACATTCAAGTTTTCCTATGCAAGTTCTTTCTGTACAAGAGCTTCAGCGACCCTTTCACTCTTTTTCAATTGTTCCTTAGCCGCCTTGTCTTTAGCAGAGTCTTCCCTGAGTAATTTCCTTGCTAAGGCAAGATCATTCTCAGTTTGCTTTGTCTTCTCATCCCTGATACGTTGTGCTTCCAATGCTTGTTCTCACTCTTCGCTAGACAGAAAGTAGAATTCATCTACCATCCTTATTGGTACAGCGTCTATGGGTTCAGCTTGAGGCACCCTTATTCTTCTTGCTTCGAATTCCCTAAGGAATTTTATTCGCCTTTCTTCTTCTTCAGGCTCGCTTATGATCGGCTTTTGAACGCGATGCCTGGGAATAAGGCCCTCTTCTTCTTCAGAGTCAGTTTCTATTATGTACATAAACTGCTCTTCGGAAGAAGGTTCCCTCCATGAAGTGGATTCCTTTGGGGGACGGGGATCACTGAGGGAAGGAGAGGAGGAAAAAGAATTGTCAGAGAGAGTTTTTGTAGGTGAAGGAGGAGTGGGGGTTTCAGAGAGAGGTGTAATATAAGGATAAGAGGAAGAGATACCTCATTAGTGGTATCCCCCTCAGATAATGGGATGGTGGCATCCAGATTTACCACCTCCTTTCCTTTGCCTGAGGGACCGGATTGTCCCTAAGAGGGATGTTGTCCGTCCCCCAAAGGCTCTGGATGAGAGACTCCAGACCTAGACATTCTCAAGTGCTCTAAGGCACTTCCAATGTCATCGTCATCTTCATCGTCATCCATTCCCCCATATTGAAGGATAGGATCTTCTTCTTCTTCTTCTTCTTCTTCATCTTCCTCAGCATCATCATCATCTTCAGCAGTCAACCCTTCAGGGAGGGATGATCCCGTTTGCTGGAAGTAAGGAGGATTCTTTTCTCCAGGGAACCTCTAGTTGTGTTCTGCAATGAGTTCATCTGCAAACTCTTTGGCACATCTCTCCCCCTCGATTTTATCAGGAGGTAGACAATGCACCATCAGAGTGCGAACGTTGGACTGAATGTCCTTGAACTTCGTATCATTATTCTGAAGCGTAGTCCGATCAACAGCATTGAAGGAGGAACTAGCCATAGAAAGCTTGGTGAGCATCTGCATCATATCGGATTGAGTCTTTTGAATAGACTCAAGGACGTTCGCCTGAGCAGCGATCTTCTGCTCCAAGCTGGACAGGTTATGGTGAAGGACCTTGTTGTCTTCCTTTAGAGAGAAAACGTAAGAGATGAGGTTGCTAACGTTGGTCTTGATCGCTGGTGTTCCAACGACCCGACGGAAGATGAGTTCAGCTGACGTCTGAAGGTTATCAACCCTAGCCCTCGTGAGAGCACATTTCCTGACCAGATAATAAACAGCAGGGAATGTTGGACTAGGAAGGATAATAGGAGGGAGTTCAGTGATGGGAGTGGGAAGCTTGGGAGATGCCATCTCTGTTTTGACCTCTCTGAGCTTTGCAGCACGGATGGCCCGGAGGAGACTTCCCCATCTCCTTGCTGAGCGGAGGAGCGCTGGTGGTGGTGGTGGTTGTCGGTGTCGCTGAAGTGAAGAGAGAAGCGACACCTGATGATGACATAGATAAAGATGCCAAAAATACATCTGGATTAGAAGATGGATGAAAAAATTTATTTTTCTCCTTGAGAGTATCATGAGGATTACTCTCAGGGACTACATTTGCAGAGGTAGTGTCTTGAGGATCACTAACCAGTGTCTTAGAGTATCTGAGAGAGACACTCTGAGGTCCTTTTAAATTGACCTTCCAAAACTCAGATTGCCTAAACAATATTGAGGTTTAGACTGCGTGCATTTCAGCATTATCAGGGATAGGGACAACTATCGCTGAGTCATGTGCTGATGTGAGGACCAAAAAAGAGGAGATAGAAGGATGTAAGAAAGCTATGAAAGTAGTACCTGATCCAGCTTCAGCAGAGCTGGCTAAAACACCCTCAGCGACCGTAGTCGCTGATGATGGAGGTAGTGCTGATGAAGCAACAACGGATGAAAAGACCGTTGAAGTGGCTGCGGCTACTGTTGGTGTTGGTAGTACAAGGAAATCAGAGAGAGTGGTCTTTTGAGAGACCATCTTCTTTAGCTTTTTGGTGGCGATGGTCTTTTTATGACCATCGGTTGGTTGCTTCCTCTTTACAGCAGCAGTGTCCTGGGTACTCGCTGTTGGGATGGGCAGCGAGGTAGACACTGAAAGAGGGGCTCCAATCACTTTCAGCATGTAGGGCGTGAAAGAAGCATCACCTGGACATTCCTCTATGTCCAGGGACTTCTTCCCCACCATGGAGAAGGCGTGGTCACCGACCTTCGGGTAGTCTTCCCCGAAGGCAACTTCCATTATTGTTGCGAAGAAACGTGGGTAGGGGATGACGGGATGTCGGGTAGTTGCGTTGATGCGACTGACCATATCGCTGTAGATATGGTCAGCGTAGTTGAGGTTGTGGCCGGTGCAGAGAGAGTAGGCGAGATCCTGAAAGTGCTTGCTCGCTTGGTCATGCGAGCCATCTTCGACCCAAGGCATTGGATTACCTGAGTAAAGATGTATTGCCAGTGAGCAGGCAATCTCTTCTTTTCTACCTTTGAGCCCACCGTCTTCAGCGATGGATTCTCCCAAGCATAGCCAATAGAATCCAAGAATGCATCGATCTGCATCTTGGTAGGTTCAGCGCCCCATTGCGCATTCTTGGCGCAGGTAGGGAGACGAAGATCCTTCCTCACAAAGCCAGCAGTAAAGAGAAGTAACCAAGATTTGGAATCTTGAAGCCGATAGCAGAGACCACGGTCCCCTTGTCTGTGGTGATCGTGGTACAGTGAGTTGTGTACCAGAGAGCTTGTAGATGAGAAGAGATGCCCACAGGGTTGTGGACAAACGCGTACATAAGCCGGCACACCTTGATGAAGGTAGCTCCTTCATTGAAGTGAGGGCGATCAGCGGGTTTGTCAACCAATGCAATGCAATTGCATGACTTGAAGACAGCCTTCTCCATTGGGAAGTGGCAGGTTGGTGTAGCGACCAAAGTGTTGTCAGTAGTTGCAGCAGCAGGGGTTTCAGTAGTCTTACTTGCAGAGGCCATTTCTGTAGGAAAAATGGAAACACCAAAAAGATAAATCATGGTACTATACATAAATTTATAAACCAGAGTTTGGTATTAAGAGTACCAAATGAAAGGTTCAAAGAAACAAGTATTTTGATGAACGAGATCAAAATGCTTGTGATAAAAACAATAATATAGAAGATATTTTTAGAAAAAGTAGAAGATAAATAAAAATGGATAAAACTTTTAAGAAGAAAGTCTTATGTTCTAAGGAAAGAACTTAGAACAGGGTTTTGAAAATAGAAGAGTTTTTGAGTTTTAATCCAGATTAACTTTATTTTCTTCCTAAAAATATGTTTTTATTGCATTCTTTTTTGAAGATTAAAAGAAATGTGAAACAAGATGTTTCCAGTTTTAAGTAAAGGTTTAGATCAAACCTTAGGTGATTTCGAGAAGGAAAAACGCACAAGTGCGTGTTCTTGGTGTTCTTGAGAAAGCTTGAATATACAAAGGTTCTTTTGCCTTTTGGAGAGTTATGAAAGTGTAAAGAGGCAAATGAGGCAAAAGTTTTGCTTAAATAGCAAGAGGAGAGAGAAAGAAAGGAGTGCTAAACGACGGTTTTAGCTTTTTGAAAAAGAAATGATGACCTGGTGTACGTTCCAAGAAAGGAGTTGGAATGGAAACGTCGCGGTCCGTCGTGTGTCAGAAAAAGGTCTGACATGTCCTTTTCTTATTTTTAAAAGATTATAATGATAATTATCCATAAGGAAGGTTTATCATTATTAATTTAAAAAATCTTCATCACTAATAATAAAAGTTTGTCAGTAAAGAGTTTTAATTTCAGAGATTCATTCTTTGATGAGAAGAGATATCAAAGAGTGAAAAGGGTTAGAAGATAATACCTGAGGAGATGGCCCAGATATCGCTGAATCAGAGTTCAGCGAATGGAAAGTTTGAAGGCTTTATTTGTATCGCTTGTAGTAGTCACTGAATAAACATTATTCAGCGTTCAACATACCAAGTTCGCTGATAAGTAGATTGAATCTAGTTTCCTCAAGAGGCTTGGTGAAAAGATCAGTGAGCTGATATTCAGTGGGTACAAAATGAAGCTCAACTTCACCATTCACCACATGATCTCTGATAAAGTGATATCGGATCTCAATGTGTTTGGTTTTGGAGTGAAGTACAGGATTGTTAGCAATGGCGATAGCACTAGTACTATCACAATAAATAGGAATTTTAGAGAGCTTGAGATTGTAGTCTCTGAGTTGATTTCTCATCCAAAGGATTTGAGCACAACAACTACCAGCGGCTACATATTCAGCTTCAGCAGTTGAGGTGGACACTGAGTTTTGCTTTTTGCTTGTCCAACTACTTAACTTTCCACTTAGTAGCTGACACCCACCAGTGGTGCTCTTTCTATCTATTTTACAACCTGCAAAGCCACTGTCAGAATAACCAATAAGATCAAATCCTGAGCATTTGGGATACCAAAGACCTAGATTTGGAGTTCCTTTCAGGTATCTAAAGATTCGCTTTACAGCGATTTGATGGGATTCCTTCGGTTCAGCTTGATACCGAGCGCAGAGAGATGTAGAATACATGATGTCAGGTCTACTCGCTGTAAGATACAGTAGAGATCCAATCATCCCTCCATAGGCAATGACATTGACTGGTTTCCCATTGGGATTCTTGTTCAAAGTCAGAGGAGGCGCCATAGGGGTCTTCATCGCTGAGCATTGATTCATTTCGAATTTATTCAACATGTCTTTAACATATTTGCTTTGACAAATAAAGATTCCTTTGTCAAATTGCTTAATCTGCAAACCTAGAAAATACGTTAGTTCACCCGTCATACTCATTTTATATTTCCTTTGCATTCTTGCAGCGAAACGAGTACACAAATTAGGTCTTGTGGAACCAAAGATAATGTCATCGACATATATCTGAGCAAGAATGGTATGACCTTTATATTTTCGTAAAAATAGGGTTTGGTCAATTTTTTCACGAACAAATTTTTCTTTAAGAAGAAATTTAGAAAGGGTATCATACCAAGCTCTAGGAGCTTGTTTTAACCCGTAAAGAGTTTTTTCAACTATGAAAACATAACCAGGATGGTTAGGGTGTGAGAAACCAGGGGGTTGTTCAACATAAACTTCCTCGCTGAGTTTTCCATTTAGAAAAGCACTTTTAACATCCATTTGAAAAACTTTGAAGTCCTTATGGGCAGCATAAGCTAAAAAGAGTCTTATGGCTTCTAAATGAGCAACAGGTCCAAAGGTCTCATCATAGTCAATTTCTTCTTCTTGTCTATAACCTTGAGCAACAAGTCTAGCCTTATTGCGAATAGTAGTCCCCTTTTCATCTAGCTTATTTCTGAAAACCCATTTGGTTCCTATGACAGTTTTATCAGAAGGTCTAGGAACAAGATTCCAAACTTTATTTCTACGAAATTCAGTTAGTTCTTCTTGCATAGCTGAAACCCAGCTAGGATCAGAGATAGCTTGATCTATCTTCTTAGGTTCAGAGAGAGAAATGAAGTTAACATAAAGACATATATTACCTGTTCCTCTACGTGTTTTGATACCTGCATTAGGATCCCCTATAATTTGATTTATTGGGTGATTTGCAGTCCATCGCTGAGCTGGAGGTTGAGGAGAGAGATCAAGATCAACAGTAGATTCAGCGATTTGTTCTTCAGTTTCTGGAATAGGACTTGTTGTTTCAGCAACAGGTACTTCATTTAGAATCAATTCAGGAGATTGATTTTCAGACGTATTTTGGTTGTTCACAGAGGAATATCCAAGAGAGGAATCAGCAATAGAAATCTGATTTAGAGGAGTAACATTCATCCCTGAAGATGGATGATTGTCACTTGAAGAATTTACAGGTATTTCGTAGTCATATGCTTCAGCAGGAGGTTGATTGCTGAAATACGTTTCAGGTTCCCTATAATGAGATCTCATCCAAGCATTCAATTCTTCATCATCATCATGAGTATGAGAAGCATGAATGGGACGAGATTCATCAAAGTTGATGTGCATGGATTCTTCAACATGTTGTCTTCTTTTGTTGAAGACTCTAAAGGACTTAGATATAGAGGAGTATCCAAGAAATATACCATCATCAGCTTTTGGATCAAATTTACCCAAATGATCTCTGTCATTTAGAATGTAACATCTACATCCAAAAATATGGAAATATTTTAGAGTAGGTCTTCTACCATGAAACAATTCATAGGGGGTCTTCTTAAGTCGCTTAACTATCAGGGATCGATTTTGAGTGAAACACGCTGTGTTGATTGCTTCAGCCCAGAACTGAGTAGGTAGATGCGATTCGCTGAGCATTGAGCGAGCCGCTTCAATAATAGTTCGATTTCTTCTTTCAGCAACACTGTTTTGCTGAGGATTTCTTACTGAGGAAAAGTTGTGAGAGATGCCTTTTTCTTCAAAGAAGTTCACCAGAGTGCTGTTTTTGAATTCAGTACCATGATCACTGCTTATGGAACGAACAATTAGATTGTTTAGAACTTCCATCCTTTTGATAAAAGAAATTATCATTTCAGGGGTATCACTTTTGGATCGAAGGAAGAACACCTATGTGTATCTAGAGTATTCATCAACAATCACCAAAGTATATTTCATTCCAGAAATAGATTGGACATTGACAGGTCCAAATAGATCCATATGGAGTAGCTGAAGTGGAGCGGTCACTGAAGAAATTTGCATTGACCTAAGGAGGCTTTTGTCAGCTTTCCCTTTTCACATGTTGAACAAAGAGATTCCTTTGTAAAGGTATCATTTGGGAGGTCTCTGACTAGATCTTTTTGAGACAATTCATTTATTGTCTTAAAGTTGTGGTGAGAGAGTCTTTTATGCCATAACCAGTTTATGTCAGTGGATGCTTTAGAGATAAATTACATGTTCTCAGAGTGAGAACTATTCATATTTATGACGTACACATTTTCCACTCTTTTGCCTGTTAAGGGAAGCTTATCATTTCCGTCAGTGACATCACATCTATTCTTTAAGAATAGAACTTTGAAGTCTTTGTCACATAACTGACTAACGCTCAAAAGATTGTGCTTTAGTCCCTCAACGTAGGCAACACGAGAAAACGATGTAGCTTCGTTGGATAGAATTCCATAACCTTTAGTGTATCCTTTGCCATTTCCACCAAAGGTCACTGATGGACCAGCTTCTTCTTTGTAATCAGAGAGCAGAGATTTTCTGCCAGTCATATGCCTTGAGCACCCGCTATCAAGATACCATATACCTTTGGCACTCTGCATACAACAAAAGATTAATTGTTTAAAGGTACCCATACTACTATGGGTCCTGCTTGGTTAGATAAAGGATTGGCGGAGGAGCTACTAGCTGAAGAACTTTCTTCATTGGATATCTTCACCATTGGTGGTTTTGCAACCTTGGTGGATTTCACTCTCGCTGATTTATCAGCTTGAGCTACATTCTTTCCATGAGCTAGTTTATCAGCTCTAGTAGCGTTAGGACATTTATTTGCAATGTGGATAGTTTCACCACAGTGATAGCACTTCCTATATTTAAAGGGTTTGGAATTCAGAGAGAAAACAGGAACTTTTTCAGGGATAGGACCAAGAATTCCTTTATCCATAGTCCTTGAAGGTATAACAACCTTTTCAGGGGTAGGAGTGAGATCGATCTTAATTCTGGGGGTAGATCTCTGAGAAAAGTCAGAGTCCTTCTTCCCAGATTTAGACTTTTTCACTGAGGATTTCTTGTTCTTATTCTGAGCGATCTTATTCTTAGGAACTTCGTCAAGAAACTCGTTCTTGATCACTTTCTTAGAATTTATCATCGGCAACTTTTCTTTAATAGAAGAAGAAGAAGTTGAAGAAGAAGGATCAGGGATAGAAGAAACAAACATTCCAAATTTGAGCATGGAACGATCATTCTCTGATTCTTCCTTTTCAAGGTTATAGCCTAACCCACTTCTTACTTTCATAGGTATATGGGCATTGATGATTTCATTGACTTTATCAGAAGCCTTACACCATCCTTCGATGGTTGCTTTTTCAGACTTGAGATCAGCGATAGCCTTTTCCCTATCAGCGATGGCTTGCTGATTCTCGATGCTTATGGTTTGATTTGCCAAGACTTGGTCCTTGAGAGTTTCCTCAATTTTAGAAATTTCTTTGATTCTTATATGGCAATTTTTTAATTGCTCAGATAAATCAGTGTTAATTTTCTCGGCCTTAATCTTTCCATGTAAAGCATTATAAAAATCAACAGTCATAGCATCAAGAGCTGACAAGTTATCGCTTTCGGAGAGTAAAGAGATAGAAGGAATAGTTACCTGAGTAGAAGGGGACTCAGAGGAAGAAGTTTCAGTAGCTTCTTCAGCGTCCTCTATTCTTGTCATTAGACAGAGAAAGGCAAGATCTTCTTCATCATAACCAGATTCTTCAGAGGTCTTGGCCTAGTCATCTTCAGCGTCCCAATCAACTTCTTCAGCGATAAGGCCTTTGCCTTTTTGCTGGAATTTCTTCAGATCCTTGTATTTGTTTTTCAATTTGAAATACTTCTCCTTTTTATCAGAGGTCTGGGAGGTGGTAGGAGATGCAACTTTCTTTGATCTACATTCACTAGCAAGGTGACCCTTTCGCTGACAGTTGAAGCATATAGCTGAGGCTTTCTCAGCGGGCAATGACTTTTGCTTTTCAGAGTCAGAGAGATTTGAAGGTTTTCGAAAGTTGCTCTTTCTAGCGAATCTTTTAAAATTATTTGTTAAGAGAGCTAGAGAGTTATCAAACTCAGAGATGTTAGGATCAGTGAGTTGATCTTCTGAATCAGTTTGACCTAATTCAGTGATGGAGGTAATAGTGGAAGAAGAAACATTTTTAGGAGGAGTTGCCTCTAAAGTCACAAGTGCCAAAGAAGTACTCTTGGCAACTTTGAGTTCATTTATGAGGTTCTTCCTCAGAAGTTGAAATTGTTCCTCATTTAAGAGCATTCCATATAAAGCACTTAAGGACAGAGTTTCAAGATTCTTTGACAGCTTTAAACATGTAGTGTACAATGCCCATTGATCGGGTAGTGCCTCCATGAATTTGGTCAGTATTTCAGCATTTGAGTACACTATGTTTACTGATTTAAGATCAATCAACAAACAGTTGAAACGCTGGTGAATTTGAGAAAGAGATTCACCTTTATGATACATAAAACTCTCATATTGTCTTACAAGATTTATGCACCTGGTGACTTGTACTTCAGAGGTTCCTTCATATTGAATACATAGAGTATCCCACATGGCTTTAGAAGTTTTCATTTTCATAACAGAATGATAAACTTCATCTGGTAGAGACATTGCTATTATAGATTTAGCTTTAGAATCAATAGCAATTTCTTTCTTATCTTCCTCAGTCCATCGGTTAGGAGTTTTAACGATACTCCTTTCAGGGATGGCTGGAGTAGTAGTGGTGGCAGGATCACCAGCTACAATAGTTGTAGGAACAAATGGTCCGTTTTCTAGATAGTAGGGGATCATTGGGTCAGATCCTTCTAGAAACAGAGACATTCTTTCCTTCCATAATGGAAAATTATCATGGCTAAATCTTGGAGGTTTAGCTAAAGATCCATTATCATTGTAGTTCGTATTAGGGTTTGACATTTTAAAATAGTTTATAAGAAAAATATTTTGAAGATAAAAGAAGCAAACATTGCTCTGATACCACTTGTTGGTCCCTAAAGGGTCTACAAGAGTTCAATAATTAGTAAACAGTTTGTAGAAAGGGGGGGGGGTTGAACACAAACACACAGATTTTCGTTTTTAAATGAGTTTATTTATCATAAACAAATTTACAGTTACAAGCGGAATAAGAACAAGGTTAAAACCTATTCTATTGTAACTAAGAAACACTAAGTTTGATGCACAAGAAGAAGGAAGAAAAAATAAAGAGGGTTTAGGCTAGAAATACGCATGCATTAAGATGAAGAAGATATCTTCTTCTTATTTATACACGTTTGCATTTAATGCAAGACAAAACGTATGTGCCACATGTCAATCTTGGATAGGAAGCTTGTCCTTGCTAATAACATAGCCATGTTTTAGGCCGGATATGAACAGTACCATATCACATATGATGGGGACATAAGAGACAATTCGTACGTCCTTTTCTGACAAGGTATTGGGTTTGACTTTTGTGCATCGAGGATAAGATCAATCTTCAATCTTGTAAAGGAAGCTTCATTTGATCGCTGACTCTGAATCTTCAAGGATGAATCTTCAGTATCGCTGAGGCTTCACAAGATTTTACACTTGATTAGATAATCGCTGCTATCGCTTAACCGCTTCAGTTCACTTAGCTGATTATCTCTTTCTTCAGCTAGGGTCTTTGACTTTCGCTGAATGGTGTCTTCTGGTGTGATAGCTGATCTTCAGGTCTTCAGAGATAAGCTTGTTGTTCCTTGATCTTCAGCGATCGCTGATGGTAATCAGCGTATGCTTTCACTGAATTTGACAGAAGCTTATACATTGGAATTTCACTAAGTATACAAAAGGAATCATATTCAAATCATCAAAAGGAGTTATGATCAACATGTTATCTGCATCCTTTGAAGACCGGAAGAAAGCCAAAGAAGCTCGGGCATGTAAAAAGGTTGAGTTGAAACGAAAACGATCTGAGGATCAGGATCCTGATTCTCAAAAGGAGGAGAACATGGAAAATCTTAAGAAGATGAAAACTGAGACGGGTCAGAAGATGGAACAAGAAAAAGGTAAAGCTTCAAACTCCTCACCTTCTGCACCTCCTCCCTCTAAACAGACTCCAATGACGCCTACTCCTCTAGCTACTCACAAGGGTCCTCTGCCCAAGGATCCAGAAATTGCCAAATTCATACTGGAAATAATTGGCAACACAAAAACGCAATCTCAACCAAATAGAAGCGAGAGACGGCTAGAGCGAGAAGCGCCGGAGCGAGAAAAAGCCGGAGCGAGAAGAAGCCGTAGCCGAGGAAGCCGAGCCGGGCACCGCAGTCGAGCGGCTAGAACAGAATAAGACAGAATAAGATCTGAGGTTGAACAAAAAGCTAAATCTGAAGCAGAAAAAGCTAAGGAAGAAGCCATAAAAGCCAAAGCTGAAGCAGAAACAGCTCTGGCTCAAGCAGAAAAAAAAAATAGAAGAAGCTGAAAAAGCTAAAGAAGCCACTGAAAGGGCACGTGCAAATTTTGAAGAAACAAAAAGAAGGGAGTTTGCAAAATTCAAAGCCTCAAATGAAGAAAAGATGCAGAAGTTGGGAAGACTCGACTTACCCAATTTAGAAATCAAACACAAGCTCATGTATGCTATCACTGATCAGAAGATATACCTGATGATGCCTAATTTCTCAAATGATTACCAAGTAAGTGATGAGATCAAAGACAAATTCATAACTCACATGCAACCAAGGAAGGAAGATTATTCTACTGTTCCAATCAAAACAATATCATTCAGGCATGCACAGTTTGAACAAACACCCATCTGGTATACGATCTACAAGGCTATCAGAGAAGACAACAAACCATCCTACTTCTGTGACAATGATTTATTGTCAATCAACCCTTCTGATCTTATAACTCTGGAGAAGTTTATGAAGACTCAAATGAACAGAGGGAGAGATGATCAAGACAAAGTTGCTTACTTCTGTATCATCAAATGTATGAAGTCTTTCATTCGATACAGAAGGCAAGTAGAATTTCAAACTGGTTTAAACTACAAGGTAGATAATCTGTGTATCTCTACTCCAAACGAAGATCTGGAAGGTTTCATGCATTATGGATTGGGAAAGTGATAACTGAACCAGAAATAGGAATCGTGTTCAGAAGGCCGAGCAGAAAAAGCTTCTTCAGAATTAAAGATGCTCACAAATACTCTACAGAAGTTGTGTCTATCGTAAAATGTTATGCTTCTGTAGCAGTTGACAATCAAGATTCAGAAGTTAGAGAGAAGATTGAGAAGAGACTTGACAAACTAATGAAGCTCAGAGAAGATACAGATGCCATCTCCAAAGTCATTTTTCAAACAGCGCCCTTCTGATAAATTACAATACGTGCTTATCATATCAACTATTGAGCATATAAAATAACAACGAACTACGCGTGCAGCATTCTGAATTTCATACTTAGGGGGAGATTGTTAGACCTCATTTTCAAAGAAGTATGAATCAGAATTATGCAAGTATATGCGCATCTGATGACGTGGCAGGCACATCCTCCGTGTGTAACTAAGTTAGTTATTTACTTGCTTACGTGTCAAGTTGTAATAGGCTAGATAATTGACTTTCATTATTGTAATCGTATAAATAGTTCAATCACTGTTTGTAATAGAGAGATTCGAAATATACAGATTTGAGAGCTAAACTGTGCGCACTGTTGATTATCATTCAAAGCAATTCAATACAAATTACGATTGTTCTTCAATTCTGTTCTTACTAATCTTACTGTTTATCGTAGATCCGTTTGCTTCTGCTCGTATTTACTTATTTGATCTATCGATTAATTGTTAGAAAGGGATCTGGGTTCCAACAGTATCATGCGACAAAAGCCGTTTGTCGGGTCCTATAGACGCGACAAAAAAAATATGACTAAAAAAAATTAGAA
Source organism: Silybum marianum (assembly GCA_036898165.1). Taxonomy (NCBI): domain Eukaryota; kingdom Viridiplantae; phylum Streptophyta; class Magnoliopsida; order Asterales; family Asteraceae; genus Silybum; species Silybum marianum. Next base: position 25,152,992 of record CM072536.1, on the reverse strand, counting down.
AACAAATGATGCCTAAGATAAGAAATCTTAGCTCCCCCTTGAGAGTAGCAGCTTGCGGCAGCATTGTATTCGGCTTCCGTAGTTGAAGTGGATACACATATTTGTTTCTTCGAAGACCAGCTCACCAGTTTATCTCCCAAGAACTGAATATGGCCCGTCGTGCTCTTTCGATCCAACATGCAACCGGCATGATCAGCATCTGAAAAGGCAGGTAACTCAAACCCCGTATCCTTAGGATACCAAAGGCCAAGATCAGTAGTACCTTTTAAATAACGAAAGACACGTTTAACTGCACTAAGGTGGGATTCTTTGGGAGATGCTTGATATCGAGCACAAAAACATGTAGCAAACATTATGTCCGGTCGACTAGTCGTTAAGTACATTATCGAACCAACCATTCCACGATATCTCTTGGGATCTACCGCTTTTCCTAAGGGATCGGCGTGTAGTTTTGAACCCAGAGACATGGGAGTCCTAATCGGAGTACATGTCTTCATGTTATATTTGCATAACATATCGGAGATGTATTTCGATTGGTTAAGGAATATTCCCGTTGAAAATTGTTTTACTTGAAGACCAAGGAAAAAATTCATTACTCCTATCATGCTCTTGTTGAACTTTGCCATCATGAGTTCGGAGAAATGTTTGCATTGTTGAGGGTTAGTCGAACCGAAAATAATATCATCTACATAAATCTGAATAAACATAATATCTTTACCTTTCTTTTTAATGAACAGAGTGGGATCGATCTTACCTTTCGAGTACCCGTTTTTCACCAAGTATTGAGACAGACTATCGTACCATGCACGAGGAGCTTGCTTGAGTCCGTACAGTGCTTTGTCAAGGATATAGACGTGATTGGGCTTCGAAGCATTGACAAAACTGTCCGGCAGTGAGACATATACTTCTTCTCGGAGAACACCATTCAAAAAAGTGGTCTTGACATTCATTTGAAAAACTACGAAGTTTTTATGTGCGGCGTATGCCAAGAAGATTCGAATGGCTTCTATACGTGCAACCGGGGCAAAAGTTTCGTCAAAGTCAATACCTTCTTGTTGTCGATAGCCTTTGGCAACAAGTCGTGCTTTATTGCATATGACTATTCCGTCCTCGTCTTGTTTATTCTTGATGATCCACTTGGTTCCAATAATTGTCTTGTGCTGAGGTCAGGGAACGATGCGCCATACTTTCAGGCTTTCAAACTGATTGAGTTCTTCTTGCATGGCGATAATCCAATCGGGATCAGACATGGCTTCTTGAATGGTTTTCGGTTTAACTTTGCTTAAGAAGGATGAGAATAAACATTCGTTGGCCGAGGCAGACCGTGTTGTGACAGGATTGGAAGGGTCACCAATGATCTGGTTGGGTGGGTGAGATCGAATCCATTTGGTTGTATGAGGAAGTGGTTGAGCAGTCATGGTTCCGGAATTTTCATCCACGTATTGACCAAGGGGAAGATCTTGTACAGATTATAGGGATGGTGAAACGTTGGTAGAAAGTTCCCTTGAAGTGGTAGGCGGTTGAGTTGTGGAGGATGACGGTTCCAGATTTGATGTGGTTTGAGGGGTTGTTTCGGTGAATGGTGTTTAGAGGGGTTGAGCGTCTTCACTCGGAATGGGTAGGCTTGTTTGAGGGATGGGGTCAATAACAGTAGGGTTGGTCGAATTTGGAGTTTCAGCAGTTGAGACATTGTTCTCGAGATTTGGATTTGGAGAACTAAAGGGGGTCTCGGCAACTTCCAACATTGGGGGGGGGGGGCTTAGTGGTTGTCTCAAAATCAGTTCCGAAGTATTCGGTGTAGATGTGCTGGAACAAATTATCCAAATCAGATTGTGTAATGTGAGAAGTTGAAGTTTGATTTGGAGTAGTCGGGTTTTGAGCAGGTTCCGAACTGAGGTGTTCGGAAGCTAATACGCCAGTGATAATCGGTTCGGTACTATGAGGTCCGAAATTCATTTAAGCTTTTGTCTCGAAGTGGATATTGGCACTCTTGGTGACGCACCTTGCATTTTTCATGTAAACTCTAAAGGTAGAGGTATTTGGCGTGTAACCCAGAAAATAGGCTTCATCGGATTTGGGTTGTAGCTTCCCAAGATTGATGTTATCATTCATAACAAAACATCGTCCGCCAAATGTATGAAGATGATGGAGGGAAGGAATGTGTTTGTTGATTAGCTCATACGGTGTCTTGTTGAACCTTTTGTTGATAATCGACCGGTTTTGAGTGTAGCATGCGGTATGAATGGCTTCGGCCCAGAGATGATGTGGAAGTTTGGAATAAGTGAGCATTGTACGAGCAGCTTCGACTAACGTATGATTACGGCGTTCCACGACACCATTCTGTTGGGGAGTTCTTGGTGCAGAAAACGTATGAGTGATGCCCACATAAGTGAAATAGGTGTCAAGCGTGTAGTTTTTGAACTCGGTGCCATTATCTGTACGAATCGTTTGGACAGAAAGCTCCAGTCTAACTTGAATGTTCTTCAAAAATGCAATAATTGTGTCGGGAGCTTCATCCTTAGATCGAAGAAATTTAACCCATGTGTACCGAGAATAATCATCCACCATCACGAGAATATACTTCTTTCCATGGATGCTTGGAGTTCTCATAGGACCACATAAGTCCATGTGTATCAGTTGAAGGGGACGTGTCGTGTTGTGTTCTAATTTCGGTTTGTCAGACGCCTTTTTCATCTTGCCCATTTCACAAGCAACACATAAGTGTGATTTCTCGAATTTCATCTTTGGTAAATCGGAGACTAACCCTCCACTTGCGAGTTTACTAATATTTTTGAAGTTCAAGTGGGATAGTCTATGATGCCATAACCAATTTTTCTCTTTATCCACCTTCGAGAGAAGACAGATGTCAGTGGGTGGTTTAACCTTTGACAGATCAATGGTGTAAAGGTTAGACTTGCGGGTTCCGGTGATTAACTCTTGACCTTCGTATGTTATAACACAACATCTTACCGAACGGAAATTTACTTCAAGTTCCTTGTCACAGAATTGACCGATACTTAGTAAATTGTGACCAAGTCCTTTGACATAAGAGACTTTTGAGATCGTAAGATTATCATTGACAATATCGCCGTATCCTTTAATGGGTGAGAAATGATTGTTCCCAAACCGTACCGAGCCGCCTCATTTTTCAACGTAATTGGCAAGAAGCTCCTTCTTTCCGGTCATGTGCTTGGAGCATCCAGAATCTAAGTACCACACATGACCAACCTGCAAAGATTAAGCAGACATAGGTACCCATTTGTAAATGGGTCCTTCGGGGTTAGTTGGCTTGGCAACCTTTGGTACCCAGGTGAATTGAGGTTTTGGTGATGAAGTCAAGGGCCTCCTGGGAACCCACTTAAAAACAGGTTTATAAAAATGATTATAACCATAAGCATTCAAACGCACAAAGTCATTCACACCACAATTTGAGCAACAGATTTTATTTCTAGAAAATTGAATCAAATGTTTGTACGAATAAATAGTAGACGGAAAATGAAATTTGCGACTATTCCTAGGAACATTGAAAAAACTAGATTTATTGTGCGGGGATGACTTTGATACGCCTTTGCCTTTTTCGACCCAGACTTGCATTGTCCTTAAAGAGCGTAGAGCTGAAACATTAACAGGAGCTTTATGAGCAGGAGTAATTTGAGGAATAATTTGTGGAGGTGTCTTTGTTTGAGATGATTCAGGTTTTGAAAAACTTGTGGAACATTCATTTTCAAAGTTGGGAAGATACACAGAGTCAATCGGCTTCTTGCCTTTATCAATAAACTCCTCATGACTTGGAAGATCGGGATTGAAATAAAAAACATCAACAGATACATTTGTAGGATCCAAGAAGTTATGTTCAGAAAAATTTGTGCTATCAAGTTCGTCCAACTCTTTATCCATTTGTTCGCGAGTGAGGGAAGATATATGTGTAGGAAGACAATAATCAGGATCAAGTTTGAAGTAGGATTCACAATCATCTGCGGTGACGATACTGTAGGGGAGGTCATGCGAAAAAATAGCTCGACGCCAGGATGATAAAAAACTTTATACAAGAACAGATGTTTGATTTTGTTTCAATCTTGAGTTTTGATTGTAAAGCGTTGTTTTCTAATAAATGGATTTTCGTGATTAAAGCCTCCTTTTCCCTTTCCGATGAAGAACGTTCAGTTTCCAACACCTTTTGTAATTGAACGATTTTCTTTTCTAAAAATAAGGTGGGAATATAAGGTTTATAATATGGAATTTCGACCTGAAGTTCTTCCTCGGTATAGGAAGGAAAATAATTTTTCGGAAGTGTATCTTTTGTTGATCATAACTCCTCTCAGTGATTTGAATATGATTCCTTTACTATACTTAGTGAAATCCCTTAGATAAGCTTCTGTTCAAATTCAGCGATAGCATACGCTGATTGCTATCAGCGATCGCTGAAGATCAAGGATCAACAAGCTTATCTCTGAAGACCTGAAGATCAGCTATCACACCAGAAGACCATTCAGCGACAGTCGAAGACCAAAGCTGAAGAAATAGTTAATCAGCTAAGTGACCTGAAGCGGTTCAGCGATAGCAGCGATTATCTACTCAAAGTGTGAAGTCTTGTGAAGCCTCAGCAACACTGAAGTTCATCCTTGAACATTCAGTGTCAGCGATGAAATGAAGCTTCCTCTGCAAGATTAAAGTTTGATCTTATCCTCGATGCACAAAAGTCAAACCTAGAACCATGTCAGAAAAGGACATACGACTTGTCTCTTATGTCCCCATCATATCTGATACGGTACTGTTCATATTCGGCCAAAAGCATGGTTGTCTTATTTACAAGGACAAGCTTCCTATCCAAGCTTGACACGTGGCATGTACCTTTTGCTTTGCATTAAATGCATGCGAGTATAAATAGATGAAGATATCTTCTTCATCTCAATGCATGCTTCCTTCTAGCCTATACCTTCTGTATTCTTTCTTTCATCTTCTTGTGCATCAAACTGTGTTTCTTTAGTTACAATAGAATAGGTTTTAAACTTGTTCTAATTCCGCTTGTAACTGTAAATTTGTTTATTATCTATAAACTAATTTAAAAACTAAAATCTGTCTGTTTGTATTCAAACCCCCCCCCCTTCTACAAACTGTTTACTTAATACTTAACTCTTGAAGACCCTTATTGGGACCAACATCTTTTGATGAAACCTTTTCTATATCCGTCGGATAGCAAAACGGAATTTGATGGAACTTTTTGTTCTTCCTATTCCAATCTTCCCGTCTCTCAACTTTAGGATGAGACTTCATAAATTGAATTTCAAAACTGAACCAAGGTCTAGAGATTCAAATTTATAAAGGGTTGGCGTATTGTAAAGGGCCTTTGCCAAACATTTAGGATTGTTAAAAACTAGGTCGGCTTTTGAACATAACTCCTTTGGTGCATTTAAATGAATTGTTTGTTCTGTTTGTTCTGTTTGTCCTATCTTATACAGTTTAACTTCCAAGGTTTTGATTTTGTTTAAAAGATCTTCCTTTTGAGTGGTGACAAATTTTACTTTACAAGACAAAACTTCGATCTCATTTTCGTAATTGTTAAATTGTTTTATGAGGTCGAAGTTTTGTTGTTTGAGTTTAGCATTTTCGGTTGTTAAAAAATCGTTTTTGGTTTGTATGTTAATAGCCTCACTTTTATAGTTGGCAATCTCGGACGTAGCAAGAATGAGTTGGTTATGATTGTTTTCTAGACGTGCCTCTAATTTGGAAACTGAGAGTTTCTCGATTTTCAATTTAGAGTTAAGATATTTCAATTGAGTATGTAATAAATTCATTTGAGAAATAAAGTGCTCTTAGTTAGAATGACTTATCTCGGGTGAGTAATCGGAAGCATTGGTCGACGAGCCGTCATCATTAGGATCAGTGTAAGCCATCAAACTGAAATGAACTTGAATTTCTTCGTCCGGTTCATCGTCGTCGTGATGTAGAAAGTGATCGTCTTCCGCCATTAGTACTTTACCGGCTTCCTCTTGTTTGGCAAACATGAGTTTGTACGTGAAATAGTTGGCATCTTGACAACGGGTTTCTTGCATTCACGAGCGTAATGGCCCGTTTTTCCACAGTTATAACACAAACTCTTTTCGCCATTGAATTTATCCTCAGTTTTAACCGGTGGGCGGGTATCTTCTTTCCTTGGTTTTGGCTCGAAAATGGCTTTTCGTTCGAAGTTTTTGGGTCCCGAAACATAGTATATTTAATTGATATTCGGACGACGAGAGAACTTACGTTGAAAGGATTGGGTGAGAAAAGCTAGTTGTTGCTGAAATTGTGCTATCTCGAGATCATCATATTCTTCCTCTTTCAAATCCGGAATGTTCTCTTTAGGTATGTTTCGAGTCGGAAACTTTTCTTCTTTAGCTACTAGGGCGCTCGGTTCGGGAGTCTTTTTGACTTTGCGGTTTTCTTCCATAACTTCGAGAACTTCCACTTTATCTTGTTGTAAAGTCTCATATACCTCGTGAAGGTCGAGTTCAGCGAGAAATTTGTTGTGTTTGATTTGATTAACCAATCGGCGCCATTCAGGTTGAAGATTACTGACAAATTTCACATTGTTCTCGATATTAGACTTACGGATCTCGTTCTTATTGAGTTCGTTGATAAGATAGACGAAACGAGTGTAAGTGTTAGTGAGACTTTAATCTTCCTTGGCCTTGAACTCCTCATACTGAGTGATACAATTTGTAATCTTTAATTAAGTACCGATTTTTGTGCCGAGCATATATTTCTCGATTTGCTCCTACATGCCTTTGGCCGTTCTTTTATGACTATCTATCCTCATGTAGATTTCGTTCGGAATGCTGAGTAGTAGATACGAATGAGCAAGTTGATCACCTTTTGCTATTTTAGTTTCATCGTCAGTGTACGACTTCTTTGATTTTATTTCTCGTCTTGATTCGACTGGTTGATCAGCGTTTGGCATGGCGGGAGTATTGTGGTATAGGACGGGTGGAGGGCCTTCCTTAATGGAGTGCATGATTTGTTCAGCAAGATCGTGTCTTTCAACAAAATCCAGAAAATGATCTTTCCATTGTGGATATTCCCCTCGGAAGAGAATTGGAGATCTTGTGTCGGTACCTATGGCCATAGCTTCGTGTGAAGTCATTGTACTTGATTTTATTCAGATCTCAATCAGGAAGTTTTGAAAAAAATCTGAGATTTCACGAAAGTAAGGTTTTATTCCGGGTGCCTAGTCTGTGTGTGTTTATCGGGTCTTAGGGATGCGATATCAGGTTTGTCGGGTAAAGACACATAAGGTAAGGATGAATGTCGGGTTACTCAGGCGCGATAAGAAAGATATTTGTCGGGTCACCTTGATGCGATAAAAAGAAAATCTTTGTTTCGTTCTTTAATCGATGAACCAGAAAGCTAAGACACGAAGGATTCTTGACCAAAAGATCTAGCGTAACAAAGTTATCTAGTCTTTTAAGGAAAAGAACAACTAAGCTCTTGTGTTTCGGTTTTCTCAATTAAGGTCACCTGCAAATTTCCTGAGGCTTAAGATGTTTACTAGAGAATTCTTTATCCAGAAAAGCTGCAGGAATTAGAGACCCTGAGTTTTCTGTTGAAAAGAATGGCAAAAGTAATGTTAAAATAAGTGAGCGTAGTTTTTGCAAGTTGACTGAAAACAGATTTTATAAAAAATTTGAAGTTTTATCGGATGTTTAAGGTGCGACAAGTCTTTAAAAACATAGATTTTGAGTTAATGTCGGATACTAAGGATGCGATAACTATTCATATGGTGATATAAAGAAAATCGATAAAAGTTTTTGGATTTGATGAACTTTGAAAAAAAACAGTATGAATCGAGAAGAATAAATCAAACGGATTGTCGATTGAAAAAAAAAACTATCGTTTTAAACAAAAAAAAATAAGAACGGTTATCGATTCTAATGAAGGTACTTATGATGCGATAAAGAATGAACAGATAGGGTGCTTGGGGTTTTTTCGGGTAGGCCTATTCGATAAAACACCAACACAGCAGTAACGAGAATTTTACCTTTTGTTTCGCGAATTCGATCAGAATCAGTCCAAAACTTAGATCGTTTGGCACTGATACCACTTGTTGATCCTAGAATATCAATTACAAAACAGAAACGCAGATTAATGCAGTAAAAACATAAAGCAATTAAGAACAATGATGAATAACTTCATAATTCGTATATCTTACTTGTAGATTTGATTACAATGGAAGCTCAAGAATGATCTTTCTCTCTCTCTCTATATGAAGTACAAAACAAAACAATGACCCTAAGGTCTCTATATATACTAGAGAGTTCTACCTAAATAAGGAATGTTTAGAGTTTAAGGTCAACTAAAATTGCCTTAATTACAAAAGCGTATTCATTCCTTATTTTACACTTTTGGCACAATCTTTCAAGGATCCTACAAAACTAGGATTCCTAACAAACACATCCAATGAAAGGTGTGCGGATGACTTGAACTACGACCTAGGTCACGACCAAAGTCGCATTATAATCGTATGTGATTTGACCGTTCTTGTGTCCTCTTATATAAACTATTTTATCGTTTGAAACCAACTTTTTCTGTGGTAACCGTTAATCTGGATGGTGTTCATATGCGGATACAAGTAATTTGTAAACAATTTGTCTGGTATGCACATGTGTATAATATGCACACGTGCATAAGAACCAAAAAACAACTTCAATTACTTGTATGCACATGCAAATACCATCCAGATGAATGGTTACAGTATGTTCCTCAGTTTTTCATTATTTTTGTGTTTTCCCCTAAACCTCCCTCATACATAAGGGCAGGTTTAGTTGCGAACCTAAATATCATTGTGAACTACGAAGATGAAGAGAGTGTCACATGTCCTAGAAATCATGGGATATTCACCATAAATGTTGTAAAATGATCACGTTTCATTATGCATGATGAATACGGACAAATGGGAACATGCGTTGCTCTTGCGTTTGTCCCCTTGGTTCACAACAAAAATCAGATTTACAACTGAGTTATCCTATATATGTATGATTCATCTTGTAGTGAGAAATTAAATCTGCTTGCCCCGAAATGACCTGAACCAATAGGAAAATTCCAATTCATTGGGTCTTTCGATACACTCAAATAAAAAGCCCCAAGGGCGTCATATTCTAGGAGCCCAAACTATGGGATCACTAAGTAAGACCAATATAATATGAATTAAATAAAAAATACAAACGTAATACAAGTCAAACGGACTGGATAACAAGTTAAAACAAATAAATTATACACTAGTCAAGACTTGTGTTCTAAAGGAGGTGTCATGGCGGCAAGATGCGTCTTCCATGTCCGGTTCGACATCAACTTGATATGGCATTATCAATAAAAATTAATGATATGAGCCTTTTCTATTTCAAATTAATAAGAGTGTTTAAATCTTGGTTCATACCAACAAAACAAAAGAATCAAATGGGAGTTGGACTAGAACCACTTATGTTCATTTTGGCATATAGATTTTATAAGAAAATTAGTTTACACATTTTCTAAAATCAACTCTCGTATGATCTAGTTCAAGTCGAAGACCGAATCAATTTATTTATGAAATAACACAATATAGTGCCACACTCCTTGTTGTCCTCATTTTAACTTTCCTTCCTCTTTCTCTCTCTCTCTCTCTTTCTCTCTCTCTCTCTATATATATAGAGAGACATCTTCAAACACAAAACTAGTCAAAGGTTACAAACTCGTACAAACCAATATAAAAGTAATTTTTTTTCATTATTTTTTTCATCAAATGCTATGTTTTAAAATATTATTACACATATGTTTGTTTCATCTTGTGAAAAATATACATGTGAAACTTTTACATTATGAAGCAAATATATGTGAAACTTTCACCTTATGAAAACAAATACATGTGAAACTTTTACAATATGAAACAAACTTATGTGAAATAATATCTTAAATCATAGCATTTGATGAAAAAATTCATTAAAAAATTATGTTTTGTATTGATTTGTACGAGTTTGTATAGTTTATAACCTTTGACTGGTTTGTATTTGAAGATTATATAATATATATATATATATAGAGGAAGGATCATACAAGAAGACCCCGTATTTAAAGAAACAAAGGAACACTTTATGGGCCACATCTTATGTGGGTCCCATACGTTAAAAAATCATATGTGATTCAATGGGGCCCACTATTGAATCAGATATGATTTTTTAATGTGTGGGGCCTACATCATATGTGGTCCACAAGGTGTTCCTTGTCCCTTTAAATTTACAAAGTTCTTATTTGAACCTTCCTTTATATATATATATATATATATATATATATATAGAGAGAGAGAGAGAGGGAGAGAAGGAGGTTCAAGGAAAAACACTAAAAAAAAAAAACCGAAGAACAACCTGGGTGGCTTCCATGTGAACGGTATGCATTAATACATATCGGTAACTTGTAACATGCATTAATGAATATTCATCAATGCATCTGTAATGATAGATGCATTGATGCATAGGAACAAAAATTATCGGTATGCATTAGTGCATATCGTCCACATGGAAGCCTCCCAGGGTGTTCTTCGGTTTTCTTTTTTTTAGCATTTTCCCTTGAACTTCCCTGTATATATATATATAGGGTGATAATCAAATAAAACAAAAGAAAGGTTAAGGACTTAAGGACTAATCTCAAACATTCAAGGGTTTTATTCAATGTTTATTAAAAAAAGATGGCAATTTTGTAATACTAGCAAAATATACATCCAATCTCGATCCTAATTTGAAAAGTTAATGACAAACATGTAATTTCAACCACTTGCTCTAACATTCAACTCCATCCTATGCGCTGCCATCACCAAAACACTAAATCTCCAACCTTCTTCAACCACCTGCTCCAACTTTCATCTCCATCCTAAAGAAACCCAATACCACTGCCACCGGCATCGTTCTGTTCATTATTTAAAACTCCGAATTTATTACGATGATGGTGACCACCAAAAACGACGTTGTTACCTCCATTGCCTTCTTGAAGATGCTTCGTTGGACGACGACAAAGGCAACGGTGCTGGAAAGTTTTCGTAATCGATATCAACTCCGTCGAGATGGAAGGTTTCAACAATGGATTTAATGGAGGTGAAGGCATTTGATCCAGATTTGTACGAAACCCAGAAATCTGTACTTAGTTGTCGCCATCGTCATATGGTGAATGAATTTTTATGTTTCATCTACTCAATCTTGTTACCAAAATAACGATTATGCCCTTTTTTAAATTAAAGATAGCTTTAAATTAAAATCATAGAATCTAAGGCTTAGATCGACCTCACAATTTTCAACATTTTTTTTTGTTTTTATTTGATTATCACCATATATATAAATATATATATATATATATATATGCACACACACGGCGAGATAATCAAAGAAAAACCACAAAAGGTTACCAACTCGTGAAAACCAAAATAAAAATATTTTTTAATCAAAACCTATAATTTAATATATTGTTTCACATATGTTTGTGTTTGCCTTATGAAATAATTACATATGAATTTTTTTATTCACCTAGTGAGACGAAAAATACGAATAAAAATATTAATATGATGATACAAATAGATGTGAAAATTTCACATTATGAAATAAATATATATGAAATAATATCTTAAACCTAGCATTTGATAAAAAAATATTTTTATATCGGTTTTCACGAGTTTGTAACTTTTTTATGATTTTTTTTATTTAACCCCTATATACACATAATAATCAATTTGAAATTAATTTAATTAATATATCACATTATTTAACTTTTTTTACAATATTGTTTGTATTAAAAAGCATATTATATTAATAGGGATTTGTTTTAATTATGTTATAAAATACTGTAATTGACTAATTTTTAAAAAATGTCATTTTTGGTCATTTTATGCTTTTCATTTATTATTTGTTTGCTTTTACCAAATGTGATTTGTTTATCAATTAGGTTATAGTATCTCCAGCAACTTCCCCAAAATAGAGAAAGTAGAGATTCTGAGCCAAAAATTTGCTCCAACAGCTTCCCAAAAACTATCTCCAAAATGAAGAAAGTAGAATAGAGAATTTTTTTTCTCCAAATATGGAGAACATCCAAAAAATAATTACAAATGGAAACCACTAATAGGAAAATTTGAAAAAAAAAATATATTTAGAGAAATAAATAATATTTTAATTGATGAATGAAATATTTTAATATTATAATCAATATTGACATCTCTAAAATAAGGAATGTAATGGAGATGAATGTAAATATTTTTTAAAATTTTAACTTTTTGGTAGCATATCTACTAGTTTCCAAATAGCTTAAGTTGTTAATTAAAATGTAATAAATTATAGTTTATATATTAGTATGATTAAAATTTAAAACACTAAAAACTATTAGCCCAATGTGTAAATTTAAAGTCCGATACTAAAAATAAAATGATGAAATTATGTGTCCAAATGTATTATAAAGAGACATTTAAGATCCTGTGATGTCATGTTGTTTTCATTATTAAATTTTTTATTATATTTAAATAATTCACAGCAAAATACTGTAACAGAAATTTCTCAAAGTTTTTGTTGTGAATGTTCAAAATACATTCATAATATTTTGTTGTCAAGCTTCAAGTATAGAAATATGTTCTCACGGGTTTCATAAAAACATATTGGTCTCACATGAAACTACCCCTATATATATAAATATATTAAAAGTATAGACATGGCTTCACGTGAGACCAGCATGAGTTTGTGAGATTCGTGAGACCACCTTTTTACACTTGAAACTTCACTGCAAAACACTGTGAAGGTAACCTTCACAGTATTTTTGCTGTGAAGGTTCACAATATTTTCCTTCACAGGAAAAACGCTTGGAAGTTTCCAGTGTAAAAAGGTTGTCTCACAGATCTCATGAAAACATGCTAGTCTCACGTGAACCCGACTCTATAAGTATATATATTTATAAACATAAGCGGTTCAGTCGATTTACATTGATAATAAATTGCAGACCGGACCAAACTGCCAATTGATAATTTTCTCAGACCAAATATCGGGGTGTCAACAATAACCAAAACCGAATAACCCTCCCAAACCACATGTGATTTATGTTAAACGGTTTCGGGTTATTCGTTTTTCGGATTAAACGGTTTGGTTAACCAAATAAGGATCCATATTAGGTTCAATTTTTAGTTAATTATTTTTTCCAATTCTATAACACCCTAAAATTTAGAGCAAATTTAAACCGAAAATAAAATGCGGAATATATAAAATCACCCACTAAATGGGGATAGAGCATGGGAGCTTACTTCTAAACATGGATACTAAAATAACAACTTATTAATCTATACAATTCGAAATATAGATTACATTCGGGTGTTACTAGCAACCTCAAAATAACTTATCTAATATCTCCAACCATATACACTCTAAGTGTATTCCTCAAAAGGTGCCTCCACCGGCACTACACTCCACTCCCTTCTAGGGAGCCCCTTCATCCCGATCACCTGCTAAACCACATTTAAAATCAAGTGTTAGGCTTACGCCTACTGAGAACAAACAGTTAAATGGATAGACCCGCAAAATATTTAAATAAAGTTACAGTTCAGCTCATCCCATTTAACTCTACTTGAACGGTTACTCTTGGTAAGCAAGGATACTTTAAAATAACCGGGGGAGACCCGCTATTCCATCTTTAGTGACAGATACGAAAGTAGGTCACCACTCAATGTTCAAGCTAACTATAGGAATCAATAGCAACCGGAAACTCCTGATTAACACACCTAAGTGTACGGCCCTCGATGACCCCTACAAAAGCCCGTGCAATAGGTCAATGGCAACCGGCAACTCCCACTTGTTACACCTAAGTGTAAGTCCCTCGATAACCTCCCGATGCACCACGTGTAGTCAATGGCAATCGATAACAACCGACTAATACACCTAAGTGTAGGGCCCTCGATGACTACTAACGCAACCAAAAAGAGGACAACAACAATCCCGACTTAAAACCGATAAAATGCCTATGGATCCATTACATACTAGTCTACTCTTCAAATACATCAAACGAGACGTATTTATAGTTTTCCCAACACCGAAAACTTTTATATAAACATTCCTCTTTGAAATACACATTTCATCAAATATTAGGTTAAATCATTTTGTTTCCAAAATCAAAGATTATCTCAATATAAAATTTTCCCAAGTAATTTAAACCAACTATGATAATCATTTCATCATCTAATTCCAAAATCCCCAAAATACCTCATTTTGACCTAAAACCTCCAAACTCAACCAAACACAAAAATCTTTGACAATATAAGTTTAAAATCAGTAAGACACAACATTTATAACATGTATATGAGGTTATAGAGTTTGGATTTGAACTCACAAAGCTAGGGTTAGGAAAACCCTAGAAATCTCCCTAAAAGGATGAAGATGATGGAACTAACTGAGAGGAGTCAAGAACACCACCACTTGGAGCTTTAAATACTTGAATCACTCTTAAATCTTCAACTTGAAAGGAGTAATAAATGAGGTGAGATGAAGTTGGTGGAAGAACAAAACCCTTAAAAAATCGCCTCTTTAATGTTGCTCTCAATACTGATTTTTCGTATCTGATAAATGAGGATTTGAGCTGAAAATCGCACTTAAAAGTGATCCAGGACCACCCGAGCGATCTTACCCTGCGATCATTTCAAGGGAAGATCGCCTGTCATGATCGCACACTATGTACCGAGAGTTTTCGACTGAAATTGCTATCTGATGGCTTCCCTGCGATGATGCCTTGCGATCATGACAAGGCATGATCGCCTGTCATGATCGCCAGTGAGGTACCCAGAGTTTTGGTTGGTTTTCTTGCCATCAGATGTCCTTGCTATCATGCCATGCGATTATGACATGGCATCCTAGCCTGTCATAATCGCCCAAGGTGTACCGAAACTAAACCGGGCTTCATTTTTCGCTCCTATTTTCCAATTTATCGCAACCCATTAGTAGACCCCTGAAACACTTCATCTAGCTATCAAAATCATATTAGTAGGAAGCGAGATTCATTAATTTACATATAAAGTTCCGGGTGTTACAATCCTCCCACTCTTGAATTTAATTTCGTCCTCGAAATTTTACAAACTAACTAAACAAGTTAGGATATCTTTTATGCTGTGTCCTCCAGCCATGGAGGTTGATTTTCCTAAGAATGAGGTTGCTCCAGTATGTTTGAAACCCGGTGGTATTAAGAAGAATTTTGGAGTCCAGATGATAACGCAATGAGGCAGCGGTAAACACCCCACCTTGGTCAAGAGACCACCTCCAAGTTCCGTTCTCGAAAATACTGATCAGAGAGGAGAGATCTAACTCAAATTCTTGAGTCAACTTATTGATAGAAATAATAGAGCCCCAATTCCCGTTCTTTTTGGAAAGTAATGGGTCTCTTGGGGAGCGGCGAAAAAAGCCGTGTATCGACTTAATGGTAGCAACCCATAGGGACGATTCTTCATGTTTGAGCCTCCACAACCATTTAGCCAGAAGGGAGATGTTTAGCGCCTTTAGGCTTCTCACCCCGAGACCGCCAAAATCTTTGGAAGCGATGGTGTTGTTCCAGGCAATCCAGGATACTTTCTGCACGTTCTGGCCACCACCGAGAAAGAAATTTCTTCTTAAAGATTCCAACTTCTTTAGAACCATTGTAGGGGCTTTGTAGATGGAAAATAGATAATTGCCTAAGCATCCGAGCACCGTCTTACAAAGAGTAATTCTGCCCGCGGCAGAGAGAGAAGAGGCTCTCCAGTTCGAGAGTTAGTTTTGGAACTTATCAATGAAAAGCTGCCAAGAAGAATACTTATTCATCGAAGATCCGATCGGAATACCCAGAAATTTAAGCGGGAAAGACCCAACTTTGCAATTAGATCGGGATGCCAGCGACGAAACATCATCTGGATGCACTCCTACACCCATCAAGTTAGTTTTGGACAGATTAATTTTAAGCCCGGAGACTAGATGAAAGCAACAAAGAATTCTGAAGAGGTTTGATACATTACCAGGAGACCAAGCGCCAAGAAAGAGGACATCATCAGCATAGAGGAGATGCGAAATGCGAGGTCCGTTATTAGGCAGATTAACACCATCGATTACCCCCATATTGCAAGCTTTTTTAAGGGCAACATTTAGCGCTTCCATAGCTATAATAAAAATAAAAGGTGAAAGGGGATCTCCTTTCCTAACACCGTGATGTAAGGAGAACTCATCCGTAGGGGAGCCATTTATAAGAAAGGACATCCTAGCCGAATTTAAGCCTTCCTGAATCCAGGCACGCCACTTGTGCCCAAAGATTAATTGAGCCATAACGTCATCGAGAAAATTCCAACTTAAGGAGTCGAAAGCTTTGTCAGAGGTTAATCTTCAAAGCTAGGAACGAGTTGATCCACTCTAATAAGACTGAGTCTATCCCCAGGCTGTTCGTCCTTATGCAAAGCCTCTCATTTTTCTGGATTAACTTGAGAAAGAAGCTGAAGTTCAAATTAGTTTGGTTCACTTGGTGTTGTTTGCCCTTTTCATTTCCATCTCTGTAATCTTTTGTTTGTTCTTTTGCTGTCTTTCCTAGCCTCTCGCTAGTTTTTCTAATAAAATTGTCGCTGTCGTTCAAAAAAAAAGTTAGGATATCTTCTCTTCATGTCTTCTTCCGCTTCCCACGTCACATTTGATCCTCGGTGGTGCTTCCATTAGAGTTTAACCATGACAATTGCATTATGATGACGCATTTTAGACTTTCTTTCTAAAATTTCTTCCGGTTCTTCCACACAACGACTATTATCGACACAAATCTCTAAGAGAGGTATTACACTCTCTTCTACCGCTAAACACTTCCTTAAGTAACATATGTGGAACATAGGATGTATACCGGCCATTTCGGGTGGCAACTCCAACTTATACGCTTGTCGTCCCACCTTCTCTGAAATTTTAAGCGGTCCAAGAAAACAAGGACTAAGCTTCCCACGCTTCCCAAATCTTATAAGACCCTTCCAAGGGGATACTTATAGCATGACCCATTCTCCCACTTAGAATTCCATGGGTGTCTTCTTCTTTTCGGCATAATTCCTTTGACGATCTTGAGCCGCTTTTAGCCGCACACGAATACATTTTACTTTGTCGGCCGTTGTTTTGCACAATTTCAGGACCGTAAATTGTTTCTCACCTGCTTCTAACCAACACAACGGGGTTCTACATTTCCGCCCATACAGGGCTTCGAATGGTGCCATTATAATACTAGAATGGTAACTATTGTTGTAGGAAAATTCCACAAGTGGTAGATGCGAGTCCCAATTTCTAGCAAAATCAATGACACAAGATCTAAGCATGTCTTCGAGAGTTTGAATAGTCCTCTCGCTTTGACCATCAGTTTGAGGGTGATATGCAGTACTTAAATGAATCTTGGTGCCTAAACCTTTTTGTAAGCCATCCCAAAAGTTGGAAGTGAAACGACTATCACGATCCGATATGATAGTCAAAGGCACACTGTGCCTTGAGACAATCTCATCTACGTACAACTTCGCAAGCTTCTCAACCGGTCCGGCTTCTCGCATGGCTAAGAAATGAGCACTTTTCTTCAAGCGATCCACCACTACCCAGATGGTATCATGACTTCTCACAGTCTTGGGCAACTTAGTCACGAAGTCCATGGTAATGTGCTCCCATTTCCATTCCGGTATCTCTAAAGATTGGAGACTTCCATACGGCCTTTGATGTTCTGCTTTCACTTGTAAACACGTCACACATCTTTCTACATAATTGGCCACACCCAACTTCATAATGGGCCACCAATAAGTCAACTTCAAGTCTCTATACATTTTTGTGCTCCCCAGATGAATGAAATATTTCGACTTGTGCGCGTCCTCTAAAAGTAACTCACAATTGCCTCTAATTTTGGGGACCTAAATACGACCTAGATAGAGTTTCAGACCACGGCACGCGTTCCACTCCCATACCCCTTTTGGCTCAAAGCATCCGCTACCACGTTGGCTTTACCCGGATGGTAGAGTAATTCACAATCATAATCCTTGAGTAGTTTGAGCCAACGTCGTTGCCTCATATTTAGCTTGTAATAACCCAATAATTTATAAGATGATTAGTTGATAATCATCGGGTTATTAAAGTTAATAATTGGGCTTGGATCTGATTTGTGTTGTTGGGCTAAGGCTTGGTTGTAGAGGCCCATAGTATATAAATAAATCAAAGGGTGAAATTCTTTCATTTCCCCTCATTCTCTCAAATCAGTGTGTGTGTGTGTGTGTGTGTGTGTGTGTGTGTGTGTGTGTGTGTGTGCTAGTGTGTATACGTGGTAGGCAAGCTAAGGAGAAGGAACATTACTCTATTGAAGAAGATCATCAAGAATCCAAGTATTTCTCATGTATATCTTCCTCCTTGCTTCTAGTTCGTAGTAATGGAGTTTGAGAATAGTGTTTCTTAAATCAAGGGTTATAAACTCTATGTTATTGGGAATAAGTCTCCCTATGGTGATGGAATACCATGAATGGTAGATATTTTGTTTAAGATTCATTTTCTTGAGTAATTCTATGAGATGAATCATTGCTTGGAGTCTTCATAAGAATACCTCCATTATTACTCAATCTCAAAGTTGTATTGGGGAATTTGTTAGTTAAACCATGTGGAAATGATTCCCATATGTTTAGATATTGGTTTCGGGGGGGTCTTATAGAGTCTTTAAATGCATTTTGGGGATGTTTGGAATCAGCATTTTGGGTATTTTGGATTTGGGGTTATTTCCTTGTTGCTGAAACGCACCAGGTGAAACAGTAGGTCCTGCAGGTTACCCCGCGGGTTGAGGCCATGGCATAAGCCGCATAACTCACTGAGTTTTGGTGAGTTCTTCGTTTGATTTTCCGCTTCGAGCTGGAGTTTAGGCCTATAGATAAGGGGTTCATCTTAGGTATCTAATAGAAGACTTTTGGGTTAATTCGTGGGGATTAACACCCATTTCTTGTCTTTGAATTTAGCCTTTTGGTTTGAAGGTTTGGACCGTTTAAGCTTCGGACCGGTCGTGTCCAATCTAGGTGAGTTCCCTATCACTTAAAATGCAATGTGGAAATGTTTCAAATGCTTACTTGCTGGTTATGGCTTTCTTTAAATGTTTCTTTATATGCAAAATTTTCCATGATCACTTTTATAAGCTTGGAGGTCGGTATGCGCATTACCTGTTTTAGTTGGGATAAAACTGGCAAGGTCATTTGTCATATCCTATGGCTATGTTTGTTAAATCCTACTAATAGGTGTTTCTATTTAAGCCTTACATATAGTTGTGATAAATCCTATATCTAGTTGCTATTTTACTTGTCATATTTCTCCAATATGTAAACTGCCCTCTTCATGAGAGTGGGATCATTTATTCGTAAACCATTGCATGTTTTTACTGATTTGTGAACTACTGAATTTGTAAACTGTTTTATGGGAATTCACTAGACCTTATGGTCAAACCCACGTTTTCAAAACTAACATTTTTAGGAAAGGGAACCTTGGATAGAGGTGAGATAGCCAAGGGAAGAATGTGAAGGCTAGAGGATGTTCTAGCTTAGTATTTTGTTGTAGGTATTTAATATTCTGCTATTGACATTAGACTTCTGGAGTTCTGTTGTATTTATCTTTATTTGAATTGAGATTGTAATGAATTAATCGTTGGTTGCTTAATCATTTGATGAGTTTGGATTTTGATTTATATCCATCTTGGGCCTTAGTTTTTGGGTCGTTACAAATTGGTATCAGAGCCTTAATTTAAGGGAATTAGGTGGTCGTGTGGCACCTAGTCTTAGATTGTAGGGCTAGGAGTCACGACTGAATTAGGGTAATTCGACGGGGATAGTGATAATGGGGTAGGGAGAGGACTCTCACGTGAGGTAAATTGAGAATTACACTTGGCCACTATAATTGCGAATTTACAGGTGCATGTGTGTCCTTGCATTACCTTATTAGTTTTGAACTGTCATTTAAGCTAAGGTTTGTTGTTCGCAGAAAAGAACCATGTCAGCTCGAGTTACGAGAAGTTAATCCATACCTACTGCTAGGACGGATTCATCTGAACACCGGGAAGAGGATCCGGTGGAATTGGGAGGTGCCGTAAGTGCACCAGATAGAGGAAGGGGCCGAGGTAGAGGTCGTGGAAGAAGTGCAAGTCATGTACCCGTCCCTACTGTTGGGGAACTAGGGGTCGTGGTCGAGAACGTGGCCACGAAAGGATTGGACAAGCTAGTGCACCGAAGATGTCCGTGCAAGAGAGTTCGGTGAGTGCAAGGGGTCGAGCCCGAGGTAGAAGGCGGGGCCAAGGCACCACACCCGCCATTGGAGTGTAAGAGGCACTTGTCACTGAATTGGGAAAGATCCAATCCGCGCTTCAAACTTTGTTGACTAATCGAGAAAGGTCGGAACCTGTAAGTCGGGAGAAGAGTGAAGAAATAGAGGCTTCCATGCATTCCAGTCTACCCAAGATCATTGTGGGTGGTCATTCTATGGAAACACCATTGGTGCCTAATTCTTCTAAGGTATCCAAGGGGTGTAGCTACAAGACTTTTGCATCCTGCAAGCATCCTACTTATGAAGGAGCGTGTGATCCGGTGTTAGCATTGCGTTGGGTGCGGGAAATGGAATTGGCATTTGAGACTTGCCAATGTGCTGATGAGATTTGAAGCGATCAACTGGTGGGATGTTGAGAGAAAGGGGCGAAAACCGCTAGGACCATGACTTGGGAAAAATTTGTGGAAAGATTCCATTTGCAATTTTGTCTTCGAGCTACGATGAGGCGACTTGAGGAATAGTTCATGGCCCTAGTGCAAGGGGATATGATAGTCGATGAGTATGCGGCTAAGTTCAATGAGAATGCACATTTTGCCAAGATTTATGGACCGGACGAGGCCCTTCGAATTGAGCGGTTCATTTGGGGTCTGAATGCTAACATTTGAGAATCGGTTATTAATCTTCATCACTCTAGCTTTCAAGCGGCTGTGGATGCGGCTAGGAAAACTGAGAGAGAAAAATCCCGTCAAGTGGATGAGAAGGTGGGAGAAAAGCGGAAATGGGAAAGTTCGGGGATGGACTCTAATAAGTCCAAATTTTTCAAATCGAATCATAAGGGAAACCAAAAAGGAAATGGGAGACCTTGTGGGAAATGTCATCGGGTGCATCGTGGTGAATGTGCATCCGGAGCGAAGCGTTGCTCTCGTTATGGATTTATGAACCACTATTCTAGGGACTGTAATGTGCCAAGGAATTTTATCAGTGCGGGTCGTTAGATCATATCAGACCGGATTGCCCATAATTGTAGAAAGGGGGATCCGACTACTCTAGGTATCGTTAGACCTGGCAAAAACTGATACGACACGCTAACCCGACACGAACTCGACACGAATTAAACGGGTTTGGGTAATACATTTCAACCCGTCTAAGTAAACGGTTGACATGACATGACACGAAAATTAAACGGGTAAGGTCAGGGTCAAAATTTTCAACTCGAAAATGACCCGAATAACCCGTTTACATTAGGCCTCTTTGGCCCTTGGCAATAACGTCAACAACTCACATTTTATAGTTTTTTTAACAAAGTATATACTAATAATAATAAAAAGTGATTGTAGATTTCATGTATACCTGACAAAAACTGGCACAACATACTAACTAGACACGAACTCGATACGAATGAAATGGATTTTGGTAATATATTTCAACCAGTTTAAGTAAACGGGTTGACACGAAAATGAAACGAAAATGAAACGGGTTGACACGACACGACACAAAAATTAAACGGGCCGGGTTAGGGTTAGGCACTCTCAACCCGTTTAACCCTTGAACCCGACATGAACCCTACACGACACGTTTGCCAGGTGTAGGTATCGTCAAGGAGATAAGAGAGCAGAAAAGAGGGCCGAGCCGGCTAAAGCTAAGGAGAGAGCATTTCAGATGACTGGCTGAGGCAGACGACACTCCCGATGTGGTGACAGGTACATTCTTGGTAAACTCTTTATTTGCCAAGGTGTTGTTTGATTCTGGTGCTTCTTACTCTTTTGTGTCTCCTTTATTTGTGAAATGTTTGGGAGTAAAGTCCAAGAGACTTGATCATGCTATAGAGGTAGAAACGGCCAATGATGGTTGTGTTTTAGTCAAATAAGTGTTTGATGGATGTACGATAGAAATAGAAGGAAACCGAATACCTTTGCTACTCCACCCTATGTCTATGGGAGAATTCGATATTATTGTGGGAATGGACTGGTTGGCTAGGAACAACGCCCACATAGTGTGTAATAAGAACTTAATCCTTGTGAATGTTATGGATAAGGAGATAGTGGTTATCTATGGGAATCGTAGAGACGGGAAAACCAGTTTGATCTCGATGGTGAAAGCCAATAGGTGTTTGAGGAAAGGGTGTCGTGGGTTCTTGGCGTACGTGGTGGATGCTAAAAAGAAAAAAGGGAGGGCGAAAGATGTTCCGGTTGTGAGTGATTATCCCGAGGTGTTCCCGGATGATTTGACGGGACTACCTCCGGACCGTCAGGTTGAATTCTGGATAGACTTAATACCAGGAGTTGGTCTTATAGCTAGAGCTCCGTATCGCTTAGCGCCGTCAGAAATGAAAGAGATGGTGTCCCAACTGCAAGAGTTGTTGGATAAAGGTTTTATCCGACCGAGTACTTCTCCGTGGGGAGCACCAGTTCTTTTTGTAAAGAAAAAGGATAATACTATGTGTATGTGCATAGACTATCGTGAGCTTAGTAAGGTCACAATCTAGAATAAAATATCCACTTCCAAGGATAGACGATTTGTTTGACCAACTTCCAGGGGCAAGTTATTTCTCGAAGATTGACCTTCATTCACGGTACCATCAACTCAAGGTGCGAGAGGATGATGTTCCGAAAACCGCGTTCCGAACTTGTTATGGACACTACGAGTTCCTAGTGATGCCTTTTAGATTGACTAATGCCCCCGTGACATTCATGGATTTGATGAACGGGTTTGTCAACCATTCCAGGATAAGTTTGTTATAGTGTTCAATTATGATATATTTATATATTCTCGATCGGAAGAGGATCACGTGAAGCATCTCCGTTTAGTGTTGGATTTATTGAAACAAGAGAAAGTGTATGCGAAGTTTCTAAGTGTGAGTTTTGGCTCCGAGAAGTGCAGTTTCTTGGTTATGTGGTGTCCAGTGAAGGGATAAAGGTTGATCCGTCAAAGATTGAAGCTATAAAGAATTGGGAGCCGCCTAGGACTCCTTCGGAGGTAAGGAGTTTCTTGGGATTAGCAGGATACTATCGGAAGTTCATTAAAGACTTCTCTAGTATTTCCACCCCACTAACCTCATTAACCAAGAAGAGTGTCAAGTTTTCGTGGACGGAAAAGCAAGAGGAAGCATTCCGGATTTTAAAGGAAAGTTTGAGTAGTGCACCGATCTTAGTATTACCCGACGAAAACGACGATTTCGTTGTGTATAGTGAGGCGTCTAAAATGGGATCGGAGTGCATCTTGATGCAACGTGGAAAGGTGATTGCCTATGCATCAAGACAACTGAAAGATCATGAAGCCGTTATCCTACACACGATCTCGAGTTAGCCGCTGTGGTTTTTGCTTTAAAGATTTGGAGACACTATTTGTACGGGACTAAGTACCAGGTTTTCACTGATCAAAAGAGTCTTCGTCATCTGTTTATCAGAAGGAACTCAATATGAGGCAAAGAAGATGGATGGAGTTGTTATCGGATTACAATTGTGAGATCGAGTATCATTCGGGGAAGGCTAATGTGGTAACCGATGCCTTGAGTCGAAAGGAAAGAGGCGAGGCTTCGAAATTTGTTGCCACGAAGATCGTAGTGAATTTCAATTTGCTTGATGAAATCAAGAAATGCCAGTTTGAGGCATTGCAACCGTAGAATCTGAAAAAGGAACGAATGGTAGGCGTTGTGTCTACTTTGCTAGAGAATGAACGGGGATTGAAATGTTACAACAAGCGAGTTTGGGTTCCGAGATTCGGAGACATTCGTATGAGATTGTTAGATGAGGCGCATAAATCCAAGTACTCTATTCATTCTAGTATGAATAAGATGTATAGAGATCTTCGGTGATTCTATTGGTGGCCGGGTATGAAGAAGGATGTGGCATACTTCGTGGAAAGGTGTTTGACTTGTTTACAAGTGTAGGTAGAACACCAAAGGCCTTATGGCAAGCTTCAACCGTTGGATATTCCCGTTTGGAAATGGGATCACATTACTATGGATTTTGTGACTAGGTTGCCTAAATCTCCAAAAGGGTTTGACGCGATTTGGGTGATTGTCGATCGACTCACCAAGTCGGCTCACTTCCTCCCAATGCGTAAAACTTATTCTATGGAGAGGCTGGAAAAGCTTTATATTGATGAGGTTGTGACAAGGCACGGGGTGCCATTGTCTATGGTTTCGGACTGAACCACTCGTCTTACGTCTATGTTTTGGTCAAGCTTTTAGAAAGATTTGGGGTCGCAACTCAACTTCAGTACAGCTTATCATCCTCAAACGGATGGGCAAAGCGAGCGAACGATTCAAACATTGGAAGACATGTTGAGGGCTTGTGCTATCGACTTCAGTGGATCATGGGAAAGTCATTTGCCTTTAATTGAATTCGCAAATAACAATAGTTATCATGCGAGTATTCAGGCAGCAACCCTTATGAGTTTTTGTATGGGAGAAAACGTAAAACTCCTATATGTTGGAATGAAGTTGGGGGAAAGCAATTGGCGGGGCCGAAAATTGTTCAAATGACGGCCGATACGAGCGATCAAATACGTGAAAGGCTTAAAGCTGCTCAAGATCGACAAAAGAGCTATAACGACAAGAGAAGGAAAGCACTTGAGTTTCAAATGGATGATCTTGTGATGCTTAAGGTATCACCCTGGAAAGGTGTAATGCGTTTCGAAAAGAAAGGAAAATTAAGTCCGCGCTATATCGGACCCTTTCCTATAATTGAACTAGTTAGGGAAGTTGCGTACAAGTTGGAACTACCAGAAAAGTTGCAAGGTATTCATAGCACCTTTCATATCTCTAATTTGAGGAAATGCCTAACGGAGGCAGAAATGACAGTGTCATTGCAAGAGGTTCAGATTGACAAGAAGTTGAACTTTGTGGAAGAACCCGAGGCGATTATTGATCGAAAGATCAAGAGCTTAAAAAACAAAGAGATTTCAATGGTGAAAGTGCAGTGGCGTTTTCACAAGGGGCAAGAAGCAACTTGGGAATTAGAATCCAGAATGAAGGAGTTGTATCCGTATCTATTCGATGAAGGAATTCCGGGGACGAAATTCTTTTAACGGGGAGGTGTTGTAATAACCCAAAAATATATAAGATGATTAGTTGATAATCATCGGGTTATTAAAGTTAATAATTGGGCTTGGATCTGATTTGTGTTGTTGGGCTAGGGCTTGGTTGTAGAGGCCCATAGTATATAAATAAATCAAAGGGTGAAATTTTTTCATTTCCCCTCATTCTCTCAAATCAGTGTGTGTGTGCTAGTATGTATACGTGGGAGGCAAGCTAAGGAGAAGGAACATTCCTCTATTGAAGAAGATCATCAAGAATCCAAGTATTTCTCAAGTATATGTTCCTCCTTGCTTCTAGTTCCTAGTAATGGAGTTTGAGAATAGTGTTTCTTAAATCAAGGGTTCTAAACTCTATGTTATTGGGGAATAAGTCTCCCTATGGTGATGGAATGCCATGAATGGGAGATATTTGGTTTATAGATTCGTTTTTTTGAGTAATTCTATGAGATAAATCATTTCTTGGAGTCTTCATAAGAATACCTCCATTATTGCTCAATCTCAAAGTTGTATTAGGGAAATTGTTGGGTAAATCATGTGGAAATGATTCCCATATGTTTAGATACTGGTTTCGGATCTTATATAGTCTTTATATGCATTTTAGGGATGTTTGGAATCAGCATTTTGGGTATTTTGGATTTGGGGCTGTTTCCTTGTTGCTGAATTGCACCAGGTGAAACAGTACATCCCGCGGGTTACCCTACGGGTTGAGGCCGCGGCATAAGCCGCGTAACTCACTGAGTTTTGGTGAGTTCGTTCGATTGATTTTCCGCTTCGAGCTGGAGTTTAGGCCTATGGATTAGGGGTTCATCTTAGCTCTCTAATAGAGGACTTTTGGGTTAATTCATGGGGATTAACACCCATTTCTTGTCTTTGAATTTAGGCTTTTGGTTTGAAGGTTTGGACCATTTAATCTTCGGACCGGTCGTGTCCAATCTAGGTGAGTTCCCTATCACTTAAAATGCAATGTGGAAATGTTTCAAATGCTTACTTGCTGGTTATGGCTTTCTTTAAATGTTTCTTTATATGCAAAATTTTCCATGATCACTTTTATAAGCTTTGAGGTCGGTATGCGCATTACCTATTTTAGTTGGGATAAAACTGGCAAGGTCATTTGTCATATCCTATGGCTAGGTGTGTTAAATCCTACCAATAGGTATTTCTATTTCAGCCCTATATATAGTTGTGATAAATCTTGTATCTAGTTGCTATTTGACTTGTCATATTTCTCCAATATGTAAACTGCCCTCTTCATGAGAGTGGGATCATTTATTCGTAAACCATTGCATGTTTTTACTGATTTGTGAACTACTGAATTTGTAAACTGTTTTATGGGAATTCACTAGACCTTATGGTCTAACCAACGTTTTCAAAACTAACATTTTTCAGGAAAGGGAACCTTGGATAGAGGTGAGAGAGCCAAGGGAAGAATGTGAAGGCTAGAGGATGTTCTAGCTTAGTATTTTGTTATAGTTATTTAATATTCAACTGTTGACATTAGACTTCTAGAATTCCGCTGCATTTATCTTTATTTGAATTGAGATTGTAATGAATTAATCGTTGGTTGGTTAATCATTTGATGAGCTTGGATTTTGATTTATATCCATCTTAGGCCTTAGTTTTTGGGTCGTTACATAACTCCTTTTGATCAAATACGTACTTTAAACTTTTATGGTCGGTATAGAGTGTGTATTTGGTGCCATAAAGATAATGTCGCCACAACTTCAAGGAAAAAACTACCGCCGCTAGCTCTAACTCATGGGTAGGATAATTCTTCTCGTGATCTTTAAGTTGTGTTGACCCATAAGCAATCACCTTGCCTCTTTGCATCAATACACGACCTAATCCCATCTTGGATGCATCACTATATACTACAAATATTCGGATCCCTCCGGTAACGAAAGAATCAGAGCTTTACATAATTTCTTTTGGAGGGTCCGAAAGGGTTGCTCTTGTTTCTCGGTCCAAATAAACTTCACATTTTTCTTTCTCAAAGCCGTCAAAGAAGAAGCAACCTTGGAGAAATCTTGAATAAATCTCCTATAATAACCCGCTAATCCCAAAAAGCTTCGAATCTCTGACGGACTTTTTGACGGTTCCCAATTCATCATTGCTTCAATCTTGGAGGGGTGCACTTTCACTCCGGCTTGAGTGGCAACATGATCTAAGAATTGGACTTCCTTCAACCAAAAGTCACACTTAAAGAATTTAGCGTACAACTTTTCTCCTCTTAAAACTACAAGAACTTCCCGGAGGTGTTGTTCATGATCCGACTCATCTTTAGAATACACGAGTATGTCGTCAATAAATACAATTACCGACTTGTCAAGGAATGGCCTATATAATCGGTTCATCAAGTCCATAAATACCGTTGGTGCATTTGTCAAACCGAAGGGCATAACTAGAAACTCACAGTGCCCATAGCGTGTCCTAAACGCCGTTTTTGCTACATCGTCTTCCCTCACCTTTACTTGATGCTAACCTGAGCATAAGTCGATCTTGGAGAAACATCCCGCTCTTTGTAGTCGATCGAAAAGATCGTCGATCCTCGGGAGTGGGTACTTGGTTTTCACAGTCGCTTTGTTAATTCCCTATAGTTGATACACATTCTCATTGTGTCGTCTTTCTTCTTTACGAATAAGACCGGAGCTATCCAAGGTGACGAGCTTGGTCTCACGAGACCCTTCTCCAAGAGGTCTAGTAGTTGCGACATCATTTCTTGCATTTCGGATGGTCCTAACCGGTAAGGTACTCTAGCTACTGGAGCAGCTCCCGGTACAAGGTCAATTCAAAACTCTACTTACCTGTCGGGTGGCAAACCGGGCAAGTCTTCGGGAAAAACATCCGGAAACTCCCTAACAATACGAACATCTTCAAGCTTTTTCTTTTCCAACTCAGCATCTAGAACATATGCTAAAAATGAAGGACATCCTTTGGTTAAGGTCAATAATGCCATTTCACCCTTCCTTCTTTCCTTGTACACCACCACAATACCTACATCCGATAACGAAATCCGAATCAATTTCCTGGAGCACACAATTTCGGCATGATTCTCGGCCAACCAATCCATTCCTATTATCACATCAAATCCTCCTATCGCCTTAGGCATGAGGTTTACTCCAAACTTATTTGCTTCGATCTCTAACTCACAATCTTTAAGAACATTTCAAACTAAAACTTGTTTACCATCGGCTATTTCAACAACGTAAGCATCTTCTAGAATGCTAACTGGTGTACGAAGTTTTGGGTAGAAGGCAGAAGACACAAAAGAAAAAGTAGCACCTGAATCGAAAAGTACATGAGCGGGAATGGAGTTAACAAGGAACGTACCCGACACAGCGTCCCCTGCCGCCTTAGCCTCATCCGCGGTCATCTTGAAAGCTCCCCCTTTAGCTTTAGGGATATCTTCCTTCTTCTCTGAGTATCCTCCCGCCTTCCACTTCAGGCAATATCTTTTGAAGTGCCCCGATTCCTTGCACTCAAAGCAAACCATTCCTTTGACTGAGCATTCCCGAGCGAGGTGTCCACTCTTGTCACACTTGTAGCAGCCATCAGAGAATGAGTTACATGGCCCGAAATGCTTGCTCCGGCATTTTGAGCACCAACTAGGTCCCTCCTATTCTCGGCTCTATGGTTGTTGTTGTTATTGTAGTTCGACTTCTTGGAAAGCATAGATTTGCCCTCCCACTTCCACTTCTCCCCCACTATCTCTTCCTTACCTAATTTGTAGGTATCCTCCACCATCTGTTCTTGGTCTATAGCCTCTTAGAGTAGAGGTCCGCGCTGTTTAGACCATTGCCATCATGCCAGATGGCAGTCCTTTGATATACGCCTTCATTCTTTCTTTCTCAGTGGAGAGCCGCGTGCTCCACTAGGTTCAACTTTTCTACAAACAATTCCGTGTATTCCCTCATAGTCTTATCCCCTTTCTTGAGGGCTCGGAATTCAGCCACAATCCGATCAATGGCTCTCTCGTTACAATATTCGTCCAAGACTTTCGCCTTGAACATTTCCCAAGTGAGCATGGAGACGATAACCAGGCCAAGGGTTTTGGTGGTGATGTTCCACCAAGTTAAGTGTCGTGCCTCTAAGCATCTATGAGGCGAACTTGACCTTTTGATTTTCTTCACATCCGCTCGAGTCAAACGCTTGATCGATCTCTTGTAGCCAGTTCATGCAAACTACTGGGTTGGTTGTCCCGGAGAACTCGGGTGGTTTGGAGCAAAAGAAGGTTTTGTAAGAACAACCCTTACCCGTCCTCCTTACTTCTGTCACAGGCGTCTCTTCAGTAACGTGCACGACTCCATTCCCTCCAGAACCTCCCACTTGGTTCTCCACGATCATTTCATGCCTTCGGTAACTGGCATCCCTTTCCTCAAACATCTTGAGGACCGTTTTATGTTGTCGAGTCATAAGAGTATTCACTACCTGTAGCAATCGGACTTAAAATTCATTTTGAGAGCCCGCGTCCACCATTAGAAGACCTCCTGCGTTGAGGTTAAGTGGCGGAATAGTAGTTAATCTGGGCGCGCCTACATTTGTACGAGTAGGAATCGGAGGTGGTTGAGTAACCTCCACTGCCGTTAAAGGATCTGGGTTTGTAATACTGTTAGTCGCGCCTTCAGCTTCGTTCCGCGATCTGGTACGCGTGTTCACCATCTTAGTCTGTCAAGATGGCAGAGTAGAAGTAAGACAAGGCTAACATAAATACGTATAAGACATTCACCAATAATTTCAACAATAGTAAAATAAGCATACTCAGAATACAATGTACCCAAAATAGCATTAGCTACGTGATATCTTGGATATATCATACACCTAAGAATTCCTATTACCAAAGTCACATTTCATGATTAGCGCATTTATGTCGACTCTAAAGCTCTCCAATCTCAGGAGTGTCTACCCACTCTCACGATTCAATACTTAAAGTCTCAGCTTAAGTCTAGGCATCTTAAGTTCATACCTAGTTCGCTTAAACTAGAACTCTGATACCAACTTGTAACACCCTAATATTTAGAGCAAATTTAAACCAAAAATAAAATGCGGAATATATAAAATCACCCACTAAATGGGATAGAGTATGGGAGTTTATTTCTAAACATGGATACTAAAATAACAACCTATTAATCTATACAATTCGGAATATATATTACATTCGGGTGTTACTAGCAACCTCAAAATAACTGATCTAATATCTCCAACCATATATACCCTAAGTGTATTCCTCAAAAGGTGCCTCCACCGGCACTACACTCCACTCCCTTCTAGGGAGCCCCTTCATCCCGATCACCTGCTAAACCACATTTAAAATCAAGTGTTAGGATTACGCCTAGTGAGAACAAACAGTTAAATGGATAAAGCTGCAGAATATTTAAATAAAGTTACAGTTCAGTGTATCCCATTTAACTCTACTTGAACGCTTACTCTTGCTAAGCAAGGATACTTTAAATAACCGGGGGAGACCTGATATTCCATCTTTAGCGACAGATATGAAAGTAGGTCACTACTCAATGTTCAAGCTAATTATAGGATTCAATGGCAACCGACAACTCCCGGTTAACACATTTAAGTGTAAGGCCCTCGATGACCCCTACAAAAGCCCGTGCAATAGGTCAATGGCAACCGGCAACTCCCAGTTGATACACCTAAGTGTAAGTCCCTCGATGACCTCTCGATGCACCACGTGTAGTCAATGGCAATCAGTAACAACCGACTAATACACCTAAGTGTAGGCCCCTTGATGACTACTAACGCAACCAAAAAGGGGACAACAATCCCGACATAAAACCGACTAAATGCCTATGGATCCATTAAAACACAACATTTATAACATGTATTTGAGGATATAGAGTTTGGATTTGAACTCACAAAACTAGGGTTAGGAAAACCTTAGAAATCTCCCTAAAAGGATGAAGATGATGGAACTAGCTAAAAGGAGTCAAGAACACCACCACTTGGAGTTTTAAATACTTGAACCACTCTTAAATCTTCAACTTGAAAGGAGTAATAAATGAGGTGAGATGAAGTAGGTGGAAGAACAAAACCCTATAAAAAATCGCCTCTTTAATGTTGCTCTCAATACTGATTTTTCGTATCTGATAAATGAGGATTGAGCTAAATATCGCACTTAAAAGTGATCCAGGACCACCTGGGCGATCTTACCTTGTGATCATGACAAGGCTTGATCGCCTGTCATGATCGCACACTATGTACCGAGAGTTTTCGACTGAAATTGCTATCTGATGGCTTCCCTGCGATCATGACAAGGCATGATCATCTGTCATGATCGCCAGTGAGGTACTGACAGTTTTGGTTGTTTTCTTGCCATAAGATGTCCTTGCTATCATGCCATGCGATTTATGACATGGCATCCTAGCCTGTCATAATCACCCAAGGTATACCGAAACTAAACCGGGTTTCGTTTTTCGCTCCTATTTTCCAATTTATCGCAACCCATTACTAGACCCTTGAAACACTTCATCTAGCTATCAAAATCATATTAGTAGGAAGCAAGATTCATTAATTTACATATAAAATTCCGGGTGTTACAAATTAGCTTAAACCGAATTAACTGAATAACCTATTCTACTTGTATTTTATATATTTCATTTTACAAAAATAAGATCAATTACATATTATACAATTATTATTTTACATATTCTATTGGTATATATTGTTTTTTCCTTTATGGTAGATAATGTTTTATTATTATGTTTTTCACTTGATATAATTCATCATAGGAATAACACAATATCTTTTGGAAAATATTTGTTTTCGAGAAATTATATTTTCGTACTTAATATAGTGTTGAGTATGAATGTATAATATAATTATACATTAGAAGCAATTAAACCGAACTTTATTTGATTTGGTTATTATTTAGTTTAAAAAAATTTAAAATCAATTAATCAATGAACTAAAAATGATTTAACCGCTTAAATAACATCTCTGACAAGAGAATGTCGAATTGCCCAAACCAACACCGATTTAAGTTAGAGCATCCACAGTGGAGGTTTTTGAAGAAGATTATTATTGATGTTTTTACAAGAACCTTCACTGTAAGAAAGAGGTTCTTGTCCAGTCACAAGTTCTTATTGTAATCCGGATACTTAAACAATAACTCATGTTCTTCCATACTTTTCTTTTCTGTTATTATTTTATTTATTAGTTTATTTTATTTAATAAACTTATAAAACATATAATTTAAAATTGATACAAAAAAATATAAAATTATTATTATAAAATAAGTTTTTAACTTTTTGTTTTCTATAAAATTTTATACAAGTTTTTTAATTACCTCGTTATTAATTATACTTACATTATTTTTCATAGGGGCGGGTTCAAATGATAACTCAAATTTGGTTGTGAATGTGAGAACAAATGAGAACGCGACATCTGTCATATTCAGACTGAATAATCAAAGAAATATTCGGACCGAATAAAACTGAATATAGTGTTTATTCAGACTGAATAAAGACTATATTCAGTCTGAATATTTTTTTGATTATTCAGCCTGAATAATCTACATTCAGGTACGTGTCACGTTTTCATTTGTTTTCACGTTCACAATCAAATTTGAGTTCGTATTTGAACTTTTCTCATTTTTCATATACTTATATATATGTATATATATATATTTTTTGATAAATTTTAAACTATAAATTAACAACTGTAAATATCTTTTTTATGTTTAAAATATATACCAAATGTGAGATGCGCTCAAATGAAGTTCATTATCAACTCAGTTTCGACTTGGTTGAACATTTGGTCCAATCGAAATTACAAGTGATCCATATTATTATTTGTTATTTAGTGTTATTTTTTAAAAAATTAATATTTTTGTATTTTTTTTAAATTGTAGTATAAAATTATGTTTATGTTTTAATTGTTTTTCAGATATATTAAAAAAATAAAAAAATTAATAAATTAAATTAATATAATATAGAAATGGAAAAATTAATAAATTATTTTTTTTATAATTTTACAATATATATATATGTATATTAAATTTATATAATAATCTATAAATAAAATTCTATTTTATAAATTGAAAATAAGGAAAGTAAAATTTTTATAAAAACCTTCGTTTTAGAGTTTTATGGAGATTATTCATTTGTTAGGTTTTTAAAGGTTCCACCACTGTGAATACTTTAAGAGCATCCATATTGGTGGAACCTCGAAAAATCCCGCTTGCCATATTTTTTCCTGCCACGTTATTAACAACTCAACAAAACAAAAATCTTCATAAAACTCTACAATAGAGGTTATTACAACTAAGTAAATTACATTTTTGGTCCTTGTGGTTTTCATCTACTTTCAAGTTTGGTCCCTATTACAAACTAATTACAATTTTGATCATTGTGGTTTCCATTATATTTCACTTTTGGCTCCTCTGACCATTTTTAATTAAAATAATTAATAAACTCAAGGGTATTTTTGACATTTGACCTTTTTTTTTATCTTTTTCATTTTTTGTTTTATTAGATTAGAAAGAAAATTACAGTTTTAGTCCTTATAGTTTGTCTTCTTTTCTTTTTTTGTGTTTCCTATCTTTTTTAATTTTTCATTTTATACCCATGTTTTACTAATTAATTAATGATAATTTAAACTAACAATACATTAAAAATACGTATTTCATTTAATAAATTATAACATCAGAAAAGATTTGTCAATGTTTTGAAAATAAATTAAGTATTGAATATTTTATATTTTTATGCAATTTATCTGATATATTTATAAATCCGTCTACACTTACAGAAAAAACTTTTCTGTTGGATTTAAAAAATACCCTTTTTTCTTATATAAAAATCAAACTTTTTCTATATCTATTTATTAAAAAACTGTATCGTTTTTAGATATTTCATTTCATCTAAATTTTTCTATGTTTGGGTTTAGATCAAACAAAGTGATAAGAGCTTGTTTGGTTTAACATAATGTTTTTTATAAGAAAAAGGTTTAAACAAGTATGTTAACTCTTTACGAGAATACGGGAATTTTTTTTTATGTACAAAATCATATGTGATTTTGTACAAATCATACATGATTCGGGCGACTTTTCTAATGCGACTTAAGTCGCCCCAACAGTCGTCCGCTCCAGTTAGTGCAAAATCACATATGATTTGTACATTAAAAAAGTTTCTCGTATTCTCGTAAATAGTTAACATTCTCGTATGAAACTGCATTTTCTTAAATATGTATCAAATGAATATAATTATTATTTAAAAAATCTAAAAATATAAACTTAAATAAATCCCATTCGGGTACTTAGCATTTCGTGATTAATTAATTTTATAACTTGTTTTTATATTTTATTTATGGAGAATAATATTCATTTCTAATCCAAACTACAAACCAAATACCCCAAAATTCCAACCATTACCTATTCCGAATCTTTACATAAAAAATCCAAATATGTCTAAAACATTATGTTTAACCAACAAGCTCTTATTGTTTTGTAATATCTGAAAGGCGCACTTAAA
The DNA here is from genome assembly GCA_036898165.1 of Silybum marianum. Classification (NCBI taxonomy): domain Eukaryota; kingdom Viridiplantae; phylum Streptophyta; class Magnoliopsida; order Asterales; family Asteraceae; genus Silybum; species Silybum marianum. Next base: position 25,118,212 of record CM072536.1, on the reverse strand, counting down.
AAAATCGATTAAATGAAATATTTAAAAACGATACAGTTTTTTAATAAATAGACATAGATAAATTTTGATTATTATATAAGAAAAAACGATAATTTTTAAACCTAACAGATTTTTTTTTTCTATAAATGTAGACGGATTTACAAATATATCAGATAAATTACAGTAAAATATGAAAATATTCAATACATAACTTACTTTCAAAATATCGTCAATTTTTTTCTGATGGTGTAATTAATAAAATGAAATGTGTATTTTAAATGTATTGTTCGTTAAAATTATCATTAATTAATTGGTATAACAATGGTATAAAATGAAAAATAAAAAACATAGGAAACACAAAAAGGAAAAAAAAGACAAACCACGGGGACTGAAATCGTAACTTACTTTCTAGTTTAATAAAACAAAAAATGAAAAGGATAAAGAAAATGTAAAATGTCAAAAATACCCTTAACTTAATTCATTATTTTAATTAAAGTTGGTCAGAGGGACTAAAAATGAAATAGAATGGAAACCATAATGACTAAAATTGTAATTAGTTTAAAATAGGCACCAAACTTGAAAGTGGATGAAAATCACAGGGACCAAAAATGTAATTTACTCTATTTTTAATTTATAAAATGATTAAGAAAACAATAAAAACAATAAAATAATAAATAATAAAAAAGGAATGTTTACAAAAGCCCGAGTTCTTATTCAAACACCTGAATACCTATAAAAGCTTATAACTCAGTAAAAACCTGTATTCCACATTGAAAATTTTTATAAAACCTAAAGAAAATCTCAACAAGAATCTTCATTGTTGATGCTTATATTGACAGGTTTTGGGATTTATTGATTTTTTTCAATATTCTTATTTTAATATATGATAATGAAGGCAAATAATAAAACTTAAATTATTTATAAAAGTAAAAGATTTTGTAAAGTTGTTGGACCGGAAAAGGAGTGAATACTTTGAAAAACGTTTGGATAAAAGGAAGTGACGTGAGACTCTCCTTTATTAGTCGCATGTGAGCCGCAATTTTAACAGGGTCCCACGGCAGGACAGATAACATGTGAAGAACAAGACACTTGTATATTTTTATGCAGAAGAGGGTAACTTTATTTGTTAAAAAGTACAAAATAAATTTATATACAGTATGATTCAGGTTAATGACATTCTTAAATATTAATAATGACAATCTACAAATTAAGTTTTACTTACATCCATTTACATCAAACCCCCTCCTAAGGGGTGTTTGGATTAATTTATAAAAACAATTTATTGAATTAGATTATGTTTGGCAAATTAGCTGATAAGCTAGCTCATAAATAATAAGCAAACTCATGACTTATAAGCTAACTAATGACTTATAAGCTACGTGATAGCTGATAAGCTAGTTGATGAACAAGTTATAATTTATAACAATAACAATAAAATTGGTCAAACTCACACGTCATAATTAATTAATGTTTTTCAAAAATATAATTAATAATTAAATTACATATTTTCTTACAATTATTTAGCATATTTCAAAAATATAATTAATAATTAAAATACATATTTTCTTACCAATATTTAACATATTTTTATTATATATAAAATAAAATAAGTATGACTTTAATATTTATGTATCTTATATAAACGTTTTTAAAATTGTTATATTTGTTTTCTAATATCTAAATATATTGAATAATAATTAAAAAATAAAGTTAATAAAATTTATAAATAATTACTATTACTAGTATCCATTGTATAATTAAAATTAATTAATAATGTATAATAAAAAATAATTTATAATTTATAATTAATATTAATTTTTATAAATTAATGTTTATAAATAATTAATATTTATTTAAAATTAACATGTATTTATAATTAATATTTATTAATAATTAATATTTATTTATAATTAATAATAATCGTAAATAAATAAATAATATGAATCAGGGGCATAATTGGAAAAAAGTGTTAAAAGGCTCCTCATAAGCTACTACAAGTAGTTTATCGATAAGCTAGCTTATAAGCTGACTTATAAGCTAGATTAGGTGGATCCAAACGATTACTCAAAAAATAAGTCAGCTTATAAGCCAACTTATTTTTTCCAAACAATACCTTATTTCGATGTGACATTAGTAACAAGTCATTTTGATTGTTTGGAAGAAAAAAAAACAACTTATTCGATGTCAAACCAGTGATAAATTATTTTTTAGGAAGTTAAAATTTTTAACTTATTAATTTTTACTGAGGACTTTTCCAGGAAGTCAATAAGTTATAGTTAATAAGCTAATCCAAGCCCCCCCCCCCCCCCCCTAAGTACAAAAATTTTGTGCACACCCTACTAAGGAGGTGCCATTAGCACTCCCTATTTATATATAGATGACATTTTAAATGCAATCGATTATGTTTGTATGCTTAATAGTTAATACAACTTTATCAATTGAAGTATTAGTGAAATTATAAGAGGTATTTATAATAATTTGATTATTTATAAACGATGGTTATAATTTATTAATTATGATCATTTCTTTATATTAGAAAACAATGAACATATTTACGAAATCACATATTATTATATTAAATGAACGGGTACGTGGATGGATTCATTATTACTTACATTACCACAAACTAATTAGTTTTTCCTCAAATTATCCCATATATGTATGTATATAATGTTGGGTTTCCGTAAGAAGGAAAATTATAGTGAGAAACATAAGAGAGATGGAGGTTTAGGGGAAAACATAAAAAAAATTGAAAAACACCTTGAGAACTCTACATCTGGACCGTACATAGACGGTTTGCACAAATGCATACAAATGATTGAAACTGTTTTTTTTTTGCACGAGTACATGTTATACGCAGACGGTTTGTTTTGTGCATGTTCCAAATTTCAAGTACCAGTATATTATTTAATTTTCCATTTTTAAAGGTTTTTCTTGAATCTGACCGTATATATAAATCAAATAGTACCGTGTATAGTTTATCAATCCAATACACTTTTTAATTTTTTTTATATAAAATGATAATTTAATTGTATTGAGAATAATAAATAAAATATCCATTTCTACATTAAAATAAATAAATAAATTTATATAATAGTTTTTATACACAGATAAATATTTTTGGGGCGTGATACACAAAAAAGGTTGACAAGCAACTCCAAGAAATTTTATAAAATGGAGAAAGTAGTTTTTAATTTTAATTTTGCTTTCAGTAGATATTCTGTATTGTTTATGGAAATAGAAAAATACGGAAAACTTTAAATTTAGATAATTTTTTAAAACTCCATTCGAAGAGAATGAATCTAATGTGACGTCATTGTCTTGGGTCTTCTCTCAACTCTTATGATTTTTGTCCCCAAGGTCCACGTTTAATTCTCAAATTTAAATTTTTGTGAAAAAAACGTTGGAAGTTTTCTTTTAGATTTAAAAAATATTTGATTTTTTAAAAACGAAAAACATAAATGTAGTCTCTTGGGGTTGGTATTTGATCAAATCTTAACGTTATTCATATAACACTCAATTAATAATTTAGATTCGTTATGTTTACCGGAAGAAAAATAAGTCTTAAAAGACATAACTTAAGAAACCTTAAAAGTTATAAAAGTTTAGATATGTAATTTTATCAGGTTTATCATTAATTTACCTGACCATTATAATGAATGAATGTATCTCTTTGTCCTAAATGTCCAAATCAAACATGAGACATGTTACAATGGATCGAAATTGCCGAGATATATGACTAAGGGGTAAGTCATAAGATTCCAACGACTTAACTAAATTGAACGATTTTTTATTCACACAAAGTTAAAAATTTCAGACGAACTACTTGATTAATGACATTGGAAAATCCAGATCAAATTCATAAGGATAAGATACTTTTGAATCAAAGGTTTAATAAATACGATCACCCTTTAGTCAAACTAAGAATTGTAAGTAGATCATAGACAGTCAAATTATACCATCCAAGGCCAAATCTACATTAAAAAAACAAGTTTAACAACTACGTTGAGGTTGAATTCATATGCCCAAAAAGGTTAATAACACTTGCTAAGGAGCAGAGTAAGAAGGCTAAGAAGCACAAGTGTGGTCCTTGTCACCTGTCGTGGCAACTTCATCTTTGACAAATAATCATCATCATGAGATGTAACATCCCAAACACAGCCAAAGACATAAAACTCAAATAAAGATTAATCATCAAGTATTAAGTCTAAATCTATTACATCTCAAAGTTTGCAGCGGCAGCGGGTAAAACATCCACAACTAAGAATTTATTTAAGCAATCTACTACTAGATCTTCGTATTCTCACTAGCTATAGCTCAAAGCTTTCCTTGCCCTTAGAAGAGCTCTCTACATACGTCTTACCTGAAAAATGATTTTAAGTTTTGAAATCGAGGGTTAGACCGAAAGGTCTAGTGAATTCCCCATGATGCAACAGTTCAAAGAAAAGGAAGTCATGAAGACTCCCAACTGGATCATGCACAATAGTCGTAGAACCCAACACTTGTCTTACAATTCCTCATGCGACTAAGCTTTATGTTCGCACAATTCTCCATGCGAATCTAATAAATGGCCCAAGGTGGTGCCAGTCTAATATATCCATGAAATGAATTCGAGATACATGAAATGAATTTGAGATACATGGATTTAACTCCCAAGAGATTTGCAAGATCTCAAGGTATACTACTACTACTATGCATGTCCAAGTATTCACATATATCATGATATCATCTAATAACTCCACCAGGCAATTTATAAATCATTTGATAATGAAATATAGCATGCTTACAAGTTCGAGTACCATGATCAAAGTAATTTCGAAATCCAAGAACATTTATTAAGTTTATAAAGTCAAGGGAAATCACCTGACGATGTCACACCTAGCCCCAAGTCCAAATGGTTGAATTTCGCAAACCAAACGCCTAAATTTACCAACACAAAATGGGAGTTAATCCCAAAGTATTGCCTTTAAAAGTCTTCCATAAAATTCCTTAGAAGAATCCCTAGGACGATGATCCAAGCCCTGACTCGAGACGAAAAATAAAACAAACTAGTGTAGTTCGTCCCTGCTGCACAAAGCAACTTCCAAAACCCAAATTCCACCAAACCAAAACGATTTCTACCACCCAAAAGACATAAATGAAGATTGGTAACATTCCTAAATCATTCCCAACACATTTCTAAACATGAATAGAAGATTAAATCACCTAAATCATTCTAAAATACAACTAGAGATTCAAAAACCATGAAGTTAATATTTCTACACTCCAATAAATGACAATCTCTAAAAAATGGAACAAATAAACCAAAACTCAACCATAGAATGTTCAAAGATGATCATTTGATTCATCAATTTTTTTGTCCTAACTCAAAATAGTTTAAGGGTTTAGAACCCTAGATTAGACAATGACCCAAATAACTCCAATGAAGAAGCTTACAATAAGAGGATGAACATTTACCTGATGATTGAAGAATCCTCAGCTCCTATCCTTCCCTTAGCTTGCTCCTCACGTCACACACTTGCACACACTCCAGTTTCACCAATTTGATCTGGAGCCTAAGGTTAACCATCTTAAGAACTTGGGTTATTACAACACTTCCCCACTTAATAGAATTCCGTCCCCGGAATCCCTTCGTCAAAAAGACACGGATACTAATTCCTCATTTCTGACTCCAACTCCTATGTGGCCTCTTGTCCTTTGTGAAAACGCCAATTTACTTTAACGAGACCAATCTCCTTGTTCCTCAACTTCTTCACCTTACGATGTATGATTGATTCCGGCTCTTCGACAAAGTTCAATTTTGTATCAACTTGAACATCCTCCATTGGTACAATCGAGTCCACATTTGCTAAACACTTTCTCAAATTCGAAACATGGAAGATAATATGTATGCCCTTTAATTCTTCAGGTAGATCAAGCTTGTAAGCTACTTCCCTAACTCGTTCAATAATTTCAAACGACCCAATATAACGTGGACTCAACTTACCTTTCTTCACAAAGCGAACCACACCCTTCCATGGTGATATCCTCAACATTTTCCATATCTCCCTCCTGTAATTCGATGTCCTTACGTCTCTTATCTGCATAACGTTTATGTCTATCTTTGCAACTTTCAATCTTTGTCGAATTTGCACAATTTTATTGGCAGTCAATTATACGATCTTGGGTCCGGTTAATTGCTTCTCTCCGACCTCATTCCAACACAAAGACGTCCTACACTTTCTACAATACAATACTTCATAAGGAGCCGCTTGAATGCTTGCATGATAACTATTGTTATACGCAAACTCAATGAATGGCAAATGTCCCTCCCACGATCCGCTAAAATCAATTACGCAAGCCCTCAACATCTCTTCCAAAGTTTGAATGGTTCGCTCACTTTGACCATTAGTTTGAGGGTGGTATGCGATATTCATCTTGATTTGCGACCCCATTTCCCTTTGAATTTTTTTCCAAAACATGGATGTAAATCGACTATCTCGATCCAACACTATAGACAACGACACTCCATGCCTAACTACTATCTCATCGATATAAAGTTTAACCAATCTTTTTATGGAGTAAGCCTTTTTCATCGACAGGAAATGAGCTGATTTGGTTAAATGATCCACAATTACCCAAATAGCATCAAAGACCTTTGGAGTTCTAGGTAGCTTCATCACAAAATCCATCGTAATATGATCCCACTTCCAAACAAGTCAAACATTGCTCGACATAATGGGCGATGTCCTTCTTCATTCCGGGCCACCAATAGAATTGACGAAGATCTCTATACATCTTATTGTTACTCGGATGTATAGAATAACGTCACTTGTGTGACTCATGTAACACTTTCTTTCTCACATCTCCAAGTTTGGGAACCTAAACTCGACCGTTGAAACATTTCCTTTCACGATCGTCTTCCGTGAAAGACGACACGAGTCCCACTATTCTTTCTTTCTTGTGATTGCCTTCTAAAGACGCTTCTTCTTGACACTTCCTGATCTCATCAATTAGATCATATTTTGCTTCGGCTTGAAAAGTTACGATCTTTGATGATTCTCTCCTTTCCTTGTGACTTAACGCATCGACTACTACATTAGCCTTTCACGGATGATATTCGATCTTAGAGTCATAATCAGACAACAGCTCCATCCATCTTCTATGGTGCATGTTCAACTCTTTCTGATCAAACAAATGTCAAAGACTTTTGTGATCCGTGAAAACTTGACACTTTGTCCCATATAGATAATGTCTCCAAATTTTTAAGGCGAAAGCAACGGCTACCAACTCCAGGTCATGTGTGGGGTATCGTCTTTTATGGTCCTTTAACTGTCGAGACACGTAGGCTATTAGTTTCCCGCGTTGCATGAGAACGCATCCCAAACCAAGTTTGAATGCATCAATATACACCACAAAATCTTCAATACCATTTGGTGATGTCAAGATTAGGGCACTACTCAACATCCCCTTCAAGGTTTGAAACGCTTTTTCTTGCTCCTCGGTGCAAACGAATTTAACGCTCTTCTTTGTCAAAAACGACAATGGAATATCCAATCGAGAACAGTCCTTGATGAACTTGCTATAGTAACCTGCTAATCTAAGAAAACTCCTTACCTCTGATGGAGTCCTAGGGGGCTCCCAATTCTTGGTGGCCTCAATCTTTGTCGGATCTACTTTTATTCTTTCTTGTGACACCATATGTCCCAAAAATTTAACTTTCCTAAGCCAAAATTCGAACTTAGAAAATTTTGCATAAAGCTTCTCACGCTTGAATAATTGCAACACTAGGTGAAGGTGCTCCTTGTAATCTTCTTCCAATTCGGAATAAATTAAAATATCATCTATGAAGACGATTACAAACTTAACTAAATGCGGTTGACACAGCCTATTAATAAAATCTATAAATGCCGTCGGGGTATTGGTCAAACCAAATGGCATCCCCAAGAATTCGTCGTGACCCTATCGAGTTCAGAAAGTCGTTTTATGTACATCCTCTTCCTTTACCTCCAATAGGTGGTAACCTGATCGTAGGTCAATCTTCGAAAAGTAACTCGCTCCTTGTAATTGATCAAACAAATCATCTATCCTCGTCAATAGATACTTGTTCTTGATCGTGACCTTGTTGTGTTCACGATAATCAATACACACACGTATGGTCCCGTCCTTCTTTTTAACAAAAAAGTACTGGTGCTCCCCATGGTGATGCACTTGGTCGAATAAATCCCTTATCCAGAAGTTCTTGAAGTTACGACATCATTTCTTTCATTTTTGAAGGTGCCAAATGGTATGGTGGGCATGCTATCGAAGAAGCTCCGGGCACCAAATCAATTCTAAATTCAATATGATGATCCGAGGGATAGACTTGTTAAGTCGTTCGGAAACACTTTGGGATATTCCCTCACCACAACCATCACTTTCTAAACTCTGCTTTTCTTTCTTAACATCAATCACATATGCTAGATAACTTACACACCCTTTTCTCACACAACGATTAGCCTTTATCATCGAAATAAGGCTAGTGTTCCTATCACGTCTATTTCCATAAGAGCATCTCCAATAGAATCCCCAAAAAATTTCCAAAATGGAGAAACAAAAGTTAAAATCTCTAAAAATATTGCACTCATCTCCAACAAATTCTCCATTTTAGGGAACCAACATTAATTATAATATTAAAATATTACATCTATGTTTAAAATATTATTTCTCTCTCCAAATATTTGTTTTTAAATTTTCCTATTGGTTGTCTCATCTTATAATCATTTTTGGGGTGATCTCCGAATTTGGAGAAAAAAACCACATCTCTCCTACTTTCTCCATTTTGGAGATACTTTTGGGGAAGCCGTTGGAGATCAAAATTGGCTTAAAATCCCCATTTTCTTCATTTTCCCCATTTTGGGGAAGCTGTTGGAGATGCTCTAAATCACCATGGTTCCTTTAACCGGAAATTGAATATTAATCAATTTCTTCTTATAAACAATATTAGCATTGTTTTTGTCTAGCCAATCCATTTCGAAGGCAAGATTAATACAAAAGTTCTAGATGGCTTCTGATCTTTCACACATGATTTACAGAGAAAGCAATAGACATGCCAAAAGCTTTTGCAAAAGTTAATACATAAGTTCTGGATGGCTTCTGATCTTTCACACATGGTTTGCAGAGAAAACGATAGACATGCCAGAAGCTGCTGTATAACCTTGAAGGCAAGAGTTAATACAAAAGTAATGGGTGACTATCTGGATTTGTCAAAAATGGTTTTTGCACACAATATTACTTACTCTTATAACATGTAATTGCTCCCCCTTGAAGTATGCCTTGACTTCTGCTCCCCCTCAAACTGTGCATGGATAAAAAAAAAACATACGTAAATGCTGCAGAGTTTGAGAGACAGAGGCTTCTATAGAGAATATAGAAGCTTCTGCCTACATTGGCGATTAAGCGATAGAACTAAGTTATACGGGGACCAAAGAAAGATAAAAACAGGCTTTAAATTAGAGTACAAATTCTTTATTTTCATAGAGAGCCTGTATTCTTATTGAATATTGAGCATGCCCAACTTGCTGATTAAGAAAGAAAATCGTTTCTCATCTAAGGCTATTGTAAACAAGTCAGCAAGTTGGTAATCAGTTGAAACAAAGTACATTTCTATTGTACCGTTTTCAACATGATCCTTTATAAAATGATAATTGTGTGGATCCCAGTATGTGATCAAGTACGTATGAATATATGTGAGAACATGAAGAACACAATGATTTATAGAGAATAAGTCGGATATCTCACTTGAGTAATCGAAGGTTACAATGTCACACAATGCTATATGATCGATTACAATAACGCTCTCTCTAACTAGAATGAATAATAACCTTAACCCTCTATTTATATTGCTAGTAATAAATGGAATAAGGAAAGTAGAGAATAAGGCATTATACACTTGCCTTTTTACAAAATAGAATGCTTTCCTTATTTTGACACAATAAAATCAATTCCTAACAATCCCCCCCTTTGTGGCAAAATGAAGCTTTAAGTTCTGAGCTCGAACATCCCTTCAAATCTTCTCAGTACCTGACGCTAATCCAGGCGTTTGTACCATAGCATCTAAATCTTTATACGTTGATTATCTTGAGTTTGACAGTTCCTTTTCGATAAACACTGATTTCGGCAGTTAATCTCATTCGGATACCTTTCAAAGTACCATCACAATATGCAACAATTTCATCAAAGTGCAAGAATCTTTTGTTGAAGGTTCCATTTAGATAGACAAGCCCATGAGCTGGCATCTTGAGAATGGTGATAACTTTGAGATTGTTGAGGTCGTGAATATCTTGATTGGGCTTTTTGAGGTAGATCTTCCTTTGTTTGCTTTCAAGACCTCGCTGAAAATCGTGCAGATAGCTGTAACAGATTTCCTTTTGAATAAATCTGATGATAGCTCTTAATGATCTTTTTTCATCTCGTGATCTTCTCCCTTGTCTCTCAGCTCAAGGTACAAGAATTCCACATCATAGATATCCAGATTTGAAAAATCTGCTTCAGTGAACTAGTATTCTTTGGCGTCTTCCCTTATAACTCGGAATGTCAGAAAATTGACTTGATGGAGATGGTCATAACTGATTTCTTTGATGATAGTGATCATTTTTGTTGAGTAGACTTTTTCTCTTGGTTGTGCCTTGGTTCTAAGCATCATAACATATTCGGTTAGCTCTTGAGTTAACATTTCAGTGACGAGATTGATGCGAGTCAAGTCTTAAGTTGTCTTCTTATCTACAAAAAGATTTTGTTTGATTTCTTCCAAGTAGGGAACTCGAATCTGATCCTTTTCCCATTTCGGATTCTGATTAGCAATGATCTTTTTCCATCTGAGTTGGTGTGATCGGAGATGCTTTGGAGGGGGCCTAAAAGATTCATTTCTCGTAAAATGCTCTTGTAATCTTCATCTCCAAAGATTGGGCATACGGATCTCTGAACCAATTTCGCGTTTCATGCTGCATTTGCTGTACATTTACTTGGATTGGCTCATTGGAGTCTGGATCAACAACTCTTGAAATGTTTTCAAAGTTAACTTCTGGAGTTGACTCTTGATGTCGTGATGGAGCAGAAGATGGACCAGTAGATTTGCGTACAGAACATTTGGAGTTGGAGAAACGGTAGCAACTGGTCGGGATTTAGAAATACGCCTGCGCTTCTCCCCCTCAGGGCGATTAGGACCTTCCGGATCGTCCTAATCATCGGGAGGCCTTCTAACTGGATTTCTTGGTTTGCAGTTTTCTCGAATTTCCGTGCGAAGAGCATAAATTGCACCAAGAATGTTATCCTCAGTATTCTTCATTTGGGTCTTCATGGATGAGAGCTCGGTTTGGACATCGGCTTTGAAGCATTCGAACTCGTAGCGGGTGACCGTAGGAATCTCAAGATTTCGGCGTAGAAGACTGGCTAATTCATCTTCAGGTTCACCGGCGATTTCGGCTTGAGCGATCAAATTGGCGTATAGCATAAACATCAACTTGTCATTGTTAAACTAAGATTGACGAGGTGGGGATGGAGGTCATTGAGAGTCAGACGAAGGCGAATCCTGATGTGGGGAAGGAGGCGGTGATCGGCTGGTGCTTGCATGTGAAGGTCGGGACCTGGGAGATCAATTAGGCGCATAACTCGTGCTTTTTTCGTCAACAGATTTTCCTTTCAACAGACTTGCCATTCGATCGACCTGGGCTTTCATAGAATCGTTGGCTCGCTGGAAAGCATTCTCAACAAAATCACGCATTTCTGGAGTAACAGTGAAGGTCTAGTAGAACCTGTCGGGGTAAAACCAGGGTCACGAAGAGCACCTATTGTCACCACAGTAGACTCAACCGAGGGACCTACACTCAGCGTTGGCATGATGTTAGCGCTGGTAGGATTTCCTTCCAATCCTCGTGAAATGTCAATAGATGACATCACTATGGAAGTTCCGACCGTGTCACGAAGATTAACGGTGTGTGTAGACTCTTGTGTCCTAAAAGGTGGAGGCTCTAGACTCGATGTGCGTTCAATTGAACTTGAAGACCGCATACAACGTCTTCTATTTCAATAGCTGGGACTCCCGACTGGAGACCCGCTAGATGAGGAGCTAATACTGCAAGTATATCTGAAACCGACATCTGTTGTGAGACACCGGAGTGGATGGGTGAGGCGTGCACTTGCGCTGCTGGGTCCACAACGTCTTGTTCAATATCAACACCTAACAAATGAGTGTCAATAGATGATATGGCTACCCGACTAGTAGCAGGTTCGGTTCGCTCACTCTCTTGAATATTCTCAGTCCCTTCACTCATGCTCACTATAATATGTTCTACTGTATCACCCTCCTCTCTCCTTATCTCTCCAACAAATGGCTCGGTAATGGGGCTTGAGTGGGGTCGGGTAATGGATTCGGATTCAGTATCTTCAGATGAGAACTCCTATACGGTTGGTTGTCAGCCAATTCGGGTAATGGCGGCAGCTGCGGAAGATTTTTGTTGAGTGTGTGGTTCGGGTATGTCTTCAGAGTTGTCATGAAGATCAAGGGCGCTTGAGTCTTCTTTTCAGTGTCAGATGTGGCAATGATCGGGCGACAAGTCGGACGACGGCGTACCAGAACTTTCAGGCGGGATACACGGGTAGTTGGTTGAGAGGTGGTGGCAGTAGCAGCGCCGAAAGGAGGTGACATATGAACGGTTGGGACAACAGTAGTATGGATAGGCTGATGAGAAGCACCGTCCACGTCAATACCCCTCACTTCGTCTCATCTCTCAACACCCTGTTCAGGATTCATGATCCTGAACCTGCTTATCTAGATTTCTAGGACCCTCACCAATAACATTATGTACCTCTTGGGGTGGCTCTTGGGCAGGCCCTTCCGGTTGTGGAGGGGCCATCAAGCCATGTCTCTCCCTATACTCTATCACACTAGGTGCGTTCTGATCAGCGTAGGCAAGGAGAGCGTCGGGAATTACCATTTGGTGAGGAAAACGGGTATCAGAGAGCTTGAGAAACCTTTGAACATAGTGTGGTCCTAGAGGGGTTCCAGCGCGTCGAGGAATTGCAGCGTTGTGGCGCATCATGCTGTGTATGATGAGTTGAAAGAATCATTGAAAGGGAACAAACTGACGGTCTCGGCCGGTGCCTTTGTCTCCAACAATGTCGACTAGGTCGATCCAGATTAAGGTGGCATAGTCGTAATGGCGGTTGTAGATGATGCCGTGGAAAATACGCAAAAACTGGCATACTGGCTTTGTCCATACCCGTATGTTTTGAAGTGTGGCATCGGTTGACTAATGAAAAAAGTGTGCACTAGAGTTGAGGTAGGTGCATGCGTTTGAACTGACCAATATGTGTAAGTTCGCCATTGTATCCTAATGCTAAAAAATCACGACATAGAACTTCTTTCGAGGCTGGGTCTTCGTAATCTTGACGGGCGGGAAATGCGTTTGGGGCTGGCAACCGTAGAACACGACTAAGGCGGGTGGGTGTGAGACGAGTCATGTATTCATCTATTTGTGTAGTGAAGTGGTAGTTGCCTTCTACCGGGTGGTAGGTGAGTGTATGCCAGAATTGTTGTAAGTAGAAAGTCGGGACTTGGGTCGTCATATTGAATGCATGCCTTAGGGGGTGGCGTATGAGAATCTCCATGATCACAGGGTGTTGTAAGCGTATATGGAAATCTAGCTGATGGTTGTTTGCCTCAAATTTCTTCATGTCTTTCCGAAGCATGAATCGGTCATCCAGGTTTCCAGTCGAGACGCTCGGGGCGATTGATCATACTGAGGGCATTGGATTTTCATCAACAGATAAATTTTGGATCATTAACGATGGCCATTGATTCTGAGAGCAAAGATGTTAGAAAAACATAGCAGATAAATCAGTATATTTTACCATTGATGTCAAAGAAAGAAAAATTACGAAGTCTAGATGTCGGGTGATGCTTAGGCATGAATGATCCGATAAAAAGATTTATCGGGTGATATGGAGCCGAGAATCCATTTATGTCTAGCCATGAGGAGCCGAGAACCTATGTTGTCGGACCAAGTTGAGAGGATCTTGTCTAAGTAGTGCTTGGGTCATACAAAGTCAGAGTCATTCGAGAAACTCAGATGTCAGACCTTGATGTCATTAAAAAAAATTCTAAGTGTGGATGCCAGATGTCATTAAAAAAAATTCTAAGTGTGGATGCCAGATTGAAAGTTGAAGATTAAGCCGACATCCTTAGCGGTCCGATAAATACAAGCACTATGAAGGTGTTCTTGGTCCAACATCGATGAACACGAAGCAACCCAGAAATCAAAGTGTGAAGTTGGGTGTTTTGAGCATGGATCTAGGTTCGAATAGTGTCCTCTAAGCTAGTTAAAACCAGGCAAATATGCTAACGTGCACAAAATCTACCAGAAACAGGTGAAAAGCAGAAACCCCATAGGGTTTTCGGAATATGAATAGTCAAGTGTCAAATTGTCACACATGCAACGGTTAAAAATAAAAAATTCAAGTACTAAAGTTGCTCACGAAGTAGAAACGCAGCTGGTGATGTAAGCCCATTTAAGTAATTCGAAGATTAGAGAAGTTTTGAGTGAACAGTGGTGCTCGGGTGGCTATAGAGAGAAACAGAGGGAAAATATGCTTCGAGAAGTGAATAATGGAGATGGGGCCCGTGGTTTAAATAGTGTGAAAGGGTGTTTTCCACGTGTCACAATCTCATTGGTCAACGAAGGGTTGACCAAGTCAACTTGTCGGGTGGAGAAAGGTGACCAAACTTCTCGGGCCTTAAACATCCGACAAGGTATTATTCATCCAAATGATGGTCCGATAACCTTTGTTATCAGATGTTAATTAATCGACAACTTTGTTTGTCGGTTCATAAAGGTCTGATAAAAGAGTTTTTGTTGAGATCTTAAGGGACCAAAAAACAACTTGTATCGAGTGGAAACTTAGGCTAAACGCTCCCCCTAGACTTAAGCATTTGCTAAGAAAACGTAGCTCCCCCTATAACTGAGCTAGTGAAGAGTTTGTCGCTCCCCCTTGAAAATTGACAGGTTAGATAAAGCAAACTCGAAATTGAAAGAAAGAAAAGACGCAAACATGTCGAAAGACGTACATGAACTTAAATAATTTTAAAATGCAAAAAGAATAAAATATTCGACTGTCACAAGACGAGAATTCAAAAATAATGAGGATTCACATTACTGGTGAATGCACATGTATACGTGAATAGGCTTTTTGTGACTGTCGAAGGCACTGATTATTAGATCAGGTTTTAAGGTTTAGCATGCCCAACTTGGACACCAGGAAATGGAATCGTTTCTCATCCAAGGCCTTAGTGAACAAGTCGGCAAGCTGAAATTCTGTATTGACAAAATTTAGTTCAATCATACCTCTTTCTACATGGTCTTTGATAAAGTGGTACCGGAAATCGATGTGTTTGGTCTTGGTGTGTTGAACCGATTGCTGGATATGGCAATGGCGCTCTTCGAGTCGCAGTAAATGGGGATTTTGTTGAACCAGAAGCCGTAGTCCTTGAGTTGGGTGCGCATCCAAATAACTTGTGAGCAATAACTTGCGGCAACGATGTATTGGGCTTCCGCAGTTGATGTGGATACACATGCTTGTTTCTTGAAGGACCAGCTTACGAGTTTGTCAACCAAAAACTGGATGTGTCTCGAAGTGCTCTTCCGATCAAGCATGCAACCGGCGTGTTCGAAATCTGAAAGCAGTTAGCTCAGACCCGGTACCCTTAGGGTATCGTAGGCCAAGATCAGTAGTACCTTTTAAATATCGAAAGATACATTTAACAGCACTAAGATGAGATTCTTTGGGTGAGGCCTGATATCGAGCACATAAACAGGTAGCAAACATTATATCCGGACAACTAGCCGTTAAATACATTAAAGAACCGATTATGCCTCTATAGTTCTTAGGATTTACTGCTTTTCCAGAAGGATCAGCGTGTAGTTTAGAACCGGGAAACATGGGAGTTCCAATAGAAGTATAGTTCGTTATATTAAATTTCTTTAACATATCTCAGATATATTTCGATTGGTTGATGAAAATCCCGTCGAAAGTTGTTTAACTTGAAGACCGAGGAAGAAATTCATCACTCCAATCATGCTCATATTAAATTTGGTAGGTCATGAAAGCTAAGAAGTTCTTACAGTATTGTAGGTTAGTCGAACAAAAGATAATGTCGTCTACATAGACTTGAATTAGCAAGATATCATTTTTCTCCTTTTTAATGAAAAGAGTGGGATCAATTTTACTTTTGGAGATCCCGTTTTTAAGTAAATAATCAGTGAGACTATCATGCCATGCTCAGGGGGCTTGCTTGAGACCGTAGAGGGCCTTGTCGAGAATATAGACGTGGTTGGGTTTTTCATCGTTGATGAATCCGTCAGGCTGGGAGACGTAGACTTCTTCTTTTAAGACACCATTTGGAAGACAACTAAGTTCTTGTGGGCCGCACATGCCAAAAACATGCGAATGGCTTCGATCCGTGCAACGGGAGCAAAAGTCTCGTCATAGTCAATGCCTTCTTGTTGACGGTATTCTTTGGCCACAAGCCGAGCTTTATTGCGTATGACTACCCATCTTCGTCTCTTTTGTTCTTGAAGATTCATTTGGTGCCAATGATGGTTTTATTTCATGGACGGGGAACGAGTCACCAGACTTTGAGACTTTCGAACTGATTGAGTTCTTCTTGCATGGCCGTGATCTAATCAGGGTCAGACATGGCTTTTGCAGTAGTTGTGGGTTCAATCTTGCTTAGGAAAGAAGAAAACAAACAATCGTTAGCTGAGGCGGATCTCGTTGTGACAGGTTTGGTAGGATCGCCAATGATTTGATTAATGGGGTGATGGACAGTCCACTTGCAAGAGTAGGGAAGCATTTGTTGGGGTTGCTCAGGGTTGGTATCCACATATGTGCCAAGTGGTAAATCTTGAATGGATTCAAGTGAAGGGGCCACTCCAGAGGGACGAGTCGAACTGGTTACATCCTTTAGGATTGGGGAATGGTGTGGGGGAGAGGATTCCAGTGATGGACTCGCAATTTAGGTAGGATGATTATCAGAAAGTGGATCCGTTGAAATTGGAATGAGGGTAGGAATGATATCATCGACAGGTATCTCATTCGTTGCTTCGGAAGGGGTGGATCAATTTGGTGAAGTGATTTAGATGTGGGTCCGGAGATAGTTGTGGTATCGACAAGGATCTCAGTTAGGGGAACAACTGGGTCAGATGATTGAGTGTATAGTCCAAAATAGTCTGAATAGAATAATTTAAACAAGTCATCCAATTCAGAGGTGGCGGTTTTGGAAGAGGAAGCGTGTGTTGGATGATTCAGGTTTGGAACAGGTTCTGAACCGAGATGTTCAGAAGCTAAGAAACCGGTAAGCGCGGGTCCTGAACTGGATTGTTCGGGAGCCAATTTGGCCTTGTCATCAAAATCGACATTGAGACTTTCAGTAACGGTTCGCGAGGTTTTGAGATATATCCTATAAGTTGCGGTATTCGGGGAATAACCGAGAAAGAATCCTGGATGGCTTTAGGATGGAGCTTGCCACGATCCTCTTTGTCATTTAGAACGAAGCATCGGCAACCGAAGGTGTGGAAGTAGTGAATCGCGGGTATGCGTTTGTTAATCAATTCGTATGGGGTCTTATTGAAGCGTTTGTTGATGATGGAACGGTTTTGAGTAAAACATGCCGTGTTAATGGCTTCGGCCCATAAGAAATGAGGAAGCTTGGAATGAATGAGCATGGTCCGAGTGGCTCCGACCAAGGTGCAGTTACGGCATTCAACTACTCCATTTTGTTGTGGAGTTCGAGCGGCTGAAAAAGTTTGAGTTATGCCAATGGAGGTGAGAAAACCATTAAGCGTACGATTTTTGAATTCCGTGGCATTGTCCGTGCGAATGGTTTGTACCGTGAGTTCTAGTTTGACTTGGATGTTCTTGATGAAGGTAATAATTAGATCGGGGGCCTCGTCCTTGGTGCGAAGGAATTTTACCCACGTGTAATGAGAGAAGTCATCCTCCATAACTAGAACATACTTTTTGTCGTGGATACTTTGAGTTCGCATTGGGCCACACAGATCCATATGTATGAGTTGAAGTGGGCGAGTCGTGCCATGTTCTACCTTTGGCTTGTGAGAGGCTTTCTTCATCTTACCCATTTCACATGCGTCGCATAGATGGGTTTTTGCAGACTTGAGTTTGGGTAACCCTTTAACCAACCCATTGCTAGCAGGTGTGTTGATTTTTTGAATTTTGGTGAGAAAGGCGACGATTCCAAAGCCAGTTTTGCTCGTTGGAGGTTTTGGATAGAAGATAGACGTTGGTGGGTACTTTCGGGTCAGACAGATCAATGGTATACAGATTTGAATTGCGTGAGCCGACAATGAGCTCTTGTCCATCTTAAGTGCGAACGCAACATCGTTCGGTTCAAAATTTTACCTCTAGTTCTTTGTCACAAAATTGACCAATGCTAAGAAGATTGTGGCTAAAACCGCGGACAAATGAAACTTTTCAAATGGTAAGATTATCGTGAACTATGTCTTTGTATCCAACGATAGGTGCGTAGTGATTTTTTCCGAATCGTACTTCTCCGCCATATTTTTACGTGTAATTGGGGAATAGCACTTTTTGCCCAGTCATGTGTTTGGAGCAACCAGAATCTAAATACCACACATGACTGGCCTGCAAAATAAATTAGGTATGTTTAGGTACTCATTTAAAAATGGGTCATTTGGGGTTAGTTGGCTTTGTAAACTTGGGTACCCACTTTGGATGGGACTTAGTTGCAGAAGTCAAGGGCCTTTTGGGAATCCACTCGTAAACATGATTTGTATGATAAGAATGGGAATGATAATCATTGTAAAATCTTTGCATGACAGAATGATAATGATAACGATGAGTATGAGTATTCAAGCCCACAAAGTCATTCACACCACAATTTGAGCAACAAATTTTATTTCGAGAAAATTGTAATAAATGTCGAAACGAATGAATAGTGTAAGGGAATTTAACATTTTGATTTGAATGCTTGACTTTTGGAAATTTAAAACTAGATCGCTTATTGCGGGGCGGTGACTTTGCTTGACTTGTGCCTTTTTAATCCAAAATTTTCTTTTCTCTAGAGGGTGTAAAGCTTAAACATTGAATGGACCAGTATTAGAATTTGTTTTAGAACTATGCATTGTATGACCCTTTTGTTGAGAATGAGTTGGTTGAGAATAACTAGTAGAGCATTTATTTTCAACTTTCAGGAATCAATACCGAGTCTATGGGTTTCTTGCCTTTATCCAAAAATTCATCATGACTTGGAAGTGTGGGATTAAAATCAAATTGATCAACCGAGTCATTTAGACACACTTCGAAGTTAAGTTTAGTTGAGATTCGGCTAGGATTCGAGCTTCTTCGACTTCTAACTCCGCATCAATTTGTTCGGAAGTAAGGGAAGTTTTATAAGTAGAAGGACGATAACTTTTAGGATCGAAATCAAAAAATCATCCATTTCACATGAAGGAATTGTGTGATTGTTTTGTTCAAATTTTTCGAAGTCACAGTGTATTTGATGAGTGCTTATGAAAGCTTTGCACGAGGAAACTTCGGAAGTTGTATCAACTTCGGAAGTGTTTTTCAAAACCGTGCTTTCGAGATTTTGAATTTTAGCGATTAAAGTTTCCTTTTCCTTTTCCGAAGAGTAACATTCGGATTCCAAAACCTTTTCGAGTTGAATAATTTTTTTCCAAGAAATAGGGTTGGAATATAAGGTTTACAAATTGGAGTATCAGATTGAAGTTCTTCTTCTGTATAACCTGGAAAATAGTCGTTTGGAAAAGTATTGTGTGAAGATTCTTTTTCAATATGGTTTGGATAACAAAAAGGTATTTGATGAAAGTGTTTGTTTTTCCGATTCCAATCTTCCCTTCTTTCGACTTTGTTATAAGACTTCATAAATTGAATTTTATAATCCGAACCAAGATTCAAATATTCAAATTTATAAAGTGTGGGAGTATTGTATAAGGCCTTTTCTAAGCGTTTGGGATTGTTAAATCCTAAGCCGGTTTTCGAACATAATTCTTTTGGTGCGTTAAGATGAATCATTTGTTCAGTTTGACATAACTTGTATAGCTTAAGTTC
This sequence comes from Silybum marianum, assembly GCA_036898165.1. Taxonomy (NCBI): domain Eukaryota; kingdom Viridiplantae; phylum Streptophyta; class Magnoliopsida; order Asterales; family Asteraceae; genus Silybum; species Silybum marianum. Next base: position 25,098,112 of record CM072536.1, on the reverse strand, counting down.
CAAATTCTTGAGTTTTTTCAAAAGGTCATTTCGTCGAATAGTGAAAATTCAAATTTGGAAGAAAAATCGTTGGGTTCACGTTCAAATTTGTTCAGTCTTTCCGTGAGGTCAGAATTTTTGTGTTTGAGCTTCAAAATTTCTTCTTCTAAGCTGGTCTTTTCGTTTCGAATGTTTTCGTTTTGTCTTCTAAAAGTGGCAATTTCGGATGTGGCAAGTAAGAGTTCATTATAATTATTTTCTAGACGTGCTTCTAAATCGGAGACCGAGAGTTTCTCGATTTTCAGTTTAGATTGTAGATCTTGCAATGCGGCAGTTAAGTCATGCATTTGAGAAAGGAAAAAATCATAGTTGGAGTGGCTTACCTTGGTAGATGGGTCGGAGGCGTGAGAATCTTCATCGGATGAATTTGAGACATTAGCCATGAGACTGAAATGGGCTTGTATTTCTTCTTGCTCGTCGTTATTATGATCAAGCCAATGCTCATCCTCCGCCATGAGAACTTTTTCGGCTTCGCGTTGTTTTGCAAGCATAAGTTTGTATGCAAAATAATTGGAATCTTTGACGATTAGTTTCTTGCATCCTCGTGCGTAGTGACCAGACTTGCCACGGTTATAGCATAAACTCGTCTCGCCCTTGAATTTCTCTTCGGGTTAAATTGGTAGGAGTTTTTCATCTTGATGTTGTTTGGGTTCAAACATCTCCTTGCGTTCGTAATTCTTCGGACCCGAAGCATATCTAAGTTTGTTTGATGTGGGTTGATGTGGGGCGCCGAGTGAACTTCTTCTGAAATGCTTGGGTAAGAAGGGCAAGTTGTTGTTGGAATTCGGCTATGTTGGGATCGGATGCGTAGCCGTTTCTTCTTCTTCTTCCGTAAAACTGCTACTTTGGGTTAGGTGAGATGAGTGATGATCTTCTTTTGCAATGAGAGCAATAGGTTCGGACGATTTTGCGTATTTCTTGTTTGCGGCCATAGCTTCGAGAACCTCTTCTTCATCTTGTTTTAGAGTTTCATATACCTCGTGTAGATCAAGTTCAACTAGAAACTTGCTATGTTTGATTTGATGAGCAAAACGACGCCATTCAGGTTGGAGATTGCTCACTAGTTTCAAGTTATTTTCGATCTTCGTCTTTCGGATTTCATATTTGCTAAGTTCGTTGAGCAGATTGACAAATCTCTCATATGTATCTAAAAGGCTTTCACCTTCTTTTGCTTTGAATTCTTCATACTGTGAAATACAGTTAGTGATCTTTAATTGAGTGCCTATTTTTGTTCCAAGCATTATCTTCTCGATTTGCTCCGACATTCTTTTAGCCGTGATGTGGTGGCTATCGATGCTCATGTAAATTTCATTTGGAATGCTTTGAAGAAGGTATGACCTTTCAAGTTGATCACCTTTGGTATTACGCTTTTGCTCCTCGTTATACGCGGATTTGAGTTTGATTTCTTGTCGAGCCGGAAGAGGAGGGGTGTTGTTTGGCCTTGCGGGACAATCATGGTAGAAAACATGAGGTGGGCCTTCAGTGATGGATTGCATGATTTCATCCGCATAATCGATGCGTTCGACAAAGTCGAGGAAACGATCTTTCCATTGAGAATATTCACCCGGAATAGAACGGGTCGGCGAACGTCGGAGCCAATAGCCATTGCTATGGGTGTAGTCATTTGTACTTGATTTAATGATCTCGATCAGTGAGTTTTGAAAAATTCCTAAGATTTCTTTGAAAATTGGTAAATTTATCTCAGATGAACAAGACTCGAGAAGCTAAGAATGTCGGATCTAGATGGTCCGAGAAGAAACAATGTTGGATCTAGATGGTCCGAGAAGTAACAATGTCGAATCTACGGGAGTTGAGGACACAGAAAGACGAATCTGGTGGAGTTGAGGAAAGTTTGTCGATTCAAAGGGGTCCGATATCACAGCTTATCGGGTCAAGTAGGTCTGATAACTTGTTTTTTCGGACCAAGTTGCTTCGAGAACTATTGGATTATCGAATGAAACTTTGTCTAGTTTTTGTTCAATTTAGAGTTCGATAAGATTGTTTTATCTAGTCCTTGGGTATATTTTTTTTAAAGGACTTCTACTTTATTGGGGTTAAGGAGGACAAAAACAGAGGATTCTTGACTAACAAGATATACGAAGAATAAAGTTCTTGAGTCTTATTATGGACAAGAAAATAAAAGTTTTTGGTTTTCCGAAACAGTCAAGAGTTAAAAAGCCTTGTAAGAATATTTGTCAAAAATTCAACGTGTTGTAATAGTTTTCTTGACTAGAGAAGCGTTCAAGTAGCAAAGCTATTGAGTTTTCTATGGACAAGAAAGTCTAAACAACCGGGAATGAATTATAAGACAAATAATTAATTACTAAGGTTTATAACGATCACTAAAAGTTTCTTGGCTAGAAAAGCATTCAAGTAGCAAAGCTATTGAGTTTTTTATGGACAAGAAGGTCTTAAGTGTTTGAAACAAACGAAAGCAATTTAAAGAATTAACCAATTGGACTCAAGTAAACTTTACTTAACCCTTTGGGCTTTTAGATAAAACATTATCCTTAGGCACGTTGGACTTTTAATTATAATTATTAACCTAATAATTATTCTAATTTAATTACTAACTTAATAATTAAATTATATAATTAACATAATTATATTTCACACACTTTATTATTCTACTAGAATAATAATTCCACACTTACAACTTGTAACTTTGTCAGGTTATAACCAACTTGGTTAATTCGTGATCTACGCACTCTTATGCGTGTGACCCTCTAGGTTCATCCGACGTCAGCACTGTTTTCGTATGACGTGGGCACATAAGATCCTACATGGTTTGGGTTTTTGTTTCTTCTGATTCTTGAAATTTTTATTTCGTTTGAAATCAGAAGGAAAACAATGTGGACTAGAGAAGAATTGCTTTAATTTTAGTAAAAGAGATAGACAATAGATATCTGAGAAAATAAAGAGTTCATTGAATTTTCATTTCTAGAATGATAATTACAATATTTCTTATTTCTGTCTATTCTAGCATCAGTTGTTCTAACGAATTTCTTATCTAGTCTAGACTTATTTTGTTGGAAATTTGAAGTCTTCTCTGAAATCTTCTTCTTGGTAGTCCATTCCCTTTGGACCTTGGGAGAATTTACTGAAACAGAAGGATAAATTTTTTCATTAAAATGCCATTTCACTTTTTGTTCCTTTGTGAACTTGGTTTGCTTCTGAAGATTAGGTTTTGGAAACTTTTGCACTGTTTTGGCTTTTTGCTTGACTTCAGCCTTATTTTCTAGATCGAGACAAGATTTTGCTTGAATGCACATATCTAGGAAATCTGGATGGGAACCCTTTTTATCTGTTCTTTTGGAGGAACAGAGTACATTGGAATGCCATTTGGAAGTCCTCTGATTTCTGGTCCAGCTGCTCTTACTTCTGGTATGTCAATGTCTGTCTTAACTTCTGTGTTTGTAATAACAGACGTTGCATTTTTCTCACAATTGACATTCTTGACAGGGACGTAAGTAGGAGGCAAACTATTCTCAAAGGCTGTAAGAAATCTTATCAAAGAAATCACAATTGACATTCTTATCAAAGAAATCATCACAGTCTTGATTGTCAGTTTCCCAAGGATAGACATCAAACTGATCATTATCCTTTTCTAGATATAGATTTAAGTCAAAGAAAGTACATGGAGTTATATCTGGATGGTTTTTGAAAGATACAGAACATTCTGGTATTTCTCTTTTAAGAGAAGTACTTTATGTATCTACAATGCTTTTAAGCATACATTCATCCAGAGTTGTAAGAAGATATTTTTCAAAGTTGGATCTTAATTCTTCTTCTGTATGCATGGGAATGAACTCATCTGCTTCTGGATTTAATGTAATATGAGTGAATGAACCAAAGTGAAAAGAAGCATCTTTCTTCTGTACTAGTTTTAAATCAACTTGACTGATTTTGCTAGTTTTCTTTTTAGAAGAATATTTGATATTTTCATATCTAAGTTTTCTGACTCTGTGTCCATTCTCATATTTTGACCTTTTAAAAACTGATTGTTCATATAAAACATGAAATTCAGATTTTTGTTCTTTTTCCACACAAAATACAGAATCTAAAGTAGACCTTTTTTTTGCAAGTGTAAGGATCAAGGTCATCAAAGCCAATACCTGTTTTTCCTACTTGCGTATTAATCTTTTCATGCACTTTTTGAGCATCTTGATATGTCTTGATCAAGAGCTCGTTCTTTTGAAGTTCAATGTGGAGAAACTCCCTTTCTTTTTGAAAATAATTCTTAAGTGCTACATAATTTAATCTCTAACTTTCTTTAGCTTCAAGCTCCTTTTCCTTATTTTTCATAAGTTTATTAAGTTCATCGATATCCTTTTTCAAGTTACTTTCTGTGGAATTCTTGAGTTTTTAAAATATTTTGATTTTCCACAAATAGTTCTTGTTTTTCTTCAGTCAAAAGCTTTATCTCCCTTTTGAAAATATTACATTCTTTTTCCAGAAGTTCAAATGATTTTTCAATGGCTTTTCTTTTCTGTTTTTCAGAAATGAGCTTCTGTTTCTGAATTTCAAATTCTTGAGTAAGATATAAGATAGTTGTTTCAAGTTCAGAAGGTTCAGAAGTAGAACAAACCGGAGTTTTAGAGATTAGATCCTCTGTATCATTCTCCATTGCCATCCCACAGAACATGGTTTTTGCATCGCTTGACTGGTCTGAGCACCAGTTCTCTATATTAGCCATTTTTGCTCTTTCATCTTTATTGTACTTATATTTGTTCTTGTTGTACATATCATCTTTGATAAGAGTGCCTTTGCAATCCTCGAAGTAATGATCCGGTTTGCCACATCTGTAGCAGACATCTTTCTTCTTTATTAACTTCTCTTTCTTCTCTTCTTCTTTGTTGTTAACCAGAGGAGCCTCTTGTCTAGGCACATATTCGTGTCCTGGTCTTTCTCCTCTGTATTCAGATCTTCCTCTGTTTTGAAATGATCGATTTTCCAAACTTCCTAGTAAACTGCTTGGTGATTAGGGCTAGAGACTCGACAAAGGCGCTGATTTCATCGTCTTCTGAACCAGAAAGTCCAACTACTGTGTCACTTTCTTACACTAGAGCCTTTCTCTTTTTCTTCTCTGCTTCCCTTGCCATTCTACTTGACCCTTTCGATTCAGAGATAAGAGCCAAAGGACCACCAACGTTTACTTTCTTCAGCTGAACCTCTTTTTCATGGGCCTGAAGAGTCCCAAAGACATCATGTAAAGACCACTTTTCTAGATCTTGATTTGCATGCAGGGACATTGACAGATTTGACCATTCAGCATTCAGACGCTTAAAAAATAAGACATTGTTGTCTTTTTGCGATCTGATTATATCACATCTCTTACACAGATTGATTAAAGTGTTAAACCTGTGGTAAGTTTGCTAAGGGTCTCTTCTGTAAGTGCTTGGAAACCATTGTACTCGTTTAGAGCCTGTACTCTTCTATTCTTTTTCATTTTGGCACCTCCTTCCAGTTGGTTCGCCAATTGATTACACAATTCTTTTGTTGTAGCACATGAGTCTAATGACTGGAAAATGTCATTTGGGATGGCCATGATAAGGAGCCTTTTGGCTTTGAGATCAATTTGAACCTTCATTTTATCATCCTCATCCCAATCCTTTCTTTCTTTTAGGATTCTTTAAGTTGGAACTTCAGTAGTGGTAGAAGTGGCAGGAACTCTAGGAACAGTAACCATTGGCACATATGGCCCATTAAGCACAGATAAGTATAGATCTAGATCTAATCCTTCATAGAAGTTAATCATCCGGATTTGCCATTGAGGATATACTTCCCTAAGAAGAGTTGGAGATTTAGTTAAAGAGCCGGAGCTATACATCGCATTCCAGTTGGTGTTGGAATTTGCCATTTTCAGAAAATAGGGGATTTACAAAGAGAATAAAGAGATTTAAGATTTGACCTTGAAAATAATCGACAAAATAGTCACAATTTTCGGAATTAATTGCGAAATACTACTGATTTTCACAAGTTCGAAAAACAGAGTAGAATGAAGAACAACAATTAAGATACTGAAAAATTTCTAGTTGAGTGGGAATTTTGATCGGCTAATCAATAGACTAATTAGATGGCTCTGATACCAATTGTTGAAAACCAGATTCCCTTTTATACTCATAATGATGTTGATTATAGTGAATAAAACAGACAATAAGTGGAAGCAATTATAATCAACGATCAAACTAGAAATAATAAACTGAATTGGAAAAACAGATTAATATAGAAGAATGGAGATTTGTTTTCACTCAGAGTGCCAAAAGATTACAATACTGGAAATACAAATTGATCTCTTAAATTCTCTCCAAAACAATTGAATCTTAATACAAGGGTGGCTCACTCTATTTATACTGTTACATAAATGAAAGTCAACGAGCTAACCTATCACGGACTGACACGTAGGCAATGTCTCTAACAGAGTTTGTTACACACTTAAGTCATGCCTAGTGTCACGTTAGATATCACGTGAAGGACCCTTGTATGAGTAACCAGAAGATATTTCGTCTTCTGGTTCTGAAGACAACTTCTGATGTGATCTTCTGGTCATGTGCTGTCTTCTGGAGAAACTTCTTCTAGAGAAAAACACTTTGTCTTCTGAATAAGTCCTGTTCATACGTTAACATAAGATAATATTCTAATAATTACTAAACCAATAAATGTCTCTATCTCCAATGCGGAAAACGTCGCCAAAGTTAGATATTTAACGTGCTACTCCCTAGCACTCAAGTCTACACGTGTCGCTAGTACCAACCCCAACGAGAACCTGATGCACATGCCGACAAATAAAAAAGGTTAGACTTAACGCCTAGTGAGTTCAAGAGTTTATAACATTTTTATAAACCATAAATAAAGTTTTAAGCAAAAAGATAGAAAACATAGCTTTAACCAAATTTTATAAACCATTAACTCACGCTTACCCTTGAAAGGGCGTAAAAATATCCGAAGACAACCGAGGAGACCCGGTTTACCATTTATAGTGAAGGAACGCATAAGTGAGCCACTTTTAAATATCAAGTGTTTTGTCTAGGACCAAGGGATGTTGGCACCGACCAATCATACAACCGAGTATGAACTCCGAAGGTTCTAGTCAAGAGCTTGTGCTAAGGATCAAATGGCTTAATGGCACCGGCCAATCATACAACCGAATATGGCCTCTAATGATTCCAGTTAGCGCCAACGAAAGGATTAATGGCTTAATGGAACCAACCAATCATATAACCGAGTATGGCCTCTGATGATCCTATACGTTGACCCAAAGGGGGCAACAATACCGATCTTAAGACCGACTTATATGCCTATGGATCCATTACATTCTTGTCATAAAGTTTAATACCTCAACCAAGACATATTAATAATTTCCCAACACCAATACTTTACTCAAGATATTATTTTCAATAATCAATTATTTCCCAAAGTTAGGAAACCATAAAGTTAACGTCGCTACACGAATGACTAACGCACCCAAAACATATAGCCATTTAAATCGGACAAATGCCCATGAGACTTATTTTAGTCAAAACCGAGCAATAGCTCTATAACTCAACACTTACGTGATTACTCAAAACATGGTTGAGACAAACCATTTTTCCAAATGAAATCATATAAATATATTTTCAAAATGCGTCATTATGCAATAACATGTATTTTCCAACGATTTGTAAATCGAATACTCTCAAGATGCGAATACAATCAAATGGTTTTCATTTAAAAGATAATGCACCCAAATAACTCACACTTACACTTTATTTTTCAAAATGTCTAAAACATAAGTATAAGCCCCCTTACATGATTTATGAACTCTTTTACACCAAAAATGAAAACGTACCCAAATACTCACACATTTGATAAATAACAAGTAAAACATGTTAATACTTCAAAATGGACGTTTTTGGCATGGACATAGTGTTTACAAAGTACCTTGAACTCACATTGCTATATTTAGGCTAAATCTAGGTTTTACCCCAACATCGAGCTTCATTTGGGTGAAGAATTCATATCCACAACCTTCCATATATAAAACCTTTATCTAGATCATAAACAAACCCAACATACACCAAAATCAAAACCAAATCATAAATCATAGAACCAAACCCTAGATATGGTGCAAAAACCATAAAATCTCACCTTTCGACATATAGGAACAACATCTCTTTGAATAATCTCCAATCCTCATTGCTTCCATCTTGAATATCTCTGAAATATGAAACTGTAGCAACTTGAATCGTTCAAAACGGATATGTGATGAAGAAGTTATGCCCAAATAAAGGAAACTCTCGATTTTCGGCTTTTTGTGCAGATCCAGAAGCTCACGCAGGTATTCCCGCGACTAGGTCGCGTGAAAGATCGCACAGACCTCTGGAACACCCAAACATAAGGTCTTGTGGCTTGGGAGGCTGACTGGTCGCATGCCATGTCCCGGGAGGTCATTTCTCGCTCTTTTTCGTCGTTTTTCGCGCTTTTCGACCGCGATTCGAGTCCCAGACTTTCCAACGTGATTTATATATGAAACTCCTCACATGTTAACAAATTAATTATCTTCGGATGAAGAATTCATCGTAACAAGAATTTCGAAATTGCGGGTGTTACACATGTTACTATTCACTTATGCAAACGATATTCACAAGTGAACACATTATGCACACGATGTTCTGTATGTTATCGTTCACTTGTTCACAAGATGTTCACTTCTTGTATTCACAATTCATCTTCTTCACTTATTTTCACTGTGTACTCAATGTATTGATCGATTTCTATCCATTCTTCTACCTACAAATTACGTTTAATACCTCCAAATCTGCCATGTTCGACCAAACTTCCAAATCACAGGGGAAAAATCGCAGGACCGAATGAGGGGATGTTTGCGATTCGGTGCAATATATATATATATATATATATATATATATATATATATATATATATATATATATATATATATATATATATATATATAGAGAGAGAGAGAGAGAGTCTCAATCATATGTTAACTCAATTAATTGTATTAACTTTGTTAACCGATCTTAGCCTTTCATTATTTTAATCAACGGTTGTGATTAAATGGAGATTATAATCTGATAAAAAAGGAAATTAAATAAATGATATTAAATGAAGGGCAACTTTGGAACAAATTATCATATTTTATTTTTGGAAGATAATCAATAATATGTATATATTATTTTTGGAAGAATCATATTTTATTTTTGAAAAATAGTGAATATTTTTAATAATATTTATATGATTTTTGTTTCAAGATAAAATTAAAAACTTCATAGGTGGACTTACAACTGAATCACTGATTTTTGTTTAAAATTCACAAGTGAAACCAGAAAATGAGACAATAATTTTTATTTAAAGTATATAGGTGAAACATTATAATCAAAGTTCATTAGTGAAATCAGAAAATGAAACAATGATTTTTATTTAAAGTTCATATGTGAAACCATATAATCAAATTTTCATAGGTGAAACCTTAAAGTGAAAAAATGATTTTGATTTATAGTTCATAAGTGAAACCCAGAAACTGAATGAGATAAGTAAAAAAAGTTTAAACAAATTCATCGATGAAATCAGAAATTTCATAGGTTAACAATTAAGTGAATGAGATAATCAAGGAATGTGATAATTAAAGAATATAATAATTATGTGAACAAGATATTTAAGGAATGTGGTATCAATAATCCAAAAGACAAAAATGTCTGGTTAACAAAGTTAAAACAATTAATTGAGTTAACAACTGAAGGGGCCTATATATATATATATATATATATATGTATAGAAAGAGGTCCATGCGAGGACGGTAACAATTTACGAGAATGCGAGAACAATCCTCAGTCAATCATTTTGTACATGAAATTTTTCATGTACAAAATCACATATGATTCACGTACAAAATCATATATGATTAGCCACGACTTGCCCATGAAAAAAGTCGCGCGTGGCCTTTTTGATTCTTACAAAATCACATATGATTTTGTACATGAAATCATATATGATTTTGTACATGAAATCATATATGATTTTGTACATGACAATTTTCATGTATAAAATGGTTGGCCGAGGATTGTCCTCGTATTCTCGTAAATTGGTACCGTCCTCGTATGAACCCGCCTCTATATATATATATATATTATATACATATATATAGAGATAGAGAGAGAGAGGTGGCTTCTTGTGTTAACCCAATAATTTGTGTTAACCGTGTTAACCCATCGTTCACTGGTGAACACCATTCATCAGTGAACGAGCATCGTGTTCATCAATATACGAGCATTGTGTTCACCAGTTAACGAGCATGGTGTTCACCAGTGAACGATGGGTTAACACGGTTAACACAAATAATTGAGTTAACACTTGAAGGGGCCTCTATATATATATAGGGGGCTCTTCAAAAGAAATCTAGGTTAATCTTGATAACCATCAGTCCAATCTAAACCACACATTATTAATAATCAATGACTATTATTAAAAATATTAATTTTGGTAGTTATCTATTATTTAAAAAAATTATATTTATAAATAATATTTAAGGATAAATAAGTCTTTTTATAAATCTCTCTCATCTCTCCTCCCTCTTCCCAAATTTATTCCGTAAACCATGGTGATCATATCTATTATGATAATCAAAAACTTTTGTGATACATATTATGATAATCAAGAATATGTACCATACACATTCATATGAATATGTACCATACACATTCAAAAACCCTATTATGATACCTATTATGATAATCAAAAACTCTCTCTCTTCATACGAATATGTATCATATACATTCATAAAAGGTAACACATATCTTCAAACATTTTGTAACTCTGGTGGTACCTTTTATCTTCATAAAAGGTACCACATATTCAAAATATCGGATCAAAAAATATATCATACGAATATGTACTATACACATTCATAAAAGATACCACATGTCTTCAAATATTTTGAATCCGGACTATGAAGGGAATAGATTAAATGAATAGTTTTCCGATTTGTTTTGATATTATTCGGTTAGATAATTAGAAAATATATCTTTTTAATCTTTATCTTATTTGTAACAGAAAAATAAATATTAACACTATTAATTATTAAATTTGTTAACTCACGAAATTACCCTTTTTTTTATTTACGGTTAGGAGTGGATTTCATGATTATCAACCTTTATAGGGTTCTCATTTGATTATGCCCCTATATATATCTCTGCATCTAGAACGACGAGAATCGTACATGGATGTTTGGGATACTTGCGGTAGATAGAGATCAAGGGGTTCACATAAAATAGGGGAGGAACTAGCACCATTTATTTTCTTGTCCTCTGCATCTACATCGGCGAGAAACATTCATGGAAGTTTGGGAATCAATGCAGAAGATAGAGATCGAGAGGGATCAAATGAGATGGGGGGAGGAACCAAAATCAGAATAAATTAATAGGAGATGGGAGTGATTTTAGGGAATCGTGATCTTTTCCTAATTTGTTAGGGCTAGTCAAATTACAGTCTTACCCTTGTTTACTAATATTCACCATGCTTTAAGTAAAACACATCTTTTCATTGTCTACATATTTACAAATATAACACACTCTTATCTCAACCATAGATCTAATTATTGGACGGTCTGGATCGGTTAACAAAGTTAACTCGTTTTTTTTTTGTTAACAAATGATTGGCACTATATATATATGGTTGGTTTCAAGAGCAACCCTTGTAATCCTTACAAACTTTGCAACCCAAATCTTGACCACTCATTGATTTGATCTACGGCTGTAAGTAAGGCTATAGAATTCGGTGGCATTTAAGTAATTACGAGGATTTTATAATTATTCAATTAATTAAAACAGGCGTGTAGGGGCATTTTGGACAAAACCCATTCATATCAGTGATCGATATACTTTCCAAAACAAATTCAATTTCCTTCCTAAATTGAAAGACTAAAAATCCGGCAAAGATAGTCAATGATTTTTAAAAATCTTGGGGCTTTTTACTAAAAATTGTAGGGAATCATAGATGAAATCGCTGACTTATTACTTCCATGAATCATAATAAAGCATTAATTAAATTCATTTGGGTTTCTTTTGTTTACCAATAAATGAGATATTCTATGAATGGCATATCTTGATGAATAACATGAATGGATTATTATATCCATTTTAATATTGTAATGAATTTGTTGAATAAAATATTCTATGCCTGGTGTATTGGGATGAATATGATGAATGCATTGTTTTAGGGTTTTTAAATTGCTCCCTAATAACTCCATGAATCAGCATAAAAGTATTAAGTAACTTCGTTCGGTTTTCTTCTTCCATGAATGACTCCGTATCTTCTTCTAGATTGGTATACGATGACTGCTGAATTGCATGACTCTCATTGATTGAAGAATCTGCATTTTCTCGTTCATTGGTGGACGACAACATCTCGATGATTAAGATTTCAATAATGACAGTTTCTTGTTGAATGTATAAACCCTAATTATGAATAACATGAATGGATTATTATATCCAGTTTAATACTGTAATGAATTTGATGAATCTGTTGAATACCATGACTCTCATTGATTCTACCTCATGAAATCCCGTGTAATGTGTTAATACCATAACAAACAATTTATTATTTTATTATTTTATTATTAAAATAATAATACGTGAACATCTTCATCATCGTTTTCGTCATCTGATATGTGGACATCTTCAACATCTTCATCATCGTCTTCGTCATCTGATATGTGAACATCTTCATCAGTTGATGGATTTTTTTTTAAAATCAAGATTTTATTACCACCAAACCTTATTTACAACAGGAATTTCAACCCATTTCGATAGCGTCCTTGAGGCTTAGTTTTATGAGTGACAAAACTTTCTCCCTATATTCAGGAGATTCCGAGACTTATCCATATCAACACCAATTCCTTCTATCTATTGCAGCCAAGGGCTCCAGTATCCAGCTTATACTGACTTCTGTCCACACATCCATGTTAGTTCAACCAATCAGTCCCCGGATCATGCCATGTTACCCAACCAGCAGGTTTGAAGCAGGTTCGAAAAAACAGCCCCTGTAATCCCCGAAACATTGTTGGAAATGCCATCTTCCTAACCCGCCGCCGGGTTCGACAACCAGCTCGCCTAATCCCCAATAAGCCCGCTGTCTTTCGTCTTGAGCCATTCGAACGATTTTAGTTGCACTTCACGAAACCGTTCGTCTGATGGATGCTCATCTTCATCGCCGATATCGAGTGTCACGTTTCATTAATGTTATTACTTTGTTCTTCTGTGAATATTTGTGTATCTTCTTCTCCGATTAACATTGACGACTGTTGAATCTCTTTAATGGCATTGACGGATGATGTTGTGTTGTCTTCTTCATTGAACGAAGACGATATCTCGGGTATTTTTTTTGTGAATACTTGATTCAATGTTAACAGCTTCAATGGCAATGTGTAAACCCTAATTCAGTATGGTGGTCGATATCGTTTGCAGAATTGTTCAAGATAATCATGTGAATCTTTTACTATAATACTCAATCCCCCTACATTCGTTGTTTCCATAACAATAAATTGGTATTAATCTTTTTTAATAATATATTAAATATATAATGTCAGTTTTATCCTCCTTAATTAATTAGTGAATTAAATTAATTAATTTTAATCATTTAATGATGGACGGCCCAGATGAAGGTTGCATAGTTTGTAAAGATTAAAGGGGTTGCAATTGAAACCTCCCATATATATATATATATATATATAGAGAGAGAGAGAGAGAGACAGACAGAGAGAGAGAGCGGTTCATGCGAGGACGATAATAATTTACGAGAATGCAAGAACAATCATCAGCCAATCATTTTGTACATGAAATTTTTCATGTACAAAATCACATATAGTTCACATACAAAATCATATATGATTAGCCGCGACTTTTCCAACGACTTGCGCGCGGAAAAGTCGTCCGTGTCCTTTTTGATGCTTACAAAATCACATATGATTTTGTACATGAAAATTTTCATGTACAAAATGATTGGCCGAAGATTGTCCTCGTATTCTCGTAAATTGGACCGTTGTACCCTATATATATAATATCAATCAACATAAAATACCAATTATTTAGTTAAATTATTAAATATTATAATTAATATTAAAATAAAAACATTTATTATCTTTTCATTGAATTTGTTTATCGTTATACTAATGTTAAAACAAAAAACAAGCAAAAAATTATTTAAATAAAACAAATGATTACTTTATAAATATTAATGTTAAAAATGAAAAATAAAATAAATGAATATTCTATAAAGTTGGTGGATTGTTAATTTAAAAACCAAGGTAACAATTATATAAAGAAGGGAGTGTGCAACGATCATATAGGTAGGGATGTAAATATCCTTACCCATAATAAATATGAATCTACTTTTAAAAATAGTTGACTTTAATGAAGAATAATGATATGGAAAAAGTGAGAATTTCTTTTTAAAATTTAAGTGCTTTGTGAAGGTAAACGTTAGGGTTTTAATAATCGGTGGGGATGTAAACGCCACCCGATTTTCATGGGTAAGATTGTTAAATTTGTGTGTATTCCTAAATATAACGGAGATTTGACCACACTACTTTAATGTAGGGGTGGCAATGTTGGGTTGAGTTGGGTTCGGGTACAACTCATTTATTAAACAGGTCGAAAATTTCAACCCAACCTAACCCATTTAATTAAATGGGTTGAAGTTTTCAATCCAACCCACCCTGGTACTTAAATGGGTTCAACCTGGGTTGACCTGTTTACGAAAATTTCAACCCAACCTATTAAATAAATGGGCTCAACCTGGGTTACCCAATTTAATTTTAAATCAATAAAATAAAACAACAAGTCCACGATCACAAATACGTCGGAGATGAGGACGAGACGACGAACGAAATGAGAGAAGACGACGAGGAGACCGACGAGATGAGAACACCAGCGAGACAGAGAGTAGTGTTGGCGTTGGTCGTCGACGAGATGAGAACGCCGACGAGTATAAGGGTGGCTGGAATTTTGACGAAGACGAGAGAGAGCAGGGGCTAGGATTTTTTTCTTTTCGACTTTGAAGGCGTTCTAAACTTCTAATGAAACTGGGGTTTTTCCTTTTTTGGGTTCACTTTAACATTAAATTTTATATTTTAAATTTATTAATCTGTTACCATTAAAAATAAAATAAAATATATTAATGGGTTAAAAACATGTTATTAATGGGTTGAAAATAGGTTATTAACGGGTTGAAAAGAAGTTACAAATGGGTTGAAAATAGGTCTGAAATTTCAAACCACCCAACCCATTTATTAAATGGGTTAGACGGGTTTGACGCATTTAAGTTAAACGGGTTGAAAATATCAACCCAACCTGCTACTAATGTGTTGGTTCGGTTTGGGTTGGCGCGTTGAGTCACTTTCTGCCACCCCTACTTTAATGTGAATTTTTTGTTGTGGCTGGAGGTTATCTAATGCGATAAGAAATCAATTGTTTTCATGGTCATGAATCATGATTATGGTATAAAGTATAAAGTCTACTATTTTCATAAAAAAGACTCCTAGTGACATGAACAATTCTTACTGCCATTAATTTGTTTTAAACTCGAAATCACGTGGACAAAAACAAAACAGAGGTCGCGCGCACCACACGATTCAACAGTGTGGTGTTTGCTGCCCTAACGATCCGCCAGCTCTCCTCACTTCGATCATCATTTATGTACTTTAGTTATTGTGTTTGTTGAATGTATAAATTTTGAATATTTACAAATTTGATGGCATTTCTTCTGGCCAATTACAAATCTGGATTGTTCTTCGTGAAGAGAAGTGCGAATTTTATGAGGTTAATTTCGGCTATATTACAAGTTCATTGTGTAAATAATATCTAGGTCTCAGTAAAATCGTAAAAAAAAGACCTTTCACAATGTGATTAAGCCTTTATAGAATCCGTTCTAGTGAACTTTAAGGGTGCCTGATTGAGTGTAATGGTTGTTTGGTTGGTTTTCCATTAGGCTCTTAATGGATTAAGCTGTCTGTATAGATTGAGAAGGTTTTGTTTGGGAGGGTTTTCTCATAGATGGAAGGAGCCTATTTTTTTAATTAGAAGGCACAGGTTGGGAAAAAAACTAGGCTTTCTGTATAAAGCTCCCCTTAAAGCTTACTAGTTAAGCCCTTTTCTGTATCATTAAGCCAATACCAAATACTCATGTAGAGCTGAGCAAATAAGATGCAAATCCCATTAAGCTCGTCAAGCTACTAACAAACAAGCCCTAAACCCTAAGATTGCTAGATGATTTGTTGGTATTTGATTACAAGTCAGTTTTCCTTATTTTCAAACTATGCTTGTTTTTATTTTTCTTCTAATTTCTAGTCACCATTATTGACTGAATTTCGTATTTACTCATGAATGTATATCTGCTTCTTATGGTTGCTACCAATCTCTTTTGGTAGCAAACTAACCACACAGTTCATAGTGACACCTTTTAGTCACCTAGAGTTTTCTTTTATCTTAAAGACCATCTTACAAATGTACCTTTTCTTTGTATAATAAAAATGAAAGTGCAATCACATTTATTTAGGTGCCATGGATGTTAGGACTATTAAGAAATTGTTGGTCCCAAAGGAGTCTACAAGAGTTCAAGGATATAGAAACAATTCGTAGAAGGGGGGGGGGGGTTGAATACAAACACACAATTTTGTTGGTTTTTAAATGAGTATATATTGCATAAACAAATTACAGTTACAAGCGGAATAAGAACAAGTTTCAAACCTATTCTATTGTAACTTAAGAAAACACTAAGTTGATGCACAAGGAGAGTAAGAGATAGCAGCAGAGGTTTGAGAAAAGAAAGTAGCATGCATAAAGATGAAGAGGGGTTCTTCATCTATTTATACTCTTCGCAATTAATGCAAAGCAAAAAGTATAACCACGTCTTAAATCTTTATTGGGGACTTGTCCTTTGTCCAAAAAGCAACTATACTTTTGGCCGTATATGAACAGTAACCAAATCAGATTTGATGGGGATTTAAGAAACAATCCGTACGTCCTCTTCTGACAAGGCATGGGGGTTTTGACTTTTGTGCATCGAGGATAAGATCAACATCGATCTTGCTAAGTAGGTCCCACTTGATCGCTGAACTAGAATATTCAAGGATGAATATTCTGAGTATCATTGAGGCATGTGCAAGATTCACGTTGTGTAGATAATTAATTGCTATCGTTGAACCGCTTCAGGTTACTTAGCTAATTATCTTTTTCTTCAGCTTTAGTCTTTGACTTTTGCTGAATAGATCTTTGATGTGAGTGTTGATTTTCAGATCTTCAGGGATAAGTTATTGTTCCTGTCTTTCAGCGATCACTGAGTGCAATCAATGTGTGCTATCGTTGAATTATGAACAATCACTTATACTTGGAATCTTCACTAAGTATACTGGGAATCATATTCAAATCACTGAGAGGAGTTATGATCAACAATCTCCCCCTATTTGATTATGATTAAGCAATATAGGAAAGTTGCTTGTGAAGATTAGTAAGGACTTAGAAAATTTAAAGTAAACAGATCTAAGTACTAATCTGTGAGATCTTTTTCAGCTAGTCTACTATCTGAATTGAGTTTCATTTATAAGAATATGAAATCACAATTTTTACAAGTATGAAAGCTATAAAGTACATTCATTGATTAATTACACAGTGTAATGTCAGTGAGAATATAGGCTATTTTAATGAAAATATAACTATTATGTTCATTGTCCCTATTAGTTTTTTTTTCAGGGATCTTTTCAGTACTTCAATTTATTTCATTTATAATAATCTGAAGCCTTACGCTAAACATGAAAATACAATTATAAGGGTAAAGTATAGTACATTGAAGTAAATTACAAAGGGAGAAAAACAACAAAGACTAATCAGAGAGCTTTATTTTTCTTCTTCGTAACTCTTTCTCATAGATCACCTTCTGAAGACACTTTTATCCATATGTGAATAAACAACTGTAGTAAATGGTCTTTATGAGTTTTGAGGGAGCAATCTTGATTTCTTTGTTTATGAGAAACAAAGTTCTTCCATCATTTCCTAGAAAATCCATTCCTGCTTCAGAGAGAGTAGTGATTTCATGTTCTTCATACTTTCTCTCTTCTGACAGGGACGTGTTTATCAGTGAAACGAGGATGAGATGAGAGAAAAGATTGTCATAGCTGAATTTGGTCTCATGCTCATTTCTAGAAGATGGACCTTCATCAGCGTCAGACTTTGATCTTCTTTTCTTTGTCTTCTCAGGAAGAGGAGGGACCCTGACATGTTGTGAAATCCTTTGCAATAGTTGATCGAGATTTCTTTCTACTACGCCTTTGAATTGAGATTTGGAGTCCCCAATGGCATCTCTGATTTTTATCCATCCAGAGAAACCATAGAACTTTAGAAACTGGGGATCTTCTTCTTTACTTCTGTCATCTCTGAACATAGTGATTGTTATCTTTGGACCTCTCTTTCGATTACGTCCTAGGATAGTTGCACGAGTTATAGTGGCAGAGCGAATACGGAAGTTTACCTTTTTAGTACACCATTCGAGTTCAGCATCCTTGGGTTCTTCATTCTCTCTATTTAGGGCTTATAGAAACTTCTCTTGAGCTATTACAGGATCAACTCTAAGATTATCTCCGGTCAGCTCCTTTTTAGCGAGTTTAGCAGCTACTCATTTACTTCTTTCTTCTTCTTGCCTCTAACGGTTTATCCTTATAGTTTCTTACCTTGCAATTTTCTGAGCGACCTTGAGACTTTCTTGAGTTTGCTTTATTTCAAGGTCTCTCAGTCGCTGAGGTTCAAGTGCCTGTGCTCGTTCTTCAAGTGTTAAAAAGGAAAATTCGTCGTAGACGTTTATCGGTAAAGGAGCTTCAGGCGAGAGGTACGATGAGAAATTTTTACTCTGGCCAGCTCGAGGTCTCTTATGAAGTTAGCTCGTCTCTGTTCTTCTTCTGGTTCAGAGATTGGTTGTCTATTTACATGCCTTAGAATCAGTCCTTCTTCTTCTTCAGATTCAGATTCAGATATATACAGGAGCTGATTTTCAGATGAAGGTTCCCTAAAAAATGGAGAGTCCTTTGGGGGACTTGGATGACTGAGAATAGGAGAGTCAGAGATAGGGGTGTCAGAGCCAAAATTTGTAGGAGATAAGGAGGGATAGGTTTGAGGTTCAAATATTGGAATATAATGAATGAGAGGAAGGCATACCTCAGCAGTGTTCTCCCCCTCAGAGATTAGAGAAATGGAATCAAGGTCCATGACCTGTTTATTTTTCCCTGAGGGATCGGACTGTTCCTTAGAAGGAGGTGGTCCGTCCCCCAAAGGGTCTCTGGAAACTATTCCAGGCCGAGACGCACCTTGACGATTTTGTTGGAAGAATTCGGCAAAATGAGGAGGGACATCATCGTCATCATCATCATCATCATCATCATCATCATCATCATCATTACCATGATGAGGGATGTCAGCTTCTTCATCTTCCTCTTTGTCTTCCTCATCATCTTCTTCTTCATCATCTTCAGGGATGACGGTAGGTTGTTGCTTATTGTAAGGAGAGATGGGTTTGAGAGATCTTACCCAGTGTACCCCTGTCTGCCTCTGTGAAGGAAGGTCCCTTCTCAGCAAGACCCTTGAGAAGAAGCATCATATCTTCCCGAGTCTTTTGAATGGCAGCGAGCGTCTTGCCTTGCTCCTCAACCACCTTGGTCAGATTGTCGATGGCTCGGCCATGTGCCAAATTATCATATCTTACTGTTTGGATATCAGTGAAGATATTGTTGATAGTGGCCTTCATCCCAGGGATACTGCCAACCGCTGAGAAGATGATCTCAGCGGCCACCTGTAAGGTATCAACCATTTGCCTTGTCACACTCGTTTACCAGGAAATCCATGGCAAGGAACGAGGGTGGAGGAAGGGTGATTTTGGGAATATCAGCAACCATGGATGGAAGCTAATGAGGGAACTTCTCTTTCTTTATTCTTTTTATCTCCTCAGCCTTAGAGACCTTTGCATATTTGAGAGAGGAGGAGGGCTCGCTGACCGGAATGTCAGCGACTTACCTGATGATAACAAGGACAAAGCAGCCAGAAAGAGTTATGGGTTAGAAGAAATGTGAGATTTAGAATTTACTCCTTGAAGAGTATCGTGAGGATTACTCCTAGGTATTCCACGTGCTAGGATAGTGTCCTGAGGATCACTTACCTGTGTCTGAGAATGTTTGTGAGAAACATTCTTAGGTCTTGTGTTTATGGCTTTCCAAGACTCAGATTGTCGAAACAAAACTGATTCTTGGACAACGTGCATTTCAACCTAATCAGAGATAGGGACAACTATCTCTGAATCATGAGTTGATGTGAGGACCAAAGAAGAAGAGATAGAAGAAAAGATGGTTGTGCAAGTAATACCTAATCCAGTTTCAGCTTGGCTGGCTATAACATTCTCAGTGATCGAGGTCGCTGAAAATGGGGGTAGTGCTGATGAAGCGGCAACGGACGCAGAAACCGTTGTCGTGGCAGGGGTGAAGTAGGCGTTGGTAGTACGCTTATGCTAGAGAGGGTGGTCTTTTAAGAGACCATCTTCTTTTGGTTCTTGGTGATAGGCTTGTGTGTGATGGTCTTCTTATAACCATCGGACGGCTGTTTGCGCTTAACAGAGAAGGAGGTGGTGTCGGGGCTAATCACTATTGGGATTGGTAGTGATACAAACACCTGAGAAGTATGGATGGAATCCTTGATGAGATTCAACATGTAGGGGAGGTAAGGTGCATCCCCTGGTTGTTCATTAACTTCTAAAGACTTCTTTCCAAGGCACTGAATGACTTGGGTGAAGACGTATTGCCACTTAGCTGGCAACCTTTTCTTCTCCATCTTGATGATGGACTTTTCAGCAGTCTCCCAATTATAGCCAATCATGTCAAGGAAATTGACAATGTCTTCTCTTGAGGGCGAGGGAGCCCATTGCTGGTTCTTTCCCCTTGTAGGGAGCGAAGAGTGTTCCTGACGATTCCAGTGGTGAAGGTGAAAGGGCCAAGAGGAATGGTGAATTCGATTAGAGCGTGCTTTACTCCCTTATCAGTGGTGAAGGTTGAGCAGCGAGCAAATACCAGAAATACTGCAAGGGAGAGGTAATACCAACATGGTTGTGAGTGAAGGCATACATCAAAGGACAAGCCTTGATGAACTTCGCACCATCATTGAAGTGCGGCTTATCAACAGGGATATCGACTAGAGCAATGTTGTTGCTTGGCTATACGACTGCTTGCTCAGGGAGGAAGGTGCAACCAGGGGCCGCTTCAATTTCAGTGATTGTTGCAGCTCCTTCTTCAGTGTGGATGTTTTTGCTGGAGGATGTCATTTCTGTTTCGAAGATAGGCACACCAAATAGGAAATCATGGTTTAATTACGAAGTATAAACCAGATTATTTGGTACAAAAAAATACAAAATCGATTAAGAAGAACAAGTGTCTTAATGAACAATATCAAGGGACTTGTTATTTTTGGTCGATTTTAAGGATGTTTTTAATCAACATAGGTAAGTTATGGTATAATGATATACCATAAACGGTTTATAAAAAAAACTAAATAAATTTTGGATCAAAGAAGACCAAAATTTCTTCTATTCTAAGAAAGCGCTTAGAACAGGTTTTTATGGTTTTAAAAGAGATAAAATTTTAAACTCGAACCTTTACAACCAAAATTTATAGAAGATAAGTAGAAGTTATAAACAACATTCAAGTTGTTGTTTATTCATTACCGAGAAGAAAAAGTTAGATCAAACCTTTCTAGAAACTGGGGAAAAACGCACAAGTGCGTGTTCTTGGTGTTCTTGAGGAAAGCAAAGGAAATTCAAATTTCTTGCTTTGAAGGTATGAGCGCGTAAAGAATAAAACGGAAACAAAGGTTCCTTTTATAGGAAGAGTGAGAAAGAGGATTGAGAAGAATACAAAATGACGGTTTACCTTATAGAAAAAGGTAATTATGACATAGCGCACGTCCCTAGAATTTGATAGGATAGGAAACGTCGAGGTACGTCGTGTGTCAAAAAAAGGTCTGACGTGTCCTTTTTCTTCTTTAAAAAATAATAAGATTATCATTTAAAAATAAATGTTAATCATTATCTTCTTTTAAATTCCTCATCACTTAACAATAAAGGATCATCAGTGATGGGTTTTCTTTTAAGATCCATTCTCTGAATAGGAGAACATTCAGAGAGTGAAGGTTTAGAAGCTAATACTTGAGTGAGATAGATTTGTATCGCTGAGTTAGAGTTCAAGATATGAAAAGGGATATGAGAACTTTTGTTTGTTTCTCACTGATTTTTGTTAATTACTGAAGAGTATTTATTCTACAGCGTTTAACATGCCTAGTTCGCTGATTAATAGATTGAACCTAGTTTCATCCAGAGGCTTGGTGAAAAGGTCAGCGAGCTGATAATCAGTGGGTACAAAATGAAGTTCAATTTCACCATTCATAACATGATCTCTGATAAAGTGATATCTGATCTCAATATGCTTTGTTTTCGAATGAAGTACAGGATTATTTGTAATAGCAATAGCACTAATACTATCACGGTAAATAGGGATTTTTGAAAGCTTAAATTCATAGTCTCTGAGTTGGTTCCTTATCCAAAGGATTTGAGCACAACAACTTCCAGCGGCTACGTTTTCTGCTTCAGCAGTTGATGTGGACACTGAGTTTTGCTTTTTGCTTGTCCAACTTATCAACTTACCACCTAGTAGCTGACATCCACTAGTGGTACTTTTCTTATCTATCTTGCATCCTGCAAAATCACTATCACAGTAACCAATTAGATTGAACCCTGATTCTTTGGGATACCAAAGACCCAGTTTTGGAGTTCCTTTCAGATATATGAAGATTATGTTTACAGCGATTAGGTGAGATTCCTTGGGTTCTGCTTGATATCTTGCACAAAAACAGGTAGAATACATGATATTAGGTCGGCTAGCTGTAAGATACAGCAAGGAGCCTATCATTCCTCTATAGGCAGTGACGTTGACCGGTTTCCCATTAGGGTCCTTATTCAAAGTCAGAGGAGGATCCATAGGAGTCTTCATCGTTGAACATTCAGTCATTTCAAATTTATTCAGCATGTCTTTAACATA
This sequence comes from Silybum marianum, assembly GCA_036898165.1. Lineage (NCBI taxonomy): Eukaryota > Viridiplantae > Streptophyta > Magnoliopsida > Asterales > Asteraceae > Silybum > Silybum marianum. The sequence goes on along the minus strand of CM072536.1, from coordinate 25,074,963 downwards.
TTTACTTTGGCAAATGAAAAATACCTTTGTCAGATTGCTTAATCTGCAAACATAGAAAATATGTTTGTTCACCCATCATACTCATTTTGTATTTCTTCTTCATTCTTTTTGCAAAACGAGTACAAAGTTTGAGTCTTGTGGATCCAAAGATAATATCATCAACATATATCTGAGCAAGAATAATATGACCTTTATATTCTCTCAGAAATAGGGTTTGATCAATTTTTCCACGAACAAATTTTTCTTTAAGAAGATATTTAGAAAGGGTATCATACCAAGCTCTAGGAGAGTGTTTTAACCCGTAAAATTTCGAGGACGAAATTTATTCCAAGGGTGGGAGGATTGTAACACCCGGAATTTTTAGATAAAATATAATTATAGAAAAGACTTATTTTAAAAGGATTATGGGTTAGTTGTTGGAAAAGATCGAAACTATGCGTCAGAAATCAAGTTTGGGAGCTTCGGGGTGGCTTAAATGGCCCGTGCTAGTTGCGAAAGAGATAACCCACGCCACTAAGTGGCGTTAGCCACTGTTCGACATCTCAGGAAGTCGGGCGACATTGTGAGGCGCCTAACGGCGCATGGAAAGGCGTCGGGTTGTTTAGACGACACATAGGAGCGGGCGGCATATGGCGAGGCTGCATAGGGCGTACGGTGTGACACGGCTCAGCATTAAGCGATATTTTGAGGCCGTGCGACTTGGTTAGGGAGGCTTAGGGCGCCTGGAAGGTGGCCCGGGGTCTTGACTGACGCTTGTGACTCCATTTATGAGGATTTGCATCATTTTCACCAACACATTTCACCTACACGTTTTTCTCTCCATATTTTCATTGAGAACGAACCTTGTGTATTTATTGATCTAGTCTACTCCAACCAAGTTATTGTTGCTCCATAAGGGTTGAAGATTCAAGATCCAAGCTTCGTCTAGTTGTGTTCTTCGCATTTCTTCACCGAGTCTCTCCATCTTCATCTTTTGGAGATTTTCTAGGGTTTACCTAACCTTAGCCTCGTGAGTTCATTTCTAAACCTTTTACAAACTTAATACTTGCATTAAATGTTTTTTTACTTCATTCAAAGACTACGATTACGTTATTTAATCATTTGATTAAGTTTGGATATTTTTAGGTCAAAATGAGGATTTTGGAGATTTTGATCTTGATTATGAAATGAGTAATTTCAATGGTTTTATCTTACTTGGAAATATCTCTAGATGAAAAAATCTTTGATTATGGAACTAAAACTATTTGACCTAATTTTCGGTAAAGTTCATAATATTTCAAAGAGAATCATTTATATAAGGGTTTTTCGGTAAATAGAAAACTATCACTACGTCTGGTTTGATGTAGTTGATTTATAGATTAGAGTGTAATGGATCCATAGGCATATAAGTCGGTCTTTAATCGGGATTGGTGTCCCCTTTCTGTTAACGTATAGGGTCATCGAGAGTCGTACATAAATTGTATTATTGGTTTACACAAATAGCCTTTGATCCTTACGTGGGTGCTAACCTGGATCATCGAGAGTCGTACATTATTGTATTATTGGTCGCCACCAATAGCCTTTGATCTTTAGCACGAGCTCTAAGACTGCAATCATCGAGAGTCGTACATTAATTGTATTATTGGTCGTTACCAATAGCCTTTGATTCCTAGGGAAAGCTATTAACATGAATAGTGACTTATTTTATATCCGTCACTGAGAATGGTATTATCGGGTCTCCCCCGATTACATTTAAAAGAAACTTGCTCACCAAGAGTAAGCTTTCAAGTTGAGTTAAGCGGGATAAAGTCTTTCACTCTCTTAACTAAATATTTTATGGCTTTATCCATTTAACTGTTTGTTCTCACTAGGCGTAAGTCTGACACTTGTTCTTAAATGCCATATTTAGCAGGTGATCGGGATATTGGGGCTTCTTAGAGGGGGGGGGAGTGGCGTGCCGGTGAAGGCACTCTTTTTGGGATTACACTTTAGAGTGTGATTATTGGAGACGTTAGAATGATTATTTTGAGGAATATTAGCGACACCCAAACACTACCTACGTATTGTATTAAGTAGATTAATAGGTTGTTGATGTAGTATTCTTCCATAGATGTAAACTCCTATACTCTTTCCCCTCTTTTGGGTTATTTTATATATTTCCGCATTGATATTTCGGTTTAAATTTGCTCTAAATTTTAGGGTGTTACAATTAATAATCTCACCGACTTTGTCAGAGGCCTTAAACCATCCTTCAATGGTAGCTTTCTAACCCTTGATATCATCGATGGCTTTTTCGCGCTCAGTAATAGCTTGTTGTCTTTCAATGGTTATGGTCTGATTTACAAAGACTTGGTCCTTAAGATTTTCTTCAATCTTAGTAAGTTCTTTGATTTTCAGATGACAATTTTTAAGTGGTTCAGATAGATCAGTATTTATTTGTTCAGCTTTAATCTTGCCATTTAGAGCATTGTAAAATTCAACAGTCATAGAATCGAGAGCTGACAAGCTATTATTTTCAGTTATAGAGGAGTTAGAATGGAGACTTTGAAGAAGATATGTTAGATGCCTCTTCAGCTTTTTCAATTCTGGCCATTATACAGATGAAGGCAAGATCTTCTTCATTTGATCCAGATTCTTCTGTGGTCTTAGCCCAGTCATCTTCTTGATCCCAATCGACTTATTCAGCGACAAGGCCTTTGCCTTTTTGCTGATTCTTTTTCTGATTCTGATATTTATCTTTTAGCTTGGAATATTTTTCCTTTTTAGATTTATCAGAGGTCTGAGAGAATGTTGGTGCAGAAACTTTCTTGGATCTACACTCACTTGCAAAGTGACCCTTGCGTTGACAATTATAACAGATTGCTGAGGCTTTTTTCAGTAGGTAGAGTCTTCGACTTATCAGAGTCAGTGATAGCCTGTTCTAAAATTACTTTTTTTAGCAAATCTCCTAAAGTTATTATTGAGAAGAGCTAGAGAGTCATCAAACTCAGAGATGTTAGCGCCAGTGAGTTCTTCTAAGTTAGTGCGATCTAATTCAGTGATAGAGGAGATGGTAAAAGAAATATGTTTTGAAGGTTCTACCTCTAAAGTCACAAGTGCCAAGGAAGTACTTTTGGCACCTTTGATGTCCTTAAGAGGTTTTCTTTTAAGGCTTGAGATTGCTCTTCATTGAGCAGCATCCCATATAAATCACTTAAAGACAGGGTTTCAAGATTCTTTAACAGTTTAAGACATGTAGTATATACTGCCTATTGTTCAGGTAGTGCCTCGATGAATTTTGTCAGAATTTCAGCATTAGAGTACTCTCTGTTTACAGTTTTCATGTCAATCAAAAGACAGTTAAATCTTTGATGAATTTGAGAAAGTGTTTCATTTTTCAGAAACATAAAGCTTTCATATTGTCTTACCAGATTAATACTACGAGTTATCTGAACTTCATCAGTTCCTTCATATTGAATACAAAGAGTATCCCACATGGTTTTAGATGTTCTCATTTTTATCACAGAGTGATAAACTTCATCTGGAAGAGACATGACAATTATAGATCTAGCTTTTGCATCAACAGCTAGTTCTCTTTTGTCTTCATCACTCCATTGATTTGGAGTTTTGACAATCCGTCTCTCAGGAATAGTTGGAGAGGTACCAGTGGCAGGTACTGCAGGGACCAGGAGTGTAGGAACATATGGTTCATTCTATAGATAATAGAGGATCTTAGGATCTGGCCCTTCTAAAAATAGATTCATTCTTTCCTTCCGTAGAGGGAAATTATCACGGCTAAATCTTGGAGTATTAGCTAAAGATCCATTATCTATGTAGTTGGTGTTTGTGTTAGTCATTTTAAAATAACTTGAAAAAGTTGTTTTAATTATTAGTAAGCAATAAACACTGCTCTGATACCACTTGTTGGTCCCAAAGGAGTCTACAAGAGTTCAAGGATATAGAAACAGTTTGTAGAAAGGGGGGGGGGTTGAATACAAACACACGATTTTGTTGGTTTTTAAATGAGTTTATATTGCATAAACAAATTTACATTTACAAGAGGAATAAGAACAAGTTTCAAACCTATTCTATTGTAACTTAAGAAAACACTAAGTTGATGAACAAGGAGAGTAAGAGATAGCAACAGAGGTTTGAGAAAAGAAAGCAGCATGCATAAAGATGAAGAGGGGTTCTTCATCTATATATACTCGTCGCAATTAATGTATAAGCCACGTGTTAAGTCTTTATTGGAGACTTGTCCTTTGTCCAAAAAGCAACCATACTTTTGGCCGTATATGAACAGCAACCAAATCAGATTTGATGGGGACTTAAGGAACAATCCGTACGTCCTCTTCTGACAAGGCATGGGGGTTTTGACTTTTGTGCATCGAGGATAAGATCAACATCGATCATGCTGAGTAGGCCCCACTTGATCGCTGAACTAGAATATTCAAGGATGAATATTCTGAGTATCGTTGAGGCATGTGCAAGATTCACATTGTGTAGATAATTAATTGCTCTCGCTGAACCGCTTCAGGTCACTTAGCTAATTATCTTTTTTTCAGCTTCATTCTTCGACTTTCGCTGAATAGTTCTTTGATGTGAGTGTTGATCTTCAGATCTTCAGAGACAAGGTATTATTCCTGTCTTTCAGCGATCACTGAGTGCAATCGGTGTGTGCTATCACTGAATTATGAACAATCACTTATACTTGGAATCTTTACTAAGTATACAGGGAATCATATTCAAATCACTGAAAGGAGTTATGATCAATAAAAAACCTAATCTTAAAGATGGTTTTTATGCATTTGTTGCTTCACTTAATCAACATTTTCTTTTGTCAATAGAGTGCCCACCAAAAAACAACAAAGGCTCTTAAGTATCCAAACGACAAAGAGGGTTGTAAAATCTTGTTCTTCTTCAATCACGTTTTTGTAGGTTGGGGATGTTGTTCATCTTAAGAGCATCATAAATTCCATGGAGAATGTGGCAAGAGGATGGATTGGGAGCTTAGATCCAAATGAATTGGTTGGTGGTGAGGAGATTTGTTAGGATCCGAAGAATCCTATGATTTTGGATCCTATGATTTAAATGTTTTGTAAAGGAAAGTATTTCAGAGTCTGAAGATGAATAGTTCAGAAGTTCTAAACTGGTGCTGAAAAGATAAATAAAGTCATCTTCAGAAGATAACTTTAGAAGTCTGAATTACAGAGTTCAGAAGTTGAATTCAGAAGATAAGCTCAGAAGTTCTAAAGAGGTGACTTCAGAAGTTCTGAAGAGAAAGTTCTGAAGAGACATTCAGAAGTTCTAAAGACAGTTCAGAAGTTCTGAGGAGCAGAGTTCAGAAGTTCTGAAGAACTTCTGAATAGAGTTTTTGATGACGTGTCTTATTGTAATTGGTTGTGATAGAAGTGTATGTAACTGTAGCATTTCCTTTCTAGTATAAATAGTTAGTAATGAGCTTCTTGCTCATTATAAGAGTCGATTAAAGGTGTACTGTGTGTTTTGTTAGGTTTTCTCCAGTTCTTAATAAAATGAGGATTCCTTGAGTAATCTATATCAAATCTGGTGTAATAAGGGACTTACAAGATTGGTCCAAATTGGTGTGAGGTACTTGTTCTAGTTGCGATTAAAAGAAGGGAACGTTTGATTATACCATATGGATTGTTTACAGTTGAAGACGCAATTAGAGCAACAATCGCGTAGCCTTGTCCTTTTACTTTGGTAAGTGTAGAATTTTTTAAAACTTGTGAGATTTATTAAGTGTAGAATTGTTTATCATATAACTAAACTCATATACTTGTTCTTTAATTCTAGATGGTGCATGACGAAGATTGATATCTCTCCTTCATAGAGGACAATAAGATTTTCTGTATTTGCGTAATTTTTGTTCAGTACTTAGTTTGCCGTGATCCAACTTTGTGGTTGATACATAGCTTGGTAGTTGGTACTCATAAATTGTACGACATTGAATTTTGTTCTATTGAATCAGTTTGTAAAACTTTCATATATGTTTTTAAATATAATATTACAGAAGGATTTTATAGTTGGATGAAACGTCCAATATTTTAGTCTTTTAGTATGCTTTTAGTGTTACTTATTATAGTCTATTAGGACATCTGTGAGTGTTACATAGTTGATTTTATAGAACACTTTTTAGTGTTACATAGTTGATTTTATAGGACACTTTTTAATGTTGCATAGTTGATTTTATAGGACACTTTTTAGTAATAACATAGTTTATTTTATGGGACACCCATATTTGTTTTAAAATGTAAACATTTTGTGACATCATAAAGAATCCTATATTATAGTCTATTAGGACACTTTTTAGTGTTATATAATCTACTCTATTAGGACACTTTTTAGTGTTACATAATCTAGTCTATTAGAACACTTTTTAGTGTTACACAATCGAGTCTAATAGGACTACGACATTTGTATCATAAGCTTAGCGTTTATTAGGACGCTCAAATACATCCCACTAACCTACTTTCACCCCGAAGTTATCTGAACTAAATAATTCCGGGTGTTACACACTAGGCCTTTAGTGTGTACGACCTCGCAAATCTATCAAATACTCTTTTTGGCTATTTTCACCCTGCAGTTATCCGAACTAAAAATGTCCGGGTGTTACACACTAGGCCTTTGGTCTAACCTCGCTTTTATAAAAACTAAAAACATTTTCAAGCAAGCATATGGTCGAGAGCTCTAGTGAGGGAAAGGGGAAGATTTGAGCGTGGAAGCTAGGAGTTAGTGCATTACTCTTAGATAGATAGTTGCCTGGCTTTAAACCAAGTTTTGTAATAATCTCAGTAGCTACTTTTATTCCACTGCAACTCTTGAGATTATATTGACTTGAGACCTATGTATTTGCTATTTTAAAGTAATTTCGTGAGTTACCTTTAATTTGAGTTTACGGTATTTACAAGTGGTAACATAGCCCATAATTTAAGAGAATTAGGTTTTCGAGGGACATCTAGTCTTAGACTGGGTAGAAGTGAGACTGAGATTTTATAGGAGCGGTAGAGCTGATTAAGCCAGTGAGAGTAAGAATGGGGTAAAAGGAATATTGTGCACGGTAAATTCAAAATCACATCTGCCAATGTAATTATGAATTTACAAGTGCATGTAAGTGCTTGGATACCTCGTTGTGATCTAACTGGCTCTTATGTTATAATAATTTCAACAACAAGAAGTATGACTTGTGGTTCAGTGAGGTCAGCAACGGCAACACCCCAGGAAGGAGATCTACCGATTGGAACATTCAACCCGATCAAGTTGAACTCGAAGGGGTTGCAAATACCCATGGAAGGGGTAGAGGGAGGGATCGTGGACTCTGAGGAGCTGCAGTTTCTGTGGGAGCTCGTGAGACTAGGGCACGGGGGCGAAGCAGAGGTCGTAGGCGCGGTCGTGGCGTGGCAACTGAGCCTCTGAATAAGCCAATGGAATCAAACCAAGGAAGTTCTGTGAGTGTGCGCGATAGAGGATGCGATAGAGGAAGGGGTCGCAGTCAAGAGCAGAGATTTATGACCAATGAGGACTTTAATGCGGGAATGGGAAAACTAGAGGCGGCTATTCAAGCCTTGATGGGAAACGACAGTCCTCGGATGCAATAATTCCATTTGAAGGAGATGGCACGAAGGGGTCCAAAGGGGATGGGGTTCATGGTAGTTCATCCCAAAGGACTACCCCCGAAGTTGTGAATTCAAGTGAAGTATCAAAGTGGTGCACTTATAAAATGTTCTTGACATGCAAGCCTCCTACCCACAAGGGTGAGCGTGACCTAGTGTTAGCATTGCAATGGATTAGGGAGATGGAGGTAGTGTTTGACACTATTAAGTGTGCGGAAGTGGACTAGGTATTGCATGCCACTATTATGCTTAAGTCGGAGGCACTATGTTGGTGGGATCTAGAGAGTGGAAAGATTGGGACGGGAGGGGGTAAGAAGACTTCATGGGAGAAATTCGTAGGGTTGCTTAAAAACAAATATTGTCCTAAGACCGCTGTGAAGCAACTTGAAAAGGAGTTCTTGAACTTAGAGCAAGAAAACATGACCGTCCAAGAGTACACTTCAAAGTTCTTAGGGAAGTCCCGTTTTACGGAAGTGTATATTTCAACCGAAGAATGAATAGTGGATTGCTACTTTTGGGGTTTGAAGGCATCAATAAGCAGTGTTTTAAAACCCGTATTGATGCGGCTGAGATGACCGAGAGAGAGAGAGAAGAATTGTCAAATGATGGCGAGGGGTGCCGAAAAGAGGAAATAGGAAGGGGTGTCAAACGACTCCAAGAAGGCTAAGTTCTCGAAGTATGATAATCGTTAGAGTCAAAGATTTGGAGAGAAACCGTGTGGGAAGTGCAACCGTGTGCACCGTGGAGATTGTGCCTCAGAATTGAAGGGGTGTTTCAAGTGTGGGAAGATGGGGCATATGGCTAGAGAATGTCCCATCCCAAAAGCGTGTTATAAGTGTAGAAACTGTTCTAGGCATTTAGTCATTAGTTGATTATGTGTTTATATTCCACAACAGTTTGCAACTTAATTATAAGGAAAGAAGTTAATAATTACAGCGTATACCACCAACCCCACCCATATTGTGGTGTTGTTTTATTGTTTACCTTACGAGACCAATAATATCTTAAAAGGTTCATTTCAATTTCATGATTTAAGTATTTTCATCTATAACTTAAAAAATACAAAGGATTTACTTTTAGTTTATTTTATAAGTGAGTGAAAACCCTAAATCCAAAGTTTCTTGCAATGTTATTTGTAACAACTAGATTTATAGTTCTAAGTTGAATCATCTTTAAGCTTAACTAATAACTGAATAGTAAACCCTTGTGACACTTGTGTAACTTCGAGAAGATCGATACTTGACTTATTTCTTTACTAATTTAAGTTAAACTTGTAATATTAATCCTTGTTGCATGTATAATGACACATGCACTATGAAGTAATCTAAGGTTTAAATTTTAAGATAAACATCATACTAATTGTCATCTTATAAACGTCGACCAAGAAATAAAAGCATCACACGAACCTTCATTATAAAATATATGACTTTTACATATAAAAACATCTAGAGAAATTTTCATAGTTGCTTACCATTGATCATCCACAAAATACCAATAGTTCGATAGAATTCGATGATTTTCGAGAAAATACAAATGGATCATCCAGAGAATCGCTGAGTAGTTGTCACTGATTTGAATCATGCACCAACTTTTGTGACGGTTTTGTGACTGATCACTCTTTAACAACAAATTTTCAGAAAAAAATTCGTAAACAAAAGTATTTTATTTAGTAATGTCTTTTGAGTCATAAAAATTCTTTTGAACATGTTTTCTTTGTTTAATTATCCTCGTTTGTCGAATAGCAAAGTCTTCCCTTCATTTAGCGTATATGTTCCATTTAGATTTTATTTGGTAAACATTTGTAAGTGTTAAAACTTTAAAGACTATACTCTTTAAAGATATCCGGTCGCCAAACAATGTACCACCCGCTCTCCTCCCAAGCAACATTGTTGTGTAACTCAATTTCCGTTTACGGCATTCAAATAATTTACATTGCTCGAAAAAGGTTTTCATCGATGAAGAAGCAAAATGATATAAATTGAGCCAAATACAAGTTCATATGTAATCAAAACGTATAATCCGTATAAAACTCATAAATAAATATCACAAACAAAATGATGCGGAACAAATACTCACTACAATAATATTGGGTTTATGGGACACCAAAATTGTTTAAGTGTTCAAATAAATTGTTTTATAGGACACATGTTTATAGTACCAAACAAGTTTGTAGAACATTTTTAAAATAGAATGTCGAATTAGCTATTTTATAAGATATTTTTAAGAAGTATCCTTAAATATAAACTTGTTCCAATAAATTGTTTTATAGGACACATGTTTATAAACTTGTTTTATAGGACACTAGTTTTCAGTAAACACTTTTTCAAATAATGTCCTATAAAATAGCTAATATGACATTTTATTTTAAAAGTTTCCAAAAAAAACTTGTTAAGACGTCTAAAAGTGTCTTATATAAACCTGTTGCAACATCTTTAGATATGACATTTTAATGTTTGGTCATATAAACTTGTGTCCTATAAAACAATCTATTGGGACACTTATATAATTTTGACGTACTATAAACCCAATTTTATGATAGTGCTTTCATTTAAGTTCAAGGTTTAGGAATTAAAACTTAAAAAGAACACAAAAATGAAATGAACACCAATACTTGGATTATTATTAGCAATGATATGTTTTCGTTGATTTAAGTTAGCCTAAACTTGAACTTAATTCTAAGTTTGATGTGAAATTTGAAAATATTCACACTGGTCAAAGATTAAACTTATTTTGAAAGTACGAAACTAAAATGTGATTTTTCCTTACAAAAATGAGGCATATGATGAATAAGATCGATGAGGACCGTTTCTTGTTGTATATGATGTTATCATTGTCATCATCAATTTGTTTGTTGTCAAGCTAAACGAGGTATGTGAGATAAGGTTCTTTCTTTCACTCTTATTTATATATCATCTGTAACAGAGACGGATCTAGAAATATTTTCAACTGTTGTATAAAAAATTTACCATAATATAAACTAAAATTAAAGTAACTATGAAATAAAATTAAAAAAATACAAAATATAATTATAATACAAAACACATTGAAAGTAGATCAAAATTTCAAACAATTTCCTTTAAATTTTTATATTTTACTATCGTTAACCATCAAAATTCAAGCTTTCATATGCTGCTATTGTAACATTTCAATTTTTGGCAACGATATATCCCTGTAGGGGCACACATCGAATACAAACAATTTTTTAAACAATTGTCAATTAAATTAGAATAAATTATTAGGATAAAACTTATACAACCTAATCAATTATCTCCATAAAATATTGGACTCCATAAATAAATTGTCTTTATCTTCATTCTTATACAACATTTGAAAAGATGTTACATAAAAACACTCTAGATTCAAACTTTGTTAATTATAGTGTCCTTTAACTCATTTTATTCCTAAAATATGATCCATTTATTTTAATTATGCATTAGCTATTTATGGTCATATTAAAAATGTTGGTTTTATGAAATTCAGAAAGGTTCAAAAGGTCAATCAAACGCAACCCATGTTTATGTATCGAAATCAGTTTTTAGTTGTGGTCCGACCGTTTAATTTTGGCACGTATACAAAGATTATAACATAAGATTTCATAAAAACGGTAGGTGGGTAATAATACTAATGGGTCTCTTCAAACAATACGTGTGGACTTGACAATCATTTTGCGATCACAATTCGATGACGACACATGATACAATCAACACTTTTTCCTCTTGTTTATAACTACACATCCATTTATTCTTCATATTATTATATATTTGACATTCTTTGGTGTGTTTCACATTATTCTCTTCTCTCTCTCTCTCTCTCTCTCCCTTTTCTCTCCTCTCTCTCTCTCCCTTTTCTCTCCTCTCTCTCTCTCCCTCCCTTTTCTCTCTCTACTCTCTCTCATCTCTTTCTCTCTCTATCTCTCTCTTTTCTCTCCTTTCTCTATCTCCCTCCTTGACTTCCCACTTTCCTATTATGGTTTCTTGGATATCCACTTGTTTCTCATACTTCCATTTAAGGGTAAATACATATATTGTACTCCTTCCAACCGGCCAATAAAGGTTATTGTTAAAAAATAAATTCCATATGAAAAATGCATGTATTTTATTTTATTTTGTTTTAACTTTACAAGATATATTTATAGGAATGATAATTTTGTATCAAACTAATCAACCAATATTTGTATCAACTGTATCAATTAAATTTATATTATTATAATCAGTATCAATAACAGTTGGTTTATAGTATCATCTCAATTATATAAACTTGGTTACTTGACACACAATATTGTATCATGGTACACACTTATTTAATTTTTTATTTTGTTTTTTGTATTTTTGATATGTTAAATATTAAATATCATAGTTTTAAATTTTTTTTGTTTGCGCATTTGCGTATTTGCGAATTTTATTCCCTGCAATTAAAACACTTAAACATGGTATGTGTTATTTGAAAACTCAAATGTCATCTTAAATTTCAAAAAAAATTGCAAGTTTTTTATTTATACAACTTAAAGTTGGTACAAAGCATTACCAATATGTACCAACCAAAGAAACTTGGCACCTAATACAATTGGTTGATACATGGTATCGGATTTTGCATATCAATATAATTGGTTGGTATACAGTATTGAAAAAACACATGTTCTCTAAAAACATAAATTAATTACCCTCACTTACCTTATCTCTTGGTCATTAAAATGGATTTTTTTTGTAAGCTTCTTAAACTTGGTGAGCACCGTGTAAGAGTATTTTTTTTCCATTAATTGGATAAGACTTGCGGACTTTGTTATGCCACTTACTGTGTAATAGTTTTGGTCCATGTCATACTCAATCGAAAAAATAAATGATATCAGTAAACTCTTACTTGATAAACATTTAGCTAACGACTCATAACTTCATTTTTTTTAAATACGTATGTATATGTATTTAGTTTTAAAATAAAGGTGTATAAAATTCACCCAAAATTGGTTATTATTTTATCTTAAAATGTATATCAATATAGGTTTTAAACTAAAGATTTAAAATTCTAATTTTTAGTTTTACTTATTTAATTTAATTTCTATTATAATTTATATTTAGAATGAATAAATACTTTATTTTAGTTCAATTATGATTTTTTATAAAAATAAAGATAAAAAGTATATTTTATTAGTTAGGGATCAAATATCGTTTAATTTAATTACTTGAAATATTTTTTATTTAAAATTAAAGAGATATGCTCTAATATAAATAAATAAAAATAAAATGTTTTACCTCGAATTTTTTTTTTTTATCAGTCAGTTATATGATGATTTTTAAAATTTTATATGTTTTAGAAAATTAAGATAAATGTTTAATCTCATAGTGTTATCTACTATTTATTATGTTTATCCGCATTAGTTAGACGGATTTAAAAATTGAGCTTTAATAAGTTGTACTTATATTTAATCAATTTGTAATTTTGCATTTTAAGTAATACGTATTAGTAAGTGTTGCTTTATTCATAAAAACTATTTTGTTAAGAGTTTTGGTTAAATTCTTTATAAGTTATAATCTATACTATATTATAAAGCATTTGGCTAAAAACTCTTAAAAACAATTTTTTAAGCGTTAGGTACTGCTATTTAATGCTAATTACTTAATTTTCAAGATTACAAGTATATTATGCGTAAGTACAACTTATTAAAACTTCATTTCTGAATTTGTATAACTAATTGCAGATAATTATGGTCAAATACAAGATAAACATCTAATTTTAAATATAAAAAATTTAAAATATAAAAAATTTAAAATATAATTAAGATAATTATTAAGTTTAGTTATTATCTTTATAAAAAATTATACTATCAAAACAAAATTAAATTACTTCGTTATTAAACCCAGAATAAAGTATGATAAAAAAAATTGCATTAAAGAAATTACATAAAAAATGTAACTTTTAAATAAAACATTAAAATCATTTTATTAAAACCATATAAAACCATTAGAGTACCGATAGAAACAAAAGTTAAAATTCAGATGTATCTCGCTGCATTGCGCGAGTACCTTTCTAGTATATTATAAAATATTTGGCAAAAACTCTTAAAAGCCACTTTTTATCATTAAGTACTGTTTATTGATTAATATTACTTAAAATTCAAGATTACAAGTAATTGTACATAACTACAAGTTATTGAAGTTCCATGTTTGAATTCGTGTAACTAACAACGGATAAACATAATCAAATACAAATAAACATCTGATTTTAAATATAAAAATCTAAAATATAATTAGAATAGTCATTGAGTTCTAACCGAATACTTAATTATTATCTTTACAAAATTATAGTACTATATCAAAAATAAATTACTTCGTTATTAAAGTTAAATTAAGTTATAATAAAAAAATTGATTTTAAAAAATTACACAAAAAAACAAAAGGTTTCAAATACTTATTTTGATACTAATATCGATATATTTTTTCAAATTTATATTTTATTCAAAAATAAAAACATTATCGCTTTCTTAAACCACATAAAACCAACAGATACAAAAAGTAAAAAAAAATAGTAAAATTGAAATATATCTCGCTACATAGCATGACTACCCTTTTAGTATAGTATAGATATCTATATATACAAAGAAAGAGGGGTGATCATTTGCAAATTATTTGAAGGTTACACACTTTATAAACCCATTTAAGTCGTTCTTTTTTATCAACGGCCGAAGAATTTTTGGATTTTTAAATTGATTAAAAATTATGAAAATGGTAGATTTAGAATATATTTTAATATTTTAAATGTAAATTTTGTTAAATAATTAGAATTATCTCCACGATTTTCTCCTTAAATAATTTTATCGAACAATTAGAACTATCTCCATGATTCTCCATGATTCTCCATTATATATCTCTCTCTCACTCTCTCTACTTCTCCTTTGTCTATGGTTTCTGTAATATCCCAAATTATGTTAGGTTCATTTATTATGTTGAAATGTATGAATGGGTTCTAATTCTCAATCTTTAGGGATTAAAATTGAAAATAAGGGCCATTAAGGGTTAGAATTAAGCTCATTTGGGGATATAACGACTGTAAATCTTGTTTGTAAAACTTGAAGTGCGATTTTAAGGACAATAAAGGAGAAGAGAAGAAATCTAAGGAGAGCAAAGAGAGCAATCGGCAATTTCAGGTATAAACATGATCCTCTCCATGTTCCTTCTTCATTATTAGAACCTTGGGTGTTTAGGATTTATGTTTTGTTAATTGGTAATGGTAAATGTGTGGTTGAAGTTCTTAAAGCAGCAAATATGAAATATATGTGATTATTGTAGAGGTGATTTCCTCATGTTTGGTGTTATCACATTTCATTTAGAGATTTAAATCAAACAAAAATCTCCATGGATGACTTCATGATCACCCATGTGTGTGATAATCCATGAAATCATTGGATGAAATGAGTTGTTTAAGTCATATGGACTGATTTGTGAGAGTTAAGACAGGTTACATTTGTGGATATGACGACTGAAAATCTTGTTTGTAAAACTTGAAGTGCGATTTTAAGGACAAGAAAGGAGAAGAGAAGAAATCTAAGGAGAGCAAAGAGAGCAATCAGCAATTTCAGGTATAATCATCATCCTCTCCATGTTCCTTCTTATGTATTATAGAACCTTGGGTGTTTAAGGTTTATGTTTTGTTGATTGGTACTGGTAAATGTGT
Organism: Silybum marianum; assembly: GCA_036898165.1. Lineage (NCBI taxonomy): Eukaryota > Viridiplantae > Streptophyta > Magnoliopsida > Asterales > Asteraceae > Silybum > Silybum marianum. The sequence goes on along the minus strand of CM072536.1, from coordinate 25,059,706 downwards.
GGTTGAAGTTCTTAAAGCAGCAAATATGAAATATATGTGATTATTGTAGAGGTGATTTCCTCATGTTTGGTGTTATCACATTTCATTTAGAGATTTAAATCAAACAAAAATCTCCAGGGATGACTTCATGATCACCCATGTGTGTGATAATCCATGAAATCATTGGATGAAATGAGTTGTTTAAGTCATATGGATTGATTTGTGAGAGTTAAGACAGGTTACATTTCATTTTGGGGGTGGAAATCTTTGGAATAGTTGGTTCTAGGGTTTTTATGTTTGAAGCTGCAGGTACAGGGAAACCGTAGGTCTCGAGGGTAGGCAAGCGACCTAGGCCGCGGGATAACACGCGTAACTCACTGAGTTGTGAGATTTCGTTTTTGTTTTAAGAGTAATCTAGGGTCTTGGTTGGTGTTAAACCCTTAAGATACATATGGTAATCAATGTGGGTCAAGGTTGGTGGCATTAATTCATTGGATGGGTTAATAATCTCAGGTGTTCGGTTGGTGATCATAGCATAAGGCGGGTATTACTAGGCTTGGGATTCAGGTGAGTTCCCTTCATAAGCTTTTCGCTCAATGAGTATCTTATATGTTGTATTTATGTGGTTTTGCTCTTTAGTGTTTTATTTGGATATAACCAATTCTCTGGAAGTGTGTACCCGATCAGAGTATATGAATTTGTTTTATATAACCTTAATTATAGGGCAAGTGTGAGCCCTAATTAAATTGTCACAAGCGTGAGTGACTAATAGCGTATCCTACCATTGCAACAGGTATTTGTATTTCATAGTGTGGTGTGCGTAAGTTAACATTTCATGATTAATTTCTTTCAAGTGATTATAACTGTCATGCATTCTTTAACTGTGGTTTGAAGGAATTCACTAGGACTTTGGACTAACCCTCGCTTTTATAAAAACTGAAAACATTTTCAGGGAAGCATATGGTCGAGAGCTCTAGTAAGAGCAAGAGGACGATTTGAGCGTGGAAGCTAGGAGTGAGGGCACTACTCTTAGATAGATAGTTGTCTAGCGTTAAACCAAGTTTTGTAATAATCTCAATAGCTTATTTTATTCCGCTGCAACTCTTGAGATTACATTGATTTGAGACCTACGTATTTGCTATTTTGAAGGCAATGTCGTGAGTTACCTTTAATTTGAGTTTATGGTTGTTACAGTTTCCGTCTATGTTTAGTTCGAAACTGTCTTGTTTTTGTCTTTGTGGTTTTCGTCTCTAGTTCGTTGGAGGTTTCCACATCTGGGTAGCGATACATTGCAACGAGATAAAAGTAACCAGAGTTTTTTCTTAAAATCAAATTATGTATTTGAGATAAAAAAAAAATATGTGTTTTTTATCTAATAGTTATTATGAATTTGTTTTTATGAAATGTTGTTATGAAATATTATTATTGATTCGGCTGGTGGATCACATATGAAATGTGTTCCTTTATAACATTGTATTTTTGAACTTGGAGAGATAAGAAAGGAAAGAAATGGATGGAAAAGAAATTAAAGGAAAATAAAGAAGAGGAAAATAAATTTTTTACTTGTGTTCTCGAAAGTGAAGTAAAATGAAGGAAATTAAAAGAAAGAAAATAATTTTCATGTTATTGAAAATGAGAGAAAGGAAAGAAAAAATGTCATTTTTACTAATATGCCTTTTAAAATAATATTATTTAGAATGAAAGATGAAGTAGTTTTGTAATGTTATTAATTTTTTAAATGATTTTAATTTATTTCTTCTAATTCCTCCCACATTTGGTAGGAAAGTTTTGCAAGAAAATAAGTTTTATTTTCCTTCCATTTCCTTTTCTTTCTCTCCTAAAAAAGTTTCAAAAACACGAGTTTTTTTCATTTTCCTTAGCTTTAATTTCCTTCTTAAAATGAGTTTCCAGAACACAGCGTTAGAGAAACAATACTAGTGTAAAATTAATGTAACAAAAATTGTTATTGTTTCATGTAACACGCATTAATTTGTATGGTTTCATATAAAAAATAAGAGAAAAGTCAAAATTATCGAACGAACTATCTAATTGTGAATGATTAAGTCCATATTTTTTTTAATGATAAAACTTTTAAACTTTCCAAAACCCGTTAAATACATCTTTGTAACCTGTAAACACTGTTTACAGGTAAATGATATAAGAATATATACAATTTCTTTTGTCGACAACAAAGTACAATACACCAATTAAACATGGATAAAATATATCATTTTCAGTACTAATTACAAAGCATACAAAAGTTTTGTTCAAAACATAAATTAAATTCATTAACTTAATTGTTTTATGTATAAATATTATATATGTACCAATTTATGCTTTAGGCATACTTTTATATGTTTCAGAATTACTAATAGAAATGATAAAAAATTTCTCCGTTTAATTAGTTCATTGTACTTTGTTTTTCGATTAGATAAGTTGTATCTACTTTTTTGTTCATGATTTTGTTACAAAAAAAAACTCGAATTTTTATTTGTTTAAAATTAAGTTCATGTTTTTGTTTCTTAGAATAATGGGACTTATTTATTCAAAAAAGTTCAAGAATTTATTTGAAACAAAGATTTGGAAAAAAATTTAGGGATTTAATTATAAAAAAAATCAGGGACTTAATCATTCAAAATCAGATAGTTTGTTGAGTTTTTTTAGACTTTTTTTCAAATGGTTATCACATTAACCTGTTTTTATAGGTCACAAGAATATATTTAACCGCTTTAAAAAAGTTCAAAAGTTTTATCATTCAAAAAAATAATTTAAGAATTTAATCATTATAGTTTGTTGAATTTTTTTGACTTTTTCCAAGAAACAAAACGTTGAAAAAGGGTGAGTAGTCGGTTGCATATAGTAAGCAATTAAGATTTTAAGGAAACACTTTTAAGATTAATCTGATTTATTTGATATTATATCAATTATTTAAGGAAGTTAATTATTTTTAAAAGAATGAATTTAGTAAAAAGAATAAAATACCCTCGGTTATAAGGTTTGTAACCTTGGAATTGTTTGTTCTCTCTCTCTTTTTATATATATATATAATTAGAAGTTCAATTATTTGAAAACTTCAAAATTTATGAAAGAATTCACCTTAAGGTTTCGATGCACATGTTTTTTTATTTAAAATATAGTATTTAATATATTTATTAACATATAATATGTGTGTTTTATATGTATTTAGTTCACTTTTTGAAACTCTTTTATGTGTATTTTTTGTTTCATATTATAAACTGTGTACATATGAAACAAACACGTTGTTAGATAAATTATACTCTAAATTAATATTCTAAATTATGGTCTTAGATGAAAAAATAATAATAAATAACAAATGATGTACAGGTTATTAAAATTTAAAAAAAACCTCCGGTATTAAATTATATAAATTTTAAAAGTATTAATTTCAACTGGATAAATAGAAGGGTATGAAGTCGTGCATCAAAGTAAATGGTACTTGATGGATATGATTGATAGAATGATTTGTTAAATGAGCACTAAAAGGTTTTGTGGTTCGATAACTAATAGGAGTACTCGACTGTTATTTTAATCACCAGGGCAATCGTTTTCTTGTGGGTCTATCGTTTACTTTTGATGCAAGGAACTTACCTCACACACAAATGGATCATATGCATGCATTTCTAAAAGTAATGAATGCTATCATTTCTTGCCAATAACTAAAAAACACTCCTACTATAATATAATTAGTATTTTATAATTCTTATTCGTTGTAATAAAGCATTTAATTAATATGGTTTTTGAAATTTTCAGGATAAAAAACTAACATTTTATTTAGAGATGTTATAGTAATTAAGTTGTTAGTCTTTTGGTAATTATCAAAAAATATTAATACTGATAATTATTAAAAAATAAAATAATATTGGTAATTATCCTCTCTCCGACCAATGAACCTTACTCTGAATATTCCGGCGTGCACCACTGTAATACCCGCTATAATACCCAAGAACTTCTAAACAGTAAAATACAAATTCACTATAATACCATTTCGAGTATGTGTTAAGACCATATCTGATATGGGTTTTAGACCATACATAACCATTGTGATACCCTCACCAAAATTTGAAGAAAAGAAAGAAAAAAAATCAACATCAAGCATGGGCAACGATGGTGGTCACGGTTTACCGGCACAGTGACGATGGTCGGGGTTTTCCCACGACCAGAAGTTGAGGGTTTTACAGTAGGCTATGGGTAGGAGATTTACTATTACAGCCTATGCGGTAGTATTGCCTCACGATACGTACAATGATTTAGTATAGATTTGTTTTGAAAAGTTCTCTCAAAACTACAAATATATATATCTATATATATATATAGTGATTAAGTATCCAAAACATGGAAGTGAAATCAAAACAAAAATAAATACAATACTCGTGTAAAGAAGCAACCAACAAGTCTCCCAAATCGTGAGGCAAAAGCGTAACATGCCCATGATCAATAAACAAAGAGATTTACTATTGAAACCTCAAACATTGGTAGGAGTATGATAAAAAGAAATTTACAATGGGTTTGCTAAACATACCCCTTATATAGATCCATACTTCCTTCTATATATAATCTACACTCCTCTAATACAATTCTACTTGGTCAAAGCTCATGATTTTTTATTTTAAAATTACAATTACACCCTGATAGTTAGTTAACTTATTTTATAGCAATTGCTTTTTATTTTTCGGTTTACATCATCATTAAATTAATATACATAATCGTATATTAACTAAAATATGTTAAAATAATTCTTTTTAATTTTAGTAAGTCAAACCATTATCATTATTTATTCAATAATCAACCAAATATTGAATATTTTATATTTAATTATATTATATATCATATACTACGTAAAATATTGTTAATACTTACATTTTTTACTCTTATAGTTATTTATTTAGTTTATGGTATATGTGTTGTTTTTTTACATCTTCATCATAATAACACACATAATTATATATCAGCTAAAATACATTAAAAAAATACGTTTTTATTTAATAAATTACACCATTATAATTTATAACCATTTTATCAATATCTTCAAAATGAATTCAATACTAAATATTTTTTAATTTAATCATATTATTAAACGTTAAGAATACATATACACTTTATACTCTTATAACTATTTATTTAATTTGTTTTATATACCTTACTTTTCATTTTTTTTTGTTTTTTACACTAATGTCACATTAACATGCATAACTATATATTAATCGAAATACATTAAAAACATATTTTTTTATAAATCACACCGTTATAGTTATCTCGTCAATATCAAAATGAGTTCAATATTGAATATTTTTAGATTAATTATGTGAAAGTGATATAAATATAATAAGAGTAATGCTTTGTTTGACAAACATAAGTTAACTTATTTTGTAAGTACATATTTGGATAATATAAGTTGACTTATAAGATAGTTTATTAAAAAATTAGTTGAAAGTAATTATAAGGAGCTTTTTGTCACTTTTTTCGATTATATCTCTGATTAATATGAATTATTATTAATTAATATTCTTTTTAATTTATTAATTAATTTAAATTATTAATCAATTTTACTTTCAATTTATTAATTAATTTAAATTATTAATCGATATTAGATCCAATTCAATATTTAATTTAATTATTCATTAATATTTATTTCAAATTACCAATTAATTTTAATTATAAATTATTCATTGATATTAATTAATATTTTTAAAATTATTATTAGTATTTTATGTTATTGTTATTCGATGTATTAAATTTATTAGGTGCATCAAGATGATATTTATAATTGTTCTAAAAGAAAGCTTAGATTTACATATTATCGATATTATCATATAATACAAAGTATTACACATATTAATTTTATTAAAATAAAATAGTGCATTTTCACAATGTATTTATTATTAGATTATGTATGACGAAAGATTTGGTATATTCATTACCATTTTTTTTAATCGTGGTTATTGGAACAAATTTGTACCCAAGAAAACTAATCTTAAAAGTTTTTGAAAACAACTAGGAAAACTTACCCCGGTGGGTTTAAATTAAAACATTCTTAAAAGTCTACGATAATAGTTCTTATAAAACCTTCTTTTTTGAGTGTCATTGATTTTTTCAACATCAATAACTATTATATTAATAGATATTAATAATTATTAAGTAAAAAAATGTCATTTCTCACAAAGTTCATGATAATACAGTATTCTTGTTCAAACATATCAAGGACATGAAGTTCTTATAATAACTTATCCACAATGATAATTCTTACAAGTAATTAAACTTTTTATTAATAAGAAAGAATCTTGCATTGAAGATGCTATTAAAATAGTACTCAAACAGATGACCTTTTAAAAAGAACCCCAAATATTAAAATAGTACTCAAACAGGTGACCTTTTAAAAAGAACCCCAAATCTCAAGCCCTTATCGTAGGTTAAGCTAACATCCACAAAATTATTCATTACGAATTTAATGATGGTCTGAAAATGCCAAATTTATTAACTTTTTTAACAAACTAACTTTGTTTCAGTATCCCAAACTTGTAGTTGTACACGTTAAGGATTATCAAACATCCATTATCCCCAATTAGGGTTTTGCCTATATTCTTGGAATAATCTATACAATTTATGTATCTAATTAACATCGGAGTTTACAAGTTTGTCACACTAATTACTCATCTAACAAAAATTTGCTGCTTCTCGTGTTTAGTACTCGCCAATAGTCTCTTTGCTTTGGTCCGAAACGGACACGTGGAGCTCACAAAACCATCGACTAAATGAAGATACGTCTTCAAATCATGACACGTGGCAAAATCGCTTTTAGTTAGGTACGGTGATGCATCACTGCACAATCGGAGCTCTTTTCCGATGTCGGCGTATCTAAACCATTGCGATTCGTCAACTCGCTTTTGTAGCCATTCCGGCAAACTCGCCACCGGAATCCCTCTTTTTGTCTCGTCATTGCCACCATCGTCATCGGCCAAGAATCCGGGGACTTTTGTGATGACGTCGGTGGAATTGACGATTCTGAGGATTCTGGTGCCGTTGTTTTCGAGCTGTGATCGGAAGTTTCGGTTTCCGACTCGTGGGCCGCCGAATGAAACGACGGTCACCATCGGCGCGCGTTTGAACGTGGAGGTTATGTCGTAAGCCGTGAGTGTGGCTAGCGCGGCGCCGAGGCTGTGACCGGTGACTGTGACACTAAGCGGCTCGTCGTCACCGTATTTCTCGATGATCCTCGATATCTCTTCCCTCACCATATCTCGTAAGCTAGGACATGTGGGTGTTGCTGACGTGTACATACTAAGAAACCCTTTTTGTACCATTGCTCTTTTCGTTTCAGGTGCCTCGTCATTAGGTATAGAAGTCAACGTGGCACGTAGATTCTCGATCCATTCAAGACACGTGGCTGTACCCCTGAAAGCAATCACGACATCCCGTCGGCCCAACCGTGCAATCTCCGATTCATCGTTGCAAACCGCCACATAACCGATCCAGGTGGAATTAACAGATGTACAAGACGGGACCCTGTTAATCCAACCTGGCAAGTGAACCCCACACGTGGCATGTAAATTCTTAGTCACCTCATATCCACTTCCTCCTAACCCACATCTTTCCAACATTGAGTCTTTCGGGTACTTACACGTGGCATAATCCGGTGACGTTGTGTCAAAGTCAAAGCTCCGGTAGGCTGCTTCAACGAAATCGCCGTACCGGAGAATCTCACGGCGGAGGCCGTCGTCTAATGGGTCAAGCAACCCTTCCCAGTTTTTGATTCCTTGGTATTCTCGCCATTTCTGACCCAATTTTGCCACCCGGTTTGTGACTCGGGTTTGACCCGATTCGCTGTTCCAAGAACTTTTGACACTTAGTTGTGATATGGGTCGTCGATGGTTCATGCTGGTGGAACAATTTGAAATCTCGGCGAGATGGGTTGCGGATCTTGGTAGGTTGCATGGTTTAACCATGCCAATCAAACCCTTCATGAATCTGTATATTTGTGTGTGTATATATATTATGTATATATATATATGTGTGTGTGTGTGTTATTCGGATTGTGTTTGGAAATTCCAAGTGTTGCTGGTTGATATATAAGTTGACACACACTTTGCTCGATGTTAAAGTGGGGCTTTTATAGTTACAGAGGTTAGAGAGAGAGAGAGAGAAATATATATTTATATTATATAGAGAGATATATATAGAGAGAGAAAGAGAGGGAGAGAAAAATATGTATAAATATATAGAGAGAGATAAAGATAGAGACATATGAGAGACAAAGGATAATAAAATGAGAATAACTTTTGAAAACTGATATACAAATTTCTTTTACATCAATTTATTTATCAAAATCTATAATTTAAGCTATTGTTATATAAATATTTGTGTTTATGTTGTGAGAATATTAAAGATGGGAAATTTAAAAAATACACATAAAAAATATTCATGTAATAAATACACATATATATTAAAAGTATTATATTATGAAACAAATATATATAAAACATTATATTAAATTCTAATATTTGATAAAAAAATATTTATATATATAAATTTATATAGGTTTATAATATATTTATGATTTTTTTATCTGATTTACCTCATTAATACAGATATAAATATATATATATATATAGAGAGAGAGAGAGAAAGAATGATATATAGAGAGAGAAAGAGAGGACGGTGCAAGTGCAATGAAGGGTTGGTTGAGTTTGTGAGTCAGGAGAGAGTGGGGGGTTGAAGATTGTTGACCGGGACCCACAGAATAAGTAATAAAGAGATTAAAAATGACGAAAATTGAGAACCCATTAACCTCCGAGGCTCCGACCATGTATTGAAGAACAAATATACCACACATGTCCCGCACGTGCAGATCACAAGACGCGTTGAGTACCAAAACAAAGAAGAAAAATAGCTTAACCAAAATAAGATTATCTATATTCTTTTTTAAATAGATTAGCAATTAATTACAGTTCATTATTTTACTTTTTAGAATTCTATAATTTATTATAGAGTTAAATACAAATTTGGTCACTGTGGTTTATAAATATTAACACATAAGGTCTTTCAAAGATTTTTTTAACATCCAACATCCCTGTGGTTTTTATTTTACAACACTGAAGGTCCTTCATCCAACTTTTCCGTTAAATATTAACCTTTTAGCATATTTTCTTTATTTTTCAAACCACATGGACCAAATCTGTAATTTACTTTAAACCATATAATTATATTAATATTTTATAAATTATATAATTTTTATATTTTATAAATTATATAACATATTTATATGCACCTAATATTTTTGTTTAGAAATTATTTATATATTTATTTTTTATACAATGTATTTTGTATTTATATCTATATTTATATAAAAAATACAAATAATTTTATAAAATATATGGAATGTTCGATTTATATTAGAAACAGTTAATTTATTTTAATTGAATATATGGAAGCTTTAAAATTCAAATACATAAAATATATAAAAATATAAAATATAAATACAAAATAAATTTTTTAAAATATAAATATAATAAAATCTTTAATATATGAAGAATTAATAATTTGTAAATATACATATATACGATGAATAGAGATGGTAACGAATGTGAGACAGTAAATTTTTATGAGAATCATTTTGATGACAACGAAGTTGTACATGCTTAAATTTAACTTTTATATTTGTATTTACCATATATATTTATATCTACATATTATTATTAATGTTTTGTATATTTAAGATAATATTTTATAAAATTTATTTTGTATTTTTATATATTTTATGTATTTAAACCTTCCATCTATACATATTTTGTATAGATGTATATCTACAAATTATTGGTTCTTGTATATTTAAGATTATATTATATAAAATTTATTTTGTACTTGTATTTATATTTATATTTTTATATATTTTATGTGTCTGAATCTTGAACCTTCCGTTTATGTAATTTATATAGTGGTCTTATTTACTGTTTATGTATTTGAATTTTGAAGCTTTCATATATGCAATTTGTATAATCATTTGTTTCTAATATAAATTGAATCTTCCATATATTTTATAAAATTATCTATATTATATATAAATATAAATATAAAATACATTTTATAAAAGATAAATATATAAATAATTTTTAAAATAAAAATATTAGATGGATATAAAGATGTAATATAATTCATGAAATATAAAAATTATATAATTAATAAGATATTGATATAATTATATCATTTAGAATAAATTACAGATTTGGTCCATGTGGTTTGGAAAATAAAGAAAATATGCTAAAAGGTTAGTATTTAACGGAAAAGTAGGATGGGGGACCTTCAGTGTTATAAAATGAAAACCACAGGGATGTTGGATGTTAAATTTTTTTTAAAGGACCTTATATGTTACTATTTATAAACCAGACCAAATATGTATTTAACTCTTTATTATATAATTGTTAGATATTAAAGTATGAGCCAAAGAAGAGATGTCTACAAATGTCAACACACACTTCTTGTTATAACTAATTGTTGTTAGACGCTCCCTTTATGACACATGGCACTTTGTAATTGGCTAGCATTTTGACTTTCTGTCTTTGTATCTATATAAATAGCATTGTATTGTGTTTGTAAAAAAAGTCGATTAATACATTTACATATTGAAGAATACTGTGCGTAAGTCATTTCATAATCTTTGTTCTTCATTACATTTCGTTCTATTGATTTAAATTGTTAATTGATCTGCTTCCGCAATTCACTCAGATTCAATACTCTCAATTAACAATCAGTTTAAAGGAATCTGGAACCAACAATTGGTATCAGAGCCTTCTAATCAATCTATTGATTATTAGATCTCTTCCATTGAAAGAATTCCTTTCAATCGAACAGTATTTTCTCAGATTCAAAATTTGTTTATCAATCCACTCTGTTTTACGAAATTTTGTTGAATCGTTAACAATCTTCTCTTAAATTGAGTCATTCATTTTGTAATCTGAAGAAACAGTGATATTATCGACCTGTTCTTCTTGAGATTTAATTGTTCTAAATTTCTTTCAAATCTTCAAATTTTCTCTTCTATCATACTCAAATGACAAATTCGAGCTTGAATGCTGTTTATACGTCTGGGTCCCTGACTAAACCTCCAACTCTTGTACGTGATGAATACCCACAATGGAAGATTCGAATGGTTAACTTCTATGAGGGATTGGATGCCGAGTTATATCCAATTATTCAAAACGGTCCGTTTGTTCCCACCACTACTATTCCCGAGAATTCCGGCCACTGCAAATACGGATGAGGTACCAAAGAAGATCGGTTCGAAGTCAAGGAATAAGCTCGGACCGATGAAGAAAAGGCTAAGGTGGAATTAGCTAAGAAAGCTAAGTCTCTGTTGATAATGGCCATTCCAAATGAGATTTTTCAATCTGCGGACTCATGTGACACGAAAAGAATTATGGGATCAACCGGAGAATCTCTTAGAAGGTGGTGCGAAAATGAAAAAGAACGAGAAGAGCCCAAGCTCTAAATGAATATAATAGTTTTCAAGCGGCGACCGACGAATCTACGGAACAAACATTTCATCGATTCAACAATCCGATTAATCTGCGCAAGAGATGTGACATTGTTAGATCAAAGGAAGACAACAATGTTCTATTTCTCAAGAGGTTAAACCACCGAATGGTCAAATCTATCCATGTCACTACAAGCCAATCGGGACCTTGAACAATGGTCGCCGCATGATGTATTTGGTACACCGCAAGCTCATGAAAAAGAAGTTGTTCGTAAAAGAACAAACATCGGAGGTCCTACGGCTTTGATCTCGAAACAAAAGGAATCGAGAAGACGAAGTGATGACAGGAAGAAATCGAAGGCCTACATATCGAGATCGCTCCGGAAGATGACTGCGAATCGGATGATGAAATTAAAGCGTTTGCGACTCTCTCGGCTTTAATAACCAAGCAATTTACTAATCGTTTTGGAAATAGGTCTTTGAAAGGAAATAAACGATTTGATCGTCCCTATGTTCCTAAACAAGAAGTACGAGAGAGTAGAGAAAACGAGAAGAAGAGAAGAAAGAAGAAGAATTAAAAAGGAAGAAAGATGTACTGTTACGGATGTGGCAAGCCGGACATTACTCAAGAGATTGCGAGAGGAGCTGCGGAAAAGGATAAGACTTATTACAAAAACAAATATAAGTACAATGTCACTTTGAAAGAGCACACTTTGCGAAAAAAGAAAGCTCGGGTGCAAGATGAATCCGGCGGTGATGAAGCCATGTTACGTGGAATGGCAAACACAAACGAATCGGAGGATCAACCCTCCGAGTCACCGGTTAGTAATTTCTTCCGGATCATCCGAGCTTGAACAAACGATTGTGATGTTATCAAACAATTTTGAGGAACTAAAGGCTGAAACTCACAATCGAAAAGAAATTACGAAAAAGTATCGAGAAAACTCTTTCCACAATCAAAAGGGAAAGAGATATTTTCAAAAGAGAAATGGATTTACTTACGAAGAAAAACTCGAATTAAATACGCAAAGGAAACGATTTCCATGAGTTTAAAACTTTCTGAGGAAAAACGTAAAAAGGAAAGGTTGAATCTCAATAAACTTACGGAAGGAAAAGAGAAAGAAATCGAGACAAAGAGAGTGATAGACTCAACTACGTAGCACTTAAAAACTATTTTCGAGAAGAGAGAGTTTTTACACATTGAACTTCAACGAGAAAAAGCTACGATTATAACATATACGGATGCACGAAGGTTCATGACAAAATTAACACACAAGTAGGAAGATCCGGACTTGGTTTCGAGGACCTAGATCCCTACACGTGTAAGAAAAGGTCGAATCCGAAATCGTTTTTTTGTATTGGCCAAATACAGAAGCCAAAGTTTCCAATTTTGTATGAAAAATCTATTTTTAAAAAATCTAGATATGAAAATTATCATAAAACAAGCAAACTTCAATTCGAAAATATTGAATATTGTTGTAAAACAAATGTTGATCTAAATAAAGTTCAGAAGAAAGATGATATTTTCAATTTTGGTTCAAATAAACATACAATTTTGAATCCAGAGGCTGATATTTTTGTTCCAAGTCAGGCAGAAGAAGATCTACGACTTATGTTTGAAAACGATATTCTCTCTACTACGGATAAATGTTTTAGAAATGAAACTCTTTGTGAGAATCATCCAGAGATCACTCCTGTTCATTTGAAGATTTACATCTTTCTGAAACACAAGAAAGCTTTGCTGAGATTACGTATCCATGGGAAAATGACAATAATAATGAAGAATTTTTTGATAACTCTGAAAATTACCTTTCAAATTTAGAAATTAATTCTTTTAGATCATCAAAAGTTATCACAAATAATTCAGAAATTATTGATAAAAAGGATGATTATTTGTATACTGATAAATCTCAAGAAATCAGAGCTTCTGATAGAGATTGTGCTAAACTTTCAAGTGGTATACCTATTCTTCCTGTTTCTGTTCCAAAACCGAGAAAATCAGTATCTATACATCCAGACTTCCTCGATATGTGTCTCAAAGCTAAAACATGTCTTGAACTTGAGAAAGAGGCAGAACTCAAAACCAAAGTACAAAATCAAAAGATTTTAAACTCTACTCTTCCGAAGTTTACTAATATTCAAAAAGGCAAATGGAAATCCTCTAATACTTATGTTCCTTTTTCAGTAAATAACAGAGCTTCTGCAAAAGTAGATCAGAGGAAGAACACAGAGAAGAAAAAGCCAGAACTAAAACAAAAGTCTAGTCTAGATAGGTTCTCTAGAACAACTGATACTAGAAAAGACTTGTAAAGAATAATTGTAATTACCATTCTCGCAATGACAATTCAATTCAATCTTCTATGTTTCGGTATTCGAATGTTTTTCACCGTTCTTAAAGTTAAAACAATTTTTCTCGCAAACCTGCGATCATTCCAATTCACGAGAATGTTTATCACAAAAAGAATAAAACTCCAAAACACCAAAAACCAAAAATAAAGTCTTTACCTTCGTTAAATCAAAAAACGAGCATACTCCAAAAGCTAACATAAAAGGACCCATTATGCGATGGGTACCTAAGAAAATACGATTTTTGATTGCGAAACGACATGTGCATATACGGTATCTTGACTGCGGATGCTCGAGGCACATGATTGGATCCCAAAATTTACTATCCAAATTCAAGGACAAATCGGGTGGAATAGTAACTTTTGGTGATAATGGTAAGGGGTCAAATAAAAGGCTACGGTACTTTACAAGAAGGTAATATCACCTTATCAAAGGTAGCTCATGTTTACGGCTTGAAACATAACCTCCTCGGTGTAAGTCAACTTTGTGATTCTAAAATACTAGTAGTATTTGATGAAAAACATTGTTATTTATTCTCTAAGGCGAGGTGAAGAACTTTGGAGAGCGGACGAGAAAAGGTAACTTGTATATGATGAATTTTACCTCTAAGGATGGTAAGGAAACTTTATGTCTTATCTCCAAAAAGAGTGAAGTTGCGTGGCTCGGCATCATAAAATGTCTCACTTAAATTTTAATAATCTTGAGATGCTTGTTAAACACAAACCGGTATCCGGACTTCCGGATATTCATTTTCAAAAAGATCACCTACGCCGCATGTGAAATGGGCAAAATTAAACGAGCATCTCATAAAACAAAAAGTGATCATTCTTGTACTAGACCTCCGCAATTATTACATGTGGATCTCTGTGGTCCAATTGCAATTCGAGTCTATACGGTAAAAAGTATATTACGGTACTAATTGATGAATTTTCCGGATATACTTGGCTTGCTTTTGTTCGTCAAAAGTCGAAGTCCCGGTGGTACTACGAATATGATGACCGAATTCGGGTTCTTCTACATCGAAAATTCGGCAACTTCGAAGTGATAATGGTACGAAATTCGGGAACGCCAAGCTTGAATCGTATCTTGTTGAACAAGGAATTACTCAAAACTTCTCTGTTGTTTGCACTCCACAACAAAACGGTGTAGTTGAACGTCGCAACGAACCTTGGTTGAAGCGACCGAACGATGCTCGCAGCCTTCGGTCTCCCAATTTACTTACGGGCCGAAGTCGTTGCTCTTGCTTGTTTCACTCAAAACCGTTCAATTATTGTCAAGAGGCATCTCAAAACCTCTTATGAGCCGATTAATAAAAGAAAACCATACGTAAAATTTTTTCATATCTTTGGTCGCAGATGTTTTATCTTAAACGACGAGAGATAATCTTGGCAAATTTGATCCGAAGTACGATGAAGCTAAATTTTTAGGCTACTCGTTAAATTCAAGAGCTTTCCGAGTTTTTAACTTACGAACAAAAGCGTTATGGAAAGCATAAACATTGACTTCGATGATAACACTCAACCGATTACGAACACTCTACCGAACTCAAGCTTAATACGTTACTTCGACTATCTTTCGGGTTCCGGAGAATCCGAGATTGATGCTATTTTTCATGATTTTACGGGCGACGAAGTTGTGTCGAAGCTATGTCACCTCCACATTTGCGGATACCGGATATTCTCCAAGCCTCGGGCATTACTCTCTCCGGTCCTCGCTTCTTCATTTCCTCCGACACGTCTATTTTTCCGAAGTTCCCACTACTACATCCGCGATCGGACGCTACTTCTATTCCATCATCCGAGGAGGAAACACAAGGACCGGTGACACAACGGATACCGAAGGACATACGAAGAAAATAAAGAAGATTTTGTGTTTCCAGATGAAATCATTTCGTCAAATGAAACAACCCATTCAATTTCTCTACCCAGAATGACGAAATGGACTAAATCTCACACACCAGATCTTATAATTGGTAGTCCTTCTGAGGGGGTCAGAACACGATCTGCTACTGCAAATGAAGCCTTCTTTGTTAATTTTCTTAGTATGATCGAACCTAAACGTGTACATGAAGCCTTAGTTGAACCAAGTTTGGGTGGATGCTATGCAGGAAGAACTACTTCAATTCGAAAGAAATAAAGTTTGGCGTCTTGTTCCGTTACCAAAAGGCAAAGTTGCCATTGGCACAAAATGGGTATTTAGGAACAAAAAGGATGAAGATGGAATTGTTGTCAGAAATAAAGCTCGTTTGGTGGCTAAAGGCTACTGTCAAGAGGAAGGTATCGATTATGATGAAACCTTTGCTCCCGTTGCAAGACTAGAAGCAATAAGATTATTCTTGGCTTTCTCTGCATACAAAAACTTCAAAGTCTACCAAATGGATGTTAAATGTGCATTTCTTAATGGATGTCTAAAAGAAGAAGTGTATGTCGAACAACCTGATGGTTTCAAAGATGCAAAATATCCAGAATATGTTTATCTTCTTGACAAAGCTTTGTATGGTCTAAAGCAAGCCCCAAGAGCCTGGTATGAACGACTATCTACGTTTCTGATCAGCAAAGGATATGAAAAAGGTAAAATCGATACAACTCTGTTCATCAAAAGAGGCAAAGGTATGTTAACTATCGTTCAAATTTACGTGGATGACATAATATTTGGTTCTACTCATCAAACAGAAGTTGATTTGTTTTCTAAGTTGATGGAAACTGAATTTGAAATGAGTATGATGGGAGAATTAACTTTCTTCCTAGGACTTCAAGTTAAACAAAGTACCTCTGGTATCTTTATAAATCAGGCAAAATATGTTTCTGACATGCTTAAAAAGTTTCATCTTCAAAACTCATCATCCATGAAAACACCCATCTCCCCTGGTATGAAATTAGGACCTGACTCCTCTGGTAAATATGTTGATATTACCAGCGACAGAGGAATGATTGGTTCTCTTTTATATTTAACGACAAGTAGACCTGATATTATGTTTGCCACTTGTCTTTGTGCTCGTTATCAAGCCAATCCTAAAGAGTCTCATTTGGCTGCTGTAAAAAGAATTTTTAGGTACTTAAAAGGTTCACCATCATTGGGCCTTTGGTATCCTAAAAATTCTGGATTTGATTTCTTGGGCGTATACTGATTCGATCATGCGGGTTGTAAGCTTGACGGAAAAAGTACATCGGTAGTTGTCAACTTCGGGAAATCGACTTATAAGTTGGACATCCAAGAAACAAAATCGCGTCTCCACATCTACGGAAGCGAATATGTTCTTCCGCTAGTTGTTGTTCACAAGTTATTTGGATGAAGACCCAACTCGAGATTATGGTACGATATACGATAAGATTCCCATCCTATGTGATTCTAAAAGTGCTATCGCCATTACGGAAAAATCCGGTTCAAAGCATTCCAAAACAAAGCATATCGATGTCGGTATCATTTCATCAAGGATCATGTCGAAAAGGGTACAATCGAAATGTATTTTGTTTCTACCGATTATCAACTTGCTTCGATATTTTCACAAAAGCTCTTGATGAGAGTCGTTTTAACTTCTTAATTAGCAAGTTGGGAATGCTTAATATGTAACAATGATTTCTTCAGAAGCATCCAGAAGCCTCTGCACTATTCTGACGATACTTCAGAAGTCATCAGAAGTCTCGATCTTTGTCTACGAACTCTTCGAATACTTCGAAGCCTACGAATTCCTCCGATTTTACGTTTCATAATAATATTCTTCTTTCAAGAAATATCATAAAGTACAGATTGAGAAACGCGGTACAGAAGCTACTACAGGGGGAGTTCATCATTCAAGGGGGAGCTTACCATTCAAGGGGGAGCTTACCATTCAAGGGGGAGTTTACTATTCACGGGGGAGTTTCGCAATGAAGAAGATATTCGTCTAAGTCTAACTCTGGTTAGCTGTCTTCTGATTTACTATTTTACTTAAATTTTATTTGAATCTATCTGCTCTGAGTTTCTCTTGCCGCCAAGGTCTCTTAGACTTTTGTTTCATTTCAAATTTTTTTAAAAAAAGTATAAATCAAGTCGACATGTTTTTCAACTTAATTTTCTATAAATTGATAATTCTTATAATTTCCATTAAATATATAAATTCATTCAACTCTTGCCTCCAAGGTTGTTTAAATCTATATGTTTAATACAAATTCTTCTTTATTATTCTTTTATAGAAACTAAACTCTCATGTGATTTTTGTTATCACTTGACTGATTTTTAAACTTAAATAAATAAAATTAAGATTAAATTCTGTGTTTATTCAATTAATTCAACATTAATTGATTAATTAAACAGATTTTTTTTTACTTTTGTTTATTTCTGCTTTTAAGAAAAATCGCATCTGCTACTAAATCATCATCACACATGTGTCTCGTCGTACACGTGTCTCCAATCGACACCCTGCATGTGTATACCCGCGTGCTTACCTCAGCTCAAATGAACCGTTTTTTGTTTCTCCCCAAACTGAATAACCCCTTCCCATTCTACAGTTTCTCTCTCACATAAAACCCCCAATTTCAACCTTCATCTTCTTCCTCGCAAATATTCCCCAATCAGTGTTTATTCTCAGTGCAAAGAAAAAGTGTTCTACTGTCAAGCTTTCAACAGTTCAAAATGGCTTCCAACTGTGCCCATCCTACCAACAATGATGAAGACAGAATCATCGATTCCACTGCTGATAGTACTCCCATTGTCAAACTGCCATTGAAGGCGAACAATGTGCAGGTACTGCTCAACCCTAATACTTATCAACCGGAATTTCGCATCATGATCGAGTTTCTACAACAGCACCAGTTAAATCGTGCCCTAACCCTAACCAACCCAAACATCCCTGAAATCTATGTCCAAGAACTGTGGCAAACAATGCTCATCAAAAATGATGAAACACTCGCCGGTTCTGTCACTCATCCTGAACAAGTGGAAATTGCTGTTCAAATTCCAATCACCAAAAGAAAACTCGCCAAATATTTTCATCTTCCCTTATCAGTGATCGAAGTCGACGGGCAAACCATTCCCAATCCTGCCCTAGAAGAAAACCCTTCTACAGAAGCCCTTCTAGCCTTCATCAATCTACTGGGTTACAATGAACCTCTTACCAGGCTGTCCGAATTCAGAAGAAAGAAGTTACCCCCTATGTGGAATCTACTCGTCTCCATACTCAACAAAAGCCTAACCTGCAAAATAGGTTCCTTGGATCAAGCTAGCCGAAACATTCTGACGATTATGTATGGGATGTTCTACAATCGCCCCTTGGACTATGCGAGTCTCATCTTCCAAGAGATTAAAGCAGCTGTGCATACTAAGGTGCTACATCAAAGTCAGGGGAAGCCACTACCAGCTCTCATGTTCCCACACTTTCTCTCCCTCATCACTCATCCTGCTATTGGGGCAATCGAAGCTCCCCTACTTCAGCCATTCTGCAAAATTGCATCAATGAGCTCCCATCGATCAACCATTGACAGCATCGGCTACTCTGCACCCAGAGAACTATCCAGGTACATGCTAAACCTAATCCCATCTAGCTCCTCTAATCTCCAAATCTATAGAAGCTCTATGGTTTTCTCAGAACAGAGAATTCCTACCCCAGAGCACTTAGAGCCAGGTGTAGGTGGTCAGGGGTCTGGTGAGCATGAGATTGAAAAAACTAGGAGTGAACATCCGAGTGCTTCTACCCATGCCGACCTTCTATTAAATGAAGGTACAGAAGATGTCCACAGAGACACATATGAGTGTTCCTCTCCAATTCCCCAAAGGGCAACCACAACTTCTGAGGTTGACGTCACCACGTCTCCACTCATTGACTTAGAACGACCCGATTCAAACCACCCGAAACCACCATTCGAGAGGATACTTCTTCTTCTTCGAATCAACTTCAACCGGGAAAGCACCTCCACTTCATCATCCTCCCAACAGGATGATGATGATAATATAAGAGTTCATTCGCCCCAGAACTCGCCACTTCCTTCACCACATGTTCATGTCTCCGTGACTGACATACCAGTAGGCACAGAGGATGCGTCCACATCCTCTCCTAGGATAGATGCTGATGAATTCCCATCAGAGGGGTTACAGCCTAGGAATGCACCTCTTACCGGAGTGTTTACACTTCATCAAGGTAAGCATACTGTCTTCAGCACCTCATCCTCTGATGATGAGGATACTGTTGAAAGCTTCGGTCGAGAACAACCGAAGAGGAGCACATGCATAACGACCCTCGGGGACGGTTGGAAGTCCTTCTACACTCAACCTCAAAACAGGTGTAGAAGGCCCCTCTGAACGCGAGGGTAAAGGGGCTCCATGTGTTGGAGATGCACCGGTTACAACTTCTGATTTTGTCACTAATGCAGCGTTCTTGGCATTTGCTGATCAAATTCAGAGATCTGTGGAAGATCTAAAATTATCCGCTACTACTAATCATTCTATTCTTCTGAGCCTTCAGATTCAAATTGAAAGGCAAAACTCTCTTTTAGCAGATCTTCAGCGACAAATGAGTTCCTCTCACGAAGATCAGAAGGCTTATCTTGCTGAACAACTTCTGCTCTTGAATAATGGTCTTCAAGCGAATACAGAGGCACTATCTCAACTTCCAGAATCTTTACGTGCCTCTGTAGACTACAGCTCTCTGGTGGCCGACATACAGACGCTTGTCAAGACCATCATCACTTCTGATGATCCCTCTGTGTCTACACTTGTCAAGAAGTCTGACCTTGCCTCTTTCCAGAAGCTTATTCTTGAGCGAATGTCGACCATCGCTTCAAAGTACTCTTCCAAGCCCTCCACATCGTCAACTGACCAGAAGCTTGCCGCTCTCGAAACTACTATCTCTCAACTTGTGCCTCTGGTTTCTTCTCTCGCTGAGGCGTTTACTTCCAAGAAGAAAGCCAAGGAAGAAAGGGCTTGCAGAAAGGCCGAACTGAAACGAAAACGTTCTGAGGATCAGGATCCTGATTCTCAGACGGGGGAGAAAGGTTCTAAGCCTAAGCAAGCCAAACAAACACCATCAGACACAAACACGAACACTGCTGACTCTTCAACGCCAACACCATCACAGCAACCCTCTTCTTCAAAACAAGTGCCACTCACTCCAACACCTCTGGCTACGCATTACGGTCCACTACCCGCAGATCCGAGCTAGCTAAGTTTATTCGGATCTTATGGGAAAAAGCAGAATCCCAAGCTCTCCGGCTGAAAGGGCTGAAGTAGTCAGAGCTCATGAAGAACGAGAACGAGCTAAAGCTGCAAAGGAAAGAGCTAAAAGGGCCAGAGAAGAGGATGAGGAAGTGTTCAGAGCTGAGAAAGAGAAAGCAGAAGAGATAATACGCCAGAGGCTAATAGTTGAAGAACAAATAGCGATAGAGAGGGTCGAAAAAGAGAACACGGAAAGAGAAAAGGCTAGACTTAAAGAAGAACTACGAGAGACAAGATTTTGAAGCCGAAGAAAGAGCAAGAGTCGGAAGCGAGAGGCCGCTCGAAGCGAAGGAGATCAGAAAAGAAGAATTTGATGAAAAATTAAATAAAGTTGGAAACATTGTTGGAAACATTGAACTTCCAACAATTGAAGTTGAGAAAAGGCACATGTATGCTCCAACAGATCAGAAGATTTATCTCATGATGCCTAACTTCGCCAACCAATACAATGTCGACGGTGAAGTTAAAGATAACTTCATGGCACATAAACAAGACAGAAAGACGATCTTCACTACTTGTCCCCGATTACAAAGATAACGACCATGAAACATAAACGGCTTCAAGATACACCCATTTGGTACACAATCTACGAGATAGTCGGATCAAACAACAAAAGTTATTACATATGTGATAATGATGTTGTCCATCCATCCAAGCGATCTCATTTTTCCGGAAGAATTTATGAAGACTCGGCTTTTCGAACGCAAAGATCCACAAGACCAGGTTGCCTACACTAGAATTATTACGTGTATGAAATCATACATTAGATACAAAAGGCGGAGTCGACTTCCAGTTGGATTAAATTTCAAAATGGATAATGCGGCTATCTCTCGCACCAAATGAGGAACTTGAAGGGATAAGCAAACTCGAGTGGGTAGACTTCTTACCGACCCGAGAAGAGGGAATCATCTTCAAAAGACCAAATAGAAAGAGCTTCTTTCGCATCAAAGAAGCTCACAAATACTCTTCTGAGGTAGTCTACATCATCAAGAGCTTTGCTGGCTTAGACACGACAAATCCAGAAGTTGCAAAGAAAATAGAGAAAAGACTTGATGGACTTCAGAAGAACAGAGAGCTTATCAATAATATTTCAAGTATCATCGCTGCTGTTGATCCACTCTGAAGAAATTTTTTTTTTGACTTCATACTTAGGGGGAGAATGTTAGATATTAAAGTATGAGTCAAAGAAGAGATGTCTACAAATGTCAACACACACTTCTTGTTATAACTAATTGTTGTTAGACGCTCCCTTTATGACACATGACACTTTGTAATTGGCTAGCATTTTGACTTTCTGTCTTTGTATCTATATAAATAGCATTGTATTGTGTTTGTAAAAAAAGTCGATTAATACATTTACATATTGAAGAATACTGTGCGTAAGTCATTTCATAATCTTTGTTCTTCATTCTGTTTACTGTTCTATTGATTTAAATTGTTAATTGATCTGCTTCCGCAATTCACTCAGATTCAATACTCTCAATTAACAATCAGTTTAAAGGAATCTGGAACCAACAATAATTAAGTTACTTATTATATATTATATAATATTATTCTATTTCGTATATTAAATATTATTATTGATGTTAATAAAAAATAATTTTCTCTTCTAAGCTATATTTTTAAATGAATTTAGAGAATTTTACGAAAATTCAATTTTAGAAAAAGTTTTGATAAATCTATTAAAAAAAACTAGAAAAGTACTCGTGCAATGCAAAGGAGATCCATTTTAATTTTTATATTTTATTTGATTTTTTGTCCTTATAGATATTATAATACGATTTTATTAGTTTTGAAAACAGAGATTTTATTTTTTGTGTACTTTCTTTAATTCAGTTTTTTTTAATTATAATTTAGGTTTAATAATGAAATAATATATTTTAGTTTAATAATATAACTTTTTTATAAATATAATAATTAAGTATTTTGTTAGAGCTGAATGATTATCCTAATTATATGTTAGATTTTTTATATTCAAAATTAGATGTTTATCTGTATAGTTAGTTACACAAATTTAAAATGAAGCTTTAATAATTTGTACCAATCCATGTATAACTTGTATTCTTGAATTTTAAGTAATTATGTTTTAATTAATTGTACCTATTGCATAATAATATATTTTAAAGAGTTTTTGTCAAATACTTTATAACATAGTATAGATAGGAAACAAAAATAATCCAAAATTTCTGTTTTTGATGGAGATGTAAGATTATCTACAACAAAGTTTCTATGAGTAGCTCAAAATAAAAAAATGAATAAAAAGTCATATTTAACTTCCACAAATTTATTTATTTTGAAAATTTTAAGATTAATCTATCATTGAAATATTAAACTCATTGTTTAACCACTTTACAAACGATTAAACTAACTTTTATTTATATATAATGGTGATTTTTAATAAAAAAATTTAAAACATTTTTTCCAACATATGTGATACTTTGAAATCAGTGAGTTATGATTTAAGAAGAATTCAAGACTCAGTTCTGAACTCCGATTTTATCATAACAACATTTAATATGAAAATGATAATTTCTTACAAATGTGATAAATTTTGAAATCGGTGAGTTATGATTTAAAAGGAATTCAAGACATGCCACTAATATTTGTATTCAAAATTCTATCTTTCTCTCAATTTTAAACTCCGATTTTATTAAAAGAGCTTCTTTATAATTTATTTAAAATGGAGAACGTAATCGGTCTAAATGTTTTTGATGTCCTAGGTAAAAACATTTATAAATGCCCCCTTAAAGAAACAATAAACTTGTAAGAGTTAGTAAGAATGTTGAATCGAGTCAATAAATCTACACAAAATGTAAACTTGCGATAACATAAAAAAAACTATGTTCAATAATTTATAATAAGGAGTGCTAATGACACCCTTTTAATAGGAGTGTGCATCGAATTTTTTGTACTTAGTAGAGGTTTTGATGTAGATACGTGTGAGGTGAAATTTATTTGTAGGGGTGTGTTAGGAATATATGTTGATTGTGTCAAAATAAGGAAAAAATAATTATCTTGTAATTATGGCAAGTCTATAATGCCTAAAACTCTTATTTTCCTTATCTCGTTAGTATTCCTAACAATATAAATAAAGGTCTTAGGGTGAACATTAAAAAAGAATTCGATAGAGAGAGAACCGAGGTATATGTGCTTTCATTGTAATCGATATCCTACAAGTAAGATATATAACATCGAGTATTCCTTATATTCTTGGTGTTCTTCGCGTTCTTATATAATATTCATGCGTACTTGATATAATCTGGGATCCAGAATTGGTATCAGAGCCAATCGATCAGAGTTTTGGACTGCTTCTAATCGATTTTATGGATAAATAGGTAAAACTCTCGATTTCTTCTGTTCTGTTTGTTGTCAATCATAACTGCAATAGCATCACCCGATATACATTCAAAAACCAACCTGTTTCTTCTTGTTTGCGTTGTTATAGAGTCTAATTACAGTAGCCTCTATCGACATATATTCAAAATCCAATTTTTTTCTGTTTGTTTGCGTTTTTATCGAGTCATTCATCAGTGTTTTTAATCGTCTTCCTAGTTATATTGTTTTTTGTCGTTTTGTTTGTTGTCTGCCTTTAGATTGTCGAGTTATTTCGAATTAATCTGTTTTTCTTATCAAGAAATCTGTGTTTTTAAGTTAGAACGCGTCAAACATTCATCCCGTTAAAGACTTGTTGCATCATATTACTCGAGAAGTATTCAAGCAGTTTATTGAATCCAATTTTTTAAAATTAAATTACTTTCAATTATTTTGCGTTACTTTTGC
Organism: Silybum marianum; assembly: GCA_036898165.1. Classification (NCBI taxonomy): domain Eukaryota; kingdom Viridiplantae; phylum Streptophyta; class Magnoliopsida; order Asterales; family Asteraceae; genus Silybum; species Silybum marianum. The sequence goes on along the minus strand of CM072536.1, from coordinate 25,034,931 downwards.
TGTTCTTTAACAATAGAAAACTCAGGATCTAGTGACTCCTGCAGCTTTTCTGGTTAGAGAATTCTCAAGTAAACATCATAACTCTGAGTAAGTTTGTTTTACACTTAATTGAGAAAATTAGAAACCCGAGAACTTAGTTGTTCTTGTCGATAAAAAGACTAGATAACTTCAGTTATTCTAGATCTTTTTAGTCAAGAATCCTTCGTTCTTGCTTTCTGATTTATCGGTTAAACAAAAATCAGGAAATCGATATCTTTGAATTCTTCCCGACTCACATTAGGTCGACAACTCTTTCTCAAAAAATTTCAAATCAAGTTTTCTCGTGTCCGTATAACTCGACATAAATTTTTATTGAGTCTTTAAGACTCGACATAAATTCTTGCCGAGCCCATCATAACCCCACAAGAATTCAATCAGCTTTTCTTGCGTCTTAGTTACCCGATAAACAAATCTTGTCGATTCTCATTGAGCCGACATCTCATCTTATCGAGTCAGCTTTACCCGACATAAATTGTTTTCGCCCCTAGCCTGTGGAGATAAATTTTACCTACGTTCATTGAAATCTTAGAATTTTTCCAAAACTCACTGATCGAGATCAAATCAATCAAGTACAATGTCTACACGCGAAGCTATGGCCATTGGTTCTGACACAAAACCACCAATTCTCTTCCGAGGAGAATACTCACAATGGAAAGATCGCTTCCTCGACTTCGTTGATAGGCATGATTATGCTGAAGAAATCATGTTTTCCATCAATGAAGGTCCACCACCTGTTCTATACCAGGAATGTCCAGCACTATACCAAACAATACTCCTCCTCTTCCGGCAAGACAAGAAATCAAGCCTGAATCCAAGTATACTGATGTTGAAGCAAAAAGAGCCAAAGGTGATCAACTTGCCCGATCATACCTACTTCTTAGTATCCCTAATGAGATTTACATGAGAATTGATAGCCATTGTAGAAGGGTTAAAGGAATGTAGGAACAAATTGAGAAGATCATGCTTGGGACAAAGATTGAAACCGAAATGAAGATCACTAATTGCATTCAAATTCCTTTTAAAAACATCCTATATATCAAATACCCCTTAATACAATATGAGGAATTCAAGGCTAAGGAAGGAGAAAGTCTTACGGACACTTATGAACGATTTGTCCATTTTCTAAATAAACTCAGCAAACTTGATATCCGTAAGACGAAAATCGAGAGCAATGTGAAACTTGTTAGCAATCTTCAACCTGAATGGCGTCGATTTGCCAATCAAATCAAACATAGCAAGTTTCTCGCTGAACTCGACCTTCATGAAGTTTATGAGACCTTGAAACAAGACGAAGAGGAAGTTCTTGAAGTGATGGAAGCCAATAACAAACTCAAGAAGCCTTCCGATCCAATCGCTCTTGTGGCCAAAGAAGATACAATCCCATCACGAAGCATCTCATATGATAACTTTCCAGATTTGGAAAACGAAGAATTTGATGATCCCGAGTTAACCCAATTTCAACCACAATTGGTTCTTCTCACTCAATCATTCCAACACAAATTCTCTCGTCGTCCCAACTCCAACCAACAAAGATATGCTTCGGGACCAAAGAACTTCGAACGAAAAGCAAGTTTCGAACAAAAGCCAAGGAAAGATGAAAAACGTCAACGGGGAAAATTTGAAGACAAGTTTAAAGGAGAAATGACCTTGTGCTACAAGAGCAATATTCAAAACTTACAAACGGAAAAGAGTGCGTTTAAAAATGAGAATTTAGACCTCAAACAACAAATTTCAGATCTCACGAGACGACTTGACAAATCCGAACGTGAGGCTGAAGATTTTTCATCAAAATATGAATTTGCCATCATCCAAAGAAACGATATTTTAGACAAGCTCAAGGACTTGGAACTTAAATTTTACAAATTAGGTCAAACCGAACAAACGATTCATTTAAATGCTCCGAAAAAGTTATGCTCGAAAGCGGGTCTAGGTTTTGAAAATCCCAAATGTTTGGCAAAGGCCTTATATAACATTCCGACACTTTATAAATTTGAATATCTAGACCTTGGTCCAGATTACAAAATTCAATTTATGAAGTCTCCTATCAAAGTTGAGAGACGGGAAGATTGGAATAGGAAGAACAATAAATTTCATCAAATTCCCTTATGCTATCTAACAGAAGTAGTAAAGGACTCTTCAAAAGGATCTCTTCCAAATAATTATTTTCCTTCCTATACCGACGAAGAACTTCACACCGAACCACCAAGTTTTAAACCTTACATTCCCACCTTATTTTTGGAAAAGAAAATCATTCAACTAGAAACGTTGTTGGAATCCGAACGTTCTTATTTGGAAAAGGAAAAAGAGGCATTAATCACCAAAATCCAAACTTTAGAAAACAAAGCTTTACAAACTCAAAACCCCGAAGCTGACACAACTTCAAATATTTTTTCATGTAAAGCTTTTGTTAGCTCATATTTGGATGATTGTGACTTTCCCACGTTTGTGATTGATCCAAATTATTGTCCTCCTAAACACAAAACTTCCCTCACCCCTGAACTAATAGAAAGGAGTTGGACGAACTTGAAGAAATGGATTTTCTCGAAGAAAACACAAATCTTTCTTAACAAAACTCTAAGGGACGTACAATGATTCGATTGACGACTTTGAATTTAATCCTACTCTTCCAAGTCATTAAATTTTTTTAGATAAAGGCAAGAAACCCATGGAAGTGGTCCAAGTTTTTCAAAATAATCCTAATGTTGAGAATAAATGTTCCACTAGTTTTTCAAAACCCACCTCATCTCAACATAAGGAACAAACCACTTTTTCTAAAAGGACTAAACCTTCTCAAACCGAAAATGCTAATAAACGTCCGTTTCATGTTTGAGCTTTACATCCTCTAACGACAAAGCAAGTTTGGGTCGAAAGAGGCAACCGATATCCAAAGTCCTCATCCCACAATAAAAACAATTTTACTTTTTCAAATGTTAAGAGAACCAATCACAATTTTCTATTTCCGTATACTATTCATTCGTTCCAACATTTAATATGCGTAATTCGTACAACTATCATCAAGTCAATACCTCTTCAAATAATCCTATTTATAAATAGGTTCCCAAAAGCCCCTTGACTATGGCACCTAAGTCCCAATACAAATGGGTACCAAAGGTTGCAAAGTCAACTAACCCCAAAGGACCCATTTACATATGGGTACCTAAATCTGCTTTATTTTTTTGCAGAACGATCATATGTGGTACTTAGACTTTGGATGCTCCAAACACATGACCGGTAGAAAGGAGCTTCTTGCCAACTACATTGAAAAACATGGCGGATCTGTACACTTCAGAAACAACCATTTCTCACCAATTAGAGGATATGGAGACATAATTAGCAATAATCTCACAATCTCTAAAGTATATGTTCAAGGCCTTAGTCACAACCTACTAAGTGTTGGTCAATTCTGTGACAATGAACTTAAAGTGAACTTTCGTTCCGAAAGATACTGGGTTAGAACCTATGAAGGAAGTGAGATATTAGTTGGATCTCGCAAGTCAAATCTCTACACCATCGACCTGTCAAAAGTTGAACCACCAACCGATGTGTGTCTAGTCTCCAAAGTCTCAAATGACAAAAACTGGTTATGGCATCGCCGACTCTCTCACCTAAACTTCAAAAATATTAGTAAACTCTCAAGTGGAGGGTTGGTCACCGGGTTGCCAAAACTTAAATATGAGAAGACCCACTTGTGCGGCGCCTGCGAAATGGGCAAGATGAAGAAAGTTTCACACAAGCCCAAAGTGGAACACAACACGACTCGTCCTCTTCAGCTCATTCACATGGATCTGTGCGGACCTATGAGGACTCAAAGCATTCACAGCAAGAAGTACGTTCTTGTTATGGCGAATGATTATTCTCACCATACATGGGTTAAATTTCTTCGCACAAAGGGCGAAGCTCTCGAGATCATCATTGCCTTCTTGAAAAACATTCAAGTTAAATTGGAGCTCTCCCTCCAAACCGATTTTAAGAACCGCACGCTCGACTCATTTCTCACCTCAGTTGGCATCTCTCATACGTTTTCTGTGGCTCGAACCCCAGAACAAAATGGTGTGGTCGAACGACGTAAACGTACGTTGGTCGAAGCTGCTCGCACCATGCTCGCTCATTCCAAACTACCCCACTATCTTTGGGCCGAAGCCATCAATACCGCTTGCCACACTCAAAACCATTCAATCAATAACAAGAGGTTTACCAAAACCCCGTATGAGCTGATCAACAAACGTGTTCCTTCCATTCATCACTTTTGTACGTTTGGAAGTGGGTGCTTTATTCTGAAAGATAACGAGGATCGTGGAAAACTTCATGTCAAAGCTGACGAAGCATATTTTCTCGGATATTCTCCAAACGCTTCTGCTTATCGGGTCTATATGAAGAATGCATGATGTGTCACTGAAAGCATTAATGTTCAATTCGATACAAAGGCCGAAATGGCTCCCGAACTCAACAGTTCTGCACTCCTACTTACTGGCGTAATAGCTTCCGAACACCTCAGTTCGGAACCTGTTCCTAACCCGTCTCATCCAAATCAAGCCTCCACGTCCAACAACGCCTCTTCAGATTTGGATGATTTATTCGAGCATTTCTACTCAGATTACTACGGACCATACACTGAAATTCCAAAAACCGTCATTGCACCAAACTTGGAAGTTGCCGAGACCATAAATCTTTCTAGACTGCCCTTATCTACGGAAACTGTCTCACCTGCAGCAACTCCAAGTACATATGAGTTGCCCGTAACTGCCGTAACTGCTCAGGTCCCCAATAACATCACAGTTGCCCCCATAAATACAAACACACACCCATCGAACCCACTTCTACAAAACCCAATTTCTTCACATGCGAACCCAGAACCAACATCCTCCCCCCCACCAATGTCGTCCTTCCGAACTCGCTCCAGCCTTAGAATCTGTTCAAGATCTTCCACTTGACACTTATGTGGATGACAATCCCGACCTCACGTCACTCCAACTGCTTCCTCATTCTAATAAATGGATCTGATCTCATCCACCCGATCAGATTATTGGAGACCCTTCAAAGCAAGTCACAACGAGATCTGCCTCAGCCAATGATTGCCTATTTTCTTCCTTCCTAAGCAAAATCGAACCCAAAACCATTGATGAAGCCATGTCTGATCCATATTTATTGTGGCTATGTAGGACGAACTCAATCAGCTTGAAAGTCTGAAAGTATGGCGCCTCGTTCCCTGTCCAAAGAACAATACCATCATTAGCACCAAATCGATCTTCAAAAATAAACAAGACGAGGATGGAATTATCATACGCAACATAGCACGGCTTGTCGCGTAAGGTTATCGTCAGCAAGAAGGTATAGACTATGACAAGACGTTCGCACCGGTTGCTCGAATTGAAGCCATTCGCATGTTCTTGGCATATGCGGACCCAAAAACTTTGTTGTTTTCCAAATGGATGTAAAGACTGCTTTCCTAAATGGTGTTCTTTGAGAAGAAGTATACGTCTCTCAACCTGACGGCTTTGTCGACTCATCAAAACCGAATCATGTCTACATTCCCGACAAAGCTCTCTACGGCCTCAAACAAGCCTCACGCGCATGGTATGACAGTCTCTCCAAATATTTGGTCAAAAACGGGTACTCCAAATGTAAGATCGATCATACACTTTTCATTAAAAAGGATGATGGTGATATCATGCTCATTAAAATTTATGTAGATGACATTATTTTCAGTTCAACTAACCCTTAACATTGCAAAAACTTCTCTGAACTCATGATTGCCAAGTTCAATGTGAGCATGATGGAAGTAATGAATTTTTTCCTCGGTCTTCAAGTAAAACAATTTTCAATGGGAATATTCATTAACCAATCGAAAAACATCTCGGATATGTTACATAAATATAACATGACGACCTGTACATCGATTGACACTCCCATGCCTCCAGGTTCAAAACTATACGTTGATCCTTTAAGAAAAGCGGTGGATTCTAAAACCTATCGGGGAATGGTTGGGTCCTTAATATATCTAATGGCTAGTCGCCCAAACATAATGTTTGCTACATGCTTATGCGCTAGATATCAAGCCTCTCCCAAAGAATCTCACCTTAGTGCCATTAAGCAGATTTTTCGTTATTTAAAAGGTACTACTAAATTTGGCCTATGGTATCCTAAGGATACGGGTTTCGAGTTAACTGGTTTTTCAGATGCGGATCATGCCGACTCCATGCTTGATTGAAAGAGCACAATGGGACATATTCAGTTCATGGGAGATAAACTAGTCAGCTGGACTTCAAAGAAACAATCACACGTCTCCACTTCCACTGCGGAAGCCGAATACATCGCTGCCGCAAGCTGTTGCTCACAAGTCATTTGGATGCGCACGCAACTCAAAGATTATGGCTTTTGGTTCAATAATATTCCCATCTATTGTGACTTAAAGAGCGCCATTGCGATATCCAACAATCCAGTACAACATACCAAGACAAAACATATCAACGTCCGGTACCATTTTATTAAAGACCATGTCGAAAGAGGTCCAATCGAATTATATTTTGTTAATACGGAAATACAGCTTGCCGACTTGTTCACAAAGGCATTGGATGAGAAACGCTTCCAATTTCTAGTGTCCAAGCTGGGCATGCTCAATCTGAAAACCTGATTCTCAATTAGGATATTTAAAACTTCACAAAAAGCCCATTCAAGTTTATCTGCACATTCAGCCTTTAGAGTGAATCTTCAGTATACTTGAATTCACGTTTTGTGAAATTTTAAACTCTTTAAAAATATTATGTATTTTCATAGTTTTTTCGTTGTCGTACATTTTTCATCATGTGTGTGTATTTTAACTTTATAGATATTTTGATGTTTGTCATTCTCATTATTTCAGTTTTCAAGGGGGAACAGTAAGGTAAGCTTTTCGTAACTCGCATAATCTTAGGGGGATCTAAGTTTTCTTATCTTAGGCACATTTTAGGGGGAGCACTTAAATTTTTTTCCAAATATATCTCTCATCTCACACCCTAAGGGCTTGATATCCCAAGCTTGTTGGCTCTATAGGACTCAACATGTGAAGATGTCGAGTTACTAATGCTCGACAAGCCGACTCTGTTTTGTCCTTGGCCCAAACACATCATGCCACGTGTCTTTGGCCCACTATTTAAACTCGCGGGCCCCACAAGTACTGTTTCATTCACAAATTCCTATTTTCCCACCTTTTCTCTCTAAACCTCATCCGAGCACTCAGCAATCTAGATTTTTTTTTCAAAAACTTCGATTTATGCAAATCTGATCACATCACCAGATTCGTAATCTCTTCTTAATCATCTTTAATACTTGCACTTTCCTGTTTTAATCGCTGCATACGTATCAATTTACTGGTAGACTGTCGGTCCGATTTTTATTCTTTTTGATGCTTCTGGATTGAATATGGCAATATGATTAGTTTTAAAAGTGTTAGGCGATGTCCATCGAACCTATATCTAAGATTAAATCTCTCTTAAATGATTTTTGGAATCTGGGTTGATCATAGTTCATGCTTATCGCCTAACCAACACTTAGGATTTTTTATGAATTTTTGGAGACTAGTCGAGTCCCTTGGGTCCGACATGTTTTCTTGTCGCATAAAAAAGAATAGATATTTCTTACTAAGGCTTTTTGTCGTGTCCCTCATACTCGACATGATTCTTATCGGCTCGTCTTAGTTGGCCTTTAATTTTATACAAGTCTTTATGTCGACCTAGTTAGGCCCAACATAAATGTATATCGAATCCTATAGGTTCGACATATTCACTTGATCTTTCTTAAAGCCTCTTTAAGTGTTTATCTCAAACGTATTTTATTCGACATATATTTATCTCGCCTCCTAAACACTTGACATATTCCATTTCTCTTTCTTAGAACATCTTAAGTGCATATATATCGACCCATTAAGACTCGACATAAATTTATGTCGCCTCTTTATTGTGCGACATATCTCCTTAAAAGTTGCTTATCTAATCTTAAGTATTTATCTCGACTCAAATAGACTCGACATATACGTATGTAGACTATTATAGACTCGACATACTTACTTAACTTGTCTTGGAAAACATTTAAGTGCATATATCGATCCAACTTCGATCGACATCTATTTATGTAGATTCTTCAAGGCTCGACATCCTTTCATCTTCAAGTCTTATCTGTTTCAATCTTGTCGACTCCTTGATACTCGACAAGACTGATTTCTAGATAGCACGTCGCTCGACATCATTTTATATCGAGTATCACCTCAGATTCATGGCTCGACATTTATAATTAGCATTTTTTTTCCTATGGCATATTTCAATCTATACCTTGAACTGATCGTCTCTCTATTGTTTACTAACTTTGAACTTTCAGTCTCAATGGCGGCTATTCAAGATCCTAATCTATCGGATGACGAGCACCCCATGCCTTCAGAACGATTCACTGCCCCAAGCATTAATGTGGAAAACCGAGATGACGAGTTAATGCCACCTACAGAAAAGAAGAAATTTCAACCTAACAACCATCGTCTAGATTTTAGCATGAATCTTGAGCATCCTGTAATAATGGAAATCCTATAGATACATCCCCTTTGGTTTGCTTTCTCATTAGAACAGCGCATCCCTGCATTTTATTTCCAACAATTCTGGTATACTTTGACGTATCATTCGAATGAAGGCAACCATCACTTTACGACACAAATAGATGACTACGTGATCGGCTCACGCCATCTAGAATTCGCAGCATCCTTCGCCTGTCTGTCTCGGATGCAAATGAAGATCCCGTGAATGAAGATGACTTGTGCCGAGACCTCCATGCCTTGTGATTCAATTCTGAATTTACAGCTGTCGGTCAGTTCAAGCGAATGCATCTGCCGCAAATCTGGTTCAACCTATTCTCGCTTATCAATTGCTGTCTGACGAGTAAACACACCGGCATGGATAGAACCAGCACAACAGTACTACAGATATTCCATGGAATTATATACAACTGTAACTATGGCTACGCGACGCTAATCTGGTTTGATTTTGTTGAATTCGTCACAGATAAAGGAAACTCAAGGAACCGTCAATTTCTACCTTACCAACGGTTCCTCCAACTGTTTATCCATTCAATGATGTGCACCCGCCAAGAAATTCCATGACGTGCAGGTAAGCCACTCGGTACTACTTACACTCAAAATTACCTAAAGCTCAATGATACAGCGTTTCCGTACGTCATGCCCATACCCGAAGCCTTATTTGCCCATGCTGATCAGCACATACCTAGTGTGATAGCGTATAGGGAGTGAATCGGCTTAATGGCTCCTCCAATACCGGATGAGCCTGCCCAAGAGCCAAACCGTGAGGAACAACATGAGATAGGTAGGGTATTAGAATATATGAGCAGGTTCAGGATCAAGGGGATCCTGAACAGGGCGTTGAGAAAAGAGAAGAGGTGAGGGGATTTGATGAGGGAGGTGTGTCTGATCAGCCTATCCCTACTATTGCTGAACCCACCATTCCCATTCCACCTCAACCACAAGCTACAACCATAATTACTTCTACTCGCATCCCATGACTCAAAATTCGAGTTCGTCTCCCATCTTCACCATCCGACACCGAAACCGAAGATACACTTGAGCTCCATGACAATTCAGCAGATCTACGACCGAGATGTCGCCGAAGAATTTCAGCTGCGGATGATGCAGTACACAGAATCGGCCGCCAACCGTCCATCCAAGAGTCATCTTCTGATGCAACTAACTCGGATTCCGTGGCTGAACCATTTCACCAATCCTAACCCCTGTCTGACACCATACACGATCATTGATCGTAAGCGGGTAACAAACCGGCTTAAAAGCCCAAAAAAGAAAATTGACCCTTACCTTCCATCAAAGAAAGAAAAAAAATAGGGTCTTGGATCAATAGAATCCTCCAATTGCTAGGGATCTGCGAAAGAGTGGAAGAGTTGGTTACGAAGCAACAAGAGGGGGTTCCGGAGGACCTCGTTACTGCTATCTTCGAAGAATTGCACGGGGAAGGTATCCGTATAGAAGGAGTTAAGAAGCTTCTTTGGGGTTTTAAGGCGGTTTGTTATCATCTTGAGTCACTTTTGGAGACATAAGGAGAACGAAGGGAGTTTCAAAGTTAGAGTGAGTGAAGGGGAGATTAATATGACTGAGAGTGAGATTCCTATCCCCTCAAGCTGGGTAACTGCGTCCTTTGCTGATACTCATCCGTTGGGTACCGACATTGGACAAGACGTTGTGGACCCAAAACCGCAAGTGCACACCTCATTGCTGCGGGTCTAGCTCCTTATCTAGATCCCCTCCTTTCGGATGCATAGCTATTGAAACAAGAAGTAGCATCCCGCCTAGTTCGAGTTTAGTTCAAAGCACAGTGAGTCTAGAGCCCCCTAGGACACTCGAGTCACTACACACCGTCGATCTTCGTGACACGGTCGGAACTTCCATAATGATGTCATCTATTGACATTCCACGAGGATTGGAAGGAAATCCTACCAGTGCTAATATCATGCCAACACTGAACGTATGATTCAACTGCGGTGACAACGGGTGTTCTAAGGGACCCCGATTTTCCCCATACAAGTGTTGCTCCACAAACAATCCATGTCAACCCGGATATGCAATCATATGTTGATGCTTAATTTCAACGAGCTCAAGAAGCCATGGACGCCCACGAAGCCCAAATGCGTCTTCTTTTTAGCAACAATTTGCCTTTCGATTCCGGTACAAGGGCTAGTCAAACTTCTCATGCCAGTACATCTAGACCGAGTACCAGTCGATCACCACCTTTATATATTGATTCATCCTCTGAATCTGACTCCCAATCCGAGTCTGAGCCCCGCTTTGCTTCTGAGCCCCGACCGCGACCTTCTTCTCCAAGGAAATCCAGTTCAATAATGATGAACTATTGTCTATGCTCTTGGCGAATCTACTCGCGGAAGCTAAATCTCGTGGTCTCCCTGAAGATGAACTCACAGGCCTTCTTCGACGTAATCTTGTCATTCCGACGGTTACTCGACATGAGTTTGATGGCTTCAAAGCACACGTTGACCAGAAATTTACTGCCATTAAAACTCAAATAAAGGAAAGTGAAGAGATCATACTTGGCGCTGTAACCGCTCTTCGCCAAGAGATAAAGGAGTCATGCCAGCCTGCTGAACGCTTTAAGCGCCATCAACCTGATTAGGACGATCCGGAATCCGGTCTTAATCGCCCTGAGGGGGAGACACGATGCCGGGTAACAAGAGCCCAAACTTCGGTAGGACAAGCCTCTACGAATGCTCCTGGTACTTTATCATCTACTCCACCAACTCGTCAGCAAGCTCATCCACCTCCCATACATCAACAAGAAAATCAGCCAACAGTTGAAAAGCCTACGGCCGATTTTGACTTTGGGAGTATGTCTCGTTGAAAAGCCTACGACCGATAAAGGAGTCATGCCAGCCTGCTGACCGCTTTAAGCGCTGTGGAACTAGAATCAATTAACGATGAACTAGTCAATGTTCAGACTTTGCGAATCAAGTAAAACACCGGTTCAAGGATCTATATGCTCCGGTATTGAATGAAGAAGATTATGTGAACTTACAGCATACAAACTTGAACTATCAGCCGAGATCTACTATTGAAACAGGGTTACTGCCTCATCAGATATGCTGGGAAAGAATGCTCAAGAGTCATAACTCAGAACGGGTAAACCAACAAATCAAAGTGCCCTATCTTGAAGAAACCATGCACGAGATATTCGTTGGAAAGAAGAACCCGGATGATCTTTCTCACATTCATCTCATCACTGAAATGGATGCCGATCAAGTAAGAGAGTATGTATGGCTGTTAAAAATGAAAGCAAAGAGACCGGAAGAAGTAATGTCAAGACACAAAATTGTTAACATAAAAAATAAGCTATGACAAGGTGTTTCAAGTAAAGTTTCCTACTTTCAGAGTTTTGCGAGAAAATGGCAAGGAGTACTACATTACTGAAGCTGACTTTGCCAACATTGATGTGATCGACATGGAGACGTTATACATCGAGCTGCGAGATAAACCAAAGAGGTCATTCGACGAGCAAAGAGCATTAAGACCCATCGTGAGACATGTTAAAAAAGAACTAAGATACAGCTACCTTCATGATCTACAACGGGGAATCGAAAGTCAACAGAAGAAGGTTTATCTGGCTAAACCTAATCAAGACATCCCCGACCTACAAAAATTGGATGTTCTAACCATTCTTACCATGCCAGCTCACGGTGTTGTGTACATGAAGATGAATGGAGAAAAACGGTTCCTAAGATTCAATGAGATAACTGCTTATTCTGATGGTACGTTATGGGGAGTCATAAATAGATTGTATGCGGAGATAAGTTCAGATATAAAGAAGCATATACAGTTAAAGCCGGATCAAAGAAAGAAGATTTTTGGAGCAATGTATATTATCGACAAACGCATTATCTATCGCCAGAATTTAAGGAGATTTGAAGGCATGTTCGAGCTTAGGAGATAAAGATTTATTTTTCCAGGAGATTGTTAGGAATATATGTTGATTGTGTCAAAATAAAAAAAAGATAATTATCTTGTCATTATGGCAAGTTAATAATGCCTAAAACTCTTACTTTCCTTATCTCGTTAGTATTCCTAGCTATATAAATAGAGGTCTTAGGGTGAACAATAAATAAGAATCCGATAGAGAGAGAACCGAGGTATACGTGCTTTCATTGTAATCGAAAAGTTAACATATAATAGCTTTAGCTAAATGGAAAAGTTGTCTAATTTTTATAAAGAAAGTTGCAAGTTCAAGTTTTCTTACATGCAAAAATATTGCCTTACATTTTTTAGGAACAACAACTTGGATTAGTGCTACTTGGGCCAACTCTGGGCTTTGATGCCTTTGGGCTCTTGTTGCCCTGGACGACAACCCACTTTGCTCAACCTTTGGGCCTTTTCTGATGGAGAATCAAAATTCAAAATCTCAAAAAAATACTACATTCAACTCCAACATTTTCTTTGTTTTGGATATTACAACATTCATTATATTATTAAAATATTCTATATTTCTAATAAAATATATTTATCTCACCTAAACATTTAATTTCAAATTTTGTTATTGATGGAATATAATAAAAGAAAGTTTTTTTTTTCTCATGGTAATCAATTTTAGAGATTTCTCCAAATTTGGAGATTTTTTTCTCTCTCTCATTTTCTCCATTTTGGAGATTCTATTGAAGCAAATATTTGCTCAAAATCTTTATTTTCTTCATTTTGAAGAAAATATTAGAGATGCTTTAAGAATTTTTTCCTCGATTAATTTTTGTTTATTTTGATGGGATAGAATTTAAAAAAAATCTCCCTATTGGTCAACATAAATTTTTAGGAAAATATTAAAATTTAGAGATTGTTATCTTATTTTTCATTATTTTTTATAATGTCTTTCATTTAGATAATCTATTTGTGTAAAAAAATTCTTTATATTTAAGGATCTATAGAAGATGTTCGAAACATATGTGTGATAAAATATGTGACGACACTACAACAAAAGGCACCTATTAGAACGCCTATTAGCGTCCTAAAAAGCTACCTAATAGGACACTTATTTTATAAGACCAAAATTATGGGCGTCCTAACTAAAGGCGTTACAAAAAGTTTTAAAACAAAATTAGGTGACCTAAAAAATTATATGATTTTGAAACCATTTTAAGCGTCCTATAAAATGTTTTATGTAACGCAAAAAGTGTCCTAACAGAGTATAAAATAGGTCCCTTACAGGCGTCCTAAGAAGTGGTTTTATAGGACAAAATTAAGTGTTGCAAAAAGTCTTGTATTAGTACCAAAATGCGTGTCGTAACAAGTTTTATAATTATAAAACAAATTCAAGGGTCCTACAAAATGTATTATGCGACGCTAAAAAGCGTCCTAATAGGGTATAAAATAGGTAACTTTTTGTGGTCCTAATATACGTTTACCTACCATTACATTTAGAATCATATATGAGTGTCCTAAAAAGTGGTTTTATAGGACAAAATTAAGTGTCGCAAAAAGTCTTGTATTAGTACCAAAATGCGTGTCGTAACAAGTTTTATAATTATAAAGCAAATCCAAGGGTCCTATAAAATGTATTATGTGACGCTAAAAAGCGTCCTAATAGGGTATAAAATAGGACACTTTTTGTGGTCCTAATATACGTTTACCTACTACTACATTTAGAGACGCATATGAGCATCCTAAAAAATGTCTTTATAGGACGCAATTCAATGTCTCAAAAGTACTAATATTAGCACGATATGTGCTAAAAAGTTTTATCCCTAGACAAAAAAATTTGTAGAGACCTATGGCACGTATTATTTTTCAAAAAAGATATACAAGTCATAATAGTTTGAGTACTAGTGTTTAGTATATCCCAACACATGTTTTATCTTTATGGCGAAAAACTAAGTAATCAAATACTATAAATCTTCGTCAAGCGTCATCACGGTAATACATAATATCATGTTTCATCCTCGGGCACCACCTACGGTTCAAAAAATAGATGGTAGTTAAAAATTATATATATATATATATATATATATAACTTCATAAATTTTTTAGAAATTTGAAAACGTACTGATACAAAAGGGCGAGGCCATGCAACAGTTGCTCCAAGGGCATCTTCAATTGTAATGAACAGACCATATGGTCTCACCAGTTGTTCCCTCTTTTTAATAGCAACTATTACATGTGCTTCACACCATTCTGGTCCAATCTCTTCACCCCCAACCAGCTCATCTGGATCTAAGCTTCTGACCCTTGCTTTTACTACAATCTCCATCGAATTTACAATGCTTTTAAGATAAACCTCAGTCCCAACCTAAACAACAATTTAACAAACAGATTAATACAGAAAAAATTCAATTCCCACAAAAAATAGTTGTTGTTGTGAACAACAGGAACAAGAGGGGCAATTAATCCACATAGACAACAACTTTATCCCTACAGGACTTAGGTCCTGTTTGTTAGCAGCTTAATGAGCTTAATGGAACCCACAACTTATCCGATCAGCTATACAACTTTATCCATGCAAGACTTAATGGAAAACCAACCAAACAGCCCCTTATAGCTTAATGGGACTTAGGACCTATGTGTTAGCATCTTATTGAGCTTGATGGGACTTTAATTCACAGTGACAACTTTATCCATGCAGGACTTAATGGAAAACCAACAAAACAGCCCCTTACAGCTTAATGGGACTTAGGACCTGTGTGTTAGCATCTCATTGAGCTTAATGGGACTTATTAATCCACACGGACAACTTTATCCATGCAGGACTTAATGGAAAACCAACCAAACAGCCCCTTACAGCTTAATGGGACTTAGGACCTGTCTGTTAGCATCTTATTGATCTTGATGGGACATTAATCCACACCGACAACTTTATCCATGCAGGACTTAATGGAAAACCAACCAAACAGCCCCTTATAGCTTAATGGGACTTAGGACCTGTCTGTTAGCATCTTATTGAGCTTAATGGGATTTATTAATCCACACGGACAACTTTATCCATGCAATACTTAATGGAAAACTAACCAAACAACCCCTTACAGCTTAATGGGACTTAGGACCTGTCTGTTAGAATCTTATTGAGCTTAATGGGACTTATTAATCCATACGGACAAATTTATACATGCAAGACTTAATGGAAAACCAACCAAACAGCCCCTTACAGCTTAATGGGACTTAGGACCTGTGTGTTAGCATTTTATTGAGCTTAATGGGACTTATTAATCCCCATGGACAACTTTATACATGCAAGACTTAATGGAAAACCAACCAAACATCCCCTGGTCTTGTTTTTATTTTACACAGACTTTTATTAAGTATAATTTGAATATATTAGTGTGATAATTATAATTAAGTATTATGTAGACCGAATGCAACCAACCGAATCATCACATAATCTATTTAAAGCAAGACTTTTCATTTTATAAATATCCTAGTATACTTTTAATAAAATTATCATGAATTTAAGTTTATGGTTTGAAACATAATTTTATTTTTTATTAAGCAAAAACTAACCACATTCTTAGTTGATCAGTTATCAAAATAACTAAACAAGAAATGTGTGTGTGTGTATATACACACACATACACATAAACATATATCAATGGGAGTGGTTTTGAAAGATTAAGGGGTCGTTTACCAAACTTTTATTTATCATGTATCGCTTATTTTATCGGATGAATACAGCAAGGACCAATAATCTTACATGGTAAGAGACATAACAAAGACCAACTATCTTACCCGGTTAGTGCTTATCGGATAATAGAGTAAGGTATTGTTTGTTAGCAGCTTAATGAGCTTAATGGAACCCACTTGGCTTAATGATATAGACAGTCGCTTGTTTAGTAAGCTTATAGGCGGGAGCTTTATATAGAAAGCCAAGTTTTTTTGCTAAACATGTTTCTCCCAATTAATTCACACAGACAGCAGCTTTATCCATACAAGACTTAGGTCCTGTTTGTTAGAAGCTTAATGAGCTTGATGGGACTCAACTATACATGACTGTTTAGTAGTGGCTTAATGATATAGAAAGTCACTTGTTCAGTAAGCTTCTAGGGGGGAGCTTTATGTAGAAAGCCAAGTTTTTTTTTTCTAAACATGTCTCTCCCAATTAATCTACACAGATAGCTTTTTCCATACAGGACTTAGGTCCTCTTTGTTAGCAGCTTAATGAGCTTAATGGAACCACACAATAAGTTTTAGATAGACATACCTTTAGAGGTTGAGGTTTGGTAGCTACTTTGGGACGATGTTCTGATGTCACCGGAACACTTGAAGCACAAGAAGCATTTTTATTTGATTCTCTCATCTCTAAGATCATAGCTTTTACAAACTAATATCAGTTTAAAAACTAATCAAAAACTAATATCAGTTCAAGATAAATTCCAATTTGAGAATTCAAAGCACAAGGGCAACAACCAAAATGAACAAGCAAAATACCTTATCTAATACAACAATAACATTTACTGCAGGTACATTACGGTTCAATAAAGTGGTTCGAACAAATGATGCATTCGCCAGTCCAGTGAACCAAAAACACAAGGTTTGGGCCCTCTAGCAGTCTGTCTTCCTGATCTGTTGGTCCCAAAGGAGTCTACAAGAGTTCAAAGGGTATAGAAACAATTTGTAGAAGGGGGGGGGGGTTGAATACAAACAGATAGATTTTTTCATTTTTAAATAAGTTTATATTGAATAAACAAATTTACAGTTACAAGCGGAATTAGAACAAGTTAAATAACCTATTCTATTGTAACTTAAGAAACACACAATTTTGATGCACAAGAAATTAGAAAGAAATGAAGCAGAGGTTCAAGGAGAGTAAGTAGCTTGCATGGGGATGAAGAAGATATCTTCATCTTATTAATACCCGTTTGCATATCATGCAAGACAAAAGGTATATTCCCACGTGTCAAGTTTTCATAGAAAGCTTGTCCTTTGTCCAAAAAGCAGCCATGCTTTGGCCGAATATGAACAATACCATATCAGATTTGATGGGGACATAAGAGACAACTCGTACGTCCTTTTCTGACATAGTATAAGGTTTTGACTTTTGTGCATCGAGGATAAGATCAATTTTAATCTCGTTTGAAGTCTTCACTTGATCGCTGAACTTGAAACTTCAAGGATGAACTTTCGAAGTGTCGCTGAGACTTCACAAGATTTCACACTGATTTAGATAATCCTTACTTTCACTGAACCACTTCAGATCACTAGCTGATTATCTCTTTCTTCAGCTTGGACTTCGACTTTCGCTGAATGTTCTTCTGGTGTGATAGCTGATCTTCAGGTCTTCAGAGATAGACTTAAGGTTCCTGAGATTTCAGCGATCGCTGATGGCAATCAGCGTATGCTATCATTGAAATGAACTTGAGTCTATAAATGGGATTTTCACTGAGTACATAAAGGAATCATATTCAAATCACTGAGAGGAGTTATGATCAACAATCTCCCCCTATTTGATTATGATTAAGCAATAAAAGAAAATTGCTTGAAGAGATTTGTAGGGACTTGAAAATTTCTAAGTAAAAGTTTTAAGAACAAATTTGTGAGATATTTTTCAGCTATTCTATTTGAACTATTGAGTTTCTTTTATAAGGTTATGAAATCTCAAGTTACAAGTAAAGGCTTTAAGTACATTCACTGATTTACTTTTCAGAGTGAAAACAATCAGCGAGTTAAATTTGTAAGAAAGAATAGAACTCTTAAGTTCGTTGTCCCATTTACTATTTTGAGGGATCTTTCAGCACACAAGTGGAGTAGAGTACTTCATTTGAATTTCATTATCAATAATCTGAAGAATTACAGGGAAAAATGAAATTACAAATATAAAGTAAAAGTACATTACACTGAAGCATTAAAATAAAGGAAATAGAAAAGCTAATCAGAGATACGCTCATGTCTTCTTTGTAATTCCTTTTCATAGATCATCTTCTGCCTACTCATCAGAGGGGAGTTTGACCAACAGTAGTGATGCATGATCTTGATGAAAGCTGAAGGAGCCTTGCTTACTTCTGAGTTTCTGAAAAGTCCTAAGATCCCTTCATTATCCAAATAAACCATACCTGGTTCAGGGAGTGTGATGATTTCACTTTCTTCATGACGTCGATCTTGAGGGAGCGAAGAGTTCAACATTGAGACATCAGGGATTTCCAGGTGGCCAAGAATGCTTTCATAGTTGAACTTAGTTTCATGCTCATTCTTTGAAGAGGAACCACCTACAGACTTTCTTCTTTTTGAAGTTTCAGGGAGAGGAGGGATTTGAACTAGTTGAGACATTCTCTGCAAGAGTTGATCCAGTGCTTGTTCTACCACGTCTTTGAATTTTGATTTGGAACCCTGAATGGCATCTCTGATTTCCAGCCATTCAGAGTATCCAAAGAACTTTAAGAATTTGCTTCTTCTTTTTCACATCTCGTTTGTCTGTACATTCATACGTACACTTTCAGACCATATATTTTGGAATATCATCCTTCAATAATCTCACAAACGATTTTGGAGTCAGACCTTCGATAGTTGAATCTTTCAGAGCACCAGCGCAGTTCTTCTTCTCTGTGACGGGTTTCTTCTTCAAAGATGGCACTAAGAATCTTCTCTTGAGGAAAAATTGGATCTACGTCGATGTTCTCTCTGACTAGTTCCTTCTGCACCAGAGCTTCAGCAAGTTGTTTACTTTTCTCATTCAACTTTCTTTTTGCTTCTTCTCTGGCAGATTCTTCCCTGAGAATCTTCCTTGCGAGTTCAAGATCGTTTTGAGTCTGCTTCATCTTCTCATCCCTGAGTCTCTGTGCTTCCAGAGCTTGAGCTCTCTCTTCCTTTGAAAGAAAATAAAATTCATCCACCATGCTGATAGGTACAGGATTTTCAGGTTTAGTGAAGGGCTTCTTTATTCTTTTTGCATCAAGCTCCTTTAAAAAATTTATTATCCTTTGTTCTTCCTCAGGCTCGCTTATTGGAGATCTCTGTGCGCGCCGTCTTGGAATAAGCTCTTCTTCATCTTCAGAGTCAGAGTTAGTTATATACACAAACTGATCTTCAGATGAAGGTTCCTTCCATGAAGTAGAGTCCTTTGGGGGACTAGACTCACTGAGAATGGGAGAAGGTGAGAGAGCTTTGTCAGAGCCAAAACTTGGAGGAGGGAAGGATGGATATGTAGGGGGTTCAGAAGCTGGAGAGATATAAGTAACAAGAGGAAGGGTTACCTCTACAGTGGTCTCCCCCTCAGAGATAGGAATGGTGGCATCAAGATCCACCACCTGCTTTCCTTTGCCTGATTGGCTGGACGGCTCCTGAGAAGGAGTGTGTCCGTCCCCCAAAGGCTCTGAGTAGTTGATTTCAGGCATGAAGTTTCCTGGTCGACTTCTCTTGAAATGCTCTAGGGCACCTGGAGGGAAGTCATCATCGTCATCATCATCAACCCCCTTGTAGATGGGAATTGGTTCATATTCTTCATCATCATCATCATCATCATCTTCTTCTTCTTCATCGTCTTCATCATCAGCAGCGACGACTGAGGGTTCTTGTTGATGGATGTAGGGAGATATCGGTGTGCCTGGCATGCGGTCATTGGCCTGACCGATTATCTCATCAGCGATCTCCTTTGCACATCTTTCCCCCTCGATGTTGTCAGCGGGGAGCACGTGCACAGCGATAGTCTGACATTTGAACCAATGTCCTTGAGCGAGTCTGAGTGCAGGGACTGATTCGTTAGAACATCGCCCAAGGTCTTCCTGTCGTCAGAGGTGAAAGAGGGGCCAACACCAGATATTCTGGTAAGCTTGTCCATAATATCAGCTTGAGTCTTTTGAATAGACTCAAGCACTAGGCTTTGGGTTTTGAGAGCAGAGGCAACCGCATCGATGGCCTGAGAGTTTCCCCAGGTATCAACCTTGAGTCCCTGGATATCGACGAGCATATTGTTCAACGTGGTCTTCATTCCAGGTGTTCCAGCCACTGTCTGGAAAATATATTCAGCAGATTGCTGAAGATTATCCACCCTAGCCCTGGTTTGAGCACACTCATTGACAAGAAAGTCAATGGCAGGGAAGGTAGGGTGTGGAAGACTGATTTTCGGAATCTCCGCTGAAAAGGGAGGAAGCTTGGCAGTGATCTTCTCCTGTTTGACCCTTCGAGCTTCTTCAGGGGACATTGGGCGCTGGACACCTTTTCCTTTGCTTCTTGGAGAAGCAAGCTGAGTGGAGATGGTGGTTGCTGACGTCTGTGGGGTCGTACCTGATGACAACATAGACAGAGCAGCAAAGAAGAGCTCTGGGTTAGAAGAAGGATGATCCAAAGACTTGGTATGTAACCTAAGAGTATCGTGAGGATTACTCTTGGGTGCAGCAAGTGCAATGCCAATGTCTTGAGGATCATTTGCCTGTGTCTGAGCATGCCTGAGAGAGGTATGCTGAGGCCCTGTGTTACTGGCTTTCCAAAGTTCAGATTGTCGAAACAAAGTTGAAGTTTGAATAACGTGCATTTCAATATCATCAGAGATAGGGGAAACTATCTCTGAATCACTCATTGATGTGAGGACCAAAGAAGAAGGGGTAGAAGAAGAAGAGAAGGCAGTGATAGTCTTACCTGGTGTAGCTTCAGTGGAGCTGACTCTAACACTTTCAGTGACCGGAGTCGCTGAAAGTGGGGGTAGCATTGAAGAAGGGACAACGAACTCAGATGCCGTTGTCGTAGCAGAGGTTGGCAGAGACGTTGGTAGTACGCCAGAAGCAGAGTGGCCAGTCTTTTGAGAGACTGCCTTGTTGGATTTCTTTGAAGGGGGTAAATGGGCGATGGTCTTTTTGTGACCATCGCTTGGTTCCTTTCGCTTGGGGGGAATGGTTGTGCCGGGGGCACTCATTGATGGGTTTGGTAGTGAGGTAGGCACAGGAGCAGCAGCTGCTATCAGTCGCAGCATGTAGGAGGTGTAGGGGCATCATCTGAACAAATCTCTAGCTCCAGATGTATTCCTCCTTGAAAGCAAACTCGAAGATAGTAGAGAAAAATATTGGATAGGTAATGAATTGATTTCTCTTCGCTGCATTGATCCTGTTGTACATGTCGCTGAAGATCTAGTCAGCGTAGTTCATCTTGTACCCTGTACAGAGAGCAAATCCGATGTCCTGGAAATGCTTGCTTGCCTGGTCATGTGAACCAGTCTTGGAGCTCAGGCATTGAATGACCTGAGTGAAGAGGTATTGCCAGCGAGCAGGGAGCCTCTTCTTTTCCAACTTAGAACCTACCGTCTTGTGCTCAGGGTTCTCCCAGATGTAACCAATTGAGTCCAAGAAGGAGTCAATTTGTTCAACTGTGGGCTCAGGGCCCAAGATTCAGTCTTCAGCTTGGAGGGGAGGCGGAGAACATGCCTTAGGAAGCCAGCAGTGAGGAGAAGTATCTCAGAGAGGGGATAGAGAAGCCAATGGCAGGGATCTTCTTACCTTTGTCAGTAGTGACAGTGGTACACTGAGCAGAGTACCAGAGAGCCTGTAGGTGTGCAGTGATTCCTACAGGGTTGTGTACAAAAGCGTACATCAGAGGGCATACTTTGATGAAGGTAGCTCCATCATTGAAGTAGTTCTTGTCAGCTGGAATGTCGACCAATGCTAGGTAGTTGCAGGCCTTCAAAGTCGCGTGTTCCATACTGAAATTGCTTGCAGGGGCCTTCTCGATCATGTTGGTGCTTGATGATGCCATTTCTGTTTCAAAGATTGGGACACCAAAGAGGAAAATCATGGTTTAATACAAGAGTAATAAACCAGAGCAGGTTTTGGTACAAGAATTACCAAAATGTGCAGAAGAAAAACAAGTATTTTGATGAACAAAGACCAAAATACTTGTGTTTTAACAAAAAATAGAATAGTTTTGTTTTCTTTGAAAAAAAACTTGTTGATTAAGAAAATACCAATAGTTTGGTCTTCTGTTCTAAGTTTGAACCCAGAACAGGTTTTGGTAAAAAAAACTTTGAATCTTTTTAACTCATTTGTTAAAAGGGTAAAGTTATTTAAGCAGAATTATAAGAAGAGATGAGAAGGTTTCGTCATTGTGTTTAACACACAGGAGAGGGTTAGATCAAACCTTGAGATTAAATACTTGTAAATAAAAACACACAAGTGCGTGTTCTTGGTGTTCTTGAAGAATGCTTGAAGGTCGAGAGAAAGTTCTTGCTTTTGAGTAATTTGAACGCGTAAAGAATGAAATGAATAAGAATTTTGCTTAAATAGAAATGATGACCTGCGCACGTCCCTAGATAGGAGTGGAAAGGAAACGTCGTGTCCGTCGTGTGTCAGATAAAGGTCTGACGTATCCTTTTCTTATTTGAAAAAACATTTGATTATCATTTAATAAATAAATGTTAATCATTATCCTTAAATCCTCATCAATGGACAATAAACGATTGTTCCTGATGGGTTTTTGTTCTTGAAAACATTGTGGATCCCAGATAATCAGGTAATCGTATGAATGTATGCAAGAACACGAAGAACACTTCTAATATTTATGAAGATCCGATGTCGGATATCTCACTTGTATTAAATATCGGTTACACTGATATTATCTAATATGCTCTCTCTAGTGATATGAATTAACGTCCTTTTTTAATTGCTAGCCCTAACCCTCTATTTATATGTATAGGAAATACGGTATAAGGAAACTAGGAGATTAAGGCATTATACACTTGCCTTATTTACAAAATAGAATGTTTCCTTATATTTAAACATTAAACATTTCCTAATTAATGACTTTGATGACTTTGCACTTTGACCCTTCATGTCTTCAATATTTGTGATCTCGGATACTATCTTTTCAGACCTAACAATCTCCCCTTTGTATTCGAGATTACAATTCAGCAAATCAGCACTCTTCTTTTGAAGAACATGAAACTTTTTGTCAACAAACCTTTCTTCTTGATTCTTTTGCCCCCCCTACGAAAAATGATCTCTTGATAAGTTCCGTAGCTCCCCCTTAACATTAGCATGAAAAGAAAATCGAAGAAGCCGCGATGTCGTAGGGTATAAAGCTTCTCAGGCTCAAAAAGCATGTCGGGTTAGGTGATGTCGATAAAAAAGATCTCGGGCCAAGTAGATTCGACAAGAATTGATGTCGGGCCAAGATGAGTCGATGAAAATTTATGTCGGGTCTAAAGTACTCGATAAGTCTTCAACACAAAATGATCTCGGGTTAAGTTGAATCGATGAAAATTTATGTCGGATCTTAAGCACTCGATAAGTCTTCAACTTTATCTTCAGCAGTCGACAAAATCAGTATTCAACAAACCAACATTTGTCATCTTCCTTGACACGACAAAATCAGTATTCAACAAACCAGCATTTGTCATTTCCTTTTCTCATGTGGCGTCTTTGATATACAATCTCTCCCTCATAATGAGCATTTGTCTTTGATACTTTTTCTCCCCCTCAGAATGATAAGGAGAATCCGAAGCATTATGAACAATCAAAGACAATAAGTGCGAATATGATCAAATGTAAATATGGAATATCGGGTAATGGGCTAACAGACAGAAGCACATGTAGCAACTGTTATCACTTAATCAAAATTAAATTTAATTAAGTGGCCTATATTCAGTGTTGGCAGCGGGTTGGCACTGATAGGACTTCCAGTTATCATAGAAGTAAGTTATAAAACTAACTTCTCAAACTGTTCCGGCATAAACACAAAGATATGCAATGTGAATCACAAAGACTCGTGCAATGTGTAGAAAGAATTTATGCATTAAATGCTAATTTTAAGGCTCAAAATGTGAAAATACATTTCATAGACTCAATGTGCATTGAATGTGAAGTTCGGAGACCAGAGGTGTGTCTTCCTTTTTCAATATCTTAATCTTCCGAGTGAAGAAAAGATAGCAGATATGCTCATTCTCCGTAATTTATGAAACAAATATCTTTTGTGAGACACTTGAGTAGTTGGGTGGGGTGACACAAGTTATCGACATTGGGTCCATGTCTATTCAATATTCATCTCCAAAGAATTGAGAA
Source organism: Silybum marianum (assembly GCA_036898165.1). Classification (NCBI taxonomy): domain Eukaryota; kingdom Viridiplantae; phylum Streptophyta; class Magnoliopsida; order Asterales; family Asteraceae; genus Silybum; species Silybum marianum. The sequence continues at coordinate 25,010,400 of CM072536.1, read as the reverse complement.
TGAATAGATTATGTGGCTACCCGGATAACTGTTTAGGTTTGGTAAAGACCATATATTTTCTTTTAAGTCTTGTCACACCCTCACGTTTTTCTTTTATCTCACAAGCACTCAATTTTATTTTAATCATTCCCTTTCAGGATATCTAACCTAGGGATGTGTTTCATGGGTAGGTCCTTCCGGATTTGGTTTGACCATTGAAACGTCTAAAGCTAACGCACAAAGAGTTTTGAAATATTGAAGTCCGAGTTCTGATCTGATGTATTCAGAAGTCATAATGTTAAGAGCAGGTTCATAGCTGAGATACTATGAAGCTAATTAAATGGTAACAATGTGATAATCCCCTTAAATGTAGCAACCTTTTGAAACATCGTCATGTGATGTGAGTATTCGGAATTTTTGACCATACATGACGTACCTACAAAACAGATTAACAAGATTTTGGTACCCAAGTGTTGTTGGGTCCTCAGAGGTTAACTTTAGATGCAATAAATGGGGAAGTGTGGATACTGTAAGTGCCATACCATTTATGATTGAAATTTTGATTGACAAAATCATTTGTTCCACATGTAGAACAACAAATCTGTGTGGCACTTAGACTAATTAGCTGATTGATTGATTTGACAAAATAAGGCAAATTAGTCTTGGAAACAAATGATCTTGTATCAACTACAGGAGATGTATGTGACATGTTTCCAACACTATCATCTGTAGTTGATTTCTTCCTCCAAACCATTTTAAACTTCTTGGAATTACCGGAATTAGCAACAAAATCATTGTGAGATAAAGTAGAATTATGAGTCTGGGAAGTTGGAGAATTATATGATTTGGAGCTGTTAGAATAACTGTTTGATTTGACACTTGAAGACGAGTTATTCTTACAGACATTTATTGTAGAAAAAGAATTCAACTGAAAAATTGAACTTGAAGAAGTTGTAGAACTTTCAAGTTTTCTAATTTTGCACAATAGATGATCTCTTTCTTCCAAAATCACTTTAAATTTTGTTTGAGATTCGGATAACATTTTCCGTTCATTCACAAGAGTTGTTTCTAAAACAGATAATTTGTTTGAAAGTTTATTGATTGTCTCTTCAAAAGTTTTTTTTTTCGTTTTCAAAAACTTTTTCCGAATTTTTGCTTTTAGCAACGATCAAAACACTTTTCTTGATTAAATCTGTCTTATCAGTTTCAAACACTTTTCTTTCAGCTTTTACAAGATTTTGAAGTTCAGAAAGTTGATTTGATAGTTTTAGACATTTCGTTTCAGATGATTTTCTTTCTAAAATCATAACTTGTTCAAAATTTGACACTTCTTTAGAAAGTTTTTGAATGGTCAATTCACAAGTGTTAATTTTGCTTTCAAAATCTTTTCGTTCAGACTCAAATTTGTGTTTCTCATCAGAAGTTAAAATCCTTTCTTTCTCACATTCCAGAAATTCAATTAATTTTTTTTAAGAACCACACTATACGTCTCAAGATCAATAGATTTTTCTAACTCAGAAATTTTGGTTTTTAGATCAAAATTTATTTTTATCAACTCAAGATTTTTCTTTTTGCAAACTTCTTCATAAAATACATGATATGTATTCCTAGTATACTCTGTGAGTTGTTCATCCAAAAATTCATTTTGATTTTGCAAAACTTTTCTTGATTCTTCTGAGTTATTAAATCTAGATTTGAGATAGACATGTTCTCTTAAAAGTTCATCCAACACTTGCATGTTGTTTGTGTGTCTGGTTTCAAGTTGAGTGATTTTTGCATTTAACTCAGAAATTTGGTTTTGAGAAGTCATCGTGAAAGCACAGTTTACCTGATGAAGTGATCTCGATCGGTGAGTTTTTGGCAATTTTCTGAGATTTCTTTGGAAAACAGAAGGTGTTCTTGATAGATGAAGGTTCCGACAAAAATTTATGATGGGTTTGACTGGATCGACAAGATTTCTTGTCGGGTCAAGAAGACTCGATAATTTTTTTTTTCTCGGGTGTAACTGGATCGACAAAAAATTATGTCGGGAAAAAACAAAATCAATTTTAACCAAAGATGTCGATTACTAATGACCCGATAACAAAAATTGTTGATTGAAGGGGCTCGATAAAAATTTCTTGGACGAAAACAGAATCGATAAGAAATTATATCGATTGCTATTGACTCGATAACAAAGGTTGTCGATTGAAGAGGACTCGATAAAAACTCAAGGTTATCTAATCTGAATTTTCTTTAACTGGTAAATCAGAAATAAAAAACAAAGGGTTCTTGACTAAAAAGAACAAGTCTTTTTATGGACAAGAATAACTAAGTTCTCGAGTTTCTTATTTGTTCAGTCAAGAATAAAAACCAAAATTACTAAAGTTTATGATTTTTACTTAAGAATTCTTTAGTAAGAAAAGCTGCAAGAGTCACAAGTTCCTGAGTTTTCTTATGTAAAGAGTTTCAAAAGTAATCAAAATAAACTAGAATAATTTTAAATCAAAACAAATTAAATAGTTTGAATAAAAATTAAGTTTATTGAACTTTGAATCGACAACAATTTAAATTAAACTAGGATATGGTTTTATCGAGTAAAAAGAATAGATGAAAAAGCAAAACTGGAATTATATGAAGTTTTATTAGGTGAAGAGTAATATGTGAGAATCGAGAAAAACTCAAGAATCAGAAATTGAGAATTTACCTTATTTTCTTGTGATTGCTCAGAAATTTCCCAAAACTCAGATCACAGGCTCTGATACCAATTGTGGATCCCAGATAATCAGGTAAACGTATGAATGTATGCAAGAACACGAAGAACACTTCTAATATTTATGAAGATCTGATGTCGGATATCTCACTTGTATTAAATACCGGTTACACTGATATTATCTAATATGCTCTCTCTAGTGATATGAATTAACGTCCTTTTTTAATTGCTAGCCCTAACCCTCTATTTATATGTATAGGAAATACGGTATAAGAAAATTAGGAGATTAAGGCATTATACACTTGCCTTATTTACAAAATAGATTGTTTCCTTATATTTAAACATTAAACATTTCCTAATTAATGACTTTGATGACTTTGCACTTTGACCCTTCATGTCTTCAATATTTGTGATCTCGGATACAATCTTTTCAGACCTAACAAACATACTCTCTGAAAAGAAACGTTCAGAGAGTGGAGATAAGAAGTCATACCTGAGAAATGTCAAGTATCACTGAATCAGAGTTCAGGGAAGGGAGAAGTTATTCAACATTTAACATACCAAGCTCACTGATGAGTATCTTAAATCTAGTCTCATCAAGAGGCTTTGTGAATAAATCAGCGAACTGATAATCAGTTGGCACGAAATGAAGTTCGACTTCACCTTTCATCACATGATCTCTGATAAAGTGATATCGAATTTCAATGTGCTTGGTTTTAGAGTGTAGAACCGGATTATTTGCAATTGCAATAGCACTTGTACTATCACATTATATTAGGATTTTGGAAAGATTTAGGTCATAATCCCTGAGTTGATTTCGCATCCAAAGGATTGGAGCACAACAGCTACCAGCGGCAACGTATTCAGCTTCAGCGGTGGAGGTGGACACAAAGTTTTGCTTTTTACTAGTCCAACTAACCAACTTACCACCCAATAGCTGACATCCACCAGTGGTGCTCTTTCTGTCAATTTTGCAACCTGCAAAATCACTATCAGAGTATCCGATTAAATCGAACCCTGAGCCTTTGGGATACCAAAGACCCAGATTAGGAGTTCTTTTCAGGTATTTGAAGATCCGCTTTACAGCGATGAGATGAGATTCCTTGTGTTCGGCTTGATATCTAGCACAGAGACAGATAAAGTACATGATATCGGGTCTGCTTGCTGTAAGATATAGCAGAGATCCGATCATCCAACGATAGGCAGTGACATTGACAGGAGATAGATCAATAATCGATTCAGCAACTTCTTCTCTTTCAGGATTCTTGTTGATGGTTCAGCAACAGGGATTCTGGAGATGAAGATGAAGCTTGGTTGTTCACTGAAGAGTTTCCTTGAGAGTTATCAGATGGATGAATCTGATTAAGAGGAGTGACATTGATTCATGAGGATGAATCAGTATTTGGAATAGGAAAATCAGGGAGACAACCATCATTCATTTCAGCATTTGGTTGACTGCTGAAATAAGTTTCAGGTTCTCCATAATGTGATTTCATCCATTCATTTAGCTCCTCATCTTCTTCAGGAATAGGAGCAGAGTTGTTTGGACGTGATCCATCAATGTTGACATGCATAGATTCTTCAACATGTTGTCTTCTCTTGTTGAAGATTCTGAAGGATTTAGACACTGAAGAGTATCCAAGAAAAATTCCTTCATTAGCTTTTGGATCGAACTTTCCCAAATGATCTCTGTCATTCAAAATATAGCATTTGCATCCAAAGATGTGAAGATACTTCAGAGTAGGTCTTCTTCCCTGAAATAATTCATAAGGGGTTTTCTTGAATCGTTTCACAATCAGGGATCGATTCTGAGTAAAGCATGCTGTATTGACTGCTTCGGCCCAGAATTAAGTTGGAAGGCGTGATTCGCTGAGCATTGAGCGAGCTGCTTCAATGATAGTTCGGTTTCTTCTTTCAGCAACACCATTTTGCTGAGGAGTTCTCACTGAAGAGAAGTTGTGAGAAATACCTTTTTCATCAAAGAAATTTATCAAGGTACTGTTCTTGAATTCAGTACCATGATCACTTCTCATGGAACGAACAGTCAGATTGTTCAGAACTTCCATCCTTTTGATAAACGAGATTATCATATTAGGGGTGTCACTTTCGGATCGAAGAAAGAATACCCATGTATATCTGGAATACTCATCAACAATCACAAGTGTGTATTTCTTTCCAGATATAGATTGGACATTGACAGGTCCAAAGAGATCCATATGGAGTAGTTGAAGAGGTGAGGTTATAAAGGAGACTTGTTTAGATCTGAAAGATGCTTTTGTCAGCTTTCCCTTTTCACACGCTGAGCAAAGAGATTCCTTTGCAAAGCTATGATTTGGAAGATCTCTGACGAGTCCCTTTTGAGACAGTTTGTTAATTGTCTTAAAGTTGAGATGAGAGAGTCTTTTATGCCATAACCAATTTACATCAGAGGATGCTTTAAAGATAAAGCACACGTTCTCAGAGTGAGAACTATTCAGATTGATTACGTATACATTTTCAACTCTTTTGCCGGTTAAGGCAAGCTTATCATTGCAGTCAGTGACAACACATCTATTCTTTAGGAATAGAACTTTGAAATCTTTGTCACATAGCTGATTAACGCTTAAGAGATTGTGCTTCAGTCCTTCAACGTAGGCAACTCGACTAAACGAGGTAGCTCCGTTGGACAAGATTCCATAGCCATTAGTGTATCCTTTGCCATTTCCACAAAAGGTCACTGATGGACCAGCTTCTTCTTTGTAGTCAGAGAGCAGAGATTTTCTGCCAGTCATGTGCCTTGAGCATCCGCTATCGAGATACCAGATACCTTTAGCACTCTGCATTCAACAAAGAGATTAAATGTTTGAAGGTACCCATATTACTATGGGTCCTGCTTTGTTAGTGGAAGGAGTGGCGGAGGAGCTACTTGCTGAAGAACTTTTTTCAGTGGATATCTTCACCTTTGATGGTTTTGCAACCTTGGTGGATTTCACTCTTGCTGATTTATCAGCTTGAGCTACTTTCTTTCCATGAGCTAGTTTATCAGCTTTAGTAGCATTAGGACACTTACTAGCAATGTGGGTAGTTTCACCACAGTGATAGCACTTCCTATATTTGTAAAGTTTGGAAATTAAAGATTTCAAAGAGATATTTTATCAGGAATGGGACCAAGAATTCCTTTATCCATTGTTCTTGGAGGTATAACAACCTTTTCAGGAACATAAGTGAGATCAATCTTAATTCTGGGGGTTGATCTCTGAGAGAATTCAGAGATCTTTCTCCCAGATTTAGGATTGCTCTCTGAGGAGGCAGAGGATTTCTTGTTCTTCTGAACATTTCTATTTCTAGGAACCTGGTCAAGAATCTTGTTTTTGACCACTTTCTTAGAGTAGAAAGATTTTAACGCCGGAGTCTTCTCATTAGATTGAGGTCTCTGAGACGAAGAGGAGGGATCAGGGATAGATGAGACAAACATTCCAAATTTAAGCATGGAACGGTCTTTCTTTGATTCTTCCTTTTCGAGGTTAAAGCCTAACCCACTTCTGACTTTCATAGGGATCTGGGCATTGATGAGCTCATTCACCTTGTCAGAGGCTTTGCACCATCCTTCGATGGTAGCCTTTTCAGACTTGATATCAGCGATGGCCTTTTCTCTTTCAGCGATAGCTTGCTGCTTTTCAATGCTAATTGATTGATTTACAAAGACTTGGTCTTTTAAGGTTTCCTCAATCTTTGAAAGTTCTTTGATTTTTAGATGACAATTTTTTAATTGTTCAGATAAATTAGTGTTAATTTTCTCAGCATTGTAAAAATCAACAGTCATAGCATCAAGCGCAGATAAGTTATCGTTTTCAGATATTAAGGAGATAGAAGGAACAGATACCTGAGTAGAAGGGGACTCAGAGGAAGAAGTTTCAGATACTTTTTCAGCGTCTTCTATTCTTGCCATCAGACATAAGAAGGCAAGATCTTCTTCATCTGTCTCTGACTCATCAGAGGATTTAGCCCAGTCATCTTCATCATCCTAGTCAACTTCTTCAGCTACAAGACCTTTGCCTTTTGCTGGTTTTTCTTCAGATCTTTGTATTTGTTTTTTAATTTCAAATACTTCTCTTTCTTATCAGAGGTCAGCGAGGTAGTGGGGGCTGCAACTTTCTTGGATCTACATTCACTAGCGAAGTGACCCTTTCGCTGACAATTGTAGCATGTGGCTGAGGCTTTCTCAGCGGGCATGGTTTTCAATTTATCAGAGTCAACGAGAGTAGGTGTTCTTCTAAAGTTGCTCTTTCTGGGAAATCTCTTAAAGTTATTAGTTAACAGGGCCAGAGAGTTATCGAACTCAGAGATGTCAGCATCAGTGAGTTGATCTTCTGAATCGGTTTGACCTAATTCAGTGATGGAAGTAGTAGTAGAAGATGAATCATTTCTTAAAGGATTTACCTCTGAAGACACGAGTGCCAAGGAAGTACTTTTGGCACCCTTGAGTTCATTGATGAGGTTTTTCCTCAAAACTTGGGATTGCTCTTCATTTAAGATCATTCCATACAAAGCACTTAAAGACAAAGTTTCAAGATTCTTTGACAATTTCAGACATGTAGTGTACAATGCCCATTGTTCGGGTAGTGCCTCCATGAATTTTGTCAGAATTTCAGCGTTGGAATAGTATCTGTTGACTGTTTTTAAATCAATCAACAAGCAGTTAAAACGCTGGTGAAGTTGAGAGAGAGTTTCACCTTTATGATGCATTAAACTTTCATACTGTCTTACTAGGTTAATACTTCTAGTGATTTGTACCTCAGATGTTCCTTCATATTGAATACATAGAGTATCCCACATGGATTTGGAAGTTCTCATTTTCATTACTGAATGATAGACTTCATCAGGGAGGAACATTGCTATTATCGATCTTGCTTTAGAGTCAATAGCAATTTCTTTCTTATCTTCTTCAGTCCATCGATTAGGAGTTTTAATGATACTCCTTTCAGGGATGGCTGGAGTAGTAGCGGTTGCAGGAACACCAACTACAATAGTTGTAGGAACAAATGGTCCATTTTCTAGATAGTAAGGCATCTTTGGGTCTGATCCTTCTAGAAATAGAGACATTCTTTCCTTCCACAATGGGAAATTATCATGGCTAAATCTTGGAGGTTTAGCTAAAGATCCATTGTCATTATAGTTTGTATCAGGATTTGACAGATTTTAAAATAGTTTAGAAAGAAAATATTTTAATCATAGAGAGCACACTGCTCTGATACCACTTGTTGGTACCAAAGGAGTCTACAAGAGTTCAAAGGGTATAGAAACAGTTTGTAGAAGGGGTGGGGTTGAATACAAACAGATAGATTTTTTCATTTTTAAATAAGTTTATATTGAATAAACAAATTTACAGTTACAAGTGGAATTAGAACAAGTTAAATAACCTATTCTATTGTAACTTAAGAAACAGACAGTTTTGATGCACAAGAAATTAGAAAGAAATGAAGCAGAGGTTCAAGGAGAGTAAGTAGCATGCATGGGGATGAAGAAGATATCTTCATCCTATTTATACCCGTTTGCATATCTTGCAAGACAAAAGGTATATTGCCAAGTGTCAAGCTTTCATAGGAAGCTTGTCCTTTGTCCAAAAAGCAACCATGCTTTGGCCGAATATGAACAGTACCATATCAGATTTGATGTGGACATAATAGACAAGCCGTACGTCCTTTTCTGACATAGTATAAGGTCTTGACTTTTGTGCATCGTGGATAAGATTAATTTTAATCTCATTTGAAGTCTTCACTTGATCGCTGAAGTCTTCACTTGATCGCAGAACTTGAAACTTCAAGGATGAACTTTCGAAGTGTCGCTGAGACTTCACACTGATTTAGATAATCCTTGCTTTCACTGAACCGCTTCAGATCACTAGCTGATTATCTCTTTCTTCAGCTTGGTCTTCGACTTTCGCTGAATGTTCTTCTGGTGTGATCGCTAATCTTCATGTCTTCAGAGATAGACTTAAGGTTCATGAGATGGCAATCAGCGTATGCTATCGCTGAAATGAACTTGAGTCTATAAATGGGATTTTCACTGAGTACATAAATGAATCATATTCAAATCACTGAGAAGAGTTATGATCAACATGACCCATATTCAGCAAGGATAAAAGTTCGGTTGGGAGAGAACATATAAGTGTTTAAGTCAAGTCAAGTGTTAAAAATTCTTTATGGGTTGTGCTTCACTCATTTTTTTAATAATGCATCCAAATTCATATGGAAAATCTGAAATTAATATGTTTACCTGTAAGCGGTATGATTAGTTACCATCTTCATTTACGTTCATGGTTAGCTTATTGCTGATTGCATCCATTTTTATAGTGAATCTAAAGCTTTCATAATTATATAGTTGTCCACTTTTTCTACTACTAATATGCTTCTTGTGAACTGTGTTCTTGATTTTCTTTTTGACTTTATGGTTCTAGTGATAAGGATACAATACTTGGATTTCCACATTTGTAGGCCAAAAACTATGGCTCCTTGAGAGAATTACCGGCTTCACGTACAAGCACCGACATATCTTCAGTAGCATCGGCCTACAAAGAGTCCAGGCCAGGATTATTTTTGAGGACTCCAATGATGCCCCATTTGACTACTAGGGGCATTACAACATCGGTTGATTCACAAAAATCTGATTCAGAAGATGTTTCTGCTTCTGTCACCGAGGTTGCACCCCGCATCAAATTTAAGAGGCTCGATAAAAAGCCAGACACATAATGCAGGCAAGAAATCTTGCTATCCTATTTTCTTACTTATCTTTTTGGTGGAAAGACAACTTTCCTTATCCTCATTTCAAATAATTATTGATTTGCAGATACTTGATAAAGAAGCAGTACAGGAAGTGCGCACACAAAGAGAGATCCTGATATAAGGCCAGGGTATATAATCCAACTCTGAATGGTAAGACTAGTTTATTTAATTTTTTGGTGGTGGGACTGGTGAATGCATCGTTGTTATTATTGTTGTAATTTGTACCTCCACTTTGATATCAAAATAGTATCATCAAACATTCAGTGCCAGATGATCAAAACATCAAAATAACTTCAAATAAGTGTCAAGTTCAATAAGGAAAAAACATCAAATCCACCAACCCAAGTAATTCAACCCTAAACTACACAATTCAGACTATAAATTTCTTAACAGATCTCATTGTACGTATTGAATGCAATAGTCAATCAATATGCATACCAAGCTCAGGATGCTACTGTGTTCGTGATATCTATGTAACGAAATTGAAATTGAAAATTGAAATTGAAATTGAAATTGAAATTGAAATTTCAAATAAGAACACAATTTCAAATAAGAAATTTGATACCTGAAGCAGAGAGTCTCGATCAAATCGATCAAGAGCAACAACAGAGAGTTTCGAGAGTTGAGAGTGAACCTCCAGGGCAGAACGTCGAGAGAACTACAGTACCTTGAATCGATTGAAGCGATTGAGAGAGAGATTTCAACTACCTTCACCTTGAATCAATTGAAGCGATCGAGAGCAGATCGTCGAGAGTCATCGTTGGAACTTGACTTCACTATGAATCCATCGAGAGCAAAGAATCAATCGATAGTCGTCCGCGAGTAGAACTTAGGTTGAAGTGAGGATTGGCTGAGGCCTGGTAAAGCATGTGATTTATGTAATGGGCCTTACATACCAATTGTTATGAAGTTAAAAACTGAGCCCTGATTTTAATTTATTAGGACACATTTTAAAAGTGTCTTATTAGACTTAAATTTATAGGACACTTTTAAAAAGTGTCTTATTAGACTTAAATTTATAGGACACTTTTAGAGAAAAGTCCTATTAGATTTGATTTTATATGACATTTTTTTGAAATAATAAGACCTAAAATAAAATGTCCTATTAACTACTTTTATATGACGCTTTTTCAAAAATGTTCTATTAAATTTTATGATTATAGGACACTTTCGAGAAAGGTCCTATTAGACACTATAATAATAGGACACTATACTAAGTTAATAAGACTCATAAGTTAAGTGTCGTATCATATTGTATCAATAAGGACGCTTAAAATAAAGTGTCCTAAAAAGTTGTTTTATAGGACGTTACTAATAAAGTGTCCTAAAAAAAGGTCCTATTAACCTCTTTTTTGTTGTAGTGGGAGGAGCTACATTATGAGTCAAAATACGTGAAATTTTAAATTGAATGAGTATCCATAACGATGGTCTTTCAAGAGATTTTTCTGCCAGGTCTTACAAAAGCTCTGTTAGATCCTATTTTAGGAAACAGTTGAAGAACTTCATAGAAATTAGAGATGAGAAAGCATGAAGAACACTTAGATTGATATTCTCAAGTCATATGATTGAATTACAATGGAGGGAATTAGAGATCTTGTAGAACAAGATACTACACGACTCTCATCAAAGCTCACTGTGTATGTGTGTGTAAAATCTCCAAACTCAAATGATTTAAGGAGCCAAAAAACCATATATATAGGTGTCCATTACAAGATAAAAGGCCAAACCCATAAACTCCCAACAAGCCTAAAATATAATTGCTTATAAAACATTTATCAAATTAGGGGCTAATTATGATCTAACAATCTCCTCCTAATATTTTATAAAGAAAAAAATCATCATATAAAATCCCCTTGCTTTCTTTAGAAGATCTTATGTGCCACTCTTTAAGTATTCAAGGCGTTACAAGCCCCCCCAAATGTAGGCTCACATTCTTGAAAATCGAGACAATTTGCACTTTTTGTCCAACTTTCATGACTCAACTTCGTTGTTGTTTTTGACTATCAAGAGCTTGAGTGAGAGAAAACATAAAACATCCACACTGAACTCTAGCCTCTTAGCTTATCAACAATCTTTGATTGAATGATTTTGGATGAAATTTGAGTGAGTGGTGCAAGTTTCCCCTCAGCAGCGCAAAACGGTCGTCAAAACGGAAAATTTGACTCTTCAAACCTCATTGATTAATCGTTCAGCTCCGAAAAACTAAGGAGAGAGTGACATGAAAAATGTCATAAATGTAGTTTGAATCCATGAAGAAAACGGACAAGCGAATACCATTATGAAATCAGAAGGAGTATGAGTGAAAAACAATGCTTTCGGTCCAGTATCAATAAACCGACTTTGACAATAAATAAGACGTATTAGCTCACGGAATTTAAAAAAACTCAAAACTTCAAAGTCATGCATTTGTGTTTTATCCTTCGATGGCTGGCTTGAAACCAGACGCATTATTATGTTGATCACCATATTGTCATATACTCTACACACCAATTTCATTCAGAGCTCTGTTCATATAACCAGAGCCTCTGGCTCGCTAATTACGGTTGTTGATTCCAAAAATTAACTTGACAAAAGTCAACTTAAGGTACTTGTGGACCTGATCGATCAAAGGAAGGATTCTCCCAACGAACGTAAATAAAACGAAAAATAGATAAAAGACAAGAGATTTGATGACGTGGAAAAACCTTCGATCAAGGGAGAAAACCGCAGACAATAGGTTAGTATCGTCGATGCACTATGGAAAATGATGCCAAACAGGGGCGTCGTCCTTTAGAACTATTGTCGTATGGTTACAAGTAAAAAATTGAATATAAAGGCTAAGCTAGCGTATTAGAATTATATAGCTATTGCGAGTTCTTTGGTTTCAAGAATGCGGGGAAAAGTTCATGTCCCTCTTTGGTGATTTCTATGTTGTATATGTAGTTGCCTTTGCTTTGTAACGGTCGATCGATATTGATTTCCTTCATAAATACTCTTGATGACATTTGAACGTAACCGTCCAACGGTCCTGCTAAGAAAGACAACGGTTAGCTCATAATGAATCTAAAGTAACGGCCTACATCAAACATTTGCAGTTCTATCGTGGGTTGGACACCTCGTTGAGGCTTTTTGGTCGATCGTTTGTTCGTGAAGCCTTCTTGGTCGGACGTTTACATCTGTCGTCGAATGTTTTAGTCGACCATTACTCCTTGGGTTTTTAGCTAGTATCCAGAGGCCACGAGAAGTCTTCGGTCGGGCGTTTTAGTCGACGGTCGAGGGTTTGAGATTTTTACCCAAACAGTTTGCCCCCAAATTTAAAATTTAAGCATAAGCTTTATTTTTGAATTTTGTCGATACATGTGTCGCGGGATTGCTTAGTGCATTCGAGGGGAATGAAGTCGTTTGATTTCGCGCGGGCATAATTAGGATCCAACTTATCCGATTAGCTCAAGCTAACGAGGCGGAGATAACCGTCTGGATTAGCGATGGATTTTGATGATGTCATGAGTACGTATGGGTCACGCGCGGGCAGCTGTCATAGACAGGTGTCGTCCATCTGTCGAATGAATGTAGAGAGGCGCGAACAGGTGTCGTCATAGGTGAATGGGGCGACGTTCTGAGAAGTCATAAAAGGGATGGCGTTGCTGTTACTCTCTTTCCTCTGGTCACTTCCAATTTTCGAGCGAGCAAAATTCCACAATCCCCGTGATTCCGATCTTTTCGTTTTCGTGTTTTTTAGGCTTTCTTAAGGTACGATACTCCTCTTTTTATGCGTAAAAAGTCTGTAGCCAAGAAACCGGTTAGACGTTGGGAAGAGATTTCATTTTTGAGGAGTCGAACAATTTAGGGGACTGTAGGGAGATGCTAGACCCAAAGAGTACTGTTGTTGACGCCGATCTCCGGGCTTTTAAGGAGCTTGCCGCCCTGCCGGACAACATTCATCTTGAGAGCCCCGGTGAACTGAGGTCATACGAGCGTCCTGCGGGACATTTCGTCTTTTGTGACTACCCATTCAGGATAGGACTCCGATGGCCTTACTCTCGTCTCGCCAGGAAGTTTTTAGAACAATACGAGCTGTCGCCAAGGCAGATGATGCCCCAATTCTGGAGGATTATAGCGACGATCTAACGACTGACGATTCGATTGGGAGTCAGCCATTGCCATATACGAATTTATACTGGAATATTCGGTAAAGACGGAGTTAAATCATCGATACAGTCCTTTCAGTCATTTCCGCAAGGAACGAATCCTAATCCAATGGACCACGGTGAATGACTGCGGATGGAAGGAACGTTACGTCTTCGGTCGTGCGTTATCTTTTGAGGATGACGACGAGTGGCAAATCATTGGCTGGCCTACCCATGGTAAACCGTGCTATGTCACACTTTTCTTTTTTCGTTTTCTTAGTTTATCGGCCTTATTTGTGTTCCCGTTCTTCTGCAGTCGTTGATTTCGATGGGATTGGTTCTCGTCCGGATTCGGAGGCCAAGGTCTCCTGCTTTCTGCAGATCCCGGACCCTACTTTCATGGCGATCGTTTATCAAGCCTTGGACGTGGTCGAGGGCGAGGTCGAGGTTGTTGCTGGACGTCGCAGAGACTCTCCAGGGCTCGGAGGCGAGTGAGAAAGGAGGAGAAGAGGGAATGACTGGTAAGTATATCCGTCGTACGTTCGTCTCGTGTACTTTCCCTATTTTGATTGATTAATGTCTGTGCAGGAGAGGCTTCCGATCAGACCGGAGTCGGGGCGTCCCGTTTCGGGGATGTTCCATTGGCCACTATACCCTCGAAGGGTGTGGTGTCTTCAGCCCCGGAGGGGCTGCACCTACAGACGAGGTAGGGCCTTCCCCGTCTTTAAAGAGGATTGATCCTTCTACCCCCAGGGCGGACCGTCAAGTGCTCCTGGCGCATCGGGGTTTAGAGTTGCGGAGGAAGAAAGCTGAGGCTCGATCTGGGAGCAAGAGCCCGAGGGGCCAGATTCGAGGGAACCGCCCCTTGGGGTTAGCGACCCCAAGAATACAAAGGCGTCGGCGTCGAGGCCGATCCCTGCGGTGCCGGTGATGGCGGTGTCGTCGGGTGATCAGGAGAAAGGGAAGAAAGCCGCGGAGGCCCTTGCTTCCCAACCCAAAGTTCCTCCGAATTTTCTGAAGGATGGACCTACGGATCGTAAGAGCCTTTTAGGCATTCTTGAAAATTTTAATGTTTTCAAGGATCGTTTCGACGGGGTTCTTTTGGCTGACGCCCATACCACTCTGACCGAGCACCTATTCTAGGTGAGTCCTTAGGTATTATGATCGTATGTTTTAGCATTTTGTCGTGCGTTGTACTTTTTTCGTGCGTCGTGCATCAGACGTATTCATACGACGGTGCGATCATGCGATTTTTATGTTCTGGCGATCGTGCGTCGTGCGTGATCATGCGTTCGAGCGATTTTATGCCATTAGTCATACTAACCTCTATATATATATATATATTTTCTGTAACAGGCCTTCCAGGCGTCTCTTGGTACGCAGGTCAAGATTAACCATGCCACTTAGGCGGTGAAGATGCTTCAGGCAAGCGAGAAGAGAGCTTTGGAGCGTGAGGCCGCTGCTTTGGTTAAGGAGGTTAAGGCGTCGGAGAGGGCCAATCAGCTTAGCGTTCTTTTGGACGATGCTAGGGATGCTCATGAGCATGAGAAGAACGTGAGCATCAACCTGAGGGGTCACCTGAGGGCGTCCCAGGATCGGGTGGCGACTCTAGAGGCCGAGGCAGTGGCAGCACGGGAGGCTTCCGCCCGGGAGATCCCTGCTCTGAGGGTCAACTAGGTGAGGCCCAGGCAAGGATTTCTGACCTTAATGATCAACTGGAGGCCCTTGATTCTTTCGGCCAGGCGAAGGTTAAGGCGGCAATCGCTCGCCGTCAGCTGAGAGGGCGAGATCATCTAAAGGATTCCCAACTGATCGTCGATCGATTCTTATCCGACGTTGGTGGTACTGACGCGGATTTGGACTCTGACGATGAGAGGGAGGGTGTTCCAGCCATCAACCCCTACACCTCATAGTGTCCCTTTAGGATTTTTTTCTTCTGGGTGGTCTGCTATGACCGTACCTTCTTTTGTAATTCTTTTCGTTTATTTTAATGAAACGTTTTTATTTCATGAGTATTTATTTACTGGACGCATTGGTCGACTTAAATAATTTAAAAATGAATAATACAAATACGATTGCAAGCGTAATCGAGGGAAAAAGAAAAAGAAAATATTTTCACTCCTGGCGATTGAGCCACTTAAATAACTGGTTCTAGACTTGAAAGATCAAATTTAGAATTCACAGGCGATTGAGCCTCAATATGCGATTTGTGTGCTCTCAGCGGGGTCGTGGACCCTTTTATCGTGCGTACTTGCGACATAAATCATTAGGGGTGGTCGTTGGTTGGACCAACGACCCTCCGATGCTTAAGTTAGTAAGGGTTCGAAGAACAAAGCAAAATCCATGCGTAAATAGAAAATGGAATTCGTGTGTGAATAAAAGTGTGTTTAGAAACGTGTTACCGTTCGATGGGCGATTGGTCGCATAATCGGGTAAATACCCTTCCGCGACGACGACAAGGTTCTGGTGTCTTACCTCCAGGTTATCGCCCCAGTCGTGAGTTCCGTGCCCAGAGTTTTGACTCGGCCTGCGGCCGCTAGGTGTACCCTTTTCGGGGTTTCATTGTGGCTTTGTCGCATTCACACGCTGTTCTTTGTTCGCTTTTTATTTCTTGAACTCCCTACAGTGTTGGGAATTTGATCATCTGGTGATATGTCGAGGGGACAGCTTTCATCTCGTGGATCCACGGTCGTCCGAGGATATCATTATATGTGGAGGAGCAGTCGACAAATTGAACCTAGTCGACTTGTTGATCCCTTTGGCGAAGATAGGAAGGCTGATTTCTCCGACGGTATGGGCCGCGTCTCCATTGAAGCCTACTAAGACCGTCGAGCGTCGTATAATCTCCGTCCCGTTTATTCCCATAGATTTTAAAGTGTTTAGGAAGATTACGTCGGCCGAGCTACCCCCATCGATTAGTACCCTTTTCGTAGAGCAATTCCCGATTGTTAGCTGAATTTTGAGACCGTCGTGGTGCCCCGGGTACAGGTCGTCCAGGTCGTGATCGTCGAAGGTGATTGGCATGCTTTCCAATTCGACTTTGCTTTAGGTCGGCGTGCTCAAGGAATCGTGGGATTGTCCGACCGTTGTGCGGCGTGCCGTTTGGCGGCCGAGTAGTTGAGCCCATAGATGTTCGATCCGCCTGTAATACAATTCACTTTCTTAGTAGCGTTTGGGGACGAACGTTTAAGGATCATACCTGGGCTGTCCTCGAACAGGAGATCTTGCAGGTGTCCCTTGGACAGGACCCATGCGACTTCTTTCCTTAGTGCGATGCAATCATCCGTCACATGACCGTGATCGTCATGAAAGTCGCACCACTTCGTCGTCTAGTCGATTGCTTTTTTTAGGCCATCGCACGGTTGTCGGTAAATCCTTCAATGCACTGATCAACTCGCATGTTGTTCCCTTGAAGTTATAGGATGACATCTTAGGATGCTGGAGGTGACGAAAGGATGAGGCTTCCTTCTTTTTATCGAACCTAACATTCGTTATTGCTTCGGAAGCTCTAATTTTGACGCCAATCGAACTTTGAAGTCCGGCTTCTTGATGCCTAGGGGGCGTGTGTCGTTCGAGTGTTTTTGTCGAAAGGAGGCGTTGTCTTCGACCCTCATGTAAGCTAGCGTCCGGTCTCGTATGTCTTCGAACGTCTCCGTGGGATATTTTGTGAGGTCCAGGTACAAGTCCGACGAGCTATCCAGCCCTCTTTTATATGCCTCGATCGCCGTTCGTATGTCACAGTTCCGTACACCTATCATTTCAAGAATTAAAATGGTTAAAATAACTGCGAATGGATTCACCAGACTTTTGAATGACGTAATATAAATCCCTCGTTTGTTTTTCCATCTTGCGGCTGCTGGAAAATTGCTGGAAGAACTGGTTGGCAAGGTCTGCAAATGAATTGATTGATTTCGGTTTCAGATTTATCAGCCACTACAGGGCGGCTCTGGTGATCGTCGCCCCAAAGCTCTTGCACATGCAAACTTCTTGAAACTATAGGGGTATCGACACCGTCCAGATCAGTTGCTTATATTGAGCGATGTGTTCATTGGGATCCGTCGGTCCTAAATACTTCGGTGTAAACGCCGGGATATTGTATTTCTTGGGGACTTCGACTAGGGAGATCGCATCAGAAAACGGAGATGTCTGGAACCCAGTTAGAGGTTCGATATCGACCGGTACGGCTGCTCCAGGCAACTTGGATAATAGAGCCAAAACCCTCTCGTTTTGTTCTTCCAGAAGCTTGATGCATTGCGTAACGGGCTCCACTGAAGGGATTCGAGCGTACTGTGTCATTCAAATCCCTGGTCTGCCGTATTTCCTGAAAAGGTGTTCTGCTGCTGAACGAACGATTGAGGCCCTGTTTGCAACGGCTGAGTCCCTTGATTGTAACCGGAGTTCAAATTGGGCGGATGTTGATTTTGATTATTGTGCTGCGTCCACGGCCCAACATGTTGAAACTGAAACTGCGAGCTGGCATTCTGATGCTGGAAGTTGTTGTTCTGGAGTCGAACCCGACATGCAGCGCCCCTAGCAGTGGTGGACCAGGCGGGGGCCAAGGAATGGGTATTTGACCCGTGGTATTCCATTGACAAAGACAAAAGAAAATCGTTAGTAACATAGGGTTCGTTTGGAGAATTCCTCTAATCGGGTCCCGCGGATGGCGCCAAACTGTTTATGCCAAAAATTAACTTGACAAAAGTCAACTTAGGCACTTGTGGACTTGATCGATCAATGTAAGGATTCTCCCAACGAGCATAAATAAAACAAAAAATAGATAAAACGAACGTAAATAGATGCGGGGAAAAGTTCATGTCCCTCTTTAGTGATTTCTATGTTGTATATATAGTTTCCGTTTCTTTGTAACGACAAATCGATATTGATTTCCTTCATAAATGGTCTTGATGACGTTTGAACGTAACCGTCCAACGGTCCTGCTAAGAAAGACAACGGTTAGCTCATAATGAATCTAAAGTAACGACCTACATTGAGCGTTTGCAGGTCTATCGTGCGTTGGAGACTTCGTTTGAGGCTTTCGGGTCGATCGTTCGTTCGTGAAGCCTTCTTGGTCGGATGTTTACATCCTTTGTCAAACACTTTACTCGACCATTACTCCTTTGGTTTTTTGCTAGTATTCGGAGGCCGCGAGAAGTCTTTGGTCGGGCGTTTTAGTCGACGGTCGAGGGGTTGAGATTTTTACCCAAACAACAGTGCCTTCAGATCCCGACCAAAGAAACCGCAACAAAACAACAATAGGTACTTCCAAGTAGAACTCAGATCTGAACTGTGAAATACACGAAAGAACACTAACAACGGATTTCAACAATGCATGAGGAAGAGAGGAGTCGGCAAGCTGTATGACTTTTTGTCAGTTCAACTACACTACCCTCTTTTGCAATTTCATTAGGCCAAGTAAGTGCAATGCTAAATACAACCTTTACAACTCTTTGTTGCAAAGTGAGAATACTAACCAAGAACATGCATTAACGACACAATCACTTGCTGCCACTTTCTGTTATAATCAGATTTTTGGAATTCGAACATGAGAGTACCTTTCTGTTTTAAACAAAACAACATCAAAAAATTTCTGTTTTGGAATTTGAACAACAAAAGTTGAAAAATTGGACAGCCTTGAACCAAAAGTTCTTTGTTTTGGATAACAAATAGGAACATATCCCTTATCCCTCCGGTTTTTCTTGCCCATATAAATAAACCCCAAAACAATATTGAAAACATCCAAACATAAATAAATGAATTAGTTGTACATCGAATCAATCATGGGAAGCAGCAACTTTAAACCAAAACAAGATTATTGATTCTGTGTTAATCAAATCCAAATGAAAGAAAATAAAGTCGTATCTTGGATGAGAAAAAGCCCATATCAAAGATCAACAACCTTACTACCAAGATGCATAAAATACAAAGCACAACAACACACAACAAGGTAGTGGCATGTTGATAATGTATTAGAGCCATAAATCAAAGAAAAGATAACATATCCCATGACATTTAATAGAAATCTTTGATGAAGAATGGACTGAAGGAATTCTTATACATCGTCGCCCTTAACTAACGACAGTAGAAGGAATCTCTCGACTTACGAGAAACTAACGACAGGTCTTTCGTTTTGAGCATATATTCAATATACGACCATTATCATTAATGACAAAGGTCATAAGTGACGATAGTAATTATGATCATTCATTTATTCCAGAAACCGTTATGCGAAGGGCCACCATAAAAAGAAGACTCAAAGACGAAGACAAAAGCAAGGACGATTGGAAGAATCATTTAAAACAAAATACATTTCAACTTATCAGCATCGACGATCGGTGTTATCTAAGGACAACGTCCCTGTTTTACGTCTATTTTTCACTAGTGCATCGACGAGCTCCGTAGTCGTCCGTGATTTTTTCCCTCTAGTAAGGGTTTTTCCGCGTCACCAATTCTTTGTGTTCATTTATATTTCTTTATTTAGCAAAAAAAATAAAGAGTACAACCTTTAGCCGATAAATCTCCACAAAAACCATAAGTTGATTTTATTAAACAATTTTTGGCAGAAACAGTTTGGCGCCCTTCGTGCCATCGTGAGCCACCGACTAAAGGAATTCTTTGATAAACCCTTTCGTCGTTAACAAATTCTATTTAGTGTTTTTTGCTCGTAGGAAAGAGATGGCAAATAATGTCGCACTAGGGGAATTTAGGGCAGAACTCCAGGATGCACGACAACGTATTACACAATTTGAAAACCAACAGAGACCTCCATTCATACCCCTCTACCTTATGGTGCAATACCTTTTTGGGCACAACCACAGTTCCCAAGAGGATCCTCAACCAAACGCACAATTCTTCTCTCAACTTGGATGGGAATTGTTATTGCTCGTAGGAAAGAAAAGGCAAACAAGCACAACAAGAATAATAATAAAAAATAAATGCAAGAGATTTGGTGATGCAGAAAAACCCTTTTACAAGGGAAAAAACTGCGGACGATAGAAGCTACCGTCGTTGCACTATGGGAAAATGACGTCAAGCAGGGACACCGTCCTTTGGAACTAGGATTGTACAATTACAGAGAGAAATATACAAAAATGAAATAACAATATCGTAGGAAATCTAGAGAGCAAATATGTAGTTCTTGATATCAGAGCATAGTGATGATTTTTTCGGGGGTTTTCCTTGAGTTCTAGCTTGGATTTTATATCTTGCGCCGTTTGTAACGTTCACTCATCATTAATAGTTTTCATAAGTGTCTTTGATGATGTTTGACCATAACCGTCTAACGGATCTGTACAACATGTAACGGAAATGTAACAGTTAGCTCATTAAAGCAATTCGCCTTACGCTGAAACCGTTCGTCTAGTGGATATCTATCGTCCGCAGGTCGTACGTCATGTTCGTTCGATGTGAATTTCGCTCGACCATCAATCATGGAGCCTTATTAAATATTTTTAAACCATAGAATATGCTTGGTGGAATATTTTAGTCAACGGTCATGTGTTCTGGAGATTTTTACCCAAACAGTTTGCCCCCAAATTCAAAATTTTAAACGCCTATTTTTTATTTTGAATTTATTGGACACGTGTCGCTGATCCTGCGAGTTTAGTCGTAAGGAAGCTGACTCGTTTTGATTTAGTTAGAAAACGATAAGCCTTGTTGAGTCATGATCACGTGTCGTGATCAATCAGTTGGAAAATGATATGCCACGATGAGGTCATGCACACGCACAGGCGCGCGTGGCTAGCTGTCAAGGACAGGTGTCGGTCATCTGACGGAAGTAAGCCAAAAGGCGTAGACAGGTGTCGCCACAAGGAGATGAGGCGACGTTTCGAGGCTGATGCACATGCTATAAAAGGAAACAATTTCTTTCCTTTTCTTCTTCCCGGTTTCTCTTTGTCTTTTTAAGAAAGAAAAACCTGCAACTTCTCTTCAGAAAAAGAATTTTTTTTGCTTTCTAAACATATCTAACCCCGTGAGTACGTTATCGTCGGTTGAGGACCTTCTTGCCTTCAAGGATTTGGCTGGGCTTCCCGACTATGTCCCCTTGGACACTCCAAATAGATTTACGGCGGACGAATGTCCCGCTGAGTCTTTTGTTATTTATGAAAATCCATTTAAGATTGCTCTTAAATGGCGATTCCCATTCTTGGTGAGGGATTTCCTCAGTCGATTCGGTATATCTCTGGGCAGCTAATGCCTCAATTTTGGAGAATCGCGCTGATGATAGATCGATTATCATCCGACTGGCATTCTCCCTTCACTATCCACGAACTACTACTGGCTTATGCGGTGAAGGCCTTCGTTCACCATCGATTTAGCCCTTATACCAAGGGTCGACGAGACCAGGCACTGATTCCTGGGTCTGAAGTAAACGATCGTGGCTGGAATAGCCGTTATGTGTTCTGTAGCCTTTCGTCTCCTGTTGAGGAATGCATCTTTCTCTTTTGAGGTTTCTTTATGAATTTTTAGGAAAATCTGGGGGTTTCCCCCTTGGCCGCGGATTTTACCCGCTCGCCGGGTTCTTGGGAGAAGAAAATCATCGGGGCCAGTCGTGAGGGAACCGTCTCCTGAAACTGAGGTTTTGAAGAAGGCGAAGACGTCGATGGCAACATACCATCGTACATAGATGGTCGTCCCTTCCTATCACAAGATAAAGGGAAACGACCTATAGCGAGGATTCCCTCCGTGTTTGGAGATGATGCCGAATTCTCGGAGCCTTCGTTCCAGGTGATTTATAAGTTTCGTTTTATATCGTGCGTCATGCATCGTAAGTTCTAGAAATCGTGCGTTTATGCGATACTAACGTCAACTGGTCTTTTTTTAGGCTCTTCAAGCGTCTCTTGGCCATGTCGTCACTATGGCTTCTGATCTGTAGAAAAAGGTGCGGGATCGCGATGATGCCTTCCGGGCGACGGAGGGAGAGTCGTCGGCTAGGGTCGACCAACTTCGTCTCTGCTTCGAGGAAGCTCGAGATAACTTTGAGGGGGAACAAGGTGTTAGCTCTGACTTGAGAGGTCGTTTGGATGAGGCCTTGGAAAAGATAAGGGCTTTAGAGGCCGAATTGGAAGCGGCCCTTATCAGGAAAGCCAATGAGGTCGGGGTCCGGAGGTCTCAATTGAGCGATGCCCAATGGAAGATTGAGGATCTTAACGATCGACTGGCAAAGCTCGACCCTTCTGCATCTTAGTTTTAGGGTTTTTCTTTAGGACGACATGTTATAGTCGTGCCTCTTTTTTGTAATGCCCGACGTTTTATAACTTCAACATTTTATTTTCTAACCGTTGTTTGTTAAACGCAATAATCGATTGTATATTATCTTGTCAAAAATAAACAACATAAATACTGACGTAGGACATGAATTCAATCATGAGTCATTGTTGAACGTATTTTTAGAATCCGAAGGATTATTTTCGGCGACTGAGCCTTTTAATTGATTTACTTCTGTTGAGTTTGAAAGAGTCAAACTCGAAATTTTGGACGATTAAGTCTTAATTTGCATGAGGCGAATTATACGTTTAAGCAAGACCAGGGGTCTTTAGATCATGCGTTCCCGCGATGAAGAAAACGTTAGGGACGCTCAAATCAGTAGTCTTTTCAGAAATAAAAAGAATGATCTTCAGTCGAATTTAACTTTCACCTAATACTGCCTTTTTCTGGCGATCGAGCCT
Source organism: Silybum marianum (assembly GCA_036898165.1). Classification (NCBI taxonomy): domain Eukaryota; kingdom Viridiplantae; phylum Streptophyta; class Magnoliopsida; order Asterales; family Asteraceae; genus Silybum; species Silybum marianum. The sequence continues at coordinate 24,987,197 of CM072536.1, read as the reverse complement.
AAAATCCATAGGCTTGGAACTTGTCGTACGTGCGGTACGTCCCAGTTGTCAAAGTCTCAGACGATTAAGTCTTAAATTTGCATAAGGCAGTCCTTGTGTTTATTTATAAAGATCGTGCATTCTTGCGGAGATTGCGCGTACCTGCGGAGAAATGGAACGTTAGAGGTGGTCGTTGGTTTGACCAACGACCCTCCGACGCTCAAGTTAGTAATGGTCCGAATGAGAAATACAAAGAGAAATACGTATGTAAAATAAATTAAAAGAAATATTTTATCAAATGTACCGCATTCCAGCTACGTGGGATATTTCGATCGTCTAAGGTTTGTAACCTATAAGCACCTTTTCCGACGTCTGCGGTTATTCGGTAGGGTCCTTCCCGCCTAGCGGATAACTTACCTGCTTTTCGCTCTTGAGAATTCTGGAAGACTCGTTGTAGGACGTAATCTCCTACTTGGAAGAACTTCGTTTTGCTGCTGGGATCCCATCTGAATATAAGCCAGATTTCTTAGTTCTTCGAGTGCATCGAAGTCATAACTGAGGTCTACCAGATTATGTTCGACAGAAGCGTGCCGAGCGACCGGTAGGTTCGCTTTGATCGGTAAGACAGCTTCACATCCGTATACCAATGAAAATGGCGTTTGTCCCGTCGAAGCACGAGAAGTCGTAAGATTAGCCCATAAGACAGAAGGCAATTTTTCGACCCATCGTCCTTTTGCGGCTTGGAGCCTTTTCTTGAGCAAATTGATAATCGTTTTGTTGATGACTCTGCAAGTCCTTTAGATTGAGGATAACGAGGCGTGGACGTCGTAAGTTTAATATTCCATTCTTCACAGAATTGTTTCATCTTATCACTTATGAACTGGGATCCGTTATCGCACACAATATCGGAAGGAACACCAAATATGCATATAATGTTAGTCCGGATAAAAGATATCACCTCTTTATCTCGTATTTGAGAAAAAGCAGCGGCTTCTATCCATATTGAAAAATAATCTGTAAGAACTAATAAATAAACTTTTTGCCCTGGCGCTGGCGGCAACTTTCCAATGATGTCCATCCCCCATCGCATGAAAGGCCATGGGATTAGTGACGAATGTAAAAGTTCGGAAGGTTGAAGAATCATACCTGCGTGTAGTTGGCATGCGTCAGATTTTTGTACGTGCGTTACAGCATCTTGTCGTAAAGTTAGCCAATAATAGCCTTGTCGAGAGATTGTGTTCGCTAAGCTTCGTCCTCCAGAATGATTTCCACAACTTCCCTTGTGCATTTCTTGAAGGATCTTTTGAGTCTCTCTTGGAATGAGGCATCGCAGGTTTAACCCGACGGATGCACGTCAATACAATTTTCCTGCAATCATTACATATCGGGAGGCTTTGAATCGAATTTGTCGGGCTTTCATTTTGTCCTCCGAAAGTCGGTCGTCTGTTAAATATTCACGGATTTCCTTCGTTCAGTTGTTTGATTCGTCCAGGACTACCACTTGGTCATGTTTCTCTTCTTCCGCTGAAGGACTTGACAGGTGGATCATAGGTATATCATCGAAGGACGACTTTGACAAAGCAGATCCCAAATTGGCAAGTGCGTCTGCTTAGACATTATGATCTTTAGGGATTTGCTGAATGTCGAAAGATTTGAACTTTTTTACCTGATCTCTAGCGATCTGCCAATATGCTGTCATTTTTGAATCTTTCGTCGCAAATTCTCCGTTCATCTTATTTACGACGAGTAAAGAGTCACTTCTGACTTGCAAATTTTTTGCCCCCAGATCGTATGCTAGATCTAGTCCTACGATTAGGGCTTCAGATTGCATCTCGTTTTTGGTAGCTTTGAAGTTGCAGGATACGGAATAGACCGTTGTACCCCTGTGTAGCGATTTCAAGACGATACCTAGTCATGATCGTCAGATGTTAGAGGATCCATCGACGTGTAAGATCCATGGTCGTTCGTCTTGGATCGCCACAGCAAGCATTTCTTTGATTGTTGTTTTCTCTAGTTTAGGGCTGAAATCCTCAATGAAGTCAGCTAAAATTTGCGATTTGATCGCTGTCCGAGGCTTATAAAACCCGAAAAACCCGACCGACACCCGACCCGAAAATGATGTAAATCCCCGACACCCAAAATCCCCGACCCGAACCCCCCCGAACCCGATAACCCGATCTGTGAAGTAGTGTCGGGTTAGGTTTATTGTATCGGGCCCCGAAAAACCCGACCGACAACTTAATTTTTTTTTAATAATATATATATTACTTTTATTTTAAGTTTTAACTATTTACATTTTACAATTTTACATTTTACCAATTTACATTTTACGATTTCTAATACTTTCTAACCCTAGCCGGCGATTCACAATTCACAATTCACAGTTCGTTTGGCACTATTAGTTTTGGTCGCTGGCTTTCTGAGCTGTGCATGAAGGTTGTGTACTTGTGTTCCTGTTGTTGGTAGTTCTGTACTGTATGTTAGGGAGTGTTCATGTATATGGTTTGTAACATGCAAACCCAATTTGTGATGCTTTCTCTGCACGTGGCTTTGTAGGTTTGTAATGGTTGGCTATTATAATAAAGATTGTTTTTCGAAATAAAAAAACAAAGGAAAAAATTAATGGGAAAAACCCCCCAAACCCGTTGGGCCGCGACCGGCCCAACCCGAAACCCGATGCCATCCGACCCGACGAACCCGAAACCCGATCACCCTCGGATCGGGGGTACAACCTGCTACCCCGAAACCCAATCGGATTTACCAAAATCCCCCCGACCCGCCCCGACCCATCTGATGCACACCCCTAATTGAGATAGATGCTTCACTTTGCGCATCGACCTGCAAGCTCGGGTTCTCTTAGCACAAATTTCAACGAAAAGTTAGTGACGACATTGATAACATGCGATTCAAAATAATGCCGAAGCTTTTTGGTCGCCGTGACCAATGCTAGAATTAATTTCCCCATAGATGTGTACCTTTTTTCTCCGCGTCGAGCAAAGATTACTTACATAGTATATCGGAAGTTGTTGCTTGTCCTCCTCTCGGACGAGGATGACACTCACCGAGTTTGAACTTATCGCAAGGTATAACTAAAATTCTTCTCCGTCTTTTGGCTTGGATAATAGGGGTGGCGACATCATGTATTCCTTTAATGCTTGTAGAGCATTCTCATGATCGCTAGACCAGTTGAAACCTTTATTTTTTCTGAGGACATTATTAAATAAATAGTATTTATTGGACGATTTAGAAATAAACCTGTTGAGCGCAGCTACCCGTCCGATGAGCCTTTGAACTTCTTTGAAATTTCGAGGCGATTTGATTTCGCTAATCGCCTTGATTTGATCAGAACTGGCTTCGATTCCCCGATGAGTCACCGTATGTCCTAGGAACCTTCCTGCGCGTACTCCAAAAGAACACTTAGTTGGGTTCAGCTTCATTTTGTATTTTCTGAGTACGCCGAATGATTGTCGTAGTTGTCCCACATGATCAACTACATGCTTGGATTTGACCAACATGTCATTAATATACACCTCCATCGTTGGTATGTCGATCCTACATTTTTAGGACCAAAATGCACTACTTTATAACAATAGATACCTTTGTCGGTCATAAAGGCCGTTTTCTCCTGATCGTTCGGATGCATGTGAATTTGATTATATCCGGAGTACGCGTCCATGAAAGTTAGTAACTCATGCCCTGCCGAATCTTTCCTGTTTTTAGCAAATTGTCGACCTCGTCGTTGATTACTTTGTTTCGTTAAGGTGTGATATGATCTCTGGGTCTATTCCGATCATATCTTCGTGCGACCAGGCAAAACAGTCAGCGTTCTGTTGAAGGAACTCGATCAATTCTTGTCTGATGGATAGATCGAGAGATGCCCCCACATAAACTTTTCGCTCAGGATGACTCGGATTAAGAACAACTTCTTGCAGCTGTAGGTCGTCGACCGAATCCTCCTGGTTCTGTAATTTCAAGATGTGCTCCTTGCGGGGTTTTATTGATGTCTTATAACATTCACGCGCTACTTTCTGTTCGCTTTTGATATCTTGGATCCCCCACGGTGTTGGAAATTTGAGCACTTGATGGTACGTCAAAGGGACCACTTTCATGTCATGGATCCATGGTCTACCGAGGATGACGATATATGCGGATGAACAGTCGATAATGTTGAAGCTGGTCGACTTATTAATCCCTTTTACAAAAATAGGGAGGACAATTTCCCCAATGGTATGAGCTGCATCCCCGTTGAAACCCACTAATATTGTAGAGCGCCTTACGATCTCAGCCTCATCGATCCCCATCGCCTTGAGAGTGCTGAGTAAAAATTTTGTTGGCCGAGCTGCCTCCGACAATAAGTACTCTTTTGGTAGAACAGTTTCCAATCGTCAACTAGACTATCAAGCCATCATGGTGCTTGGGATATAAGTTGTCCAGGTCGTGATCGTCGAACGTGATCGGCATGCTCTCTAAGTCGACGTCTGACTTCGGTTTATGTGCTCGGGGAATAGCGGATTTATCTGACTGTTGCGTAACATGCCTTTTTGCTGCAGAGTATGTAACCCCACAGACGTCCGACCCACCTGTAATGCAGTTCACAGTGTTAGTAGTGCTCGGAGATGGGGGTTTAGAAATATTACCTGCTATGTCGTTAGACAAAAGATCTTGAAGGTGTCCTTTCGATACGACCCATGCGACTTCCTTGGTCATGTGAAGACAAAATATTACCTGTTTCTAAGTGCAACACAATCATTGTTCATGTGACCGTGATCATCATGGAAATCGCACCATTTTGTAATATCTTACTTCTATTCTGGACGGTCGCTTTTTTTGTCCATCGCACAGTTGTTGGTACTTTTTTCAGAGCTTTAATCAGATTGCCGGTTGTTTCTTTGAATTCGTAGGACGAAATCTTAGGATGTCGTGGGTACCGCGAAGACGACGCGTCTTTTTTCATATCAAACCGGACGTTCGACATTTGCGTGGGAGGATCCGCCCGGGATGTCGAACGATTTTTGAAGTCTGGCTTCTTAACGCCAAGAATTCGTTTATCATCGGTGTGCTTCCGACGGAAGGAGGCGTCGTCTTCGACTCTCATGTAAGTTAACGTTCGTGCCCACACGTCTTCAATGGTTTCCGCTGGATACTTGTGAGATCCATATATAGATCGGACGTGCTATCCAAACCTCTTTTGTATGCCTCAATGGACGTCCTTACGTCGCAGTTCCAAATACCTATCATTTCAGAATTAAAACGGTTAAAGTAACTGCGTATTGATTCACCGGTCTTTCGATTAATATAATCTAAATCTTCTGTTTGCTTTTCCATCTTGCGACTGCTGGCGAATTGCTGGAATAATTGATTGGCGAGATCTGCAAAGGAATTTATTGATTTCAGCTTCAGATTAATCAGCCATTACAGGGCGGCTCCGGTGAGTGTCGCTCCGAAGCTCTTGCACATGCAGACCTCTTGATACGATAAATGTATCGACACACCCACATTAGCTGTTTGTATGAGTGACATGTTCATTTGGATACGTCAATGCCGAGTACTTCGGGGTGAATGTAGGGATGTTGTATTTCTTGGGGACCTCAATCAGGGCAATTGCATCAGAAAACGGCGATGTTTGAAATCCGACTGGTGGTTCGACGTCGACTGGTACGGCGGCTCCGGGTAGTTTCGATAACAGAGCCAACACTTTTTCGTTTTGCTTCTCCATAAGTTTGATACTTTGCGCGATGGGTTCAACAACATGAAATCTAAACGTGCTCTAACGCTCGCCCCCTGGGTCTGCTGAGTTGTCGGTGAACGGGTTTTAAGCGTAAGCATTTTGTTGAGGCACTCCCGTATAGTTTTGATTGAGATTCTGAGACTGATTATTAGGATGCGCCCATGACCCGGGTTGCTGGTACTGCTGCTGTTGCTGGTTATTATAATGAGGCTGCTGGTTGTTGAACTGCGGTCGACCGACGTATTGAAGCAACGATGGTCTCAGACAGGGGGGTGGCGGTGGCAATGGGACGTAACACCCATGAAAGTTCCTCTGTTCTTCCAGTTGTTGAATGCGTATCTGCGCGGCGTATAGCTCACCCTTAGTTCTGCTTCTGCGGGATTAGCTCCGTAGTATGCCATTCAAAAGGATGAAAAGAAAGCGTTAGTAACGGTTGCGATGTGTCGGAGAATTCCTTTGATCGGGCCCATGGTGAGCGCCAAACTGTTAATGCCAAAAATTGATTTACCAAAAGTCAACTTAAGGAGTTTGTGGAGCTGATCGGTCAAAGGTAGTATTCTCGCGACAGGGACAACAAGAATAATAAAAAACAAAGTAAAGAGATTTGGTGACGCGGAAAAACCCTTTAACAAGGGAAAAAACCGCGGACGATAGAAGCTACCGTCGTTGCACTATGGGAAAATGACGTCAAGCAGGGACGCCATCCTTTGGAAATATGAGAAATATATAAAAATGAAATAACAATATCGTAGGAAATCTAGAGAAGAAATATGTAATTCTTGATATCAGAGCGTAGTGAAGATTTTTTTCGGGGGTTTTCCTTGAGTTCTAGTTTGGATTTTATATCTTGCGCCATTTGTAACGTTTGCTCGTCATTAATAGTCTTCATAAGTGTCTTTGATGATGTTTGACCATAACCGTCTAACGGATCTGTACAACATGTAACAAAAATGTAACGTTTAGCTCTTTAAAGCAATTCGCCTTATGCTGAAACCGTCTGTCGAGCGAATATCTATCGTCCACAGATCGTACATCATGTTCGTTCGATGTGGATTTCGCTCGACCATCATTCATGGAGCCTTATTAAATATGTTTAAACCATAGAATATGGTTGGTCGAATATTTTTGTCAACGGTCGTGTGTTCTGGAGAATTTTACCAAACAGGAATCCCTTCCATGCTAATGCCAACAATCCCTATGCATACAAGCACATCATTCCCAAGGCCAAACACGTCCTTTCCCATGCCTTTTATCCAAATGCCGAACATGTCCTTTCCCATGATTTCATTGTAGATGCCGAACAATTCCGTGTCTAGCGACAATACAGGATCAATTCCTCGTACGAATGCATTCGTTGGTCAAGGTTCAGGTGGTATAGTTCCTGACTATCCTGTCGCACAATGCCTAAATATTTTAGAAGAAAAGAACGAAAAAGTGTTGTCACTATTCTCGAAATTCTGCGGTGCCGCTGTACCTGTCGATGTCGAGCCACTTACAGGATATCAAGCATCACTCTTCTCAGACGCCATTTCCCTCGTCGACATCCCCCAAAAATACTACATTTCTACTTTCACCACGAAGTATCAGGATTGCCAAACTCTAACTAGCATTTCGCGCAATACAAACAACTAACGTGGACAATATCGATCCCATAGAACTTTCTGGAAGTTTGCATGTGTAAAAGCTTTGGGGCGTTGCTGACTGGTACTGCCTTACGGTGGTTGATCAAATTGAAGCCCAAGTCGATCAATTCCTTTGCTGAAATGGTCAACCAATTTTTCCAACAATTCGCCAGCAGTCAAATGATGGAAAAAAAACTAGCGATCTCTACTATATTATTCAAAAATCTGGAGAATATGTAAGAAGTTATGTTAATCGTTTTAACTCTGAAATGAGAGGTATCCTCAACTACGACATGATGGCATTGATAGAAGCTTACAAACGGTCATAACTGACGATTGTAATTATGCTCATTCATTTTTTCCAGAAACCATGATTCGATGGGCCAGTATAAAAACAAGACTCAAAGACAAAAGCAAGGACAATTGGAAGAATCATCTAAAACATAATACATTATCAACATATTAGCAATCTTATGACATTTTGTGTATTTTCTTTGTAATCGTTTATACGTACGACCGGTGTTACCTAAGGACAACGTCCCTCTTTGACGTCTATTTTTCCCTAGTTCATCGACGACCTCCGTAGTCGTCCGCGATTTTTCCCTCGACTAAGGGTTTTTCCGCGTCACCAATTCTCTGTGTTCATTTATATTTCTTTATTTAGCAAGTTTAGTGAAGAGTACAACCTTTAGCCGATAAAGCTCCACAAAAACCTTAAGTTGATTTTATTAAACAATTTTCGGCAGAAACAGTTTGGCGCCCATCGTGGGCCCTCGACTAAAGGAATTCTTTGATAAACCCTTCCGTTCGCTAACAAGTTCTATTTAGTAGTTTTTGCTCGTAAAAGAGATGGCAAATAATGTCGCACTAGGGGAATTTAGGGCAGAACTCCAGGCTGAACGACAACGTATTACACAATTTGAAAACCAACATAGACCTCCTTTCATACCCCCTCTACCTTATAGTGCAATTCCTTTTTGGGCACAACCACAGTTCCCAAGAGGATCCTCAACCAAACGCACTATTCTTCTCTCAACCTAGGATGGGAATCCCCTCCATATCGATGCCCACAATCCCTATGCATACAAGCACATCGTTTACAAGGCCAAACACGTCCTTTCCCATGCATTCTTTCCAAATGCCAAACATGTCCTTTCCCATGCTTTCATTCTAGATGCCGAACAATTCCGTGTCTAGCGACAATACAGGATCAATTCCACGTACGAATGGATTCGTTGGTCAAGGTTCAGGTGGTGTAGTTCCTGACTATCTTGTCAAAACGATGCCTAAAGATTTTAGAAGAAAACAACGAAAAAGTGTTGTCACTATTCTCGAAATTCCCCGGTGCCGCTGTACCTGTCGATATCGAGCCACTTACAGGATATCAAGCATTGGTCTTCTCAGACGCAATTGCCCTCGTCGACATCCCTAAAAATACAACATTTCTGCTTTCACCACAAAGTATCAGGATTGCCAGACGCTAACGAGCATTTCGCCCAATACAAACAACTAATATGGACAATATCGATCCCATAGAACTATCTAGAAGTTTGCATGTGTAAAAGCTTTGGGGTGTTGCTGAATGATGCTTCCTTACAGTGGTGGATCAACTTGAATCCTAAACCATTCAATTCCTTTGCTGAATTTGTAAACCAGTTTTCCCAACAATACGCCAGTAGTTGAAAGATGGAAAAACAAACTGGCAATCTCTACTATATTATTCAAAAGTCTGGAGAATCTGTAAGAAGTTATTTTAATCGTTTTAACTCTGAAAGGTATCCGCAATTGCGACTTAAGGACATCCATAGAAGCTTACAAACAAGGACTTGACTTCACTTTTGAACTTTATTTGGCCTCGAATAAGACGATGACTAGGCGAAAGGAATTAAATATTATTTGATGAATGACCATCTTCTAGATGACAAAATGAAAGCTCGCCAAATGAGATTGAAATGCTCCAGGTATGTCGTAATCTCTGGTAGACTCTATAGACGATCAATGACGGGTCTAAACCTACGATGTGTAGCAAAAAGTTAAATCCCAAAATTCTTCCAAGAAATGCATGAGGGAGAATGTAGAAACCATTCTAGAGGACGAAGTTTAGCGAACAGAATCTCGCGACAAGGATATGACTGGCCCACTTTACGACAAGACGCAATGAAATATGTGCAGAGTTGTGACGCATGTCAGCGACACTTAGGTATGATTCATCAACCCTATAAAATTTTACATTCGTCACTAGTTCCATGACCCTTCATGCATCGGGGGATGGATATTGTTGGTAAATTACCACCAGCTCCTGGGAAAAGGTATTTTGTTAGCCCTTACAGATTATTTTTCCGAGTGGATAGAAGCGGTCGTCTTCTCTCCAGTACGAGACAAGGAAGTCATATATTGTATCCAAACTAACATCGTATGCAGATTTGGCATCCCTTCCAAAATCGTTTATGACAACGGTTTCAAATTCATTAGCGACAGGACAAGATGATTTTGTGAAGATGGAGGGATCAAACTCACGAATGCCAACACCCCAATATCCTCAGTCAAATGGTCTAGCGGAGTCAAGCAACAAGATGATCACAAATTCGATCAGAAAGAGGCTTAATGCCGCCAAAGGATGATGGGTCGAAAAATTACCCACTGGCTTGTGGGGAAATACAACCACTCCGTGAACCTCGTCTGGCCAAACCCCTTTCTCTTTGGTATACGGGTGTGAATCCATTTTACCTATCGAAGTTAGCCTACCCGTCGCACGACACACTTCCTTCGATCATAACTTGGTAGTTCTAAGCTATGATCTTGAAGCGCTTGAGGAACTAAGGGACAAGGCTTACATAAGCATGGTGTTACAACAACAATCAGTCGGACGACATGTCCACAAAAATATGAAGACGAAAGTGTTTCAAGAAGGCGATTATGTCTTACGACGTGTATTTCAGAATACCAAAGAGTTAAATGCATGTAAATTTTCCACCAAGTGGGAAGGACCTTATCGAATATCTGAAGTCGTTGTGAAAGGAGCATATCGAATATCTAAATTATTATTTCTTTTCTGATTTAATCGTTACTTACTTAAGCATCAGAGGGTCGTTGGTCAATCCAACGACCACTTCTAACTTTGCGTTGCCACCGGAACGTATGATTTTTCGATCTTCTATGATCAATCGTAAAAGAAGTCTTTTATGACTGTCGAAAAATCTTGTCGTGACTTTCTTTAAATGAAAATAAATGCGATGACGAAAGACACTTGCGATTATTCTTACATTTCATTTTGTCAAATGGGATGCATGTTGTGACTTTCATGATTACTATGATTGATGCAAGTTACTTGTATACTATGGGTCATCTGTTTGTCAAATACTTAAGGATCTATAAAGTAACAACAATATAATAGAAGGATCAAAAGTCACTTGTATTAAACCAGAAAAAATAGAAATGAAGGCACTAGTACCAACAGTCGTCCTTGGAAAACTAAGGGTGAGGATAAGAGAAACTAAGGAGCAGATTGGTTTGGAGGAGCCTCATCCACGACCTCCGTAAAGGGACCAACAACGTCATCTTCGTCCTCTGAGTCGAAATCTGCAATAGTACCCTTGACGACGTTGAAGAAGTAATTCAAGACCTATGCAATTGACTTCATGGGTCTTTACCCTCCAGATGGCGACGCATGATGGCCGCCTCCACCTTAAGTCGAGTGAAAGACTCGATCGCCTCTAATTTGTCCTTGAGGTCCGAGATCTCATCCTCGGCCTCCTTTATCTTTGACTTAAGGACCCCAGCTTCTTTTTCATTCACAACTAGGGTGGCCTTAGTCGCCACTATGTCCGCATCCGCCCTCGTCGCATGATTAGAAGAACCTTTTAGTAGACTCTTTAACTCCTCTTTGGCATACCCCTCGGCCTCCAGCGAGTTGAGGGCATCTTCAAGACGGGCCGAAAACCCCTCACGTTTGGCCGTAGTCTCCTTTTTCCTAGAAACGACAACCTCTTCCCTAGCCAGGGTAGTGGGCACCAATTCCTTAACCTGCTCCATCTTAGTATGGATACACAGGGAAGCTTGGAATAAGTAAAATCAATAAAATAAAAAGGTTAGTCAATTCATAAAAATACAAGGTCACACTGTTGCAAGAAAAACGTACGATCGCACGAAACGCACAATGTAAGAAAAATATCGCATGAATGCACGGAAATAGCACGGCCACACAATCACACGAAATTTTGAAAACAAAAATAAAAATAAATAAGTCACACAAATTGAAGAGGTGCTCGACCATATCAGCCTTTGTTTCCGTGATCGTCTTTGTAACATAACAATCGCGGAAAATGGAAAAATTCTCCAAGACGGAGAATGACTTCCTCTTCTCTAGAGTCGTACCATCCATCAAAGAAGTTGATGGAATTTTGACTCTAGAAGCAAGCGAAGAGGACCCAGAAGCCTAGTTCTTACCAACGGACGCACCAGGTGACTTCTGGGCCAGTGGGGGGGCGACGCTGATAGGTGTCGCGCTTATTACACTTGGAAGTGGCGTAGAACCAAATATCACAAGAGAATCTCTGACCTTAGAAGATGGTTCCCTCGGAGAACCATCCTAACCCTCTTGGCACTCGACCCTTTGGTCGAGGCCTTCCTCTTTAATTCCCTGCACTTTTGGACAAGGAAAACCGCCCTCACTTTCTTTGACAAAGGAGTAGGGGCAACAATAGCAACGGCGACGCCATGAGTGGTAGTTCGGGCAACATCGGTAGTAGTGGCGGAAACTACGGAAGGAAGACTAGTGTTGATCGTAGAACCACGTGGAGTGGTTGGGATTGTTATCGTGACATTACTAACAACATCAATAGAAGCAGCCACATCCACGACCGGGCATCAGAAGCCCTTGCGACAGATTCTCCTACAAGAACAATACGACAAACATTAGTAAGAAACAGTATAAAAGGTGAAAAGGATTAACGTACCACAAAAAAGATGAAATCTTACATGTCATTGTTTGGGACAAAATCTCCTAAACTCACGACCGTTGACCAAAACGTGCGACCACATATATTCTATGACTTATAAATATTCACTATGGCTCCGGAGTCAATGGTCGAACGAAACTCACGATGAATGTTCAGGACGTACGAAGAACGATAACTATTGATCGACTCACGACTTCGGTATACCAGAGTTCATTACAATCACCTTGGACCGTGGGCTCGGCATGACAACCATTATCAAAACCCCAACAATCTGAACTCTGGTATACCCTATACCGTGGGAATTCCTATAATGCCTCTCTAGAGCGGGATGACCTTCGCTCAGACATATACCTCGATGCCACAACCATCCGTCTACGTACAAAATCCTTTCTGTCGACAACACGACAGATCAAGGGGTCGAGCGGTAGAGCACTTTTAACGTACCCATCGTGGAGCTCGTCGCGCGACATATAAAACTCCTAGAGTAGCAAAACCAAAAAAGTATTGGCTTTATTGTCCAACCTACCCGGAGCAGCAGTACCTGTAGCATCGAGCCACCCACTGGATTTCAAACATCACATTTCTCCGACGCAATCGCTTTGACCGACGTTCCTAAGTACAATATACCTGCGTTCACTCCAAAGTACTCAGGACTAACATATTCAAACGAGCTCGTCGCCCACTACAAGCAACTAATGTGGACAATGTCGATACCCTTGCCATATCAAGTAGTTTGCATGTGCAAAAGCTTTTGAGCAACGCTCACCGGGACCGCTTTGCAATGGCTGATAAAATTGAAGCCGAAATCAATAAATTCCTTCGCAGATCTCGCAAACCAATTGTTCCAACAGTTCGCGAGCAGTCGCAAAATGGAAAAACAAATGGGAGATCTTTATTATATTATTCAAAAGTCTGAAGAATCCATTCGTAATTATTTTAACCGTTTTAATTATGAAATGATAGGTATAAGTAATTGCGATCAAAGCATACAAAAGAGGTCTAGATAGTACGTTTGACCTATATTTGGATTTAACCAAATATCCTGCAGAAACATTCGAAGTCGTAGGAGCAGAAACGCTAGCTTACATGAGGGTGGAAGATGATGCTTCTTTTCGACGAAAACACACCACGACAAGCGTCCACTCGGAGTTAAAAATCCAGACTTCAAGGCCCAATCAACATCCAGACCGGATCCTCCGAAACAAATATCGAACATTCGGTTCGACAAAAAGAAATAGATGTCATCCTCTCGATATCCGTAGCATCCTAAGATTTCGTCTTATGTATTTAAAGGAACATCTGGCGACTTAATTAAGGCCTTGAAAGAAGTTTCAGTAACCGTACGATGGCCAAAGAAAACAGATCGACCAGACGAGAAAAAGGACACGACGAAATGGTGCGATTTCCATGACGATCATGACCATATGACTGATGATTGTATGACCCTAAGAAAAGAAGTCGCATGGGTCATGTCGAAAAGACATCTGCAAGATTTGTTGTCTAACGACAACCCAGGTAGTATCCCTAAACCCCATCTCGGAACACTACTAAGACTGTAAATTGTGTAAGAGGTGGATCAGATGTATATAGACTCACCTATTCTGCTGCAAAGAGATATGCTATCAAACGATCGGACGATCCCGTGATCCCTCGAACACACAGACGAAAATCAGATGTTGACTTGGAGAATAAACGAAAAGCAATGGGAATAAACGAAACTGAGATCGTACGACGTTTGATGATCCTAGTAGGCTTCAACGGAGATGCTACTCATACCGTCGAAGAGATCTTCCTCCCTATTTACGCAAAAGCAATCAATAAATAAACTCGGTTCAACGTTATCGACTGTTCGTTTGTATATATAACGTGATCCTAGGATGACCATGGATTCACGACATGAAAGCTGTTCCCTCGACGTATCACCAAGTGATCAATTTCCCAACTGCATGGGGGATCCAAGAAATTAAAAGAGAGCAAAAGACAGCCAGAGAATGTTACAAGACGGCAATGAAACCTTGGAAATAGCACATCTAGCAATTTCAGAGGCAGGAAGATTCGATCGATGACCTACAATTGCAAGAAGTTGTACTCGACTCACCTGTCAAGCAAGAATTGATCAAGTTCCTTCGATGAAATGAAGTATGTTTGGCCTGGTCGCACAAGGATATCGTTGGAATCGATCCAAAAGTCATATCTCATCAACTAAACATCGATCCAACGTTTAAACCCGTGAAACAAAAACGTCACAAGTCCGCGCCAGAGTGGAATAAAGTAATCAACAACGAAGTCGACAACTTGCTGAAAACTAGAAAAATTCGGGAGGTAAAATACCCGGACTGGTTAGCAAATGTCGTAGTGGTTAAAAAATGGGAAAATGGCGAGTATGTATAGACTTCACTGATCTCAATAAAGTTTTCCCGAAAGATCCATTCCCTCTTCCACATAGCGATGTTATGGTTGACGCAACAGCAGGACATGAACTGCTGACGTTCATGGACGCATATTCCGGATATAACAAGATTCTCATGCATCCAAGCGACCAAGAGAAAACGGTTTTCATGACCGACAAAGGTATTTATTGTTACAAAGTGATGCCTTTTGGCCTTAAAAATGCAGGTTCGACGTACCAACGGATCGTCAACCGGATCCTCAAGCAACATTTCGGAGACACAATGGAGGTATAAATCGACGACATGTTAGTGAAATCCAAATGCGAGATTGATCATGTGCAACACATACAACAGTCCTTCGATGTACTCAGGAAATAGCAAATGAAACTTAATCCGACTAAATGTTCCTTCGGAGTATGTGTGGGAAGATTCCTGGGACACATGGTGACCCAACGAGGAATCGAGGCTAATCCCAACCAAATAAAGGCAATCAGCGAAATAAAATCGCCTCGAAATATCAATGAAGTCCAACGAATCATCGAACGTACACCTGCGCTTAATAGGTTTATCTCTAAATCCTCTGATAAATGTCATTTATTTTACAATGTGCTCATGAAAAAGCTTTACAAGCACTAAAGGAATATATGGCGTCGCCTCATCTACTATCTAAACCCAAGGACGGAGAGAAGCTCTAGTTATATCTCGCGGTAA
Source organism: Silybum marianum (assembly GCA_036898165.1). Classification (NCBI taxonomy): domain Eukaryota; kingdom Viridiplantae; phylum Streptophyta; class Magnoliopsida; order Asterales; family Asteraceae; genus Silybum; species Silybum marianum. The sequence goes on along the minus strand of CM072536.1, from coordinate 24,971,809 downwards.
GTTCAAATTCAGTAAGTGCCGTCCTCGTCCGAGAGGAGGACAAACGTCAATTTCCGACTTATTACGTAAGTAAATCCTTGCTCGACGCAGAAAAAAGGTATACGTCGATGGAGAAATTGCTTTTATCACTAGTTACAGCCACTAAAAAACTTCGGCACTACTTTGAGTCGCACGTTATCAATGTTATTACTAACTTTCCATCAAATTTTTGTTAAGAAAACCCGAGTTGACCGGTCGATCAAAAAAATGGAGTATTTACCTCAGCAGCTACGATATAAACTTTAAACCTCGAACTGCGAAAAACTGGCGATCGAAGAAGCATTTACTGTGGCGACTCAAGACGAGGGACCATGGGAACTTCATGTCGACGGGTCCTCTAATATACGAGGGTCAGGACTAGGCGTCGTTTTGAAATCGAAACAGGGGGGCACAACGGTCTATTCCATATCATGTGACTTCAAAGCCACCAACAACAAGACAGAATACGAAGCTTTAATCATAGGCATGGATCTAGTGTACGATCTAGGGGTAGAAAATCTACACATCAGAAGTTCTTATCTACTCGTCGTTAATCAGATGAACGGGGAATTCGCGACAAAAAATTAAAAAGATATACCTTTTGTTAGATACGTATCTCAATTCATAAGCGACAGGAAAAGACGATTTAGTGAGGAACGAAAAATTAAACATTCGACATCTATACCTCGTTATCCTCGATCTAATGGACTTGCAGCATCGAGCAACAAAACGATTATTAATTTAATCAAGTAAAGTCTCAAGGCTGCAAGAGGTTGTTGGGTAGAAGAACTACCTTCTGTCTTATGGGATAATCGCACGACTCTTCGTACTTCGACTAGAAAAATGCCATTTTCATTGTCTACGGGCGCGAAGCCGTCTTGCCAATCGAAACAAACCTACCAATCATTTGACACACCTCTGTTGACCATAATTTGATGGATCTTAGTTACAATATAGATGCCCTTGAAGAATTAAGAGATTCTGCTTATATCAGAATGGCATCGCAACAACAGACTGTTGCACGATATTTTAATAAGAACACCAAGACAAAAATCTTCCAAATAGGAGATTTCGTGTAACAACGTGTCTTCCATATTACCCAAGAACTGAACACAGGGAAGTTATCAATCAAATGGGAAGGACCCTATCGTATATCCGCGGTCATTGGAAAAGGGGCTTATCGCTTACAAACATTACACAATCGATATATCCCACGTAGCTGGAATGCGGTACATATGAAAAAGATATTTCTTTTAAATTATTTGTCGCAAGTATCTCTGTTTTTCTCCCCTGGAACATTACTAACTTGATGTCGGAGGGTCGTTGGTCAAACCAATAACCACCCCTAACGTTCTCTTTATCGTAGTAACACACGATTCGCCTTATGCAGATTAAAGAATAAATCGTCTGAGACCTCGAATTCGATTTCTCGAACATCGATCAAAATATGTCATTTTTCGATGAAATGAACATGATGTGGATTAAAGGCTCAATCGCCAGAAAGTTCTCTTATTTTCTAAGTCTTGATTGATAATGACTTGTGATTAAATTCATATCAGTCATACGTTTGTGTTAGCATTATATCTTAAGTCATTTGTTTTTAAACAGAATTAAAAAATGACGTATGGTCAATTAAAGCATTTGACGATGTGCGCATTACAAAAAGAAAGGCACGACTATGAAAAGTTACCCTGAAAGGCCCTAAAAACTAAGAAAGAAAAAAGACTATGGCACAAGAGGGTCGACGACAGGAACACCCTTCTTCTCGCCATCAGAGTCCAAATCTGTGTCGCTACCACCAACGACGAAAAAGAACTGATCAACGAGCAGTTGGGCATCCTTCAGTGGATCCTGCCTTCTCACTTGGCGACGGGAGATCGCCGCCTTAACCTTTGCCCGCCCAAAGGAGTCTAGTACAACGATTCAGCTGGTCTCTAAGAACAACGATTTTTCCTTGGGCCTCGCCCAGCTGAGACCTCAGGTCCTCGACCTCCTTAGTAGAAGCCTCCCTTGACGCCATCACTCTGGCCTCCAAAGCCGCGATCCGGTCCAGAACATCTTTCAGGCGACCCCTGAGCTCGATATTCACGCTCTTTTCATGCTCGTGATCATCATGAGCATCTTACAAGAGAACGCCGAGTTCATCGGCCTTCGCCGTCGCCGCCTCCTCCTTGGCCAGTGCGGCGGCCTCACGATCAAGCGCCTTCTTCTCGGCTGCCATGGCCATTTTTACGACCTGGGACGCCTTGTCGATCTTAGCTTGCATGCTAAGAGACACCTGAAAGGCCTGGAACAAAAACAAACGTACGTTTGATGCACCCCTCGTAGCGATCCTTGAAAACATTTAAGTTTTCAAGGACGCCAAAACGCCTTTGGCGATCTATAGGTCCCTCCCTCATGAAATTCGAGGGGAGGTTAAACCGAAAGACGCGAGCTTCTGCCGTCTTATCCCCCTTCTCCGGTGACAAAAAGGGTACCCCGGATACGACCGACGGCACGGTGGTCACCGGAGTCGCCGGGATCGGCTTCGTTGCCGCCGACGTGTTCAACTTTTTGGGGTCCTCAGCCCAAAATACTGTTCCCTCAAGAGAGTCCCCCCGGATCTTTTACTACTCGAGTGGGCCTCGGCCCTCTTCTTCTACCACTCCATGCCCCGTAGGGCAAGGAGTGTTTGTCGATCTACCCAAGAATTGGGTAGGTCAACCTTCTTCGATGACGGGGAAGACCCTGTCCGTCCAACAAGCGTTTCCCGCCAGAGGGGGTCGACAACGCTACACCCTTTGATGGTGTACCTACTAATGGAACATCCCTTGAATGGGATGCTCCAGCTCCCATTCGAAGGATAGGGATACTTACCGGTCATCTCTTCTTTCTCTTCTTCTTCTCCTTGGTCGAAGGAAGCCTCCGAGGTACCTAAATACGTAATATCCTCGTCTTCTTCGTCAGCGAAATGACGAACGTAAGCCTTGAACATTCGATAAGGGATGAGCAAGAATCGTTAATTATCTTTAACTAATGAACTAACCGTTGGTCAAGCGTTATGTTTTGCATAACACCGTTGGACAGTTACGGCTAGGGTCATTAAAAATGTTCCTAAAGATAATCAATACCAGGACGACATTTACAAACAACTCCAGCTATCAAATCAACGCTCGAATCAACGAAGAAACCCCCGATTAACAATCACTACGCTCTCAAATCAAGAAACTTACAAAAGCTCTCTAGATTTCAAACGATATCACTGTTTTTTTTCATTTAATATTTCCTCTGTAATCATATATCTATCGTCCTAAAGGACAACGTCCCTGTTTGACGTCACGCATTTTATAGTACAACGACGATATATCCTATCGTCCGTGGTTTTTTCCGCGTCACCAAATCTCTCGTCTTTAGTTTTATTGCTTTAACTGTAATTGTCGTGAGAATCCAGCCTTTGACCGATCAGTTTCACAAACTCTTTAAGTTGACTTTTGTTAAGTTAATTTTATGCATTAACAGTCATCTTTTTTTTTCTCTTTTCTCTTCCTCTTCTTCTCCTTGCTCCTCCTCCCTCACGGCAAAGGTCTTAGACGTACCCAAGAAAGGAAAATCGTCGTCTTCTTCGTCAAAATACGTCCACGTTCGGGCATTGAACATTCGACCAGGGATCCCCAAGAAGCTCTCGATCTTTGTAGTGGAGTCAGGATGTAGGAGGACTGCACCAAAGTTGATCTCTGACAAAAATATGAAAAGAAAAATGTTAGATGAGAAAAGTACAATCAAATGCAAACATAAATTCTCACCTAACCCTTACCTGAGATATTTCACTAAGTGATCAACCACTGATTGTTGTCCTCTAAGGAAAACGTACGTCCGAAGACATATCTTGTTTTCCACTGGCGATCGTTGACCGCCGTCCTCTGGACAAGGATATGACCCCTCCTAAATCGACTGATGGAGGCTGTACCGATGGTTAGCCCACCCTTGACGGAGTATGACGCCAATATATCGTTAACGTTGAACGATGACTCCCAGTCGACTATCAACCTTTCGATCGTACTCACGATTCTCCAAAATTGGAGCATTAGTTGCCCAAGAAACAGGTCAAAGGTCTCTAGGAAGTAGCTATCCACACCCAAGTAGGGCTATTGAAAACCAATCTTAAATGGGTGTTCGCATAACACGAAATACCCCCTAGGAACTTCCTCCAGCCTTAAATCGACAGAAGGATACAATTGGCCAACGCCATAAAGGTGTTTAGGTCATCCTCATCCTGAAGAACACTCGCCGGATCGACCATCTCCCTAATTCCCTTACGGGCTTGGGTTTTTAAACGCATACAAGGATTGAAATCGTACCTTAGATAAAACACCAACCTCGAACTCAATTTATGGAAAGAATTTGTAGGTACGATTTTTGGCAAAGATGCTTGAAATCTCTCTGAAAGTATGTCAGAGCGTAAAAAAGGAAATATACATCAATCGGATTCTATTTATTCGGTTTTCGAAAAACCATTTGCTCCCACTGTAGACACGTGTCCCGTAACTTTTCGCATGCCACCTTCGGATGGACGACAGCTGTCCACCACAACTGGCTCACCTGACACAGGTGCCACGCATAGGCATGACATCATCAACCACGCATGGTCGATTCGGTTACCTCTTAACCGATTCAGTTTCCTTATGATTATCTGGTTGGATTTAAATGAGAAAATTTTAAAATTCATGTTTGCCGCCATTTTCATTTTAAGTTTTGAGGCAAAGTGTTTGGGTAAAAAATCCCGTCTCACGATCGTCAATAGATATCAACGACCACTAATGTTTATCACATGGAACAAACGATTATTTTTTCAAGGAAGAAGGGTACCATTCATCTATCTACTTACCTCAAAACGTATCTCGATGACAATGATGTCAACATCAAGGTTAACGACGTCGTTCACAAAGGTGTGACTCATAAGTCTTACCACGATCTGGAATGTCGCCAAATACATCGATGGTGTCAAAATAAACAAACAAGATGAATTGTTGAAGATATTAAAGACGTACGACCATAGAAAGTACAACTTATCTCATGACATTTACTAGAAATCTTTGATGAAGAATTGGTTGAAGGAATTCTTATACATCGTCGCCCTTAATTAACGACGGAAGAAGGAATCTGTCGACCTAAGCGAAACTGACAACAAATCTTCCATTTTGATCATATATATTCAATACAAGACAATTATCATTGATGTCAACAGTCATAACTGACGATTGTAATTATAATCATTCATTTATTTTAGAAACCGTTATTCGAAGAGCCACTATAAAAACAAGACTCGAACATAAAATCTAGGACGATTAAAAGAATCAACTAAAACATAATATATTATCAACTCATCAGCAATCTTATGACCTTTTTTTTGTAACCGTTTATACGTACGACCAGTGTTACCTAAGGACGACGTCCCTGTTTGACGTCCTTTATTCACTAGTGCATTGATGACCTTTATAGTCGTCAAAAGGTTTTCCCTTGACCAAGGATTTATCTGCGTCACCTATTCTGTCTTCATTTATATTTCTTTATTTAACAAGTTTTTTGAAGAGTACATCATTTAGCCGATAAAGCTCCAGAAAACCTTAAGGTGATTTTATTAAACAATTTTTGGCATACAGATTATATAAGATCAATGAACACCTTTTGTCATATATCTCACTTGTAGAATTTGTGATTACACGGTTATCGTACACAAGGAATATGTTTACGAATTCTCTCAAATTTCTCTAAACAATTCGGCTCTAATGATAATAATGAGAAAGTTAACCTAAAAGGTAAAACAATAAGGCATTATATACGTGCCATGATTACATTAAAAGCCCATTACTTTGATACATTTTAAGCTAAGCCCAACATATGAGGAGGCTTTAGATTGAAAGAAAATGTTCTTAGAATTAACAATACCCATGTTAATGACAGAGACAGTTTCCATGCGTGTACCAGTCATAGCGAAGTCCTTATCACAAACTTGACTGATGTTGAGGTGGTTGTGTTTTAGTTCTTCAACATAAGCAACACATTTCAATGTAGTTACTTAGCTGGTTAGTACACCAAAACCTTTGGTGTGTCCTTTGCCATTTCCACCAAAGGTCGTTGAAGGACCTTTTTCTGACTTATATTCAGAGAGCATGGAATTGGTTCCTGTCATATGTCTAGAGCATCCACTATCTAGGTATTATATACCTTTGACATCCTGCATAAGATAAGGGAATTACTTTTTCAATTTGTCCTGCAGTGTTAGTTGAAATAACAGGTAGATTCAAGTTCAGCAGATTTTCTCACCTTAGTTGTTTACCAGCTTTGGTGGATTTCAACTTAAGTGATTTCTCAGGTTTGGCTACTTTCTTTCCATGAGATATCTTCTCAGCCTTGGTAGCAGTAGGGCATTTGCTTGTAATGTGAGTAGTTTCTCCATAGTGGTAGTATTTCCTATATTAGAAACAAGGTTTAGTACCAGAAGCATGAGCATTAGAGAGATTAAGGTGAATTTCTTTCTCCATAGACCTTGAAGGAACAATACGTTTCTCAGGTTTAAATGGAGTGAGATCAATCTTTATTTTAGGAATGGATCTCTAAACAGATTCAGGGATCTTCTTCCCAAAAAAGGAAGTTTGACTCACTAAAGGAATAGAAGGATTCTTCTTCAGTTTTGGAGTTTTCTTGGCCTTGGAAGGAAGAATAATGGACTTGCATTTATCTACACTTTTTGAACCTTATGAATAGGTTCAGAAGGATTTTCAACCTTAGTTTTCCGTTTAAAGCATTATTGAGATCAACAGTCAGCGTGTCAAGAGCTGACAAGCTATCATTTTTTGAGGAGGTAGAATCATTCAGATTATATACCCGAGTGGAGTTTGAAGAAATCTTGGATGAAGATGATTCAGACGTCTCTTGTACTTCTTGAATCTTATCTGTTAATGCCAAAAATTAACTTACAAAAGTCAATTTAAGGAGTTTGCGGAGCTGATTGATTAAAGGTTGGATTTTCACGACATCCACAATTAAAGCGATAGAAACTAAAGACAAATGATTTGGTGGCGTGGAAAAACCCATAGACAAGGGAAAAAACCGCGGACGATAAAGGTTACCGTCGATGAACTACGGAAAATGGGACTTCAAACAGGGACGTCGTTCTTTAGAAAATGCACTAAAGGCAAATGCTCATTTGGATCTGTTAGTCCAAATATTTTGGGGTAAATGCAGGTATGTTGTACTTTTTGGGGACGTCGATTAAAGAGATTGCATCAGAAAATGATGACGTTTGAAATCCGTAGGTGGCTTGACATCAATGGGTATTGCCGCTCCTGGTAATTTGGAAAATAAAGCCAATACTTTTTCCTTTTGTTCCTCCAAGAGTTTTATACGTCGTGCGACTGGTTCCACGATAGGTATGCTAAATGTATTTTGTCGTTCGACTCCTGGATCTGTTGTAATGTCGGTAGACGGATTTAATACGTAGACGGATGGTTGGGGCATCGAACTGTAAGTTTGAGCAAAGGTCATCCCGGTGGATAAAGGCATTTAGGAACTCCCACAGTATAAGGTATGCCAGAGTTCAAATTGTTGAGGTTTTGGTATTGGCCATTGTGTTTAGCCCACGGTCTAGGGTGATTGTAATGAAACTGCGGATTAGTGTATTGCAATTGAGGGTTATTAAACTATGCCTGAAAGTTATTATGCTGAGGTCGAGGGTTGTTATACTGAGCCCCTGGGGGTATTGAGCCGGGTGGAGGTCACGACAACAGATTAGGATTTCGATATGGATTTCTTTGTGCCTCCAACTGCTGGATCCATAACTGTGCAACCTGCAATTTAGCTTTTAACTCAACCTCTGTGGGATTATGAGCTCCGTGATATGCCATTCAAAAAATCAAAGGAAAGATAGTTAGTAACGACTGTGTTATCCAAGAATTCCTTTAATCGGGCCCCACGGTGGGCGCCAAACTGTTAATGCCAAAAATTAACTTATATAAGTCAACTTAAGGAGTTTGCGAAGCTGATCGATTAAAGGCTGGATTTTCATTACAACCACAGTTAAAGCGATAAAAACTATAGACAAATGATTTGGTGACGCGGAAAAATCCTTAGACAAGGGGAAAAAACGCGGACGATAAAGGTTACTGTCGATACACTATGGAAAATGGGACGTCAAACAGGAACGTCATCCTTTAGAACAGTAGTCGTACGATTACAGATGAAATATAAAAAGAAAGATAACAACGTCGTATGAATTCTAGAGAGCTTTTGTATATCTCTTGATTCGAGAGCGTATATCCTGTCTTCGTCGATTTAAGCGTTGATTTTATAGCTAGAATCGTTTGTAACGGTCGTCTCTGACATTGATTGTATCCTTGAATGTCTTTAAGGTCGCTGGTTGTAACTTTTCAACGGTCCTGTGTAAAAGGTAACATTCAACCAATCGTTAGTGAGTTAGTTACATTAAATAATGTATTTTATGTCGTAGTCGTGAGTCGAACAGCTAATCATCGATCGTTCGTTGTACGTCATGAACATTCGTCGTGATTTTCGTTCAACCGTTGATTCCGAAGCCATAATCAATATTTATAAGTCATAAAATGTCTTTGGTCGTACGTTTTGATCAACGGTCGTGAGTTTAGGAGATTTTTACCCAAACAGTTTGCCCCCAAATTCAAATTTTAAGCGGCATTTTTGTAATTTTTATTTCTTTGATGGACACGTGTCGACAACCCAGAAAATCAAACCATTAGGTAATTTAATCGCATCTATTCATAATCGGATTAGTTATAAAGCGATAAGTTTTGCTGAGTTACGATGATGTGGCGATAAAACGGTTGGAAAACGAGAAGGCATCGTGATGTCATGTGTACGTATGGGCATGCATGGTTAGCTATCATGGACAGATGTCGTCCATCTGACAGATGGAAGCGAAAAGGCACGGGACAGGTGTCGCCTTAAGGAGGCGAGAGGGTGATTCTTTGCAGATAAGCGGGTATAAAAGGAAGGGGATCCTTTTCTTTTCACTTTTCCCGGATTATTTGAATTTCTTAGGCATATATCTTCTCCAAAACCTGCAACTCCTTACTTTCCGATTTCGAGGTTTTTAGAGCTCCACTTAAGTTGTGATTTATTCCTTCTTTATGCGCCACAAGTCGATAGCTAGGAAACCAGTTAGGGGCTGGGAGGATTTCTCGTTTTCTAAGACATTAAGCTCGATAGACGACTATAGAGAGAAGATCGACCCAAAAATCACAATCATCACTCCGGACGATTTTAAGGCATTCAAGGATCTAGTCGGTTTACCAGTCAGAATCCACCTGGAAAGTTCTGGCGAACTGAGACCGGCAGAATTTCCCGAGGGGTTTCGTCGTTCTATACAAATATCCTTTCAAAATAAAGTTCGAATGGCCCTATTCTCGACTGTCCAAGGAGTTATTGGAAAGATTTGATCTAATACCGGGGCAAATGATGCCTAACTCTAGAGGATCGTGGCGACGATCGAACGATTGACGTCCGATTGGGAATCCCCTTTTACCATCCACGAGCTTCTATTGGCTTATATGGTAAAGGCGGAGGTGAACAACCGCTATAGTCCTTTCAGCCGTTTTCGGAAGGAACGGATATCGGTCCAAGGGACGGTGGTGAACGACCGCGGCTGGAAGGAACGATACGTCTTCGGACTTTCGTTATCTTCGGAATAGAGTGAACAATGGCATACTCTTGGCTGGCCTACCAAGGGTAAGAATTATTTTATATGAAATCGTACGTTTTGCTTTATGATTTTTCTTTGCCTAATCACATTTTCCCCTTTTGTATAGTGGTCGATTTTGATGTCGTTCAGCCTCTACCGGACTCAGCGGTGAAGGTCGAGAGGTTTCTGCTGATCCTTGACCAGACGTTCAGGGTCTAGGCTCGTCAATACGTCGACAAGGAAGACGAGCACGTTACCTATCTAGGAACTTCGGAGGCCTCTTTCAGCCAAGGGGAGAAGGAAGATGAAGAAGAAATGACAGGTATGGATTTCTATCATACGATTTTCATTTGACTTTCTTCCTTTTAATTACTTTAGTCGTTCATCTTTCAAAATAGACGGGAGAGCCTACCATCGGTAAGTCTAGAGGTGGACCTCGGGAACATTCAGGGAGTGCTCCATCAGCATCTACGTCGTCGAAGGGTGTAGCACCGTCGGCCCCCTCTAGAGGGGTGATGTTAGTCGGGGGGACAGGTCTTCCCCACCGTCAAAGTAGGGCGATCTTCCCGCTTCGGGGGTGGATCATGAAAAACCCCCTTCCCAGTGGGGCTTGGAGTTACGGAGGAAAAAGGTCGCTGCTTAACCAAGGAGCAAGAGGTCCGGAGGGCCTCTCCTGAGGGAACCGTCCCTAGGGGTCAATGACCCCAACAGGGCAAAGACATCAGCGGACTCCCATGAGCGTCGTGTCGCTGGTCATATCTGGAACAACTACTCCCCCCTTGTTGCAAGACAAGGGGAAGAAGGCGACAGAGACCCCTGTCGTACGTTTCAAGGTCCCTTTGAATTTTCTGAAGGAGGGACCTACAGAGCATAAGAAGCTCTTTAGGTCCCTTGAACACTTCAATATTATCAAGGATCGTTACGAAGGGGTACACCTAGCCGACGCCCACTTGAAGCTCACGGAGCATCTCTTCTAGGTAATCAAGTTGTTTATGTCTTGCGATCGTGCATCGTGCCTTTACCTGCGATTGTGCGACTTGCGTTTTTCATATTTCAGTTATGGCGATGGTGCGTCATGCGTCGTGCATTTTCATGCGTTCGTGCGACATTGTGATTTTTATGCCTTTAGTCACTGTGACATTTTTCTATTTTTTATTTCAGACCTTCCAGGCATCATTTAGCATAAATTCTAAGGTCTCAGATCGTTGCTATGGCCATGGCTGCGGAGAAGAAGACGCTTGAGCGCGAGGCTACCGCATTGGCCAAGGAGGAGGCGGCTACGGTGAAGGTCGATGAACTCGGCGTTTTTCTGGAAGATGCTCGTGATGACCATGAGCACGAGAAAAATGTGAGCATCAAGCTCACGGGTCGCCTGAGAGAGCCCCTGGACCGAATAGCGGCTTTGGAAGCCGAGGCGGCGGTGTCCATGGAGGCCTCTGCCAAGGAGGTCGAGGACCTAAGTTCCCAGCTAAGCGAGACCCAAGGAAGGATTGCTGATCCTAACGACCAGCTGGAGGCGCTCGACTCTTTCGGGCGAGTGAAGGTCAAGGCGGCGCTCGCCTGACTCCAGGTGTGAGGGCAAGATGCTCTTAAGGATGCCAAACTAATCGTTGATCAGTTCTTGGCTGTCATCGAAGGCACCGATGCAGATCTGGATTCAGACGACGAGAATGAGGCTTCTTAGGGTGAGTTTTCATAGTCATGCCTCTTTAATTTTATAACCGGAGTTTTTTGTAACTGTTGTTTGACATTGATGGCCTTCATGAATGTCTTTAATGTCGCTAGTTGTAACCGTCCAACGGTCCTGTATAAAACGTAATGGCCGAACAACGGTTAGCTTGTTAGTATAAAATAATTTATTTCATATCGAAATAGAGAGTCGAAAGAGTGACCATTGTTTGCTCGTCGTATGTCACGAACAACCGTCGTGAGTTTCGTTCGGCCGATTAAATTAGGAGTCATAATAAATATTTGTAAGTCATAAAATATCTCTGGTCGCAGATTTTGGTCAATGGTCGTGAGTTTAGGAGATTTTTACCCAAATAATTTACCCCCGAATTCAAATTGTAAGCGGCAGTTTTGAATTTTAAATTCCAAAGGACACGTGTCGCTTGTCCGGTGAATCCATCCGTTAGGTAACTGAATCGTTTCGTTTGGAACGGAATCGGTTAGAAAAACAATAAGGTCTTATTGAGTCATGATGACGTGTCGAAGTTGATCCGTAGAAAAACGATAAGGTGTCGTGACGTCAGGCACAGGCACAGGTGCGCGTGGCTAGCTGTCAAGGACAGGTGTCGTTCATCCGACGATGGTGAGCCAAAAGACGTCGGAAAGGTGTCGCCACAGGGACATTATGTGTCGATTTGGTGCAGATCCGTGAGTATAAAAGGAAACGATTACTTTCCTTTTTAACTTTCCCATTTCCTTTGAATTTCTTTGGGCAAGAGAATTCTCTCAAAATCGGCTAGGGGTTGGGAAGAGTTTACTTTTTCTGAGGCCCTTAGCTCTATAGATGATTCTAGAGAGATGGTAGATCCTAAGAGCAGCATATCGAGTATGGACGACCTGCAATCGGTCAAAGATTTGGCCGGTTTGCCGGCCGAAATCCACTTGGAGAGTCCCTGTAAGTTAAGGCCGGCAGAATGCCTGGAGGGATATTTCATCTTATACGAATATCCTTTTAAAATAGGGTTTCAGTAGCCCTACCCTCGCCTGTCTAGGGAGTTCCTGGAGAGGTTCTATTTGTCGTCGGCACAAATGATGCCCCAAATCTGGAGGATCGTGGCTACGATCGAGCGGCTGACGGCCGACTGTGAGTCTCCTTTTACCATCCATGAGCTGCTGGTGACTTATATGGTAAAGGCGGAGGCAAACAACCGCTACAGTCCCTTTAGCCGATTCCGAAAGGGACGGATGTTGGTCCAAGGGATGGCGGTGAACGATCGTGGTTGGAAGGAACGATACGTTTTCAGACGTTTGTTGTCTTCTGACGAGAGTGGCCAATGGTTTACTCTTCGTTGGCCCATACGGGGTAAGCTTTGTTTCGCTTGTTTTTGCATTTTTCTTTCACTAAACATGCGTTTTTTCTTTTGCAGCCGTCGATTTTCATGTCGTTCGTCCTCTACCTGATTCAGAGGCCAAGATCGAACGTTTCCTGCTGATCCCTGATCGAACGTTCAGGGTGTACGTTCGTCAGTTCATTGACGAAGAAGACGAGGATATTACCTATCTAGGTACCTTGGAGGCTTCCCTTAGCCAGAGAGAGAGAGAGAGAGAGAGAGAGAAGAAGAAGAAGAAGAAGAGAAATAAGAGATGACTGGTAAGTATCTCCGTCGCATGTTTTTTTATTTGACTGTTTAACTTCTTTCTTTACTAACTAGTTGATTTTTGTTGTACAGGTAAGACGGCTGGCCAGTCTAGAGCCGGAGTATCCCACTATTTGGATGTTCCGTTAGTAGCTACACCATCGAAGGGTGTAGCGTCGTCGACCCCCTTTGGAGGGGCGACGTCTGTTGGAGGGACGGGGTCTTCCCCGTCATCAAAGAAGGTTGATCTACCCACTTCTGAGGTAGATCGAAAGACGCTCCTCGCCCGACGGGGCGTTGACTTGTGGAAGAAGAAGGTTGAGGCTCCTACTAAAGAGGTTGAGGACCTGCGGACCCAGCTGGGTGAGGCCCAAGGAAAAAACGTTGATTTTAACGATGAGCTGGAGGCGCTCGACTCCTTTGGTCGTACGAAGGTAAAGGTGGCCATCGCTCGTCGCCAAGTAAGAGGGCAAGACCCTCTAAAGGATGCTCAGATGACGAGAAGGAGGACATTCCTGCCGTCGACCCCCTCGTACCCTAGTCTTTTTCTTTTTTAGTTTTTAGGGATATTTTCTAGGGCGACTTATTATAATCGTGCCTCTTTTGTAATGCCCCAAATTTAATTAGTGCAACGTTTGTCTTTCAACTACATTTTGTCGAATGTTTTGACAGATCGCACATTATCCGTTAGATGAATAACTATAGTACGGATGTATGACCGGTATGAATTTAATCATAAGCCATTATCTATTAGGACTTTAGAAGATAATGAACTTTTCTGGCGACTGAGCCTTAGATTCATAAATTTTTGGAGCGTTCATTTTATTGATAAATGATCTCTTGTGATCAAGGTTTAAGAAACCTAGTTTGAAGTTTCATACGATTTATGTCTTTGACTTGAATGAGGTAAGTCATGCGTTCTTGCGATAAAGCATATCTTTTGATCGTGCATTCCTACAACAAAGATAACGTTAGGGGTGGTCGTTGGTTAGACCAACGACCCTCCGACGCTTAAGTCAGTAACATTTCAAGGGAAAAAAGGTAAATACTTGCGAATAATAGTTAAAAGAAATACCTTTTAAACGATAAGCACCCTTTCCGACGACTGCGATTATTCGATAGGATCCTTCCCATTTTACTGATAACTTACCTGCGTTCGGTTCCTAGGTGTTATGGAAGACACGTCGTAAGACGTAATCTCCTACTTGGAAGACTTTTATCTTGACATTCTTGTTGAAATGACGTTCGACAGACTGCTGTTGTGAAGCCATTCGAATATGAGTAGAACCTCTTAATTCTTCAAGCGCATCTATACTGTAACTGAGGTCCACCAAATTATGTTCGACAGAAGTGACACGAGTGGTCGGCATATTTGGTTCGACTTGTAAGATGGTTTCGCATCCATATACCATTGAAAATGGTGTTTGGTCCGTTGAGGTGCAAGGAGTAGTACGATTGGCCCATAAGACAGAGGGTAACTCCTCGACCCAATGCCCTTTCGCGGCCTTGAGTCTCTTCTTGCATAAACTAATAATCATTTTGTTGCTTGATCTGTAAGACCATTAGATTGAGGATAACGAGGAGTAGATGTCGTAAGTTTAATTTTTCGTTCTTCACAGAATCGTCTTGTCCTGTCTCTTATGAATTGAGATCAGTTGTCGCACACAATCTTGGAGGTAATACCAAATCTGTAGATAACATTAGTCTGAATAAAAGACATCACCTCCTTATCTCGTATTTGAGAAAAGGCGGTGGCTTCTATCCACTTTGAAAAAATATTCCGTAAGAACTAAGAGATATACCTATTGTCCGGGTGCAGGCGGTAATTTGCCAACAATATCCATCCTCCATCGCATGAAAGGCCATGGAACGAATGACGAATGTAAAAAATCAGATGGTTGATGGGTCATACCTGAATGTCGCTGACATGTGTCACACTTTTGTAAGTATGTTATGGCGTCTTGTCATAGGGTAGGCCAACAATAGTCTTGTTGTGAGACTCTGTTTGCTAGACTTCGTCCTCCCGAATGATTTCCATATTCTCTGTCGTGCATTTCCTGGAGGATTTTTTGGGTTTCGATAGGAACGAGGCATCGTAGGTTTAGTCCGGTGGACGAGCGTCGATAGAGTTTTCCCGCAAACATAGCGTATCTGGAAGCTTTGAATCGAATTTATCGGGCTTTCATTTTATCTTTCGGGAGTCGATCGTCCGATATATATTCTTGGATTTCCTTCGTCCAATCATTCTTTCTATTTTATGTCGATGGATTCATTAGATGAATCATTGGTACTACATCGAAGGATGATTTTGCTAAAGCAGATCCCATGTTGGCAAGCACGTCTGCTTGAGCATTTTGATCTCTGGGGATTTGTTGGATTTCGAAGGATTTGAACTTCTTCATACGGTCTTTAGCGATTTGCCAATATGCTATCATTTTGAAATTAAACATTGATTATTATATTAAAATATTGTAATAAGCTATTAAAATATTATTTCTCTTTCTAAATATATATTTTGAAAGATTTCTATTGGTGGTTTTATTTGATAATTATTTTTGCAGCGATCTCAATATTTGGAGAAAAACATCATCTCTCTCCTACTTTCTCCATTTTGAAGATAGTTTTGGAGAATCTGTTCCAGCAAAATGTTGGCTCAAAATCCTCATTTTCTCCATCTTCCCCATTTTGGAGAAGCCATTGTAGATGCTCTAAAGTTTCAAAAGTAAAGAGTAAAACAAAGTGTTGTAGCAATGGATCTAGAATTCTTCAAACGATGGCACCATGTAATGATAAAAAAATAAAGAGTGAATTACATACTTGGTCCTTAGAGTTCTTTGATTTTAACACTCTGGGTCCCTAAAGTGAAATATCTATGGCTTGCATCCTCATGGTTTCAATTTTATAACGTGTTGGGTCCCTATTTTTGACTCCGTGAGTTTTTGGCCGTTAAAACCCACATGTGCAAGGCACATGATGGGTATTTTGGTCATTTCAGGGTTTATCACCTACTCTTATCTTTTTAACTCTCAGACTTCAAAAACCTCTTTTAAATATCTTCGAACTTCATCAGAATTCAAAAAACCCTCGTCTTCTTCCGTCACATCCAACACTAGGACGATCTGTAATTCACGCTTTTAGGGTTTTTGGAAATGGTACGCACACTGTGGGAAGTTCGAAGCAACTATGATGAAATGGAGTTTCACAATATATATGGTAAGTTCCTTATCAAGTAATGATTGAAATTTTTGTTTTAAATTTCAAGTAATGATTTTGATCATTGTGTTTGGCATTACAGAGTCATATGAAACATTTGTGGCTTTCAAGATACACCATGGAGGGAGATTCACAAAATTTCCTGGTAGACAATATCTAAAAGGTAAAACTCATTTCATTGAGTTGGTTGATACAGACACATTTTCTGTCCTTGAACTCGACGATATGATGTATGAAATCGGGTATAAAACTGCGATGCCTACTTATTATCACTTTTTAGTTCCTGGAAAAGACTTGGATGGTGGTCTTCATGCTTTAGGTAGTGATATGGATGTTCTACAGATGTTAAACTTTGTGCCTAAATGTAAAGTATTTGAGATATATACAGAACATTGGATGAGTAGGTTAAACACTTATGACCTTAGTCCTGGTGTAAGTAATGTGGTTATAGAACAGCTCCCGGATGAAGTATCACATGACTTAAATAGGAGGAAAAAGAAAAAAACCAAAACAGTTGCCGCTAGAATGGAATGATGGAAGGGAAACCAAGGAGGTAGATGGAGACTTAAATTATGTTATGGACAATCAGGGAGAGGGGAACCAATCAGTGGAAGAGGGGTATAAGGTAGACCTTGATCATGTTATGGACAATCAAGAAGAGGGGTATAAGGTAGACTTTGATCACGTTATGGACAATCAAAGGGAAGGTAAACAAACAGTAGAAGACGGGGACAATGTAGATTTGTTTGATGGTATTGATGCTTCTATGCTTGAGGATTTTGATGCATTTTTGGGAGAGGGGACTAATGTAGATGGTAATGTGGATATGGATATTGAAGATGTGGATGGCAAGGACACTGATAATGTAGATGACAATGGTTCAGATCCTGATTTTATGGAGGAGATGCATAATGTTGTTGATGAAGTTGAGGTTGACATGAATACATTTAACGCAAACACCGATATTGATGCTGAATGGGTTGAAACTAATCATGTCGTTGAAGCACCTAATGTTCATGGAGATGTGGATGCAGTGGAGATGGATGAAATCCAAAGTAATACAGATGATTCTGATCTTGAAGCAGAAAGGAAAGCTTTTCTCAGGAAGTTAAGAAAGGAGAAGGCTGCAGTTGAGGACAATGAAGAAACTGTCTCCTTTTATGTTGGGAAGGTTTTTGGGAGCAAAGAAGGCATTAAAAGCTTGATAGACTTGCATGCAATACAAACTAAAAGACAACTCTATGTGGAGAAGAATGATAGTATGAGGATTAGGGCTGTTTGTAGAGGAACCCTACCAGATATGAATAAAGAATTTTGTGGTGGGCCAAGTGGGGCAAGTGGGCCAACCGAACTAAGTGGGCCTAGTGAGCCAAGTGGGGCAAGTGGGGCAAATGGGGAAAGTGGGGCAAGTGGGGCAGATGTGGGGTCAAGTGATGATGAGTCAACTGAGACTTGTCCTTGGGTTCTTTATATCTCAAAAGGTAAGAAAGATGCCACTTGGACGGTCAAAACTTATGATGGTACCATGATTGTTTAGAAACAATGAGGGTAAAATCCTGCACAGCCTCTTTCTTGTCTAAACAAGTTGTAGAGATTATTACACATAATCCAGAAATCCCCATTAAAGCTCTACAAATTGAAATGCAAAGGAAATTTGGGCAAAAGTTCTCTCACATGAAGGCTTTCAGGGCTAAGACAATGGCACTTGATAGGATAAGAGGGAACTATGGAGAAAAGTATAATCGGCTAAGAGACTATGGTTTAGAGTTGCAAAGGACAAACCCAGGTACAACTGTTAAGTTAGATGTAGAGACTGAGTCAAATGCAGCAAGGGAGACTAGAAGGTTCAAGAGAATTTACGTATGTTTTGGGGCATTGAAGAATGGTTTCAAAGCAGGAAAGAGGGATTTTCTAGGGCTTGATGGAGCTTTTATGAAGGGACCATTCCCAGGTCAGATTTTAACTGCAGTTGGATTAGACTCAAACAATGGGACATATCCTCTTGCTTATGCAATTGTCGAAGCTGAAACCACAAGTTCTTGGACATGGTTTTTAGAGTTGCTTGGAGATGATCTGGATCTAACTATTAGATCCAACTTCACTTTCATATCTGATAGACAAAAGGTACAATGTTTTAATGCTTATTTTTTAGTTAATGGTTGTTAGTTAATACATCTTTGTAAACTGTTAGATACAACTTGACTTAATGGTTGTTTGTTAATACATGTTTTAAGGGTATAATACCTGCAATTGCAAAGGTATTTCCTTCTGCAGAGCACAGATTTTGTTTAAGACACATTCACGAAAATATGAAGCTGACATGGAGGGGAAAAGAATTCAAAGATAAGCTTTGGAATTGTGCTGTTGCAACTACTGTCCAAGAATTTCAAGAGGCAATGGATGGAATGAAATCACTGAATCTTCAAGCATATGAGTGGCTTAAACAGATCCCCCCACATCATTGGGCAAGGTCACATTTCACAGGTTGGTATTAGTTAATAGAAGTCACAATGATACAACAAAATTTATATGTTTCCGCATCCTTATGTTTGTTTGTTTATTTATATGTTTTGACAGGAAGAAGCCACACTGATTGTTTATTGAACAACATATATGAGGTGTTCAATAAGCAATTAGTAGATGCGAGGGATAAACCAATAATTACAGCTTTGGAGTTCATCAGAGAGTACATAATGAAGCGTATAGCAAATGTTAACAAGGTCATTAAGAAAGCTATAAGGCCATTGACTCCAACAGCAACTAAGGTGTTAGCATCAATCAAAAAAGAAGCAGCCATCATCTGGAATGGAGGGTCAAAATATCAGGTGAATGGTCCGTGGTTAGACAATTGTGTGGTAGACTTGGAGGAAAAAGTATGCTCTTGTAGGAAATGGGAACTAATCGGTATTCCATGTAAGCACGCAGTGGCTGCAATTTGGAATATGTCTGACAGTGGGCCACAAGTGGGCACCCCTGAACTTTGGGTTGATGAAGTCTATTGGTTGGACACATGGAAGGCAATGTATTCATTTCATCTTGAACCAATTAACGGACCAAAGATGTGGCCAAATTCTGCTTGTCCAAGTAAAATAATACCACCAAAACATCACAAACAAGTGGGGCGTCCAAACAAGAAGAGAAAGAAGAGTATTACAGAGATCGTAGATGGGAACAGACTGAAAAGGGTTGGCAAGACAGTGAGATGTGTGAAATGTAACCAAGAAGGGCACAACAAACGAACCTGCTTAGGACAAGCACCATAACTTAGTAAGATAAGGTTTGCACAGGTTTTTGGGATGGTTGCACAGGTTTTTTGGATGGTTGCACATACTTTTAGATGAAGTTGGTTAATATGTATTGGTGCTTAATGGTATTTTTGTATATGTATTAGTGCACAAAACTTTGGATAAAGTCAAAAAGTTGGTTAATTATGTAATGGTGCTTGATGGTATTTTTGTGTATGTATTAGTGCACATAACTTTGGAACAAGTTGGTTAATATGAATGGAATGGTATTTATTACATGATTGTTTATGTGAATTTATACAGTTGTGTTCCTGTATACTTTGTTGTTGTTTTTTGGCTGCCAATTTTTGTACACAACAGTAGATAAACAATCAATGAAAACTTACAATCAGAATTCACTACTAAAACTTACATTTTCATTACTGAAACATTCAAACCTTACAACAAAAAAGGAAATCTTACATTGAAACCTTACAACAAAAAAGGAAATCTTACATCAGAATTCATAAAACATTTACCTAACCTAGTTTAAGAAATAAATTAAACAAGCGACCCATGTGATAAACACCAGAAGCTTCAATCTACGAGCTTGATTTTCAAGTTTTGTAATTTTTACTTCAAGGTTGTTCTTCGAGCTTAATAACCCTGGTATGATATCCATTGATCGAGAACACATTGGTGGGTCAAACCATCTTATGAATCCACATCTTCGTCCCTAGCAAAAAAGAAAAAATTAGGGCAAAAATCACTAGATAAAATAACCACACAAAATGGAATGCTAACCGTGTTTGAGCAAGTGTAGAATCGACGTCCTGGATTTCTGGAAGTCCACGATGTTCTTATCGTTGCTGATGAGCCGCAAACACATGTCGGAGGAACCATTGTTGCGTTTCAAGGAATTGTGTTTCAAGGAAGAAGACGATGACATTTATTTAAGTCTGATGGGTTATAAATAAGAGTAAATTATATTATAGGTCTCTATTAAGTGATAAACCCTGAAATGACCAAAATACCCATCATGTGCCTTGCACATGTGGGTTTTAACGGCCAAAAACTCACGGAGTCAAAAATAGGGACCCAACACGTTATAAAATTGAAACCATGAGGATGCAAGCCATAGATATTTCACTTTAGGGACCCAGAGTGTTAAAATCAAAGAACCCTAAGGACCAAGTATGTAATTCACTCAAAAATAAATAAATGCTGTCACCATTTAACTATAAGAAATAAATAGAGGGAAATTTTTTCAAACGGTGGAACAATCTGACTAAGAATTGACACTAATAGAATTCAAACTCGGACCTGAGATGGAAGAAAAACCTTGTAAATCAAATCTATCAAAAATACTTGTTCTTATTGTTGGTTCAAGATACATATAATGACACACAATAAATTAATACGGTTAAATATTCGTCAAACCTAATTTTTTTATGTTTCAACGAAGGAATCCGTCCATGAATTGTTGCACCCACATAAAAACCTACTCTTTTTCATTTATTTTTGTCCATCAATCACATTACAGATTATCAAAGGAAAAGATGTAAACTACAATAAAATAAACTTCAAATATATAAAAAGAAGGTTGATGTGTCTTCGTTTTATTCATGAAACCCGGATGAATCTTGTGATTTTAAAACAACAATTTTTTGCTCCCACCAACCATGGGTTGTCAGCTATATTACGGCAAAAACGTTGTTCACGGTCGGTGGTCTTACAACACGAAAAATAGTCTACAATTTATGTGAAATTAATAATGTTTGAAACTTATATTGTCAAAGTATGCACCATTTAATGTTATGTCACTGTCTTGTCACCCTTTTAAATGTGCGGAACACAATAGGGACCATAGTTACCCCGTTTTTTGAGTTAAATAACATATATGAACTTTTTTAACACATATAAAGTCTAGCTTAATATTGATTATTATTCCTGGCCCCTGTCCTTGAGGTCATACTTTCGAATCCCTCAGTTTTAGTTTTTCTTTCACTTCTACTACATGTTGATTTATTAATATCATTGTATATAAAAATAAATAATGTTTAAGTTGCTAATGCAAAGGTTTTTTTTTTTATTAGTTTATAAATATAACAAATTTATATTACTATTTTCCGGTTTACGGTTTGAAAGTTATGAGTTTTAGTCTTATATTAATCAATCTTTTTCCTAAAATTTTATAGTAGATCGTAGAAAAAATATATACAATTTACGCATGTGTATCAACTATACCAATTAAATAAATACAAACTTAATCGCTACCAATTACAATCGGTTGGTAGAACTTTGAACATAATGACACATTTTTATATATGTAGACTTAAAGTTCGTACAAAACCAATACCAACAGTTGGTTGATATACGGTATAAGATTTTACATACCAATAAATTGTTAATACATTGGTATTGGAGAATTTTTTTACTTGGTACTGTACTAAATCCATCCTAGTATGTATTATTTGGATATCTGAATGTTTATAATACTATATTTCGGCTCCCGAGTCTACAATGATCGTGTTCCGCCCCTGCTTTTAAAACGAGTGAATCTAAAAACATAGGAGTTGGGATTTGAGTTTTAGACAAATTATATAAATTAGAATGTACGTTATTTAATTTTATTTTTTAATTTGGTTATTTTCGATGCTGTATTTCAAACAATAAGGTATCTTAAATATATTTGAGATTGTATGAGAAGTAAACAAATATTGACCTTATTATTATTTTATATAATATAGAGTATACTTCACTTTTAATCCCTAAGGGACACGGGTTGGTGGGTTGTTGGGTGAGGAAGGCTCAATAAGTCTAGACATCGTCCCTCATGTTTGAATTTCGCTTTGAAAATGGAATTCACTACAAGAAATATCTTCTATAGCGATACAAGTCGTCGCTGAAAGTATTAAACTAATATTTTTACATATTTTTAGAGGGTTCAAATTATTATTTAGATAATGTTGATCCATAGCCATGACATGTCGTCGCAGTAAAGATTAAAAAAAATTTCCAGCGTCGAGTTATCGTCGCTATAAATTAAAAAATTGATTAAAAATTTAGTTTTTCAAAAATAAAATATTTCTTTTCTAAAAATAAAAAATAGAATATTTCTTTACTAAAAATAAAAAATAAAATATTTCTACCCTATAGACAAGACTTATCGTGGCTATAGAGTGACTTAAAAAAAAGACCATAGCTCAAATTAGACTTAATTTCATAAAACCCTAAGGAGGCGTTTGGTTCGTAGAATGAAATTGGATGGAATGAAATCTGTCAAAGGAATTTGACTTTGAAGGAATTGGAATTAGAGTGTTGTCAGGTTTGACCAGCTGTTTGGTTGGCAGAATTGGAATGGAATCTGTTGAAAGAATTGGAATCTGTCTGTTTGATTCACATAATGTTGCTTTGGAATTGAAATGAAATTCCAGTAAATGACTAAAATACCATTTTTATTAAATTTAATTTTTAAATTAAAATTAGTTTAATAAAATAATTATTAATTACTTTAATTTTTTTAACACTAAAAATAATTTGAGCTTTTTTACAGCTAAAAACTGCATAAAACAGTAAAAAACTACATAAAACAGCCAAAAACTACAAAAAGTGCTAAAACAGCAAAAATCATATTTTTTTACAGCAAAAATAGCTAAAAACTGCAGAAAAAAATAAAAAACTACAGCAAGACAACATCTGTTAGGGCAAGACATATTTTAGTTGTTGCAGGAGACGATGGAGAACCTAACTGCTAGGGGTGAGGAAAAACCGAACCGAAACTGAAAAAAAAAACTGAGAACCCGAAAAGCCGAGAGCCGAAAACCGAAAACTAAAAAAACCCCCGAGATACAGAACCGAAATCCAAAACCCGAAAATTGAAAAAAAAAACCCCGAAAAAAATGAACCGAACCGAAATCAAAAAACCGAAAACTGAAAAAAAAACCCCCGAAAAAACCGAACCGAAAATCCAAGTGAAGAGGTGTCGGCTTCTTTTTTTAAAGATTAGGGTTATAGTTCTTTTTTATGATGAGGGTATTTTAGGCATTAATAAAAGAACCAATTCAATTCCAATGAAATCCCGTGGTAAGGTAAGGAATCTCAAGTTGCCCCATTTTGGAATTCTTAGGAATTTACCAAATTCCAATTCTTGAAAATAATGAACCAAACAAGGGAATTGGAATCTGGTCAAAGAAATTCAGATTCCAAGTCCACCAGATTCTATTCCATTTCAGCGAACCAAATGCCCCCTAAATCGCTCTCTGCTCAAATTAGCCGCTTTCTTCTCATCTTCCTCAAATCGCTGCTCTCCTTCTTCTCAAATCGCTACAGGTATCTTCTTCTCAAATCGCTGCAGGTATCGTAATTTCTACCCTAATTTGCTCAAATCGTTCCTTGTCGTTCGTGCAGCTCCTCCGACGGGCACGATTACTCGACCGTTGTTCTCCCATCGACAGCCATCTTCAGTGCCGGCGAGGCGTCCAGCGCCGATCACGACCGCGAGGTTGTTGTTCGATTTCAAATCAGTGCTTCAATTTCTACCCAAATTTCAGGTTGGTGCCTTGATTGCTTCCATTTACTTGCTACTTTCTTCGATTTATATTCTCTGATTTGTTGTTTTATTGCTTGGGAGCATAAATTTATTTGCTGATTGCTTTGATTTGATTTGGTGTTTTATGTTCTATATTTTGCTAGACAGTTGAGGTAAAATAGGATGTTGTTCTATGTTTTTTTTGTTCATGAATATTTGCCTCTGTTTCATACAATCTTGTTTGTAGGATTGTAATTTGTAAGTTTGATATAAGTTTGTTAGATTTTTGATTTGGGGCTTGAACTTATTGCACCTATTCTAGACAACCTTGTTTGTAGGTTTTTGACAGAAGTTGTAATATTGGATCTGGATCATCTTTTTTAACTTGAGAAGGGGTTTATATATTTGCCATACATACCTTTTATGAAATGATTTATAATTTGCTTCTATCTTCTTTTATGAGATATAGTGTACGTGATGAAAACAAATCTCTATCTTTATATCACATTTCATCTAAGTACTTCACTAGTTATTGTTTATTTTATGGAAATTAAGGAAATGATGCTAATTTCACCACTTGATTTGCTATTCTAAAACCAAATATTTTGGTGTTCCTTCATGCATTGCTTTTTGGAGGTCCAGATAGTCTGCCAGCATAGCATTTCTTGCACGACATTCTATTCCTGGACTTCGTATTGTTGTTAACCCGTGTGCAACCTTTTTGGTGTTTATTGTTACCGGGCTATTATGTGTGGGGATAAAGGAGGTATAGTTATTATATTCATTTTTCTTTTTCCAAACATTCTTAAACTTGTTTTTGTGTAAATGACAATGTATTTAGTGTAATTGGTAATAAAAAGAGACTACTTGTTCATTAGTTCCTCTAAAAAATTACTTGTTGATTTTTGAGATATAAAATAGGTTAGCTCTCTCTAAATGGATTGGTAAGTTTGACCATAAATTTTGTAAGGGCAATAAATGTTTGATTTATGTTACTATGTAAATGTGCAATGTTTATTGGATTGTCTTTTGCTTTAAGGAATAAATTATAATATTTATTAGAAGAATAATTTTTTTGAGTTTTGAATCATAGGTCATTCTGTAATATTATGTATTTGTTAGCTGGTTACTCTTTTTGTGGATGAAATCTCATCTCATAAATAAATATTGTGTTTTTTTGTAAGTAAATGAACAGTTTGTACTGCTAGATAGAAAGTGAAATTGTTCCATGACTACCTTTAGAAAGATTAAACTCACACGAACTTAATTATATGAGCTGTAAAGATTTGAATAAATGTTTACATCTGGTGAGTTCTGGAAGAAATTAACAGCTCGCAGATATCACTTAATTATTTGTAAAAAACGGTGGAAATATGTACACTCATCTGTTAGCAACAAGTTTGGAACCTATAATAAATGGTTCAAGAGATTTAACTGGTATCAATTGAGAAAATTAAAAAATTATCTATCTCTTTCTCCTCAAGGGTTCTTAATAGAAAGATTGCAAAATTAAATCATCCTGTTGTTTCGGTAAAGGTGACTTTTGGAGTTGTGGTCTACGGCTCTTCAATTCTGTGATTACTCTTTGCTCCTGGTATGTGATTTCTCCTATCTCCTATGAAACTATGCTGGGTATTACAGTTCCAGAAATCATCGACAATTTGGCACCATTACAACAATTCAACATCCAACTATTGTAGGTGCGGGACATCAGCCACCGCCCAGCAGCCGGTGAGGTAAATTCATTCTTTTTTAAGTTTTTTTTTGTTTCTCATGTTGATTTCCAGTGAGGTATTTACTTCACCACTGATTAAACACATGATTACGTGCCTGCTAATAACCACACATGAAAAGATGCTGGTGAAAAAGGCATTGCTTGCTTGTTTCATGGCATTGAGCTTTATCTTACTGCTCAATTATGCAGAATCTGTTGTGCCACAAGAAGAAGGTAAGACGGATCTTTGAAATGGGTTTCTGAATTCCTAAGAGGTAAGTCATTTTATGGTTGTTAATTTTCATTTGTTGTCTGATTGTTCGATACAGATCTTTGATCTCTTCGTGATCTTTTGGTTGAAATAGATCGACATATTTATTGTTATTTATAAGTATGAGCTGAAGTTGTGAGGGTGATTGATTATATATTCTTAGGTTACTTTTGTTATTTTGTGGTATCATACAGCTTAATCCATACAGGACTTAATGGAAAACCAACCAAAATTCTGTTTTGATTTTTGGTTTTATAAAAAATCCTCAAGTTTACTTCTTGACGGTCTTGAAGGGTCTTAAGCATCGACTAGCTGCTGGTAAATGCCATCCTTCTTTTATTTTATATTTATCTAGTTTCTGAAGGTTAAAATGCTTACAACAAATAAATAGGTAATAAATACTAAAATCACTTTCTATTTATGTTCAGTTATTTCTATGTCTGCCGCTATCGCTCGAGGACACGGAGGAGATGCCGGGGGACATCCTCCTCCTCCACCAAATAGAATATCTACATCATGCCAAGCATCATGTAAATCACTATTTCAAATTTTAAAAGCATGTAACAATTTTTTTTATCTTCTAACATATTTTACTTCAAACTTGTAGCAAAACAGAAAAAAAGCGAGGCATAAGTGTAAGCAAGAATCTTGATAAAGCCTTTGTGGCTAATGATAATAAGCCCTTGCCCATTGAGTTTGATCTAAGTCAGGGGACTTACTAACCGGTTGGGGATCATGCTAGTAAGTTTACAAGATATATCGGAAACTTAATTGGACATCGTATCTCTCCACAATATCCAAGCTGGAAGTATGTCCCCGCTTCTAATAAGAGATCGATAATTAGAAGATTTCGGGTAAATAATCTAAAAACTTTGACTTGATTTGATATAAATATGTATACATACAGCAACATCCTCTGCATTAAATGCAAATTTGAAAGTAGGCATACTTGTATATTAACTTGTCAGTTGGTTTTATTAACTTATGTTATATATGCATATTTAATACTCAACATGCTTGCTTTCACTACTTAGTGTAATTTGTTAACTTTCCAGCATACTTGTACATTATTTAAATAGTACTAGAAGATTATATATAAGATGGACATACAAATTGATATTATTCATCAAGTCCCAAACCTTTTAAGTTGGATAAATTAATTACAATTGGTTGACCGATTATGATGTTTCATTGCTGTTTCTCAAGCTTCTTTTACATGATTTCTGATAGTTTTTGTTTGTTTTGAAGAGATTCTTCGTTCTTGATCCAAATGTTCCTGAATGGCCCAATATTCTAGCCGGGATTGAGAGAGACTGCCAAGATATTTATCGAGATAGGAAGTCAAAACTAAAGAACTATTTTAAAACAGTTGGCGGGTACAAAGACGTTGTAAAGGCCAAGAGAAATCCACCACCGCACGTGGACCCTGAAAATTGGGAGAAGACTGTGGATCTTTTCATTGACTCAAAACATATTGCACGCTCAGAGAAAAATGCACTAAATAGAAGTCATGCCAAGTATCCAAGTCTTCAGGGTTCCACAGCATATATCGCTACACGATACAAAAATATACATAAGTTAAACATGATACTATTTTAGATTGTTTCGATGATTCATAATTCTTCTATTTATTTTTTTGTTGCAGAGAAACCCAGAAACCCAAGAATTGCAAGTATCAATATATAATTGGAAATACATGCATTATAGGCCAAATAGTGGATGGGTAAACGATCTTGCGAGAATCGATCATGTATGTAGTTGTAGGAACAATATGACAGTTTTACCACCTCTCAGTTCATCTGTTCCTCTTTTTAGTTCTTTGTTAAAATAATTTAGGGGCGGTTGGGTTGTATTTAAATGGTTGAATAGGGACTGTTGGGTTGTAGTTAAAATGATTGAATAGAGGATGTTGGGTTGTAGTTTAAATGGTTGAATAGGGGCTGTTGGGTTGATCTATTACTGATTATATTTCCTGCAGGACACGATACTTAGAGAGCAAGTTGCTCAAACCCAAGAACATTGTTCAACCGCGTCTTCAATAAACGAGATTTAAATAATCACCAAAGTACTTGGGGAACGTCACGGTCACAAGCGAGGGATTGGAGGAAAATTAAAGGGTTCCGCTTATGCATCATTTTTTGAACCGTCCCCGCCACGAGCCCCGCCACCACCTTTGCCACCAACCCCGCCACTAAATTATGATGGGATCAAGAATGTCTTGGATGGATTTAACGCTTTTCAAGCGTACATGAATCAAGCGTACACTGCACCTAGCAGCCAACTCCCCCCACCTGTTACAGACACACAAGCATTAGTTGCGTTAGTTATGGCGCATCAGCCGCCGCAACAGGATCGGGATGATGATGACACACAGAGTGACTCGGACGATTAGACATTTTTGTATTAATATAGTTGAGACATTTGCGTTTATTTTGTGTTATTGACTTTGTGTGACAGTTTCAAAGCTTTTTTATTATGGTTTCAAAATTAATGAATTAGGAGTTTTGAAATTATTCTCTGTTTATATGAATATGAGACTATTTGAATAAAATAAACTTTTTATAGCGTAATTTTAAAAAAATTGTTTTTCACCTACTGCGACGACAAGTCGTCGTAGTAGAAAATATATTTAATTTTTAGTTTATACCTTTAGCCACGACATGTCGTCGCAGTAAATATGATTTTTAACTTACAGGACGATAGTCGTCGCAATAGACATATAGCGATGAAATTTTGGCTTTTAGCGACGACATTTGTCGACGCAATAGATATGATTTGTTGTAGTTGAACCTTGTTGATCATAACTCCTCTCTATGATTTGAATATGATTCCTTAATATACTTAGTGAAATTCTTTAGTTAAGCTTCTGTTCAAATTCAGTGATAGCATACGCTGATTACCATCAGCGATCGCTGAAGATCAAGGAACAACAAGCTTATCTCTGAAGACCTGAAGATCAGCTATCACACCAAAAGACCATTCAACGAAAGTCGAAGACAAAAGCTGAAGAAAGAGATAATCAGCTAAGTGACCTGAAGCGGTTTAGCGATAGCAGCGATTATCTACTCAAAGTGTGAAGTTTTGTGAAGCCTCAGCAACACTGAAGTTCATCCTTGAAAATTCAGTGTCAGCGATAAAATGAAGCTTCCTTTGCAAGACTAAAGATTGATCTTATCCTTGATGCACAAAAGTCAAACCTAGAACCATGTCAGAAAAGGACGTACGACTTGTCTCTTATGTCCCCATCATATCTGATATGGTACAGTTCATATTCGGCCAAAAGCATGGCTGTCTTATTAGCAAGGGCAAGCTTCCTATCCAAGCTTGACACGTGGCATGTACCTTTTGTCTTGCATTAAATTCAAACGGGTATAAATAATATGGAGATATCTTCTTCATCTTAATGCATGCCTCTTTCTAGCCTATTCTTTCTTCCTTCCTATTGTTCATCAAACTGTGTGTTTCTTAAGTTACAATAGAATAGGTTTTGAACTTGTTCTAATTCCGCTTGTAACTGTAAATCTGTTTATAATCTATAAACTCATTTAAAAACCAAAATATGTGTGTTTGTATTCACCCCCCCCCTTCTACAAACTGTTTACTTAATATTTAACTCTTGTAGATCCTTATTGGGACTAACAAGTGGTATCAGAGCAGTGTTGTTATCTTTCTCTTTAAAATATCTTTCTTAATATCATATTTTAAAATGACAAACCCTAATACGAACTACAACGATAATGGATCTTTAGCTAAACCTCCAAGGTTCAGCCATGATAATTTCCCTTTATGGAAAGAAAGAATGTCAATTTTTCTAGAGGGATCTGATCCTAAGATCCCATACTATGTAGAAAATGGACCTTTCGTTCCTACAACCATAGTAGCAAGTGTTCCTGCCACTACCGCTACCCCAACCATCGTTGAAAGGAGTATTGTAAAAACTCTAGATCGATGGACTAAGGAAGACAAGAAAGAAGTTGCTATTGATGCGAAAGCACGATCTATAATAGCAATGTCTTTGCCTGATGAAGTATATCATTCAGTAATGAAAATGAGAACTTCGAAAGCTATGTAGGATACCCTATGTATCCAATATGAAGGTACCTCTGAGGTTCAGGTAACAAGATGTATAAACCTCGTAAGACAATATGAGAGTTTTATGCATCACAAAGGTGAATCTCTCTCTCAAATTCACCAGCGTTTCAACTGTCTGTTGATTGATCTCGTAACAGTCAACATAGTGTATTCAAACGCTGAAATTCTGACAGAATTCATGGAGGCACTACCCGACCAATGGGCAGTGTATACTACATGTTTAAAACTGTCAAAGAATCTTGAAACTTTATCCTTAAGCGCACTATATGGAATGCTCTTAAATGAGGAACAATCCCAACTTTTAAAGAAGAACCTTATTAATGAACTCAAAGGTGCCAAAAGTACTTCATTGGCACTTGTGACTTCAGAGGCAAAATCTCCTAAAAATCACCCTTCTTCTTCTATCACCTCCATAACTAAATTAACTCAAAATGATTCAGAAGACACACTCACTGATGCTGACATCTCTGAGTTTGATAACTCTCTGGCTCTTCTAACCAACAACTTTAGAAGATTTGCTAGAAAGAGTAACTTTCAAAAACCCTCCACTCTTTCTGACTCTGAAAAGCCCAAAACTGCTCTAGTTGAGAAAGCTTCAGCTATTTGCTTTAACTGTCAGCGAAAGGGTCACTTCGCCAACGAATGTCGATCAAAGAAAGTTGCTGCACCTACCACCTCCCAGACCTCCGATAAAAAGGAGAAGTATTTGAAACTTAAAAACAAATACCAAAATCTGAAGAAGAACCAGCATAAAGGCAAATGTCTAATCGCTGAAGAAGTAGACTGGGATGCTGAAGACGATTGGGCTAAGACCTCTGAAGAGTCTGGGTCTGATCAAGAAGATATTGCCTTCCTATGTCTAATGGCAAGAATCGAGGACGCTGAAGAAGCTACTGACACTTCTTCCTCTGAGTCTCCTTCCACTCAGGTATTCATCCCCTCTACTACTGTTATCTCTGAAAATGATAACTTGACAGCCCTTGATGCTATGACTGTTGACTTCTAAAATGCTTTAAATGGAAAGATTAAAGCTGAAAAAATAAATACTGATTTATCTGAACAATTAAAAAATTGTTATCTTAAAATTGAAGAACTTTCTAAAATTGAAGAATCCCTGAAAGACCAAGTCTTTGCAAACGAAACTATTAGCATCGAGAAGCAGCAAGCTATTGCTGATAGGGAAAAGGCCATTGCTGATCTTATATCTGAAAAAGCAACTATCGAAGGATGGTGTAAGGCTTCTGAAAAAGTCAATAAGATCATCAATGCCCAAATCCCTATGAAAACAAGAAGTGGGTTAGGCTTTAACTCTGAAAAAGAGGAATCAGGGAGTAACTGTTCCATGCTCAAATTTGGAATGTTTGTCTCTTCGATCCCTGATCCTTCTTCTTCAACTTCTTCCTCTCTTTTAAAAGAGAGGGTTCCTTTGTCTAAATCTAAGAAAGTGATCGAGAACAAGTTTCTTGACCAAGTTCCTAAGAATAAGATCGCTCAGAATAAGAGCAAGAAAGTCTCAGAGAGCAATTCAAAATATAGGAAGAAGATCTCTGACTTCTCTCAGAGACCAACTCCCAGAATTAAGATTGATCTCACTCCTACCCCTGAAAAGGTTGTAATACCTCCAAGGACTATGGAACAAGGAATTCTTGGTCCTATCCCTGAAAAGGTTCCTATCTCTTTTCTTTCCTCTTTGAATTCTAAACCTTATAAATATAGGAAGTGCTTTCACTGTGGTGAAACAACCCACATTGCAAGTAAGTGTCCTAATGCTACTAAAGCTGATAAGCTAGCTTATGGAAAGAAAGTAGCTCAAGCTGACAAATCAGCGAGAGTGAAATCCACCAAGGTTGCAAAACCAAAGGTGAAGATATCCACTGAAGAGAGTTCTTCAGCTAGTAGCTCATCCGCCACTCCTTCCACTAACAAAGCAGGACCCATAGTAATATAGGTACCTTCAAACAATTAATCCGTTTGTTGTATGCAGAGTGCCAAAGGTATCTGGTATCTCGATAGCGGATGCTCAAGGCATATGACAGGTAGAAAATCTCTGCTCTCTGACTACAAGGAAGAAGCTGGTCCTTCAGTGACCTTTGGTGGAAATGGCAAAGGATGCACTAAAGGTTATGGAATTCTGTCCAATGAAGCTACCTCGCTTAATCGTGTTGCATACGTTGAAGGACTGAAACACAATCTCTTAAGTGTTAGTCATTTATGTGACAAAGACTTCAAAGTTCTATTTTTAAAGAATAGATGTGCTGTCACTGACTTCAATGATAAGCTTGCCCTCTCTGGCAAAAGAGTTGAAAACGTTTATGTTATTAATATGAATAGCTCTCACTCTGAGAACATGTGCTTTATCTCTCGAGCATCCTCAGATGTAAACTGGTTATGGCATAAAAGACTCTCTCATCTCAACTTTAAGACAATAAACGAATTGTCTCAAAAAGATCTAGTCAGAGACCTCCCAAATCATACCTTTACAAAGGAATCTCTTTGTTCAGCGTGTGAAAAGGGAAAGCTGACTAAAGCCTCCTTCAGGTCAAAGCAAATTTCTTCAGTGACCGCTCCTCTTCAGCTACTCCACATGGATCTCTTTGGACCTATAAATGTCCAATCTATATCTGGAAAGAAATACACTTTAGTTATTGTTGATGAATACTCCAGATATACCTGGGTATTTTTCTTACGATCCAAAAGTGATACCCCTGAAATGATAATCTCTTTTATCAAAAGGATGGAAGTTTTGAACAACTTACTTGTTCGCTCCATAAGAAGTGATCATGGTACTGAATTCAAAAACAGTACCATGGTTAATTTATTTGAAGAAAAAGGCATCTCTCACAACTTCTCTTCAGTGAGAACTCCTCAGCAAAACGGTGTTGCTGAAAGAAGAAATCGAACTATAATCGAAGCAGCTCGCTCAATGATCAGCGAATCGCGTCTTCCAACTCAATTCTAGGCTGAAGCTGTCTATACAGCGTGCTTTACTCAGAATCGGTACCTGATTGTTAAGTGATTCACGAAGACTTCCTATGAATTATTTCATGGGAGAAGACCCACTCTGAAATATTTTCACATTTTTGGATGTATTTGTTACATTCTGAATGACAGAGATCATTTGGGTAAATTCGATCCCAAGGCTGATGATGGTATATTTCTTGGATACTCCTCTGTATCTAAGTCTTTCAGAGTATTCAACAAAAGAAGACAACATGTTGAAGAATCTATGCATGTCAACTTTGATGAATCTCGTCCCATTCACCCTTCTCATAATCTTGATGATGATGAAGAATTGAATGCTTGGATGAAATCTCATTATGGGGAACCTGAAACATATTTCAGCAATCAACCTCCTGCTGAAGCTTGTGATGATGAGATCCCTGTAAACCCAACAAGTAATGATCAACCATCTTCAGGGATGAATATTACTCCTCTCAATCAGATTCCTGCTGCTGATATCTCTCTTGGAAATTCCTCTGTGAACAACCAAACTATCTCTGAAAATCAATCTCCTGATTTGATTTTGAGTGAAGAAGCAGTCGCTGAAATAGGTCCTAATCCGGAAACTGAAGAACAAGTCGCTGAATCTGCCGTTGATCTCTCTCCTCAACCACCAGCTCAGCGATGGACTGCGAATCATCCAATAAATCAAATTATTGGTGATCCCACAACAGGTATCAAAACGCGTAGAGGCACAGGTAATATCTGTCTTTATGTTAATTTCATCTCTCTCTCTCTGAACCTAAGAAGATAGATGAAGCTATCTCTGATCCTAGCTGGGTTTCAGCTATGCAAGAAGAACTAACTGAATTTCGTAGAAACAAAGTTTGGAATCTTGTTCCAAGACCCTCTGATAAAACTGTTATAGGAACCAAATGGGTTTTCAGAAATAAGCTAGATGAAAACGGGACTATAATTCGCAATAAGGCTAGACTTGTTGCTCAAGGTTATAAACAGGAAGAAGGAATTGACTATGATGAAACCTTTGCACCTGTTGCTCATTTAGAAGCCATAAGACTCTTTTTTGCTTATGATGCCCATAAAGACTTCAAAGTTTTTCAGATGGATGTTAAAAGTGTTTTTCTAAATGGAAAACTCAGCGAGGAAGTTTATGTTGAACAAAAACCCCTGGTTTCTTAGACCCTAACCATCCTGGTTATGTTTTTAAACTTGAAAAAGCTCTTTACGGGTTAAAACAAGCTCCTAGAGCTTGGTATGATACCCTTTCTAAATTTCTTCTTAAAAAAAAATTTGTTCGTGGAAAAATTGACCAAACCCTGTTTTTAAGAATGACATTATCTTTGGTTCCACAAGACCCGAACTTTGCACTCGTTTCATTGAAAGAATGAAGAAACAATATAAAATGAGTATGATGGGTGAACTAACCTATTTTCTAGGCTTGCAGATAAAGCAATCTGATAAAGGTATCTTTATTAGTCAAAGCAAATATGTTAAAGACATGCTGAACAAGTTTGACATGAATCAATGCTCAGCAATGAAGACCCCCATGGCACCTCCTCTGACTCTGAACAAGGACCCTAATGGAAACCAGTCAATGTCACTGCCTATCGAGGGATGATTGGATCTCTGCTATATCTTACAGCAAGTAGACCCGACATCATGTACTCCACATGTCTCTGCGCTCGGTATCAAGCTGAACCAAAGGAACTCCAAATCGCTGTAAAGCGAATCTTCAGATACCTGAAAGGAACTCCAAATCTAGGCCTTTGGTGTCCCAAAGGTTTAGGATTTGATCTCATTGGTTACTCTGACAGTGATTTTGCAGGTTGTAAAATTGATAGGAAAAGCACCACTGGTGGGTGTCAGCTACTAGGTGGTAAGTTAATAAGTTGGACAATTAAAAAGCAAAACTCAGTGTCCACTTCCACCGCTGAAGCTGAATACGTAGCCGCTGGTAGTTGTTGTGCTCAAATCCTCTGGATGAGAAATCAACTCAGAGACTACGATCTAAAGCTCTCTAAGATTCCTATATATTGTGATAGCACTAGTTCTATTGCAATCACTAACAACCCTGTACTTCATTCAAAAACCAAGCACATTGAGATCCGATATCATTTTATCAGAGATCATGTGATGAATGGTGAAGTTGAACTTCATTTTGTTCCTACTGAATATCAGCTCGCTGATCTTTTCACCAAACCTATTGATGAGACTGGATTCAATCTACTTATCAGCGAACTTGGTATGTTCAACGCTGAATAAAGTATTTATTCAGTGAACGACAAATTCAGTGATACAAAAAAAAGACTTCAATCTCTCCATTCGCTGAACTCTGATTCAGTGATATCTGTGTACTCTCACTCAGGTATTATTTTTTTTCTCCCTGTTTCTTAAAAAGAAAACCCATCACTGATACTTCTTTATTATTTTTGATGAAGTGTTTTAAAAATATTAATGATATTCATTCCTTGAGGATAACTATCATTAAAATCTTTTAAAAATTAAGAAAAGGACACGTCAGACCTTTTTCTGATACACGACGGACCACGACGTTTCCATTCCAACTCCTTTCTTGGAACGTGCGCCAAGTCATCATTTCTTTTTCAAAAAGCTAAAACCGTCGTTTAGCCTCCTTTCTCTCTCCTCTTGCTATTCAAGCACTCCCTTTGCCTTACTTGCTTTCTTCCGCTTTCATAACTTCCCAAAGGCAAAAGAAACCTTCGAATCTTCAAGTTTTCTCCAAGAACACCAAGAACAAGCACTTGTGCATTTTCCTCCTTCACTCGACTAAGGTTTGATCTAAACCTAAACTTAAGAACTGGAAACATCTTGTTTCACCTTTCTTACCTATTTCATTCTTAAAAATCAATAAAAAAAAATTGAGTGAAAAATAATTTCTATACTTTCAAAACCCTGTTCTTAGAACAAAAGATTTTTTTTTTAATCCTGATTTATTTTTCTTTATTTTTTTTTGCATTTTCATTACCAACAAGCATTTTGATATTGTTCATCAAAATACTTGTTTCTTTGATCTTATATTTGGTACTTTTTATACCAAATCTCTGGTTCATACATTCATGTATTAAAACCATGATTTATCTCTTTGGTGTTGCCATTTTTACTACAGAAATGGCCTCTGCTTCCAACGTCGCTGAAACTACGTCTGCTGATAACCTGTTCGTCGCTGCACCAAACTGCCAATTCGCGCTGGAAAAGTCAACCTTCAAGCCATGCAATTACATTGCATTAGTGGACATTCCCTCTGAACGCCCTCAGTTCAAGGATGCTGCAACCTTCCTCAAGGCATGCCCTCTGATGTATGCCTTCGTCCACAACCCAGTGGGCATTACTTCTCACCTTCAGGCTCTCTGGTACACGGCGCAATGTACCACTTTGACAATGGACAGGGGCACTATCCTTCCTGCTATTTCCTTCACAATCCCTGAACTTGGCTTCTTCTCGTTCACAGCGGGGTTCGTACGTAAGGCGCCAAGACTCCCTCAGCGTCAGAAGGGTGTGCAATGGGGTGCTGAACCAACTAAGCAGCAGATAGATGGTTTCTTGGACTCCATTGGCTACAAATGGGAGAACCCCTCAGTGAAGACGGTGGGTTCAAAGTTGGAAAATAAGCGACTCCCTGCTCAATGGCAGTACATTTTCACCCAGGTCATTCAATGCCTGGGGTCGAAAGTTGGCTCCCATGATCAGGCGAGCAAGCATTTTCAAGACCTTTCCTATTCTCTCTGCACAGGTCATCCTCTGAACTACGCTGACTACATCTTCAGCGATATGTGTAGCCGCCTCAACGCCAACACCAGACATACCGTTGTCCCTTACCCCCGTTTCTTCTCCACCATCCTTGAAGAGGCTTTCAGGGAGAGCTACCCGAAAATCGGTGACTTTGCCTTCTCAATGGTAGGGAAGAAGTCCCTGGATCTTGAGGTACGTCCAGGTGATGCTCCTCTCACTCCTTACATGCTGCAATTAATAGGAGCACCTCTTTCAGTGACCTCCTCGCTGCCCGTCCCCTCAGTGAGTACCCAAGGCACTGCTGCTGCTAAGAGGAAAACCCCAACTGATGGTCATAAGAAGACCATCGCCTCAAAGAAGCCCAAGAAGGTGGTCTCTCAACAGACCACCCTCTCTGATTTTGGTGTACTACAAACACCACCCTCATCCACAACCACTCCAACGGTTTCTGCTGTCGTTGAAGCTTCATCAGCTCTACCACCACCATCAGTGACTAAGGTCTCTGAAGGTGTTTTAGCCAGCTCTGCTGAAGCTGGATCAGGTTCTACTCTCACTGCCTTCTCAACCTCTTCCATCACTACTTCTTTGGTCCTCACAACAGCAAGTGACTCAGCGATAGTTGTCCCTATCTCTGATGTGCTGAAATGCACGCAGTCTAAACCTTAGTATTGCTTAGGCAATCTAAGTTTTGGAAAGCCAATATCAAAGGACCTCAGAGTGTCTCTTTCAGATACTCTATGACACTGGTCAGTGATCCTCAGGACGCTACCTCTGCAAAAGTAGTCCCTGAGAGTAATCCTCATGATACTCTCAAGGAAAATAATGCTACGTTTCATCCATCATCTGATCCGGATTCATTTCTTGCTTCTTTGTCAATGTCATCGGCTGCTGCCACTGCTCCTGTCTACTCAGCAACAACAACCACCACCTCCACCACTTCGAAGACGACGATGAATTCTCCTCAGCGCCCTCCCAGTGCTAAAAAGCTCAAGGATGTCAAGATGGAGAACCAAGCCCCCAAGCTTCTTCCCAGGGTCACTGAGTTACCTCCTGTGTCTCTACCTGGTCCCACATCCCTGCCATTAACTATTTAGTCAATGAATGTGCTCTCACCAGGGCAAGGGTGGACTCGCTGCAAACTTCAACTGAGTTGATCTTCTGGCAGGTCGCTGGTACTCCTGGCATGAAGACGAACGTCAGCAACCTGGTGTCTGATGTTCAGTATCTAAAGGACGAGCACAAGGACCTTCGCAAAACCCTCATCAACATTGAGCAAAAGGTCGATGCTCAGGCCGCTGTCCTCGAGTCTATTCGAAAGGCTCAGACCGAAGTGATCCAGACTCTCTCCAGACTCAGTGGAGCTGGTCCCTCATTTGCTGATGCTGATCGCACCATGCTTCAGGACGTGCAAACAAATGTTCGCACTATGATGTTCCATGTTCTGCCACATGATCACATTGAGGGGGAGAAGGTGGCCAAAGAGTTCGCTGATGAAATAATCGGCAAGCACATCGGAGGTTCCCTGATGAAAGGATCTCTCCTTACATCCAGAGACCAGAACCTTCCTCCGCTGCAAGGTTTGTTGATGATGATGATGAAGAAGAGGATGAAGAAGAAGAAGAAGAAGAAGAAGAGGAACGCATCCCTCACTTTGGTGATGATTATGATGATGATGACTTGGGATTTGCAATGGAACATTTCAGAATGCATAGACCAGACACATCTCAGCTAGAGCCCTTGGGGGACGGATCTGGTCCCTCAGGTAAAGGATCACATAAAGTGGTTGATCTTGA
This sequence comes from Silybum marianum, assembly GCA_036898165.1. Classification (NCBI taxonomy): domain Eukaryota; kingdom Viridiplantae; phylum Streptophyta; class Magnoliopsida; order Asterales; family Asteraceae; genus Silybum; species Silybum marianum. The sequence continues at coordinate 24,933,246 of CM072536.1, read as the reverse complement.
TCCCCAATCCCACAAACAGAGGGGGAGACCGGTGACAAAGTATCTCTTCAGCTTATCCCTTATATTACTCCTCTCTCTGAAACCCACTATATAACCTCTCCTCCTTCAAACCCTCTCTCTGATAAATCTCCTTTTTTCTCTCCTTCCCTCAGTGATCCCCATTCCCCAAAGGACTCATCCACAAGGAAGGAACCTTCTTCTTCTTCTGAAGAAGAAGGCCTTATTCCCAGGCGTCGCGTTCAAAAGCGGATCATAAGCGAGCCTGAAGAAGAAGAAAGGCGAATAAAATTCCTTAGGGAATTCGAGGCTAGAAGAATAAGGGTGCCTGAAGCTGAACCCATTGAAGCCGTACCAATAAGGATGGTAGATGAATTCTACTTTTTGTCCAGAGAAGAGAGAGAACAAGCATTGGAAGCACAAAGAATCAGAGATGAAAAACAAAGCAAACAGAGAATGATCTTGTTTTAGCAAGGAAGATTCTCAAGGAAGACTCAGCAAGAGACAAAGCGGCCAAAGAACAATTGGAAAAGAGCTCTTGCTCAGAACAATGTAGATCCCATTCTCGCTCAACAGAAGATTCTCACTGCACTAACCACTAAAGCCACAACCCAGAAAGACAAAGAACTGAATTGGTGCACAGAGATGCTGAACTTTCGAAGATCTGATGCCAAAATCATTCACGCAACTGTCCAATGGCGACACTCCAACAGAGATGGTCCTAAGGTATATGTAAGAATGACAAGGCCATCCAGAACAGAGAGAGAAGAAGCAAAATTCTTAAGATTATATGGATACACTGAATGGCTCGAAATCAGAGATTCCATTCAGGGTTCCAAATCCAAGTTCAAGAATGTGGTAGAAGATGAGTTGAATCAGTTGCTGCAAAGAATGTCACTACATGTGCAAGTTCCCCCTCTACCTGAATCATCTAAGAAGAAAAGATCAACTGCTGAAGGAAGTTCAAGTGCGAAGAATGAGCATGAAACTAAATTTGATTATCAAAGCATTCTTGGTCATCTTGAGCTCCCTGATATATCAATGCTTTGTACCTCTCTCCCTCAAGACCGAAGATATGAAGAAGATGAAATCATCTCACTGCCTGAACCTGGTATGGTATTCTTGGATAATGAAGGATTCTTAGGACTCTTCAGAAACCAAGAAATTCATAAGGCCCCATCCTCTCTCATAAAGATCATCCTTTATGAGAATGAGTTACAAAGACAAAATGAGAATATCTCTGACTAGTTATAGATTTCCATTTCCTTTGTAATATTTCTTCAGTGTACAAGTACTTTAACTATATTTGTAATTTCATTTCTCTGTAATTTCTTCAGATTATATTTAATGAAATTCAATCAGAGTCTTTACTCCATCCTAGTACTGAAAAGATCCCTAAAAACAGTAAAAAGGACAAATGAACATAAGAGTTCTACTTTCTTTAAACTATCTTTCACTCACTGATCTTTCACTTTGAAAATTCAATCAGTGAATGTACTTTAAGCTTATTTACTTGTAAAAATTATGCTTTCATATCCTTATAAATGAAACTCAATTCAGATAGTAGACTAGCTGAAAAAGACCTTACAGGTTAGTACTTAGAAAATTTTTCTTTAAATGTTTCCTAAGTCCTTACTAGTCTCTTAAAGCAATTTTCCTATGTTGCTTAATCATAATCAAATAGGGGGAGATTGTTGATCATAACTCCTCTCTATGATTTGTATATGATTCCTTAATATACTTAGTAAAATTCCTTAGTTAAGCTTCTGTTCAAATTCAGTGATAGCATATGCTGATTACCATCAGCGATCGTTGAAGATCAAGGAACAACAAGCTTATCTCTGAAGACCTGAAGATCAGCTATCACACCAAAAGACCATTCAGCGAAAGTCGAAGACCAAAGCTGAAGAAAGAGATAATCAGCTAAGTGACCTGAAGCGGTTCAGCGATAGCAGCGATTATCTACTCAAAGTGTGAAGTCTTGTGAAGCCTCAGCAACACTGAAGTTCATCCTTGAAAATTCAGTGTCAGCGATCAAATGAAGCTTCCTCTGCAAGACTAAAGATTGATCTTATCCTCGATGCACATAAGTCAAACCTAGAACCATGTCAGAAAAGGACGTACGACTTGTCTCTTATGTCCCCATCATATCTAATATGGTACTGTTCATATTCGGCCAAAAGCATGGCTGTCTTATTAGCAAGGACAAGCTTCCTATCCAAGCTTGACACGTGGCATGTACCTTTTGTCTTGCATTAAATGCAAACGGGTACAAATAAGATGGAGATATCTTCTTCATCTTAATGCATGCCTCTTTCTAGCCTATACCTTATGTATTCTTTCTTCCTTCCTCTTGTTCATCAAACTGTGTGTTTCTTAAGTTACAATAGAATAGGTTTTGAACTTGTTCTAATTCCGCTTGTAACTGTAAATCTGTTTATAATCTATAAATTCATTTAAAAACCAAAATCTGTGTGTTTGTATTCACCCCCCCCCCCCTTCTACAAACTGTTTACTTAATATTTAACTCTTGTAGATCCTTATTGGGACCAACAAACCTGATCACTATCGCCGTTAAATATAACCGTTAGATCTATGGATAAAATCATCCAACTAGGGGTAGCCATCGTGTCGTGTTTTTGTTGGCGGGACACGAGTTGGTGGGTTGGCGGGTCAGGAAGGCTCAACACGGACACTACCCGTTCAACTAATCGTGTCGAAATAATTAACCCTAACCCGTACGCTCGGGTTGGCGGGTCAAAAACGTGTTAGCAGGTCATAAATGGGTTGGCGGGTCACATAATAATACAACCAACTTCAAACGTACAAATTCAAATACTAGTACTACAACCAAGTTCAAATACTAATATAAAAATTATTTCAGAAAACTTAGAATAAAATTTATTTTTAAAAAGAATATTATTTTTGACGGGTTGGCGGGCTACGTGTCAACCCTAACACGACCTATTTAATAAACGGGTTGTCGGGTCAGAAAGTTCAACCCAAACCTGTTTATTTTCGTGTTAGGTTCTGTCGTGGTCGAGAATTGCCACCCTTACGTCCAACTATGTTTTCTCTCACTTTTTGCAAATTGTTTATTGTTTTTCTTATTTTTGTTAAACCAATGGAATTATAGGGGCCAACTTTGAAAAGAATTACAGAATTGTCAATTTCTCCAACAACCCTTCGGTCATTTTCTCCGGCCAAATTCTTTCTCTAGTCATCACACAACATGAGAGACACAAAAAACTAAAAAAAAAACACAAGTTCAAAGGGATTGAGAGTTAGAACGAACCCATTTTGATTTTGAAGATTATAGTGCATATGAAGCTGTAAATCTATGTCGGAGTTGGAAGGAGGAGGTTGTTGATCCAAACTCCTTTCTGTGATTTGAATATGATTTCTCTATATAATTAGTGAAAATCCATGTTTAAGTTACTGTTCAGATTCGGTGATAGTAAACACTAATTGCACTCAATGTTCAGTGAAAGTTAGGAACATTATCTGAACTTAGAAGATCTGAAGAAAAACACTCACACCAAAGACGATTCAGTGATAGTCGAAGACCTATCTGAAGAACGAGATAAACAACTCGTGATCTGAAGCAGCTCAATGATAGCAACATTCATTTAGAAGACGTGTGAGATCCTGCATATGATTCAGTGATACCTAAAGGATTCCTCCTTGAAGCCTCAGTACCAGTGATCAAATGAAGCCTACTCAGCAAGATCAATGTTGATCTTATCCTCGATGCACAAATGTCAAACCCCCATGCCTTGTCAGAAAGTACGTACGGAGTTACTTGAGTGTCTCCCACGTGCTTACCAACTCTGATTAGGTCAATGTTCATATTCGGCTAGAAGCTTAGTTGCTTTATGAGCAAAGGACAAGTTTCCTATAGAAACTTGGCATGTGGCATGTACCCTCTGACTTGCATTAAATGCATTGGGTATAAATAGATGAAGACCCTCATCTTCATCTTCATGCATGCTTATCTCTCCTTTAACCTCTGATCTTATTTCTCTCTTACCTTGTGCATCAAACTTACTTAGCGATTCTAAGGTTGTAATAGAATAGGTTTAACACCTGTTCTTATTCCGCTTATAACTTGTAATTTGTTTATCTCAATAAACTTATTTAAAAACCCTAGAAAGCTGAGTTTGTATTCATCCCCCTTCTACAAACTGTTTCTATTCTTATACGCTCTTGTAGACCCCTTTGGGACCAACAAGTGGTATCAGAGCAGTGTTTATTGCTTATACTCTTTAAAACGAATATCTTGTTGTTTTAAAATGGCTAATTCGAATACAAAGTACGATGACAATGGATCTCTTGCTAAACTCCTAGATTTATTAAAGATAATTTTTTGTTTGGAAGGAAAGAATGACTCTTTTTCTAGAAGGGTCAGATCCTAAGATCCCTACTATGTAGAAAATGGACCATTCATTCCTACACTTTTAGTCTCTGCAGTCCTTGCGACTACTATTACTCCAGCTATCCCTGAAAGACGTATTCCCAAAGCTCCATATCAGTGGACTAAGGAAGATAAGAAAGAACTAGCCGTTGATGCAAAAACTAGGTCTATTTTTGCAAAGTCTTTACCAAATGATGTGTATCACTAAGTCATGAAAATGAGAACTTCTAAATCCATGTGGGATACTCTCTGTATTCAACATGAAGGAACTATGAAGTTCAGATAACTCGAAAAATCAATCTGGTTTCATGTGCACTAAAGAATCAAACACCCTCTCAAATTCACCAAAGATTCAACAGTCTGATAATAGATCTAAAAACAGTTCGTCGAGAATATTCTAACTCTTCCCGAACAGTGGGACACATTTACTATATGTCTTAAATTGTCAAAGAACACTGATAATCTTTCTTTAAGTGCTTTGTACGGGATATTGCTCAATCATGAGTAATCACAAGCTTCAAAGAAAAATCTTTTAAAAAAGACACTAAATCACCCAAAAGTTCTTCCTTGGCTTTAGTGACTTCAAAGACTGATCCCTCGAGAACAGTTTCTTCTTTTATTACTTCAATCACTGAGTTAGACAACTCTAACTCTGAGGACATCACTAATGCTCATATTTCAGATTTTGATGATTCTCTGGCCCTTCTAACAAACAATTTCAGAAGGTTTTCCAGAAAGAGCAACTTCAGAAGAAATCTTGCTATTACTGACTCTCACAAGTCAAAGATATCTTCTACTGATAAAGCTTCTGCAATATGTTATTAATGTCAGCGCAAAGCTCACTTTATTAGTGAGTGCAGATTGAAAAAATTCGCTGCTCCAACTACCTCTCAGATACCTGTAAGAACCAGATATGACAAATATCTCAAACTAAAAGATAAGTATCTAAAGATGATGAAGTCCCAGCGAAAAAGCAAAGGTCTTGTCACTGAATAAGTTGATTGTGCTGAACCACTGATGAATCAGGGTCAGATGAAGAAGACATCACTCTTATCTGCCTTATGGCATGGATTGAAGAAGCTGAAGAGGTCATTGAAAACCTCATCTCCTAAATCTCCTTCATCTTTTCTTTCTCAGGTATTAAATCTAAAAAACCCCTCTTACTCTGAATCTGATAGTCTGTTGGCTCTTAACGCCTTAACTATTGATCTTTACAATGCATTAAATGGAGAAACTAAAGTTGAGCAAATAAATTCGGCTAACTTAATAGCTTAAAAATTGTCATCTGAAAATCAAAGAACTTTCTAAAATCGAAGAAGATTTTAAAGTTCTAATCTTTGTAAATCAAACTTTAAGCATTGAAAACAACATGCTATCACTGACTGCGAAAAGGCCATCATAGATCTCAATGCTGAAAAAGCCACGTTTGAAGGATTGTGCAAAGCCTCTCTAAAGGCTAATGAGATCACTAATGCTCAAATCCCTATTAAGGTTAAAAGTGGTCTGGGATACTCTTCTAGTAATCCCACTAAGATCAAGTAACAAGTAATCTAAACAATTAAGAACAAATTCTCATATATTGAACTTTCTGTCTTTAAATTCTGTCTCCAAAATATTACAAATGAGCTCCCTTTGTGTTTCCATTTCTTCTTTTCTAATACAAGAGTATTTATTCTCTTGACTAATTACAATGTCAAACAAAAATGTAATCTAACATTAAGCTCCATACTTTGACTTTCTCAATATGAAATGTTGACTTTTAAATAATTGTTGACTATGTTGAGTTTGACTTTAAGGTTTCGACCTCTTCATTCTTTAATCTTGTCTTCATCATCGGTGATCTCTGATACAACATAATTTTAGACCTAACAATCTCCCCCTTTGTATTCGAGATCATAAAACACAATCATCAAAGATCTATAAACCTTTGTCTTCATTAAACTTTGACTTTAACAATCTCCCTGAAATCATAAGTCTTTAACTAACTTCCCTTTATGAAGACGCTCAAAAGTTTTCATCTTTTGAACAACAAAGATCTGGTAAATAACAATCTTCCTATTTCAACAAACAAACTCAGATCAGAATCTTCACCACGAATTCATCTTCAGTGTTCAAACTTATCTCTTGAGTAGTCAACAGTCAACAAATCTTCAAACAAATCCTTTTCAGTTAACAAATTAGCTTTCGACAATAAGATTTGAAGCTTTGACACTACGTGTACTAAGATCAATATCTATATATCATGAAAGAATTCATTTTTATCAATAAACTCTTCAATCATCTTCATCAGAAATGTCCTCAACAAATTCAACAATTAAGCTCCAAACTTTTCATCACATCTACGATCTTTAAATCCAATGGCTTTTCAACCTTAGATTTAAAAGGCTTAGATTTAAACTTTCTTCTCCATTTACTGATTCAAATTACGACCAGTTAACTCAAAAACTCTTCATCCACAAATGAAATTGAATTGTTTTACTCCCCCTACATATATGAACATTTGAAAAATCCTGTTAGCACTAATTGCTACCCCTCAACAACAACATTAATTCTTTGAATATCTTTTCACATATGATTTCGTGATCAGCTCTTTGCATGTGACTTCATGTATTTGTATGTGTCTTTGATATATAATTTCTCCCCCTCATGATGATTAGGAGAATCTTGAGCATCATGACCAATCATAGACTAAATCAATGTAGTTGTATAAACAACACATTCTGTAGACATCTTTTTCTAATCTTGTAGAACACTAACACACACAAATTAGTTTTTTTTTAAATGTAAGCACTAGTTACTGATGAAGTGATCGTAGATCAACGATTTGAATTGATTCACACAAATGTGTTGGTTCCAGATTCCTTTAAACCGATTGTTAATTGAGAGTATTGAATCAAAGTGAAATGCGGAAGCAGATCAATTAACAATTTAAATCAATAGAACAGTAAACAGAATGAAGAACAAAGATTATGAAATGATAACTTTGAATCAAAGTAGACAAAGTTATGAATTACGCACAGTATTCTTCAAAATGTAAATGTATTGATCGACAACTTTTACAAACACAATATAATGCTATTTATACAGATACAAAAACAGAAAGTCAAAATGCTAGCCAATTACAAAGTGCCATGTGTCTAAAAGGGAGCGTCTAACAACAATTAGTTATAACAAGAAGAGTGTGTTGACTTTTGTAGACATCTCTTCTTTGACTCATACTTTAATTTCTAACATTCTCCCCCTAAGTATGAAGTCAAAAAAAAAACTTTCTTCAGAGAGGATCAACAGCAGCAATGATACTTGAAATATTATTGATAAGCTCTCTGTTCTTCTGAAGTCCATCAAGTCTTTTCTCTATTTTCTTTGCAACTTCTGATTTGTGGTGTCTAAGCCAGCATAGCACTTGATGATGTAGACTACCTCAGAAGAGTATTTGTGAGCGTCTTTGATGCGAAAGAAGCTCTTTCCATGTGGTCTTTTGAAGATGATTCCCTCTTTTCCGGTTCAAGAAGTCTACCCACTCGAATTTGCTTATCCCTTCAAGTTCCTCATTTGGTGCGAGAGATAGCCGGATTATCCATTTTGAAATTTAATCCAACTGAAGTCGACCGCCTTTTGTATCTAATGTATGATTTCATACATAGAATAATTCTAGTGTAGGCAACATGGTCTTGTGGATCTTTGCGTTCAGAAAGCTGAGTCTTCATAAATTCTTCCAGAAAAATGAGATCAGCTGGATGGATGGACAACAGATCATTATCACATATGTAATAACTCTTGTTGTTTGATCTGACTATCTCGTAGATTGTGTACCAAATGGGTGTATCTTGAAACTGCTTATGTTTCATGGCTGTTATCTTTGTAATTGGAGCAGTAGTGAAAACCGTCTTTCTGTCTTGTTTATGAGCCATGAAGTTATCTTTAACTTCATTGCTTACATTGTATTGGTTGGCGAAGTTAGGCATCATGAGGTAAATCTTCTGATCTGTTGGAGCATACATGTGCCTTTTCTCAACTTCAAGTGTTGGAAGTTCAATGTTTCCAACAATGTTTCCAACTTTATTTAATTTTTCTTCAAATTCTCCTCTTCTGATCTCTTTCTGCTTCTGAGCGGCCTCTGCTCTGACTCTTGCTCTTTCTTCAGCTTCAAAATTTTGTCTCTGTAGTTCTTCTTTAAGTCTAGCCTTCTCTCTTTCCAGATTCTCTTTTTCAGCCCTCTCTATCTCTATTTGTTCTTCAACTATTAGCCTCTGGCGTATTATCTCTTCTTCTCTCTCTTTTTCAGCTCTGAACACTTCCTCATCCTCCTCTCTGGCCCTTTTAGCTCTTTCCTTTGCAGCTTTAGCTCGTTCTCGTTCTTCGTGAGCTCTGACTACTTCAGCCCTTTCAGCCGGAGAGCTCGGGATTCTGCTTTTTCCCATAAGATCCAGAATGAACTTAGCTAGCTCTGGATCTCTGGGTAGAGGCCCAGAATGCGTAGCCAGAGGTGTTGGAGTGAGTGGCACTTGTTTTGAAGAAGAGGGTTGCTGTGATGGTGTTGGCGTTGAAGAGTCGGCGGTGGTCGTGTTTGTTTACGGTGGTATTTGTTTGGCTTGCTTAGGCTCAGAACCTTTCTCCCCCTTCTGAGAATCAGGATCCTGATCCTCAGAACGTTTTCTTTTCAGCTCTGCCTTTCTGCAAGCCCTTTCTTCCTTGGCTTTCTTCTTGGAATTAAACGCCTCAGCAATAGAAGAAACCAGAGGCACAAGTTGAGATAGAGTAGATTCGAGAGCAGCAAGTTTCTGGTCGGTTGAAGATGTGGAGGGCTTGGAAGAGTACTTTGAAGCGATGGTCGACATTCGCTCAAGAATAATCTTCTGGAAAGAGGCGAGGTCAGATTTCTTGACGAGCGTAGACCCAGAGGGATCATCAGAAGTAATGATGGTCTTGACAATCTTCTGTATATCGGCCACCAGAGAGCTGTAGTCTACAGAGGCACGTAGAGATTCTGGAAGTTGAGATATTGCCTCTGCATTTGCTTGAAGACCATTATTCAAGAGCAAAAGTTGTTCAGCAAAATAGGCCTTCTGATCTTCTTGAGAGGTACTCATTTGGCGCTGAAGATCTGCTAAGAGAGAGTTCTGCCTTTCAATTTGAAATTGAAGGCTCAGAAGAAGAGAATTATTAGTTGTTACGGATAATTTTAGATCTTCCACAGATCTCTGAATTTGATCAGCAAATGCCCAGAACGCTGCATTTGTGACGAAATCAGAAGATGTAACCGGTGCATCTCCAACACATGGAGCCCCTTTACCCTCGCGTTCAGAGGGGCCTTCTACACCTGTTTTGACGTTGAGTGTAGAAGGACTTCCAACCAGTCCTTGAGGGCTGTTATTCACAGGCTCCTCTTCGGTTGTTCTGACTGTTTCAACATTATCCTCATCATCAGAGGATGAGGTGCTGAAGACAGTATGCGTACCTTGATGAAGTGTAAACACTCCGGTAAGATGTGCATTCCTAGGCTGTAACCCCTCTGATGGGAATTCATTAGCATCTATCCTAGGAGAGGATGTGGACTCATCCTCTGTGCGTATTGGTATGTCAGTCACGGAGACATGAACATGTGGTGAAGGAAGTGGCGAGTTCTGGGGGCGATGAACTCTTATATTATCATCATCATCCTTTTGGGAGGATGATGAAGTGGAGGTGCTTTCCCCAGATGAATTTGATTCAGAAGAAGAAGAAGTATCCTCTGAACGGCTGGTTACTGGGTGGTTTGAATCTGGTCGTTTCTAAGTCAATGAGTGGAGACGTGGTGACGTCAACCTCGAAGTTGTGGTTGCCCTTTGGGGAATTGGAGAGGAACACTCATATGTGTCTACGAGGACATCTTCTCGTACCTTCATTTAATAGAAGGTCGGCATGGGTAGAAGCACTCGGATGTTCACTCCTAGTTTTTTCAAGCTCATGCTCACCGGACCACGACCACCTACACCGGCTCTAAGTGCTCGGGGTAGGAATTCTCTCGTTCGAGAAAACCATAGAGCTTCTATAGATTTGGAGATTAGAAGAGCTAGATGGGATTAGGTTTAGCATGTACCGGATAATTCTCTCGGGTGCGAGTAGCCGATCTTGTCGATGGTTGATCGATGGGAGCTCATTGATGCAATTTTGCGGAATGGCCGAATCGGGGAGCTTCGATTGCCCCAATTGCAGGATGAGTGATGAGAGATAGAAATCGTGGGAACATGAGTGCTGGTAGTGGCTTCCCCTAACTCTGATGGAGCACCTTAGTGTGCACAGCTGCTTTGATCTCTTGGAAGATGAGACTTGCATAGTCCAAGGGTCGATTGAAGAACATCCCATACATTATCGTCAGAATGTTTCGGCTAGCACGATCCGAGAGAACCTATTTTGCGGGTTAGGCTCTTGTTGAGAATGGAGACGAGTAGATTCCATATTGGGGGCAACTTCTTCCTCTTGAATTCGGACAGCCTTGTAAGAGGTTCATTGTAACCCAGAAGATTGATGAAGGCTAGGAGGGCTTCTGTGGAAGGGTTTTCTTCTAGGGCAGGATTGGGAATGGTTTGCCCGTCGACTTCGATTACTGATAGGGGAAGATGAAAATATTTGGCAAGTTTTCTTTTGGTGATTGGGATTTGAACAGCAATTTCCACTTGTTCAGGATGGGTGACAGAACCGGCGAGTGTTTCATCAGTTTTGATGATCATTGTTTGCCACAGTTCTTGGACATAGATTTCGGGGATGTTTGGGTTGGTTAGGGTTAGGGCTCGATTCAATTGGTGCTGTTGTAGAAACTCGATCATGATGCGAAATTCCGGTTGATAAGTGTTAGGGTTGAGCAGTACCTGCACATTGTTCGCCTTCAATGGCAGTTTCACAATGGGAGTACTATCAGCAGTGGAATCGATGATTCTTTCTTCATCATTGTTGGAAGGACGGGCACAGTTGGAAGCCATTTTGAAATTTTGAATGCTTGACAGTAGAACACTTTGTCTTTGCAATGAGAATGAACACTGATTTAGGGAATTTTTGCGACGAAGAAGATGAAGGTTGAAATTGGGGGTTTTATGTGAGAGAGAAACTGTAGAATGGGAAGGGGTTATTCAGTTTGGGGAGAAACAAAAAACGGTTCATTTGAGCTGATGTAAGCACGCGGGTATACACATGCAGTGTTTCGATTGGAGACACGTGTACGACGAGACACATGTGTGATGATGATTTAGTAGCCGATGCTATTTTTCTTAAAAGCAGAAATAAACAAAAGTAATAAAAAAAATCTGTTTAATTAATCAATTAATTTTGAATTAATTGAATAAACACAGATTTTAATCTTAATTTTATTTATTTAAGTTTAAAAATCAGTCAAGTGAGAACAAAAATCACATGAGAGTTTAGTTTCTATAAAAGAATAATAAAGAAGAATTTGCATTAAACATATAGATTTAAACAACCTTGGAGGCAAGAGTTGATTGAATTTATATATTTAATGGAAATTATAAGAAATATCAATTTATAGAAAATTTAGTTGAAAAACATGTCGACTTGATTTATATTTAAATTTTTTTTTGAAATGAATCAAAAGTCTAAGAGACCTTGGCGGCAAGAGAAACTCAGAGCAGATAGATTCAAATAAAATTTAAGTGAAATAGTAAATCAGAAGACAGCTAACCAGAGTTAGACTTAGACGAATATCTTCTGCATTGTGAAACTCCTCCGTGAATGGTAAACTCCCCCTTGAATGGTAAACTCCCCCTTGAATGGTGAACTCCCCCTTGAATGGTGAACTCCCCCTGTAGTAGCTTCTTTACCTCGTTTCTCAATCTGCACTTTATGATATATCTTGAAAGAAAAATATTATTATGAAACAGAAAATCAGAGTAATTCAGAGGCTTCTGAAGTGTTCTGAAGAGTTCAGAAAGCATCAGAGACTTCTGATGACTTCTGAAGTATCGTCAGAATAGTTCAGAGGCTTCTGGATGCTTCTGAAGAAATCATTGTTACATATTAAGCATTCCCAACTTGCTAATTAAGAAGTTAAAACGACTCTCATCAAGAGCTTTTGTGAAAATATCAGCAAGTTGATAATCGATAGAAACAAAATACATTTCGATTGTACCCTTTTCGACATGATCCTTGATGAAATGATACCTGACATCGATATGCTTTGTTTTGGAATGTCGAATCGGATTTTACGTAATGGCGATAGCACTTTTAGAATCACGAGAGGATGGGAATCTTATCGTATATCGGACCATAATCTGCGAGTTGGGTCTTCATCCAAATAACTTGTGAACAACAACTAGCGACGGCAACATATTCGACCTTCGCGTAGATGTGGATACGCGATTTTGTTTCTTGGATGTCCAACTTATAAGTCGATTTCCCGAAGTTGACGGCTACCGATGTACTTTTTCCGTCAAGCTTACAACCCGCATGATCGAATGCGTATACGCCATTAAATCAAATCCAGAATTTTTAGGATACCAAAGGCCCAACGATGGTGAACCTTTTAAGTACCTAAAAATTCTTTTACAACAGCGGCCAAATGAGACTCTTTAGGATTGGCTTGATAACGAGCACAAAGACAAGTGGCAAACATAATATCGGGTCTACTTCTTTGTTAAATATAAAAGAGAACCAATCATTCCTCCGTAGCCGGTAATATCAACGGATTTACCGGAGGAGTCGAGTCCTAATTTCATACCGGGAGAGATAGGTGTTTTCATGGATGATGAGTTTTGAAGATGAAACTTTTTAAGCATGTCGAAACATATTTTGCACGATTTATAAAGATACCGAGGTGCTTTGTTTAACTTAAAGTCCTAGGAAGAAAGTTAATTCTCCCATCATACTCATTTCAAATTCAGTTTCCATCAACTTAGAAAACAAATCAACTTCTGTTTGATGAGTAGAACCAAATATTATGTCATCCACATAAATTTGAACTATAGTTAACATACCTTTGCCTCTTTTGATGAACGAGTTGTATCGATTTTACCTTTTTCATAACTTTTGCCGATCGAAATTTTGATAGTCGTTCATACCGAGGCTCTTGGGGCTTGCTTTAGACCATACAAAGCTTTGTCAAGAAGATAAACATATTCTGGATATCTTGCATCTTTGAAACCATCAGGTTGTTCAACATACACTTCTTCTTTTAGACATCCATTAAGAAATGCACATTTAACATCCATTTGATAGACTTTGAAGTTTTTGTATGCAGAGAAAGCCAAGAATAATCTTATTGCTTCTAGTCTTGCAACAGGAGCAAAGGTTTCATCATAATCGATACCTTCCTCTTGACAGTAACCTTTAGCCACCAAACGAGCTTTATTTCTGACAACAATTCCATCTTCATCCTTTTTGTTCCTAAATACCCATTTTGTGCCTATAGCAACTTTGCCTTTTGGTAAAGGAACAAGACGCCAAACTTTATTTCTTTCGAATTGAAGTAGTTCTTCCTGCATAGCATCCACCCAGCTTGGTTCAACTAAGGCTTCATGTACACGTTTAGGTTCGATCATACTAAGAAAATTAACAAAGAATGCTTCATTTGCAGTAGCAGATCGTGTTCTGACCCCTTCAGAAGGACTACCAATTATAAGATCTGGTGTGTGAGATTTAGTCCATTTCGTCATTCTGGGTTGAGAAATTGATTGGGTTGTGTTATGTGACGAAATGATTTCATCTGGAAACACAAAATCTTCTATATTTTCTTCTGTATGTCCTTCTGGTATCTGTTTTGTCACATGTCCTTGTGTCTCCCCCTCAGATGATGGAACAGAAGTGGCTTCTGGTCTGGCAGATGTAGGAGTAGTGGGAACTTCTGGACAAATAGACGTGACAGATGAAACAGAAGTAGCAGGACCAGAGAGAGTAATGCCTGAGGCTTGAAGAATATCTGGTATCTGCAAATGTGGAGGTGACATAGCTTCTGACACAACTTCGTCGCCCAAAAAATCATGAAAAATAGCATCAATCTCGGATTCTCTGGAACCTGAAAGATAGTCAGAAGTAACAGTATTAAGCTTGAGTTCTGAAGTAGAGTGTTCAGAAGTCAGTTGGGTGTTATCATCGAAGTCAATGTTGATGCTTTCCATAACAGTTTTTGTTCGTAAGTTAAAAACTCGGAAAGTTCTTGAATTTAACGAGTAGCCTAAAAATTTAGCTTCATCGGACTTCGGATCAAATTTGCCAAGATTATCTCTGTCGTTTAAGATAAAACATCTGCAACCAAAGATATGAAAATTTTTTACAGATGGTTTTCTTTTATTAATCAGCTCATAAGAGGTTTTGAGATGCCTCTTGACTATAATTGAACGGTTTTGAGTGAAACAAGCAGTAGCAACAGCTTCGGCCCAGAAGTGAATTGGGAGACCAGAAGCTGCGAGCATCGTTCTGGCTGCTTCAACCAAGGTTCTGTTGCGACGTTCAACTACACCGTTTTGTTGTGGAGTGCGAACGGAGAGAAGTTTTGAGTAATTCCTTGTTCAACAAGATACGATTCAAGCTTGACGTTCTTGAATTCTCGTACCATTATCACTTCGAAGCCGCTCGAATCTTCGATGTAGAAGAACTTGAATTCTCGGTCATCATATTCGTAGTACCACCGGGACTTCGACTTTTGACGAACGAAAGCAAGCCAAGTATATCCGGAAAATTCATCAATTAGTACCGTAATATACTTTTTACCGGATAGACTCGAATTGCAATTGGACCACAGAGATCCACATGTAATAATTGCGAGGTCTAGTACAAGAATGATCACTTTTTGTTTTATGAGATGCTCGTTTAATTTTGCCCATTTCACATGCGGGGCGAGAGGTGATCTTTTTGAAAATGAATATACGGAAGTCCGGATACCGGTTTGTTTTTGACAAGCATCTCAAGATTATTAAAATTTAAGTGAGACATTTTATGATGCCGAGCCACGCAACTTCACTCTTTTTGGAGATGAGACATAAAGTTTCCTTACCATCCTTAGAGGTAAAATTCATCATATACAAGTTACCTTTCCCCGTTCGCTTTCTCCAAAGTTCTTCACCTGCCTTAGAGAATAAATAACAATGTTTTTCATCAAATACGACTAGTATTTTAGAATCACGAGTTGACTTACACTAAGGAGATTATGTTTCAAGCCGAAACATGAGCTACCTTTGATAAGGTGATATTACCTTCTTGTAGAGTACCGTAGCCTTTTATTTGACCCTTACCATTATCACCAAAAGTTACTACTCCACGATTTGTCCTTGAATTGGGATAGTAAATTTTGGGATCCGATCATGTGCCTCGAGCATCCGCAGTCAAGATACCGGATATGCACACGCTTGTTTACGCAATCAAAAATCGAATTTCTTAGGTACCCATCGCATAATGGGTCCTTTTATGTTAGCTTTTGGAGTATGCTCGTTTTTTGATTTAACGAGAAGGTAAAGACTTTATTTTTGGTTTTTGGTTTTTTGAGTTTTATTCTTTTTGTGACAACCATATTTTGAATTGGAATGATCGTAGAGGTTTGCGAGAAAAATTGTTTTAACTTTAAGAACGGTGAAAAACATTCAGAAGACTGAAACATAGAAGATTGAATTGAATTTTCATTGCGAGAATGGTAATTACAATTATTCTTTCTAAAGTCTTTTCTAGTATTAGTTGTTCTAGAGAACCTATCTAGACTAGACTTTTGTTTTAGTTCTGGCTTTTTCTTCTCTGTGTTCTTCCTCTGATCTACTTTTGCAGAAGCTCTGTTATTTCTTGAAAAAGGAACATAAGAATTAGAGGATTTCCATTTGCCTTTTTGAATATTAGTAAACTTCGGAAGAGTAGAGTTTAAAATCTTTTGATTTTGCACTTTGTTTTTGAGTTCGCCTCTTTCTCAAGTTCAAGACATGTTTTGGCTTTGAGACACATATCTAAGAAGTCTGGATGTATAGATACTAATTTTCTCGGTTCTGGAACAGAAACAGGAAGAATAGGTATACCACTTGAAAGTTTAGCACAATCTCTATCAGAAGCTCTGATTTCTTGAGATTTATCAGTATACAAATAATCATCCTTTTTATCAATAATTTCTGAATTATTTGTGATAACTTTTGATGATTTAAAAGAATTTATTTCTAAATTTGAAATGTAATTTTCAGAATTATCAAAAAATTCTTCATCATTATTGTCATTCTCCCATGGATACGTAATCTCAGCCAAACTTTCTTGAGTTTCAGAAAGATGTAAATCTTCAAATGAACAGGGAGAGATCTCTCGGATGATTCTCACAAAGAGTTTCATTTCTAAAACACTTGTCCGAGTAGAGAGAATATCGTTTTCAAACATAAGTCGTAGATCTTCCTCTGCTTGACTTGGAACAAAAATATCTGCCTCTGGATTCAAAATTGTATGTTTATTTGAACCAAAATTGAAAATATCATCTTTCTTCTGAACTTTATTTAGATCAACATATGTTTTACAACAATATTCAATATTTTCGAATTTAAGTTTGCTTTTTGTATGATGTTTTTCATATCTAGATTTTTTAAAAATAGATTTTTCATACAAAATTGGAAACTTTGGCTTCTGTATTTGTCCAACACAAAAAACAGATTTCAGATCTGACCTTTTCTTACACGTGTAGGGATCTAGGTTCTCGAAACCAAGTCCAGATCTTCCTACTTGTGTGTTAATTTTGTCATGAACCTTCTGTGCATCCAGATATGTTATAATCTGTAGCTTTTTCTGTTGAAGTTCAACGTGTAAAAATTCTCTCTCTTTCTGAAAATAGTTCTTAAGTGCTACAGAGTTGAGTCTATCACTCTCTTTGTCTCTGATTTCTTTCTCTTTTCCTTCCAGAAGTTTATTGAGATTCAAAATTTCCTTTTTAAGTTTTTCTTCAGAAAATTTTAAACTCATTGAAATCGTTTCCTTTGCAGTATTTAATTCGAGTTTTTCTTCTGTAAGTAAATCCATTTCTCTTTTGAAAATATCTCTTTCCCTTTTGATTGTAGAAAGAGTTTTCTCAGTACTTTTTCGTAATTCCTTTTCGATTGTGAGTTTCAGTTTTAGTTCCTCAAAATTGTTTGATAACATCACAATCGTTTGTTCAAGCTCAGATGATCCAGAGAAATTACTAACCGGTGACTCAGAGGGTTGATCCTCTGATTCGTTTGTGTTTGCCATTCCACGAACATGGCTTCATCACCGCCGGATTCATCTTGCACCCGATTTTCTTTTTACGCAAAGTGTGCTCTTTCGGTGACATTATACTTATATTTGTTTTTGTAATAAGTCTTATCCTTTTCCCGCAGCTCCTCTGCAATCTCTCGAGTAATGTCCGGGCTTGCCACATCTGTAGCAGACATCTTTCTTCCTTTTTAATTCTTCTTCTTTCTTCTCTTCTTCTGTTTTCTCTACTCTCTGTACTTCTTGTTTAGGAACATAGGGACGATCAAATCGTTTATTTCCTTTCAAAGACTTATTTCCAAAACGATTAGTAAATTGCTTGGTTATTAAAGCCAGAGAGTCGACAAACGCTTTAATTTCATCATCGATTCGCAGTCATCTTCTCGGAGCGGTCTACGATATGAAGGCCTTCAATTTCTTCCTGTCATCACTTCGTCTTCTGATTCCTTTTGTTTCTGAGATCAAAGCCAGAGGACCTCCGATGTTTGTTCTTTTCTGAACAACTTCTTTTTCATGAGCTTGCAGTGTGCCGAATACATCATGCAGCGACCATTGTTCAAGGTCCTGATTGGCTTGTGATGACATGGATAGATTTGACCATTCAGGGTTTAACCTTTTGAGAAATAGAACATTGTTGTCTTCCTTTGATCTAACAATGTCACATCTCTTGCGAGATTAATCGGATTGTTGAATAGATGAAATGTTTGTTCCGTAGATTCATCGGTCGGCCGCTTGAAAACTATTATATTCATTTAGAGCTTGGGCTCTTCTGTTCTTTTTCATTTTCGCACCACCTTCTAAGAGATTCTCCAGTTGATCCCATAAATCTTTTGCTGTGTCACATGAGTCCAGAGATTGAAAAATCTCATTTGGAATGGCCATTATCAACAGAGACTTAGCTTTCTTAGCTAATTCCACCTTAGCCTTTTCTTCATCAGTCCAGTTATTCCTTGACTTCGAACCGATCTTGCCGGGTACCTCATCCGTATTTGCGGGCCGGAATTCCGGGAATAGTAGTGGTGGGAACAAACGGACCGTTTTGAATAATTGGATATAACTCAGCATCCAATCCCTCATAGAAGTTAACCATTCGAATCTTCCATTGTGGGTATTCATCACGTACAAGAGTTGGAGGTTTAGTCAGGGACCCAGACGTATAAACAGCATTCAAGCTCGAATTTGCCATTTGAGTAGGATAGAAGAGAAAATTTAAAGATTTGAAAGAATTTTAGAACAATTAAATCTCAATTTGATAGAAGAACAGGTCGATAATATCACTGTTTCTTCAGATTACAAAATGAATGACTCAATTTAAGAGAAGATTGTTAACGATTTAACAAAATCTCGTAAAACAGAGTGGATTAATAAACAAATTTTGAATCTGAGAAAATACTGTTCGATCGAAAGGAATTTCTTCAATGGAAGAGATCTAATAATCAATAGATTGATTAGAAGGCTCTGATACCAATTGTTGGTTCCAGATTCCTTTAAACCGATTGTTAATTGAGAGTATTGAATCAAAGTGAAATGCGGAAGCAGATCAATTAACAATTTAAATCAATAGAACAGTAAACAGAATGAAGAACAAAGATTATGAAATGATAACTTTGAATCAAAGTAGACAAAGTTATGAATTACGCACAGTATTCTTCAAAATGTAAATGTATTGATCGACAACTTTTACAAACACAATACAATGCTATTTATACAGATACAAAAACAGAAAGTCAAAATGCTAGCCAATTACAAAGTGCCATGTGTCATAAAGGGAGCGTCTAACAACAATTAGTTATAACAAGAAGTGTGTGTTGACATTTGTAGACATCTCTTCTTTGACTCATACTTTAATATCTAACAAAATGTTCTCAGGTTCAAAGGATGCGAGAAAAGAATTTCTTGGGTTATGAAGATGCGAGGACCGAGTTTCTCGGGTCACACGGATGCGAGAACTTAGGAACTCGGGTCAATTGGGCGCGAGGAATGAGTTTGTCGGACCTAAAGGGTTCGAGGACTTACTTTGTCGGACCTAATGGATGCGAGTATTAAACTTGTCGGACCAAGTAGGTGCGGGAACCCAGTTTCTTGGATATAACTTATCGAGAATAAGATACTTTGTTGAATTATAAAACTCCAAGAGAAGTGTTTGTCGAGTCCTTTGGTTCAAGAAGAATTATCTGTGTGAGTTTTGAACGAATTTTGACTAATAAATTTAAGAAAAGATAACTAGGGCTTCTTGACTAAAAAGAGCTGCGAGTAACAAAGTTCTCGAGTCTTTTTGTTGACAAGAAAGGCCAAGTTCTCAATTTCCCCAAAATATCAGAAAAATTTAATGAGAATTAACACAGATTAATTTAAAGCTTGAGTTTAAAGAAAACGAAAACAAAGGTTTCTTGACTAAAAAGAGCTACTAGGAACAAAGTTCTCGAGTCTTTTTGTGGACAAGAAAGACAAAGTTTTCAATTTTCGAAAACGTCAAGATTCTATCTTTTTAGAAAAACAATGAAAATTTTATCGAACTCCAACCCAATTATGAAAGTTTATTGACTAGAAAAAGCTGGCAGCAACAAAGTTCTTGAGTTTTTCTATGGACAAGAAGGTCTTAAGTAATTAAGATAAACGAGGGTAAAATAAAAAAATTCAATTTTGTCAAATTTTAAGAACGCGATAAAAATTTGTCGGGTATGTATGGTCCGATAAAATCATTGTTCTCGTGCAGTTTGGTCCGATAACCTGGGTTGTCGGATCTAAAGGGTCCGAGAACTATGATGGTTGATGTGATAGTGATGATAAAAACCCGGAAATTTAAAGCAAACCATACAGATCAAATTGCAACCTTATCCTAACAGTGATATTTTCCTAAGCATAAATCGAATGGATGCGGAAAAAAATAAACACAGATTTCGATGAACTTAATGATGCGATAACCAAAAAAAATATGATTTTGATTGATTTAAACAGTTTGAAACAATGAGAAAAATTGCAGATCTGTTTTTAGAGATGAATCAAAGCTATTTAAAGCAGAAAAATTACCAAGATCGCAATTTTGAAGGTTATCGCATGAAACAAAAAATCCTTAAAAAAGAGTTTACCTTAAATCCAAGAAATCAATTAGAACAAATCCAAATTGATATAATCTTCTGCTTTGATACCAATTGTGGATCCAGATCAATCAGGTAACGATGTAAAATAACTAGAACAATATTAATAATTTCACTATGTCATATATCTAACTTGTAATGATCGTGGTTACAATGAATGGAGTGAAAATCTTAACTCATGATCTCTCTAATAAGCTCTCTGTTATGTTCTCTATCTAAGCTCTCTCTAGAATGATATGAATGAATAACCTTTACTCTCTTTGTAACCCTAAACATCTATTTATATGTAGCATATTGTTGTTATAAGGAAACTAGGAAAGTAGGCATTATACAACTTCTGTATTTACAATAAGATCTTTTCCTTGTGACATAAATAAATCTTTCCTAATTAATGACTTTGTTGACTTTACTTTTTAGCTCTTCATGCATTCAATAGTTGTCATCTCGGATAAAACATTTTCAGACCTAAAGGATAATTCATTGACAATGACAATATTTTTGAAGCAGCGGTATTTCTTTCACATTCTAATGCTTTCTGAAGAACAGAAATCTGCTTTCATAGCTCACAACATTGCTCACACTTCTTATCAGACTTTTTTCTTTCACTTGCAAAATCTTTTTGTTGTATTTCTAATCTTTGCTGAAGATCAGAAATTTTCTTAGTAAGTTCCAAACTATTCTCACTTTTCTTTTCAAATGATTTACTTTCGAGTTCAAACTTGTTCCTTTCCATAACAATAAGCTGCACAAAATCAGCAATTTGTTTTGAAAGCTTCATATTTATCAACTCACAAGATTTGAATTTACTTTCAAAATTATTCTTTTCAGTCTTCAATTTCATATTTGACAACTCACAAGACTTGAGTTTGCTTTCAAGATTATTCTTTTCAGTCTCCAATTTGAGATTTTCATTCGTAAGCACTTTTAAATCAGCCTCAATGTTCCCAATTAATCATCTTATCCTGAACTATATAAGCGCTAATCACATTCTGATAAGCACAATTCTGATAAGCCCAATGAATCATCTTATTGTGCATGCAATGCCACTTGGTTATTACAACCTGACTTTAAGAAATGAATCAGTTTCTCATTCGTAATATGATCGATTTTAAGTTTATAAATCTCTTTCTTCTGGCTTTCAACCAGTTCTTGTAGAGAAGATACTTGCAAATTTAAATCAATAGTAGACATCATTATCAGATACGAATGATCGTTAATCCAATGATTTGCAGAAGATTTGAATAACTTTGACTTTCAAACAAGTGCGGAAAAATCAAGTTGAAAAGTCAAAGTCAACTCTAGGGAAAAAGTCAACCGTAAAGTAAAACCATGAGAATTTTTTTTTTCAAAATTTGAAAAAAAATTTAAAGATAAAATCTGAAATATAATCCAAAAAGTCAAATTTTCAAAGGGCAAATTTGGAAATTTCCAGACTCTCGTGCGAAGCTCGGATGAAAATTGATATACGAAGGCTCGGATAAAGCTTGTCTGAGGGTTACTGTGCAAGGCTTGGATAAGGCTTGTGCGAGGCTCGAGTAGGCTCGGATGACTCAATGCGAGGCTCGGATACCTTCGGATAAGCTTTGTCCGAAATATACTTGTCCGGAGGCTATGAATTTTGCCTATCCGAAGACTATGAGTTTTGCCTCTCCAAAGACTATGAAGATAGCCTATCCGAATGTTATGAATGTCGAGTATGTTCAGTTTTTGTCAAGGTTCGAAAGTGGCAGAAATCACTCAAAACCTATTCTATACCCCTTCAAATCGATCCAAACTTGGTAGGATTCTTCACGAACATATTCTGAACATAATCCATTCACATACCAAGACTTAATTCAACTTGTAACTTAAGATTCAAGATCAAAACAATAGCCATTTTTCTCAAAACCCAAAACTTCGAAAATTCAATCAAATCAGTTGTAGTTGTTTTCCATAATCAAATCTTTCCGTAGGATGATTCTACAACTAAAAACGATCCTAATGCATACATTCTTGATCCATAACATCCACGAATTTGATCCAAAAAGATCAAAATATCAATTTCTTGAAAAACTTCAAATTTCTTCTTCAAGTCTTCATCAAATATCTTGATTCCCGCTGTGATACCAATTGTTAATCAAACTAAGATCGAGTAACAAGTAATCTAAACAATTAAGAACAACAATTAAGAACAAGTTCTCAAATATTGAACTTTCGCTCTCAAAATTTTCTCTCAAAAATATTACAAATGAGCTCCTTTTGTGTTACCATTACTTCTCTCCTGATACAAGAGTATTTATACTCTTGACAAATTACAAAGTCAAACAAAAATGTAATCTAACATTAAGCTCCATACTTTGACTTTCTTAATATGAAACGTTGACTTTTACATAATTGTTGACTATGTTGACTTTGATTTTAATGCTTTGACATGTTCATTCTTTAATCTCGTCATCATCATTGGTGATCTCGGATACAACATAATTTTATACCTAACATCTTCTGATTAGGAAGAAACTCTTAAGGATCGTTCCATGCTTAAATTCAGAACCTTTATATCCCTCTATCCTTGACACTTCCTCTCAATGTTCCTTAACATCTTAGTCAAAACAATCTTAACACCTTTCCAAGGACTCAGGGAAGGTGATTAAAGACAAGTTCCTTAATCATGCTCCTAAGATCAAGAATTTTCTAAAACTGATGGAAAATATTTCAACTCCTTCAGTGACTCATCCCTCGACTTCGGGGAAGAAGATTTCTGGACATGTTCAGTGATCAACTCCTCGAATCAAGATAGATCTCACTTCCTCTAAACCTGAGAAACCAGTGGTTCCTTCTAGGTCTATGGAGAAAGTAATTCATTAGACCTGGTGCTAAAAATGTTAAGCTCTGTATGTTGCATGCTTCTAGTTCTAAAACTTATTTCAGATATAGGAAGTGCTATCACTGTGGCAAACTACTCACATTTCAAGCAAATGCCCTAATGCGTCCAAGGTTGAGAAGATTTCTCACTAAAAGAAAGTAGCTCAATCTGAGAAATCAATGAAAGCGAAATCCACCAAAGTTGGTAAAACAACTAAGGTGAAAAAGTCCACTGAAGATAAATCTTTAGAGAATGATAAAATTGTCACCCCTATAATTTCCACTAAAACTCAGGACCCATAGTTCTATGGGTACCTATGAAAAATTAATTTCCTTATCTTATGCAGAATGCTAAAGGTATCTCGTATCTCGATAGCGGATGCTCAAGGCATATGACTGGAACAAAAACCCTGCTCGTTGAATATAAGAAAGAGAAAGGTCCCTCAGTGACCTTTTGTGGAAATGGCAAAAGATACACCAAAGGTTATGGTGTTCTAACCAATGGAGCAACTTCTTTCAATCGTGTTGCTTATGTTGAAGGGTTAAAGCACAATCTTTTGAGCATTAGTCAACTCTGGGATAAAGACTTCAAAGTTTTATTCACAAAGACAAAATGTGTTGTCACTGACAAAAATGACAAACTTGCTCTCAAAGGCAAGAGATCTAAAAACGTCTATGTCATAAATATGGACAGTACTCATTCAGAGAATGTTTTCTTTCTATCTAAAGCCTCCCCTGGTGTAAATTGGCTTTGACATAAAAAACGATCCCACCTGAACTTTAAAATGATAAATGATTTATCTAGAAAAGAACTTGTCAATGGTCTACCTAAACATTCTTTTGCAAAGGAATCTCTTCGCTCAGCATGTGAAAAAGCAAAATTGACAAGGGCAAGCTTCATATATAAGTAAGTCTCATCAGTGACCACACCCTTCACTTATTCCATATGGATCTCTTTAGACCTGTCAATGTACAATCCATATCTGGAAAGAAGTACACTCTTCCAATAGTAGATGACTATTTCAGGTATACCTGGGTATTCTTTCTAACATCCAAGAGTGACACCCCTGAAGATATCATTTTCTTTATCAAGAAGATGGAAGTTCTAAAAAATCTCACTTTTCGTTCCATGAGCTGTGACCATGGCACTGAATTCCAAAAAAAATACCCTGATTAGTTTCTTCGAAGAAAAAGGAATCTCTCATAACTTCTCCTCAGTAAGGACTCCTCAGTAAAATTGTGTCACTGAAAGAAGAAATCAAACAATCATTGAAGCCGCTTGCTCAACGCTCAGCGAATTAAATCTACCAACTCAATTCTGGGCTGAAGCAGTTAACACTGCATGCTTCACTTAGAATCGATCCCTGATAGTTAAAAGGTTCAAGAAAATAGCCTATGAACTCTTTAATGGAAGAAAACCATCTCTGAGTTTTCTACCTATCTTCGGATGTAAGTGTTACATTCTGAATGCCAAAGATCATCTTGGAAAATTCAATCCAAAGGTTGATGATGGTTTATTTCTTGGGTTCTCTTCTGTATCCAAGGCATTCAAAGTCTTCAACAAAAGAAGACAACATGTAGAAGAAACCATCAACATAAACTTTGATGAATCACGTTCAACAAACTCTATTCTTGTCTCTGAAGACAACGAGGAATTTAGCAGTTGAATGAAGTCTCACTATGGGGAACCTGAATCGTATTTCAGTACACCTCCTGTTACTGAAACAATTGATGATGATGGACCATATCTCATTCCCACTTCGATTAATAGTGACAATCCTCCCTACTCAGGAATAAGTGTTACTCCTCTTAATCATATTCCTCCGTCTGAGCCTCCCAATGATGATTCATCAGTGAATGATCAAGTATTAAACTTGAATCCACAGAATGATAACCACTCTGGATCTCAATTAGGAATGATAAGAAATGATGAACAAAACATTGTTGAAACATCTTCCTTAACCCCTGAATAAGTTGCTAAATCTTCTGTTGACCAAACTCCTCAGTTTCTAGCTCAGCGATGAACTCGAGATCATCCCATCGATCAGATAATAGGTGATCCAGGTACAAGTATTAAAACCCGACGAGGTATTGGTAATATCTATCTCTTTGTAAATTTCATTTCTTTAGCCGAACTGTTAAGTATATAAAGATTGCTTCAAAAGAGACAGGGTTGTTGATTATAACTCCTCTCATTGATCTGAATATGATTCCTCTGTATACTTAGTGAAATTCCATTTGTAAACGTATGCTTAAATTCAGCGATAGCATACGCTGATTTTTATCAGCGATCGCTGAAAATCAGAAGCCTCAAGTCTACCTCAAAAGATCTAAAGATCAACCAACATACCAAAAGAGCATTCAGCGAAAGTTGAAGACCAAGCTGAAGAAAGAGATAATCAGCTAGTGATCTGAAGCGGTTCAGTGATAGCAAGGATTATCTAAAGCAAAGTGTGAAGTCTTGTCCAGCCTCAGCAATACTTTGAAAGGTCATCCTTGAAGTTTCAAGTTCAGCGATCAAATGAAGCTTCTCAAACAAGATTAACGTTGATGTTATCCTCGATGCACAAAAGTCAAACATTATACTATGTCAGAAAAGGAGTACGGATTGTCTCATATGTCCCCATCATATCTGATATGGTACTGTTCACACGCAGCCCAAAGCATGGTTGCTTTTTGAACAAAGGACAAGCTTCCTATGAATGTTTGACACGTGGCATATACCTTTTGTCTTGCATTAAATGCAAACGGGTATAAATAAGATGAAGATATCTTATCCATATTTATTCATGCTACTTTCTATTTTCTATAACTTCTGTCTCTCTTCTTTCTTACTTCCTTGTGCATCAACTGTGTGATTTCTTAAGTTACAATAGAATAGGTTTATTACTTGTTCTAATTCCGCTTGTAACTGTAAATTTGTTTATTCAATATAAACTCATTTAAAAACCAAAAATCTGTGTGTTTGTATTCAACCCCCCCCCCTTCTACAAACTGTTTCTATATCCTTAAACTCTTGTAGACTCCTTTGGGACCAACAAGTGGTATCAGAGCAGTGTTTTTGCTTATCTTTAAAATATTTTTGAACAAATTTATTTTTAAATGACTAATACTAAAACAAACTACATTGATAATGGATCTTTAGCTAAACCTCCAAGATTTAGACGTGATAACTTTCTATTATGGAAGAAAAGAATGACTCTATTCCTAGAAGGGTCAGATCCTAAGATCCCTACTATCTAGAAAATGGACCATTTGTTCCTACAGCCCTGGTAGAAGTGTCCCTGCCACTACTACTATTCCAGCCATTGCTGAAAGGAGAATTGTCAAAAATCCTAGTCAATGGACTGAATAAGAGAAAAAGGAAGTAGCTATAGACGCTAAGGCTAGATTCATAATTGCAATGTCTTTACTAGATGAAGTCTATCATTCTGTTATGAAGATGAGAACATCTAAGGCCATGTCGGATACCTTGTGTATTCAATATGAAGGGACTGATGAAGTCCAAATCACTAGGTGTATTAATCTGGTAAGACAATATGAAAGTTTTATGCACTCAAAAGGTGAAACTCTCTCTCAAATTCACCAAAGGTTTAATTGTCTCTTGATTGACATGAAAACTGTCAACAGAGAATATTCTAATGCTGAAATACTGACAAAATTTATGGAGGCACTACCTGAACAATGGGGAGTGTACACTACGTGTCTAAAACTGTCAACGAATCTTGAAACTCTCTCTCTGAGTGCTTTATATGGAATTCTTGTAAATGAAGAGCAATCTCAGGTTTTAAGAAAAAACCTTATAAATGATATCAAGGGTGCCAAAAGTACTACTTTGGCACTAGTGACTTTAGAGGTAGAACCATCAAAACTAGTTTCTTCTTCCATCACCTCTATCACTGAATTAAATCGAAATAATTCAGAAGAACTCACTTATGCTAACATCACTGAGTTTGATAACTCTCTAGCACTTCTAGCGAACAACTTTAAAAGATTTGCTAGAAAGAGCAACTTTCGAAAAACTCCTGCTATCACTGACTCTTATATGTCAAAAACTCTACCCGCTGAAAAAACATCTGCTATATGCTATAACTATCAGCCAAAGGGTCACTTTGCTAGCGAATGTAGATCTAAGAAAGTAGCTGCTCCTACCACCTCTCAGAACTCTGATAAAAAGGAAAAGTACTTTAAATTAAAAAATAAATACAGAGATCTAAAAAAGAACCAGCAATAGGGCAAAGGTCTAATTGTTGAAGAAGTTGACTGGGATCAAGAAGAAGATTGGGCCAAAACATCTGATGAATCAGGCTTCGATGAAGAAGATCTTTCCTTCCTCTGTCTAATGGCAAGAATTGAAGAGGCTGAAGAAGTCTCATAAAATTTCAGCTCAGAGTCTCCTTCAACTAATGTAAACATTCCTATAAACTCCTCTCTACCTGAAAGTGATAACTTGTCCACTCTCGATGTTATGACCGTTGATTTTTACAATGCTCTGAATGGAAAGATTAAAGCTGAACAAATTAATATTGATCTTTCTGAACAATTGAAAAATTGTCATTTAAAAATCAAAGAACTAACAAAGATTGAAGATTCCCTAAAAGATCAAGAATACGAATAAGTCTTGGTATTTCCAAAATGCGGAATAGAAAGAAAGGGTTGGATCATATTTCTTACATTCTCATCAATTTTATATACTTTATTTGAAAAAAAAGAAGCACGTCCATTCTCTTTTTCTATTCCAGTAGTCTTATGCGGTCTGGTCTGTCCATTAGTTGCTTAACTCATAGTAGTTAGGAGGTTGTTGTCCTAATGTCTTTATAAATCAGACAATTAGTATTGAGAGACAACAAGCTATCAATGAAAAGGAAAAGGCCATCGATGATCTTAAGGCTGAAAAGGCTACCATCGAAGTATCGTGCAAGGTCTCTGACAAAGTCAGCGAGATCATAAATGCCCAAATCCCTCTGAAACTCAAAAGTGGGTTTGGATATAACCCTGATAAAAAAGAATCAGAGAATGATCGTTCCATGTTGAAATTCAGAATGTTCGTATCTTCAATTCCTGATCCTTCTTCCTCTGAAAATTTGACTGTTCTTAAATCTAATGTTTCTAACAAAACTGATCAAGAACAAAGTTCCTGACCACGTTCCTAAAATCAAAAACTTTCAGAAACAGAAAAAGAACATTCAGCGATCAACTCCCAGAATTAAGATCGATCTTACACCTATCCCTAACAAGATCGTTATACCCCCAAGGACATCGGACAAAGGAATTCTAGGCTCTGCTCCTGAAAATATTTCTTCTCGCACTCTGAAATCCTTCAATTCCAAACCTACTCACAAATATAGGAAATGCTATCACTGTGGTGAAACTACCCACATTGCCAACAATTGTCCTAATGCTACTAAAGCTGAAAAATTAGCTCATGGAAAGAAAGTAGCTCAAACTGATAAATCAGCGAGAGTGAAATCCACCAAGGTTGGGAAACCTTCCAAGGCGAAGATATCCACTGAAGAGAATTCTTCAGCTAGTAGCTCTTCCGCCACTTCTTCCACTAATACAGCAGGACCCATAGTAATATGGGTACCTATGAAAAATTAATCCTTTTGTTGTATGCGGAGTGCCAAAGGTATCTGGTATCTTGATAGCGGATGCTCAAGGCACATGACTGGCAGAAGAACTCTGCTCTCGGAATACAAGGAAGAAGTTGGTCCCTTAGTGACCTTGGTTGGAAATGGCAAAGGATACACTAAAGGTTATGGAATTCAATCCAATGGAGCCACTTCATTTAGTCGAGTCACTTACGTTGAAGGACTAAAGCACAATCTATTGAGCGTTAGTCAGCTATGTGACAAAGACTTCAAAGTTCTATTTCTAAAGAATATATTTGCTGTCACTGATTCAAATGACAAACTTGCCTTAACAGGCAAAAGAGTTGAAAATGTATATGTCATTAATATGAATAGCTCTCACTCTGAAAACATGTGTTTCATTTCCAGAGCTTCCTCAGATATAAACTGGTTATGGCACAAAAGACTCTCTCATCTGAACTTTAAGACAATCAATGAATTGTCTCAAAAAGAACTTGTCAGGGATCTCCCCAATCATACCTTTGCAAAGGAATCTCTTTGCTCAGCGTGTGAAAAGGGAAAATTGACATAAGCCTCGTTCAGATCTAAACAAGTTTCTTCAGTGACCTCACCTCTTCAGCTTCTCCATATTGATCTGTTTGGACATGTCAATGTCCAATCTCTATCTGGAAA
This sequence comes from Silybum marianum, assembly GCA_036898165.1. NCBI lineage: Eukaryota > Viridiplantae > Streptophyta > Magnoliopsida > Asterales > Asteraceae > Silybum > Silybum marianum. The sequence continues at coordinate 24,903,463 of CM072536.1, read as the reverse complement.
GAAGTACACGCTTGTGATAGTTGATGAATATTCCAGATACACATGGGTATTCTTTCTTCGATCCAAAAGTGATAAACCTGACGTTATTATAGCTTTCATAAAGAGAATGGAGGTCCTGAATAATCTTATTGTTCGTTCCATGAGAAGTGATCATGGTACTGAGTTCAAGAACAATACCTTGATTAATCTGTTTGAAGAAAAGGGAATCACTCACAACTTCTCATTAGTGAGAACACCTCAGCAAAACGGTGTTGCTGAAAGAAGAAATCGAACGATTATTGAAGCAACTCGCTCAATGCTCAGCGAATCGCATCTACCTACTCAATTCTAGGCTGAAGCAGTCAATACAGCGTGCTTTACTCAGAATCGATCCATTATAGTGAAGCGATTTAAGAACACCTCCTATGAACTATTTCATGGAAGAAGACCCTCCCTGAAATATCTACACATCTTTGGATGTAGATGTTATATTCTGAATGACAAAGATCATTTGGGCAAGTTTGATCCAAAAGCTGATGATGGGATATTCCTTGGATACTCTTCTGTATCCAAGTCTTTCAGAATCTTCATTAAGAGAAGACAGCACGTTGAAGAATCTATGCACATCAACTTTGATGAATCTCGTTCAACTAATTCTACTCCTATCCCTAAAGAAGATGAGGAGTTGAATTAGTGGATGAAATCTTATTATGGGGAACCTTAAACTTACTTCAACAACCAACCTAATGCTGAAACAAATGATGATGGGCTCCCTGATCTTCCTACATCAAGCAGCGATCCGTCAACATCAGGGATCAACGTCATTCCTCTCAATCAGATTCCTCAATCTGATACTTCTTTGGGAAATTCTTTAGTGAATAACCAAGCTTCATCTTCTAATGATCAACCCTCTGAATCTCATCCATAATTGATCTTAAATGAAGTTGTTGTCGCTGAAACGATCAACGACATCCCTGAAAGAGAGCAAATCGTTGAATCTATTATTGATCAATCACCTCAACCTCCTGCTCAGCGTTGGACAGCAAATCATCCAATAAATCAAATCATTGGTGATCCAAATGCAGGTATCAAGACTCGTAGACATACAGGTAAAATTTGTCTCTATGTTAATTTTATTTCTCTCTCTGAACCTAAGAAGACAGATCAAGCTATCTCTGATCCTAGCTGGGTCTCTACCATGCAAGAAGAACTAACCGAGTTTCATAAAAACAAAGTTTCGAATCTTGTTCCTCGTCCCTCTAATAAAACTGTAATAGGAACCAAAGGGGGTTTTTTGAAATAAGCTGGATGAAAATGGCACTGTAATTCGCAATAAGGCTAGACTTGTTGCTCAAGGATACAGACAAGAAGAAGGTATTGACTATGATGAGACCTTTGCTCTTGTTGCTAGATTAGAAGCCATAAGACTCTTTTTAGCTTAAATCTAAACTCAGCAAGGAAGTTTATGTTGAACAACCTCTTGGTTTCGCTGAACCAAACCATCCTGGTTATGTTTTCAAACTTCAAAAAGCTTATCACGGGTTAAAACAAGCTCCCAGAGCTTGGTATGATACTCTCTCAAAATTCCTTCTTAAAGAAAAATTTGTTCGTGGAAAAATTGACCAAACTCTATTTTAAAAAAAATATAAAGGTCATACTATTCTTGCTCAAATATATGTTGATGACATTATTTTTGGCTCCACAAGACTCAAATTATGCACTCGTTTTGCAAAAAGAATGAAGAAAGAATACAAAATGAGTATGATGGGTGAACTAACATATTTTCTAGGTTTGTCAGATCAAGCAATCTGACAAAGGAATTTTCATTTGTCAAAGTAAATATGTTAAAGACATGCTGAATAAGTTTGATATGAATCAATGCTCAGCGATGAAGACCCCCATGGCACCTCCTCTAACGTTGAATAAGGACCCAAATGGGAAACCTGTCAATATCACTGTCTATCGTGGGATGATTGGGTCTCTGCTACATCTTATAGCGAGTAGACCTGATATCATGTATTCTACATGTCTCTGTGCTCGGTATCAAGCTGAACCAAAGGAATCTCACCTCGTCGCTGTAAAGCGAATCTTCAGATATCTGAAAGGAACTCCTAATCTGGGTCTTTGGTATCACAAAGGCTCAGGGTTCGATCTAATCGGTTACTCTTATAGTGATTTTGCAGGATGCAAGATTGATAGAAAGAGCACTACTGGCGGATGTCAGCTATTAGGTGGCAAGTTGATAAGCTGGACAAGTAAGAAGCAAAACTATGTCTCCACATCTACCGCTGAAGCTGAGTACGTAGCCGCTGGTAGCTGTAGTGCTCAAATCCTATGGATGAGAAATCAGCTGAGAGATTATGATCTCAAACTTTCTAATATCCCAATTTATTGTGATAGCACTAGTGTTATTGCAATTTCAAATAACCCTGTACTTCACTCAAAGACCAAGCACATTGAGATTCGATATCACTTTATCAGAGATCATGTGATGAATGGAGAAGTGGAACTTCATTTTGACCAACTGAATATCAGCTCGCTGATCTTTTCACCAAACCTCTGGATGAAGCTAGATTCAATCTACTCATCAGCGAACTTGGTATGTTAAACGCTGAAAAAATTCTCGATTCTCCATTCTCTGAACTCTGAACTCTGATTCAGTGATATTTGATCATTCTCACTCAGGTATGTACTTCTAAATCTTTACATTCTCTGAATATTTTTTTAGGGAATGTCTTCAAACTAAAAACCCATCACTGACAATCCTTTATTGTTTATTGATGAAGAATTTAAGGATAATGATTAACATTTTTTAAATGATAATCATTTTCAAATATTTTTCAAATAAGAAAAACACACGTCAGACCTTTATCTGACACATGATGAACCACGACGTTTCCTTTCCTACTCCTTTCTAGGAACGTGCGTTAGGTCATCATTACTTTTTCAACAAGCTAAAACCGTCGTTTAGCTATCCCTTCTCTCCCCTCATGCTATCTTAGCAATTCATTTCTTCATTTGATTCTTTACGCGCTCTCTACTCTCAAAAGCGAGAATCCTCTTCGAATCTTCAAGCCTTCCTCAAGAACACCAAGAACACGCACTTGTGCGTTTTTCTTTGTTTTTAACATTTAAGTTTTTATCTAACCCTATTATTTACTTAAAACACAAATGTCGTTTATCACATCTTTAACTTTATAACTTCGTATAAAATCAAATCCAGTTTAAAGTCAAAATTAATGTGATTAAACCTTTTTTATTTTTACCAAAAACCTATTCTTGATTCGTCTTAGAACAAAAGACCATTTTAGGTATATTTATTACCAAGTTTTTCTCCCTTTTCTAAATATTGTGGTACTAACAAGTATTTTGATCTTTTTTCATCAAAACACTTGTTTTTCTTCTACACTTTTTGGTAATCTTTGTACCAAAATTCCTGTTCTGGTTTATTACCCTTGTATTAAACCATGATTTTCCTGTTTGGTATTCCCATCTTTGAAATAGACATGGCATCTTCAAGCAAGAACACTCAGGCTGCTGCACAAGCACCAATTGTCCCACCCAAAGCCCCTGCAAGCGCCTTTGACTTGGAACAAGCAACTTTCAAGGCCTGCAACTACCTCGCCCTGGTGGATATCCCTGCTGAAAAATCATACTTCAACGATGTGCTACCTTCATTAAAGCTTGTCCTCTCATGTATGCCTTTGTGCACAATCCCGTGGGAATCACTGCGCATCTTCAGGCTCTTTGGTAGATGACTGACTGCACAACCCTCACTACTGACAAGGGCAAGAAGCTCCCTGCTATCCGCTTCACTCTCCCTGCTCTCGGCAATTTTGCCTTCACCTCAGGCTTTCTTAGGAATGCCCTCCGTCTTCCTTCCAAAAGTAAGAATGAGTACTGGGCCCCTGAGCCCACCAAGGAACAGATAGAGGCCTTCTTGGACTCTATTGGCTATGTTTGGGAAAACCCTGAAGTCAAGACTGTAGGATCAAAGATGGAGAAAAAGCGTCTTCCAGGTCACTGGCAATACATCTTCACCCAAGTGATTCAGTGCTTGGGATCCAAGATTGGCTCTCATGATCAAGCCAGCAACCACTTCCAGGACCTTGGCTTCGCTCTCTGTACGAACTACAAGCTGAACTATGCGGACTACATATTCAGCGATATGTACAACAGGGTAAAAGCTGGTAAGAGGAACCAATTCATTCCTTACCCTAGGTTCTTTGCAACTATCTTGGAGGTTGCCTTCAAGGATGAATATCCAAAGTTCGCCAACCAAAGCTTCTCGATGGTCAGAAAGAAGTCTCTGGACATTGATGTCCATCCAGATGATGCTCCTTTCACTCCCTACATGCTGCAACTTATTAATGCAGCAAAACATGTGTCCATCTCACTGAACAGCCCATCAGTGAGTATGCCTGACACCTCCTCTCCATCCAAACGAAAGGAACCAACCGATGGTCATAAAAAGACCATCGCTCAAAAGCCAACAACAAAGAAACCAAGGAAGGAAGTCTCTCAAAAGACTTCCCTTTCTGATTCGGACGTACTACGAACGTCCTATGCAGCCACTGCCACGACAACGGATGACAACGGTCTCTGCATCCGTTGTCGTTTCTTCAGCACTACCACCACCTTCAGTGACTCCAGTCACTAAACGTGTTATAGCCAGCTCCGCTGAAGCTGGATCAGGTAATACATTCACAACCTTCTCTTCTTCTTCCACCATCTCTTCTGTGGTCCTCACACAAACATATGATTCAAAGAGAGTTGTCCCTATCTCTAATGATGTTGAATCGCACGCTGTCCAAACTTCAGTATTGTTTCGACAATCTGATCTATGGAAAGCCACTACAACAGGACCTCATCATGTCTCTCATAGACATACTAAGACACAGGCTAAGGATCCTCATGACACTACCATAGTACACGTTGTCATTGAGAGTAATCCTCATGATACTCTCAAGGTAAATAACATGTCTTGTCATCCTTCATCTAACCCAGAGCTCTTCTTGGCTGCTCTGTCTATGTTATCATCAGGTATTGCACCTCCTCTACATCAACAACCACCGTCACTACCACCAAGGCTACTGCTGCTGCTGCTCCCTCCAATCTGGGCAAGGGAAAATCTCCTCAACATCCAAAGACGGATGCTGAAATGCGCAAAATAAAGCAGGAGAAGTTTTCCTCAAAGCTTCCTCCTTTTTCTATGGAGATTCCCAAAACATTTCTTCCTAGCCCCACATTCCCTACAATTGACTTCTTGGTCAATGAATGTGCTCTCACAAGGGTTAGGGTAGACAACCTTCAGACATCCGCTGAGTACATTATCCAGACTGTCGCTGGTACTCAAGGAATGACTGCTTCAACCCAGAATTGAGTAGGAAGATGGGATTCACTGAGCATTGAGCGAGCTGCTTCAATAATAGTTCGATTTCTTCTTTCAGCAACATCGTTTTGCTGAGGAGTTCTCACTGAAGAGAAGTTGTGAGTGATTCCTTTTTCTTCAAAGAAATTAATCAAGGTACTGTTTTTGAACTCAGTACCATGATCACTTCTCATGGAAGGAACGATAAGATTATTGAGGACCTCCATTCTCTTGATAAAAGCTATAATAACATCAGGTGTTTCACTCTTGGATCGAAGAAAGAATACCAATGTGTATCTAGAATATTCATCAACTATCACAAGAGTGTACTTCTTTCCAGAGAGAGATTGGACATTAACAGGTCCAAATAGATCCATATGGAGAAGTTGAAGAGATGAGGTCACTGAAGAAACTTGTTTAGATCTGAACGAGACTTTTGTCAATTTTTCCTTTTCACACGCTGAGCAAAGAGATTCCTTTGCAAAGGTATGATTGGGGAGATCCCTGACAAGTTCTTTTTGAGACAATTCATTGATTGTCTTAAAGTTCAGATGAGAGAGTCTTTTGTGCCATAACCAGTTTATATCTGAGGAAGCTCTGGAAATGAAACACATGTTTTCAGAGTGAGAGCTATTCATATTAATGACATATATATTTTCAACTCTTTTGCCTGTTAAGGCAAGTTTGTCATTTGAATCAGTGACATCACATCTATTCTTTAGAAGTAGAACTTTGAAGTCTTTGTCACATAGCTGACTAACGCTTAACAGATTATGCTTTAGTCCTTCAACGTAAGCGACTCGAGAAAATGAGGTGGCTCTATTGGATAGAATTCCATAACCTTTTGTGTATCCTTTGGCATTTCCACCAAAGGTCACTGAGGGACCAGCTTCTTCCTTGTATTCAGAGAGCAGAGATATTCTGCCAGTCATGTGCCTTGAGCATCCGCTATCAAGATACCAAATACCTTTGGCACTCTGCATACAACAAAAGGATTAATTTTTCATAGGTACCCATATTACTATGGGTCCTGCTGAGTTAGTGGAAGGAGTGGCGGAAGAGCTACTAGCTGAAGAATTCTCTTCAGTGGATATCTTCGCATGGGAGGTTTCCCAACCTTGGTAGATTTTTCTCTCGCTGATTTATCAGTTTGAGCTACTTTCTTTCCATGAGCTAATTTTTCAGCTTTAGTAGCATTAGGACATTTGCTGGCAATGTGGGTATTTTCACCACAGTGATAGCATTTCCTATATTTGTGATTAGGTTTGGAATTGAAAGAATTCAGAGTGCGAGAAGAAACATTTTCTGGAGCAGAGCCTAGAATTCCTATGCCCGATGTCCTTGGGAGTATAACAATCTTTTCAGGGACAGGTATAAGATCGATCTTAATTCTGGGAGTTGATCGGTGAATATATCCAGGGATTCTATTCCCAGCTTTAGGATGACTTACAGAAGGAACAAATGAGTTCTTTTTCTGTTTCTGAAAGTTTTTGATTTTAGGAACGTGGTCATGAACTTTGTTCTTGATCATTTTCTTAGAATCATTAGATTTAAGAATAGTCAATTTTTCAGATGAAGAAGGATCAGGGATAGAAGAGATGAACATTCTGAATTTCAACATGGAACGATCATTCTCTGATTCTTCTTTATCAGGGTTATAACCTAACCCACTTTTGACTTTCAGAGGAATTTGAGCATTGATGATCTCGCTGACTTTATCAAAGGCCTTGAACCATCCTTCAATGGTAGCCTTTTCAGCCTCAATACTAATTGTCTGATTTACAAAGACTTGATCTTTTATGGAATCTTCAATCTTTGTTAGTTCTTTGATTTTTAAATGACAGTTTTTCAATTGTTCAGAAAGATCAATATTAATTTGTTCAGCTCTAATCTTTCCATTTAGAGCATTGTAAAAATCAACGGTTATAGCATCGAGAGCGGACAAGTTATCATTTTCAGGTAGAGAGGAGTTTATAGGAATGCTTACCTGAGTTGAAAGAGACTCTGAGTTGGAAGTTCCAGAGACTTCTTCAGCCTCTTCAATTCTTGCCATTAGACAGAGAAAGGCAAGATCTTCTTCATCGGATCCTGATTCATCAGATGTTTTGGCCCAATCTTCTTCTTGATCCCAGTCAACTTCTTCAGCAATTAGACCTTTGCCCTTTTGCTGGTTCTTTTTCAGATCTCTGTACTTATTTTTTATTTCAAAGTACTTTTCCTTTTTTATCAGAGTTCTGAGAGGTGGTGGGTGTAGCTACTTTTTTAGATCTACATTCGCCAGCAAAGTGACACTTTCGCTGACAGCTATAGCATATAGCAGATGCTTTTTCAGCGGGCAGAGTTTTCGACATATCAGAGCCAGTGATAGCAGGAGTTTTTTGAAAGTTGCTCTTTCTAGCAAACCTTTTAAAGTTGTTCGTTAGAAGTGCCAGAGAGTTATCAAACTCAGAGATGTCAGCATCAGTGAGTTCTGCTGAACTATTTTGATTTAATTCGGTGATAGAGGTGATGGAAGAAGAAACAAGTTTTGATGGTTCTACCTCTGAAGTCACTAGTGCCACAGAAGTACTTTTGGCACCCTTGATTTCATTTATGAGGTTTTTTCTTAAAACCTAAGTTGCTCTTCATTTAAGAGCATTCCATATAAGGCAGTCAAAGAGAGAGTTTCAAGATTTTTTGACAGTTTTAAACATGTAGGTACACTCCCCATTGTTCAGGTAGTGCCTCCATGAATTTTGTTTGTATTGCAGCGTTAGACTATCCTTTGTTGACAATTTTCATGTCAATCAAGAGACAGTTAAATCTTTGGTGAATTTGAGAGAGAGTTTCACCTTTTGTGTGCATAAAGCTTTCATACTGGCTTACCAGATTAATACACCTAGTGATTTGGACTTCATCAGTCCCTTCATATTGAATACACAAGGTATCCCACATGGTCTTAGATGTCTGATCGGCCCCAAAAGATGAAACACATGGTTTGATGCCACCAGCTCCTAAGGCAATCAAGTAGAGGGCTATGAAGGTTACTTCAGTTTGAGTCGATGTCGGGTGGCAACCACTAGGGTCGCAAATCGGCCTTAGTCCTTTCACAGAAGTTGATAGTGTTAAGAGTGCCATTCCCTACACAATTCAGTCAAGGATTTAATAACGTCAAATATGTCTAAATATTTTAATATACACTGCTTTGTAGGACAATGCTCATACAATATAAAGGTTTGCAGTAAGTTGGTATAATGCTTTTGGGTGTCTTCAAAGGTTTTTAAAAACAATATTTAAGTAAAATGTTCTATTACTCTTTTTGTATAACTTCTTTTGAAAGTGACATACAAAAAGATCTGTTCATTTGACATTTTTCAAAAGTGTCCTATAAAAAATAATATGACACTTTTAATACAGATACTTTTTTTTATTTATTAACATGGATATTCAACCCGTTATGCGAGCTGACTAAGCCCAGTGGCGACCATCGGCTTCACGGGTAGCCTGGATTCCCCGCATTTCAACTTTTGTGGTCACATGGGGATATTTAAACTTATTTAGGGTTCTATTAAGTTGTTTTTGTTGTAGTAAGAACAAGGGAAGTTATATAGTTCTTCAAATTAAAAGCAATATATATAGACTTACAAAGAAGTAGATGATGGAGAAACTAGCACTCGTCCAGTATCGTCCCAAGTACGCATCGGCTAAGTAAGCCCCTAGCAATGGCGTAATGTTGCATGTTCCTTGCCAATTCGTAACAGTGATCGATGCAAGTACGTTTGCTTGGTCAAGGAGATCTTGGAGATAGCTCACTAAATTGGTACTCATTCCGTAGTATGCCAACCTTTCACAACATTCATTGCCTATACAACAAATTATATTTAGTAAAACTCGAAAATAAACGTACTAACCCAAATGATTGATAATTTTCTATAGGAATCGATATATATATATACACACATATACATATATATAAATCATACCAAGAATCAATGGCCAAGTTTACAGTTTCCGTTTTTTTCCCTGATAGCACGTTCGTTGTTGATGTCAACCGTTCCATCGTTCGTATAGATGTCTTCTGCCATGGAATCTACGTTTTATTTCTTGCAAAGTTAAGCGTTTATCAAGTGAACAAGACGTAAAACAACGTTGCACAGAAAGACTTGATTTCTCATAGATTATCAAGTGAATGCATATGAAATCAGAGATTTAGCTTTTTTGTTGCTATAAGTTATTACCAATATATGTATTACTCCATTTAGTTGCTCTCCAAAACCAAAAGAGACCTTAGTAGAGAGAGAAGTTCCGATATATATATATGAGGATTAATGGTCCAAGTTTGGCCGTTTTTAGGACTTCAACACACCCTTCCAACAACGGGAACACATTGTTCTGGAGTTTCACAAATTGTCCTTGAGTATTGTCATAAATTGTCCCTGAGTGTTTAGTCCCTACAGTAGAGATGGCCAAAATGGGCCGCCAGGCCCGGGACTAGTAGAACTAGACCAGGACCGGTAAGGACCGATTTATGTCCTGCCCGGCCCAGCATGCCATAACCAATTATGATTTTTATGAAAAATTACGACTCGTTCCGGCCTAGACCGGGACCGGTTAGACCCAAAAAAATTTAATTGAATTTATATAAATTATATATCAAGTTTTTCAATTTTTACAAGTGTTCCAATACCTTGCTCTTCTTCTCTGTATCTCTCTTCCATCTATTTGACCCTCTAGATTCAGAGAAAAGGGCCAAAGGACCACCAACGTTAACCTTCTTCTGTTGTACCTCCTTCTCATTGGCTTGCAATGTTCCAAAAACATCATGTAAAGACCACTGCTCCAGATCGTGATTCGCATGAAGAGACATGGACAAATTTTACCCTTCAACATTTAGTCGCATTAGAAATAAGACATTGTTGTGTTCCTATGATCTTATGATATCACATCTTTTGCACTGATTGATCAACGTTTTGAACCTGTGATAGGTTTGTTCTAGAGTCTCTTCAGATAGAGCTTGAAAACTATTGTAAGCATTTAGAGCCTGAGCTCTTCTGTTCTTCTTCATCTTAGCTCCACGTTCAAGTTGATTTGCTAACTGATCCCACAACTCTTTTGCGGAATCACATTGATCTAGAGATTGAAAAATATCATTTGGAATGGCCATGATAAGAAGTCGTATTGCCTTTTGATCAACTTCGTTTGGGACTTGCCGTGCTGGAATTTCTTCAGCAGTGGTAGTGGCAGGTACACGAGGAATAGTAGTTACTGGAACATAGGGCCCATCAAGCACAGAAGAGTATAGATGGAGATCTAGTCCTGCATAAAACTTAATTATATGAATCTTCCGCTGGGGATATTCATCTCTAAGTAAAGTGGGAGGTTTAGTCAGAGAACATGACCTGTACATGGCGTTTAGGTTTGAATTTGCCATTTTGAAGGAAAATAGAGTATTGAAAAGTTCGAGAAGAAATAGAGAATTGGATGTGATCTATCTCGCTAAACTTGAAACATTTAATCAATGAATAACAGATCTTAAATTTAAACTAGAATTACCACTGAATTTTGAGAAAATTTGTATTGATTAACAAAAACTCGTAAAACAGGGTAGAATGAAAAATAGTAATTTAAAAATTGAGAAATTCTAGCTGAGTAGGGATTTATCCATAATGGATTAGATCGAATAATCAATAGATTGATTATAAGGCTCTGATACCAATTGTTGGAACCCAGATCTCACAAATACTCAATGAACGTTGATCACAGATGTAAATTAAACAATTAGCGGAAGCAAATTAGATCAACAGACAAACTATAAAAAGATGATAATCTGTATTTCACACAAGTAGTCAAAGATTACAGTACTCAAAATAAAAATCTGTCTCACTCAATCTCTCCAATACAATCAACACCTAATATAAGGGTAGGTCACACTATTTGTATGACTACAAATGTGAAAGTCAATCAGCTAGCCTATCACGTATTGACACGTAAGCAAGTTCCCTAACAGAATTAGTTAAGCACGGAAAGCATGACTTTCCATGTCATAAAGCATGCGTGTAGGACCTTGTATTGTATCCAGAAGAGGCTTCATCTTCTGGAGTATCTTGATGTCTTCTGGACAGATCTACTGGAAGAGACTATCTTCTGGAATAGTCATCTTTTGGAGAGTTTTACTTTGTTCTTCAACAGTGGTTCTGATCAATACTTTTACATACAAATAATGTCTAACATGTGATATGTTCTCTCCATGAAGAGAATTCATCCTAATTACTTGGTTCCGTGAACAGTTATCCGTGTTTCTGTTACTGTTTGCACCCCGAGAACTAAGTGAATATGCATTAGTTCAATTCGTGAAAGGTTCATACGTGATCAAGTTTACTCCGTAAAAAGTTCAAGGCATGAAGTAAGTCTTTACGGATAAGTTTACTCCGTGAAAAGATTAGTGGTCTTCGTGATTTAACTCAATTCGTGAACAACTATACTTTCATTATTCCGCACTAAAAGGTGAAAATTTGGTATAAGATTTTGAACCTAAAAGATCCTGATCAATCTTATTTTTACTAAAGAAGTGAAGGATGAGATTCTGTATCTGCTCAAAGAAAGAATAAACTTCAGATAATTGATAACAAGAAGTATGTCTGCTAGTCATAAACAGAAAAACACAAGAAGAGATGCAGATTACTTGCTAAGTAATGTTTATGATTTCCCTGAACAAGTTGGAATCAGTTATGAAAAGGATAAAGGCAAAAGTGTAGAGGTTGTGGTAGATCAAGTGCAAGTTACTCAAGTATCAGAAGCTGAACAGTTGCAAATCAATAGGATTGCTGAACATGCTCTTACTTTATTCCTTGAATATATGCATCCAACAATATTTGTGGAACATGAGCAAATATTCAATTACATTGATTGTTGGATAGACAAATCTTTTGTTAGAAACAGTGGTACAGTCAAATAGTCAAGAAACTGAAGCTGCCAGGCTCTGAATCAAGAAAAGAGAGTCCTATTGAATTATCAATATTCTTACTTCACAGTAGAGAGAGAAAATGGTGACCTATGCACATTTTCTGAAGCTGATTTTCAAAATGTTCATTTAAGGGATTTGGAGAAGATATACAAAAGAATTAATCCTTTTCATGACAATCTACAGAGAGTTCATCTGGGCAGCAAAGAAAGATTTTCAAGTAGCATTTGTACTTGGAAGAGAAAAGGTGAATTTGAATAGACCAAACTTTAAACTCCAAGAAATTAGTTCAATTAACAAAGGTACTTTAATAGTGCATCCTCCTGGATTTGTGTGCAAATTCAACAAAAGAGAAGATGTTTGTGAGATACGAAGAAATTCACAAGTGCTGCAATGGTACACTATTGGCCATAAGTGAAAGACAGTGAATGAAATGAATACAAGATGCTAGCCAAAGACATGCATAAAAGAATAGAATTGTTGCTTGTTGGTTCCAGATTCCTTTAAACCGATTGTTAATCGAGAGTATTGAATCAAAGTGAAATGCGGAAGCAGATCAATTAACAATTTAAATCAATAGAACAGTAAACAGAATGAAGAACAAAGATTATGAAATGATAACTTTGAATCAAAGTAGACAAAGTTATGAATTACGCACAGTATTCTTCAAAATGTAAATGTATTGATCGACAACTTTTACAAACACAATATAATGCTATTTATACAGATACAAAAACAGAAAGTCAAAATGCTAGCCAATTACAAAGTGCCATGTGTCTAAAAGGGAGCGTCTAACAACAATTAGTTATAACAAGAAGAGTGTGTTGACTTTTGTAGACATCTCTTCTTTGACTCATACTTTAATTTCTAACATTCTCCCCCTAAGTATGAAGTCAAAAAAACTTTCTTCGAGAGGATCAATGACGGCAATGATACTTGAAATATTATCGATAAGCTCTCTGTTCTTCTGAAGTCCATCAAGTCTTTTCTCTACTTTCTTTGCAACATCTGGATTTGTCGTGTCTAAGCCAGCATAGCACTTGATGATGTAGACTACCTCATAAGAGTATTTGTGAGCTTCTTTGATGCGAAAGAAGCTCTTTCCATTTGGTCTTTTGAAGATGATTCCCTCTTGGTTCGGTAAGAAGTCTACCCACTCGAATTTGCTTATCCCTTCAAGTTCCTCATTTGGTGCGAGAGATAGCCGGATTATCCATTTTGAAATTTAAGCCAATGCGGAAGTCGACTGCCTTTTGTATCTAATGTATGATTTCATACATAGAATAATTCTAGTGTAGGCAACATGGTCTTGTGGATCTTTGCGTTCGGAAAATTTGAGTCTTCATAAATTCTTCCGGAAAAATGAGATCGAATTTGGATGGATGGACAACGGATCATTATCACATATGTAATAACTCTTGTTGTTTGATTCCGACTACCTCGTAGATTGTGTACCAAATGGGTGTATCTTGAAACTGCTTATGTTTCATGGCTGTGATCTTTGTAATTGGAGCAGTAGTGAAAACCGTCTTTCTGTCTTGTTTATGAGCCATGAAGTTATCTTTAACTTCATTGCTTACATTGTATTGGTTTGCGAAGTTAGGCATCATGAGATAAATCTTCTGATCTGTTGGAGCATACATGTGCCTTTTCTCAACTTCAAGTGTTGGAAGTTCAATGTTTCCAACTTTGTTTAATTTTTCTTCAAATTCTCCTCTTCTGATCTCTTTCTGCTTCTGAGCGGCCTCTGCTCTGACTCTTGCTCTTTCTTCAGCTTCAAAATTTTGTCTCTGTAGTTCTTCTTCAAGTCTAGCCTTCTCTCTTTCCAGATTCTCTCTTTCAGCCCTCTCTATCTCTATTTGTTCTTCAACAATTAGCCTGCCGGCGTATTATCTCTTCTTCTTTTTCTTTTTCGGCTACGAACACTTCCTCATCCTCCTCTACGGCCCTTTCTTCTTTTTTCGGCTTTAGCTCTTTCCTTTGCGGCTTTAGCTCGTTCTCGTTCTTCGTGAGCTCTGACTATTTCAGCCCTTTCAGCCGGAGAGCTCGGGATTCTGCTTTTTCCCATAACATCCAGAATGAACTTAGCTAGATCTGGATCTCTGGGTAGAGGCCCAGAATGCGTAGCCAGAGGTGTTGGAGTGATTGGCACTTGTTTTGAAGAAGAAGGTTGCTGTGATGGTTTTGGAGTTGAAGAGTCAGCGGTGGTCGTGTTTGGTTCTGGTGGTGTTTGTTTGGCTTGCTTAGGCTCAGGACCTTTCTCCCCCTTCTGAGAATCAGGATCCTGATCCTCAGAATGTTTTCTTTTCAGCTCTGCCTTTTTGCAAGCCCTTTCTTCCTTGGCTTTCTTCTTGGCATTAAACGCCTCAGCAATAGAAGAAACCAGAGGCACGAGTTGAGATAGAGTAGATTCGATGGCAGCAATTTTCGGTACATTGAGGATGTGGAGGGCTTGGAAGAGTACTTTGAAGCGATGGAAGACATTCGCTCAAGAATAATCTTCTGGAAAGAGGCGAGATCAGATTTCTTGACGAGCGTAGACCCAGAGGGATCATCAGAAGGAATGATGGTCTTGATAATCTTCTGTATATCGGCCACCAGAGAGCTGTAGTCAGAGGCACGTAGAGATTCTGGAAGTTGAGAGATTGCCTCTGCATTTGCTTGAAGACCATTATTCAATAGCAAAAATTGTTCAGCAAAATAGGCCTTCGATCTTCTTGAGAGGTACTCATTTGGCGGCGAAGATGCTAAGAGAGAGTTCGACTTTCAATTTTAAATTGAAGGCTCGAGAAGAAGAGAGTTGTTAGTGGTCACCGATAATTTTAGATCTTCCACGGATCTCGAATTTGATCGACAAATGCCAAGAACGCCGCATTTGTGACTAAATCAAAAGATGTAACCGGTGCATCTCCAACACATGGAGCCCCTTTACCCTCGCGTTCGAGAGGGGCCTTCTACACTGTTTTGACGTTGAGTGTAGAAGGACTTCCAACCGATCCTTGAGGGCCGTTATTCACGAGCTCTCTTCGGTTGTTACATTTGTTTCAACATTATCCTCATCATCGAGAGGATGAGGTGCGAAAACGATATGCTTACCTTGGTGAAGTGTAAACACTCCGGTAAGAGGTGCATTCCTAGGTGTAACCCCTCGATGGGAATTCATTAGCATCTATCCTAGGAGAGGATGTGGACTCATCCTCCGTGCGTATTGGTATGTCGGTCACGGAGACATGAACATGTGGTGAAGGAAGTGGCGAGTTACGGGGCGAATGAACTCTTATATTATCATCATCATCCTTTTGGGAGGATGATGAAGTGGAGGTGCTTTCCCCGGATGAATTTGATTCGAAGAAGAAGTATCCTCTCGAACGGCCGGTTTCTTGGTGGTTTGAACTGGCCGTTCTAAGTCAATGAGTGGAGACGTGGTGACATCAACCTCGAGAAGTTGTGGTTGCCCTTTGGGGAATAGGAGAGGAACACTCATATGTGTCTGCTGAGGACATCTTACGTACCTTCATTTAATAGAAGGTCGGCATGGGTAGAAGCACTCGGATGTTCACTCCTATTTTTCTCAAGCTCATGCTCACTGCGGACCACGACCACCTACACCGGCTCTAAGTGCTGCGGGGTAGGAATTCTCTGTTCCGAGAAAACCATAGAGCTTCTATAGATTTGGAGATTAGAAGAGCTAGATGGGATTAGGTTTAGCATGTACCTGGATAATTCTGCGGGTGCGGAAGTAGCCGATCTTGTCGATGGTTGATCTATGGGAGCTCATTGATGCAATTTTGCGGAATGGCCGAATCGGGGAGCTTCGATTGCCCCAATTGCGGGATGAGTGATGAGAGATAGAAATCTTGGGAACATGAGTGCGGGTAGTGGCTTTCCACGACTCGATGGATCACCTTAGTGTGCACAGTGCTTTGATCTCTTGGAAGATGAGACTTGCATAGTCCAAGGGTCGATTGAAGAACATCCCATACATTATAGTCGGAATGTTTCGGCTAGCTCGATCCCGAGAGAACCTATTTTGCGGGTTAGGCTCTTGTTGAGAATGGAGACGAGTAGATTCCACATTGGGGGCAACTTCTTCCTCTTGAATTCGGACGACCTTGTAAGAGGTTCATTGTAACCCGAGAAGATTTATGAAGGCTAGGAGGGCTTCGTGGAAGGGTTTTCTTCTAGGGCAGGATTGGGAATGGTTTGCCCATCCACTTCGATCACAGAAAGGGGAAGATGGAAATATTTGGCAAGTTTTCTTTTGGTGATGGGGATTTGAACAGCAATTTCCACTTGTTCAGGATGGGTGAAAGAAGCGGCGAGTGTTTCATCAGTTTCGATGATCATTGTTAGCCACAGTTCTTGGACATAGATTTCAGGGATGTTTGGGTTGGTTAGGGTTAGGGCTCGATTCAACTGGTGTTGTTGTAGAAACTCGATCATGATGCGAAATTCTGGTTGATAAGTGTTAGGGTTGAGCGATGCACACATTGTTCGCCTTCAATGGCGGTTTCACAATGGGAGTACTATCCATAGTTGAATCGATGATTCTTTCTTCATCATTGTTGGAAGGACGGGCACAGTTGGAAGCCATTTTGAAATTTCGAATGCTTGACAATAGAAAACTTTGTCTTTGCAAAGAGAATGAACACTGATTTAGGGAATTTTTTTTTTTTTGCGAGGAAGAAGATGAAGGTTGAAATTGGGGGTTTTATGTGAGAGAGAAACTGTAGAATGGGTAGGGGTTATTAAGTTTGGGGAGAAAAAAAACGGTTCATTTGAGCTGATGTAAGCACGCGGGTATACACATGCAGTGTTTCGATTGGGGACACGTGTACGACGAGACACATGTATGATGATGATTTAGTAGCGTAGGAAATTCGTTTTTCTTAAAAGCGAGAAATAAACAAAAGTAATAAAAAAATCTGTTTAATTAATCAATTAATTTTGAATTAATTGAATAAACACAGATTTTAATCTTAATTTTATTTATTTAAGTTTAAAAATCAGTCAAGTGAAAACAAAAATCACATGAGAGTTTAGTTTCTATAAAAGAATAATAAAGAAGAATTTGCATTAAACATATAGATTTAAACAACCTTGGAGGCAAGAGTTGATTGAATTTATATATTTAATGGAAATTATAAGAAATATCAATTTATAGAAAATTTAGTTGAAAAACATGTCGACTTGATTTATATTTAAAAAAAATTTGAAATGAATCAAAAGTCTAAGAGACCTTGGCGGCAAGAGAAACTCAGAGCAGATAGATTCAAATAAAATTTAAGTGAAATAGTAAATCGAAGACTAACCAAAGTTAGACTTAGACGAATATCTTCTGCATTGTGAAACTCCCCCTTGAATGGTAAACTCCCCCTTGAATGGTGAACTCCCCCTGTAGTAGCTTCTTTACCTCGTTTCTCAATCTGCACTTTATGATTTCTCTTGAAAGAAAAATATTATTATGAAACGAGAAAATCGGAAGTAACTCGGAGGCACGAAGTGTTACGAAGAGTTCGAAAGCATCGAGAGACTTCGATGACTTCGAAGTATCGTCGAGAATAGTTCGAGAGGCTTACGGATGCTTACGAAGAAATCATTGTTACATATTAAGCATTCCCAACTTGCTAATTAAGAAGTTAAAACGTCTCTCATCAAGAGCTTTTGTGAAAATATCAGCAAGTTGATAATCAGTAGAAACAAAATACATTTCGATTGTACCCTTTTCGACATGATCCTTGATGAAATGATACCTGACATCGATATGCTTTGTTTTGGAATGCTGAACTGGATTTTTTGTAATGGCGATAGCACTTTCAGAATCACAGAGGATGGGAATCTTATCGTATATCGGACCATAATCTACGAGTTGGGTCTTCATCCAAATAACTTGTGAACAACAACTAGCGACGACAACATATTCGCCTTTGCTTGTAGATGTGGATACCCGATTTTGTTTCTTGGATGTCCAACTTATAAGTAGATTTCCCGAAGTTGTGACTACACGATGTACTTTTTCCGTCAAGCTTACAACCCGCATGATCGTAATACGTATACGCCATTAAATCAAATCCGAATTTTTAGGATACCAAAGGCCCAACGATGGTGAACCTTTTAAGTACCTAAAAATTCTTTTTACAACGACCAAATGAGACTCTTTAGGATTGGCTTGATAACGAGCACAAAGACAAGTGGCAAACATAATATCAGGTCTACTTGCTGTTAAATATAAAAGAGAACCAATCATTCCTCTGTAGCTGGTAATATCAACAGATTTGCCAGAGGAGTCAGGTCCTAATTTCATACCAGGAGAGATAGGTGTTTTCATGGATGATGAGTTTTGAAGATGAAACTTTTTAAGCATGTCGAAACATATTTTGCACGATTTATAAAGATACTAGAGGTGCTTTGTTTAACTTGAAGTCCTAGGAAGAAAGTTAATTCTCCCATCATACTCATTTCAAATTCAGTTTCCATCAACTTAGAAAACAAATCAACTTCTGTTTGATGAGTAGAACCAAATATTATGTCATCCACGTAAATTTGAACTATAGTTAACATACCTTTGCCTCTTTTGATGAACGTAGTTGTATCGATTTTACCTTTTTCATATCTTTTGCCGATCGAAATTTCGATAGTCGTTCATACAGTGCTCTTGGGGCTTGCTTTAGACCATACAAAGCTTTGTCAAGAAGATAAACATATTACGGATATCTTGCATCTTTGAAACCATCGGGTTGTTCAACATACACTTCTTCTTTTAGACATCCATTAAGAAATGCACATTTAACATCCATTTGGTAGACTTTGAAGTTTTTGTATGCGAGAGAAAGCCAAGAATAATCTTATTGCTTCTAGTCTTGCAACAGGAGCAAAGGTTTCATCATAATCGATACCTTCCTCTTGACAGTAACCTTTAGCCACCAAACGAGCTTTATTTCTGACAACAATTCCATCTTCATCCTTTTTGTTCCTAAATACCCATTTTGTGCCAATAGCAACTTTGCCTTTTGGTAAAGGAACAAGACGCCAAACTTTATTTCTTTCGAATTGAAGTAGTTCTTCTGCATAGCATCCACCCAAACTTGGTTCAACTAAGGCTTCATGTACACGTTTAGGTTCGATCATACTAAGAAAATTAACAAAGAATGCTTCATTTGCGGTAGCAGCATCGTGTTACGACCCCTCGGAAGGACTACCAATTATAAGATACTGGTGTGTGAGATTTAGTCCATTTCGTCATTACGGGTTGAGAAATTGATTGGGTTGTTTTATTTGACGAAATGATTTCATCCGGAAACACAAAATCTTCTTTATTTTCTTACGTATGTCCTTCTGGTATCTGTTTTGTCACCTGTCCTTGTGTCTCCCCCTCAGATGATGGAACAGAAGTAGCTTCTGGACTGGCAGATGTAGGAGTAGTGGGAACTTCTGGACAAATAGACGTGACAGATGAAACAGAAGAAGCAGGACCAGAGAGAGTAATGCCTGAGGCTTGGAGAATATACGGTATCCGCAAATGTGGAGGTGACATAGCTTCGACACAACTTCGTCGCCCAGAAAATCTTGAAAAATAGCATCAATCTCGGATTCTGCGGAACCCGAAAGATAGTCGAAGTAACGGTATTAAGCTTCGAGTTCGAAGTAGAGTGTTCGGAAGTCGGTTGGGTGTTATCATCGAAGTCAATGTTGATGCTTTCCATAACAGTTTTTTGTTCGTAAGTTAAAAACTCGGAAAGCTCTTGAATTTAACGAGTAGCCTAAAAATTTAGCTTCATCGGACTTCGGATCAAATTTGCCAAGATTATCTCTGTCGTTTAAGATAAAACATCTGCAACCAAAGATATGAAAAATTTTTACAGATGGTTTTCTTTTATTAATCGACTCATAAGAGGTTTTGAGATGCCTCTTGACAATAATTGAACGGTTTTGAGTGAAACAAGCAGTAGCAACAGCTTCGGCCCAGAAGTGAATTGGGAGACCAGAAGCTGCGAGCATCGTTCTGGCTGCTTCAACCAAGGTTCTGTTGCGACGTTCAACTACACCGTTTTGTTGTGGAGTGCGAACAGCAGAGAAGTTTTGAGTAATTCCTTGTTCAACAAGATACGATTCAAGCTTGGCGTTCTTGAATTCTCGTACCATTATCACTTCGAAGCCGCCGAATCTTCGATGTAGAAGAACTTGAATTCTGGTCATCATATTCTGTAGTACCACTGGGACTTCTGACTTTTGACGAACGAAAGCAAGCCAAGTATATCTGGAAAATTCATCAATTAGTACCAGAATATACTTTTTACCAGATAGACTCTGAATTGCAATTTGACCACAGAGATCCACATGTAATAATTGCGAGAGGTCTAGTACAAGAATGATCACTTTTTGTTTTATGAGATGCTCGTTTAATTTTGCCCATTTCACATGCGGGCGAGAGGTGATCTTTTTGAAAATGAATATACGGAAGTCCGGATACCGGTTGTTTTTAACAAGCATCTCAAGATTATTAAAATTTAAGTGAGACATTTTATGATGCCAGAGCCACGCAACTTCACTCTTTTTGGAGATGAGACATAAAGTTTCCTTACCATCCTTAGAGATAAAATTCATCATATACAAGTTACCTTTCTGTCTGCTCTCCAAAAGTTCTTCACCTGCCTTAGAGAATAAATAACAATGTTTTTCATCAAATACTACTAGTATTTTAGAATCACAAAGTTGACTTACACTAAGGAGGTTATGTTTCAAGCCAGAAACATGAGCTACCTTTGATAAGGTGATATTACCTTCTTGTAGAGTACCGTAGCCTTTTATTTGACCCTTACCATTATCACCAAAAGTTACTACTCCACTGATTTGTCCTTGAATTGGGATAGTAAATTTTGGGATCCGATCATGTGCCTCGAGCATCCGAGTCAAGATACCGGATATGCACCTTGTTTCTGCAATCAAAAATCAGAATTTCTTAGGTACCCATCGCATAATGGGTTCTTTTATGTTAGCTTTTGGAGTATGCTCGTTTTTTGATTTAACAGAAGGTAAAGACTTTATTTTTGGTTTTTGGTTTTTTTGAGTTTTATTCTTTTTGTGACAAACATATTGTGAATTGGAATGATCAGAGGTTTGCGAGAAAAATTGTTTTAACTTTAAGAACAGTGAAAAACATTCAGAAGATCGAAACATAGAAGATTGAATTGAATTTTCATTGCGAGAATGGTAATTACAATTATTCTTTCTAAAGTCTTTTCTAGTATCAGTTGTTCTAGAGAACCTATCTAGACTAGACTTTTGTTTTAGTTCTGGCTTTTTCTTCTCTGTGTTCTTCCTCTGATCTACTTTTGCCGAAGCTCTGTTATTTACTGAGAAAGGAACATAAGAATTAGAGGATTTCCATTTGCCTTTTTGAATATTAGTAAACTTCGGAAGAGTAGAGTTTAAAATCTTTTGATTTTGCACTTTGTTTTTGAGTTCGCCTCTTTCTCAAGTTCAAGACATGTTTTGGCTTTGAGACACATATCTAAGAAGTCCGGATGTATAGATGCCGATTTTCTCGGTTCCGGGAACGAGAAACGGGAAGAATAGGTATACCACTTGAAAGTTTAGCACAATCTCTATCAGAAGCTCTGATTTCTTGAGATTTATCAGTATACAAATAATCATCCTTTTTATCAATAATTTCTGAATTATTTGTGATAACTTTTGATGATTTAAAAGAATTAATTTCTAAATTTGAAAGGTAATTTTCAGAGTTATCAAAAAATTCTTCATCATTATTGTCATTCTCCCATGGATACGTAATCTCAGCCAAGCTTTCTTGAGTTTCAGAAAGATGTAAATCTTCAAATGAACAGGGAGAGATCTCTGGATGATTCTCACAAAGAGTTTCATTTCTAAAACACTTATCCAGAGTAGAGAGAATATCGTTTTCAAACATAAGTCGTAGATCTTCCTCTGCCTGACTTGGAACAAAAATATCTGCCTCTGGATTCAAAATTGTATGTTTATTTGAACCAAAATTGAAAATATCATCTTTCTTCTGAACTTTATTTAGATCAACCTTTGTTTTACAACAATATTCAATATTTTCGAATTTAAGTTTGCTTTTTTTATGATGGTTTTCATATCTAGATTTTTTAAAAATAGATTTTTCATACAGAATTGGAAACTTTTGCTTCTGTATTTGTCCAACACAAAAAACAGATTTCAGATCTGACCTTTTCTTACACGTGTAGGGATCTAGGTCCTCGAAACCAAGTCCAGATCTTCCTACTTGTGTGTTAATTTTGTCATGAACCTTCTGTGCATCCAGATATGTTATAATCTGTAGCTTTTTCTGTTGAAGTTCAATGTGTAAAAATTCTCTCTCTTTCTGAAAATAGTTTTTAAGTGCTACAGAGTTGAGTCTATCACTCTTTTTGTCTCTGATTTCTTTCTCTTTTCCTTCCAGAAGTTTATTGAGATTCAAAATTTCCTTTTTAAGTTTTTCTTCAGAAAGTTTTAAACTCATGGAAATCGTTTCCTTTGCAGTATTTAATTCGAGTTTTTCTTCTGTAAGTAAATCCATTTCTCTTTTGAAAATATCTCTTTCCCTTTTGATTGTAGAAAGAGTTTTCTCAGTACTTTTTCGTAATTTCTTTTCGATTGTGAGTTTCAGTTTTAGTTCCTCAAAATTGTTTGATAACATCACAATCGTTTGTTCAAGCTCGGATGATCCGGAAATTACTAACCGGTGACTCAGAGGGTTGATCCTCTGATTCGTTTGTGTTTGCCATTCCACAGAACATGGCTTCATCACCGCTGGATTCATCTTGCACCCAGTTTTCTTTTTCTGCAAAGTGTGCTCTTTCAGTGACATTGTACTTATATTTGTTTTTGTAATAAGTCTTATCCTTTTCCAGAGCTCCTCTGCAATCTCTCGAGTAATGTCCGGGCTTGCCACATCTGTAGCAGACATCTTTCTTCCTTTTTAATTCTTCTTCTTTCTTCTCTTATTCTGTTTTCTCTACTCTCTCTACTTCTTGTTTAGGAACATAGGGACGATCAAATCGTTTATTTCCTTTCAAAGACCTATTTCCAAAACGATTAGTAAATTGCTTGGTTATTAAAGCCAGAGAGTCAGCAAACGCTTTAATTTCATCATCTGATTCAGAGTCATCTTCTGGAGCAGTCTCTGATATGAAGGCCTTCGATTTCTTCCTGTCATCACTTCGTCTTCTGATTCCTTTTGTTTCTGAGATCAAAGCCAGAGGACCTCCGATGTTTGTTCTTTTCTGAACAACTTCTTTTTCATGAGCTTGCAGTGTACCGAATACATCATGCAGCGACCATTGTTCAAGGTCCTGATTGGCTTGTAGTGACATGGATAGATTTGACCATTCAGGGTTTAACCTTTTGAGAAATAGAACATTGTTGTCTTCCTTTGATCTAACAATGTCACATCTCTTGCAGAGATTAATCAGATTGTTGAATCGATGAAATGTTTGTTCCAGAGATTCATCAGTCAGCGCTTGAAAACTATTATATTCATTTAGAGCTTGGGCTCTTCTGTTCTTTTCATTTTCGCACCACCTTCTAAGAGATTCTCCAGTTGATCCCATAAATCTTTTGCTGTGTCACATGAGTCCAGAGATTGAAAAATCTCATTTGGAATGGCCATTATCAACAGAGACTTAGCTTTCTTAGCTAATTCCACCTTAGCCTTTTCTTCATCAGTCCAGTTATTCCTTGACTTCTGAACCAGTCTTGCTGGTACCTCATCTGTATTTGCGGTCGTGGAATTCAGGAATAGTAGTGGTGGGAACAAACGGACCGTTTTGAATAATTGGATATAACTCAGCATCCAATCCCTCATAGAAGTTAACCATTCGAATCTTCCATTGTGAGTATTCATCACGTACAAGAGTTGGAGGTTTAGTCAGGGACCCAGACGTATAAACAGCATTCAAGCTCGAATTTGCCATTTGAGTAGGATAGAAGAGAAAATTTGAAGATTTGAAAGAAATTTAGAACAATTAAATCTCAATTTGATAGAAGAACAGGTCGATAATATCACTTTGTTTCTTGATTACAAAATGAATGACTCAATTTAAGAGAAGATTGTTAACGATTTAACAAAATCTCGTAAAACAGAGTGGATTAATAAACAAATTTTGAATCTGAGAAAATACTGTTCGATCGAAAGGAATTTCTTCAATGGAAGAGATCTAATAATCAATAGATTGATTAGAAGGCTCTGATACCAATTGTTGGTTCCAGATTCCTTTAAACCGATTGTTAATTGAGAGTATTGAATCAAAGTGAAATGCGGAAGCAGATCAATTAACAATTTAAATCAATAGAACAGTAAACAGAATGAAGAACAAAGATTATGAAATGATAACTTTGAATCAAAGTAGACAAAGTTATGAATTACGCACAGTATTCTTCAAAATGTAAATGTATTGATCGACAACTTTTACAAACACAATATAATGCTATTTATACAGATACAAAAACAGAAAGTCAAAATGCTAGCCAATTACAAAGTGCCATGTGTTTAAAAGGGAGCGTCTAACAACAATTAGTTATAACAAGAAGAGTGTGTTGACTTTTGTAGACATCTCTTCTTTGACTCATACTTTAATTTCTAACATTGCTAGAGTATAGGAAGCTAATTCTTGGTGAAGTCAGAGAGCTGTTGACTTATTGGGGGTACAATTTGAATTTTTGAAGCTAAGGGGCAGATTGATAGAGATCATAAGCTAGCTTCAAGAGAAGTCCTGGTTCTGAAGCATCAGATCTCAAGGAATATAGAAAGAAAGCTCAGAAGTCCAAAGACAGAATGACTAGAGTGAAGATAAGCCTAACGCATAACTTCTGAAGTGGCTACTTCAGAAGTTCTGAAGGTTCTCATGCTATTTTGAAGAAGTTCTGAAGAACTTCTGAATTATGTTCTGAAGATGTTCAGAAGTAGTTCTGAACTTACTTCTGTATGTCTGTCATGTATTGTACTGTCATTTTAGAAATTCCTATTATATATAAATAGAGTGTCTGTTAGATAGTTATAACTAACGTTCATAGATCTTTTGTATTGTAAAGACATATATGTGTAACTTTGTCAATATCAATACTACATCCGACTTCCTTGCTATAATTCTTGTTCTATATTCTATTTTCTTTCTACTTCTTGATATTTGGGTTCTAACAACTATGACTACCCCCAATGTGGAACGTTCTAGTTTCTATTCTAAACAAAAGCCTTACATGCTATTACAGAGTTATGCACATTCTTTCGTGCAGTATGCTCAACGGTGTTACACATTGATGACTTGATCCCAATGCCAACACGTATTATTGAAACCATTTGCAAGTTGGAAAAGGTCTTCCCAGCAGTGTTCTTTGATTCAATAGAACACCTTTTAATTCATTTGACACGTGAAGCCATTCTCAGTGGTCCAGTTCAATATAGATGGATGTATCTATACGAGAGAAAACTTGGCCCATTGAAAAGAACGGTTAGAAAAAAAAGCACGGGTTAAAGGATCTATTCTCGAAGCCCATCTCATAAATGAACTTTCTACTTATTGCTCTTTATATTTTGAGCCAACGATTGAAACACGCCTAAATCATGAGCCTCATAATTTCTCTCCAGATATTCCAAGTCCTTCGGAGGTCGACTCTCGATTAAACATCTTTAAAGTTTTGTCTCAGAGATTATTTGAAAAGGGTGGAAAACAAAAGAGCCTTAACTGATTAGGAGATCCACAAGGTGCATACCTATATTCTACTTAACTGTGAGGAAGTTTACCCTTTTGTATGGTTGTTTGATGAGTCGATTAAAGAAAAGAACCTCATATTGAAAATGGAGAACTTGAGAGGCGTAGAGAGTAGGTCTTTGCTAAGTGGTTTGAAACACTCTTAGGGTCAGGCGATAGTAATGTACACTTGAAAGTTTTAGCACGAGGAGCAATACGTTATGTTACATCTCATAAAGGATATTTCGTTAACGGTTACAAGTTTCACACAAGAAAACACGGTGATGGGCGGGTTACACATAACAGTGGAACATGTGTGAAAGGGTCTTGTTATAATGACTATGAGTTCAACTATTATGGGTTGTTGGATGACATTCTTGAGGTTGAATATCCTGGAATAGGGCGATGCGTTGTTCCCTTATTCAATTGTACTTGGTTTGACCCATAAGACCAAAGGGTCGAGGCAATTTGTTACTCCGAGGGCTAAAAAATTCGCCGTTCGTGATTACTCTCTCATTTCTTTTCACACTATGGCTTAAGGACTGTTATACGTGGGGGGTAGGGTTGACCTATTTAGGTCAATGAACAACTTAATAATGTGGTTAACTAGGTCTTCGGGTTCCAAATTTATTTTTAAATTGTAAGTTGTGTTCACAACCAAGTATATATGCATTTTCTCTATGATCACAAACTGCAACTGTTAATGTTGAACCCGAGTCTACAATAGTTCAATGGATATGGACACAGTTTGTAGAAGGGGAGGGGTTGAATACAAACACAGGCTTTTTAGATTTTTGAATGAATTTATATTAAATAAACAAATTTACAGTTGTAAGAGGAATAAGAACAAGTATTAAACCTATTCTATTACAACTAAGAAGTCACTAAGTTGATGCACAAGAACAAGAAAGAAAAGCAGCAGAGGTTTAAGGAAAGAAAGTAGCATGCATAAAGATGAAGAAGGATTTTTCATCTATCTATACCCGTTGCATTTAATGCAAAGCACAAGGTATATAGCACGTATCAAGTTTCTGTTTGAGACATGTCCTTGGTCCAGAAGACAACCATGCTTTTGGTCGTATGTGAACAGTAACCAAATCAGATTTGATGGGGACATAAGAGACAATCCGTACATCTTTTTCTGACAATGTATTTGAGGTTTGACTTTTGTGAATTGAGGATAAGATCAACATTGATCTTGCTGAGTAGGCTCCACTTCATCACTGAACCAGAATCTTCAAGGATGAAGTATTCGGGTAATACTGAGGCTTTGCAAGATCTCACACTTTGGATAGATGAATCTTGCTATCATTGAACCGCTTCAGATCGTGAGCTATTCATCTCTATTTTTAGCTCTACCATCGACAGTTGCTGAATGACTTTGTGGTGTGAGTGTTGTTTTTCAGATCTTTAGATATAGGATGTTCTTCTTGATTGTCAGCAATCACCGAACATAGTCAGTGTGTGTTATTGTTGATTTTGAACACTATGCTATAACTGGAATTTTCACTAAATATAAGACGAATCATATTCAAATCACTGAAAGGGGTTTGGATCAACAATCTCCCCTATTTGATTATGATTAAGCAACATAGGAAAATTGCTTGAGGAAATTAGTAAGCACTTAGAAATTTCAAAGTAAAGATTTCTAATTACTAATCTGTGAGATCTTTTTCAGCTAACCTACTATCTGAATTGAGTTTCATCTATAACGATATGAAATCACAATTTTACAAGTATGGAAGCTATAAAGTACCTTCACTGATTGATTACAGACTGTAATGTCAGTGTGTATGAAGATTTTAAAGTTCAGGGATCTTTTCAGTACACAGATGGAGTAGAGTACTTCATTGAATTTCATTAAAAGTATAATTTGAAGAATTACAAGTGAAATGAAATTACAATCTGAGTAAAATACAATGCACTAAAGGAAATTACAAAAGAAAAAGAAAACATCAGAGACTAGTCAGAGAGCTTCTCTTATCCTTCGTAATTCATTTTCATAGATCTTCTTTTGGATGAGGAGTGGGTCATTGTGTTCCCAGCAGGTGTAGTACAAGATCTTGAGAAGTTTGGAAGGATCCTTTCTGATTTCTTTATTCCTGAGAAATTTTATTAGCCCATCGTTCCCTAGAAATGTCATTCCTGCTTCAGGGAGAATGATTATTTCATGTTATACAAATCTTCTTGGTTCAGGCAGGGACGTGTTGAGCATTGATAGATCAAGGAGGACGAAGTGGGCAAAGAGACTGTCAAAATTAAATTTAGTCTCATGTTCATTTATGAACGATGGACCTTATTCAACATCAGACTTTGAACATCTCTTTTTGGATTTTTCAGGGAGAGGAGGAACTGAAACATGTTGTGATATCCTTTACAATAGTTGATCAAGATACCTTTCTATAACATCCTTGTATTGAGATTTTGATTTCTGAATGGCATCTCTGATTTCTAGCCATTCAAAATAACCATAGAACTTTAGAAATTGGGGTTCTTCTTCTTCGGTTCTTGTGTCTCTGAACATTGTTACTCTTATCTTTAGACCTTTTCTAGTGTTGCGTCCACCGATAGTTGCATGAGTATAGTTGCAGAGCAAATGCGAAAGTTTCTCTTTTTAGTGCACCACTCCAATTAAGCGTCCTTAGGTTCTTCATTCTCTCTATTCAGGGCTTATAGTATTTTCTCTTGGGCTACTACAGGGTTTACATTTAGCTTATCTTTTTCTAGTTCCTTCTTTGCTAGTTTCTCAGTGACTAGCTCGCTCTGTTCTTCTTCTTGTCTCTAATGCTTAGCTCTTATTGTTTCTTCTCGAACCATCTTTTGAGTGACTCTGAGGCTTTCCTGAGCTTGCTTTATTTCTTCATCTCTGCATCGTTGAGCTTCTAAGGCTTTCAGTTCGTTCTTCATGGGTTAAGAAGGAGAATTCATCATATACGCTTATTGGAATAGAGTCTTCAGACTCAAAGGTATGAAGAGGGATTTTTACTCTGGCCAGTTCAAGATCTCTTACGAAGTTCGCCCATCTCTCTTCTTCTTCTGGTTCAGGGATTGATTGCCTATGTACACGCCTCTGGGTAAGGCCTTCTTCCTCGTCAAGGATTGATTGCCTATGTACAGGAATGGATCTTCAGCGGAAGGTTCCCACAAGAGTGGAGAATCCTTTGGGGAACAGGGATCACTGAGAATGGAAGACGAAGATAGAGGTTCATCAGAGACGAAGGTTTGTGGAGGAGAGGTCGAGAGTGTTTGAGTTTCAGAGGGAGGAATGTACAAAACAAGAGGAAGGCATACCTCAGTGAAGAGCTCCCCCTCTGAATTAATTGAAGTGGGATCAAGATTCATCACTTGTTTGGTCTTCCCTGAGGCATCAGACTGCTCCTTACTAGGAGGTGGCCTATGCCCCAAAGGTTCTCTGAAAACCACTCAAGATTGCGGACGGTTTTGAATGAAGAATTTAGAGAGGTTGATGGGAATGTCATCATCGTCATCATCATCATCATTGTTTCCAAATGATCGATGAGGGATGTCTTCTTCATCATTATCATCATCATCTTCTTCTTCATCATCTTCATCATCATCTTCACCATCATCTTCACCAATGATGATGGGTGGTTGTTGCTGATAAAGCTGTTGGGGTACGTCACGGAGAATTGTGTTTGCTTTGCTGATAAGCTCATCAGCGAGCTCTTGGGCAAATTTCTCCCCCTCTTTGTTCCTAACAGGTAGAATGTGCACCAGGAGAGTATGCACATTTGTGTTGACGGTAAAGAGACTCTCAGCCTGTGACTTTTGAGTTTGAGAGATCAAATTCAGGTTCCCTTTGTCAGCGTCAGTGAAGGAGGGGGCTCTATCAGATAGGCCTTAAACAAGGCGTAGAATCTCTGCCTGATTCTTCTGCATCTCAGCAAGAGTCTTTTCTTGCTTCTCTGCTTTCTCAGTGAGACTCTTGATTGCCCTTTCATTTGCAGCATTATCATCTTTCACTGTCTGAATATCAGTGAAGATGTTGGAGATGGTGGCTTTCATACCAGGGACGCCACCCACTTGTTTGAAAATTATTTCAGAAGAGAGCTACAAGATATCTACCCTCTGCCTTATCATGGTGCATTCATTCACCAGATAGTCCATGGCAGGGAATGAGAGAGGAGACAGAGATACCTTGGGAAAGTCCATCGGAATGGAGGGTAGCTCGGGAGCGGACTTCACTCTTTTCACTTTCTTAAGATCTTTAGCTTGCTTGATCTTAGGTGATTTTGAAGAGGTAGGCTTGCTGATTGGAGCTGCAGTGGAAGTTGTGGTTGCTGATGAAAAGATTAGAGCAGCGACACCTATTGATAACAAAGAAAGATGAGCCAAAAAGAGCTTGGGGTTAGCAGAAATATGTTGGGAGGTAGTATGTATAACCAAGCGTTCCTTCAGAGTTGAGAGTATCTTAAGGATTACTCTCAGGGATGGTACATGCTACGGCAGTGTCCTGAGGATTACTAACATGTGTCTGAGAATGTTTAAGAGAAACATTCTCAGGTCCTGTGCACGTGGCTTTTCAAAATTCAGAGTTTTGAAACAAAGTTGATTCTTGGATAACACGTTGTTCAACCTCTTCAGGGATAGGGACAACCATCTCTGAATCATGGGTTGATGTGTGGACCCAAAAAGAGTAGATAGAAGAAGAAGAAGAAGAAGAAGAGAAGGTTGTGTAAGTAATACCTGATCCAGCTTTAGCATAGTTGGCTATCACATTTTCAGTGACCGAAGTCACTGAGAATGGGGGTAGTGTTGATGAAGCGGCAACGGATGTGGAAACTGTTGTCGTGGCAGTGGAGAAAAGAGGTGTTGGTGCGACGCCAGAATCATAGAGAGTGGTCTTTTGAGAGACACTCTTCTTTTGTTTCTTGGAAGGGGGCTTGTGATCGACGGTCTTCTTGTGACCCTCAGTCGGTTGTTTGTGTTTAGGAGGGGAGGAGGAAGTGTCGAGGCTAATCACTGATGATTGGCAGTGATTTAGACACAGTCTCTACCTGAGTGGTGGGAGTTGGAGTTTAGGGAACAGCAGGGTCAGCTTCCCTGATAAGATTCAGCATGTAGGGGAGGTAGGGGGCATCTACCTGAGAGAAGCTTTGATTTCCAACCTTGGGGAATCCCTCATAAACATATTCCAAGATGGTTGCCACGAATCTTGGTTAAGGAATGTTCTTTTTCCTCTTTGGTATCTGAACTCGGTTATGCAATTCGCTGAAGATGTAGTCAGCAAAGTTCAGTTTTCGACCATGGCACAGAGAAAATGCCATTTCCAAGAAATGCCTACTAGCTTCATCTTGAGAGCCACTCTTGGTCCCTAAGCACTGAATTACCTGAGTGAATATGTATTGCTACCTCGCTGGCATTCTTTTCTAATCCGTCTTGGTTATGGTCTTGATATCAGATTCCCATCTGTAACCAATGGTGTCGAAAAAGTCAATGAGTTCTTCCCTTGAGGTGTAGATACCCATTGTTGATTCTTGCGGATGACTCTAGAGGTCATAGCGTGTGTTCCCTTGCTGGTAATGTACTCAATGGCAGGGAGTTCATTTCCTCTTTAAGTGGTCACAAGAGTGATGTGTGCAGTATACCAGAAGTATTAGAGGTCAGCAGTGATTCCAACAGGGACATGGGTGAATGCTTACATCATAGGGCATTTCTTTATAAATCGTGCACCATCAAAGAAGTGATGTTTGTCAGCGGGAATGTCTATCAAAGCGATGTTGTTTCTTTGTTTCACTACAGCTTGTTTAGGGGTGAATGTGGATTCAGGAGCCCCAACGAAGTTTGTTACAGGAAGAACTTCACCTTCGGCGTACTTGAAGTGGGTGCTTGAAGATGCCATTGTTGTTTTAAAGATAGGAACACCAAATAGGAAAATCATGGCTTAATATAAAGATGTATAAACCAGATGTTTTGGTACAAAGAATACCAAAAGTAATGATGACCTATTGGACGTTCCTAGGGTTTGATGGGATAGGAAAACTTGAGGTCCATCGTGTGTCAGAAAATGTTCTGACGTGTCCTTTTCTTTTGGAAAAGTAGATTATCTTTTAAATAATAAATGTAAATCGTTATTCCTTTAAATTCCTTATTATTAACAATAAAGTATTGTTAGTGATAGGTTTTCTTTTGAGATCCATTCTCTGAATAAGAAAACATTCAGAGAGTGTAAGGAGTAGAAGTACATACCTTGGCGAGATATATATATATATATTGTTGAGTCAAAATTCCGATTATGACTGATAAAATTGAAGATTAATATTGATACTCACTGGCAAATATTAATCTCCAAAGAATAATAATTCTTCAGCGTTTAACATACTTAGTTCGCTGATTAATAGATTGAATCTAGTCCCATCAAGAGGCTTAGTGAAAAGGTCAGAGAGATGATATTCAGTGGGTACAAAGTGAAGCTCAATTTCACCATTCATAACGTGATCTCTGATAAAGTGATATCTGATCTCAATATGCTTGGTTTTTTAGTGAATTCCAGGGTTATTTGCAATAGCAATAGCACTAGTGCTATCACAATAGATAGAGATTTTAGAGAGCTTGAGGTCATAGTCTCTGAGTTGGTTCCTCATCCATAGGATATGGGGACAACAACTACCAGCTGCTACATATTTTGCTTTTTACTTGTCCAACTTACCAACTTACCACCTAGTAGCTGACAACCACCAGTGGTGCTCTTCCTGTCAATCTTGCAACCTACAAAATCACTATCAGAGAAACCAGTTAGATCGAACCCTGAGCCTTTGGGATACCAAAGACCCAGATTAGGAGTTCCTTTTAGATATCTGAAGATTCGCTTTACAACGATCAGATGGGATTCCTTTGGTTCAGCTTGATATTTTGCACAAAGACAGGGAATACATAATATAAGGTCGGCTAGCTATAAGATACAGCAGGGAGCCGATCATTCCTCTATAGGCGGTGACATTGATTGGTTTCCCATCAGGATCCTTATTCAAAGTCAGAGAAGGTGCCATTGGAGTCTTCATCGATGAACATTGAGTCATTTAAAAAAAAATCAGCATATCCTTTCTCAAATTGCTTTATCTGCAAACCTAGAAAATATGTTAGTTTACCCATCATACCCATTTTATAGTCTTTCTTCGTGCATTCAGCGAAACGAGTACAAAGTTTGGGATTTGTGGAACCAAAGATAATGTCATCGACATATACCTGACCAAGAATGGTATGACCTTTGTGTTTCCTTCTAAATAGGGTTTGGTCAAATTTTCCACGAACAAATTTCTCTTTAAGAATATATTAGAACAGGGTATCATACCATGCTCGAAGTGCTTGTTTTAACCCGTAAAGAGCTTTTTGAAGTTTGAAAACATGACCAGGGTATTTAGGGTCAGAGAAACCAAGAGGGTTTTCAACATAAACTTCCTCATTAATATTGCCATTTAGAAAAGCACTTTTAACACCCATTTGGAAAACTCTAAAGTCTTTATGGGCAGCATAAGCTAAAAATAGTCTTATGGCTTCTAATCTGGCTACATGAGCAAAGGTTTCATCGTAATCAATACCTTATCCTTGTCTGTATCCCTGAGCAACAATTCTAGCCTTGTTGCGAGTTACAGTGCCATGTTCATCCAACTTGTTAGGAAAAACCCATTTGGTTCCAATAACAGTTTTACTTGATGGACGAGGTACAAGGTTCCAAACTTTGTTCCTGCGAAACTCAGTTATTTCTTTCTGCATAGCACCGACCCAAATAGGATCAGTTATAGCGTCATTGATCTTTTTAGGTTCGGTTATAAAAATGAAATTTACAAAGAGACAGATGTTACCTAGACCACAACGGGTTCTGACACTTGTATAGGGATCACCAATGATCTGATCAATGGGGTGATTTATAGTCCATCGCTGAGCTGGAGGTTGAGGAGAGTGATAACAATGGATTCAACGACTTGTTCATGGAGATTAGAAGAAGCATCAGCTATAGGTTCTTCAACATTTGTTATCATCCCTAGAGGGGACTCTAAAGGAGTCATATTTTATTAAGTTGAGAGAGGAACTTGGTTGTTCATTCATGAATCACCGTTGGAGGAATCAGAGGGTGGAATCTGATTTAAGGGAGTAACATCTATCCCTGAGGAGGATAGAGTGTTATTTGAAGTAGGAATGAAGTTAGGACCTTCATCATCATTATTTTCAGCCACCAGAGGTGCATTAAAATAAGATTCAGGTTCTCTATAATGAGATTTCATCCAACCATTTAGTTCCTCGTCGTTTTCAGGGACAGGAATAGAATTTGTTGAGCGGGATTCATCAAAGTTAACATGCATTGTTTCTTCTACGTGTTGTCTTCGTTTGTTGAAGACTCTGAACGCTTTAGATACAGAGGAGTATCCAAGAAAGATTCGATCGTTAGCTTTTGGATCGAATTTTCCTAAATGATCTCTGTCATTTAGGATATACCATCTATATCCAAAAATATGTAGATATTTCAGAGAGGGTCTTCTTCCTGAAATAATTCATAGGATGCCTTCTTGAATCTTTTGACTATCAGGGATCGATTATGAGTAAGCATGCAGTGTTAACTGCTTCAGCCCAGAATTGAGTTGGTAGATGAGATTCGCTGAGCATCGAGCGAGCAGCCTCGATGATCGTTTGGTTTCTTCTTTCAGCAACACCATTTTGCTGAGGGTTCTCACTGATGAAAAATTATGGGTCATTCCTTTTTCTTCAAAGTTAGGTAATCAGAGTACTGTTTATGAATTCAGTGCCATGATCACTTCTCATGGAGCGAACAACTAGATTGTTCAAGACTTTCATTTTCTTGATAAAGGAATTAATTTCATCAGGTGTATCACTCTTAGATCGAAGAAAAAATACCAAGTGTATCTGGAATATTCATCAACTATCACAAAAGTGTATTTCTTTCTAGATATGGATTGGATGTTGACTGGTCCAAATAGATCCATATGAAGTAATTGAAGAGTAGTGGTCACTGAGGAAACTTGCTTAGATCTGAAAGAGGCTTTTGTCAGCTTTCCTTTTTTCACACGTTGAACAAAGAGATTCCTTTGTAAATGTATGTTTAGGGAGATATCTAACAAGTTCTTTTTCAGATAGATCATTGATCATCCTAAAGTTCAGATGAGAGAGTCTTTTATACAGAGCCAGTTAATATCAGAGGAGGCCCTTGATAGAAAGCAAACATTCTCTGAATGATTACTATCTATATTAATGATATATACGTATATATACGTTCTCTGATCTTTTTCCTTTTAAGGCAAGCTTGTCATTTTTATCAGTGACCGCACATCTTGTCTTTGTGAATAAAACTTTGAAGTCTTTGTCACAAAGTTGACTAATGCTTAATAGATTATCCTTCAGTCCTTCAACATAAGCAACACGACTAAACGATGTTGCTCCATTGGATAAAATGCCATAACCCTTGGTGTATCCTTTGCCATTTCCACCAAAGGTTACTAAGGGACTAGTTTCTTCCTTGTAATCAGAGAACAAGGATTTTCTGCCAGTCATGTGCCTTAAGCATCCGCTATCGAGATACCAGATACCTTTAGCACTCTGAGTCGATGGTGACTCTAAAGAAGAGTTGTCAGATGCTTCTTCAGCTTTCTCTATCCGTGCCATCAGACATATGAAGGCTATGTCTTCTTCATCTGAACTAGATTCAATAGTGGTCTAGACCCAGTGTTCTTCTTGATCTTAGTCGACTTCTTCAGCGACAAGGCCTTTGCCTTTTCGCTGGTTCTTCTTGAGACTTTGATATTTTTGTTTCAACTTAGAGTATTTTTCATTCTTAGTTTTATTAGAATTCTGAGAAGTGGTTGGAGTTGCGACTTTCTTGGATCTGCATTCACTTGCAAAGTGTCCTTTGCGTTGACAGTTGAAGCATATCGCTGAAGCTTTGTCAGCTAGGACAGTTTTTGACTTATCAGAGTCAGTGATGGCAGGGGTCTTTTTGAAGTTGCTCTTTCTAGCAAATTGTTAGGTCTGAATCAACAAGATCGACGAAGAATTCATATGCAAATCATTGAGTCGAATGTTTTATTATTGAAGGATTTAAAGAACTACAAACGTGAATGTAATTAGACGACTCTCATTAACGAATCCTCTAACCCTAGACTCCTTCATATAGTAGGTGTCTATTACAATGTAAGCCCAAGCCCATAAGCCCAAATACTATATATAAAATATTACTCCCTCCGTCCCAATTTAAGTGTCCAAAATTGAAATGGCACATAGTTTTAGACATGTATAATAATTACACTTTTTGGTAAACCAAATGACATATTTACCCTTATTTAATTTCTCCACCACTCACAACTCTTAATTATTTGTACATTAATTAAGGGTAAATTTGAGAATATAGTTATTTATTTTTGAAAGTGGACACTTATTTTGGGACAAATATAAATAGAAATGTGGACATTTAAATTGGGACGGAGGGAGTACAAAAAATCTTTTCCTACTTTATAAAACTTTCTAAACTTAGGACATATGGTCCTAACACAAATCTCCTGAAATTGTTAGTAAGAAGAGCTAGAGAATTAGCGAATTCAGAGATATCTGCATCAGTGATATCCTTTGGGTTGATTGATCTAACTCAGTGATAGAGGTAATAGAAGAAGATACAAATTTAGAAGGTTCCGTCTCTGAATTCACTAATGCCAAAGAAGTACTTTTGGCATTTTTAGTGTCTTTAATGAAGTTTCTTTTTAATATTTTGGATTGCTCATGATTGAGCAGTATTCCATATATAGCACTAAGAGACAGAGTTTCGGTGTTAGAGTACTCTCTATCAACAGTTTTCATGTCAATTAAGAGAGAGTTAAACCTTAGGTGGATTTGTGAAAGTGTTTCATTTTTCAGAAACATAAAACTTTCATATTGTCTCACCAAGTTAATACGGCGAGTAATCTGAACCTCGTCTGTTCTTTCATGCTGAACACAGAGAGTGTCTGTTATACCCAAAATTAACGTCGTTAACTTCGTTAAGTTTCATTATGATTTTGCTGTTAACTCCGTTAAAGATTGTTATAACCTGACTAACGAGGTACTAACCGTGCAACCTAACATCGTTAATGATGTATCCGTTGGACATTATCTTTGTATTCATGTCATTTTCAGTTACGAGTCAAAGGCTTTATGGCGACATTGAAAACTAATCATGAAGATTCGTCCTTTATGACCATTTGGCCGTTATCAAGACCATCGTCTAAACTCAAGTATAAAAGGAGAGCTCAAATCAACAAGAAAGACACATTGTAACATAGCGAAACACTGAGAAAAGGCTCGAGTATACTTTGACGAATCTACGATATCACACTCCAAACTCACGACAACATCGTTACGAGTCGCGACAACAGTTATACACACACTTTTGCTTTGTAA
This sequence comes from Silybum marianum, assembly GCA_036898165.1. Lineage (NCBI taxonomy): Eukaryota > Viridiplantae > Streptophyta > Magnoliopsida > Asterales > Asteraceae > Silybum > Silybum marianum. The sequence continues at coordinate 24,866,046 of CM072536.1, read as the reverse complement.
CTTTATTAACTTGTTCTAAAAGCCGGCGTCCCTGTTTGTCGTCCATAGTGCACCGACGATCCTCTTTACGGTCGTCTGCAGTTTTTCTCTCGGAAGGGAGTTTTCCGCGTCTATAGTTCTCTGTGTTGTTTATTTTCCGCTATTGGCTTTTAGAAGTGATTTTTCTTTCTTTAGTTAATTAAGGTCTGAATCATCCGGCTACCATTAAGTCATTTTTTGGCATTAACAGTTTGGTGCCATCCGTGGGACACAACTAGAGAAACAATCTCTTCAAGAAACCCTTTTTTTTTTACTAATCTGTTTGAACTTTCTGTAAGCACATGATGGTGAGAATAGAAGACGTTCATGGCGGAAATATGCGTAACGACCTAGAAGCTATGCGCCAACGGATAAATTTCTTTGAAAAACAAAACCGAAGAGCTAACCAAGAAATCCAGGCCCTAAGAAACACAAATGGCGCTTCGACGTCGACATCGGTACCTGGGACCAGATCTCAAACTCCTTTGCAACCGCCTCCGCTTCGAAGTACCACGCCCTCGTCGTTTCCGGTCGTAACACCACCACCGCCACCGCCTCGACCCTCTCCGCAGGCATATCCGTCTATTCCAATTCCTTCATCTGCTCCGCTAACATACACGCCAATTTCTCAAGCGACTTCGCAAGCATCTATGACCGTACCGATCCCACCGTTGCTTGAACATTTGTTCACGACCACATCAGCTCCTCAGAATACCTCACAAACGCATACACCCGCACCGAATAACTCTGTTACAGAACAACCATATATATCATATGTACCGCCCTCTCAACCAGATAATCCTTTCTTGGGACAAACGTACGTATCCACTCCTATGCCAAACACCACCATATACACGTACACCGTTAATCCGAATATGACTATTAATGGTGAAAGTCATGATTCTACTCATCGGAGCATACCATTTTCGACCAACCACACGTCGATCCCAATGACGAACGTGAATAATCCATTCAATATCTTCGAAATTCCATTCGACGGCTTTGTCGCTAGAAAATTTAGACAACTTGAAGAACAAAACGAAAGAATGTTGTCGATACTTGCACAACTTCCTGGAGTAGCAGTTCCGGTCGACGTTGAGCCTCCAATAGGATTCCAAGCCTCACCATTCGTAGATTTGATCGCCCTAGTAGACGTTCCTAAGAAATACAACATCCCAACATTCACGCCAAAATATTCGGGCATCACAGATCCCAATGAGCATGTCGCACAATATAAACAGCTTATGTGGACAGCGTCGATACCCCATAACTTCCAAGAGGTTTTCATGTGCAAAAGTTTCGGAGCGTCTCTCACTGGTGCTGCATTGCAATGGTTAATCAACCTCAAGCCCAAGTCGATACACTCCTTTGCCGATCTAGTTAATCAATTTTTTAGCAGTTCGCTAGTAGTCGCTAGATGGAGAAACAAACAGGCGATCTTTATTACGTGATTCAGAAGGAAGGCGAATCCGTCAGGAGTTATTTGAACAGGTTCAACATGGAAATGATCGGAATTCGCAACTGTGACAACAGGACATTGATCGAAGCCTACAAGCGAGGGTTGAATAATAGCTCAAGATTATACCTGGATCTCACTAAATACCCTGCTGATACATTTGAGGACGTGAGAGCTAGGACACTCGCTCACATGAGAGTCGAAGACGACGCTGCGTTCCGACAAAGAACTTCGACTGGTAAAAAGATTCTTGGGGTCAAAAAGCCAGACTTCAAGAACTCGAAAGTCGTCTCTAACGTCCGATTCGACAAGAGAAAGGTTGAAAGCAAGGTAGAACCTAAATTCACACAATATCCGAAAATCTCTACGTATGATTTTGCAGGTACCCCCAAGGAATTGGTAGAAATGCTAAAGAATGCTCAAACCACGATTCGATGGCTCAAGAAAAGCGATCGACCGAACGATCAGAAAGACATGACGAAATGGTGCGACTTCCACAGTGACCATGGACATGACATAGACAACTGTCAGGCTCTGAAGAAAGAAGTCGCATGGCTATCACAGAAAGGTTATCTTAGCTATCTTCTTTCGACGCAAGACCCAGGTAAGATCTCTACACCCACATCTCCTGCTCGTACTAAAGTCGTGAATTGTGTGACAGGAGGATCCGACGTCTGTGGATTGACATATTCTGTTGCAAAGAGACACGCGGGCCAAAAGTACGATGAATCCAGCATTCCCGTCGACCGCCAAAAAGAAGACGACGAAAAGCTCAACTCCATGACGATAACGTTCGGTGATGAAGATCTCGGCGAAGTCAGACGACGACACCATGATGGTCTTGTCATCCAACTAACTATCGGGAATTGTCTGACCAACAGGATCCTTGTCGACGGAGGCAGCTCGGCCAACATTATCTTTCTTAACACACTCAAAGCAATGGGGATAAGCGAGAAAGAGATCGTACTACGCTCGACAGTCCTAGTCGGCTTCAATGGCAACGCTTCCACAACAATAGGGGAGATCACACTGCCAATCTTTGCAAAAGGAGTTAATCGATCGACTCATTTTAATGTGGTCGAGTGTTCCTCAGCTTACAACGTTATCTTGGGAAGACCTTGAATACACGACATAAAAGAAGTCCCCTCGAGCTTTCATCAAACGATAAAATTTACCACTCAATGGGGAACTCAAGAGATAAAAAGCGAGCGAACGGACGCTAGAGAATGCTACAAAGTTGCAATGAAGCCCCGAAAGTATAACATCTAGCTATTTCAGAGCCAGGCGGACGATGCGTCCCCTAACGATTATGGACTTCAAGAAATTTCCTTAGATCCCGCCAGGCCAGAATGAACGGTATTTCTGGGGGCATCCCTGGACGAAGCAATAAAAAGTGACATCATAAACCTCCTCAGAAACCACTCCGACTGTTTCGCTTGGACGCACGAATATATGGTCGGCATACACCCGAATATCATATCACACAAGTTGGACGTGGACTCAAACTTTCCTCCGATCAAGTAAAAGCGCAGGAAGTTCGATCCGGAAAGGAACAAAATCATCAACGAAGAGGTCGACAATTTACTAAAATGGGGATAGATTCGAGAGGTCAAATATCCATAGTGGTTGGCCAACGTTGTCGTGGTCAAAAAGAAGAATGGGAAATGGCGAATCTATATCGGTTTTACAGATTTGAACAAAGCATGTCCTAAGGATCCTTTTCCTCTTCCACATATCGACGCTATGGTCGACGCTACTGCAGGACATAAACTATTAACGTTCATGGATGCGTATTCCGGGCACAACCAGATACTTATGCATCCCGACGACCAAGAAAAAACAGCTTCTATGACGGACAAAGGCATCTACTGTTACAAAGCAATGCCATTTGGCCTAAAAAACGCAAGATCGACAAATCAATGACTTGTCATATTGATGTTCAAGGATTATCTTGGAAAAACAATGGAAGTTTATATTGACGATATGCTCGTCAAGTCAAAGCATGCGACCGATCATATCGGACACCTCGCAGAATCTTTCGAGGTGCTCAGGAAATACGACATGAAACTGAACCCGATTAAATGTTCCTTTGGAGTTCGAGCCGGAAGATTCCTGGGTCATATGGTCACGAGGCAAGGCATCGAGGCAAGCCCCGATCAGATCAAGGCTATCCTCGACCTGCGATCGCCAAGGAACCTGAATGAAGTAAAATGCTTAACCGGACGGGTCGCAGCTTTGAATAGATTTATTTCGAAATCTTCGGATAAATGTCGTTTGTTTTATAATGTTCTGAGAAAAAATAAAGGCTTTGACTGGACTGAAAACCATGAGAAAGCGTTGAAGAAACTTAAGGAGTATATGATGTCCCCACCTCTCCTATCGAAGCCAAAGGATCACGAAACCATGTACCTAACTTATCGATAAGTAAAACTTCCATAAGTTCGGTATTGGTTCGAGAAGACGAAAACCAACAAAAGCCGATTTATTATATAAGCAAATCCCTCATCAACGCTGAAACACGATATCAATGGAAAAATTACTCCTATCATTGGTAACTTCTGCAAAAAAGTTACGACATTACTTCGAATCTCATCCGGTGAACGTCGTTACCAACTATCGACTTAAGTCTGTCATAAGAAAGCCAGAATTGACGAGAAGACTCACGAAGTGGATCATATATCTGAGCGGTTACGACATTTCATTCGTTCCACGAACAACGTAAAGTCACAAGCAATTGCCGACTTTATCGCAAAATTTTACGCCCGACCTAGAACAGGAAGCCATTGCAGAGATTTCATCTGTTGCGACTTTAAATGACGGTCAGTGGACTCTTAACGTCGATGGTTCATCCAATATATGAGGAACTGGGCTAGGTCTCGTTTTAAAATCGCCACAGGGGGGCACAATGGTGTATTCAATATCCTGTGACTTCAAGGCAACGAACAACGAAGCAGAATATGAAGCACTGATTGCCGGACTCGGGATGGCCTACGATGTGGGGGTAGGACACCTCTCGATCAAAAGCGATTCGCTATTGATTGTCAATCAGCTGAATGGAGAGTTCGTGACTAAAGACACTCGAATGATGAAGTATTTCGAAGTCGCAAAAAAAATGAAAAACATTGAATCTAGTACGATACAGGAAGTACCAAAGGATCAAAATATGCGAGCAGATGCGCTAGCTAACTTAGGATCAGCACTCAACAAATCTAACTTTGAAAATATACCAATAATTCATCTAGAATTACCATCGACTGAAAGGAATGACGGTATGGTCATAACAAGCAACGACGAAAGAGAATGGTTTAAAGAAATCAGATCGACTTCCGGAAGATAAATTGAAAGCCAGGCAAATACGGTTTAAGTCCTTCATTTACGTTATAACGAACGATCGTCTTTACAAAAGATCTTCTACTGGACTCAACCTACGATGCTTAGGTAAAAGTTAGATGATCAAAATCCTAAAAGAAATGCACGACGGTGAATGCGAAAGCCACTTTGGAGGACGAAGCCTAGCAAATCGAATATCACGACAAGGTTATTATTGGCAGACGTTGTGACAAGATGCGTCAAGGTATGTTCAAAGTTGTGATTCATGTCAAAGGCATGCGGGCTCGACGCATAAACCATCGAAAACGTTACACTCGACATTGACCCTGTGGTCGTTCATGCGCCGGGGAATGGACATAGTCGGGAAGCTACCTCCGGCCCCCGGACAAAAGGTATACCTCTTAGTACTCATGGAATATTTCTCCAAATGGATCGAGGCCGCAGCCTTCTCACAGATAAGGGACAAGGAAGTAATCGCCTTTATCCAAAAGAACATAATCTGTAGATTTGGAATCCCCTCAGAAATAGTATGCGACAATGGATCACAATTCATCAGTGAAAGAACGAGGAAGTTCTATGAAGATCGCCACATAAAACTCATAATCTCGACGCCCAGGTATCCATAGTCTAATGCGTTGGCTGAATCAAGCAACTTAACTATTATCAATGGCATCAAACGACGTCTTAGCTCTGCAAAATGAAAATGGGTGGAACAGCTTCCGACTGTCTTATGGGCCAATCGAACAACACCCAAAACAGCTACTCGGCAAACTCCTTTTTCTCAGGTTTATGGGTGCGAAGCGGTATTGCCAGTCGAGGCTAGGATACCCATGGCATGACATACGACAGTCGAACAAAATCTAGTCTACCTGAGTTACGACATAGATAGTCTGGAAGAATTAAGAGAAGCCGCACTCATTCTAATGACATCTCAACAGCAAACCATCCCTCGACATTTTAACAAGAATGTGAAGGCTAAGACCTTCCAGGAAGGAGATTTTGTCTTACGACGGGTCTTCCAAAATACCCAAGAACTCAACGCCGGTAAATTAGTGGCTAAATGGGAAGGACCTTACAATATCACCCAGGTCATGGGAAAAGGAGCCTATCGTCTGCAAGGCATGGATGGTCAAGATATCCCACGAAGCTGGAATGCAACTAACCTCAGGAAGTATTTCTTAAAATTCGCAAGTCTTTTTCGCACGATTTATTTATTTTTATCACCATTACTAACTTGAGTGTTGGAGGGTCGTTGGTCAAACCAACGACCACCCGTAACGTTATCTTTCGAACGCAAGTACGCCAGAAGTCACAAGATCGCACGAAAACAAGGATAAATAACAAAAAGTGATTAACATATAAATTAATAATCCTTACAAAAAATGGCATGACCTAAAGTGTCGCCCATGAAATACAAAAAAAAGGGGGAAAAGAAAAATCAAGGAGCGGAAGAAGCAGGCTTCACTCGTCGACCACTTAGGTCGACGATCTTTGCTTGAGCCTCACTTAGCTGATACATAAAGCCATTGACCTCGGTCATCTTCCCGATAAGGGCAGCCTCCAACTACCCTTCCAGGGACTTGATTTTCTCCATGGCAGCGTCCAAGCGCTATTGAAGATCGAGGTTGGCGCTTCTCTCTGGATAGAGGTCCTCTTGAGTCTCCTCAAGACGATGAAAGAGCCTCGCCGCATCGCTTAACACCCTTTCCTCTGACATCAGCAGAGATTTCTCCCGATCATGGACTTTCTCCTCCAAAACGGAAGCAGTCACCAGGGCTTGGCTCAAAGACGCCTGGAGAGCCTGCATAAGACATCAACCGAAAAAACGTCAGAAAAAACGCACGACTGCTGAAACGCATGACGTATGATGACGAAAGAAACGTCGTTACCTAAAAAGTGGTAGGCTTAGAGTCATCGCCAAAAATGGAAGGCTCCTCTTCCATTGGCATTTTTTCTTCATCCCTAGACGGGATAGAGGACCCAGCTAGGAACGATGGCCTCACGACCACCGACGTCTTCGCCTTCTTGGAACTAAAAGTTCCAGAAAGCGGTTCCCTAAGGGGAGTCTCTGAAGCGCCTCGACGATTTAAGCCCTTCCGGGCAGGCAAAAATCCTACGACCATGGGGAAAATCCCTTTGCGGTCCTGAAAAAAAAATACAAGGTTAATCTATCAAGGGAAACAAATAAAAATACCTGTTTCTTCACTCGACCAACCTGATGCTTTAGAGGACGATCTAATGAAGGTAACACCTTCATCCTCCTCATCCAGAGAGGTCGCACCCTCATCCTCCTCATCCAGAGAGGTCGCACCCTCATCCTCCTCATCCACAATAACCACGCATTCTCCTGTGTGGTCATAGACACGAAATCCCTGGTCCGGGATTTGTCAAAAAGAGCGCCAGTTTGGCCGGAGAATCAGGTAGAGGGGCAAGTTCGCATACCATCTCTGAAAAAACGACAAGAGTTAAAATTAAAAATATATATACATATATATATATATGATAAGCAAAAGATATAAAGACGTATACCTTCGGTGGGCCAGCCATAGACAATCCAGTCCATGACTGGAGCGGTTGGGGTCAAACTGCAGAAAACAAAGCGTTTCCTCCAGCCACGATCATTCACCACCGTCCCAGGAATCAGCACTTGACCCCTGCGATCCTTGGTATAAGGACTGAAACTTTGGTCAGAGTGGGCTTTGATTTGATAAGCCAAGAGCAACTCGTAGACGGTAAGGTCATGCTCCCACTTGGTGGTTAATCGTTTGATGCTTTGAACGATTCTCCAAAATTGAGGCATCATCTGCCCCGACGATATCCAAAATTGAGGCATCATCAACTCCCATGGGAGGCCGATTTTAAACGGATACTTATACAGGATAAATCGATTAGACGGGCAATACTCAGCCTTACGAGCGCCAGGACTCTCCAACACGATATAGTCGGGAATCCTGGCAAGGTCCTTAAAGACCTGAAGATCGTCCGGAGTAGAAACAGAACTTAAAAAGTTCGACATTTTAACAGAAAGAAGAATGGAGACCTTGAGGGAAAAGCTTGCAGGTTGTTAAAAAGAGGAAGAATGCCTGAGAATGGAAAAGAAATCGTTTCCATATATATCAAGTACAAAGGGTGATTCGTTCACCCCATGGCTCGACAGCTGTTATGCCATAAATTATCATGCAAACAACGAACGATCAACAACTATCCTACGCCTATGTCATCCGCATACCACGCGGATGACATCATCCGAATCCTCATCCTTTAACTAAAATCGGTTGCAACTCCTAACTAAATCAGTTAATACATTTGATCGATACGGTTACCGAAGAATCGATTGTGCGTCAGAATAAATTCTTGAAATTTAGGGGCAAACTGTTATACCCAAAATTAACGCCGTTAACTTCGTTAAGTTTCGTTATGATTTTGTTGTTAACTATGTTAATAATTGTTATAACCTGACTAACGAGGTACAAACCGTGCAACCTAACGCCGTTAATTTTCGGTTACGAGTCAAAGCTTTATGGCGACATTGAAGACAAATCATGAAGATTCGTCCGTTATGACCGTTTGGCCGTTATCAAGACCATCGTATAAACTCGAGTATAAAAGGAGAGCTCAAATCAACAAGAAAAATACATTGTAACATAGCGAAACACTGAGAAAAACCTCGAGTATACTTTGACGAATCTACGACATCACACTCCAAACTCACGAAAAAAAGCGTTACGAGTCGCGACAACAGTTGCAGACTCACGACCGATCGCTCATACTGCACATTCACACACTTTTTCGTTGTAAATTTATTTACTTGTTCTAAAGGTCGGCGTCCGTGTTTGACGTCTATAGTGCACCGATGATCCTCTTTACGGTCGTCAGTATTTTTTCTCTCGTAAGGGAGTTTCCCGCGTCAACTATTCTTTGTGTCGTTTATTTTCCGCTATCGGTTTTTAGAAGTGATTTTTCTTTCTTTAGTTGATTAAGGTCCAAATCATCCGGCTACTGTTAAGTCATTTTTTGGCATTAACAGTGTCCCACATGGCTTTTGATGTCCTCATTTTCATTACTGAATGATAAACATCATCCGGTAGAGACATGACAATGATAGACCTAACTTTTGAATCAACAGCTAACTCTTTCTTGTCTTCCTCACTACATTCATATGGAGCTTTCGGAATCCTTCTTTCCTAATTAGCAGGGGTTGTAGCAGTGGCAGGTACTGCTTGAACCAGGATTGTTGGAACGAAAGGTCCATTTTTTAGATAGTAAGGGATCTTAGGATCTGACCCTTCTAGAAATAGAGTAATTATTTCCTTCCAGACTAGGAAATTATCACGGCTAAATCTTGGAGGTTTAGCTAAAGATCCATTGTCTATGTAGTTTGAGTTTGTATTAGCGATTTTAAAATGAAAACAAGAAATGAGTTCGTTTTAAAGTTTTTAGAAGCTTAAATCAATAAAACATTGCTCTGATACCACTTTTGGTCCCAAAGGAGTCTACAAGAGTTCAATGGATATAGAAACAATTTGTAGAACGGGGGGTTGAATACAAACACAAGTTTTTAGATTTTTAAATGAGTTTATATTTAATAAACAAACTTATAGGTGTAAACGGAATAAGAACAAGTAATAAACCTATTCTATTACAACTAAGAAGTCACTAAGTTTATGCATAAGAACAAGAAAGAAAAGCAACAGAAGTTTAAGGAAAGAAAGTAGCATGCATACAGATGGAGAAGGATTCTTCATCTATTTATATCCGTTTCATTTAATAAAAAGCAAAAGGTATATGCCACGTATCAAGTTTCTATTTGAGACTTTTCCTCTGTCCAGAAGAGAGTCATGCTTTTGGCCGTATATGAACGGTAACCAAATCAGATTTGATGGGGGACATAAGAGACAATCCATACGTCCTTTTCTGACAAGGTATTTGAGGTTTGACTTTTGTGCATCGAGGATAAGATCAACATTGATCTTGCTGAGTAGGCCCCACTTGATCACTGAACCATCATCTTCAAGGATGAAGTCTTCGGGTATCACTAAGGCTTTGTAAGATCTCACACTTTGGATAGATGAACCTTGCTATGACTGAACCGCTTCATATCACGAGATATTCATCTCTATCTTCAGCTATGCCTTTACAGTCGCTGAATGACTTTGTGGTGTGAGTGTTTTTCTTCATATTTTTAGGGATAGGATGTTGTTCCTGATTATCAGCGATCACTAAACACATTCAGTGTGTGTTATCGCTGATTTTGAACACTATCCTATTATTGAAATTTTCACTAAGTATAAAAGGTATCATATTCAAATCACTTAAAGAAGTTTGGATCAACAGTTACCGTTGATGCAACTAAATTTTAAACATATTTGTATTGCATGATTTGTAATTGTAGGACCAGATCATTTTGACAGTCTACAAACATTTTTAGCATGTATGCTCAATTAGTATGTAGAAGAGATATGAATAAAGTCAAATGATCAGCAACCGTTTTGCATTATACCTTATACGGAACATTCATTTTGTTCATTTATCGTAGGATGACTATCTCCATGAAACAATTGAGAAGTACGGACTCGACACTAGCATCCATCCACTTGGAGCTAGTGAAGTATGGGAGCGTTGTGCGGGAGGAAGGAAAATGGGTTGGATGTATGGTCTTGGTACGTGTTCGGATTCGATCTACGTGTTAACCGATTCGTGAAGCGGGGTGGAGTGAATCATTTGTCGGTTCCACTTCAAGCGAGGTAAAAAATTTGTTCCTTTTTATTTGCTTATTTAATTGGAACATATATGTCAACATTCATTATGTGTTACATAAAAAGGAAGAGGAGCGAGCAATTGAGGGAGAGGAGAACGCCCGACGTGAGAAGGAGAGTGCTCAACGTGAGAGGGAGAATCAAGGTAGGCTGAAGGCAATTGAGGCGATGCTACTTCGACAATTCCCACCGTTGACTTCCAATGATCTCACTTTCGGTGGTTCCGTAAGATATATTAGTTGATTACCATATGGATTTGATATAATATTAGATTTGTATGGACTTATATGGATAGAGGAAGGTTCAAATTAGAACTTTGCATTTTTAAAGAAATAAAGGGACACTTATAGATCACATATGATGTGGGTCCCACATAATATTATGTGGGACCTACGTCCACAATTTGTTCATTTGTTCATTTAAGGAGGGGTGGTTCTCATTTGATCCCTCCCCTATATGGATATATGTATGGATATATATGTACGGATTTGTAGGAAAATCTATTGTTGAATTTATGGATTTTGTGTGCAATTATATATATACATAGAGGCGGGGTCATGCGAGGACGGTAACAATTTACGAGATTGCGAGGACAATTCTCAGCCAATCGTTTTGTACATGAATTCTTTTTCATATACAAATCATATGTGATTTTGTACTAACATAAAAAATGACACGCGCGATTTTTGCTGCGGGAAAAGTCTCGGCTAATCATATATGATTTTATATGTGAATCATATGTGATTTTGTACATGAATCATATGTGGTTTTGTACATGAAAATTTTCATATACAAAATGATTGAATGAGAATTGTCCTTGCATTCTCGTAAATTGTTTATCGTCCTTGCATGAACCTCCTTCTATATACATATATGGTTAAAATGCATATTTATAGAAACAAGGTTTTCTAAAAAAAATTAAATTTAAAATCCAAAAAAGTGGGCTTAAAAGCTAAACAATTTTTTTAAAAACCCGTGGAAAACCGTCGGTTATTACAACCCTTGGAAAGTCGTCGCTAAAACAAACCGACGGAAAGTTGTCGGTAATTCAAACCGTCAGAAAATCGTCGGCAATACAAACGTCGGAAAGCCATCGATATATAAACCGTCGAAAAGTTGTCGATAAACTGGGAAACCATCACCATCTATTACAGACCAGTGTTTTTCCCGACAGTTTTTCCCTATCGGAAAGTCGTCGATAAAGGCTGTTTCCGGCGGTTTTCCGACGATTATTTATGTCGGTAATGTCCAGTTTTGTTGTAGTGGATGGTTAACCAGTTTAAATGGTAACAAATTATCTATTTCTATGATGAATATATTTTTCAAAATAAAACGTCCTAATAAAATATAATTTAAAAGTATATTATTATAGTAAAAAATAAAATTACAATGTGATAGTAAAAAAAACTATTAAAACACATTATTATATTTCATACCTTTAACGTTAAAAAAGTAATTATACTATATAAAAACTTCGATAAAATTCATTGTATTATGATGCATTTTGCTAATTAAAAAAATCAATATTCTCATGAATTTCTATGACGGCTTAAATTCAAATAAACTTTGTTAGAAATATTTTGACAAACTTGATTCCATCCATCTCTTTTAGTCTATAGTCTTTCCCTTATTGTAATGAAAATGATTAGATTTTTCATATATTCATTGATTCGAAGTATCTTTAATTAGTTTTAATAGTTTTTTTTTCATATTGATATAAAAAGAAAGATAAGGAAAAATGAATTTTTTAAAGCATCTATGTATCCTTTATTTCTACAAAATACTATATTTAGACTTAGAAGGGATAAAGAAATTCTTTGATTGGTTATTCACAAGTAAATGACCTATTTTATTTGACTGACAAGACCAACAAACAATTAATTATAACAAATAAAAATGTATCTAAAACAATCTATATCTAAAAAATAACTAAAATAAAGATTATAAATTTGATTCTTAGATTATTTTTTAATTTTAACTCTACAATAACATTAGTTTATAAGATGTCTAAAATGTTTAAACGTTTTAACAAAATACATTTATTGGACAAAACACAAAAATAATCCATCTAAAAAGTCTTATAATATGTATATAGAACCTTTCTTGGCGTTTTAAGAAACTGTTTGGAACACTTCTTACATTAGTAAATCAAATAAAATAACTAACATGACGTTTTATTTTAAAAATATTTTTCAAAACTTATTAAAACCCCTAAAACGTTGTATAAATCAGTTGCAACACTTTATAATTCTGTTCTATTAACATAAGTGTTATAAAATATGCTATTAGGATATTTAAATATTTTAAATATCCAATAAATCCAGTTTTTTGTAGTATGATGTACCAAGGAATTTGATTAAATATTATGAAGATCAAGTAAATCTACTTAATTTGGTGTGTATATATATATATATATATATATATATATATATATATATATATATATATATATATATATATATATATATATATATATGGGAGGGATCATACAAAAACACCCTTCATTTAAAGGGATAAAAGAACACATATGATTTGGGTCCTATATAATATAAAAATCATATTTGATTCAATGGAGCCCACCATTGAATCAGATATGATTTTATATCGTGTAGGACCCACATCATATGTGGTTCTAAGGGTGTTCTTTTATTCTTTGAAAATGCAAAATTCTCATTTGAACCTCTCCATATATATATATATATATATATATATATATATATAGGGGAGGGATCAAATGAGAACCACCCATCCTTAAAAGAACAAAGGAACAAATTGTGGACCACATATGATGTGGATCCCACATAATATTAAATCATATTGATTTAATATTATGTAAGACCCACATCATATGTGATCCACAAATGTCCCTTTGTTTCTTTAAAAATATAAAGTTCTCATTTGAACCTTTCCCTCTCTCTCTCTCTCTATATATATATATATATATATAAGGGCAAATTCAAATGAGAACTCAAATTTGGTTGTGAACGTGAGGACAAATGAGATTGCGACATGTGTCCCATTCAAAAAAATATTCAGAATGAATATAATATTTATTCAGTCTGAATATACAAAGGAATATTCAGACTCAATATAGTATATATTTAGTCTGAATAATGTTTATTCGGTTTGAATATTTCTTTGTATATTCAGTCTGAATAATTTATATTCAGACACGTGTCATGCTCTCATTTGTTCTTCCGTTTACAACCAAATTTGAGTTCGCATTTGAATTTTTCTCTCTCAATATATATATATATATATATTATAAACAGAAAGTGTTGACTATAAAGTCAAAGTTGATGTGGCTAAACCAAGCAACTCGTAGATACGTCTTACGGAACTAAGGTTACATGTTTGATGATAATCTTCTATCATTTGTGCATATCTCATGTCATTTTCAATTTGGATTCACTTTAATTAGTATCTTAATTACTAGTTGTAATTAATTATTAGTTAGTTCCTTAATTAAAAAGGTGTGAAAGTTATACAACAATTGAAGGGATAAGGAGTAGATTATCCTTATTAAGCATGTAATCATCTATACCAACCTTTCATTACTTATTTGATCTTTAAAATTAAATCAAATAAAATTGTATTTATAGGAAGTCTAAAATGTATTTACGTCCTAATAAAATACTTTATAACTGTTAGTTTAAAGGAATAAATCAAAAAACATCGTATCTAAAAAATTTAGAATATGTTTTATGATGCTTTTATTCGTTTCAACAAGCTTTTTAAATTGATCTAAAAATAAAATGTCATATTAGTTATTTTATATGATATATTTGAAAAGGTTTGATATAAAGACAAGTGACCTATAAGAAGTTGAGTTTGTAAAACATTTCTTAAAATGTCATATAAAATAGGTGGTACGACACTTTATTTTACAAACATCTTACAAATGTGTCACACACCAAGAAACATGCTATAAACCTATCGTAACACTTTAGTTTAGATAGGATGCTTTAAAGCTTGTACCTACAAACTTATATTCTATTAGGACGCTTAAATGTTCTATAAAATCAGTTTTATTGTAGTATTCACTATAGATTCAGGTTTATATGATGCAAAAAACGTTTTAAGTGTCCTAATAAAGTGTTGTATTAGCTTTTTAGCATAACATTTTTAGGAAGTGATATGACAGTTGTTTCTATACAACTTTATAATAATGTCATACAAAAATGACGTACTTCAAACGTGTCATAAAAACTTGTTAAGACGTTCAAAAATGTACTAATTGTTAGGTAATATAGCTCAACACCATATAACATACTATCTGAAATTATATAAACTAATTTGCATTACAACAAAATTGAGTTTGTAGGACGCCATCAATTTCTAAGCATTTTAATAAACTGTCTTATAAAACTTAGGGGCCATTTATCAAAGCTTATCCGGGTAAGTGCGTACTGGAAAAATCCAACACTATCACTAACTTACCGGGTAAGATTTTAGTCCACCAAAATAGTATCGTATGCAACAATTTACCCGGTAAACGCTAACAATGGTAAGAGTTGTTGCCATCACTTTACTCCTTGTCATATTCATCCGGTAAGGTAATATGACTTGGTAACCGCTTATCCGGATAAGCGTTTGATAAACGACCCCTTAATTTACAGGATCAAAAAATAAATCATTTTATCTGAAACGTAATAAGTGCATAGGATGCTTCTGAGTATCATAATCTTGTTAAGAGGTCAGAGATTTAAACTTCATCAAAATTTAAAAAGATGTACGAATTTATTTGTTATATTTGTCATATATAAATATTATACACTTAAAAAAATCATGAATCCTAAAAGAATCTGATGAGTGATAAAAAATAAGCTCTCCATTTTATATGCTTTCATATGGCTTTGTATCCCCCATACGATTTGGTGAGCCTGAGGATGGATTATATGCGTATTATTTTAAAAATCAAAGTAGTGGAGGAAGGGTAGTTCCTCGCAAATATATGTTAGTTGGAAGGTGCATTGGAGGTTTCAAAATGATATTCTTGTCTTCAGTGGATGAAGGGTTTGTTTGAATTGAAAATGTTGGTAAACTATGCCTAGAATCTAATTCCTTCCCATCCACCCATTTTAACTTTTATTATTAATTTTGGTGTATTTGATGTTTATGCAAGTAATAAAAGTTCATTCTTGTTTATAGGGAAATGGACAAGAAGCCATACGCAATTACGCATACACGTTGTATAGGTTTAGAAAAGAACACTAAGTAAATGAAAAATCATAAAATCATTAAAAAACGGTTTAAAGATATATCAATATGGATGTCAAATTAACGAGAAAAAATTATCGTTATTTTGATGTAATTTATTTCGTTCGAATTTGAATCATATTTCGTATTTTTTAGATTAAAAATATATGGGGCAAGAGAATTTTTTAGTTGAAAAATAAAGTTGTAACCATATCTTTAATCACAGACATTGTATCGATTAATCTATCGGTTGATGAAGTGTTTTTCGGTTTTCCACTTCTTTGAGGTCTTCCCCTGAACCCCCCCCCCCTCTCTCTCTCTCTCTATATATATATATATATATATATTATATATACATATTATATAGAGGAAAGTTCAAATGTGAACTCATTTTTGGTTGTGAACGTGAGGACGAATCTCAACCACTTATCCGGTCAATAAAGGCGGCTTTGACCTGGTTCCTCTCCTTTAATAATCTCCACCCTCCCATGAATCGCGTCAATCCTCCGTGATCGCGTCCACCATAACCGAAGATGTGTGGCTGAGATTCGTCCTCACGTTCACAACCAAAAATGAGTTCACCTTTGAACCTACCCCTATATATACATATATATATATATAGAGAGAGAGAGAGAGAGATACCTTCAAGTGTTAACTCATTTATTTGTTTTAACTTTATTAACTCATCATGACCATCCATTTTATAGATCTATGGTTGATATTTCACGGTGACATTGAATTAAAGAACATAAGTGAACAAAGGGTATTTTTGTCAATTGGTCAATGTTGATATTTTGAACACCGGCAATAATTTCGGAAGTTTTCCTAGTTTCGCTCAATAGAAACGATAACCCCAACCTCCGATTTGCTTGCCATAATCGACTAGATTTTGGGGGAAAACGATAATTCTCGACAAAATGGAAGAAGGAGATGAAAATTTAGGCGCCAAATTAAGATTCAGAGGTAAACATTCGAAATTTTTTTGTTATTATTAGCGCCATCTTGACTATAATTTCTAGGGTTTGTGTTTTCAGTCTATTGCTATATAAGATTTTGATTATTTTTATGAAGTGAGGAAACCTAGTGAACGGATTGCAAAAAAATCATTATCAAATTTTAAGAACACCATGGACACGACGTTAATTAGATGTGGAGTTAGAACACCAACGGATTGAACCGGTGAAGATGTGCAATTGTGAACTTGTGCAGTTGTTCAATTGTGAAGTTGTGCATTTGATCACTTGTGTTCATTTATGCACTTGTGCTCTTATGAACATGGGCACTGGTTCACTTGTGAACTGGTTCACTTATGTATTTTCTATGGGTGACCGCATCAACAACTGTGAATGTATCCATTTGTGAAAAAAATGCAATTTTATTAACCATTTGTGCACTTGTTCATTTGTGCACTGGTTCACTTGTGAACTTGTTCATTTGTGTATAGGTTCATTTGTGCACTTGTTCACTTATGCACAACCTATAATTCCCGTCGGTGACCGCTTCAACAACTGTGGATGTACTATTTGTGAAAAAATGTGAATTTATTAACCATTTGCATTTTTTCAATTACCTTGAAATTGTTCTTGTTCTTGACTTTCTTCAACATTAAATTGATCTTCAGTGTCTACATTGAACGGGTTCTGACTATTGTTGAATCAACAATATCGATGTTACTGCTTTGGACCATTTCCTCGATTTCCAGAGTCGGCATATGGTTTACAGAAACGGAAAAATTGAAATGAAGAAGACGATTATACTATAATTATTGATATCGATTTCTTACTTAGCTATGCTACAATCATGGAATATATTAATTAGAGATTAAAAATATTAAAGAAATTAAATATACGGAAGTTACTAAAATACGATATTGCCCTTATCAAATAAAACAAATATAAAGAATTCAATAAATAAAGGAATTATCCTATTGGTTGATTTTGGTTAACAAAGTTAACACAATTTAATGGATTAACACTTGAAGGTACCTCTCTCTCTCTCTCTCTCTCTATATATATATATATATATATATATACATATATACATATATATAGCCTTCATCTGGACAATATGCACAAATGCATACTCGTAATTCGTAACAAGCACATGTGCATAACATGCACTCGTGCATAGGAAAGAGAGGTTTTCAATCGCTTGTATGCGTTTGTGCATACTGTTTATGCACAAGTGCATACTGTCTATATGGAGGGCTCCCAGAGGGTGTTATTCGTTTTTTTTAGGTTTTCCCCTGAACCTCCCACCCCCACCTCCACCCCTTCTCTCTCTGTAGATATATATATATATATATGTATGTATATATAGGATGAGAATCAAATAAAATTCGTAAAAAGATTAAAGAACGTGAGGACCAATCTTAACCATTAAAGATTTTAATTAAATGTTATTAATCATGATAACATTTTTGTAATATTAATAAAAAGAGAAGGACGTAATAGTTATTTTGTTACAACCGTCGTATTTGACTTTTTCTAATTCATCTTTGACTACATTTGAATTCATATGATGAATCTGGTGATTTAATATGTGTTTTGGATTTATACGGTGAATCTGGTGAATTAGCGTCTGTTCTATAAAGAACGATCAACTATATTTGGATTTCATGTGGTGAATTAGTACATGTTGCATATGGTGAATCTGTGTGTTTCATATGATGATTGAATATATATATATTTCATCTACTGAATCTTGTTACCAAAATGACCATTATGCCCTTTATAGCTAAAAATAACTTTCAATTAAAACTACAAGATCAAAACCAAATTAAGGTTTAGATTGATCCTTATGATTTTCAATCTTTCTTTGGTTTTTGTTTTATTTAATCCATATATATATATGTATATATATATACATATATGAATATATGTATATATACATAGAGAGAGGGGAGGTTCAAGGGAAAACATTAAAAAAACTGAAGAACACCCTGAGAGCTTTCTATCCGGACGGTCTACACTAATGCATACAAGCGTTTTTTTTCCTATACACCAATGCTTCTATAGTTATAGAAGCATTGGTGCATATGCACAAATGAATGTTACAAATTACCAGTATGCATTAATGCATACTGTCCAGATGGAGGGCTCCTAGGGTGTTCTTCAAATTTTTTTCTTTTTTTGTGTTTTCTCCTGAACCTGAGCCTATATGTAGGGGCTAAATCAAATACAAACCACAAAAACGTTAAAAGCTCGTGAAAACCTTATAAGAATAACTTTTTTCATGATTTATTTTCACAAACGATAGGATTTAAGATATTATTTCCCATATATTTGTTTCATAATGTGAAAGTTTCATATGTATTTGTTTCACTATATGAATATTTATTACGCGTATTTTTCTTTTCACAAGAGAAATTTAAAGCCGTTGAAGCAATTGCCAAGGAAAAACTTGAAAGTGCCAACCTTTAGAGGTATGACCCACTTAGTGGTCAGTCCAAGGTACTCCAAGCTGCATCAAAATATCATCAAAAGACCTAGACGATGAAAGACAATGAATTGTCTTTCTGTAAAGATCGGGTGGACAAAAGAATGAAACCTAAGAAGATCACCAACGTCACCAATTATAGACGTGCAAAGGATGGGGGCATACTTGTTTAAATGACAATGTTCAGAGGAAGTACTATCTAAATCGAATTTCCTAAATTCTTATAGCGTATGCGAATTCTATGAATGGTGGAGATTGGGACACGATTCAAAAATCTAAATCGAAGTAGAAGGGATACATCAAAAATACTAAATAATATCTTTCTAAGAGTATCAAAGGTAATAGAAGTCCCTCCTCTTCCTCAAAACCCATCAAGACAAATAAAGGTGAACCTGAATGCCGAATAAGGTCCTTCATTGAACAATGATCATGAGATGAAGTTCTCAAGGGAAGTGCTCAGAAAAAAAAAACCTCCAGATGCTTCATTTATGAAACTTTCCCTCCCTGAGAGAGGTCCTTAAGCTCCTTGTTCTATTCACCATAAACCCGAGTTTGGATTCATATTCCTAAGCTGTGGCGGTGAGCATCATTTCCAGAGAGTTTCTGATTTTCCCATCAGTCCAATAGATCATATTCTCTGGATAAGACACTATCTGCATGATGACGTCCCTGTTCACATGATTTGTGACCTTTAGTGTATTGTACTTAACCTTATTTCTAATTTCATTTCTACTTGTAATCTTCACTTCCATTATTAATGAAATTTTAAACAAGTACTATTTGTGAAAAAATGTGAATTTATTAACCATTTGCATTTTTTCAATTACCTTGAAATTGTTCTTGTTCTTGACTTTCTTCAACATTAAATTGATCTTTAGTGTCTACATTGAACGGGTTCTGACTATTGTTGAATCAACAATATCGATGTTACTGCTTTGGACCATTTCCTCGATTTCCAGAGTCGGCATATGGTTTACAGAAACGGAAAAATTGAAATGAAGAAGACGATTATACTATAATTATTGATATCGATTTCTTACTTAGCTATGCTACAATCATGGAATATATTAATTAGAGATTAAAAATATTAAAGAAATTAAATATACGGAAGTTACTAAAATACGATATTGCCCTTATCAAATAAAACAAATATAAAGAATTCAATAAATAAAGGAATTATCCTATTGGTTGATTTTGGTTAACAAAGTTAACACAATTTAATGGATTAACACTTGAAGGTACCTCTCTCTCTCTCTATATATATATATATATATATATACATATATACATATATATAGCCTTCATCTGGACAATATGCACAAATGCATACTCGTAATTCGTAACAAGCACATGTGCATAACATGCACTCGTGCATAGGAAAGAGAGGTTTTCAATCGCTTGTATGCGTTTGTGCATACTGTTTATGCACAAGTGCATACTGTCTATATGGAGGGCTCCCAGAGGGTGTTATTCGTTTTTTTAGGTTTTCCCCTGAACCTCCCACCCCCACCTCCACCCCTTCTCTCTCTGTAGATATATATATATATATATATATGTATGTATATATAGGATGAGAATCAAATAAAATTCGTAAAAAGATTAAAGAACGTGAGGACCAATCTTAACCATTAAAGATTTTAATTAAATGTTATTAATCATGATAACATTTTTGTAATATTAATAAAAAGAGAAGGACGTAATAGTTATTTTGTTACAACCGTCGTATTTGACTTTTTCTAATTCATCTTTGACTACATTTGAATTCATATGATGAATCTGGTGATTTAATATGTGTTTTGGATTTATACGGTGAATCTGGTGAATTAGCGTCTGTTCTATAAAGAACGATCAACTATATTTGGATTTCATGTGGTGAATTAGTACATGTTGCATATGGTGAATCTGTGTGTTTCATATGATGAGTGAATATATATATTTCATCTACTGAATCTTGTTACCAAAATGACCATTATGCCCTTTATAGCTAAAAATAACTTTCAATTAAAACTTCAAGATCAAAACCAAATTAAGGTTTAGATTGATCCTTATGATTTTCAATCTTTCTTTGGTTTTTGTTTTATTTAATCCATATATATATATATGTATATATATATACATATATGAATATATGTATATATACATAGAGAGAGGGGAGGTTCAAGGGAAAACATTAAAAAAACTGAAGAACACCCTGAGAGCTTTCTATCCGGACGGTCTACACTAATGCATACAAGCGTTTTTTTTCCTATACACCAATGCTTCTATAGTTATAGAAGCATTGGTGCATATGCACAAATGAATGTTACAAATTACCAGTATGCATTAATGCATACTGTCCAGATGGAGGGCTCCTAGGGTGTTCTTCAAAATTTTTTCTTTTTTTGTGTTTTCTCCTGAACCTGAGCCTATATGTAGGGGCTAAATCAAATACAAACCACAAAAACGTTAAAAGCTCGTGAAAACCTTATAAGAATAACTTTTTTCATGATTTATTTTCACAAACGATAGGATTTAAGATATTATTTCCCATATATTTGTTTCATAATGTGAAAGTTTCATATGTATTTGTTTCACTATATGAATATTTATTACGCGTATTTTTCTTTTCACAAGAGAAATTTAAAGCCGTTGAAGCAATTGCCAAGGAAAAACTTGAAAGTGCCAACCTTTAGAGGTATGACCCACTTAGTGGTCAGTCCAAGGTACTCCAAGCTGCATCAAAATATCATCAAAAGACCTAGACGATGAAAGACAATGAATTGTCTTTCTGTAAAGATCGGGTGGACAAAAGAATGAAACCTAAGAAGATCACCAACGTCACCAATTATAGACGTGCAAAGGATGGGGGCATACTTGTTTAAATGACAATGTTCAGAGGAAGTACTATCTAAATCGAATTTCCTAAATTCTTATAGCAGTACGAATTCTATGAATGGCTGGAGATTGGGACACGATTCAAAAATCTAAATCGAAGTAGAAGGGATACATCAAAAATACTAAATAATATCTTTCTAAGAGTATCAAAGGTAATAGAAGTCCCTCCTCTTCCTCAAAACCCATCAAGACAAATAAAGGTGAACCTGAATGCCGAATAAGGTCCTTCATTGAACAATGATCATGAGATGAAGTTCTCAAGGGAAGTGCTCAGAAAAAAAAAACCTCCAGATGCTTCATTTATGAAACTTTCCCTCCCTGAGAGAGGTCCTTAAGCTCCTTGTTCTATTCACCATAAACCCGAGTTTGGATTCATATTCCTAAGCTGTGGCGGTGAGCATCATTTCCAGAGAGTTTCTGATTTTCCCATCAGTCCAATAGATCATATTCTCTGGATAAGACACTATCTGCATGATGACGTCCCTGTTCACATGATTTGTGACCTTTAGTGTATTGTACTTAACCTTATTTCTAATTTCATTTCTACTTGTAATCTTCACTTCCATTATTAATGAAATTTTAAACAAGTACTATTTGTGAAAAAATGTGAATTTATTAACCATTTGCATTTTTTCAATTACCTTGAAATTGTTCTTGTTCTTGACTTTCTTCAACATTAAATTGATCTTTAGTGTCTACATTGAACGGGTTCTGACTATTGTTGAATCAACAATATCGATGTTACTGCTTTGGACCATTTCCTCGATTTCCAGAGTCGGCATATGGTTTACAGAAACGGAAAAATTGAAATGAAGAAGACGATTATACTATAATTATTGATATCGATTTCTTACTTAGCTATGCTACAATCATGGAATATATTAATTAGAGATTAAAAATATTAAAGAAATTAAATATACGGAAGTTACTAAAATACGATATTGCCCTTATCAAATAAAACAAATATAAAGAATTCAATAAATAAAGGAATTATCCTATTGGTTGATTTTGGTTAACAAAGTTAACACAATTTAATGGATTAACACTTGAAGGTACCTCTCTCTCTCTCTATATATATATATATATATACATATATACATATATATAGCCTTCATCTGGACAATATGCACAAATGCATACTCGTAATTCGTAACAAGCACATGTGCATAACATGCACTCGTGCATAGGAAAGAGAGGTTTTCAATCGCTTGTATGCGTTTGTGCATACTGTTTATGCACAAGTGCATACTGTCTATATGGAGGGCTCCCAGAGGGTGTTATTCATTTTTTTTAGGTTTTCCCCTGAACCTCCCACCCCCACCTCCACCCCTTCTCTCTCTGTAGATATATATATATATATGTATGTATATATAGGATGAGAATCAAATAAAATTCGTAAAAAGATTAAAGAACGTGAGGACCAATCTTAACCATTAAAGATTTTAATTAAATGTTATTAATCATGATAACATTTTTGTAATATTAATAAAAAGAGAAGGACGTAATAGTTATTTTGTTACAACCGTCGTATTTGACTTTTTCTAATTCATCTTTGACTACATTTGAATTCATATGATGAATCTGGTGATTTAATATGTGTTTTGGATTTATACGGTGAATCTGGTGAATTAGCGTCTGTTCTATAAAGAACGATCAACTATATTTGGATTTCATGTGGTGAATTAGTACATGTTGCATATGGTGAATCTGTGTGTTTCATATGATGAGTGAATATATATATTTCATCTACTGAATCTTGTTACCAAAATGACCATTATGCCCTTTATAGCTAAAAATAACTTTCAATTAAAACTTCAAGATCAAAACCAAATTAAGGTTTAGATTGATCCTTATGATTTTCAATCTTTCTTTGGTTTTTGTTTTATTTAATCCATATATATATATATGTATATATATATACATATATGAATATATGTATATATACATAGAGAGAGGGGAGGTTCAAGGGAAAACATTAAAAAAACTGAAGAACACCCTGAGAGCTTTCTATCCGGACGGTCTACACTAATGCATACAAGCGTTTTTTTTCCTATACACCAATGCTTCTATAGTTATAGAAGCATTGGTGCATATGCACAAATGAATGTTACAAATTACCAGTATGCATTAATGCATACTGTCCAGATGGAGGGCTCCTAGGGTGTTCTTCAAAATTTTTTCTTTTTTTGTGTTTTCTCCTGAACCTGAGCCTATATGTAGGGGCTAAATCAAATACAAACCACAAAAACGTTAAAAGCTCGTGAAAACCTTATAAGAATAACTTTTTTCATGATTTATTTTCACAAACGATAGGATTTAAGATATTATTTCCCATATATTTGTTTCATAATGTGAAAGTTTCATATGTATTTGTTTCACTATATGAATATTTATTACGCGTATTTTTCTTTTCACAAGAGAAATTTAAAGCCGTTGAAGCAATTGCCAAGGAAAAACTTGAAAGTGCCAACCTTTAGAGGTATGACCCACTTAGTGGTCAGTCCAAGGTACTCCAAGCTGCATCAAAATATCATCAAAAGACCTAGACGATGAAAGACAATGAATTGTCTTTCTGTAAAGATCGGGTGGACAAAAGAATGAAACCTAAGAAGATCACCAACGTCACTAATTATAGACGTGCAAAGGATGGGGGCATACTTGTTTAAATGACAATGTTAAGAGGAAGTACTATCTAAATCGAATTTCCTAAATTCTTATAGCAGTACGAATTCTATGAATGGCTGGAGATTGGGACACGATTCAAAAATCTAAATCGAAGTAGAAGGGATACATCAAAAATACTAAATAATATCTTTCTAAGAGTATCAAAGGTAATAGAAGTCCCTCCTCTTCCTCAAAACCCATCAAGACAAATAAAGGTGAACCTGAATGCCGAATAAGGTCCTTCATTGAACAATGATCATGAGATGAAGTTCTCAAGGGAAGTGCTCAGAAAAAAAAAACCTCCAGATGCTTCATTTATGAAACTTTCCCTCCCTGAGAGAGGTCCTTAAGCTCCTTGTTCTATTCACCATAAACCCGAGTTTGGATTCATATTCCTAAGCTGTGGCGGTGAGCATCATTTCCAGAGAGTTTCTGATTTTCCCATCATTCCAATAGATCATATTCTCTGGATAAGACACTATCTGCATGATGACGTCCCTGTTCACATGATTTGTGACCTTTAGTGTATTGTACTTAACCTTATTTCTAATTTCATTTCTACTTGTAATCTTCACTTCCATTATTAATGAAATTTTAAACAAGTACTATTTGTGAAAAAATGTGAATTTATTAACCATTTGCATTTTTTCAATTACCTTGAAATTGTTCTTGTTCTTGACTTTCTTCAACATTAAATCCATCTTAGTAGTGAAAAGATCCCGAAAACAGTAAAAGGTACATTGCACTTATGAGTTCCTATCAAATAAACTTTAATCCTCTGATAAACCATTTCTTTCGTTATCAGTGAATATTCCTTCTAGTTTCATACTTCACAAAGTTATGCTTTCATTTCTCTAAAAATGTAACTCAACTTAGTGAATATAAAAAAAGAAAAAGATATCACAAAAACAGTAAATGACACATGTACTTTAAAAGTTTTATTTCCTTACTGTAACATGTATTAAATTTCTATTATGTTGCGTTGTAATCTGAACTCCTTCAATGATTTGCTGATAACTCTTAATACTCAATGAAAATTCTCTTGTTTAACTTTCTCTTCAGTTTTAGTTCACTGACTATGTTGAGTGATCGCTGAAACTATCTCAAAACAATATATGAACCTGAATGATCCTGAAGACAAAACTAACACCAACTAAACCCTCAGCGAAGTCGAAAAATTAGATGAAGATAGAGACATGTCAGTTCGTGATCTGAAGTGATTTAGACTGTCTACTACAGGTGTCAAACCTGAACAAGACTCAGTGATGCCTGAAGAATCCTTAGTGAAGACTCAACATCAGTGATCAAATGAATCTTGTTCAACAAGATTATATTTTGTCTAATCTTATTTGCACAAAGGACAACCCCAAACCCTGTCAGGAAGGTACAAGTATTACGTTGTTTTATTACTGCTCACGTGCTTTCCAACCTTTAAGGTCAACTGTTTATATGTGTTGGTCCCTAAGGAGTCTACATAAGTATATAGATATCATACAGTTTGTAGAGGAGGGGGGCGGATGAATACAAACACAAAGTTTTTACTTTTTAAACGAGTTTATTGATATTAAAAAAGTGATAGATTGTTGCAAAAATAAAAACAAATAAAGACACCTATTCTGCAAAATCCAAGAATCACAAAGTTGATGCACAAGAAAAGGAGAAAACAAAAGTAGATGTTCAAGAAGAGAGAATGGATGCATGAAGATGAAGAAGAGATTCTTCTTTTATTTATACCTAATGCATTAAATGAAAATCAGGAGATACCATCCACGTGTCAACCATCTATTGGAGAGCTTTTCCTTTGTCCATAAAGTTAGTAGGCTTTAGGCCGCTTATGATTAGTTGACTTTAGGGTTGGTAAGCACGTGGGGAGCACTAAAGCAACATATACGATCCTGACAAGGTCTGGGGGTTGTTCTTTTATGCTTATAGGATAAGATAAAGACTTAATCTTGTTGAGCAAGATTCATTTGACTATTGATGCTGAGGTTTCACTGAGAATTCTACAGGCATCACTAAAGCTTGTCCAGATTTCACGCTTGTAATAGACAAACTTGTTATCACTGAAAGCCGCTTCAGATCATGAATTGTCATGTCTCTATCTTCAGCTAATTTTTTGACCTCGCTGAAGGTTTCGTTAGTGTGATTTTTGTCTTCAGGTTCTTTCAGGTTCAAAGACTGTCCCGAGTATGTTTCAGCGATCATTGAGTACATTTGGTGATACTTTTTGCTAAAGCAAAGTAAAAACTAAAACCTAATATTTTCACTAAGTATAAACGGTCATCATCAAATCAGTAAAGGAGCTTGGATCAATAATCTCTCCTTATTTGATGATGAAAAAGCAACATAAAGATAATTGCTAAGAGTATCAGTAAGCAAATAAATCCAGTAAAATATAAGTCTTATTTAGTGATGTGAGATCTTTTTTAGCTTATATATTTGCTAGTTGAGTTTCATTATGAGGAAGATGAAAACTCAACTTTGCATTTACTGAGCTAAAAAGCATATTCATTGATAACTGAAAGAAAGAATGTTAAAATGAATGTTAAGGGTTGGATAAGATATGAACTCATAAGTGCCTTGTCTGTTTTTGCTATTTTAGGGATCTTTTCAGTACTTGATGGAGTAGATTACTTAGATGAAATTTTATTAATCACTAAAATTGAAGATTACATAGGGAAATGAAATTACAAAGTAAGCTAACTAATAAATATTGAAGTATATACAAAATACAGAGGAAATAGTAAAAGCTATCTAGGAGCATCAACAACTTTAAGATCTTTTCTTCTCTGCATCTCTTTCTCAATCTTCTTTCTCATGACAGTCCCTGATCGTTCTTTCGTGTTGGGATATGTCATGATAAAGTCCAAGAACTCTGATGGATAGGTAGGGAGTTTGAAGGCACAAAAGAATCGAATCTGACCATCATCATCTGGAACTATTATTCTATAGTCATGTCTTGTAATTACCTGGCTGAAAGCATAAGGTCTGTCTCCTGGAAGTGATAGATTCAACATTGACATAACAGGAAGTTCCACATGTTCTTAAATGTTGTCAAAGTCGAACTTGGTCTCATGTTTATTTTTGAACGATGCACCTTTTTTAGGTCGGTAGTGGTCTTTCTTTGATAATATGGCTTAAGCGGAAGAGAAGGGACTTGTAATATCTTTGATATCATATTAGATAATCTATTCAGGATTTCTTTAACGTAGACCTTGTACCGTATTTAGATTTTCGAATCGTGTCCCTGATATCTAGCCATTCATAAAAATCCTAAAGCTTTAGAAACGTGGGAAAATCAACATAAGTTTTATTACCTCTGAAGATGGTCATCTGAACAATTACGCCTTCTTTATTTGTCGGCCCAAAGATGGTGACATTTGTTATCTTGTTAGACATTAATCTTCTTTCCAGTCTATCTCTGCACCAGGACAGTTCTTCTTATTTCAATGCTAAGACCCTTTCGTGTTCTTTTTCTACTTTTTTGAGTAGATTTGCTTGAGCACTGAGTGAATCAAGTTGACTTTGAAGATTTGCTTTTGCCAGATCTTTCTGAAAATGGCTTCAACAGCTTTGAGGTTCTCTTGTTAGGCCTTTTGATTAAACATCCTTAGTTCTTCAACCTTCAGAGCTTGCTCCCTATTTTCAGGAGTGAGAAAGTAGAATTCATCAGCATAGTCAGCCCAGAGGTATGAAGAGGAATTTTTAATGTGGTCTGATCGAGCCGGTTTATTAATTGAGCCATTCGCTTAGATTCTTCTGGTTCTATACAGGAGATGGGTTGGATGGTCTTGCATTATGTACAAGTGAGTCTTCTTCTTCAGCATCAGACTCGGGTACATATACAGGGAATCCTTTGGCTTCTGAAGGCTTATTCTTCTGTTTTGGAGACTCGGACAGTAGAGAGTATGAACTGGAAAAGGGTTCAGGAGAAGAGAGTAAGGATATAATTTATCTTTGAAGATGAGGGAAAGGGGATAATGGGCTTAGATTCAGAAATGAGGGGCTTGAATATAGTTATTTGTAGTCGTACCTCAGTGTTGGTGAGCTCCCCATCAGATGGATGAAGAATGCCCAGATTTTAATCTGCCATTTTTTTCTTTGCCTTGATGTGAGGGCCCAGGTTGAGAGGCCCTCTCCCCTAGTTCTCTTATTGAGATACCATTTTCAACAATTTTAGGTTTTACCAACATATAGGAAGAATTCGTCCCCATCTTCATCATCATCATCATCGCCACCATTCTGAGGTAGAATAGTGCCTAGTTTAGCATCAGAAAAGACTTTCTCGTCTTCTTCCTCTTCATCCACTTCTTCGTTCCCCTCAGGAATAGAGGAGGGATCATGTTGTTGATAGGTAGTGGCTTTAGTTTTTCTAGCCACTATAGAGTCAGGTGCTTCTTTCTGAGAGCGCTTAATTAGCTCATCTGCTGAAGCAATAAGCTAGTGTACAAGAGTTCAAAGGATATAGAAACAACTTGTAGGAGGGGGGGGGGGGGTTGAATACAAACACAATCTTTTAGGGTTTTTAAATAAGTTCATATTGAATAAACAAATTTACAGTTGTAAGCGAAATTAGAACAAGTATTAAAGCTATTCTATTACAACAAAGAAATCACTAAGTTGATGCAAGAATAAGTAAGAAAAGCAACATAGATTATAGAAAAGAAAGTAGCATGCATGAAGATGAAGAAGGGTTCTTCATCTATTTATACTCGTTGCATTAAATGCAAAGCAAAAGTTATATGCCACGTGTCAAGTTTCAATTGGTGACTTGTCCTTTGTCCAAAAGACAACCATTCTTTTGGCCGTATATGGACTGTAACCAAACCAGATTTGATGGGGACTTAAGGAACAGTCCATACGTCATTTTCTGACAAGGCATGGAAGTATTGACTTTTGTGCATCGAGGATAAGATCAACTTTGATGTTGCTGAATGGGCCCCACTTTGATAGCTGAACCATAATCTTCAAGGATGAAGACTTCAGGTATTACTAAGGCTTTTGCAAGATCTCACACTTCAGTTAGACGGACGTTGATATCACTGAACCGCTTTAGATAATGAGTTATCCATCTCTTTCTTCAGTTATGCCTTCGATAGTCGTTGAATGGCTTTTGGTGTGAGGGTTGTTCTTCAGATCTTCAGGGATTGGATGTTGTTCCTGATTATCAGCGTTCACTGAATCGTAGTCAGTGTATGCTATCGCTGATTTCTGAACACAATCCTGTGAATGGAATTTTCACTAAGTACCAAAAGAATCATATTCAAATCCCTGAAAGGTGTTTGGATCAACAATCTCCCCCTATTTGACTATGATTAAGCAACATAGGAAAATTTCTTAAAGAGATTTGTAAGGAATTAGAAAATTTAAAGTAAAGATTTCTAAGTACCAATCTATGAGATCTTTTTCAGCTAGTCTATTTATTTAAATTGAGTTCCATTTATAAGGATATGAAAAACACAATTTTTACAAGTAGAGGCTATGTACATTCATTGAGAGATTACAAAGTGTAACGCCAGTGAGTATGTAGATTAAAAAGAATTTAGAACTCATATGTTCATTGTTCCGTTTTATTATTTTCAGGGATCTTTTCAGTAGACAGATGGAGTAGAGTACTTCATTGAATTTCATTGAAAATATAATTTGACGAATTACAAGTGAAATGAAATTACAATCTAAGTAAAGTACAACTGTTAGACCTCATTTTCAGGGAAGTATGAACCAAAATTGTACCAGTGCAGAAGATCAGAAGTTCATCTTCTGATCTCACTCATCACAGAGATGCCAGAGTTTGGAAGAACAGCTGGACTACAACAGAGGTATCATACGCGCTCCTGATGACGTGGCATGCACATGTTTCGTGTATCTAATCTTGTAACTGAATTTGTTACAAGCTTTGCTTACGTGTCAGTTTGTAATAGGCTAGAATGTTGACTTCTATTCATTGTACTAGTATATATAGATCCTTTTATGAATGTAATAGTTGTCGATCTGAGATACATTTTTGGAGAGCAAATAGAGCATTTCATTCATCGTATTGTAATAATCTTCTAGTATTAATACGAGTTACCATTTGTTCTTCAATATCGTTCTTACTGTTAACTACTTTAATTCGTAGATCTAATTTGCTTCTGCTCATATTTTCACATTCGATCTATTGATTAATTGTTAGAAAGGGATCTGGTTTCCAACAATTGCTATCAGAACCATCTAATCAATCTATTGATTATTATATCTCTTCCATTTGGAGAAATCCCTCTTCTATTTGCAGTAATTTTTAGATTTAAGCTACTGTTTGTAATTCTACCATGTTTTACGAGGGTTTGTTAATTTCATAACAATTTTCTCCAAATCGGTGGTAATTTGTGTTTAAATCTGAAAATCAATAAGAATATCGTCCTGTTTCAATTCAATTGAAATTTATTTGTTCTAGATTTCAAAATTCTTCCTATTATTCTCTCAACTTCCTGTTTTCTGAAAAAATAGCAAATTCAAATTTGAATGTTGTTTACATCTCCGGATCCCTGACCAAACCTCCTAATCTAATTCGTGATGAATATCCACAATGGAAGATTCGTATGATCAACTTTTATGAAGGATTGGATGTAGAACTTTACCCTATTGTTCAAAATGATCCGTTTATTCCAATGACAACGATTCCAAGGATACCTGCCACTACTAATACCGATGAAATTCCTGCGAGAAAAGTTCCAAAGCTGAGGGAAAATTGGTCTGATGAGGAAAAGGCAAAGAGTCTCTTGATCATGGAAATTCCAAATGAGATTTTCCGGTCTCTGGATTCGTGTGATACTGCTAAAGAGCTATCGGATCAATTGGAAAACATTCTAGAATGCGGAGCTAAAATGAAGAAAAACAGAAGAGCTCAAGCTCTGAATGAATATAATAGCTTCCAGGATATTCCTAAAGAGTCTCTGGAGCAAAGTTTTCATAGATTTAATGTTAAATTTATACAAAAGATGTAATATTGTTAGATCTAAGGAAGACAACAATGTCTTATTTCTCAAGCGATTGAATCTAGAGTGTTCAAATCTCTCAATGTCTCTTCAAGCAAATCAGGATCTCGAACAATAGTCTCTGCATGAAGTATTTGGTACACTTCAAGCTCATGAGAAACAGGTCATTCAGAAGAAAACAACAATTGGTGGACCTCTTGCTCTAATTTCTGAATCTAAAGGATCGGTCAGAAGGAGTAAAGAAATCGAGAGAAAAGGAAAGAGTAAGGCCTTCATATCAGATGCTATTCCAGAAGATGATTCTGACTCTGATGATGAGACCAAAGCTTTTGCCGAATCACTAGCACTTATTACCAAACAATTCACAAAAAAATTTGGTAATAGATCTTTCCAAGGAAGCAAAAGATTTCATCATTCTACTCCAAATTATACTACTAGACAAGAGATCCAGAGGGCTGAGAAGACAGAGGCAGAGAAGAAACAGGATGAACTGAAGAAAAAGTTGGATGTGTGCTATAGATGTGGCAAGCCAGGGCACTATTCAAAGGATTGCAGCGGAGCTCTCGACAAAGACAAAACGTACTACAAGAATAAATACAAGTACAATGTTGCTGAAAGAGCTTACTATGCAGAAAAGGAAAACTGGCTAGGAGATGAGTCTAGTGGTGATGAAGCCATGTTCTGCAGAATGGCCAAAACTAATGAATCAGCAGATCAACCTTCTGAATCACCGGTTAGTACTATCTCTGAATCATCTGAACTCGAAAACACCATTCTGCTTTTGTCAAATAATTTTGAAGAACTTAAAGCAAAATCTTACAGTTGAAAAGAAATTGCGAAAAAATAATGAACAAACTCTTTCAGTAACTTAGAGGGAAAGAGAGATTTACAAAAGAGAGATGGAATATTGAAAAGAGAAGATTTCCAAAGTTTAAAAAAGTATTGAAACTAAGCTCAAAGAAGAGAATTTAAACTTCACTAAACTTTTGGAAGGCAAAGAAAAAGAGATCAGAGCAAAAGAAAGTGACAGATTGAATTCCGTAGCACTTAAAAATTACTTTCAAAAGGAGAGAGAAGTTTTACATATTGAACTTCAAAACAAAAAGCTACAGATCAAAACATATCTGGTTGCTCAGAGAGTTCATGACAAAATAAATACACAAGTAGGGAGATCTGGACTTGGTTTCGAGGATTTGGATCCCTACACATGTAAAAAGAGGTCCAATCTGAAATCTGTTTTCTGTCTAGGACAAGAATAGAAGCCCGTGTTTCCAATTTTATATGAACAATCTATTTTTAAAAAATCAAAATATGAAAATGGTCATCATCAATGAAAACTTAAGTTTAAAAACATCGAATATTCATTTGGAAAAACCAATATTGATCTGAATAAAATTCAGAAGAAAGGTGACATTTTCAAATTTGTCTCAAATGTTCATATAACTTTGAATCCAGAGGCTGATGCTTTTATTCCTACACAAGCAGAAGAAGAGATAAGACATGGTTTTGAAAATGATATTCTCTCAACTCTGGATAAATGCTTTAAACTTGAACGTGAAAATGTTCAGCAAAATTTTACAAAATCATCCAGAGATATTTCCTTGTTCTTTTATAGACTTAAATCTTCCAGAAACTCAAGACAATTTGGAAATAATCACATATCCCTGGGAGAATGATGATCAGAGTGATGATTTCTTTGATAACTCAGAGAAATAATTTTCAAACTTAGAAAATCAATTACCTTCTGTTTACAAAAAGGTTCAAGAGGTAGTTAATAATCAAAATGCACCCTTCTTATATACAAATGAACCTTTGGAGATCAGAGCATCTGGTCTGAATATTGAAAAACTTTCAAGTGGAATACCAATATTCTCTGTTCCTCCAACAGGACAGAGAAAACCGGTTTCCATTCATCCAGACTTCATTGGGATGTGTCTTAAGGCCAAATCTTGTCTTGAACTTGAGAAAGAAGAGAGTCTTAAAAAGAAATTGAATGATCAGCAAAAATCTCTACAAATAAGTCCTCCAAAGTTTACTTCTACTCAAAAAGGCAATGGAAATCTAATTTTTTTGCTCCTGTTTCAGTAATTTCCAAAGCTCATGAGAAGGTTTATCAGAGGAAGTCTCAACAGAAGAACACTTATGATTCTAAGCATAAGTCTAGCCTAGCTAAGAAGTTCAATAGAACTACTAATACTAGTATAGACAGAAATAAGAAGAATTGTAATTATCATTATTCTAACGAAAATTCAATGCAATCTTTTATGTCTCAGAATTCTGAATGTTTTTCTTTATTCCTAAACTACAACAATTTTTCTCGAGGTCCTCTGATCGTTTATATGATAATTTTTCACACTTCAGGTCTAAACTAAAGAAAAACAAAAATACAGAAAATAAAAAGAAGAAACCTTTAAATCCTGCTAAATCAAATCAAGTGCAAGATAAAAAGAATGAAAAGTCTAAAACTAACGTTAAAGGACCCATTATGAAATGGGTACCAAAAACACTCTGATGCATATTAGTTGCTCAATTCTGTTTCATACTTCACCAAAATGAGGTCTAACAATCTCCCCCTAAGTATGAGAACCTGAATGTTGCACGTGTAGCTTCGCTGTTATACTAAAGGCATGATAGTTGATTGATTGCATTAGAAGGGAGCTGTATGAGAGATGACTTTGTAGATAGCATCTGTAACTTCTCTGAGCTTCATAAGTTTGTCAAGTCTCTTTTCAATTTTGTCTCTGATTTCTTCATCTTGATTGTCAACTGCTACAGAAGCAAAACATTTTACGATGTAGGCAACTTCTGTAGAGTATCTGTGAGCATCATTGATTCTGAAAAAGCTTTTTCTGTTAGGCCTTCTGAACCCAACTCCAACTTCTGATTTGGTTATTATTTTTCCAATCCTTTGAGCATTAATACCCTCCAAATCTTCGTTAGGTGCAGCGATACACAAGTTATCAACTTTGTAGTTTAAACCCGCTTGGAGGTCTACTTGCCTTCTGTATCGAATGAAAGACTTCATACATTCAATGATACGGAAGTAAGCAACTCTGTTTTGATCTTCACTTTCTCTGTTCTTTTGAGTCTTCATAAATTTTTCAGAGTAAGTAGATCAGAGGGATTTATTGACAAAAGATCGTTGTCACAGAAGACTGATTCCTTGTTATCTTCTCTGACAACCTTATATATGTATACCACATTGGAGTTTGTTCGAATTGAGTATGCCTGATGGAAATGTCTTGTTTGGGAATGTAGAATAAGCCTCCTTTCTTGATTGCCGGTGAGTAATAAACTTATCTTTGATTTCATCACTGACTTGATAATCGTTTGAGAAATTTGGCATCATCAGATATATCTTCTGATCCACAGGAGCATAAAAGTACCTATTTCTTGATTTCTAAGTTGGGTAGCTCAAGTCTCCTCAGCCTCTGCATTTTTTCATCATTTGCAGCTTTGAATCTTGCTGATTCTTTCCTTTTTGCTTCTTCAAAGTTTTCACGTGCCCTTTCAGCAGCTTCTTTTGCCTTCTCAGCTTCTTCTCTCTCTTTTTCTGCCTGAGCCAAGGCTTGCTCTGCTTCAGCTTTGGCTTTTAGGGCTTCTTCCTTAGCTTTTTCAGCTTCAGATTTAGCCTGTTGTTCAGCCTCAACTTTTAATCTATCTTCTTCTTCTTTTCTTGCTGCCTCGGCTCTCGCTGTCTTAGCTCTGGCTTCTTCTGTTCTGATTGCTTGTTCTCAGGCTTCTGCTTTAGCGGCCTCTGCTCTGGCATCATCTACTTTCGGAGGGTGATTCTGTGTTCTTGTATTCCCCATTACCTCCAAATAAATTTAGCAATTTCTGGATCTTTGGGCAGAGGACCCTTGTGAGTAGCTAGAGGAGTGGGCGTTAATGGAGTTTGCTTTGATGGAGGAGGTGCAGAAGGTGAGGAGGATGAAGCTTTACCTTTTTCTTGGTCCATCTTCCGACTTATTTCAGCTTTCATTTTCTTGATTTTCTCCATGTTCTCCCCCTTCTGAGAATCAAGATCCTGATCCTCAGACATTTTGCGCTTTAGCTCTTCCTTTTTGCAGGCCCGGGCTTCTTTAGCTTTCTTTGTGTCTT
Source organism: Silybum marianum (assembly GCA_036898165.1). Taxonomy (NCBI): domain Eukaryota; kingdom Viridiplantae; phylum Streptophyta; class Magnoliopsida; order Asterales; family Asteraceae; genus Silybum; species Silybum marianum. Next base: position 24,830,236 of record CM072536.1, on the reverse strand, counting down.
CAAAAGAGGCAGACAAGGCACTTAACAGAGAAGAAAGCTTTGACACTATGGTTTCCAAAGTGGTAAGCTTCTGATCCATGTGAGAGTTGCTGGAGTTAGTTTTGCAGGCATATCTGGAGGTCAGAGAGTTAATGCGATCAATCATTGCCTTCTGAAACTGGGCCATATCCGACTTCTTGACCAAAGAAGAAGCAAAAGTAGAAGCATCTTCTGAAGGGAAAATAGCCTTGATAATTTTGTGGATGTCAGCCACGAAAGACCCATATTCGTCAGCCGAGATGGTGACTTCAGGAGTAGGTATCTCTGAAGGAAGATTGAAAATGGCCTCTGCATTTGATTTGATGCCGGCGTCCAGAGCCTGAAAGTAAGCATTAGCAGAGTTTTGTTGAGCCTCTGCATTGTCAGAAACAAGCTTTCTGATAGCCTCCAATGATTGATTTTGAGTTGCTTGCTGAGCTTGAATAACTGTGAGAAGTTGTTGCTGAGAAACCAGGGATAATTTTAGATCTTCCACAGATCTCTGAATTTGATCACCAAATGCCTTGAACGTTGCATTGGTGACAAAGTCAGAAGGGGTAACCGGTGCATCTCCAACGAATGGAGCCCCTTGTCTCTCACGTTTAGAGAGGCCCTCTTTCACACCTGTGTTGACGTTGAGTGTGGAGGGACTTCCAACCTGTCTTCGAGGGCTGTTATTCACAGGCACCTCTTCGGTTGTTCTGATTGGTTCAGCTTGTTCCTCATCATCAGAGGATGAGGAGTTGAAAAAATGTGCTTACCTTGATGAAGTGTAAACACTCCGGTAAGTGGTGCATCCTGTGGCTGTAACCCCTCTGATGGGATTTCACCAGCATCTAAACTAACAGAGGGCATGGACGTACCCTCTGGTTTCCCTATGACATCGTTGGTCACAAAGACATCAACGTTCTGTATGGGTGGTGGCGAGTTCTGGGGCGAATGAACTCTTATATTTTCATCATCAGCCTTTTGAGAGGATGATGAAGATGAGGTGGATTCCCTTGTGGTGCTTGAGTCAGAGGTGCAAAGAATTCCCTCTGATCGGTTTGGCTCTGGGTGGATTGGACTGGGTTGTCCTTTTTCAGTGAGTGTAGATGTGTTGGCGTCTACCTCAGGAGATGTGGGTACCCTTGGGGATCTTGGAGAGAGTCGCTCAAATGTGTCTCTATGGACATCTTCTGTACCTTCTTGAATTAAGAGGTCTGGATTGGCATAATCACTCTGGTGGTCACTCAAATTCTTTTCAATCTCAGGCTCACGTGACCCATCACTATCTATTCTTGGCTCTAAGTTCTCTAGGGTAGATATTCTCTGTGTTGAGAATATCATAGAGCTTTTTTAGGAGATTAGAGTAGGAGAGGTTGAAGGAATAAGATCGAGCATGTACCTGGAGAGATCTCTAGATGCAGAATAGCCATTTTCGTCAATTGTGGGCTTGTGGGAGCTCATGGAGGCAATTCTACAGAACGGCTGAACCAGAGGAGCATTCAAAGCACCGATTGCTGGAAATGTAAACAGAGATAAAAACCTTGGGAACATTAAAGCAGGCAATTGCTTTCCTTGGCTTTGAAAGGAAACTTTGGTTTGAACAACAGCCTTCATTTCGTGAAAAATCAAGCTTGTGTGGTCCAAAGGTCTGTTAAAAAACATCCCATACATTATGGTGAGATTATTTTTGCTGGCTTGGTCTAGAGACCCAATCTTGCAGGTAAGGCTTTTATTTAGAATAGAGACAAGAACATTCCACATCGGAGGCAGCTTCTTGCGTTTGAACTCGGATAGCTTGTTGAGTTGTTTCATTGTACCCTAAGAAGTGAATGAAGGCGAGTAGAGCTTCGGGTGTTGGATTAGCCTCAAGATCAGGATTTGGAACAGTTTGGCCATCAGCTTCAATGTAAGGTTCAGGAAGATGAAAATACTTGGCTATTTTCTTACAAGAGATGGGGATTTGGACGGCAATTTCTGGTTCGGTGGGGTGTCCAAAAGATCCAACTAGGCTATTGTCATCCTTGATATGCATAGTTTGCCAGACTTCTTGGACATAAATCTCAGGAACAATGGGCTTTGTGAGGGTTAGGGTTCGATGTAGGGAATGGTTTTGCAGGAATTCGATCATGATCCTGAAATCAGATAAGTAAGTGTTTGGATCGAGGAGAACCTGAAAATTGTTGGGTTTTAATGGGAGCTTTACGATTGCAGCACTATCAGCCGTTGAAGTGACCAAGTTACCATCATTGTTTTGGGGATTGAGAGATGCAATTGGAGACGCCATTGATGGAGAAAGCTTTGGAAGATGTCAAGTAGGATATTTGCAGGTTCTTGAGGGAGAAGATGAAGCACATTACTGTTGAAATTCCCAAATTGTGGTTTATATATGAGAGAGAAAGAGTAATCGAGTGTTTTGAATGGGAAAGGTTTTAATTTGGGGGATTTCAAAAACTGTTCGTGTATTGCTGAGGTAAGCGCAGGCGTGTCATCATGCACTGGCACGATGAATGACACGTGGAAAGTGGAACTGTCAAGTAAAACGTGTAGCGCCAAAAAAAACGATTGGGAATTCCCTCCTTGAAAAGTAATTAAAAGGAAATTAATTAAAAAAAATTACAATTTAACAAAACAGATAAACTGTTAAGTTAAAAGGTAATTTTAAAGAAATTAATGCCTTTTAAAAATCAGACATTTGGGAAAACAAATGTTCCATATGAAAGTTTAATATTTGGAGCCAAGTATTTATTTAAGAAATTAAGATAGAATAAGGAAATTTTAAATAAACTTGTAGGCAAGAGTTGAGTAAAATAGACTTACTAAAGAAAATATCAAAAAAAATTACTAAGGTAGAGAATATTTGGTCGAAGAAAAGAAAGTTTGACCACAAATGTCAAGGAACATCTTTTCAAAAGAATTTAAGTTGAATCTGAAGTGTCTTGGTAACCTTGACGGCAAGAGTTATTCAGAAGAAACAAATTCAAGAAAATTGTTAAGGAAAGAGGTTTAGAAGACATGCTAACAGAAGTTACACTTGATAAGCTCCCCCTCGAACAGAAGATGCTCCCCCTTGAACATAAGATGCTCCCCCTTGAACAGAGAATATATTCCTCCTCGAAAATTGCATTCTGCTCTAAAAAAATATAATTTGCTAAAAAAAATCAAACTGCTCACCCTCGAAGGTTGCATTCAGCCCTTCCTTGCAAGTGTAAAATCTGCATCTTGTCTGTTAACACTTAAAAAAAAATTAGAAGTGATTTGGGAAGAGCAGAGGTGTCTAGAGGCTTCTGTGTACTTTTGAAGGAAACCATCAGAACCGATCAGAGACTTCTAGACGTTTCTAAGTTGTTCGAACCAAAATAAAAGTTGTACAGAAATAAGTAACTTGACAGAATTCTAAGAGAAGCAAAGAATAGAGTAAAATTACATATTTAGCATGCCCAACTTGCTGACAAGAAAATTGAAGCGAGACTCATCCAGAGCTTTGGTAAAATGTCAGCGAGCTGAAAATCAGTAGAGACAAAATACATTTCGATTGTACCTTTCTCTACGTGATCCTTAATAAAATGATACCTGACATCGATGTGCTTGGTTTTGGAGTGTTGAACGGGATTTTCAGTAATAGCAATAGCACTCTCTGAGTCACACAGGATAGGGATCTTGTCGTATATTAAACCGTAGTCTCTGAGCTGAGTCTTCATCCAGATTACCTGAGAACAACAGAATCGCGCGGCGAAGAACATACTCGCCTTAGCCGTGGATGTTGACACACTGTTCTGCTTCTTGGATGTCCAACTTACGAGTCTGTTACCCAGAAGTTGACAACTGCCAGAGGTACTTTTTCGATCCAACTTGCAACCTGCATGATCAGAGTCAGTATAGGCCATTAAATCAAATCCAGAATTCTTTGGATACCATAGACCAAGATATGGAGATCCCTTGAGATATCTAAAAATTCGTTTAACAGCAGCCAAATGTGATTCTTTTGGATTCGCTTGATAGCGAGCACAGAGGCAAGTGGAGAACATAATATCTGGTCTACTAGCAGTTAGATACAGAAGAGATCCAATCATATCTCTATAACCCTTAACATCCACTGAATTTCCAGAAGGATCAGGGCCGAGTTTGGATTGGGTGATATGGGAGTTTTCATAGGTGAGGAATTTTGAAGATGAAACTTTTTAAGCATATCAGAGACATACTTAGCTTGATTTATGAAAATGCCAGAAGCATTTTGTTTAACTTGGAGTCCTAGAAAGAACGTTAGTTCTCCCATCATACTCATTTCAAATTCTTGTTCCATTAACTTAGAAAACAGATCAACTTCTGATTGATGAGTATAACCAAATATTATATCATCCACATAAATTTGAACAACAGTGAGCATACCATTGCCTCTTTTGATGAACAGAGTAGTAACGATTTTACCTTTTTCATAGCCTTTACTGATCAGAAACGTAGATAAACGTTCATACCATGCTCTAGGTGCTTGTTTTAGACCATATAACGCTTTGTCAAGGAGATAGACATATTCTGGATGTTTAGCATCTTTAAATCCAGCAGGTTGTTCAACACACACTTCTTCTTTGAGATATTCGTTCAGAAATGCACATTTAACATCCATTTGATAGACTTTAAAGTTCTTGTAAGCAGATAAAGCCAGAAATAGTCGTATCGCCTCAAGTCTTGCTACAGGAGCAAAGGTTTCATCGTAATCGATTCCTTCTTCTTGACAATACCCCTTAGCAACCAGTCGAGTTTTATTTCTGATCACGATGCCATCTTCATCTTTCTTGTTTCTGAAAACCATTTAGTTCCAATAGCTGCTTTGTTCTTTGGCAGAGGAACGAGGTTCCAAACTTTGTTTCTTTCAAATTGTAGAAATTCTTCTGGCATAGCTGATACCCAACTAGGTTCTTGTAAAGCTTCATGAATATGCTTTGGTTCAATCATACACAGAAAATTTACAAAAAAAGCTTCATTTGCAGTAGCAGAACTTGTCTTAACACCTGCAGAGGGATTGGCAATGATAAGTCTGGAGTGTGAGACTTGGCCCATTTTGTCATCCAAGATTGTGTAACTGGTTGAACATGTACTTCTGTTTCAGATGATGGAATTTCTGTTGGAAGAGATTCAAAAACAGAAGGCATATGATTAACTTCTGGACATTCACTTGATAAATCAGGAATGAAAGAAGGTGTTGACGTGCTCCCAGCAAGAGATTCAGGACCAGAAAGTGTAATTCCAGAAGCTTGAAGAACTTCTGGAATACTTGGAGATGAAGGTATTGGACTTGGTTCTGGAAGTATCTCTTCGCCCATAAAATCTTGAAAAATAGCATCGATTTCAGATTCTCTGGTTCCTGAAAGATATTCAGAAGTGACGGTGTTAAGTTTAAGTTTAGAAGTAGAATACTCAGAAGTTAACTGAGTTTGATCATCAAAATCGATGTTAATGGTCTCCATGACAGTCTTAGTACGTAAGTTAAAAACTCGAAAACCTCTTGAATTTAACGAATATCCTAAGAATTTAGCTTCATCCGATTTCTTGTCAAACTTGCAAAGTTTTTTCTCTGTCATTTAAAATGAAACACCTACATCCAAAGATGTGAAAGAATTTAACACAGGGTTTTCAATTGTTAATTAGCTCATAAGAGGTTTTGAGATGTCTCTTGACAATTATCGAACGATCCTGGGTGAAACATGCAGTGGCTACAACTTCAGCCCAGAAATGAATGGGTAGTCCAGAAGTAGCAAGCATTGTTCTGGCAGCGTCAACCAAGGTTCTGGTGCGCCGCTATACAACCCCATTTTGCTGAGGAGTACGTATAGTAGAGAAGTTATGTGTAATTCCTTTATCAACAAGGTATGCTTCAAGTTTGGCATTCTTGAATTCAGTACCATTGTCACTCCTTAGCTGCTGAATCTTTTGATTTAAGAGAACTTGGATTCTGGTCATCATATTTTGCAATACGATGGGTACCTCAGATTTTTGTCTTACAAATGCAAGCCATGTATACCTGGAAAATTCATCAATGAGTACCAGTATATACTTTTTGCCAGATAAGCTTTCTGTTGCAATAGGACCACAGAGATCAACATGTAATAATTGCAGAGGTCTTGTACAAGAATGATTACTTTTTGTTTTATGAGATGCTCTTTTTATTTTTCCTATTTCACATGCAGGACAGAGGTGATCTTTTTGAAATTGGACTTCTGGAAGACCAGTCACCAAGTTATGTTTAACAAGCATCTCAAGATTATCAAAATTTAAGTGAGACATTTTGTGATGCCATGCCAATGCAATTTCACTCTTTTTGGAAATAAGACAGATGGTTTCTTTACCGTCCTTTGATGTGAAATTCATCATATACAAATTACCTTTTCTGTCTGCTCTCCAGAGTTCTTCTCCTGCCTTTGAGAACAAGTAACAATGTTTTTCATCAAATACAACAAGTATTTTAGAATCACAAAGTTGACTTACACTTAACAAATTATGTTTCAGTCCAGAAATATGAGCTACTTTTGACAAGGTAATATTACCTTCTTGTAAAGTACCGTAGCCTTTTATTTGACCCTTACCATTATCTCCAAACGTTACAGCTCCACCACATTTGTCTTTGAATTAAGAGAGTAAGTTTTTCGTTCCAGTCATGTGCCTCGAGCATCCAGAGTCAAGGTACCAGATTGCACACGCTGCTTCTGCAATCACAGTCAGAGTTTTTTAGGTACCCATCTCATTATGGTCCTTTAATGTTAGTTTTAATCTTTTCATCTTTTTTAATTGTCATATGACTTGATATTGCGGGATTTAAAGATCTGACGTTATTGTTTGCCGTATTATTGATTTTCTTTGGTTTATCTTTGAATGAGAAATTATTATGAGAACGAGTAGAGGGCCTCGAGAAAAATTTCTTTAGTTTTAAAAACAAGGAAAAACACTCAAAATTCTGAGACATAAAAGACTTCATTGACTTTTCATTAGAAAAATGATAATTACAATTATTCTTATTCCTGTCTATACTAGTATAAGTAGTTCAATTGAATTTCTTAGCTAGGCTAGACTTATGCTTAGAATCATAAGTGTTCTTCTGTTGAGGCTTCCTCTGATAAACCTTCTCTGGAGTTTTCTGAATTAATGAAACAGAAGTAGAAAGATTAGATTTCCATTTTCCTTTCTAAGCAGAAGTAAATTTTGGATAACAAGGTTGAGATAATTTTGATTGAACAAAACATTTCTTTTTAAGATTTTCTTCCTTCTCAAGTTCAAGACAAGATTTGGCCTTAAGACACATCCTAATGAAATCTGGATGCATGGGCACAGATTTTCTCTGTCCTGTTGGAGAAACAGAGAAAGTTGGTATTCCACTAGGATGTTTTTCAATATTCAGACCAGAGGCTCTGATTTCCAGAGGTTCATTAGTAAATAAGAAAGGAGCTTCCTTATCCTTAGATACTTCTGGTGCCTTTTTGTATTCCGAAGGAAAATGATTTTCTAGATTTGAGAGATATTTTCCTGAATTAAAGAAATCATCATCTTGATCATCGTTTTTCCAAGGATATGTAATAGTTACAAAACATGCTTGAGATTCAGAAGAATTTAAGTCTACAAAAGAACATGGAACTATCTCTGGATTGTTTGTTGAAGAGAGTTTTTGAATATTTTCAAATTCGAAGCATTTATCCAGAGTGGATAAAGTATCTTTTTCAAAGCTTAATGCAGCTCTTCTTCTGCCTATAAAGGTATAAAGACATCCACCTTTGGATTCAAAGTCATATGAACATTTGAACCAAATCTGAAAATGTCGTCCTTCATCTGAATTTTGTTCAGATCAACTTTTGTTTTTCCAGAAAAATATTCAATGTTTTTGAATTTGAGTTTTCATTGACGACAACTATTTTCAAGTTTTGGCCTTTTAAAACTTGATGGTTCATATAAAATTGGAAACATAGGCTTTTGTTTTAGTCCTAGACAGAAATCAGAATTAAGACTTGATCGTTTTTCACATGCGTAGAGATCCAGATCCTCGAAACCTAGTCCAGATCTTCCTACTTGTGTATTTATTTTGTCATGAACTTTTTGAGCATCCAAATATGTTTTAATCTGTAGCTTTGTCTTTTGAAGTTCAATATGCAAAAACTCTCTTTCCTTCTAAAAATAGTTTTTAAGAGCAACATAATTTAATCTATCACTCTCCTTATCACTAATCTCCTTTTATTTGTTTTCCAGAAGTTTGTTTAATCTCAATTTCTCTTCTTTAAACTGAACTTCTATATTTTTTAAACTTTCGGAAATCTTCTCATTTTCAATATTGAGTTCCAGTTTTTCTTCAGTTAGAAGATTCATTTCTCTTTTATAAATCTCTCTCTCTCTTTGAGTTTCAGAGAGAGTTTTTTCAGTCAGTTATAAATCCTCAATTTCTTTTCAACTGTAAGCTTTTGCTTAAGTTCTTCAAAATTCTTTGATATTTCAAAAATGGTGTTTTCAAGTTCAGATGTGTCAGAGAGAGTACATACAGGTGTTTCAGAAGGCTAATCTTCTGACTCATTTGTTCTGGCCATTCCGCAGAACATAGCTTCATCACCGCTTGACTCATCTCCCAGCCAATTTTCTTTTTCTGCAAAGTGAGCTCTTTCATCAACATTGTACTTGTATTTATTCTTGTAGTACAAATTGTCTTTGTTCAGAGGTCCTCAACAATTCTTTGAGTAGTGCCCTGGATTGCCACATCGATAACACACATCCTTCTTTCTCTTCAACTCTTCATCCTTCTTTTCTGTCTCTTTTTTCTCAGATCTCTGGATCTCTTGACAAGGTGTATAACTGGGAACAGGGCGATCAATTCTTTTGCTTCCTTGGAACGATCTATTACCAAACCTTTTCGTGAATTATTTAGTAATGAGTGCCAAAGAATCAGCAAAAGCTTTGATATCGTCGTCAAAGTCAGAACCATCTTCTGGAATTTCTTCTGATATGAGAGCCTTGTTTTTTCCTTTCTTCTCAACATTCTTACTTCTTCTGACTGATCCTCTGGACTCAGAAATTAAAGCCAGAGGTCCACCAATAGTGTTTTTCTTTTGAACAACCTCTTTTTCATGGGCTTGAAGAGTGCCAAAAACATCATGTAGAGACCATTGTTCCAGATCCTGATTGGGTTGTAAAGACATAGAGAGATTTGGCCATTCAGGGTTTAGTCTTTTGAGAAATAAGACATTATTGTCTTCTTTGGACCTGATGATATCACATCTTTTACATAGATTTATCAGAGTGTTAAATCTATGATAAGTCTGTTCCAGAGATTCTTCAGGAATGGCCTGGAAACTGTTGTATTCATTTTGTTAGACCTAAAAAGTATGAACCATAAGATGGAAGTATGATATGATGTGGCACACTCTTACCTCATGCATCTCCGATTACAACTGAATTCTGTTATACGCTCCTACCTGATGACGTGTCAGTTTGTAACTGGTTAGATTGTTGACTTTATATTCACTGTAATAGTATAAATAGATCAAGCTTTTGAATGTAAAGTTGTCGATTGGAAAACATACTTTTGGAGATCATATTGTGCATTTTATTCCTGTATTTTGTAATCGATCTTCAAGGTTATCAATACAATTTTAGTCTGTTCTTCATCTCTTATTACTTACTGTTTGTTTGAAAATTATTGTTGTTAATTGATTTGAATTGCTTCCGCTTATACTTTGATTCTCAAATCTCTCAATTAACTATTTAGAAAGGGATCTGGGTTCCAACAATTGGTATCAGAGCCATCTAACAATCTATTGATTATTTGATCTCTTCCATTTGGAGAAATCCCTCTTCTACAGTAATGTATCTTTCAGTTTTATACTACTGTTCATAACTCTACCCTGTTCTCCATAATAGTGGTAATTGTGGTTAATTTTGAAGGATATCGACTTCTTTTTAAATTTATTTGAAATTTAATTGTTCTAAATTTCATATAATCGTCAATATTTTTTCCCATCTAGTTTCTCTGTTCTCTGTCACAAATGGCAAATTCAAACCTGAATGTTGTTTATAACTCCGGTTCTCTGACTAAACCTCCCACTCTCGTTCGTGGTGAATATCCACAATGGAAAATTCGAATGATAAATTTCTATGAAGGATTGGATATAGAACTCTACCCTATTGTCCAAAATGGTCCCTTCGTACCAATGACTATAATTCCACGAATTCTCGCTACTACTAATACTGATGAAGTCCCATCTCAAAAGGTTCCAAAGCTGAAGGGAAACTGATCTGATGAGGAAAAGGACAAAGTCGAACTAGCCAAAAAGGCCAAAACTCTTCTTATCATGGCTATTCCAAATGAGATTTTTCAATCTCTGGATTCCTATGATACTTCCAAGGAATTATGGGATCAATTAGAAAATCTTCTGGAAGGTGGTGCTAAAATGAAGAAAAACAGAAGAGCTCAAGCTCTGAACGAGTATGACAGCTTCCAAGCCAATCCTGAAGAGTCTCTAGAACAGCCCTATCATATATTTAATTCTTTAATAAATCTATGTAAAAGATGTGATGTTATTCGATCACAAGAAGATAACAACGTCCTATTTCTTAAACGATTGAATTCAGAGTGGTCAAATCTTTCTATGTCCCTTCAAGCTAATCAAGATCTTGAGCAATGGACTCTACATCATGTTTTTGGTACTCTGCAAGCCCATGAGAAAGAGGTTGTTCAGAAGAAAACAACTATAGGTGGACCTCTGGCTTTAATCTCTGAATCTAAGGGAACGACCAGAAGAAGAAGTGAAGATAAGGGAGGAAAAAGTAAGGCCTTCATATCAGAAGCTATTCTAGAGAGTGATTCTGACTCTGATGATGAAATCAAAGCCCTTGCTGATTCTTTGGCTCTTATTACCAAACAATTCACTAATAGGTTTGGGAATAGATCATTTCAGGGAAACAGAAGATCTGATCGATCTACTACTTATTCTCCCAAACAAGAGATTCAGAGAACTGAGAAATCTGACGCTGAGAAGAAAGAAGATGAGATGAAGAAGAAGGATGTGTGCTACAGATGTGGCAAGCCAAGACATTACTCTAAGGATTGCAGAGGAACCCTGGATAAAGACAAGACGTACTACAAAAACAAATATAAGTACAATGTCACTGAAATAGCTCACTATGCTGAGAAAGAAAACTGGCTAGGAGATGAATCTAGCAGTGATGAGGCCATGTTTTGTGGGATGGCAAACACAAATGAGTCAGAAGATCAACCTTCTGAATCACCGGTTAGTACTTTCTCTTGATCATCCAAAATTTGAAAACACAATTGTGTTTTTATCAAACAATTTTGAAGAACTAAAACAAAAGCTTACAATTGAAAAGAAACTACGAAAAGGCATTGAAAAAACTCTTTCTACAACACAAAGGGAAAGAGACATTTATAAAAGGGAGATGGATATTTTAACTGAAGAAAAACTGGAACTAAGCACTAAAAAAGAAAAGATTTCCACGACTCTAAAACTTACTGAAGTCGAGATTAAAAAGGAGGATTTAAGTTTTAAGAAACTTTTGGAAGAAAAAGATAAGGAGATTCGAGATAAAGAAAGTGACAGACTAAATTTTGTAGCACTTAAAAATTATTTTCTAAAAGAGAGAGAATTTTTACATGTCGAACTTCAAAACAAAAGGCTACAAATCAAAACATATTTGGATGCCCAAAAAGTTCACGACAAAATTAATATACAAGTAGGAAAATCTGGACTTGGTTTTGAGGATTTAGATCCCTACACGTGTGAGAAAAGGTCTACTTTAGATTCTGTCTTCTGTATGGGACAAGAACAAAAGCCAGTGTTTCCATCTTTATATGCAAAATCAATCTTCAAACGATCAAAACATGAAAATGGTCATCATCAACGAAAACTCAAGTTCAAAAATATTGTATATTAATCTGGAAAAGCGAACGTTGATCTGAATAAAATTCAGAAGAAAGATGATATTTTCCAATTTGGTCTAAATGGTCATATAACTTTGAATCCAAAAGTTGATGCTTTTATTCCAACACAAGTAGAACAAGAGTTACGACTTAATTTTGAAAATGATATTCTCTCAACTCTGGATAAATGTTTCAAACTTGAACATGAAAATGTTTTGCAAAGTTCTTTAAAGAAAAATCCAGAGATAGTTCCTTGTTCTTTAATAAACTTACATCTTTCTGAATCTCAAGATAATTTGGAAGTAATCACATATCCTTGGGAGACTGATGATCAAAGTGACGATTTATTTGACAATTCTGAAAAATAATTTTCGAATTTAGAAAATCAATCTTCACCTATTTACAGTAAGTCTCCAGAGGTCATAAAAAATAAAGATACCCCTTTCTTATATACTAATGAATCTCTGGAAATCAGAGCCTCTGATAAAAATGTTGAAAAACATTTCAGTGGCATACCGATACTCTCTACTTCATCAAAATAATAGAGAAGATCTGTATCTAATCATCCAGACTTCATAGGGATGTGTATTAAAGCCAAATCTTGTCTTGAACTTGAGAAAGAAGAAAATCTCAAAAAGGATTTGAAAAATAAGCAGTCTCCAAAACCCAATCTTCCAAAGTTTACTTATATTCAAAAGGGAAAATGGACATCTAATATCTCTGCTCCTGTTTCAGTAACTTCAAACGCTCCTAAGAAGGAATATCAGAGGAAGCCTCCGCTAAAGAACATTTCAAATTCTGAAAATAAGTCTAGTCTAGATAGGAAGTTCTATAGAACTACTGATACTAGAAAAGACTATATTAAGAAAAACTGTAGTTCTCATTATCTTAATGAAAATTCAATAAAAGCTTTTCTGTCTCAGAATTCTGAATGTTTTTCTATGTTCTTGAAATTAAAACAAATTTTCTTGAGGATCTCTGATCAGTCAAATGCTAATTTCTCACACTGCAAAAATAAACAAAAGAAAAACAACAAGATTAAAACTACGAAGAAGAATCCTCAATCCCCTGTTAAATCAAATCAAGAGCAAGTTAAAAGAATTGACAAACCCAAAACTAACATTAAAGGACCCATAATGCGATGGGTACCTAAAAAAAACTCTGATTGATTGCAGAAGCAGCGTGTGCATATCTGGTATCTTGACTCTGGATGCTCGAGGCACATGACTGGAACGAAAAACTTACTCTCCCAATTCAAAGACAAAAGTGGTGGAGCTGTGATGTTTGGAGATAATGGTAAGGGTCAAATAAAGGGCTACGATACGTTACAAGAAGGTAATATTAACTTATCTAAAGTAGCTCATGTTTTTGGATTGAAACATAACTTGCTAAGTGTAAGTCAACTCTGTGATTCTAAAATCGTTATGGTATTTGATGAAAAACATTGTTACCTATTTTCCAAGGCAGGTGAGGAGCTCTGGAGAGCTGACAGAACAGGTAAATCTATATATGATGAATTTCACATCCAAGGATGGTAAGGAAACTCTCTGTCTTATCTCCAAAAAGAGTGAAGTTGCATGGTTATGACATCATAAAATGTCTCACTTAAACTTTGACTCTCTTGAAATGCTTGTCAAACAAAAGTTGGTATTTGGTCTTCCAGAAGTTCACTTTCAAAAAGATCATCTCTGTCCTGCATGTGAAATGGGCAAAATTAAACGAGCTTCTCATAAAACAAAGAGTGATCATTCTTGTACTCGACCTCTGCAATTGTTACATGTTGATCTCTATGGTCCCATTTCAATTCAGAGTCTCTCTGGTAAAAAAGTATATTCTGGTACTCATTGACGAACTTTCCAGGTATACTTGGCTCGCATTTGTAAGACAAAAGTCAGAGGTGCCTATCGTTTTACAGAATATGATGACCAGAATCCAAGTTCTTCTACATCAGAAGATTCAACAGCTCAGAAGCGACAAGGGTATTGAATTCAAGAAAGCCAAGCTTAAGGCATATTTTGTTGAAAATGGAATCACACAAAATTTCTCTGCTGTACGCACGCCTCAACAGAATGGTGTAGTTGAACGTCGCAATCGCACCCTGGTAGAAACAGCCAGAACTATGCTTGCAGCCTCTGGTCTTCCCATTCATTTCTGGGTAGAAGCCGTAGCCACTCTTTGTTTCACTCAAAATCGTTCCATAATTGTCAAGAGGCATCTCAAAACCTCTTATGAGCTTATCAACAAACGAAAACCCTCTGTCAAATTTTTCATATTTTTGGTTGCAGGTGTTTTATCTTAAATGACAGAGACAAACTTGGTAAATTTGATCCAAAGTCAGATGAAGCAAAATTCTTAGCATATTCGTTAAACTCTAGAGCCTATCGAGTTTTTAACTTACGTACTAAGAATGTTATGGAAAGCATTAACATTGATTTTGATGATCAGACCCAACTAACTTCTGAGTATTCTACTTCAGAACTTAAACTTAATACAGTGACTTCTGATTATCTTTCAGGCTCCAGAGAATCCGAGATCGATGCCATTTTTCAAGATTTTCTAGGCGAAGAAATATTTTCAGAACAAATTCCTCGTACCCCATCCTTAAGTATTCCTGAAGTTCTTCACACCTCTAGAATAACCCTATCTGGTCCTACTGTCTCTGCAGCAAGTTCCCCTGTCATCTCTGCTACAATCTCATCACATGCCAGTCCAGAAGTTACTCCAGTATCTTCATCTGAAGCTACTTCTGTATCTTCATCTGAGGGGGAGATTTCAGTCACCAATGATTCAGATTCAACAATTCCAGATGAGGTTATTCAATCTTCTGAAACAGAAATAGAAGTTCTGGCTCAACACGTACCACAGACAAGGATGACAAGATGGACTAAATCACACACTCCAGATCTCATCATTGGTAATCCATCTGAGGGTATTAAGACAAGATCAGCTACTGCTAATGAAGCATTCTATGTCAACTTTCTTAGCATGATCGAACCAAAACATGTTCATGAAGCCTTGATAGAACCAAGTTGGGTAGAAGCTATGCAAGAAGAATTACTTCAATTTCAACGTAACAAGGTGTGGAACTTTGTACCTTTACCAAAAGGAAAAGTTGCTATTGGTACTAAGTGGGTGTTCAGAAATAAGAAGGACGAAGATGGAATAGTGATCAGAAATAAGGCTCTTCTGGTGGCTAAGGGATACTGTCAAGAAGAAGGCATTGACTATGACGAAACATTTGCTCCTGTTGCAAGACTTGAAGCCATAAGACTATTTCTGGCTTTCTCTGCATCCAAAAACTTTAAAGTATAACAAATGGATGTTAAATGTGCATTTCTGAATGGTTATCTCAAAGAAGAGGTGTACGTTGAACAACCTGCTGGTTTTAAAGATGCAAGACATCCAGAATACGTCTTTCTTCTCGACAAAGCTTTATATGGTTTAAAGCAAGCTCCCAGAGCCTGGAATGAACGATTATCCAAATTTTTGATCAGCAAAGGTTATGAGAAAGGTAAGATTGATGCCACACTGTTCATCAAAAGAGGCAAAGGTATGTTAACTATTGTTCAAATTTATGTGGATGACATCATATTTGGCTCTACTCATCAAACTGAAGTAGATTTGTTTTCTGCATTGATGGAAAAGGAATTTGAAATGCGTATGATGGGAGAACTAACCTTTTTTCTCGGACTCCAGGTTAAATAAAATACCGATGGTATCTTTATTAATCAAGCCAAGTATGTTTCTGACATGCTAAAGACATTTCATTTTCAAAATTCATCACCTATGAAAACACCTATCTCTCCTAGTATGAAACTAGGTCCTGATTCTTCTAGGAAATCAGTAGATGTCACGAGCTACAGAGGTATGATAGGTTCTCTTCTGTATTTAACTGCTAGTAGACCTGATATTATGTTTTCCACCTGTCTTTGTGCTCGATATCAAGCAAATCCAAAAGAATCCCATTTGGCCGCTGTCAAAAGAATCTTTAGATACTTAAAGGGAACTCGTTCATTGGGTCTCTGGTATCCTAAAAATTCTAGGTTTGATTTAATGGCATATACAGATTATGATCATCCAGGATGTAAGCTGGATAGAAAAAGTACCTCTGGTAGCTGTCAACTTTTGGGAAATAGACTTATCAACTGGACATCCAAGAAACAAAATTGTGTCTCAACATCTACTGCAGAGGCTGAATATGTTGCTGCTGCTAGTTGCTGTTCACAAGTTATTTGGATGACGACTCAACTCAGAGACTATGGACTGATATACGATAAGATTCCGATCCTATGTGATTCAGAGAGTGCCATTGACATTACTGAGAACCTAGTTCAGCACTCTAAAACAAAGCATATTGATGTCAGGTATCATTTTATCAAAGATCACGTAAAGAAGGGCACAATAGAAATGTATTTTGTCTCTACTGATTACCAACTGGCTGATATTTTTACAAAAGCTCTAGATGAGAAGCGTTTTAATTTTTTAATCAACAAGTTGGGGATGATAAACATGTAAATCTTATTTTTCATAATCTCAGAGCTGATCAGAGACCTCTGATCGCTTCTGATGGTTTTATCCAGAAACATTCAGGAGTCTCTGACCATCTCTGTTTCTTGAGCTTTTTTATTCTTTTATATCCAAGCGACAACAGAAAGGAATCATCTCTTGAAAAGCAAAGGGGGAGAATGATACAACTTCTGAGGGGGAGCTCCGAGCTTGTTTCCAGGAGAAGAAAACTAAGTCTAACATCTGTTAGCTGTCTTCTGAACACTCTTTCTTTAAAAAATTTGTTTACATCTGCTTCTTCTAACTAACTCTTGCCGTCAAGGTTATTCAGAATTTTCAGATTTAACTTCATTTTTTTTTGAAAAAATTGTTCTTTTGACATTTATGGGTCAAATTTTTTCCATTGTTTGTTGACTTATTTTTCTTCTGAAACTTTTAAATATCAATAAGTATATTTTAATTAACTCTTGCTTTCAAGGTTACTTTAAAATTTTCTTATTATTTCTTAATTATTAGGAAACATCTGTCAATAAATATTAAACTTTCATTTGTATCAAAACTGCTTTATCTATCCAAATGTCTGATTTTAAATTCGTTAAAATGATTTAATCTTAAAAATTGGTTTAATCAATTAAAATGATTATTTTTCTTTATTCAATACTATTTTTTCTTAATAATTTCTTTTTTTTAGGATACTCAAGCGGTTTAACTTAAATAAAACTTTCAGTGACTCATCAAACCTATGCTAAGTCATCATTTACATGATTTTCTGCTTTACACGTGTCTTTCATCGTGTGACTGCATGACTACACGCCCGCGTGATTACATCAGCATAACTGAGTCGTTTTTCCTTTTCCCCAAATTAAAAAAAACCTCTTCTCATTCCACATTACACCCAAACTCTCTCTCATATATAAACCCCAAATACAGTACTTCATCTTCTTCCTCGCAAAATCTACAGTGCTTGCTATCCTGCTTTCAAATTCTCTCAAGCATTTCTAATCATCCATCAATGGCTTCCATACTTGGTCTTACAAATCCAAATGATGACGAAGGTCGTCTTGTTGAATCCACGGCAGATGGTGCTCCAATTGTCAAACTGCCTTTGAAGGCAAACAATGTGCAGGTTCTCCTCGATCCCAACACATATCTTCTCGACTTCAGAATCCTGGTTGAATATCTTCAACAACATCAACTAAACCGTGCCCTAACCTTGGCCAATCCAAATGTTCCTGAGCTGTATGTCCAAGAGGTATGGCAGTCTGTCCCTGTTCACCTACCCAGCGATTGGTGCTCTTAAAGCTCCTCTGCTTCAACCATTTTGCGAGATAACATCCATGAACTCCCATAAACCAACTATCGATGTCAACGGCTACTCATCTCCAAGGGAACTCTCCAGGTATATGCTCGATCTTATTCCTTCCTCCTCTCTCTATCTCTTATCTTATAAACGCTCTATGGTATTCTCAGAATAGAGAATACCTACCCCATAGCACTTGGAGCCAAATGTAGGAAGTGAGGGGTCATGTGAGGCTGAGTTTGAAAAGAATCAGAGTGCACAACCGAGTGTTTCTACCCATGCCGACCTCTTAATGCAACAGGTTACTGAAGATGTCCATAGAGACACATATGAGCGAAACTCTCCTTCTTTCCAAAGGGATACCACATTTGCTGAGGTAGATGCCAACACATCTACTCTCATTGAACAAGGACCACCCAGTCCAAACCACCGAGAAACCATCCGATCAGAGGATATTTCTCAATCTTCTGCATCACGCACTACCGGGGAAACCGAATCCTCTTCATCATTCTCTCAAAAGAATGATGATGATAATATAAGAGTTCATTCGCCCCAGAACTCGCCACAATCCACACCAAATGTTGATGTCTTTGTGACCAACAATGTCATAGGAACCTCAGAAGATAAGTCCATATCTTCTGATATTTTAGAAGCTGAGGAAATCCCATCAGAGGGGTTACAGCAACAGGACACACCACTTACCGGAGTGTTTACACCTCATCAAGGTAAGCACATTGTCTTCAGCACCTCATCCTCTGATGATGAGGACTCTGTTGAGACAATCCGAACAACCGAAGAGGTGCCTGTTAATAACAGCCCTCGAAGACAGGTTGGAAGTCCGTCCACACTATACGTGAGATCTGTGGAAGAGGGCATCTCTAAGGGCGAGAGTAAAGGGGCTCCATGTATTGGAGATACACCGGTTACACATTCTGAGTTCGTCACCAATGCAGCGTTTCAGGCATTTGGTGATAAACTTTAGAGATCTGTGGAAGATCTAAAATTATCCCTGGATTCTCACAATGCCATTCTTCTTGCAATTCAAATTGAACAAACTCAGCATGCTCGAACTCTAGAGGCACTCAGAGAGCTTATCTCTACAAATGCATAAGCTCATCGATCACAGGCTTCTGATCATTTTTCTTCTCTGCACAAAGGCATCCAGGCCAACTCTGACGCTATCTTTTTTATTCCTGATGAAATTCCAACTCCAGAGGACACCATCTCTGTTGACGAATATGGCTCCTTAGTGGCAGATCTTCAGAAGATCATTAAGGCTGTCCAACCCTCAGAAGACACTTCTGGATCATCCCTGGTAAAGAAGTCCGACATGACTGTCTTTCAGAAAGCCATGCTCGAAAGAATTAATACTCTCACTTCCATGTATGTCTCAAAAACCACTGCCAGCACTTCAAATGTGGATCAGAAGCTCACTATCCACAAGCTCACTTCTCTTGAGTCCTCTATTTCTCAATTATCTTTAATGGTAAGCTCTTTCTCTGCTACATTCGCTGCTAAACAGAATGCTAAGGAAGAGAGGGCATGCAAAAAGTCTGAACTCGAAAGAAAAATATCTGAGGATCAGGATCCTGATTCTCAGAAGGGGGAGAAAATGCCAGAATCCAAGAAAGCTAAGACTGCTATGGGCACTGATACTTCTTCTCAAGATAAAGGAAAAGCTTCTACCTCATCTCCATCTGCACCTCCACCTTCAAAACAAACACCTCTAACTCCAAGACCTCTGGCCACACATTCCGGCACTCTTCCTAAGGATCCAGAGATGGCCCAATTTTTTTGGATGTCATTGGCAATAACAGAAGTGTTGCCTACCCTCCAGATGTTGAAGCAGAACTTCTCAAAGCTAAGATTGCCAAGGCTAAAGCTGAAGCTTCAAAAGCTAAAGTTGAAGCCTTAAATAAAAGAAGAGAAGAAGAAAGAAAAGAAGCCGAACTCCATGCAAGAACTGAAGCTGAAAGGGCCTTTGCAGAAAAAGCAAGAGCACAAGCAGAAATGGAAAAGGAAAAAGCTGAAAAAGCAACTGTTGAAGTATCATCAAGTCGAGCAGCTGAAAATAGAGAAAAACTGCAGAGACTTGGAAGAATTGATCTTCTAATTCTGGAAGTAACAAAAAGATACATGTATGCTCCTACAGATCAAAAGATCTATCTTATGCTGCCTAACTTCTCAAATGGCTACAATGTTAGTGAGGCTGAAAAAGATAAATTCATGAGTCACAGGCAATCCAGAAAGGATGTCTACACAATAGTGCCAATCAAGAGAGTTTCTGCCATCAAGCATGCTCCATTTGAACAGACAGAGATTTGGTATACCGTATATGAAGTAATGAGAGAAGACAATAAGACTTATTACTTCTGCGATAATGATTTACTGTCTATCTTTCCCTTTGATCTCATTTTTCTGGAAAATTTCATGAAGATTCAGATGACCAAAAGAAGTGATAACCAAGATCAAGTTGCATACTCTCGGATCATTCAATGCATGAAGTCCCTCATCAGATACAAAAGACAAGTAGATTTTCAAATTGGGATCAATTACAATGTTGATAATCTACCAATCTCTGCTCTTAATGAAGACTTAGAAGGTATCAATTATCTAAAAATCGGCAGAGTATTGATTAAACCAGAAGAAGGGGTCATCTTCAAAAGACTAGATAGAAGGAGTTTCTTCAGGATCAAAGAAGCACACAAGTATTCATCAGAAGTTGTATACATTGCAAAATGTTAGATCTCTGTTGATATCAACAACTATGATCCTGAAGTAACTGAGAGGATGGTGAAAAGACTTGATGGTCTCTTAAAGCTCAGAGGAATCATCGACAAAATCTCAAAGATCATTTCATAGTTGATTCACTCTAAGATAGACAAAACAAGGATCATATTCCACAACTCTGGTTTCATACTTAGGAGAAGATTGTTAGACCTAAGAAGTATGAACCATAGGATGGAAGTATGATATGATGTGGCACACTCTTACCTCATGCATCTCCGATTACAACTGAATTATGTTATACGCTCCTACCTGATGACGTGTCAGTTTGTAACTGGTTAGATTGTTGACTTTATATTCATTGTAATAGTATAAATAGATCAAGCTTTTGAATGTAAAGTTGTCGATTAGAAAACATACTTTTGGAGATCATATTGTGCCTTTTATTCCTATATTTTGTAATCGATCTTCAAGGTTATCAATACAATCTCAGTCTGTTCTTCATCTCTTATTACTTACTGTTTGTTGGATAATTACTGTTGTTAATTGATTTGAATTGCTTCCGCTTATACTTTGATTCTCAAATCTCTCAATTAACTATTTAGGAAGGGATCTGGGTTCCAACGCATTTAGAGCTTGGGCTGTTCTGTTTTTCTTCATTTTCGCATCACTGTAGATCCCAGATTAACAAGCACAATGATATATAAACGTAATATAATAAAAGCAATACGAACAAATAGGATTTTATTGAATACCGTAGACGTATATCTCTTGATGTATGTATCGATTACAAAGAAAGTATAATCTGAATCAGCTCTATGATAATCGACTCCTTCTAATAAATACCTGGACTCCTATTTATATTGAAAGGTCAATTCTAATTAAGGAAGGAAAGAGTTTAAGGAATTATAAACTTCCTTTTACATTTAAGCATATCCATTCCTTATTTTGTCACAATAAAATAGTAGCCCTAACAACCACCTTCCAGTATGTTTTCCAATTGATCCCATAGTTCCTTGGCACTATCACAAGAGTCCATAGATTGAAATGTATCATTCACAATAGCCATGATTAATAGACTTTTAGCTTTTCTGGACAGTTCAACCTTAGCTTTCTCTGGATCCGTCCAATTATCCGTTGATTTTGGAATACTCCTAGCAGGGACTTCATCACTAACTGCTGTAGCAGGAACCCTTGGGATAGTTGTCATTGGAACGAATAGACCGTTTTGAACAATAGGATATAGATCAGCATCTAATCCTTCAAAGAAGTTGATCATTCGGATTTTCCATTGTGGATATTCATCACGTATTAGAGTAGGAGGTTTAGTCAAAGAACCAGAGTTGTATACAGCGTTCAGATTTGAATTAGCCATATTACCAGAAACAGAGATTTTGAAGATTAATGAAGATTTGATTGAAATTTGAATCAAATTAATTCCAAAATGATCAAAATGAGTTAACAATATTACCAATCACAGGTTTAAGCAAAAATTACCACAGATTTAGAGAGGATTGTAACGAATTTTAACAAAATCTCGTAAAACATGGTAGAATGAAGAATAGGAGCTTAAAACTGAAAAATATTGTAAAATAGTAACGGGATTTCTCCAAATGGAAGAGATCTAATAATCAAAAGATTGATTATTAGGCTCTGATACCAATTGTTGGAACCCAGATCCCTTTCTATCAAGTAATCAATAGATCAAAAGTGTAAATATGAGCGGAAGCAAGAAGATCTAAGATTAACAGTACGATTAGTAAGAACAAAATAGGAAGAACAATCGTAATTGATATTTGATGATTCACAACAATGTGCACAAAACAATAGCTCTCTATTTCGTATTCGTCAATCGATACAATTACAATCTGTAAAAGAACTATTTATAAGAATACAATCAATGAAAGTCAACTACATAGCCTATTACAATGAGACACGTAAGCAAGGAAGTAACAAACTGAGAGGCACACGGAGGGTGTGCTTGCCACGTTATCTGATGCATATTTGTTGCTCAATTCTGTTTCATAATTCACCAAAATGAGGTCTAACATTAACATCAATTTTGATGATCAAACTCAATTAACTTCTGAGTATTCTACTTCTGAACTTAAACTTAACACCGTAACTTCTGAATATCTTTCAGGAACTAGAGAATCTGAAATAGATGCTATTTTTCAAGATTTTATGGGCGAAGAGATACTTCCAAAACCAAGTCCAATCCTCAAATCTCCGAGTATTCCTGAAGTTCTTCAAGCTTCTGGAATTACACTTTCTGGTCCTAAATCTCCTGCTGAGAGCACTTCAGCACCTTCTATCATTCCTGATTTATCAAGTGAATGTCCAGAAGTTACTCATATGCCTTCTGTTTCTGAATCTCTTCTAGCAGAAATTCCATCCTCTGAAACAGAAGTACATGCTCAACCAGTAACACAAACTCGGATGACAAAATGGACCTAGTCTCATACTCCAGACCTCATCATTGGCAATCCCTCTGAAGGTGTTAAGACAAGATCTGCTACTGCAAATGAAGCATTCTTTGTAAATTTTCTTAGTATGATCGAACCAAAACATGTTCATGAAGCTTTACAAGAACCTAGTTGGGTATCAGATATGGAAGAAGAATTTCTACAATTTGAATGAAACAAAGTCTGGAACCTCGTTCCTCTGCCAAAGAACAAAGTAGCTATTGGAACTAAGTGGGTTTTCAAAAACAAGAAAGATGAAGATGGCATCGTAATCAAAAATAAAGCTCGACTGGTTGCTAAGGGGTATTGCCAAGAAAAAGGAATCGATTACGATGAAACCTTTGCCCCTGTAGCAAGACTTGAGGCGATACGACTATTTCTGGCTTTCTCTGCTTACAAGAGCTTTAAAGTCTATCAAATGGATGTTAAATGTGCATTTCTGAATGGATATCTCAAGGTAGAAGTGTATGTTGAACAACCTGCTAGATTTAAAGATTCTAAACATCCAGAACATGTCTATCTACTTGACAAAGCTTTATATGGTCTAAAACAAGCACCTAGAGCATGGTACGAACGTCTATCCACATTTCTGATCAGTAAAGGCTATGAGAAAGGTAAAATCGACACTACTATGTTCATCAAAAGAGGCAAAGGTATGCTAACTGTTGTTCAAATTTATGTGGATGACATAATCTTTGGTTCTAGTCATCAATCAGAAGTTGATCTGTTTTCTAAGTTAATGGAACAAGAATTTGAAATGAGTATGATGGGAGAACTAACATTCTTTCTAGGACTCCAGGTTAAACAACATGCCTCTGGCATTTTCATAAATCAAGCAAAGTATATTTCTGATATGCTTAAGAAATTTCATCTTCAAAATTCCTCTCCAATGAAAACTCCTATCTCTACTAGCAAGAAACTAGGCCCTGATCCTTCTGGGAACTCAGTGGATGTTACAGGTTATCGAGGTATGATCGGATCACTTCTGTATTTGACTGCTAGTAGACCAGATATTATGTTTGCCACTTGCCTCTGTGCTCTCTATCAAGCGAATCCCAAAGAATCTCATCCGGCTGCTGTTAAACGAATTTTTCGATATCTCAAGGGATCTCCATCACTTGGTCTCTGGTATCCAAAAAATTCTGAATTTGATTTAATGGCACATGCAGATTCTGATCATTCAGGTTGGAAATTGGATCGCAAAAGTACATCTGGAAGCTGTCAACTTCTGGGTAACAGACTTATAAGTTGGACTTCTAAGAAGTAGAACTGTGTGTCAACATCCACAGCAGAAGCTGAGTATGTTGCTGCTGCCAGTTGCTGTTCACAAGTTATCTGCATGAAAACTCAACTCAGAGACTATGGCTTAATATACGAAAAAATTCCAAACCTGTACTCAGAGAGTGCCATTGCCATTACTGAAAATCCAGTTCAGCACTCCAAAAAAAAGCACATTGATGTCAGGTATCATTTCATCAAAGATCATGTAAAGAAAGGCACAATCGAGATGTATTATGTCTCTACTGACTTTCAGCTTGCTGATATCTTCACGAAAGCTCTGGATGAAACTCGTTTTAATTTCATAGTAAGCAAGTTGGGCATGTTAAATATGTAATTTTACTCAATTCTTTGATTCTCTTAGAATTTTGTCAAATTATTTATTTATGTCTCAGAAAAGGCAAGAAGTCTCTGGTTGCTTCTACAGGTCTCTCAGAGGCACACTGAACCCTCTGGACACCTCTGTACCTCTTATTACATTGTTTGATCCATGTTTTCATAGAAAAGGTGCAACTCTTACACTTGCGAGGGGGAGCACATCTTACATGCTCGAGGGGGAATGCAATCTTCAAGGGGAGCATTTTTTTAAAGAAAAAGGGCAGAACATAATGCAATTTTTGAGGGGGAGCACATCTTACATGCTCGAGGGGGAGTGTACAAAGAATAACTTCTGCTAGATGTCTTCTGAACCTCTCTTTAACAATTTTCTTTGAATTTGTTTCTTCTGATTAACTCTTGCCGTCAACTTAAATTATTTTGAAAATAAGTTCTTTGATATTTTTTTGGTCAAAATTCCTTTCTATGACCAGTTATTCTTTACCTATGTATTTTTTTCTAAATTTTCTTTAATAAGCTTGTTTTATTTAACTCTTGCCTTCAAGGTTAACTAAAATTTTCTTATTATTTTTAATTTTTTACATAAATATCTGGTTTCGAATTCAAAAACATTCATTTGGAACAAACAGCTTTCTATCCAAATGTCTGATTTTAATAATTTTAAAAGGAATTAATTACTCTAAAATCATTCTTTTATCAACAGATTATACGTTTTTTTAAATAATGATTTTCTTTTAATTAATTTCCTTTTAATATTATTTTTAAGGACGGAACACTCAATCGTTTTTAAGCGCCAAATCCTTTCACTTATCAGTTCTCCTTTACACGTGTCCTGCATCGTCCCCAAATTAAAACCCTTCCCATTCAAAAATCACTCAAGTACTCTCTCTCTTTCTCTCTCTCTCTCTCTCTCTCTCATATAAACCTCGATTTAGAACTTTACGAGTACTGTGCTTCATCCTCTTCCTCAAAAATCCTCAAATTTCCTAATCGGTGTTTGCTTCTCATCAAGCTTTTTTCATCAATGGCGTCTCCAGTTGCAAACCCTAATCCCCAACTTGATGATGGCAACTTGGTCACCTCCATAGCTGATAGTGCTCCTGTTATGAAGCTACCATTGAAATCGAACAATGTTCAGGTTCTTCTTGATCCTAATAATTATCTCTCTGATTTCAGGATCATGATTGAATTCCTGCAAAACCATTCCTTGAACCGAGCCCTAACCCTAACAAACCCGAACGTTACTGAAATTTATGTACAACAAGTCTGGCAAACTATGTTTATCAAGGATGAAAATACCTTAATTGGAGTCTTTGGTCACCCCACCGAATCTGAATCTGCAGTCCAAATCCCAATCACTCCCAGGAAAATAGCCAAGTATTTCCACCTTCCTCAACCATTCATTGAAGCTGAAGGTCAAACAATTCCCAACCCTGACCTAGAACCTAATCCCACACCAGAAGCTCTTTTGGCTTTTATTTGCTTCTTAGGTTACAATGAACATATCCATAGGCTTTCTAAGTTCAAACGCAAGCAGCTACCCCCAATGTGGAACGTACTTGTCTCAATCCTAAATAAAAGCCTTACCTGCAAAATCGGGTCTCTCGATCAAGCCAGTAAGAACATTCTCACAATCATGTATGGGATGTTCTTAATAGACCTCTGGCTACACAAGCCTAATCTTCCAGGAAATGGAGGCTGCAGTTCAAACCAAGAATTCTCTCCAGAGCCAAGGGAAACCATTACCTTCATTGGTGTTCCCACGATTTTTATCACTCTTCACCTTCCCAGCAATTGGTGCACTGAAAGCTCCTCTGTTACAGCCTTTCTGCAAAATAGCCTCGATGAGCTCTCACAAGCCAACCATCGACATCAATGGTTATCCTGCTGCCAGAGAACTTTCCAGGTACATGCTTGACCTTATCCCGTCAACCTCTCTTACTCTTATTTCTTATAGACGCTCTATGGTATTCTCAGAACAGAGAGTATCTACCCCAAAGTAGTTAGAGCCCAGATTAGAAGTGAGGGGTCCAATGAGACTGAGTCTGAAAAGAATTCGAGTGCAGACCAGAGAGTTTCTACCAATCCCGACCTCTTAATACAAGAGGGTACAGAAGATGTCCATAGAGACACATTTGAGCGATTCTCTCCAAGATCCCCAAGGGTTCCCACATCTCCTGAGGTAGATGTCAACACATCTACACTCATTGAAATTCTTTGTTCCTCTGCATCACGCACATCCGGGGAATCCACATCATCATCATCATCCTCTCAAAAGGGTGATGATGAAACTATAAGAGTTCAGTCGCCCCAGAACTCGCACCTCCTACAAAAAATGTTGATGTCTTCATGACCAACGATGTTATAGGACAACCAGAAGGTACGTCTATCCCCTCTGTTAGTATAGATGCTGATGAAATCCCATCAGAGGGGTTACAGCCACAGGATGCACCACTTACCGGGGTCTTTACCCTTCCTAAAGGTAAGCACATTGTATTTAGCTCCCCATCCTCTGATGATCGGGATAACGCTAAACCTTTTCGAACAACCGAAGAGGTGTCTGTGAATAACAGCCCTCGACGACAAGCTTGGAAGTCCCTCCACACCCAATGTCGAAACAGGTGTGAATGAGGGCCTCTCGGAACGCGAGAGACAAGGTGCTCCATTCGTTGGAGATGCACCGGTTACCCATTCTGAATTTTTCACCACTGCAGCGTTCAAGGCTTTTGGTGATCAAATTCAGAGATTTATGGAGGATCTAAAAACATCCTTTGTTTCCCAACAACAAACTTTGTCAGCCATACAAGATCATCAAGTATCTCAAAATCAGACTTTGGAAGACATCAAAAAGCTTCTCTCTGATAATGCAGCAGCTCAACAGAACTCTGCAAAAGCTCACTTCCAGGCTCTGGACACTGGCATTAAATCAAATGCAGAGGCTATCTTCAATCTACCTTCCGAAATACCTACTCCAGAGGTCACTATCTCTGCTGATGAATATGGGTCATTTGTTGCTGACATCCACAAGCTTATCACTGCTGTCTTTCCTTCAGAGGATGTAACTGCCTCTGCCTCCTTACTGGTCAAAAAGTCGGATATGGCACAATTTCAGAAAGCCATTATTAACCGAATCAACTCTCTGACCTACAAGTATGCCTCCAAAACTAACTCAAGCAACTCTCACATGGATCAGAAGCTCACTACTTTGGAAAACACCATATCCCAGCTCTCTTCTCTGGTAAGCGCCTTATCCTCCTCATTTGAAGAAAGAAAGAAAGCTAAAGAAGCCCGAGCGTGCAAGAAGGCTGAACTCAAGCGTAAAAGATCTAAGGATCAGGATCCTGATTCTCAGAAAGGGAAGAACATGGAAAATATCAAGAAGATGAAAACAGAAATGGATCAGAAGGTGAATCAAGAGAAAGGTAAAGCATCATCCTCCTCCCCTTCCGCACCTCCTCCTCCTAAGCAAACTCCATTAACGCCTACTCCTCTGGCCACTCATCGAGGTCCCCTGCCTAAAGATCCAGAGATTGCTAAATTCATACTAGAGGTAATAGGGAATACCAAAACGCAATCTTCTCAACAAACCAGAGCAGAGGCAGCTAAAGGAGAAGCTGCTAGAGCAAAAGCAACTGAAGCAGAAATTGCCAGGGCTGAAGCTAAGAAAACTGAAGAAGCCAGAACTAAAGCTGCCAAAGCAGAAGAAGAAGCCAGAGCTAAAGCAGCCAGAGCTGAAGCAGCAAGAACAGAAGAAGAGAATAAACTAAGGTCTGAAGCTGAAAAAGCTAAGGAAGAAGCTCGGAAAGCTAAAGCAGAAGCCGAGAAAGCCATGGCTCAGGCATAAAAAGAAAGAAAAGAAGCCGAAATTGCCAAAGAAGCTGTTGAAAGGGCTCGTGAAAATTTTGAAGAAGCAAAAAGGAAAGAATCTGCAAAATTCAAAGCTGCAAATGAAGAAAAAATGCAGAAGTTGGGAAGACTTAAGCTACCCAACTTAGAAATCAAGAATAAGCATATGTATGCTCCTTTGGATCAGAAGATATATCTGATGATGCCAAATTTCTCAAATGATTATCAAGTTAGTGATAAAATCAAAGAAAAGTTTATTACTCACAGGCAATCAAGAAAGGAGGCTTATTCCATAATTCCAATCAAGACCATTTCCGTCAGGCATACTCAATTCGAACAAACTCCAATTTGGTACACAATTTATAAGGTTGTCAGAGAAGATAACAAGTCATCATATTTCTGTGACAACGATCTATTGTCAATAAATCCCTCTGATCTGCTTACTCTGGAGAAATTTATGAAGACTCAGATGAATGTATGAAGTCTTTCATTCGATACAGAAGGCAAGTAGACTTCCAAACGGGTTTGAACTACAAAGTTGATAACTTGTGTATCGGTGCACCAAATGAAGATTTGGAGGGTATTAATGCTCAAAGGATTGGAAAAGTAATAACCAAACCAGAAGTTGGGGTTGTGTTCAGAAGGCCTAACAGAAAAAGCTTCTTCAGAATTAAAGATGCTCACAGATACTCTACAGAAGTTGTCTACATTAGAAAATGTTTTGCTTCTGTAGCAGTTGACAATCAAGATGCAGAAATCAGAGACAAAATCGAAAAGAGACTTGACAAACTTATGAAGCACAGAGAAATTACAAATGCTATCTACAAAGTCATTTCTCAAACAGCTCCCTTCTGATACAATCACAATCAACTATTATGCCTTTAGCAGAACAGCGAAGTTACACGTGCAGCATTCTGTTTTTCATACTTAGGGGGAGATTGTTAGACCTCAATTTTGATGAAGTATGAAACAGAATTAAGTAACTACTGCGAATTAGATGACGTGGCAAGCACAACCTCCGTGTGTATCTTAGTTTGTTACTTCCTTGCTTACATGTCTCATTGTAATAGGCCAAGTAGTTGACTTTCATTGTTGTATTCATATAAATAGCTCTTTCACAGATTGTAAAAGTGTCGATTGAAAATACAAAATAGAGAGTTATTGTTTTGTGCACACTGTTGTCAATTATAAAAGCGCAATTCAATATCAATTACGATTGTTTTTCATATTTGTTCTTACTAATCTTACTGTTAATCTTAGATCTACTTGCTTCCGCTCATATTTACATATTTGATCTATTGATTACTTGATAGAAAGGGATCTGGGTTCCAACACTCTGCCCACTGAAAAAGCAACTGCAATATGCTATAACTGTCAACGAAAGGGTCACTTTGCTAGCGAATGTAGATTTAAGAAAGTAGCTGCTCCCACCACCTCTCAGAACTCTGATAAAAAGGAAAAGTACTTTATATTAAAAAATAAGTACAGAGATCTGAAAAAGAACCAGCAAAATGGCAAACGTCTAATTGCTGAAGAAGTTGACTAGGATCAAGAAGAAGATTGGGCCAAAACATCTGATGAATCAGGCTCCGATGAAGAAGATCTTGCCTTCCTCTATCTAATGGCATGAATTGAAGAAGCTTAAGAAGTCTCTGAAACTTCCAGCTCTGAGTCTCCTTCAACTCAGGTAAATATTCTTATAAACACCTCTATACCTGAAAGTGATGACTTGTCCGCTCTCGATGCTATGACCTTTGATTTTTACAATGCTCTGAATGGAAAAATTAAAGCTGAACAAATTAATATTGATCTTTCTGAACAATTGAAAAATTGTCATTTAAAAATCAAAGAACTAACAAAGATTGAAGATTCCCTAAAAGATCAAGTCTTTGTAAATCAGACAATTAGCATTGAGAGACAACAAGCCATCTCTAAAAAGGAAATGGTCATCGCTGATCTTAAGGCTGAAAAGGCTACCATCGAAGGATGGTGCAAGGCCTCTGATAAAGTTAGCGAGATCATCAAATCTAAAATTCCTTTGAAAGTCAAAATTGGGTTAGGTTATAACCCTGATAAAGAAGAATCAGAGAATAATCGTTCCATGTTGAAATTCGGAATGTTCGTCTCGTCTATCCCTGATCCTTCTTCATCTGAAACTTTGACTATTCTTAAATCTGATGATTCTAAGAAAATGATCAAGAACAAAGTTCATGACCACGTTCCTAAAATAAAAAAACTTTCAGAAACAGAGAAATAATTCCTCTGTTCCTTCAATAAGTCATCCTAAAGCTGGGAAGAAAATCCCTGGATATATTCAGCGATCAACTTCTAGAATTAAGATCGATCTTACACCTGTCCCTGAAAACACTGTTATACCCCAAAGGACATTGGACAAAGGAATTTTAGGCTCTGCTCCTGATAACATCTCATCTAGCTCTCTGAAATCTTTCAATTCCCAACCTACTCACAAATATAGGAAATGCTATCACTGTGGTGAAAATACTCACATTGCCAGTAAATGTCCTAATGCTACTAAAGCTGAGAAATTAGCTCATGGAAATAAAGTAGCTCAAACTGACAAATCAGCGAGAGTGAAATCCACCAAGGTTGGGAAATCTACCAAGGTGAAGATATCCACTAAAGAAAATTCTTCAGCTAGTAGCTCTTCCGCCACTCCTTCCGCTAACACAGAAGGACCCATAGTAATATGGGTACCTATGAAATATTAATCCTTTTGTTGTATGCAGAGTGCCAAAGGTATCTGGTATCTTAATAGTGGATGCTCAAGGCACATGACTGGCAGAAAATCTCTGCTCTCTGAATACAAGGAAGAAGCTGGTCCCTCAGTGACCTTTGGTGGAAATGGCAAAGGATACACTAAAGGTTATGGAATTCTATCCAATAGAGCCACTTCATTCTCTCGAGTCGCTTACGTTGAAGGACTAAAGCAATCTATTGAGCGTTAGTCAGCTATGTGACAAAGACTTCAAAGTTCTATTTCTAAAGAATAGATGTACTGTCACTGAGTCTAATGACAAACTTGCTTTAACAGGCAAAAGAGTTGAAAATGTGTATGTCATTAATATGAATAGCTCCCACTCTGAAAACATGTGTTTTATCTCAAGAGCTTCCTCTGACATAAACTGGTTATGGCACAAGAGACTCTCTCATCTAAACTTTAAGACAATCAATGAATTGTCTCAAAAAGAACTTGTCAGGGATCTCCCAAATCATATCTTTGCAAAGGAATCTCTTTGCTCAGCATGTGAAAAGGGAGAATTGACAAAAGCCTCGTTCAAATCTAAACAAGTTTCTTCAGTGACCTCACCTCTTCAACTTCTCCATATGGATCTATTTGGACCTGTCAATGTTCAATCTCTGTCTGGGAAGAAGTACACTCTTGTGATAGTTGATGAATATTCCAGATACACATGGGTATTCTTTCTTTGATCCAAAAGTGAAACACCTGATGTTATTATACCTTTCATCAAAAGAATGGAGGTCCTTAATAATCTTATCGTTCGTTCCATGAGAAGTGATCATGGTACTGAGTTCAAAAACAGTACCTTGGTTAATTTCTTTGAAGAAAAAGGAATCACTCACGACTTCTCATCAGTGAGAACTCCTCAGCAGAATGGTGTTGCTGAAAGGAGAAATCGAACTACTATTGAAGCAACTCGCTCAATGCTCAGCTAATCGCATCTACCTACTCAATTCTGGGCTGAAGCAGTCAACACAGCTTGCTTTACTCAGAATCGATCCATTATAGTTAAGCGATTCAAGAAGACCTCCTATGAACTATTTCATGGAAGAAGACCCTCTCTAAAATATCTACACATCTTTGGATGTAAATGCCATATTCTGAATGACAGAGATCATTTAGGAAGGTTTGATCGTAAATGAACTTCCGGTCGCTGAAACGATCAACGACATCCCTGAAAGAGAGAAAATCGTTGAATCTATTGTTGATCAATCTCCTCAACCTCCAGCTCAGCGATGGACTCCAAATCATCCAATAAATCAAATTATTGGTGATCCAAAGGCAGGTATCAAGACTCGTAGAGGTACATGTAATATCTGTCTCTATGTTAACTTTATTTCTCTCTTTGAACCTAAGAAGATAGATCAAGCTATCTCTGATCCTAACTGGGTCTCTGCCATGTAAGAAGAACTAACTGAGTTTCGTAGAAACAAAGTTTGGAATCTTGTTCCTCGTCCCGGTGATAAAACTGTAATAGGAACCAAATGGGTTTTTCGAAACAAGCTGGATGAAAATGGCACTGTAATTCGCAATAAGGCTAGGCTTGTTGCTCAGGGATACTGACAGGAAGAAGGTATTGACTATGATGAGACGTTTGCACCTGTTGCTAGACTAGAAGCCATAAGACTCTTTTTAGCTTATGCTGCCCATAATACTTTAAAGTTTTTCACATGGATGTTAAAAGTGCTTTTCTAAATGGTAAACTCAGCGAGGAACTTTATGTTGAACAACCTCCTGGTTTCGCTGACCCAAACCATCCTGGTTATGTTTTTAAACTCCAAAAAGCTCTTTATGGGTTAAAACAAGCTCCTAGAGCTTGGTATGATACTCTCTCTAAATTCCTTCTTAAAGAAAAATTTGTTCGTGGAAACATTGACCAAACTCTATTTTTAAGAAAATATAAAGGTCATACAATTCTTGCTCAAATATATGTTGATGACATTATTTTTGGCTCCAAAAGACTGAAATTATGCACTCGTTTTGCAAACAGAATGAAGAAAGAATAGAAAATGAGTATGATGGGTGAACTAACATATTTTCAATCTGACAAAGGAATTTTCATTTGTCAAAGTAAATATGTTAAGGACATGTTGAACAAGTTTGATATGAATCAATGCTCAGCGATGAAAACCCCAATGGCACCTCCTCTGACATTGAATAAGGACACAAATGGGAAACATGTCAATATCACTGCTTATCGTGGGATGATTGGGTCTCTGCTATATCTTACAGCGAGTAGACCTGATATCATGTATTCTACATGTCTCTGTGCTCGGTATCAAGTCGCACCAAAGGAATCTCACTTAATCGTTGTAAAGCGAATCTTCAGATATCTGAAAGGAACTCCTAATCTGGGTCTATGGTATCCCAAAGGCTCAGGGTTCGATCTATTAGGTGGTAAGTTGATAAGTTGGACAAGTAAGAAGCAAAACTCTGTGTCTGCATCTACCGCTGAAGCTGAATATGTAGCCGCTGGTAGCTGTTGTGCTCAAATCCTCTGGATGAGAAATAAGCTAAGAGATTATGATCTCAAACTTTCTAAAATCCCTATTTATTGTGATAGCACTAGTGCTATTGCAATTGCAAATAACTCTACCATTCACTCAAAAACCAAGCATACTGAGATTCGATATCACTTTATCAAAGATCATGTGATGAATGGAGAAGTGGAACTTCATTTTGTTCCAACTGAATATCAGCTCGCTGATCTTTTCACCAAACCTCTTGATGAAGCTAGATTCAATCTACGCATCAGCGAACTTGGTATGTTAAACGTTGAATAAATCTCCATTCTCTGACCTCTGATTCAGCGATACTTGATCATTCTCACTCAGGTATGAGCTTCTAAGTCTTTACATTCTCAGAATATTTGTTTTCAGTGAATGTCTTAAAACTAAAAACCCATCACTGACAATCCTTCATTGTCTATTGATGAAGAATTTAAGGATAATGATTAACATTTTTTAAATGATAATCATTTTCAATATTTTTCAAATAAGAAAAGGACATGTCAGACCTTTATCTGACACACGACGGACCACGACGTTTCCTTTCCTACTCTTGTCTAGGAACGTGCGCTAGGTCATCATTACTTTTTCACAAAGCTAAGACCGTCGTTTAGCTATCCTTTCTCTCTCCTCATGCTATTTAAGCAACTCATTTCTTCATTTGATTCTTTACACGCTCCTTACTCTCTAAGCAAGAATTTTTCTTTGAATCTTCAAGCCCTCCTCAAGAACACCAAGAACACGCACTTGTGCGTTTTTCTTTGTTTTAACATTTAAGGTTGGATCTAACCCTATTATTTATTTAAAACTCAAATGTCGTTTATCACATCATTAACTTTATAACTTCTTATAAATTCAAATTCGATTTTAAGTCAAAATTAATGTGATAAAATTTATCTTTACCAAAAACCTGTTCTGGATTAGTCTTGAAACAGAAGACCATTTTAGGCATTTTCTTTGTTTTTTCTCCGTTTTCTAAAAATTGTAGTACTAACAAGTAGTTTGATCTTCGTTCATCAAAACACTTGTTTTTCTTCTACATTTTTTTTGTTAATCTTTATACCAAAAACCTTTTCTGGTTTATTACACTTGTATTAAACCATGATTTTCCTACTTGGTGTTCCCATCTTTGAAACAGACATGGCATCTTCAAGCAAGAACACTAAGGCTGCTGATCAAGTCGTCCTCACCAAAGCCCCTGTGTGCCAATTTGACTTGGAACAAGCTACTTTTAAGGCCTGAACTACCTCTCCCTAGTAGATATCCCTGGTGCACGATCTTACTTCAACGATGGTGCTACCTTCATCAAGGCTTGTCTTCTGATATATGCCTGTGTGCACAATCCAATGGGTATTACTGCGCATCTTCAGGCTCTCTGGTACACGGCTCACTTCACAACCCTCACCACTGATAATGGTAGGAAGCTCCCTGTAATCCGTTTCACTATCCCCTCTCTCGGTGACTTTGCTTTCACCTCAGGCTTTCTGAGGAATGCCCTCCATCTTCCCTCTAGGGGAAAGAACGAGTCTTGGGCCCCTGAGCCCACCAAGGAACAAATAGAGGACTTCTTGGACTCTATTGGTTATGTCTGGGAAAACCCTGAAGTCAAGATTGTGGGATCCAAGATGGAGAAGAAGCGTCTTCTTGGTTGCTGCAATACATCTTCACCTAAGTAATTCAGTGCTTGGGCTCCAAGTTTGGCTCACATGATCAAGCAAGCAAGCACTTCCAAGACCTTGGCTTTGCTCTCTGCACCAACTACAAGATGAACTATGCGGACTACATATTTAGCGATATGTATAACAAGGTCAAAGCTGCTGAGAGGAACCAATTCATTCCTTACCCCAGGTTCTTGGCAACCATTTTGGAGGTTGCCTTGAAGGGTGAATATCCAACGGTCGCCAATCAAAGCTTCTCGCTGGTAGGAAAGAAGTCTCTGGATATTGATGTCCATCCAGATGATGCTCCCTTCACTCCCTACATGCTGCAGCTCATCAAAGCAGCGAGACATGTGTCCATCTCACTCAACAACCCATTAGTGAGTATCCCTGACACCTCCTCTCCATCCAAACGAAAGGAACCAACCGATGGTCATAAAAAGACCATCGCTCAAAAGCCAACAACAAAGAAACCAAGGAAGGAAGTCTCTCAAAAGACTTCCCTTTCTGATTCGGACGAACTACCAATGTCCTCTGTAGCCACTGCCACGACAACGGTCTCTGAACCCGTTCCCGCTTCTTCAGCACTACCACCACCTTCAGCGACTACGGTCAATGAACGTGTTATAGCCAGCTCCGCTGAAGCTGGATCAGGTACTACATTCACAGCCTTCTCTTCTTCTTCTACCATATCTTCTTTGGTCCTCACACAAACAAATGATTTAGAGATAGTTGTCCCTATCTCTGATGATGTTGAATCGCATGTTGTCCAAACTTCAGTATTGTTTCGACAATCTGAACTTTGGAAGGCCATTACTACAGGACCTCAGCATGCCACTCACAGACATACTAAGACACAGGCTAGTGATCCACATGACACTACCTTAGTACACATTGTCCCTGAGAGTAATCCTCATGATACTCTCAAGGTAAATAACATGTCTTAACATCCTTCTTCTAATCCAGAGCTCTTCTTGGCTGCTCTGTCTATGTACTGCACCTCCTCTCTCCACACCAGCAACATCTGTCACTGTCTCCAAGGTCGCTACTGCTAGGGATGGCAACGGGGCGGGGAATACAATCCCCGGCCCCGGCCCCGGTTTCACTATCTCGGCCCCGGCCCCGGTCCCCGGCGGGTACGGAGAAATAAATCTCATCCCCGGTATTTTTTTGCTCATCCCAGGTCAATCCCCGGTTTATCCTCTGTTAAACAATATTTTTTTGAAAAAAGGATAAAAATAGCATTAAAAATATTTAATTTTTAGTTAATATACACATATGGGGACGGGGCGGGTTGGGGAATACATTACCCGCCCCCGCCCCCGGCCTCGGTTTTCAACATCTAGGGGATCCCCGGCCCCGGTACCCGTTTTAACGGGGAATCCCCGGCCCCGGTCGGGGCGGGTGAACCGGGTTCCCTAACGGGGCGGGGCAAATCACCATCCCTAGCTGCTACTGCTGCTACCCCCTCCAGTGCCACAAAGGGAAAATATCCTCAGCAACCGAAGACGGACGTTGAACTGCGCAAAATAAAGCAAGAGAAGTTTCTTCAAAGCTTCCTCCTTTTGCTATGGAGATTCCCAAAATCGTTCTTCCTAGCCCCATAATCCCTGCAATTGACTTTTTGGTCAATGAATGTGCTCAAACAAAGGCTAGGGTAGACAACCTTCAAACATCCGCTGAGTACATCTTCCAGACAATCGCTGGTACTCCAGGGATGAAGGCCACAATCAACAATGTCTACACTGACATTCAGGCACTCAAGGCCGACAACCTGGCTCATGGGCAAGCTATTGCTAGGTTGGAGAAAAAGATAGAAGCACAAGACCAAGTGCTTGAGTCTATTTAGAAAACTCAGTCCGACTTGATACAGGTGCTGACCAAGATGCAAGAAGCTGGCTCTTTTTTCACTGCTGCTGATCGGACTTCGTTGAACCAGGTCGTTCAGAACCAGACTTCGCACACCGATTCTTTGAGGGACATAGGGTCCAATGTGCGTACTCTGGTGGTGCATGTTCTCCCTGCTGACAACATCGAGGGGGAGAGATATGCCAAGGAAATCGCTGACGAGATCATCGGAGAGGCTAATGAAAGATTCCCTGATACTCCGATATCTCCCTACATTCGTCGAGACCCTCCTTCCTCTGTTGCTGAAAAGGAAGTCATTGAGGAATATGATGAGGAGGAAGAAGACGATGAGGAAGACAACGATGACATCCCTCACTATGGGGTAAATGATGATGATGATGATGATGATGACGTCCCTCCTGGTGCTCTCGAGCACTTTAAAAATAGTTGACCAGGCAACTTCATGCCTGAAATAATCTACAGGGAGCCCTTGGGGGACGGACCATCTTCTTCTCAGGATCCGTCCAGCCAATCAGGCAAAGGAAATCAGGTGGTAGATCTTGATGCCAGCATTCCAATATCTGAGGGGGAGACCACTGTAGAGGTAACTCTTCCCCTTATCTCTCATACTCCCATCTCTGAACCTCCAACCTATCCTTCTTTCTCTCCTCCAAATTTTGGTGTTGACCAACCTCTCTCTCCATCTCCCATTAACAGTGAGTCTAGTCCCCCAAAGGACTCTACTTTTTGGAAGGTACCTTCATCACAAGAGCAGTTCTTGTACATATCTGACTCTAACTCTGAAGATGAAGAAGGCCTCATTCCCAGACGCCGCACACAGAGACCCCTAATAAGCGAGCCTGAAGAGGAAGAAAGGCGAATAAACTTCTTAAAAGAACTCGAAGCCAAAAGAATAAAGATGCCCTCTGCTGAACCAGAATGTCCAATTCCTATCAGCGTGGTGGATGACTTCTATTTTCTATCAAAGGAGGAGAGAGCACAAGCATTTGAAGCTCAGAGAATAAGGGATGAAAAGATGAACAAACAGAGAGTGATCTAGAGCTTGCAAGAAGATTACTCAGGGAGGATGCTGCTAAAGACAAGGCGACTAAAGAGCAGATTGAAAAAATTCAAAGACTTGCTTAAGCTTTGGCACAAAGCGAACTGAATGAAGAAAATATGAGAGTGAATCCCATCCTCACTCAAGAGAAGATCCTCAATGCTCTAACCAATGAAGAACCAAGCCACAGAGAAAAAGAACTACGTTGGTGCACTGAAAGATTCAATTTTCGGAGGTCTGATTCAAAAATCATTCAAGCAACGATCGAAGGACGTCCTTCGAAAAGGTATGCACTGAAGGTATTTGTTCGAATGTACAGGCATACGAATGTTGAAAAATAAGAAGCCAAATTCTTAAAGTTCTATGGATACTCTGAATGGCTAGAAATCATAGATGCCATTCAGGGTTCCAAATCTACGTTTAAAGAAGTGGTAGAAAGAGCGTTCGATCAACTTCTTTAGAGGATGTCACAACATGTGCAAGTTCCACCTCTCCCTGAGCCTACAAGAAAGAGAAGATCAAAGGCTGAAGGAGGTTCATCTTCCAAAAGTGCTCATGAAACCAAATTCAACTATGAAAGCATTCTTGGCCATCTGGAAATTCCTAATGTCTCAATGTTAAACGTCTCCCTCCCTCAAGACATAAAATATGAAGAAAATGAAATCATCACCTACCCTGAACCAGGTATGATTTTCTTGGACAATGATGGTTTTCTAGGGCTCTTCAGAAACAAAGAAGTCAGCAAGGCTCCATCAACCTACATCAAGATCATGCATCACTACTGCTGGTCAGATGATTCACTGATGAATCGACAGAAGAGGCTCTATGAAAATGAAATGCGAAGAAGACATGAAAAGCTCTTTGTTTGATTGATAGTTTTTTTTTCCTTTGTATTACTCTTCAGTGTATTGTACTTCTCTCTACTTACAAATTTGTAATTTCATTGTTCATATAATGTCTTCAGATTATTAATGAAATTTCAAATGAAGTACTCTACTCCAACTGTGTATTGAAAAGATCCCTAGAAACAGTAAACGTGACAATGGACATAAGAGTTCTAACTTCTTTACATACCTCCATACTCACTGATATTTCTCTCTGAAATATAAATCAGTGAATGTACTTAAGGCCTCTACTTGTAAAAATTGTGCTTTCATGTCTTTATAAATGAAACTCAATGACTATTTTAGATTAGCTGAAAAAGATCTCACAGATTAGTACTTAGAATTTTTTACTTGATTATTTCCTAAGTCCCTACGAATCCCTTCAAGTAATTTTTTCATATTACTTAATCATAATCAAAGAGGGGGAGATTGTTGATCATAACTCCTCTCAGTGATTTGAATATGATTCCTCTGTTTACTTAAGTAAAATTCCATTTGTAAGCTTATGCTTAAATCAGCGATAGCATACGCTGAGTGTTATCAGGGATCGCTGAAATTCAGAAGCATCAAGTCTACCCCTGAAGATCTGAAGATCAACCATCACACCAAAAGAACATTCAGCGAAAGTCAGCTAATGATCTGAAGCGGTTCAGTGATAGCAATGATCATCTAAACCAGAGTGTGAAGTCTTGTTAAGCCTCAGCGATACTATGAAAGTTCATCCTTCCGATCAAGTGAAGCTTCTCAAACAAGATTATGATTGATCTTATCCTCGATGCACAAAAGTCAAACCTTATACTATGTCAGAGAAGGACGTAAGGATTGTCTCATACGTCCCCTTCATATCTGATATGGTACTGTTCACATATGGCCAAAAGCATGGTTACGTTCTGAACAAAGGACAAGCTTCCTATGGATGCTTGACACGTGACATATACCTTTTGTCTTGCATTAAATGCAAACGGGTATAAATAAAATGAAGATATCTTCTTCATCTTCATGAATGCTACTTTCTATTTCCTAAACCTCTGTCTCTTTTCTCTCTTATTTCTTTGTGCATCAATCTGTGTGATTTCTTAAGTTACAATAAAATAGGTTTATTTGTTCTAATTCCGCTTGTAACTGTAAATTTGTTTATTCAATATAAACTCATTTAAAAACAAAAATCTGTGTTTTGTATTCAACCCCCCCCCCTTCTACAAACTGTTTCCATATCCTTGAATTCTTGTAGATTCCTTTGGGACCAACAGTTTTTAAATTAGTTTATATAAATAAATAAATTTACAATTACAAGCGGAATTAGAACAAGTATTGAAACCTATTCTATTTTAACTAAGAAATCACAAAGGTGATGCACAAGGTGGGAAAGAAAAGCAGCAGAGGATTGAGGAGTGAGAAAGTTGCATACATGCATAAGAATGAAGAAGGGATGTTCATCTATTTATACCCGTCGCATCCAATGCGAGACAAAAGGTATATGCCACGTGTCAAGCCTTTATTGGATGCTTGTCCTTTGTTCAAAAGCAATCATGCTTAGCATATCATATTTGATGGGGACATAAGAGACAATTCCTACGTCCGTTTTCTGACATAATATAAGGTTTTAACTTTGTGCATCGAGGATAAGATCAACATTTATCTCGCTGATAGGCTTCACTTGATCGCTGAACTTGTAACTTCAAGGATGAACTTTCAGAGTATCGCTGAGGCCTAGGAAGACTTCACACTTTTGTTTAGATAGTCCTTGCTATCACTGAACTGCTTCAGATCACTTAGCTGATTATCTCTATCTTCAGCTTCGTCTTCGACTGTCGCTGAATGGACTTATGGTGTGACTGTTGTTCTTCAGATCTTTAGGGATAAGGTTAGAATTCCTGATGTTCAGTGATCGCTGAATGCAATCAGCGTATGCTATCACTGAACTAGAATTATAACTTATCAATGGAATTTTTACTAAGTAAACAGTGGAATCATATTCAAATCACTGAGAGGAGTTTTGGATCAACATGTTTTCCACAGACGCAATGTGCATGATTGAATTGTGAATATGGGTCAAACTTCCTTATTTTTCAATATCCAAGTCCTGCAAATAAAGACTAGATAGATTATATGTTGCTTCACTATGAAAAATGAAATATTTCCTTGTTAAGAAAGAAATTAGTAGCTGGTGGGGAAGAGTTGGCATGGGCTAACTGCCTATTTTAATGATTGTCACCAAAGAATGTGAACCATTAGTAATGCGGTTGCTAGCTTGAAGTGATTAAGGCATAGTTCTCTTTTCTTTTAACCCTGTACTCATACGCTTTATTTTTTAATAAAATCCTCACTTCTAATCAAACTCTCATTTCCATTTTACTACTCAGCACAATGAGGTTACTCAAACATATACATTTCCTCCCCCGCTCTATATTGTAGACCCCTCACCCCGCCCCCCCCCCACCAGTCACTCTGACATGACTTCTTGGGTAGGATCTATAGGTTGTGGTGACTCCATAGAAGTACAGTTCATCTCACACATTGATCCGATGAAAATCCTAAAATGATTTTCTTCAACAAAATATCAACATGACACAGCACAACAGAATAAATGCTATCATAGATGCACTTGGAGTAATCTCAAAACAAGTATACTGAAAAAAAAATGAAATGATATCTCTAGACTTGCTTGAGCGACAAATATTGTTTCAAATGGAAAGAATAGACTCAAATAACACGATTAAATGTTAGGATTTATGAAAAGTTTAATGTTTTCTATATGAACAATTATATAGAAAAATCTTGAATGAATATCATGAAACATTTGATATGAAAGAATATACGATGCTCACATCTACAAACATATCAGAAATTCGAATAGATAAGTGCCAAATTCGTGCTCAAGGCTAAAGAGCCTACCTCTGAAGTCTAAAGAGAAGGCTACACACAATAACAAGACAAATATTCGTGTGGCCTATCTATAGGGGTGCGTTTGTTACGCAGTCAGGACAGAACAGAACAGAACGGAACAGAATAGAACAGGACAGAACAACTTTTACATGTTTGATAAAACATGATATGACGAGACAGGATAGGACAAAACAGAACAGAATGACCAATTTACCCCCGGTGAGTTATTTAGTGTTTTTTTTACCAAATAACCCCCCCCCCACACACACATATATATATATATAGAGAGAGAGAGAGAGAGGAGAGAGAAGGGGAGAGAGAAGGGGAGAGAGAGAGGAGAGAGAGAAGGGGGGAGAGAGAGAGAGGAGAGAGAAGAGAAGAGAGATGAAAACTACTATGTCTAGCAATATGATGATTAATAAGGATCCCTTTGCAAAGAAGATTGCATATATTCTTTATTAACACATTGAAATCCAACTTCTAAATTCATAAAACATCACATGTCAAAAACGTAACAGAACAAAATCAAATGTCGTTGGTCAAATGTCGTGGAACCCTTATGTCACATAACCTGAATGTCGCACACAGATGATGATATATTCTCCTATATCACAGAAGGACTCAGTATCTTGCGATATCTGAAGAACGTGTGATATTTCTGGATTTGGTCCAAAAACGAATATTTCAAATCTGATTTCACCAAACTTACAAAGATGTAATTCGAATACCTATTATATGGTCGAATATACATTTGGAACACATTTAATGAATGAAGAAAGTCTAAAACAGATCAAAATACATCAATTTCATTAAAATCATAAACTCAGAAAATTCGAACTCGATGAATAGATCTTCTATGTACACCGATATGAAAATCTTCAAATTTCTTGCAGAAACCTTCAAATTGTGAAATGATATCAACTCAGGTCGATCCACTATGTACACCGATATGAAAGATAAAAGAAATCAATCAAGAAAACTCTTAAATCACACAATTCCATGACAATCGAACCGTATTCAAGAAGAACTTCAAAACCTTCAAAGATCCTCAAATATCTCCAAATAAAAGATGTTTGGATCAACAATCGAAAGTGTTTTCTCCTCTTATACCAATTGTTTATCCCATTTTCAAGTATTATGAGCAAACAATATAAAAATAAAATTCACCAAAGTCATATTTGTATTGATTGAGAGAAAAAAATTACACAATAAGAAAATAAAGTGGTGAAAGGTTTACATGAAATGAACAACTCAAACAATTTTTATACCCTCAAAGGTATTTACAAAAATAAGCCCTCTAACTTGCTAATCTTGAATACAAAATACAAGTCTAATATTTTTCTAGCAAACATGCTCATATATTTATTATTCATACAATAAAAATACGAAAAATGTCAAGCTCAAGCTCAAGCCGATAAATGAGTTAATCGATCGCGAGTTCAAACTCATAAACGAGCATCGAACTCGATCTTGGTAACTTAAAAAATATTCTAGCTCGAGCTCAAGCCCTACGTTGAAAATTTAATCGAGCTTGAGTCGAGATCGAGCCGATTGTTAAATTTTTGAGCCCAACTCAATTAACATACTACTTGACTCAACTCGAATCGTTGATGGCCCTGGCTATAGTGATAACACTTGTGTTATATAAATAAATAGCGATTTTTGACAGCTGAAGATCATATTCGCGAAGTTGATTTATTATCCATAAGATTTAAGCAAACTTATAGCGGCAACATACTCAGCTTCAGTGGTTGAAGTGGACATTGCATTTTTCTTCTTGCTTGTCTAGCTCACCAACTATCCATCTAGAAGTTACAGTCTCTAGTGGTGCTTTTTCTATCAATCTTACATTCCGCAAAATCATAATCTGAATAACCAATTTGATCGAAATCTGAGTCCTTGGGATACCAAAAGACCCAAATTGGGTGTACCCTTCAGGTATCTAAATATTCGCTTACCGTGATCAAATGTTATTCTTTAGGCTTCAACTTGATATCGTGCACAAAAGCAAGTAGAATACATGATATATGGTCGACTAGCTATGAGATACAACAAGGAGCCGATCGTTCCTCTATAAAAGTGGGCTAATCCAACCAATCTTTCTTGTACAAATAAAAAGTGCCACCGGTTTATTGCTCCATGAAAACCTATAACATCTATGTCGCCTAGGTTTCTATTGGAATCCTTGTTCAGCATCAGATGAGGTGCCATAAGAGTTTTCATTACTCACCACTAGGTTAGATCGAGTTTATGCAGCATATTATTAACATGTTTACCATGGCTTATGAATATGTCTTTTCAAATTGCTTAATCTGAAGACCAAGAAAATATGCTAATTCACCCATCATGCTCATTTTGCATTCCCTCTTCATGCATTTAGAGAATCAAACACACAGTGAGGGATTCGTGGATCCATGGAATAGGGTTCTATCAATCTTTTCATGTTCAAACTTTTCAGTTAATTATAAACGAAGAAATAGTGTCATACCAAGCCCGAGGTGCTTGTTTTAACCCAAAAAGTGATTTATCCGGTCAATACACATCATCCAGATACATAGAATCAAGGAAACATGGAGATTGTTCAACATAGACTTCTTCTAGATGTTTCCCATTAATAAAGGCACTCCTCACGTCCATTTGATAAACTCTAAAATCTTTGTGAGCAACATAGGCTACAAATAATCGAATTGTTTCAACCCTAGCCACTAAAGCAAAGGTTTCATCATAGTTATGACTTCCTCCTATTTGTGTCCCTAAGCAACAAATATAGCCTTGTTATGGGTTAGAGTGTCATATTCATCCAACTTGTTTTGATACACCCATTTGGTGTTCATAACAGTTTTAGAGGATGGACGAGGGACAAGGTTCCAAAATTTGTTTTTTTTAAACTCAGTCAGCTCTTTTTGCATAGCGTTGACCTAGTTTGGATCCTTGATGGCTTCATTGATTTTCTCGGGTTCAAAGAGAAAAATAAAATTGACAAAGAAATAGATATTACCTAAACCATGTTGAGTT
Organism: Silybum marianum; assembly: GCA_036898165.1. Lineage (NCBI taxonomy): Eukaryota > Viridiplantae > Streptophyta > Magnoliopsida > Asterales > Asteraceae > Silybum > Silybum marianum. The sequence goes on along the minus strand of CM072536.1, from coordinate 24,785,251 downwards.
TGAATACATGTGTTTGGATCACCAATGGTTTGTTCAATGGGATGATTCTTTGTCCATCTCGGAGCGGGTATGTGAGGTGTCAAATTTGAGTTCCTAGCAAGAGGAAGCTCAGGTATGAAGTAATCTCAGGTATGAAGGTAGATTGATCAACATTCGATTTGATCTCTAAAGGAGATTCAGATGAAGGATCATTCACTGAAAGAGGTTCACTGATTGAAAGAGATTTGACATATCAATATTTAAGGAGTCAGAGGGTGGCATGCGATTGATAGGAACAATAGAGATCCCTAAAGTGAATTCAACTATATTGTTTTTATGTCAGGGATGATATTTGGATCTTCATCAGCATTTGATTGTTCAACCTGAGAATGATTGCTGAAATATGTCTCAGGTTCTCCAAACTGAGAGATCGTCCATGAGTTTAGCTAATTATCGTCATCGAGGATATGATTTGACTTAGTTGAACGAGATTCATCAAATGTTACATGAATTTTTTTTCAATTATATGTCTTCTCTTGTTGAAAACTATGAATGCTTTGGATACTGAAGAAAATACAATGAAAATACCATCATTAGCTTTCGGATCGAACTTTCTAAGGTTATCTATGTTGTTAATAATTTACAACCAAGGATATGAAGAAAGTTGAGAGTGGGATTTCTTTAATAAACTTGTTCTTAAGTTGTCTTTTTGAGTCGCTTGACAATCCACGATCTATTTTGAGTGAAGCATGATGTGCTGACAACTTTGGCCCAAAACTGAGTAGGAATATGAGATTCGTTGAGCATCGATCGAGCAGCTTCAATAATAGTTTGATATCTACGTTCAGCAACTCCGTTTTCTTGAGGGGTTCTCACCATTGAGAAAGTATGAGAAATCCCTTAACTCTCAAAGAAGTTATCCAAAGTACTCTTTTTGAATTTAGTACCATGGTAACTTCTTACCGAGCGAACGGTTTATTTTTTCATCACTTCCATTTTTCTTAAGAAGGAAATGATTTTTTCAGGATATTTACTCTTAGATTTGAGAAATAAAACTCAAGGATACCTTGAGAACTCATCAACAATAACGAGGGTATACTTCTTTCTTGTGATAAGTGAAGAGGAGTGGTCACTAAGAGAGACTTAGTTTGACTTCATAGTAGCTTTGGTTTGCTTTTCTTTTTCATACGTTGAAAAAAGAGATTCCTTAGAAAAGAGTGATGAGGAAGACCATTGACTAATTCCTTTCTAGATAACTCGTTCAGCATTTTAAAGTTGAGATGAGAAAGTCTCTTGTGCCACTACCAGTTGTTATCTGAAGAGGCTTAAGAGAGAAAACAAATGTTTTCAGTGAGAAATGAGTTCATATTTATAACATAGACATTTTTAATACGAGTACCAGTCAGAGTATGATTTCCATCCTTGTCGTTGACTATACAAGTTTTCTTGGAGAATTTCCCTATGATGTCTTTGTCACACAACTAACTAATACTGAGTAGATTGTGACAGCCCTTTGACATAAGCAACTCGTCTAAATGTTGTTACTTCATTAGTCAGTACACCAAAATCCGTGGTGTAACCTTTTCCATTTCCACCTAAGGTCACTAAGAGCATCTCCAACAAATTCCCTAAAATTTCTCCAAAATTTCTCCATTTCCACCTAATGTAATTTTTATATTATAATCAAAAGACAAAATCTCTAAAAAATTACATTCATCTCCAACAAATTCCCTATTTTAGAGAATCCAACATTGATTATAATATAAAAATATTGCATCATCTATTAACATGTTATTTCTCTCACTGAATATTTATTTTTCAAAGTTTTCTACATTTTCCCCATTTTTTCCATCATCTATTAACATGCTATTGGAGCAAAATACATGCTCAAAATCGCCATTTTCTCCATTTTCCCCGTTTTAGGGAAGCTGTTGGAGATTCTCTAAGGAACCTACATCTTCTTTGTACTCAGTTAGTAAGGAATTATCTCCTGTCACGTGTCTTGAGCGTCCATATGTAGAAAACAGATGCCCTTTAAGTCCTACAATCATAAGAAATATTAAATTTACTTTCGTACGCATTTTACAATGGGTCCCTCTAAGTTAGTGGACAAGGAGGTTTTAGCTTCCAGCACTTCATTTGATGCTTCAACTTGAATGGTATTCTTCACCTTTGTTAGATTACCAACTTTGGTGGTTTTCACCTTAGCTGATTTCTCAACCTTGGTTATTTTCTCTACCAAAGCTGATTTCTCAACGTTGATAGCTTTAGGGCTCTTACTAGCGATATGGGTGGTTTCGCTATAGTAATAACACTTCCTATAGCTGAAGAAAGCTTTAGGGCTAAAAGCATAAGAGTTAGAGACTTTAAGATGATTGACAAAAATGCCACTTCAATTCCATTAGGAATGTACGTTTTGATGTCGGAGAGTTCCTATCAGAAAGGCAATGGAAATCAGTGAAAGCATGTGGCTTCTCAGTACTTGATGTACAGGTGTACGGCCAACACACTTACTTTGATCAATGATTTTCATGACGAGATGCCTCAAAGTAATATAAGAAGATCCAAAGTATCCACTTCTTCATAAGTGTCACGAGAACGGAGTAGAAGTCCTTCCAATCTCTACATAAAACAGGGTGGAAAGAAGGCCCCTCTAGACTCGAGGGAAAAATTAGGGTCATGTGGTATACCTGAGGTTACCACTTCTAAACTACTCACAAATGCAGAGTTCATGGATTTTGTGTGGATAAAATTCAAAGATCCTTGGAAGATCTAAAACATACATTTTTAGGAGTTGAGGCATCTTCTACAACTCATGATATACATTACTAAGAGATGTTGTTGGTATACTTCAAGCTTAGTCTCAAGGCAATGCAGAAATATTAGAAATGATGCATCACATGATGACTTAGTACTCCAACAGCCAAAACTTATCTCTTCAATCCAAATTCGAATCTATATCATCCAGGTTATCCATCACATCTGCATCAATCCAGAGTCTTGGTGACTTGATCCATTACTGACTACTAGAACCTAATTTAGTCGCTGCACTTTCTTCATCAGCACCCTTTGTGTCTAGTGCAATCTCATCTCAAGACTCTAAATCATTTACAGAAGAGATAAAGCAAATGGTGTCATATATCCATCTTCAACAAATCCAATAGAGGTGATTTGAAGTCATTCCAAACTTCTCTACATTCACAGAGATAAGTGCCATATTCGTGCCCAAGACAAAAGAGCCTACCTCTGATGTTTGAAGAATTTTGGCTACACATAATTACAAGACAAATATTCGTGTGGCTATAAATAGAGAAGCGCAATAATATCTGGTGCACTATTGATAAGAACAGATGAAGACCACCATGTCTATCAATATGATGATTAACAAGGCTCCCTTTGCAAACAAGATTGCAGAAATCAAACAATTTGTAGATTATACCTCAAAGGTTGTCCATAAGATTTCCCGTTTCTAGAAGATCAAGAAAGCACAAAGGAGTTGGAGTGCAAGGAAGAGACAGAAAAGTTCTAGAAGCAGTTTGATGACAAAGACCCAAAAGATGGGGGCTTTGGTCATTAGAAGGGAGAGAATATACAGACTCCTCCTACCAAGAGACAAGGAGTGGACAATCAGAAAGCGACATATTCCAAAGCCGTTCCCACTTCTCTAAAACCCAAACAACAAGAAACTGATATATAGATGAAAGGAACTAGAGGCTCCGACCTTTGATGATGTACAAAATGTAGATATAACTAACACCTTACTTCCTCCAATAATCATTGTTTCTTCCTTAGAGGCCCCCGCCATACCTATGATCCTAGCTCAACCAATTAACGTTGTTCGAATCTCAAGTTCTAAGTCATATTTTGATCCAGAAGTCCAAGCTGTTACTTCATCTTCAAAATCCATCATTTCAGAAGCTACTACTCCAGAAGACCACCTATTTAATAGATATTCTTGAATACGTTCTTAAGTATGTACGCGAGAAAATATTCCAGGAACCAGAGACTACTGCAACGGCCCCTAGCACTTCTGGTCTTCAAACCTAGATGCCATCAAAAGAAAGAGTGTAGTCTATAATCCAAGGGATGGAATCTCTGAAAAGACTAGTTGCTCAAGCCTCAACCTCCAGAACCAAAGATCCAATATTGATGGAAAAATTCATCAGTACTTGTATAATCAGGAAGATCAAAATGTGTTCTTGGAACCTCTAAATATTCACCAAAAGTAAAACCAGGGCTAAGACAAAGATTCACACAAACAAACAGGATAGAGCTATGATGTTTTTGATCGAAGGAATAAGTACAACTTTAGACATTAACTTCAGAACCTTCTACAACAAAACTATCAAGTATCTACAATATATTATGGAGAGAGCTTATGGAAATATCATTATCTTCAATAAAAATGTTCTCATCAATCTCAATCCTTAGAATTTGATAAATCTTTATATCTTTGCAAGCCAGCAAGTGGATAAAGAGATCAAGTACTCTGTTGCAAGATCAACCATTAAGGAAGTGATGGGTCCGTTGGTGAAATGTCATGCAAATATTGACTTCTAGGTTGCATTAGGGATTGGGGAAGAACAACTTGATGTGACTGCACCGAATCAAGTGATGGAAAGGATAGGGAATGTATGCTCTACCTCGATCCTAACAAAACCAGAACATGGGTCCATTTACAAAAATGCACATGGACAGAAGAAGTCCTTTTACATACTAGAAGCCTTCACGTAATCTTCTGCTACTCTGAAGTGGCCATAAAAGGTAGTAGAAGAGAGAATGGGAAGACCACATTGTCCAAGAGAGGTTGCACTTGAATTCACAAGGACAATCTCTTATGTGCTAAACAATAGAGACATCATGAAGAAGTTTAGGAGGATCTACAATGCCTTAAAAGATGATATAAACATTTCATTTCCTTGTAGTTTTCATTTCTGCCTAGCTTAATGATGTTTTTATAGAGAACCATGTTGGCCTCTTGCTTTCTGGATCAGTTATCTTTTCGCTTTGTTCAAACTTAGGAGGAGATTGTTAGACCCTATCATTCTAATATGTAAAAAGTATGTAAAAACTCTAAGTGTTGGAGTCTAGAACCATCTTTATAAAAGAACCAGAAGTTTTCATGAAAAGACAATCTGGCGAACCAGAACCCCTGGCCTTTCTTCTGGACCTACCTCTGGCTCACCACTCTAGTAATTGAACAAATATAAAGCTCACGCGCTTCAACTGTTCCTTCCCAAAGTCTGTTATAATACCTTTACACGTGGATGCTACCCATTGTGTATGCTTTTACTTGCTCGACTTTCCTATCCTCTCTCTAAAGTCGAAGACTTTTCAGTCTTCACACTTCACTACTCTAAAGTTTTCAGTCTTCTGGTAGGTTTTACGTTTTACTATTTAATTTTAAATTTCTAATGTTTGTCTTTTTTGTTGAGCTGATTTAGATTAATTTTTTTTATTAGGTTTACCTTTCCTGTTTATTTTTCTAGATTCCAGATTAATTTTTTCTATTTGGTTACTATTTAAATTAGTACTTATAATTTTATTGTTGTTTTAGTTGTTTTCGTTTACTGGTTTGTTATCTTGTTGGTGTGGACTGTGTTATGACTATAGATTTGCATAAATAAAACTGTTTCTAATTTGAAGTTTCAAACAGTTAGGCAATTTCATGAATCACAACTAAATCTGGTGTTATCTTTCTATTCTCTATCGTATCACTTGTTTAAGATTATATATCGATCAAAACCTTTTGATACTCAAAGTAGAAAAAAATGACATGAAGAAATTGCACAATCTATGCGAGGCTCTCTTAAAAGGTGTATTGTCAAACAACCAAATGCTTGTGAACATAATGAGAACATAGTTAATGAACATGCTTGTGATGAAAACATTAACGATGCAAATTAAAATGCTTGTCATACAAATGAAAATTCTTGTGATGCAAATGAAAATGCTTGTGATGATATTGGTTTGAATATATTTGATCCAAGAGTTTGGGATATGTTAAATTCAGAAACGAAAGACTTGTTTGTTAAAAAAAGGACCTATTTGGAAACTAACATCAATTTCCTTAAACATAAAATAGGTAGACACTTCTCTATTGAATTTTATGTTTGTAAGTTATGCAATGGTGATTGTCATGATGGAAAGTGGTTATTTTATTCAAAAGAGCTACATAAAGTATTTTGTTTTTGTTGCAAGCTTTTAAAAGATGGTTGGTCAAAATTTTAGTTAGCAAATGTTGGATTAAATGATTGGAAACATCTTTGTCAACGATTAATCTTTCATGAAATTAGTCCCAAGCATATGACTAACTTAGGTGGTTGGTATAAGATGGGATTGAGATTGAGTAAGAATGAAACACTTGATAAAGAGTTACAAGATTTAATAAAAAACAGATATTGGACAATGGGAAGATGTTTTGGTTTGAATAATTCATGTCGTTAAATGTCTGGCAAAGTATAGCATAGCTTTTCGTGTGAGCAATTAATTTTTTTAATGAAGAATCTAATGGTAACTTTTTAGGCATAATTCAGATGATCGTTGAGTTTGATCATGTCATGAAACAACATTTTCAGCGTATTTGAGACAAAAAAAACTCATTATCATTATCTTAGCCACAAAATTCAAAATGAATTTATTGGAATATTGGCATCCGATGTTAAGAGTGCAATCATTAAAAAGATCAAGGAGGCAAAATATTTTTCAATTATTCTTGATGTACTCCAGATGCAAGCCATCAATGCTGATGTGTTAAGTTAACTGAATACAAGTTGAAGAGTTCTTTTTAGAGTTTTTGTTAGTAGAAGATACATCTAGTTTAGGACTTTTTAATGTATTAAAAGATATTCTGAAATCGGTTGATTTACATATTCATCGTGCGGGGATAATGATATGACAATTGATTTAATATGAACAAGAAACCTCAAGGTGTGCCAAAAAGATTACTTGATATAAATCCTAGAAGCCTTTTATATGTCTTGTGGTTGTCATAGTTTTAATTTAGTTTTATGTGACATAACAATTTCTTGTCACAAATCGGAAACCTTTTTTAGGTACTTGTCAAGTAATATACACCATCTTTTCTAATTGTATAAAGAGATGGATTGTTTTATTAGAATATATTAATGATTTGACTTTGAAATCTTTATCTACTACTCGATGGAAAAGTCATATTGAAAGTGTTAAAGCTTTCAAAACTCAAGTCGGACAAATTAAAGATGCTTTAATACAGTTGGCTTAGGTAAGTGTGGATGGAAGAATGTGTAGGGATTCCGAGTCTTTGGCAAATGGTTAGCTTTCAAATTTTGTATTTGTCGCAAATTTGGTTATTTGGCATGAAATTCTACATAGAATTAATATATTTAGTAAGAAATTACAGTCAAAGATATGATTTTGATGTTGCAATTCAAAACCCTAAGGGATTAGTTGACTATTTTAAAAAATATAGGGAAATGGGTTTACATTAGCTATCAGCGAACCTAAAGAAATTGACAATAATATTGGAGTTGAGTCATGAGTTTGCTGTAAACGTTCTTTTTCTAGAAAAACACAAGTTGATGAAATTCCAAATAACGAGAGAGAACAACAATCCGCTTAAGAGATATTTAGAACTAATTACTTTCTTGTTTTACTTGATATGGCTCTTTTGCAATTATGAACAAATGCAAGAATTTGAATCTATTTTTGTTTTCTTGTTCGACAGAAGAAAGTTAGTTACTTTACATAATGATGAGTTGAAAAAACGTTCTATGAATCCTAAACTTGCTTTAACAAATTAATGGTGATGATTTTGATATCGATGGGCAATAATTGTTTATAGACTTTGCTGGTGATATTACAAAAGAGGCATCTAAGAGTGGAAATCCTTGGACATCCATACAAATTATTGGCTTTGAAAACAAGATGCACATGTTTTCACATTTCTTGCTTGCTTACATGATTTGGTTGTCCATGCCAGTCACCGTAGCATTTGCGGAAAAAAACTTTTCGAAATTAAAGTTGTTGAAGTCATATTTGCGGTTTACCATGAGTCAAGATAAATTGAATGGTATTGAGAGTAAGTTTTTAGCTAATATTAAGTTATTAACTATGATAAAGTGATTAATATTTTTGCTTAAAAAAACGCAAGAAGACACCGTTTTAATTGATGTATTTTATATTTTGTTACACGGGGTTTTTGTTTATGTTTCTTCCCTTGGTTGTATCACTTTTGGTTTTCATATACACATATTAGGGGCTTTTTTTTTCTTTTCGCCATGCGCATTCGGAATCTCAACACTGGCCTTGTATGCTACCACTAGTTATTGTAGTTGAATATTTAGTGACTATAGTTGTTAGGATCCGAAGAATCCTATGATTTTGCATCCTATGATTTGAAATGTTTTGTAAAGTCATTATTAAGATATTCAGAGTTCAGAGTTCAGAAGTTCTAAAGACCACAATTAAGAAGTTCTGAAGTTTTGAAGAGAAAGTTCTGAAGTTTTGAAGAGACATTCAGAAATTTTGAATTCAAAAGCTCAGAAGTTCTGAAGAACTTCTAAATATATATATCTTGATGACGTGTCTCAATGTCATAGCGTTGTGATGTAAATGTATGTAACTGTAGCTTTACCTTTGTAGTATAAATAGTTTGTTTTGAGCTCCTAGCTTAAAATGAGAGTCGATTAAAGTGTATTATGTGTGTTCTTGTAAGGTTTTCTATAATTCATAATAAAATGAGGATTCCTTGAGCAATCTTTATCAGATCTGTTGTGATAAGGAAATAACAAATTAACAATAGTAACGAAGCAAAAGCATAGATTTGAGTATTGATGGTAAAAATAGTGAAGCATAAACCCCAGACTGTAAATCACTGAAACGTGAATTGATTTATTAGTGTTTTGTGTTGTACTAGGGCGTTTAAGTGTCAAAATAAAGGCGGATCTACATGTAAAGAAATGTTTGCATATGCACCCATCACTATATACAGTCGTGGTGTTAAAACATGCACGATCATTAATGGTGGCAACATTGTGATTCGTTTTATGCAACCACTATGATTCACGTTGTGCTATGAATAGTCACCACAGCTGAATTTTTGAGTGACTAGTAGCATACCGAAACTTAAGTTTGAGTTTTAATGGTTAATAATGGTTGAACAAAAAACCATTACTGTAAATTAATTATTGAAACATGAATCGATTTACTAATATTTTATATAGTAATTTGTTTTACAATCCAATTTTATTTTACAAACATGTTTTATTTATTAGATGTTACTATAATTAGTTTGTACTACATCAAAAAAAGGAGTTGGATTTGTATCTACATCCGAACATGTTCATTTGTTGTAGTGATTATATTATTTTCATATTCTTTTGTGTTGATGCTCTATATATTATTTTTGAAATAAGAGTGTAAGAGCGACAAAGAAAACAAATAACAAAAAAATGGATAACCAGATTATGTCATGATCGTTGTATGACATAAAAGCTAACAATTATTCTCTTGCCAACTTTACATATAAAGCTACAGTGACATAATCATCTTTTTTAACATTTAAAGCACTAAGGGATCTAAAATATATCTTGAAAACTCGGGATATGTTTGTTTAAAGTATTAAACGGTCATAAAAAAATGATTATAGTATAAATTTTTTAGTTTTATATATTATAATAATTTTGTTTTTCTATAACCTAATTTTTCTTTTTCATTCTAGGTTAAACTAGAAAGAGCAAAAGTTTACTCTTTTTTTATTTTCTGTCATTTTTATTCCCCTACATAAACCAAACAATCCTTTAATGTTTTCATCAAGTGTTTCTAATGAGAGAAAGATAATTTTTTTCATAGAAGAAATCTTATTTCTTGCTAGATGCATTACAATAAAATATGTTTTATAGGACCCTATTTTATTAAAATTGTACCACTACAACAATAACAAACATAAAACAACACATTAAATTGATTTTATGTTTCTAAATTTTGCACAATTTTTATTTAATTCGTAATCTATCAAGTTATTTATATAAGGAAAAGAACATTCATTATTTATATTGATATCTAATTAATAATTTTCAAGCAACGTACTATTTTATTAAATAAAAAATTTCTTTGAATAAAATCAGAAAGAAATAGAAAAATATAAAACCAGATGAGTAAAACTACGTACATTTATATACAAAGTAATGTTTTCATAGGAAGAAACCTCATTAAAGTGTGGTTTTTAGGAGAACTACAATGAGAACTCTTTCTTATAAGAAAACCGGTTCTTATTTATATAAGAATCTTGATTCTTACCTTGAACTTGATGTGAATTAGCATTTTGATAGGTTTTTTATATGTGTATTTATACATTTGAGATCATTTAAGACCAAACAATTTCGATAGACCTATAAAATTACTTTTTTATACTTAAAGCTTCACAATAGAAGACTGTGACTATAAGCTTCACGATATTTTTGTTGTGAAAGTTTGGATTTTTTTTCATAGTGTTTTAATGTGAAAAGAATGTATATTTAATTTCTTTTATCAAACTTAATTCCAAGTTAACGGGAGGTTTTAATTAGTATTTTATTTTGAAATTAAAATGCACATTTTCTTTCATATAAATAAAATAAGGAATAATTATTGTATATATGATATATCTGTAATTAGGCACCTACATACACCTATTCTTCTTAATCCAACATTTAATAATTAAATATGAGTAGTGTTTAGATAGAATAGAATCCAAGTTGTTTGGTGAATGATCCTCGAAATCACATAAAATAGGAACACTTGGTGTTTGGATATAAAAATGATGGCGTATTGAATGCAACTTTCCCAGATGAGGCTGCTCGATCGATCACCTCTTTTTGTGAAATATTTTATAATTAAATAAAATTAGGAGTTTATGGATACAATTATTCTATTTAAATAAAAAGTTGATTATCATTAACATTAAACGGTTTCATACGAACCTCCATCCAATCATCAGGCACGTTCCTGATAATTTATAGGCCCTGGGCAATATATATAAATGGGCTCTCGATAACTATAAAAAAAATTCAATATATTATTTTTATCACCATAAATAACAAAGAATTCATGAAATACTAATAATTAATATAAATCGTTTTAATAGAGTATTCCTATACGTAAAATCAACCAATAGTTACTTCTAAATTAATATTATGTACCATATCATTTTATGTAGCATCGTAAATCCTTTACACCGAATATACCTGTATATATTGACATCATTTAGGGTCACAATGTTGACTATTGGGAGTAACACTTTATATAAAACAATGTAAATCAGTTGGGTTTCCAGCCACCTCATGTTAATGTTTTCATCGCAGTTTTAAACATTTAGGAACCATCAATCTTGCAATAAAAAACACATCTTGGTTGTACCTTAGATCTTATTCTTGTTTTAGAGATAGAAAAATACTTAAAATTCATTTACTAAATATTAGGTAATAAGAATAATGTATGAATTAATAAACAAAAGTAGCTTTGAAATCCTAATCATTTAATTGGTATTTTTTTTTCAAAAGGTACGAGTTGTCTTAGTTAATAACAAGAAATCTATAATACAAAAATATAATTCATGTGGATGAAAAAATTAAAAGAGTAGGTAAAAGATAAATGATGAATAATATATCAATGTTTTTTTTCGGCAAACTAGTTTTATATTTTATTATTAGATAAAAACCTAGAGAAACAATAATCAATCCTATAAAATTGACAATCTATCAACTTTTTATATAGTTTCTTGCAAATGTAATCAATTAACACATGCGTAAGTCTTTAATATAATGCTAAATTATTGTTGAATCATATTAGAATTTAAAAAAAAATGTGTATATTTTTTTAGTAACTTTAGTAACTAGTACTATATAGTATACACGAAAAAAAACTGGGTCCATATTTCCTGTGGGCACTGGCCGTACGTCCGGCTTGCCCTCCCCCAGGAACGGCCCTGCCAGTCATGCCAATGTAAATGGGCAATTCTTTGTCTCGCTTAGCGGCTAAATCTTTGGTGGGATCGAACCCAGGACATGTTTTGCATTTTTGTAAATTCACACTACAAAAATAAGGGCTATCAGTGACGGACAATTCCGTCGCTAATCCGTCGCTGAAGGCCAATTCCATCGTTGATCCGTCGCTGATACCCCGTCGTTGATTTGATGGCAGCTGATGCTATCAGCGACAGAAATCAGCGACAGAAATCAGCGACGGATTAGCGACAGATTTATCAACGACAGAAATCACTACCATTTTACACACGCCTATTAGTGACAGATTAGCGACGGAAGACATCAACGACGGATTAGCGACGGTAGGCATCAGCGACGGATCACCGACGGAGTGTTAGCGACGGATATTCCGAAGCTGTCGACCAAAGATTTAAAAAAATTAAAATTACAGAATGACTAAATTTGTTAAATGCAAAACCTGCCCATAAAATAACAAAACCAAAATTTGTCCAAATTAAAAGTACCCAATCCATACAATTTAAAAGTATCTACAATTTAAAACTACCAAATCCATACAATCTAATGTTTAAACGTTAATTATAAGTAACAATCTAACTATCGAGAGGTGGAAGAGGTGGGGGAGGTGGGGGTGTGGGAAAGACATATCCTGACTGCCTCATAAACGCAGCAAAATGCTCTTTTAAACTGGTTTGTTGAGCTCACTGCGCTTGTCTGTTGGGCCAACCCGGCTTGATGGCGTTCCTCCATCTCAGCAATTTGTGATCTCAAACCTGCTACCTGTAAATATTATATATTCGAAAAAATCATAAATTTGTTTGGATTAAAAATTAATGACAAAGTACATTATAATAGAACCAAACATACCTCTGAAGTATCATGTGATCCCCTACTGATACTTTGACTTGCACCATATAGACGGCCCTTCTTCCGTCCTCCGACACTCTCTTCCCAAGTATTCATGTCATCAGGGGGAGGTGTTTCGGGGTCTGCGATATATTGCTCCTTACGCGAATGAAATTTTCCCTATGGTTTACGAAAACGGATTCGAGTCAGCTTATATATGTAAACATTTCGGCAGCATAACGTCTATAAACCAGACATATCCAATGCATGCTATTGACAATTAAAGCATTGTAATTACCAATGATAGTCACAATCTCAACCAACCTATCGTTTTAACCTAATGTCTGCCCAACAATGGTAGCCCAAACTAATATCATCACTACTTTTATTATAATATATTACTTTAAACCTAACAAACGTATGTATAAAACAAAGTAATGGTTTTAGAAAACTTACATGAAAATAACCCGATTTAGGGTAATTGAATTGAGGAGGATCAGTAGGCAGGATGGACGAACCCGGAGCAAGATTTCGGTTCGTGTAGTGCATACGCTCATACACCTCATTAAAAGTCGGATCGCGAGACAATTGGGTTTTCTACATTAGACAATTAAGTTAATTGTTAGTAAACATAGCGAACTAATTACATATTTAAAACAATGTAGTATACTTACCATTTGGTCTCGATATTGTCCAATACTGATATATCCCCTGGTGTGCCTGGACGACACCCCCTCATACTCGTTGTTCCGATTCGCCGTGTTCATCGCAGAGTCCCTTTTCCATACATCTTTGTCCCAAACTTGTTAAAAACATAACACATAGGTCAGTACTATACAAAACACATGGCAAAACAAAAACTCACAATAAAGATAAATACCTCGTCGATCATCTGTGTCCAAAACCTCCCTAGCATCCACAAGGGCAAAGTTTAATCTAATCTGGTGAGAAGTCCCGACGGTCCCATGGATTACTGGGATTGGGATATGCTTGTTTCGCAGACCATTCACGAAAACCACTCCTCCAGTCTTGTGTACCTATTTTTCAGTTCATCGTCCCATAAAGCACGGATGTCGTAATCCAGTTCTGGATCCCACTGGAACTTACCCTACATTCACAAGATTTGAATCAAGGTAAAAACAATAATTTTGATATGTATAATTACATTAATAGTGTACACAAACCCGAAACTGCTGGAACATCAAGTTGCGGGATTCTTGAGGGACCTTCTTCCAACTATGCCAAGGGCGAGTAAAACAAGCTTTAAATGTGGCATACATCTATCGGCTAACATTGGCTTCTCTAAACCTGCACAATTAAAAAATATATACAACATAAAAGACATTCATGCATTTTATTATGTTAATATGTACAAAACCTTATTCCACATCTACTTACCCAGATTTGTCGTCAAGCAAAGTAATACGTGGTCGCATGTTCAGATTATTGGGTGGTTGCAACGAAACATTGGCGCCTCTCCTCAACACCAAATTGGACCCACGTACCGCCTCGATATCATGCTCAGCGATATCCTCGAGGCCGATGTAAGCAGAAGAGGAAGGGATAGAGGAAGGGATAGAGGAAGGGGTAGGGGTAGGGGTAGCATCAGTGAACTCCATCATGTCATCGACACGTGGGTCACCCCTCCCGCGAGCAGGGTTGCTGCCTCTAACAGGATTTCTAGTCTTCCGACGACCTCTACAAAGATCTTGATGTGACATGTCCTAAAAAGATAATGACAAATAACGATTAGTGAAATAAAAATACAAAAGACAATCTACTAATCAGAAGAATGATCCGATAACACAGGTTCATCTTCGACATCTGAATCATCTATGTCTTCATATTATGGTTCATCCTCGCTATCTTCATCCTTGCTATCTTCATCAATATTATCAAGTACGTTTATCTCCCCTGTGGCAAGACGAATTGAATCGAGCTATTTCCCAATGTGAACGTTGTATGAGTTGCCCTTTCGTTCATTTGAAAAAATTGTTCTTTATCAACATTATCACTAATCATGTCTGACACTTCTTATATGCAACGAGCCTTTGTCTTGATAACCGCCCACCAATCTTTCAAAAAAATTGTCATCGAAGGATATGAAGTATAGTAGACTTGTTCTGCTTGTGATGCTAGTACGAACCGGTCGTCGGATCGAAGTCTAGACTTATATTTGACATCTACTAAACCATGTTTAGGGTCAACTCTAGCCCCTGAGGAAGTATCAAACCAAGTGCATTTGAACACCACAACAACCTGTCGCACTATGCTATAGTAGTCCACCTCTATAACCTCATCCAACATTCTATAAAAGTCAGACTCACACTCGTCATAGCAAGCCCCTGACACAAATACCACTATTATAGGTAACCCGACAGGATCCATGCGTTACCGTATGAAACTTGTAACCATTCACAAAGTATCCCTAATGCGTTCTAGCATAACAACATGGCCTGCGTACTAGAGATTCAATTGTTCACTTGAGTCGTTTAACTCGAACATGACCTACAAAACAAGGTCACACGTAAGAAACACATAACGTATGCCACTGCATTCCGTATATTAATACTAGCGAGTATATACTCACGTGGTGCAAGAACCAACTACCAAATTCTTCCTCCCGGATTCTATCAAGTGCAACATCATCATTATTCGGTTCCGTTTCTCGAATCTTTTAATCAAAGGTAGACTGGAAAGGTTGTACTTCTACACAATTCAACAAGACATATCTATGGATCGTCTACAGGTCATGTTCATTCAAGATTATTTGTTTCCCACCCTTCACAAATAGTGGACGAGAAGGAACCTTGGATATGCTTAGTCGCTCATCGATCCCCAAACAACTAGGAATATCCAGGGAAAAGTTCCTTGACTCACGATTAAGTCTTGTTTCTACCATTAGATCAAAATAGAGGGAACAATATGTAGAAAGTTTATTTACAAGGTACGATTCAACAATAGAGCCCTCAACCTTGGTTTGTTTCGAATCATTCTCTTCAGCGACCCAAGTTTCCTAAATAACCAATGAAATAAGTGTTAGAGACGGAAAGAGTGTTTCATATATATGAATATATTGTACTTGCCTTTAATAGAATTAGAATTCACCTCTCATAGATATACATCCACCTATATTGGACCGGACCACCGTTTATAGTTTCACGTGCCAAATGTATCACGAGGTGTTCCATTGAATTAAAGAATCCGGGCGGAAAGACCTTTTCCAACTTGCATATTGTTTGAAAAATACTTGTTTGCAGTTGAACCAAGTCATCTTTGTGTAACACCCTTGAACATATCAGACGAAAGAATGTGCACAACTCCGTTATTGTATCCCATATTGGAATTGGTATGATCGTAAGGCAATAGCAAGCAACCGTTGCATAAACACATGACAATCAAGACTTTTGAAGCTATAAAAGTTGAAGTCTTCCAGATTCACACAACTCCCTATATTCGAGCATACCCATCTGGAGATCTCAACTTCTTCAACCATGAACACACTTGTTTTACTTGTTGTTTGCTTAAACTATACAAAAACTTCGGTTTCAGTATTTTGTTGCCTGACATGGCAATGTACGATGAAAGTCGATCGCAATGAATCCCTACATCCCTCGTCGCCTTTATATTGTCTTTTGTTTTAGGTGTATCCATTATGGTGTTAAACAGGTTCTCAAAAGCGTTCTTCTTTATGTTGTGTCGTATCAACAACTTCTTCCAATACGATAACTCCCGAAAGATGCTCTTCTTTACCCAATTATGAGTCGTTCCGAACCCGCTAATTTTTCTATTCTTTGAACTGTACGTTGGCTAGTGGCGTAAGGCGTAAAGCGACGGTGGCTAGTGGCGTAAGGCGACGGTGGCTGGTGGCATCGCCTCCTGCCGGTGGCGTCAACTCTCTTGCTGGTGGTGTTGAAATGATGCGGCTGGACTAAAATTAGGGTTTACATAACATATATTTTAATTTAATTAATAATTATTTTTATTTGAATCCCATCAACGACGGATATTACTAATTAATTAAATAATTATTAATTTAATTGATTAAACTAATTAATTAATTAATTAATAATTTAATTTTAGTTAATTAATAATTTAATTTTGGTTAATTAATTAATTATCATAAATATAAGAGTAACCTATAATTTAATTTTAATTATTAATTTTTGTCCATTTAAGCTACTTCAAGTCCCTGTTTTTTTTTAAATACATATATAAGGTATTGTATTTATATATAATATATGTACAAAAATACTCATGCCACTTAGTGGTACCATTAATTGAGTAGGGTCTTGAACAACGGGGATTAGTCGGGTGTATCCTTAAGTGGGAGTCAGGAAAGTGTGGGTGTGTCTTAACTTGCATTTCAAGAAAATAACATGTACAAATGCATATAACCTATTAAACGCATTAAAGTCTAATAGGCCCATTATAGCCTAAAGAAACCGTTACGGTTCACTAAGATCCATTAAATTCCAATATAACCATTAAAGCATGTTAGAATGAATTAAAACCAAATATAAGTCATTAAAACCCAATATAGCCATTAAAGTCTGTTAAAAAAAATCAAAAAATAATACAACTCATTAAAGACCGTTAGAATGGATAAAAGTCTAATTAGACAATTACAACCCACTGAGACCTATTAAAGACCAATGCAACCCATTTGAGTTTAATATAACCCATTGAAGACCGTTAGAATGGATAAAAGTCCAATTAGACAATTACAACCCACTGAGACCTATTGAAGACCAATGCAACTCATTAGAGTTCAATATAACCCATTAAATCTCGTTAGATCCCATTAAAGTGATTGATCTAGCTATAAAGCTCACTAAGACCCACTATATATGAATATGATGTTTATTGAATTAGATAAGACCATTAAGAACCGTGAAAATCAATTATACGTACCCTAATATAGACATATGTACACACATGTATATCATATACAACACATATATATCATGCATGTACACATACAACATGTATACAACACATATATCATGCATTTACACACATAGAACATACATATAGATATATGTACACATGTGCACACACACATGTATATGATATATAACACATATATCATGCATGTACACATACAACATACATACAACATAATTATATTATGCATCTACACATACAAGATACATACATATATACATTCATACATTGATATTCATGATATGTACACCTGCATAACACGTATATCATATATACGCGGTTACGAATTAAACAACTCACACATACATTATACAGTAATATTCCTTATTATATTACAAATCGTAAAATATATTAATTTGTTATTGAACCTGAATTAAATTACAAATAAATTACAATAAAATAACTGAATTAAGATTATTTTTATAAAAGATATTATATATATACTATATTATAAAACATTCGACAAAAACTCTTAAAAACCATTTTTTATGCTTGAAGTACATCTGTTGATGTATATTACTGAACATTCAAGATTACAAGTAAATTATGCATAAATACAACTTATTAAAGTTCCAAGTTTAAATTCGTGTAACTAACTACAAAATAAATATAATCAAATATCGAATCAACATCTAATTTTATGTAATAACCTAACCTTAATAAGTTGATTTTTGGTCCTTAAACAAAACTTTGGCTGATTTCATTCTAAAGCCTAAGCCCAAGGTATTTATAGGGAATATTAGAAGGGATTTTCCATCACTCTCTCATAATTCATATTTTTAGTGTGTGTGGGTTTGGGTGAAACATAAGAGGCAAGTAAGAGAAGAAAAGAAGAGCAACCATTCAATATTGGAATAAAAATCAAGTGGATTGACTGATTTCAGGTATAAACTCCTTCTCTTGCATCATCTTCTCCATGTTTGATATTAGAATCAAGTTTAGTTAAGGGTTTTAAACCCTTGAGTTATTTGGTATAAGGATTTAAGAAATTGATGATTCAAATGATCATCCTTGAGTATATCATAGATTGGGGACTAATTCTATTGTTTTCTATTGGATTTCCATTTATTGGGAGAAGTTGAGATTGTAACTCCAATGTTATGGAATCTCAAACTCCATTCTTGAATTTATCTTATGATTTGATCTTCTATTCATGCTTAGGAATGTTTTGGGATTGTCCTCAACCATCTTCATTGGTTTTGAGGTGTTAGAAATCAAGTATGGGTGTTAGATTTTGAGTTTGGGGCTGTTTTTATGCTGCAGGGCCGAGCTGCACAAAACAGAAGGTCCCAGTGGTTAGGCCGCGACAAAAGCCACGTGAGCCACTGTTTTGACTGCAAGTTCGATTATGCCTTTTTTCGTATCGAGTTAGCATTTGGACATTGGAGCTAGGGGTTTATCTTAGGGCTAGAATGGGAGACTTTTGGGGGTATTGCATTAGGTTAACATCATTTTTATGTTGATGAATTTAGGCGTTCGGTTTGAAAAATTCTTACATTTGGGCTTTGAGGCTAGGAGTGGCATCATCATATGAGTTCCCTGGACTTAAACTACACTTTTCGTCAAAATTTTATTCTACAAAGTGATTATGGTATTATAATTTGGAAGCAAGTTAGCTGTTTTATACTCGTTTCGGTTTATACAAATGTTGGTTGATGAATTGGCCTAAATATCGCGATATGCCTATTTAAATGGGCATGTACATAGGAGAGTTGTGTACCTCGAGATAGTGCAAATCTCTTGAGAGTAACATATGTGCACCTCGAATCCGTTTTGGGTGTACGTTGGAGAAGTACCCTTCTTGGGGCCATATAGCGTATCCGCATGTGGAATTATGCAGAACACGATCCTTTTGTCACATGTGGAATTGTGTGACTAGCTTTGGCTTTTCTACGATCCTTGTACATGGTCCGGTGTTACATTACTTGCTTCCATATTTTTTTATAACTGCTGTTATTTGGGAATTCACTAGAACTTGTGGTCTAACTCTCGCTTTTTAAAACTAAACCATTTTCAGGTAAAGGTTTGATAGAGAGTACCTCGAAGGGAAAGGGTAAGTTTTGAACCGGTCGTAGAAGTGGATCGAAGGGAAAGGGTAAGTTTTGAACAGTTGTGGATAGTTTATTTTTATTTTCCGTTGCAAGACTATGAGATGTAATAGATAATTGTTTACTCTTGTCATATTGGTTATTTATTTATGTTGGACTGTTGCTTTTGGAATTTGGGTTTTTACAAGTGGAAATAGAGCCATAGTTTTAGTTAATTAGGCAATCTTTGGGTGCCTAGTCTTAGAATGTAAGTTAGGAAACACGACTGGGAAATAGGGGACCGTAGGATAAAGACCTTGGTAGGGATATTGTTAATAGGTTGGTAAGGACTAACATGTAAGGTAAATTTAGGATTACACTTGGTCAATGTAATTGTTAATTTACAGGTGCATGTGTGTACTTGTTTTACCTTATTATGTTTGAAATGTTATTTAACTTATGTTTGTTGTGGTATCGCAGAATTGAGCTATGGAAACTTGTTCTGCAAGGAGTAGGGATATTCCCATCATGGGTCAAGACTCCTCCGACCCGGAGGAGAACGGACCCATCGAAAACCAGGGTTCTTTGAACACCCAAGTTTATGGAAGAGGCCGAACTAGGGGCCGAGGAAGGAGCACGAGTCATGTAGTGCTTGAACCACCAATTTCGTTCGAATTGGGAACTAGAGGCTGTGGGAGAGGCCGTGGTCGTGGAAGGGGAGTGCGGGAGTACCGGAACGTCAAGAGATGTCTGTGGAAGAAAGTTCAACCGGAGGGAGGGGACGAAGTCATGGTAGGGGTCGGAGAGGGATCTCGGATCATGCCTTTGTGACCCATGAGACTTTTGCTAATAAAATGGGGAAGGTGCAAATCGCTCTACAAACCTTATTGACTAATGATCAATACTCGAACCCCTCAAGTCATGAGATAAGTGAACGAATGGAAGGATCTAGTTTGCCCAAGACCGAAGTGGGCGGTCATTCTCAATTGACCTTGAAAGTGATAAACAACTCTAAGAAAATCGAAGGGTGGAGCTTCAAAACGTTTGCGTCATGCAAGCCTCCTACCTTCAACGGAGAGCTTGATCCGGTTTTGGCATTAAAATGGTTGAGGGAGATGGAAATGGCTTTTCATACTAGTAATTGTGCAGATAAAGACAAGGTGAAGTATGCCCTCTTAATGCTAAAGGTGGATGCTCTTTATTGGTGGGATATCGAATCCGCCAAGGAAGATGAGGGTGTGGCTAGGAAGATGTCTTGGGAATCGTTTGATAGCAAGTTCAAGGCTTAGTTTTGTCCTTTGGCGGCAATCAAGAAGATGGAAGAAGAGTTCTTAAAGCTACAGCAAGGAAATACGACGGTACAAGAGTACACGTACAAGTTCATTGAGAAGTCCCAATTTTCATTGAAGTATGTTCCAACGGAGGAGTGTCATATTGAGAGATACATATGGGGATTGAAGAACAGCATCCGTGAGTTGGTTACGACAAGAAACCCTACGACCTTCCAAGTGGCAATAGATGCTGCCGAGATGACAGAAAAAGAGAAGAACCAGAACATAATCGAGAGAGGTGGAGACAAGAGGAAGTGGGAAGGAATGGGAGGTGCGGCGAAGAAGGCAAGGGTTTTCCGACCTGAGCCACGAGGGAACCAAGGATTTGTTTCTAGACCATGTAGGAAGTGTCACCGGGTCCAGTAGAGGCGAGTGTGGTTCGAATACGAGGTTATGTTACCGGTGTAGGTTGCCCGGTCACTTGTCTAGAGAATGTCCGACGTGAAAGTCTTGCTTTCAATGTGGTTCGCCGGACCACCTAAAGCCGAATTGTCCCCAATTGTAGAAAAGGGGAGCAACTATGCAAGGGAGTCAAACGAGTGGAAGGAGCAAAGAGAAGAGGTCGGAACCGGCACGCCTGAAAGGACATTTATTTCAGATGACTATTGTCAAGGCTGAGGAAATACCGGATGTTGTGACAGGTACATTCTTGGTAAACTCTTTATGTGCCAAGGTGTTAATTGATTCAGGAGCTAACCGCTCTTTTGTATCGCCAATTTTGTGAAACTATTGCGTTTGAGACCTAAAAGATTAGCCCATATGTTTGAAGTTGAAACGGCCGATGACAACCATGTTACTGTTAGGGAAGTGTTTGATGATTGTTTCATAGATCTAAAAGGCAGTTTGATACCTCTACAATTGCACCCAATGTCAATGGGTGAGTTCGACCTTATTCTAGCGATCAATTGGATAGCTAAAAACAATGCTAACATTATCTGTAATAAGAAGCTAATCAATATTCAGTAGCCGAATAAGGGAACCGTAGTGATTTATGGAAATAGACGGGATAGGAACACTAGCCTTATCTCGATGATAAAGGCTAACTGTTGTGTGAGGAAAGGGTGGGCGAGTTACTTGTCATATGTGATTGATGCTAAGCAAGATAAACGAGATTTGGAAGAATTGGACGTCCTGAGAGATTATCCCAAATTATTTCCGAATGACATGACAAGTCTACCACTGGATCTTTAGGTTGAGTTTAGTATTGATTTAGTACCCGGCGCTACCGATTGGCACCTTCACAGATGAAGGAAATGATGGCGCAACTTGAAGATCTTTTGGAAAAACGGTTCATTCGACCGAGTACATCACCATGGGGAGCACCGGTCTTGTTCGTCAAGAAAAATGATGGGACTATGCGAATGTGTATCTATTATTGCGAACTGAACAAAGTCACGATCAAGAATAAGTATCTCCTACCAATAATAGACAATTTGTTTGACCAATTGCAATGATCAAGTTACTTTTCGAAGATTGACTTGCAATCGGGATACCACCAACTGAAAGTGAAGGAAGAAGATGTACTTAAGACGACGTTCAGGACCCTATATGGGCATTACGAGAGTTTAGTGATGCCATTTGGTTTGAAAAATACCCCGACGACATTTATGGATTTGATGAATCGAGTGTGCCGATCGTATTTGGACAAGTTTGTAATCGTCTTCATAGATGATATCCTGATTTATTCGAGATCGGAGGAAGACCACCAAAAACATCTTGATCAAGTGTTGCAACTATTGAAGAATGAGAAGCTTCACGCAAAATTTCCAAATGTGAATTTTGGCTTAGAGAGGTTCAGTTTTTGGGACATGTGGTGTCGCAAGTTGGTATAAAAGTAGACCCGACAAAGATTGAAGCTATAATGAATTGGGAGCGTCCTAAGACTCCTTTAGAAGTGAGATGTTTTCTTGGATTGGAGGGTTACTACCGCAAATTTATTAAGGACTTTTCTCGTATGGCAACATCGTTAACATCTTTGATAAACAAGAGTGTTAAATTCGTTTGGGTGGATGAACAAGAAAAAGCATTTAAAACTTTGAAGGAAATATTGTGTAGAGCTCTAATTTTAGCATTGCTGGAGGGTATGGAAGATTTTGTGGTGTATAGTGATGCATCCAAACATTGGTTGGGGTGTGTCTTAATGCAAAGAGGGAAAGTAATAGCTTACGCGTTGTGATAGTTGAAGGATCACGATAGACGATACCCCACACATGATTTGGAATTGGTGGCCGTGATCTTTGCGTTGAAGATTTGCAGACACTACATGTATGGGACTAAGTGTCAGATTTTCACGGATCATAAGAGCCTTCGTCACTTATTCGATAAAAAAAAGTTGAATATGCGTCAAAGAAGATGGATGGAACTTTTGACCGATTATGATTGCGAGATCGAGTAGCCGATGCGTTAAGTCGCAAAGAAAAAGGAGAGTCGTCGAAAATCGTGACGCTCCGAGTCGAAGCCAAGCACGATTTGGTTGAAGAAATCAAGAAGTGTCAGGGGAAAGCGTCTTTAGAGGAATATCACAAGAAGGAAAGAATAGTGGGACTGGTGCCACGGAAGATGATCGAGGGATGAAATGTTTCAACATACGAATTTGGGTTCCTAAGTCGGGTGAGGTGCGAAAGAAGGTGTTGGACGAAGCACACAAATCGCATTATTCAATACATCTTGTAACAACAAGATGTATAGAGATCTTCGTCAGTTTTATTGGTGGCCCGGAATGAAGAAGGATATTACTCATTATGTTGTGCGATGTTCTACCTACTTGCAAGTGAAAGTCGAACATCAACGACCTTATGGCAAACTACAACCCTTAGATATCCCAGTTTGGAAATGGGATCACATTACCATGGACTTTGTGATGAAGTTACCAAGAACTCCGAAGGGCTTCGATGCCATTTGGATAATCGTGGATCGCATGAATAAATCAGTGCACTTTCTGCCAATGAAGGAGTCTTATTCGCCAGATAGATTGGCAAAGCTTTATATTGACAATGTTGTGGTTAGACATGCAATGCCCATGTCCATAGTGTCGGATCTGGACACCCGATTTACATCTAAATTTTGGGAAAGCTTTCAATGGAAGATGGGGTCACAAATCAAGATGAGCACCGTGTACCACCCGCAGACCAATGTTCAAAGTGAGCGAACCATTCAAATTTTTGGAAGACATGTTGAGAGAGTGTGTGATGGACTTTGGCAGATCATGGGAGGAGCATTTATCATTGATTGAGTTCGCGTATAATAATAGTTATCACACAAGCATTCAAGCGGCTCCTTATGAGGTATTGCATGGTAGAAAATTTAGGACGCCTTTGTGTTGGAATGAAGTTGGAGAGAAGCAATTCGCCGGACCTGAAATTGTACAATTCACTGCTGATAAGAATGTGCAAATTCGGGAGAGGATGAAAATTGCTCAAGATAGACAGAAAAGCTACGCGAACAAGAGACAAAAGGACATTGAATTTCAGAAGGGAGACATGGTAATGTTGAAGATATCCCCTTGGAAGGGCGTAGTCCGTTTTGTTAAAATAGGAAAGCTGGACCCTCATTATATAGGGTCATTTGCAGTAACGGAATGAATCGGGTAAGTGGCTTACCATCTTCACTTATCGGAGAATTTGAACGGTATACATAACACTTTCCATGTCTCAAACCTGAGAAAGTGTTTAGCCGAAGTGGATTCGATCGTGCCATTGGAGGATGTTCAGCTTGACACGAAATTACATTTCGTAGAAGAGCCGGAATGAATTGTAGATCGTAAAATAATGAAGTTTAGAAAAAAGGAAATCAACCTAGTTATGGTGAATTGACGATTTCACAAAGGACAAGAGGCCACTTGGGAATTGGAGATTGAGATGAGGATTAACTACCCACATCGTTTTCACTGAATGAATTCCGAGGACGAAATTCTATTAAGGGGGGGGAGTGTTGTAACAACCCTAACCTTAATAATCTGATTTTTGGGCCTTAAACATAACTTTGGGACGATTTCATTCTAAACCCTAAGCCAAAGGTATTTATAGGGAATATTAGAAGGGATTTTCCATCACTCTATGGAAGAGGTAAGTAAGAGAAGAAAAGAAGAGCGAAGATTCAATATTGGAATAAAAAACAAGTGGATTGACTGATTTCAGGTATAAAACTCTTCTCTTGCATCATCTTCTCCATGTTTGATTTTAGAATCAAATTTAGTTAAGGATTTTAAACCCTTGAGTTATTTGGTGTAAGGAATTAACAAATTGATGATTCAAACGACCATCCTTGAGTATTTCATAGATTGGGGACTGATTCTACTGTTTTCTATTTGGTTTTCATTTATCTGGGGAAGTTGATATTGAAACTCCATCTTTATGGAATCTCAAGCTCCATTCTAGAATTTATCTTATGATTTGATCTTCTATTCATGCTTAGGAATGTAATGGGAATGATTTAGGATTGTCCTCAACCATCTATATTGGTTTGAGGTGTTAGAAATCAAGTTGGGACGTTAGATTTTGAGTTTGGGACTGTTTTAATGCTGCAGGGCCGAGCTGCACAAAACAGAAGGTCCCGCGGGTTACTCCGTGAGCCACGGCAAAAGCCGCGTGAGCCACTATTTTGAGTGCAAGTTCGATTATGCCTTTTTCCGTATCGAGTTAACATGTGGACCTTTGAGCTAGGGTTTTATCTTGCTAGAATGTGAGACTTTTGGATAACACCATTTTTATATTGACGAATTTAGGCGTTCGGTTTAGGAAATTCTTACGTTTGGGCTTTGAGGCTAGGAGTGACATCATCAGGTGAGTTCCCTTGACTTAAACTACCCTTTTCGTGAAAGGTTTATTCTACAAACTGATTATGGTATTATAATTTGGAAGCATGTTAACTGTTTTATACTCATTTCTATTTATACAAATGTTGGTTGATGAATTGACCTAAATATCACGACATGCCTACTTAAATAGGCATGTACATAGGTGAATTGTGTACCTCGAGATAGTGAAAATCTCTTGGGAGTTACATCCCGTGCACCTCGAATCTGTTTTGAGTGTACGTTGGATAAGTACCCTTCTTGGGGCTATATAGCGTATCTGCATGTTGAATTGTGCGAAACACGATCCTTATGTCACATGTGGAATTGTGTGACTAGCTTTGGATTTTCTAGGATCCTTGTACATGGTTCGGTGTTACATTATTGGCTTCCATATTTTTATAACTGCTGTTATTTGGGAATTCAGTAGACCTTGTTGTCTAACTCTTGCTTTTAAAACTAAACCATTTTCAGGTAAAAGTTTGATAGAGAGTACCTCGAAGGGAAAGATTAAGTTTTGAACCGGTCGTAGAAGTGTATCGGATGCCGTAGAGACTTTCTTTAGATTAATAAATCTCAGCTGTGGATAGTTTATTTTATTTACCGCTACAAAACTATGAGATGTAATAGATAATTGTTTACTCTTGGCATATTGGTTATTTATTTATGTTGGACTTTTAGTTTTGGAATTTGGGTCTTTACATTTTAAAAATAAAAAATCTAAAATATAATTAGGCTAAGCACTGAGTTGTAATATAATACTTAATTATTATCTTTATAAAAAATTACTTTATTAAACAAAAAATAAATTAATTCGTTATTAAATCTAAATTAAATTATAAAAAATTAAATTAAAGAAAGTAAACAAAAACGAATTTTTGAAGTTATCAATTTAATACTAATATAGATATATCTTATTCAAATTTTTATGATATCTTCAAATTTATATTTTATTCAAATGTAAAAACATTTTTGCTTTCTCAAAACCAAATAAAAGCGTATTATAACAGAGACAGAGACAAAATAAAACGAAACATTAAAAGCAAGATGAATCTCGTTGCATTGCACGAGTACCTTTCTGGTATTATTAGACCTAAAAAATTAATTCATTATTAAACTTAAATTAAATTATACTAAATATTTGATCTAAAATATTGTTAAAAAATGAGAACTTTTAAATTGTTAGTTTGATGCTAGTATCGATAAAAAAATATGGGTTTCCAAATTTATATTTTATTCAAATGTAAGAGCATTATCGTTTTTTTTTTCAAAACTATAAACATCGTATTATAAATTGAAATGTTAAAATCGAGATATATCTCGCCGTATTATACAAATATGCTTCTAATTTATTTTAAATTGATGTGTACTCACTTAATTAACATAAAAATGGTTGTAAACTACCGATAATGATGCTACATTTGGTATTGTAGTTACAAATTCAAACTCCTTTAGCTGTTTTAATTGGTGTTGGGAAGAGCAGCAGGAAAGAAAAGAAGCAAAAGAGCCCATTTGAATGCTAAAAAAAGTAATTATATATAGGGGGATTTTAATAACAAACCAGTTAATATGTACAAACGATACCAACTTCATTGTTCATTGTTTTATTGAATAAAATTGTTTCATAAAATTATCAATATAATGAAATTGTTTCATATAATTCTTTTCTTCATAAAATTATTTCATATATTTTTGTTTTTATATGAAAATGAAATTGTTTAATGAAATTTTCATTTTCATGAAACTTGTTTCATATATTCTTAATTAATCAACCCTCATAATTAAAAAAAAGTTAGAAAGTATTAAGAAAATGATTAGTTGAATGTTGTTTGTAAGGTTTGTAAGAATATATTGGTTTGTAATTGATATCCCCTCTATATATATGTGTGTGTGTATATATATATACTAGTTGTGTACCCGCACGATGTAGCGCGGGTGAATTACAATTATAAAGTCAATAACTCATCTATAACTCACTTTCATGTTTCGTATTATTCTGAATCCCTCTCTCAACTTTATTTTTATAATTTTATACGGTTTAATTGCAAATCAATTACAAGAATAAAATGTGATTTCTTGAAAATGTCGAGTTTCCAAACCCACATATTTACTGAGTGAACATAATAAGGACCAAAAAATTTACCCGGCTAAAGCAAAAACAAGGATAGAGACTCTTGCAGGATAAGTAAGAGTGATGACGGGTAAGCGCTTACCGGGTTTAAGACGCTTACCAACAAATTTTTTTGATGACCAAGAATGTTAAATGATATAGTAAGTGAGAGGAATGTCTCTTGCATGTAAGCATTTATCGTTAAACGGCTCCTTAATGTTACTTCATTGTAAAATTGATGTGCATAGTTACATATCTAAAACATCTTGTTCTTTGTTTGTAATACTTATTTTTTGTTTAATTTGGTATATCATTTATTTCTTGAAAACTTTTAGAATTCGTGATATATTTAAAGTTGGAAAATTAGTTCATTTGACCCTCAAAAGTTAATATGAAATGGAAACATAATAGAAGCATTGTATATGACCCTATATCTCTTTTGCAGAAGAAACAGCTTGGGTTTAATTCCATTAGAAATTCTAGCTAAAATTGGTATTCAGGCTCTATTGTTTCAGACTATCGACCTTGTTTATGTTTTAGTGTAAATTTTCATCGAAGGAGTTCGTATTTGGAAGTTCTTTACAATGCTTGTGGTTTATTTGAAGTGTAAACAAAATAATTACTTGCCCCAGATTCCTTTTTGCATACATGAGTTTTACATTTACATATGAGATGCATATGGAATATAATAATGATCAATCATGGGCCTAGAATCAGAAGAAAATATTGATCTATTTATTTGCCTGTCTTTTACATGAACCCCAAGACAAAAATGAAAATATTAAAAAAGATAAAATATTGAACCAACCTAACAAATCTTCTTAATTGAAGTAGCTTTTGTAGCAATAGTACAGCCAAACGAATGGCAGACTTAGTTGACAGTTTAGCAAGATGGAGTTGTACCTGGTTGACCGAAAAATAAATATGATCTTCATATAATGACCATGAAAACAAAATGTAGAAAGTACATAAAATTTTGCATAAAACATGGAAAGAATAGAAAATTTAACACATTAAACCCTTCTACATATCTTATGGTGGTAACTTGGATTCTGGAAATCGCAGTTTTGTTGTAGATGAGTTGTAAGGTGAAAATGAATGAATATCTGGGTACTCATTCCAGACTCGAAAATCTACTTACAACCATAACCATAAGCAACAATAAGTGTCAGAACTAAGCACTGGAAACTGAAGCACACATGATGTCCACAAATTATAAATAGACGATACACAGAAAGCTATTTGCATGGGATATGAACTATTTACAGAACTATAATTCACATCATATTCCATCCCCTTATATTAGGCTTCAAGAACGGTAAATAATATGCAGATGATGCCGTTGACATGCATGAATTTGCCACTTGAGTTGCAATGGTCAGTGCAACAACTGGTTGAAGCGAAAAGAATGTGTCAACTCTGAAGCACCCGTAAATTAAGTTGAGGTGAACCCGTACTCTTGCTATACATTTTTAACACCGTAAAACAGAGAATTAGCGGTTTTTAATACCTCGTAAAACATAGAGATCCATGTGCCATCTTCCCATAATGTAATTCAACCCTACAGAATTCACAACTCATGTTTGCATTAGTATGTCATACACATAACACATTACACAATACCTCTAATGTGATTTAAAGGGGATTATAGTGTAAAATCATATAAGATTTAACTATTATTTTATTCACTTATTTGGATTGTTCTCGTTTGAACCTGAATGTATGATAACTTCATGAATGTAAAGCTTAAAATCACATCTCAAGAGTTAAATGCTTTTGGTTGGTTGTTCAAGTGGGACTTAATTTTGCTGCAAACGATAGTTAGTATTGATGCCGCCTGATCTGTCCGGTGGAGGCACTTAAGAATTAGTCTAAGGTCCCTTGTAATCGATCTCTGAATTTAATTGTTTCAATCGATCTTCACACATCCGAATCATCCATCAAAACAATCAAACTTTCAAGCATTTTGTATAGTTTATCACAAGAATATCTAGAGAAACGAGAAAAATGAGTATGTCACACCCCGCTAAAGCGGAAACACGGAGAGTGATAGTTCATGATTTCATAGCGATAGGACACCAATCATCCATTCAATACATAACAAGTTAAAACCCAAATTACATCATACAAGTCCAAAGTTTTAACAAAATAAAAGAAACAAAGCGTACAAACATAATGATTTCAAATTTAAAACGTGATTGATGTCGTCGCGCTCATAAAACAAGCATTTTTAGTTACCTTTTCTTACCCCTGAAAAGCATGAAAAAAACATGGTCAACTACAAAGAGTTGGTGAGTTCACAGGTTTTCAATATTATAAACATCTTTTGTATAAATGAATATTGAGCAAAATAAGTTTTATGGCACTTGATAAATCTTTACATCTTAAAACGTTCAAGGCATTTTTGTACCCTAATTAATAGTAAGTAATGAGCCACGACTAAACCATCGACAACAAAAATATTTTTAGTTCTACCTCAGCGGTGGACCTAAAGTCCACATGTGTAGAACCTTCCTTTTAAGTATAGTTCTACCTCAGCGGCGGACCTAAAGTCCACATGTGTAGAACCTTCCTTTTACGTATAGTTCTACCTCAGCGGTGGACCTAAAGTCCACATGTGTAGAACCTTCCATTTAAGTATAGTTCTACCTTAGCGGTGGACCTAAAGTCCACATGTGTAGAACCTTCCTTTTTAGTATAGTGCACCCTACCTGTAGTTTCCAGGTGGGATTGCTATCCACACCCCTACTTTTTGGTTTTTAGGTGGGATTGTCCGTCCAATAGCGCTATCCACAAATACCCTCGGCTCCTCACTTGAGTTAATAGTAGTGTACAAACTTTTATGGAACATTTTACTCAATACAATCTATTAGTGTACATGCCTTAATGCCCAAAAACAACAATTTACATAATATTCGCATTCGTTAGTTGAAATTTTATGAAATCAACCAGTTTCATAATTTAACTTTCTGACAGAAACTATAAGTCTTAAAAATGATCAAATTAATGTAACATCCAAAATGATAAAATTTTTCATATTTTTATATGTGATGCATACTGAGATAAGGTCATTGTGACCAAATTTCATGCATTTTAGACATATAAAAAGGGTTCAAATAATTCATATCAAACAGTGTGTCACAGCGAGCATAAAGGAAACTTTTAAGGAGTTCTACTTATTATTTTTCAGAACTTCCAGTTGGATTATAAACATAACACATAAAGGAAACTTTTAAGATAAAAATCACTCATTTTAAATGAGTTATGAGGAAGATATGGCATCACAAAGTTGCATGCACACATCTGTCATTAGTTGACAGATTGAACACTTAACTTTAATAAATTGATTAACGCCTCAAAACTTCATATTTTTGAATGAAGCCGAATTCAAATGAACCTTAACTCATAAAAGAAAACTCCCGAAAAATAATTATGCATTATGGACAAATATTCAAATAGATATTAACATGCAAAATAGGATTTACCTACCGGTGGTTTCACAGATTGCACACCTAAAATATTATGCATCTTATTATGAGCATTTGAGGGGTCAAAACTCAATGTTTTTGAGTGAGACCACTTGGATTAGAACCTCAACTCACTAAATAAACTTGTAGAAAGAAGATTAATGATATTTGAACATATTAATTACATGAAATGGACGATTTTTGCACATGCAATAAATCTGTCAGCACCAAAAATCTCCATTGTTGTTCAAAAACACAAAATATCATGATTTTTACCCATTTTCTTGAGTTTTATTGTGTGGATCATAGATTACCACCATTGTATAAACATTTTTACATGTTTTGTTGTATAATCTCTCCATAAACTCAGAAATTTCGGATATTAGAAGAAGTAGCTAAAAAATGTAAGAAAAGTGGGGTTTTCACCCAAAATTTGCAAGAAAAAGATAAAGATAGTGTTGTTACTTACTTGAGTGATGATTATGGTTCAATGATTCTTCAAAAATCTTGTTAATTTGATGGATTTGAGATGGAAAGTGGCTGGAGATTTTGGAGAGAAAAGAGTGGGAAAGAAGAGTAGGGAATATGTCCCTTAAGTTCTAGAGAGAGAGAGAGAAGAGTTTTTTAATTTTGAATGTTGAAAATGAGCAAATGAGGAGAAAAAATGATTTTTATATGTGGACAAAGGGGGGGTGGCTGGCCATGGGTATGGGCCCACCCAACCCACAATTTATTTTTTTTAAATTATTTTAAGCCCAAATAAAAATGAAATTAAGAGTCCATTTTCTCAATTTTGGCCTTTTTCCTTCAAAATATGAGCCCAAAAGTGTTTAAATTATATAATAAAAAAAACTTCTATATTTAGCATTCTAAACTATATATTTTATATAAATTAGGTATAAATTAGAGCATTTGGCATTATATTGGACGTTTTAGACAGTTACGAGTCGGAACCGGACTTTCTAAGCAATTACCGGTAACTCTAGAAATTTTTCGGCCAATCTAATCTAACTAACTCCCAATATTATAACTTATCTAAAATAACACTAATATAAATTTAATAAGAGCTACTTGGAAGCTCAAATTTGACAGTTGTCATAGAGTAATAAGTTACACGAATATGTCTCTATGCTTAGAATTCCACAAACGGTTTGCACATAATAAACTTTTGATCATGAATTCAAACATGTACTAAAAGCGGGTGTGTGTGTGTGTGAGAGAGAGAGAGAGAGAGATAATGGGGGCTTCAAAAAACCGAACAAACCAATATAGAAAAGTACCACTGTGAAAAAAGGAAGAGAATGAAAACATTTCTGAAGCAATACTTCGTGTCCATGGCGTTTCCAAGAACAATGGTCGACAGTTGACACACGAAACCAAAACCGTAACGTTCCAAATCAAGTGGGTTTTTGATCATGAATGGAGATCCAAATTAAAGCATTTTTATAGTTAACAGTACATAATCAATAGAGCTAAAAATAGAGATGGTAGCTTTACCTGCTGAGGTTGGAGATGGTATGAGGGTGAAAGTGAAAGGAGAGCCCAGAACGTCGAACTTCATCACAAATTAGAGCAGACGTTGGAAGACGTTGGAAACATATAGATTAAATCTTTGAAATTTTTGAAATTTGAATTTGCAATTAGGAATATAAAATTAAAACGTAAAACCCTGCATCATCTACATATGGTGTCTGCAAAAGTACAACTTGCACAAATGAAAAGTCAAAAATCAAGTTGTATGCAATTTATCCACTTTGTTGTAGGATGAAGCTGGAAAAGGATGTAAGAAAAGTCTCCACCTAGAAAGAAAACTCAGAACCATATTATTTGGTGATACGATGGATTAAAAGTGTTACCGAGTATCAATGCATGCTTTAAACACTTGTACATGATGCATAAACAGTTGTAATTCATAGATTTTTAAATTTTATGCTTAAAAACTTGTACCTCATTCTATAAAAGTTGTGTTTAAGAGTTTTGATGTAAATGTATTATAATGTTGTATAGATATATATTTATAACTATATATAATTTATTATATATGGGACGGGCTCAAATAAAAACTGGGTTTTGGTTGTGAACTTGAGGACAAAGGAGGGTACGACACGTGTTCCGGCGACCACAAGTTATTCATCAGAATGGATCATGATCGTTGTTATTCATATTGAATGTTGTATAAATCCTTGTGAATAGTTTATGAACTTCACTGTTGTTATTCATACCAAATGTTTTTCGTTATTAATATTGAACGAGACATGTGTCACGTTCTCCTATGTCTATATGTTTGCAATGAAAAATGAGTTTGTTTTAAAACTTTTCTCTATTACATATTATCTCAATTATTTTGTGTACAGTTAGAAAAAGATTATGAGTCTTTTTAGAACCCACATGCATCTGAGTAGAGAATTAACTAATAAAATAACTTTGAATTTGTCCGATCAAAATAGATGACATATATAAAGGCTTTACGTCGTACTGTTAGGAAAAAATTAAACGATCGAATAAATTGTTTCAATGATAAGTATAAATGTAAAGACCCAAACTCAACAAAAGCAACCATGCATAAATATCAACCACTACCAAGTATAATGCTATAGTCTATTACATCTCCTAGTTTTGTAGCGGATCAATAAAACATCCACAAGTGAAAATTATCTAGCTAAGTCAATTAACTAAGCCATTTGATCATTCTCTAACGATCGGCTCAAAGCTTCCCCTTGCCCTAGGACAAGCTCTCAAAATAACCTGTTGATCCAGACTTCTTTTAGTGATTTGAATATGATTCCTCTATATACTTAGTGAATACCTAGTCTACGTTACTGTTCAGATTCAACGATAGCATAAACTGATTGCACTAACTGATCTCTGAAAATCAGAAACATCATCTAGACTTAGAAGATCTGAAGAACAACACTCACTCCAAAGATCATTCAGCGATAGTCGAAGACTTAACTGAAGAAAGAGATGAACAACTCGTAATCTGAAGCGATTCAGTGATAGCAACGTTCATCTAACAGAACTGTGAGATCTTGTGTATGCCTCAGTGATACCTGAAGGCTACATCGTTGAAGACTGAAGTGGATGTGGAAAAGCGGGCGGTAATGCAAGGAAAGGAGGTGTTGTTCGTCCACTTGTAGTCAGAGGAAACTCAAACGTAAGCTAGACTAAAGACGGGTTATAATTGGATAGCGGTATCTGAAAACATATCTTGAGGATGTCCTCAGTATCAGTGATCAAGTGGGGCCTACTCAGCAAGATAAAAGTTGATCTTATCTTCGATGAACCAATGTAAAACCTCCACGCCTTGTCAAAACGGATGTACGGACTGTCCCCTATGTCCTTACCAACTCTGAATAGGCCACTGTTCATATTCGGCCAAAAGCACGGTTGCTTTATGAACAAAGGACAAGTCTCCTATTGAACTTGACACGTGGCATGTACCTTCTGAGTTGCATTAAATGCAATGGGTATAAAAGATGAAGACCTCTTCTTCATCTTCATGCATGCTCGTATCTTTTCTTGATCCTCTGATCTTATTCTAATATTTCCTTGTGCATTAACTACTTAGTGATTTCTTAATTTGTAATAAAATAGGTTTAATTACTTGTTCTTATTCTGCTTACAACTGTAAATTTATTTATTGATATAAACTTATTTAAAAACCCTAAAATCCATGTTTGTATTCAACCCTCCCACCCTTCTACAAACTGTTTATATACTTATAGACTCCTTTGGGACCAACAAGTGGTATCAGAGCAGTGTTTATTGCTTTAAATCTTTTGAAGAAAATATTTCTTGTTATTTTAAAATGGGTAATACAAATAAAAACGACAATGGATCTTTAGCTAAACCTCCTAGATTTATCAAAGATTACTTCATTGTCTGGAAGGAAAGGTTGACTCTATTTCTAGAAGGGCCAGATCCTAAGATTCCCTACTATGTAGAAAATGGACCACACATTCCTACACTTGTAGTCCCTGCAATTCTTGTAACTACTACTACCCCTGCTATTCCTGATAGACGTATTCCCAAAACTCCACATCAATGGAGCGAGGAAGAGAAGAAAGATCTAGCTGTTGATTCAAAAGCTAAATCTATTATTGGAATGTCTCTACTAGATGATGTTTACCATTATGTCATGAAGATAAGAACCTCTATGTCCATGTTGGATACTCTTTGTGTTCAATATGAAGGAACCAGTGAGGTTCAGATTACTCGTCGAATCCACTTGGTGAGACACTTTGAAAGCTTCATGTTTCTGAAAAATGAGACACTTTCTCAGATCCACCTGAGATTCAACTGCTTAATCATTGATCTAAAAACAGTTGGTAGAGAATCCTCTAACTCTGAAGTTCTGACAAAGTTCATGAAATCTCTTCCTAAACAATGGGACACATTTACTACATGTCTTAAATTGTCAAAGAATACTGAAACCCTTTCTTTGAGTGCTTTGTAAGGAATATTGCTCAATCATGAGCAATCTCAAACCTTAAAAAGAAACCTTTTAAAAGACATTCATCATTCCGTATGCTTAGCCTGTAAATTCTTCACTAAAAATTGTCCTGCCTTCAGTTACGTTTTTTATTTTTGTCATTTAAATCCTTCTCTATAATGTATCTTTAGATACACTTTTAAAAGCTTCTCTGAAAGTTCCTTCTCTAAAGTCCCATTTTCTTGTAGTGTAATGATGCTACATTTGGTATTGTAGTTACAAATTCAAATTTATTTAGCTGTTTTAATTAGTGTTGGGAAGAGCAGCAGGAAAGAAAAGAAGCAAAAGAGCCCATTTGAATGCTAAAAAAAGTAATTATATATAGGGGGATTTTAATAACAAACCAGTTAATATGTACAAACCGTACCAACTTCATTGTTCATTGTTTTATTGAATAAAATTGTTTCATAAAATTATCAATATAATGAAATTGTTTCATATAATTCTTTTCTTCATAAAATTATTTCATATATTTTTGTTTTTATATGAAAATGAAATTGTTTAATGAAATTTTCATTTTCATGAAACTTGTTTCATATATTCTTAATTAATCAACCCTAATGTATTCTTGATGAAATTGTATAATATATTATTGACTAATCAACCCTCATAATTAAAAAAAAGTTAGAAAGTATTAAGAAAATGATTGGTTGAATGTTGTTTGTAGGGTTTGTAAGAATATATTGGTTTGTAATTGATATCCCCTCTATATATATACATATATATATATATATATATATGTGTGTGTGTGTGTGTGTGTGTGTATATATATATATACTAATTATGTACCCGCACGATGTAGCGCGGGTGAATTACAATTTTGACGTCAATAACTCATCTATAACTCACTTTCATGTTTTGTATTATTCTGAATCCCTCTCAACTTTATTTTTAAAATTTTATACGGTTTAATTGCAAATCAATTACAAGAATAAAATGTGGTTTCTTGAAAATGTCGAGTTTCCAAACCCACATATTTACTGAGTGAACATAATAAGGACCAAAAAATTTACCCGGCTAAAGCAAAAACAAGGATAGAGAGTCTTGCAGGATAAGTAAGAGTGATGACGGGTAAGCGCTTACCGGGTTTAAGACGCTTACCAACAAATTTTTTTGATGACCAAGAATGTTAAATGATATAGTAAGTGAGAGGAATGTCTCTTGCATGTAAGCATTTATCGTTAAACGGCTCCTTAATGTTACTTCATTGTAAAATTGATGTGCATAGTTACATATCTAAAACATCTTGTTCTTTGTTTGTAATACTTATTTTTTGTTTAATTTGGTATATCATTTATTTCTTGAAAACTTTTAGAATTCGTGATATATATAAAGTTGGAAAATTAGTTCGTTTGACCCTCAAAAGTTAATATGAAATGGAAACATAATAGAAGCTTTGTATATGACCCTATATCTCTTTTGATGGAGAAACAGCCTCGGTTTAATTCCATTAGAAATTCTAGCTAAAATTGGTATTCAAGCTCTAATGTTTCAGACTATCGACCTTGTTTATGTTTTAGTGTAAATTTTCATCGAAGGAGTTCGTATTTGGGAGTTCTTTACAATGCTTGTGGTTTATTGGAAGTGTAAACAAAATTACAAAATTACTTGCCCCAGATTCCTTTTTGCATACACGAGTTTTACATTTACATATGAGATGCATATGGAATATAATAATGATCATTCATGGGCCTAGAATCAGAAGAAAATATTGATCTATTTATTTGCCTGTCTCTTACATGAACCCCAAGACAAAAACGAAAGTATTAAAAAAGATAAAATATTGAACCAACCTAACAAATCTTCTTAATTGAAGTAGCTTTTGTAGCAATAGTACAGCCAAACGAATGGCAGACTTAGTTGACAGTTTAGCAAGATGGAGTTGTACCTGGTTGACCGAAAAATAAATATGATCTTCATATAATGACCATGAAAACAAAATGTAGAAAGTACATAAAATTTTGCATAAGACATGGAAAGAATAGAAAATTTAACACATTAAACCCTTCTACATATCTTATGGTGGTAACTTGGATTCTGGAAATCGCAGTTTTGTTGTAGATGAGTTGTAAGGTGAAAATGAATGAATATCTGGGTACTCATTCCAGACTCGAAAATCTACTTACAACAATACCATAAGCAACAATAAGTGTCAGAACTAAGCACTGGAAACTGAAGCACAAATGATGTCGAGAAATTATAAATAGACGATACACAGAAAGCTATTTGCATGGGATATGAACTATTTACAGAACTATAATTCACATCATATTCCATCCCCTTAGATTAGGCTTCAAGAACGGTAAATAATATGCAGATGATGCCGTTGACATGCATGAATTTGCCACTTGAGTTGCAATGGTTAGTGCAACAACTGGTTGAAGCGAAAAGAATGTGTCAACTCTGAAGCACCCGTAAATTAAGTTGAGGTGAACCCGTACTCTTGCTATACATTTCTAACACCGTAAAACAGAGAATTAGCGGTTTTTAATACCTCGTAAAACATAGAGATCCATGTGCCATCTTCCCATAATGTAATTCAACCCTACAGAATTCACAACTCATGTTTGCATTAGTATGTCATACACATAACACATTTCACAATACCTCGAATGTGATTTTACAGGGGATTATAGTGTAAAATCATATAAGATTTAACTATTATTTTATTCACTTATTTGGATTGTTCTCGTTTTAACCTGAATGTATGATAACTTCATGAATGTAAAGCTTAAAATCACATCTCAAGAGTTAAATGCTTTTGGTTGGTTGTTCAAGTGGGACTAAATTTTGCTGCAAACCATAGTTAGTATTGATGCCGCCTGATCTGTCCGGTGGAGGCACTTAAGAATTAGTCTAAGGTCCCTTGTAATCGATCTCTGAATTTAATTGTTTCAATCGATCTTTACACATCCGAATCAACCATCAAAACAATCAAACTTTCAAGCATTTTGTATAGTTTATCACAAGAAGAATATCTAGAGAAACGAGAAAAATGAGTATGTCACACCCCGCTAAAGCGGAAACACGGAGAGTGATAGTTCATGATTTCATAGCGATAGGACACCAATCATCCATTCAATACATAACAAGTTAAAACCCAAATTACATCATAGCGAGCGTACAAACATAATGATTTCAAATTTAAAACGTGATTGATGTCATCGCGCCCAAAAAACAAGCATTTTTAGTTACCTTTTCTTACCCCTGAAAAGAATGAAAAAAACATGGTCAACTACAAAGAGTTGGCGAGTTCACAGGTTTTCAATATTACAAACATCTTTTGTATAAATGAATATTGAGCAAAATAAGTTTTATGGCACTTGATAAATCTTTACATCTTAAAGCGTTCAAGGCATTTTTGTACCCTAATTAATAGTAAGTAATGAGCCACGACTAAACCTTCGACAACAAAAATATTTTTAGTTCTACCTCAGCGGTGGACCTAAAGTCCGCATGTGTAGAACCTTCCTTTTAATTATAGTTCTACCTCAGCGGTGGACCTAAAGTCCGCATGTGTAGAACCTTCCTTTTAAGTATAGTTCTACCTCAGCGGCGGACCTAAAGTCCACATGTGTAGAACCTTCCTTTTACGTATAGTTCTACCTCAGCGGCGGACCTAAAGTCCACATGTGTAGAACCTTCCTTTTAAGTATAGTTCTACCTCAGCGGTGGACCTAAAGTCCACATGTGTAGAACCTTCTTTTTTAGTATAGTGCACCCTACCTGTAGTTTCCAGGTGGGATTGCTATCCACACCCCT
Source organism: Silybum marianum (assembly GCA_036898165.1). NCBI lineage: Eukaryota > Viridiplantae > Streptophyta > Magnoliopsida > Asterales > Asteraceae > Silybum > Silybum marianum. Next base: position 24,745,538 of record CM072536.1, on the reverse strand, counting down.
ACTTTTCGGTTTTTAGGTGGGATTGTCCGTCCAATAGCGCTATCCACAAATACCCTCGGCTCCTCAATTGAGTTAATAGTAGTGTACAAACTTTTATGGAACATTTTACTCAATACAATCTATTAGTGTACATGCCTTAATGCCCAAAAACAACAATTTACATAATATTCGCATTCGTTAATGCAAATAGCTCAAATATTTCATTTAATCATGCTTTACACCCCAAAACATATAAAATACTTTAAAAAATGGGGCTGTGAATACTCATCTTTTGCAAAAGCTCTGTTTAAAGCACGATTCGTCCGCTAGCCGACCTAACGCTTCCCTATCAAAGTAAAATACCCAAAACGGTCACTTATGCGTCTAACGATTACTATGAGGGTGCTTATAAGTCCTTATATGTCCAACTTGGTCTACTATTGTCCCGTTATACATAATGCACATATGCTCTTTAAGGAAACAATTTATACCGAAAATGTAACATTATAGTCTTTCAAGTGATTAAAATTTATGAAATCAACCAGTTTCAGAATTTAACTTTCTGACAGAAGCTATAAGTCTTAAAAATGATCAAATTAATGTAACATCCAAAATGATAAAATTTTCCATATTTTTATATGTGATGCATTACTGAGTTAAGGTCATTGTGACCAAATTTCATGCATTTAGACATATAAAAAGGGTTCAAATAATTCATATCAAACAGTGTGTCACAGCAAGCATGGCAAATTACATATTGTTAGTAAAACAATCATTTGAGGAGTTCTACTTATTATTTTTCAGAACTTCCAGTTGGATTATAAACATAACACATAAAGGAAACTTTTAAGATAAGAATCACTCATTTTAAATGAGTTATGAGGAAGATATGGCATCACAAAGTTGCATGCACACATCTGTCATTAGTTGACAGATTGAACACTTAACTTTAATAAATTGATTAATGCCTCAAAACTTCATATTTTTGAATGAAGTCGAATTCAAATGAACCTTAACTCATAAAAGAAATCTCCCGAAGAATAATTATGCATTATGGACAAATATTCAAATAGATATTAACATGCAAAGTAGGATTTACCTACCGGTGGTTTCACAGATTGCACACCTAAAATATTATGCATCTTATTATGAGCATTTGAGGGGTCAAAACTCAATGTTTTTGAGTGAGACCACTTGGATTAGAACCTCAACTCACTAAATAAACTTGTAGAAAGAAGATTCATGATATTTGAACATATTAATTGCAAGAAATGAACGATTTTTGCACATGCAATAAATCTGTCAGCACCAAAAATCTCCATTGTTGTTCAAAAACACATAAAATCATGATTTTTACCCATTTTCTTGAGTTTTATTGTGTGGATCATAGATTACCACCGTTGTATAATCATTTTTACATGTTTTGGTGTATAATATCTCCATAAACTCAGAAATTTCGGATATTAGAAGAAGTAGCTAAAAAATGTAAGAAAAGTGGGGTTTTCACCCAAAATTTGCAAGAAAAAGATAAAGATAGTGTTGTTACTTACTTGAGTGATGATTATGGTTCAATGATTCTTCAAAAATCTTGTTAATTTGATGGATTTGAGATGGAAAGTGGCTGGAGATTTTGGAGAGAAAAGAGTGGGAAAGAAGAGTAGGGAATATGTCCCTTAAGTTCTAGAGAGAGAGAGAAGAGTTTTTGAATTTTGAATGTTGAAAATGAGCAAATGAGGAGAAAAAAATGATTTTTATATGTGGACAAAGGGGGGGTGGCTGGCCATGGGTATGGGCCCACTCAACCCAACAATTTATTTTTTAAAAATTATTTTAAGCCCAAATAAAAATGAAATTAAGAGTCCATTTTCTCAATTTTGGCCATTTTCCTTCAAAATATGAGCCCAAAAGTGTTTAAATTATATAATAAAAAAAACTTCTATATTTAGCATTCTAAACTATATATTTTATATAAATTAGGTATAAATTAGAGCATTTGGCATTATATTGGACGTTTTAGACAGTTACGGGTCAGAACCGGACTTTCTAAGCAATTACTGGTAACTCTAGAAAATTTTCAGCCAAAATTTCGTCCCGAAATTTAAGAGCTAGCTTTCTCCGGGGCGTTCGCAAATAGGCGAGGATACTTATACTTCATCAAATCTTCTCGTTCCCAAGTATACTCTGGGCCATGCTTCGCATTCCAACAAACTTTAACAATAGGGATTTTACTGCGCCTCAGCCGTTGGACTTCTCGGTCAAGGATTTCGATTGGTTCATCAATGAAGTGTAACCGATCGCTAACTTGAACGTCATCCAGGGGTAGCACCAATGTTTCTTCCGTTTATCATTTCTTCAAGTTTGACACATGAAGCGTGTCGTGGATGGTGCTTAAATCCTGTGGCAACTTTAGTTTGTATGCTACTGGTCCAATTCTCTCAGTTATTTCAAATAGACCAACGTATCTGGGACCCAGTTTGCCTCTCTTCCTGAAGCATACTAGTACCTTCCATGGCGATACTTTCAGAAGCACTTTATCACCCACTTGGAACTCTAATGGCTTTCTCCAATAATCCGCATAACTCTTCTGACGATCTCTTGCTGTCTTGAGTCTTTCCTTGATGGTTGAAATCTTATCAGTGGTTTCTGGAATGATATCGGGCGTGGTCAGTTGTCTATCTCCGATTTCTAACCAGCTAAGTGGCGAACTACATTTATGTCCGTATAGGGCTTCATATGGCGCACACTGGATTTGGCGTGATAACTGTTGTTATAGGAGAATTCAACAGTGGTAGGTGGGTATCCCAACTCCCACCAAAATCTATTGCACACGCACGCAACATATCCTCTAGCGTTTTAATAGTTCTTTTCGATTGTTCATTCGTTTGAGGATGATAGGCAGTGCTATAATCCAACCGCGTACCCAATGCCTTTTGAAGTGATTGCCAAAATCGTGACGTATAGCGGGTATATCTATCTGAGATAATGGCAATTGGCACTTCATGACGTGTAACTATTTCATTGATGTAAATCTGTGCACGCCTTTCCATACTGAAATCTTCACGAAAAGGAATGAAATGAGCTGCTTTTGTTAGTCGATCAACTATAAACCATATAGAATCGTGACCCTTTCCAGTTTTCGGTAGCTTGGTTACGAAATCCATGGTTATTTTCTCCCACTTCCATTGAGGAATTTCAGGCTGCTGAAGTAGACCGGATGGTTTCTGATGTTCGGCCTTAACCTTAGCGCAAGTTAAGTACTTGTTTATGTACAAAGCAATGTCTTTCTTCATTCATGGCCACCAATAAAATTCCTTCAGATCCTTGTACATCTTATCCGCTCCTGGGTGAACTGAATATCTGGATCGATGGGCTTCACCCAAGATGGTTGATCGTAAATTACCAACCTTTGGTACCCATACTTTATTCTTAAAGTAATGCACTTCATCTGATTGTAATTCAAATTCTTTTTCTAAGTGATGCAAGGTCTCATTCTTCACATTATCATCTTTTAAAGCTTCTTTTTGTGCTTCAAGAATTTGAGTCTTTAAACTCGTTTGAACCATCATTCCCATAGCTCGTACTCTCTTTGGTTTCACTCTTTCCTTTCTGCTTAATGCGTCAGCAACTACATTAGCCTTGCCCGGATGATACTTTATTTCACAATCATAGTCACTAAGTAGCTCGATCCATCTTCTTTGCCTCATATTGAGCATTTTCTGGTCAAGAATGTGCTGAAGGCTTTTATGATTAGTGAAAATGGTGCACTTAGTGTCGTAGAGATAGTGTCTCCAGATTTTGAGTACGAACACCACCGCCCCTAACTCCAAGCCATGGGTGGTGTAATTCTTCTCATGAATCTTTAATTGCCTCGATGCGTATCCGATAACTTTGCCTTTTTGCATCAGTACGTATCCCATCCCTTGATGTGAAGCGTCACAATAGACTACAAAGTTATCCACTCCCTCTAGTAAAGCCAAAATCGGTGCGTTATATAACTTGTGTTTGAGAATCTGGAATGCTTCCTCTTGTTTCTCTCCCCAAATAAACTTCTAATCTTTTTGGGTTAGAGTCGTTAGTGGTTGTACGATCTTAGAGAAATTTTCGATAAATCGCCGATAATAGCTTGCCAATCCAAGAAATTGTCGGATCTCAGTTGGTGTCTTCGGGGCTTCCCATTTCTTAACGGCCTCAATTTTAGCTGGATCAACATGAATTCCCTTGTCATCTACTACATGACCAAGAAAATGTACTTCTCGAATCCAGAATTCGCATTTGGAGAACTTGGCGTACAACTTTTCATCCTTGAGCAATTCTAGTATCAACCTCAGATGTTGTTCATGTTCTTTCTTATCATGAGAATAAAGGAGTATATCATCTATAAACACGATCACGAAGTTGTCTAGGTATGGTCGATATACTCTATTCATCAAATCCATGAAGACCGCTAGTGCATTTGTTAACCCGAAAGGCATAACTAAGAACTCGTAATGACCATGACGAGTTCTAAACGTTGTCTTAGGGATGTCTTCTTCACGAACTCTCATTTGATGATATCCCGATCGAAGATCGATCTTTGAGAAATACGTTGCACCTTGAAGCTGATCAAATAAGTCATCAATTCGAGGAAGGGGGGTATCGGTTCTTGACAGTCAACTTATTGAGTTCTCTATAATCAATACACATTCGAAAAGATCCATCCTTCTTTTTAACAAACAAGATCGGAGCTCCCCATGGTGAAGAGCTGGGTCTGATGAATCCTTTGTTGAGTAACTCCTGAAGTTGTTCTGGCAGCTCCTGCATTTCGGATGGTGCTAGTCGATAGGGTGATTTTGTTACAGGCACAACTCCCGAAATTAAATCAATGTGGAGCTCGACTTGTCTTGTTGGGGGTAGTCCGGGTAACTCATCTGGAAAGACCTTGAGAAAATACCGAACTATAGGAAGGTCCTGCGTTTCTCTTCGATCTCCTTATTCATAACATGTGCCAAAAACGCAATGTAGTCCTTCCTCAAGTATTTTCGCATCTTCATGCACATCACTATTTTAACATTCCTTCTGAGTTTCTTTCCATGTACTTCGAGAACTTCTCCTTCGGGTAGTGGAACTCGGATGATCTTTTCGGAGCAACAAATTTCAGCTCGGTTTTTAGATAACCAATCCATACCCACAATTATATCAAAGCACCCTAACTTGTTTGGAGTTATGTTTATGCTAAAGTTCCTCCATCTTTCTCTTACCTTGAGTTTTGTCTCTTGCAAATATCCCCGGACGTTTAGCATTGTTGGTGAGCCCGGTTGCCAAATTCACCGCATCTTGAAGGGTTTTTTCGGTTTGCCGAAGTAACGTCCGCGCGTATTTCAAGAGATAAACCCCAGACATACTTGTCGACTCGATTTTCCTCAGGCGTCACCAAATGTGGTACCATCTTTGCCAGTTCATGGAAACGAGCAGAGTAAGAATCTATGTCATTTCCCTTCATTTCATGATTCCATAGCTCCGCTTCCAACTTCTGGATTTCGCTCCTCGATAGTATTCCTCTTTGAGCATCTTTTTGAATTCCTTCCAAGTAGGACTGTTGGCTGCTTCTCGGCCTCGGGTTTGCACTTGGGTGTTCCACCAGGTCAATGCTCGTCTTTGTAGCAGACAGGCGGCAAACTCCACTTTATTTTCTTTCAGTGCACTTACTGATGTGGAGAACGGACTCCATATTCTCAATCCATGTCAGTATTCCAACAGCTCCTTCAGTTCCATGGAACTCCTTCGGGTTGCAGGTCCTAAAAGCTTTGTATGTGCATTCCCTATCTCCACTTGCTCCAGATCCTCAGTTGTTTCCCGAATTAGCATTTAGACCCCCTTCCACTTGACTAACGATGTTCGGAAGTGCCGCGATGAGTTGCTCAGGCATAAGTCGCGCGATCTCGAGGTTTTCTCACCTCGAAGGAATTGTCTTAGGCATAGGTTCATATTGAGGTTGGGTCATATTACTATTACTATATATGTCAAGCCTACTTAACTAAATTATGCATATAAAACACTCGCATCATAAAATCATAGGTTTAAAATCAAATAACTTCAATATCCAGCAAAAATAATTCCCAAAAGACATCAAGTATCTTAGAGTTCTAAATAGTGGGTTAAATGCCACCAACATAAGTTTCCATGTTTAACCAACAAAGCAGTCAAAAAGTTCTCTCCTAGGTTGACTAGTCACATAACCTGAGGAGTCAGCAGAGTACTTAGTAGGAGTGGATAAGTGAGACACAGTGAACTACGATAGTAATAAACTTAATTAGTAAATGTACTTTAGTAAATAACAATTTATAAAATGCTTATGCAAACTCACACTTATGACCATGCTTTTCATTTGGGCAAGAAGTTCCCAATATAATTGTTTCATGTCTCCCTTATACATATTAAATTAGACATAGGTGATCAGGCGTTGCCTAATTTCAATATGCTAAGTCGACACTTATTCCAATTATACTAGTACTAAGCTTTTTTAAAATTAAAGTTAGTTTACGAAATTAGTTTTCGAAAACTTTTGGTTATATTATTTGGTTTTTATAGAAAATCGGTGTTCTCTATAACCTATGGCTCTTGTTAGATCCCAAACAATCAAGATATAGAAAGATAACAAGAAATAGATCACTGAATATTATATATTGTATTGATCAGATGAACTGTATTACAAAATGTGTCTTTACAAGCTTATGAAAACGTTAGTTCTAACTATCAAATAAACTATCTATTTATACAAGAAATAGAAATGCTAAAGTTACAGTACAAAAATGACAAGCATGTTCAGAACTACTTCTAAACTTCTTCAGAAGTGTCTTCAGAACCTTCTTCAGAACTTCTTCAGAAGTATCTTCAGAATCTTCAGAACTTCTGAAGTTGCCACTTCAGAAGTTATGCCTTAGGCTTTTATCTGCTTGTCTTCTGAGTTCTGAGTCTTTCTTTCTTCAGATCTTTCTTTCTCTTCAGAACCCAGTACCTTTTGAAGCTATCTTAGTATCTCTATCCATCTCCCCTTAGTTTCAAAAGTTCAAATCATAATTCCAAAAACTCAAGATTTGTCTAACATCCTTCAAAATTAGATTTCTGTATTCCAACAAAGATTCTGCAATTCTGATCATCTCTTTTGCAAGCTTCTTGTACTTTTCCCGTACTTCAGCATTCAGATTCTTTGGTCTTCTGTTTTGTCTTTTAACCAAACGATCTCTGATAGCCATTAAAGTTCCATTGCAGCATTTGTGGAGTTCTTCAAATCTCACAAAAAGTAATTCTTGAAAGCAGTTGCATACAAAACCTGGGGGTTGAATTACCAGAGTACTTTTCTTCAGATTTTGAATATCTGGTAGACTTAAGTTTGGTTTACTCAGATGAACTTGTTTCTTATTCAGCACATATGCAACTTGAAAATCAGTCTTTGCAGCCCAGATGAATTCTCTATACAAACCATCTCTGAGAACTGGAAATGATTTTCTGAACTTTGTAACGGAATCATGAAACGGATAAAGACTCCTGTAAACTCTGAGCATATCTCTTAAGTAGACATTCTGAAAGTCAGCTTTTAAGAAAGTAGATATCTCACCATTTCTTCTTTCCCACAGTAAAAAATGCACAACTATAATTTTTTCTTGTTTTTAATTATGCATTAATCACTTTGATGAAAGGACTTTCTTTTCTTGCTTCATTAACGGGAATCCTTAGCTTTCTTATGATATCAGAATACCATTGTTTCCATCCAAAGGATTTGTTGATCCAGCAATAAATATAATTAAACTTCTGTTCATGTTCCATGAACATTTCTCGATGATAATATTCAAGAAACATAGTAAATGCACTCTCTTCAATCCTTTGTTCTTGTAGTTGTTCCTCTTCAGAAATTTGCTTTATAGGAACCAACTCTTCAGAAATATTTTCAGAGATTTTCTCCTTTTCTTTTTCCTTTTCCTTTGGACTTACTTCTGAACTTTCAAGATTCAGAGTGAACTTCTGAATTTCTTCCATGTCTTGCTTCTTTGTATGGATCTTGAAATCATAAGCATCACTTAGCAAATAGTCAGCTCATCTAATTTTGTTTACTTTCTTGTGACCAGCCAGATAACTCTTTCTTACAAATTCTCTGAAATGAATTCTTTCTTTGATCAAATAGACTATTTCTTCTTTGATATCAGATTCTTCAATAAAATCTGCCATATAGTTCAGAAACCAATTGAGAGTAGATGTAGAATACTTTGGAATGTCAGATGCAATGAATGTGTTAGTGACTCCTTCCACAAAGTATATAAAGCCAATATCTGGACTAGTGAATAATCTTTTCAGCCCTGACCTTTCAATAAAAACAGGCTCTAACAAGTTTACTTTGTTTAGTCTGTATTCTAAAGCCAACTGAAAGTCATGCTTAATGAGATTCCTTATATAAATTCCCAAGATTCTTCTAATCTTTGAGACTAGTTCAGATTCACCTTTGTTAACACAAAAAGATAGAGCTGCCAGCTTATCTTGCAATCTTAGCTTGTACATATCAAACTGAGTGAACTCACATAAAGTACCATCCCTTCTTTCTGCTCCAAATCTGCTTATGAACAAATCATCTTGTATTGACTTTGATAAACATCTGATCTTCTTTATTAAAGTTGAATCATGGAAATTCTGAACACCATGATTCTGAATATAGTTTTTCACTTAAGCAATGTGATCTTCAGTCCATTCATCATTCAGAAAGTCTTCCAATGTTGCAAATTTAATGCTTCTTCTGTACATAAAGCATTAAATGTCTTCAGGAAACATCAAGCTACTTTCTCCAGGAATAAACACATTTTCCTTTTCAAAAACTTGATCCAAAACAGGTTCTTCAAGTGCCGGAAGTTTTATTTCAGGAATAACAATGCAAGGTCTGAACCTAACTTCAAACTTTTCTGAGAAGACAATCAGAATTTCATCTACAATTTCAACTCCTTCCATGTGATTCACATCAAATTCTATTTCAAATCTTTCATCTGGTTGGTTCAGAAAGTCTTCAAAAATTGACAATCTATTATCCAAAAATCTACACTCCAGATTTCTTGGATTGTTTAGAAATATACGAACCGAACAAAATTTTCTTAATAAACCCCATAATTCTTCAGAAATTTCACTATAAACCTTATTCAAATTTTGTTGTGGCTTCCAAACCAGATCTCTGACTTCATTCACTTCTGAGGTTTCTTCCATGTTGACATCAGATTCTTCTTCATACATGATCACATCTGAGAGATCACTCTCTTAACATTTCTTCATTGGAATCTGGAATTACATCTGTTTTATCTGAACTTAAGTTTCCTTCAGAATCAAAAGACAGTTTTTCTGTTTCATAACCTTCATCAATAAATTCTTTAGAATGGACAGCATCAACCTCTTGATCATCATGTTCTGCAAAAATATCTTCTATGGCTTCTGAAACTCTATTTGATTCTTCTATATTCTGAGCTTCTTCAAAATCTTTTTCAGAAGATTGACCTTGAGAATTGTCAACATTTGCAGGTTCAGATACTTTCTGTCTTTTCTCCCCCTCTTGATTGTCAGGACCCTGATCATCAAGATTTCTTTTGGAAGTATCTGCCTGAGGTCTACACTCCAAAGCAGATAATCTGTTATTTAATTCTGTCTGAGAAGTCTGAATAGCAGATAATTGATTCAGAATTTGATTAATGTCATCTTTAGTGGCAAATTCAGAAGTATGAGATTGAGAGCTTGAAGAAGAAGGATGAGATGCTTTTAGAGAAGATACAGAAGAAATCACTTCAGAGAAAGCATTCAGAAGTGCATCTTTAAAAGTGTTGAGATCATTTGAAGAAGAAACATGAAAATCATTCAATTTATTCACCATTGTCACCTCCTGTTTTTCCAACCTATCCTCCATCACCTTGTTTGATTTGTTCGTCAATTCCTTTAAGTCCTTCTGAATCTTTTCAAATTCAGAAGTACAAAAATCCTTGAATTCTAAAAATTCAGAAGATGTGGGTAAATTGCCAAGACCAACAGATGGTCTTGTTTGCAGTCCTTCAGAAGAAGGCTGGCTTGTAGATGCCACAGCATCATGAATCATAAATGACTCTTTGAATGGAGCTTTAGTAATGTTCACTCCACCAGGGCTTCCAACTAATCCTTGATACCCAATATTAGGAATATCTATAGTTGTTGAGGCAATGTGACACACACTTTGCTTAATTACATCTGGAAGATATGTGCCGGTGTGAAGGAATTCCACATTTAGTGGTTCTGTAGGCTCAAGATTGAGTGGATTCTCAGACTCTATGTGCTCGAAACAGTTAAGGGGGGGACATATGTCCTTCTTTTTCAACAAAAGGATCCTCCAAATGGGGTCCTAATGGTATATGAGCTGCTTGCCCCAATTGTGTTGATGAAACACCCTTCTGTTGAGAGATGGATGAGTGGCTGGGGGGGTTAACAAGTGTTGCCATGGGCTCAATGGCCTTTTCAATATTACCCACCAAAGAATGTGAGTAACAGATGATGTGGGTGCCCGGCTAGTAACATTTGTTTCACATGTTTCTTTATTTTGTACTTGTGTTCTCCCGGCTACTGGTTTTGGTAGTCCCCTTGATTCATAATACTGACTCACAATCCTATTTTCTGAACTTACAAGTTTAAGTAGGTAAGCAGGTAATGGAATTGCATTAGGAAATTTCAATTTTGCACTTGGTGGTCGAAGATTATCCATGGTAAAAATAGGAACATGTACCTCATGGGGAAGATCAGGAATAACAGGAACAACCTTCATTGCACCTTTGATAAATGTTTGAAAGAATCGTTGGAAGGGAATATAGTTGTATGTGGATTTCTTCAGTACAGCAGTCTTCAAATCTTCAAATATTAGTGAAGCATAGTCATAGTGTTTGTTGAAAACCACACCATGAAATATAATCCTTCCATTTGTAGATGCTTGGTCTAAGCTAGAACTTTTTCCAGAGAGGCAAGTGTTTAAAATGGAGAATAGGCAATACCAAATTGGGGGTAGACACTTCCTTCTGAATGAACTTAAGGCATTTAGTTGTTCAGAATATCCCAAGCGCATAAAATCTGAAATCATCTCAGAAGATGATGAAATTTGATCATATGAAGTTTTCCCAAGAACTTCATCTGCCTTTGGAAGATAATGGATACTTTTGACATCTTCCACAGAAACACAAACCCTGTAGCCATGAATATATGAGGAAATATCATCTGCAGCATCATCGACCTCAGCATAATACCACCATTGTTGTACGTAAAAAGCAGGAACTGAAAATTTCCTCGAGAGCAAGACACGAAGTGGATGTTTCTTCAAAATTTCTATCAAAACCAGTTGATCAGCAGCAAAATTTGTCGATTTTAAGTTTAGAGCACAATTATTCCTTTTGATTTCGAGCAATTTTTCCTCAGGAACATGCCATCACTGCTCTCAGCACGAGATTGAGACTCACTTTCACCAGCATTTGATTCAGATACCACCTCAATGGGTTTGAGTTGAGTTTCCCCAATTGTAGCAGAACTAGGGTCAGGGTTAGGGTTAGGGTTAGGGTTAGGTTTGGAAATTGGATTTGAAGGACCGGCTTCATCAATAGCAGTTGTGGCAGTGTCTTGTACTACTTGATCATCATTTAGAGGGATCTCCATGGATCCAATCACTATTTTGTTAGGAACAATTTTGAATGATGCTTCATTAGATGACTCTTTGTTGTTGCTGAAACTCGAAGAAGCAGAAACCATCACATTCGAAGTTGACATCACTGGAAGTAAACAAGGATACACACTTGATTGAAAATGAATAAGCACAGAGAGATTTTGGAGGGAAAACACTAGAAAATGAAGAAGAAGGTGATTCCATCTGTGTTATATGACTAAATAAGCATAGACGGACACGTGGCCAAAAATTAAACGAGATTAAAAGAGTAATCATCATTTATTTGGATTAATGAACCATTTAATCGACGTGGGTTAAGGTTTTCCAATGAAATTAAAACACCTGGCACACGCTTAAAATGAATAATGGGAAGTAAAGTTCTGAGAACAAGTTCAAAAACTTCAGAAGAAATTCAGAAGTCGAAATGAAAACTTTCAGAAATACTTCAGAACTTGCAAGAAATACTTCAGAACTTACAAAAATCATTTAAAAAGACATACTTTGAAACATATAAATCGTTTTAACTGTTCAGAAGTAGGTTTGAACAATAACAAAAATATTTTATCTATAGTAGCTTGTCCATACTACTTAGATTTGAAATTCAAGACTTTTAACAGCATCTCAGATCTGATTGATAGAAAGGATTAGCTGTGATAGCTATGGCACTCTTTGACTCACAATATAAAGGAATCTTTTTGAAAGAGTAACCACAGTCCTTAAGTTGTGTTTGCATCCAGATCACTTGTGAACAACAGATTGCGGCTGCAACATACTCAGCTTCTACAGTAGAAGTGGAAACACAATTTTGTTTATTTGAAGACCAACTTACAAGTCTGTTACCCAAAAATTGACATGATCCAGATGTGCTTTTCCTGTCCAATTTGCAACCACCATGGTCTGCATCTGGGAAAACTGTTAGTTCAAAACCAGAATCCTTAGGATACCAAAGTCCCAATGAAGGAGAACCTTTGAGATATCTAATGATTCTTTTAGCAGCATAAAGATGAGATTCTTTAGGATTAGCTTGATATCTAGCACAAATACATGTAGCAAACATGATATCTGGTCTACTAGCTGTTAAGTAAAGCAAAGATCCAATGATACCCCTATATTTCTTTTGATCAACAGATATGCCATTTAGATCAGGAGATAATTTTGTTGCAGTGGCCATTGGAGTTTGAATACTAGAACAGTCAGACATGTCAAACTTGTAAGTCAAAGACATACTTAGATTGATTAATGAATATGCCAGTGGGAAGTTGTTTAAGTTGAAGACCAAGAAAAAATGTTAACTCTCCCATCATACTCATTTCATATTCAGTTTGCATAATTTTCTCAAAATTTCTACAAAATTTTGGATTAGTAGAAGCAAATATAATATCATCTACATATATTTGTATTAATATCATATCATCGCCTTCCTTTTTCAGAAATAAAGTGGTATCAACAGTACCTCTTTTGAATTTGGAGTTCAGAAGAAAAGTTGTGAGAGTGTCATACCATGCTCTTGGTGCTTGTTTAAGTCCATATAAGGCTTTGTCCAAAATATAGACGTGTTCTGGGAATTCTTTTCTAACAAATCCTTCTGGTTGTTCAACATACACTTCTTCATGTAGAATACCATTCAGAAATGCACACTTGACATCCATTAGAAATACCTTCATATTTTTATGAGCTGCATATGCCAAAAACATTCTGATAGCTTCAAGTCTTGCAACTGGGGCAAACGTTTCATCATAATCAATTCCTTCTTGTTGACAATACCCCTTAGCAACAAGCCTTGCTTTGTTTCTCACAACAATTCCATTTTCATCCTTTTTATTTCTAAATACCCATTTTGTGCCAATTATTGATTTACCTTTTGGTTTAGGAATTAATCTCCAGAATTTGTTCCTTTCAAATTGATTTAGCTCATTTTCCATAGCTAAAATCCAATCTGGATCTTGAAGAGCTTCAACTGGCTTCTTGGGTTCCATGCTGCTTAAGAAATTCACATACAAACACTCATTAGCTGTTGCTGATCTTGTTTGAACACCTTTTGATGCATCACCAATGATTTGATGAATAGGATGATTAGATGTCCATTTGTTCACATTTGGTAATGGTTGAACAGATGATACATTGTTGAAAGAATCATAATCATCAATAATTGCTTGTGTTTCAGTATCATGGTTGATAACTGAATGTAGATCTGAATTCTCCTCCTCAAATGGTGTATTCGGTACTGGTTCAGAAGTTATAGGAACGGTTTCAGAAATAGGAATATTCTGTACTGTTTCAGAAACAATAGTATGCTGAACTGATTCAGAGGCATGTGTACAGATTCAGAAATAGGAATTTCTAAATTTGAGGTTGAGACCGGTGGTGCTGTGATGTTTGATATTTGAATTTCTGAAATTTCTTGATCTGTTATGTTTTTGAGTAGAGAGGGATTCTGATAATCTGCAGAGACATCAACAGAAATATCAAATAAATCTTGACATAAGATACCTAAGTTTGATTTAAGTAAAGTTTGAGATTCAGAAGATTGATTTGTCTTGCTATGTTCTGAATCCAAGCTTTTAGAAAGAGGATTAAGTGTGAGTTTTGAACTGTCATGTTCAGAAGTCAATGTTGGCTCATGAAAACGAATATTTGTAGTCTCAATGATCCTTTGGGTTCCTTTGATCAATACTCTGTATGCCTTGGACCTTTGAGAGTAGCCAACAAAGATACCAGCTACACCTTTTGGTGCAAATTTATCCAAATGTTGTGTATCATTTATGAGAAAACACCTGCAACCAAATTTTTTAAAGTAATCAATAGAGGGTTTTCTTTGTTTAATAATTTCATAAGGAGTTTTAAGTAGTTTTCTGTTAAGAATTGTCCTGTTCTGAGTGAAACATGCAGTTGCTATAGCTTCTGCCCAAAGAGACAAAGGAAGTTCAGAATAAACAAGCATGGTCCTTGCAGCTTCTACCAAAGTTCTATTGTTTCTCTCAACTACTCCATTCTGTTGAGGAGTTCTTGCAACGGAAAAGTTATGTGAGATACCAACAGATTCCAAAAAATTCTGAAGTGTAGAATTTGTAAATTCTGTGCCATTATCACTTCTGATCTTTTGGATTGGTAGTTGAAGAAGAACTTGAATTTTCTTCAGAAAAGGAGTGAGCCTTTCAGAAGTGTCAGATTTGAGTCTAAGAAATTCAACCCATGTATATCTTGAATATTCATCTACAATAACAAAAATATACTTCTTTCCACCCATACTTTGAGTCTTCATTGGTCCACACAAATCCATGTGAACCATTTCAAGTGGAGCTTTGCATGATGATAGCATTTTCAGAGGATGGGAGCTTCTCTTGATCTTCCCTAGTTCACAAGCAGAACATAAGGAATTCTTATCAAATCTAATCTTTGGTAGTCCTCTGACAGAGTGATGTTTTTCCAGTTCAGAAATAGCTTTGAAGTTCAGATGTGACATTCTTCTGTGCCAAAGGCAACTATCATTCCTCATTGTGTTGGAAATGTAACATACTCCTTTTAATTGACCAGTTTCTGTAAAGGTAGCAGTGTAGATGTCTCCATCTCTATAGGCAGTTTATTCCTTCTTGTTTTCTTCAACATAGAAAATGTTCATTACTGTAACTTCTCGTTTGATAAAAGTACCATAACCTCTTACATAACCTTTTGTATTATTTCCAAAGCTAATTGTTCCTCCATATCTTTCATGATAATCAGTTAGTAGTTCTTTGAATGGTGTAATGTGTCTTGAACATCCAGAATCTAAGACCCACACATGACATATCTGCAAAAATGATTATTGAGATTTAGGTACCCATTTGAGAATGGGTCCTTTGAGATTAGTAAAACATTTTGAAGTTCTAAACTTTGACTTCAGATATTTCAGTTCGGAAGTTTGGTCAGAAGTTTGAGATTTGTCAGTCTTAGGTTTATTTTTATTTTTCTTTTTGTTTTTATTTTTACTTGCCAATTTAGCTAAAAAGTTCTGAATAGATTTCTTAAGATTATTCTTCTTTGATTTGGAGTTTATTTGAAAATTATGATTACCACAATTAATACAGTGAATATGATTCTTCACAATATTTAATAAAGCAGTAGAAGAACAAGAATCAACACTATGGGATTTATCAACAAAATTTCTTTTATTCACTTCATTAAGTTTGTTTACATCATGTTTCGTTGAAAATGAAAAACTATCTAATTTGTCAGTCTTTGATAGTATTTCACCTTTCTTTCTCCAAACTAAAGAGGACAGCTCTGTAAAAGATAAGAAATGAGGATTAATATAAGTAGTCTTTTTATCAATTTTAGATTTATCTTTGGATTTATGTTCTGTATTATGAACTTCAGAATTTGAATTGGAAGATTGTCCTTTTTCAAAGAATTTGACTCTATGTATAAAGTCAGATGATGATGTTGAAGATTATCAGACTCATTATCAGAATTATCAAAAATAATTTCTGAATTCTCATTTTGTAAAGATTCAATATCTGAAAATTCATCATATTTTTCTTCATGATCAACATTATCTTCTGATTCAATAGTTTGTTCATAAGATAATTCAGAAATTTGTTCAGTAGTTTTCTCAGATTTAACAAATGATTCAGATTTTTCTTCAGAAATAATTTTAGATTCAGAAGTAATTTCAAAAGGTTTTAAAACATTATTGCTTATTACTTCTGATTCATAAATTATCTCAGTTTTATCATAATCAAACGATTTTTCTTCAGAAAACGGAGTTTCTGATTTGACAAAGGGAATTCTTTCAGGCAAAGAGTAGTTAACAGGTTTGGATATAATACCTGTGTTGGTTTCATTAAAAATTTTCATTTTAGAATAGTCATAAAGATTTGCAGGTGCCTTTTTCAGTATTTGACTATCATTATATCCCAAACCTGCTTTAATATTGTAAAATTTTGAATTTTGAGCCTGATTTGTCAAAATGTTCAGAGTCTGTTCAATTTGACCTCTTTTAAAGTTCAGATCTTCTAATTTCTTAATCTTTTTGTAAAGATCAAGTCCTTCTTGGTTCATAAAGTTCATTTTTACATTTAAAACTTCTTTTTCAGATTTCTTATTAATAATATCTTTCTTTAAACTGTTCAGTTTTTATTTTAATTGAAGTTTTTCTTCAAAAACTTTTTCAAGAATTTGTTCAGCTTCTTGGCAGTTTTGCTTATATATTTGACTTTCAGCTCTAAATTGATTTACCAAAATTCTTTCACCTTTGATTCTGTTTCTGAGAGTTTCAAATTCAGAAAACATATTCTGAAATTGATTTTGCACTTCAGAATTTTCATAAATTTGTTCAAAATTTGGTTCAGAATTTGGTTCAGAAAAAGAATTTAATTCAGAAGATGAAGAAGATACCTCAGAATCATGTGCATGTTTTTCTTCTGGATCCAGTTGGCACATGTAGCATTTTGAAGCATAATGAGCTATCTCTTCATCATAATCTCCATCACTCCAGTTTAACCAGTCTTCCTCATACTTGGTTACTACAGCTGGATTTTGTTCCTTTTTCTTTGCAAGAAGATGCTTCTTCTCATAGTAGCCTGAGTTCTTGACTTTAGGCATTTTGCACTGTCTTGCATAATGACCAGGCTTACTACAATTGAAACATCTTGCTGGTTCAGATGACTCATTTTGACCCGGCATCTTGACTTTTCTTAGGTCCAACTTTAGACCTTGGTTTATTCTGATATTTTTGATTATATCTTTGAGTGAATTGCCTTGTCATAAAAGCAATATTATCAGAAATTCTTTTAAGTTCTTCATCTGATTCGTCCCCATCACACAGAGTTGTCTCTGGAATTTCACAAACTTTGTTTTTAGTAGAGATGGTCAAGGAGTTGTTGTACTTTTTGCTTAACAAGGCTACAGTTTCATTTGCCTTTTTCTACTCATTCTGTCAAGTTTTGATCTTGTCCTCTTGTTGGAACAAGATACCATATACATCATGAATAGTCTTTCTAGACAGATTCCTTGTAACCATGTTATCAGAAAAGCTTGACCATTCATTTCCCAAATTGTTCAGAAATTTATTGTTTATCTCTGAGTTTGATTTCTGAACACCATTTCTTCTCAGATCATTGAGAATATTGTTGAATCTATGATATGTATCATTAATTGATTCATTTTCTTTATATATAAAATTCTCATAAGTACCCACACAGATATTTAATCGTTGTGCTTGGGCTTTTCTACTATCTTGCATTTGGGCTTCCACCTCATCCCACATAGCTTTGGCATATGTTAGACTATCTACCCTATTAATGATTTCATTTGGAATAGCCATAGTAAAAAGAGTTAATGCCCTTTTATCAAATTTCGCTTGAGCTTTCTCAGTAGTACTGTACATACCTGGGCTTTTCTTGATTCTTGATGCAGGTATTTCAGGAGTGGATTCAGTTCTTGGAACTGCTGGGATTTCCACATAGACCTCCAGAGGGCCATTTATGATTGATTGCATTAAAGCTTCATCGATATTGTCCAAGAATTGAACCATCCTGATTCGCCATTTGCAAAAACAAAGTTGGTGGTTTGGTTTCTGATCCAATGGAGACGATTTCTTTCGACATTCTTGATTTGAAAAAGATCGAGAATTCACCTAAATTTGAATCTTGAATTTTTCGATCAAGAACACAACAAGAACTGTCAAATCTGACAAGTTCTTCTCTAACCTTCAATGAACAGATGAATTGGCTCTGATACCAATTGTTAGATCTCAAACAATCAAGATATTGAAAGATAACAAGAAATAGATCACTGAATATTGTATATTGTATTGATCAGATAAACTGTATTACAAAATGTTTCTTTACAAGCTTATGAAAACGTTAGTTCTAACTATCTAACAAACTATCTATTTATACAAGAAATTGAAATGCTAAAGTTACAGTACAAAAATGACAAGCATGTTCAGAACTACTTCTGAACTTCTTCAGAACTTCTTCAGAACTTCTTCAGAAGTGTCTTCAGAACCTTCTTCGGAACTTCTTCAGAAGTATCTTCAGAATCTTCAAAACTTCTGAAATTGCCACTTCTGAAGTTATGCATTAGGCTTTTATCTGCTTGTCTTCTGAGTTCTGAGTCTTTCTTTCTTCATATCTTTCTTACTCTTCAGAACCTAGTACCTTTTTAAGCTATCTTGGTATCTTTATCAGCTCTGATACCAAGTCTGTCACACCCCGCTAAAGCGGAAACACGGAGAGTGATAGTTCATGATTTCATAGCGAGAGGACACCAATCATCCATTCAATACATAACAAGTTAAAACCCAAATTACATCATACAAGTCCAAAGTTTTAACAAAATAAAAGAAACAAAGTGTACAAACATAATGATTTCAAATTTAAAACGTGATTGATGTCGTCGCGCCCATAAAACAAGCATTTTTAGTTACCTTTTCTTACCCCTGAAAAGTATGAATAAAACATGGTCAACTACAAAGAGTTGGTGAGCTCACAGGTTTTCAATATTATAAACATCTTTTGTATAAATGAATATTGAGTAAAATAACTTTTATGGCACTTGATAAATCTTTACATCTTAAAACGTTCAAGGCATTTTTGTACCCTAATTAATAGTAAGTAATGAGGCACGACTAAACCTTTGACCATAAAAATACTTTTAGTTCTACCTCAGCGGTGGACCTAAAGTCCACATGTGTAGAACTTTCCTTTTAAGTATAGTTCTACCTCAGCGGTGGACCTAAAGTCCACATGTGTAGAACCTTTCTTTTACGTATAGTTCTACCTCAGCGGTGGACCTAAAGTCCACATGTGTAGAACCTTCCTTTTAAGTATAGGTCTACCTCAGTGGTGGACCTAAAGTCCACATGTGTAGAACCTTCCTTTTAAGTATAGTTCTACTTCAGCGGTGGACCTAAAGTCCACATGTGTAGAACCTTCCTTTTACGTATAGTTCTACCTCAGCTGTGGACCTAAAGTCCACATGTGTAGAACCTTCCTATTAAGTATAGTTCTACATCAGAGGTGGACCTAAAGTCTACATCTGTAGAACCTTCCTTTTTAGTATAGTGCACCCCTACCTGTAGTTTCCAGGTGGGATTGCTATCCACACCCCTACTTTTCGGTTTTTAGGTGGGATTGTCCGTCCAATAGCGCTATCCACAAATACCCTCGGCTCCTCGCTTGAGTTAATAGTAGTGTACAAACTTTTATGCAACATTTTACTCAATACAATCTATTAGTGTACATGCCTTAATGCCCAAAAACAACAATTTACATAATATTCGCATTCGTTAATGCAAATAGCTCAAATATTTCACTTAATCATGCTTTTCACCCCAAAACATATAAAATACTTTAAAAATTGGGGCTGTGAATACTCACCTTTTGCAAAAGCTCCGTTTAAAGCACGATTCGTCCGCTAGCCGACCTAACACTTCCCTATCAAAGTAAAATACCCAAAACGGTCACTTATGCGTCTAACAATTACTATGAGAGTGCTTATAAGTCCTTATATGTCCAACTTGGTCTACTATTGTCCCGTTATACATAATGCACATATGCTCTTTAAAGAAATAATTTATACCGAAAATGTAACATTATAGTTTTTCAAGTGATTAAAATTTATGAAATCAACCAGTTTCAGAATTTAACTTTCACGACGTAAACTATAAGTCTTAAAAATGATCAAATTAATGTAACATCCAAAATGATAAAATTTTCCATCTTTTTATATGTGATGCATTACTGAGTTAAGGTCATTGTGACCAAATTTCATGCATTTTAGACATATAAAAAGGATTCAAATAATTTATATCAAACAGTGTGTCACAGGAAGCATGGTTGACAGATTGAACACTTAACTTTAATAAATTGATTAATGCCTAAAAACTTCATATTTTTGAATGAGGCCGGATTCAAATGAACCCTAACTCATAAAAGAAAACTCCCGAAGAATAATTATGCATTATGGACAAATATTCAAATAGATATTAACATGCAAAGTAGGATTTACCTACTGGTGGTTTCACAGATTGCACAACTAAAATATTTTAGTTGTTTGGAGGGTCATAACTACATATTTTTAAGTGTCTCCACTTTCAAACTGAAGATAACTAATAAAAATAACACTCAAAGGAAAAATAATCCTTTTTCATTGAGTTTTGAAAGAGATATGGTCATTTGAACATGCATGCACAAATCTGTCATTGGTTGACAGTTTGCACACTCATTTTGTTTTAATTAGTTTGAACCTCAAATCACCATATTTTTTAATGAAATCAATGACATTTGAAAGATGACTCATTAAATAAAATTCCAGAAGAAGAATCAAGTAATTTGGATGAGTAATCAGAGAGTTACGGTCGATCAAAGTAAGGTTTGTCTACTGTTGAACTTCCAGATGCACATGCATCTTATTATGAGCATTTGAGGGGTCAAAACTCAATGTTTTTGAGTGAGACCACTTGGATTAGAACCTTAACTCACTAAATAAACTTGTAAAAAGAACATTCATGATGTTTGAACATATTAATTGCAAGAAATGGACGATTTTTGCACATGCAATAAATCTGTCAGCACCAAAAATCTCCATTGTTGTTCAAAAACACATAAAATCATGATTTTTACCCATTTTCTTGAGTTTTATTGTGTGGATCATAGATTACCACCATTGTATAAACATTTTTACATGTTTTGGTGTATAATCTCTCCATAAACTCAGAAATTTCGGATATTAGAAGAAGTAGCTAAAAAATGTAAGAAAAGTGGGGTTTTCACCCAAAATTTGCAAGAAAAAGATAAAGATAGTGTTGTTACTTACTTGAGTGATGATTGTGGTTCAATGATTCTTCAAAAATCTTGTTAATTTGATGGATTTGAGATGGAAAGTGGCTGGAGAATTTGGAGAAAAAAATGATTTTTATATGTGGACAAAGGGGGGGGGTGGCTGGCCATGGGTATGGGCCCACCCAACCCAACAATTTATTTTTTTAAAATTAATTTAAGACCAAATAAAAATGAAATTATGATTCCATTTTCTCAATTTTGGCCTTTTTCCTTCAAAATATGAGCCCAAAAGTGTTTAAATTATATAATAAAAAAAAATTATATTTAGCATTCTAAACTATATATTTTATATAAATTAGGTATAAATTAGAGCATTTGATATTATATTGAACGTTTTAGACAGTTACGGGTCGGAACAGAACCTTCTAAACAATTACCGGTAACTCTAGAAATTTTTCGGCCAATCTTATCTAACTAACTCCCAATATTATAACTTATCTAAAATAACACTAATATAAATTTAATAAGAGCTACTTGGAAGCTCAAATTTGACAGTTGTCACAGAGTAATAAGTTAAATGAATATATCTCTATGCTTAGAATTCCACAAACGGTTTGCACATAATAAACTTTTGATCATGAATTCAAACATGTACTAAAAGCGGGTGTGTGTGTGTGTGTGAGAGAGAGAGAGAGATAATGGGGGCTTCAGAAAACCGAACAAACCAATATAGAAAAGTACCACTGTGAAAAAAGGAAGAGAATGAAAACATTTGTGAAGCAATACTTCGTGTCCATGGCGTTTCCAAGAACAATGGTCGACAGTTGACACACGAAACCAAAACCGTAACGTTCCAAATCAAGTGGGTTTCAGATCATGAATGGAGATCCAAATTAGAGCATTTTTATAGTTAACAGTACATAATCAATAGAGCTAAAAATAGAGATGGTAGCTTTACCTGCTGAGGTTGGAGATGGTATGAGGGTGAAAGTGAAAGGAGAGCCCAGAACGTCGAACTTCATCACAAATGAGAGCAGACGTTGGAAGACGTTGGAAACATATAGATTAAATCTTTGAAATTTTTGAAATTTGAATTTGCAATTAGGAATATAAAATTAAAATGTAAAACCCTGCATCATCTACATATGGTGTCTGCAAAAGTACAACTTGCACAAATGAAAAGTCAAAAATCAAGTTGTATGCAATTTATCCACTTTGTTGTAGGATGAAGCTGGAAAAGAATGTAAGAAAAGTCTCCACCTAGAAAGAAAACTCAGAACCATGTTATTTGGTGATACGGTGGATTAAAAGTGTTACCGAGTATCAATGCATGCTTTAAACACTTGTACATGATGCATAAACAGTTGTAATTCATAGATTTTTAAATTTTATGCTTAAAAAACTTGTACCTCATTCTATAAAAGTTGTGTTTAAGAGTTTTGATGTAAATGTATTATAATTTTGTATAGATATATATATTTATAACTATATATAATTTATTATATATGGGACGGGCTCAAATGAAAACTGGGTTTTGGTTGTGAACTTGAGGACAAAGGAGGGTACGACACGTGTCCCGGCGTCCACAAGTTATTCATCAGAATGGATCATGATCGTTGTTATTCATATTGAATGTTGTATAAATCCTTGTGAATAGTTTATGAACTTCACTGTTGTTATTCATACCGAATGTTTTTCGTTATTAATATTGAACGAGACATGTGTCACGTTCTCCTATGTCTATATGTTCGCAATGAAAAATGAGTTTGTTTTTAAACTTTTCTCTATTACATATTATCTCAATTATTTTGTGTAAAGTTAGAAAAAGATTATGAGTCTTTTTAGAACCCACATGCATCTGAGTAGAGAATTAACTAATAAAATAACTTTGAATTTTCCGATCAAAATAGATGACATTTATAAAGGCTTTACGTCGTACTGTTAGGACAAAATTAAACAATCGAATAAATTGTTTCAATGATAAGTATTAATGTAAAGACCCAAACTCAACAAAAGCAACCATGCATAAATATCAACCACTACCAAGTATAATGCTATAGTCTATTACATATCCTAGTTTTGTAGCGGATCAATAAAACCTCCACAAGTGAAAATTATCTAGCTAAGTCAATTAACTAAGCCATTTGATCATTCTCTAACGATCGGCTCAAAGCTTCCCCTTGCCCTAGGACAAGCTCTCAACATAACCTGTTGATCCAAACTTCTTTTAGTGATTTGAATATGATTCCTCTATATACTTAGTGAATACCTAGTCTATGTTACTGTTCAGATTCAAGGATAGCATAAACTGATTGCACTAACTGATCTCTGAAAATCAGAAACATCATCTAGACTTAGAAGATCTGAAGAACAACACTCACTCCAAAGATCTGAAGCGATTCAGTGATAGCAACGTTCATCTAACAGAACTGTGAGATCTTGTGTATGCCTCAGTGATACCTGAAGGCTACATTGTTGCAGACTGAAGTGGATGTGGAAAAGCGGGCGGTAATGCAAGGAAAGGAGGTGTTGTTCGTCCACTTGTAGTCAGAGGAAACTCAAACGTAAGCTAGACTAAAGACGAGTTATAATTGGATAGCGGTATCTGAAAACATATCTTGAGGACGTCCTCAGTATCAGTGATCAAGTGGGGCCTACTCAGCAAGATAAAAGTTGATCTTATCTTCGATGAACCAATGTAAAACCTCCACGCCTTGTCAAAAAGAACGTACGGACTGTCCCTTATGTCCTTACCAACTCTGAATAGGCCACTGTTCATATTCGGCCAAAAACACGGTTGCTTTATGAACAAAGGACAAGTCTCCTATTGAAACTTGACACGTGGCATGTGCCTTCTGAGTTGCATTAAATGCAACGGGTATAAATAGATGAAGACCTCTTCTTCATCTTCATGCATGCTCGTATCTTTTCTTGATCCTCTGATCTTATTCTAATATTTCCTTGTGCATTAACTACTTAGTGATTTCTTAATTTGTAATAGAATAGGTTTAATTACTTGTTCTTATTCTGCTTACAACTGTAAATTTATTTATTGATATAAACTTATTTAAAAACCCTAAAATCCGTGTTTTTATTCAACCCTCCCACCCTTCTACAAACTGTTTTTATACTTATAGACTCCTTTGGGACCAACAAGTGGTATCAGAGCAGTGTTTATTGCTTTAAATCTTTTCAAGAACATATTTCTTGTTATTTTAAAATGGGTAATACAAATAAAAACTGTATAGACAATGGATCTTTAGCTAAACCTCCTAGATTTAGCAAAGATTACTTCATTGTCTGGAAGGAAAGATTGACTCTATTTCTAGAAGGGCCAGATCCTAAGATTCCCTACTATGTAGAAAATGGACCACACATTCCTACACTTGTATTCCCTGCAATTCTTGTAACTACTACTACTCCTGCTATTCCTGATAGACGTATTCCCAAAACTCCACATCAATCAAGCGAGGAAGAGAAGAAAGATCTAGCTATTGATTCAAAAGCTAAATCTATTATCGGAATGTCTCTACTAGATGATGTTTACCATTATGTCATGAAGATAAGAACCTCTAAGTCCATGTTGGACACTCTTTGTGTTCAATATGAAGGAACCAGTGAGGTTCAGATTACTCGTCGAATCCACTTGGTGAGACACTATGAAAGCTTCATGTTTATGAAAAATGAGACACTTTCTCAGATCCACCTGAGATTCAACTGCTTAATCATTGATCTAAAAACAGTTGGTTGAGAATCCTCTAACTCTGAAGTTCTGACAAAGTTCATGAAATCTCTTCCTAAACAATGGGACACATTTACTACATGTCTTAAATTGTCAAAGAATACTGAAACCCTTTCTTTGAGTGCTTTGTAAAGAATATTGCTCAATCATGAGCAATCTCAAACCTTAAAAAGAAACCTTTTAAAAGACACTAAAACAACCAAAAGTTCTTCCTTGGCCTTTGTGACATCAGAGATGGATTCCTCTAGAACGGTATCTTCTTCTATTACCGCTATCATTGAGTTAGATTAAACTAACTCGAAACATATCACTTATGCTGATATTTCTAAATTTGATAATTCTTTGACTCTTCTTACTAATAATTTCAGAAGATTTGCCAGAAAGTGCAATTTCAGAAGAACTCTTGCCATCACTGACTCTAACAAGAAGCATCAGCGATTTGTTATAACTGTCAACGCAAAGGTCATTTTGCTAGTGAATGTAGATCCAAGAAGGTCGCTGTTCCAACCACCTCCTAGATTTCTGATAAATCTAAACATGAAAAATATTCAAATTCAAAAGAAAAATATCATAATCTAAAGAACAACCAGCGAAATGGCAAAGGCCTTGTCGCCGAAGAATTCGACTAGCATCAAGAAGTTGACTGGGCTCAAACCACTGATGAATCTGATTCAGATGAAGAAGACATAGCCTTTATATGTCTTATGGAAAGAATTGAAGAAGCAGAAGAGGTCTCTAAAACCTCATCAACTGACTCACATCAACTCAAGTACCAATTCTAGAGAACTCCTTTATACTTGAAACTGATAGCTTGTCGGCTCTCGACACTTTAACTATCGATCTCCACAATGCTCTGAATGGTAAATCTAAAGCTGAGAAATAAACTCAGATCTAACTGAACAACTTAAGAATTGCCACCTCAAAATCAAAGAACTTACTAAAATCGAAGAAGATTTTAAAGACCAAATCTTTGTAAATCAGACCATAAGCATTAAGAGACAACAAACTATCACTGAGCGCGAAAAGGCCATCGCAGATCTCAAAGCTAAAAAAGCTACCATTGAAGGATGGTGTAAAGCCTCTGTAAAGACCAATGAGATCATAAATGCTCAGATCCCTAAAAGGTCAAAAGCAATCTGGGATATTCCTCTGACCATGAAGAAATTAACAATGATCGTTCTATGTTAAAATTTGGAATGTTTGTTTCTTCTATCCCTGATCCGTCTACTCAGTGTGCTTCAACATCTGAGTCAAGACCCTCCAAAATTGTTACCAAGGATTCTGGGAAGGTGATCAATAACAATTTCCTTAATCATGTTCCTACGATCAAGAATTTTCCTAAACTAAAGAAGAATCCTTCAGTTCCTTCAGTGAGTTATCCTCTGAAATCTAAGAAAAAGATCACTGCATATATTAGAGATCAACTCCTCGGCTCAAGATTGATCTCACTCCCTCTAAACCTGAGAAACCCATGGTTCCTCCTAGGTCTATGGAGAAAGGAATTCTTGGCACTGTTCCTGAAATGCTTTGACCTCCTCGCTGCATACTTCTAGCTCAAAACCTGTTTTCAAATATAGGAAGTGCTATCACTGTGGAGAGACTACCGACATTACTAGTAAATGCCCTAATGCTACTAAGGATGAAAATTTATCTCATGGGAAGAAAGTAGCTCAAACTGAGAAACCAGTGAAAGCTAAAATCACCAAAATTGGTAAAACAACTAAGGTGAAGAAAACCACTTAAGATAATTCTTCCGTAAATAACAAATATATTAATCCTGTTATTTCCACTAACACTGTAGAACCCATAGTTCTATGGGTACCTATGAAAAATTAATTCCCTAATCTAATGCAGAGTGCTAAAGGTATCTGTTATCTTGATAGCGGATGCTCTAGACACATGACTGGCATAAAGTCTCTACTCTCTGAATATAAGGAAGAAATAGGTCCTTCAGTGACCTTTGGTAGAGATGGCAAAGAATACACCAAAGGTTATGGTGTTTTAACCAATGGAGCAACTTCTTTCAACCGTGTTGCTTATGTTGAAGGGCTAAAGCAAAATCTGCTAACCATTAGCCAACTCTGTGAGAAAGATTTCAAAGTTTTGTTCACAAAGACACGATGTGCAGTCACTGACAAAAATGACAAACTTGCTTTAAAAGGCAAAAGGTCAAAAAATGTGTATGTCATTAATATGGATAGTACTCATTCAGAGAATGTTTGCTTTCTATCCAAGGCCTTATCTGACATTAATTGGCTTTGGCATAAGAGACTCTCTTATCTGAACTTCAAGATGATAAATGATTTATCTCGAAAAGAACTTGTCAATAGTCTCCCTAAACATTCTATTGCAATAGAATCTCTTTGCTCAGCATTGTGAAAAAGGAAAATTGACAAGAGCAACCATTAGATCCAAGCAAGTCTCCTTAGTAACCACATCTCTTCACTTACTCCATATGGATCTCTTTGGACATGTCAACGTCTAATCCATTTATGGGAAGAAATATAATCTTTTTATTGTCGATTAATATTCCAGGTACACTTGGGTAGTTTTCCTTCGTTCCAAGAGTGACACCCCTAAGGAAATTATCTCCTTTAGCAAGAAAATGGAAGTCCTGAACAACCTTTCTGTTCGCTCCATGAGAAGTGACCATGGCACTGAATTCAAAAGCATTACATTGGTTAGTTTCTTTGATCAAAAAGGAATTTCTCATAAAATCTCACTAGTGAGGACTCCTCAGCAAAATGGCATCGCTGAAAGAAGAAATCAAATGATCATTGAAGCCGATCTCTTAATGCTCGTTGAATCTCATCTACCAACTCAATTTTGGGTTGAAGCAGTTAATACTACATGTTTCACTCAAAATAGATCACTAATAGTCAAATGATTCAAGAAGACATCCTATGAACTTTTTTCATGGAAGAAAATCCTCACCGAGTTACTTACATATCTTCGGACGTAAATGCTATATCCTAAATGATAGAGATCACTTAGGAAAATTCGATCCAAAGGCAGATGATGGTATATTTCTTGGGTCCTCCTCAGTATCCAAGGCTTTCAGAGTCTTCAACAAAAAAAACAACATATCAAAGAAACCATCAACTTTAGCTTTGATGAATCTCGCTCAACAAATTCTATTCTTATCCCTGAAGACGACGAGGAACCTGAATCTTATTTTGGTAAACCTCCTGTCACTGAAACTAACGATGATGAAGGTCCTAACCTCATCCCCACCTCAGGGATAGGCTTCACTCCTCTAAATCAGATTCCTCCCTCTGATTCTTTCATCACCGATTCATCAGTGAATAATCAAGTTCCACTCTCTTCTCAAGAGAATGCAAATCCCTCCGGGTCCACTCCAGGGATGATAAGAAATGTTGAAGAACATATGGGAGAAACATCTTCCGTTCTCCCTGAACGAGTCGCTGATTCAGCTGTTGACCAATCTCCTCAACTACCTGGTCAGCGATGGACTCGTAATCACCGAATCGATCAGATTTGGAATCTTGTTCCTCGTCCACCCGGGAAGACCATTATAGGAACTCAATTGGTATTTCGCAACAAGCTGGATGAAAATGACACTTTAGCTAGAAACAAGGCTCGACTTGTTGCTCAAGGATACATTCAGGAAGAAGTTATCGATTGTGATGAAAATTTTCCCCTGTAGCCAGACTCAAAGCCATTCGACTCTTTCTAGCCTTCGTTGGCCACAAAGACTTTAGAGTTTTTCAGATGGATGTAAAGAGTGGCTTTCTGAATGGCAAGCTCACTGAAGAATTCTATGTTGAACAACCTCCAGGATCCACTAATTCTAAACATCCAGGTTATGTCTATAAACTGGAAAAAGCTCTTTCTAGGTTAAAACAAGCTTTCCGAGCTTGGTATGATACCCTTTCTAAATATATTTAAAAAAAATTGTACGTGGAAAATTTGACCAAACCCTCTTTCTTAGAAAAAATATAAAGATCATACTATTCTTGCTCTAGTATATGTCGACGACATTATCTTTGGTTCCACAAAACTCAAACTATGTACTCACTTTGCTAAACGTATGAAGAAAGAAAATAAAATGAGTATGATTAGTGAACCAACATATTTTCTTGGTCTTCAGATAAAGCAATCTGAGAAAGGCATATTTATATGTCAGAGTAAGTATGTTAAAGAAATGCTGAAGAAATTTGACTTAACTCAAAGTTCTCTCAAATGAAAACTCCTATGGCACCTCGTCTGACACTAAACAAGGAAGCAGATAGGAAACCAGTTAATGCAACTGCTTATAGAGGAATGATAGGCTCATTGATGTATCTTACAACAAGCCGACCTGATATCATATACTCTACCTGCTTATGTGCAAGATATGAACCCGAACCCAAGGAATCCCATCTGATCTCTATAAAGCGAATTTTCAGATATGTTAAGGAAACTCCTAATCTTGGCCTTTGATATCCTGAGGGCTCAGGGTTCGATCTAATCGGTTACTCTGATAGTGATTTTGCAGGTTGCAAGATAGATAGGAAAAGTACCACTGGAGGTTGTCAACTTCTAGGTGGGAAGTTGGTGAGTTGGACTATGATGTTAAGGTCTAAAAAATTCCTATTTACTGTGATAGCAAGAACATCAAGAATACACACTTGTGCGTTTTTTCTTCTCTTTCAACTCCAAAGGTTGGTTTTATTTATGTTTTCTTTTCTTAAAGCAATTTCTTTGTTGTTACTACCTTCTATCTATTATTTATAACATTTTGTTATAAAGATCTGTTTTATGTTCTTTTATTTTTTCAACTGTCAAAATCTCAAAACCATAAAAACCTGTTCTAAGGTCTCGTCTTAGAACAAAAGGCAGTTTGCTCTTTTTGATCCAAAATATCATTCAAATCATTTCTAAAATCTGTTTATGGTATAGCTTATACCAACATAAACACTTTGATACTCGTTTTTAACTAAAACTTTTGTTCAAACGTTTTTCTTAATATCTGCCAAATAACAAGTATTTTCATTTTGTTCATCAAAATACTTGTTTTCCCAATATTTTGGTATCCTTTGTACCAAAAACTTTCAGTTTATAAATTCCTTTGTATTAAGCCATGAATTTTCTCTTTGGTGTTCGTATTTTTGAAACAGAAATGACAAGTTCAAGCAAGAGTGTCAACACCTCTTTCTCCTCTAAAGAGGAAACCATCCCTGTTACCAAGTTTGTAGCTTCCAAGGAAGCCATGTTTAGTGTGGAACAAGAATTTGTTAAGCCAAGCAACCATGTTGCTCTTCTCGATATCCCTGCTGAAAGATCATACCTCAGGGATGGAGCCCTGTTTCTGGATCACCAATATCCCTGTAGGCATCACTGCTATCCTGCAACAATTTTGGTACACAGCTCACTACACCACAAGAACCACTGAGAAAG
Source organism: Silybum marianum (assembly GCA_036898165.1). Taxonomy (NCBI): domain Eukaryota; kingdom Viridiplantae; phylum Streptophyta; class Magnoliopsida; order Asterales; family Asteraceae; genus Silybum; species Silybum marianum. The sequence continues at coordinate 24,714,982 of CM072536.1, read as the reverse complement.
GTACCATACTCTTTGCAATTTGCTTCACTACCAGCACGGGATCGGTGGCCATCACTATTGGAGCCATCAAGACGACCCGTCGTTTTCCAAATAAGGGAAAGGGTCAGCAATGGGAAGCTGAGCCCTCGAAGGAAGAAATTCAAGAGTTCCTAGAGCTCATAGGGTATGGCTGGCCCTTGAAAGAAAAATCTACTGAGCTCAACAAGGAGCTCACTAGGATTGAGAAGAAAAGACTTCGTGCTAAATGGCAATACATTTTCACGCATGTAATTCAGTGCCTTGGCACTAAGACCAGTGCTCAAGAACAAGCCAGTAAGAACTTCCTTTAAATGTCCTACACCCTCTGCCATGCCCGGAAAATCAACTACGCCTCCACTATCTTCGATGAACCGTACAAGAGGATTAAGGCACCAAAAAGGGAGAAGACCATTCCCTATCCAAGATTGATTGCTGCTATCTTAGAGTTCTTGTATGAAGGCAACCCATTTGAGGGTGATCAGAAGTTTTCCCAGATAGGGAGAAAGGCTTTGGAACATGATGAAAAGCCAGGAGAACGTATCTAGGTCACTGAATAACCCATCAGTGATCAACCTTGACTCCTCTTCCTCTCCTCTCAAAAGAAAGTATCCAGCCACCGATGGTCACAGAAAGTCCATCGCTTTAAGCCTGCGTACAAAAAGCCCAAGAAGAATGTCCCTCAACAGACAACTCTTTCTGATTTCGGCGTCCACCGCCTCCTGTCCCCACTACCACGACAACGGCTTCTGTATCCGTTACCGCTTCATCAGCACTACCACCTTTTTTAGGGACTTTGGTCACTAAATACTTAGGCACCAGCTACGGTGAAGCTGGTACAGGTAATACATTCACTGCCTTCTCTGCTTTCTCTACCTAGTCTTCTTTGGTCCACACATCAATCCATGACTCATGTATGGTTGTCCATGACTCAACCCTAAGATTAATCCTTCAGATACTCTCAAGGAACCCTTGCAAATATCTACTACTACCCAACTTCTTTCATCTAACCCCGAGCTCTTTTTGGCTCATTTGTCTTTATTAGCTACAGGTGTCATTAATGCACCTACCACAACCATTGTTATTGCTACCGCTGATCCTCAAGGTGTCTATGATACACCTGTCTCCAAGTCTCCAGCTCTCAGCGTGGAGCAAATAATAAAGATCAAGCAGGAGAAAGTTCAGGGAAAATATTTTCCTCAACTCAACAAGGAAATTCCTCAGATCACTCTGCCTCCTCCAACTTCCTCCATCCAGTTACAAGCTCTGGATTATCTGGTCAATTAGACTACCCAGATAAAATATAGGGAAAATAATCTGCAAATCTTTGTAGAGTTCATCTATAATAAGGTATCAGGGATACCAGCCATGAAGAATGTCGTCTTAGGCATCCAAACTGAAGTCTCCTCTCTGAAGACAGAACTGAGCAACGCCATTGCTCAAAATACTTATTCGGTTACTCAGTTAGGGACCAGGATTGATAAACATGGAGAAGAGATTGCAAGTCAAGGCAAACAAATTGTAGAGATCTCCGGCTTCTCTAGGCATCCAAAACTTCTATCGATTCTCTCTCTGCAACTTAAAGAGAGAACCTGACTCAGCTTGCTGCTACTCAAAAGGGCCAATCAGATACACTTGCTAACATAAAAAGCAATGTCAGTACTTTGTTCGTGCATATTCTCCCTCAAGGAAACAAAGAGGGAGAGATAGTCGCAAAAGAGCTTGAGGAGCAGCTCATAAATGAATCAAATGAAGTTCTTGCGAACACTGAACCATCACAGCAAAACATTGACGCTGTAAAAAGCCTCATTCCTGATGAAGGTGATGATGATGCAGAAGAAGACGAGGAAGAAGAAGATGACAATGAACATGCTTCATTCTCTCTCATATGAAGAAGAAGATGACAATGAAGAAGATGATCCTTCAAACTTCTTCAAATCTGCTCGTCCGAGGATAACACAATCAGGGATTGTGTTCAATGCACCTTGGGGGAAAGGCCCTCTCCTAGTCAGGGGAAGTCTGATCCCTCAGCGAAGAATAAACAAGTGGTGGATTATGAAGATCACATTTTCCTAAATACAGAGGGGGAGCTCAATAACACTGAGGTAAGCCTTCCTTTAGATCTATACATCCTTCTCTCTGAACCCCAACCTCGGGTATCCCTTCCTCTTGATATCATTACCAATACTTCAATTATTAGAAGTATTGATGAAATATCTAACTCTGAACCATCTTCTCGTTCCCTTAGTGAACCCTGTCCCCCAATTGTGACTCCCATCCTGATTGAACCTTCCACGATAGATTTGTTTTCGTACATATCTGATTCAGAATCTGAAGAGGAAGAAGACCTAATTCAGAGGCGTGTAAATAAAAAACCCACATCTGAAGAAAAAACAAGGGCTAGTTTAATAAAGTAGCTAGAGGAGACCAGAGTGAAAATCTCTCTTCGTACCTCTGGTCCTAAAACTCCCATTCCAATAAATATCTATGATGAGTTCTTCTTTCTTACTCTTGAAGAAAGACAACAAGCCTTGCATGCTCAGCGACAAAATGATGAAAAAGACATAGAAGAACAAGAAAGCTTTAGGGTCGCTGAAGCATTGGCAATGGAAGAAACACTGAAAGCAAGGAGACTCAGAAGTGAACAAATAAATGAAGCTCAACAGAGTCTCAGAGTCGCTGAATCTTTAGCAAAACAGAAGCTAGCCGAAAAAAACTTAAAAGTTAATCCTCTTAGAGCTCAATAGAAGATTCTACAAGCTGTAAATGAAGATCATCAGAATGCCCAAGAACAGAATAATGAAGAACTCGAATGGTGCAAAAAGAAGGTACACTTACGTGAGTTCCTTGAAACTATTACAGGTGTTACTATCCAAGGACGAAGATCAAGATCCAAAGATGATATTCATGGATCACAGCATACAAAAAGAAGATTCTCGGTTCTTAAAGTTCTATGGTTTCTCTGAATGGTTGGCAATCATAGATGATATTCAACAATCCATGTCCCAATACAAAGCAGTTGTAGAAAGGCATCTAGAACAACTCTTGCAAAGGATGTCTCAATATGTAAAGGTACCTCCTCTTCCCACAAAATCCAAAAAGAAGAAATCAAAGTCCAAACTTGACGAAGATTCATCGTTCAGAAATGAACATGAGACAAAATTTGACTTTGAAAGTCTCTTCGCCTATCTTGTCCTCCCCAATCTTTCAATGCTAAACACATCCCTGCCAACTCAGAAAAGATATGCAGATAATGAAATAATCAGTGATCCTGAACCAGGGATGACCTTTATAGACAATGATGGTGCAATGAGATATCTCAGAAATAAGGAGATTCATATCTCTCCTATTAAACTCCTCAAAATTCTTTACTATAGCTGCTGGGTGTAAAATGATCCGCTCTATCTTCAGAAGGAATTGAGGAAAAACTACGAAGAAGAAGAGAGTTCTCTGATAACTCTCAGGAATCTACATCTTAGTTCTTATGTTTTCCTTTTGTAGTTTCCTTCAGTGTATAGTACTTTACTCATATTGGAATTTCATTTTGTCATATTTGTTATTAATTAAATTAAATGAAGTACTTTAGTCCATCTACGTACTGAAAAGATCCCTGATAATAGTAAAAGGGACAACGAACATATGAGTTCTGATAACTAGTAAAACCTTATTATTCACTGATTTTGTGTTCTATAATTATCAGTGAATGTACTTTCTAGATTTTACACTTGTAAAAATTGTGGTTTCATATCCTTGTAATTGAAACTCAATTCAAATAGTGAACTAGTTGAAAAAGATCTCACAGATTAGTACTGAGAATTTTTTCTTTAAATTTTTTTATGTCCTCACTAATTCTTTCAAGTAACTTTCCTATGTTGCTTAATCTTAATCAAATAGGGGGAGATTGTTGATCCAAACTCCTTTCAGTGATTTGAATATGATTCCTCTGTATACTTAGTAAAAATCCTAGTGTATGTTATTGTTCAGATTCAGCGATAGCATGTACTGATTGCACAATGTGATTGCTGAAAATCAGAATCATCATCCAGACTCAGAAGATCTGAAGAACCACACTCACACCAAAGATCATTCAGCAATAGTCGAAGACCTAGCTGAAGAAACAGATGAACAACTCGTGATCTGAACCGGTTCAGTGATAGGACGTTCATCTAACAGAAGTGTGAGATCTTGAGTATGCCTCAGTGATACCTGAAGGCTTCATCCTTGAAGACTCAGTATTAGTGATACATGGTTGCTTTATGAACAAACCACAAGTACCCTATTGAAACCTGACACGTAGCATCTACCTTATGAGTTGCATTAAATGCTGCGGTATAAATAGATGAAGACCTCTTCTTCATCTTCATGCATGCTCATATCTTTTCTTGAACCTCTGATCCTATTCTAATCTTTCCTTGTGCGTCAACTACTTAGTGATTTCTTAAGTTGTAATAGAATAGGTTTAATTACTTGTTCTTATTCCGCTTACAACTTTAAATTTGTTTATTGATATAAACTTATTTAAAAACTCTAAAAGCTGCTTTTGTAATCAACCTCCTCCCCTTATACAAACTATTTCTATGCTTACAAACTCTTATAGACTTCTTTGGGACCAACATAATCCTTACCTGAAAATGGTTTTAGTTTTTTAAAAAGGGAGGGTTAGACAAAAAGGTCTAGTGAATTCCCAAGCAATGTCACTGTTATAGAACTTAAATCCATAAATGAGAAGTTCATAAAAATGAGAGCCAAGAAAACCAAATAGTGGATCATGTACAAAGGTTCGTAGAAAAACCAATATTTGTGGCATAATTCCACATGCAACGAGAAGTTAGAGTTTCGCAAAATTCCACATGTGAATACCAATAATTGGCCCCAAGTGGTGCCCATCCAATATATGCCCGAACGGATTTGAGGTATACAGATCATACTCCAAAGAGATTTGCGCTATCTCAAGGTACACTACTTACTATTGTACATGTACAAGTACACAAGTGCATCATGATATACATAAGCCAATGCAATTATCCAATATTCATATAAAATGTTTCAGATTTGAAATATTTAGCATGCTTCAAAAATAGAAAACCATGATCAGTGTAGTTAATAAATTCATTGACAAAAAATGTAGTTTAAAGTCAAGGGAACGCACCTGTAGCGATATACCGCTCTAATTGCTAAAAAGGCTACTTGATCCTAACCGAACACCTGAATTGGATGTCAAGAAATTGGTGTTAAACCACCTAAAATATCCTAAAAGTTAACCCTTATGATCCTTAAGATAAACCCCTAAACCATACATCGTGTCTAGCACGAAACAAAAAACGGATCAGACCAAATGGGTTTCACCAACAGAGAGTTGGACGGCCTTGGCCGTGATCTTAGGCCGCAGGCACCCCGTGCAAGTCCCTATTGGGCATTGGTTCGTCTCCTTTCTTGCACAACTCCAAAAATTACCTCCAAAACCCCCTCCAAGGTCCAAATCTCGATTTTAAAAGCCTAAAATCACCAAACACATTCCCAAAACTTGAGGGTTCATTCAATACCAATCTAAATACTAAAACCTACTTCCACAGTGGATTAATCTATCACTTCAACACCAAGAAATACCAAAAGATGAACTTCTAAGAGAAATCTTGAATACCACTTGGAATAATTAATACCAAAGGGGTTTTCAAGATAGGGTTCTTTGATTAAATCCATATAGGATGTTCTACAAATAAAACCCCACATTTATTCCATTCCAAACACACACTAGAAATCCAAATCCTCGTATTCATACCAAAACTCCATTAATGCAGACCTTAAATAAGAAGAAGATGGGTTATACATTAGAGATGAAGATTCCACAATAAGAGTTCCAATCCTTGCTCAAAATTGGGTGAGATTCCTCTTGCTTTCTTCTCCAAAAACCCTTCTCTATAAAAACCCTTCTCTCCAAATATGTATTCTCCAAAAAATGAGGAAGTTAAGGATTTTAATCCTAAACTTCTCTTATTTACTGAATAGTCCCTAAAAGAATAAGGATTTATGTCCAAGTCCTCATGCTTAGGCATTATCACAAAGTAATAAGGATAAGGTTATTACATCACCTCCACCTTAAATGAATTTCGTCCCCGGAATTCAATTTTCAAACAAAAACAGGTTCTTGGACCTCATCTCAGACTCTAACTCCTAAGTGGCATCTTGCCTTTTTGTGAAAATGCCAATTAACTTTAACGATACAATATCTTTGTTCTGCAAGTTCTTCACATTATGATCCATGATCGCTTCCAGGTTTTTGGAACCCATATCCCATTTATACTCAATAGATGTTGATTATGAATATGAAATAAGCAGTAAGCAGAAGCAATAATAATCAACCATCAAACTAGAACGTAATCAATAATTGAAAGAGAATAACAATATGAATTGCAAATGTTGATCATAACTCCTCTCAGTGATTTGAATATGATTCCTGTGTATACTTAGTGAAAATTTCGTTTATAAGCTTAAGTTCAAATTCAGCGATAGCATACGCTGATTGCACTCAGCGAACGCTGAAAACTCAGGAACCTTCATCTTATCTCTGAAGATCTGAAGATGACACGTGTCATATACCTTTTGTCTTGTATTAATTGCAAACGGGGATAAATAGATGAAGATCCCTTCTTCATCTTCATGCATGCATGAAATTCTTAACATTTTCATGTACCTTCCAAGGGGTATTAAGTCAGAAGGATTTAGAGACAGGAGATCATTATCATTGAAGCTGCATATTCTTTCATATTCTCTTTCAACTCTGTACACCGTATACATAATGTCAGGTTTTTCGAAATACCTAGTTCTCAATCCAAGTATTTTTCTGATCTGAGAGGAGGTGGACACATTTGCCTTGGGTTATCTAAATGTTGTAAATCTGGCGCTGGTTTGCTCATCTGCACCTTCTGCAAAGTTAGGCTTCACGATGAGTGTCCTTACTTCTCTTTCTACATATAAGTGGCTAAAATGTATCTCTCTGCTCATAGAGACTTGAGTACTGGCCACTCGTGCTCGTTGTTTTGAATGCATAGAATTCCATTGATTATCAACTCGATTTTGTTTGATTTGGTTGGTCTATTCAACCTTGATTTAATCTTCAGATTGATCAACCATTCTGGCCTTCCTTCTTTTATCGGTGGTAGGTTGACTTGTTGAGGCTTCAGCAACAGATACAGAGATAGTAATATTAGGAATAAGATCTTCTGATATATTTATTTCAGGGATTACAGAGGTTGAGGCTATCAAAGTGTAAGCTTCCTGAGTAGTTTGTGTTATTGGGCTTGAAGTGGATGCTTAACCTTGAGGAGTTGACTGAGGAGTTGATGTTATTGGTTGACCAGGGGCTCTGGATCGAGTAGATGTGTTCCTTGGTCTTCTAGGAATGGGAATTAATGGTTGTCTTCTTGTGCTTTCCAGGCCTAGGATGGAATTTTCCATAGCTGGATCTACTGGTGAGGGGCGCATAGCCAAAGGAGTTGCATTGATTGGAGCATAATTAGATGGATTATCAGAAGGATTAACAGAAGGATTTTCTTGTTGCTCTTGTTCATTAGGTTGCTCTGTGGGTTGTTGTGGTGGTTGAGATGATTATGGTTGATCTCAAGCCGGTTTAGAAGTTGATCCCACAACCTTTTGCCGTTTCTCCCCCTTCGAGGATTAGAGGCATCAGGATCCTGATCCTCATATCTTTTTCTTTTTAGCTCAGCTTTCTTGCAGGCTCTTTCTTCCTTGGCGTTCTTTCTTTATTCATTGTACGCAAAGATAGATTTTATGGTTGTTGTGAGTGTATTCATAGAGGTATCCAAGGCAAATACCTTCTGGGTCAGTTCAGCAGCTGGAGCAGTGTTTATCATTGTAACAAACTTCGCATTGACATCATTAAATTTTCAAGCATTACCTTCTGAAAACTTGCCAAGTTGGCCTTAGTGATCATGCCAGAAGAAGTAGAGGGTTCTGAGGGAATAACAACATCGAGTAGCTTCTTTAAATCCGCGACGAACATACTGAATTCCTCTGTAAAAATAGGAGCTTGTGGAGTTGGAAGAGCAGAGGGAAGATTTTCATTTGCGTCATTTGTGGCCTTGAGATCACTTTCTAGCTTCTGGAACTGAGTTATTTCTAGATCACTCTGAGCATCATGAGCACTAATAAGGAAGTTTTGAAACTGAGCTAGTATCTGTGAATGCGCTGCTTGTGTGGTCTTTAGATTACAGAGTGAGAAATTCACTAATGTTAATTCACTTTAAAGATTCTGCTCTGCCTTCTGGATTGTAAGATTTAGGTCATTCAAGGATCCCTTAACAGTGCTAGCAAATGCTTGGAACACAGCCTTTGTAGCAAGTTCGGGCGGGGGGGGGGGGTAACCGATTTATCTCCAACACATGGAGCCTCGTCACCCTCGCGTTCAGAGGGACCCTCATTCACACCTGTTTTTACGTTGAGTGTGGAGGGACTTCCATCTTGTCCTTGAGGGATCCTAAGAGGCACCTCTTCGGATGTTCTGATCACATTGACTTGATCTCCAACATCAAAGGGTGGAGAGTCAATAATGATAAAAAGATTGAAAATCGAGGTACGTTGTGTGTCCTGTTGCCATAACCCCTCTGATGGGATTTCATTGGCTTTTGGAATGGGAGCTGCCATGGACGTGGCAACTTCCATCCAATCTATATCGTTCGCCACAAAGGCATTGACGTCGTGTTGGGATGGTGGCGAGTTCTAGGGTGAATGAACTCTTGTGTTTCCATCTTCATCCTGTCAACAGGATGAAGATGAGCTGGGTTCCCTATATGTTTATGATTCAGAAGTACAAGAAACTACTTCTAATTGGTTGGTTTCAGGGTTTGGGTTTGGATTGAGCGTACGTCCTTGTTCAATAGGAGTTGATGTGTTTGCATCAACCCTAATGGATGTGCTAGCTCTGATTTGACTCGCTGGATGCTCACATTTGTGTTCATAAGAACATCTTCTGTACGTTCTTTTAATAATCTCTCGGCATGGGTAGAATCTCTCTGGTTGTCACTCTGATTATTTTCAAACTCAGCCTCACTCGACCCCCCTCACTTACTATTCCGGATTCTAAAAACTCTGGGGTAGGTGACCTCTGTTCTGATATCACAAGAGAGTTCCTATATGATTGGAGGGTAGAAGAGGTTGAAGGAATAAAGCTAAGCATATACCTTCAGAGCTCGCGTTGCTTGCTGTATCCATCCTTGTCGATTGTTGGTCGGCGAGTCTTCATGGTATAGATCTTACAGAATGGTTTTAAACATGGGATGTTCCATTTTGATATGGCTCCTTGAATGAACAGGGCCAGAAAGCATGGGAACATCAACGCTGGTAGAGGTTTGTTCATCTTCAGAAGAAGGTCCTTGGTGTGTACATCACCATGCATTTCTTGAAACAGAAGATCAGTGTAATCTAGAGGGCGATTAAATAACATCCCACACATCATTGTGATGATATATGTCTGGCCTGATCCATTGAGCCGATTTTGCATGTGTGGCTTTTAATCAGAATGGACACCAGAACATTGCACATTGGGGGAAGGGATTGTCTCTTGAACTCTGAGACTCTTCTGATTTCTTTGTTATATCGTAACAAGTCCAGAAAGTCAACCAAGGCATCAGAAGTTGGGTTTTGTTCAAGGTCTGGATTTGGTTCATTGGTTCCATTAACCAAAATGTATAAATCAGGAAGTTGGAAGAGTTTGGCAATCTTTTTCCTAGTAATTTGTACTTCTACTGCGTGTTCGACATCGTTTGGTATATAAAAGCTCACAGAAAGAGTGAATTCATCCTTTATATAGAGGGATTGACATACTTCTTGCACAAATTGTTCAGGAATGTTTGGGTTTGCAATCGTTAGGGCTTTGTTTAGGATGTGGTGTTGGAGGAATTCTATCATGATTCGATAGTCTTTAGGGAAGGTTAAAGGGTTGAGGAGTACCTCGAAGTTGTTGGGTTTGCTGGGTAGATGTACGATTGGGGCACTTTCAGCAGTTGAGTCCGTCATTTGATCATCTTCGTTGTGCACATTTGCAGGGATTTTATTAGGAGCAGCCATTTTAAGCAGTTAGGGTTTTGAGAATTGCAGGTATGCAGCAAAGGAGGTTCTTGAAGACAAGTAAATTTGAGAGTAGGGATGGTGAGAAAGTGAAAAATAGACGGTGAAAAGGGTTTAGATAATAAGAGTAAAAAGGGTACTCGAGTGGTTAAAGGATAATGGAACGGTTTTTTGTGATGTGGGCTACGCATAGATAAATCATGCGGACCATATGATACTTACGCATGTCTTGACGGTCTGTATTTAGCTCATGTAGGGTTTTGGCACGTGGCTCTATGAGAAAAGGATCTGTTTGAAGGATTATGCGTGTTTATATGTCATCATCGATTTGTTTCTTTTAACCATTTGAACGTGTAGTAGTATCACCCCAAAAGGATTTTGAAAATCGATCTAGCTAGTCGTGTAAAAATCATTTGATAACTAGTAGAAGGTTTTATAAAGAAAATACTTTTAAAAGAAGAAATAATAAAATAATACAGCGTCTGTATAACCTTGGAGGCAAGATTTATTCAGAGAATGTTATCTTATTTAGTTCTTAAAAAGTATTTCTTTGCAGAAAGTTTCATAGACATGCCAGAAGCTTTTGTATAACCTTGAAGGCAAAAGTTAATTCAGAAGTTTTGCTTTGGTCCAGAGGCTTCTGGGTGAAAGATCGCTTTAGGACCAAAAGAATGTTTGATCAAGTTGAAAAGATGTTCCAGAGAAAATTGTAGACATATCAGAAGCTTCTGTATAACCTTGGCGACAAGAGTTAGTAAAGAGGAAAATGATGTGTATGATTTTCAGAGGAAAATGTTTTCAGCAAGTGTTAAAGACAATATTGAGGCTTCGGTATGACTTGAAAATAGGAATTAGTACAGAAGTTCTGAATAATAATGTATCTTTCAGAAGTAGAAAAACCAGAGGAAACGATAGACATGCCAAAGGCTTCTGGGTGACCTTTGTAACAAGAATTGATCCAGAGGTTTTGGAAAATGTATCTTCTAGAAAAGTTATCTTCTGAAACATGATTTTAACGCAGAAACTGAAATTTCTCCCCCTTGAATTATGCATGAGTGTTTGCTCCTCCTTGACATGTGCAATCTTTGTTTCTCTGCTCCCTCTCAAACTGTGCTTGGATCATAAAATCGTAAAAAAAATACAATTTGAGGTACAATCTGGTATGCTTGCGATAATTAAGTGAGTTTAGAAGATGGCAGATAGAAGGTTTTGATTAAAGACATGCTTAAGAAAACAATACAGAAAACTATTTGAACAATAGATTCTGGACTTTTACCACATATTAAGCATTCCCAACTTGCTAATTAAGAAGTTAAATCTGTTTTCATCCACAACTTTTGTAAACATGTCAGCAAATTGGTAACCAATGGAGACATATAGAATGGTTTGCTCACTTTGACCATCATTTTGCGGATGGTAAGCGGTACTCGACTTGATTTGTGAACCCGTTTCTCTTTGAATACGTTCCAAACCAACTGTCCTGATCAGACACGATGGACAATGGCAAACCATGCCTAACCACTACCTCATCGATATAGAGTTTCGCTAAACTCCCCATCGAGCAGGTCTCCTTAATTGGTAATATAAGTTGATTTAGTCAGACGATCCGTAATTACCCAAATTGCGTCAAAGACCATTGGGGTGTTAGGTAGCTTTGTCATGAAAAGCATGGGGATATGATCCCACATCCAAACTGGGATGTCCAAGGATTGGAGCTTGTCGTATGGTCGTTGATGTTCGACTTTCACATGCAAACAAGTCAAACACTACTCGACCTAGTAGGCAATATCATTTTTCATCCCGGGCCACCAATAAAATTGGCGTTGGTTTCTATACATCTTGCTATTACTAGGATGTATAGAATAACGCGACTTGTGAGTTTCATCCAAAACTTTCTTTCTCACATCTACCATCTTAGTGACCCAAAGTCGACTGCTGAAACATTTCATTCACGATCATCTTCTTTAAGTGACGACACAAGTCCCATCATTCTCTCTTTCTTAAGGTTGTCTTCTAAAGACGCTTCTTCTTGACATTTCTTGATCTCATCTATCAAATCAAACTTTGCTTCGGCTCGTAATGCTACAATCTTTGATGATTCTCCTCTTTCCTTGCGACTCAACGCATCGGCTACTACGTTAGCCTTTCCCGTGTGATATTTGATCTCACAGTCACAATATGCCAGTAGTTCTATCCATCTTCTTTGGCGTATGTTCAATTATTTTTGATCAAATAAATGTCGAAGACTTTTATGATCCATGAAAACTTGACATTTGGTCCCATATAAATAATTCATCCAAATCATCAAGGAAAAAACAATTGTTGCCAACTCTAAGTCATGCGTGGGATATCGTCTCTCGTGACCTTTCAACTGACGAGATGCGTAAGGAATTATTTTTCCACGTTGAATCAGAACACATCCTAATCCAAGTTTGGATGCATCGCTATACACAACGAAATCATCAGTACCATCAGGCAGCGTCAAGATTGGGGCACTACTCAACATCCCCTTCAATGTTCCACATGTTTTTCTTGCTTTTCTCACATATGGGTTAATAGAAAGAACACGAGTCAAAATTTCAATGACATTTCTATCAAGATTTGGCCACTGGAGTCTATGCGATAACTCTGATTCTGAATCAAAAAAGTACAATTGTAAGTACCTAGGGTGTCCATGTTGGTGATTTTAGTGTCACCGGTCCATTTTTGTGACTGGGAATAACATGATGTGTATATGGGCTTTATGTTGTGATCTAATTCAAGTTAGGTAGTGCGGAGTGCACGCTTGTTATAAGGCGAGTATGAACCCTGTAACGACGAAATGGAGAGGGTCAACTTAATACAACAAGGTTCAACTAGAACAAGTCAAGCTCGACTGGTTCCATTCAATCTTAGTGAATTTAATGTTGGCATCCTCTGGATGACCCGACTGGCCCAGTCGTGCCAGTCGAGTATATGCTGATTCGTTATTGACATCCCCTAGAATACTCGACTGGGCCAGTCGAGCTTTTAGAAACGGTTACTGTGCATTTGTACTACATTTATTGAGTAGTTAATGGAAATGTGTAACTGACATATCAGCCATGATTATCATTTTGGTTACGTTAATATTGAGTATAAATAAACATGCATACTCATGAACTTAGACACCGGTTGTGAACAAACCTATACACTCTCCAGAAAATTGCTTTCGGTTTTGTGCCTAAAAATAAAAATGTTTTAAGTCTTATCCTAGATTAAATTTCTTGAACCCATTCATAGGGTCGAAATATCAATTGGAAAGTGTCTCACACGATTCTCAATATAATCTAGTGATCGACTTACCCTTGTTTGATCTACCGTTCCAGTAATCGAATTGGTATCTCGTGATGTCAATCATGGTTGAATCTGTGAAAGAGATGACTTCAAAGTTTGGAAAGTTGGAGAAGTTTGAAGGTGTTGACTTCAGATGTTGGCAGAAAAAGATGCACTTTCTGTTAACGACTCTGAACAACCCTCTATTAATATGATTGAAGAGAAGGAAACCAACTCCAATAATCAAGGAAAAGGCAAGAAACGAAAGTTTGATGGACCCAATAAATCCTTCAAGAAGAAGAAGGATTTGGTATGTTGGAGATGCAATAAGGTGGGCCATACCAAAAGTGATTGCCGGATTAAGTTGAATAACAATGGTGCTAGAACAAGTCGAGCCGGGTCTAAGGATCAAGCTCAAGTGAAAGGGGGTCAGTTTTTGACTAACTTTGATAATAAATTTGAAAATATTTATTATATTTCACTTATTCCGGAGTCTTTCTATGTACATGATGATGATTGTGCATGGTGGTGGACTCGGAGGCGAAATGCCATGTTTGTAAAGATCAACGCTGGTTTGAGCAATTGATACCGGTTGAAGATGGATTTGTACTAAATATGGAGAACGAGTTGACTGCAACGATTTGTGGGATTGGAGTTGTTAATTTAGAATTTACTTCAGAAAATCATGTTAGATTGTTTGATGTTTTATTTGTTCCTAAAATTCGAAAGTATTTAGTTAGCGGTGGTAGATTGAATTGTTTGGGATATAGACAAGTTTATGATTCAGATAGATATATTCTATCTAGATATGGTAAATTTGTTGGTTTTGGATATTATTTTAATAAAATGTTTCATTTGAATATTATATCCAAGTTTTTCAATTATGAAAATTCAGCATTTATATTGTTATCTTCTTCGTCTAAAATTCACGACTCAATGGTTTGGCATGCTAGACTGGGTCACGTAAATTTTATAAGAATGCATGAAATGTCAAATGATGGTCTTATTCCAGCCTTTGATATTCATACAGAAACATGTAAAACATGTATGCTTACGAAAGTCACAAAACAGTCCTTTCCGAATGTCGAAAGAAAGTCGGCTGTTTTGGAACTTAAACATAGTGATTTATGTGACTTTCATTCTACTCCTTCATTAGGTAATAAGAAGTATGTTGTCACATTTATTGATGACAACACTCGGTTTTGTTATGTGTACTTGTTAAATGCCAAAGATGAACCTTGGAAAATTTCAAAATATACAAAACCGAGGTTGAATTACAATTGGGTGGTTCAATTAAGCGTCTACGAATTGATCGGGGAGGGGAATATATGGACCCTCAATATTTCCAATCAGTTGGTATTGTCCATGAGACTACGACTCCGTATACATCTCAAAAAAATGGGGTTTCCGAACGGAAAAATCGAGTTTTAAAAGAAATGGTAAACTCAATGCTCTCATACTCGGGATTGAGTGAGAGATTTTGGGAAGAGCCTATGTTAACGACCTGTTATGTTTTGAATAGAGTTCCAAACAAATGGAACAAAACAATCCCATATGAACTTTGGTTCAAGAAAACTCCAAATTTGAGACATTTTCGAATTTGGGGTTGTCGGGCGGTTGTGAAACTACCTGAACCTAAAAGAAAGACTTTGGGTGAATGTGGAATTGATTGTATATTCATTGGATATGCAATAAATTCCAAGGCATATAGGTTCTACGTAATAGAATCTAATGATTCGGTACCCAAAAATACCGTTATCGAGTCGCGGGATGCGAAATTTGATGAGATGCGATTTTTATCAATCCAATGGCCTAAGGATCTGATTCCTAGAACTAATTAAGTGCAAAATCCATAAAGTATGGATGGTGTTTCTACTCCAGAACGCAGCAGGTCCGTAGAAGCAAAAGAGGCCGAATCACCAAAAATTTCGGTGCTGATTTTCAACTGTATTTGGTTGAAGGTTCGAGAGATGATCTTGGGCTTCAATACTCTTATTGTTACAGTATTGAAGATGACCCAAAGACCTTCCAATAAGCGATGGAGTCTCGAGATGTCGCTTTTTGGAAAGAAGCAATTGATGACGAAATGTCATCGATTCTTGAGAATAACACTTGGATGCAAATGGATGTTCAAAAAGAAGATGAAAGTTGATGGGACAATTGATAAATTCAAAGCCCGGTTATTCTTTCAAGGGTTTCGAGTAAAACCCGGCCTTGACTATTTCGATACGTATGCTCCTGTAGCTTATATTTCAACTATTAGGTTGTTGGTTGCCTTGGCTACAATTCACAACTTGGTTATCCATCAAATGGATGTTAAAACAGCCTTCTTGAATGGTAATCTTCATGAAGGGGTTTATATGAAACAACTGGAAGGTTTCGTTATGCCCGGTAATAAGCATAAGGTCTGTAAACTTGTGAAATTATTGTATGGCTGAAACAAGCACCTATACAATGGCATCAAAAGTTTGATGATGTTATTTATCATGTGGTTTTGCTTTAAACCAATGTGATAAATGTGGTTATAGCAGATTTTATGCTAAAGGTGTTGGTGGATGACATGTTGATTTTTGGAACTAATCAAAATCAGGTAGATGAAACTAAAAAGTTGTTATCATCTAATTTTTCCATGAAAGATATGGGCGAGGTTGATGTAATTCTTGGTGTAAGAATTAAGGGGGTTAACAAAGGGATTGTTATGACACAGTCACACTATATTGAGAAAATATTCAAAAAGTTCAATTATAGTGATTGTTCTCCCGTGAGCACTCCTATGGATCATAGTGTGAAATTAATGCCAAATACAGGCATTTCTATTTCACAACTAGAATACTCTAAGGCCATTGGTAGGTTGATGTATGCCATAACAAGTACAACCGAATATAGCTTATGCCATTGTTAGAATATATTTTATGAAGTATGAATCAGAAATGCCTAAGTGTCAAACTTCAGAAGGCAACCCAGAAGTTCACCATATGACATCTCATCTATAAGCGCCCAGAGACTCCAAAGTCCTCTGGATTTCAATTACCATTCCGTGCGTAACTAATTCTATTAGTAGTACAAGTAACGTGTCACTTAGTGATAGGCTGTCTTGTTGATTTTATCATTTGTAATCGTATAAATAGAGTCAGACTTCACTGTAATAAAAGTCGATCATCTTTGAGAGAAATTGTGCTATTTCATTCCAACGTATTGTAATCAATTTCCAGGTGATTCATACGAATTCTCATTTGATCATCATGTTGTTCTTACTGTTTAATCATTGTTTCGGTATTAATCATAGATCTGTATAGCTTCCGCTCATACTCTGTTATTTTGATCTATTGATTAATTGTTGTAAAAGGGATCTGGGTTCTAACAATTGGTATCAGAGCTTGATAATCAATATATTGATTATTCGATCTCGTCCAGTTTGGAGAAATCCCTATTGTACAAACAGTAAATTTTAGTTTTAAACTATTGCTCGTAATTCTACCCTGTTTTATGAGATTTTGTCATTTCATACAAATTTCTCTAAATCAGTGGTAATTGCGGTTTATTTCTAAAATCATTAAGGATATTGTTTCGATTAGATCTATTTGAAGTTTAATTGTTCTAAATTTCAACAATATTTCCTGCAATATTTGAATCCCTGTTTTTTTGCAAATATGGCAAATCAAAACCTAAATTCCATATACACGTCTGGATCTTTAACAAAACCACCTACTCTGATTCGAGAATAATGGAAGATTCGTATGATAAATATTTACGAAGAGTTAGATGCAAATGTATATCCAACCATTTTAAATGGACCTGTCGTACCAATGGCTATCATTCCTAGAGTACCTCCTACTGCCACCACTGATAAAATTACTGCTCGTCATGTTCCCAAGGAAAGGGAAAATTGGACTGGTGATGAAAAGGCCAAAGTAGAAATTGCCAAAAAGGCAAAAAGTCTACTTATCATGGCAATTCCCAACGGGATTTTTCAGTCTCTTGATTCTTGTGAGACAGCAAAGGATCTATGGGATCAACTTGCTTATCAATTGGAGGGACGTGCTAAGACGAAAAAGAATAGAAGAGCTCAAGCTCTAAATGAATACAACAGTTTTCAAGCACTCCCAGAAGAAACTCTGGAACAGACTTACCACAGATTTAACACTCTGATAAATCTGTATAAGAAATGTGATATCATTACATCAAAGGAAGACAACAATGTTCTGTTTCTAAAACGCTTGAATCCAGAATGGTCAAATTTGTCTATGTCTCTTCAAGCTAATCAAGATCTGGAGGTGTGGTCACTACATGATGTGCTTGGAACGCTTCAAGCACATGAGAAAGAGGTTAATCAGAAAAAGGCAACTGTAGGTGGACCTCTAGCCCTCATCTCTAAATCTAGAGGTCAGGCAGAAGAAGCAGGGAGACAGAAAAGAAAGGGAAGAGTAAAACACTCATTTCGGAGACCAATCCATAAGATTCTAATTTTGAAGATGATGAGATCAATTACCAAACAGTTCACAAAAATTTTTTGGTAATCGTTCATTTCAAAGCAGAAGGTTTGATAACATAAATGAACGCGCTACTCCGTCTTATGTTAAAAGGCAAGAAGTACAGAAGGTGGAAAATTCAGAAGTTGAGAAGAAAGAGGAGGAGTTAAAGAAAAAGAAAGATGTCTGTTATAGATGTGGAAAGCCAGACCATTATTCAAAAGACTGCAGAGGTGCTCTTGTAAAAGACAAATCATATTACAAAAACAAATATAAGTATAGTGTAGATGAAAGAACACATTATGGTGAAAGAGAAAAGTGGCTTGGTGATCAATCAAGTGAAGATGAAGCCATGTTCTGTGGAATGGCGATGGCAAATGACTCAGAAGATCAACCTTCTGAAACTCCGGTATGCACTAACTCTAATTCTTCTAAACTCGAACAAACTATCTTAAATCTAACTCTTGACTTTGAAAACCTAAAACAGAAGCTTTTTGTTGAAAAGAAATTAAGGAAAAATATTAAACTATCTGTTTCTACAATCCAAAAGGAAAGATATATCTACAAAAGAGAAATGGAGATTTTAACTGATGAGAAACATGAACTATCTGTTGAGAATGAGAAGATGTCAAAACGTTTAAAGTCAACAGAAATCAAACTAAGAGAAGAGAATCAAAAATTTTGTAAACTTCTGGAATCTAAGGATAAGGAGATAAGTGCTAAGAAAGTGAGAGATTAAACTCCTTAGCTCTTAATAACTATTTTTAAAAGGAAAGAGAATTTCTGCACGTTGAGCTTCAAAACAAAGAGTTACAGATCAAAAAATATAGGGATGCTCAGAAGGGGCATGAAAAGATAAATATGCAAGTAGGGAAAACAGGCCTTTATTTCGAGGATCTGGATCCTTATACGTGTAAAAAGAGATCTACTCTTGATTCTGTGTTCTGTATGGGGAAAGAACAGAAACCTAGTTTTCTGATTTTATATGAACAATCTGTTTTTAAAAAATCAAAATATGAGAATGGACATCAAGTTAGAAAACTAAAGTACAAAAACATTAAATATTCTTCAGAAAAAGCAAGTCAAATTGATCTTAAGCTTATCCAGAAGAAGAAAAGTGTTTTTAATTTTGGTTCATTCACTCATATAACTTTAACTCAAGAGGCTGATGAGTTCATACCCATACAAGCAGAAGAAGAGCTTAGACTCAAGTTCCAAAAAGACATTCTCACAATTCCGGATGAATGTTTGAAATCAAATACTACAAATCTAGAACAACAAACCTCTGAAAACCAATCAAAATATTTTCCTTGTACTTTTGTGGATTTAAATCTTTGTGGAGTTGAAGACAACGATGAGTTTGTTACTTATCCCTGGGAAAATGATAATCAAAATGATGATGACGTTTTTGAAAACTCAGAAAAATATATCTCAAATCTTGAAAATATATTACCTCCTAATTATACAAAGGTTCCAGAAGTTATAATGAACAAAAATGCTCCAATTTTATACACTAATGAACCTTTGGAAATTAAAGCTGCTGGATCAAGTATTGCAAAATTTTCAAGTGGAATACCGATAATTTTTGTTCCTCCTAAAGAAAAGAGGTTCCCATACATCCAGATTTTCTTGGTATGTGTTTACAAGCGAAGACTTGTCTTGAACTCGAAAAAGAAGCAAATCTTAAAAGGAAAGAAAATATTCAGCACAAAACTCTAAAATCTCCGTCACAGAAGTTTAGTTGTTTTGAAAAAAAGAAAATGGAAAGCTAACTCTTATGCTTCTGTCTCATTAAAACCCAAAGTTCCAGAGAAGTCTCATCAAAAGCAGCCTCCGCAGAAGAATTCACATTTTCAAAAGCATAAGTCTAGACTAGATAAGAAGTTCAATAGAACAACTGATGCTAGAATAGACAGAAATAAGAACAATTTTAATTATCATTCTAGCAATGAAAATTCAAGGAATTCTTTTATGTTACAGAACTCTAAATGCTTCTCTCTATTTTTAAAACTTAAACAATTCTTTTCAAGGCCTTCTGGTTATTTCTATGACGAACAAAAACACAACTCTAAAAATCAAAACAGAAGAAATACTTCAAACAAAACAGGTAAATCAACTATCTCTGGAAAACCTATGCATAATTCTGCTCATAAGGAAAAGATAATCAGAAACCAAATCCTAACATTAAAGGACCCATTATGAGATGGGTACCTAAATCTCTTTGATTTTGATCGCAGAAACAGCGTGTGCACATCTGGTATCTTGACTCTGGATGGTAAGGGTCAAATAAAAGGTAACATTACCTTATCCAAAGTAGCACATGTTTCTGGATTTAAACATAATCTTGTGAGTGTGAACTATTGTGGAAAGCTGATAGAAAAGGTAATCTATATATGATGAACTTTACATCCAAGGATGGTAAGGAAACTCTATATCTTATCTCTAAAAAGAGTGAAGTTGCATGGCTTTGGCATCATAAACTTCCACACTTAAACTTTGAAAACCTTGAACTTCTTGTAAAACACAACCATGTAAAGGGTCTCCTAGAGGTACATTTTCAGAAGGATCACCTCTGCCCTACTTGTAAGATGGGCAAAATAAAAAGGGCATCTCACAAAACCAAAAGTGATCATTCGTGCACACGACCTCTGTAAATGCTACATGTTGACCTCTGTGGTCCCATTGCAATTCAGAGTCTGTCTGGCAAAAAGTATATCTTGGTACTAATAGATGAATTTTCCAAGTATGCATGGCTTTCTTTTGTACGACAAAATCAGAAGTTCCAATTATGTTGAAAAATATGATGACAAGAATACAAGTGCTTCTGCGACATAAAATACAACAACTCAGAAGTGACAATGGTATTGAATTCAAGAATGCCAAACTTGAAGAATACCTTGTTGAAAATGGCATTACTTAAAACTTCTCTGATGTACACACTCCACAGCAACATGGTGTTGTAGAAAGAAGAAACAGAACATTAGTTGAAGCAACAAGAACAATACTTGCAGCTTCTGGGCAGAAGTTGTAGCCACATCATGTTTCACTCACAATCGATCAATTATAATTAAGAGGCATTTCAAAACCTCTTATGAGCTTATTAATAAAAGAATACCTTCAGTTAAATCTTTCGACATTTTTGGTTGCAGGTGTTTTATTTTGAATAATCGATATAAACTTGGCAAGTTTGACAAGATATCTGATGAAACCAAATTCTTGGGATATTCGTTAATTTCAAAAGCTTTTAGGATTTTTAATTTACGAACCAAGACTGTAATGGAGAGCATAAACATCGATTTTGATGATCAAACTCAATCAACTTCTGAATATTCTGATTCAGAACTTAAACTTAACAATGTTACCTCTGATTATCTTTCAGGTTCCGGAGAATCCGAGATTGATGCTCTATTTGATGATTTTCTGGAAGAAGCAATACCTTTAGAAAGAATACCCAATAACCCACCATTGAATATTCCTGATGTCCTTCAAGCTTCTGGGATAACTCTTTCTGGTGCCGTATCACCAAATGACAGTCCAGAGGAAACCTCTGTACCTTCATTTGAGGGGGAGACATTAGGTCCGTCTCCAGAACCATAACCCATTCCAGAACCAGAACCCATTCCAATAGCAGAAGATACAAAAGTTCAAATCCAGCAAATACCTCAAACAAGGATGAAAAGATGGACAAAGTCTCACACTACAGATCTAATTATTGGAGATCCATCTGAAGGTCTTAAAACCAGATCTACAACTGCTAATGAAGCCTTCTTTGTAAATTTTCTGAGCATGATAGAGCAAAGAAGGTTCATGAAGCCTTACAAAACCAATCTGGGTGGAAGCTATGCAAGAAGAGTTGCTTCAATTTGACAGGAACAAGGTATGGAAACTAGTACCTCTGCTTAAAGATACGATTGCCATTGGTACTAAGTAGGTATTCAGAAATAAAAAGGATGAAGATGGAATCGTGATCAGAAACAAGGCTAGGTTGGTGGCCAAAGGATAATGTCAAGAAGAAGGAATCGACTACGATGAACCTTTTGCTCCAGTTGCAAGACTTGAAGTAATAAGATTATTTCTGGCCTTCTCTGCATACAAAGACTTCATGGTGTACCAAATGGATGTTAAATGTGCTTTCTTGAATGGAGACTTCAAAGAAGAAGTGTATGTCCAACAACCGCCTGGGTTTGAAAATTCAAGGCATCCAGATCACGTCTATCTTCTGGACAAAGCTCTGTATGGCTTAAAGCAAGCTCCCAGAGCTTGCTATGAATGTTTGTCAAAATATTTGATTAAGCAGTCATACGAAAAACGTAAGATCGATACAACCTTGTCCATCAAAAGAGGAAAAGGTACTTTAACTATGGTCCAAATTTATGTGGATGACATCATATTTGGTTCTACCGATGAAGCAAAACATGATTTGTTTTCAAAGTTAATGGAAAGTGAATTTGAAATGAGTTTAATGGAAGAACTAACTTTCTTCTTAAGACTTCAAGTCAAACAGACTACCTTTGGCTTTTTTATAAATCAAGCCAAGTATGTTTCTGACATGTTAAAAAAATTCAAACTTCAAAATTCCACTACTATGAAAAGACCTATCTCTCCGAGTACAAAACTAGATCCAGATCTATTTGGTAAATCTGTTGATCTAACGAACTACAGAGGTATGATAGGATCACTTCTGTATTTGACAGCAAGTAGACAAGATATAATGTTTGCCACTTGCCTCTGTGCGAGATTCCAAGCCAATCCAAAAGAATCTCATTTGGTTGTTGTCAAAAGAATTTTTAGAATCCTAAAAAGGACTCCATCATTGAGCCTATGGTATCCAAAAAACTTTGCATTTGATTTAATTGCATATACTGACTCTGATTCTGCAGGATGCAAGTTAGACAAAAAAAGCACCTCTGGTAGCTGTCAACTTCTGGGAAATAGACTGATAAGTTGAACATCCAATAAATAGAATTGTATCTCAACCTCCACAGCAGAAGCAGAATATGTAGTTGCTGCAATTGTTGTTCATAAGTCATTTGGATGAAGACTCAACTCAGAGACTATGATCTGATATACGACAAAATACCCATCCTATGTGACTCAAAATGTGCTATTGCCATCACTGAAAATCCAGTTCAACACTCAAAGACCAAGCACATTGATGTTAGGTATCATTTTATAAAGGATCATGTGGAGAAATGGACTATTGAAATGTATTTTGTATCCACTGATTACCAACTTGGTGACAGTTTTACAAAAGCTTTGGATGAGAAGAGATTCAATTTCCTAATTAGCAAGTTGGGTTGCTAAGCATGTAATTATTTTAATTTCTATGACTTTCATAGGATTGAGCCAAATCACTTGTTCAGTATATCTTTATTTTCATACTTAGTTAAATTTGTGGTTAACAACAAATAAGAACCGTCCAGAAGCCTCTGGTCACTTCTGATAATCAACTCAGAAGCACTCAGAAGCCTCTGGACTCCTCTGTTCTTAAAAGAACAATTGTTTTCACTTTTTACTCCAAGCATAGACAAAAAGAGAAACACAATTTGTAGAAGTTAAGGGGGAGCCAAATACGCAAATTTCAAGGGAGGGGGGCTAAATTTGACGATTTCGAGGGGGAGCGTTACAATGCAAACTCAAGAAGCACAAACTTCTTATTCAATCAAAGGAAAATAACTTTTGAGACTAACCCTTGTTAGTTGTCATCTGAGACTAACCTTCTGAACTAACTCTTGCCGTCAAGGTTATTCAGAATTCTCAAATTCAATCAAAGTTCTTCTAAAAAGACTTTCACTTGATATAAAACTTTCATTTGGTCCTAAAACGCTTTCATCAAACTCATGATTGGCTGTTCTATAAATTTTCATTTCTTTTGAAATTTTTCTTAATAAGATTACTTCTAAACTAACTCTTGCCGTCAAGGTTATTTAGAAATTTTCTTATTTTAAGTTCAAAATATTTTTAATGAATTATTTTTAATATTCTTTTTATAAAAATTAATTTTCAAAATTATTGTTTTAATCCACAATTCATGTTGATTAATTGGTGATTTTTATTATTATTTTTTGGAGGGAATATTCAAAATAATGAAAGAGGAACAGGTTCTCATCAAAAACCCACGAGAAACGTTACAATGCCAAATGCTGACAAAACACGCGTCCCTCATCCCTCTATACACGCGCGATTGAACCTCCACGTGTCATAAATCCATGGTTTGCATGTTTGCACGCCTTTTAGGCATACATCAGCAGTCAGGAACCGTTTTCCTAATTAAACCTTTCCCATTCTAACCCCTTTCCCAAATCTCAATTAAACCCTTAATCTTCAAAATTACTCGAGTACATTCTCAAATCCTACTATATATACTCGAGTAAACCCCTAATTTCACTTTTCATCGTCTTCAACATCGAGCTTTTACTGTACTCAATTACTAACCTGCAACTTTAGATTCTCAAATTTCCCCAATCACACAAATGGCAAACCCAAGTGCAAACATGAATGTTCATGACGAAGAAGACAAGCTCATCGATTCAACCGCAGACAGTGCTCCAATCATTCGATTGCCCATCAAACCCAACAATGTTCAAGTTTTTTTGGATCCTAAAACGTATCTGTCAGAATATCAAGTGATGATAGAGTTTTTGCAACACCATCAGTTGAACCGAGCCCTAACGCTTACAAATCCAAATGTTCCGGAGATGTATGTTCAAGAAGTATGGCAGACTTTGTATATCAAGATCGATGAAACTTTATCTGGCACCTTAGCCATCCTGTAAACACTAAGAATGCTATTGAAATGCCCATAACCAAGAAAAAAATTGCCAGATACTTTCATTTGCCCCAACCTGTCATTGAAGTCGAAGGCCAGATAAATCCTGATCTTGAACAAAATCCATCCACAGAAGCATTGTTAGCATTTGTCAATTTTCTGGGCTACAACGAACATCTCACCAAGCTTTCTGAATTCAAGAGGAAAAAGTTACCTCCAATGTGGAATGTCCTGGTTTCATTCCTCAACAAAAGCCTCACTTGCAAAATAGGGTCTCTAGATCAAGCAAGCAGAAATATTCTCGCCATCATGTATGGTATGTACTTCAACCGACCCTTGGATTTTGCAAGTCTTATATTCCAAGAAATAATTGCAACAGTTCACTTAAAGGTTCTGAATCAAGCAAATGGTAAGGCTCTTCCAGCACTTATGTTTCCTAGGTTTCTTGCCCTATTCTCTCATCGAGCCATCGCTGTACTTAATGCCCCAATCATTCAACCACTGTGCAAATTTCAACCATGAACTCCCACAAACCAACCATCGACCTCGCCAGCTACACTGTCAAACACGAACTATCCAGGTACATGCTCGATCTTATTCCTCAAACCGCTCCTTATCTTACTTCTTATAGAAACTCTATGGTACACTTAGAACAGAGGGTACCTACCCCAGAGCAATTAGAGCCTAGAGTAGATGGTGAGGGGTCGAATGAGCTTGAAACTGAAAATACTACGAGTGAACAACCGAGCGCTTCTAACCATGCCGAGCGTTTGTTAATAGAAAGCCAAGAAAATGTCCATAGAGACACATTTGTGAGTTCCTCGCCAAGTCCAACCAGGGCAACCACATTTGCTGAGGTAGATGCCAACACATCTACACTCATTGAAGTCAGACAGCTCAGTTCAAACCACCCTGAAACTAACCAAGCAGAGGGTCTTTTTGCCACTGACTCAAGAACTACTGGAAAAACCACATCATCTTCATCATCCTCTCAAAAGGATGATGATGTAAATATAAGAGTTCAATCGCCCCATAACTCACCACCTCCTACACTTGTTGATGTCTCTGAACCAACACAATCTTAGGAAATACAGAAGGCACGTCCATGCCTTCTACTAGTGTAGATGCCTATGAAATCCTATCAGAGGGGTTCAGGCCAGAGGTTGCACCACTTACCGGAGTCTTCGGACTTTTGAAGGTAAGCACACATTAATTGACTCTCCACCCTCTATTGTTGGAGAAAAAGTCAATAATGTCAGAACATCCGAAGAGGTGCCTATTCATAATAGCCCTCGAAGACAGGATGTAAGTCCCTCCACGCTCAACGTTCAAACAAGCGTGAATGAGGGCCTCTCTGAACGCGAGAGACAAGGGGCCCCATGTGTTGGGGATGCACGGGTTACCTCTTATGAATTTGTAACTAATGCAGCGTTTAAGGAATTTGGTGATCAAAATCAGAGATCTATGGAGGATCTAAAACTATCCTTTCAAACCCAAAACACTCTGATTTGCAGTGCCCGAAATACTTAGAGAGAACATACTCAAGCTCTGGAAGATCTCAAGAAACTTATTTCTAACAATGCTGAATCACAGAGGAACTCTGCCTCTGATCACTTCAACAAGCTAAATGATGGAATTAAAGCTAATTCAGAAGCCATCTTCAATATTCCAGCAGCTATCCCCTCTCCAGAAGTCACCATTTCAGTTTCTGAATACGGATCCTTTGTTGCAGACATACAAAAGCTCATCAATGTTGTTGGACCCTCTGCGGCCTCTACATCAACAGGTTCTACCCTTATTCGCCAATCAGACTTGGCATCTTTTCCAAAATGAAATGATGGATAAATTCAACGCCATCAATGCCAAGTTTGTATCCAAGATCAACAACTCCAACTCTAATGAGTTAGAACAGACAGTATCTACCTTAGACGCCTCTGTCTC
This sequence comes from Silybum marianum, assembly GCA_036898165.1. Lineage (NCBI taxonomy): Eukaryota > Viridiplantae > Streptophyta > Magnoliopsida > Asterales > Asteraceae > Silybum > Silybum marianum. Next base: position 24,688,411 of record CM072536.1, on the reverse strand, counting down.
CAAGCGAACTCCATTAGTTAGTTGTATTTCTGAAGAGTTTGAAGCGAAGAAAACGGCCAAAGAGACCAGAGCATGTAAAAAGGAAGAAAAGAAGAGAAAAAGATCTGAGGATCAGGACCCTGATTCTCAGAAGAGGGTGAGCATGGCAAAGAAGGCTAAAACCGATGGTGTTGAAACTACTCAAGCTCAGAGTAAAGATAAAGCCTCTTCCTCGACACCTTCTGATCCACCCCCATCATCCAAACAAACCCCTCTTACACCAAAGCCTCTAGCTGTCAATTCTGGCCTACTTCCCAAAGATCCAGATATGGCTAAGTTCATTCTCGATCTTTTGGGAAACAAAAGAAAACCAGAAGGTAAACCTCAGAATGCTAGTTCATCTCAAACTCAACCACAATCTCAACCTCGACCACAATCTCAACCTCACTCACAACCTCCACAACCTCAACCACAACAACCACAACCTCCACAATCTCAACCAAAACCTCAACCACATCCACAACAACAAACATAGCCATTCTCTTCCTGCGCTAGAACCAGAGAGTTCCCTGTTGATCAAAATCCAAACTCAAAACTGTCCTCTGTCTCTGCTTCTGAACAACCCATTCCTGATCGAACCAATCTTAAGACTGAAGCTGATAAAGTTAAGGTAGAAATGGAAAGGATCAAGAGGGAAACATCAATCAAAAGAAGGGCTCGGATAGAAGTGGAAAAGGATCAAGTAAAATAATTTGAACGTCCAACTTCACTAGAAATTGAGCACAGGCACATGCTCTCAATCACCGAACAAAAGGTCTTTCTGATGCTTCCTAACTTTGCCAATGACTATCATGTAAGCGATGAAGTCAAAAACAGATTCATGACTCATAGGCAAGTAAGGAAAGAGGCCTTCTAGCTCTGCAAATCAAGAAAATCTCTGGGATTAAGCATGTCAAATTCGAGAAAACAGAGATTATGTATAGAATATATGAAGTGATGAGAGAAGACAACAACAAGTACTACTTCTGTGATAATGATCTCTTATCTATCAATCACGCTGATCTTATACCTCTGTGAAGGTACATGAAGAACAAAATGAATCAAAGGACTGATGCTCAGAACAAAATTACCTTCTTCCGAATTATTGGCTGCATGGAAGCCTTCATCAAGTATAGAAGACAGGTAGATTTTCAAACGGGTCTAGATCACAAAGTAGAAAATCTAAGTATCACTGCACCCAATGAAGATAGATAAGGTCTTGATCATCTTTCAGTTGGAGAACTGTTGACAAAACCAGAAGTTGGCACTGTATTCAGAAGACCCACGAGGAAAAGTTTCTTGAGAATCAATGAAGCACATAAATACTCTGATGCAGTGATTAGCATCGTCAAGAGTTGTGCCTCTCTTCAGAAAGATAATACAAGAAAAAATGTTGTAGAAAGAATCATCGGTGAAAGGATGGAGGAGAAACTCATCCTAATCAACAAGCTAAGAGAGATCACAGAGATATTTCACAAGACCATCACGTTTCAGCCCGATGCACCTTTCTAATCTATTTTGTAATCAATTTGTTTTTCTTGTAATTTTTTTAGAAGAAATGAACTTCTGTCTTTATAATTTCTTGTAATTCTGAATTTCATACTTAGGGGGAGATTGTTAGAATATATTTTATGACGTATGAATCAGAAATGCCTAAGTGTCAAACTTCAGAAGGCAACCCAGAAGTTCACCATATGACATCTAACCAGAATCGCCCAGAGACTCCAAAGTCCTCTTGATTTCAACTGCCATTCCGTATACGCTTCAGATGACATGGCATGTCACACTTTACGTGCGTAACTAATTTTGTTAGTAGTATAAGTGACGTATCACTTAGTGATAGGGCTGTCTTGTTGAATTTATCATTTGTAATCGTATAAATAGAGTCAGTCTTCACTCTAATAGAAGTCGATCATCTCTGAGAGAAATTGTGCTATTTCATTCCAACGTATTGTAATCAATTTCCAAGTGATTAATACGAATTCTCATTTGATCTTCATATTGTTCTTACTGTTTAATCATTGTTTCAGTATTAATCATAGATCTGTATTGCTTCCGCTCATACTCTGTTATTACGATCTATTGATTAATTGTTGTAAAAGGGATATGGGTTCTAACAGAAACCATGGATTATGGTTTGAGTTATTTGGGATATCCTCTTTTGTTAGAAGGATACTCGGATGCGACTTGGATATCCAATATGGAGGATCACTCTTCGACGAGTGGTTGGGTATTTTTTCTTGGAGGTGGTGCCATTTCTTAGGCATCAAAGAAGCAAAGTTGGATTACAAGCTCAACAATGGAATCTGAGTTTCTGGCTTTAGCTGCTGCCGGTAAAGAGGCAGAATGGTTAAAGAATCTTGTTTATGAGATTCCATTGTGGTCGAAGCCGATTTCACCTATTTCTATCCATTGTGATAGTGCAACCACTTTGGCTAAGGCTTATAGCCAAGTGTACAATGACAAGTCTAGACACTTGGGTTTTAGACATAGTATGATTAGAGAATTAATCATGAATGGTGTAATATATGTTGAGTTTGTTAGATCACAATAAAATTTGGCGGATCATCTGACCAAGGGTTTGGCAAGAGACTTAGTGCACAAGTCTGCCATTTGGATGGGATTAAAGTCCTTATAAATCTATAATGGTGAGACACCGAATTCCCCTCTAATATGACATTAGGGGTTGAATTCAATGAGGAAAGCTCACACTTATAAGATTGGAACACATGATATATCATCCCAGGTATGTGTTCGGTACTACAGTAAGTAAGTTGAAGTTTATCTTCTTAATAATTCCTTTGATGAAGTGTATTTGTAGGTACACGACGTAAAGGAATTACCTATGTGATTGTGAAGTGTAGCCGCATTTCATAAGGTTAAGGACTTGGCCTTTATATGATCATGAGAGCATTTGGACACACGGCTTTATAATTGTTCAAGTTTATTTTCTAGACGAGTAGGTGAAACTTGTACGTATTTTATCTTTAGGTATTCAAATGAGTTGATGGTTCAATACTCAGGACACCTTGATTATCGAATATTTAAAATGTGTAAAATACTAAAATGGGAATTCAATCGTTTCGATATTTTCATTTATGTGCAAGTTTGGTGTTGTTCATTTTAATATGTTATTTCATGGGTCACACTAAAATGGGGGAGGATTGTTGGTGATTGTAGTGTCACCGATCCATTTATGTGATTGGAAATAGCATGATGTCTATATGGGTTTTACATTGTGATCAAATTCAAGTTAGGTGGTGTTGAGTGCACGCTTGTTATAAGGAAAATATGAACCGGTAACGACGAAATGTACAGGGTCAACTGAATACAACAAGGTTCAACTGGAACAAGTCAAGCTCGATTTGTTCCATTCAACCTCATTGAATTTAATATTGGCATCCTCTGGATGACCCGTCTAGGTCAGTCGTGCCAGTCGGGTATATGTTGATTCGATGTTGACATCCTCTGGATGACCCAACTGGGCCAGTCGTGCCAGTCAAGTATATGCTGATTCGATGTGGAGATCCTCTGGAAGACCCGACTGGGCCAGTTGGGCCAGTCGGGCTTTTAGAAACGGTTATTGTGCGGTTATACTACATTTATTGAGCAGTTAATACAAATGTGTAACTGACATATCATCCATGATTATCATTTTGGTTACGTTAATTTTGAGTATAAATAAACATGTATACTCTCCAAAAAATTGTTTCGGGTTTTGTGCCTAAAAACGAAAGTCTTTTGAGTCTTATCCTAGATTCAATTGTGTGAACCCATGCATAGGGTCGAAATATCAATTCAGAAAGTGTCTCACACGATTCTCAATATAATCCAGTGATCAACTTACCCTTGTTTGGCCTACCATTCCAATAGTCCATCCCTCGACACTAACTGATCGATTTTATGATACACAGCTCCGTGCGCACGAAATGTATATACTCCAGATGTCATGTTTGCCATTGAACTACCAAAGTTCACACCAATTGATGTGAACGAAAAGTTTGTATTGTATGCACGTAAGTTGTGCCTAAACATTTTGCCTAATTCAGATTGCGATGAGAAAAGGCTGTATAATTCTTCAGGAATGGGTGAGTATGCTAACTTTGTCTTCCCTTTCATGCAACAAAATGAAGGAAATTCAAATTTTATACCGTTTTGCTCCACAATATCTACATGGATTTTGTTCGTTCAAGACACGATATTCTCTGGATATACCATTATAAACAAAATCATATGGATCCCCCTGGAGGATGTCATGTTGGCTCGAAGTATTGACATTGGTCCTAGTACAACCTCCTACACGATAAGACACTTGAATGTTTACAATTGTAATTAATGTTTTTTTCTCTACATGACGTGAAATTTAAAGTAACTTTAACCTCTGAATACTTGACTGGTAACTTCATCAAAAAGAGGTAGGAGTATACCACGTTTACTTCAAATGCCTATGTAAGAAAGAAAATGCAATTTAAAGATGAATTTAATTAATAAAATTGGTAAAAGAATTTTAAAAAATAGATGGTTTTACCGTTAAAGTTTTCATATCCCAAATCCGAACATATTGAAATAATTCCTCCTTTGCCTGTAACACTTGTTCCTTGTCTGTTGACACTTGTTCTATTTGTGTTATTTTCTTTATTATGATGATAATAATTTTTGTTAACAATTTTTCTCTTTTCAGCAATACTCACCGCACTGACAGGGGTTGTTTCATTGACATTTACATGCGACGTCTCCATATGGGTCGTAGATTGACTTCCTTCACCATTAGCTATTTTTCTCATTTTGTTATTTTTCTTTTGTCGTTCATAATATCGTCTGTTGTATTCCTTTCTTTTTTCTGCAACAATATTATTTTATATAAATATATATACCAAATATTGTGACATTTAAAACGAGTGTTTCATATACATTTTGCTACATCTACATCAACTTGCGTTACATCACCGTTTGTAATTTTGTCATCACCCATCCTCATTAGACACTGTCTGAAATGAAGTATAAATATTGGATATGGAATGAACAATGTCAAGGTAATAAATTTCGAGATTGAACAAAAATTAACTTGTCATTCTTGTTTTTTTACCTTGGTTGTCTTGGATAAAAGTTTATTAGATAGATTTATCAAACACATTACTCATTCTTTATTGGGCATCTAATAATTTCCTTAGTCATTTTAATTAATAATTAAAACTATATCATTAATAGACAATGAAGAGACAACAATAAAACTTAAACCAAGAAAATAAATTGTTGGAACGGTAGGCAAAACAAGGGTAAGTCGATCACTGAATTATATTGAGAATCGTATGAGACACTTTTCGAATTGATATTTCGACCCTATGCCTGGGTTCACGAAACTCAATCTAGGATAAGACTCATAACACTTTCATTTTTAGGCACAAAACGGAAAGCAATTTTCTGGAGAGTGTATAGGTTTGTTCAAAACTGGTGTCTAAATTCATGAGTATACATGATTATTTATATTCAAAATTAACGTAACCGAAATGATAATCATGGCTGATATGTCAGTTACACATTTCCATTAACTGCTCAATAAATGCAGTATAAAGGGGGTCCATAATAACAAATGATTAAGAGGATTTTGGAACCATTAAGAGGCAGACTTATTTTTTTGCCAAATAGGATTCACCTCTTAGCGATTCAAAAGTTACCTCTTAATGGAACTATTAAGAGGTAAACAAACAGCCCTAAGGGTCAACATCTGAATCTAATCTAAGTTCTTATCTTATTTGGGTGTCAACATCTGAATCTATAATAGATCACAATTTCATCTTTTAAAATTGATAAAAAAAAGTTGTTGAATGATAGTCACATTACCCAAAAATAGAAAAGAAAAGTTATGATCAGTAATCACACACACTCAATAACGGATCACTGTTTCATCATTTAAAATATCCTATGCTTGTTGCTATGTATATAATTATTTTTAAAAAGGATGGGGGCGAAACAATTCACATTACATAAAGAGGAGGGGGGGGCGAATGTTTGATAATATGCTCATAAAAAACTTAGGGCCTGTTTTTTTAGCAGCTTAATGAGCTTAGTGAGACTCACAGCTTATTCGGTCAGCTATACATGACTGTTTGGTAGTGGCTTATGATATAGAAAGTGACTTATTTAGTAAGGGCCTATTTGTTGGAAGCTTAATGAGCTTAATGAGGCCCACAACTTATTCGGTAAGACTGTTTGATAGTGACTTAATGATATAGAAAGTAACCTATCTATATAGACAAATTAATCGACACTGACAATTTCTTCCATACAGGACTTAATGGAAAACCAACCAAACAGCCCCTAAGTCTTGTATGGAAAAAACTGTCTGTGTTGATTAATCTGTCTATATAGGTAGGTTACTTTCTATACCATTAAGTGACTTTCAAATAGTCAACTGAATAAGCTACTTTGTATATCACTAGCAATGGACCCGCGCAATGCGGCGGAAAGTAACATCATTTTAAAGTCGAGAACTTGAAGTGACAATATTACGTATGTTTTGTTTTCTTTTCCATCTTACTTGATCTAATTTTAGGTTTTGTATAGCTTAAACCATGAATCAAATGGTATAGCTTTGACTGTTAATATGGTCTATTAGTCAGAGATTTTGGAATAGAATTGTTGGGTAGCAATATTTTCTAATGGTTGTTTGTTGTTTTTAAAGACCGGTCTTAAAAGATTTTGGTTCGACTTTTACATGCTATAAAGAATATTTCACAAATTGAATCATCATTAAGCCAAAGAGAGCAAAAGAATAGATCTAAATTAGAATAATTGTACCCCATTCGATTAGCCATTTGAGCATAAACATCGGCATGGGTAGAGCATAAAGAAAAAATTGAGTCAAAGGAATTGATAGTGAAAAGAAAAAAATAGCTGCTTGTGGGACTTGGGATGAGGTGCATGCTTTCAAATTACATGATCGGATAGTTTTCAAAAGTTCCCATGTTTGTTAAAACTCTGAAATCTACATGATCGAATAGTTTTCCACTTTGTCGTTCTAAATCCCATTAACAAAAATATTAGCTTTATTTCATCTCAACTCAATCAACTTATATTCAAGGCTTCAAAGCATTGCCTAAAAGATGCTTATATAAAAATTGAGATATTTACATAACTCATAACATACAAATCGGATGAAGCCTTAATTTACCATGGGTAAAAAAGATCTTACTTGTATGGAAGCATGAAACATTTTTCACGTGGTATGTTTTTTTCTTTATTCTTTAAGACCAACCCTATGTCTTGGTGATCAATAAACTGAAATTATAGATAACCAAATATGCAAGTCAACAACTAAAGAATTTGTAAATAATGCTCATAGTATGAAAGTATTGAAAAATTTCAGTCTAGGACAACCATACATATGAAGTTGATCATTTAAAGGGAAAACTTGAAATTGATTATTATACAATCAATTGATTCCAAATAACACAGTTGATATAATTAATCCAAATTTTTGCTTTGAAAAAACAAATTGATTAGTTGACAACCAATTTTCAATATATTTTTTATATTCGATATATGTTGATACCGTAATAACCATTTATATAGAAAAGTAATCCTAAAAATCAATCGATACAGAAAAATCAAATTTAGAAAAATGGAACCAACCAACTTCAGTAGCAATTAATAGAAAAATTGTTTCCAACCAAATCACAAAGTGAGGCTGTCTTTAGTGTGGAAAGGAGCCGGACTGAATCATCGATGGAAGAAACCACAAAATGTTTTAGGTCTTTGAAGGAACAATTAGTAGGTAACTGCAAACTTGACTTTCTGCATAAAGCTCCCCCCTAGAAGCTTAGGGACTGTTTGGTTGGTTTTTCATTAAGTTATCTATGGTTAAAGTTATCTGTGTGAATTAATCTGTCTGCACAACGCTAACCCTTGAAAGTTGTATATCATTAAGCCACTACCAAACAATCATGTATAGTTGACTGTTTGGTTGTGGCTTAATGATATACAAACTTAGCTTTCTTCATAAAGCAGGGGTTGTTTGGTTGGTTGTCCATTAAGTCCTGTATGGAAAAAATTGTCTGTGTCGATTAATTTGTTTATATAGATAGGTTACTTACTATATCATTTTATGGTTAAAGTTGTCTGTGTGAATTAATCTGTCTGTATGGTTGGATTTTCATTAAGGGGCTGTTTGGTTGGTTTTGCATTCAGTCCTGTATGGATAAAGTTAGCTGTCTGAAAAAAGTTGTATGTATAAATAGATAAAAATGTTTTTTGTTTGTTGAACTTAATAAACTGTCTGAATTGTCAAAATTACTATTTTACCCTTATATTTACTTTTTGCTTTATTAAATTAATCATGCATCTTCTTACAATATCTTCCATGGATTCCACCATCACACTCCATCAATGTTCAAACACCATCTAAGACACATCTTATATGATTTTGAAGAAAAAACCTACACATGAAAAGTGAAGAACAAACTCACGTCTAAACAAACCCATCTGAAAAACTCATGTCATGATACTTGCAGGTCTCATTGCAGAAAACCTTTTAGGATGTGTATATTTGACCATCCACATTGGTAGTGGGAATGAGCCATTTATGAACTTATGATGCCAAAATGTTATCTTCAAAACCATTTAAGTTGTGATTTTGTCACACCCCGCTAAAGCGGAAACACGGGGAGTGATAGTACAAGATTTCATAGCGATAGAGCCAAAACAACACCAATTGTCCATTCAAATACATAACAAAATAAAACTGATCATTACATAATACAAGTTCAATGTTTTAACAAAATAAAAGAAACAAGGTGTTCAACAAAACGATTTCAAATTTAAACAAGGTTGATGTTGATGCGCCCCAAACACAAGCATTTTTAGTTAACCTTTCTTACCCTGAAAAGCATGAATAAAACAAGGTCAACTACAAAGAGATGGTGAGTTCACAGGTTTTCAATATTATAAACATATTTTGCGTAAATGAATATTGAGCAAAATACTTTTATGGCACTTAGTAAATCTTTACATCTTAAAACTTTCAAGACATTTTGTACTCTAATTAATAGTAAGTAGTGAGCCTTAGCGGTGGGACTAAAACCCCACATATGTAGAACTTTATTTTAAGTATAGTGCACTCCTACATGTAGTTTTTAGGTGGGATTGCTATCCGCACCCCTACTTGTCGGTTTTTAGGAGGAATTGTCCGTCCATAGTGCTATCCACAAATACCCTCGACTTCTCACTTGAGTTAATAATAGTGTACAAACTGTTATGGAACATTTTACTCAATACAAACTATTAGTGTACATGCCTTACTGCCCACTAACACCAAATTTCATAGTGTTTCACATTTGGTAATGCATATTGCTCAAATATTACATTTAATCATGCTTTTCACCCAAAAAAGTATAAAATACTTTAAAAGAGGGGTTGTGAATACTCACCTCTATGCAAAAACTATGCTTAAAGCACAATTCGCCCACTAGCCGGCCTAACGTTTCCCAATCAAAGTAAAATACCCAAAACGGTCACTTATGTGTCTTAAGGTTACTTATGAGGATGAATATGTTTTAAGTCCATATATGTCCATATATGTCCAACTTGATTATCTATAGTCCCGTTATACATAATGCACATATGCTCTTTAATATGGTAATTTATACCGAAAAGTAATGTTATAATCCTTCAAGTGATCAAAATTCATGAAATCAAACAATTCCAGAATTTAACTTTCGGACAGAAACTAATAGTGCTAAAATGACATAGTTTCCCATCTTTTTATATGTGATATACTACTGCGTTAAGGTCATTCTGACCAAATTTCATGCATTTTGGACATGTAAAAATGGTTCAAATAATTTATACAAAACAGTGTATCACAGCTGGTATGACAGATTACAACCTGTTGGTAAAACGACCATTTGAGGAGCTCTACTAAATGTTTTTCAGAAATTCCAGTTAGATTATAAACACAACACTTAAACGAAACCTTTAAGATAAGAATCACTCATTTTCAATGAGTTATGAGGAATATATGGCACCAGAAAGTTGCATGCACACATCTGTCATTAGTTGACAGATTGCACACTTAACTTTAATAAATTGGTTAATGCCTCAAAACTTCATATTTTACAATGAAACCGGATTCATATGAACCCTAACTCATATAAGAAAACTCCAGAAGAAGAATTATACATTATGGACAAATAATCAAAGAGATATTAACATACAAAGTAGGGTTTAGCTACTGGTGGTTTCACAGTTTGCACACCTAAAACATTTTAGGTGTTTGAGAGGATTCCACTTGAAAATAGAAGATAACTCATAAACTAACTCTCAAAAGAAAAATCATCATTTTTCATTGAGTTTTTAAAGAGATATGGCCATTTGAACATGCATGCACAAATCTGTCAGCTTTGGACAGATTGCACACTCATTTTGTTTTGATTAATTGAAACCCCAAATCACCACATCTTTGAGTGAAAACAGTGGCATTTGAAAGTTAACTCTTTAAAATAAATTCTAGAAGAAGAATCAAGTAATTTGGACGATTATTTTGTGAGTTATGGTTGTTCAAAGTAGGGTTTACCTACTGTTGAACTTCCAGATGCACATCCACTTGGATTAGAACCCCAACTCATAAAATAAACTTTTAGAAGATAATTCATACCATTTGGACGTGTTAGCTGCATGAAATGGACGACACAAACACAAGTATATATTCTATCAGCACCAAAAATCACCATTTTCATGAACCAAACCCACATGCTATAGGTTTTTGCTTTGATTTCTTGAGTTCCATTTATTCGGGTCATGGATTATCACCATTACAGTGATATTTCAACAATCTTGTTATTTGATGGATTTTTGATGAAGAAAGTGGCTGGAAATATGAAGGATAAGAAGAGAAACAAAGAGAGTGTGAAAAGGGTTTTTATTTCAAATTTAAAGTAGAGGTGAAAAATGAGGGAAATGATGAAATTTTTGGGTTTTTATATGGTTAGGGAGGGAGGGAGGGAGGGGGGGGGGGGGGCGGCCATATACATGGGCCCACTTCAAACACAATTTTTTTTAAAATAAATAAACTCAAACCCAAAAGAATTAGAAGTGTAATTTTTCTCAATTTTGGCCCTTTTTCCTCAAAATACAAGTCCAAAAGTGATTAAATTATATAAAAATAGAAGTTTTATATTTTAAATACAAAAACTATATATTTTATATAAATTAGGTATAAATTAAAATATTTGGCACTATATAGGACGTTTCAGATAGTTACGGGTCGGAATCGGACTTTATAGGCAATTACCGGTAACTCTAGAAATTTTTCGGTCAATTTAGTCTTACTAACTCTTATTCTTATAAATTAACTATAATAACACTAATAGACTAAATAAGAGCTAACCTAGAAGTTCAAATTTTGACAGCTGTCATAGTCCCCCTATTAAAGAAATTTCGTCCTGAAATTTAAGAACTAGATCTTTCAGAGGCGTTCGCAAATAGGCGAGGATAATTATGTTTCATGGAATCTTCTCGTTCCCAAGTATAATCTGGGCCATGCTTCGCATTCCAGCGAACTTTGATAATAGGGATCTTACTACGTCTCAGCTGTTTGACTTATCAGTCGAGTATTTCGATTGGTTCTTCAATGAAATGTAACCGATTTTTAATCTGGACGTCTTCTAGGGGTAGAACTATTGTTTCATCGGTTAGACATTTCTTTAGATTAGACACATGGAACGTGTCGTGGATGACACTTAAATTCTGTGGTAACTTCAATTTGTACGCCACCGGTCCGATTCTTTCGAGTATTTCGAATGGACCAATGTATCTGGGACCGAGTTTGCCTCTCTTCTGAAAACGTACTAGTGCCTTCCATGGTGATACCTTCAAAAGTACTTAATCCCCCACTTGGAACTCTAACGGCTTTCTCCGATGATCCGCATAACTCTTTTGACGGTCTCTTGCTGTCTTGAGTCTTTCCTTGATGGTTGAGATCTTGTCAGTGGTTTCCTGAATAATATCGGGCGTGGTCAGCTGTCTATCTCTGATTTCTAACCAACTAAGTGGTGATCTACATTTTCGTCCGTATAGGGCTACGTATGGCGCGCACCGGTTGTTGGTGTGATAGCTGTTGTTATATGAGAATTCAACAAGTGGTGGGTGGGTATCCCAACTCCCACCAAAATCTATCGCACACGCACGCAGCATCTCCTCCAGTGTTTGAATAGTTCTTTCTGATTGTCCTTTCGTTTGAGGATGATAGGCAGTACTATAATCCAACCGTGTACCCAATGCCTTTTGAAAAGACTGCCAAAATCATGATATAAAACGAGTGTCTCTATCTGAAATAATGGAAATAAGCACACCGTGAGGTGTAACTATTTCATTGATGTAAATTTGCGCACGTTTCTCCATACTGAAATCTTCACGAATGGGAATGAAATGAGCTGATTTTGTAAGCGGATCTACTATAACCCATATAGAATCGTGACCCTTTACTGTTTTCGGTAGCTTGGTTACGAAATCCATAGTTATTCGCTCCCACTTCCATTGTGGAATTTCAGGCTGCTGAAGTAGACCGGATTGTTTCTAATGTTCATCCTTGACTTGAGCATAGGTTAAACACTTACTTAAGTATAAAGCAATATATTTCTTTATTCCTGGCCACCAATAGTATTCCTTCAGATCCTTGTACATCTTATCCGCTCCTGGGTGAACTGAATATCTGGATCGATGGGCTTCATCCATGATGGTTGATCGTAGATTACCAACCTTTGGTACCCATACTTTATTTTTAAAATAATGCACTCCATCTGATTGTAATTCAAATCCTTTTTCTCGTTTGAACCATCATTCCCATAGCTCGTACTCTCGTCGGCTTTACTCTTTCCTTTTTGCTTAAAGCGTCATCTACTACGTCATCTACTACGTTACCCATAGCTCGTACTCTCGTCGGCTTTATTCTTTGCCTCATATTGAGCATTTTCTGGTCAAGAATATGTTGAAGGCTTTTGTGATTGGTGAAAATAGTGCACTTAGTGCCGTAGAGATAGTGTTTCCAGATTTTTAGTGCGAACACCACCGCCCCTAATTCCAAATCATGGGTGGTGTAATTCTTCTCGTGAACCTTCAGTTGACTCGACGCATATGTAATGACTTTATCTCTTTGCATCAGTACGCATCCCAACCCTTGATGTGAAGCATCATAGTAGACTACAAAATATATCTACTGCCTCTGGCAAGGCCAAAATCGGTGTGTTGCATAACCTATGTTTGAGAGTCTGGAATGTTTCCTCTTGTTTCTCTCCCCAAATAAACTTCTTATCTTTTTGAGTCAGTGTCGTCAGTTGTTTTGCGATCTTGGAGAAATTCTCAATAAATCGCCGGTAATAGCCTTCCAACCCTAGAAATTGACGTATCTCAGTTGCTATCTTTGGGGCTTCCCATTTCTTAATGGCCTCGATCTTAGCTGGATCAACATGTATCCCTTTTTCATTTACTACGTGGCCAAGAAAATGCACTTCGCGAATCCAGAATAGCATTTGGAGAATTTGGCGTACAAGTTTTCGTTTCTGAGCAATTCTAGTATCAGCTTTAAATGTTGCTTATGCTCCTTCTTGTCTCGAGAATAAATGAGTATATCATCTATAAACACGATCACGAACTTGTCTAGGTACGGTCGACATACTTTATTCATTAAATCCATGTAGATTGCTAGTGCGTTTGTTAACCCGAAAGGCATAATTAGGAACTCGTAATGACCATAACGAGTTCTAAACGCTGTCTTAGGAATGTCTTCTTGACTCATCTGATGATATCCCGATCGAAGGTCGATCTTTGAGAAATATGTAGCACCTTGAAGTTGATCAAATAAGTCATCAATTCGAGGAAGGGGGTATCGGTTCTTGATAGTCAACTTATTGAGTTCCCTAAAATCGATACACATTCGGAAAGATCCATCTTTCTTTTTAACAAATAAAACTGGAGCTCCCCAAGGTGAAGAGCTGGGTCTGATGAATCTGTTATTGAGTAACTCTTGAAGTTGTTCTGACAGCTCCTGCATTTCCGATGATGCTAACTGGTACGGTGATTTCGCCACGGGCACAACTCCAGGTTAAATCTATGTGAAACTTGACTTGTCTTGGCGGGTATTCCAGGCAATTCGTCTGGGAATACTTCGGAAAAATCCCGAACTATAGGTATATCTTGAATGCGTTTCTCTTTGGCCTTCTTATCCGTGACATGAGCTAAGATGGCAATGCAGTCCTTTCTCAAATATTTTTGCATCTTCATACACGTGACCATTTTAATACCCCTTTTGGGTTTCTCTCCGTGTACTTCAAGTATTCCTCCGTCGGTTAGTGGAACTCGAACGATCTTCTCAGAACAACATATTTCAGCTCGATTCTTAGACACCCAATCCATGCCCACAATTATGTCGAAACTTCCTAATTTTAATCGGGATTAGATCTATACTAAAATCCCTACTGGCCAAGTTTAAGGTGCAGTTCATTATTATATCTTTGGCCCTACTTTCTTGTTCATTGGCATATTCAATGACATATATTTCTTTCAACTTTTGAGGTTTTAGATTTATCTTTGATCTAAAATCTGTCGACACATAACATCCGGATTCTGCCTTGCTTCTTCAGCTCCAATCTTGAACACTCGACCTCTTGTCGGACCTCCTTGATTTCTTTGATTGGTTGGTCGCGCTTGATTAGTGTTTGGTCTCTGGTTCCATCTTGGGTATGCATTCCGGAAGTGATCCGGGCTTCCACACTCGAAACATGCCCGCCTTCCTGTTGCGTTTCTGGTTCAATCTTTGGCATAATGACCTCCTCTGTTGCGTTTCTGGCAGATAATACACCGTCCAGCATGCTGTCTATTGCACTTGTCACACTTTTGATAAGTTCTTTTCACCTTCTCTACTGATTGAGTCTGAATCCCGTAGTTTCCTAATATCTTCAGATTCTTTCCCATCCTTTCCCCAGATTGTCTTCGTGTAGGTTCCTCCATCTTTCTATTCCCTTGAACCTTGTCTTTTGCAAACATTCCCAAATGAGTAGCATTATTTGTGAGCCTGGTTGCCGAACTCACTGCCTCTTGTAGGGTTTTTGGGTTTGCCGAAGTAACATCCCCGCATATCTCCGGAGATAAACCCCAAACATATCTATCAACTCGATTCTCTTCAAGTGTTACCAGATGCGGTACCATTTTTGCCAACTCATGAAAACGTGCAGCATAAGAGTCTATATCATTTCCTCTCATTTCATGATTCCATAATTCTGCTTCCAACTTCTGGATGTCGCTCCTTGGGCAATACTCTTCTTTCATCATCCTCTTGAAATCTTCCCACGTAAGACTGTTAGCGGCTTCTCGGCCCCGAGTTTGTACTTGGGTATTCCACCAAGTTAACGCTCGTCCTTGTAATAGACATGCAGCAAACTCTACTTTCTTACCTTCGGTACAATTGCTAATATGGAGCACAGACTCCATCCTCTCTATCCAAGTCAATAATCCCACGGCTCCCTCAGTTCCATGAAATTCCTTAGGATTACAACTCCTAAAGGATTTGTATGTACATTCTCTATTTCCCGATCCTTGATTGTTGTTTTGATTATTACTCAGGCCGGCTGCCACTTGGCTAACAATGTTTAGAAGTGCGGCCATGAGTTGCTCGGATACACGTCGTGCAACTTCGGGATTTTTTCTTCTTGGAGGCATTGTTCTAAAACACAATCAAATTGAGTTTTGGTCAACTTTATATTACTATGGCCATAATAAATCTACTTACTAAGTTATACGTATCTTATAACATACATCTAATACTATGCATGAAAACGTAAACTCAAAGTAACATACAATAAATCGATAACATGCATAACTTTCATAAATAAACCAAAACATACCAAATATCAGTTTCAAGTACAATCCAAAAAGACATTAAATTGTTTACAACTTAAACGTGTAGGCTATAAGCCTCAAAAGAAAGTATTATCAACCCAGAAGCTTCATAACAACGGAGGTTCACTAATGCATCATCACCCAAAGCAATAGTCCTATCATCGCCATCAAAGCTCCTATCCCCCAAGCTAAGTACGAGTACAACCTCCTGATCGTCCTCCTAGTCAAAAGTGACCTCCATGACTCTACCAGTAATTTGAGCCTGCGAGTTCAGGATTGTCAAAATGGCGTCTAGAGAGTGCTGGAAATGGTCCAACCTAAGTCGGTGAGTCTGTACTTCATTAGCCATGCCCGAGATCCAAAAGTTCTCCGCTGCATTCATGCCTTGAGGCTGCGACACGG
Organism: Silybum marianum; assembly: GCA_036898165.1. NCBI lineage: Eukaryota > Viridiplantae > Streptophyta > Magnoliopsida > Asterales > Asteraceae > Silybum > Silybum marianum. The sequence goes on along the minus strand of CM072536.1, from coordinate 24,672,103 downwards.
AAACTCCAACTGCTGGGGGAGGAGATGTCACGCTCCGCGATCGGGTTCGTGATCTAGATGGCTCGTCCGAAGGATCGGTGGGAACCGTGATACTCACCCTCCTAGGAGGGAGAACATGCTTTCGGGCGGTTCTCATCGTTCTAGGCCCTCGCGACGGACCAGCCACATCGACCGGAGGTGGCGCAGGTACAAAAGATTCAACAGTAGTCTCTCGGGTGGCCGCGTCACTTTCCTCGGACAGATCACTCTCTTCATGGATGGGTTGGTTCCTCCTAGGTAGGCTAGTAAAATAACCGGATTCGTCGGGGGAGTGCTCGGGGAGTGAGGATGTGTGAGACATTTTTAAACTGCGATAGTAACAAAGTTAATTACTAAATGTACTTTAGTAAATAATCAGTGAGACATTTTTAAACTGCGATAGTAACAAAGTTAATTACTAAATGTACTTTAGTAAATAATCAGTTCCCAAAAAGAAAATACTTATGCAAACTCACACTTATGACCATGCTTTTCATTTGGGCAAGAAGCTTTTATTTTAGCCGACTCCAATATAATTGTTCCATGTCCCTCCTTATACATATTAAATTAGACATAGGTGATCAGGCTTTGCCTAATTATAATATGCTAAGTCGACACTTATTCCAATTATACTAGTAGTAAGCTTTTTAAAATTAGTTTAGGAAAATAGGTTTTGAAAAACTGGTGTTCTCTATAACCTATGGCTCTGATACTAAGTCTGTCACACCCCGCTAAAGCGGAAACACGGGAGTGATAGTTCAAGATTTCATAGCGATAGAGCGAAAACAACACCAATTGTCCATTCAAATACATAACAAAATAAAACTGAACATTACATCATACAAGCTCAATGTTTTAACAAAATAAAAGAAACAAGGTGTTCAACAAAAAGATTTCAAATTTAAACATGGTTGATGTTGATGCGCTCCAAACACAAGCATTTTTAGTTAACATTTCTTACCCCTGAAAAGCATGAATAAAACAAGGTCAACTACAAAAGAGTTAGTGAGTTCACAGGTTTTTAATATTATAAACATCTTTTGCGTAAATGAATGTTGAGCAAAAAACTTTTATTAGTAAATCTTTACATCTTAAAACGTTCAAGGAATTTTGTACCCTAATTAATAGTAAGTAGTGAGCCACCACTAAACCTTTCGACCACAAAACACTTTTTAATTCAACCTTAGCGGTGGGACTAAAACCCCACATATGTAGAACCTTTATTTTAAGTATAGTGCACCCCTACTTGTAGTTTTTAGGTGGGATTCCTATCCGCACCCCTACTTGTCGGTTTTTAGGTGGATTGTCCGTCTAATAGTGCTATCTACAAATACCCTCGGCTCCTCACTTGAGTTAATAGTAGTGTACAAACTTTTATGGAACATTTTTACTCAATACAAACTATTAGTGTACATGCCTTAGTGCCCATCAACATCAATTTCATAGTGTTTCACATTTGGTAATGCAAATAGCTCAAATATTACATTTAATCATGCTTTTCATCCCAAAACGTATAAAATACTTTAAAAGTGGGGTTGTGAATACTCACCTTTATGCAAAAACTCCGCTTAAAGCACGATTCGCCCACTAGCCGACCAAAAGTTTCCCTATCAAAGTAAAATACCCAAAACGGCCACTTATGTGTCTTAAGGTTACTAATGAGGATAAATATGTTTTAAGTCCATAGATGTCCATATATGTCCAACTTGATGCACATATGCACATATGCTCTCTTTTATATGGTAATTTATACCGAAAATTAATGTTATAATCCTTCAAGTGATCAAAATTCTTGAAATCAAACAATTTCAAAATTTCACTTTCGAACATAAACTAATATTGCTAAAAATGACCAAATTATAGTGACATCCAAAATGACATAGTTTCCCATCTTTTTATATGTGATATATTACTGAGTTAAGGTCATTGTGACCAAAGTTCATGCATTTTGGACATGCAAAAATGGTTCAAATAATTTAAACAAAACAGTGTAGCACAGTAGGTATGACAGATTACACCCTGTTGGTAAAACAACCATTTGAGGAGTTCTACTAAATGTTTTTCAGAAATTCCAGTTGGACTATAAACACAACACATAAGGGAAACCTTTAAGATAAGAATAACTCATTTTGAATGAGTTATGAGAAAGATATGGCACCAGAAAGTTGCATGCACACATCTGTCATTAGTTGACAGATTGCACACTTAACTTTAATAAATTTGTTAATGCCTCAAGACTTTATATTTTGAATGAAACCGGATTCATATGAACCCTAACTCGTAAAAGAAAACTCCAGAAGAAGAATTATACATTATGGACAAATAATCAAAGAGATATTAACATACAAAGTAGGGTTTAGCTACTGCTGGTTTCACAGTTTGCACATCTAAAATGTTTTAGGTGTTTGAAGGGTCAAAACTTCATATTTTCATGGGATTCCACTGCAAACAGAAGATAACTCATAAAACTAACATTCAAATGAAAAATCATCCTTTTTCATTGAGTTTTGAAAGAGATATGGCCATTTGAACCTGCAGGCACAAATCTGTCAGCTTTGGACAGATTGCAAACTCATTTTGTTTTGATTAATTGAAACCCCAAATCACCACATCTTCGAGTGAAACAGTGGCATTTGAAAGGTAACGCTTTAAAATAAATTCTCAAGTAATTTGGACGATTATTTTGTGAGTTATGGTTGTTCAAAGTAGGGTTTACCTACTGTTGAACTTCCAGATGCACATCCAATTTGTTATGGGCATTTGGGGGTCAAAACTCAATGTTTTTGAGTGAGACCACTTGGATTAGAACCCCAACTCATAAAATAAAATTTTAGTAGAAGAATCATACCATTTAGACGTGTTATTTGCAAGAAATGGATGACACAAACAGAAGTATATATTCTGTCAGCACCAAAAATCACCATTTTCATGAACCAAAACCACATGCTATAGGTTTTTGCTTTGATTTCTTGAGTTCCATTTGTTCGGGTCATGGATTATCACCATCATAGTGATATTTCACACATCTTTGGTGTATAATCTACCCTTGGGACTAAAAATTTCCAGAAATTCAAAGGGAAATGATGAATGTGCAAGAAAAATGGGGTTTCCCCAAAATTTGTAACAAAAATGACAGAGATGATGTAAATACTTACTTGGGTGATGAAATGTAATGAATATCTTCAACAATCTTGTTATTTGATAGATTTTTTATGAAGAAAGTGGATGGAAATATGAAGGAGAAGAAGAGAAACAAAGAGAGTATGAAAGGGTTTTTATTTCAAATTTAGAGAAGATGTGAAAAATGAGGGAAATGATGAAACTTTTGGGTTTTTATATGGTGAAGGGAGGGGGGGGGGGGGGGGGGGGGGCCATATACATGGGCCCACTCCAAACCTAATATTTTTTTTTAAAGTAATTAAACTCAAGCCCAAAACAAATAAAAGTGTCATTTTTCTCAATTTTGGCCCTTTTTCCTCAAAATACAAGTCCAAAAGTAATTAGATTATATAAAAATAGAAGCTTTATATTTTAAATACTAAAACTATATATTTTATATAAACTGGGTATAAATTGGAGCATTTGGCACTATATAGGATGTTTCAGATAGTTACGGGCTGGAACCGGACTTTCTAAGCAATTACCGGTAACTCTAGAAATTTTTTGGTCAATCTAATCTAACTAACTCTTATTCTTATAACTTAACTATAATAACACTAATAGACTAAATAAGAGCTACCCTGGAAGTTCAAATTTTGACAGCTATCACAGTTTTTGTCCAATGAACATCCCTTTTGAAGGTGTAGACTGTAGAGTGACAGGTAGTGTTCCATCGCTAAAAATCAAATTGAATGGATAATACTTGGAAACTGGATCTGAAGAGAAGAATTACAGGTAGGAATAGTTTAAATGAAATCTGTAAATATATATTTATGGAAAATATCATGGCAAAATGGAACTGAATGAATTAGGGAAAATGAGAGTTCAAGGAAGTGATGGTTTGGAAACCTGAATGATGATAGGAAAAATTAAGATGTATCAAATCATAAATTAATGTGATAAACACAATTAATCGAATGTTGGTGAGATCAAACCCATCCGATATGATTTTGAAGAAAAACCCACATCTAAGTAAACCCATCTGAAAAACCCTTTTGAAGAACCCATCTGGAAACCCCTTTTGAAGAACCCATCTGAAAAACACTTTTTGAATAACCCATCTGGAAAAAAAAACCATCTAAACAAACCCGCCAATGGAGGCATCTCAAAAACCCATCTGGTATGATTTTAAAGAAATAAAACCATCTAAATAAACCAGAGATGGACAGCGGGAGCAGTGTTGACGAGAAATTGAGTGCGCTTGGTGGAGAAGTTGAGCGAAACAGTTCCGACAATGACGAGAGATTGAGGGAGGGAGCAGTGGTGATGAGAGGAACATTTCCGGCAAAGAGCTTGGTGGAGACAATGGAGAGGGTTGGGAGTGTTTTGCCATTAGGGTTTCATATGTGAGAGGCTGAGAGCTGAGCAATTTTTTTAGGGAAGGGGAATTAAAGGAAACAACATGTTTGTCCCTATAAGGGTTCATCTTGAGAGCTGAGCGATTAAGTTGTCTTCTGTTTGATTAAGCCACTACCAAACATCCTTGTATGGCTGAGCGAATAAGCTGAAGCCTCTATTAAGCTCATTAAGCCACTACCAAACAGGCCCTTAATGGAAAGCCAACTAAACAGCCCCTAAGCTTCTAGGGGGAGCTTTATGTAGAAATCCAAGTTTGTATATCATTAAGCCATTACCAATTAGTCAGCTATACATGACTGTTTGGTAGTGGCTTAATGATATACAAAATGGCTTATTCAGTAAGCTTTCAGGTGTGAGCATTATGCAGACAGATTAATTCACACAGACAACTTTAACCATTCATGACTTAATGAAAAACCACCAAAACAACCCCTAAACTAGTAGTTGGTAACCTTTTAAATTTAATTGTTTCGTAAATGTTCAAAATGAAATTAGGCTTTTGAATGGTTAAAGGGGGTTTTCTATATATAGGTTTTTCTATATGCAGACAGATTAGTTCACACAGACAACTTTAAACATATATGACTTCATGAAAAACCAACCATACAGACAACTTAATTCACACAGACAACTTTAACCATACAATGATATATAAAGTAAACTATCTATATAGACAGATTAATCGACACAGACAATTTTTTCCGTACAGGACTTAATGGAAAACCAACCAAACAGCCCCTAAGCTTCTAGGGGGGGAGCTTTATGCAGAAAGCCAAGTTTGTATATCATTAAACCACTACCAAACAGTCAGCTATACATGACTGTTTGGTAGTGGCTTAATGATATAAAAAGTGGCTTATTCAATAAGCTTTCAGGGGTGAGCATTATGCAGACAGATTAATTCACATAGAACTTTAAACATACATGACTTAATGAAAAACCAACCAAACAGCCCCTAAGCTAGTAGTTTCTAATTACCTTTGAAATTTAATTGTTTCGTAAATGTTCAAAATGAAATTAGGCTTCTGAATGGTTAAAGAGGGTCTTCTATATACATGCTTCTTCCATATACATATAGATTATTTCACATAGACAACTTTAACCATACATGACTTAATGAAAAACCAACGATTTAGACAGATAAATTCACACAGACAACTTTAGCCATACAATGATATAGAAAGCAACCTATCTGTATAGACAGGTTAGTTTGTTTATTTTGATTACACGCATTTATTAGATTGTTGTTAAGTTTATTTTTATCTTTGATCCATTTCTTTATGGCTCTGTACCATTTTTTATGTATCATTATTGGGTTTTCCTTTTACACCCTAGTCTATGTTTCTATCTATTTTAGTTGGGAGACACACACACTTATGAGTATTTATCTATCATCCATCATTATTAATGCATAAAGTACAAGCCAAAATAGCAAAGTCTTATGGTTGTTAACTACCTCTTTAAACATAAAAAAACAAAGTATTTACAGCCATTTGTTAATTTGATAAACAATTTTTTAACATTTTAGTAAACAGTGTAGGTTGCTTTTCTCTTTTGCTCGAAATAGATGATTGAAAAAAGGGAGATTTTCATAATCTTTCCCAAATAGTTGATTGAAAAAGTGAGATGCATATGTTTGTTGTGTTATTTTGAATAGTAGCTTAATAAGAAAAAGGGGTAGACTTAATAACGTGGTTATTAATTTGCAGGCCAAAGTTTTCCATTATGGGTCAATAAGATTAATAGTTGAGCCCTGCAGATCAGCACATCTTAAAGCAATGGAAGTTGCAAAAGATGCAGGGACTCTTCTTCAATTTATATGGTTTTCTTCTCATTTATCAATACCTTATAATTGCCTTCATTTCATCAGTACCCTTCACTCTCTCTTTAATTCTTTGTGAAGGTATATATTTTCATATACTCAAATGGTGTTATAGAAATGTCACGATTACAATGCATGAGTTCATAAGAGCTCATCAGAGAATGATCATTATATTACAGAAGAATATATGCCATTTTTTCTTGGTCTTTTCTTGTTTTTTAATCAACCATATTTTTCTCTGTATGTTCTTGGTCTCAAACCGTTCAACCATATTAGTCACTTAGTTTATTTTGCAAAAGAGTCGTGGTTAACTGTTATACTCGTTCTCTCTGTTATATTGGTCTCGATATATATTTGTAAATTTCCAATTCTTTTGTCTTTTTTATGTTTTTAGTTTGCAAAAGAGTCGTGGTTAACTTTCTAAGCTAACATCAACCACAATATTTGAGTCAAATTTTGATTTATTTACCTTGTCTACTGGTTTTCTGTTTTCTGTCTCATGGCAGAAATTGAAAACTCAAAATCATAAGTCAATATTTTGGTTCTTGTTTTCTTCATCATAGAGTTAACTTACACAAGGAAGAGGCTGAGTATGAAACCAAAGCAACAAAATAATTGTAATTTTAGAATGAAACTAAAAGTTGGAAACATACCTATGAAGTGAGCCCTTCAACCACGTATTTCTTGATCTTCTTGCAAACAGCCAGAGGCCGAGCCATTAAGGCACCAGAAGTGGCATTGGCCCCTTTTGGATTTTTCAAAAAAAATATTTAATCTACCAATTATAAAGCCTACCCAACAATTTAGGCCTGCCAATAAAAAGGTAGATTAAAATTGATTCTCTTCTCTTCCCTCTCAATCACGGAATCTTCAATGTTACGATTTCTCTGGTAAAAAAAAAAAGCAGCGACCAAAATTCAGATATCAATGAATTATCGATGGCAACATGTATGATGTATCTTCTTCTGCCTTGACTGTATGTATGTGTATGTTTGCGTCTTCGTTTGATGTTCTTTAGTTCTTCACAACTTCACCAGTTTTATCTCAGATTTTTAGAATCAGGTTAGGGTTTTAATCTTTTATAACTCAGATTTTTACTTTACCATTTTTAGTTGTTTAGCTACTGATTAGTGAATTGTGAGTGGTGACCCTTTATGTTTGGGATTTGTCTATCAACCCATTTTGATCAGTGAACCCTTTTTGATCTATTTTTTGTATAAATTTTTAGACCATATGATTTATTATATAAGTATATATGAACCCTTTATCTTATTAATGATTCATCTCATCTTAATTCATTTGGATAGTGAACCCAAATTTGCATTCTTATTTAGTTAATTGGTTCAAATGTTCAATGAATATTCAATGAATGTCATTTTTAATTAAAATGATTATTAATCTTCCAATTGCATTCTTATTTAATCTTTAACAGTCATGGATAAATATTTAATAAAGAGAAAAGCAACCGGTGATTCTTCATATACACCAGATAATAATAATGTTGATGGTTGTAAACAAAGTCGTATAGAAATCAACTTATCCAATCTTCCAACCGACCCTAGATTACGGATTAGGATTTTGGATTACTATGTCAATATTCGTGAAGAAGTTCGTAGAGCATATCTACTGAAAGGGCCTTGCCAACCTCGAAGCCATGATTTTACTTACACTGCATTTGGAAAAAGATCACGAAGATTCAACCCTTCTTGGTTTGATGAATTTTCTACTTGGCTTGAGACCAGTGTCAATAAAGATTCAACTAATTATTTATGCCGCTATCTTTTCAAACCAAGTGTTGGAGATCAAGGAGGCGGTGACTCTTTTGTTGGTTTAGGCTTCCCAAATTGGGCGAAGAAAGAAAAGCTGACGATTCGTATTAGGGGCGTTAATAGTTCGCACAACCAAGCTTGGGGAAAGTGTGGAGCTTTGTTGAACACAAAACAACATATTGAATCTATTATCATCAAGCATTCAGACCAAGCTATAATGGATTTACAAGTTACATTTGATTGCATCGATTGACTGCATTCGGTTTCTCTTGAGACAATGTCTTGCATTCCGAGGCCATGATGAAAGCGAAGATTCAGATAATAGAGGGAACTTCATGGAGCTATTGCAGTTCTTGGCAGATCATAACGAAAGCATCAAAGCAGTTACTCAATGCTTCTGAAAATTTGAAATTAACCTCATCGGATATCCAAAAGGACATTTTTAATGTTGTTGCAACGAAAACAACAGAACTTATTATACGTGATCTTGGTGATGATTTATTCGTGGTGCTAATAGATGAATCTCACGACGTTTCAACAAAGGAACAAATGAGTGTTGTGTAGCGCTATGTGGATACGAGAGGATGTATAATTGAGCGCTTTTTAAGTGTTGAGCATGATTCAAACACTACATCCATCTCACTTAAGGCGACACTTGATAACTTGTTATCAAGACATGGATTAAGTGTTTCTAAATTGCGTGGGCGAGGTTACGACGCTGCAAGTAATACACAAGGTGACATTGATGGGCTCAAGACACTAATTTTGAACGAAAATAGAAGTGCATATTATGTTCATTGTTTTGCTCATTAACTTCAACTTACTCTTGTTGCTATGTCGAAAAAGCATACAGATATTGTTGATTTCTTTTTTTAGTAAACAATGTTGTGAATGTTGTTGGTTGTTCTTGCAAACGTCGAGACATGCTTCGAGATCAACAAACTGCCAAAGTTTTTGAAGCACTTAATTCTGGTGAAATTCCAAGTGGTCGAGGCGTGAATCAAGAAACTTCTCTAACTAGAGCAGGTGATACACGCTGGGGTTCACATTATGGTACTTTGGTCAGTGTGATTGCGTTGTTTTCATCTGTAATAGATGTGCTTCAGATGATAGAAGAAGATGGATTAAGCCATGAACAAAAGTCTGAATCTCGTTATCTATCTAACTCCTTGCACTCGTTTGATTTTGTGTTTTGCCTACACTTTATGAAAATGATATTAGCGATCACCAACGAATTATCCCAATCATTGCAAAAGAAAGAACAAGATATTGTAAATGCAATGGAGTTGGATGGAGTTTGCAAGAATCAGCTACAGAAAATGAGGGATGAAATGACAGGTGGGAGTCGCTACTCAATCAAGTTACCGCGGTTTGTGAGAAACATGATATTGATGTTTGTAATATGAACGAAATATCTTACTTTCTGGAAGGTCGCGCCGAAAAGCTCCACAAATGACAAACTTGCACCATTATCATGTTGAGCTATTTTACGTTGTCATCGATTTGCAGCTTATGGAATTGGAGAATCGGTTTACTAAGACTACCACTGACTTGCTTATTTCCATATCTTGTCTAAATCGAAGAGACTCTTTTTCAACTTTTGATAAGAGCAAATTGATTCATCTTGCTCATTTCTATCCGAATGATTTCTCTTATATGGAACTTTTGGTACTTGATGATTAACTAGAGACTTACATTGTTGATATGCGGACGTCACCAAAGTTTTCTAATCTAAAACGGATCACTGATCTTGCACAGAAAATGGTGGAAACAAAAAAGGATAAGGTGTTCACTCTTGTGTATTTGCTTATAAAACTAGCAATGATATTACCTGTTGACAGTTGAGAGGACATTTTCGGCAATGAACGTTGTGGAGAATAGGTTTTGCAATAGAATGGGAGATCAATGGATGAACGATTGTTTGGTTCCTAATGTGGGCTTGGACGTGGAGGATCGGGCCTTAATGTTCTTGGAGGCTTATGATCGGGCCACCAAACAGGGTCGCACTTAAATGGCCAAAACTTTTGATCCGGGGGTCCGTTTCGGGCCGTCGACCAGGCGAATCGAAATTACTTCAGAGGAGCATGTCGTGGTTAAGAAGGGGCCTAACGGACTTTTGGACCACAAAAAAGCTGTTTAAGTGGACCTTATGGACGTTTTAGTGATTTTTTGTCATTTTAGGCTTGTTTTGTTGGGGATTTATGTTTGGCCCGTTATCTTTTTTAGGTCCGTTTTATTTTTTCCTTCATATTTAAACATTTCTTATGTAATATGGATGGACACTTCTTGATTTTAGAGACTTTCGGTTTTCTTCCTAAATTTTGAGTTCTCTATTGAATTCGATATTTGACGCCTACGATTCGGAATTCGTCGAACGAATCAACGAATTTTAGAAGAGGTTGTCCACGGTATTCGTAGAATCAACGTGGTAATCTAGTTTTCCATTTACTCGATGCATCAGTTACCTATAGCGAAAAGGATATTTTTACCGAGCTTGGTAATGAAGATATCATAGATAAGTTCCAAAAAATGAAAACTCGCCGAGGTCACTGTTAAATTATATAATATTGTTATTTTTGCTGAACTTGATACTGAAGTTATTTTTACCGAGTTTGATAATGAAAATATATAATATCGTTATTTTTGCCTTTTTCATAACGTTAACTTTTTCTTTTCTATATTACATGGTGCTCCCCCTTCTATAAATTCCTGCCTGCGCCCCTGTAAACAACAACTCTAAAATTGAAATGGAAATGGTAATCTAAATCAAATTGAAAAAATAAAATGGAAATCAATAGGGTTTTGAAGAGCATATCTCCGAGAATTCTCTAGGGTTTTGAAGAACCTGTGAATTCAAAACATGAAGGAGGAGGGATTTATATATATCGACGACTTCATGAAACATCAAACCGGTTTGATACATGATATCAGTTATGAAGACTGTGGGGGGAGAAAGAAATCGGACGTCTAATCGAGGTTATACACAAAAAAACATGTGTTTCATCTAATCGAGGTGAGGGGATGGAAGAAAGTAACTCTGATTCTAGCCCAACGGGTTTTGGCGAATATGATAAGTGAAATACATAAATTTGAGAGCGAGAAAGCCCATCTGAAAGCTTCCCAATTGGGTTTTGATGTTGTGGGTTGAAAACCTTTGCACTAAAGGCTTGTACATTATGCATATAGAGTTGTAATTAAGACGTTATAATCAAATGCTTATTAAAGTAGTTATAGAAGATTATTGATTATAGATTATAGATATAGATATAGATTAGAAAGGTCTTGTTGTAAAAAATATCAAATCCAAATTTCTTCCGAAAAAAACCTAACTCCTTTCCAATTTAGTCTTACCATGTACAAATAGTTTTATCAAAACATTTAAGAAATCATTATGATGACATCCAAAAAATCATATACGAAGAACCTTTCATTTGTGGCTATGTTTTGTACTTCCATTTGCAAGAGGTCATCATATCTTGCACCACACCTGCAACATCATTAAAAATTTGGTGTTAAACGGGATCATTCTCATCTGAAATATGTTGCTGCTTATGATCAATCTTTAGACTTCAGAAATAGGTTCTTCCTCAACTTAGAGAACCCTAGTACTTAACAACTTCAAAAAGTCGTTAGCAAAAGAAAACTACAACCCCTAAAATGACCGTTCAAATTAGTTTTTAGTCAATTTGTTTTTAGTTTTTAAACTGACTTTTAATTTTCCACATACAGACCAATGTGAGGTTATTTGGCCAAAATCTATGAACTGAAGTCCATTTGAGATGATGCATCAACATTGGACAAATTGGCGAGGGTTAGCGCCAATACCTTCACCCCATATTCAATATCTTTAGGAGATGCATATTCCTTAAGTTTATGGTTGTACCCTGCATTGCAAATTTAATAAAAATAATCTTTTTATTTGAATATATATATATATATACATGTAGAGAGAGTATTATACCTTTAGAACATGGAATGAATATCATTCCCATAGGTGTTTTTCTGCAATCAATGAAATTGTATAAAAAAATTTAAAGAAATTGTTTGTTTGTTTGTTTTTGAATTGGCTTAAAGAGTGAACCAAGAGATTTTTGTACCTGGCCATAAAGAGTGAATCACGAGAAGCTCTACTGATCGTCTTTTTGAACCTCAAATTCAGTAGTTGGGTTACTGATTCCATTGCTTTGATGACTGATTAATTGAAAAGGGCAGGTGGATCCTGGTTTACAATTTTAAACTCCAAAACCTCAATCCCTCTCCTTTTCGATATCTTCACGGTAGATTCATGGATATTTTCAATCACATTGTTTCTTTGTTTTTTCATCAATGTCTCGTGTATCTGTCGTACCAAGTAAAATATAATACGCTTATAGAAATCCTGCATTAAATACTTGTAAGAAACATATTGAATTTATGATACATATACCTATTTCCACATGTGACTTGCTAGGGATGTTGTTGATTGCCCCAGGATGCAGCTCCAATATACCTTCAAACCATTTTAGGACAATGTGTCATATTATACACTATACATACAACTCTAATTGAAGTTGTTTCTTGGTTTTTATGCAAGTGTGCAAGTTATGCACATGTGAATACTATACAAATTGCTTAAAAATTACTTGTATTTAGCTCTCTTATTTGAACCAACCCTTATATGTATGTATGTGTGTGTGTGCGTGTTTGCATATTGTAGAAATAGTCTCTAAGGTACAGAATATATACACAAAGAACTCTAGAAGTGGTTCTTCTAATATCAAGGGACACGATTATTTCCTTCTTATAGACTTTGGTCCTGTTGTGTATTGCTAGATAATTATCTTATGAGCATGATTTTTGAAATACTCTGAAGGATTATTATTACCTTTGTGGTATTAATTTAAACAACCACGACATGGCCTCTGTAGGGTTTCACCGGGATTACAAGAACATGCACCAAAAATAAACAATAACCGGCAAAACCCTAGATAGCCCTGATCGGCTACTAACAACTTTATGGATTAAAACACAACCATAGAGGGTTTAGAACAATACCTCATTGGTTTGGAATGCTTGATCAAGATCGAGCGTTAGAAATCACGAACGGTTGCTAGCCCGGATACCTGAAGACCAAGAAGGAGAAATTGATTTCTCCTTGTAGTGTGTGTTGGCCGTCGATTTGAAGGGAGAAGAGGACCAATCAATAACATCCCTAGCAAGTCACATGTGGAAATAGCATATAGATATTGCTTTTTTTAGTAAACAACGTTGTGAATGTTGTTGGTTGTTCTTGCAAACGTCGAGACATGCTTCGAGATCAACAAACTGCCAAAGTTTTTGAAGCACTTAATTCTGGTGAAATTCCAAGTGGTCGAGGCCTGAATCAAGAAACTTCTCTAACTAGAGCAGGTGATACACGTTGGGTTCACATTATGGTACTTTGGTCAGTGTGATTGCGTTGTTTTCATCTGTAATAGATGTGCTTCAGATGATAAAAGAAGATGGGTTAAGCCATGAACAAAACTCTGGATTTCGTTATCTATCTAACTCCTTGCACTCGTTTGATTTTGTATTTTGCCTACAGTTTATGAAAATGATATTAGGGATCACCAATGAATTATCCTAATAATTGCAAAAGAAAGAACAAGATATTGTAAATGCAATGGAGTTGGTTGGAGTTTGCAAGAATCAGCAACAGAAAATGAGGGATGAAATGACAGGTGGGAGTCGCTACTCAATCAAGTTACCGCGGTTTGTGAGAAACATGATATTGATGTTTGTAATATGAACGAAATGTCTTACTTTCTGGAAGGTCGCGCCGAAAAGCTCCACAAATGACAAACTTGCACCATTATCGTGTTGAGCTATTTTACGTTGTCATTGATTTGCAGCTTATGGAATTGGAGAATCGGTTTACTGAGACTACCACTGACTTGCTTACTTCCATGTCTTGTCTAAATCGAAGAGACTCTTTTTCAACTTTTGATAAGAGCAAATTGATTCATCTTGCTCATTTCTATCCGAATGATTTCTCTTATATGGAACTTTTGGTACTTGATGATTAACTAGAGACTTACATTGTTGATATGCGGACGTCACCAAAGTTTTCTAATCTAAAAAACGGATCATTGATCTTGCACAGAAAATGGTGGAAACAAAAAAGGATAAGGTGTTCACTCTTGTGTATTTGCTTATAAAACTAGCAATGATATTACCTGTTGCGACTGCGACAGTTGAGAGGACATTTTCGGCAATGAACGTTGTGGAGAATAGGTTGTGCAATAGAATGGGAGATCAATGGATGAACGATTGTTTGGTTACTAATGTGGGCTTGGACGTGGAGGATCGGGCCTTGATGTTCTTGGAGGCTTATGATCGGGCCACCAAACAGGGTCGCACTTAAATGGCCAAAATTTTTGATCCGGGCGTCCGTTTCGGGCCGTCGACCAGGCGAATCGAAATTACTTCAGAGGAGCACGCCGTGGTTAAGAAGGGGCCTAACGGACTTTTGGAACACAAAAAAGCTGTTTAAGTGGACCTTATGGACGTTTTAGTGTTTTACATGGTGCTCCCCCTTCTATAAATTCCTGCCTCCGCCCCTGTAAACAACAACTCTAAAATTGAAATGGAAATGGTAATCTAAATCAAATTGAAAAAATAAAATGGAAATCAATAGGGTTTTGAAGAGCATATCTCCGAGAATTCTCTAGGGTTTTGAAGAACCCGTGAATTCAAAACATGAAGGAGGAGGGATTTATATATATCGATGACTTCATGAAACATCAAACCGGTTTGATACATGATATCAGTTATGAAGACTGTGGGGGGAGAAAGAAATCGGACGTCTAATCGAGGTTATACACAAAAAACATGAGCTTCATCTGATCGAGGTGAGGGGGTGGAAGAAAGTAACTCTGATTCTAGCCCAACGGGTTTTGGCGAATATGATAAGTGAAATACATAAATTTGAGAGCGAGAAAGCCCATCTGAAAGCTTCTCAATTGGGTTTTGATGTTGTGGGTTGAAAGCCTTTGCACTAAAGGCTTGTACATTATGCATATAGAGTTGTAATTAAGAGATTTTTGAATTTGGCGCTTAAAATGGTAGTACTCTATGCATGATCAGTTGTAATTAAGACGTTATAATCAAATGCTTATTAAAGTAGTTATAGAAGATTATTGATTATAGATTATAGATATAGATATAGATTAGAAAGGTCTTGTTGTAAAAAATATCAAATCCAAATTTCTTCCGAAAAAAACCTAACTCCTTTCCAATTTAGTCTTACCATGTACAAATAGTTTTATCAAAACATTTAAGAAATCATTATGATGACATCCAAAAAATCATATACGAAGAACCATTCATTTCTGGCTATGTTTTGTACTTCCATTTGTAAGAGGTCATCATATCTTGCACCACACCTGCAACATCATTAAAAATTTGGTGTTAAACGGGATCATTCTCATCTGAAATATGTTGTTGCTTAGGATCAATCTTTAGACTTCTGAAATAGGTTCTTCCTCAACTTAGAGAACCCAAGTACTTAACAACTTCAAAAAGTCGTTAGCAAAAGAAAACTACAACCCCTAAAATGACCGTTCTAATTAGTTTTTAGTCAATTTGTTTTTAGTTTTTAAACTAACTTTTAATTTTCTACAAACAGACCAATGCGAGGTTATTTGGCCAAAATCTATGAACTGAAGTCCATTTGAGATGATACATCAACATTGGACAAATTGTCGAGGGTTAGCGCCAATACCTTCACCCCATATTCTATATCTTCAGGAGATGCATATTCCTCAGGTTTATGGTTGTACCCTGCATTGCAAATTTAATAAAAATAATCTTTTTATTTGAATATATAAATATATATATATATATATATGTAGAGAGAGTATTATACCTTTAGAACATGGAATGAATATCATTCCCATAGGTGTTTTTCTTCAATCAATGAAATAATATAAAAAAATTTAAAGAAATTGTTTATTTGTTTTTGAATTGGCATAAAGAGTGAACCAAGAGATTTTTGTACCTGGCCATAAAGAGTGAATCATGAGAAGCTCTACTGATCGTCTTTTTGTAAATCAAATTCAGTAGTTGGGTTACTGATTCCATTGCTTTGATGACTGATTAATTGAAAAGGGCAGGTGGATCCTGGTTTACAATTTTAAACTCCAAAACCTCAATCCCTCTCCTTTTCGATATCTTCACAGCAGATTAATGGATATTTTCAATCACATTGTTTCTTTGTTTTTTCATCAATGTCTCGTGTATCTGTCGTACCAAGTAAAATATAATAAGCTTATAGAAATCCTGCATTAAATACTTGTAAGAAACATATTAAATTTATGATACATATACCTATTTCCACATGTGACTTGCTAGGGATGTTGTTGATTGCCCCAGGATGCAGCTCCAATATACCTTCAAACCATTTTAGGATAATGTGTCATATTATACACTATACATACAACTCTAATTGAAGTTGTTTCTTGGTTTTTATGCAAGTGTGCAAGTTATGCACATGTGAATACTATAAAAATTGCTTAAAAATTACTTGTATTTAGCTTTCTTATTTGAACCAACCCTTATATGTATGTATGTGTGTGTGTGTGCGTGTTTGCATATTATAGAAATAGTCTCTAAGGTATAGAATATATACATAAAAAACTCTATAAATGGTTCTTCTAATATCAAGGGACACGATTATTTCCTTCTTATAGACTTCAGTCCTGTTGTGCATTGCTAGATAATTATCTTATGAGCATGATTTTTGAAATACTCTGAAGGATTATTATTACCTTTGTAGTATTAATTTAAACAACCCCGAAATGGCCTCTGTAGGGTTTCACCGGGATTAGAAGAACATGCACCAAAAATAAACAATAACCGGCAAAACCCTAGATAGCCCGGATCGGCTACTAACAACTTTATGGATTAAAACACAACCATAGAGGGTTTAGAACAATACCTCATTGGTTTGGAATGCTTGATCAAGATCGAGCGTTAGAAATCACGAACGGTTGCTAGCCCGGATACCTGAAGACCAAGAAGGAGAAATTGATTTCTCCTTGTAGTGTGTGTTGGCCGTCGATTTGAAGGGACCAACATGCCTTTATATATACTTTATCCCCTAATCTTGGATCGGGCACAATTAAGCCTCATGGACTTAGTTGATTTAATTAGAATATTCCATATTTAATTAATTAATTACTATCTTAATAACTAATTATCGGGATTTTAATTAAAACATTAACTTTAGGCCCGTTGGACTTTTATTCTAATTATAATTATAAACATAATAATTATTCCAATTTAATTATTAACTTAATAACTAAATCATATAATTCATCATAATTTTATTTCACACACTTTATTTATTATTCTACTAGAATAATAATTCCATACTTTACAACTTGTAACTTTGTCGGGTTATAACCAACTTGGTTAATTCATGATCTACACACTGTATGCGTGTGACCCTCAAAGGTTCATATGACGTCAGTAGTGTTTTCATATGACGTGGGCACATAAGATCCTACAATCTCCCACTTGCGCACGCCACATAAAACACAAACAATGGTTATGTGTATAGCAACGTGCCACTGCCCCCAAAGTCAAATGAATGAATGCTATTCAGCTTTTATCAACAACAGTCAATGTGATGATCGGTGTATTCCATATCCATTTGCTAAGTGATATCTCAATTGAACTCAAGGCTTAGATTTGGCTCATCCTTGGTTGTTCAATTATTGTGTTTCTCGATTCCGACATTTAATGAGAGAACAAATACTAATAATTCAACCAATCTACTTGTGTACGGCCATACATTTCTAATTTAATATAATCGAGGGGCCCAAAGATTTCTCTCTCATATTGAGAGGAGCAAATTCCATATTACATGCATACGACTCTTACATAGATCGTATTACACCTAACGTAGTCCTTATAATCACCCGGTTAAAGGCGATGTTAGACATATATCAAAGTACAACACTCCTTATGCTCGAGGTCCCAATATGCCTCTCAAGTCAAAGGATAAATGAATAACTATCATCTTTAAGAAACACTTTATGACGTCGATCTATGAAGTGATCTTGAGAGCAGGTCTTCTAGCAGTTGAACCTACAAGTGCAAGTGACTTTGGTCGCAACATGCCGGCCCAACTTCACCTTAACCAAACTTCACTATGATCTTAGTTTCTCACCAGTCCCCCGGTGATAAGTGACCATGGACAATTTAAACCATATCATATAGTTTTGGATCTAAACTTGTTAACATATAACACAACAGAATTAATGTAATTACTCATACCCAGTATGCCAATAACAGATAGAATTTCATTGCTTAATGTTCCATAAGGATATACTAAAATCACAGATCTATTCAAACACTTAGAAATCTTAAAGCTACAAAGCTAGTGTGGCAATCACGCTTGCTCTGACTCATAGGTTTAGTGAATGGATCTCTCGGATGATGTGACATTTCCTCATAATGTGCTTAGACCATTGGTGATACCTAGGTTCCTTTCCTTCTGCCATGGCTCCTTCGTTATCACAAAAAATCTCGATAAGCCCATCTATGCTAGGAACTACTTCTAGGTTCGTGATGAATTTCTTCATCCATACGGCCTCCTTCCCGGTATCCGGAGCTGCCAGGTATTCTGACTCAGTAGTTGAGTCTGCTATAGTGTTTTGCTTGAAGCTCTTCCAACTCACAGCACCTCCATTGAATATAAACACAAAACCCGATTGTAACCTGAAGTTGTCACGGTCGGTTTCGAAGCTTACATCAGAGTATCCTTGAATACACAGATCTCCTTCTTCACCACCGTATAGCAGAACATATCCTTAGTCATTCTCAAGTACTTGAGGATATTCTTTACTGCCACCCAGTGAGCTTCACCAGGGTTCGACTTGTATCTACTAGTCATGCATAAAACATAGCTACGTCAGGTCTAATATCTTCCTTCGTAGGGAACACCCTTCATGAGATCTATATCTTCCTTCGACGAAGAACATTGAGATTTACTCAGTTGTACACCATGTACCATTGGCAAGTGTCTCCTCTTGGAACTCTCCATCTTGTAGCATTTCAAGACCTTGTCAATATATGTACTTTGGTTTAATCTAATTAAGCGCCTTGATCTATCTCGATAGATCTTTATTCCAAGGATAAATGCAGCTTCTCCTAGATCTTTCATTGAGAAACACTTCCCTAGCCAAGGTTTTACAACTTTTAGCGTTGGAATGGTGTTTCCAACGATTAGTATGTCATCAACATACAGAATTAGGAAGACAACAATGTTCCCACTAGCTTTCTTGTATACACAAGGTCATCTTCGTTTTTGATAAAACCAAATTCTTTGATTTTCTCGTTAAAACAAAGATTCCAACTCCTAGACGCTTGCTTTAGTCCATAAATGGATCTAAGCAACTTGCACATTCTATTAGGATGCTTTGGATCTTCAAAACCTTCTAGTTGTACCATGTACACGTCCTCGCTTAGCTTTCCATTAAGAAACGCGGTTTTGAAATACAACCGTCATATCTCATAATCATGATATGCCGCTATGACAAGAAAAATCTTAAAGTAACCAAATCAGATCTGATGGGGACATAAGAGACAATCTGTACGTCCCTTTCTGACAATACATGAGGTTTTCACGTTTGTGCATTGAGGATAAGATCAACTTCGATCTTGCTGAGTAGGCCCCACTTGATCACTGAACCAGAATCTTCAATGATGAAGTCTTTGGGTATCACTGAGGCTTTTGCAACATTTCACACTACAGGTAGATGGACGTTGCTATCACCGAATCACTTCAGATCACTAGTTGTTCATCTCTTTCTTCAGCTAAGCCTTCCACTGTCGCTGAATGGTCTTGTGGTGTGAGTGTTGTTCTTCAAATCTTCAGGGATAGGACAGTGTTCCTAATCTTTAGCGATCACTGAGTGTAATAAGTGTATGTTTATCGTTGAATATGAATAGTATCCTATCCTTAGAATTTTCATTAAGAATATAATGAATCATATTCAAATCACATAAAGGAGTTTGGATCAACACCCGTCTCTTGGCTTAGTTAGAAAATCATTTTCTAGGAACTCAGCCTTGCGTGAAATGAACACCTTATTCTGACCGGGTTGTAGAAATAATACCCAATAGTCTCCTTGGGATATCCTACAAGAAGCTTCCTAGAAGCTTCTCGCTTAACATAAGCATCGCAACCCCAGACTTTCATGTAAGATAGATTTGGGATCTTCCCAATCCACATCTCATATGAAGTCTTGTCGACCTTCTTGGTTGGTACATTGTTTAGTATTTTGGCGGCTGCTTCCATAGCATATCCCCATAAACTCATAGGCAACTTGGTATGACTCATCATAAAACTAACCATATCTAACAAGGTACGGTTTCTTCTTTCAGACATACCATTATGTTGTGGTGTTCTTGGTGGATTAAGTTGGGATACAATCCCACACTTGCCAAGATATTCTGTGAATTCATAGCTCAAATATTCAACACCTCGATCAGATCGAATGACTTTTATCTTCTTGCCAAGTTGGTTCTCTACCTCATTCTGAAACTCTTTGAAACCTTCAAAGCTTTCAGACTTGTGCTTCATTAGATAAACATATCCATATCTACTGTAATCATCAGTAATTGTAATGAAGTAGTAGCAACCATTTCTTGTGATTGGGTTGAAGGGTCCACATACATCAGTATGTATCACTCTCAACAACTCATTGGCTCTTTCGGTCTTTCCTTTGAAAGGTGCCTTAGTCATGTTCTCTAATCAACAAGATTTGTGTTCATCAAAAGAATCATTTGTTCATTCCAAGATCCCGACCACCTGGAGCTTGGAAAAACGTTTCTTGTTTATATGGCCAAGACGACAGTGCCACAAATATGTTCGATTTAAATCTTATTTAAGTCGTTTATCATTAACATTGTATATCGATTTAACATTGAGATCACCATGAATATCTATTTCATAAATGCCATTAACTAGATTGGCTATAAAATATAACACACCATGAAAACATACATAAATAGATCCATCATCAAGGAATTTAAACATAAACCCATCGTGTCTCACACGTGCAACTGAAACAATGTTTCTAACAATACTAGGAACGTAAAGACAATCATTAAGTTTCATAACTAGACCATTTGGAAGGTTCATATCATACTTCCCTTGAGACACAACATCAACTCTTGTCCCATTGCTCATCTTGAGCTCCAACTGGTTTGGTCGCAGTTGTCGTTCACTTCTTAGTCCCTGTGGAGAAGCACATATGTGAGCTCCATATCCGGTAACCAATACCCATGAATCATAATCAGAAGTGAATAAATCGATAGTAAACATACCTGAAGGTCCAACTATCATAGCTTTCTCATCATAGTCTACACCATGAGTTTTAGTGAAACCATTAGCTACCAACCTAGCCTTGTATGTGTGTACGATCCCATCCATGTCGGTTTTCTTCTTGAAAATCCATTTGCTCCCTACGACATTACAACCATAGGGTGGATCCACCAGATCCCAGATTTGGTTGTCCACCATGGATTGAAGTTCGGCCTTCATGGCATCATGCCATTTGTCAGATTTTGCACCTGACACAGCCTGTCGGTAGTTTGCCGGTTCATCATCAACTGTATCGTCACAGCCAATTAGAAACCCTAGGTATCTGTTGGTCGCTAACAAGATAATGACTGTGAAGTAAGGATTTGTAGAAGGGGGTTGAATACAAATACACACAGGTTTTCACTTTTTAAATTCTTTAATATCGAAATATTAAGAACTTACACATAGAAAATAGATTGTTGCGGAAAGAATAGATAAATCTATTCTAACAATCTAAACATCTAAAAAACACTTAGACAACAGATAAATAACTAAACACAAAGAAAACTATTTTGATTTGTTTGACACTATGCTGAATCAACTTAAGCACTTAGAAGATAAATAACTAAACACAAAGAAAGCGTATTTTGCATGGTTACTCCTTATTCTCCTTTTATACTGCCCATGCATTAAATATATCGGGATATTTGTCACAATATTATTTGCTTGCAGTATATCCTTTGGACAAGGATGGTGCCATTCCTTTGATTATTAGAAAAAGGTTGGTGCCATTCCTCATAGTACAAAAGGAGATGTCACTCTTCATCTTTTCTTCATGTCTTCAGTTGTCACATCAAGCCTTTTTGTAATAAGACAAATTGTCCTTTTTCTATGTTTTAAGAAGAATGTTTGAACTTAAGACTTGATGCACACGTTCTTGTATTTATTGTGACCGAAGGAGTATCTTTATAAATGTCATTCAAATTTACCATATATAACAACTAGCCGAATATCACAATGGATATTTCTGCGAGTACCATCTATCGGCTAGTACACAGTAGCATATGTTGGTCTTTGAAATTCGTTGACCTTGTGCTTTGATTCAGCTCAAGTCTGGATTATAATCGGTGAACATATCTTCATTTGAACAATGCAGATAAGTTTCCTTTGGATCAGCTAGTCTTCAATTCGCTCAACTTGTTGAGCGATGCCATACTTTTTCAAAGAACCTAAAATACAAGATACGCAATCTAAGGAAGGAATTGAGGGGTCATCACCAAATCATCGGTAGCCCAACAATCTCCCCCTATTTGATGATGAAACCGATATTTTGGTTAGAAAGTGTAAAAGTAACTCTTAGGTACATTTTGACCATTTCTTTTTCTTTTGGGTTCTTTTCACACGGATACATTTTTTTGGTATCATGTGTGTCCGATATTTAGAGTGTAAAATATACACAGAAAAAAATATGTGCAAGGAAATAAAAAAAAATATAGACAAGAACAAATGACTTAAAATGAACTTTCATTAATTATCACAAAGGAAAGTACATGATTAAACAAGTTCAATACATAGATAAAAGTCTACTCGGCTAGGTAGATTATTTCTCTCGTTCGTTTAGCACGTTTATGAATGCATTGTAGATTAGTTTTCCATCATCCGTTTTTGGTATGACGCCGAGTATTGCTTAAAGAAAAGAAGAACCGGCCATTGAAATCTCTCTTATCCTAAAGAACAAAAGTGTTCCAAAGGAATTTTCAAAATATATCCCAAATTCAGGAGCTGAGATGATGGTTCCTTTTGGTTGAGAGATTGGTAGAGGAAGTTTAAGGTTAATACCCGCCAAGTTTATGATTTTTCCTTCGGTTGCTAGATTTGCAAAGTGACCTTTCTTCTTGTTTCTCGGTGGTTTTTGAGTACACAAAAAGTTTCATTTTGTTTCCTTCCTCACGAGTTAATCTTATGTTATGCTCCTTCTGAATTCTTACCAGCTTGCAAATTTGATTATTCATTTCCTTGAGCACATCCATCATGAACTCACTTTTGTTGTACTAAATGAAGTAACCGACACCAATCCACTCAGAAGCACCGAGTGATTCTAGCCATTCTAATATTTTTGCCGGATGAAAGCCATCTTTCCTTTTTATAACAATTAGAAAAGAATCGTGCTTGGTTTTTGGAGCTTGAATGTTGGCTCCAATTATTTGTGAGTCACTTTGCCGAATCGTCATCCATCTTTTAAACCATTCAATTTCTGATTTTCTTTTCTTCGCCGATGCCTTTATATTTTCCAGTTCATCTTTGTGAGCTTGAAGAGGATTGGTGACTTTAGCCTGAGAAGCTCCTTCTTCAGCCAATTTTTCAAGAAGTTCTTTCTCTTGATCTTGCTCTATTTAAGCTTTCGAGGTTGTTTCTCTGTCAGCATCGGAGAGTACAAGATCAATGGGAATTTCTAAAGGAGGCTCGAAAGCGGACTTTAGTTTGAGGGAGTCAGCATTTGGTCATCTTTGTCTTTTGATTCTTTCGGCTTTAATCCTCTGCGTTTCGGCCAGCTCCTTAGCATATGACATTTGTTTCTTTCCTTTGACTTCAATTTTCTCCCCCTTGGTCATTGGTTTGGGCTCATCAGTGACCTTAGGAGTTCAGACACTGGTTCCCTCCCCCTGAATCTGTGCAACTACTTTCTCAATAGCCTCAACGATAGTTGATCCGGTGTAACCCGGAACTAACGGTTCATTAGCACTTTGTACCTGATCTTCTTTTACTAGTGGCTCGGTGACAGGAGAGTCTTGTACAGTGATTGGTGAATGCTTTGTACTTTTATCCCGCTTGGTGGCCGAACCCTTAAGACAAACTGAAGTGAGAAAAGTCTTAATGCCATCAACGTCAGAAGAGAGGTCTCCGAGCTTCTTTTCAACATTCTTCAAGATATTGCGATCGGGGCCATGAAATAGAGCATCACCAACATCAAGCTCTAAAGGTGGTGAGGAAGAAGGGATTTTGTCAATCCTTGAATGCAGAGACTGGAGAGATTCCAAAATATCCTTCTATCTTTTTGCCAGGGAGTTAAGTTCAGTGGCTTGCTTGGTGGTTTCTTGCCGGAGAGAATCCACAGAGGTCTTCAGAGTCGGATGTGCAGTGGAGATAATTGAGATGGCAAATGTAATAGTAGCATGAGTGCGATTAACTTTATCATGGATTGCTGAAGTATCCATGTGAATTAGATCCAAGCAAGTTACCAAGGAGGAATTCGATACGGTCAAATCGGCAACCATATCTTTTAAAGCGGCATGTAGATGATCGGTGGCAGTGATCAGAGCATCTAACCTTTGAATAGTATTGGGAGGCACATTAGCATAATCTTTTGGCAGGGATGAAGGTTGGTCACCATCCTTCGGAGAAGGAGATGGTGAGGAGGATGAGTAAGCCACCAGAGGAGATGTCCTCTTTAGGGTGGATTTCGGGGAGTCCGAAATATGAAATGGGGACCTTGGGATCGCCGAGTCCATGGGAATGGATTTTGGAGTGCCTGTAAGCCGGAGAGTTGGGGGAGACATTCATAGAAGTATGTCTTTCGAGAGGGGAGTCCTCTTCTTGGGGCTCCTCAACAACACCTTGAAGGAATCATGGGTTGGATTCTCTCCAAGAGGTAGTATCAGAGTAGAGAAAATCGGCGAAGTGGGTGATTCCTTCAGATACACCTGGTGTTGATGCATCCACATACGGAGAGTGGGAAGTGAGTTCTTAAAACTCATAAGTTTGAAAAGATGGACGTTAGATGGAAAATCCAAGTCATCTTCATCGACTAGAGAGAAAGTCGGCGAGGTGTGTGGTTCTAGTCCTTGATAATTAACTATACCCTTTTGAAAGGGCGTAGAGGAGGTAGGAGGGGTTGAAGTGTGCTCCCTGGGTCTGAAAGGGATATTTTCAACATTCACCGACTTTTGGGAATCGGTGAGTGGTAATGTGTTTTTGACCCTTTTGGTTCCCTTAGACTTCTTTGAGGAAGTCTTAGGGGGGGGGGTAGTAGAGCTCCTCCGCTTTGAAGAGGGTTTAAGGGCCTGGGTAGAAACTGATGGCTCTTTCAGTTTCGTGGCCTTTGAAGAAGTTGCGGAGGTGGATGTGCCCGATATTATAGCTCTTCTCCTAGATTTGGGCACATCTGTGGCTCTGGGTTGAGAAGCTAGTGAAACAGCAATAGCTTGAGGTCCCCGAATGGGTACCTAATTTGCTCCCCATGCAAGGGTGGCATCCCTGGAAAAAGCAATCATTCCCATTCTTAAAGGGTTATTGATGGCAAGAGGTTTCCTCCGAAGAACTTGCTTTCCAATATGGTGAATTTGAAGATCATATGGGATATCTTCCCTAGTCTTTAGTTTACCGGCGAGCTTATGGTTGATAATGAGAGAAAAGAATCTTTGAAAAGGTACCTGAGGTCGCCGAGTTAGAGAAAAGGAGGAAACCATTTCTTCAAAGAAATATGCCGCAAATTCGATCTTTCTTTGAAACATCAAGGCATGAGCCAAATCGGTGATATAGGACGAAGATTGATCATGGCCTCTAGTTTTCTTGTTGAGGCAATGAATCAAATGGGAGAGGAAGAAACTCCATATGTTTCCCATATTCTTTTCTAAATAGAGTTCCCGAAACCTTGGATTTGGTCTTTGACTTGGTGTCTTCAAAGTTATTACGAGCTACTACAACCTGTTGATGTTCATTTTCAAGAGGAAATGTCTCATAGGCCGAGTATGTAGGAAGATTAAGAACAGGGCGAACGTCTTCAGTGTTAAAGATAACATCAGGTTTTGCATTAGATAGAATAGATGCTGAGATCTGTTTGGTTGAGTCGTCGTAAGCACAAGTTAACCAAAAGTTTCCTAATAGAAACTTGCTTATCTTTACTTTTGCAGAAAGAGAAAAGTGAAGAGATGATCATTGCAAAAACCAACAAACTTCATTCTACTCCAGATGATCTGGATCAATTCCCATTCGAGCAATGTGGTTAGAAGCGGGAAAGGCGATGCTTTCTAGAGAGAGAGGTTGTGCTGTTGATATTGTTGAAGACTTGGTTGGGGTGGAAGCAAATGCCATTATGAATCGAAGATGTTGCAGGTTTATGGTTTTAGGGTTTTTAGAGAGAGAAAGATCGTTGAAGAAGATGAAGATAGTAAAGTGAAAAATGGGGGGAACGGTTATACTATATATGGGTTCGAAATAGGAGGGAAAGAAAAATAATGATGATATTTTGGTGATTGAAAGGTCTGAAATGTGAATGGTCTTTAGAGAATGATACGTGGCATGCTTCTGACACATATGACGTGTTGTACGTCATATTGGATAAGTATGAAGGTACTCTTGATCTCCAAGAATTGAAAAAACAACGGAACTTATATTAGATAGTCGCCAAGAATTTAAAATGAGGTAATCGGTGAGAGAAAGAGGTTACTCTCTGACTACTTAGAGAGAGGATGTTAGCCGAGTTCGGGGACTATTAGGTTTAGAATTTAGAAAAGAGGTATTCACCGAGTATTTAGAAGGAGAGTGCTCGCCGAGTACTTTGATTTTCAGGGACTTGACTAGTATTTAGAAATAATATACTCGTCGAGCTTAGAGCTTAGAAGAGAATTCGGGGACTCGCCGAGTATTTGAGGAGATATATACTCTCCGAGTATGAACAAAGGGATACTCGCCGAATGTTTATTTATATGTATATATATATATATATTATTCTATATACGACATCCCTAGCTCGCCGATTAGGAAGTTGAATCTTGCTTCATCAAGAGGCTTTGTAAAGAGATCGGGTAATTGATAATCAGTTGGAATGAAATGAAGTTCCACATCACCTTTAGAGACATGGTCTCTTATAAAATTGTTAGTCCCTGATTAGAGATGGCTAACTAAAAGAGATTTTGTAGAGGGGGGGGGGGGTTGAATACAAACACACAAAATTTACTCTTTTTAAAAATTTTAATATACATATTAAAAATTTACACACAGAAGTTTGTTGCGGAAAAGAACAGACACACTATTCTAACAAACTTAAACACATGAAATTAACTTATACACTAAGGAAGTTAATTTAACAGTAATTAACTAGTACACTAAGGAAGTTAATATGAAACTATTAGAACACACAGGATTGCCGAATCAAACAAATGAACACAAAGAAGATTTGTTGAAAGCGTGAGATTTATGGGAAGGACTTCATCTCCTTTTATAGTGCCCATGCATGGAGGCATGTGGACAGCTGTCAAGGATTCATTAGCTGGAAGTATATTTGATGGACAAAGGAAGAGGCCACTCCCTTTGTACTAGGATAATGGATGAACCATTCTTTGTTGCACGCAATGTCAGATAACTTTATCTCCTTTTCTTCATGCTCTGTGAAGTCCCATCAAACCTCTTGCTGCATATGTGTATGTACAGTATAAATATAAGTATAAGTATGTGTATGTGGAAAGAAAAAATAAAGGTATGACCAAGAATTGGGATGAAGAAAAGTATGAACTTTTATTAATCAACACACAGGATTGTACATCACACATAGTACATGATTAATAAAGTTCATACTATTTGTAGAATATTCAAGGTGTGGGTTCTCTTCTTTTTAGCTCATCCAAGATAAGCCTTGTGATTCCATGGTCTTCAACCGGAGGTACTCCTAGAATAGCAGAGAGGAAAGAGTTGTGAGCCCTTGGAATGTCAGAAGCTCTGAAGAAACCTATGTTTCCAAAGATGACTTCATAGAACACCCCAAGTTCAGGTTCAGTGATCATAGTTTGCTACGGGTACGCGACTGGAGTCGGAATGGAGAGATTTACACCCGAAGCATCTATCTTGATGTTTCTCTCATGAAGCATAGCAAAGTGTCCCTTTTTCTTATTCCTTGGGGCAGGGAATGACTTCTCCAGTGAGACCTTGCTGGAAGAGATACATCTGTTGCCCTTCTAGTCTTGTTACTGCAATATCATATTCCCTTTGAATTTCAGTCATCTTGATAAAGAATTTTCGGAGTGTATCAAGTACAATCTCTTTGTACTTGCTTTTACTCTTGGACACATGATTGCCAATTTCCAACCATTCAGTAATCCCCAAGACCTCCAACCATTCTATCTCATAAGTTTTTGTTGAGTGAGTCAGCTCTTCTTATGGTGATAAGCAACTTAGGAGAATTTTTGGTTGGAGGGTGAATGGTGGCGCCGATGATCTTAGAATCATCCTTTCGATTTTTCAGCCTCCTCTTGAACCAATCAACCTCCTTGGTTTTCTTGGCTTCTGCAACAGTCTTCACAGCTTCAGAATTTTTCTTTATGTTTTCAAGCTCATCTTTCTGAGCTTGAAGAGCATCGGCGACCATGGCATGAGTAGCTTCATCTTGAGCTAACTTGAGTACATTTGTTTGATCGTACTCAAGTTGAGCCCTTATTGTTTCCTCCCTTTTAGCTTCAGTAAGAATAACTCCAAAGGGATCGGTGAGTGAAGGGGTAGGCTGCAATCGAAGAGAATCTGCTTCAGGGCCTCTGGATCTTTTCTTCTTCTTTTGCTCTTCAGGCTGTTCATCGTGAGAAAGAGCCTTCTTTCCCTTAGCTTTTTCAAGTATTTTCTTCTCTTTTTCTTCTTCAGTCTCTTCAAGGGATCGAGCACTGACACTCTCCCCCTCAACTGTTGCTCCAGCTAACTCGGTGACCACATGAGGAGTCACCACGGTGACCAAGGGAGGGGTCAAGTCGGTAACCGTGGTAGTGTCGGCGGCTGTGGTCATGTCGGTGACCATAGCAAGGTCCGCGGCTGTGGCTGTGGCTGTTATGACGTCGGTGGCTGCAACGGCGGCATCGGTGGCTGCGGCTTCCGCTTTATCTAATTTCTCCCCCTCAGTGGTTGAACCCTTGAAACCCACTGAAGAAAGAAAAGTCTTCATCTTTGCAACATCAGAGCACAAACCACCCATTTTCTTCTCAACCCTCTGAAGTACAAAGCGATCTTTATCTTTAAAGAAAGTGTCACCAACGTCAAGCTCAACTGTTGGAGGAGAAGTTGGGACCTTTTCAATCTTTAAGTGAAGAGAGGCAAGAGACTCCAAAATTGGCTTTTGATTGAGAAGAATGGAGGCAATGTCGGTGGCCTGTTTGTCAGAGGCATTGCAAAGCTCTTGGATAGAGGAGGTCACTGAAGCTTGACTTGAGATAAATCCTTGCTGAAGATCAAGGACATCCATGTGCAGGAGATCCAAGCATGTCATAAGAGTTGGGTGACTCACCGACAACTCTTCAATGCTTGATCTATGAGTAGCAGAAAGAGAGGTCATTCTTTCCATCTCCTTATTTGCATGATCTTCCAAAACTTCAACCCTTCGAATAGTATTTTGAGAAAAATTGGTGAAAGCTTTGATAAGATCATCTCCCTGTTGAGAAGTCATGGGAGCAGCTGGTTGAGGCTTAGGTGGCTGATCATCATCATCATCATCACTAGAAGAGTAATCCACCAAACTTATAGGTTTAATTGGGGGGACCTCAGAGAACGAGGAGATGTGGGGGAGACACGTCTAGGAGAGTGCCAATGAGGGGAGTCCTAAAGAATGGGTTCCTCAACAGCCTTGTCATGTACAGGAGACGTACGTGACCAAGGTGTAGTGTCGAAAAATAAGAAGTCAGTAAAGTGGGATGCTCCATCAAGTGCACCTGGTTGTGATGCACTCTCATGTGGAGTTTGGAAGAAGAGCTGTGACAGCTCAAAGGGTGGTGAAAAGACGCCTAGGATGGGGGACTCCAAGTCATCTTCATCAACTAATGAAAACGTTGATGAAGGCCTAGTAGGAATATCTCTATGTACGACCGTGTCCTTTTGGGAGGGCACGGAGGAGCTGGGAAGGGTTGACTGTTCCTTGGGTCTAGTGAGGATATTTTCAAAACCCACTGACTTTAGGGAGTCGGTGGGTGGCTTATGTGTTATGACACTTTGGGTACCCTTGGACTTCTTTGAGGAAGTCCTTGGGGGGATTTTTGAGTTTCTCCGCTCTTGGGGTTTTGATGTCTGGGTAGAAGCCAAAGGTGCTTTTGGCTTCGTGGCATCGGTTGGTGTTCGTTTCCAAGTGGAAAAGTTTCATATGAGTCATATGAGGGTAGGTGGAGGATTTTACGTACATCTTGAACATCGAATACCACGTCAGGTTCAGCATCACTTAGGACAGATGCCATTATTTGATCTGAGGAGGCATCCAAAGTGCAGGTTAACCAGAAGTTACCCAGAAGAAACTTACTCCTCTTGGGTTTTGCAGTTAGAGCATACTGAAGAGGGCACCTTTGAAGAAACCAACATACATCGTTGTATTCTAGGTGAGCTTTGTATGTTCCGATTCTACCAAAGTAGTTGCATGCAGAAAAGGAGAGTGATCCAAAGGTGAGGGTTTGTTCTTCAGAAGCTTTGGGAGAGTTTGATGGGGACGCCATTGACGAGCTTCGAGGAAGTTGCAGTGTGTTCTTGAAGTTGAGAGATGGAGAAGAAGAAGGCGAGAAAAAAGGTAAGTGAAAGTGGGGGGAAATGGTTATATATGAGAGAAATTTCAACTTTCAAAAACAATGATGACCTGAGGTGATTCAAAGGTCAGAATTCTAAGGGTTTTTAGGGTTGAATTCGGCGCATGCTTTCTGACACTAATGACGTTGATGATGTCATTAGGGATAAGTTCAACGAATCTTAGTCACCAAGAATGGTAATCTAAGGGTTATCTTTTAAAGGATAAGGGTTGCGAAGGGTTTATGAGGTGACGTCGGTGAGTGGTACAACGTCGGTGGATGGTGGTACACACGTTGGTGGATGAAATGAGATATCGTTATGGATGATGTCGGCGGATGGCTTTGAATGTCGGTGGCTATGGCGGCGATGTCGGTGGCTTATGCGACGTCAGTGGGTGTATGTGTGTGACCGTCGGTGGATGGAGGAGAGGTGGTTATCGGTGGCGTCGGTGGATGGATGGAGAGGTGGGTGATGTTGGTGGCTACGTTGGTGGCTACCTTTGGTGGACGATCTCGGTGGCTAGAGTCGGACTACATCGTCGGTGGGTGAATCGTCGGTGGATGGGGTTGTGTGTGACCGTCGGTGGATGAGTGGATGGTTTAAGGTTAGCGTTTCGAAGGTGTATGGTTTATATAGAAAGGGGTAGATTAGGGTTTATAGAGAAAGAGAGAGAGAGACGTCGGTGAATGAGTCACCGACATTATGTATATATATATATATATATATATTTATTAGTATTATTATTATTATTATTATTTTTATATATATATGCACATATATAAATATATATAATATACATAATATACATATATAGGGTTAGGTTCAAATGTAAACTCATTTTTGGTTGTGAACGTGAGGACGAATCTCACCCACACATCTTCGGTTATGGTGGACGCGATCACGAAGGATTGACGCGATTCATGGGAGGGTGGAGATTATTAAAGGAGGGGAACCAGGTCAAAGCCGCGTTTATTGACCGGATAAGTGGCTGAGATTCGTCCTCACGTTCACAACCAAAAATGAGTTCACATTTGAACTTTCCTCTGCATATATATATAGAATAGAATATATATATATATATATATATATATATATATATATATATATATATTTCATACCTAATTCACCGATGAGGAACTTGAACCTTGCTTCATCAAGGGGCTTTGTGAACAGATCAACTAAGTCATACTCAGTGGGAATGAAGTGTAGTTCCACATCACCTTTAGAGACATGATCTCTTATAAAGTGATATCTGATATCAATGTGCTTAGATCTTGAATGAAGCACAGGATTGTTGGTAATGGCTATTGCACATGAGTTGTCACACAGTATTGGGATCTTTGAGAAAATCTGATTATAATCAAAAAGTTGATTTTTCATCTACAATATCTGTGCACAACAACTTCCAGCAGCCACATATTCTGCTTCAGCTATAAAAGTAGACACCGAATGTTGTTTCTTACTTGACCAGCTCAGAAGCTTTCCACCAAGTAATTGACAGCTTGCAGTTGTACTTTTTCTGTCTATTTTTGAGCCTGCAAAATCAGAATCAGAGTACCCGATGAGATCAAAACCTGAGTCTTTGGGATACCAAAGACCCAAATTTATGGTACCCTTTAGACACCGAAAAATCCTTTTCACAGTAGCTAGATGTCATTCTTTAGGATTGGCTTGGTATCGAGCACACAGACAAGTAGCAAACATAATATCAGGTCTACTTGCAGTAAGATAGAGAAGAGATCCTATCATGCCTCTATAATTCGTGATATTAACAGAGACACCATCAAGATCAGAATAAAGTCTAAGAGGAGGAGCCATAGAAGTTTTAATGGTAGAGCAAGTATCAAGTTGAAATTTTTTCAGAAGGTCTTTAATGTATTTACTTTGATTAATGAAAATAC
The DNA here is from genome assembly GCA_036898165.1 of Silybum marianum. Lineage (NCBI taxonomy): Eukaryota > Viridiplantae > Streptophyta > Magnoliopsida > Asterales > Asteraceae > Silybum > Silybum marianum. Next base: position 24,639,226 of record CM072536.1, on the reverse strand, counting down.
CTTCTGGAGACTGTTTTACTTGCAAACCAAGAAAGAAAGCACAAACCACCCATTTTCTTCTCAACCCTCTGAAGTACAAAGCGATCTTTATCTGTAAAGAAAGTGTCACCAACGTCAAGCTCAACTGTTGGAGGAGAAGTTGGGACCTTTTCAATCTTTGAGTGAAGAGAGGCAAGAGACTCCAAAATTGGCTTTTGATTGAGAAGAATGGAGGCAATGTCGGTGGCCTGTTTGTCAGAGGCATTGCAAAGATCTTGGATAGAGTAGGTCACTGAAGCTTGACTTGAGATAAATCCTTGCTGAAGATCAAGGACATCCATGTGCAGGAGATCCAAGCATGTCATAAAAGTTGGGTGACTCACCGACAACTCTTCAATGCTTGATCTATGAGTAGCAGAAAGAGAGGTCATTCTTTCCATCTCCTTATTTGCATGATCTTCCAAAACTTCAACCCTTCGAATAGTATTTTGAGAAAAATTGGTGAAAGCTTTGATAAGATCATCTCCCTATTGAGAGGTCATGGGAGCAGCTGGTTGAGGCTTAGGTGGCTGATCATCATCATCATCACTAGAAGAGTAATCCACCAAACTTATAGGTTTAATTGGGGGGGACCTCAGAGAACGAGGAGATGTGGGGGAGACACGTCTAGGAGAGTGCCAATGAGGGGAGTCCTTAAGAATGGGTTCCTCAACAGCCTTGTCATGTACAGGAGACGTACGTGACCAAGGTGTAGTGTCGGAAAATAAGAAGTCAGTAAAGTGGGATGCTCCATCAAGTGCACCTGGTTGTGATGCACTCTCATGTGGAGTTTGGAAGAAGAGATGTGAGAGCTCAAAGGCGGTGAAAAGACGCCTAGGATGGGGGACTCCAAGTCATCTTCATCAACTAATGAAAAAGTTGATGAAGGACTAGTAGGAATACCTCTATGTACGACCGTGTCCTTTTGGGAGGGCACGGAGGTGCTGAGAAGGGTTGACTGTTCCTTGGGTCTAGTGAGGATATTTTCAAAACCCACTGACTTTTGGGAGTCGGTGGGTGGCTTATGTGTTATGACACTTTGGGTACCCTTGGACTTCTTTGAGGAAGTCCTTGGGGGGATTTTTGAGTTTCTCCGCTCTTGGGGTTTTGATGTCTGGGTAGAAGCCAAAGGTGCTTTTGGCTTCGTGGCATCGGTGGGTGCGGAGGTAGATGTGCCCGACGCCTTGGATCTCTTTCGAGATTTGGGCACATCGGTGACTCGAGGTGCAGGGGTGGTTTCGGTGACAGAGGGTCTCCGAAGACTGGGTTCCTTTTCACCCCAAGCAAGAGTTGCATTCCTTGCAAACTCAATCATAAAAGGTCTAAGAGGGTTGTCAGTGGCCAAGACACCCTTTTTCATAATTTGGTTGCCAACTTGATGAAGAGGGAGATGATATTCAATATCATCCCTTTTCTCAAGTTTATCAGCAAGCTTGGCATTTATAATGAGGTAGAAAAGGCGCTGAAATGGTACCTGAGGTCACCGAAGGTTGGAGAAGGAGTCAATCATTTCATTGAAGAAATAAGCTGCAAAGTCTATCCTCCTTTGAAAAATTCAGGCATGAGCCAGCTCGGTTATCTGAGATGGTGCCTGATCTGGACCTCCTGTCTTCTTGCTCATGCAAAGAATAAGGTGGGCAAAGAAGAAGTTCCAAATGCTTCCCATATTCTTTCTTAGTAGTGTACCAGGACCCTTGGATTTAGGACCCCTCTTTTCTTCAATATAATTCAGAACTAACACCACCTGTTGGTGTTTGTTTCCAAGTGGAAAAGTTTCATATGAGTCATATGAGGGAAGGTGGAGGATTTTACGTACATCTTCAACATCGAATACCACGTCAGGTTCAGCATCACTTAGGACAGATGCCATTATTTGATCTGAGGAGGCATCCAAAGTGCAGGTTAACCAGAAGTTACCCAGAAGAAACTTACTCCTCTTGGGTTTTGCAGTTAGAGCATACTGAAGAGGGCACCTTTGAAGAAACCAACATACATCGTTGTATTCTAGGCACCTTTCGTTGTCCTCACGGTCACAACCAAAAATGAGTTCACATTTGATCTTTCCTCTACATATATATATATATAATATAATATATATATATATATATATATTAGTCTATATTTTCATACCTAATTCACCGATGAGGAACTTGAACCTTGCTTCATCAAGGGGATTTGTGAACAAATCAATTAAGTGATACTCAGTGGGAATGAAGTGTAGTTCCACATCACCTTTAGAGACATGATCTCTTCTTATAAAGTGATATCTGATATCAATGTGCTTAGATCTTGAATGAAGCACGGGATTGTTGGTAATGGCTATTGCACATGAGTTGTCACACATTATTGGGATCTTTGAGAAAATCTGATTATAATCAAAAAGTTGATTTTTCATCTACAATATCTGTGTACAACAACTTCCAGCAGCCACATATTCTGCTTCAGCTATAGAAGTAGACACCGAATGTTGTTTCTTACTTGACCAGCTCACAAGCTTTCCACCAAGTAATTGACAGCTTCCAGTTGTACTTTTCTGTCTATTTTTGAGCCTGCAAAATCAGAATCAGAGTACCCGATGAGATCAAAACCTGAGTCTTTGGGATACCAAAGACCCAAATTTATGGTACCCTTTAGACACCGAAAATCCTTTTCACAGTAGCTAGATGTCATTCACACTAGCTAGGTCTTTAATGTATTTACTTCGATTAATGAAAATACCTTCTGGAGACTGTTTTACTTGCAAACCAAGAAAGAAAGTTAACACCCCCATCATGCTCATTTCATACTCTTTTTGCATGAGGGAGCTAAGCTCATGACACAAGGATTCATCGGTGGCTCCAAAAATAATATCATCAACATAAATTTGAACAAGAATGACATTACCTTGTGATTTCTTGAAGAAGAGAGTGTTGTCAACCTTGCCTCGTATATACTCATTTTTAAGAAGATAGTCTGAGAGAGTATCATACCAGGCATGAGGAGCTTGCTTCAGTCCATACAGCGCTTTATCTAGCCGATACACATGATATGGATGGACTGGATCTTCAAACCCATGAGGTTGCTTCACATACACTTCTTCAGCTAGCTCACCATTCAGGAAGGCACTTTTGACATCCATTTGGAATACCCGAAAATTTTTGTAAGCTGCATGGGCAAGAAATATTCGGATAGCTTCCAATCTGGCAACAGGAGCAAAAGTTTCATCATAATCAATTCCTTCCTCTTGCCGATATCCTTGAGCAACCAACCTTGCTTTATTTCTTATGACAGTTCCTTCTTCATCAATCTTGTTTCGGAACACCCACTTTGTTCCAATAATGGTTTTGTTAGATGGACGAGGAACTAACTTCCAGACTTTGTTTCTCTCAAATTGTGAGAGTTCTTCTTGCATGGCAATTACCCAGCTAGGATCAGCTAGGGCTTCATTTATCAGCTTAGGCTCAACAATAGAAACAAAGTTGACATATAAGCACAGGTTGCTTATGCCTCTCCTTATTTTTACAGCAACTTGAGGATCACCTATGATTTGATTTATTGGATGATTAGTGGTCCAATTTAGTGCAGGAGGCAAGGGAGGAGGTATAGAAGAAGATGAGGTAGGAATTTGAGATGGTGAGTTTAGGTTAGTGGGATATATTGTGTTTAGGTGGGTATGATCTTCTGTAGAGACAGTTTCAGGAGGTGGAGAAGAAAGAGAGGGTTCTGGAGATAAGGTGGTGTTTATGGGAGGCTGAGAAGGGTTGTTATCTTGTTGACCTGAAGGATTGGGTTGAGAGGAAGATGGAATTTCACCAACACATGAGTTTATCCAAAGACTTAGTTCTTCTTCACTACAAGATAATGAAGATGTTTCAAACTCATCAAACTTTACATGTATAGATTCATCTATGCATTGTCTTCTCAGGTTGTAGATTCTGAAGGCTCTTGAGGAGATAGAGTAGCCCATGAAAATTCCATCATCAGACTTTGGATCAAATTTTCCAAGTTGTTCCTTATCATTTAGCATGTGACAAGCACAGCCAAATACATGGGAGAAGTCAACTGCGGGTTTCCTACCATGGAAAACTTCATAAGGAGTCTTGTCATGCCTTTTGACTATGATAGACCTATTTTGAGTAAAGCATGCAGTGTTAACTGCTTCAGCCCAAAAATAGGTTGGCAACTTGTATTCACTCAGCATTGATCTTGCAGCTTCACACATCATCCGATTCTTTCTTTCAACAACACCATTTTGCTGAGGAGTGCGTACAGCAGAGAAGTTCTGAGAGAATCCTTTTAAGTCAAAGAAATCTTCTAGAGCAGCATTTTTGAATTCTGTGCAATTATCACTTCTGGTGAGTTTTCCTTTTTCACATGCTCTACACAGTTTTTCTTTCTCAAAAACTATTTTTGGCATTCCAACAACCAGCTCTTTGTTGGAGAGTTTATTCAAGGTTTTAAAGTTTAGATGAGAGAACCTTTTATGCCACAACCAACTTTGTTTGGCTAGTTCTTGAGAGAGGAGACACACAGCTTCTCCAATAGCACTTTCCTTCATGTTGATTACGTATACATCGTCCAGTCGGGTTCCTGCCAGTACAATCTTATTCTGCTCATCAAAGACCAAGCACACACATAGTTGAAACATGACCTTATAACCCAAATCACTTATTTGGCTGATGCTCAGAAGATTGTACATTAGCCCTTAACATGAGCTACTTTAGAGAAAGTGATGGTTCCATTTGATATGGTACCATAACCTTTGGTGACCCCTTTTCCATTTCCTCCAAAGAAAATAGTGGGTCCCTTTTCTTTTGAGAAGTTAGAGAGAAGAATTTTTTTTCCGGTCATGTGCCTTGAACAACCGTTGTCCATGTACCATATATGATCTTTGTTTGGTACCTGCACCCAAATTCAAATTTAGACTTTTGGTACCCATTTTAAGGTGGGTCCTTTGGGATTAGAAGGCATTTTGTTTTTACGGATATCAAAATCTTTTGGGCACTTTTTAGCAAGATGGAGAGTGTTGTCATAATTGTAGAATTTCTTTATATTAAAGGCCCTTTTGAAATCCATATTATCAAAACTTTGAATAGAGGTTGATGAGTGAGAAGAGGAGGGGTGACCGACACCTGGTCTTGGCCCAAGAATGCCTTTACCAGGATTTCTTGATTTCTTCAAGTTCACTAATCGAGGAATAAAATCAGTAACTATTTGAGATTTCCTTTTAGATAAAAAATTTGATTTAGAAACATTTGATGACTCTTGGGAGTACCTTGACTCATGAAGACTTAGAGAGTTTAAAAGTCTTTGGATAGGTTTGGGAGAAGAAGAAGAGCTTGGAAGAATTGAAACTTTTGAAGAATCAGTAGAGGATTCTTTAGCTTTAACAAAGACTCCAAATTCTTTGGCATTGGACTCTACTTTTAGCATGTCTAACAAATCTATTGAATGGACAAAAGTGGAATCCTCAGATGAGTAATCTAAAAGATCATCATCGTCATCAGAGAAGAAACCAACAGGAAAGCCTTGACACTCAGATGATGGAAGTGGAATGTCCAGAAGAGAAATTCTGGACTTAATTGATTTTTATAAATATTGATCATGTGATGGATAATAAGATCACTTTCGGTATAAACTACGATATTAATGAGCATATGGGCATTTTGTATAATTGAACATATATAGACACTTATGGGCTTAAGATTTATTCACCTCTAAGTAGTATTAGACCTATAAGTGACGGTTTTGAGTATTACTCTTTGATAGGGAAGCGTTAGGTCGTTGTGCGGAGATTCGGATTGTATTGTTTTGCGTTGCGGAGCGTTGCTATAAGGTGAGTATTCACAGTCCCTCTTTCAAAGTGTTTTATACGTTTTGGGGTGAAAAGCATGATTGAATGTGTTTTATGAGCCATTGTAATTATGATTATGAAATCTTGTTAAATTTGATGTTGTGGGCACTAAGGCATAAGGCATGTACACTAATAGTTATATTGAGTAAAATGTAACATAAAAGTTTGTACACTACTATTAACTCAAGTGAGGAGCCGAGGGTATTTGTGGATAGCGCTATTTGGACGGACAATCCCACCTAAAAACCGATAAGTAGGGGTGTGGATAGCAATCCCACCTAGAAACTACAGGTAGGGGTGCACGGTACTTAAAAACGAAGGTTCTACATATGTGGGGTATTAGTCCCACCGCTAAGGTAGAATTAAAAATATTGTTTTGTGGTCGAAAGGTTTAGTGGTGGCTCTTTATATACAAAAATTAGAGTACATAATGCCTTAACGTTTTAAGATATCAATAAGTGCCAAAAATTTATTTTGCTCATATTCACTCACACAATTGATTTTTTTTGAAATATTGAAAACCTGTGAACTCACCAACTCTTTGTAGTTGACCTTGTTTTTATCATGCTTTTCAGGGGTAAGAAAAGATTAACTGGATTTTCTTTTATGTGGGCGCATCGACATCAACTATCTTGTTTATTTTGAAACTGTTTAGTTTAAACACTTGGTTTACCTAGTTTTGTTAGAACTTGTATTTGATGCGATGTAAATTTTTTTTTAAACTTAAGCTGTTGTGTATTTGAATGGATGGTTGGTGTTGTTTTTATCCTATCGTTATGAAATCTTGCGCGAAACTAATTGTCCTAAAAATGATCAGTTTTCAAGGGCTTCCAAAATGATCTAGTTTCCTATATTTTTATATAAGATAAAGTACTGCGTTATGGTCTTTGTGACCAAATTTCATGCCTTTTGGACATGGAAGGTCAGAAGGTTGAGGATCATCTTTTCCATATCCAAGTCCAGACTTGTCCTTACAAGAGATTTGATCTAGAAGAATCTTTTCTAGATTTTTAGAAGATTTAGTCCATTTAGAAAGAACCTCCTGGTCCTTTTCAAGAGTATTGGAGATCTTTGTTTTCTCTTCAGAAAGGCTATCATTTAAATACCTTAGGTTTTCTAGATCAGCTTTCATTTTGTCAAAGTCCTTGAGTTTAGAAAAGCAACATAGGAGTTGATCATTTAAACATTTAATGTGCATGTCAGCCTTTTTCTTTTGATCCTTTAAATTGCAAAAGTCAATAGTTAAAGAATCAAAGGCATCAACCTTTTGATCATCAGAGAGAGAGGTTAAGGGATGTACCTGGGGCTTTGTTCCTGAAGCAGATCCCTCAGTAGAGACGAGAGTAGTGTAGAGTGACTTTTCCATGTCTTCCAACTCATCAATTTTGGCCATGAGGCACTTTGTGACATATTCACTCTCACTTTCAGAAGTTTGTTCATCTTCCCAGCAATGAGTCTCAGCAACCAAAGTTTTACCTTTACTTTGGTTCCTTTCCTTTCCCTCTAATATTTAGCTTTGTATTTCTTATACCCAGAGGTTTCTTTTGATTCAGGATTTTCCTTAGAAAAGCGGCTATTTCTCTCTTCAGACTTCCTAGAAGCTGATTTGGAGAAGTCATGGCCATAAGAAGAAGAAGATTTGAGATTAGAGGAAGCTTTGGATCTGCACTCAGAAGCAAAGTGACCCTTCTTTCCACAATTGAAGCATTCTTCATTTGCTTTGTCAGAAGAGGATTTTTGAGAAAAAGGTTTTCTATTAAATTTAGAGCGGTTTGAAGAAAATCTTTTATTCTTAAGGGTTTCCAGCGATCATTGCCATACTATCAGAGAGTATGTCAATGGCTGATTCTTCTCCCTCATCATCAGCAGCACTATAGTACGCATCTCATAGGTGAGATGAATCTTCCTTAATATCGTTTTTCAGATTCAGAAGAAGGATAGGTGATTCTAGGAACACAAGAAGAAGATTTTGAATCCCCTATTAAAACAACAGAAGAAGAAGACTTGAATCACCTATTAAATCATAAACTTTTCCTAGAACCTTGAGATCATTTAACAGACAGTTAAAGCGATTAAAGTAGACACAGAGGGATTCTCCTCTTTCATGGGAGAATAGTTCGTACTTTCTAACAAGACAGATCTTGTTGGATTTCTTAACTTCTTTAGTACCTTCATATAAGATACTCAAAGTGTCCCACATCTCTTTTGCAGTAGAAAGACTAAGAAGAGAATGATACACTTCATCAGGAAGAGATACAGTAAGAGCAGATTTAACTTTAGTGTCAAGAGCAACTAGGCGTTTATCATCTTCACTAAATTTGTTTGAAGGTTTGACGATATATCTGCCAGTTTTATCACTCCTTTCATCATCTGACAGTATATCTTTTCCTTCAGCGTCTTTTTGTGGGCCAAAGCGAGCCCATATTTTAGGAACAATAGGTCCCTCACTGAGAATGTTAGGATACCTATAATCGATCCCTTCCAAGAATAGTAGCATACGATTTTTCCATAACCCAAAGTTACTTGGGTTGACCTTGGAGGTTTGGCCAAGGATCCTAAATCATATGTACTACTGGAGGAGGTCTGCAAAGCACCATAAACATTTGAAGGAGTAGTAGCCATCCCAAATCTGGTTTATTGATTTAAACCAACTGCTCTGATACCACTTGTTAGTCCCTGATCAGAGATGGCTAACTAAAAGAGAGTTTGTAGAAGGGGGGGGGGGGGGGTTGAATACAAACACACAAAATTTACTCTTTTTAAATTTTTTTAATATAAATATTAAAAATTTACACACAGAAGTTTGTTGCAGAAAAGGTTGGACACACTATTCTAACAAACTTAAACACATGAAATTAACTTATACACTAAGGAAGTTAATTTAACAGTAATTAACTTGTACATTAAGGAAGTTAATATGACACTGTTAGAACACACAGGATTGCCAAATCAAACAAATGAACACACAGAAGATTTGTTGAAAGCGTGAGATTTATGGGAAGGACTTCATCTCCTTTTATAGTGCCCATGCATGGATGCATGTGGACAGATGTGAAGGATTCATTAGCTGGAAGTGTATCTGATGGACAAAGGAAGAGGCCACTCCCTTTGTACTAGGATAATGGATGAACCATTCTTTGTAGCACGCAATGTCAGATAACTTTATCTCCTTTTCTTCATGCTCTATGAAGTCCCATCAAACCTTTTAGCTAAAAGACAAACATCCCTTATATAAGAATAAAAGAGAATGTCTTTATTTAAGGTTTGCTTCCCAAGTTCTTGCTGCCCACGTATCTTGCATTTATTGTGAGTCAAGAACTTATCTCTGAAAATTGCTAAGTGATATATGGAACCATGCATCACATTGGTTAGTGCCTTGTAAGATTGGAATCGATAAGTGTACACATTGCTTGGTGATCTTCATTTTTTCACTAAGTGTTGGCAAGTGTACATCCTTGTATTGGTGACTTGTTATCACAACCTCAAGCAAAGGCAACTGCAAGTTTCGGTGAACATGTGTACATCGTCGGTGACCCAATGCATGAATCGGTGACCCAATTCATCAGTTACGCAAATAAGCATCGGTGACCTTATCTGTCACTTCGGTGACCTTCATCCAAGATCGGTGACCCAAACAGTCAGGTCGGGGACCTGTCTGATGACCCAATCTGTCAGGTCGGTGACCAATCTACACTGGTGATTTCGGCAAGTGGTCTGAATATTAATGTTAGTTGATACCTCAAAAATTCCACATTTTGATGCACAACCCTTAATTGGATAGTCTTTGATTCTCCAATACTTGAAGCATATTTCAGACCATCAAAAGAACCTGTAAAAGATCAATCAAATAATAGAGAAGGTTCATCACCAAATCATCGGTGACCCAACAAAAATGATACCTGATATCAATATGCTTTGATCTTGAGTGCAACATCGGATTATTTGCAATGGCTATAGCATTAGAATTGTCACACAGTATTGGGATTTTTGAAAACATATGATTGTAATCACGAAGTTGATTTTTCATCCACAATATTTGAGCACAACAACTTCCAACAACAACATATTCGGCTTCTGTAGTAGAGGTTGTTGATCCAAAATTCCTTTTAGTGATTTGAATATGATTCCTTTGTTTACTTAGTGAAAATCCCATTGTTAAGTTATAATTCAAGTTCAGTGACAACATACGCTGATTGCATTCAATGATCACTGAACATCAAGAATTCTAACCTTATCCCTGATGATCTAAAAAAAACAGTCACACCACAAGTCCATTTAGCGACCGTCGAAGACCAAGCTGAAGATAGAGATAATCTGGTAGTGATCTAAAGCGGTTCAGTGATAGCAAGGATTATCTAAACAAAAGAGTGAAGTCTTGCTAGGCCTCAATTATACTCTAAAAGTTCATCCTTGTAGTTTATAGTTCAGCGATCAAGTGAAGCCTATTAGCGAGATTAATGTTGATCTTATCCTTGATGCACAAAAGTCAAAACCTTATACTATGTCTGAAAAAGAACGTACGGATTGTCTCTTATGTCCCCATCAAATCTGATATGATATTGTTCATACAACCAAAAGCATGGTTGCTTTTTGAAGTAGGACAAGCCTCCAATTAAGGCTTGACACGTGGCATATACCTTTTGTCTCGCATTAATTGCAATGGGTATAAATAGATGAAGATCCCTTCTTCATTCCCATGCATGCTACTTTCTATTTCCTCAAACCTCTGATGCTTTTCTTTCTCATTCCTTGTGCATCGACTTTGTGATTTCTTAGTTACAATAGAATAGGTTTTAATACTTGTTCTAATTCCGCTTGTACCTGTAAGTTTGTTTATGCAATAAAAACTAGTTTAATAACCTAAAAATTGTGTGTTTTTATTGGGTTTCAGCTATGCAAGAAGAACTCACTGAATTTCGTAGAAATAAAGTTTGGAATCTTGTTCCTAGACCCTCTAATAAAACTATCATAGGAACCAAATGGATTTTCAGAAATAAGCTAGATGAAAACGGGACTATAATTCGCAATAAGGCCAGACTTGTTGCTCAAGGTTATAGACAGGAAGAAGGGATTGACTATGATGAGACCTTTGCACCTGTTGCTCGTTAAGAAGCCATAAGACTCTTTTTAGCTTATGCTGCCCATAAAGACTTCAACGTTTTTCAAATGGATGTTAAAAGTGCTTTTCTAAATGGAAAACTCAGGGAGGAAGTTTATGTTGAACAACCCCCTGGTTTCTCAGACCCTAACCATCCTTGTTATGTTTTTAAACTTCAAAAAGCTCTTTACGGGTTAAAACAAGCTCCTAAAGCTTGGTATGACACCCTTTCTAAATTTCTTCTTAAAGAAAAATTTGTACATGGAAAAATTGACCAAACCCTGTTTTTAAGAAAATATGAAGGTCATACTATTCTCGCTCAGATATATGTTGATGACATTATCTTTGGTTCCAGAAGACCCAAACTTTGTACTCGTTTCGCTGCAAGAATGCAAAAACAATATAAAATGAGTATGATGGGTGAACTAACATATTTTCTAGGTTTACAGATTAAGCAATCTGACAAATGAATCTTTATTTTTCAAAGCAAATATGTTAAGGACATGCTGAATAAATTCGACATGAAACAATGCTCAGCGATGAAGACCCCTATGGCGCCTCCTCTGACTTTGAACAAGGATCCAAATGGGAAACCAGTCAATGTCACTGCCTATTGAGGGATGATTGGATCTCTGCTGTATCTTACAGCGAGTAGACCAGACATCATGTATTCTACATGTCTTTGTGCTCGGTATCAAGCTGAACCAAAAGAATCCCATCTAATCGCTGTAAAGCGAATCTTCAGATATCTGAAAGGAACTCCAAATCTAGTTCTTTGGTATCCCAAAGGCTCTGGATTTGATCTAATTGGTTATTCTGACAGTGATTTTGCAGGCTGTAAGATAGATAGAAAGAGCACCACTGGTGGATGTCAGTTGCTAGGTGGTAAAATTAATTAGTTGGACAAGTAAAAAGCAAAACTCAGTGTCCACCTCCACCGCTGAAGCTGAATATGTAGCCGCTGGTAATTGTTGTGCTCAAATCCTTTGGATGAGAAATTAACTTAGAGACTACGATCTCAAGCTCTCTAAAAATCCTATCTATTGTGATAGTACTAGTGCTATTGTCATTGCTAACAACCCTGTACTTCACTACAAAACCAAGCACATTGAGATCCGATATCACTTTATCAGAGATCATGTGATGACTGGTGAAGTTGAGCTTCATTTTGTACCCACTGAGTATCAGCTCGCTGATCTTTTCACCAAGCCTCTTGATGAAACTAGATTCAATCTACTTATCAGCGAACTTGGTATGTTGAACGCTGAATAATTTCTTATTTAGTGATTAACAACAAGGGGTACAAATAAAACCTTCAAACTCTCCATTCGATGAACTCTGATTCAGCGATATGTGGGCTATCTCCTCAGGTATTATCTTCTAATCCTTATCACTCTTTGATAACTTTTCTCATCAAAGAATGAATCTCTGAAAACTAAAAATCTTCACTGACAATCCTTTATTATCAGTGATGAAGATGTTTTAAATTAGTAATGATTAACCTTCTTATGGATAATTATCATTATAATCTTTTAAAAATAATAAAAGGACACGTCAGACCTTTTTCTGACACACGACGGACCGCGACGTTTCCATTCCAACTCCTTTCTTGGAACGTGCGCCAAGTCATCATTTCTTTTTCAAAAAGCTAAAACCGTCGTTTAACACTCTTTCTTTCTCTCTCCTCTTGCTATTTAAGCAATTTATTTGCCTTACTTGATTCCTTCCGCTTTCATAACTCTCCAAAAAGGCAAAAGAACCTTCGAATCTTCAAGTTTTCTCAAGAACACCAAGAACATGCATTTGTGTGTTTTTCCTTCTCGAAATCAACTAAGGTTTGATCTAAACCTTTACTTAAGACTGGAAACATATTGTTTCACATCTTCCTCTCCTTAAATCCTCTAAAATGATATAAAAACTGTTTTAGAAAGAAACTAAAACTAATCTGGATTAAACTTAAAAAGTTTTCTATTATCAAAACCCTGTTCTAAGTTCTTTCCTTAGAACAGAAGACTTTATTCTTAAAAGTTTTATCCATTTTTATTTATCTTCTCTTTATTTTTAATCTTCTATTTTTATTATTGCTTTTATAACAAGCATTTTGATCTTGTTCATCAAAATACCTGTTTCTTTGAATCTTTCATTTGGTACTCTTTATACTGGTTTATACATTCATGTATAAAACCATGATTTATCTCTTTGGTGTTCCTATTTTTCCTACAGAAATGGCCTCTGCAAGTAAGACCGCTGCCACCTCTGCTGCTGAAGACAACACCCTGGTTGCTGCACCAACTTGCCACTTCCCCTTGGAGAAAGCTGTTTTTAAGTCCGGCAATTACATTGCATTGGTAGACATTTCAGCTGATCGTCCTCAATTCGCTGAAGGAGCTACCTTCATCAAAGCATGCCCGCTGATGTATGCTTTCATCCACAACCCAGTGGCATATCCTCTCATCTCCAAGCTCTCTGGTACACGGCTCACTGTACCACGCTCACAACGAAGAAGGGGAATGTGCTCTCTGCAATAGGCTTCAAGATTCCAGATCTTGGCTATTTCTCCTTCACTGCTGGGTTCGTGAGGAAAGCCATTCGTCTCCCTGTCCACGGCAAGAATGAACAATGGGGCATTGAGCCAACAATGGGCCGCGGCAAGAATGAACAATTGGTTCGCATGACCAGGCTTACTCTCTCTACACTGGCCATAAGCTCAACTACGCTGACTATATCTTCAGCGATATGGTCAGTCGCATCAACGCTGCCACCAGACACCCTGTCATCCCCTACCCTGGCTTCTTCGCAACCATTATGGAGGTTGCCTTCGGGGAAGAATACCCGAAGGTCGGCGATCACTACTTCTCCGTAGTGGGGAAGAAGTCCCTGGACATTGAGGAACGTCCAGGTGATGCTCCTTTCACGCCCTACATGCTGAAAGTGATTGGAGCCCCTCTCTTAGTATCTACCTCGCTGCCCAACCCAAAAGTGAGCATCCCGGACACTGCTACCGCTGCTGCTGCTGCCAAGAGGAAACAACCTTCTGATGGTCATAAAAAGACCATCACATCAAAGAAGCCAAAGAAGTTGGTATCTCAAAAGACCACCCTCTCTGATTTCGGTGTACTACCAACACCAACTGCAGCCACAACCACTTCAACGGCTTTTACATCCGTTGTTGCTTCATCAGCACTACCTCCATCTTCAGGGACCCCGGTCACTAAGGATGTTATAGCCAGCTCTGCTGAAGCTGGATCAGGTACTACTTTAACAGCCTTCTTATCTTCTTCTATCTCCTCTTCTTTGGTCCTCACCTCAGCACATGACTCAGCGATAGTTGTCCCTATCCCTGACAATGCTGAAATGCACGCAGTCCAAACCTCAATATTGTTTAGGCAATCTGAGTTTTGGAAGGCCAATTTAAAAGGACCTCAGAGTGTCTCTCTCAAATACTCTAAGACACTGGTCAGTGATACTCAAGACACTACCTCTGCAAATGTAGTCCCTGAGAGTGATCCTCATGACACTCTCAAGGAGAAAAATAAATTTTTTCATCCATCATCTAATCCAGATGTGTTTTTGGCTACTTTGTCTATGTCATCATCAGGTGTCGTTCCTCTCTTCTCCTCAGCGACAGCGACAACCACCACCACCAGTGCTCCTCCCATCAGCAAGGACATTGGAAAGTCTCCTCAAGGCCATCCCAGTACTGCAAAGCTCAGAAAGGTCAAGATAGAGATGGCGGCTCCCAAGCTTCCAACTCCCATCACTGATCTTCCTCCAATTGTCCTTCCCAACCCTACATTCCCTGCTGTTGACTATTTGGTCAGGGAATGTGCTCTTACTAGGGCTAGGGTGGACAACCTTCAGACGTCCGTTGAACTCATCTTCAAACGCATCGTTGGGACACCAGCGATCATGACCAACGTCAGCAACCTCATCATTGACGTTTTCTCCCTGAAGGAAGACAACAGGGCCCTTCCTCAGACCCTGTCCAGCTTGGAGCATAAGGTCACTGCTCAGGCGAACGTCCTTGAGTCTAGTCAAAAGACTCAATCCGACATGATGCAGATGCTCACCAAGCTCTCTGAGGCTAGTTCCTCCTTCACTGCTGCTGATCGGACTACGCTTCAGGAAAATGAAACGAAGCTCAAGGACGTTCAGACCAATGTTCGCACTCTGATGGTGCATTGTCTACCTCCTGATAACATCGAGGGGGTGAGATGTGCCAAAGAGTTTGCAGATGAACTCATCTCGGAGCATAACCAGAGGTTCCCTGGAGAGAAGATTTCTCCCTACATCCAGCAAACGGGATCATCCCTCCCTGAAGGGATGACTGCTGAAGAAGGAGAAGAAGGAGAAGAAGGAGAAGAAGGAGAAGAAGGAGAAGAAGAAGAAGAAGAAGAAGGAGAAGGAGAAGGAGAAGGAGAAGGAGAAGGAGAAGGAGAAGGAGAAAGAGAAGTAGAAGGAGAAGGAGAAGGAGAAGGAGAAGGAGAAGGAGAAGTAGAAGGAGAAGGAGAAGGAGAAGGATAAGGAGAAGGAGAAGAGAAGAAGGAGAAGGAGAAGGAGAAGGAGAAGGAGAAGGAGAAGGAGCAGAAGGAGAAGGAGGAGAAGGAGAAGGAGAAGCAGAAGGAGAAGAAGAAGAAGGAGAAGGAGAAGAAGAAGAAGAAGAAGAAGAAGAAGAAGAAGAAGAAGAAGAAGAAGAAGAAGAAGAAGAAGAAGAAGAAGAAGAAGAAGAAGAAGAAGAAATCCAATCCCTCATTAGGGGGGAACGGACGATGATGAAGACGACGATGACATTGGAAGAGCCTTAGAGCACTTCAGAATGTCTAGGCCTGGAGTCGCTCATCAAGAGCCCTTGGAGGACGGACAACATCCCTCTCAGGGACAATCTGGTTCCTCAGGCAAAGGAAAAGAAGTGGTAGATCTGGATGCCATTATCCCAATATCTGAAGGGGAGACCACTCATGAGGTATCTCTTCCTCTTATCCCTTATATAACACCTCTCTCTGAAACCCCCACATCTCCTTCACCTACAAAAACTCTCTCTGACAATTCTTTTTCCTCCTCTCCTTCCCTCAGTGATCCTCGTCCCCTAAAGGACTCTACTTCATGGAAGGAACCTTCCTCTGAAGAGCAGTTTATGTACATAATAGAAACTGACCCTGAAGAAGAAGAGGGCCTCATTCCCAGGCGTCGCGTTCAAAATACAATAATAAGCGAGCCTGAAGAAGAAGAAAGGCGAATAAAATTCCTTAGCGAATTCGAATCAAGAAGAATAAGGGTGCCTCAAGTTGAACCCATTGACGCTGTACCAATAAGGATGGTAGATGAATTCTACTTTCTGTCAAGAGAAGAGAGAGAACAAGCATTGGAAGCACAACGAATCAGGGATGAGGATATAAAGCAAATTGAGAATGATCTTGCTTTAGCAAGAAAATTGCTCAGGGAAGACTCTGCAAAAGAGAACGCGGCCAAGGAACAACTGAAAAAGAGTGAAAGGGTTGCTGAAACTCTTGTACAGAGAGAACTTGCACAAGAAAATTTGAATGTAGATCCAATCCTTGCTCAACAAAAGATTCTAAGTGCACTGTCAGCTGAAGCCACAATGCAGAAAGACAAGGAGCTTGACTGGTGCACTGACAGACTGAAATTTCGAAGATCTGAAGCCAAAATCATTCATGCAACTATCCAAGGGCGACATTCCAACAGAGGTGGTCCAAAGGTATATGTAAGAATGACAAGGACGAACAGAACATAGAGAGAAGAAGCCAAGTTCTTAAGGATTTATGGATACACTGAATGGTTAGAAATCAGAGATGCCATTCAGGGTTCCAAATCCAATTTCAAGGATGTGGTGGACAGAGTACTGGATCAGTTGCTGCAAAGGATGTCACAACATGTGCAAGTTCCCCCTCTCTCTGAATCATCTAAGAATAAAAGATCAACTGCTGAAGGTAGTTCAAGTGCTAAGAATGAGCATGAAACTAAATTTGATTATCAAAGCATTCTTGGTCATCTTGAGCTCCCTGATATATCAATGCTTTGTACCTCTCTCCCTCAACACCGAAGATATGAAGAAGATGAAATCATCTCACTGCCTGAACCTGGTATGGTATTCTTGGATAATGAAGGGTTCTTAAGACTCTTTAGAAACCAAGAGATTCGCAAGGCCCCATCCTCTCTCATAAAGATCATGCTTTGGCGCTGCTGGTCAGATACCCCTCTGATGAATCGACAGAAGACGCTTTATGAGAATAAGTTACAAAGATGAAACGAGAATATCTCTGACTAGTTATAGATTTCTATTTCCTTTGTAATATTCCTTCAGTGTATAAGTACTTTACTTTTATTATTGTAATTTCATTTCCCTGTAATTTCTTTAGATTATAATTAATGAAATTCAATCAGAGTACTTTACTCCATCCTGGTACTGAAAAGATCCCTGAAAACAGTAAAAGGGACAATGAACATAAGAGTTCTATTTTCTTTAAACTATCTTTACTCACCGATTCTTCACTTTGAAGAATTCATCAGTGAATGTACTTTAAGCTTATTTACTTATAAAAATTGGGCTTTCATATTCTTATAAATGAAACTCAATACAGATAGTAGATTAGCTGAAAAAGATTATACAGATTAGTACTTAGAAAATTTACTTCAAATTTTTCTTAAGTCCTTACTAATCTCTTAAAGCAATTTTCCTATGTTGTTTACTCATAATCAAATAGGGAGAGATTGTTGATCATAACTCATCTTGATGATTTGAATATGATTCCTTTTGTATACTTAGTGAAATTCCATTGTATAAGCTTCTGTTAATATTCAGCGATAACACACGCTGATTACCATCAGCGATCGCTGAAGATCAAGGAACAAAGCTTATCTCTGAAGATCTGAAGATCAGCTATCACACCAGAAGACCATTCAGCGAAAGTCAAACAAGCTAGCTGAAGAAAGAGAAAATCAGCTAAGTGAACTGAAGCGGTTCAGCGATAGCGGCGATTATCTAATCAAAGTGTGAAGTCTTGTGAAGCCTCAGCGATACTGAAGATTCCTCCTTGAAGATTCAGAATCAGCGATCAAATGAAGCTTCCTTACAAGATTAAAGATTGATCTTATCCTCGATGCACAAAAGTCAAACCTAATACCTTGTCAGAAAAGGACGTACGAATTGTCTCTTATGTCCCCATCATATCTGATACGATACTGTTCATATTCGGCCAAAAGCATGGTTGTCTTACTTGCAAGGACAAGCTTCCTATCCAAGCTTGACACGTGGCATATACCTTTTGTCTTGCATTAAATTCAAACGGGTATAAATAACATGGAGATATGTTCTTCATCTTAATGCATGCTTCCTTCTAGCCTAAACCCTCTTGATTTCTTTCTTCCTTCTTCTTGTGCATCAAACTTAGTGTTTCTTAGTTACAATAGAATAGGTTTTAAACTTATTCTTATTCCGCTTGTAACTGTAATTTGTTTATGTTATATAAACTCATTTAATAACCAAAATCTGTGTGTTTGTATTCAACCCCCCCCCCTTCTATAAACTGTTTACTATTTATTGAACTCTTGTAGACCCTTATTGGGACCAACATACCCGTCGCAATTAATGCTAGATAAAAGGTATATGTCATGTGTCAAGTTTTCATTGGAAGCTTGTCCTTTGTTCAAAAACAACCATGTTTTTGGCCGTGTATGAACAGTACCAAATCTGATTTGATGGGGACATAAGAGACAAGTCGTACGTCCTTTTCTGACATAGTATAAGATTTTGACTTTTGTGCATCGAGAATAAGATCAACATAAATCTTATTGAAAGGCTTCACTTGATCGCTAAACTTTGAAACTTTAAGGATGGACTTTCATAGTATAGATGAGGCCTAACAAGGCTTCACACTTGCTATAGATAATCTTTGCTATCACTGAACCGCTTCAGGTCACTGGCTGATTATATCTATCTTCAGCTTGGTCTTCGACTGTCGCTGAATGGACTCAGGGTGTGACTGTTGTTCTTCAGATCTTTAGGGATAAGTAACTAATTCCTGATGTTCAGTGATCGCCGAGTGTAATCAGCGTATGTAATCACTGAACTTGAATTATTACTTATAGATGGAATTTTCACTAACTAAACAATGGAATCATACTCAAATTACTGAGAGGATTTTTGGATCAACACAGTGTCAAACCATTCTTGTCTCGCCTGTTGACCAAAAATGGTCTTTAGAGCGGTGATCATTTACCAGGTTGGCATCTCCTCATACTCCTTTAAAAGTGCAGGTGTCATTGAGGCTAGTATAACACAAGACACACTCAGAGAGTCTCTTAGGTGCTTATCATAAGTTGCCCGAACACTCTCAGAAGCGTTCCTAGCTGGGGGTTTGGAGGGGCATTCTCGAGAACATCGAACTTCTCTTGATTTCTAATGACGACCCTTAGTAAATGGAACCATTCCAAGAAGTTTTATCCGTTCAGTTTTCCTTTGTCTAAAGTGGACCGGAAAGTGAACTGAGATAGGTTCGTGTTTGTGTTTTTTTTATTAGAAGACATCTACAGAGATAAAGTTCGATTTTAGTATTAGTTTTAAACCCTTAAAATTCAAAAATTTAGCTAAGATCTGTATTTCATTATATTTCACGATTGAGCAATTCGCAAATGGTGAAAACTAATTATTTAGGTAGGCAACTTCTAATTATGATCATCACAACTCTTAGATCCTTCATGAGATTCTTTAAAAAATTAAAGATGTGTTTAATCTCACTTCTTCACCTTGAGATCATTTGTAGACAGGCAATACACAATGTACAAATACCTCAAGTAAGTTTAACCATACTAAAACGTCACAAATTCTTTTTGAGTAACAACTCAGAAATTGATCGTCCGGGTCACGACTATCATAACAGGCGGGCAATACACAACGTGTTATGATCTCGTGAGTCGGCGTCTTATCTTACCACACACTTTTTCGACCCGGTTTCGCCAATGTTCACCTGAAATCGACTAGTTTTGCGTTCGATAATCGTATTAAATGGGTGGTGGAAAACTCACATTTTAATTATAAAGGGTTTACCGACCTCATTAAATTTACCGTTTTAAAACAATTTTGAGTCGGTACCAATTAACTTATAAAATTCACTATTTGATAACTTATCAAATTTATTTGTAAAAGCATATACAATTTATAATTCGGTATTGATTTGATAGCTTATCAAATTTATTTGTAAAAACATTTACAATTTACCGAAATTAGTGGTTGTGACAAAATTTTCCCTTTTACAAACAATTAAACGCGACAAAAGACAGAAAAAAACAACCACAATCGCAAACATGCAAACACACAATTTGGATTCGATGAGGCCCAACTACGAGGTTTTTGTGGGCCCACAAAAAAATCCCGGTCCAAACTAAGGACACCGCATGTCGACTCCCACTAGCTCCACCAACCGAGGTGGACTCCGGGACGTCGTCTTTGATTCCTTCGGTCTTCCGATTACGTAAAGTAAACTAAGCTAACATAACCTTACCACTACGTTACATTGAAATAAGAAATAAAACGATACATAGATAATAAAAATTACAACCCATGAATTAAATACATTTTAATTTAACTAACAGGAAAAATTAAAACAACCACGGGTCTTGGCCTAAATCGAATCCACCATGGCAATCAACCAAAAGCACAATAGGCTAGGGGGAAACCACCAAACCAACCGGAAACACTCCACCCTATTAGGTGGCTGTCGACGGTGGTTGCGCACGACAGCGGCACGGCGAAGCTTGTACGGTGGCGCACACGGCGACGACGGTTGGCCCACGACGACGGTGGCGGCGGTTCCCGGTTTCACATTTTTAACCAATTTTCTATTGATTCAAACTCTAAAGTCATTGTAACAAGGCTTTGATACCACTGTAGGGTTTCACTAAGATCACTAGAACATGCAGCGAAAATAAACAACAATCGACAAAACCCTAGATAGCCCAGATCCGCTACTAACAATTTTAAGGATTATAACACAACCATAGGGTGTTTAGAACAATACCTCAATGGTTCAGATTGGTTGATCAAGATCGAGCGTTAGAGATCAATGTAGATCCCCTGTAGCGGCATCCACCCGAATGTGAATCCGATCAAGAACGGTTGCTAGAACAGATACTCGAAGAACAACAAGGAGAAATCGATTTCTCTTTGTGGTGTGTGTTGGCCGTCGATTTCAAGGGAGAAGAGCGAGGAGAGAAAAATTTTAGGTTTCTCAGTTGTGTTATTAATTAAATAAGGCAACATGTCTTTATATACTTTCTCCCCTAATCTCGGATCGGGCTCAATTAAGCCTCATGGGTTAGTAGGGGTGAACATGGTACGGTACCATGTTTTTTTCTCTAATACCGTGTACCAACCAATTATAATTGGTATTCAAAAATCTATACCGTGTACCAACCAACTTAATTGGTACCAACTTATTTCGGTTGTTACGTGTTGGTACGGTATTTATACCAACATCTCAAAGTTCACAAAATTTAATGTTTAATATAAACTAATAAATATGATCTGTTATCCAAAACCTGTCTAAAACTCCAAATTACAAACATGTCTAAAAGACTAAAACCTGTTGTCTAAAACCTTCTTGCTGTCCAAAACCTGCTTGAGATTAGGTTAGGATTGGATTGCTACCTTTTGTTATCTGTTATATTGAAATGGGACTAAAGAGTTTTCTAAACTATAAAGTAAACTAAAGAAAATAAGTCCCTAAGTGAGACCCAAACCCAAACCCGAAGTGAGTGAAAAAAAACAGAAAAAATATAAAACTATAAAAACTAAACTGTAAATAATTATTATATAATACATTTAATTGATTTATTATATAAAAAATAATTAAAAAAATAATATATATAAAAGTCGCTACGGTACGGTAGTACCATGGTATTCGATTTTCGATACCACGTACCAACCATGTTTGTGAAATTGGTACGATATTACCAACCAATATAATCGGTACCAATTCAGTTGGTAACAATTAAATTGGTACGGGTTGGTATCTTAATTGGTATGTTTGTGTCGGTACAGTTTTGACACCCCTATGGGTTAGTTGATTTAATTAGAATATTCTATATTTAATTAATTAATTATTATATATACTATATTATAAATCATTTGACAAAAACTCTTAAAAACCATTTTTTATGCATATATTACTGTTTATTGATGCATATTACTTAAAAATCAATATTACAAGTAATTATGCATAAATACAACTTATTAAAGTAAAATTTCTAATTCGTGTAACTAACTATAGATAAACATAATAAATATAGGATAAACATCTCATTTTAAATATAAAAAAATCTAGAATATAATTAGGATAGTCATTAACTTCTAACAGAATACTTAATTTTTATTTTTATAAAAACAGTTATATTATTAAACAAAAAAATTACAACTGAATTTAAGAAATTACATAAAAAGAGAATTTTATATGAAAATTTAAAAATCGTTTTCTCAAAAACACATAAAACCATTATAATATCAACAAATATAAAAAAAATGAAACATTAAAATCAAGATGCATCTCGCTGCATTGCGTGAGTACCCGTCTAGTCTTAATAATTAATTAATCTATCGGGCTTTTAATTAAAACATTAACTTTAGGCCCGTTGGACTTTTATTCTAATTATAAGTATTAACATAATAATTATTCTATTTTAATTATTAACTTAATAATTAAATCCTAATTATATTTCACACACTTTATTTAATATTCTACTACAATAATAATTTTATACTTTACAACTTGTAACTTTGTCGGGTTATAACAAACTTGGTTAATTCGTGATCTACACACTCTATGTGTGTGACCCTCATAGGTTCATATGACGTCAACAGTGTTTTCATATGACTTGCGCACATAAGATCCTACAACCTCCACTTCCTCCAAACTCAACTTTTATGCTTTACGGGTGCAACAATAGCAATAACAAACTAACAATACTGATAGAAACACCTTCGAAAAACAAACTAAATCAAGATTAATATATATATATATATATATATATGTGTGTGTGTGTGTGTGTGTGTATGTGTGTGTGTGTATGTGTGTATGTGTGTATGTGTGTGTGTGTGTGAGAGAGAGAGAGAGAGAAGCGTAATAGAGTAACGTAAAAGCAATAGAAAAGCATTGAACGTTCATCTTCCAGAATAGGACCTTGTTCTATGAGCAGCTCTACAAAAGCTGAATAGATTCGGTCATCTAAAAACACATTGGAGAAGTCCTCGTTTTTTGCATAACCCCTTGATTTTGCAACATCCAGGAATGAAATATTGTGATTATCTACCGTCTGCTTAAGAGCACTAGCAAGCAAGACACTCCCAACCAATAACCGACTGAGAAAATTCAGATAATTACAAAGAAAATTCAGCTTTACGCACATACACGTCTAGGAATTTTAGGCCAATTGCATTATGGCTCAAAACTATGTATCCCTCTTTTTGATCTCCGATTGCAACATCTCCAGTTTTAAGACCTATAACAAAAATTAACACTATTAATTAGTTTTGACAGAAAATTAACACCATTAATCAGTTTTAAACAAGTTTCTAGTGCATCACTCTACCAAAATAAGAATAATCCAAGAGTCACGGTAAAATCTTGCTTGTAACTGACTGTAAACCAAAAACCTTGATATTCATGTAATAAAGAAGGACAATATTCATACAACAGATGAAGGCTCTGGCTAGTGGATTATCATAGTAGCCTCAAATGTTAAAAAGAGTATTTTTATTGTTGTTTTAAAGAAAATAGGAGATACCTAAATCAACTGACATGAAGTAACACATAAAGCGGAGAAGATGGAGATGAGCGAGAACTGAAGAATTCTCGTCTTGAAACACGAATCCGTCACATAGGGAGCATGAATCAAATCATAAACCCTAAAATTTGATTATAGTCTTAAAACATATATATTCAAATTTCTAACCTGCAAATCGATTTAAAGAGAGAGAGAGAGAGAGAGAGAGAGAGAGAAAAACAAAGCATATTGATTTTATTGAGAGGAAGTGTATCAATACTTCATCAGGAGTCACGATCGTGAAGAGCAAGAGATTGGGAACGGGTCTTTTGAATTTTGAATCATCTAAGACGAGTATGAACCTAGTGACGACTGAATACAACAAGGTTCGACTGGAACACAGTCAAGCTCGTCTGGTTCCATTCAACCTTTGTGAATTTAGGTTGGCATCCTCTGGAATACTCGACTAGGCCAGTAGATCCAGTCGAGTCTATACTAGTTTGGATGCTGATATCCTCTAGAATACTCGACTGGGCCAATCGAGCTAGTCGAGTCCGTCGAGCTGTTATAGGTACTTGGAGTAAATATGGGAAATAAGACTCAGAAGTTTCTTATACAAAGGCATATAGAAGCTTCTGTAGTCCTCTGGTCTGGAAGCTCTTTATTGCTTATACTTAGTGAAATTCCTATGTTGTTTAATCCTAATCAAATAGGGAGAGATTGTTGATCATAACTCCTCTCGATGATTTGAATATGATTCCTTTTGTATACTTAGTGAAAAATTCCATTGTATAAGCTTCTGTTAATATTCAGCGATAACACACGCTGATTACCATCAGCGATCGCTGAAGATCAAGGAACAAAGCTTATCTCTGAAGATCTGAAGATCAGCTATCACACCAGAAGACCATTCAGCGAAAGTCGAAGACGCTAGCTGAAGAAAGAGAAAATCAGCTAAGTGAACTGAAGCAGTTCAGCGATAGCGGCGATTATCTAATCAAAGTGAGAAGTCTTGTGAATCCTCAGCGATACTGAAGATTCCTCCTTGAAGATTCAGAATCAGCGATCAAATGAAGCTTCCTTACAAGATTAAGATTGATCTTATCCTCGATGCACAAAAGTCAAACCTAATACCTTGTCAGAAAAGGACGTAAGAATTGTCTCTTATGTCCCCATCATATCTGATATGGTACTGTTCATATTCGGCCAAAAGCATGGTTGTCTTACTTGCAAGGACAAGCTTCCTATCCAAGCTTGACACGTGGCATATACCTTTTGTCTTGCATTAAATTCAAATGGGTATAAATAAGATGGAGATATCTTCTTCATCTTAATGCATGCTTCCTTCTAGCCTAAACCCTCTTGATTTCTTTCTTCCTTCTTCTTGTGCATCAAACTTAGTGTTTTTTAGTTACAATAGAATAGGTTTTAAACTTGTTCTTATTCCGCTTGTAACTGTAAATTTGTTTATGTTATATAAACTCATTTAATAACCAAAATCTGTGTGTTTGTATTCAAACCCCCCCCCCCTTCTACAAACTGTTTACTATTTATTGAACTCTTGTAGACCCTTATTGGGACCAACATACCCGTTGCAATTAATGCTAGATAAAAGGTATATGCCATGTGTCAAGTTTTCATTGGAAGCTTGTCCTTTGTTCAAAAACAACCATGTTTTTGGCCGTGTATGAACAGTACCAAATCAGATTTGATGGGGACATAAGAGACAAGTCGTACGTCCTTTTCTGACATAGTATAAGGTTTTGACTTTTGTGCATCGAGAATAAGATCAACATAAATCTTATTGAAAGGCTTCACTTGATCGCTGAACTTTGAAACTTTAAGGATGAACTTTCATAGTATAGATGAGGCCTAACAAGGCTTCACACTTGCTATAGATAATCTTTGCTATCACTGAACCGCTTCAGGTCACTGGCTGATTATCTCTATCTTCAGCTTGGTCTTCGACTGTCGTTGAATGGACTCAGGGTGTGACTGTTGTTCTTCAGATCTTTAGAGATAAGTAACTAATTCCTAATGTTCAGTGATCGCCGAGTGTAATCAACGTATGTAATCACTGAACTTGAATTATTACTTATAGATGGAATTTTCACTAACTAAACAATGGAATCATACTCAAATTACTGAGAGGATTTTTGGATCAACACAGTGTCAAACCTTTCTTGTCTCGCCTGTTGACCAAACATGGTCTTTAGAGCGGTGATCATTTCCCAGGTTGGCATCTCCTCATACTCCTTTAAAAGTGCAGGTGTCATTGAGGCTAGTATAACACAAGACACACTCAGAGAGTCTCTTAGGTGCTTATCATAAGTTGCCCGAACACTCTCAGAAGCGTTCCTAGCTGGGGGTTTGGAGGGGCATTCTCGAGAACATCGAACTTCTCATGATTTCTAATGACGACCCTTAGTAAATGGAACCATTCCAAGAAGTTTTATCCGTTCAGTTTTTCTTTGTCCTAAGTGGACCGAAAAGTGAACTGAGATAGGTTCGTGTTTGTGTTTTTTTTATTAGAAGACATCTACAGAGATAAAGTTCGATTTTAGTATTAGTTTTTAACCCTTAAAATTCAAAAATTTAGCTAAGATCTGTATTTCACTAAATTTTCACGATTGAGCAATTCGCAAATGGTGAAAACTAATTATTTAGGTAGACAACTTCTAATTATGATCATCACAACTCTTAGATCCTTCATGAGATTCTTTAAAAAATTAAAGATGTGTTTAATCTCACTTCTTCACCTTGAGATCATTTGTAGACAGGCAATACATAATGTACAAATACCTCAAGTAAGTTTAACCATACTAAAACATCACAAATTCTTTTTGAGTAACAACTCAGAAATTGATCGTCCGGGTCACGACTATCATAACAGGCGGGCAATACACAACGTGTTATGATCTCGTGAGTCGGCGCCTTATCTTACCACACACTTTTTCGACCCGGTTTCGCCAATGTTCACCTGAAATCGACTAGTTTTGCGTTCGATAATCGTATTAAATGGGTGGTGGAAAACTCACATTTTAATTATAAAGGGTTTACCGACCTCATTAAATTTACCGTTTTAAAACAATTTTGAGTCGATACCAATTAATTTTTAAAATTCACTATTTGATAACTTATCAAATTTATTTGTAAAAGCATATACAATTTATAATTTGGTATTGATTTGATAGCTTATCAAATTTATTTGTAAAAACATTTACAATTTACCGAAATTAGTGGTTGTGACAAAATTTTCCCTTTTACAAACAATTAAACGCGATAAAAGACAAAAAAAAAACAACCACAATCGCAAACATGCAAACACACAATATGGATTCGATGAGGCCCAACTACGAGGTTATTGTGCGCCCACAAAAAAATCCCGGTCCAAACTAAGGACACCGCATGTCGACTCCCACTAGCTCCACCAACCGAGGTGGACTCCGGGACGTGGTCTTTGATTCCTTCGGTCTTCCGATTACGTAAAGTAAACTAAGCTAACATAACCTTTCCACTACGTTACATTGAAATAAGAAATAAAACAATACATAGATAGTAAAAATTACAACCCATGAATTAAATACATTTTAATTTAACTAACCGGAAAAATTAAAACAACCACGGGTCTTGGCCTAAATCGAATCCACCATGGAAATCAACCAAAAGCACAATAGGCTAGGGGGAAACCACCAAACCAACCGGAAACACTCCACCCTATTAGGTGGCTGTCGACGGTGGTTGCGCACGGCAGCGACACGGCGAAGCTTGTACGGTGGCGCACACGGCGACGACGGTTGGCCCACGACGACGGTGGTTGCGGTTCCCGGTTTCGCATTTTTAACCAATTTTCTATTGATTCAAACTCTAAAGTCATTGTAACAGTGCTTTGATACCACTGTAGGGTTTCACCAGGATCACAAGAACATGCAGCGAAAATAAACAACAACCGACAAAACCCTAGATAGCCCAGATCCGCTACTAACAATTTTAAGGATTATAACACAACCATAGGGGGTTTAGAACAATACCTCAATGGTTCAGATTGGTTGATCAAGATCGAGCGTTAGAGATCAATGTAGATCCCCTGTAGCGGCATCCACGCGAATGTGAATCCGATCAAGAACGGTTGCTAGTCCAGATACTCGAAGAACAACAAGGAGAAATCGATTTCTCTTTGTGGTGTGTGTTGGCCGTCGATTTCAAGGGAGAAGAGGGAGGAGAGAAAAATTTTAGGTTTCTCAGTTGTGTTATTAATTAAATAAGGCAACATGTCTTTATATACTTTCTCCCCTAATCTCGGATCGGGCTCAATTAAGCCTCATGG
The DNA here is from genome assembly GCA_036898165.1 of Silybum marianum. Taxonomy (NCBI): domain Eukaryota; kingdom Viridiplantae; phylum Streptophyta; class Magnoliopsida; order Asterales; family Asteraceae; genus Silybum; species Silybum marianum. The sequence goes on along the minus strand of CM072536.1, from coordinate 24,611,176 downwards.
GTTAGTAGGGGTGAACATGGTACGGTACCATGTTTTTTTCTCTAATACCGTGTACCAACCAATTATAATTGGTATTCAAAAATCTATACCGTGTACCAACCAACTTAATTGGTACCAACTTATTTCGGTTGGTACGTGTTGGTACGGTATTTATACCAACATCTCAAAGTTCACAAAATTTAATGTTTAATATAAACTAATAAATATGATCTGTTGTCCAAAACCTGTCTAAAACACCAAATTACAAACATGTCTAAAAGACTAAAACCTGTTGTCTAAAACCTTCTTGCTGTCCAAAACCTGCTTGGGATTAGGTTAGGATTGGATTGCTACCTTTTGTTATCTGTTATATTGAAATGGGACTAAAGAGTTTTCTAAACTATAAAGTAAACTAAAGAAAATAAGTCCCTAAGTGAGACCCAAACCCAAACCAGAAGTGAATGAAAAAAAACAGAAAAAATATAAAACTATAAAAACTAAACTGTAAATAATTATTATATAATACATTTAATTGATTTATTATATAAAAAATAATTAAAAAAATAATATATATAAAAGTCGCTACGGTACGGTAGTACCATGGTATTAGATTTTCTATACCACGTACCAACCATGTTTGTGAAATTGGTACGGTATTACCAACCAATATAATCGGTACCAATTCAGTTGGTAACAATTAAATTGGTACGGGTTGGTATCTTAATTGGTTGGTTTGTGTCGGTACAGTTTTGACACCCCTATGGGTTAGTTGATTTAATTAAAATATTCTATATTTAATTAATTAATTATTATATATACTATATTATATATCATTTGACAAAAACTCTTAAAAACCATTTTTTTATGCATATATTACTGTTTATTGATGCATATTACTTAAAAATCAATATTACAAGTAATTATGCATAAATACAACTTATTAAAGCAAAATTTCTAATTCGTGTAACTAACTATAGATAAACATAATAAATATAGGATAAACATCTCATTTTAAATATAAAAAAATCTAGAATATAATTAGGATAGTCATTAACTTCTAACAGAATACTTAATTTTTATTTTTTAAAAAAAAGTTATATTATTAAACAAAAAAATTACAACTGAATTTAAGAAATTATATAAAAAGAGAATTTTATATGAAACTTTAAAAATCGTTTTCTCAAAAACACATAAAACCATTATAATATCAAAAAATATAAAAAAAATGAAACATTAAAATCAAGATGCATCTCGCTGCATTGCGTGAGTACCCGTCTAGTCTTAATAATTAATTAATCTATCGGGCTTTTAGTTAAAACATTAACTTTAGGCCCGTTGGACTTTTATTCTAATTATAAGTATTAACATAATAATTATTCTAATTTAATTATTAACTTAATAATTAAATCCTAATTATATTTCACATACTTTATTTAATATTCTACTACAATAATAATTTTATACTTTACAACTTGTAACTTTGTCGGGTTATAACCAACTTGGTTAATTCGTGATCTACACACTCTATGTGTGTGACCCTCATAGGTTCATATGACGTCAACAGTGTTTTCATATGACTTGCGCACATAAGATCCTACAACCTCCACTTCCTCCAAATTCAACTTTTATGCTTTACGGGTGCAGCAATAGCAATAACAAACTAACAATACTGATAGAAACACCTTCGAAAAACAAACTAAATCAAGATTAATATTTATATATATATATATAGATGTGTGTGTGTGTGTGTGTGTGTGTGCGCGTATGTGTGTATGTGTGTGTGTGTGTGTGTATGTGTGTATGTGTGTGTGTGTGTGAGAGAGAGAGAGACAAGCGTAATCGAGTAACGTAAAAGCAATAGAAAAGCATTGAACGTTCATCTTCCAGAATAGGACCTTGTTCTATGAGCAGCTCTACAAAAGCTGAATAGATTCGGTCATCTTAAAACACATTGGAGAAGTCCTCGTTTTTTGCATAACCCCTTGATTTTGCAACATCCAGGAATGAAATATTGTGATTATCTACCGTCTGCTTAAGAGCTCTAGCAAGCAAGACACTCCCAACCAATAACCGACTGAGAAAATTCAGATAATTACAAAGAAAATTTAGCTTTACGCACATACACGTCTAGGAATTTTAGGCCAATTGCATTATGGCTCAAAACTATGTATCCCTCTTTTTGATCTCCGATTGCAACATCTCCAATTTTAAGTCCTATAACAAAAATTAACACCATTAATTAGTTTTGACAGAAAATTAACACCATTAATCAGTTTTAAACAAGTTTCTAGTGCATCACTCTACCAAAATAAGAATAATCCAAGAGTCACGGTAAAATCTTGCTTGTAACTGACTGTAAACCAAAAACCTTGATATTCATGTAATAAAGAAGGACAATATTCATACAACAGATGAAGGCTCTGGCTAGTGGATTATCATAGTAGCCTCAAATGTTAAAAAGAGTATTTTTATTGTTGTTTTAAAGAAAATAGGAGATACCTAAATCAACTGACATGAAGTAACACATAAAGCGGAGAAGATGGAGATGAGCGAGAACTGAAGAATTCTCGTCTTGAAACACGAATCCGTCACATAGGGAGCATGAATCAAATCATAAACCCTAAAATTTGATTATAGTCTTAAAACATATATATTCAAATTTCTAACCTGCAAATCGATTTAAAGAGAGAGATAGATAGAGAGAGAGAAACAAAGCATATTGATTTTATTGAGAGGAAGTGTATCAATACTTCATCAGGAGTCACGATCGTGAATAGCAAGAGATTGGGAACGGGTCTTTTGAATTTTGAATCATCTAAGACGAGTATGAACCTAGTGACGACTGAATACAACAAGGTTCGACTGGAACACAGTCAAGCTCGTCTGGTTCCATTCAACCTTTGTGAATTTAGGTTGGCATCCTCTGGAATACTCGACTAGGCCAGTAGATCCAGTCGAGTCTATACTAGTTTGGATGCTGATATCTTCTAGAATACTCGACTGGGCCAATCGAGCCAGTCGAGTCAGTCGAGCTGTTATAGGTACTTGGAGTAAATATGGGAAATAAGACTCAGAAGTTTCTTATACAAAGGCATATAGAAGCTTCTGTAGTCCTCTGGTCTGGAAGCTCTGTATTGCTTATACAGAGGTTTCTGTATTGGGATTCAGAAGTTGCTTATACAAAAGTGTCCCTGAACTTCTGATGGGTCCTTGAACTTCTAAAGGGTCCCTGAACTTCTGATGGGTCCCTGAACTTCTGAAAGGTCCCTAAACTTCAGAACTTCTGAACGGTTACTGTGCACTAAATGTGTAGTTATTGACCAGTTACAAGGATTTGTGTAACTGACCATTACTCCTAAATTTCAGCCATGATTATAATTTCAGTTACGTTATTATGAGTATAAATAAGAATTTATACTCATGAGTTTGGTACGGTTTTTAGACACGGTTTTTGAACAATCCTACAATACTCTACAGAAAATTGCTTACGTTTTTGTGCCTAAGAACGCAAGTGTTTTGAGTCTTATCCTAGATTGAATTTCACGAACCCGGTCATAGGGTCGAAATATCAATTCGGAATGTGTCTCACACGATTCTCAATATAATCCGGTGATCGACATACCTTTGTTTGCCTACCCGTCCCAACATATATCCTGCTAGTAAGCTTCTTGAAAAAAAAAATAAGAATGCAAAATATAAGCAGGTCATAATCTGCATTAATAAGAACAATCATAATCATCATGAACATAGTTAACCAAAAAATCAGCAACTAACAAATATGATTGCTTTTAACAAGCCAAATGCATATAAGTGATTAAGCTTGACTACTTACCAACATCATTTCCGTTGTAAAGATGAGAGTATCTACGAACCCGAAATTGCAAAACATCACAACTCAATTCTCGAATTACAAAAAGCAGAAAAATGTACAAAAACAAATAACTTTGTTGGAAAAGAACAAAAAATTCACTGCTGTTGTAAGATGAAGTCATAAATTTATCCGTTCACAACTCAGTTAACATATAGTTTACAGAAGTCACAAGCAGCAAAAAGACCTAAAGCATGTGGAGCCACTCAGTTCTTCTGTTATACACAAATATACAAGTCAGAACCAGAAAAAGGTGAATGGCAGCAAATAAGCTCAAGATTAAGCTACTGTGCACTAACCCAATCTGTTATTATTTTACACAATCCGTTCCAGGGTCCAAACCACATGGAGATTCATACCATTTAGGAAGAAACCCTAAATCGAACAAAATCGATGGCTGAGAAAAATCATACCTGATTTGTGCTTCGTAGGAAGAGCGAGATAAAAATAATGGTCAATCGATACAACACCCATACCATAAGGTTGAAGCTTACCTTGAAAGAGAAGTTTGGGGAAGAGAAGCAATCGAGATTTGGGGAAGTAAACCTAAACCTATAAAGAATCGATACATATAAGGGAAAATAAAGAAGCAACAATCGAAAGAAAACTGTTGCGGAACTAAACCAAGAGAATGAAGCGTCACCTAGATCACTGTTCTGAAAAGCAATTTGAAAGATTGAGCAGTATAAGTTATACCATATGCATTATGAAACATTGGGGGAATGAAAAGTTTTTTTTAGAGATTAAGAGATCACACATTATTGGGTTGTACAATTTGCTTAAAAGATTGTTTTAAAGAAAAGATCAAATTTGCTTTAATAAGTAGTATATATATATGTCTCCAATCGGGATCTTATCAAGGATCCCTATCGGGTCCCGCGGTTTCTCCGATCCCCATTGGGAACCCGTTAAGAAAAAATATCACCGTTTTACCCGAATCCGAACCTGAAACCGAACCCGAAACCGAATAGAAAAAATGCAAAAGTTTTCAAAAGTATTTAGATTGGACTTTTAATTATTACTATACTTAGCCCATTTATTAAGTTTTAAAAATTATTTATATTAAATATTATTAATATATATATATATATATATAATATTATTGTTGATCCCAGTGTATCAAGTACAAGCCAGAAAACAGATTAAAGCAATAATAATGTAAATCAATTAAGAACAATAATGAAGAACTTCATAATTCGTATATCTTACTTGTAGATTTGAATACAATGTAAGCACCAAAATATTTATAGCTCTCTCTCTCTAAATATGAAGTACTATCTAAGGAATGATCTAAGCCTCTATATATACTAGAGAGTTTGAGTTGAATAAGGAATGTTAAGAGTTTAAGGTCAACTAAAGTTGCCTTAATTACAAAAGCTTATCCATTCCTTATTTTACACTTTTGGCACAATCTTTCAAGGATTCTACAAAACTAGAAGTTCTAACAATCTCCCCCTTTGTGACATAAAGTGTCTTTATCTTCTCATCTCGAGCATCCCTTCAAAACGTCGAAGAGTTTGGCGATAGATCATTCTCTTGTCAATCAGCTCAATTCCTTTAGGAATATCCTCTCTTTGATCTGTCTTCAACTGTCTTGGCTTCTTCTTTATGTCAGTACTGATTTCAGCAGATAATCTGTTGCGAATACTTGTTAGAGTACCATCTGAGTAAGCAGCAACTTCTGAGAATCTGAGAAATCTTTTCTCACCAGTAGCCTTTAAGTACACCACACCATACGCTAGAGCATGTCGAAAAGTAAGAACATCGAGTTGGTCGAGCCCCAGAATACTTTGATCTGGCTTGTTTAGATAAATTATCTTTTGTTTGCTTTCTATACCTCTTTGTAGATCATGAAGATAGCTGAATCTTAGCTCTTTCTGTACATGCTTAACAATTGCTCGTAAGGCCCTTTGCTCATCAATGTTTCTTTTTGGTTTGTCTCGCAGATCCATGTACATCTCTTCTATATCCGTCACGTCAATGTTTGCAAAATCAGCTTCGGTGCAATAATATTCCTTTCCGTTTTCTCGCAGTACTCGGAAGGATGGAAACTTGACATGTAGCCACTTTTCATGGTTGATTTCTTTGATTCCAACAATCTTGAATCCAGACATAACCTTTTCCGGAGATTGGGCTTTCAGCTTTAATAACCACACGTACTCTTTTGTTTGCTCTGGATTCATATCCATGACTTGGTGAACGTGAGACAAATCTTCTTCGCTTTTCTTTTCCACAAATATCTTGCTCATCGTTTCTTCAAGATAAGGAACTCTGATTTGTTGATTTGCCCATCAGGAGTCTCTTTCAATCAGAATTCTTTCCCACCTGATTTGATGTGGCAGTAAACCTGTAGCATCTGGAGCTCCAGGTTGATACGCAAAATTTGCATGCTGTAAATGTAGGTAATCTTCTTCACCGAGTACCAGAGCATAAGGATCTTTGAACCAGTTATGAACTTGAACTCTTAGATTCTGAACGTTGACCAGTTCCTTCGTGTTTGATTCGGGTTCTTGTGGGCGAGATGCACTTCCAACTTCAAAATCATCCGATGGCTTTTCAACCGTTGGTTGATTTTGTTGTTCGCTGGCAGGAGTGGCTTGTGGACGAGTTGAGGTACCCGTTGTTGATCTTGGAGTTTGTGGAGTTCTTGTGCTAACCAACGGTTGAGCCCTTGTGACTCGGCGACGTGTCTCCCCCTCAAGGCGATTGGGACCGAATTCGGATTGTCCTGATTAGGTCGACGGCGTTTGATATGTTCCGCTGGTTGGCAAGATTGTTGAATTTCCAGACGAAAGGCTTCTATCGATCCAAGGATATCATCTTCTCTCTTCTTCTGTTGTGCTTCCATAGCATCTAACCGTTCATCAATGTGGGCCTGGAACACATCAAATTCATGTCGTGTGACAGTTGGTATTTGGAGATTTCTTCGAAGCAGGCCCGCTAAATCGTCTTCCGGGAGACCTCGTGCTTCTGCCTCCGAAAGTAAATCCGCTAGAAGCATAGACATAAGTTCATCTCTATTAAACTGGGATTTGCTGGGTGACAAATGAGGGTTTGGAGATCGAGGATCAGAGGGTTGTTCGAAATCGGAAGAGATTGATGGTGTAGGGGGTGGTGTCCGACTTGTACTTGGGCGAGAGCTGCTTGGAAGTGATCGGGGATCCGTAGTTAGGCCTTGTTTGAACAGTAATTGCATGTGAGCTTCAATGCTGATCTAAGGAACTTCGAACCTGGCGAAATGCGTCGCCAACTTGTGCTTGCATATTTGGTGTGACAGTGAAGTGTGGCAGAGTTGTAGTACCTGAAGTGGGAAATCCGGGGTCACTTAGAGCACCCGTTGTCACCGTAATTGAAGCAACTGCGGGACCTACGTTCAGCGTTGGCATTGATGTGGTGCTGGTAGGATTTCATCCCAATCCTCGTGAAATGTCGGGAATCGACATCACTATAGGAGTTTCGTCCGTGCCACGAAGGCTATCGGAGTGTGATGACGCTTGTGTCCTAGGAGGATCTAGACTCGATGTGGAGAGAAATGAAGTCGAAGTAGGTGAGATACTACTTCTATTTTCAATAGTTATGCCTCCCGAAAGGAGGGGAACTACAGTAGGAGCTAAACTCACAAGTAGTGCTGAAACAGTAGACTGTTGTGAGTCCACCGAGTGGCTGGGTGGGGCGTGCAATTGCGTTGCTGGTTCCACAACGTCTTGTCCTATGTTGGTACTCAACGAATGAGTATCAACATGACACTCGGTTACCCGACAGATGGTTGATGGTATCTCATTCTCTTGCATATTAAGCTCCCCTTCTCTGACGCTTACTTGTTCTTTTTCGACTATGTCTCCCTCCGCTCTCCTTATGTCTCCTTCATGTGGCTCAGGTTGTTGGATTTGTTCGGGTTCAGATGTTGGATCGGGTTGAGAAGTGAAATATGGACCAAACTCCATGGTGGCATTGTCGGAAGAGGATTCTTGGAGAGGTGGTTGTCGGCCAATACGGGTGATTGCATCATCGGCGGTAGTAATTCGGCGGCGTTGTCGTGGTCGAAGGTCTTCAGAACTGTCATCAAGCTCAGGGTTTGTATCAGTGTCAGAGTCGGATGAGGAGTTTTCACGCATGACTCGGTCACTACTGACTAGGATTTTCCATCGTTGTAGTCTTACCTTTGGGCGAGAGGTTGTTCCAAAGGTGGTTTGGGTTGGAGGTGGAATGGGGATGTCGGGGTTGGAGGAAGGTTGGATTGCTGGATCAGATGCACCCCCCTCGTTATTTCCCCTCTCTTCTATTATTTGCTCATTCCCCTGTTCAGGATCCCCTTGATCCTGAACCTGCTCATTTGCTAATTGACCCTCACCCAACTCATTATGTTCCTCTTGGTTTGGCTCTTGGGCAGGCTCCATCGGAATTTGAGGAGCCATTAAGCCGTGTCTCTCCCTATACGCTATCACACTAGGTGCATTCTGATCCGCTATTGCTAATAGGGCTTCAGGTATAGGCATAATGTTTGGAAAGACTCGGTCATTCAGTTTGATAAAGCGTTAAACGCAGGAAGGGCCAAGAGGCGAACCTTGTCTCCGTGGAATTTGTGGGTTTGACTGCATCATGGAATAAATGAATAGTTGTATGAACCGCTGAAATGGCAGAAACTTCTTATCGCGGCCGTTGCCCTTTTGATTGACATATTCGACCGGATCCGTCCATATAAGTGTTGCGTAGTCGTAGTTGAGAGTATAGATGATACCATGAAATATCCGCAGGGTCGTCGTGCTTGCGCGGTCCATTCCGGTGTGTTTCCCCGTTAGGCAACGATTCACTATTGTGAATAGTGTGAACCATATTGGTGGTAAGAACATGCGCTTGAAGTGGCCGACCGAGGTGAGTGTAGTGGTATATTCGAGGGCTACAATATCTCGATATAGTTTCTCTTCGGCCACTGGGTCGTCATAGTGATCCGATACTGGTAGTCGTAGCATGGTTCATAGTCGGGAGAGTGTCAGACGAGATGTGTAATCATCAATTCGTGCCGTGAAGTGGTGATTGCTTTCCACCGGATGGTATGTTAGAGTGTACCAGAATTGTTGTATGTAAAAGGCCGGTACGCGATGTTCCAAGCTGAAGACATAGCGGAGTGGATGTCTCTTTAGTATTTCCATGATGACTTGGTGTTCCACCGTCATGCTCATGTCTAGGCGATGGTTGTTGCGCTCTAAGTCTTTCTTCTCCGCGGGTGGCATGAGAAAATCGTCGCGATTGGGAAGACGGATGCTCGGTTAGGATGATCTTTCGGATGGCAGAGGATATTCGTCATCAGACTAGTTCGGGTCTTGAATGGCAGCCATGAGAACTTAAATAAGAGTTAGAGAACCATTGAAATAGGTTAGAAAAAAATCTAAGTGAGGATGTCGGGTCATTCTGCTGTAATGAGACCCGATAAACTCGAGAACCATACGGATATCGAGTGAAGAGGATCGACAACCTTGTGTGTGCACAAGATGGTTTATCGATTGAAGTGAAGACGACATAACAGGATGTCGGGTCTAGTTGGTTATCGGGTGTATAGTAGTCGACAAACAAATTTTGTCGGGTGTGGATAAGTCGATAAAAATTTATGTCGAGTATTATAGACTCGATAAAAAGTTCTAACCATGAGCAGAGGAGCTATCGACATAAAATTATGTCGGGTCCTATTTGAGCCGAGAAACTTATAAGGAATGTATGTCGAGTTTCTATGAGTCGACAAAAGGAATAGGGTGTTTGTCTGGTTTTGCAAAAGCCGATGTAAACTTAAGGCAGTTATGTCGGATCTTGGTGACGCGACATAAATCATTGGTTTTCTGTGACAGTTGTCGGCTGTATGGGACCCGACATAAACCCTTAGGCTTATGAAGAACAAAGGTTGAGTGTTTGTCGATACTGTATGACCCGATAAACATTCAAGTTTTTCGAGAAAAACCCTAAGTGACAGTTAGGCTAACCTAAACCCTATTAAGGCCACAAATCAACAGTTTCTGCCTCGATTAAGTAAGGATGAAAATCGATGAACACTTTCGAACAAGTATTACAAGTATATAAGCACAGGAGCAACCATAACCATGAAAATCGGAAAACCCAAAGGTTTTAACCCATTTGGTAACCGAACAGTTTTTGATAAAATAGAAGCACATGCAAGAATTTAAACAGAAAAGTGCAAGAATTAAAGTTGTTCTAAGAGAGAATACGAACCTGGTGGTGTGATTAGATTTCGAAAACTCGAGGATTTTGGAAAATGATGTGGAAGGTTGTGTTCTTGAGAGGTTTAGAGGGAAAGAAGATGAAGATTGAAATTTTGAAGATATAAACAGTGAAGGTGGGGACCATGTGTTTAAATAGTGGGCCCAAGGACACGTGGCGTGCAATGGTGTGTGCCGAAAAAAAAATGATGGTCAACTTGTCGAGTCATAAGCACTCGACAACCAATTATGTCGGGTGAGTGATATGCGACAAAAAGCTGGTTATCGGGTCCTATGCATGCGACAATAACCTTTGTCGATTGTGATCATGCAACAAGTATATGTTATCGGGTCTTAGAGACGTGACAAAGACTGGTTGTCGGGTCCTATAGACGCGATAAAATAGTTTTGAGCGAAAAAACACGTTGCTCCCCCTTAAATGATGCCTAAGAACAGAAACCTTAGCACCCCCTATGAAGATGCGAGTTAAGGAAGACTTGCCTTACCGCTCCCCCTCGGAATCAGAATTGGTGACGAAACAGCTTGGAATTTTGTTAGTCGCTCAATAAAAGACAAGAACGAAGTAAAGCAAAAGAAAATACCATGCACGAAGAGAAGTCAGATTATTAAACTTTACAAAATGAGAAGTCAGATAAAGTGAACATGCATCCGTAGGGATGTATGTACATTATGATCGGACTGGACATTTTGTACATGTTAATAGACGAGTTTTGGATTTTAAGTGTGTAAATTGAGCAAGCCTAACTTGGACACTAAGAATTGGAAGCGTATTTCATTCAATGCCTTTGGGAACAAGTCATCGAGCTGTAGTTCTGTATTGACAAAGTAAAGTTCGATCGTACCTCGTTCGACGTGGTCTTTAATGAAGTGGTACCGTATATCTATGTGCTTCGTCTTTGTGTGTTGAACCGGATTGCTCGATATGGAAATTGCACTTTTTGAGTCGCAATAGATCGGAATCTTATTGAACCAGAATCCATAGTCTTTGAGTTAAGTGCGCATCCATATGACTTGAGAACAGCAACTTGCGGCAGCGATGTATTCGGCTTCCGCAGTCGAAGTAGACACACAAGTTTGTTTCTTCGAAGACCAGCTCACCAGTTTATCTCCCAAAAACTGAATATGGCCCGTTGTGCTTTTTCGATCCAGCATGCAACCGGCATGATTAGCATCTGAAAATGCGATTAACTTGAAGCTCGTATCCTTAGGATACCAGAGGCCAAGATCAGTAGTACCTTTTAAATAACGAAAAACGCGTTTAATTGCACTAAGGTGGGATTCTTTGGTAGACGCTTGATATCTTGCACAGAGACATGTAGCAAACATTATATCCGGTCGACTAGCCGTTAAGTACATTAATGAACCAACCATTCCCCGATAAGTCTTTGGATCTACCGCTTTACCCAAAGGATCGGTATGTAGTTTTGATCTCGGAGACATGGGAGTCCCAATCGGAGTACATGTCATCATGTTATATTTATGTAACATATCGGAGATGTATTTGATTGCTTAATGAATATTCCCGTTGAAAATTGTTTTACTTGTAGGCCAAGGAAAAAATTCATTACTCCCATCATGCTCATGTTGAACTTTGTCGTCATGAGTTCGGAAAAATGTTTGCATTGTTGAGGATTAGTCGATCCGAAAATAATATCATCTACATAAATCTGAATAAGCATAATATCTTTACCTTCCTTTTTGATGAACAAAATTGGATCGATCTTACCTTTTGAGTACCCATTTTTCACCAAGTATTTCGACAGACTATCATACCATGCACGAAGAGCTTGCTTGAGTCCGTAAAGTGCTTTGTCGAGGATATAGACGTGATTGGCTTTGAAGCATCGACAAAACCGTCCGACTGTGAGACATATACTTCTTCTTGGAGAACACCATTCAAAAAGGCGGTCTTGACATCCATTTGAAAAACTACGAAGTTTTTATGGGTGGCATATGCCAAGAAGATTCGAATGGCTTCTATACGTGCAACCGGGGCAAAGGTTTCGTCAAAGTTAATACCTTCTTGTTGTCGATAGCCTTTGGCAACAAGTCGTGCTTTATTGCGTATGACTATTCCGTCTTCATCTTGCTTATTCTTGAAGATCCACTTGGTTCCAATAATTGTCTTGTGCTGAGGTCGGGGAACGAGGCGCCATACTTTCAGGCTTTCAAACTGATTGAGCTCTTCTTGCATGGCGACAATCCAATCAGGATCAGACATAGCTTCTTGAATGGTTTTTGGTTCAATTTTGCTTAAGAATGATGCGAATAAACATTCATTGGCCGAGGCAGACCGTGTTGTGACCAGATTGGAAGGGTTACCAATGATTTGGTTGGGTGGGTGAGATCGAATCCATTTGGTTGTATGAGGATATGGTTGAGCAGTCATGGTTCCGGAATTTTCATCCACGTATCGACCAAGGGGAAGATCTTGCACAGATTCTAAGGCTGGTAAAACGTCGGTGGAAAGTTCCCTTGACGTGGTAGGTGGTTGAGTCGTGGAGGATGATGGTTCCGGATTTGATGTAATGTGAGGGGTTGTTTCGGTTAAACGTGTTTGGAGAGGTTGAGCGACTTCACTCGGAGTGGGTAGGCTTGTTTGAGAGATGGGGGAATTGACAGTAGGGTTGGTCGAATTTAGAGTTGCAGCAGTTGAGACAATGTTCTCGAGATTAGGATTTGAAGAGCTAGTGGGTGTTTCGGCAACTTCCAACGTTGGGGGGGGGGGGGGTTCAGTTGTTGTCTCGGAATTAGTTCCGAGGTATTCGGTGTACATGTGTTGGAATATATTATCCAAATCAGATGTTGAATTTTGATTTGGAGTAGTCGGGTTTTGAGCAGGTTCCGAACTAAGGTGTTCGGAAGCTAACACGCCAGTGATAAACGGTTCGGTACTATGAGGTTCGAAAATCATTTATGCTTTTGTGTCGAAGTGGACATCTGCACTCTCGGTGACGCACCTTGCATTCTTCATGTAGACTCTAAAGGCAGAGGTATTTGGCGAGTAACCCAGAAAATAGGCTTCATCAGATTTGGGTTTCAATTTCCCAAGATTGTTGTTATCATTCATAACAAAACATCATCCGCCAAATGTATGAAGATGATGGAGGGAAGGAATTCGTTTGTTGATTAGCTCATACGGTGTCTTGTTGAACCTTTTGTTGATAATCGACCGGTTTTGAGTGTAGCATGCGGTATGAATGGCTTCGGCCCAGAGATGATGTGGAAGTTTGGAATAAGCGAGCATTGTACGAGCAACTTCGACTAGCGTACGGTTCCGGCGTTCCACGACACCATTCTGTTGGGGAGTTCTTGGTGCGGAAAACGTATGAGTGATGCCCACAGAAGTGAAATAGGTGTCAAGCATGCGGTTTTTGAACTCGGTGCCATTATCTGTACGAATCGTTTGGACAGAAAGCTCTAGTCTAACTTGAATGTTCTTCAAAAATGCAATAATTGTGTCTGGAGCTTCGTCCTTCGATCGAAGAAATTTTACCCACGTGTACCTAGAATAATCATCCACCATCACGAGAATATATTTCTTTCCGTGGATGCTTTGAGTTCTCATGGGACCACATAAGTCCATGTGTATCAGTTGAAGAGGACGTGTCGTGTTCTAATTTTGGTTTGTGAGACACCTTCTTCATTTTGCCCATTTCACAACCACCACATAAGTGTGACTTCTCGAATTTCATCTTTGGTAGACCGGAGACTAACCCTCCACTTGCGAGTTTACGAAGATTTTTGAAGTTTAAGTGGGATAGTTTGTGATGCCATAGCCAGTTTTTCTCTTTGTCTACCTTTGAGAGAAGACAAATGTCAGTGGGTGGTTTCACCGTTGACAGATCAATGGTGTAAAGGTTAGACTTGCGGATTCCGGTAATCAGCTCTTGACCTTCATATGTTCGAGCACAACATCTTTCGATACGGAAATTTACTTCAAGTTCCTTGTCACATAATTGACCGATACTTAGTAAATTGTGACCAAGTCCTTTGACATAAGAGACTCTTGAGATTGTAACATTATCATTGATAATATCACCATATCCTTTGATGGGTGAGAAATGATTGTTCCCAAATCGTACCGAGCCGCCTCATTTTTCAACATAATTGGCAAGAAGCTCCTTCTTTCCGGTCATGTGCTTGGAGCATCCAGAATCTAAGTACCACACATGACCAGTCTGCAAAATTAAGAAGATTTAGGTACCCATCTGTAAATGGGTCCTTCGGGGTTAGTTGGCTTGGCAACCTTTGGCACCCAAGTGAATTGGGGTTTCGGTGCCGAAGTCAAGGGCCTCTTGGGAACCCACTTATAAACAGGTTTATAATGAAATGAATTGTTATAACCATAATGAAATGAATTGTAAGAATTATGCACATCATGAAAACGATTATTACCATAAGCATTCAGACGCACAAATTCATTCACACCACAATTTGAGCAACATATTTTATTTCTAGAAAAATGAATCAAATGTTTATACGAATGAATAATAGATGGAAAATGAAATTTGCGACTATTCCTAGCAACATCGGGAAAACTATGTTTATTGTGGGAAGATGACTTTGATGTGCCTTTGCCTCTTTCGACCCAGATTTGCTTTGTCTTTAAAGAGCGTAGAGCTGAAACATTAACAGGAGTTTTATGAGCAGGTAAAATTTGAGAAATAATTTGTGTAGGTGTCTTTGTTTGAGATGATTCGGGTTTTGAAAAACTTGTGGAACATTCATCCTCAACAGTTGGACTAGACACAGATTCAATCGGCTTCTTACCTTTATCAATAAACTCCTCGTGACTTGGAAGTGTGGGATTGAAATCAAAAACATCAACAGATACATTTTCATTATCCGAGAAGTTATGTTCAGAAGAAGTTGTGCTATCAAGTTCATCCAACTCTTTATCTATTTGTTCGCGAGGGAGGGAAGATATATGTTTAGGAGGACAATAATCAGGATCAAGTTTGTGGTAGGATTCCCAATCATCCAAGTATGAGCTAACAAATGCTTTACATGAAGAGATGTTTGACGCAGTTTCAATTTCGGGATTTGATTGAAAAGTTTTGTTTTCTAATAGTTGGATTTTTGTGATTAAGGCATCTTTTCCTTTTCCGAGGAAGAACGTTCAGTTTCCAACACCTTTTCTAATTGAACTATTTTCTTTTCTAAAAATAAGGTGGGAATATAAGGTTTATATTCCGGAGGGTTGATTTGAAGTTCTTCATCGGAATAGGAAGGAAAATAAGTAGGTGGAAGAGTTCCACTTGAGGATGCCTTTTCTACTTCTTTTGCTTAGCAAAAAGGAATTTGATGAAACTTGTGGTTTTTCCGATTCCAATCTTCCCGTCTCTCCACTTTGGGATTAGACTTCATAAATTGAATTTTAAATTCTGGACCAAGGTTTAGATATTCAAATTTATAGAGAGTTGGGGTGTTGTATAAGGCCTTTGCCAATCTTTGGGATTGTCAAATCCTAGACCTGACTTTGAACATAACTCCTTCGGAGCATTTAAATGTATTGTTTGTTCAGTTTGTCCTAATTTATACAATTTGACTTCCAAGGTTTTGAGTTTGTTGAGAATGTCTTCTTTTTGATTTGTGACTAACTTAAGTTTAGAAAACAAAGCTTCGACCTCATTTTCGAACTTGTTAAATTGTTTTGTGAGGTTGGAGTTTTGTTGTTTAAGTTGAGTATTTTCGTTTGTTAAAACAATCATTTTTGGTTTGTATGTTGAGCACATCACTCTTATAGTTGGCAATCTCGGACGTGGCTAGAATGAGTTGGTTATGATTATTTTCTAGACGTGCCTCTAATTTAGAAACTGAGAGTTTCTCGGTTTTCAATTTAGATTTAAGATCTTTCAATTGAGAGTTTAACAAATTCATTTGAGAAATAAAGTGCTCATAGTCAGAATGACTTACCTCGGGTGAGTAGTCGGAAGCGTTGGTTGATGAGTCGTCATCATTAGGATTAGAGTAAGCCATTAAGCTGAAATGAGCTTGAATTTCTTCGTCCGTTTCATCGTCGTCGTGATGTAGAAAGTAATCGTCTTCCGCCGTTAGCACTTTACCGGCTTCCTCTTGCTTGGCAAGCATGAGTTTGTACGTGAAATAGTTGGCATCTTTGACCACGGGTTTCTTGCATTCACGAGCGTAATGACCCGTTTTTCCACAGTTATAACACAAACTCTTTTCGCCTTTAAACTTGTCTTCATGTTTAGCCGGGGGGCGGGTATCTTCTTTCTTTTGTTTTGGCTCGAAAATGGTTTTTCGTTTGAAGTTTTTGGGTCCCGAAGCATAGCATAATTGATTGTTATTCGGACGACGAGAGAACTTACGTTGAAAGGATTATGTGAGAAAAGCCAGTTGTTTTTGAAATTGGGCTATCTCGGGATCGTCATATTCTTCCTCTTCTAGATCTGATACGTTCTCTTGAGGTATGCTTCGAGTCGTAAACTTTTCTTCTTTGGCTACTAGGGCGATCGGTTCGGGAGTCTTTTTGGCTTTGCAATTTTCTTCCATAAGTTCGAGAACTTCCGCTTCATCTTGTTGTAGAGTCTCATAGACCTCGTGAAGATCGAGTTCAGCAAGAAATTTGTTGTGTTTGATTTGATTGGCAAATCGGCGCCATTCCGGTTGAAGATTACTAACAAACTTCACGTTGTTTTCGATATTTGACTTGCGTGTCTCATTTTTTCTTAGTTCGTTGATTAGGTAAACGAAACGAGTGTATGTGTCAGTGAAACTTTCATCTTCCTTCGCTTTGAACTCCTCGTATTGAGTAATACAATTTGTAATCTTCATTTGTGTACCGATTTTTGTACCGAGCATATACTTCTCGATTTGCTCACACATGCCTTTTGCCGTTCTTTTGTGACTATCTATACTCATGTATATATCATTCGGAATACTGAGTAATAGAAATGAATGAGCAAGTTGATCTCCTTTTGCTCTTGTCGTTTCCGCATCGGTGTATTTACTCTTGGGCTTGATTTCTCATCTAGCCTCAATAGGAGGATCATTGTTAGGCATAGCAGGAGTGTCATGATATAGGACAGGCGGAGGGCCTTCCTTTATGGAGCGCATGATATCCTCGGCAAAATCGTTTCTCTCAACAAAATCCAGAAAACGATCTTTCCATTGGGGATATTCCCTTCGGAAGAGAATTGGAGGTCTTGTGTCGGTACCGATGGCCATAGCTTCCCATGAAGTCATTGTACTTGATTTTATTCAGATCTCGATCAGAAAGTTTTGAAAAAATTCTGAGATTTCGCGAATTGAAGATTTTATCTCGGGTAACTGTGCTTAGTGTTTTATCGGGTGATTGAGATGCGATAACAATGAATATAGGGTAACTGAGTTTATCGGGTAAAGGGGATCGATTAAAAGGAAATATCGGGTAAGATAGATAAGGTGAAAAGATATATCGGGTCACCTAAAGTCGACAAAAACTCAAGATTGGTTGTTTATCGGGTTACCTAGACGCGATAAAAGCTGTAGGTTAAAGCCGAGAAAAATATTTATTAGCAGATGCGATAAAACAAGAAAGAAAAATCTGTTTTGTTCTTTTAATCGATGAACCTGAAAGCTAAGACACGAAGGTTTCTTGACCAAAAGATCTAGCGTATCAGAGTTATCTAGTCTTTTTAAGGAAAAAAACAGCTAAGTTCTCGTGTTCCAGATTTTCTCAATTAAGGTTACTGCAAACTTCTTAAGGCTTAAGATGTTTACTAAATAAGCGAAAGTGGTTTGCAGATTAACAGTGTAAACAGATTTGTAAAAAATTTGAAGATTTATCGGCTGCTATTAATGCGATGAAAACTAAAGTTTTGAATGAATGTCGGCTGGCTTATGGCGATAAAACAGCAAAAAGAAAAGGAAAAAAAACGTGACTCGAGAAAAATAAAAATTAACCTATTTATCGATTAATACTACTGGGTTTGAGACTCGATTAAACTTAAAGAAAGAAATTGATAAGAACAGATATCGAGTCTAAGCAGGGTAGGTATAGTGCGATAAAAGATAAACAGAAAGGGTGTTTGGGGTTATGTCGGGTAAGCCTATGCGATAAAACACCAAAACAACAGTTGCGAAAATTTTACCTTTTGTTTCGCGAATTCGATCAGAATCATTCCAAATCTTAGATCGTTTGGCTCTGATACCACTTGTTGATCCCAGTGTATCAAGTACAAGACAGAAAACAGATTAAAGCAATAATAATGTAAATCAATTAAGAACAATAATGAAGAACTTCATAATTCATATATCTTACTTGTAGATTTGAATACAATGTAAGCACCAAAATATTTATAGCTCTCTCTCTCTCTCTAAATATGAAGTACTATCTAATGAATGATCTAAGCCTCTATATATACTAGAGAGTTTGAGTTGAATAAGGAATGTTTAAAGTTGTCTTAATTACAAAAGCTTATCCATTCCTTATTTTACACTTTTGGCACAATCTTTCAAGGATTCTACAAAACTAGAAGTCCTAACAATTATATATATACACGACGTCCCTGTTTGACGTCACTAGTGAATTGACGACTTCAGTTGTCGTCCGTGGTTTTTACTCTCGACGGGGTTTTCCGCTTCATCAAAATCGTCTGTCTTATTTACATTTTCCACGTTATTTTTCTTATTTATTCGCAGATTCAATCTATAGTTGATAAAGTCCGCACCCCTACCTTAAATTGTTTTTATGCAACTTCGGCATAGAAAGTTGTGCTAAAATAATCAATGGTGCAATTTTTGGCATTAACATCCCACCCAACTTCGATCTTTGTCCCTATCATATGTCGTGTGAAATGTGAAACAATGAATCGTTGAGCCATGCCTGAAACTTTGAGTTTTTGTCTTGTTTTATTTTATGTTACACCAAATACAGGATACTTTTCTCCTATCCTATTAAGTCTCGTGTACCAAACACAATTTTTTTTTTAAAAATGGTGGGAGTTTCGAAAGGAATATGAATTTTTGTAATTTGGTTCGTGTCAAAATCTTTGACTATCTTAATATTTAAAATGTTTTATTTCTACACTATACTATAAAACATATTTAATTCTAAAAAACTGTAAATTTTTTAGGCATCCAAGCATCAAACATAAATCAATTATATATAAAGAATCCTTTAATTACAAAAATAACGATATTTTGTTCTTTTTAAAATGGAAGCAAGAAAGTATTTTTGAAAATTTATGATATCTAGCGTTTCCAACCGGGCGTTGCGCGCGGTGATCAAATATCATGTTAATTTTTTTTGTAAAAAAGGTAAATGATTATTTTTTATATTCATGAAATGTGATATACCTAAAAACTGTTATTCTCAATTTAACTTCCAAGCCTATGTTGGCACTACATGTATACTAAATTTTTAGTTTAGATGGAGTATAAATAGATTTGTAGAAAGGTTTAATGAAATGAATAGTGTATTTGAATGAATATAAGTTGAAAAAGAAACTTCAATTCCTTGTTTCTTATTTGGTATTAGAGTTCGAATATAAAAACTGTTGGACAAGTAATGCTAGTATTTTTTATTTTGTGAGTATCAATTGAATAATGAAAAGATTTTATAAAAGCATTGACAAAGAGATACTTTAGCCCATTGGACCAAGTGGCAATTGACAGAAGTTATCATCTAAGAAAGTTCTTTAAGCCACTAAATTAACAACCAAAGCAATGTCAACAACTATGCCTACCAGAAGATCTGCAGCATACAACTCAAATTCCGACCAAAAATCTTTTCCTCTTTTTTGGACTTTAGCAAATGTCGCACAAAGAGAATCAATGACTATCTGCATCATGTAAAAAGGCACTTAAAAGTTCTAAAACTAATTTAATTCAATATTCAGTACCAGAAATCTTACCCGGTAAGAGCAAAGACAATGACCGAGAGTATTACCCAGTAAGTGTGGGCGGCGGCTCTTACCATGGTTAGCGTTTACCGGGTAAATTGTTGCATTTGAAATTAATTTTAGTAGAGTAAAATTTTAACCGGTAAATAAGTGATAGTGTTGAATTTTGCTGGTAAACCCTTACCCGGATAAGTATTAGTAAACGACTCGTAAGTAATTCTTTCTACTAAAAATTAAGATAAGATGTAAGACAATTATAAACTAAGATACATATTTTCCAGATATTCCAATTAGTTAATAAAAATTACCTTCATTGTTGCTTGAAGTGTAATCCCTAACTCATCTCCCACCAAGCATTCAACAATCCACAATTGACGATCATCATGTTGGTGCTTATGGAACCAACTCTGAACTTGCAACTTTTTTACCGACATATTTGGCCACAGGTTCCATACTATGAACCTTTATGAAAAGCGAAATCATGCTTAATCATAAGTGACTTTGTTTCGACCATTTCTCCTAATTTCTACATATATAAACATCATGCAAAGCTATCATGATTCCTAATTTCCTATAGATGACTTTATTTCAACCATTTCTCACAATTTATACAAAACATATCAACTAAAAATTTAAGGGAAACTGCGACATACACCTCATTTCACAACCCGGTTCCGCTTCGCAAAAAATAAGAAGTCCAAATAAGAATCTTGATCAATGTAAAAAGATCTAAGTTTCAAATACTACTAAGAACATATATTCCACTTTGTATATTTGAAAATTTGGCTTCAAAAAAACTACAAATTAATAATTATAGATTTTCTATATGAAAGTACATTTGACGAAGAACAGAAGAAATACCTACAATCTTTATGGCACTTCAAATCTTGCAGACAAAGAAATGGCCACCATTGGTGTATACTCTACTCCGTTGACACAAACTCCTATAAACAATGTTGCCATTTGGGATGACCATCAACATTAAAATCACAAAATCACATCAGAAACGGACTTGCAACAACAAATAATTGACAACAACTCTAAGAAAAATAAGCATCAATCGTATGAGATCCAAAACCAGAACACTGGCAAAGTAACTTACAATGGACATGAAATATATGATATCGCCGTCTTATATAACAGAAATATTCCGAGTCATCATGACATGCTCGACTATATACATGTTCATAAATCAAAATAAAAAAGAGAGTGGTCAAGATTCATGACATAACCTAAAATCCAAACAGATTGAAGTAAAAAATAACAATCGAGAGTAAAAAAAGAAATAAGAATTCTCATCTTAGAAGCCGCCATGTCAACACTATTGGATTTTACTTTAATATATATATATACACATATATATATATATAGATTATATGAAATGTGGGTACATCATCAAGCATTACATATCCATACCTGTGAACATCATCAAGCATTACATATCCATACCTGTGACAGAAAAATAGAATTGAGAAACCATAAGGATGTTGAATAACCGATAAGAAGTTTTGACTGTTATAATCTCCCTAATGATGGGGATAGACTGATCATCTGGAGCATCCTTCAAACACTTCTCCAAAACATTACTTGCATACTTGTTTATTGCAAAAGTAACAAAATTCCCAGGAAGCCTCTGCAATATATCAGCAGTAACACCTGGTACCTGCATTCCCAATATGTGTTGGACAACATAGTTCCTGAAAATTGGTAGTTAAAAAAGATGAGTACCGTGTAATCTTAACAAATTAAGCTATGATAGTCACTAATTATTAAAAGAAGAGGGAGAAACCCATAAGGGTGTTCAGCATCCACTTTTATCAGTAGCTATGTCTAGACAGTTATCAGCTACCACATTCAGAATTGGCTGCAACAATATATTTATTTGTTTCGGATCAATCAAATATCAAATTACCAAGAAAACCATAGAAGTTAATGATAATCAAAATGGATTTTAATTTACCTTCAAAAAAGGTTGCAAGAATCAAAGAATTATAAGCAACACATACTATAGAATAACAATACTTGAAACAATAAAACTTGCACTTCATTGAGAAAAATGAAGAGTTGATACAAACCCTAAAATGAATAAGGAGAGATATGATATACCTGGACTTCTTCAACATGGAAGGATTTCAAGCAATGTTGAATGACATTTTTTTTGATCCATAAACCACCATTTTGTGAAACCACAAACACCAAACAACTGGTCACCGTACATACAACGAAACAACGAAAACACCAACAAAGACGTCAGACACAAAAAAAATTACGAAGCCCTTCATTAAGACACTGCAGTCCATTAAGCCACAACAGCTCATTAAGCCATTGCAGTTCAATAAGCCACAGCAGATCACAGCTCCTTCTACACCACTGCAGTCCATCAAGGGACACCAGTCCGTTGTACCTACAACTTAACAGAGAGAACACATCAGGTCCATTAAGCCACTGCAGTCCATTAAGTCAAAATAGTTCATTAAGCCACTGCAGTTCAAATAAGCCACAACAAATCACTGATCCATTTTTACCACTGTAGTCCATTAAGCCACAACAGTCCATTGTACCTACAACTTAACAGAGAGAACACATTAAGTTCATTAACCATTAAGCCACAACAGTTCATTAAGTGACATGATGGCCATTTGTGTTTTTGGTCAATACACTAAAGTTACCTAAAAGTTATATACTTCCTCTGTCCCATGGGAATTGCGATGTTTAACTTGTTATTATCGTGTCGCAATTTACATGGGGATGGTGGATCTGGAAGACGAAAAAGAAAGCCACCTTCGGACCAATTAGGTGAACAAACACACCACTTAAAGAAAATCCGAGTAGAGCTCCAATGGAAGAACTCAAGGCACATAAGCTTTGCATATCTGGAGCTAAAGAAGGATGAATACCGCCGTGCTGAGCCACACAGGCGTCATCTGTCTCATCGGCAATCGCAACGCCACCACTTCCGACTGTTAAACACCCCAGTGCTAGTATAATATGCAGTTTGTCGTGGAACGACAAGAAAAACATCGATAAAATTCCAAGAATACCTGAAGAAATGGCAAAAACATTTGAGCAATAAATCAATCATTCATACAGCAAGACTTCTATGACATATAATACTTTAAAAAGACATTTTTTTGAAGTTAATTCTAGCATGGAAGTGTACCAAAAAAGAAGACCTTTTGCTTTATCTAATTGAGGTAATCTTGATCTAATATTGCAGAATTAATCAATGGGCAAGCATTAAAGTAACTAAAGAATCTCTTTTGTTAATGTCAGAGGAATCATTACTGCAAGGCATAAAGGGAGGTCATAAGTGTCTATACTGTAAAATAGATTTTCGACGGAATGAAAAAGACATATATGGTAGAATCGTAACCATAAATACGACCCAAATATCCTACCAATAGAGATAAGCAATAGATTCAAGTATTCTATTACCCAATTATGGCTCAACTGGCTAAAGACTAACATATAATTCAACATATTTTACCAAAATTTAAAGCATCACAATATCATAAATTGTAACAACATATTTTACCAACATAAATTTGCCAAGTACGTCAACACTAAAGCTCCTTATGCACCACCATAGTCCATTAAGCCACAACAGTCCGTTGTACCTACAACTTAAAATAGAGATCACATTAGGTGCATTAAGCCACTGCAGTCCAATAAGCCACAGCAGATCTCTGATCTACCAATTAGAAAGATGTCTCAATGTATTGTCTATCTTAGTTGATGAATTTTTAAAATTTATATCTTGCAGGAAACATACATGGTTAGCGTGGTTCATTATACTGATGACATTACAGAAGTCCTTAATAATCAATACCAAGGATCTGGAAAACCCCTGTTGTTAGGGTTGAATACCGATAGCAAAAACTTCTATAAACCTGCAGAATTTGAGGTACCTTGTTATTAGATTTCTATCTTTTTAATACCCCAACTAAATATTTGCTATAGATTAACTCTATGCCTTTTTTTCCTCCTTCTGTTGCTGTTTATCCTTTACTGTTTGGCTGAAGATCCTGGTTACTTAGATCCCAGTATCGTTGATAATTGGTAGTATGGTGTTTATCAGGGGCGGACCCAGGATTTTTTTATAATATAGAAAAAAATAATCACAAAAGCACGGTTTTTATCGATAGTGTCTTCATGTTTTTACTAACGTTTAATATCGTTCGATGTTCGATGTGTTTTTAGCCTAATTCCACCGTTTCAAGGGATTTTTAAACTTTTTTGTTTGATTTTAAGGGTTTTTTAAGTTTTTTTAAATCTATTTAGATGAACTTTTTCGGTGTTTTTAGTTGATTTTCAAGAGTTTTTGGTTGATTTTCAAGATTTCCCCCCTTTTTGGGTTGATTTCAAGAGTTTTTTTTGGTTGATTACGAGGTACCGTTGCACCTTCTTGAACCAACTTCTAAAACGATACGGTTAAACCTTTTATAATATGGTTGCACGTGCCACCGTGTGCTCTATAGTAGGTCCGTCCATGGTGTTTATGCAATAAGTATATCTGCTGTTCTTAGATGTGGTATAATGTGTGGTTGAGTTTCTAATAACTTGTGTTTGGGTTGCTTAAGGCTATATCAACCAACATATGTTTTTTTTATTGAATTCTTTAATTAAGTAAGCATTTGCTTGATCTATTCTTATTCTCGCCTCTGAACATAATAATGTCGATATGCATATTGGACACATAAAGTCCATTAAGCCACGGGATAAAAGATGAACTCAAAGAGAAAAAGAAAGAAAAACGAACCTGATGATGATAAGTTAAAACTCCATAAAAATCAAGACTTATGAGCTGCGACCAATTAAAATCTAAAGAACCCATGTCAAAGATAAAGGAAAATGTAAACCGAAACATAAAAACCATCAAATCGGAAGACGATCAAGATGCATACTAGAAAAAGGGGGAATTTTGTTTTTTTACAAGTCTTTTGCACAACCGGAAACACAAAGGATTGACACTAACGCCTCTGTTCCAACTTTAAACAAAAACGATGGATCATCAAGCATTCTGTTTCGAAGCATTGCATAATACTTCATCAAACGTACTATCAATCAAGTATCCACATAGAAAAGCAAAATTAAAATAAACCCTAAAACACAAAATTCAAGACATGTTGTTTAAGCTGTACGTATAAACCCTAAAAGACATGTCGTTGAAGTTGTATGTATAAACCCTAAAACACATGTTGTTGAAGCTGTATGAAAAAAGAAAGAAACCATGATGAATTACCTTTGGCTAACGTATGATTTGTTGAATATCGGAGAAGATGTCAGGCAATCTTCAAAGTCAGAATCGAGAAGGAGATATTTCATGGTTTCCGAAGTCAGTATCGCTCAACACTCGATCTTGAAGGAACGAATTGCGTGAAACAATCAAGATTGAAACCTCAAAAACGAAAGAAAATTTGTTGATCGAGAGATGGAAGTGTAACAGTAGATGAAAGATGTGTAACAGTCGTTCAGCGTGATCAGGAAAACAAAAAGAAACCTAAAAACCAATTCTGAAGGCAGGAGAGGAGATGACACGTGGACTATGAAAGGTTCCTGCTTTAGATGACACGTGGACTGTGAAATGTTCCTGCTTTCCACCGTTCACAGATCGATCCTCACCATCATCTCCTTCAGCGCCATCGGGAACAACCCAAACAGGTATAATCGACGCATCTTCATAAAAATCACAACATCTTCATCTTCATAAAAATTAGTCTTGTCTTCATTAGCTTCATCTTCATAAAAATCACAACATCTTCATCTTCATAAAAATCAGTCATTCATCTTCATCAGCTTAAAATCACAACATCTTCATCTTCAACAGCTCCATCGATGCTCTGTTTTTTATTTATTTATAAAATTCACCAATTTGATTCTTGTGGGTTTTTTATTTATAGAATCGAATTTTCTTTTCCGGTTGAGGTTTTGTTTGATTGACAAATATCTGTTGTCCTGTTGAGGTTTTGTTTGTTTGATTCACCACTGGCTTCTGTTTGATTGATATATCTGTGATTCACCACTAGGTTGCTAGTGATACATCTAAAAAAATATGTGTAGAAATATATGTGTGAACATACTCATCCATTGATGCATATACGGATATATGTCTACATATAAAGAAAACTATATGAATCATTTTTGTCCCTAACTGGGAAAGGGTGAATTGGGATTAGAACTCAGCCTCTAATGGCATGGATTGATATGATTTTATGAATAATGATGTGAATAACAGGAGGCAGAATTGTTGGTGAATGTTAAAGATCATGTTTTAGTTCCTGAACACCAAGTGCTTACAGCTGAAGAAAATAAGACTTTGCTGGCCAGATACACTGTCAAGGAAACACAAGTATGCCTTTCTCATGTAATAAAAATATTTAATACAACTATTAATCCAATATCTAAAACATCCCTCGGGGGCTGTTTGGTTCAGTCCGTGGAATAAAAATGACTGGGATTGAAAAATGAAAATGGGAATAACTTTTTATCCCCCTCCCGATTTTTTAATCTGGAATACAAATTTAGGCCGATGAGGGAATAAATTTATTATGTTATATAAAATTAAACATTTTTTTTTTCAATTCTTATTGATTACTTCTTAAAGCGAAGGGAGACCAACGAAGTTAAGGGGGTGTTTGGGATTGCTTATAAAAACAACTTATTAACTTATTTCGGTACGACACCGGTGATGAACACTTTTGAGTGTTTGACAAAACAACTTATACCGGTGCCAAACCGGTGATAAGGAGTTTTTTAAGAAACAAGGAACTCCTGACTTGTTAGAAGTTAATAAGCACTTGAGTAAAAACAATAATTTGTTTTAAATAAGCAATCCCAGACACCCCTAAATATATTATCATTTTATTGAAAATATCTTATTTTATAGCCACCCCTGAAAAGCTAAAACCCTAACGGCCTCCTGCAGTTGAACGAAAAGAACATAAACCCTAGTTAGTTCTTCGATTACATATTGGAGAAACTGCAAGCAATTGATTGATTGTATGTGCGAGGAGAAAGTATGTTGCGAAGGAATGTGAGGTTGAGAAGAGAGTATCTGTACAGAAAAAGTTTGGAAGGCAAAGAACGTTTGCTTTACGAGAAGAAACGCAAAATCAAACACGCCCTTGAAGGTTTTTCTTCTCTTAGCTTTTGTTTGTTTTTCTAGGTATTTAAAATGATCTGATATTTATAGAATCTTGATTAATTCGCAGAGGGGAAACCGATTCCAACTGAGCTTAGAAACGAGGATGCTGCTCTTCGCCAAGAAATCGACCTTGAAGATGAACGAACTGCAGGTATGTTTATTTCTATGTCATACCCTCGGACGGTGATGTCAATTTTTGACCTTTGTGTTTTCAGAAATATGTCCCTGAAAGATAAGATGTAATATCATAATATGGACAGTATTACGTTAGGATAGTATGTATTAAATTTGTAACACACAACTGTTTGATTTTAGAACAGATGGATCGAGTTTGTAGTTAGGTTTTCTTAAATGAAGTAGTATGATTTGGCATTTTAAGATGCTGTCTTTGTCTTTGATGTGAAAAAGACAATTTGCATCCCTCCCCTTTCTAAAAAAACTGAATACCATTTTTATGTGTATCAAAGTATCAACTTATACTGCTTCTGTGTATCTGTAAAGGAATAAAAAAGACAAGATTCTTTCACATCTAAAATTGAATTGACAGATATCTTCAAATTGAAAATGCACAAACCTTATAAGTTGTAACAGCAACTGTTAGTTCTATTATAGTTCACTCTTGATAGTTTTTTAAAGTTTTGATTGACAATACAATTAGAAGATAGTAGTTGCAAATTCATTTATGCAACAACTATGATATCATATGGGCATGCAACACACTTACTGTCTTATGACATGGGTGATTTAGTGAAGTAATATTTGGGTGAGTTTAATGCTACACATCCTCCTATTAATTTTACCTACACGAGGAGGCAGAAACATTTGGAACATTCGGAAGGAGGGACCACAAAGGAAGGGAATATTTAGTCGTTTGGATTTGTGGGCCTGGGGGGGTATTGTTGGGAATTTACTGAGTTGGTTGTTGGGATTTTCCTTTTAAATAAGTGGGAGGTGAATGGGGAGGGTATCGAGAATCATAGTGATGTTTATGAGGAGAGAACTAGCCTCTCGAAAGCTAGCCTCGTTTTAATTCCAAATCCGTTCTTGCTTTCTGTTCTTTCTTTCTTTCTTTCATATATTTTCTGTTAAGAGTTCGATTCCTAGCATTTAAATGTTTAATATACTAAAGGACCGGCAGCAATAAAAAAATTGATATGACATCAAAATAAAATGATAATCTGTGCTTTTGTTAAGCTCTGTGTTTTTTCCTTTCCAATCTTAAAAGAAATTAGTTGTATGGAGTGTAGTTGAGGTCGTATTTTCAAATTGTAACAAGTTTTACATTTTTCTTGAATTTAGTTCCAAGGTCAACCATAGATGATGAATATGCCAATGCTAATGAACGAGATCCAAAAATCCTGCTAACCACATCTCACGACCCAAGTGCTCCTCTTAAACAGTTTGTAAAGGTTTGTCTATTTGCTAATTTACTTTTCTGTCTGTAAGATGTGGTTGATGATGCTATCTTGTTTTCTTATAGTCATATTGTGTGGAAAAGCAAGTTTTTTAATGGTTCTCACTTGCAGGAATTGAAGTTTGTCTTCCCTAATTCACAACGAATGAACCGTGGTGGTCAGGTTGGTTAACTATTAAACATAAATTGATTAATAATAGTTGATTTACTGCTAGATTTTTTTACACTCTATTAACCTTGTATGATTTTCAAAAATGTCTATTGCTTTCTGTACACAAATATCTGTTATGTCAACATGAATAGTAACTTGATGTGTTCTTGGGCAAATGGAAGTAGTGAAAAATGCATATTTTAATCATTCCATCAACGTTTATGAATTGTATTTAGGTAAAATAGTTTTACCTTCTTTGTGGTTATGACTTGGATCTTTGATCAATGCAGGTTATCTCTGAAATAATCGAGACTTGCAGAGCACATGACTTCACAGATGTTATACTAGTTTATGAGCATCGTGGTGTACCGGATAAGATAGTTATAAGTCACTTACCTTTTGGTCCAACTGCTTACTTTCAGATTCTCAATGTGGTGAGTGATTTTGCTTTACTTTCACTTTCAGTTTCAGGTTCTTAATTATTAGTTGTTTTCTTAATTTAAATATGTCTACTTGTATAGGTTACTAGACATGATAATAAAGACAAGAAGGAAATGGGAACTGTTTCTGAGGCTTATCCACATCTCATCCTTAACAACTTCTCCACCAAGGTATAGACTCAATAGTTGTTTTCTTAACTTTTTAATTTATTTTTTTTGACATTTTGTTTCATTGATTTATTTATTTAAGATTGGTGAAAGGACTGCAAACATCTTGAAGCATCTCTTTCCAGTGCCCAGGCCTGATTCAAAACGTATCATCACTTTTGCTAATCAAGCAGATTATGTTTCTTTCAGGTAAGTTTCTTTATTTACAATGTCATTATTAACAAGCTTGAAATAACCACATTTTCATGGTCCCTTTTGGCAACTGAAGCTAGCTTATTGAAAAAGCTCGTTTGGCTACCAATAAACTAGCTTTTCTAAATTATACTTGAGTAGCCTTTCGATAAGCTTCAGTTTTTTTCTCTTTATATTTTTTTCAATTTGCTAATCAACATGTCATCATCATACATTGTTATCTAGCTTATCAGTTAACAACCAGCTTATTGTTGTTATTAATATAATATACAGGCATCATGTGTATAGACAAAGTGGAGGGCCAAAATCGATAGATCTGAAGGAGGTTGGTCCACGGTTTGAATTAAGATTGTATCAGGTAAACCACCAAACATAAAACAAAATGGGTATTATTGGTGTGGTTCAGTCGAAGAAAGTAATAACATAATTTTTTATTGCAGATCAAACTTGGAACGGTTGATCAAGAGGAAGCACAAACGGAATGGGTATTAAGATCGTTCATCAACACGTCCAAGAAGCAAAAAGTACTCGGTGAATAATGATCATGCAATCCGTCCTCCGTCTTTATGCTGCAGGGGTATTTTTGATCCAAAAGACTCTTGTGCTATTTTTAAAACTTGTAAGACAAAAAAAAGATTATTCTTAGTTTTTATTATAATGATATAACTGGTGAGCGATAAAATGAATTTTGTAAGGAAGTAGATGACCGAGGATGTAATTTCTCGATTAAAAATTAATGAGATGCTATCTAAACCACACAGAAATATTCTCATAAGTGATTACTTTGCATATATTGATAATCGTTTGTTGTTATAAAGAGTTAGAGATGCATCGGTAAAATCTTATTGTTTATGCTATTTAGAACTCAAAATGACTCAACTCTATCTCTATTGTTATTATGAAAAGTTTGAATTTCTTTTTTGCTAAAAAGTTGGCTAAAATTAGATGATCATATAAGAGCATCTCCAGTAGTAATAATTGATTAATAAAAATGTAATTTAATTATTTTTATATTATTTTATATAAATTATTTGTAAATAATGGAAATCCAATTCCATTGCAAGTCCTAGGAACCAAAAATACCTATGATTTTCAAATCCATTCCAATCCAAATCCTTCAAAAAACAATCCGGCAAACCAAAAGGACCCTAATTCAATTCTTTTATACGTATAAAGAAAAAAAGATAAAGATAGTTTTTCTGTTTATATATACAAAGATTAATGTCCTGTTTTATAAAATCTATACTATATTATAAAAGCTGCTAGTTAGTTATGTTTACAATATACAAAGCCGAATTCAACCTCTGTTCAACCACGTTCTCTCCCCTTCCTCAAAACCGCCCTAAATCCTCTCCCCTCTCCCCTCCAATTTCCTCCTGTGATTGCGTATAACCCACAAACACGTCGAAACCTTATAAACCCAAATCATCCGGGAGCAATTTCATATCGTACGACACACCAAAGCAGGTCTGGCCATGGCCAAACGTTGGAACGAGAAGAATCATGGGGGTGATTAGTAAAACTGAAGAGAAACACACAGCTCACCGTCTAATTATACAATTCTTGGATTTCCGTTCAATTCTTTTGGATTGTATTTGATTTTCTTGGAATTTGCAGGTACTTAATTTCATTGGTTTTTTGTTAATAATCAGAAATCGCTCAGATGGTTCACCTATTTCTGCCTGCGATTTCTAATTGCAATTTGGTATTCACAACTCATTTCCTAAACATGTTCTCGAAAGTGATTATATACCATGGGTTGGAAAGGTTCTGTGGTGGATTCTGTTGTCGGTGTTTTTATAACACAAAATGCAGCAGACAGTTTGTCAAGATAAATTAACTCTTGATCCTTGTTAATTAATATTCCTTCATTCCTTAACAACTATTATTTATATTACACATTAGTAATAAACAATGTAACATCTACATTAATTCCTTATCTATTTATTTGTAAGATTAGTTTCAGGTTTGATTTTTAAATGCCTGCATGGAATTCTTTTCTAAGATATATGGTCTGGGTATCAAAAGTATGGATTGTTTGCGGTTATTGACATTAAGACAACAGGCATTCCCTGTAAGTAAGATTATAAAAAATCCCCTTAATTATCCAATTAGGCTGTTTGTTTTACCTCTTAACAGTTATATTAAGAGGCAGCCTCTGGATCGCTAAGAGGTGAATTTTGTTTAACAAAAAATAACTTGGTTCCAAAACCCTCTCTTAACTTAAGTCATCAACTCATTTTGTATCCTGGACATCCCTTTACCATGATTACATCTTGAACAACTACCAAACAATTATATTTTATTTTGCACTATGTCATAAAAGCCTCTCTCTTAATCTTAATCATTCTGACCACTTAACCATTCAGCAACTGCCAAACCTTATATTTTAGCTAGCTAATAAATTTGAATGTTTTTACAAGGTTGACAGACATGTGGCTCGAATCGTAGTGTGTCTGGGATGGGTACCGATTGAAAAGCTTCCTGATGGAGTTCTCAAACATGAGCTAAAAGAGTGAGAACTTGTTTTCAATTAATTATCAACCATAGATTGTTGCTATTTATATGATAACTCATAACTGCTTGTGCTGCAGGTACCATAGATTGTTTGTTGCTATTTATATGATAACTCATAACCATGATGGAGTTAATAAATAAGTCAATTCAATCTCCAGTCAGTCATTGAGGATGAAACAAATACGAACCGCTTGGCAAAACTTGTAAGATTTGGGACGTAACCTACTCACTCTATCTACATGTCTTATGCCAGCAAACATGCATCAATTCAGACATCTAGGCCAACAAATAGAGATGGTCAAAAACCGGACTCGGGCCGGGCCTTAATCGGTCCCGGGCCTCAACAATAATTTTTGGACCGGGATTTTTGTAACCGGTCCCGGTCCTAACGATTTCAAGTCAGCCCGTTTAGTGTGTTATCATAACCGATCCCGGTCCCGGAACCAAACCGGTCCAAAACTGCGCCTTCAATGAAAATTATTTTCTTATAAAAACATTAATTTTATTTATTAATTTAACATATTATATATAAATCATTACATATATATGAATGGGTTACTTAAATACACCTTAAAACACGTTTTATTGTAGTTTTATAATTGAGTTTTAGACAAATACACTTAAAAAATACGTTTATTATAGTTTTATAATTGATTTTTAGTCGAATACATTTAAAAAATACGTTTTATTGTAAATGTAATTGGTTTTCAATAAAATACACTTAAAAAGTTAGAAATACATATAAATATACATATAAAAATACATTTATTTTGTAAAAATCGGGCCGGTCCTAATCGTTCCCGGGCCGGGCCGGGCCTACGAATTGCTCTAAAAGGGTAACCGGTCCCAGTTTTCGGTCCTATAACCAGTCCCAGGCCGGTCCTCCATCGGTCCCGGTCCCGATCCTCCGTCGGTCCTGGGCCGGGCCCATTTGGCCATCTGTACCAGCAAATATGTAATTTTAAGATTAAATGCAAATTATATCTCGGAGTGTCTTAAAATCTCCTTTAATAAAACCATCAAAGCTTCAAAAATCGTTTCTATTCGCTACTCCCGCTGTATTGCGCGGATATACAACTAGTATAATATATATAATATCAAAAACATAAAATGGGCTATGTATATACAAGACTCAAAAGCTCAAATCCAATTACTTATGTCGGTTCCGGTTTCTTTTGGTGGTCTAATGAACTACTTTGGTCATCTTTTTGTTAATACAATTCCACTATTTAGTCTTAATTTTGTCATGGTTTATTCCCAAGTTGGTGCTTCAATTTTTGTTTTAAAATTTTGCAATTTTTTGTTCGGTTTTGGATTCGAGTAAAACCAACGGATAACTGTGATTTTTTTGCTTAATGGGTTCCCTAACGGGGATCGGGGAAACCGTGGGGGAACCGAACGACATCCCCGATAAGATTCCGGACGGGGACGGTTTCCTAATCGGTTTCGGGACGGGGATACTAATAACTGACCCGAACCCGCCCCTTTGCCATTCTTAAGAAAAAGACAAAAAAATGTGTAAAAAGACGAAAGTACTGCTCACTTAACTGAGTTTTTTTAACGGAGTTAGTAACGAGGGACGACTTACAACGCAAAATGTTAACAGTAAGGACGTTAAATGTAGTTATTGAAGTCTAGAGACCACTTTTGATAGGATCAGTTCCTTCGTTATCTAATAATTCATAGAATCGATTCACCCTTCTGATGTTTCCAATTGAATTCGTACAATCCCTTGTGTTCTTCAAGTCTGGAAATCGATCCAGTCTACTGGACGTTTTCACCATCTTTTGTATGATGTGTGCGTGATGTTTTGACAGAGAGAAACAAGGAAACAGAGAGCATATATGGAAATACTGATCGATTAATTAAAAAGAGATATACATGAGTTTTTATAGGGAATGAAACGGTGCCTTGAAAAGGTCACAACGTTTCATTAAGAGGTTTGTAGGGATGGCAAAAAAACCCGAAACCGACGGTGAAAACCGAAAAATTCGGGTCGGGTTCAGGGACCTCTTAACGGGGACAGGGCGGGGATCGGGGATATTATCGGGGATTTATCGGGGACGGGGACGGGGACGGGGACACTACTCACCGCCCCGGCCCGGCCCGATAACGTATATATATATATATTTTTTTTATATTTTTATATTATATAAATATAAATAATTATTAAAAGATAATTCATGGGCTAAGAAAAAAAAGAACCTGATCCAAAAGCCCAATCTAAGTGTTAACCCAAATACCCATTTACGGCTTTAGTTCTTCACGACTTCACCCTCTTCACTTGGTCTTGGCCGCCTAAAATTTCAAGTTCAACGACAGAAGAGTGAGAAGACGCCCTCTGTTCCCAAATCGATTCCCATCCGGCCATCCCCATTTAACTTCGACGACATCAGGTTTCCGGCGACAATTAGCCGGCAGCCAACAATTCCGGGTCAAGGTTCGGGTACGGGTTCGGGTTCGGTTTCGGGTTCAGGTTCGGTTTCGGGTTTGGTTTCGGATAAAACCAACGGGTAACGGTGATTTTTTCTTAACGGGTTCCCCAACGGAGATCGGGGAAATCGCGGGGACCCGACGGGGATCCCCGATAAGACCCCCGACAGGGATCGGGACGGGGACGGGGGCGGTTTTTCTTATCGGTTTCGGGGACGGGGAGACCAATCCCCAGCCCGAACCCGGCCCGTTGCCATCCCTAGAGGTTTGGTATTTGACAGTTATCTACAACTGTCAATTATTAATATTTACACATCAACCCTTTTATTTTAGATAATTACAAACTACTATCTAATATTAATTTTAACAGAGACCTAGTGATTAATAAACATTAATTCCAACATTCTCCCCCTTAATGTTTATAATCACAAACTTAGATGATCTCTATGTCGTTGTCTTCATCACTTGAGCCTTGATCCGTTTCCCTTTCACCATCACTAGCTTCGGCGTCTTCTTCAAAGGAAATAATCAGGTTTTCTCCATCATCAAATTCTACCATGCCTTTCTAGCCTTTTTCTTTAACGTGCTCCCACATGTGCCTTGTCTTTGTTTCCATGCAATCTGGTGCAGTCTCTTCCTCCGGCAAACTTTCTGCCTTTATCCCACTTGTACCCCCGCACTCCGCTGCCCTTTGGTACAACTTTATCACTAGGATAATCCTTGGCCACTTCGTAGTAAGCCGCTAAGAGACTTAAGTGTGTTCCATAACACTCCTTCAAACCATCCGCATACTCCCTTGGAAACCCCATTGCATAGGCTACTTCAATCCATTTGTTCTTGATAGTCACACGGGCATGTCCTCCCATGCCTTTTACCGTAAGATAAAGGTCTAATAGGCATATTTCAGTACTACCTATCTTCACAGGTATTGGTCTTCCTTCACAATGCATGTAGTCTTTGTAGAACCACTTCACTAACTTCTCAAAGTGTTCCTTGACTAAAACTTTGCATTCTTCAATGATTTCTTGTTCGTTTACCATGTAGAGAAAATTCATCAAACTGTCAAAATCAATTTTTGATGGTGCTTGATTATTCTCCATTCCTTCTTCAATAATCGTGTCCTTAAAGTACAAAGAGTCATAATAACGCATCATGGCTCGTATGGATTTCTCTTTATCAAGATCCAAACTTTGTTGTTCTTCAACGTGTGTGTCGCTAACTCCTTTCGAACTACTTTCGTTGCCCGACTTACTCCTTTTGCCACTGTCTGAACTGTTGATTCCTTCACTGCTGGTCGTATCAAACATACTCCTTAAGATGCACTTAGAGTCTTTAACAGTGACTTCAAATCCTTGTTGGATTAACTGACATAGGCTTAAGATGTTTAGACTTATATTCGGTACATAGAACGCTCCCGGTATCACAAACTTGTGGGACTCCGTTTGTACCATTATTTCACCGACACCTTGAACGTCTAACCCGTTTTGACTGGTGCCGCTCGAACAACTTGAATCACGTCTGAATTTGTAAAACACTTCCAAATTCGGTGTCATATGTCTTGGTGTTCATCAGAAACGTACCAGATTTCGTTCCATCCTCTTCCATCAGAGCCAATAACGTGCCATGTTGAAGTTGGAACAATGATGTCACTTTGATTGTTCCCTGCAGTTTCTTGAATCCCATCGATCACATGCTTTCCCTTCATCCATTCTCTCACACGATCCTTATTTGGGCAATTCCAATAAGCATGCCCTCGTACACAACATATGTAACATCTCGATCGTTTCATTCTTCTCAGATTTTTGAGAGCAAAAGAATTGGGTTCCTGTATGTTCATATTGTTC
The DNA here is from genome assembly GCA_036898165.1 of Silybum marianum. Taxonomy (NCBI): domain Eukaryota; kingdom Viridiplantae; phylum Streptophyta; class Magnoliopsida; order Asterales; family Asteraceae; genus Silybum; species Silybum marianum. The sequence goes on along the minus strand of CM072536.1, from coordinate 24,574,948 downwards.
AGGCCTTGCAATACTTCCTTCGTCGGCGATTCCAGAAATCACTTCTGTAACTTCGTTTCTTGAAACTTCGACTCGTGAGATCACAGCCCCTTGGCATCCCCCTGATGCTCTGATACCAATTGTTGGATCAAAAGTAAAAATCAACAATTAATCAACCAAAGTTTTGTTTTATTTTCTGAGAAATCACACTTTGAAATTGTTACATAGGATTCCTATTTATAAACTATGAAAAGGTGCCTTTGAACCATTGTGACTGTTCGAACGGTGGTGTTGATTTGTGAACCATCGCACCCCTTCGTGAATAGTCATATCCTTTCACTAAAATAACTACCTATATAATACATATATATATATATATATATTCTATTTGCATACTAATCGAGATTAATCCAACATTCACCCCCTTAATCTCGATAATGCTGAGAAGATTGTTTGCACCAAGCAGTTTTCTTCCATGTAGCTTGAGTCTTCATTTCTTCGTATAAGTAGCATCGTCTTTGTTATCATCTTTTTAGGTTCTCGCAACATTCTTTTTCGTAATTTTCTTCAGTTCTTGTGTAGTAGTATCACATAACTCCACTATGTCTTCATTCTTGTGCAGTCTTCTCACATGACTCCACTTGGTCTTCGTTTTGTAAAGTCGTCTCACATGACTCCACTCACTGTTTCTTCTTGTATAGTCGTCTCACATGACTCCACTCACTATTCGTTCTTGTGTCGTCGTCTCACATGACTCCACTTGTTGTTGTCTCACACAAATCCTTTTCATTTATGATCCAATCACAGGATTTATTTACACATATCACATGTTGTTAACCATATCATACGGTTATTTGTGCCTTGATCATATCACGCAATCAAAGTTCTGCTTTGCATTGTTTTCCTTCATTCTCAGTAATAGTCGCCATAAGCAACGTTGGCTCCAAGTCTTCTTCAATAAGATTGGATTGCTCTGTAGCTTGATTGTTGCGTTTGTTTGGACATTCATAGGCATAGTGACTAAGTTTGTGACATCGGTAGCATGTGATTTGAGATTTGTCTTGTGTATCTTCTTCACAAGATGCTTGTTCTTCCCTTTCATATTGATAATTGTTCCTGTTTTAGCCTCGGCCTCATGATTGGTTAAATCTACCACGACCACGTCCTCTGTAAGATTGGCCACGATTTTCGTGCCGTGTAAACATCAATCCTTCTTGAGTGTCCACAACTATTTCTCTTTTGTACTTGAGTCTTTCTTCAGAAGTCTTCAGTCTCCCGATTGCTTCGTCTAGAGACATGGTGTCTAGGTCCGAGTATTGTTCAATGGACGCAACAATTTGAAGAAACCGATCGGGTACAGCGTTTAGTAACTTCCTCACGAGAGTGGAATCTTCATATGTTAGTCCCAAGCTTGCTGCTTTATTTATAATACCTGTTAACCCCGTAGTGAATGAATCGATTGATTCATTTTCTTTCATCTGTAACATCTCAAATTCCGTCTTGAGTGTTTGTAGTCTTGCTTGTTGGACACTGTTTACACCAACGTGTCTTGTCTTCAAAGCATCCCAAACTGCCTTTGCAGTTTTGTATTTTGAGATGAGAAGCAGTTGATCCTCTGGTAGTGACTGATAGAGATAGGCAATAGCGGTTTTATCTATTTTTACATCAACGTTTGTAGTTGAGATTGCTTCCCAAAGACTTTGCTTCCAATATGATTTGCATTCGAATTGCCCATGTAGTGTAATTTGTTGAATTCAATATCGGGCATTGAAAATGGGTCGTAAGACTCATTTCCTTGCAAATTTTGGAACCATCTCCCAGTTCCTTATTTTCTTTCCCCGTCATTTAACAAATTTTTATAGCAAAAATGATTTATAAAAATCACTTTCAGAATTTTCTTAAAAATAATATATATAAATCCCCCTTTTATATTTTTTCCTTAAAAAAAAGGTTTTTTGATTTTTTCTTTCTATATTAATAAAATCTCTTTATTAAAAAACTTTTATTTTATTAAAAAACGTTTTCCTTTTTCTCTTTTGTTTAAAAATATATACAAGGATTTCCACTTTTAAAAGGAACTTGGGCTTTAATTTTATAAGAAAAGGGAAAAGAATTAGGGCTTTTATAAGATTATAAGATAAGAAAAAGGGGGATTTTTTCTTGCAATACTTCCTTCTGTCGCTGATTCCAGAAATCACTTCTGTAACTTCGTTTCTTGAAACTTCGACTCGTGATGCTCTGATACCAATTGATAGGATCAGTTCCTTCGTTATCTGATAATCCATAGAATCGATTCACCCTTCTGATGTTTCCAATTGAATTCGTACAATCCCTTGTGTTCTTCAAGTCTGGAAATCGATCCAGTCTACTGGACGTTTTCACCATCTTTTGTATGATGTGTGCGTGTGGTTTTGACAGAGAGAAACAAGGAAACAGAGAGCATATATGGAAATACTGATTGATTAATTAAAAAGAGATATACATGAGTTTTTATAGGGAATGAAACGGTGCCTTGAAAAGGTCACAACGTTTCATTAAGAGGTTTGCTATTTGACAGTTATTTACAACTGTCAATTATTAATATTTACACAGCAACCCTTTTATTTTAGATAATTACAAACTACCATCTATATATTAATTTTAACAGAGACCTTGTGACTAAAAAACATTAATTCCAACAACTTTCGGTGATTCGTGTAAACCCAAGGAACTAAAATCTGCAATTTACTCAAAATAAAATCAAAATTACGAATGGGAGGCATTTTGCAAAACGCCATTTTGCAGGTCACCAAAATGGTCATTCTGTTCTGTTCTGTTCTGACTGCGTACCAAACGCACAACAACGGATAGAGAGAGAGAGAGAGAGAGAGAGAGAGAGAGAGAGAGAAAGGAAGAAACGTCGTTCAAGCGCGGGAAGGGGAAGGACTAGGAAGACTACGCTCCTCCCATGAAAACATCCAAGAAAGACAGCTCCACCTCCCCTGATGATTCCGGTGAAGAAGATGATTCCGGTGAAGAAGATGACATCTTCATCTGCGATGTCTCCAAAAACCGGAGGGTTTCTGTCAAGGGAAGGTTGTTGTTGATATCCACGAGTTTTAATGTCACTTCTACATATTGTTAGTCTGGAAGGTGATCTGTTTATTTCAATGGGGCTTTTCACTTACAAAATGATGACAACTCAAATAGAGTGATGATTTATCAACCTAGGATAGATGTGAGCATAAATTTATGTGATGAAAATTTTATTCCAACTCGATTGACACCCCAAGTAATACTCCTACTATATCACAATGTACTGAATCCCTCTAAATGTCCCCGAAACAAATCTGTGACACCACGCTTTGCGCGGTGACGAACAATTTTATTTTACAAAATATGTAAGTTAGAATGAAACGTGACTTGTTTATTGACAACCGGTGAAATGCAATGCAAAGAATATCACGGGTGATACCTTTAGTGAAACATGGGAGGGATAGATGTTACTAAAAATTCCGTTGTAAAAAATATTTCTACAAAGATCCTTAATTTACCCCATGCTCATTTTTTACCAAAAAACGTAAATTTGACCGAGTGTGCCATAGAAGTAAAAAGATGCAGAAAACAAAGAACACAATTAAAGATCCCAAAAAACCTAAGAACTCAAATTACAAGACACCCCCCCCCCCCCCCCCAAAAAAAACCTAAGAACACAGATAAAACTCTAAAAAACTAAGAAAATAGGATAAAACCCCATAAAAGTGAAATTAGTTGTAAAGACTAATTTAAAGTTCTGATATCATCTCTTCTTCAACAAAACAATACCTCGTAGAGCAATTTTATCGATTCAGATTGATTCCACAATATATGAACATCTTCCACTTCAACCTCATGAGCAAAAATAAATAGCACCAAACGAAAATAACAATCAAGATGGATTAAATTCATACATGGTACAACTCAATTCAACATCCTTAACCCAAAAATGAGGGCGCGTCTTGATTAAATTCATACATGGTACAACCCAACTCAACATCCAGTGGGGTCGCGGTGCGTCTTGATTAAATTCATACATGGTACAACCCAACTCAACATCCAGTGGGGTCGCGGTGCGTCTTGATTAAATTCATACATGGTACAACCCAACTCAACATCCAGTGGGGTCGCCATTTGAGAGATTTAGACGAAGAGGGGATGGGGAGTGAAGTCATAGGATAGGGGATAGATCGTGGGGTGGGGTGGGGTGGGAGAGTTATACCCGTCCGTTGGTCGAGTACACACATTATTTTAAATAAATTCTAAACTTCTCGAAAGAGGCCTCAAACAAAGCGAAGGTTTATCAACTTCAACAAATCTATAAAGAACGAAATTCAAATTCATTGCAGATCCTACAAACCAAATCATGTTCATTCCAAATCGTTCCATAAAATCCATCTCTCAAAAACATTCCATCAAACCAAACACGAGGTACAATATTGGTTGATAATCCGTTAAAGGTATTAAGTGTAAGATTTCGATTCAAGACCTACATATTATCTACCGTAAAGACAAAACTTCAAGATTTAATTTGGGGCAAAAAACTGATTACCGGCAACCCTAACCGGTCCCACACGGAACCTGCCTCCAAGGACATCAATATGTGGGAACATTTTTTGGCTCATTCAGTAGTTGAGCTTAGCCATGATGGGGGTGTCTGGGACCGAACCCAAGACCTATTTTGTATTTGAACAAAGTTGTACCAGCATTTACCAACTGAGTTACACGTCCGAAGATATTAAAAGATGATAATGTACAAAGTTGTCATGAAAAGTTTAGTTTTATGGTATTTAGGCTTCCTCTACAATGTACAAAGATGTCATGAAAAATGATTCTCTTTCCAGACTTTGTATCTACTACAATAAAATTTCTAATATGTCACATGAAATTATCTAGAAATTACCCTTCATTACTACCAATATTACCCTCCATTACATTATGAAATTATCAAAATTACCTTGTAAGATACTAAATATCACTACAAGAAAATTCTTAATCAGTGATAAAAAAATGGTCATTAAAAATATAAAATTAGTCACCAAGGCCGTGTAGTGACCAAATTTCGGATGGTCACTTTTCGTCAATAATTTGTTTTAGTGATCAAATACAAAAATGGTCACTAATTAGTGAATAAATAAGAGCGGTCACTATGATAGTGACGACTAATTTAGTCATGCGTCACTAACTTGATTAAATTAGTGACCACCACCAAATAAGTCACTAATTGGGTTCAAGAAAACGGCTCCGTTAACATCCGTTAAATCCCATTAGTGACCAAATATGTAGTCACTAACATTATTGGCCGTTAGTAACCAAAAAAGTGGTCACTAATTAAAAAAATATGAAGAAAAGGTTTGTCACTAATTTCTAGTGTAATTGTTGTTTTTTGAAAGGCAAAGCATATATATTCCATATATCCACCAAAAATATTGCCACTTTACAAAGGGAGTAGGCCATCAGCTCCATAAACCAACCAACCAATATCTATATATCCAAGGGTGGAGATCTCTTCTTATCCTTCTCACCATAACTTCACTTCTCACCGGAACCCAACTCTCTCTATATATATATAGGCACATGATCGTGTGAGAAGAAGAGTTAAGGTGATAAGCGTAAGAATAGATCTGAACTCTTGATTACTTTTAATCTCATACCCACCCATGAATTGCGCTTAAGAAAGGAGTTGACCCGGTATATCTCGGTGCATTTCATCCAACCCTATATATATTTAGGTTTTGATTAATGTGAAGTAGGAATGCGTTGTTGCTATTGTGGTGACCCATATATTATCCTCTTCCACAACCCACTTGGTGTGTTGTTTGATGATCAATTTGTAGCGTATTGAAAAAGCTAGAAAGACGTTTGAAAATGGAAAATCATTATTGCTTGGTAAAATGATAGAAAGAAGTTACAAAGGTTTGTCACTAATTTCTAGTGTAATTGTTGTTTTTTGAAAGGCAAAGCATATATATTCCATATATCCACCAAAAATATTGCCACTTTACAAAGGGAGCAGGCCATCAGCTCCATAAGCAATCCCAGACACCCCTAAATATATTATCATTTTATTGAAAATATCTTATTTTATAGCCACCCCTGAAAAGCTAAAACCCTAACGGCCTCCTGCAGTTGAACGAAAAGAACATAAACCCTAGTTAGTTCTTCGATTACATATTGGAGAAACTGCAAGCAATTGATTGATTGTATGTGCGAGGAGAAAGTATGTTGCGAAGGAATGTGAGGTTGAGAAGAGAGTATCTGTACAGAAAAAGTTTGGAAGGCAAAGAACGTTTGCTTTACGAGAAGAAACGCAAAATCAAACACGCCCTTGAAGGTTTTTCTTCTCTTAGCTTTTGTTTGTTTTTCTAGGTATTTAAAATGATCTGATATTTATAGAATCTTGATTAATTCGCAGAGGGGAAACCGATTCCAACTGAGCTTAGAAACGAGGATGCTGCTCTTCGCCAAGAAATCGACCTTGAAGATGAACGAACTGCAGGTATGTTTATTTCTATGTCATACCCTCGGACGGTGATGTCAATTTTTGACCTTTGTGTTTTCAGAAATATGTCCCTGAAAGATAAGATGTAATATCATAATATGGACAGTATTACGTTAGGATAGTATGTATTAAATTTGTAACACACAACTGTTTGATTTTAGAACAGATGGATCGAGTTTGTAGTTAGGTTTTCTTAAATGAAGTAGTATGATTTGGCATTTTAAGATGCTGTCTTTGTCTTTGATGTGAAAAAGACAATTTGCATCCCTCCCCTTTCTAAAAAAACTGAATACCATTTTTATGTGTATCAAAGTATCAACTTATACTGCTTCTGTGTATCTGTAAAGGAATAAAAAAGACAAGATTCTTTCACATCTAAAATTGAATTGACAGATATCTTCAAATTGAAAATGCACAAACCTTATAAGTTGTAACAGCAACTGTTAGTTCTATTATAGTTCACTCTTGATAGTTTTTTAAAGTTTTGATTGACAATACAATTAGAAGATAGTAGTTGCAAATTCATTTATGCAACAACTATGATATCATATGGGCATGCAACACACTTACTGTCTTATGACATGGGTGATTTAGTGAAGTAATATTTGGGTGAGTTTAATGCTACACATCCTCCTATTAATTTTACCTACACGAGGAGGCAGAAACATTTGGAACATTCGGAAGGAGGGACCACAAAGGAAGGGAATATTTAGTCGTTTGGATTTGTGGGCCTGGGGGGGTATTGTTGGGAATTTACTGAGTTGGTTGTTGGGATTTTCCTTTTAAATAAGTGGGAGGTGAATGGGGAGGGTATCGAGAATCATAGTGATGTTTATGAGGAGAGAACTAGCCTCTCGAAAGCTAGCCTCGTTTTAATTCCAAATCCGTTCTTGCTTTCTGTTCTTTCTTTCTTTCTTTCATATATTTTCTGTTAAGAGTTCGATTCCTAGCATTTAAATGTTTAATATACTAAAGGACCGGCAGCAATAAAAAAATTGATATGACATCAAAATAAAATGATAATCTGTGCTTTTGTTAAGCTCTGTGTTTTTTCCTTTCCAATCTTAAAAGAAATTAGTTGTATGGAGTGTAGTTGAGGTCGTATTTTCAAATTGTAACAAGTTTTACATTTTTCTTGAATTTAGTTCCAAGGTCAACCATAGATGATGAATATGCCAATGCTAATGAACGAGATCCAAAAATCCTGCTAACCACATCTCACGACCCAAGTGCTCCTCTTAAACAGTTTGTAAAGGTTTGTCTATTTGCTAATTTACTTTTCTGTCTGTAAGATGTGGTTGATGATGCTATCTTGTTTTCTTATAGTCATATTGTGTGGAAAAGCAAGTTTTTTAATGGTTCTCACTTGCAGGAATTGAAGTTTGTCTTCCCTAATTCACAACGAATGAACCGTGGTGGTCAGGTTGGTTAACTATTAAACATAAATTGATTAATAATAGTTGATTTACTGCTAGATTTTTTTACACTCTATTAACCTTGTATGATTTTCAAAAATGTCTATTGCTTTCTGTACACAAATATCTGTTATGTCAACATGAATAGTAACTTGATGTGTTCTTGGGCAAATGGAAGTAGTGAAAAATGCATATTTTAATCATTCCATCAACGTTTATGAATTGTATTTAGGTAAAATAGTTTTACCTTCTTTGTGGTTATGACTTGGATCTTTGATCAATGCAGGTTATCTCTGAAATAATCGAGACTTGCAGAGCACATGACTTCACAGATGTTATACTAGTTTATGAGCATCGTGGTGTACCGGATAAGATAGTTATAAGTCACTTACCTTTTGGTCCAACTGCTTACTTTCAGATTCTCAATGTGGTGAGTGATTTTGCTTTACTTTCACTTTCAGTTTCAGGTTCTTAATTATTAGTTGTTTTCTTAATTTAAATATGTCTACTTGTATAGGTTACTAGACATGATAATAAAGACAAGAAGGAAATGGGAACTGTTTCTGAGGCTTATCCACATCTCATCCTTAACAACTTCTCCACCAAGGTATAGACTCAATAGTTGTTTTCTTAACTTTTTAATTTATTTTTTTTGACATTTTGTTTCATTGATTTATTTATTTAAGATTGGTGAAAGGACTGCAAACATCTTGAAGCATCTCTTTCCAGTGCCCAGGCCTGATTCAAAACGTATCATCACTTTTGCTAATCAAGCAGATTATGTTTCTTTCAGGTAAGTTTCTTTATTTACAATGTCATTATTAACAAGCTTGAAATAACCACATTTTCATGGTCCCTTTTGGCAACTGAAGCTAGCTTATTGAAAAAGCTCGTTTGGCTACCAATAAACTAGCTTTTCTAAATTATACTTGAGTAGCCTTTCGATAAGCTTCAGTTTTTTTTCTCTTTATATTTTTTTCAATTTGCTAATCAACATGTCATCATCATACATTGTTATCTAGCTTATCAGTTAACAACCAGCTTATTGTTGTTATTAATATAATATACAGGCATCATGTGTATAGACAAAGTGGAGGGCCAAAATCGATAGATCTGAAGGAGGTTGGTCCACGGTTTGAATTAAGATTGTATCAGGTAAACCACCAAACATAAAACAAAATGGGTATTATTGGTGTGGTTCAGTCGAAGAAAGTAATAACATAATTTTTTATTGCAGATCAAACTTGGAACGGTTGATCAAGAGGAAGCACAAACGGAATGGGTATTAAGATCGTTCATCAACACGTCCAAGAAGCAAAAAGTACTCGGTGAATAATGATCATGCAATCCGTCCTCCGTCTTTATGCTGCAGGGGTATTTTTGATCCAAAAGACTCTTGTGCTATTTTTAAAACTTGTAAGACAAAAAAAAGATTATTCTTAGTTTTTATTATAATGATATAACTGGTGAGCGATAAAATGAATTTTGTAAGGAAGTAGATGACCGAGGATGTAATTTCTCGATTAAAAATTAATGAGATGCTATCTAAACCACACAGAAATATTCTCATAAGTGATTACTTTGCATATATTGATAATCGTTTGTTGTTATAAAGAGTTAGAGATGCATCGGTAAAATCTTATTGTTTATGCTATTTAGAACTCAAAATGACTCAACTCTATCTCTATTGTTATTATGAAAAGTTTGAATTTCTTTTTTGCTAAAAAGTTGGCTAAAATTAGATGATCATATAAGAGCATCTCTAATAGTAATAATTGATTAATAAAAATGTAATTTAATTATTTTTATATTATTTTATATAAATTATTTGTAAATAATGGAAATCCAATTCCATTGCAAGTCCTACGAACCAAAAATACCTATGATTTTCAAATCCATTTCAATCCAAATCCTTCAAAAAACAAATCCGCAAACCAAAAGGACCCTAATTCAATTCTTTTATACGTATAAAGAAAAAAAGATAAAGATAGTTTTTCTGTTTATATATACAAAGATTAATGTCCTGTTTTATAAAATCTATACTATATTATAAAAGCTGCTAGTTAGTTATGTTTACAATATACAAAGCCGAATTCAACCTCTGTTCAACCACGTTCTCTCCCCTTCCTCAAAACCGCCCTAAATCCTCTCCCCTCTCCCCTCCAATTTCATCCTGTGATTGCGTATAACCCACAAAAACGTCGAAACCTTATAAACCCAAATCATCCGGGAGCAATTTCATATCGTACGACACACCAAAGCAGGTCTGGCCATGGCCAAACGTTGGAACGAGAAGAATCATGGGGGTGATTAGTAAAACTGAAGAGAAACACACAGCTCACCGTCTAATTATACAATTCTTGGATTTCCGTTCAATTTGCGTAGCTAGCTTTAAGGTAGGGTCTTCGTTACTTTATCAAGAAAGTCCCCGACTGTCCCTGTTAAGCATTACTCCTCTTTTTTTGGTGCTCCCGCCTCATCTTGTACTTGTGAACAGCAGCAGAGGCCGCATATGATAGGTTATTCCAGAATCAATGTGAATATCGCCGAATAGGAGACTTCGTTGCACAATCGTGAGTCCCTTGAATATAGAGACAAGTTTTACTTGTAAAAAAAGACGTGAGTGTCCCTCAGTGACAAATCGGATTCGTTCAAAGAGAATCCTTCAACGACAAGACACTGAACACTTTCAATATCCGATTTTTTTCCATGACTCAATGGGTAAGGGGCTGTTGGATGGTGAAGTCCAGGGCCGCTTTACTAAGAAAAGGTGCTTTTCTTATGAAATAAAAAGAACTCCTCTTTCTGGAGAACTTCTATCACGCTTTCCGCCCCTGAATTGTGGGTGCTTTGAAAAATCGTGCTTAATAGGACTAGGTTTTCGGGGTCATTTATGACCTTTTGGATTGTATTTGATTTTCTTGGAATTTGCAGGTACTTAATTTCATTGGTTTTTTGTTAATAATCAGAAATCGCTCAGATGGTTCACCTATTTCTGCCTGCGATTTCTAATTGCAATTTGGTATTCACAACTCATTTCCTAAACATGTTCTCGAAAGTGATTATATACCATGGGTTGGAAAGGTTCTGTGGTGGATTCTATTGTCGGTGTTTTTATAACACAAAATGCAGCAGACAGTTTGTCAAGATAAATTAACTCTTGATCCTTGTTAATTAATATTCCTTCATTCCTTAACAACTATTATTTATATTACACATTAGTAATAAACAATGTAACATCTACATTAATTCCTTATCTATTTATTTGTAAGATTAGTTTGAGGTTTGATTTTTAAATGCCTGCATGGAATTCTTTTCTAAGATATATGGTCTGGGTATCAAAAGTATGGATTGTTTCCGGTTATTGACATTAAGACAACAGGCATTCCCTGTAAGTAAGATTATAAAAAATCCCCTTAATAATCCAATTAGGCTGTTTGTTTTACCTCTTAACAGTTATATTAAGAGGCAGCCTCTGGATCGCTAAGAGGTGAATTTTGTTTAACAAAAAATAACTTGGTTCCAAAACCCTCTCTTAACTTAAGTCATCAACTCATTTTGTATCCTGGACATCCCTTTACCATGATTACATCTTGAACAACTACCAAACAATTATATTTTATTTTGCACCATGTCATAAAAGCCTCTCTCTTAATCTTAATCATTCTGACCACTTAACCATTCAGCAACTGCCAAACCTTATATTTTAGCTAGCTAATAAATTTGAACGTTTTTACAAGGTTGACAGACATGTGGCTCGAATCGTAGTGTGTCTGGGATGGGTACCGATTGAAAAGCTTCCTGATGGAGTTCTCATACATGAGCTAAAAGAGTGAGAACTTGTTTTCAATTAATTATCAACCATAGATTGTTGCTATTTATATGATAACTCATAACTGCTTGTGCTGCAGGTACCATAGATTGTTTGTTGCTATTTATATGATAACTCATAACCATGATGGAGTTAATAAATAAGTCAATTCAATCTCCAGTCAGTCATTGAGGATGAAACAAATACGAACCGCTTGGCAAAACTTGTAAGATTTGGGACGTAACCTACTCACTCTATCTACATGTCTTATGCCAGCAAACATGCATCAATTCAGACATCTAGGCCAACAAATAGAGATGGTCAAAAACCGGACTCGGACCGGGCCTTAATCGGTCCCGGGCCTCAACAATAGTTTTTGGACCGGGATTTTTGTAACCGGTCCCGGTCCTAACGATTTCAAGTCAGCCCGTTTAGTGTGTTATCATAACCAATCCCGGTCCCGGAACCAAACCAGTCCAAAACTGCGCCTTCAATGAAAATTATTTTCTTATAAAAACATTAATTTTATTTATTAATTTAACATATTATATATAAATCATTACATATATATGAATGGGTTACTTAAATACACCTTAAAACACGTTTTATTGTAGTTTTATAATTGAGTTTTAAACAAATACACTTAAAAAATACGTTTATTATAGTTTTATAATTGATTTTTAGTCGAATACATTTAAAAAATACGTTTTATTATAAATGTAATTGTTTTTCAATAAAATATACTTAAAAAGTTAGAAATACATATAAATATACATATAAAAATACATTTATTTTGTAAAAATCGGGCCGGTCCTAATCGTTCCCGGGCCGGGCCGGGCCTACGAATTGCTCTAAAAGGGTAACCGGTCCCAGTTTTCGGTCCTATAACCAGTCCTGGGCCGGTCCTCCATCGGTCCCGGTCCCGATCCTCCGTCGGTCCTGGGCCGGGCCCATTTGGCCATCTCTACCAGCAAATATGTAATTTTAAGATTAAATGCAAATTATATCTCGGTGTGTCTTAAAATCTCCTTTAATAAAACCATCAAAGCTTCAAAAATCGTTTCTATTCGCTACTCCCGCTGTATTGCGCGGATATACAACTAGTATAATATATATAATATCAAAAACATAAAATGGGCTATGTATATACAAGACTCAAAAGCTCAAATCCAATTACCTATGTCGGTTCCGGTTTCTTTTGGTGGTCTAATGAACTACTTTGGTCATCTTTTTGTTAATACAATTCCACTATTTAGTCTTAATTTTGTCATGGTTTATTCCCAAGTTGGTGCTTCAATTTTTGTTTTAAAATTTTGCAATTTTTTGTTCGGTTTTGGATTCGAGTAAAACCAACGGATAACTGTGATTTTTTTGCTTAATGGGTTCCCTAACGGGGATCGGGGAAACCGTGGGGGAACCGAACGACATCCCCGATAAGATTCCGGACGGGGACGGTTTTCCTAATCGGTTTCGGGACGGGGATACTAATAACTGACCCGAACCCGCCCCTTTGCCATTCTTAAGAAAAAGACAAAAAAATGTGTAAAAAGACGAAAGTACTGCTCACTTAACTGAGTTTTTTTAACGGAGTTAGTAACGAGGGACGACTTACAACGCAAAATGTTAACAGTAAGGACGTTAAATGTAGTTACTGAAGTCTAGAGACCACTTTTGATAGAATCAGTTCCTTCGTTATCTGATAATTCATAGAATCGATTCACCCTTCTGATGTTTCCAATTGAATTCGTACAATCCCTTGTGTTCTTCAAGTCTGGAAATCGATCCAGTCTACTGGACGTTTTCACCATCTTTTGTATGATGTGTGCGTGTGGTTTTGACAGAGAGAAACAAGGAAACAGAGAGCATATATGGAAATACTGATCGATTAATTAAAAAGAGATATACATGAATTTTTATAGGGAATGAAACGGTGCCTTGAAAAGGTCACAACGTTTCATTAAGAGGTTTGTAGGGATGGCAAAAAAACCCGAAACCGACGGTGAAAACCGAAAAATTCGGGCCGGGTTCGGGGACCTCTTAACGGGGACAGGGCGGGGATCGGGGATATTATCGGGGATTTTATCGGGGACGGGGACGGGGACACTACTCACCGCCCCGGCCCGGCCCGATAACGTATATATATATATATATTTTTTATATTTTTATATTATATAAATATAAATAATTATTAAAAGATAATTCATGGGCTACGAAAAAAAGAACCTGATCCAAAAGCCCAATCTAAGTGTTAACCCAAATACCCATTTACGGCTTTAGTTCTTCACGACTTCACCCTCTTCACTTGGTCTTGGCCGCCTAAAATTTCAAGTTCAACGACAGAAGAGTGAGAAGACGCCCTCTGTTCCCAAATCGATTCCCATCCGGCCATCCCCATTTAACTTCGACGACGTCAGGTTTCCGGCGACAATTAGCCGGCAGCCAACAATTCCGGGTCAAGGTTCGGGTTCGGTTTCGGGTTCAGGTTCGGTTTCGGGTTCGGTTTCGGATAAAACCAACGGGTAACGGTGATTTTTTGCTTAACGGGTTCCCCAACGGGGATCGGAGAAACCGCGGGGACCCGACGGAGATCCCCGATAAGACCCCCGACAGGGATCGGGACGGGGACGGGGGCGGTTTTTCTTATCGGTTTCGGGGACGGGGAGACCAATCCCCGGCCCGAACCCGACCCGTTGCCATCCCTAGAGGTTTGGTATTTGACAGTTATCTACAACTGTCAATTATTAATATTTACACATCAACCCTTTTATTTTAGATAATTACAAACTACTATCTAATATTAATTTTAATAGAGACCTTGTGATTAATAAACATTAATTCCAACATTCTCCCCCTTAATGTTTATAATCACAAACTTAGATGATCTCTATGTCGTTGTCTTCATCACTTTAGCCTTGATCCGTTTCCCTTTCACCATCACTAGCTTCGGCGTCTTCTTCAAAGGAAATAATCAGGTTTTCTCCATCATCAAATTCTACCATGCCTTTCTAGCCTTTTTCTTTAACGTGCTCCCACATGTGCCTTGCCTTTGTTTCCATGCAATCTGGTGCAGTCTCTTCCTCCGACAAACTTTCTGCCTTTATCCCACTTGTACCCCCGCACTCCGCTGCCCTTTGGTACAACTTTATCACTAGGATAATCCTTGGCCACTTCGTAGTAAGCCGCTAAGAGACTTAAGTGTGTTCCATAACACTCCTTCAAACCATCCGCATACTCCCTTGGAAACCCCATTGCATAGGCTACTTCAATCCATTTGTTCTTGATAGTCACACGGGCATGTCCTCCCATGCCTTTTACCTTAAGATAAAGGTGTAATAGGCATATTTCAGTACTACCTATCTTCACAGATATTGGTCTTTCTTCACAATGCATGTAGTCTTTGTAGAACCACTTCACTAACTTCTCAAAGTGTTTCTTGACTAAACCTTTGCATTCTTCAATGATTTCTTGTTCGTTGACCATGTAGAGAAAATTCATCAAACTGTCAAAATCAATTTTTGATGGTGCTTGATTATTCTCCATTCCTTCTTCAATAATCGTGTCCTTAAAGTACAAAGAGTCATAATAACGCATCATGGCTCGTAAGGCTTTCTCTTTATCAAGATCCGAACTTTGTTGTTCTTCAACGTGTGTGTCGCTAACTCCTTTCGAACTACTTTGGCTGCCCGACTTACTCCTTTTGCCACTGTCTGAACTGTTGATTCCTTCACTGCTGGTCGTATCAAACATACTCCTTAAGATGCACTTAGAATCTTTAACAGTGACTTCAAATCCTTGTTGGATTAACTGACATAGGCTTAAGATGTTTAGACTTATATTCGGTACATAGAACGCTCCCGGTATCACAAACTTGTGGGACTCCGTTTGTACCATTATTTCACCGACACCTTGAACGTCTAACCCGTTTTGACTGGTGCCGCTCGAACAACTTGAATCACGTCTGAATTTGTAAAACACTTCCAAATTCGGTGTCATATGTCTTGGTGTTCATCAGAAACGTACCAGATTTCGTTCCATCCTCTTCCATCAGAGCCAATAACGTGCCATGTTGAAGTTGGAACAATGATGTCACTTTGATTGTTCCCTGCAGTTTCTTGAATCCCATCGATCACATGCTTTCCCTTCATCCATTCTCTCACACGATCCTTATTTGGGCAATTCCAATAAGCATGCCCTCGTACACAACATATGTAACATCTCGATCGTTTCATTCTTCTCAAATTTTTGAGAGCAAAAGAATTGGGTTCCTGTATGTTCATATTGTTCAGGCCTTGCAATACTTCCTTTTGTCGCTGATTCCAGAAATCACTTCTGTAACTTCGTTTCTTGAAACTTCGACTCGTGAGATCACAGCCCCTTGGCATCCCCCTGATGCTCTGATACCAATTGTTGGATCGAAAGTAAAAATCAACAATTAATCAACCAAAGTTTTGTTTTATTTTCAGAGAAATCACACTTTGAAATTGTTACATAGGATTCCTATTTATAAACTATGAAAAGGTGCCTTTGAACCATTGTGACTGTTCGAACGGTGGTGTTGATTTGTGAACCATCGCACCCCTTCGTGAATAGTCATATCCTTTCACTAAAATAACTACCTATATAATACATATATATATATATATATATATTCTATTTGCATACTAATCGAGATTAATCCAACATTCACCCCCTTAATCTCGATAATGCTGAAAAGATTGTTTGCACCAAGCAGTTTTCTTCCATGTAGCTTGAGTCTTCATTTCTTCGTATAAGTAGCATCGTCTTTGTTATCATCTTTTTAGGTTCTCGCAACATTCTTTTTCGTAATTTTCTTCAGTTCTTGTGTAGTAGTATCACATAACTCCACTATGTCTTCGTTCTAGTGCAGTCTTCTCACATGACTCCACTTGGTCTTCGTTTTGTAAAGTCGTCTCACATGACTCCACTCACTGTTTCTTCTTGTATAGTCGTCTCACATGACTCCACTCACTATTCGTTCTTGTGTCGTCGTCTCACATGACTCCACTTGTTGTTGTCTCACACAAATCCTTTTCATTTATGATCCAATCACAGGATTTATTTACACATATCACATGTTGTTAACCATATCATACGGTTATTTGTGCCTTGATCATATCACGCAATCAAAGTTCTGCTTTGCATTGTTTTCCTTCATTCTCAGTAATAGTCGCCATAAGCAATGTTGGCTCCAAGTCTTCTTCAATAAGATTGGATTGCTCTGTAGCTTGATTGTTGCGTTTGTTTGGACATTCATAGGCATAGTGACTAAGTTTGTGACATCGGTAGCACGTGATTTGAGATTTGTCTTGTGTATCTTCTTCACAAGATGCTTGTTCTTCCCTTTCATATTGATAATTGTTCCTGTTTTGGCCTCGGCCTCGTGATTGGTTAAATCTACCACGACTACGTCCTCTGTAAGATTGGCCACGATTTTCGTGCCGTGTGAACATCAATCCTTCTTGAGTGTCCACAACTATTTCTCTTTTGTACTTGAGTCTTTCTTCAAAATTCTTCAGTCTCCCGATTGCTTCGTCTAGAGACATGGTGTCTAGGTCCGAGTATTGTTCAATGGACGCAACAATTTGAAGAAACCGATCGGGTACAGCGTTTAGTAACTTCCTCACGAGAGTGGAATCTTCATATGTTAGTCCCAAGCTTGCTGCTTTATTTATAATACCCGTTAACCTCGTAGTGAATGAATCGATTGATTCATTTTCTTTCATCTGTAACATCTCAAATTCCGTCTTGAGTGTTTGTAGTCTTGCTTGTTGGACACTGTTTACACCAACGTGTCTTGTCTTCAAAGCATCCCAAACTGCCTTTGCAGTTTTGTATTTTGAGATGAGAAGCAGTTGATCCTCTGGTAGTGACTGATAGAGATAGGCAATAGCGGTTTTATCTATTTTTACATCAACGTTTGTAGTTGAGATTGCTTCCCAAAGACTATTTGCTTCCAATATGATTTGCATTCGAATTTCCCATGTAGTGTAATTTGTTGAATTCAATATCGGGCATTGAAAATGGGTCGTAAGACTCATTTCCTTGCAAATTTTGGAACCATCTCCCTGTTCCTTATTTTCTTTCCCCGTCATTTAACAAACTTTTATAGCAAAAATGATTTATAAAAATCACTTTCAGAATTTTCTTAAAAATTATAAATCCCCCTTTTATATTTTTTCCTTAAAAAAAGGTTTTTTGATTTTTTCTTTCTATATTAATAAAATCTCTTTATTAAAAAACGTTTTCCTTTTTCTCTTTTGTTTAAAAATATATACAAGGATTTCCACTTTTAAAAGGAACTTGGGCTTTAATTTTATAAGAAAAGGGAAAAGAATTAGGGCTTTTATAAGATAAGAAAAAGGGGGATTTTTTCTTGCAATACTTTCTTCTGTCGCTGATTCCAGAAATCACTTCTGTAACTTCGTTTCTTGAAACTTCGACTCGTGATGCTCTGATACCAATTGATAGGATCAGTTCCTTCGTTATCTGATAATTCATAGAATCGATTCACCCTTCTGATGTTTCCAATTGAATTCGTACAATCCCTTGTGTTCTTCAAGTCTGGAAATCGATCCAGTCTACTGGACGTTTTCACCATCTTTTGTATGATGTGTGCGTGTGGTTTTGACAGAGAGAAACAAGGAAACAGAGAGCATATATGGAAATACTGATCGATTAATTAAAAAGAGATATACATGAGTTTTTATAGGGAATGAAACGGTGCCTTGAAAAGGTCACAACGTTTCATTAAGAGGTTTGCTATTTGACAGTTATCTACAACTGGCAATTATTAATATTTACACAGCAACCCTTTTATTTTAGATAATTACAAACTACTATCTATATATTAATTTTAACAGAGACCTTGTGATTAATAAACATTAATTCCAATAACTTTCGGTGATTCGTGTAAACCCAAGGAACTAAAATCTGCAATTTACTCAAAATAAAATCAAAATTACGAATGGGAGGCATTTTGCAAAACGCCATTTTGCAGGTCACCAAAATGGTCATTCTGTTCTGTTCTGTTCTGACTGCGTACCAAACGCACAACAACGGATAGAGAGAGAGAGAGAGAGAGAGAGAGAGAGAGAGAAAGGAAGAAACGTCGTTCAAGCGCGGGAAGGGGAAGGACTAGGAAGACTACGCTCCTCCCATGAAAACATCCAAGAAAGACAGCTCCACCTCCCCTGATGAATGATTCCGGTGAAGAAGATGACATCTTCATCTGCGATGTCTCCAAAAACCGGAGGGTTTCTGTCAAGGGAAGGTTGTTGTTGATATCCACGAGTTTTAATGTCACTTCTACATATTGTTAGTCTGGAAGGTGATCTGTTTATTTCAATGGGGCTTTTCACTTACAAAATGATGACAACTCAAATAGAGTGATGATTTATCAACCTAGGATAGATGTGAGCATAAATTTATGTGATGAAAATTTTATTCCAACTCGATTGACACCCCAAGTAATACTCCTACTATATCACAATGTACTGAATCCCTCTAAATGTCCCCGAAACAAATCTGTGACACCACGCTTTGCGCGGTGACGAACAATTTTATTTTACAAAATATGTAAGTTAGAATGAAACGTGACTTGTTTATTGACAACCGGTGAAATGAAATGCAAAGAATATCACGGGTGATACCTTTAGTGAAACATGGGAGGGATAGATGTTACTAAAAATTCCGTTGTAAAAAATATTTCTACAAAGATCCTTAATTTACCCCATGCTCATTTTTTACCAAAGAACGTAAATTTGACCGAGTGTGCCATAGAAGTAAAAAGATGCAGAAAACAAAGAACACAATTAAAGACCCCAAAAAACCTAAGAACACAAATTACGTCAATAATTTGTTTTAGTGATCAAATACAAAAATGGTCACTAATTAGTGAATAAATAAGAGCGGTCACTATGATAGTGACGACTAATTTAGTCATGCGTCACTAACTTGATTAAATTAGTGACCACCACCAAATAAGTCACTAATTGGGTTCAAGAAAACGGCTCCGTTAACATCTGTTAAATCCCATTACTGACCAAATATGTAGTCACTAACATTATTGGCCATTAGTAACCAAAAAAGTGGTCACTAATTAAAAAAATATGAAGAAAAGGTTTGTCACTAATTTCTAGTGTAATTGTTGTTTTTTGAAAGGCAAAGCATATATATTCCATATATCCACCAAAAATATTGCCACTTTACAAAGGGAGCAGGCCATCAGCTCCATAAACCAACCAACCAATATCTAAGGTTTGCAAGAGGCAAAACCATTTGCCAAAACTCGGCAGCCCTTATGACCACAAAATTACACCCACAGTAACCCATAGAAGCAACAACAGTAAGCTGCAACCAAATCATAATAGCTTATGTCTATAACCAGCTGGAACCTTCATTCCGTCTCCGCATCTCACTGCATTCGCACGATCTCCTTCATCCCCCCGCTATATCATCGATTTTTTTAGGATCAGAACACCTTCCATTAAGACCGCCTTAGACCTCCGCCTCTCGTCATCCTCGGGACATCAACAACACTTCAGCTGTCATTAACTCCTCCTGCTGCCATTAAGCACCTGCAGCTTCCATTAAGCACCTATTAGCTTCCATTAAGCCTCTGCTACTGCCATTAAGCACCTGCAGTTGCCATTAAGCACCTATTAGCTTCCATTAAGCACATTCAACTGCCATTAAGCACCTGCTGCTCCAATTAATCATCTGCAGCTACCATTACGCACCTGCAGCTGCCATTAAACCGCAGTAAACAGCCGCAAATACCTGCTGACCCAACCATGTTCACGGCTAACCTGTTGAACAGTAACCCCACCCCCTGTATTCATCCCCTACCCTGTTTATTGTAGATCTGATTACATAACATTAACCGTTACGATTGTCTACCGTCTCCCCCGATTGAAAGAACTTTTTATTAGAGAGATCTTTTTCAACCGTCACCGCCATGTACTATCGGCATCCACCCGTCTTTCTAACCCATTAGTGTAATTTTTTGTTGTCGCAATAGAAATTAAAAATACTAATTTGTAATGATAAAAATTTAAAATATTAATTACAATAGCATAATGTAATTGATCCCAACTAAAAGCAAGTTGGCAATAAAAAAAGTGCTGATGATTCTACAAAACTAACTTAAAAAAACATTCATCACCAAATAGAGCCATAAAAGGTTAGAAGAGTAACATTTCCATGCATGTCTAAGCTTTTTCAATTGAAATCTTCTACTAATCGCAAACATCTTTCGACTTCCTCATTGATTCCTATAGCTCCGATAGTGCCTCCATGACGACCCAACCTATTAAAGCGTAATCCTCACCTTTTCTGACGACCCAACCTATTAAAAACACCAATAATGTTCAACAACAACAACTACCAAAATTTTAAAATCGACTTACCAACACAAGGTTGAGAACCGTGACTTTTGCAATATGTATATTGCATCAAAAAACATCTGAAATGCAAAAATTTAAATCATTAACAAACAAATAATCAGCACGCAAAAATGGCAGATGGACTTTGTATTATTGAAAATCTAAGATAACTTACTGTTTAATCAGGGTTAATGCTTGTCATCCTGTTGCAAAGCATTTTCAAAGGTTTTACAGATAGCAGGACAAAGGATTTTAACCTGAAATGAAAACAAAAACATGTAAAGAAAAGGGTGTTAATGTGCAATATAAACAACACAAAGGATTTGACATTTGAATATTTACATTGATTGCATAGTGATTTATTTTATACAAAGACAAACCATTTGTATTACCTCATGCAGTTATTAAAAAATTGATGTTGATAAAGACTACAAAGGGAAATCTAAATAAAACCATAATAAAAACTGCAAAATGTAGATTAATAGGTAGATGTAAGTCATAATTTTCAATCTATATGCCAACCAGTAACTTAAGCTTTGAGATGTCAAGCGCAAACTATGTCGAAGTACGTAGCAAAATGTAGATTTATAGGTACAACTAAGTCAAGAAAAGTGACTTGTTGATCATTTATGTAGCAGCTTACTTGTTCCAAGATTCAGAATAATTACATTCTCTTCAACCCGGATTAACGGATGTTGGACTTCTTACCAGAAAAGAAAAGAAAACTGGCGCCCCTTCATAACCAAAGTATATCCCTACAGAAGGCTTTACCAACGTGCATTGGAAACTATTGATAAACAGAGAAACTGAAGTTCCATAAAACACTTGTTCAAAAAACAAAGGAATTTAACACAGTAAAATTGAACCCAAAATAAGTAAACTCGAAGAAACTTAACAAAAAATAATAAAGGATCATACCTACTAAAGTATCAATATGCAATGCAAGCTCGCAAGCCTACAAACATGATCAACTCACAACAACCAAAACACGTTATAGATTTGGGAAATATGTAATAAGTATTATATTTTTGGTGCATTATGTTGACAATTAGAGCTTTAGAGGATAAGGGGGTATCATCTACACATAAAAGTTGCACACAAGGTCTCAAAACGTCATTGAAGTTCAGTTCAGATTGCAATCTTGACCATACTAAAGAGATAACATCTAAAACTCATTGAGAAAATAGATAGAGACTTACCAAAGAGAAGGCATTCGTATTTTGATTTTGGGACCTGATGTTGTTGATATCCGTTTTGTTAAACCTGCATGACCATTTTGCTAGAAAACCCCTCGTTAAATCATTGGTGTGAGAAATACAACCCAATCTTACAATTAAAAAGAAACCTGCAAAAAGGATACAACTCAATCTTACGATTAAAAAAAACCTGCAAAAAGAATACAACTCAATCTTACAATTAAAAAGAAACCTGCAAAGAGAATACAACCCAATCTTTCAATTAAAAAGAAACCTTCAAAAAGAATACAACCCAATCTTACTATTAAAAAAATCCTGCAAAAAGAATACAACCAAGAAAACAAATTGATCAACTTAGGTAGGCCAAATAACTATTAAACCATCAAATAACAAATATGTAAAGTGATCTTACCTGAAAGTCAAATCCAGAGATGGGGAAACTTGTAGATGAAGCTTTCTAAACTTGATGTAAGAATATAACAATAGAATTAATAAAAGATCGAGCAAAATTGACCATATAAGAATCGATGTAGACTTGAATCAGGAGTCGAAAACCTAGGGAAAATAAATCCAAAAAAAGAAGCCATACCTCTATTTGAATATTTGGTTCTTTTCTTTCTGATTTTGATTTTGCGATTGCCTCCTTACACTCTTCATCCTCTTCTTCCATCTCAAGTAATCGTCAGAACATGAGCTTTTCGAGACTGGGAGTAATTTGGGGGGAAATGGGTTAAAAGATAGATTCCAGGGAGAGAGGGAGAGCAGAGAAAAGAGGGGGAGTGGGGAGTGGATGCGTAGTCGGAGGGGAGAGGTAACCGATGGGTAAGTAAGAGTTTACACGGCGGAGATCAAATCTCAGAAATAGTTTTAACGGTTGAGATTGATTTGACCGACCGTGATCCATATATATATATAATATACAATTTTGGAATAGTGGCCATACAGGCTACTTATACGGTTACCTACGGGTTGTTTGGTTATAGGTATTAAGGGATAAGTAATGTGAGTGAAAATAAAAAAAATTGTTTGGTTTTAACTTTTAGGGAAAATTCCAAAAAACCCTAATGGACTTTACTATTTAGAATGATTAAGTCCTTGGATAATTTTTTTGAACAAATAAATCCTTGGACATTGCAAAACCTGTTAAATAAATTCTTGGACATTCTGAAACCTGTTAGATACATTCTTATAACCTAAAAAACTAGTTAATGTGGTAAAGTAATGAAAAAAACCGGAAAAACCCAACGGACTTTCATATTATGCAGGACATATTTACCTCGTCATCTTAACGGAATTTTATACCGTAAACGATTGGTATGTTGGAGCAAATTTAATTAATAAAAGGAACACATAATTGGCTTGTTTTGAAAAATGCAATCACAAATATAATAGTTCTACCCAAGTCTAGTATCAACATTCACTTTCAATAGCTTGGTTAGACTTTGTAGTTTATGCTCCAAGCAACGTAGACAAAGGGTATAGCTATTACAAATCAATAAATGCGAGCAACGTAGACAAAGGGTATAGCTATTACAAATCAATAAATGCGAGCAACGTAGACAAAGGGTATAGCTATTACAAATCAATAAATGCGAAAAAGAAAAAAAAATGTATAGTTATACGATATATCTTCCTTGTACAGTTAACCAAGTTGATGTAAAAAAGATCCAACATGGATCTAAAACTTAAAAAAATGATTATGGTATATCAATATAATTCTTAATCAAAACAAAGAATCTCAAGGAAAAAAAATATAGACAATTTGATTGTTAATAGCAACAATGATGGAGGTTTTTCTTTCTTTCAGACTTGATATAGGCACCAATTACACAAGCTTGGTTGTTTAAAAACATCCTAAGCTTCTTCAATTATGCAATTTACCTGAAATATTTCCAATGAAAATGACAAAATTTATAATTAGGAGCTGGAAAAAAATTCAAATAATTAAGAACCCATCTAAATCATAGATATGCAAGACTAGATTACAATTTACAACACAAGACATATAAAATGTACCCAAATA
The DNA here is from genome assembly GCA_036898165.1 of Silybum marianum. Classification (NCBI taxonomy): domain Eukaryota; kingdom Viridiplantae; phylum Streptophyta; class Magnoliopsida; order Asterales; family Asteraceae; genus Silybum; species Silybum marianum. The sequence goes on along the minus strand of CM072536.1, from coordinate 24,550,603 downwards.
ACTACATAGTAAGATGTACACTTAAACTTATTTTAATAGTAGTAATTTTAAAATTTGATAAAACTACATTAGGCATACACAAACCTTGGTTTTGTACAAAAAATAATACAATTAGGAGCCGTTTACCAAATGGTAAAATCGATAAACACTATCGCTTACCTATCAGGTAAGATTTTAATTCATCAAACAAAAAGACAATAAAAAACATTAACTACTGGCTTCTTGTAAACTTGCTCGTTTCAACATTATGCAAATCACACTCTGTTTATACACATCTTGGGTATAATGTTTTTAAGTTCCTCTTGTAAACTTTGTCTTTGAAAATGACATGGAGTATAATAAGTCTAAGCCTAGCATCGTATGTTAACCTCATGCCATACTCTGTTTAATTGAGGATTAAATTTACTTATGCAAAGCACAATTTTAGAATCCCAATCAATATTCTCATAGTCCTCACCAGAAGCAAGTGAAATCACATATATTAAAATGAAGCAAGAATATTTATTATTTAACAAGCAGAAGCAGTGAACCATTTACCAACATAATCCTTGGATCCTTAAGTCTTTGATTTTAGTATATACTTTCATGGGACTAATCCCCAAAGCTTCTTGATATGTAGAAATATTATCCAGCTTCTTATTTTATGCATCCCACTATGTTCCTGGCATTTTTTGGGTCCTGAGCAAGATGTAAAAAGGGGCCCTTGTTAAGTATAAATTTTTTTCAATACATTGTTTTTTTGAATTATATAATATTTACTTACGACAAATGGAATAAATAAACTCACACACTCTCCTTACCTTTGGTGAAGTTTGAACCTCTGACCTCCTAGGAAGCCAAAGGATATGGTACCGCTAGGCCAAATGCTTATTAGGTAATAAGGAATCAATAATGTAAGAAAAAACATTTTTAGTTTTGAAATTCTAAATATAGACATAAGTTGGATCGTCTCGTATGGTTGATAAATTTTTTCAAAGGTAAGAGTTTTTTTAGTCGGTAATAATAAATCTACTATATTAAAAAAAACATTGAATTCATGCGGATGAAATAATAAAAAAGTTAGTGGGAGATGAATTATAGAGAATATATCAATGTTGTCTAGGCAAGGTAGTTTTATATTTTTGTAGATAAAAAGCTTAGAAAAAAAAAACTTAAGAGAAACAATAAATAATAATATAAAATTAACAACCAATTAATTTTTTTTTGTGTTTTGTTCTTCAATGTAATCAGTTGATACATGTTTGGGCCTTTAATATAATGCTATTTTTTGGATTATATTAGATACTAAAAGACATTGTGTCGTTTTTATTTATTAATTTTTTTGAACCACTACTATATATTATATAGTAAAAATGAAAAAAAACCGGACCCCTATTTCTCTTGGGCCCTAGGCGTACGCCCGGCCCGCCCTCCCCAGGGACTGCACTGACAATATATACAATCATTTTTCTAGAGAAACTTTCTTTCAGTAATCTACTTAAGCATTCTATCATGCTTGACACTCTGTAGTGTATATCATTTTTAATTAAACCATATTTTTATATTTACTTTTTGTTTTCTTCAATATTATTTTGATTAAACCCTCCCCACCTTCATATGCTATCTATTTTTATGATTGATAATTGTAACAAGTTAAACAGACTATGTATGTGGAAGAAAAAGTGGCAATTGCTGATGTTGTTTATTGTGTTCCCTTTGATTTATTAAGGTATCTCATTCAGCATGGATCAGGTAAATAAATGATGTTTCTTACTTCTTACTTCTCCTTCTCCCGATTGAATACCCTTTTTTTAAAGTCTTATGAAAATGGATGCTGCTTGTTTTGTTACGCAGTGGAAAGAACTCCGTGCTCGTGGATGAAATTGATAAGGCTCTTACCTAGTAAACATGTAAGTCGATGTTGACTATTGGCCATATTACCCATGATGTTTTAGTTGGTAGCAGATAGGGGTGAGCATAACCGGATACCCGGCCATTTTTCAAGGAACCGGAACCGGACCCAACGGTTCCTAGAAATCCGGAACCGGAACCGATGGGAACCGGTTCCGGTACCGGGTACCCGGCTTCAACTTTTTTTAATATTTTTTACATTTCATACAAGAAAAATATAATTATAAACTACAAAATATCGATTTAAAGTAATAAATACAACAAATGATCAAAACTAATTATTACATAAACAAACTAGAAAGTTTGAGTTTTTATTTATTATTTATAAATATATAAGATATTTTTTAATTAAAAATGGCGGGTAGCGGGTACCCAGTGGGTAACGGTTCCAAAAAAATGAGAACCGGAACCGGAACCAATCACATCGGTTCCGGTTCCAAAGGCTGGTACCCGGTTCCGATGCTCACCCCTAGTAGCAGATACTGTTTCTAATGAATTTTCTAGTTTTATTTACCCAAAATGTTTACTTCTTTAGAATCTCATTTTAAGCTGCACTCCCCGGCAAAATATGTTTGGTAAACTAGCAGATAAACATGTTGTTAGCCGATAATGGTAGGGTGTAAGGATGGGATGTATGTAAACATATTATCGACTCCAAAATATTGAATATGGTATTCACAAAAACCTCTATTTGATGGAGAGGGAGAGGGAGAGGTTAAAATTGGTATATTTAGCTATATAACCTTAAGTGAGATTTTAACTAACATCGAAGTTGTTGATTTTTTTATTACATTTTCAACAAACAAAAACCAACATAATCAAGGGAAAGGTGGCCAAATTGGGTTTACGGTGCGGTTTGATTTTCGTTTAGTATTTTAATATGAACGGTCAACCAAACCCGGCTATAAAAATATACATTTTTAAATACTAGAACCGTATTCGTGCAATGTAATATCAAATATGATAGCATTTTGATTCTGAAGCCCAGAACCGGAATGCATTTTGATTCTGAAGCCTAGAACTTGAAATGCTTTAACTCAGAGCTGCACGTTTTCACAGTTAAGTGCCAGGAATTAGTCTAGGCAAATGCCTAGGATACCCTTTCAAAAAATAACTTGAAATGTTTTCTTCTATTTTGTCTCTTTGATTTTATTTTATGCTTTTCGGGTAACTTTTTGAGAATAACAGACCTTAAATTGGTTATTAGTTTTATGGAGTATTTTGTTATACGACTCAATGTTTATATTGTATTTAATCGTGTGTATCAATTGGCTATCGGTTAGTTCTATGAAGTGAAAAATATACGTGAAACTTTAAAAAAGTTGTACATGTACAATAATCTATATCTATATCTGTACTACCTTATAAATCAAATTTGAGAAAAGTCTTAAAAAGTAATTTTTAATGCACAAAGCCTTAAAAGTCTTAAAAACAACTCATGATGCATTGAGTAATGTTGTTTTATGCATCTGGTCTTAAAATCACTTAATTACAAATTAACAAGCAAAGTGTACAACTTGATAATGCTGAGAATTTAAAAATCTCAAACACGCTTCATCGCTGGAATTTGGTTCCCAATATCATGGTCCCAAGATGACGATTAAGCTCCGTTCTGGCTCCCAAGAACTAATCACGTTTCCCTCTCCAGTATTTGAAGAGTTCTAAAAACTCGTTGCAGACCTCACCAACAAGTTGTCTTCTCTCTCCCTCTCTCTGTCTCATTTTTTGCTAAACCCAAAAAATTATTTTTGACATTTGAGTTTTCAACATCTGAGTATGGCATTCCATTTTCAGGTTCTACATTTTTTATTTCGAGTTCTACTTTCTCCATCTTCTTCAGGTAAGATTTTGTAAATCGTTTTTGGTTCTGGGTGTTGTGTTTTTGACCAACGAAATAGAATCCTTTATGAGTTCACCTAGTACGTAATTTCTATAAACGCTATATTTTTTACTTTGAATGTGCTCTATCTCATGTGGTTTATGTTTTTTACTTCGATTCATCTCTTCTTAAAATTGATGGTATCAATTATATCTTTCTCATTCATTATCAAATTGGATACTAGGAAGTATAGAATAAATACAAAGGTAATGCAACGATTAAGGAAATAATCTAGGCTAGCAATTTGGGAAACAAATCAAGATAAGAACGAAAGGATATGGATAATATTTGAATTTCAATACTCCACCTCAAGTTGGAGCATGAAGGTTATGAATGCCCAACTTGTCGAGTAAGAAATGTAACTGTTCAGTTCCTAATTCTTTCGTGAGAAGATCGGCAATTTTCATAGAAGAGTTGATGGTCATCGGTTCAACTTCTAGAGACTCGACTCTTTCACGAACGAAGAAACAATCCATTTCAACATGTTTGGTTCGTTTGTGGAAAACCGGGTTGTTGGCGATATGGCGAGCGGCTTGATTATCGCAAAACAATGGAGTTGGCATGCTCAAGTAAATACCCAATTCGGTTAGGAGCCATCTCATCCAAAGAACTTCAGTGATAGTAGATGCCATAACCCTGTATTCTGCTTCAGCCAAGGATTGAGAGACAACCGACTGCTTTTTAGTCTTCCATGACACTAGGGCACCCCCAAGAAGGAGCAAGTAACCAGTCTGCGATCTTCGGGTGTAAGGACAGCCGAGCCAATCTGAATCACAGTAGGCTGTGAGAGTACATCCTCCTTCACGAGAGAGTAGAAATCCTTGTCCCGATGTTCCTTTCAGGTAGCGAAGTACCCTATGCGCAACATCTAAATAAGGTTGTCTCGGATCTGCTACGAACTGACTTAAGATATTTACGGAATACGTTATGTCTGGCCTTGTAGCTTGCAAGTAAAGTAACCTCCCCACTATACGACGGAAACGACTAACATCAACTTTTGGTTCCTTCTCTGCCTTGTCGAGTTTCAGGTTTTGCTCAATGGGGAACGGACTCGGCTTGCAACCTTGCAAGCCACAAGCTTTAAGAATGTCAAGTACGTATTTACGTTGGTTAAGCAAGAGACCTTTAGGTGTTCGAGTTACTTCTATGCCAAGGAAATATTTCAAATTTCCTAAGTCTTTGATACTGTACTTATTATTCAGGTCATCCTTCTTGAACCTTTCCCATGTCATTCCCAACTATGATAACATCGTCGACATAAATGAGGGGTGCAACAAAACTATTTCCTCGCTTATGAGTGAAAAGAGAGTGGTCAGCTCGAGACTGTTTAAAACCAAGGCCGAGAGGTGCATTGGTGAACTTTCCATACCAATTGCGCGAGGCTTGCTTTAAGCCATACAACGACTTTCGCAGGCGACAAACCCTCAAATATCTTTCTCTAGCAAACCCTTGTGGATTTTTCATGTACATTTCTTCCTTTAAATCTCCATGCAGAAAAGGCGTTGTTGACGTCGAGTTGATGTATAATCCAATTCCTTTTGAACGCAATGTCTAGGAGAGTCCTAACGGTTACAAGTTTGGCGACCGGGGCGAACATGTCGTGGTAGTCGACACCCTCCGTTTGTGTGAACCCTTTTGCTACGAGACGGGCTTTGTATCTTTCAACTTCACCACTTGCTTTGTATTTCACCTTATAAACCCATTTCGAATCAATGATATGTTTTCCTTCCGGGAGATATTCCAAAGTCCACTTTCCATTCTTCTCTAAAGCTTGAATTTCTTTCTTCATGGCTTCCTTCCACCTGTCATCTTTCACAGCTTGATGAAAGTTCTTTGGCTCATTGTTGGAATCGATGGCCGTCATGAAAGCTTTGTGAGTATCAGGAAAAATTTTATACGACACAAAATTGGACAAAGGATGTACCGTAGAGGACGATTGATTTGGTGGGGCTTATGCATGGTCAACCGATAATCTGCAAAGTGTTTCGGTTGACTTCTATTTCTTTTCTCACGGGTTGGAACGGTGGCAACGGGTTCAGTGGTGGAATCTTGCTCCAAATCACCTTGATCATCTAGATTTTGAATATGAGTGATTTGTTCAATGTCATCGTCCCACATGTTTTGCTCGATGTGACAATGGTCCGGTTCCTCAACTTTCAAGGGATCTTCACCTTCGTGTTCATCGTTTCGCTTATAAAACGGAAATTGATTCTCATGGAATCTGACATCCCGTGAGACTAGGGGTGAGCATTGGCCCCGAACCGGACCGAACCGACACCGAACCGGTTTGGAACCGGAAATAAGAGATTCTTGGAACCGAGAACCGAACCATATAAGCAATACCGGTGCCGGTCCCGGTCCGGGTTTTCCGGTCAAAAAACCGGTTGGAACCGATTATTAGTCCATTTTCTATAAAAATCATACTCTAATTTTCCATTGCCCTCTTCCTCATTGCTTTGTCATCTATTTTTTTAAAGTTTGTACAATCTTTATATAAACACAAAACCGAAAAGATTGTTCATATTTAATAAAAAGTAACACTCGTTTCAAAATAGAACAAAAATTGAAAAAAAACCCCCAAAGCTACATCATCGTCTTTCAAGATGTCGTCGATTTCGTCTATTATCGGCTTTCTTGAGTTTCTAATCCAATTCTGGGTGCACAATAAAATTCAACTATCAACATTAACAAACTAGTCCGATACTCATTTAAAACTCTACCACTAGTGCTAAACGCGGACTCAGACACCATGGTTGAAATTTGTATCACCAATATGTCTAACAACGTTGAAAATTAAATTATAAAGACTAAAAAAAAGAAGTAATAATTACCTTAAATTATAACGACATTAATTTACATTATTTTGTTACTTAAACTTCCGGGGCGGTCCAAAAAAAATGGCACCGAACCGGTTTGGAACCGGAACCGAAAATGGAGGATTTGAAGGATCGAAAACCGGACTGGTTGGATATTACCGGGCCGGTGCCGGTACCGATACCAGTCCCGATTCGGTTCCGGTTCGGGCCGATTCTTACCGGTCAATTGCTCACCCCTACGTGAGACAATAAGTTTCTTGTTTTCGATGTCGAAGATCTTGTAACCTTTGGTTCCCTGTGGGTAACCTAAGAATACTCCGGGCCTCTCCTTGGCTTCGAACTTATCCCCTTTAGTTTCATTACTTTTGAAATAAGCCAAACATCCAAAAATCTTTCTACTTTCATAGTCCGGTTTTTGGTGAAAAATGATCTCATATGGTGTTTTATCCTTTGTCACCTTAGACGGTAATCGATTTATAATGTATGCAGAAGTTAAAAAACATTCACCCCAAAATCTTTTAGGGAGGTTGGCCTCAAATCTAAGGGCACAGGCCGTTTCAAGAAGGTGTCTATGTTTTCGCTCCAACACCCCATTTTGTTGCGGGGTGTGTGGATACGTGGTTTCCAACAAGATTCATTCCCATCTCATTAGACGTGAATTCCCTTCCGTTATCACTTCTAATTCTCTTGACGGATCTTTTAAATTGGGTTTTTATTAACTTGCAAAAATTGATAAGACACTTGCCGGCTTCATGTTTGTGTTTTAAAAGAAAGATTCACACTCCTCTACTAAAATCGTCAACAATGGTCAAGAAATAGTGGCTCCGGAAAGAGAGGCATATCGGTACTTTTCCCAAACCTCACAATGCAATAACTCAAAACAATCATTGGTTTTAATTTCACTGTTTTGAAAAGGTAATCTAGTGTGCTTAGCTCTAGAACATGAATCACACAATTTATTGAAAGAAATATTCCTAAGAAAATCAATCTGAATGAGTTTATCACCAGAAGCATGACCAAGTCTTTTGTGCCAGACATCTGCCGTAGCCATTAGAGCCCTCTTCTCAGTTCCAAACATCCCCATAACGCAAAAATCAGGAAAAAAGGTTATGGCGAATTGAAGTTCTTTGCTTAACCGACTAACGGACAAAAGATTGCAAGTAAAATTGGGAATATGAAGAACCCCTTTTATTTTGGCACCTCCAGGCAAGGTGCATTCGCTCCTTCCTTCAACGGGTATGGAATCTCCATTAGGAATGACGACGGGGTTCTCATTGTAGGCATGAGTTCTATTGTTGAGTATCTCGATTTTATTTGTAATATGATCGGTGGACCCTGAATCCATCACCCATTCATCTCTAAAATCGGTTTTACCTGTCATCAAATCTGTAGGGGCTGGATCATCTTCAGTCCCCTTTTCATTACCTTCAAAATGTTTCAAGAAAGTTTCATATTGTTCGTTAGTTAAGCCTGGAAAAGGACTTGTGCTGGTCTCGACATAGGCGGCCTTTGGTTTGTTTTCATCACGCTTTGTGTTTCCTGGCCACCAATCGGGATATCCGATCTGTTTGAAACAACCTTCCTGGTTATTGCCATCTCTCCCACAATAGACGCAATGCTCCAACGACTCGCTGCGTTTGTTGTCCTTTGTAAAGGATCTGTCTCGCTGTTGGTTAGAGTTACCTTTCCTTCTCCCAGGTGTATAAGCTTTAAAGGCAGCAGACTCAGTCGTTGGTTTCTTCTCGTTGGATGTTGTTCTCTGTCTTTCATCTTCTGCGACAAGGTGGTAGGCGCTTCCCTGTTGGAACCCAGATCCCTTTCTAGCAAGTAATTAATAGATCAAATATGTAAATATGAGCGAAAGCAAGTAGATATATGATTAACAGTAAGATTAGTAAGAACGAATATGAAGAACAATCGTAATTAGTATTGAATTGAGTTTGTATGATAAACAATAGTGTACACAATTCAACAGCTCTCTCTTTCGTATTTTCAATCTATTCTATTACAAACTAAGATTGAGCTATTTATACAATTACAACTTTGAAAGTCAACTACCTGGCCTATTACAATGAGACACGTAAGCAGGGAAGTAACAAACTGAGTTACACACGGAGGGTGTGCTTGCCACGTCATTAGATGCGCATGTAGTTACTTGATTCTGATTCATACTTCATCAAAACTGAGGTCTAACAATCTCCCCCTAAGTATGAAAATCAGAATGCTGCACGTGTAGCTTCGCTGTTCTGCTATAGGCATAATAGTTTATTGTAACTGTATCAGAAGGGAGCTGTTTGAGAAATGACTTTGTAGATGGCATCTGTAACTTCTCTGAGCTTCATTAGTTTGTCAAGTCTCTTTTCAATCCTGTCTCTGACTTCTGCATCTTAATTGTCAACTGCAACTGAGGCATAACATTTTATGATGTAGACGACTTCTGTAGAGTATCTGTGAGCATCTTTGATTCTGAAGAAGCTTTTTCTGCTCGGCCTTCTGAACACAATCCCAACTTCTGGTTGAGTTATTACTTTTCCAATCCTTAGAGTATTAATACCCTCCTAATCTTCATTTGGTGCAGCGATACACAAGTTATCAACTTTGTAGTTCAAGCCCGTTTGGAAGTCTACTTGCCTTCTGTATCGAATTAAAGACTTTATGCAGTCAATGATACGGAAGTCGGCAACTTTATTTTGATCTTTACTTCCTCTGTTCATTTGATTCTTCATAAACTTCTCCAGAGTTAGCAGATCAGAGAGATTGATCGACAATAGGTCATTGTCACATAAATATGATGACTTGTTATCTTCTCTGACAATCTTATAAATTGTGTACCATATGGGAGTTTGCTCGAATTGTGCATGCCTGAATGAAATGGTCTTGATTGGAATTATGGAATGAGCATCCTTTCTTGGTTGCCTGTGAGTAATGAATTTATCTTTGATCTGATCACTGACATGATAATCATTTGAGAAATTCGGCATCATTAGGTATACCTTCTGATCCACAGGAGCATACATATGCTTATTTTTTATTTCTAAGTTGGGTAGCTCAAGTCTTCCCAACTTCTGCATCTTTTCTTTATTTGCAGCTCTGAATTTTGCAGATTCTTTCCTTTTAGCTTCTTCAAAATTTTCACAAGCCCTTTCAACAGCTTCTTTGGCCTTTTCAGCTTCTTCTTTCTCCTTTTCTGCCTGAGCCATGGCTTTCTCAGCTTCAGCTTTGGCTTTCAGAGCTTCTTCCTTAGCTTTTTCAGCTTCAGACCTTAGTCTATTCTCTTCTTCTGTTCTTGCTGCCTCGGCTCTGGCTGCATTAGTTCCGGCTTCTTCTTCTACTCGGCGCTCTCGCTCACCGTTGCTTTTGCTCGGCGACTTTTGCTTCACCGTTTTTTGCTCGGCGCTTCGCTTCACTTTTGCTTTGCGCTCTTCTGCTTTAGTTGCTTCTGTTCTAGCTGGTTGAGATTGTGTTTTAGTATTCCCTATTATTTCTAGTATAAATTTAGCAATCTCTGGATCCTTAGGCAGAGGACCTCGATGAGTGGCCAGAGGAGTAGGCGTTAACGCAGTTTGCTTAGAGGGAGGAGGTGCAGAAGGTGAGGAGGATGAGGCTTTACCTTTTTCTTGATTCATCTTCTGACCAATTTCAGTTTTCATCTTTTTGATACTTTCCATGTTCACCCCCTTCTGAGAATCAGGATCCTGATCCTCAGATCTTTTGCGCTTGAGCTCAGCCTTCTTGCAATCCCAAGCTTCCTTAGCTTTCTTTCTGTCTTCAAAGGAGGCAGATAACTCACCTACGAGAGAGGAGAGTTTTGACACTGTGGTTTCCAAAGTTGTGAGCTTCTGATCCATGTGCGAGTTGCTGGAGTTGGTTATGGATGCACAGTTAGAGGTCAAAGAGTTGATGCGATCAATCATTGCCTTCTGAAATTGTGCCATATCCGACTTTTTAACCAAAGATGAGGCAGAAGCAGATGCATCTTCTGAAGGAAAAACAACTGTGATAAGCTTGTAGATGTCAGCAACAAATGACCCATATTCATCAGCAGAGATGGTTACTTCTTGAGTGGGTATTTCGAAAGGAAGGCTAAAGATAGCCTCTGCATTTGATTTAATTCCAGCGTCCAGAGCCTGAAAGTGAGCATTTGCAGAGTTCTGTTGAGCTTCTGCATTATCAAAAACAATCTTTCTGATGTCTTCCAAAGTCTGATTTTTAGTTGCTTGATGAGCTTGTATGGCTGACAGAGTTTGTTGTTGGGAAACAAGGGATGATTTTAGATCTTCCATAGATCTCTGAATTTGATCAGCAAATGCCTTGAACGCTGCATTTGTGACGAATTCAGAAGGGTAACCGGTGCATCTCCAACGAATGGAGCCCCTTGTCTCTCGCGTTCAGAGAGGCCCTCTTTCACACCTGTTTCGACGTTGAGTGTGGAGGGACTTCCAACCTGTCGTCGAGGGCTGTTATTCACAGGCACCTCTTCGGTTGTTCTGACTGTTTCAGCCTTTTTCCCATTATCAGAGGGTGGGTCGGTGAAAACAGTGTGCTTACCACAATATAGGGAAAAGACCCCGATAAGTAGTGCATCCTGTTGCTGTAACCCCTCTGATAGGACTTCGTCAGCATCTAATCTAACAGAAGGCATGGACGTACCTTCTGGTTGCCCTATGACATCGTTGGTCACGAAGACATCAACGTTTTGTGTGGGTAGTGGCGAGTTCTGGGGTAATGGAACTCTTATATTTTCATCATCACCCTTTTGAGAGAATGATGAAGATGAGGTGGATTCCCCTGTTGTGCTTGATTCAGAGGAACAAAGAATTCCCTTAGATCGGTTTGGCTCTGGGTGGTTTGGACTGGGATGTCCTTTTTCAATGAGTGTAGATGTGTTGGCATCTACCTCAGGAGATGTGGGTACCCGTGGGGAACTTGGAGAGAGTCGCTCAAATGTGTCACGATGGACATCTTCTATACCCTCTTGCAATAAGAGGTCGGGATGGGTAGAAACTCTCTGGTGGTCACTCGAATTATTTTCAATCTCAGTCTCACTTGACCCCTCACTTTCTAATCTGGGCTCTAAGTGCTCTAGGGTAGATACTCTCTATCCTGAGAATACCATAGAGCGTTTATAGGAAATGGGAGTAAGAGAGGTTGAAGGAATAAGATCAAACATGTACCTGGAGAGTTCTCTAGAAGCAGGATATCCGTTGGTGTCTATTGTTGGCTTGTGAGAGCTCATTGAAGCTATTTTGCAGAAAGGCTGAAGCAGGGGAGCTTTCAGTGCACAAATGGCTGGGAAGGTAAAGAGTGATAAAAATCGTAGGAACATTAGAGCAGGTAATTGTTTCCCTTGGCTCTGGAGAGAAACTTTGGTCTGAACAGCAGCTTTCAGTTCTTGGAAGATCAGGCTTGTGTATTCCAGAGGTCTGTTAAAGAACATCCCATACATGATTGTGAGAATGTTCTTACTGGCTTGATCGAGATACCCTATTTTGCAGGTAAGACTCTTATTTAGGATTGAGACAAGGATTCCACATTGGGGGTAGCTGCTTACGTTTGAACTCAAATAACCTATGGATGTGTTCATTGTAGCCCAAGAAGCGAATAAAGGCCAATAGAGCTTCTGGTGTGGGATTAGGTTCTAGGTCAGGGTTGGAAATTGTTTAACCTTCAGCTTCAATGAAAGGTTGATGAAGTTGAAAATACCTTGCTATTTTCTTGCGAGTGATTGGGATTTGGACGGCAGTTTCAGATTTAGTGGGGTGGCCAAAGGTTCCAATTAGGGTATTTTCATCCTTGATGAACATAGTTTGCCAGACCTCTTGTACATAAATTTCAGGAACATTTGGGTTTGTCAGAGTTAGGGCTCGGTTCAGGGAATGGTTTTGCAGGAACTCAATCATGATCCTGAAATCAGAAAGATAAGTATTGGGATCAAGAAGAACCTGAACATTGTTGGATTTCAATGGTAGCTTAACAACTGGAGCACTATCAGTTGTGGAGGTGACCAAGTTGCCGTCGTCGACTTGGGTATTAGGATTTGCAACTGGAGACGCCATTGATGAAGAAAGCCTTGGATAGAATAGAACGCCGATTTGGAAGGATTGTAGATGCTTTGAGGAAGATAATGAACCGTAGTACTGTGAAATTCCCAAATTGAGGTTTATATATGGGAGAGAGAGTGTACTCGAGTGATTTTTGAATTGGAAGGGTATAATTTGGGGACTAACAAAAACGGTTCGTGTTAGCCGAGGTGTTCACGCAGCCGTGTCAACATGCAAGGGCACGATGAAGGACACGTGTAAAGGAGAACTGACAAGTGAAAGGATTTGGCGCCTAAAAACGATTGAGTATTCCCTCCTCAAAAAGAAATTAAAAGGAAATTAATTAAAAAAAATCATTATTTAAAACAGATAATCTGTTGATTAAAAAATAATTTTAGAGTAATTAAAGCCTTTTAAAATTTTAAAATCAGACATTTGGGTAAAAATATTTTTGTACCAAATGATAATTTAATATTCGAAACCAAGTATTTATTTAAAAAATTAAAAAATAATAAGAAAATTTAAAGTAACCTTGAAGGCAAGAGTTAAATAAAATAGGCTTATTAAAGAAAATTTCAAAAAAGAACGCAAAGATAAAGAATATCTGGTCATAGAAAGTAATTTTGATCACAAAATGTCAAAAAACATCTTTTCAAAAGAATTTAAGTTGAATCTGAAACATCTTTGTAACCTTGACGGTAAGAGTTAGTCAGAAAAAACAAATTCAAAGGAAATTATTAAGTAAAGAGAGGTTCAGAAGACAGCTAACAGAAGTTAGACTTTGTAAGCTCCCCCTCGAGCATGTAAGATTCTGCTCCCCCTTGCAAAATTCTAAGAGGATCAAATAATTAAGTCAAATTACATATTTAACATGCCCAACTTGCTGACTAGGAAATTGAAACGTGTTTTATCAAGAGCTTTCGTGAAAATATCAGCAAGTTGAAAGTCAGTAGAGACAAAATACATTTCGATTGTGCCTTTCTGTACATGATCTTTGATGAAATGATACCTGACATCAATGTGCTTTGTTTTTTTAATGTTGAACTAGATTTTCAGTAATAGCAATAACACTCTTTGAGTCACACAGGATTGGGATTTTGTCGTATATTAAGCCGTAGTCTCTGAGTTGAGTTTTCATCCAGATAACTTGTGAACAACAACTGGCAGGGGCAACATACTCAGCTTCTTCTGTGGAAGTTGATACACAGTTCTGCTTCTTTGAAGTCCAACTTACAAGTCTGTTACCCAGAAGTTGACAGCTCCCAGAGGTACTTTTTCTATCCAACTTGCAACCTGTATGATCAGGATTTGTATACGCCATTAAATCAAATTCAGAATTTTTTGGATACCAGAGACCAAGTGATGGAGATCCCTTTAGATATCAAAAAATTCGTTTAACAGCTGCCAAATGTGATTCTTTAGGATTCGCTTGATAGCGAGCACAAAGGCAGGTGGCAAACATAATATCTAGTCTACTTGTAGTCAGATATAGAAGAGATCCTATCATACCTCTATAACTCGTAACATCTACTGAATTCCTAGAAGGATCAGGGCCTAGTTTCGTGCTAGTAGAGATAGGAGTTTTCATTGGTGAGGAATATTGAAGATGAAATTTCTTAAGCATGTCAGAAACATACTTCGCTTGATTAATGAAGATGGCAGAGGTATTTTGTTTAACCTGGAGTCCGAGGAAGAATGTTAGTTCTCCCATCATACTCATTTCAAATTCTTGTTCCATCAATTTAGAAAATAGATCAACTTCTGATGAGTAGAACCAAAGATTATGTCATCCACATAAATTTGAACAACAGTTAGCATACCTTTGCTTCTTTTGATGAACAGAGTGGTATCGATTTTACCTTTATCTTACCTTTTACTGATCAAAAACGTAGATAGACGTTCGTACCATGCTCTAGGTGCTTGTTTTAGACCATATAAAGCTTTGTCAAGGAGATAGACATATTCTGGATGTTTAGCATCTTTAAATCCAGCAGGTTGTTCAACATACACTTCTTCTTTGAGATATCCATTCAGAAATGCACAGTTAACATCCATTTGATAGACTTTAAAGCTTTTGTAAGCAGAGAAAGCCAGAAATAGTCGTATCGCCTCAAGTCTTGCCATAGGGGCAATGGTTTCATCGTAATCGATTCCTTCTTCTTGGCAATACCCCTTAGCAACCAGTCGAGCTTTGTTTCTAATCACGATGCCGTCTTCATCTTTCTTATTTCTGAAGACCCACTTGGTTCCAATAGCTACTTTGTTCTTTGGTAAAGGAACGAGGTTCCAGACTTTGTTTCGTTCAAATTGTAGCAATTCTTCTTGCATAGCGGATACCCAGCTAGGTTCTTGTAAAGCTTCATGAACATGTTTTGGTTCGATCATGATAATAAAATTTACAAAGAAAGCTTCATTTGCAGTACCAAATCTTGTCTTAACACCTTCAAAAGGACTGCCAATTATGAGATCTGGAGTGTGAGACTTAGTCCATCTCGTCATTCGAGACTGAGATACTGGTTGAGCGTGAACTTCTGTTTCAGAGGATGGAAGAACCTCTTTTGGAAGAGATTCTGGAACAGGAGGATCTTCATACTCCCTATTTGATGAAGGCATAGGAATTACTTCTGGACATTCACCTGATGAAACAGGGATGTCAGAAGTCTCTGAAGTGCTCTCAGCAGGGGATTCAGGACCAGAAAGTATAATTCCAGAAGCTTGAAGAACTTCAGGAATACTCAAAGATTGAGGGATTGGTCTTGGTTCTGGAAGTATCTCTTCGCCCATAAAATCTTGAAAAATAGCATATATTGCAGATTCTCTGATACCTGAAAGATATTCAAAAGTTACTGTGTTAAGTTTAAGTTCAGAAGTAGAATACTCAGAAGTTAATTGAGTTTGATCATCAAAATCGATGTTAATGCTCTCCATAACAGTCTTAGTACGTAAGTTAAAAACTCGAAAAGCTCTTGAATTTAACGAATATCCTAAGAATTTAGCTTCATCTGATTTCTTGTCAAACTTGCCAAGTTTTTCTCTGTCATTTAAAATGAAACACCTGCATCCAAAAATGTGAAAGAATTTAACACAAGGTTTTCAATTATTAATTAGCTAATAAGAGGTTTTGAGATGCCTCTTGACAATTATTGAACGATCCTGGGTAAAACATGCAGTGGCTACAGCTTCAGCCCAGAAATGGATGGGTAGTCCAGAAGCAGCAAGCATCGTTCTGGCAGCTTCAACCATGGTTCTGTTGCGTCGGTCTACTACCCCATTTTCTTGAGGAGTTCGTACAACAGAGAAGTTCTGTGTAATTCCATTCTCAACAAGGTATGCTTCAAGCTTGGCATTCTTGAATTCAGTATCGTTGTCACTCCTTAGCTGTTGAATCTTTTGGTGTAAGAGAACTTGGATTCTGGTCATCATATTTTACAATACGATAGGTACCTCTGATTTCTGTCTTACAAAAGCAAGCCATGTATACCTGGAAAATTCATCAATAAGTACCAGTATATACCTTTTACCAGATAGACTTTGTGTTGCAATAGGACCACAGAGATCAACATGTAATAATTGCAGAGATCTTGTACAAGAATGATCACTTTTTGTCTTATGAGATGCGCGTTTTATTTTTCCCATTTCACATGTGGGGTAGAGGTGATCTTTTTGAAAGTGGACTTCTGGAAGACCAGTCACCAAATTATGTTTAACAAGCATCTCAAGATTATCAAAATTTAAGTGAGACATTTTGTGATGCCATACCCATGCAATTTCACTCTTTTTGGAGATAAGACAGAGGGTTTCTTTACCGTACTTTGATGTGAAGTTCATCATATACAAATTACCTTTTCTGTATGCTCTCTAGAGTTCTTTTCCTGCCTTAGAAAACAAGTAACAATGCTTTTCATTAAATACAACAAGTATTTTAGAATCACAAAGTTGACTTACGCTCAGAAGATTATGTTTTAATCCAGAAACATGAGCTACTTTTGATAAGGTAATGTTACCTTCTTGTAAAGTACCGTAGCCTTTTATTTGACCCTTACCATTGTCTCCAAACGTTACAGCTCCACCACATTTGTCTTTGAATTGGGAGAGTAAGTTTTTCGATCCATTCATGTGCCTCGAGCATCCAGAGTCAAGATACTAGATGTGCACATGCTGCTTCTGCAATCACAGTGAGAGTGTTTTAGGTACCCATCTCATAATGGGTCCTTTAATGTTAGTTTTAATCTTTTCACTCTTTTTATTTTGCATATGACTTGATATTGCAGGATTTAAAGGTTTGGTCTTTTTGTTTGTTGTATTATTGTTTTTCTTTGGTTTAGTTTTGAAGTGTGAGAAATCATTATAAAAACGATCAGAGGACCTCGAGAAATATTCATTTAGTTTTAAGAATAAAGAAAAACATTCAGACTTCTGAGACATAAAAGATTTCATTGAATTTTCATTAGAATAATGATAATTACAATTCTTCTTATTCCTGTCTATTCTACTATCAGTAGTTCTATTGAACTTCTTAGCTAGGCTAGACTTATGCTTAGAATCATAAGTGTTCTTCTGTTGAGGCTTCCTCTGATAAACCTTCTCTGGAGTTTTCTGAATTACTGAAACAGAAGAAATATTAGATTTCCATTTGCCTTTTTGAGTAGAAGTAAACTTTGGATAACAAGATTGAGATAATTTTGGCTGAATAAAACATTTCTTTTTAAGACTTTCTTCCTTCTCAAGTTCAAGACAAGATTTGGCCTTAAGACACATCCCAATAAAATCTGGATCAATGGACACAGGTTTTCTCTGTCCTGTTGGAGGAACAGAAAAAATTGGTATTCCACTTGGATGTCTTTTGATATTCAGACAAGAGGCTCTGATTTCCAGAGGTTCATTAGTAAATAAGAAAGGAACTTCCTTTGTCTTAGTTACTTCTGGGACCTTTTTGTACTCTGTAGGTAGTTGATTTTCTAAAGTTGAGAGATATTTTTCTGAGTTAAAGAAATCATCACTTTGATCATCATTTTCCCAAAGATATGAAATAGTGTCAAAACAGTCTTGAGATTCAGAAGGATTAAGGTCTACAAAAGAACATGGAACTATCTCTGGATTGTTTTCTGAAGAGAGTTTCTGAACATTTTCAAGTTCAAAGCATTTTTCTAGAGTGGATGGAATATCTTTTTCGAAGCTTAGATGTAGCTCTTTTTCTGCTTGTAAAGGAATAAATATATCCGCCTTTGGATTCAAAGTCATATGAATGTTTGAGCCAAATTTGAACATGTCGCCTTTCTTCTGAATTTTGTTCAGATCAACACTTGTTTTTCCAGACAAATATTCGATGTTTTTGAATTTGAGTTTTCGTTGACGACAACCATTTTCAAGTTTTGATCTTTTAAAAATGGATGGTTCATATAATATAGGAAACACAGACTTCTGTTCTTGTCCTAGACAGAAAACAGATTTCAGAGTTGATCTTTTCTCACATGTGTAGGGATCCAGATCCTCGAAACCAAGTCCAGATCTCCCTACTTGTGTATTTATCTTATCATGAACTTTCTGAGCATCCAGATATGTTTTGATCTGTAGCTTTGTCTTTTGGAGTTCGATATGTAAAAATTCTCTTTCCTTTTGAAAATAGTTTTTAAGAGTAAGATAATTTAATCTGTCACTTTCCTTAGCACTAATCTCCTTTTCTTTGTTTTCCAAAAGTTTGTTTAAGTTCAATTTCTCTTCTTTGAACTTAGCTTCTGTATTTTCAAAATTTTTGGAAATCTTCTAATTTTCAACATTGAGTTCCAATTTTTCTTCAGTTAGAAGATCCATTTCTCTTTTATAAATCTCTCTCTCTCTCTCTTTGAGTTTCAGAGAGAGTTTTTTCAGTTTGTTTCCTCAGTTTCTTTTCAACTGTAAGCTTTTGCTTAAGTTCTTCAATTTTTTTTTGATATTTCAAAAATGGTGTTTTCAAGTTCAGATGTGTCAGAGAGAGTACATACAGGTGTTTCAGAAGGCTGATCTTCTGATTCATTTGTTCTGGCCATTCCGCAGAACATAGCTTCATCACCACTTGACTCATCTCCTAGCCAGTTTTCTTTTTCTACAAAGTGAGCTCTTTCATCAACATTGTACTTGTATTTATTCTTGTAGTACATATTGTCTTTGTTTAGAGGTCCTCTACAATTCTTTGAATAGTGCACTGGCTTGCCACATCGGTAGCACACATCCTTCTTTCTCTTCAACTCTTCTTCCTTCTTCTCTGCCTCTGTTTTCTCAGATCTCTGTATCTCTTGACGAGGTGCATAACTGGGAACAGGGCGATCAATCCTTTTTCTTCCTTGGAAAGATCTATTACCAAACCTTTTCATGAATTGTTTGGTAATAAGTGTCAATGAATCAACAAAAGCTTTGATATCATCATCAGAGTCAAAATCATCTTCTGGGATTTCTTCTAACATGAGAGCCTTGCTTTTCCCTTTCTTCTCAACATCCTTACTCCTTCTGACTGATCCTCTGGACTCAGAAATTAAAGCCAGAGGTCCACCGATAGTGGTTTTCTTCTAAACAACCTCTTTCTCATGAGCTTGAAGAGTGCCAAAAACATCATGTAGAGACCATTGTTCCAGATCCTGATTGGCTTGCAAAGACATAGAGAGATTTGACCATTTAGGGTTTAATCTTTTGAGAAATAAGACATTATTGTCTTCTTTGGATCTGATAATGTCACATGTTTTACATAGTTTATCAGAGTGTTAAATCTATGAAAAGTCTGTTCCAGAGATTCTTCAGGAATGGCCTGGAAACTGTTGTATTCATTTAGAGCTTGGGCTCTTCTGTTTTTCTTCATTTTTGCACCACCTTCCAGAATGTTTTCCAATTAATCCCATAACTCCTTGGCACTATCACAAGAATCCAGAGATTGGAATATATCATTCGGAATTGCCATGATTAAGAGACTTTTTTCTTTTCAGGACAATTCAACCTTTGCCTTCTCTGGATCCTTCCAATTATCCCGTGATTTTGGAATACTCCTAGCAGGGACCTCATCAGTAACAGCTGTAGCTGGAACCCTAGGTATAGTTGTCATTGGAATGAATGGACCATTTTGAACAATAGGATACAGATCAACGTCCAATCCTTCAAAGAAGTTTATCATACGGATCTTCCATTGTGGATATTCATCACGTATTAGAGTAGGAGGTTTAGTCAGAGAACCAGAGGTGTATACAGCGTTCAGATTAGAATTGGCCATAATACCAGAAACAGAGAATTTGAAAAGTACTGAAGATTTGTTGAAATTTGAATCAAATTAATTTCAAAATGATCGAAATGAGACTGAATACTTACTAATCTCAGATTTAAGCGGAAATTACCACAGATTCAGAGAAAATTGTAGTGAGTTTAACAAAATCTTGTAAAACAGGGTAGAGTGAAGAACAGGAGCTTAAAACTGAAAAATACTGTCAATAGAAAAGGGATTTCTCCAAGTGGAAGAGATCTAATAATCAATAGATTGAATATCAGGCTCTGATACCAATTGTTGGAACCCAGATCCCTTTCTAGCAAGTAATTAATAGATCAAATATGTAAATATGAGCGGAAGCAAGTAGATCTATGATTAACAGTAAGATTAGTAAGAACGAATATGAAGAACAATCGTAATTGGTATTGAATTGAGTTTGTATGATAAACAACAGTGTACACAATTCAACAGCTCTCTCTTTCGTATTTTCAATCAATTCTATTACAAACTAAGATTGAGCTATTTATACAATTACAACTTTGAAAGTCAACTACCTGGCCTATTACAATGAGACACGTAAGCAGGGAAGTAACAAACTGAGTTACACACGGAGGGTGTGCTTGCCACGTCATTAGATGCGCATGTAGTTACTTGATTCTGATTCATACTTCATCAAAACTGAGGTCTAACATTCCCAAAGTCAGAATCTGATTCATGGCCAGAATCTGAGTTCTGATGACAAAGAACTGGTCATCGAGTCCCAAGAGGAAATCATAGTGTCTCTCCTTTTCTATGAGATCCTCCATCTTCTTTCCAACATCACACCTGCAACCATTGGAAGTGCAACATGGGATGGAGAGGACAACTTGTAGCTCGTCCCAAATCCCGCGCAGTTTCGTATAATAAGCTGAAACAGACGTACCTGCTTGATGCGTTCCATTGAGGTTATGCTTTAACTCATCGGCCCTGGGAGCACTCTCTTTTCCAAATCGTTCCAGCAAATCATTCCAGATCTCGTTGGCGGTATTCGCGTATTTTACGTTGCTTCTAATGTCTTTTTCCTACCAAAAATCAATTAAAAGACAATCAATTGATCAAAAAAAATTTGTGGATCAAAGGAAAGTTTTAAAAATATTTGGGTAATTTAAAATCTTTAAAATCAGTCAGTTGGTCAAATGAAATATTTTTTTGAGACCAAAAGAAAGTTTTATGTCTTTTGAATAACTTTCAGAAGAACTTTTATTGATTCAGAGACTTCTGGATAACCTTGATGACAAGAGTTAGTCCAGAAGTAACTAATTCGCAAAAAGTTCCAAGGAAAATTTTCCAGAGGACAGCTAACATATTCCTGAGGAATGTAGAGGCACTCTGATTCTGAATATGTGAGACTTGGTTTGAAAAATGATGAATTCTCCCCCTTGAACAAAGCACGATTTTGTGCTCCCCATAGATTTATGCATTTAATGCTCACCCTTGACCTATGCTTGGATCATAAAATGTAAGAATAACATGTATCCTTCCTATGGACAGAGGCATCCAGAGACTTCTGGGCACCTTTGATTTACTTTAAAGCCCATTTGATAGATAGAGGTATCCAGAGACTTCTGGACTACTCTGGTTTGTTGAAAGTACTTAATTCTGAGAAAGTAAAAGTAAAAGAAAACTAAAGACATGTTTAATAAGTAATTATGCAAAAGCTATAAGACCCTAATAGGTTCTGTATAGGTTACATATTTAGCATGCCCAACTTGCTAATCAGAAAATTGAATCTTTTCTCATACAGAGCTTTAGTGAATAAATTAGCATGTTGTTAATCAGTGGAGACAAAATACATTTCAATTGTCCCTTTCTCCACATGATCCTTTTTAAAATGATACCTGACATTAATGTGCTTGGTCTTCGAGTGCATCACCGAGTTCTCTGTGATAGCTATTTCACTTTCTGAGTCACAAAGGATGAGAATTTTGTCATATACTAGACCATAGTCTCTGAGTTGGGTCTTCATCCAGATTACTTGTGAGCAGCAGCTAGCAGCAGCAACATATTATGCTTCTGATGTGGAAGTTGACACACAATTTTTCTTCTTGGATGTCCAACTGATCAGTCTATTTCCCAGAACTTGACAGCTACCAGAGATGCTTTTTCTGTCTAACTTGCATCCTACATGATCAGAGTCAGTATATGCAATCAAATCAATGCCATAATTTTTAGGATACCAGAGGCCAAGGAGGGTGTTCCTTTTAGGTATCTAAAAATTCTTTTCACAGCAGGCAAATGGGACTCTTTTGGATTGGCTTGATATCTTGCACAGAGACATGTAGCAAACATTATATCTGGTCTGTTGGCTGTTAAATACAGAAGATATCCAATCATACCTCTGTAGTTCGTAACATCAACTGATTTCCCAGAGGGATCAGAATCAAGTTTTGTACTAGGATATCTTGGAGTTTTCATAGTAGTGAAATTGTGAAGTTTGAATTTCTTTAACATGTCAGAAACATACTTGGCTTGGTTTATAAAAATTACAGAAGTATTTTGTTTGACTTGAAGCCCTAGAAAGAATGTTAATTCTCCCATCATGGTCATTTCAAATTCACTTTCCATTAGTGTTGAAAATATTTCAACTTCTGCTTGATCAGTGAACCAAATATAATGTCATCCACGTAGATTTGAACAATAGTTAACGTACCTTTGCCTCTTTTGATGAATAGAGTTATATCAATTTTACCTTTTTCATACAAATGATCAATCAGAAACTTTGATAGACGTTCATACCAGGCTCTGGGAGCTTGCTTTAAGCCATATAGAACTTTGTCCAGAAGATAGACATGATCTGGATTTCTTGCATCTTCAAATCCAGGAGGTTGTTGAACGTACACTTCTTCTTTGAGTTTCCCATTCATAAATTCACATTTGACATCCATCTGATATGTACCTTAAAATCTTTGTATGCTAAGAAGGCCAGAAAAAGTCTAATTGCTTCTAATCTTGCTACTGGAGCAAAAGTTTCATCATAGTCAATGCCCTCTTCTTAACAATATCCCTTAGCCACCAGTCTTGCTTTGTTTCTGACAACAATCCCAGCTTCATCCTTCTTGTTTCTGAACACCCATTTTGTGCCAATTGCAACTTTGTCTTTAGGTAGAGGACTAACTTCCATACCTTATTTCTGGAAAACTAGAGAAGTTCTTCTTGCATTGCATCCACCCAGCTTGGTTCTTGCAGAGCTTCATGAACCCTTTTTGGTTCTATCATGCTCAAGAAATTTACAAAGAAAGTTTCATTTGCGGTTGCAGATCTAGTTTTGACCCCTTCAGATGGATCACCAATGATTAGATCTGGAGTGTGGGATTTTGTCCACCTTTTTATCCTTGTTTGGGATATCTGTTGGGATTGGAATTCTGTATCCGATCTCTCTTTAGGAGAAGAGCTCATTTCTTCAGTGCCATTTTGAGAGGATTGAATGAGTTCTTCTTCTGGGATTGGGGCAGCTTCTGGTTCTAGAGTTGAGCCTAGTGTCTACCCCTCAAATGAAGGCTCAGAGGTTTCCTCTAGACTTTCATTTGTTGAACCAGAAGACGCAGAGGAACCAGAAAGAGTTATCCCAGAAGTTTAAAGTACTTCTGGAATATTCAAGGTTGGATTATTGATTATCCTTTCTGATGGTGGTTCTTCTCCCAGAAAATCGTCAAATAATGCGTCGATCTTGGATTCTCTGGAGCCTGAAATATAATCAAATGTGACATTGTTAAGCTTGAGTTCTGAATTGGAATAGTCAAAAGTCAATTAAGTTTGATCATCAAAGTCTATGTTAATGCTTTCCATTACAGTCTTGGTTCTCAAATTAAAAACCCTAAAGGCTTTTGAATTTAAAGAGTAACCCAAGAATTTGGCTTCATCAGACTTCTTGTCAAACTTTCCAAGCTTCTCTCGATCGTTTAGAATAAAGCACATGCAGCCAAAAATGTGGAAAAATGTAACTGAGGGTATTCTGTTATTTATCAGCTCATAAGAGGTTTTGAAATGCCTCTTAATTATGATAGATCGATTTTGAGTAAAACATGTTGTGGCTATAGCTTCAGCCCAGAAGTTGGTGAGTAGTCCAGATGTTGCAAGCATTGTTCTTGCTGCTTCGACTAGAGTGCGATTTCTTCTTTCTACCACACCATTTTGTTGAGGAGTACGTATAGCAGAGAAGTTTTGAGTGATTCCTTCATTGGTAAGGTATTCGTCAAATTTGGCATTCTTGAATTCAGTTCCATTGTCACTTCTGAGTTGTTGTATCTTCTGTTGTTGCAGAAGTACTTGTATCCTCATCATCATGTTCCTCAATACTTTTGGAACTTCTGACTTCTGGCGCACAAACGCAAGCCATGTGTACCTGGAAAATTCATCGATTAGTACTAGTATGTACTTTTTGCCAGAAAGGCTCTGAATTGCAATGGGACCACAAAGGTCAACATGAAGCATTTGCAGAGGCCTTGTACACGAATCTGATACCAATTGTAGGAACCCATATCTCATATTGAATTAATGATCTAATGAAAATATGTTAAGCGGAAGCAATTTAGATCAAATAGTTTATAAATGGAAGAACGATTAGTCACAATGAAGAACAATATTAAGATAAAAGTGTAGACATATGATTAATCGTGTTCATATATCTTACATAATTGGAATGATGAGGGTATTTGGAGATGGAGCTCAAAGAAACAACTCACATTCACACTTACAAACGGGGAAGGGAAATCCTATTTATAGCCTAAAATAGGGAAAGTCAAATAACTAGCCTATTACAATAAGACACGTCACAAGGAATCACTAACAAATCTTGTTAGACGGTTATCCACGTCACCAGCACGTGAGTTGTCAGGCTATGATGAGAAGAACAACCAGACAGAGAGGACAGAAGCTCTATATATACATACAGAAGCTTCTATATATAAACAGTGTCGAAGATGCTCTGTATAAGCAGTACAAAAGATCTAGTACAGAAGCATGAACATTCAGCGCTGGTTTCTCATAACTTCTGATCTTTTGACCTTCAGACTTCTGAAGTCTTCACTCCAGACTTCTGAAGTCTTCTTCTAGACTCTCTTTAGAACTTCTAAAGTCTCTTCTTCTAAACGATCTCTGATCTGTCATACTTTAAGAACATGTTTTCCTTTTTACACTTTCAACACTAAAATTAGGCTAACAACAATGGAAAAATCATAGAGGTTCGAACGTGACTTGGGAAGCGGAAGAAGATATGAAGAAAAGATACCCGAGTTTGTTTGTTTAGATTGAGATTTCGAGGACGAAATCAATTCCAAGGTTGGGAGGATTGTAACACCCTGAATTTCGTGTCTCACGGCCCTCTTTTAATAAATACAAGTTTGGTATTTCGTTAGGTGGGGTGTTAGAGTCGTTTTAGGCTTCCAGGTGGGAAGTGCGACCATGGCAGGTGTGACCTAGCCATGGCATCGTCGCAGTTGGAGATTGCAATTAGTGTACCGCAAGTTGAATTGGTGAAATGTGACCAAGGCATTGCGACCATGCCAGTATCATCGTCGCAGTTGGAGATCGCAGTTGGTGTACCGTAAGTCAGCCTGGAAATGTGCAACCTGGCTACTGCGACCTAGGTAGTACCCGCGTCGCAGTTCATGGTCGCAGTTCTGATCTAAAGTATAAAAAGCGGGGTTTCAAGTCTGATTTCATTTTATTAGATACCAGATTCATTTCTCTTAGCATTTACTCCGAAAGTGAAACCCTAAGAGGCGATTTTAGAAGCATTTATTGCTCTCTCTCAAGAAAACAAGTTCATCTTTGAAGCTCAAGATTAAAGCATCAAGATCTAGGTTTCAACCTTAGGTGTTCTTCATCCTTTTCTCTAGGGTTCAAGCGGTGATAGAAGTTTCTAGGGTTTTCCTCAAACTCTAGTACTGTGAGTTCATTCTTACCTTTCTAAAACTTTATACATGTCAAAATGATGTATTTTACCTCTATATGATGTTTAAACAAGTATTTCTATACTTGGAAGATTTTGGTAAACTAGCTCAAAATGTGTCATCTAGGATTTCTCTTTGAAATGATGAAATGAGTACGAGGAACGGTTTTAAAACACTTTTATGAGTTTATTGTCAAGAACTATGATGTATGAAACTAGATGTTATTTTGACCTAATTTTTGGAAAGGAAGTTTTGAAAACAAGGAAACGTATCATGCAAAGGTTTTTGTATTGAATAATGGTTAGTCGGAAATGGATGTATTAAGAAGTAAGACTAGTGTAGATGGATCCATAGGCACAATAGTCGGGTTTTATTTGGGGATGAAGCAAGTGATAGATCCCGGTTTGGGGTTGAGCTTGTTTAGAAGAGTGATAAGTAATACATCCTAGTTTGGGGTTGAACTTATCACTAGGATAGCCGATGATTGATATCTGGTCGTGCTTACTTTCACTGACAAAAGATCCCGGTTTGGGGTTTGAGGTTAGTGCGATGGCGGGTCGCTCCCGTATATTTCCCTCAAGAAGAAAGAAGGCGTATCTTTTAGGTGTAAATCGCAGATGAAAGAAAAAGGATTTATGGAAAGGCTTTTTGGCTAAATGTTTATTTACCACTTTCAAAGATTTATCGGCTTTCCATATTTGAATTGTTTGTTCTTAGTAGGCTTTAAGCCTAACACTTTTTCTTAAAAATACACGTATATCAGGTGATCGTCCTAGTGGGACTTCAGAGGGTTAAGTGAAGCTAGATGCCGGTAGGGGCATCCTTTTTGGTGTACGTCTTGCGCGTACAGTTGGAGTTGCATAGAAGCATATTTTGAGAATTTAGAGACACCGGAACTTAATCTGTATTATAAAATTTTATAGATTAATAGGTTGTCATCTAGTATCCATTTGATATTATAAACTCTCTTACTTCTCCCCATCCTTATGGGTGATGTTTATCTCATTAAGTTCTATTCCACATTTTATTTGGTTTAAATTAACTCCCAGTTTTAGGGGTGTTACACACACACACACATTCACAGACACGCACATACTTTCACACACACACACACACACATCCCCACACACACATCCCCACACACACACGTTCATTTTCACACACACACACTTTCATTTTTACAAACACACACACACACACTTTTAAACAAACACACACACACACACTTTCACACACACACACACACACACTTTCTAATTTGAAAAAAATGGAAAATAGAAAATTAAAAGTGGTAGAAAATGCATAACTAAACACGTTTTCTAATTTTTTTTTTACATGAAAAATGAAACTCTACCATTTCAACTAAACGCGGTTTTTAAAATTTTCATAGAAAACTGAGAATGAAAAATCAACTGTATTATCTGAAAACGTTTTTTTTTTAAAAATGAAAATTATTTTTCGCTAACTAAATGCACCCTTAATCTTTTGATTTTTTTCTTTCTTTTTCTCGGTTGGTCGCTTATGTGTTGACTTTGTGTAGTTTATTTCTTGTTTCTGTGCCTTACGAATTAATTGCTTTGTTTTTTTTAACAAAATTGTTGGTCTTCCAAGAAAAAAATAGAGGTGTTAATGTTTTATTTCTGATAGAAATTTTGAACCATATATCGTGTCTCGAGAATAGTTACACATACGTTTTTATATCATTTGTGTAGTTAAAAATTTAATCATATATAAGAATGTTGTAGGTTTTTCCAAATATAAGGTAATTTGATATAATATGGGGAGCATAGTATAATTTTCAAAAATTCGTCCGTGCTTCCACTCCTGTAATTAAAGAAGTACAAAATATAAGTATTTTTATAATTAATTATATATATATATATAATTAGTTTATGTTTGATGCTTTAATAGTTGGATGTCTAAAAAATTAACTAGTTTGAAAGAAGAAATGCACAAATACTTTACAATATAGTATCAGATAAGAAATAAAAAAACATTTTAATATTTAGGAAGTCGGGATTAATTTCAATTGAACTAAATTGTAAAGTTCATATTATTTTCAAAACTCCCACTCTTTTAATAAGGTTGTGTTTGGTACGTGAAACTGATTTAGATATGAAATAACTTATTGTCATGTGTTTGGTATGACATGGAATAAGACAAAAAGTTAAGTTTCATGTTTGAATTAACATAGTAGAGAGATAAAAAGCTAATTGTTCCACATATGCCGGGGGAAAAAACTGAAATTGGGTGGGACAAGCTTAGACAAAAAAAGCTTTTTCTTGTTCCACCAAAATAGGTGGAACAAAATGATACAAAAACTAAAAAATTATTAATTTGGTCTCATTGATATAACCATGATATTTGTATTCGTTTAATGGTTACGATGGTCTATTGCCGCCACCACCACCACCATCGGCCACCACCGAATACAGCTACCTTTAGCTAGCACCTCCACAACCATTGGCCATCAACCACCACCGTTCAATGCCACCACAACTACCATCGTCGACCACCTCCACCAGAGCCATCGCCACCATCTACTACCGCTACCCTTCCCACCACCATATGTACGTCAGTGGCGGACCCAGGATTTTGGGCCAGCGTGCACCTTTAAATTGGACCAAATGCCGGCAAAGCCGCTCGATATTTGTTTAGCCGAGTTCCGACTTTCGGAAGATATTTTAGTTTTTTGGTTGATTTCAAGAGAAATTTTCGATTTTTAGTTGATTTCGAGAGAAAATTTTCGATTTTTTGGTTTAAACTAATTTAAAAACTAAAAACAAATAAATCATGTAAAAAAACAATGAAATAATGTGAATATAATTACATAATATTGTAAGTTGTAACTAATCAAATTTAAAGCAAAGATTGTAGTTTACTAGAATTATATAACACTATATTTTGGGATGGTTTTTGTAGACGGGAGTAATCTACAAGGACCAAAATTGTAACAAGGACAAAAATTGTAGCTTACCTTAATAAAAAGGGTCATGAGAGGAGTAGGGATCAAACCCAACAACTGTTTTGCATGGAGGTTTAACTTGGCTGACATAAACCATTGTGCCAACTCCTTTATTTTGTTATAGTTTCATTTTTAAAATATTTAAAAGCACGCTTAAAATTCAAGCGGGAGTACCATCGAAACGGTTACATTTTTTCCTTTACGGTAATCAATTGAGCGGGTGCACAGAACCCCGTTCGGTCCTTAATGGGTCTGCCCCTGATGTACGTCCACCACATCAGCCATAACTACCTCTATCGTTGTTGGTCATCATCATCATTGTCCACCATCTTCACGTCCTTCATAGAAATCATGGACGAAGCCAAAGTTGGCCAGGATTGTCACTTGCCCACCCTAAAGTTAAAAAAATTATTTTTAATTGAATTGCATTTGTTTTATGATTGGCTTTTATGTAATGGCCCACCCTCTAAACCCAATTCATACTTAAATTTAAGAGCAAATTAGTCTAACTCCATCCATATGTAAAAAAGTTCTCCCATTGTTTCTTTGTCGAAAGGTTAAATTTTTTACGTTAATAAAAGATCTCACCTATGATAATTTAGAAGTTTAAGAAGATGCAACCGTATCTCGTAAGCAACCAAAAAAACTCTTGAAATCAACCCGAAAAGGTAAAAACTTTTAAAATCAACCCCAAAAAACCGAAAAAGTCCCTTAAAATTGATAAAAAAAAACTTAAAATCCCTTAAAATCAAACAAAAAACTTTGAATACCCTCGAAACAGTGAAAGTAAGCTAAAAACACATCGAACGATTATCGAACGTTGTTGGATGAATTTGTAACGTTTAGTATAATGGCCTTTGAAACGTTATTTTTTTATTGAACCTTGCCATCAATATAACACCATCGTTTATCTATTTTTTGTTTTATAAAAGAGGATCACCCTCTATAAAATTTCTGGCTCCGTCCCTGAATTAGAAACCGTCGTTCACCAACACCACCATCTCCTCTACCTCCGTAGTCACTACAACAACCTTCTTTGCGCTTCCACCAATTCAAAAGGACCTTTTAAACCAAATAGAACATTTTTTTTTCTTTTATTTGAACCGTGTTTTTTCAATTATATCAAAATTTTCATTCAAATTTGATACTATTATATATGTTTGTATTTATGTATATGATTGTGTAAAAACGCTTATAAATGAAGTTATTTAAATATTTCACTAAAATTATATTATTTATAACTATTATATGATATTTATAAAATCATCAAATAACTTTTAGGGACAATCTGTCTAGTCACATCCTAGTCATAAAAACCAAAAACAACTTCAGTTATTTGTATATACATGTACATACCGTCCAGATGAACAATTATCAGGATGTTCATAAATTTTTCATTTTTTTATGGCTTGCCCTGAACCTGACACATCACTTATAAATCGAATGTATAAATTTATGATCATTATAAACTTCAAATGTTATAATATATCCTCTTCATTTCACGTGAACTCCACCCTGATAGTCGCCAAATTCCATCACATGATTATGATTGAGTGATGAAAAAACTTCAACACACCAATGAGACTATATTTTCTACATAAATATGTAAGTTGATTTTTATTTAATTTATAATATTCTACTAATAAAATTTATTTATCTTCAATAGTAAAATTTACACCCCAACACAATAATAATAATCAAAAGAAGAACAGCTGTCATATAAATTTATTTATTTCTGTTACAAACCACGTCAATTCGTACAAACCGGACAAACCGCATGCAACCAATAATTTTTTAATTTTTTTTTTCACTTTTTCTTAACTATTAGGGTTGATTAGTCAACAATATATGAAAAAAATTTCATCAAGAATACATGAAGGTTGGTGAATCAAGAATATGTGAAACAAGTTTAATCAAATTGAGAGTTTCATGAAACAATTTCATTTTCATGAAGAAACAAAAAAAAAATAATGAAAAAAAGAATTATGTGAAACAATTTCATCATATCAAACACTTTCATGAAAAAAAATTATTCAAAAAAACAATGAATCATATGGTTTGTACGGCATGGTTTGTAATTGAAATCTCTTCATGGATACAAAACCACATTAATTTATAAAATTATATAGGTAGTGAGAGGTTGGTAGAAGATTTTGGTGCTTTAAACATTGTACATCATGCATAAACTTTTGTACCTCTTAATTTTTTAAACATAACCGTAATACATGTTTTATAAGTAGTATAAATATAAAGATAGATATAGTTTAATTGATAAAAACAACTTAAAGAGTCGTTTACGAAATGGTTATCCGGTCAATTTACTTTATCAGTTATCAGATTTTTACCCAATTTTTTTACTTTATCTAATGAGAATTACAAAATCCAAAAATCTTTTAACAAACCAATTCATAAATTTTTACAATTCACTTGATGCCATGCATTTGCTAGAAGGAGCTTGTCATGGCCACCATCACTGCTTGGCTACTCAACAGATAGGTATCCTTCACCTAAAAAATCCTAATACGTTGTGTGTCGATAAATGTAGCCTTATTAAAACACAAGAAAAGTTTAAATGACAGAATGATATGTTGCAATTAAAAAACTTTCTTATTAATTTAAAAAACATTGTAAGTTATACAATCAATCAGAAGATGCTAAAAGTTACTACTCTTACCCGGTAAACGCTTACCGAATAAAAATATTGTATAGATGTCGCTTTAATAGATTAAGATCTTACCTAATAAATTAAACGAAGGTGTTTACATCTTACCGGTACATGCTTACCGGGTAAGTGTCAGTGATCATCCCCTTAATTCAACACTATTGTATGACAAAACTCTTTAATTAAGAACCACAAAGTCTCGTTTCAAATCTTCTACGTGGAGCATCAAGCAAAACACTAACAAACAAATACACAAAACAAAAAGATGATGCCACCATCGTTGCCAAAAACTCAAATTCGACAAACTCCAACCTTAAATCTTTTGTTTTAATGTATCCCAATACAAGATTTAGGTTTGTGATGTTCATCTGCATCCACCTCCTCAGATTCCTGTAAACAAGCAGTTGTAGTTAAAACCACTTTTAGAATTGCATGTCTAATTCATAGACACACCAAAATGTGGTCAAAAGGGTCGTTTATCTAAATGCTAGCTATTACCCGGGTAAAATTGTAATACATCAAAGCAGTATCGTATGCGACCATTTACCTAGTTAGCGCTTACCCGAGTAAGAGTCGTCAACCTCACTAACCAGTTAAGGCTCTCCAGCTTTATCGTCGCTCTTACACGGGAAAGAGTCGTCAACCTCACTAACCAGGTAAGGCTCTCCATCCTTATTGTCGCTCTTACCCAGGTAAGATTCCCGACCCTTGCTATCTTCATCCGATGAGGAAAATTACCCGGTAAACACTTACCTGATTGAAACAATTACTTACACCTAAGAAACAATTACTTGCACCTGATTGAAACCAAACCAAATTGTCAAACTTGTTTTCAAGAACGATCGAAGTCAAAAAAAAAACCCAAAACCAAATACCGAATCATAAAAACATAAGCATTAGTTTACCGCTCTCAATGCAAAATCAAGATACCGTAAAAGAGAACAAGTTGCTTACTTGCAAGTACTGTGGCATTCTCAAAATGCAAGCTTATCATATTAGAACAGTAAATCAAGAAATGAAAAATACAACCATCCAACCATATGACGGAGCATCTTAATGTTAAGGAGATACCAAGACATCTCCAGGAGGAAAGGGAAGGTGAAATGAATGTTCTGCCCTTCCTATATCATACTGTGATCAGCTTTCTTGCATAATTTCGTTATGCAATCAATAAGTGAGTTGCCATTTGAAATAGCAATAATGCTGAAACTTCTGATCGCAAATGATATTTGAACAAGGAAAAACAACAAATCATGCATGCCTTATTTTCATATTGATCGGTGAAACTTGGTCACCCTAAATGCAGTATTTTAAGTGATTTTCACATGATTGCAGGGGAAGAAAATCACACACCTGTAGATTCTCTAGCACGCTCCAAATAAATTTCTACACGAGCCGTATGTATAACTCAATTATCAAGAAAGTCTGTCCATTCAAGATTAGGACGTAGAACGTTAGAAACAACTTAAGGATCCATCTCCACAAGATGCACCCGAAGTAGTAAATTCTTTGCCACCAAACCAATTCTAGTGATTCCGAGTGAAAATTAGCAACATTATAGAAACAAGGCCAAGGGTACAAAGGTAAATATCAAGTTTGAGAACCCTGTGCGAGAGTCCAAGATACATCAAAAAGCTACTTACCATGAAAATTTCAAACTTAAGAGGTAGCTTGGTAATGATAAATTTATCAAAATACAAATTTATAGAAGTATTATGAAAGAAGATACGGTAACTTCGATCATCCTTAGCTGATAGCTTCTGTCGCGACATATCTTGTACCACTATATAAGCTTAACCATCGATCATGCCTAAAAGATGTAGACAACCACCAGCCTCACAGAATAAACATTTTTTTAATCTTAATACAGAATTTATATAAAAGAAACCCATAAACTATAACAAAAATATAATAGTTTTAAGAAATTACTTTATTTAAAAGATTTACTAATTCATAAGTTTAATTCAATATTGATATCAACTATATATTTATAAGAATTAAACTTATACATAAAATTTAACAAAAATATAATAAAAATAAAGGGCTGTCATTAAAAGTATTGATGAAATATTTTTTTAATAAAAATATAATAAATTGGTTTTAGTTATCTATTTACAATAACTAAATACGTAATGAAGGTATAATATAATAACTAAAAAAAGGTAAGGGTGTAATTAAAATTTATTATCATATTAAAAGGAGTTGAATTTAAAATAGTTATGAGGCTTACTACCCTGTTTTTACAAAAGAAATTAAAAACTACCCTATTTCTACAAAACAAATTAAAACAACTCGATTTTTACAAAGTCTTTTGAAAACAACCCTATTTTTGCAAAAAACTCACCATTTTCCTAAGCCTCGCGAAACCAAGTGATTATTGTCTAACATGTCAAAAACACAAGGACAACTATATAACATATTTTATATCAAGCCATTGTAGTATCTCTAAGAATCATAACCAAACATATAGTATACTAAAAAATGCATTTAAAGGCCGATCGCTTGAAAATATATTGAAGATCAACTCGTTCAAGTAACTTTTTTCGTCCAAACTTCATATGGGTATAAAAAACTGAACCAACTCAAATGCTAAAGAAAAAGGTGGTTTCCAATCTCTCTATAACCCAAAGAATAGTTACAATAATGAACTTGCAAGGAAGTAAATTTAACATTCAAAAATCAATTTTGGGGTTCTTTTTGAAACACGGGAAGAAGTCATGAACCATGATATATTAACATCAAATTGTGCGATATAATCAATTAAAGCACTCCTACCTATTATATAATTTTTTAAATTTCAATAGTTCTTAGTTGAGATTTCACATACTTTCCATTTTTTTATGGAATACTATGTCCTCTAAATAACAAGTTCTATGAGATTTTTCTATTAGTCCAACCCAACAACAAATTGCAGAATAAGAAATTCCAAAAACAAAAAACAAAAATCTAACTAAAAACGAAAGTAGTTTTTTCCCATTCTATACACATCC
This sequence comes from Silybum marianum, assembly GCA_036898165.1. Classification (NCBI taxonomy): domain Eukaryota; kingdom Viridiplantae; phylum Streptophyta; class Magnoliopsida; order Asterales; family Asteraceae; genus Silybum; species Silybum marianum. Next base: position 24,516,205 of record CM072536.1, on the reverse strand, counting down.
TCTCGATTAACAACACCAAAATAAGAAATCCCAAAAATGAACACGAATAATGAGCTCATGATGTGATAGAACCGGGATTTACCTGTAAAATACCTTCCACAAGTAGAGCAAGACCCGGTGGCCTGAGGGAGAGAGGACGATGGCGGTAAATCCATCGGTCGGCAAGGGGAAAGACAGTAGTGAGGAATCAGAATTGTTGTGGTGCAATTGTTCAATCAGTAGGTTCATAACAGTATGTATATATGTATGTATATATCTATTAGGCAAAATTTCAAATTCAAGATAACTAATCAACAATTGAATAATTAACAAACAATAAACATCACCTTTTGCTTTGTAAGTTGTAATTTCTCAGAAACCGACATCTTTGGAAGATGAATCCCTAATTTTGTTTCCCTCAATTTGTTAATCCCTAGATCTTCAATAATCGTCCCAAATGCCTCTCTCGGAAAATTCTTCACAAATCTCAGCCAACTTCCCCCTCGGTTCAACCATCATCTTCACCTCCACCGCCGTAGGCTTCCGACCATCCCTCATTCCGCCATCGTCGCCAATACAAGCACCATCTCCGCCACCTTCTTAACATTAACCGCCAATCCACCACTATTACCACCTCCTTCTCTAGCCTTCTTATTACCCAAATCCCTCTCGGTTACATCCTCCAACGATCTATTCTCACCTAAACTGACAGATCTCACCTCCGATTGATCCATAGAATCATCAACCGCCATATCATTCATCAATCACCAACCAAAACCATGAAATTCGTCTTCCAAACGTTCCTTACTGCAAAAACAAGAATTACTGGTTGGAAACCTGCATAAGGGAATGAGATTAGATGCCATTTGAAGGGGGAATTGGGGGAAACCCTAGAAATAGATGAAAATCGGGAAAGGGAGAGCGTTTACGGTATGAAATGAAAAAAAGGAAACAAAATATATCTCAGGGTGTGGAACTGGAATGTGATTTTGGATGGACGTGGTGGGAGATGATTTAGGGGGACGTGGAACAGAGGTTTTGAGAGGAACGTGGCGGGAGCAATTTCATATTACACGACACACCAGAGGCCTGCGGAGGTGGAAAGAGAATAATCATGGGGCGATTACTCCATTTCATTTGCTTTCTGTTAATAATCAGAAATGACTCTTTCCTTTTGCTGACCATCAGATGGTTCACCTATTTCTGTTTGCAATTTAGTATTCATCGAAAATTGTAAGTTTTTACCCGCTTTACGTCTTCAATTTACCTTCTATTTCCAGGAATTAGACTTGCCAAATTTCAAATTTCAGGTGTCTCATTTGATTTGTGCGACAAAGAGCTGGTTTGTGTTGAAGAACAAGACGTTTTCGATCGGATATACTACTGATTAAGTGTTTCAGAGACCTAACTTCTGAATCTTGTCGACAGCTAATAAGGATTCAAGCAATTTCTCTTTGTCTCCCAGAGAACGGCTCTATAGAGATCAATTTTATTCAAATACGTAATACTTTTCTGTGTTTCCACATTACAAAAAGGATACTAATATATTCCCACCGTCCCACTACTTCTCTTTCTATAACCAACATAGTACCTTTTCTACCAAGAAACGACACGTGGAAATCTATAAAACCAAAAGTAATTGCTATTTATTTACTAAATTAAACGACCCCGTATCATGACTCCCTTCTCCCAACAATCCTTGACCTCAAGGATTATAATGAGCCCAAACATCAAAAGAGGGAAAACAGCGCAACAGATCTTAAAACTCTTCCCACGTGCTGTCATCTAAATTTGCATTTAACCACTGGACCAAAACTTTTGAGAGGACTTTGTTTCTTCGATTAGTTAGCCTAATGATCCAAGATCTTGATTGGAATTGAAGTGAATTCTCCATTCTCAGAAACAGGTGGTAGTTCACTTGCAGTTGTATGATTTCCTAGCTTTCTTTTTAGTAAGGACACATGAAAGACATTATGTATTTTGGACCTGGCTGAAAGTTCTAGCTTATAAGCTACCTCTCCCACCTTCTCCAAAACCTTGAAAGGGCCAAAATGTTTTGCAGAGAGTTTATGAAAGCACTGACGGTTAACTGAATGTTGCCGGTAGGGCTGTAGTTTCAGATAAACCCAATCACCCACTACAAAGACCCTCTCACTCCTATGCTTATCAACATGCATCTTCATCCTATGTTGAGCCTTAACCAGATTATCCTTGAGTAGCTTGATGGTGACCTCTCTGGCCCTGAGTAAAGAATCTACTGTCTGATTGGAGGAGTCTTTCGAGTGATAATGGATATAGTTCGGAGGAACTTGACCAAACAACGCTTGGTATGGTGTCATACCAAGGCTGGAATGATGTGTCGTGTTGTACCAGTACTGAGCTAGGGAAAGCCACTTAGCCCACGAGGAAGGTGCGTCAAAGGTAAAACATCTTAAGTATGTTTCCAAACAGCGATTAAGTACTTTAGTTTGGCCATCTGATTGAGGATGGTAAGCAGTGGAAAAGGCAAAGTTTGTTTGGTGAGCTTTAAAGAGCTCCTTCCAAAAATTGCTCAGAAAAATAGGATCCCTGTCAGAGATGATTTTTGTCGGTATACCGTATAACTTGGACACTTGGTCCAGGAAACTTTGCGCTACTATGGCGGCTGTGTACGGATGTTTGAGGGCTATGAAATGGCCATATTTACTCAACTTGTCAACTACCACTATTATAGTAGTGAATCCTTGAGACTTAGGCAGTCCTTCAACGAAGTCCATCGAAATGACTACCCCGAATTTATTTGGAATCTCCAACGGTTGAAGTAACCCCGGGTAGGCAGCGGTGTCATACTTGCTTTGTTGGCATATATGGCATTCTCGAATGAAGGTTCTAACATCAGCTTGTAAGCCTTTCCAATATAAAACTCTCAAAATTCTTTGGGTAGTGGTATGAACTCCCGAATGACCCCCCATCGCGCTAGCATGGAAAAATTTGATTAATTCTCGTTGGAGTTCTTTATCATCACCTACCACCATTCTCCCTTTCCTCAATAAATATCCCCCCTCCAAGGTATACTTGTTATTGAGTGAAGGGTCCTGTTTGAGCACATCAATCAACCCTTGCAACCTCCCATCTTCCCAAACACTCAGTATTATCTTGTCCTTCCACTCGGTGGAGATGCTGGATATGGCTAAACAAGAAGATAGTGAAAGGTCTTGTTGTCTCCTGGACAATGCATCTGTAACTGTATTTTCAGCTCCTTTCTGGTACTGAATCGTGTACTGGAGACCAATTAATTTGCTTAACCATTTCTGAAGAGTTGGATTACACTCTTTTTGTTCCAAAAGGTGTTTGAGAGCCTGATGGTCTGTCTTAAATAACAAAAGGTTTTCCCAGAAAATACCCTTTCCATCGCTGGATAGCTGCAAAAATAGCTAACAATTCTCTTTCGTATGTAGCCAACTGAAGGTGTTTCGGACCTAACACTCTACCAAAAAAAGCTATAGGATGCCTGCTTTGAGTCAAAACTGCCCCAACCCCGAATCCTGTTGCATCCGTCTCAATGGTAAAGGGTTCTTCAAAGTTTGGAAGTGCTAGGATAAGGGTTTGTGACATGGCCTTCTTGAGTGCCTCGAATGCATGCCCAACCTCCAAATTCCACCCAAAAGAACCCTTTTTTAGCAAGTCTGTCAATAGCTTGGCTATCTTACCATAATCTTTCACAAACCTGCGATAGAATCCGGTTAAGCCTAGAAACTCTCTCAATTCTTTAATAGTTTTTGGTACAGGCCAGTTGATCATGTCACAATCTTACTTGGATATGTCTTAACTCCATCTTTGCCAATCACATGACCAAGATAATCTACTTGTTGTCTAGCAAATGTACATTTGGATAATCTAGCAAACAAGGAGTTGGCTCTAAGAGTCTTCAAAACCGTATGCAAGTGCTCTAAATGATCTGCCACTTCTTACTATAGATCAGAATATCATCAAAAAAAACTAAAACAAACTTTCTCAAGTAAGATTTGAATACCGAGTTCATCAGATTTTGGAAAGTTGCCGGAGCATTCGATAATCCAAAGGGAATTACCATGAATTCATACAACCCTTCATGTGTTCTAAAACCCGTTTTACCAATGTCGGCCTCTTTCATTCGAATTTGGTGGTAACCGCTCCTTAGATCCAATTTGGAAAAATAACAAGCTCCACGTAACTCATCAATTAATTCCTCTATGATAGGAATAGGAAACTGGTTCTGAATCGTCAAACTGTTGAGCCGTTTATAATCCACGCAAAACCTCCAGGTTCCGTCCTTCTTCCTTACCAAAACCACGGGTGAAGCAAATACACTCTAGTTAGGTCGAATAGTTTCATTATCTAGCATTTCCTGAACAAACCCTTCAATGATGGTCTTTTGCAACGCCCCTTAACGATACACCTTCAAGTTCACAGGATTACTTCCGGCTAGAAGAGTGATGTCGTGGTCCAATTTCCTTCTAGGTGGCAGCTCTTGGGGGTCACCAAAAACATCGTCAAAAAGGTTCTCCAACTTTTCTAACTCCTTGGAATGGGAATCAACAGAACTTCCTCCTTCAAGATTACTCAAAACAACAGACCATAATTTCAAGAACCCTTGTGGAGAACCAAATAAATACACTTGTTCAACCCCTAGTACGACTCCATAACCTCCAATTTGCATAGTGAAAAAATCACCTTTGAATTTTTCTCCTTGAATCACCCAGCTTAAACCTTTAATCACATACTCGACCGGTAAACTGGAACCATCTGCCACACTTACCTTCATTGACCGTATTGGAGTTAGCTTCAATCCCAGCCTCTTAGCTAACGCTAAATCCACGAAATTGTGGGTGCTGCCGCTGTCCACCAATATCGTTTTCATCTGTTTTTTCACCGTATCTATCACTTACAGCGTTTGTAAGCCCGAGGAACCCAGTAATGCATGAATCAAAATCGAAACATTCCCCCCATCGTCCATATTCAATTGCTCAGCATCATCTTTCTCTGCCGGTTGAGAGTTGGTCGTTTGTAGTTCTTGTTCCTCTGGGCAAATCAACATGTAGAGCTTCCCATTTTTACATTTGTGGCCCGGAACATACTTCTCGTTGCAATAGAAGCATTGGTTATTTCTCCTCTTCTCATCATATTCTCTCTTAGTGAGTTTCTTAAACGATAGTGGTTTGTTGGTGGTGTTTTGGGGAAGGTTACCTTGGGTTTTTTGGTTCGTCTTTTGTAAAAATGGTGGCAACATCGTTTTCTTCTGACTATAGGAGCCATAGGGGGAAGAATTTGGTGGTACTGATGGTAAAAATTTAGGTGCGGGTAAAAAGGTAGATGCAGGGGAGCTGGGGTTAAAAGAAGCTGGACGAGTATTATTCTGAAATGCGGTTGTATGGTGGTAAGTGTCTGGTTGTTTGGGTGGTTCCAGTCCCCATAAGGCATACAAGGCTCCCTCCTGAATTTTGGCTAGTTTCATGGCTTGAGTTAATGTTTTAGGATCTAGTAACTGGACGGTATGCATAATCTCATTGATGAGGCCACCCATATACATTAGGAACATTCACCTGATTTATCAGGGAATTGAATTGAGAGTTGTATTCACTTACTGATGCAGATTGCTTCAAGTTCCTAAGCTCAATAAGAGGTTTCGAGTAGACCTCTTCAACGAATTGCTCCCTCAGATCTCGAATATATGTTTCCCATTCCATAGTCGTACCCATCATCTCCTTCATGTAACTTTGATGCCACTGCAATGCATTTCCCTTTAAGTGAATAGCAACTAGACGAATCCTCATCTCACATGGTGTATTATCTATTTCAAAGAATGGGTTGCACTTGTAGTACCAATCCTTAAAACCCTCCTCATCAAAGGCAGGAAACTCCAATTTGGTGACTCTATTCACCCAGTGATACTCTGATTACTTTGTTGGGAGAAGGGAGTCTTGATACGGGGTCGTTTAATTTAGTAAATAAATTACAATTACTTTTGGTTTTATAGATTTCCATGTGTCCTTTCTTGGTAGGAAAGGTACTATGTTGGTTATAAAAAGAGAAATAGTGAGACTGTGGGAATATATTAGTCTCCTTTTTTATTAGGTCAGAATCATTTGCCTCATCTCCTTCGTCTTCCTTGTCTGTGTAAATTCCTTCCCTGTCTAGTCCTTCCAACCCAGAAGAAGGTTCTGACCTATGATTCTTTAATATCTTCCTTCGTTGATTTGGTAACAGGAGCTTCATGCCCAACGTTAGTTCCTCTACGCTACTTTGGAGCGATTTCAAGGTCTCCTCGTACCCATCCATCCTCTTGCTTAACTCTTCCCAATTTTCCCCAATTTGAGCAGTGGTCACCATATTCTTGCACAAAGGTAGAAGATGAACAACTCTGATACCACTGATAAGGATTCAATCAATTTCTCTTTTTCTCCTAGAACAGCTCTGTAGAGATCAATTTCATTCAAATATGTAGTAATCTTTAGTCTTTCTACATTACAAAAAGGAGACTGATATATTCCCACCATCCCACTACTTCTCTTTCTATAACCAACATAGTACCTTTCCTACCAAGAAACGACACGTGGAAATCTATAAAACCAAAAGTAATTACAATTTATTTACTAAATTAAACGACCCAGTATCAAGAGCCTTCGGTCAAACTTCAGTGGTATGCTTCTGAACATCAATTCTCTTTTTAGGGTTCCTACATCACTATAGTATGTTCTTGCATAAATGGTTCTTAGTGGTTCTTGAAGTTCACTCATAAGCAGAGAGATCTATTCACAACAGGGGAAAGCTATGCAGGTGATTTTGCATTTTTTTACCACAAATTATTCATTAACTTCTTGAGAATTATTAAATTAAGTTTTCAGTCTTCTATTATGTTGATCCCATTATATTAAGCACAATGACAATAAACAGTTAATAGCAAAGTAATATGACACGAACAATGATTTAAACAACTTACGTAGTCATATATCTCTTGAACGTATATGTATCGATTACAATCAGATTCAGCTCTCTCTCTATAAAATATGAATCGACTAACTATGAAAGTAAAACCCTAACGTTCTATTTATATTGCTAGGTCTAGTCTAATTAAGGAAACAATAGTTTAAGGAATTATAAACTTCGTTTTACAATAAAGCATATCTTTTCCTTATTTTGTCACAATTAAATAATAATAGACCTAACAATCTCCCTCTTTGTGGCAAAATGAGTCTTCATCTTCTTAGCTCGAACATGCCTTCAAATCTTCGTAGGGTTTGTCGATAGATAATTCTGTCATAGATTATCTTGATCGCTTCTAAGAGAGAGTTTCTTTTGTCATTGTTCATCCTTGTTGCGCTCTTTCTATCTGTAGCAAGTTCTGACGCAAGCCTGTTTCGGATTCCCCATAACGTACCATCAGAATATGCAGCCACTTCGTGAAATCTGAGAAATCGCTTTTCTCTAGAAGCATGCATCCAAACTACACCATGTACAGGACGAGTGATGACAGTGGCGACCAAAGTACTATCAGGTACAGGCAATGATTGATCAGGCTTAGTAATATGTATCTTCTTTTGCTCGCTTTCGATCCCTCGTTGAAGATCATGAAGATAACTGTACCTAAGCTCTTTCTGAACATGTCTTACCACTGCCCTTAATGCCCTTTGCTCGTGTACGTTTCGGTTGCGCTTATCTCTCAGATCGTGGTAGATGATCTCCAAGTCCATAATATCGAGATTTGCAAAATCAGCTTCAGAGAAGGAATACTTTTTACCATCTTCTCTTTGGACAGTGAAAACCGGGTACTCGACTTGGAAGATCCTTGCAGTGTCTATCTTCAAAATCCCGACAACCCTGTGCCTTGAGACCACTTCAGCTTGAGGTAAAGCTCTCATCCTCAGGATATGGAGATACTCTCTAACCTGAGCAGGGTCCATTTCCATCACGAGATGAATGTGTGCTAGATCATCAGGTTTTGCTTCCATGCGGAAGATCTTCTCCATGGTTTCCTCAAGATATGGCACCCGTTTGGCGTGTCTCCCCCTCAGGACGAGTTGGAGCGGAGCCCGGGTCGTCCTGGTGAGGTTTGGATGTAAATGTACGAACTGCCGGACGGCAAGACTCTTGGCTTTCGGTGCGAAGAGCAGTAATAGCACCCAGGATGTCATCAGTTTGGCGCTGTTGGGCATTTTTCAAGTCGGCGAGCTCTTGGTCAATGTGGGCGCGGAATACATCGAACTCGTGACGAGTTACAGTGGGGATTTGAAGATTGCGGCGAAGAAGACCTTCAAGCGAATCCTCCGGTTGGCCGGTTGCATTGGATTCGGCGAGCAGATTAGCATACAACATCGACATGAGTTCATCGGTGTTATACTCATATCGATGCGGGGAATAAGGTCGATCTTCGGGGGGTGATGGTGGCGGTGGAGAGTGGCTGGTGCTTGGACGGCTGGAGCTTGCATGAGAAGGTTCGGCTTGTACAGGATTCGGTTCTTTAAGACGCGCAGCTTCACGAATTTGGCGCACGAAGGCTTCTCTTTCGGCTGCCATTAGGACCAGATGTTCAGCAAGGGTGTCTCTTGCTCTTTGTAAGTAAGCAGCAATGAGTGCCTCGCCTTCCAGGGGAATAGAGAATGACGGAGATGTGGTAGCTGTATGGGTAACTCCGGGATCACTTAGATTTCCCATTGACATAACAGTTGATTCAACTGTATGACCTACGTTCAGCATTGGCAAAGATGTAGCGCTGGTAGGATTTCCTCCCAATCCTCGTGGAATGTCCGGAATGGACATCACTATGGGAGTTCCGACTGGGCCACGGAGGCTCGCAGTGTGTATAGACTCGTGTCCCCTAGCTGGCTCTAGACTCGATGTGCACACAACCGAAGTCGAAACAGGTGAGCTACTGCCTCTTGTTTCAATAGCTATGCCTCCCGAGTGGAGGGGAGCTAGATAAGGTGCTAGACTCACAAGTATTGTTGAAACTGTTGGCTGTTGTGAGCCTTCAGAGTGGATGGGGGGGGCAGCGTGCAATTGCGTTGCTAGGTCCACATCGACTTGTCCACTAGGCATACCCAACGAATGAATAGGGCCAGTGGACTCGGTTACCTGGTTGGGGGATGTTGGACTCTCACTCTCTATCGTTTTTGTCTCCCCTTCGCTCATGCTCACTAATTCTTTTTCAACTTGTACTCCCTTCGTTCTCCTTATCTCTCCAATTGAGGTTTCAGGGAATATGTCCGACATAGATGGGGAGGATGGATTGGCTTCAAAGTCAAAGTTGAATTGAGGTTCCTCATCAGACGGTATGGTAGGTGCGGAGGTGGGTGAACGGACGATTGGTTCAGGGTTCGGTTCAGTTGAAGACTCTTCATTCCCAGAACTGGAATCTGTGATAGAGGGTTGTGGGCCGATGCGGCCGACGGCTTGCACCTCTATTTCTGCAGTTCGTTGGCGACGACGGAGCGGTTGGTTGTCAGATTCATCCTCATCCGATGATGAAGAGCGGGGGCGGATACGTTGTCGGCTAACCAGTGTTTTGAATCTGGGGGTTGGGATAATGGGTCGAGGGCGGGGGTAGTTGGAAGTAGTTGGGTTAGGGGGGGGGGGGCTAATCAGATGCACCTCCCTCGTCATGTCCCCTCGCAGTACGCTCATCACCCTGGTCGGGAACCCCCTGATCCTGACCCTGCTCTTCTATTCTAGGACCCTCACCTCCCTCAATATTTTCCTCTTGGATCGGCTCTTGGGCAGGCGCAACCGGAGGTGGTTGGGCCATTAAGCCATGTCGCTCCCTATAGGCTATCACACTAGGTGCATTCTGATCAGCATAAGCGAGGAGCGCTTCAGGGATAGGCATGGTATAGTTGAAGACCCGATCATTTAGGCGTAGAAATTTAAGAGCACTAGTCGTGCCTAAGGGTGATCCGGCTCTTCTAGGGATGGCAGGTCGGGAGGTCATCATTGCATGGATGAACAGTTGAAGAAACCGCTGAAACGGTACGAAGGCACGATTGTGAAAGTTGGATTTGTCTTCCACTAGTTCCACAAAGTCCGTCCAGATGAGCATCGCGTAGTCATAGTGATGGTTGAACGCGATGCCGTGAAAGATCCGAAGAACCGCAGTGCTGGCCTTGTGCATGCCAGTGTGTTTGCTATTCAGACATCGATTGACGATGGTGAATAGCGTGTACCAAATCTGAGGCAGGTACATCCTTTTGAACTGGCCGGGGCTTGTGAATGGTTCAGGGGATTCGTACCCGAGGGCTAGGATGTCGGCAACCAGCTGTTGGTCGGTTGCAAAGGCTTCGTATGGGTGTTCGGCTGTGGCGAGCGGTAGGCGGAGAATGCGGCGAATCCTGGCTGCAGTTAGGCGGGTGACAAAGTCATCGATTTGAGCAGTGAAATGATGGTCACCTTCGTCTGGATGGTATGTCAGTGTGTACCAGAATTGCTGGAGGTAGAAAAGGGGTACTCGGTGGTCTAGTGCAAAGGCAAAGCGAAGCGGATGTCGTTGAAGAATGTCAAGGATGATTTGGTGTTCGAGAGTGATACCAAAGTCTAGACGGTGGTTGTTCGGTTTGATTTGTCGAAGGTGAGCTCTAGGCATCAAGAGGTCATCCCTGTTAGCTGCGTTGATGCTTGGTTCTGTGGATCGTTCGGACGACATCGGGTTTTCATCATCTGACATGTTCGGATCATTCATGGCTGCCATTGGTTTCTGAAATAAGACAGTTAGGCAAACCAAGTGTAAAGTTAGTGTATTGAGTTTTTAAGAAAAAATTCTAAGTCTTTTTATCAAGTCCCATTGGGTGGATAACAATTGTTATCGAGTGCAATGGGATCGAGGAAAAAGTGTTGTCGATTGAAGGAGGATCGACAAAAAGACTTGTAAAAAGTTAAGATCAAACCTGTGGAGGGGTTGTTGAGTCAATGAGAATCGAGAAGAACAGGTTATCGAGTGCCTAAGGGTCGATGAGAAGACTTGAAGACTTTTCAGATTGGTATCGATCTAATTAGACTCGATAAACCTTCAAAGAGCATGTTGTCGATTCTATGAGGGTCGATGAAAAGACTTGGACAATGTAAGGGCAGGATATCGATCCAAATAACTCGATGAGAGCACTTAGTGATTTTCATCGACCTGTTGATAGTCGATAACAAAACTTATCGAGTTCCAAAGGATCGACAAAAAATACTTGGTGGTTTTCATCGAGCCTATTATAGTCGATAAGAAATGTTATCGAGTCATAAAGGCTCGATAAAAACACTTGGTGTTTTTCATCGAGTTTATGATATTCGATAAGAAAAGTTATCGAGTCATAAAGGCTCGATAAAAACACTTAGTGATTTTCATCGAGTTTATGATGTTCGATAAGAAAAGTTATCGAGTCATAAAGGCTCGATAAAATGATGGTGTTCTTGGTCACTGCAACGAGACTCGATAAAAATTCAAAGGTTGTTGATGAACTCGATAAAAACTCAAACTCAAAAAGACGATCAATTCTAAGTACTTAGACCCAAAAAAAATGCCTAAAACTAATGGGAGATCCTATTACTAGGCTCGATTAGTGAAAAAGAACAAGATTAATAAAGGACTTAAGGCCAAAACACTGAATCTACCCACGATTTTGACTAATGAACAGTCAAAATCGGAAAACCCATAATAACCCCAAAAACCGAATGGTCATACATTAAAAATCGGATCATGCAACAGATTTAAGTACTAAGAGCAAGAATTAAAGATGATAAGGGGAGAATTACGAACCTGGTGGTGCTTTCGGATATGAAAAACTCGAAGTTTTGAGAAGTTGATCTTGGAAAGCCAAGAACTTAAAAGGTTTTTCAGAGAGAAAGAGGGAAATTCAAACTTGTGAGAGAAGTCACTTTCTGAGAGGGGCCCGATTTCTTAAATAGTGGTCATCGGGTGATGACACGTGGCAGTGTGTGATAGGGCCGATTAAAAATTTCCCGTTTTCAAGGTGTCGATTGGGGAGGTTGTCGAGCCAGAGGGGGTCGACAATCCCATTGTTTTCGGGCCCTTAGGGGCCGAGAACCTGACTTATAATATTTTTTTTTAAGAACTAAAAGACAGAAAAAAAATATAAGGCTCCCCTTAATGAGTGCATACAGTGGTGTGCTCCCCCTAGGAATGTGAATGGATAGGAAAACGTACCTTGTTGCTCCCCCTTGAATGATGAAGCATTGTGATATACACAGCGAGGTAGAAATGAAAATGAAAGAAAAATTTGAAAATACGGAACTGTAAGATAAAGGTCAAAATCTAAAAAAAATGAGAACCCAAGTGTTATGCAGATTGACTCAAAGAGTAAATGTGCAAAAACCCGTGGATAGACGTTTTTAAGGATTTTGAGGCACACTGATTTGGGATAATCAGGTTTTAAGATTGAGCATTCCCAACTTGGATACTAGGAACTGGAATCGTTTCTCATCCAGTGCCTTGGTAAACAAGTTGGCAAGCTGAAGTTCCGTATTAACAAAGTATAGTTCAATTGTACCTCTTTAGACGCGATCCTTGATGAAGTGATATCGAACGTCGATGTGCTTTGTCTTCGTGTGTTGAACCGGGTTGCTTGAAATGGCTATGGCGCTTTTGGAGTCACAATAGATGGGAATCTTGTTGAACCAGAAGCCATAGTCTTTGCGTTGAGTGTGCATCCATAGTACTTGCGAGCAGCAGCTTGCGGCAGCGATATATTCGGCTTCCGCGGTAAATGTGGAGACGCACGCTTGCTTCTTGGATGACCAGCTGACCTATTTGTCTCGAAGGAATTGAATATGGCCCGAAGTGCTTTTACGATCGAGCATGCATCCGGCGTGATCCGGATCTGAAAAGGAAGTTAGCTCGAAACCCGTATCCTTGGGATACCATAGGCCAATATTAGGTGTACCTTTTAAATACCGAAAAATCCGTTTGATCGCACTAAGATGAGATTCCTTTGGAGATGCTTGATATCTCGCGCATAGACAGGTGGCAAACATTATGTCCGGACGACTAGCCGTAAGATACATGAGAGAACCAACCATGCCCCGGTAATTTTTAGAATCCACATCTTTTCTCGAAGGATCAGCGTGTAGTTTTGAACCCGGGGACATGGGTGTACCAATCGGAGAACATGACGTCATGTTGTATTTACACAACATATCCGAGATGTATTTTGATTGGTTGATGAATATTCCAGTAGAAAATTGTTTAATTTGAAGACCAAGGAAAAAATTCATCATTCCCATCATGCTCATGTTAAATTTGGCAATCATGAGTTTAGAGAACTCTTTGCATTGTCTTGGGTTAGTCGAGTCGAAGATGATGTCGTCCACGTAGACTTGAATGAGCCTAATGTCACCTTTGTCCTTTTTAATGAAAAGAGTTGGATCGATCTTACCTTTGGAGTATACGTTTTTCACTAAATAGGTAGACAAACTATTGTACCATGCGCGGGGGGCTTGTTTCAATCCATAAAGAGCCTTGTCCAGAATATAGACATGATCTGGTTTGGAGGAGTCGACAAACCCGTCAGGCTGAGAAACATAGACTTCTTCACGCAGAACACCGTTTAAGAAGGCCGTCTTGACGTCCATTTGGAAAACCACAAAGTTCTTATGTGCCGCGTAAGCCAAGAACATTCGGATTGCTTCAATACGGGCAACGGGTGCAAATGTTTCGTCGTAGTCAATGCCTTCTTGTTGACGGTATCCTTTGGCGACAAGTCTAGCTTTGTTGCGTATAACGACTCCATCTTCATCTTGCTTGTTCTTGAATATCCATTTCGTGCCGATAATGGTCTTGTTTCGAGGACGGGGAACAAGGCGCCATACTTTTAGACTTTCAAATTGATTGAGTTCCTCTTGCATTGCCACAATCCAATCAGGATCATTCATTGGCTCATGAATGGATGTGGGTTCAATCTTGCTTATGAATGAAGAGAACATGCAATCATTGGCTGAGGCGGAACGCGTTGTAACTGGTCGGTTTGGATATCCGATAATTTGTTTAACAGGATGAGAGCGGGTCCATTTGGTTGTATGAGGAAGCGGTTGAAATGCATTTGGATCCGGGGTGTCATCTTCATAAGAACCTAATGGAAGATCTTGAATAGATTCCAAAGATGGGGCCACGTTTGATGATCTTGTGGTACTTGAGACATCCGTCGGTGTTGAAGTGGATGGTGGGGGAGAGGATGTCGGTTCCGCAGGATTTGGTTGAACAGGCGGTTGAGGTTCAGGTGGTACAAGAGGAGCATCCGATGAAATGGTTTGATCGGGAGGAGCAGTCGTAGAGGTGCTTGGAGATGCAGAAGTTGAGACGGTTTCCGTTGTAATTGGCAGTCCGGAAAGATCCGAGGTCTCGGCAATCTCCAAGGTAGGCGGGGGAATCTGGAGAGAAATATCAGTGGACGGTCCAAAGTAATCCGAGTAGAAGTACTCGAATAGGTCATCCAGATTTGACATGGCAGTTTTGGACTTTGAAGGTTCAGCGCGGTTGGGAGCAGGTTCCGAACGAATGTGATCGAAAGCTAGTATGCCGGTGAGTGCGGGTCCAGAACTGTCATGTTCAGGAGCCATTTCAGCATTTGAATCGAACTGTACATTAACGCTTTCAGTGACGCAACGTGCGTGTTTTATGTAGACCCGATAAGATGCATTTGGTGAGTATCCGAGAAAGTAAGCTTCATCGGCTTTCGGCTTGAGCTTCCCACGATCTTCTTTTTCATTGAGTACGAAGCAACGAGTGCCAAACGTTCGAAGATGCTCGATGGAAGGAACACGATCGTAGACCAAATGATAAGATGTCTTGTTGAAGCGTTTGTTGATGATGGAGCGGTTTTGAGTATAGCAAGCTGTGTTGATAGGTTCGGCCCAAAGGTGGAGAGGAAGCTTTGAAAAAGTAAGCATAGTGCAAGCGGCTTCAACAAGAGTTCGATTTCGGCGTTCGACCACACCATTTTGTTGTGGAGTACGAGCTGCCGAGAACGTGTGGGTAATACCAACCGATTCGAGGTAACCGTCAAGGGTACGGTTTTTGAATTCAGTTCCATTATCGGTGCGAATGGTTTGTGCAGTAAGTTCTAGCTTTACTTGAATGGCTTTGAGAAACGTGATGATGGTGTCGGGGGTTTCATCCTTTGATCGAATGAACTTTACCCATGTGAAGCGAGAGAAATCGTCCACCATCACTAGAACATACTTTTTACCATGTATGCTTTGAGTCCGCATCGAGCCGCAGAAGTCCATATGAATGAGTTGAAGAGGTCGAGTCGAGCTGTGAACTATATTGGGTTTGTGAGAGACCTTCTTCATCTTTCCCATCTTGCATGCGTCACAGAGATGTGGTTTGTCGAATTTAACAGATGGGAGGCCGGTGACTAATCCGTGGATGGAGAGGCGATTGATGTACTTGAAGTTCAAGTGAGATAAGCGACGATGCCATAACCAGGTCTTTGGACTAGAAACGTTTGATAGAAGACAAACACTTGAGGGGGCATTTACTTGGGAAAGATCGATCGTGTAGAGGTTGGACTTGCGTGTGCCGGTTAGAAGCTCCTTTCCATCAAACGTGCGAACACAGCATCTATCGGGTCTGAAATTGACTTCGAGTTGCTTGTCATAGAATTTTCCAATGCTCAACAGGTTGTGGCTTAGCCCTTGTACATAAGAGACGTTGGAAATGGTGATGTTGTTTCGAATGATATCACCATATCCTTTTATCGGTGCCAAGTGATTGTTGCCAAATTTGACGAATCCGCCCTTCTTTTCAGTGTAGTTGGCAAGCAGCTCCTTTTGTCCGGTCATGTGTTTGGAGCATCCGGAATCTAAGTACCACACATGACCGATCTGCACAAAATCAGGCAGATTTAGGTACCCATTTGTAAATGGGTCCATCATGGTTAGTTGACTTTGCACCCTCGGGTACCCACTTGTGGTGAGACTTATGGGCGTTAGTCATTTGATTTCTCGGACCTGATTTAAAAATGGATGATGAATGATAAAATTTGTGATTAAATGAATTATGCATGTCCGGAAAATAACCATAACCATAGTCAATAGGAGGTTTGCGAGCAAAATCATCCACACCGCAATTAGAGCAACAAATTTTATTACGAGAAAATTTGATTAAATGTCTAAATGAATGAATTTGATAAGGAAAATGAAATCTAGAATTGTTTCTTTTGACATTGGAATGTAAAAACTTGTCTTCATTGCGGGGTGTTTGCTTTGTAGTATGCGTGCCCTTTTTGACCCAAACCGACTTGGTTTCTAAAGTATGAAGCGCTGAAACATTGAAAGGAACACGGTTAGTAAGGTTTTTGAAGACATGATTGGTTTTCGTTTGTTTATGAGTGGTTGGATTTTGACTTGTGGAACACTCCGTTGGTTCAGTAGGCAATGAAACTGTTTCTATAGGTTGTTTGCCTTTGTCTAAGAATTCAGTGTGAGTAGGAAGTACAGGATTGAAATCAAACTCATCACACATGTCATTTAAACACTCGTCCGATTCAAGTGAAGATTGGTTAGAAAGGGCATCTAATTCAGCATTGATTTGTTCGTCGGAATAGGAACATTTTTGTTTTGGAAGATTGGAATTTGGGTCCATTTTGAACAACTCTTCACAATTATCTAAATAATTGCTAACGAAGGCTTTACAAGTTGAAATGTTTGACATAGTATCATTTTCACGAGTTTTGTTCAATTGGAAAGTCTCGTTCTCAAGTTGTTGTATTTTAAATAAAAATGATTCATTTTCCTTTTCCGCCAAAGAACGTTCAGATTCCAACACTTGTTCGAGTTGAATAATTTTCTTTTCTAAAAATAGAGTGGGAATGTACGGTTTACATTCAGGAATCTTGTTTTGAAGTTCTTCGGTTGAATAAGATGGAAAGTAGTTGTTTGGAAGAGATTCACTTGAAGATTCCTCTTCTACTATTTGAGGAGAGCAGAAAGGTATTTGAAAATAGTTTTTGTTTTGTCTCTTCCAATCTTCTCTTTCCTCAACACTAGGGTCTGGTTTCATAAATTGAATTTGGTAATCTGGACCAAGGTTCAGATATTCGAATTTATAAATTGTCGGAGTATTATAGATAGCCTTTGCTAAGTGTTTTGGGTTTTCAAAACCTAATCCGGCTTTGGAGATTAAATCTTTGGGTGCATTTAAGTGAATAGTGTGTTCAGTTTGACCAAGCTTGTAAAGTTTTAATTCCAACGTTTCGAGTTTTTCTAATAAATCTTGTCTTTGAAAACTGACAAAGTCAAACTTTGATGAAAATTTGGCAGTCTCATTCCTAGATGTTTGAAGTTGAAGTGTGAGATCAGATATTTGTTGTTGGAAAAGATCATTCTCTTCTTTTAAAACCATTTTCTCCGTTTCGAGATTGTGTGCTATACTTTGAGTAGTGACAAGGTCGGTTTGCATAAGAAGCAATTGTTTATGGTTATTTTCAAGGCTTGCTTCTAAATTGGAAACCAAGAGTTTCTCGGTTTTCAATTTGGAGTGTAATTCCTTTAATTGACACATTAAATCATGCATTTGAGATACAAAAGAGTCATAGTCAGAAGGGCTTACCTCGGGTGTGTAGTCGGAAGCGTGAGAAGGAGTGTCATCAGAGTAAGCCATTAAGCTGAAATGTGCTTGAGTATCCCCTTCCATGTCATCTTCATCATCTTGATTAAGCCATTGTTCATCTTCAGCTAGAAGGACTTTACCGGCTTCTTTTTGTTTGGACAACATCAGTTTGTAAGTGAAGTAGTTAGAGTCCTTCACTATTGGCTTCTTACATTCCCTTGCGTAGTGACCAGATTTGCCGCAGTTGTAGCACAGGCTTCTCTCACCCTTGAACTTGTCTTCTGGCTTGGGTGTAGGGCGAGGTTCTTCTCTTCTTGGTTTAGGTTCAAACATGGCCTTTCGCTCATGATTATTAGATCCCGAGGCATACCTTTGTTGATTGGGATTTGAGCGACGTGAGAACTTTTGTTGAAAAGATTTTGTAAGGAAGGCCAGTTGATGTTGAAGTTTGGCAATTTCTGGATCATAGTCAAAATCTTCGTCTTCTAATTCGGGAAACATCTCTTGAGGAGCGGAAGAGGATTCTTTTGCCATTAATGCGATTGGATCCGGGTTCTTCTTTGAATTTAACCCCATTAGTTCGAGAACCTCCTCTTCATCTTGTTGAAGGGTTTCATAGACTTCATGAAGGTCAAGGTCAGCAAGATATTTGCTGTGCTTGATTTGATTAGCAAACCGGCGCCATTCCGGTTGAAGATTGCTAACAAATTTAACATTGTTTTCGATCTTTGTCTTACGAATTTCGTTTTTGCTAAGTTCGTTCACCAGTTGTACAAAACGGGTATATGTGTTCGTAAGACTTTCTCCATCTTTTGCCTTGAATTCTTCATATTGAGAAATGCAGTTGGTGATTTTGAGTTGTGTGCCAATCTTCGTTCCAAGCATGAAATTCTCTATGACTTCCCACATTTCTTTGGCCGTCTTCTTGTGGCTATCAATGCTCATGTAGATCTCATTTGGAATGCTCATAAGTAGATAAGAACGGGCAAGTTGGTCACCTCTCATTATCCTCTTCTCGTTTGCATCCCATGAATTTTTGAGTTTGACTTCCCTTCGTGCGGGCGTAGGAGGAGTGTTGTTTGGCAAAGCAGGATACTCCTGATAAAAAGGTGGAGGAGGACCCTCTTTGATTGAACCCATGATCTCATCGGCATAGTCATGGCGTTCAATGAAATCAAGGAATCTATCCTTCCATTGAGAATATTCTCCCGGAAAGAGAATTGGAGGCTTGGTGTCTGATCCAATGGCCATTGCTTCTCGGGTGGTCATTGTACTTTTTGGTTGGACCTCGATCAATGAATTTTCAAAAATTTCTGAGTTGTCGCTTGAAACAGTAGGTTATTATCGAGTGACAAAGGAGGACGAAAAAATATCGATTTGAAGGATTTTTATCGGGTGTGAGGTGCTCGATGAAAATTGTTATCGGGTGACTAAGGATCGATAATAATTGTTATCAAGTGAACAAGACTCGATAAAAATTGTTGTCGAATTGAATGGGACTCGATATAAAAAGTTATCGATTGAACAAGACTCGATAAAAAATGTTGTCGAATTAAATAGACTATAAAAAAATTCTCGAGTGAACAAAAAAAATTTGATTAAAGAAATTTATCGAACACTGACCTATTCGATCAAAATTTTCTCGATTCAACAGGACTCGACAAAAACAAAAAAATTCTTTAAATCTGAGTTTTCTGTGATTGATAAACCAGAAAACAAAAACACAGTTTTCTTGACTAAAAAGAACTAGTCTTTTTATGGACAAGACTGTCTGGCTTTTTGAATTTCTTATTTGTTCAATTACGGAAATTATCAAGACTATGAGAATTTATGATTTTACTAAGGAAATCTTTAGTAAGAAAAGCTGCAGGAGTCACAAGTTCATGAGTTTCTTATGCAAAGATATTCAAAAGTAAACAAAATAAATTAAAGTAATTTTAATTAAACAGATTCAAATATTTCATGTAGGGGTCGATAAAAATTCATGGATTTGTGAAGTTGAATCGATAAAAATTCAATCAACAGAAGAGACGTTCGAGAAAAATTCAGTGATTAGTATGAGGTACTCGACAAAAATCAGAATGAAGTTTTATCGGGTAAAGCATGAAGCAGTAACTCTCGATAAAAATTCAATGAACAGCAGAATTTGCAGAAATCGAAATAAGTACCTTCTGTTTCGTGGTTTGCTCAGTAAATCGTAAAAACTCGTGATCTCAGGCTCTGATACCACTTGTTGATCCCATTATATTAAGCACAATGACAATAAACAGTTAATAACAAAGTAATATGACACGAACAATGATTTAAAGAACTTACGTAGTCATATATCTCTTGAACGTATATGTATCGATTACAATCAGATTCAGCTCTCTCTCTATAAAATATGAATCGACTAACTATGAAAGTAAAACCCTAATGTTCTATTTATATTGCTAGGTCTAGTCTAATTAAGGAAACAAGAGTTTAAGGAATTATAAACTTACTTTTACAATAAAGCATATCTTTTTCTTATTTTGTCACAATTAAATAATAATAGACCTAACATATTACCACAAATTTTCCCTTTTGCTATTGGGGTGATTGTGGAACCATATATATCCTTGATTTTATAGATTTGGTTTATACAAATTAGTATTCCTGTTATGAAAGAAATCACTGGTATGACGTAGATCTTGAATCCTTATTGGTTGAATATTTATGAGGTAACCATATCCTTGCATATTTGCTTTATAACTTTCTGCTCCCACTTTATCATAATTAGGAAGTTGGTTGTGGTGAGGTTAATGAATGACGATGGTTTGGTTTCCGGGAAGACAGTGATTATTATGGAACTAATGAAGGAAAGGTATCTTAACCATTATACAGGCATAACAATATATACAGGTTCAGAGCCATTTTGGAACCAAGCAATTATCAAAAGTAATACCATGTCTAATAATTTCTTTGCTCATTTAGGTGAACGAGAATCTGTAGAACTTGACAAACTTTAAGGAGCTATGGTTAGCGCAATCGTATAAAAGCCATCATCTTATGTGGATTAAAATGCATTAAGAAGCTCAGGTTGCAAAGCAATCAACTAACTTCTATGAAAGGATTAGAGGTAACTATTTATTTGTAAAGTAAACCCTTTATATGGATTTTCTTCCAGAATGGCTAATGCAACTATTTAGAAGAACTATACTTAGAGCCATGATGGAATCTATACTATATTATAAAGCGTCCTATACAGTTAATGTTTATGTTTTTAAGACGTACACGGATTTTTGCACAGTTTACAAGTTCCTGAAGTCCCAACCCATTATCCCTTCTATAAATTCCACGCCTCCGGTATCATCTGACCAGTCACCACGTCCATCCTAATTTCTCTCCTCCTTTCACCACGTCCCCCCATAATTTAACCCCCCATCCCTCTCGATTTTATCCTTCCTATAACTACATATTTCGTGACAACCGTGAGGATTGAGGTTTCAAGGTTACCCGTATGATTAGGGATGTCAAATCGGTTACACGACGGAGAACTTTGATGAAGCCATGGATGCGACGTTGGGTGAAATGGGTGAATACCTAGGGTTTTGGCTTGATTGTCTCATCTGATTACGGTTTGAATCCTTAATCTCACTTTTGTTTCGATTTTTTTTCTCATTGTAAACTTGCAGCTTGCAGTTCTTTTCTGGTTCCAGTTTTTATAGTTTAAGGAGGATGAGTTGAATTAAGTTTACCGATGATAGCAGTAGGAGTTTGGTTTTGCAGATTGATCAATACATGGACGAATTTCTTCTTTCTAAAGTAGATTAGTCATCAAACCATTACTAATCATACCTTGTAACAAAGAACCCAATGGATATTTAAGTGCTTACTACTAAATCTTTTTCTTGCATTACATCTCTCTCTCTCTCTCTCTCTATCTCTCTCTCTCTCTCTTCTTGAACAGTCAAGGTATGTGTTCTCTTCCTTTTCGCACTGTGTTGTTTCACTTTCCGAATCCCTTTCTTTTATCTGCAATGTTTCCTGACTAAATTAAGGTAGTTGTTATTTCCATGTATAGATGACTGAAGAAGCCACTTTCTATTTCATTAAGCCACTATCAAACAGTCATGTATAGCTGACTGAAGAAGCCACTTTCTATTTCATCAAGCCACTATCAAACAGTCATGTATAGTATATTATAACGTAACAGAATCTCATTGATTCTTTGAGTCAAGATAAAGCACCGAGTAATTACCGCGTTTTAATTTAACTAACAAGGTCAATAGAAGCACCACCATAACATGGTTTTAGTTGATAAATCATATCAATATTGAAAATTGATCTTTAGTTGTAGTCACTTTACTGTGGGAATTCGACAGCTTAAGTAACTTAAATGTTCTTAGATTCGTGGTTCAAAAAATGTTTTAATATTGATAAGTAGCTTGATTCTTATTTCAAGGTCTAACACCTTCCTTATATCTTTTTTGGGAATATCACTTTGCTCTGTCGTTGCATATGCTGGAGGTGTATCCTGAAATGATTCCCTAACTTAACCATGAAGGCTTTGGTCATATTTCGGGAACTTTTGATTTCGGTCTCCATCACCAGGTAAAAGTAATTATCCATTTGAATCGATGAAAACTGTGCACAGTTAACCTTAAGGCTATGCTTGGGGTTCTTCCCTATAGGTCGTGAGCTCGAGTCTCCTCAATGCGACTCGAGATTTTCCTGCATGTTATGTATGAGGCCTTAGTCCTGGTGCATGCAAACTGTTCTAGACACCCATATTTACCAAAAAAAAACCGTGCATAGTCTCATGATTGTTTCAAATGATAATCGAAGACCCATCTTTCGTTTCTTTAATTATGTCTGTGTAAAAAGGAAAGTTTTTCTTCTTTAATTGACGAACTATATGTATCATTTGATAAAAAGATTCTATCTTTTTAATGGGTTTGTTAAATTTTGACAGAGTTTAGGGAAATCTTCATTATGTCAATAAAGGCCTGTTAGTTAGCGGCTTCACCAGCTTAATGTTACTTACGGGCTATTTGGTTGGTTTTTCAGTAAGTCCTGTGTAAGTAAAGTTGTCTGTATAAATTAATTTGACTTTATAGATTGGGAGGGTTTTTTCATAGGTGGATAATATGTTTTTTAATTGGGAATGGCATGTTGGAACAAACTTGGCCTTCTGTTTTTTAATTGGGAATGGATGTAGTGTTTACAGTGTTGTTTCTTATGTGAAACACTGCATTTTCACATGTGTTATTTACTGGTTTGTAAATGTTTATATATATATATACACACACACACACATAAGGTTGATACAGCCCCTCAAACATAGGCAAGAAAAAGAGTGTCAAGTCCCTAGGTGGTGATGTCAGAACCTTACTCTATTATCATGCTAAAAATATGTAGAATCTTTTTTAAATCTCTTTCAGAAAGAGTCCATTTTACGATGTTGAATGTTTAACCAAACTTTTTTTTTTCTTATCCTTGGTGTGTAGTGTAACACCCTAAAAATTAGATCAAATTTAAACCGAAAGTAAAATGCAGAATATATAAAATCACCCAATAAATGGGGATAGAGTATTAGGAGTTTACATCTTTAAATAGGATACTAAATGATAACCTATTAATCTATATAATTCAGGAATATTGATTACATTCGGGTGTCACTAAAATTATCAAAATAACGTTTCTATCATCTCCAATATTTACACACTAAGGTGTAATCCCAAAAAGAGTGCCTTCACCGACATGCCACTCCGCTCCTCTCTAAGAAGCCCCACTTATACGATCACGTGGTAAAGAATATTTAAGATCAAGTGTTAGGCTTACGCCTAGTGAGAACAAATAATTAAATGGATAAACCGTATAATATTTAATTAAAAATGTGAAAGACTTTATCCCAATTAACTTAGCTTGAAAGCTTACTCTTGGTGAGTAAGACCCTTTTTAAAAGTAACCGGGGGATACCCGATCATACCATCTTTAGTGACGGATATAAAAGTAGGTCACTACTCGATGTTGGCTTAACAAAGGAACTAATGGCAATTAGTGACGACCAATTAAAATTAACATAATAACATCTAAAGCCTCCGATGATTCCAATGAAAACCCGTGCAAGGAATCAATGGCAATTGGTGATAACCAATTAATGTAGTAACATCTAAAGCCTCCGATGACCCTAATTCGGCATGTACGTAAGAGTCAATGGCAATTGGTAACAACCAATTAATATAATAATATCTAAAGCCTCTGCTGACTCGAACGAGTACATAAAGGGGACAACAATCCGGAAATAAAACCGACTAAATTCCTATGGATCCATTAGACACTAGTCTATAAATCAACTACATCAAACAAGACATAGTGATAGTTTTCCATTTACCGAAAAACCTTTATATAAATGTTTCCCTTTGAAATATGAACTATACCTAAAATTAGGTCAAATAGTTTTAGTTCCATATTCAAAGATTTATTCATCATGAGACATTTCCAAACAAATAGAATCATTTATAATGCTCATATCAATAACTAAGATCAAAATCCTCAATTTCTTCATTTTGACCTAAAATCTCCAAACTTAACTAAATGCATAAATACTTGAAATTATAACTTAAAAGAGTTAATGATAGCATTTAGCACAAGTATTAGGTTTGTAAAGGTTGGATTTAAACTCACAAGCTAGGGTTTGGCAAAACTCTAGAAAAGTCTCTAAGAGGATGAAGATAAAGAAGCTTCGTGAGTTAGACAACAACACCACCACTAGAAACTTGAACACTTGAGCTACCCTTGAATCTCCAACTAAAAGAAGCAATAAATGTGTTTGGATGAGGTAGGTAAGAGCCTTCAATGCCCTAAAATCGCCTTCAATAGGAGAGAGCAAAATACGATTTGGTATCTGATAAAAATGAGAAGTCCAGGCTGAAAATCGCACTTAAGGTTGCCTTCTGCCCCTTTCGGGGGATCTTGCCTGGCGATCATGCTAGGGCATGATTTTCTGTCATGATCGCACAACATGTACCACGAGTTTGATCGATTTTTGCATCCTGGTGTGTCTGGGCGATGATGCCTTGCGATTATGACACGACATGATCGCCATGTCAAGATCGCCAACTATGTACCGAGAAGTTGTGTTGCATTTTTAACATCAGATTGATCCGGCTACCATGCAATGCGATCATGACACGACAAGATAGCCTGTCATGATCGCCCAAAGTGTACCGAAACTCAATTCGGTTTCGTTTTTTCTCCTATCTTCCAATTCATCGCAACCCAATACTAGACCCTTGAAACACAACATCTAGGTAGAAAATACCATAGTATTAGGATGCAAATTTCATAATGTTGTATACAAAATTCCGGGTGTTACATGTAGGCACTAGAAGCAGTTGTCAAGTGGACGGGGCATCTGTGTCGACTCCTCCACTTCCACACAGCGCCATAGCTGGGCAGTGTGAAGCCCTAGCCATAGATTCAAGAAAAACGCTCCCGAGTTAGCTTTCTTTTGCAATGTTGTATAAAGGAAATATGGAAGTGGTGTCATTTTTAAGAAATAATGGTATGCTTGTTGCTAAGCACTTGAGTTGATTTTTCCTCTAGACATGACTTGAACTAGGACTGCACTTGATCACATTTGCACACTTAATTTGCAAATGCCTTCTACCAAATTAACAATGAATTTAGGACGAGTGAAGATGATGTAGGAAACATGTGCAAAAATCCAAATGAGGGTTAACATGGCAATCTTGTTTTCTTGGTGAACCATATGGCGATATTATCTGTAGAGCAAGGTGTTTGATTTCTTTTAGTCATTTAGACCTTGAATGGAAGTGCATTAGATATTTCATTTTCTATCCATCATTGTATCTTTCTCTCTTGATCTGCAAATTAACCATCTTATATACTTATTGGCATGCAGACTTTATTAGAATCAGAGAGACAACGAGCTAAAGAATCTGAGAAGAAGTACACTAGCCCAAGATAGAATCAAAATTATGAGTTTGGAAGAAGCTGAAAGAATGGTACTTCAACTTCAAGAGTCAAGACTATGTTTTTGTTTGGTCCACTACAATATTTTAGTGTTATTGATGATGGCAATTCTTTATTTTCATTAATACAAGAACTCACCTACAAGGGAGGCAACACACAACACATGGCTATTATTGTAACTTGATCGTGAATTATTATAGAATTGTTAATATTCATTAGTTTTTTGGTGAACAATTTGCCTTTCTTTTGTTAGTTTTTTTTCTTTCTAACATGCTTTTTGCAGTTTCATTGGCATGGTGAATTCAAGTTAAAGCAAAAAGAAGGGTGTCGTCTTCTTCTACCAAGGTTGAATTCATTGTTAATTTGTTGAGCCGAATGTCAATGTGTCAGACTAGGGCAAAGCTTAATACCCTTCTTTCTTTGAATTTTTTTTTCATGTATTATATCCTTTATAATAGGAATTTATTATGTATATATATATATATATATATCTATATCCTCTAACACTGTAATCATATTTGACTTTGAAACATAATACATATCTTTGTTATGGGGTTTAGATCTAAAAAACTATATTATTTTGAGTTTGAACCATTTATTTAAGGTTATTGCTGGCAAAATAACGTAGTCAATGGAGTTGTCTGCGATGCGTTAAATTTTCAACGAGTTTAAACAATTGTTTAACATTTGACCTTCAAAGAAAATCTATTCCTGCGCTTAAATGAGTGCTTTGGATTATACGAAACATTTTCTAATCAATGCATAGTTGGCATGACTAATATGTGTGGGTTTATTTGATTATGCTTTTAAATTTGATGAATAAGGTCGTTCACCAAACCCTTACCAGGTAAACATTTACCGAGTGACAATAATCTTACCGGTGAGCATGGAAAAAATATGGAATGTTACCCGATAATCTTTTTTTTTGGAAAGGGTATCCTAGACAATTGCCTAGACTAATCCTTGGCAAATTTAAGACTGCTAAAGCATGCAACCCTGAGATAATTCTCCAGTGGCCACAAGTTGTTTGCGTCTGGATTCGAACTTGGGGTAGATGGGTTACCTAGCCTCGTCCCGACAAGTCTTAACCAGTTTGCCACAAGCCTTGTGGTTAAATCTTAGTTAGTAAGTGGGGCGAAGATTGTTTCCCGGTAAGCACTTATCAAATAAAAGATGCTATATATATAGGGGAGGGATCATATGAGAATAGCAACGGGAGAATTCATCCTGGAAGTGGGAGAACTGCTGAAACTACGTGAAACCCTGACAAGGGTTTATGTACAAAGCCACAAAGGAACAATTTGTGGACCACATATGATGTGGGTTTCACATAATATTAAATCATAAATGATTTAATATTATGTGGGACCCACATCATATGTGATCCACAAGTGTCCTTTTGTTACTTTAAAAATGCAAAATTCTCATTTGCTCCTTCCTCTCTCTCTCTCTCTCTCACTGTATATATAGAGGCATAATCAAATGAGATCTAATTAATGTATGAGACCCATAAGATCTCATCTCATCCCTTCATTTTAAATCAATTAAGTATTTAATATTTTTAACCATAAAGGGTAAAATGGTAATCTTGACAAACTAGAAAACCCTATTTTAATAAAAAAGCCTCCTCAATCTCAGCCCCCACCATCCAACCTCCTCCCTCCGGCGTCCTCCCTCTGGCCTCCGGCGTCCTCCCTCCAGCCTCCGATCTCTACTGTCTTTCACCTCCGACCTCCATCGTCTTTTACCTTTGTTGGAACCCTCCGTCTTCAACCTCCACCGTATAACCACCACCAACACCACCGTCCCCGTTTGCTATGAGGAACACCACCAGCACCAATATCAAAGCCAATGGATCTCAACCATTCTCGTTGACCCTTGCACCACCCTTGCACCATTCTTGCCGATGGATCTCAACCATTCTCGCCGACCGATCTCAACCATTCTCGCCGACCGATCTCAACCATTGTAGTCGGCCGACCACCGAATCGAAGGTCTACATCTCCCCATCTCCATCGAAATCAAATCTGAAAACATCCAGATCTGAAAAATCAAAAAATCACGTATTCAACATCAAAGAAGATTTACAATATTGAAGGTCTGCATTGTTTCTTTCTGGTATAATCATCGCCGAGAAATCAAAGGTTTTTGTATATATTTTGGTATCACAGTAGTTATCATAGGGTATCACAAAGTGTATCACAAAGTGTATTACAGTGGGTATGGTATGGTAGTGGGTATCAAAGGGGTTTCACATTGGATTTCATAGTATCATATGTATCTTGTATATATTTTTGAAGTTATTGGTATCATAGTAATCAGTAAGTTTGTGTTATATTGTTTTGAAGTTATTGGTATCACAGTGGTACATAAGTTTATTTTTATTCGCCGGAATTTCATTCACCGGAATCTATTGGTAGATGGATGTAAGAGGAGAGAGAAGAGAGAAGAAATTTTAAAATACCTAAAATGCCATTTCATTAAAGTTATAATTTAAAATTGTCAAAATTATAAACTTCCTAATTTATCCTTGATATGTGGTTGAGATTGGATCTCATAGATTAATTAGATCTCACATGAAGAGCCCCCTATATATATATATATATATAGGGGAGGGATCATACGAGAACCACCCCTCTTTAAAGGAACAAAGGGACACATTGTGGACCATATATGATGTGGGTCCTACATAATATTAAACCATTTCTTATTTAATATTAAATCAGAAATGATTTAATATTATGTGAGACTCACATCATATGTGGTCCACAATGTGTCCCTTTGTTCCTTTAAAAATAAAAAGTCCTCATTTGAACCTTCCTCCCTCTCTCTCTCTCTCTCTATATATATATATATAGGAAGGTTCAAATGAGAACATTGCATTTTTAAAGGAACAAATGGACACTTATGGATCACATATGATGTGGGTCCCACATAAAGGAACAAAGAGACACATTATGTGGGACCCACATCATATGTGGTCCACAAATTGTTCATTTGTTCCTTCAAGGAGGGGTGGTTCTCATATGATCCCTCCCTTATATTATATATAGGGGACGTATCAAGAGCAACCTATGCGATCTCTAGAAACTTTACAACTTCAATCCTAGCCCTCCATAAGTAAATGAATAAAATTAAATAATTTTAAGCTAATAATTAATTAGTGAGGTCAAAAAGGTAATTATGTAAATAATATATTATTAAAAAAAGCATAAATCTAATTATTTGTTATGGAAACACCACAATTAACGTGATATCCTATTCAAAATAGATTTCCACACGATTTCAATATGAAGATGAATCTGCAACCGATATAAAGACGATGATTCACGAAATTAAGTTTCATGATTCTTGAAACCGATATGAAGATGTAGATGATAAAGATGAGGATGAAGATGAAGATGAATCTTCTTAACATCTGCAAGATACCTTATAAAGATTGTGAATATTACCAAAATTGCAACCGAGAATGCCTTATTAAGCATATACGTTGATCATGTAACATGTGGTCAAGATGAGGGTTGTAGAGTTTGCAAGAAATACCAAGGTTGCTTTTGAAATGGACCATATATATATATATATATAGGGAGGTTCAAATGAGAAGTTGGTAAATTTAAAGGAACAAAGGAACACCTTATAGACCACATATGATGTGGGTCCCACTCATTAGTAAATCATATATGATTTACTGGTGGGCCCCATTGAATCAGATATGATTTTATAATGTGTGGGACCCACATCATATGTGGTCCACAAAGTGTTCCTTTGTTCTATTAAATAGGGGTGTTCTCGTATGATCCCTCCCTTATATATACACATATATATATATATACATATAGAAGGAGGTTCAAACGAAAACGCTAAATATTTAAAAAAACAAGAAAACCTTTTTTCATGTACAAAATCACATATGATTTTGCACTAACATGAAAAAATGGACACGGACGAATTTTGCCGCGAGTTAAGTCGCGGAAAAAGTCGCGGCTAATCATATACGATTTTGTATGTGAATCATATATGATTTTGTACATGAAAAAAGTTTTCTTGTTTTCTTAAATAGGTAGTGTTTTCGTTTGAACCTAACCCTATATATATATATATATATATATATATACATATATATAATACACACACATGCGCGTGCGGAAAACGCAAATTTTTTTTTGAAAAACACCATAGGATCCCTCCATCTGGAGGTTACTGGTAATTTGTAATATGCATTTGTGCATATGCACCAATGCATATGTAATAATAAAAGCATTGGTGCATAGAAAAAAAACAGCTTCAATTACTAGTATGCGTTTATGCATACCGTCCGATTGTAGGGCTCCTAGGGTGTTCTTCAATTTTTTTTTTAGTGTTTTCCTTTGAACCTCTCTCTCTCTCTCTCTCTCTCTCTCTCTTTCTCTATATATATACATATATATATATATATAGGGTTGGGTTCACGTGAGACCAACCTGTTTTCGTGAGACTCGTGACACCACATTTTTACACTGAAACTTCAGAACAAATCACTGTGAAGATAAAAAAAAATTAAACCTTCACAGCAAAAACACTATGAATGTTACCTTCACAGTGTTTTGCTGTGAAGTTTGACGTGCATGTATAAAGTGGTCTCACGAAAACATCGATTTTTTTTTACCTTTACAAACGCAAAAATACATAAGGTGAAAAAATATAAAAAAAATGATTGGTTGAATGCGGTTTGTACGAATTGACGTGGTTTGTAACGGAAATCAACCCTATATATATGTATGTATATATATCTATAGAGAGAGAGAAGTTCAGGGAAAAGCCTAAAAAAAACTAAAGAACACCCTGGGAGTCTTGCATCTAGACTGTATACATCAATTCATACACGCATTTTTCTATGCACGAGTCCATGTTATGAACAAGTGCATATGCACGCATGCATGTTACAAATTAATGGTATGCATTTGTGCATACCGTCAAGATGGAGGGCTCCCAGGGTGTTTCTTTAGTTTCTTTTTGAGGTTTTCCCATGAACTTGACCATATATATATATATATATATATAGAGAGAGAGAGAGAGAGAGAGAGAAAGAGAGAGAGAGAGAGAGAGAGAAAGAGAGAGAAAGATAGAGAGAGGGGAGGGGGGGAGGTTCAAGAGAAAACACTAAAAAAAGAGAAAACTGAAAAACACTTTGGGAGCCGTCCATACGGACAGTATGCACTAATACCTACAAACGTTTTTTTTATGCACCAATGCTTCTATAATACATATGCATTAGTGCATATGCACAAATGCATGTTACAAATTACTAGTATGCATTACTGCATACCATCCAAGGGGAGCGCTTTCAGGGTGTTCTTCAGTTTTTTCTTTTTTTGGCGGTTTCCCTTTAACCTTGTTAGCATATGTTTTTGTTTGGGCTTGGGCCCTTTTCCTATTTCTGGGCTTTTAGCCTTTTAGGTTATTTTCCCTATTGTCTAGCTATATATATGTGTGTGTTTCCCTTTCATTGTATTGTAAGCTATTCATTATAATAAAACCCTAGCAATCTTTCAGCTCTCTTTCCACATGGTATCAGAGCGCAATAATCGATCCAAGTTTTGATGATCATAGAAGGCGTTGTAGCAGACATCAATTTTCGCAGACCAAAAGTTATAGAAATGTTCGGCTGCACTTTTCGGACATGCGCAGCCGAGCCGTTTCGTCTGTTCCCGGAGTTTGAACCGTCGGATTGTCGTGATTATTAGTCAGTATCTTTTTGACATCTTTATCTACATTCTGAACAATGGAGATTGGTTTTCGATGTCTGGAAGGTAACCTTTTGCTGTTCGACATATAGCAGTTTGTTTGTTTATTTTTTTGGGTTTTTTTCGTTTGTGTTCGTTTCTTCGTCTCGTGTTGCTGTTTGATTTTCGTGTTTGTTGCTTTCTGCAGCTCATTTTTGCTGTTGTTTGGCTACTTTGATTTTCGTATTTGTTGCATACAATTGTTTGGCTACTTTCATTTTGTTGATAACATGGCTCGGAAACATGATTCCCTTCAATCTATTAGCACTCAATTGGATGGTAAAAATTATGTTTATTGGAGTTATGTAATGAAGAATTTTTTGCATGGAAAACATGTGTGGGGTTATTTCTCTGGTACAACATGTAAACCAACGGATGAGAAGGACACCAATTATGATCAATTACTGGATACATAGGAAACTGATAACTCTAAGATTATAACTTAGATTAATAACTCTGTGGTACAATCAATTGGGACTCAACTGGCTAAGTATGATAGGGCTAAAGAAGTTTGGGACCATTTGGATAGGCTGTACACTCAATCAAACTTTGCCAAACAATACCAGTTAGAAACAGATATTCGTGCCCTCCGACAGAATGCTTCGAGTGTTTAAGACTTCTATGCTGCAATGTCTGATTTATGGAATCAGTTGGCTCTTACAGAGTCTGTCGAATTGAAAGCATTTAGACCCTACATATCTAGGAGGGAAGAGCAACGTTTGGTTCGATTCTTAATGCCACTACGATCTGATTTTGAAGGATCATGTGGAACAATCCTTCATCACACTCCTCTTCCCACAGTTGACTCGGTTGTTCATGAATTGATTGCAAAAGAAACTCGTCTGAAAGGCTCTAAACTGTCAACTACTCCTGCTGTCTTTGCTGTTCCACAACGATCTCATAATGTAAACCAACCTAGACCAAAAGTGGCCATTGATGAATATGCTTTTTGCAAACAAAAGAATCATTGGAAATCTCAGTTTCCCTTATTACTAAACAAGTGAAAACAACAACAACGTCCTTCGGATTCGACCCCATGGGCGCCTCGACCACCACAATTTACTGTTGCTGCCGCTGCTCCTTTTTCAGTAACGCATGATCTTCAAGACACCATCCCACCACCGTCTGCTTTGGATCCTCGGGTTTTTGAGCAGTTCAGACAGTTCCTTGCCTCTAATCCTACAGCCATGTCCACTTCTATGTCTCGTTCAAGTTTGTCTTCATGCAGTACTTCAGGTATACCTTCCCACTTATGGACTTTAGATTCCGGTGCATCTCATCATATGTCACCTCATTTGACATCATTTGCATCCCTGTCCCCGGGTTCGCCCGTTTCTGTTATGTCCGCTAGTTCTACGTCCATGCCAGTAGAAGGTGTTGGTTCTGTTGTTATTACTCACATATCTCTCTCTGATGTCTATTATATACCCACACTTGCTTTGAACCTTGCTTCGGTTAGTCGATTATGTAAAATTGGTTATTGGGTTTTCTTTTCTGTGTTGTGTACATGACCCACGGTCTCAGAAGGTGATTGGGATAGGCCGTAAGTTAGGAGATCTTTATGTTGTGGATGAACTCAAAGTCTTTGATGTTGCTGCTTCTAGTGTTGACTTGTCTTCCTTTCGTCTGAATCATTCGTCTTCTGATTTTGATCTTTGGCATTCTCGTTTAGGACATGTTTCCGCGTCACGTTTACAGTTTTTAGCCTCTACAGGGGTTTTGGGTCATTTTAAAAGTTGTGATATTTCTGAATGTAGTGGTTGTAAACTGGCAAAATTTTCTACTTTACGTTTGATAAAAGTATGTCTTGTTCTTTTGCTCCTTTTAATCTTGTGTGGATGGGGACCTTCTCCTGTGTCTTCAAAGGGAGGTTCCACGTACTATGTGTCATTTATTGATGATTACACTCGTTATACTTGGGTTTTTCTTATGAAACGCAGGTTTGATTTCTTCTCAGTATATAGTAACTTTAGAGCTCTTATAAGAACACAACATTCTGTTGTCATAAAATGTTTCAGGTGTGATTTAGGGGTAGAATATACCTCTAATGATTTCACTCAATTACTTGCATCTGATGGTACCATACATCAATCATCCTGTACCGATACTCCTCAATAAAATGGTGTTGCTGAAAGGAAACATTGACATCTTGTTGAAACTTCCTAATTTCTTCTGAAGTTCCTAGTGTTTTCTGGGGGGGGGGGAAGCGCCTCTTACCGCTACCCATGTGATAAATCAAATTCCCACAGCTCATAACTCTGGCTTGTCTCCTTTCGAAAAACTATATGGTGTGTCTCCTAATTACTTCTCATTACGTGTCTTTGGTTGTACTTGCTTTGTCCTTCGTCCCCATGTTGTGAGGAATAAGTTATATCCTCGATCTGCGTTATGTGTTTTTCTAGGGTATGGTATTGGTCAGAAAGGATACCGTTGCTTTGATCCGGTAAGTAAAAAACTTTACGTCTCACGTCATGTCACCTTTTTGGAGCATATTCCTTTCTTCTCTATTCCGGCTCAATCTCATGATGTGACACAGTCAGATCTCCGGTCTATTGATCCTTTTGATGTTGATACTGATGATACTTCTCCTGATGTCCCCGTCCATGAGACATCGACGACTTCTGATTCCCCTACGCCTATGGCTGCTCCCTCTGCTGATGAGACCACGGATATCCCCCCTTGTAAGTCCACTCGTACTCGCAAGTCCACCAAACTTCCTGATTTTGCTTACTCATCTTATTCAGCTTCGTCTGCTTCTTTAATTACCAATATACATCGATTGACTGAACCTAAATCCTATCGAGAAGCTATATCTGATCCCCTTTGGCAGGATGTTATGGCTGAGGAACTGACTGCTCTTTACCAGACCCACACGTGGGATCTAGTTCCACTTCCACCCGGAAAAGTGTGGATTGGTTGTCGTTGGGTATACAAGATTAAAACAAAGTCTGATGGGTCTATTGAACGCTATAAGGTTAGACTTGTAGCCCAAGGATACTCACAACAGTACAGTATGGATTATGAGGAGACTTTTGCACCAGTTGCAAAAATGACGACAGTCCGAACCCTTATTATAGTTTCCTCTATTCGTCAGTGGAAAATTTTCCAAATGGATGTCAAAAATGCATTCTTGAATGGTGATCTTCATGAAGAGGTATACATGACTCCTCCCCCAGGTATTGCTTACAAATCGGGTGAAGTATGTCGACTTCGAAAAGCTCTTTATGGTCTCAAGCAAGCACCTCGTGCTTGGTTTGAGAAATTCTCTACGGTGATTACTTCTCTTGGCTTTATTCCTACTAACCATGATTCAACATTGTTTGTTAGATGCACAAATGCAGGTCGGATTCTCCTATCCTTATATGTAGATGACATGATTATTACCGGGGATGACTATGACGGTATTGAGTCTCTAAAACACGAATTGGCTCATCGCTTTGCTGTGAAAGATTTGGGAATGTTGCGTTACTTCTTGGGTATTGAGGTTGCTCAATCTAAGAAAGGCTATATTCTTTCTCAGACGAAGTATATATCGGATTTGTTTGAGCGTGCACGACTTTCTGACAACAAAACTGTTGACACGCCTCTTGAGACAAATGCCTATTATACTCCGACTGATGTGTTCCTTTATCAGATCCAGGCTTGTACCGAACAATTGTAGTCAGTTTGGTTTACCTTACAGTCACTCGTCCAGACATTGCTCATGCAGTTCTTGTGGTTAGTCAGTTTGTTACTGCTCCTACTACTGTTCATTGGGGAGCTGTTCTTCGCATTTTGAGAAATCTTCGTGGCACTTAGTTTCAGAGTCTATTGTTCCCTTCGACGTCCTCTCTAAAGTTGAGTGCCTATAGTGATGCTAGTTTGGATAGTGACCTTACTGACCGCAAGTCTACTACTGGTTTTTGTATTTTTCTTGGAGATTTTCTTATCTCATGGAAGAGCAAGAAATAGGATTTTATCTCTCGTTCTTCCACTAAGGCTGAGTACCGTGCTATGGCAGTAACTACTTGTGAGATTGTTTGGTTACGTTGGCTTCTTGCAGATATGGGTGTTGATGTTTCCCAGCCCACCCCATTGTATTGTGACAACAAAAGTGCAATGCAGATTGCGAAGAATTCTGTCTTCCATGAAAGGACAAAACATATTGAGATTGATTGTCACTTCACTCGTCATCATCTTTAGCTCGGAACTATCACGCTGCCTTATGTTCCTTCAGCTCTGCAGATTGCTGATATTTTCACCAAGGCTCAGTCAGCCTCGCGTTTTCGTTTTCTGTCTGACAAACTCTCAATGCTTATTGTTGTTGCATTGTGAGTTTGAGGGGGGATGTTAGAATATGTTTATGTTTGGGCTTGGGTCGTTTTCCTATTTCTGGGCTTTTAGGTTATTTTCCCTATTGTCTAGCTATATATATATATATGTCTTTCCCTTTCACTGTATTGTAAGCTATTCATTATAATAAAACCCTACCAATCTTTCAACGCTCTCTTTTCACAAACATGACCCTATATATATATACACATATATATATACATATATATATATGGGCAGTTTCATACGAGAATGGTACCTCTTTAAGAAAATAAGAGAACATTATATATTCATATGTGATTTTGTACTAACTGGAGCAGGTGACTTAAGTGGCCTGGAAAAATTCGTGTGGAATCATGTATGATTTAGTACAAAATCATATATGATTTTGTACATGAACAACCATTCTCGTATTTTCGATAATAGGTTTCATTCTCGTTTGAACCTACCTCTATATATATATATATATATATATATATATGTATAGGGTTAGGTTCAAATGTGAACTCAATTTTGGCTGTGAACGTGAGGACGAATCTCAGCCACACATCTTCGGTTATGGTGGACGCGATCACGGAGGATTGACGCGATTCATGGGAGGGTGGAGATTATTAAAGGAGGGGAACCAGGTCAAAGCCGCCTTTATTGACCGGATAAGTGGCTGAGATTCGTCCTCACGTTCACAACTAAAAATGAGTTCACATTTGAACATTCCTCTATATGTATATATATATGTATCTATATATATACACACATAGACACACACACACACACATATAGGGGGAATCATTTACAAGCCTCCCACCATTTATACAAACTATGCACATCCAAATCGGCTAATCACGTTTTTTCATTTATTTTAGACTTTTTCTACTTATAAGGGTTGATTAGTCATTTTAGCATGGAGCGAGTTAATTATGGTCATTGTCATCTTACTTTTATTTTTGTATATAATCAATTATAATCGTTTAATTTTAGAAAATAAAAATCTTATTATTTATTTAAGAAAACTGCCGATTTTATGGCCTATCATTTGTATAACTGCAGATTTGTTCAATCGATTGTTCATACATGAACTGATTAAAGGAGATGTCCGTTGTTAAGATTATTTCTTTAAATGAAACTCATGTTCGATATATTTTCGAGAGTGATGAAGCGTTTATATATTTGTGTCTTTTGCCGATTAATGTTAATGAGAAGAAGAGTTCTGATATCCAAGTTAATTAATGGTGTTCATTCGCATGATTTATTGTAGACGTTTAATGGTCTCGACTGCAGATGAGACTGACGATATTGATTTTTGTTGGAGAAGTTTGAACAACTGCTAAAACGGTATCACATTGATGAAATAGTATCACGTTGATGAAACAGGTTCATACGGGTTTTGTTCTTCATTGATGAAACAGGTTCATTGAAGAGATGCATCTATTGATGAAACCAATACATTGAAGACATGCATACATTGATAAAACAGATTCATTGCTGAAACAAATGAAAGACTAGTTCATCTACTATGAAATTTTATTCGATAAATAAAGTAGATGAAACCACAACTTTATAAGTAATAGAAGAAAAATATTATATAAGCATATAATGGTTCATCTATATGAAAGTGTATCCAATTTTGGTAATTGTATTTCCGAAATTTATAGGTTTTGACCACATACCCCAAATTTTACGATTTCATCTATTTGCTTTGAATAGGTCTGTTATTTGTTTCCACATTTATATAAATAGGTAATATTTATCTTGACCATATATTGTTGGAACCCAAATCCCTCAAATACTCAAATACAGTTGATTAATGTACGAATAATAAGAGTAGAAAGCGGAAGCAAATTAATCAAGGAATAATATGAAGAACAATAGTAATTTGTAAATATGAAGAACTGTACGAATGATAAAGGAAGAACAATATGAAGAACAATAGTAATTTGTATTTCACTCAGTATATCGATGATTACAGTGCACAAATTACTCTCTATTAATCTCTCCTTTTTAATCGATACTTACAACAGCGAATGCTAGCTCTATTTATACTATTACATAGAGAAAGTCAACAAGCTAGCTTATCGTATGTTGACACGTCAACTGTACTAGTAACAAAATCAGTTACGCATAGGAAGCATGACATGCCATGTCATTTAAGCACATGTTAGTCCATAAAGTGAAATCCAGAAGATGCCCAATCTTCTGGATTGACGATGTAGCTTCTAGACAATCATTTCTGGAGAGTTGAACTTCTGAAGTGCTTGCTTCTGGATAGTTTAACTTGTTTCTTCTTAACAAGTTATGATTCACACTTCTAAGTTCTAACAATACCCTCCTAAGTGTGAAGTCAGAAAACATAACATACAATCTAGGAAAAAACAAGATTAAGATAAAACTTTTCATTACAAGGAATTTAAAAAAAATACAGAAGATACAGATTTTATAAGATCTAAAAAGGAGCTTCAGGGTGTCCATTGAGCACTTTGTAAAATTGGTTAGTGATCTCCCTCAGCTTGAGAACCCCTTCAATATGCTTCTGTATCTTTTCTACAATAATTCTGATTTTTATTGGAACACCTGTATCTTCATATTGTGCTGCTGCCAATCCTTTTATAATATCTGATATTCCATTTGAGTATTTGAATGTTTCCTGAGTTCTAAAAAATCTTCTTCTGCCAGGTCTTCTGAAAACCACACCTGCTTCTGGTTCAAGTATGATGTGCCCAGCTTTGAGATGTTCAATACCTTCCCAATCATCGTTAGGTGCAGTGATACTTAATATGTCTATGTTTCGTTCAAAGCCAATTTGGAAATCAACCTTCTTTCTGTATCCAATGAAAGCTTCAATGCAAGACAAAATTCTGAAGTATGCCACTTTGTCTTGGTCATCTGAGCTTGAATCCTTCTTTTGCTTCATGTATCTTCCCAGAGGTATTAGATCAAAAGGATTTAATGAAAGCAAATCATTGTCGCAGAAGTAACAACTTGTCGATTTGTCCTTTCCACTTGATAAATACTGTAGATAATATCTGAGTTTTCAAACTTCACATGCCTAGGTCCGGTGATTTTTCTGATAGCGTTGGAAGAGAAGACTTCTTTCCGTTCTTGCCTATGTGTGGAGAATTTTTCCTTGATTTCATCACTTACTCTGTAATCCTCAGCGAAGTTTGGCAAGATGAAGGCAACTCTTTCTTCTCTTACAACATACATACTCCTAGAGACAGTTTCTCTTACTAAATAAATTTGAGATGGAACAATTCTTTCGAGTTGCTTTGGATCCATATTTCTTCTAGCAGTAGTCCTCCTTAGAATTTTCTCAGATTCAATGAGATTCTTGTCTTCTGGGATTGTTTCCTTTGGTGGGGGTTGATCCGACTCTAGATTTGTAGAGGTTGGAAGTTCAGTGCTTGGACCTTCTGGTTGGTTTGCAACGGGTATTGATATGGTTTCCTGAATAACAGATATTAGATTTTCATATTTTTACTTGTAGATGATTGGTTTGATCATTTTGTGCAGAGGTAGATGCTTGAGGTTGAGGTGCAGAGGATGATGATTTCGCATAAGCAGGAGCTCTGGCTCTCGTAGTTGTGTTTCTTTGTCTTCGGGGAATTTGGATTCTTGTTCTTTTCCAAACTCAAAATGAAATTAGCAACTTCTGGATTACTTGGCAAGGGGTGCATTGCCAAGGGTGTTGCACCAACTACTGGAGCAGAATGATTTGGTTCTTGTGATTGTACTTGCTCTGTTGGTTGACTTGGCTCTTGAACTGGTTCAGAAGTTGGTTGTTCTTTAGGTTGTTCAGAAGAGGGACCAACGTTTTACTTTTTCTCCCTCTTATGAGGATCAGAGGCATCTGGATCTTGGTCCTCAAACCTTTTTTTTAGTTCTGCCTTCTTGCAAGCTCTCTCTTCTTTGGCTTTCCTCCTCGTTTCATGGTTTGCAGAGATGGAGTTAACAGTGGTTGTGAGTGAGGTCACAGAAGTATCTAAGGCAGATACCTTCTGGGTAAGTTCAGCTGCGGGGGTAGTGTTTATCTTAGAAACAAACTTTGCATTGACATTATTAAATTTTTCAAGCAAAGCTGTTTGGAAGTTGGCCAGGTCTGATCTGGTGATGAAGCCGTCGGATGAGGAAGATTCTGGAGGAATGACAGCATCAACTAACTTCTTTATATCTACAGCAAACAAGTCAAAATCCTCTGTAGAAATGGTGTCTTGTGGAAGTGGAACTTCTGAGGGAATTTTGGAGATGGCTTCAGCATTTGATTTGATATCAGTTTCTAACTTCTGAAACTGTTATGTGGAAAGTTTTCGTTGAGCATCATGAGCCGTGATTAAGATATTCTTGAATTGATCCAAGGTGTCTGAATGAGTCTTCTGGGTGGTTTTAATTTCACAAAGGGAGGTGGTAATCAGTTTCACTTCTGCATGAAGTTTCGATTCAGAGGATTCAACGACTTGTTTTAGATCCACCATAGATCTCTTCATTTGATCAACAAATGGTTGGAACACAACATTTGTTACAAAACCAGATGGGGGGTAATCGATGCTTCTCCAACACATGGAGCCTCTTTTCCCTCGCGTCCAGAGGGGCCCTCATTCACACCTGTTTGTACGTTGAGTGTGGAGGGACTTCCATTCTGTCTTCGAGGACTCCTAAGAAACAACTCTTCGGATGTTCTGGCTGTATTGACTTAATCTCCAACATCAGACGGTGGAGAGTTAATAACAATGTGCGTACCTTTAAATAAGTCAAAAAGTGAGGTACGTTTAGTGCCCTATTGCCAAAACCCCTCTGATGGGATTTCATTGGCTTCTGGATTGGGAGTTAGCATGGACGTGCCAACTGCCATCTAGTCTACATCATCGGTCACAAAGACATCGATGTTATTTGTAGAAGGTGCCGAGTTCTAGGGGGAATGAAATATTGTATTTACATCATCATCCTTTTGAGAGGAAGCTGATGAGGAGGTTTCCCCAGATGTGCTTGAGTCAGAAGAACAAGAAAAATCCCCAGATGTACACATGTGATTTTAAACCTTTTGATTGCTCCTTGGATGAACAACGCCAAAAATCGAGGAAACATCAGTGCAGGCAGAGCTTTGTTTCTTTTCTAGGATAGTTCCTTGTTCTGTACAGCCCCAGAAATTTCTTGAAAAATTAGATCTGTGTAATCTAGAGGGCGATTGAAGAATATTCCATACATGATGGAGATGATGTTGGTGCTGGCTTGATCCATTGACCCAATCTTGCAGGTGAGACTTTTGTTCAGAATGGATACCAGGACATTCCACATTGGGGGTAAAAACTACCTTTTGAAATCAGAAAGTCGTGTGAGCTGCTTATTGTATCCTAAGAAATCCAAGGAGTCCACTAGCACATCTGAGGTTGGTTGTTCTAGGTCAGGATTTGGGGAAGGGACATTGTTCACCCAAATGTGTGAAATAGGCAGTTGGAAAAGTTTGGCAATCTTTCGTCTGGTGATTTGTACTTTTACACCTCGCTCGTCATCATTAGGTATACCAAAGTTTCCAATGAGAGTTAGGTCGTCCTTTAGGAGAAGAGTTTGCCACAATTCTTGAATAAAAATATCAGGAATGTTTGAGTTTGCAATGGATAGAGCTCTGTTGAGTGGATGATTTTGAAGAAGCTCTATCTTTATCATGTATTCTTCAGGGAAAGAAGTTGGATCGAGTAGTACCTGAAAGTTATTGGGTCTACTTTGCAGAATCACAAACGGTGCACTTTCAGCAGTGGAATCGATAATTTGGTCTTCTTGATTTTGAACAGCAGCCATTTTGAAGTTAGGGTTTTGAGAAGTTGCAGGTATTAGCAATGAAGATTCTTGAAGAACAAGGAAAATCAAGAGCAAGGAGACGGTAAAAGTGAGAGAGGATGGTTAATCGAGTTTAAATATAAGAGTGAAAAATGTACTCAAGTGGTAAAAGGACAGGAAAAGGTTTTTGCTGACGTGGGCTAACTGGTGAAAACGCATGCGGACTATAGGGATATTATGTGTGTCATAACGGTTCACATTTGGTTCGATTAAGAACTTGACACCTGTCCTTTGTCAGATAGAGATCCGTTTGGAATCGGCGTGTGTTGCGTTCATAAAAACCCAAATGTTTTCCTTAGTCCTTTGAATTAGAACCGTTTTCAGAAAGTTTATTTAAAAATCAATTCTAACTGGTTTTAAAAGAAAATCATTTGGTAACCAGTAAAAACTTTTAATAAGGAACATTTAATAAAATGGAAATTAAGAAGAACTATCTTTTAATAACCTTGACGGCAAGAGAGATTTAAAGACTGATTTATCCTAAGTTTTTATTATAAATATCCTTTCAGAAGATTTGGGAGTCATAACGGAGGATTTTGTATAACCTTGGAGGCAAGAGTTAGTATAGAAGTTCTGAATGACTACTTCTACCTTCAAAGCCATTTGCCTTCATTATTGATTTAGATCCTTGATCTTGAAACAACTTTAAAATCATTCAATTGGTCAAAGAAAAGTATTTTTGGGACCAAAAGAAAGTTTGAACCTGTTTGAATGATGATTCAGAAGAAATTTTATGAAAGCAGAAGCTTCTGGATAACCTTGAGAGCAAGAGTTAGTTCAGAAGAGAGTGATTTGCAAAAAATATCAAAAAATGATGCATTCAACAGGTACAATCCAGAGGCTTTAGTGAAGGAGATTGTTAAATCTTTGTGCTAAAGTATTAGATGTATTAGGTCCTTTGAAAATAATATTACCAGAAGGAAAAATATCCATATCAGAGACTTCTGGTTAATCTTGGGGACAAGAATTAAACCAGAGGT
Organism: Silybum marianum; assembly: GCA_036898165.1. Lineage (NCBI taxonomy): Eukaryota > Viridiplantae > Streptophyta > Magnoliopsida > Asterales > Asteraceae > Silybum > Silybum marianum. The sequence continues at coordinate 24,473,825 of CM072536.1, read as the reverse complement.
TCTGGGAAGGTTATCTTCTGGGATTTTGAAAAGACATACATAAGTTTGAAAATTTCTCCCCCTCGAGATATGCATTGAGTTTTGCTCCCCCATAATATGTGCATACTTTGTATCTCTGTTCCCCCTTAAACTGATTGGATCATAAAATCGTGAAAAATAAACAATTTAAGCTGTAGAGATAGATTTAATGTAATCAGAGGCTTCTAGTTTGCTAGCGATAGTAAGATGAGTTCAGAAGCAGAAAGATAATAAGAAGGACATGCTTTTGAGGAATAGCTTCTGAATGTGTATCATATATTAAGCATGCCCATCTTGCTGACAAGAAAATTGAATCGATTTTCGTCTAAGGCTTTAGTAAAAATATCAGCAAGTTGGTAATCAATGGAGACAAAATACATTTCAATTATGCCTTTTTCCACGTGATCCTTTATGAAATGATACCTGACATTGATGTGTTTGGTCTTTGAATGCTGAACTGGATTTCCTGTGATTGCAATTGCGCTTTCTGAATCACAGAGGATTGGAATTTTGTCATAAACAAGACCATAATCTATGAGTTGTGTCTTCATCCAGATGACTTGTGAACAAAAGTTGGCAGCAGCAACATACTCTGCTTCTGCTATCGAGGTTGACACACAGTTTTATTTCTTGGATGTCTAACTTATCAGCCGATTTCCAAAAAGTTGACAACTCCTATAGGTGCTATTTCTGTCTAGTTTACAACCTGCGTGATCAGAGTCAGTGTATGCAATTAAATCAAAACTAGAATTCTTTGGACACTAGAGGCCCAACGATGGTGTCCCTTTTAGGTATCTAAAGATTCTTTTCACAACAGCAAGATGAGATTCTTATGGGTTTGCTTGATATCTAGCACAAATGCATGTGACAAATATTATATCTGGTGTACTTGCTAAATACAGAAGAGATTCAATCATACCTCTGTAGTTCTTGACATCAACTAGTTTCCCAGAAGGATCAGAGTCAAGTTTTATGTTAGGTGAGATAGGTGTTTTCATTGTAGTGGAATTGTGAAGTTTATATTTCTTTAAGATGTCAGAAACATACTTGGCTTGGTTTATGAAAATGCCAGAGGTAGTTTGTTTGACTTGGAGCCCTAGGAAGAAAGTTAATTCTCCCATCATGCTCATTTCAAAGTCACTTTCCATTAGTTTTGAAAACAGCTCAACTTCTGCTTGATTTGTAGAACCAAAAATAATGTCACCCACATAAATTTGAACTATTGTTAACCCACCTTTGCACCTTTTGATGAACAGATTTGTATCGATTTTATCTTTCTCATACTCATTGACAATCATAAACTTTGATAAACGTTCATACTAGGCTCTAGGAGCTTGCTTCAAACCATACAGAGCATTATCCAGAAGATAGACATGTTCTGGATGAGCTGCATTTTCAAAGCCAGGGGGTTGTTGGACGTATACTTCTTCTTTAATTTAGAAAGGCACATTTGACATCAATTTGATATACTTTGAAATCTTTGTATGTAGAGAAGGCTAGAAATAACCGAATTGCTTCTAACCTTGTTACAGGGGCAAAAGTTTCATCATAATCAATGCCTTCTTGACAATAACCCTTAGCTACTAGCCTTGCTTTGTTTCTGATTACAATTCCATCTTCATCTTTCTTGTTTCTGAAGACCCACTTAGTACCAATTGCAGTTTTGTCTTTTGGTAGTGGTACGAGCTTCCATACATTGTTTCTGTCAAAATGAAGAAGCTCTTCTTGCATCGCATATACCCAGCTGGGGTCTTGCAGAGCTTCATGAACTCGTTTTGGCTCTACCATGCTTAAGAAATTTACAAAGAAAACTTCATTTACAGTGGCAGACCTAGTTATCACAACTTCAGAAGGGTCATCTATGATATGATCAGAAGAATGAGCTTTTGCCCATCTTTTCATTTTTGTTTGGGAGAGTTGTGGGGGTTCAATTTCAACAACTTCTGGTTCTTGTTCAGCTTCTTCTGAAACCTCAACTTCTGGATTGGAGCCTAATATTATCTCCCCCTCAAATGAAGGACCAGAGGGATTTGGAGTATGAGTTGAGCTCCCTGTATCCGGAGGAGACAGAGATTCCTCTAGACTTTCATTTATATTTGTGGACACTGAGGGACCAGAGACAGTGATACCAGAAGCGTGAAGTACTTCTGATATATTTACTTGAGAACTTCTGACTATATTTTTAGATGCAGTTTCTTCTCCAAGAAAATCATTAAAGAGGGCATCAATTCAGATTCTCTAGGGATTGATAAATAGTCAGAAGTGACATTGTTAAGCTTGAATTCTCAATTAGAATAATCAGAAGTCGTGCGTGCTTGATCATCAAAGTGGACGTTGATGCTTTCCATGATTGTCTTGGTTCTAAGATTGTATACTCTGAAAGATTTTGAGGTCAGAGAATATCCCAAAAATTTTGCTTCATCAGATTTCTTATCGAATTTTCTAAGCTTGTCACGGTCATGCAGAATAAAACACCTACAGCCAAAAATATGTAAATATTTAACTGTAGGTTTTCTATTATTTATAAGCTCATATGAAGTTTTGAGATGTCTCTTGACAATAATGGATCTGTTTTGTGTAAAATATGCCGTAGAGACAGCCTCAGCCCAGAAGTGTGTGGGAAGACCAGAAGCTGCAAGCATAGTTCTTGCTGCTTCAACTAGAGTGCGATTTCTTCTTTCTACCACACCATTTTGTTGAGGAGTGCGTACAACTGAGAAGTTTTGAGAGATTCCTTCATTTGTTAGATACTCATCAAGTTTGGCATTCTTGATATCAGTACCATTGTCACTTCTCAACTGCTGGATTTTTTTATGCAGAAGCACTTGTATCCTCTTCATCATGTTGATTATTACAACTGGGACTTCTGACTTTTGTCGCACAAAGGCAAGCCAAGTATACCTGGAATATTCATCTATTAGCACCAATATATACTTTTTGCCAGATAGACTGTATTGCAATGGGACCACAGAGGTCAACATGTAGCATTTGCAGAGGTCTTATGCACGAATGATAACTCTTGGTTTTATGGGAAGTTCTTTTAATTTTTCCCATTTCACAAGTAGGACAGAGATGATCCTTCTGGAAGTGAACCTCTTGGAGGCCCTCGACCAGGTTATGTTTTACAAGCAGTTCTAGATTTTGGAAATTTAAGTGTGAAAGCTTATGATGTCAGAGCCAAGCAACTTCACTCTTCTTAGAGATGAGACATAGAGTTTCTGTACCACTTTAGAAGTAAAGTTCATCATATACAGGTTACCTTTTTTGTCAGCTCTCCATAACTCTTGACCTGCTTTAGAAAGTAAGTAACAGTGTTTTTCATCAAAAAGAACTAACATTTTTGCATCACACTAGAGTTGTTCATGGACGGTACAACCCGTTAGACCCGGCCCGTTAGAAAAGCGGGCTTGGACTATCATTTGAAAAAATATGGGCGGACTCGGACGGGACCATTCAAATTAATGGACGGGCTTGGGCAATGAAAAGGGAAATACGGAAAGGCCCGCCCGGCCCGGTATGTAATTATAATAAGTTATATGTTTTATATAATTAATATTTTATTAAAAAAAAGTATAGAAGTGGTTTTGGGTTGGATTCCCTCTATTGGGTATCAAGTATCAACCACCTCTAAAATATATACTATATGTAATATGTCATATAATATGTTCAAATCCCGATCTTGAAATATTGAATGCTTAAATACTTGTCGTTGAAAAATCCGAATATCAAAGGGTGATAATTACCGTAAAGGAAAAGTCCAACTCCATATTTTATGAAAATCGTTTTTTTTCTTATGTCGTGTATATTAGTATATTTTATATATTTTTAATTGGAAAAAATCATGTATTTTGGATATCTTTACACAACTTACCATTTTATATAAGTTTTTAATTTTTAGGCCCGTTAGCCCATTGGCAAGTCCGACCCGCTTATAGGACGGGTATGGGCAAGTTTTCAAGCCCGTTTTTACGGGCTTGGATTTACTATATTAGGCCCGTTGGACAAGAAAACTATGGTAAGCCCGACACGTGGCCCGCCCAAGCCCGTAAATGATCACCTCTACATCACATAGTTGACTTACACTCAGAAGATTGTGTTTCAATCCAAAAACGTGAGCTTCTTTTGATAGGGTAATATTACCTTCTTGTAGAGTTCCGTAGCCTTTTATTTGACCCTTACCATCATCACCAAATGTTGGAACCCAGATCTCTTTCTATCAAGTAATCAATAGATCAAATATGTAAATATGAGCGGAAGCAAGTAGATCTAAGATTAACAGTAAGATTAGTAAGAACAAATATGAAGAACAATCGTAATTGATATTATATTGCGTTTGAATGATTGACAACAGTGTGCACAAAACAATAGCTCTCTATTTCGTATTTTCAGTCAATGCTTTTACAATCTATGGAAGAGCTATTTATTTGAATACAACATTGAAAGTCAACTAGTTGGCCTATTACAATGAGACACGTAAGCAAGGAAGTAACAAACTATGATACACACGGAGGGTGTGCTTGCCACGTCATCTGATGCACGGTAGTTACTTAATTCTGTTTCATACTTCATCAAAATTGAGGTCTAACAATCTCCCCCTAAGTATGAAAAACAGAATGTTGCATGTGTAGCTTTGCTGTTCTGCTAAAGGCATAATAGTTGATTGTGATTGTACCAGAAGGGAACTATTTGAGAAATGACTTTGTAGATAGCATCTGTAACTTCTCTGAGCTTCATAAGTTTGTCAAGTCTCTTTTCGATTTTGTCCCTGACTTCTGCATCTTGATTGTCAACTGCTACAGAAGCAAAACATTTTATAATGTAGACAACTTCTGTAGAGTATCTGTGAGCATCTTTGATTCTGAAGAAGCTTTTTCTGGTAGGCCTTCTTAACACAACCCCAACTTCTGGTTTGGTTATTACTTTTCCAATCCTTTGAGCATTAATACCCTCCAAATCTTCATTTGGTGCAGCGATACACAAGTTATCAACTTTGTAGTTCAAACCCGTTTGGAAGTTTACTTGCCTTCTGTATCGAATGAAAGACTTCATACATTCAATGATACGGAAGTAAGCAACTCTGTTTTGATCTTCACTCTCTCTGTTCATCTGAGTCTTCATAAATTTCTCCAGAGTAAGCAGGTCAGAGGGATTTATTGACAATAGGTCGTTGTCACAGAAATATGATGACTTGTTATGTTCTCTGACAACCTTATAAATTGTGTACCAGATTGGAGTTTGTTCGAATTAAGTATTCCTGACGGAAATGGTCTTGATTGGAATTATGGAATAAGCCTCCTTTCTTGATTTCCTGTGTGTAATAAACTTGTCTTTGATTTCATCACTGACTTGATAATCATTTGAAAAATTTGGCATCATCAGATATATCTTCTGATCCACAGGAGCATACATATGCTTATTCTTGATTTCTAAGTTGGGTAGCTCAAGTCTTCCCAACTTCTACATTTTTTCTTCATTTGCAGCTTTGAATTTTGCAGATTCTCTCCTTTTAGCTTCTTGAAAATTTTCAAGAGCCCTTCAACAGCTTCTTTGGCAATTTCAGCTTCTTTTCTTTCTTTTTCTGCCTGAGCCATGGCTTTCTCGGCTTCTTATTTAGCTTTCAGAGCTTCTTCCATAGATTTTTCATCTTCAGACCTTAGTCTATTCTCTTCTTCTGTTCTTGCTTATTCGTCTCTGGCTGCTTTAGCTCTGGCTTCTTCTTCTGCTTTGGCAGCTTTAGCTCTGGCTTCTTCTGCTTTCTTAGCTTCAGCCCTGGCAATTTCTGCTTCAGTTGCTTTTGCTCTGGTAGCTTCTACTTTAGCTGCCTCTGCTCTGGTTTGTTGAGAAGATTGCGTTTTGGTATTCCCTATTACCTCTAGTATGAATTTAGCAATCTCTGGATCTTTAGGCAAGGGACCTCGATGAGTGGCCAGAGGAGTATGCGTTAATGGAGTTTGCTTAGGAGGAGGATGTTCAGAAGGGAAGGAGGATGATGCGTTACCTTTCTCTTGATTTACCTTCTGACCCATTTCTGTTTTCATCTTCTTGATATTTTCCATGTTCTCCCCCTTCTGAGAATCAGGATCCTGATCCTCAGATCTTTTACGCTTGAGTTCAGCCTTCTTGCACGCTCGGGCTGCTTTAGCTTTCTTTTTTTCTTCAAATGAGGAGGATAAGGCGCTTACTAGAGAAGAGAGCTGGGATATGGTGTTTTCCAAAGTTGTGAGCTTCTGATCCATGTGAGAGTTGCTTGAGTTAGTTTTAGAGGCATACTTGGAGGTCAGAGAGTTGATACGGTCAATCATGGCTTTCTGAAATTGTGCCATATCCGATTTTTTTACCAGTGAGGAGGCAGAGGCAGATGCATCCTCTGAAGGAAAGAAGTCATAAGCTTGTGGATATCAGCAACAAATAACCCATATTCATCAGCAGAGATGGTGACCTCTGGAGTGGGTATTTCGGAAGGTAGATTGGAGATAGCCTCTGCATTTGATTTAATACCAGCGTCCAGAGCCTGAAAGTGAGATGTTGCAGAGTTCTGTTGAGCTTCAGCATTATCAGAAAGAAGCTTTCTAATGTCTTCCAAAGTCTGATTTTGAGAGACTTGATGAGCTTGTATGGCTGACAGAGTTTGTTGTTGGGAAACAAGGGATGTTTTTAGATCTTCCATAGATCTCTGAATTTGATCACCAAAAGCCTTGAACGCTGCAATGGTGACAAATTCGGAAGAGGTAATCGGTCCATCTCTAACGAATGAAGCCCCTTGTCTCTCGCGTTCAGAGAGGCCCTCATTCACACCTGTTTTGACGTTGAGTGTGGAGGGACTTCCAACCTGTCGTCGAGGGCTGTTATTCACAGACACCTCTTCGGTTGTTCGGAAAGGTTCAGCGTTATCCCGATCATCAGAGGATGGGGAGCTAAACACAATGTGCTTACCTATAGGAAGGGTAAAGACCCCGGTAAGTGGTGCATCCTGTGGCTGTAACGCCTCTGATGGGATTTCATCAACATCTATATACTAACAGAAGGCATGGACTTACCTTCTGGTTGTCCTATGACATCGTTGGTCATGAAGACATCAACGTTTTGTGTAGTAGGTGACGAGTTCTGGGGCGACTGAACTCTTATAGTTTCATCATCATCCTTTTGAGAGGATGATGATGATGATGTGGATTCCCCGGATGTGCGTGATGCAGAGGAACAAAGAATTCCCTCTGATCGGTTTGGCTATTGGTGGTTTGGACTGGGTTGTCCTTTTTCAATGTGTGTAGATGTGTTGACATCTACCTCAGGAGATGTGGGTACCTTTGGGGATCTTGGAGAGAATCGCTCAAATGTGTCTCTATGGACATCTTCTGTACCCTCTTGTATTAAGAGGTCGGGATGGGTAGAAACTCTCTGGTCTGCACTCGAATTCTTTTCAGACTCAGTCTCACTTGACCCCTCACTTTCTAATCTAGGCTCTAACTGCTCAGGGGTAGATACTCTCTATTCTGAGAATACCATAGAGCGTCTATAAGAAATGAGAGTAAGAGAGGTTGAAGGGATAAGGTCAAGCATGTACCTGGAAAGTTCTCTGGCAGCAGGATAACCGTTGATGTCGAGGGTTGGCTTGTGAGAGCTCATCGAGGCTATTTTGCAGAAAGGCTGTAGCAGAGGAGCTTTCAGTGCACCAATTGTTGGGAAGGTGAAGAGTGATAAAAATCGTGGGAACGTCAATGCAGGTAATGGTTTCCCTTGGCTCTGGAGAGAATTTTTGGTCTGAACCGCAGCCTTCATTTCCTGGAAGATTAGGCTTGTGTAGTCCAGAGGTCTATTAAAGAACATCCCATACATGATTGTGAGAATGTTCTTACTGGCTTGATCGAGAGACCCGATTTTACAGGTAAGGCTTTTATTTAGGATTGAGACAAGGACGTTCCACATTGGGGGTAGCTTCTTGCGTTTGAACTCAGAAAGCCTATGGATATGTTCATTGTAACCCAAGAATCGAATAAAGGCCAACAGAGCTTCTGGTGTGGGATTAGGTTCTAGGTCAGGGTTGGGAATTGTTTGACCTTCAGCTTCAAGGAATGGTTGAGGAAGTTGGAAATACTTGGCTATTTTCCTGCGAGTGATTGGGATTTGGACTGCAGATTCAGATTCGGAGAGGTGACCAAAGACTCCAATTAGGGTATTTTCATCCTTGATAAACATAGTTTGCCAGACTTCTTGTACATAAATTTCAGGAACGTTCGGGTTTGTCAGGGTTAGGGCTCGGTACAAGGAATGGTTTTGCAGGAATCCAATCATGATCCTGAAATCAGAGAGATAAGTATTGGGATCAAGAAGAACCTGAACATTGTTCGATTTCAATGGTAGCTTCATAATAGGAGCACTATCAGCTGTGGAGGTGACCAAGTTGCCATCATCAAGTTGGGGATTAGGGTTTGCAACTGGAGACGCCATTGATGAAGAAAGCTTGATGAAAAGCAAACGCCGATTAGGAAATTTGAGGATTTTTGACGAAGAGGATGAAGCACAGTACTCTTAAAGTTCTAAATCGAGGTTTATATATGAGAGAGAGAGAGAGAGTAGTTGAGTAATTTTTGAATGGGAAGGGTTTTAATTTGGGGACTAACAAAAACGGTTCGGGTTAGAGGAGTGTGCGCAGGCGTGTCAACATGCAAGGGCACGATGAAGGACACGTGTAAAGGAGAACTGACAAGTGAAAGGATTTGGCGCTTAAAAACGATTGAGTGTTCCCTCCTTAAAAAGAATATTAAAAGGAAATTAATTAAAAGAAAATCATTATTTAAAAAAAACAGATAATCTGTTGATTAAAAAATGATTTTAGAGTAATTAATTCCTTTTAGAATTATTAAAATCAGACATTTGGATAGAAAGCTTTTTGTTCCAAATGAAAGTTTTTGAATTCGAAACTAGGTATTTATATAAAAAATTAAAAATAATAAGAAAATTTTAGAAAACCTTGAAGGCAAGAGTTAAATAAAATAGGCTTATTAAAGAAAATTTAGGAAGAAATACAGAGGTAAAGAATATCTGGTCATAGAAAGTAATTTTGACCAAAAAAATGTCAAAGAACTTCTTTTCAAAAGAATTTAAGTTGAATCTGAAACATCTTTGTAACCTTGATGGCAAGAGTTAATCAGAAGAAACAAAGTCAAAGAAAATTGTTAAGTAAAGAGAGGTTCAGAACATATCTAGCAGAAGTTGGTCTTTATGCACTCCCCCTCGAGCATGTAAGATGTTCTCCCCCTCAAAAATTGCATTATGTTCTGTCCTTTTTTAAAAAAAAATGCTTCCCCTTGAAGATTGCATTATGCTCCCCCTCGCAAGTGTAAGAGTTGCACCTATTCTGTGAACACTTGGATCAAACAATGTAATAAGTGGTACAGAGGTGTCCAGAGGTTTCTATGTCCTTCTGAGAGATCTGTAGAAGCAACCAGAGACTTCTGGCCTTTTCTGAGATGTGTCGAAGCTAAAGTGTTGACAAAAATGGAGACATAAATAAATAATTTGACAAGATTCTAAGAGAATCAAAGAATTGAGTAAAATTACATATTTAACATGCCCAACTTGCTAACTAGGAAATTAAAACGAGTTTCATCTAGAGCTTTCGTGAAGATGTCAGCAAGCTGAAAGTCAGTAGAGACGAAATACATCTCGATTGTGCCTTTCTCTACATGATCTTTGATGAAATGATACCTGACATCAATGTGCTTTGTTTTGGAGTGCTGAACTGGATTTTCAGTAATGGCAATGGTACTCTCTGAGTCACACAGGATTGGAATTTTGTCGTATATTAAGCCATAGTCTCTGAGCTGAGTTTTCATCCAGATAACTTGTGAACAGCAACTGGCAGCAGAAACATACTCAGCTTCTGCTGTGGATGTTGACACACAGTTCTGCTTCTTAGAAGTTCAACTTACAGGTCTGTTACCCAGAAGTTGACAGCTTCCAGAGGTACTTTTGCGATCCAATTTGCAACCTGCATGATCAGAATCTGTATATGCCATTAAATCAAATTCAGAATTTTTTGGATACCAAAGACCAAGTGATGGAGATCCCTTGAGATATCGAAAAAGTCGTTTAACAGCAGCCAAATGAGATTCTTTGGGATTTGCTTGATAGCGAGCACAGAGGCAAGTGGCAAACATAATATCTGGTCTACTAGCAGTCAAATACAGAAGTGATCCGATCATACCTCGATAACCCGTAACATCCACTGATTTCCCAGAAGGATCAGGGCCTAGTTTCGTGCTAGTAGAGATAGGAGTTTTCATTTGAGAGGAATTTTGAAGATGAAATTTCTTTAGCATATCAGAAACATACTTTGCTTGATTTATGAAAATGCCAGAGGCATTTTGTTTAACCTGGAGTCCTAAAAAGAACGTTAGTTCTCCCATCATACTCATTTCAAATTCTTGTTCCATTAACTTAGAAAACAGATCAACTTCTGATTGATGAGTAGAACCAAAGATTATGTCATCCACATAAATTTGAACAACAGTTAGCCTACCTTTGCCTCTTTAGATGAACAAAGTAGTATCGATTTAACCTTTCTCATAGCCTTTACTGATCAGAAACGTAGATAGACGTTCATACCATGCTCTAGGTGCTTGCTTTAGACAATATAAAGCTTTGTCAAGTAGATAGACATATTTTGGATGTTTCGCAACTTTAAATCCAGCAGGTTCTTCAACATACACTTCTTCTTTGAGATATCCATTCAGAAATGCACATTTAACATCCATTTGATAGACTTTAAAGTTCTTGTAAGCAGAGAAAGCGAGAAATAGTCGTATCGCCTCAAGTCTAGCTACAAGAGCAAAGGTTTCATCGTAATCGATTCTTTCTTCTTGACAATACCCCTTAGCAACCAGTCGAGCTTTATTTCTGATCACGATACCATCTTCATCTTTCTTGTTTCTGAAAACCAACTTAGTTCCAATGGCTACTTTGTTCTTTGGTAGAGGAACTAGGTTCCAGACTTTGTTTCTTTCAAATTGAAGCAATTCTTCTTGTATAGCTGATACTCAACTAGGTTCTTGTAAAGCTTCATGAACATGTTTTGGTTCGATCATACTAAGAAAATTTACAAAGAATGCTTCATTTGCAGTCGCAGATCTTGTCTTAACACCTTTAGAGGGATTGCTAATTATGAGGTCTAGAGTGTGAGACTTGGTCCATTTTGTCATCCTAGGTTATGTTACTGGTTGAGCATGTACTTCTATTTCAGAGTAGGGAAGTACTGCTGGAAGAGATTCAGATACAGAAGGCCAGATGGGGATCTTCTGAACTTTCACTTGATAAATCAGGGATGACAGAAGGCTCTGTAGTGCTCTCAGCAGGCGATTCAGGACCAGAAAGAGTAATTCCAGAATCTTGAAGAACATCAGGAATACTCGGAGATTGAGGGATTTGACTTGGTTCTGGAAGTATCTCTTCTCCCATAAAATCTTGAAAAATAGCATCTATTTCAGATTATCTGGTTCCTGAAAGGTATTCAGAAGTTATTGTGTTAAGTTTAAGTTCAGAAGTAGAATACTCAGAAGTTAATTGAGTTTGATCATCAAAATCGATGTTAATGCTCTCCATAACAGTCTTAGTACGTAAGTTAAAAACTCGAAAAGCTCTTGAATTTAACGAATATCCTAAGAATTTAGTTTCATCCGATTTCTTGTCAAACTTGCCAAGTTTTTCTCTGTCATTTAAAATGAAACACCTGCATCCAAAATTGTGAAAGAATTTAACACAGGGTTTTCGATTGTTAATTAGTTCATAAGAGGTTTTGAGATGCCTCTTGACAATTATCGAACAATTCTGGGTGAAACATGCAGTGCCTACAGCTTCAGCCCAGAAGTGGATGGGTAGTCCAGAAGCAGCAGGCATTGTTCTGGCAGCTTCAACCAAGGTTCTGTTGCGCCGCTCTACAACCCCATTTTGCTGAGGAGTTCGTAGAACAGAGAAGTTCTGTGTAATTCCATTTTCAACAAGGTATGCTTCAAGCTTGGCATTCTTGAATTCAGTACCGTTGTCACTCCTTAGCTGTTGAATCTTTTGATGTAAGAGAACTTGGATTCTGGTCATCATATTTTGCAATACGATGGGTACCTCAGATTTCTGTCTTACAAACGCAAGCCATATATACCTGGAAAAGTCATCAATGAGTACCAATATATACTTTTTGCCAGATAAACTTTGTGTTCCAATAGGACCATAGAGATCAACATGTAACAATTGCAGAGGTCTTGTGCAAGAATGATCACTTTTTGTTTTATGAGATGCTCGTTTTATTTTTCCCATTTCACATGCGGGGCAGAGGTGATCTTTTTGAAATTGGACTCCTGGAAGACCAGTCACCAAATTATGTTTAACAAGCATCTCAAGATTATCAAACTTTAAGTGAGACATTTTGTAATGCCATACCCATGCAATTTCACTCTCTTTGGAAATAACACAGAGGGTTTCTTTACCGTCCTTTGATGTGAAGTTCATCATATACAAATTACCTTTTCTGTCTGCTCTCCAGAGTTTTTCTCCTGCCTTAGAGAACAAGTAACAATGCTTTTCATCAAATACAACAAGTATTTTAGAATCACAAAGTTGACTTACACTTAACAGATTATGTTTCAGTCCAGAAATATAAGCTACTTTTGATAAGGTAATGTTACCTTCTTGTAAAGTAATGTAGTCTTTTATTTGACCCTTACCATTGTCTCCAAACGTTACAGCTCCACCACATTTGTCTTTGAATTTGGAGAGTAAGTTTTTTGATCCAGTCATGTGCCTCGAGCATCCAGAGTCAAGATACCAGATATGCACACGCTGCTTCTGCAATCACAGTTAGAGTATTTTAGGTACCCATCTCATTATGGGTCCTTTAATGTTAGTTTTAATCTTTTCATTCTTTTTAATTTGCATATGACTTGATATTGCAAAATTTAAAGATCTGACCGTTTTGTTTGCAGTATTATTGATTTTCTTTGGTTTAGCTTTAAATGAGAGATTATTATAAGAACGATCAGAGGACCTCGAGAAAAATTCATTTAGTTCTAAAAATAAAGAAAAACATTCAGAATTCTGAGACATAAAAGATTTCATTGAATTTTCATTAGAATAATGATAATTACAATTCTTCTTATTCTTGTCTATACTAGTATCAGTAGTTCTATTGAACTTCTTAGCTAGGCTAAACTTATGCTTAGAATCATAAGTGTTCTTCTGTTGAGGCTTCCTCTGATAAACCTTCTCTGGAGTTTTCTGAATTACTGAAACAGAAGTAGAAAGATTAGATTTCCATTTGCCTTTCTGAGCAGAAGTAAACTTTGGATAACAAGGTTTAGATAATTTTGACTGAACAAAACATTTCTTTTTAAGACTTTCTTCCTTCTCAAGTTCAAGACAAGAATTGGCCTTAAGACACATTCCAATAAAATCTGGATGAATGATCACAGGTTTTCTCTGCCCTGTTGGAGGAACAGAAAAAGTTGGTATTCCACTTGGATGTCTTTCGCTATTCAGACCAGAGGCTTTGATTCCCATAGATTCATTTGTAAATAAGAAAGGAGCTTCCTTATTCTTAGTTACTTCTGGGGCCTTTTTGTATTCTGAAGGAAAACGATTTTCTAGATTTGAGAGATATTTTTCTGAGTTAAAGAAATCATCATCTTGATCATCGTTTTCCCAAGGGTATGTAATAGTTTCAAAATAGTCTTGAGATTCAGAAGGATTTAAGTCTACAAAAGAATATGGAACTATCTCTGGATTATTTTCTGAAGAAAGTTTCTGAATATTTTCAAATTTAAAGCATTTATCCAGAGTGGATAAAATATCTTTATCAAAACTTAGACGTAGCTCTTCTTCTGCTTGTAAAGGTATAAATACATACGCCTTTGGATTTAAAGTTAGATGAACACTTGAGCCAAATCTGAAAATGTCGTCCTTCTTCTGAATTTTGTTCAGATCAACTTTTGTTTTTCCAGAAAAGTATTCGATGTTTTTGAATTTGAGTTTTCGTAGACGACAACTATTTTCAAGCTTTGGTCTTTTAAAAATTGATGGTTCATATAAAATTGGAAACATAGGCTTTTGTTTTAGTCCTAGACAGAAAACAGAATTCAGAGTTGATCTTTTTTCACACGTGTAAGGATCCAGATCCTCGAAACCAAGTCCAGATCTTCCTACCTGTGTATTTATCTTGTCATGAACTTTTTGAGCATTCAGATATGTTCTAATCTGAAGCTTTGTCTAATCTGTAGCTTTGTCTTTTGAAGTTCAATATGCAACAGAATTTAATCTGTCACTTTCTTTAGCACTAATCTCCTTTTCTTTGTTTTCCAGAAGCTTGTTTAATCTCAATTTCTCTTCTTTAAACTTAACTTCTGTGTTTTTTAAATTTTCAGAAATATTTTCATTTCAACATTGAGTTCCAGTTTTTCTTCAGTTAGAAGATTCATTTCTCTTTTATAAATCTCTCTCTCTCTCTTTGAGTTTCAGAGAGAGTTTTTTCAGTTTGTTTCCTCAATTTCTTTTCAACTGTAAGCTTTTGCTTAAGTTCTTCAAAATTCTTTGATATTTCAAAAATGGTGTTTTCAAGTTCAGATGTGTCAGAGAGAGTACATACAGGTGTTTCAGAAGGCTGATCTTCTGATTCATTTGTTCTGGCCATTCCGCAGAACATAGCTTCATCACCACTTGACTAATCTCCCAGCCAATTTTCTTTTTCTGCAAAGTGAGCTCTTTCATCAACATTGTACTTGTATTTATTCTTGTAGTACAAATTGTCTTTGTTCAGAGGTCCTCTGCAATTATTTGAATAGTGCCTTGGCTTGCCACATCGATAACACACATCCTTCTTTTTCTTTAATTCTTCATCCTTCTTCTGTGTCTCTGTTTTCTCAGATCTTTGGATCTCTTGTCGAGGTGCATAATTGGGAACAGGGTGATCAATCCTTTTGCTTCCTTGGAAAGTTCTATTACCAAACCTTTTCGTGAATTGTTTGGTAATGAGTGTGTGACAACTGTCAAAATTCGAGCTTTCAGGTTAGCTTCTATTAAGTTTATTAGTGTTTATATAGTTTAATTATAAGAATAGGAGTTAGTTGGTTTAGAATGGCCGAAAAATCCCTAACATTTCCGGTAGTCGCTTAAAATGTCCGGTTCCAACCCGTAACTGTCTGAAACGTCCAATACAGTGCCAAATGCTCTAATTTATACCCAATTTATATAAAATATATATATATTTTAGTATTTTTATTATAAAACTTTTATTTTTATTAGAAACTAACCAAAATAGGCTAACAAAGTTGAGAAAAAGGCCGAAATTGAGAAATTGGACTTCAAATCTCACATTTTTGGGCTTAAAATAGAGTTTTAAAGGAAAAATTTTGGGTTTTGGGTGGGGCCCATCACCATGGCCGCCCCCCCCCCCCCTCTCTAATCCACATATAAAAACCCAAATTTCTCCATTTTGCTCATTTCCAAACTAAAGATTCAAATCTCTCTCTCTCTCTAGAAACAAAGTGACTTATTCATTTCTCTCTTCTCCCTCTCTTTCTTTTGTTTCTCTCAAAAGAGTTCCAGCCATTTTTTCATCTAAAATCCACCTAAGAGCAAGTATTTTTGAAGACAATCAACACATATCATCATCCAAGTAAGTACAAAACTTCATGTTCTTCATTTTCTTGCAAATTTTGGGTGAAAACCCCACTTTTCTTGCATTTCTAAGTTACTTTCTTCTAATATCCAAAAAAAATTCGGAGTTTGTGGAGAGATTTTACACCAAAACATGTAAAATGTTTATAAAATGGTGATAATCTATGATCTACACAAATAAAACTCAAGAAAATAGGGGAAAAATGGTGATTTTGGTTCTGGCAGATTCATGCATGTGTGTAAATCGTCAATTTCTTACAATTTCTATGTTCAAATATCATGAATCTTCTTTCTACAAGTTTATTTAGTGAGTTGGGGTTCTAATCCAAGGGGTCTCACTCAAAAACATTGAGTTTTGACCCCCCAAATGCTCATAACAAGATGCATGTGCATCTGGAAGTTCAACAGTAGGTAAACCCTACTTTGAACGACCATAACTCTTTGAATATTCCTCCAAATCACTTGATTCTTCTTCTGGAAGTTAATTTAATGTGTTACCTTTCATATGCCACTAATTTCATTCAAAAATATGGTGATTTGAGGTCCCAACTAATTGAAACAAAATGAGTGTGCAAGCTGTCAACCAATGACAGATTTGTGCATGCATGTTCAAATGACCATATTTCTTCCAAAACTCAATTAAAAAGAATTATTTTTCTTTTGAGAGTTAGTTTTATGAGTTATGTTTAGTTTGCAAGTGGAATCACTTAAAAATATGGAGTTTTGACCCTCCAAACACCTAAAATACTTTAGGTGTGCAATCTGTGAAACCACCAGCAGCTAAACTCTACTTTGTGTGTTAGTATCTCCTTTGTTATTTGTCTTTAATGCATGATTCTTCTTCTAAAACTTTATTTTATGAGTTAGGATTCATATGAATCCAGTTTCATACAAAAATATGAAGTTTTGAGGCATTAACCAATTTATTAAAGTTAAGTGTGCAATCTATCAGCTAATGACAGAATTGTGCATGCAATTTTGTAGTGCCATATCTCCTTCATAACTTCTTCAAAATCAGTGATTCTTATCTCAAAAGTTTCCTCTATGAGTTATATTTCCAATCCAACTGAAAAATTCTAGAAAACACTTAGTAGAACTCCTTAAATGAGTGATTTACTAACATGGTGTAATCTGTTTTACCGGTTGTAACATAATGTTTTGCATGAATTATTTGAACCACTTTTACATGTCCAAAAGGCATGAAATTTGGGCACAGTGACCATAACTCAGTACTTTATTTTGTATAAAAAGATAGGAAACTAAGTCATATTGGAAGCCCTTGAAAACTGATCATTTTTTAGGACAATTAGTTTCTTTCCAGGAGAGAAATTCTGGACTTAATTGATTTTTATAAATGTTGATCATGTGATGGATAATAAGATTACTTTCGGTATAAATTACGATATTAACGAGCATATGGGCATTTTGTATAATTGGACATATATAGACACATATGGGCTTAAGATTTATTCACCTCTATAATTAGTATTAGACCTATAAGTGACGGTTTTGAGTATTACTCTTTGATAGGGAAGCGTTAGGTCGTCGTGTGGGGATCGGATTGTGTTGTCTTGTGTCGCGGAGCTTTGCTATAAGGTGAGTATTCACAGCCCCTCTTTCAAAGTATTTTCTACGATTTGGGGTGAAAAGCATGATTGAATATGTTATATGAGCTATTTTCATTATGATTATGAAATTTTGTTAAATTTGATGTTGTGGGCACTAAGGCATGTACACTAATAGTTATATTGAGTAAAATGTAACATAAAAGTTTGTACACTACTATTAACTCAAGTGAGGAGCCGAGGGTATTTGTGGATAGCGCTATTTGGACGGACAATCCCACCTAAAAACTACAAGTAGGGGTGCACTATACTTAAAAAAGGGAGAAACGAAGGTTCTAAATATGTGGGATATTAGTCCCACCGCTAAGGTAGAATTAACAATAAATTTTATTTTGTGGTCGAAAGGTTTAGTGGTGGCTCTTTATATACTAAAAATTAGAGTACGTAATGCCTTGACGTTTTAAGATATTAATAAGTGCCAAATATTTATTTTGCTCATATTCACTTACACAAATGGATATTTGAAATATTGAAAACCTGTGAACTCACCAACTCTTTGTAGTTGACCTTGTTTTTATCATGCTTTTCAGGGGTAAGAAAAGATTAACCGAATCTTTCCATTATGTGGGCGCATCGACATCAATCATCTTGTTTATTTGAAACTGTTTAGTTGAAACACTTGGTTTACTTTATTTTGTTAGAACTTTTAGTTGATGCGATGTAAAATTTTAAACTTAGACCGTTATGTATTTGAATGGATGGTTGGTGTTGTTTTTATCCTATTGTTATGAAATCTTGCGCTATCATGCCTCGTGTTTCCGCTTTAGCGGGGTGTGACAGACTTGGTATCAGAGCCATAGGTTATAGAGAACACCGGTTTTCTATTGAAACCAAATACTATAACCAAAATTTTCTTTTTGAAAAAAAAAAACTATTTTCGTAGATAAATTTAAAAAGCTCACCAGTAGTATAATTAGAATAAGCAACGATCTAACATATCATAATTAGGCAAAGCCTGATCACCTATGTCTAAATATGGTATGAATAAGAAAGGACTTGCATTAGATTATTCTAAAAATAGGAATCGATCGGGAAATCTTTCACTTCAAAATGAGAAATATGATTTTATGTGAGTTCACATGATTGTTATAAAACGCTTCTGATATTTATAAATTATTTTTTTTTTATCTCAGCACTATGTCCACATCCGACCACTCCCCGGATGAATCCGGTTATGTTACCAGCAGGGTTAGGAGAGCCGACACAAACTGTGATGACTATGACCCATCCGAGCATAGTCATGAAGAGGATTCTGCCGACTCTTCTGCTCGATCTTCTGTTCCCATGCCCGTACCCATACCTACTGGTGAGGGGACATCTCGCGGGCCAAGGACGATAAGGACTGCCCGCAAGCGCGTTCTCCCTCTTCGAAGAGTGAGTTTCACGATTCCTTCCGTGCCATCGGGAGAACCATCTCAGTCGTGATCCAGGTCGCGAAGTGTGACTCCTCCTCCACCCGCAATTGGAGTACCTGTGCCCCGGCCACAAGGAATGACCGCAGCGGAAAACTACTGGGTCACGGGTATGGCCAACGAGGTACACACTCATCGGCTGAGGTTGGAGCATTTTCAGCAGTCTATAGACGGCATTTTTACAGCCCTGTACTCACAAAATGAGATTACAGATAGGATCATGGAGATCACCTCAGAGTCTAGGAGGGCGATTAGGAGGTTGTACACTTATTTGGCTTGGGCATTAGGAGCATTGATGGTGATGTTAGGAGTATTGATTTGGATGTTGATGCGTTAGGGAACTCTAGATATTTTGAACTTTTGGGTGAATATTACCTTCTTTTGAGGCTTGTAGCCTATGTATTCAAGTTTAAGCACTTTATTATCTTTTAGACTGTATTTTAAAACTTATGTTGGCTTGCCTTAGTTATTTTTGGAATTTATGCAAGTTATCTATTTATCGCATGTTGTTTTGAAATGTATATGTTCGTGAGTAGTATTGGATGCATGTTATAAGATGCGTATGATTTAGTAAGTAGATTTATAATGGCTATCGTAACACAAAATTGACTAAAACTCAATTTAAAAATTGTGTTTTTAGAACAATGCCTCCGAGAAGAGTAAATTCCGAAGTTGCACGACTGGTATCCGAACAGCTCATGGCAGCACTACCAGGTATTGTGAGCCAAGTAGTAGCTGGTTTAAACGCTAATCAAAATAACAATCAGGGTTCTGGAGATAGGGAATGTACGTATAAATCCTTTAAGAGTTGTAATCCTAAAGAATTTTTCGGAACTGAAGGAGCCGTCGGTTTATTGACCTGGTTGGAAAGCATGGAGTCTGTCCTCCACATTAGCAAGTGTGCTGAGGGAAAGAAGGTGGAGTTTGCTGCCTGTCTATTACAAGGGCGAGCATTAACTTGGTGGAACACCCAAGTACAAACCCGAGGTCGGGAAGCCGCCAACAGTCTTACATGGGAAGATTTCAAAAGAATGTTGAAGGAAGAATACTGCCCTAGGAGCGAGATTCAGAAACTGGAAGCAGAGTTGTGGAATCACGAGATGAAAGGGAATGATATCGAACTCCTACACAGCCCGATTTCATGAATTGGCAAAAACGGTACCGCATCTGGTAACGCCTGAAGAGAACCGCGTTGATAGGTATGTATGGGGATTATCTCCGGAGATACGCGGGGATGTTACCTCAGCAAACCCAAAAACTCTACAAGAGGCAGTAAGTTCGGCAACCAGACTTACAAACAATGCTACTCGCTCGGGATTGTTTGTAAGGGATAAGGCACAAGGGAAGAGAAAGATGGATGAACCAATAAGAAAGCAGTTTGGAAAAAAGACAAGTAAGGAACAAAGAACTTCAGGTAACTACGGAATTCAAACTCAACCTGTGGAGAAAGAGAAAATACCTTATCCCAAATGCGACAAGTGCAATAGACAGCATACCGGACGATGTATTATTTGTCAAAAATGCAACAAAGGAGGTCACTATGCCAAAGATTGCAGGAGCACAGGAAGGCGGGCATGTTTTGAGTGTGGAAGCCCGGATCACTTTCGGAATACATGTCCACGATGGAATCAAAGACCGAACACTAATCAAGCACGACCGGCCAACCAAGGAAATCAAGGAGGTCCGGCAAGAGGCCGAGTGTTTGAAATTGGAGCTGAGGAAGCAAGACAGAATCCAGATGTCGTTACAGGTACGTTTCTCCTGAATAATCATGATGCATCTATACTATTTGACTCTGGAGCAGATAGGAGTTTTGTGTCATTAGATTTTAGACCAAAGATAAATCTAAGGCCTCAAAAGTTGAAAGAATCATACGTAATTGAATATGCCAACGGTCAAGAGTGTAGGGTCAATGATGTAATAATGAACTGCACTATAAATTTGGCTAGTAGGGATTTCTGTATAGATTTAATCCCGATTAAACTAGGAAGTTTTGACGTGGTTGTGGGCATGGACTGGTTATCCAAAAACCGAGCCGAAATCTGTTGCTCCGAAAAGATCGTACGAATTCCGTTACCCGAAGGGGGAAAACTCGAAGTACACGAAGAGAAACCCAGGAGGGGTATTAAAGTAGTGACATGTATGAAGATGCGAAAGTATTTGAGAAAGGATTGCATTGCTTTTCTAGCTCACATCAAGGATAAGAAGGCTGAAGAAAAACGCATTCAAGATATTCCTATAGTTCGAAATTTTCCTGAGGTATTCCCGGACGAATTGCCTGGAGTACCCCCACCAAGACAAGTGGAGTTTCACATAGAATTAATTCCTGGAGCCGCGCCAGTCGCGAAAGCACCATATCGATTAGCACCATCAGAGATGCAAGAGCTGTCGGAACAACTTCAGGAATTACTCGACAAAGGATTTATCAGACCTAGCTCTTCACCTTGGGGAGCCCCAATTTTATTTGTTAAGAAGAAAGATGGATCTTTTCGAATGTGTATCGATTATAGGGAACTCAACAAGTTGACAATTAAGAACCGATACCCCCTTCCCCGGATTGATGATCTGTTTGACCAACTTCAAGGTGCAACGTACTTCTCGAAGATCGATCTTAGATCTGGATATCATCAAATGAGAGTGCGAGAAGAAGATATCCCCAAGACGGCCTTTAGGACTCGATACGGTCACTACGAGTTCCTAGTCATGCCATTTGGTCTAACAAACGCACCAGCAGTTTTCATGGATTTGATGAATAGAGTATGTCGACCGTATCTCGACAAGTTTGTGATTGTGTTTATAGATGATATACTCATTTATTCTCGAGACAAAAAGGAGCATGAGCAACATTTGAAGTTGATATTGGAATTGCTTAGAAACGAAAGGTTGTACGCGAAATTCTCTAAATGTGAATTCTGGATTCGTGAGGTACACTTTCTTGGTCACGTGGTGAATGAAAAAGGAATTCAAGTTGATCCAGCTAAGATTGAAGCCATTAAGAAATGGGAAGCCCCAAAGACACCAACGGAGATCCGCCAATTTCTGGGATTGGCAGGTTATTACCGGCGATTTATCGAGAATTTCTCTAAGATCGGGCAACCACTAACAACTCTAACACAAAAAGATAAAATGTTTATTTGGGGAGAGAAACAAGAAGAAGCCTTCCAGACACTCAAACACAAGTTATGCAACGCACCGATTCTAGCTCTACCCGAAGGAGTAGATAACTTTGTAGTCTACTGTGATGCTTCCCATCAGGGAATGGGCTGCGTGTTAATGCAAAAAGACAAGGTTATTGCATACGCATCAAGACAACTGAAGATTCACGAGAAGAATTATACTACTCATGATTTAGATCTAGGAGCGGTGGTGTTCGCACTCAAGATCTGGAGACATTATCTCTACGGTACTAAGTGTACTATATACACAGATCACAAGAGCCTTCAACATATTCTTGATCAGAAAATGTTAAACATGAGGCAAAGAAGATGGGTTGAACTACTTAGTGACTACGACTGTGAAATAAAGTACCATCCAGGCAAAGCTAATGTGGTAGCCGACGCGTTAAGCCGAAAGGAAAGAGTAAAACCAACAAGAGCACGTGCTATGGGAATGATGGTCCAGGCGAGTTTAAAAACTCAAATACGGGAAGCACAAGGAGAGGCTTTGAAAGAAGAGAATTTGAAGAATGAAACCTTGCAGCACCTAAGAAGGAATTTGAAATGCAGACAGATGGGGTACATTACTTTAAGAATAAGGTATGGGTACCGGAAGTTGGTGATCTACGATCAATCATTTTGGACGAAGCCCATTGATCCAGATATTCAATTCATCCAGGAGCAGATAAAATGTATAAGGATTTGAAAGAGTATTATTGGTGGCCAGGAATGAAGAAAGATATAGCTTTGTTCGTAAGCAAGTGCCTGACTTGTGCTAAGGTAAAGGCTGAACATCAGAAACCATCTGGTTTACTCCAACAACCTGAAATACCACAGTGGAAATGGGAGCAAAAAACAATGGATTTCGTAACTAAATTACCCAGAACTGGAAAGGGGCACGATACTATATGGGTTATAGTAGACCGACTTACCAAATCGGCTCATTTCATCCCCATTCGCGAAGATTTCAGTATGGAAAGGCGTGCGCAAATCTAGATTAATGAAATAGTTACACGTCATGGTGTGCCTATTTCCATTATTTCGGACAGAGATACACGATTACATCGCGTTTTTGGCAATCACTTCAAAAGGCATTGGGTACACGTTTGGATTATAGCACTGCCTATCATCCTCAAACGGATGGACAATCGGAAAGAACTATTCAAACGCTAGAGGATATGTTACGGGCTTGCGCAATAGATTTCGGTGGAAGTTGGGATACCCACCTGCCACTTGTGGAATTCTCCTATAACAACAGCTATCATACCAGCATACAATGTGCACCATACGAAGCTCTATACGGACGTAAGTGCAGATCACCGCTTAGCTGGGTAGAAATCGGAGATAGACAGTTGACAACGCCCGATATTATTCAGGAAACCACTGATAAGATCTCGATAATCAAAGAAAGACTCAAGACAGCAAGAGATCGTCAGAAGAGTTATGCGGATAATCGGAGAAAGCCGTTGGAGTTTCAAGTGGGAGATAAAGTGCTATTAAAAGTGTCCCCATGGAAGGGACTGGTACGCTTCAGGAAGAGAGGCAAGCTGGGTCCAAGATACATTGGTCCATTCGAAATACATGAAAGAATCGGACCAGTGGCGTACAAGTTGAAGTTACCACCGAATCAAAGCGCCATCCACGACACATTTCATGTGTCAAATCTAAAGAAATGCCTAGCAGAGGAAACGTTGATGTTACCCATGGACGACGTTCAGATTAACGATCGGTTAAACTTCGTTGAAGAACCAGTTGAGGTTTTGGACCGAGAAGTTAAATGGTTAAGGCGCAGTAAAATCCCTATTATTAAAGTCCGTTGGAATGCGAAACATGGTCCGCAGTATACGGGAACGTGAAGATTTGATGAAGCAAAAGTATCCCGGCCTTATTCACGAACACCGGAGAAAGCCACTTATTAAATTTCGGGACGAAATTTCTTTAACGGGGGAAGGCTGTGACAACTGTCAAAATTCGAGCTTTCAGGTTAGCTTCTATTAAGTTTATTAGTGTTTATATAGTTTAATTATAAGAATAGGAGTTAGTTGTTTAGAATGGCCGAAAAATCCCTAGCATTTCCGGTAGTCGCTTAAAATGTCCGGTTCCAACCCGTAACTGTCTGAAACGTCCAATACAGTGCCAAATGCTCTAATTTATACCCAATTTATATAAAATATATATATATTTTAGTATTTTTATTATAAAACTTTTATTTTTATTAGAAACTAACTAAAATTGGCTAACAAAGTTGAGAAAAAGGCCAAAATTGAGAAATTGGACTTCAAATCTCACATTTTTGGGCTTAAAATAGAGTTTTAAAGGAAATTTTTTGGGTTTTGGGTGGGGACCCACTTTTCTTGCAAATTTTGGGTGGGGACCCACTTCATGTTCTTCATTTTCTTGCAAATTTTGGGTGAAAAACCCACTTTTATTGCATTTCTAAGTTACTTTCTTCTAATATCCAAAAAAAATTCTGAGTTTGTTGAGAGATTTTACACCAAAACATGTAAAATGTTTATAAAATGGTGATAATCTATGATCTACACAAATAAAACTCAAGAAAATAGGGGAAAAATCATGATTTTATGTGTTCTTGAACAAAAATGGTGATTTTGGTTCTGGCAGATTCATGCATGTGTGTAAATCGTCAATTTCTTACAATTTCTATGTTCAAATATCATGAATCTTCTTTCTACAAGTTTATTTAGTGAGTTGGGGTTCTAATCCAAGTGGTCTCACTCAAAAACATTGAGTTTTGACCCCCCAAATGCTCATAACAAGATGCATGTGCATCTGGAAGTTCAACAGTAGGTAAACCCTACTTTGAACGACCATAACTCTTTGAATATTCCTCCAAATCACTTTATTCTTCTTCTGGAAGTTAATTTAATGTGTTACCTTTCATATGCCACTAATTTCATTCAAAAATATGGTGATTTGAGGTCCCAACTAATTGAAACAAAATGAGTGTGCAAGCTGTCAACCAATGATAGATTTGTGCATGCATGTTCAAATGACCATATTTCTTCCAAAACTCAATTAAAAAGAATTATTTTTCTTTTGAGAGTTAGTTTTATGAGTTATGTTCAGTTTGCAAGTGGAATCACTTAAAAATATGGAGTTTTGACCCTCCAAACACCTAAAATATTTTAGGTGTGCAATCTGTGAAACCACCAGCAGCTAAACTCTACTTTGTGTGTTAGTATCTCCTTTGTTATTTGTTTTTAATGCATGATTCTTCTTCTAAAACTTTATTTTATGAGTTAGGATTCATATGAATCCTTTTTCATACAAAAATATGAAGTTTTGAGGCATTAACCAATTTATTAAAGTTAAGTGTGCAATCTGTCAGCTAATGACAGAATTGTGCATGCAATTTTGTAGTGCCATATCTCCTTCATAACTTCTTCAAAATCAGTGATTCTTATCTCCAAAGTTTCCTCTATGAGTTATCTTTCCAATCCAACTGGAAATTCTAGAAAACACTTAGTAGAACTCCTTAAATGAGTGATTTACTAACATGGTGTAATCTGTTTTACCGGTTGTGACATAATGTTTTGCATGAATTATTTGAACCACTTTTACATGTCTAAAAGGCATGAAATTTGGGCACAGTGATCATAACTTAGTACTTTATTTTGTATAAAAAGATAGGAAACTAAGTCATATTGGAAGCCTTGAAAACTGATCATTTTTTAGGACAATTAGTTTCTTTCCAGGAGAGAAATTCTGGACTTAATTGATTTTTATAAATGTTGATCATGTGATGGATAATAAGATTACTTTCGGTATAAATTACGATATTAACGAGCATATGGGCATTTTGTATAATTGGACATATATAGACACATATGGGCTTAAGATTTATTCACCTCTATAATTAGTATTAGACCTATAAGTGACGGTTTTGAGTATTACTCTTTGATAGGGAAGCGTTAGGTCGTCGTGTGGGGATCGGATTGTGTTGTCTTGTGTCGCGGAGCTTTGCTATAAGGTGAGTATTCACAGCCCCTCTTTCAAAGTATTTTCTACGATTTGGGGTGAAAAGCATGATTGAATATGTTATATGAGCTATTTTCATTATGATTATGAAATTTTGTTAAATTTGATGTTGTGGGCACTAAGGCATGTACACTAATAGTTATATTGAGTAAAATGTAACATAAAAGTTTGTACACTACTATTAACTCAAGTGAGGAGCCGAGGATATTTGTGGATAGCGCTATTTGGACGGACAATCCCACCTAAAAACTACAAGTAGGGGTGCAGTATACTTAAAAAAGGGAGAAACGAAGGTTCTAAATATGTGGGATATTAGTCCCACCGCTAAGGTAGAATTAACAATAAATTTTATTTTGTGGTCGAAAGGTTTAGTGGTGGCTCTTTATATACTAAAAATTAGAGTACGTAATGCCTTGACGTTTTAAGATATTAATAAGTGCCAAAGATTTATTTTGCTCATATTCACTTACACAAATGGATGCTTGAAATATTGAAAATCTGTGAACTCACCAACTCTTTGTAGTTGACCTTGTTTTTATCATGCTTTTCAGGGGTAAGAAAAGATTAACCGAATCTTTCCATTATGTGGGCGCATCGACATCAATCATCTTGTTTATTTGAAACTGTTTAGTTGAAACACTTGGTTTACTTTATTTTGTTAGAACTTTTAGTTGATGCGATGTAAAATTTTAAACTTAGACTGTTATGTATTTGAATGGATGGTTGGTGTTGTTTTTATCCTATTGTTATGAAATCTTGCGCTATCACGCCTCGTGTTTCCGCTTTAACGGGGTGTGACAGAGTGCCAATGAATCAGCAAAAGCTTTGATATCGTCATTAGAGTCAGAATCATCTTCTGGGATTTCTTCTGACATGAGAGCCTTGCTTTTCCCTTTCTTCTCAACATCCTTACTCCTTCTGACTGATCCTCTGGACTGAGAAATTAAAGCCAGAGGTCTACCGATAGTGTTTTTCTTCTGAACAACCTCTTTTTCATGGGCTTGAAGCGTGCCAAAAACATCATGTAGAGACCATTGTTCCAGATCCTGATTGGCTTGTAAAGACATAGAGAGATTTAACCATTCAGGGTTTATGGCTTTTTTAGATCTGATGATGTTGCATCTTTTACATAGATTTATCAGAGTGTTAAATCTATGAAAAGTCTGTTCCAGAGATTCTTCAGGAATGGCCTGGAAACTGTAGTATTCATTTAGAGCTTGAGCTCTTCTGTTTTTCTTCATTTTTGCACCACCTTCAAGAATGTTTTCCAATTGATCCCATAGCTCCTTGGCACTATCACAGGAATCCAGAGATTGGAATATATCATTCGTAATAGACATGATTAATAGACGTTTTGCTTTTCTGGACAATTCAACCTTTGCCTTCTCTGGATCCGTCCAATTATCCTGATTTTGGAATACTCCTAGCAGGGACCTCATCAGTAACTGTTGTAGCAGGAACCCTAGGTATAGTTGTCATTGGAATGAACGGACCATTTTGAACAATAGGATATAGATCAGCATCTAATCCTTCAAAGAAGTTGATCATCCGGATTTTGCACTGTGGATATTCATCACGTATTAGAGTAGGAGGTTTAGTCAGAGAACCAGAGGTGTATACAGCGTTCAGATTTGAATTAGCCATATTACCAGAAACAGAGATTTTGAAAATTACTGAAGATTTGTTGAAATTTGAATCAAATTAATTTCAAAATGATCGAAATGAGACTAAATACTTACTAATCTCAAAATTAAGCAGAAATTACCACAAATTTAAAGAAAATTGTAATGAATTTAACAAAATCTCGTAAAACAGGGCAGAGTGAAGAACAGGGGCTTAAAATTTGAAAATACTGTCAATAGAAAAGGGATTTCTCCAAATGGAAGAGATCTAATAATCAATAGATTGATTATTAGGCTCTAATACCAATTGTTGGAACCCAGATCTCTTTCTATCAAGTAATCAATAGATCAAATATGTAAATATGAGCGGAAGCAAGTAGATCTAAGATTAACAGTAAGATTAGTAAGAACAAATATGAAGAACAATAGTAATTGATATTGAATTGCGTTTGAATGATTGACAATAGTGTGCACAAAACAATAGCTCTCTATTTCATATTTTCAATCAATACTTTTACAATCTGTGGAAGAGCTATTTATATGAATACAACATTGAAAGTCAACTACTTGGCCTATTACAATGAGACACGTAAGCAAGGAAGTAACAAACTAAGATACACACGGAGGGTGTGCTTGCCACGTCATCTGATGCACAGTAGTTACTTAATTCTGTTTCATACTTCATCAAAATTGAGGTCTAACACCAAACATTATTGCTCCACCAGATTTATCTTTGAACATGGAGAGTAAGTTTCTTGTTCCAATCATGTGCCTCGACCATGTAGAGTCAAGATACCAGACGTGCATACATTGTTTCTGCAATTAGAATCAGAGAGTTTTAGGTACCCATTTCATAATGGGTCCTGTGTAGTTAGATTTCAGATTCATTGTTGATTTTTCTTTTGATTCAGAAGATTTTGCATGTTTTCTAGAGACTTCTGGTTTACCTGTTTTAGATTTAGAATTCTTTTTTCTTATGATTTTTGAAGTTTGATCGTTTATTCAAATCATAAGTAAAATTATGTGGACTCGAGAAGAATTGTTTTAGTTTAAGGAATAGAAAGAAGCATTCAGAGTTCTGAGACATAAAAGAATTCGTTGAATTTTCATTACTAGAATGATAATTACAATATATCTTATTATTGTTTATTCTAGCATCAGTTGTTCGAAAGAACTTCTTATCTAGCCTAGACTTATAAGTCGAAACTGGTGAATTCTTCTCTGTTATTCCTTCTTGGGTGTCCACACTCTTTGGCTACTTTGCTGATTTACTAACAAAGAAGAACCACTATCATTAAACTTCCATTAAGTTTTCTGATCTCTAGTAAACTTTATATCCTTCTGAGGTTTTGAGATTTGAAATTTTTGCTCATGTGTAACTTTTTTTTTATTTTTGCTTCTCTTTCAAGCTCAAGACAACTCTTAGCTTGAACGTGCATACCAAGGAAATCTGGATGAATGGGAACCTCTTTTCTCTGTTCTTTTGGAGAAACAGAGACAATCGGTATTCCATTTGGATGTCTTTCAACTTCTGGTCCAACAGCCCTTACTTCTGGTGGTTCATTTCTATACATAAAGGGAGCATTGCTATCCTTGATACACGTTTTTACCGGAACATAAGTACAGGGCATGCGATTTTCAAATTTAGTGAGTAATTTATTTGACATGTCAAAGAAATCATCATAGCTTTGATTATCGTTTTCCCATGAATAGACATCAAATTTGTCATCATCTTTATCTTGATAGATATTTTAATCAGTGAAAGAACAGGGAATGATCTCTGGATGGTTTTCAAAGATGAAAGATTGATCTTTTTGTTCCCTTTTAGCACACTCATTTAGTGTTTGAAGAACTTCCTTTTGAAATTTTTGTCTTAATTCTTCTTTTGTATGTATGGGTATAAACTCATCAGCTTTTGGATTTAAATTTATATGAGTAAAAGAACCAAATTGAAAAATATCGGTCTTCTTCTGAATTTGATTAAGATTTACTTGGCTTATCTTTTCAGAAGAATATTTGATATTTTTAGATTTTAGTTTTCGAACTTGATGGCCATTCTCATATTTAGATATTTTAAACACAGATTGTTCATAGAGAATAGGAAAACTAGGTTTTTGTTCTTTGCCCATACAGAATACAGAATTTATAGTAGATCTCTTCTTACAAGTATTTTTCCCAACTTGTGTATTTATCTGTTCATGCACCTTCTGAGCATCTTGATAATTTTTGATCAAGAGCTTCTTCTTTTGAAGATCAATATGCAGAAATTCCCTTTCCTTTTGAAAATAGTTTTTAAGTGCTACAGAATTTAATCTGTCATTTTCTTTTACTTCAATCTCGTTATCTTTAACCAACAGAAGTTTATTTAGCTCATCAATTTTATCTTTTAAAGAACTTTCAGAGGATGTTTTGAGATCATAAATCTTTTGATTTTCTACACAAAGTTCTTGTTTTTCTTCTGTAAGTATTTTCATTTCACGTTTAAAAATATACTTCTCTCTCTTTCAACAAGAGAAAAGGATTTTTCAAGGTCTTTTCTTATTTTCTTCTCATACAGAAGTTTCTATTTCATAGTTTTAAAATCAAAAGTTAGGTTTAAAATAGTTTTCTCAAGTTCAGAGGTTTCAGAGGATTTAGAAGTAGTGCCAACCGTAGTTTTAGAAGGTTGATCCTCTGTATCGCTTGACATAGACATTCCACATAACATGGCTTCTGTATCGCTAGACTGGTCTGACAGCCAATTTTCCTGCTCAACATAGTGTGCTCTCGCATCAGCATTGTACTTGTATTTATTCTTGTAGTACATCTTATCCTTGATGAGAGTGCCTTTTCAATCTTTTGAGTAGTGACCCGGCTTGCCACATCTGTAACTTACATCCTTCTTCTTCTTCCTCTCTTCTTCTTTTAGCTCCGCCTTTGTGTTTTCAATCTTTTTAACTTCTGGCCTTGGTGCATAGGTTGGAGTAGGGCGCTCATTTCTGTTATCATATCTTCTGTTGCTCTAAAATGATCTATTACCAAACTTTTTGGTGAATTGTTTGGTAATAAGAGCCAATGATTAAGCAAATGAATTGATTTCATCATCTTCTGATTCAGAAGATCAGCTTCTGTATCAGCTTCTGAGATTAAAGCCCTGCTCTTTCCTTTCTTCTCATCATTTCTACTTCTTCTTCCTGAACCTCTGGATTCAGAGATAAGAGCCAAGGGACCTCCAACACTCGCCTTCTTTATCACTACTTCCTTCTCATGAGTCTGAAGAGTTCCAAACACATCGTGTAATGACCACCGTTCTAGATACTGATTAGCTTGTAATGACATGGACAAATTTGACCATTCAGGATTCAAACGTTTGAGGAACAAAACATTGTTATCCTCCTGTGGGCTAATGATGTTGCATCTTTTACATTGATTAATCAATGTATTGAACCTGTGAAATGTCTGCTCAAGAGTTTCTTCTAGAAGGGCCTGGAAATTGTTGTATTCATTCAGTGCTTGAGCTCTTCTATTCTTTTTCATCTTTGAACCTCCTTCAAGTTGATTTTCCAACTGATCCCATAGATCCTTTGCAGAATCACATTGATCTAGAGATTAAAAGATGTCATTTGGAAGAGCCATGATGAGGAGTCTCTTCGCCTTTTGAGCAATCTCATTCTTCTTTTTGTCATCATCAGTCCAGTCCTTCCTAATTTTTGGAACCTACCTTGCTGGGATTTCGTCAGTAGTGGCAGTTGCAGGTACCCTGGGAATGGTGGTAAAAGGAATAAAGGAACCATTTAGTATATAAGAGTATAGATCTAGATCTACACCTTCAAGGAAGTTGATCATGCGAATTTTCCATTGGGGATATTCATCCCTTAATAAAGTGGGGGGTTTTGTGAGAGAGTCGGAACTGTACATGGCGTTTAGGTTTAGGTTTGCCATTTTTGAACAAAACAGAGTCTGAAGATTTTTAGGGAAATTGAGGAATTTAGAACGATTTTTATTAACTCGAACTTGAAATTGCTTGTCGATGAACAACGAGACTCAGATTTTAGCTAGAAAAACCGCTGATTGTGAGAGAAATTGTGTAAGAATAATAAAAACTCGTAAAACAGGGTAGAATTGAAAACAGTAGCTTAAAATCGAGACAATTCTAATTGAGTGGGGATTTCTCCATACTGGATTAGATCAAATAATCAATAGATTGATTAGATGGCTCTGATACCAATTGTTGGAAACCAGATCCCTCAAATACTCAAATATAGTTGATTAATGTACAAATAATAAGAGTAGAAAGCGGAAGCAAATTAATCGACAGTAATATAGAATTGTAAATGATAAAGGAAGAACAATATGAAGAACAATAGTAATTTGTATTTCACTCAGTATATCGATGATTACAGTGCACAAATTACTCTCTATTAAGCTCTCCTTTTCAATCGACACTTACAACAGTGAATGCTAGCTCTATTTATACTATTACATAGAGAAAGTTAACAAGCTAGCCTATCGTATGTTGACACGTCGGCTGTACTAGTAACAGAATCAGTTACGCACAAGAAGCATGACATGTCACGTCATTTAAGCACATGTTAGTCCATAAAGTGAAATCCAGAAGATGCCCAATCTTCTGGATTGACGATGTAACTTCTGGACTATCATCTCTAAAGAGTTGAACTTCTGAAGTAATTGCTTCTAGAGAGTTTAACTTGTTTCTTCTTAACAAGTTCTGATTCACACTTCTAAGTTCTAACATATATGGATGAAATTAACCGCTTTATGGTGGTCTGTGTATTTTGTACAAATAGGTTTGTTAGAATTTTTTTTGAACACTTGTGAAATTTTCAAAAAACTTTCTAAGTGTTTGAATGTCGTGTCCTAAGGGATGAATACAGAGCGATACGTGATATCTAAGTGTTTTTGTCTTGTTCTCCATGATAAGTATGATGCGATATCCTGAAAAAGTCAGATAAAATTTGAACATTAGGTCTCAAATAAATGAATTCAGATATCAAAAAAATTTATATAACTCCACCCCCCCCCCACCTTAAAATTTGATTTAATTTCATTTGCTCCCCCTAAATAAATGATTAATCGTAAAACAATATTAGCTTCCCCTTGAAAATCAGTATTTTTCAAAAAATTGTATTGTTCCCCCTAAATAAATGATTAATTGTATTTTTCAAACAATATTAGCTTCCCCTTGAAAATCAGTCTAAAAATGATTTTTTAAACGTCACATACAAGTAAAAGTTAAACGAACATGAATACTTTCCAACTCTCAATTCGTGGGAATTAGTTTTATCAACCAAACCAAAAAATCACAAAATTCTCACAGTTCAACTTGAATAATAAACGAACTTTCAGATTCGACATAATAAACGAATTGTGTAGTGCTAAGATTTTTCACAGTTCAACTTGAATAATAAAATAATTTTCACAGTTCAACTTGAATAATAAACGAATTTTCACAGTTCAACTTGAATAATAAACGAACTTTCACAGTTCAACTTGAATAATAAACGAATTTCACAGATTCGACACAATAAACGAATTTTCACAGTTCAACTTGAATAATAAACGAATTTTCACAGATTCGACATAATAAACGAATTTTCACAGTTCAACTTGAATAATAAATGATGTTTTGACATAATAAACGAATTTTCAGATTCGAGTTAACATGCACTTACTTGTGTAATGCTAAGATTTAAATCATGGAATAGATAATCTTGTCAAAGGATTATCCTCGTATGGAATGAAACAAGAAATCCGTACATGTTGTCCAAAAATGTTAAAGATGTTTCCCCAAGACTTAACACACACCCTTGATCATACCCGACCCTTCAATTTTGGACTTCTAACTTCAAATATTGCAAAGAAATCATATCCTAAACTTTTTTCAACTTGTAGCTCTCGTCGAGAAGATCATTTATTCGGTTCGGCTTCTCAAAAACTTCAAAGATTGAACCAAAATCTTGGGAAGATTGATAAGAAATTGATGAGATGAAATATAGAATGAAGAAAAGATGAATACGTATGAAGAATGATTTTAAATAAAAATCTAATTCTTATATTTATATTAAAAGTTTGATGACAAAAATGATCCTCCAAGTTATTGAGACTTGGAATTTAGACTATGTACAAGCCTATTAAGCTTGGTACAATTCTCTAATGCATGGAAATTATAATTCTTCCCCCGTAAGATAATTCGTCCTCGAATTAAATAGACTTAGAGGACTTACAATTATACCGAAAATCCGGATAATCCTGAAAAAACGGTCTTCTGGTTCCCAAGTTGCCACTCGAGAATCTCGATGTTTCCTTTGAATCTTGACATATGGAATAGAACGGTTTTGTAGTCGTTTCATGGTATGATCTAAAATTTGTTCAGGTTCCTCTTTATATGATAGGTCTTCTGCTAACTGGTTCAACGGGTAATCAATAATGTGCAAAGGATGGTAATTATACCCGCGGAGAAAAGACAAGTGAAATACATTGCGTATATGAGACATTTGCGGTGGTAGAGCTAACATGTACGCTACCTCACCCACACTCTCAAGAATCTCAAATAGGACGATATATCGAGGACTGAGCTTGCCTTTAATGTCAAACCGACGAGTGATTCGAGTAGGGGAAAACTTTAAAAACACATGATCACCGACATTGAACTCAAGTGGCCGTCGATGCTTGTTCGCATACCTTTTTTGGCATGACTGAGCTTCACAAATATTTCTCTTAGCCTGCTCCACTTTTTCGTTTGTGATTCGGATGAGTTCCGGCCCCTCAATAAGTTTCTCGCCCACTTCTTCCTAACAGATCGGGGCACGACAACGGCGACCATATAAAGCCTCAAAAGGTGCCATTCCGATAGAAGCTTGCCAACGGTTATTATAGGCAAACTCTACCGGACAAATATACTCGTCCCAATTACCGGACCACTCGAGTACACAAGCTTGTAGCATATCCTCAAGTTTCTGGATGGTTCTCTCTGATTGACCATCCGTTTGTGGATGATAAGTTGTACTCATACGTAAATGAGTACCCCATGCCTTTTGTAGACCTGTCCAGAACTGAGAAGTAAATCAAGGATCACGATCAGATACAATAGATACAGGAGTATCGTGAAAACGGAAAATCTCCTTCTGAAAGATGTCAGCCAACTTGCTAGTAGAATACGCCTCATGAATTGGCAAAAAATTCTTGGTCAATCGATCAACGACGACCCATATAACATTATGTTGTCTGAAAGTTCGAGGGACTCCAGAGAAAAAATCCATAGTAATATACTCCTATTTCCAGACTGGAATCTCTAAAGGCTGTAATAGACCGTTCGGTCACTTACGCTCAATCTTGATCTTTTGGCATGTGAGACATCTAGAGACAAAATCGGCTATGTCTCTTTTTAAACCATTCCACCGAAAGTGTTATTTTAGGTCTTGATACATCCTCATGGATCCTGGATGGATAGAGACCGGAGAACTGTGTGCCTCGCGAGTTACAGCTTCTCTAAGCTCGGACACGTTCGGAACACACAATTTGTGACCAAACCAAACTACACCATCATCATCTATAGAAATTAGATAAATACTTTTCTACCTTATCTATGATCGCCCACAACTCACCATCAAACTTTTGAGGCTCTTTGATTCTGAAATAAGAATTGACTCAATAGACAAAGCAACCAACCATCCATCTCCATGATACAGACAAAACTCGATCTGAAGATGCTCTAAGTCTTTCTCTATTTCGGGCGGTACTAGAAGACAAGAAACTTCACCCACATTTTTTCGACTCAAAGCATCGACTACAACATTCGCCTTAATGGGATGGTACTGAATGGGAACATCATAGTCCTTAAGCAACTCAAGCCATCTTCGTTATCTCATGTTTAGTTCTTTTTTAGTGAAGATGCACTTAAGGCTCTTATCATCTGTAAAGATATCATAAGTTTCGCCATATTAATAATGCCGCCAGATTTTCAAAGCAAAAATAACCGCGTCAAGTTCGAGATCATGAATTTGGGTAATTAGCCTCATATGGCTTCAGTTGACGTGAAGCATAGGCTATAACTTTTCCATGTTGTATTAATACACAATCTAAACCATGCCGAAATGCGTAACTATAGACCTGAAAGACGTCAGCACCCGAAGGCAGAGCTCCCACCGATGCAGTAATGAGTCAACGCTTCAATTGCACGAACCTACGGTCCTGAGTCTCACTCCAAACAAACTTGACTCCTTTACCAAGCAACTGAGTCAATGGCAGGAAATTTTTGAGAAATTCTCGACAAAGTGCCTGTAGTAACCTGCCAGACCAAGGAAACCACGCATTTCAGACACATTAGTCGGTTTCGGCCATTTAGACAAAGCTTCAACCTTGGCAGAATTCACATGTACACCATCAGCTGAGATGATGTGACCAATAAATGTCACTTGATGAAGCTAGAATTCACATTTAGAAAATTTCCCGTACAACTTCTTGGAACGTAGAATCTCTAGAGTTATACATAAGTGTCTACTTCAGATTTAGAATATATAAGAATGTCGTCAATGGACACTATGACGAACTCGTCTAGATAATCTTTGAACACTCTATTCATGAGATCCATAAAAACAGTCGGGGCATTTGTCAACTCGAATGGCATAACAACGAATTCAAAATGGTCGTACTGAGTGCAAAATGTCGTCTTTAGAATATCTCGCTCTGGAACCCGGAGCTGATGGTAGCCAGATCTCAGATCGATTTTAGAAAAATATTTTACCCCTTGCAACTGATCGAACAGATTATCGATCTGAGGCAATGGGTACTTGTTGCACACAGTGACACGGTTCAGTTTGCGACAATCAATACATAGTCGCATAGAACCGTCCTTCTTTTAAACAACCAGAACCGGCGTGCCCCATAGGGATACACTAGGTCGTATATAACCCTTATCAAAAAGATCTTGAATCTGCTCCTTAAGCTTTTTCATTTCAGATGGGGTTGTACGATAAGGAGCCTTTGAGATTGGACTTGTTCCAGGCAACAACTCAATAGAAAACTCTACCTCACGTTCAGGAGGGAGTCCAGGAAGCTCGTTCGGAAACACATCTGGAAATTCTTTAACAACATAAATTAGATCAAGATTAGATTGTACCTTTTCAGGTTCCATGAGTGCAACTAGGAAATTCACACTTCCCTTCCAGAAAAATGACTCAACCTAAAGAGACGAGAAAGTACGAGACTCTGGATTTGGCTCAGATCCTTGATACACTTCTTCAGTTGATTCAAATCACCAAAGATGATTTATTCCGTTTCATAATTAATAATAGCTCGATAATACGTCAACCAGTCCATACCAAGAATTATGTCAAAATAACTCATTCTCATCGGTAGTAGGGTAACCTCTCGTACATGAGTACCCGTTAGTAAAGGACAATGTTAGAACTGGTTAATAATATATACAGATGTGCCCATCGGCGTCATGGTCACTAACGGATGCTCCATCTCTCATAGGGTTTTAGAAAAGCTTCTAATGTATCATATACTATTGAGTGTGTCGCACCCGTATCAAATAATACATATACAGGATGAGTATTAATAGATAGAACACCAGAAACGATACTCGAAGTTGACTTATCTATAGCGAGTGCAAAGACATGTCCACCCGCAGTAGATTCGGAAGTAGTACCCTGATGTTATCCTAATGGATTAGACCTGCAATTGCAAGAAATGTGGCCTGTCTTGCCACAATTTAAACATGCTTTTGATTTGAAAAGACAAGGACTTGGCTAATGAAATTTTTCACACTCCTTGTATTTAACTTTCTGAACACCATATGATGAATCTCTGGCAGAAAAAGACTGGGACACATTGTAAGAAGACCGTCCTTGAGATATTTGGCCTGATTTTTGGCGTTTAACAGATGACCTACCAGATTTATTGTCTGCAGAATTTAGAGACCCTCTTTTACTACTGTTAGATCAAAAAGGTGCAGAACTCAATTTAAACAGCTCTATACGCCGAATGGCATCCATAATCTGACCGATATTAGTGAACTCGAGGCCAATCAGTTCGCTACTGAACTTGTGATGTAGACCCCACAAGAATTTATGTATCTAGTCCTTTGAAGAGCCCGTAGAAGATCCAACATAACTAAGAAGTCGCTGAAAATGAGCTACAAAGTCTGTTACATATTCATCATCTCGTTCCTTTATTGTGGCATAGGCATAGCATCTCGTTCAGGTTTGGAAAAGTATTGATTAAGAAAGATGTCCCTGAATTGTGCCAAAGTAAAAGACCTCACAACATCATTTCCCTCGTGGCCTCTCTTCCAAGATTGCCACCATCTATTTGCATCATCCTCCAATTTATAAGCAGCTAGCTGAACAGATATATTATATGGACAGCATCAACCGGAGTAGCTGCTGAACTGAAAGTACGTGGCTTCTACTTATTAAATTATTGAAGCCACTGATGTAGAGACATATCTGGTCCAGATGGACCAGAAGATACACTAGGAGGCATAAGAGGAGTGGCTTGAGAAGTAGGTTGAGCACTATTTGGCTAAATATTACCAGGCTGTATAGACTGAAGAGGCTGTGTCAACATTCAAGGTAAGATACTGGATATAGATCGACGTATAGATGCATCTAAAACAACTGCAAATCCACTGCCAGAGGGAGAGCTGACAGGCGGAGGACTAACTGGAGGAGCATCAGAATGAGTTCGTGGCGGTTGGTTAGAATCACCACCAATATCGCGCCTTCTTGATGAAGGTCTACCTTTCCGAGTATGCTTGGGAGGCATGATAGTTGGCCGAGGACAGGGTATAAAACAAAAAAAATATGACTTATAATACCATTATGATCAAAAACATTAGGGTCGGTATCAAGCATATAAATACAAACCCAAAAGATAACTTAAGCGTGACTTCAAAATATAACCAAAACCGGATAATTATAAACTTAAAACACCTGTACAGTAACTAATATCAAAAGATCCACCAGTTGTAACTTCAAGTTCACTCAGTCAGTTTCCGGGTCAGAAAGATCTACCAGTTGAACTTGCCATATCAGAAACAAAGAACACGATTGAGTACAAGATACTCAGTGAACGGATTAGAATAAAAAGGATAACAGAAATAAAGCCAATACGTAGCAAAAATAATTACAATAATATGACATAGCAAAAGTCAATAAATAAAGAGTTGTAAAAGACTTTAAAACCAAAGTTCCATGAAATATGATACTTAAAATCAAGTACAAGACCGGTTTCTTGGTTCATAATCACAAAGAGGAATCAATTGATGAATCCCTCAGTGTGTCATAAATCCCAAGGGAGGATCGGTCCACATTGGTCGTGGGATGCAGTGCGAGCACGCACATCCAATCCCGTACGCAAGTAATGCATATCATAACGCGCATATCCTAGGACCAGTCCATACAACCCCACCAATGCCTAGGTAAAGCTCGCATGATGGAGTACCAATATGGGGATGTTGTAGTTTACGAGCACTACAGAGTTTCATGATGATCTATTCCCTGACCATCATGTCACACAAATATAAAATCAAGTGAGGATGATAGAAGTTGAAAATAACGACCGTGAAATCCATTAAGAAACCTTTATGGTTCAGGATATCAGGGAAACAAAATCCAACATCAAAACAATTCAAATAAAGTCTAAAAATTACTTTTTAAACATCACATATAGGTAAAAGTTAAACGAACATGAATATTTTCCAACTCTCAATTTTTGGGAATTAGTTTTATAAATCAAACCAAAAAATCATAAAATTCTCATAGTTCAACTTGAATATGGTGGTTTTGACATAATAAACGAATTTTCAGATTCGAGTTAACATGCACTTACTTTTGTACTGCTAAGATTTCAATCATGGAATAGATAATCTTGTCAAAGGATTATCCTCGTATAGAATGAAACAAGAAATCGTACCTGCTGTCCGAAAATATAAAAGATGTTTCCCCAAGATTTAGCTCACACCCTTGATCATACCCGGTCCTTCAATTTTGGACTTCTAACTTCAAAAATTGCAAAGAAATCATCTCCGAAGCTTTCTTCAACTTGTAGTTCTTGTCGGGAAGACCATTTTTCGATTCGATTTCTCAAAGAACTTTAAAGATTCAACTAAAATCTTAGGAAGATCGATAAGAAATTGATGAGATGAAATATAGAAGGAAGAAAAGATGAATACGTATGAAGAATGGTTTTAAATAAGAATCTAATTCTTATATTTATACTAAAACTTTGATCACTTGACAAAAAATGACTCTCTAAGTTATTGAGACTTGGAATTTAGACTATGTACAAGCCTCTTGAGCTTGGTATAAGTCTCTAATGCATGGATATTATAGATGTTTCTTTAGATTCTCCAGATGCTCATTTGGTTCTGTGACACAGAGTTGATCAAGTCCATTCTCCCACCCAACTTGGAAGTTTGTTTTGCTCGAGAAGATCACCCACTCTGTTAGTCCCA
The DNA here is from genome assembly GCA_036898165.1 of Silybum marianum. Classification (NCBI taxonomy): domain Eukaryota; kingdom Viridiplantae; phylum Streptophyta; class Magnoliopsida; order Asterales; family Asteraceae; genus Silybum; species Silybum marianum. Next base: position 24,433,877 of record CM072536.1, on the reverse strand, counting down.
TATTACAACAGATCTGATAGATTGATCAAGGAATCCTCATTTTATTGATATACTAAATATAGAAAACACACATTTACACCTTTAGATGACTCTCATATGTGGTGTTCAACTAATGTTCACATTCTAACTGTCTAACAAACTCACTATATACACTATAAAGGTAAAGCTACAATTACATGTATTTAAATCACAGCCCAATCACAATGAGACACGTCATCAAAAACTCTATTCAGAAGTTCTTCAGAACTTCTGAACTTTGCTCTTCAGAACCACTTCTGAATTGTCTTTAGAACTTCTGAACTTTCACTTCAGAACTTATTCAGAACTTCTTCAGAACTTCTGAATATATATTTTGCACTTCTGAAGATGACTTTATTTATCTTTTTAGCACTAGTTCAGAACTTCTGAACTATTCATCTTCAAATTCTGAAGTTCTTTTCTTTACAAAACATTTCAAACATAGGATCCAAATTCATAGGATTATTTGGATCCTAACACACTTCTTCATTGCTTGTGTTATCCCAATGCTAGCTATTGCATAGATAATCCCTCTGTCTCTTCTCTGATGTGTATGGTAGTTTGGAATGACCAGATCATAGGGATTTGAATTAATTAGATCATAATTTGTCATTGTATCGTTTCTTCCTTGAGTACTCTCAACGACATATTGATGAAAATGATTTGGTTGTATGAGAAGGTTCTTCTATTGATACTATGAGTAGTCCTGATTCCATCTTCAGTGTAAACTTCTATTGGATTCCTAGTATGCTGTTGTATGAATCATACTCTAATGTGCTCTTGGATCTGGGGACGTAGGTTAAAGCTCTTTCTCACTCGAATGTCTTGCTTTGGCCTTTGGGTAAATGATGTGGCAAATTTGTTTGTTTGTGTTCTATAGAGAATTCTTTCGGAGGCGTTGTCTCATTGCATCAAGTAGATCTTTTATTTGTTGTACTATGTCTTCTGATCTGGTCAATGGATCTGGACTAGAGGCTTCTTGGATCTGAACGTTCTGGGTAATCACTTGTGGTTGAGTGGCTGAAGTAATGGCAGCAGATAATGTACCAGTAGCTCTGGTTTTTCTTCTTAGTGAAACTTCTTGATCAAGAGGGCGCCCTGCATCCTCCAGTACATTAACTGTTAGATGAGGCTTCTCTAAGTCAGAAAAGAAGTTTGATTCTGTATTATGCTCAACCTCTAAGGGTGCCTTGTTGATCCCTAAGGAGTTTACAAGAATGTATAAGTATAGATACAATTTGTAGAAGAAGGGATGAATACAAACACAACTTTTTTAAGTTTTAAATGAGTTTATTGGAATAAACAAATTTACAGATTGTAAGCGGAATAAGAATAAGTATGAATACCTATCTATTACAATCTAAGAAACACTAAGTAAATTGATGCACAAGATATGGAAGAGAAATAATTAGAGGTCCAAGAATAGATTAAGCATGCATGAAAATGCAGAAGAGGTTCTTCATCTATTTATACCTAATATATTAAATGCAAGTCATAGGATACATGCCGCGTGTCAAGCATCCATTGGACGCTTTTCCTTTGTTCAGCAACCACGCTTTTAGTCGAATATGAATAGTGACCCTATCAGAGTTGGTAAGCACATGGGAGGCAATAAAGTATCTCCGTACGTACTTTCTGACAAGGGTATGGGAGGTTGACATTTATGCATCGAGGATAAGATCAACTTCAATCTTGTTGAGTACGCTTCATTTCATCGCTGATACTTAAGGGCTCAAGGAGGATCCCTTCAGGTATCACTTAACCAGACACCAAATCTCACACTTTATGTAAATGATCGTTGCTATCACTGAACCGCTTCAGATCACGAGTTGTTCGTCTCTATACTTAGTTAGGTCTTCGACTATCGTTGAAGGTTCTTTAGGTGTAAATGTTGTCTTCAGATCTTCCAGGTTTAGATAGTGTCCCTGATGGTTTCAGGTTTCACTGTGCAATCAGTGTTTGCATTCGTTGAACTTGAACAGTAACTAAAGCTGGGATTTTCACTAAGTATAATGAAGAATCATAATTAAATCACTAGCAGAGCTTGGATCAACAGTCTCCCCCTATTTGATTATGATTAAGTGATATAGGAAGTTTGCTTGAAATGATCAGTGAGGCAAAGATTTATAATGTGTAAATCCTAAGGACTAATCTGTGAGATCTTTTTCAGCTTTTACACTATCTGAATTGAGTTTCATTTATAAGAGTATGAAAACACAATCTATTACAAGTATTGTAAACTAAAAATCATATTCGCCGATATATGTAAGAAGGAATGTTATCAGTGAATGTACAGATATTATAAGATTAGGACTCATAAGTTCGTTGTCCCTTACTATTGTTTTATGGATCTTTTCAACACTAGATGGAGTAAACTACTTCATTGAATTTCATTAACTGATAAATTTGAAGAATTATATCAGAGAATGAAATAAAACATAAGTAAAGTACATTACACTGAATCTTACAAAGGTAAACAGAATTTAGGATCTACAACCCTAAGAAGCAGCTATCAGACCCTTTCTTCTTTGTATCTCTCTCTTGACTCTTCTTCTCTGAAGTCTGAGACCATCATTTTCATTAGTGTAGTAGTAACAGAGAATCTTGAGAAGTTTGCTTGAAGCAAGACTGATCTCCTTATTTCTGAAGAACCTTATCTCTCCATTATTATCTAGAAGGGTCATCCCTGGCTCTGGATGACTAATGATTTCATCATCTTCATATTTTTTGTCTTCAGGCAGGGATATGTTCAACATGGAGATGTTAGGGACTTCAAGGTAAGCGAAGAGGTTGGCAAAGTCAAATTTGGTTTCATGTTCATTTCTGAACGAGGGACCTTCTTCAGTGTCGAACTTGCCTTTCTTCTTTTTGGATTTAGTGAAGGAGGAGGTACAGTTACGTACTAAGAGATCCTTTCCAAGAGCTAATCTAGGTATTCTTCAACTACACCTTTGAACTGAGACTTCGACTTCTGACTGCAGTCACGGATCTTTGATGGGTGCCTCTGAAGATGGTGACAGTTATATTGGGGCCCCTTATCGATGATCGCTCATAGATAGTCACCCTTGTGATTTTTTGTTGATCGACATGATGGTTTACTCGCTTTTTGCACCATTCAAGATCATCATTTTTCTTAGTTATTGTTTCCTGAAGGTCTTTGTTTGCAGCGAGGAAAAATTGTTCCTGAGCTCTTAGTGCATCTCTTAGTTGCTGAGCTTGCAGAGCATCTTCTATTCTTGATGGCGGAAGGAAGAAGAACTCATCTTCTACAACATTATTGATAGTAGTGGTAGCTTCAGGACTAGAGGTACGAAGAGGAATTTTTACTCCGGTCCTCTCGAGCTCCTTTATTAGTTGATCCCTCCGAGCTTCTTCTTCGGGTTCAATAATAGTTTCCTTATGTACATGCCTAGGAATTAGGCCTTCTTCTTCCACTTCTGATCCAGATATGTCCAAGAAAAGGTCCGCTTGAGAAGGTTCATTCGCGAAAGGCATCACCTTTGGGGGATAGGGCAGGCTGAGAATGGGGGCCAGAACTTTCCCCCCTCTTTGTTACCGTCGGGGAGATTATGGACCATCAAGATGTTCACCTTCTACCTGATGGCCTCCAAAGACTCATAATGTCTCTTCTGAACCAATGTGATTTGATTCAGGGATTCATGATCAGCGTCCGTGAGGGAGGGAGTGGAGACAACAGGGTTCTTCAAGAGTTGGATAATCTCAGATAATGTCTCCCCTTGTTTGTCGATGTTTCCACCAAAGAAGTGATGGCGAAGGAGTTTTATGTTATGGCATTATTCAGAGTTTTCACCTCTGTCTGAATATCAGGTACCCTAGATACCTAATTAAAGATCAACTCCGCTGATATTTGGAGGTTGTCAGCCTTCTTATTTATTAAGGAGGCTTCACCCACCAAATGATCTAGGGACAAAAACTGGAAGACGGCAGAAGGAGCTTCTAGAGAGACCTTTAGGATGTCCGTCTTCATCATTGGCATCGTCTTCTTCTGGATCTTCTCCATCTTCAGTGATGGAGGCTTCAGAGAGGGTGCATCAGAAACACCTGTAGATAATAAAGATAAATGAGCCAAAAACAGCTCAGGGTTAGAATAAACAAATTGGTTGGATGAGTGTTTATGCATGGGTTCCTTGAGAGTATCTAAAGGATTGCCTTGTAGTTATGGCTAGAGAGCCTAGGTGAATCAAAAAAGCAATGGCAAGGATCTTTTGTCCCTTATCAGTGATTTTGGTGGTTGAGTAAGCAGTGACTAGAATTGTTGCATGTATTCAGTGACACCCACTGACTTGTGACAGAAGGCACAGCTGAGAAGGCACTTCTGTAGGAATATAGTAGGTGTCCTGAAGTAGGCACGTTCGTTAGGGATGTTCAGAAGAGCGAGATGGTTACAAGGTTTTACTTGTCCATCCTTTAGGGGGAAGTTCGTGCACTTTGGAGATTTGAATTCAGTGACGATTAGAGTGTTCTAATTCAGTGAATCTTCAGCATTGGAGTGTTACAGAGATAGGAGATCCAAAAAGAAAGAACATGGTTACAAATAATTGTATAAACCCAAAAATTTGGTACAAGAAATACCAAAATTTAAAAAGAAAAACAAGTGTTTTGATGAACAATATCAAAATACTTGTTTTTTAATTGATTTTAGCGAAACCGTTTATGAACAGTTTTGAGTTTAAAAGCACCAAAGTGTTTATTTGGTATAAAAAATGTACCATAAACAGATTTTAGAAAAGCGTTTTAGGATATTTTGAATCAAAATGACCAAAATATTCTTCTGTTCTAAGAACGAACCTTAGAACAAGTTGTATGGTTTTTGAGTTTTTGAAAATAAATCACAAAATCATAAGGTTAAATCACTTTAACAAGAAGTTAAATGTGATGGATAGAAGTTATTAACAACATTGAAGTTGTTGTTAAAAGTAAAAAGGGATTAAACTAACCTTTTTAGTGTGAAAGAAGAAAAACACACTAGTAGGTTTTCAAGGTGTTCTTGAGGATTGCAGAGAAATCAAGTTGCATTTTCTTGCTTTAGAAGATATAAATACGTAAAAAATGAAATGAATTCAAATTTACCTTTTATAGCTAGATGAGAGAGAAAAGAGTTCGCCTTTTGAAACAAACAAAGTAAGTAGTAGGGGCTTCATAGTAACTTTCAGGGGCGCTTGGGAAGCTATGCAAAACCTGAAAAAAGAAATCTGCTTTCCATCTTTGAGCTAAGAGGTTACGATCGTCTCCTCATTAGGCTATTTTAATCAAAGTATAGCTGACTAAACGACGGTTTTACTTTTTGAGAAAAGGTAATTATGACATTTGCACGTCCCTAGGGTATGAGTGGATAGGGAAACATTATGGATAACATGTATCAGAAATATTTCGACACATCCTTTTTCAAAAATAGTAACAATATCATTTAAATTAATAAATGTCAATCATTATCCTTAAAATCCTCTTATCATTGAAAATAAATGCATTCTCAGGGAAGGTTTTTTTTCAAGAGACATTCTCTGAATAGCAATACATTCAAAGAGCGTAAGGAGAGAGTTTCATACCTTAGCAAGATTTCCAAATTATATACATGAAATAAGGGCATGAATTGACGATTTTGAACAAAACATTTTAATATTACTGAAAGGTGTTGGTCGCTGAGAATTTTCACTCTTCAGCGTTCAACATTCCAAGTTCGCTGATTAAAAGATTAAATCTTGATTCTTCAAGAGGTTTTGTGAAAAGGTCAGCGAGTTGATATTCAGTGGGTACAAAATGGAGTTCAATTTCACCATTCATAACATGATCTCTGATAAAATGATATTTGATCTCAATATGCTTGGTTTTAGAGTAAAGAACATGATTATTTGCTATTGTAATGACACTATTGCCATCACGATATATAGGGATTTTAGATAAATGAATATCATAATCATTGAGTTGATTTCTCATCCAAAGGATTTGAGCACAACAACTCCCAACGGCTACATATTCAACTTCAGCGGTTGAAGTGGGCACTGAATTTTCATTTTTGCTTGTCCAACTTACCAACTTTCCCCCTAGAAGCTGACAGCCTCTAGTGGTACTCTTCCTATCAATTTTGTATCCTGCAAAATCACTATCTGAATAACCGGTTAGATAGAACCCTGAGTCTTTAGGATACCAAAGACTAAGATTAGGAGTTCCTTTTAGATATCTGAAAATCCGCTTTACATCGATCAGATGGGATTCCTTGGGTTCAGATTGATATCTAGCACACCAACAAGTTGAGTACATGATATACAGATGACTTGCGGCAAGGTATACAACAGTGATCCAATCATTTTTCTATAGGCAGTGACATTAACAGGTTTCCCATTAGGGTTCTTTTTCAGTGTCAGATGAGGTGCCATAAGAGTTTTCATTGAGGAACTTTGAGTGAGATCAAATTTATTCAGCATATCTTTAACATACTTACTCTGACAAATGAAGATTCCTTTCTCAGATTGCTTTATCTGAAAGCCAACAAAATATGTTATTTCACCCATCAAACTCATTTTATATTCCTTTTTTCATACGATTTGAAAAGCGAGCATAGAGCTTAGGTTTTGTGGAACCAAATATTATGTCATCGACATATATTTGAGCAAGAAGGATGTGACCCTTATGTTTTCTCAGAGGGTTTGATCAATCTTTCCACGAACAAATTTCTCATTTAAGAGATACTTAGATAGGGTACCATACCAAGCCATGGGAACTTGTTTTAATCTATAGAGAGCCTTTTCCGGTTTATATACATAACCTGGATGCTTAGGATCAGAGAAGCCTGGAGGTTGTTCAACATAAACTTCCTCATTAAGTTTGCCATTCAGGAAGGCACTCTTAACATCCATTTGAAAGACTTTAAAGTCTTTATGGACAACATAGGCAAGGAAAAGTCTAATTGCTTCTAACCTGGCAACAAGAGCAAATGTTTCATCATAATCAATACATTCTTCCTGTCTATATCCCTGAGCAACAAGTCGAACCTTGTTTCGGGTAACAGTGTCATTTTCATCTAACTTATTAATGGTGTCAATAAAAGTTTTGCTAGATGGACGAGGGACAAGATTCCAAACTTTGTTTCTTTAAAAGTCAGTCAGTTCTTCTTGCATAACATTGATCCAATCGGGGTCAGTCATAGCTTCATCGATCTTCTTAGTTTCTAAGACAAAAATAAAATTAACAAAGAGACGGATATTACCCATACCCGTCAGGTTTTAGTACTTATACCTGGATCATCTATTATCTTATCGATGGGATGATCTCGAGTTCATTGCTGAAAAGGTAGTTGAGGAGATTGATCAACAATAGATTCAACGACTTGTTCAGAGGTTAAGGAAGATGCTTCAGCAACGGCTTCTTCAGCGTTTCCTAACATCGTAAGTGAAGATCCAGAAGGGTTATCATTCTCTGGAATGGAGTTTGATACTTGATCATTCACTGATGAATCATTGTTTGAAGTTTCAGAAGGAAGTATATGATTAATAGGAGTAACATTTATTCTGAGGAGGAAGTATTGATATTGTTAATCATAGTGGGAATGATATGAGGTTCGTCGTCATCATTTGTTTCAGTACATGGAGGAGGACTGAAAAATTATCCTCCTTCCCCATAATGAGACTTCATCCAAATTTTCAGCTCTTCGTCGTTTTCAGGGACTGGAATAGAGTTCGCTGAACGTGATTCATCAAAGTTGACGTTTATGGTTTCTTCAACAACTTGTCTTCTTTTGTTGAATACTCTGAAAGCCTTGGATACAGAAGAGTACCCAAGAAATAAACCGTCATCAGCCTTTAGATCGAATTTTCCAAGATGATCTCTTTCATTTAGGATATAGCATTTACATCCAAAAATGTGTAGAAAGCTTGGAGATAGCTCTCTTCCATGAAAAGTTTCATAGGTTTTTTTCTTGAATCTTGTAACCATCAAGGATCGATTCTGAGTGAAACATGCAGTGTTAACTGCTGCTGCCCAGAATTGAGTTGGTAGGTGAGATTCGCTGAGCATTGAGCGAGCGACTTCAATGATAGTTTGGTTTCTTCTTTAAGCAATGTCATTTTATTGAGGAATCCTAATTGTAGAGAAATTATGAGAGATTCCTTTGTCTTCAAAGAAACTGATCAGGGTAATGTTTTTGAGTTCAACGCCATGATCACTTCTCATAGAGCGAACAGTGAGATTGTTCAGCACTTCCATCTTCTTTATGAAAAAGAATACTTAAGTATACCTGGAATACTCATCAACTATGACAAGTGTATACTTCTTTCCAGATATGGAACGAACATTGACAGGTCCAAAGAGATCCATATGAAGTAAGTGAAGAGGGGTGGTTACTAAAGATACTTGCTTTGATCTGAAACTTGCTCTTGTCAACTTTCCTTTTTCACATGCTGAGCAAAGAAATTTCTTTGCGAAAGAATGTTTAGGGAGTCCATTGACAAGTTCTTTTCTTGATAAATCATTTGTCATTTTGAAGTTCAGATGTGGGAGTCTGTTGTGCCAAAGCCCATTTAAATCTGAAGAGGCTTTAGAGAGAAAGCAAATGTTCTCTGAATGAGAACCATCCATGTTGATGACATAGACATTTTCAGATCATTTGCCTTTTAAAGCAAGTTTGTCATTCTTATCAGTGAACAAATTTTGTCTTTGTGAATAAGGATTTGAAGCCTTTATCACAGAGTTGATTAATGCTCAACAGGTTGTGCTTTAGTCCTTCACCATAAGCAATACGATTGAAAGAAGTGCTCCATTGGTCAGGACACCATAACCATTGGTGTATCCTTTTCATTTCCACCAAAGGTCACTAAGGGACCTTTTACTTCCTTATAGTTAGAGGGCAGGGTTTCTGTTTCAGTCATGTATCTTGAGCATCCGTTATCAAGATACTAGATACCTTTTACATCCTGCATTAGATAAGGGAATTAATTTTTCATAGGTACCCATAGAACTATGGGTCCTGCAAAGTTAGTGGAAATGTTAGAAGCAAGATCTTTCTCATTCTCTGAAGATTTTACTTCTATGGACTTTGTTACCTTAGTTGTTTTACCAACTTTAGTGGATCTCACCTTAACTGATTTTTCAGTCTTGGCTACTTTCTTTCCATGAAAGATCTTCTCAGCCTTGGTGGTATTTGGGCAATTGCTTGCAATGTGAGTAGTTTCCCCACAATGATAGCATTTCGTATGACTGAAAGAAGGTTTAGTACTAGAAGCATGAAACATAGAAGTGGGGTTTGAATACAAACAGACAATTTTGACTTTTTAAATTTGTTTACTGCTAAGATAAATCAATAGATGAATTTACTAGACATGGCAAAGATGAATTTACTAGACCTGCTAACCCATTTAACCCGTTTAACTTGTTTAACACTTATAAATTTAAAACTTAAAAATCAAAAGATGAAAGCATTGGAAATCCAAATTCTATAGTTCAAACTTATAGAAATCCAAATCCAAATCCAAAGCATAAGAATATTACAACCCCAAAAATCTTTTAGGGGGTTGTGGGCCTAAGGGCCCTAACATAAATGGATTGTTCGGGTCATTTTCAAGTTGAGCATTTTGACTCTAACCTTACCCGTTTAATTTTCGTGTCGTGTCAACCCGTTTACTTAAACGGGTTGAAATGTATTACCCAAACCAGTTAAATTCATTTCAGGTTAGTGTATCGTGTGAGTTTTTTCCAGGTGTAGGATTTATAGATTGTTGTAGAATAAGATAAGGTAAAACCTAATATAAACAGTCTTCAGAATCACTAAGTTTCTTGCACAAGAAAATAAGAACAAGAGAGAAGAGAGTTTAGAGGAAGAAGAAGGCTTGTTGGCTTAGCCAAGAAGATGAGTCTTCTTAACTATTTATACCCACTACATTAAATGCACCTCAGAAAGTACAATCCACGTGGCAAGAGGAGAGTGGAATGGTTGTCCTTGTCTATCAAATATTGCAGGCTTTTGGCCGTATATGAACAGTGACTCTTACAAAGTTGGTACGCACGTTTGGAGACAATAAAGTAAATCTGTACGTGTACCTTTTTTTAGAGAATATGAGGTATGTACTTTTGTGCAAGAGGATAAGATAGTTTAATTTTGCTCGACAAGACTCTGATCAACTATGGAGTGAATCGTTGAAGGCTTCTTCAGCTATAACTCTTGGTCAGATTTCACATGTTTGTAGATGGTATTTGATATCACTGAATCCTACTTCAGATCACGATCTGACCAATCTCTATCTTCAGCAATGATGGCCGTGGTGACGGTGGTGGTGGCGAACACGGTCCCGATGGAATGGAACAGAATGGGATAGTTATAAGAACGTAATAGTTTTTTCATAAAAGATGGGACGGGGGAATTTCAATTGCTTGCTAAAACTCAAAGAATTTACATTTCACCATATATAGAATTCTAATTCCTTCCCAAAACTCAAAGAATGAACTAAACGCACGTTTGGTTCAATTGAATTGACCATTCTAACTCAACAAATCCAACTAAAGGGCCGTTTACCAACTCTTACCCGGGTAAGCGCTTATCAAGTTATATTACCTTGTCGGGTGAATACGTGGAGAACCAAGAATCTTCCCGGTAAGAGCGAGACAAGGACCAAGAGTCTTACCCAGGTAAGTGAGTGCGACAACTCTTACCACGGTAAGCACTTACCTGGTAATTTGTTACACATGAAGCGTTTTGGTGGACTAAAATCTTACCTGGTAAGTATGTGATAGTGTTGAATTTTACCGATAAGCACTTATCGGGTAAGTGTTTGGTAAGCAAAAACCCTCGTGGTTAGGGGGTGTTTGGGATTGCTTCTTGAAAACAACTTATGTCTTTTTATAAAAGTGTTTATCAACTTATCTGCTGATAAATTGGAGTTTTATGAAAAATTGTTTGGATTAGTTTATGACGATACTACACTGAAATAAGTTAAAAATTTGTTTTTAGGAGGGGTTTATGATTGCTTATACATGTAATAGTTAGAAAAAAAAGTTAAATGTTATCAGAAGTTTTGACAAGTAACTTATTAACAAGGTTCTAAATAACGTGAGGCGTGGCGTGGCGGCGAGGTCAAACCTTAAGCCTTAGAAGCCACGTCGAGCCATGACGTTTTTCAAGGCGTGTCTTATGGAGACAAATTTGTATATCATATATAATATTATACATTTATAAACTTTTATTTTCTACTATTAGTTAATGAGTTAATGATATTAAACATTTTAAATTATGTAATAGATTAAAAACGGAAAAATAAGACACTAAAACAGTAAGAAAAATCAAATATGGTGTTACAAAAATCACGCATTAGGCCATGGTGTGCCACAGGCATAACGTGGCGTCAGGCACAAGCCTTAAGCCAAGACATGCCATGCGGCTATCGCGGCGAGTTTTTTAGAACATTACTTATTAGTGACACCCATCCATATTGATGCCCAATCAGCTAAGGTGGCGTTTGGTTCACAAAATGGAATCTGTCAAAGGAATTGGAACCTGAAGGAATTGGGATTGAATTTAATCATGTTTGACCATGCGTTTGGTTGGAGGAATTGGAATGGAATCTGTCCAAGAATTTTGAATATGCATGTTTGGTTCGTTGGATATAATACTAGTGGTGGGGGTGGAGGCAGTAGTGGTGGTGGCGCCAGTAGTGCTGGCAGTAGTGGTGGTGGCGCAGTAGTGCTGGCAGTAGCGGCGGCGGCGGCGGCGACAGTGGTGGTGGTGGTAGTGGTGGCGGTAGCGGTAGCGGTGGTGGTGGGGGTGGCGATGGTGATGACAGTGGTGGCGGTGGCGGTGGGTGGCGATGGTGATGACAATGGTGGTGGTAGTGGTGGTGGATGGGGTAGTGACAATTGTGGTTGTGTTGGTGAAGGAGATAGTGATAACGATGTAATGGAAGCGTTGGAGGCGACGATGACAATAGTAGTAATGGTGGCGCCGATAGTGGTGGCGGCAATGGTGGTCGCGACAATGGCGATGGTGGTGGCGGCGGTGGTGATGACGGTGGTGGTGGGGGTGAAGGAGATAGTGATAACGATGTAATGGCAGTGTTGGAGGCGACGATGACAACAGTAATAATAGTGGCGCCGGTAGTGGTGGCGGCAATGGTAGTGGTGGTGGCGGTTGCGGTGGTGGTGAGGGTGAAAGAGATAACAGTAACGATGGCGATGGCGGGGTTGGAGGTAGCGGTGACGACAATAGTGGTAGTGGTAGTGATGGTGGCGGCGGTAGTGGTGGTGGATGTAGTGGTGATGACTGTGGTTGTGTTGGTGAAGCAGACAGTGGTAACGATGGTAATGGCGGTATTGGAGGTGACTATGACAACAATAGTGGTGGCAGTTGCTGCGGCGGGGTGGTGATGACGGTGGTGGTGACGGCGGCGGCGATGGTGGTGACATCAATCATCATGGTGAGATAAAATGAAATTGAGTAAATATAAGCAAATAATGATTTTTTTCTTTAAAGATTGATACGAATGAATTGAAATTCTTTGCTAAAATTGAAGGATTTTACATTCCACCATATGTAGAATTTGAATTCCTTATCAAAACTCAAAGAATGAACTAAACGCATGAATCGAATTCGATCAATAAAATTGACCATTCCATTCCTTCAAATTATACCGAACTCCAGCGAACCAAACGCCACCTAAGTAATTTTCATAAAAGAAGGGACGTGGGAATTTCAATTGCTTGCTAAAACTCAAAGAATTTACATTCCACCATATATAGAATTCTATTCCTTCCCAAAACTCAAAGAATGAACTAAACGGACATTTGATTGAATTGAATTGACCATTCTAAGTTCTAACTCAACAAATCCAACTAAAGGGCCGTTTACCAACTCTTACTCGGGTAAGTGCTTACCAACTTATATTACCTAACCGAGTGAATAGGTGGAGGACCAAGAATCTTACCCGGTAAGAGCGAGGAAAAGACCAAGAGTCTTACCCGGGTAAATGAGTGCGACAACTCTTACCACGGTAAGCACTTACTGGTAATTGTTACATATGAAGCCGTTTTGGTGGACTAAAATCTTACCCGGTAAGTATGTGATAGTGTTGAATTTTAACGCTAAACATTTACCAGGTAAGTGTTTAGTAAACGACCCTAAGCAAAAACGCTTGTTGTTAGGTGGTGTTTGGGATTGCTTTTTGAAAAACCAACTTATGTTTTTTTTTTTATAAAACTGCTTATCAACTTATCTGGTGACAAATCAAAGTTATATAAAAAAGTGTTTGGATTAGCTTATGGTGATACCATACTGAAATAAGTGAAAAAAATTGTTTTTAGGAGGTGTTTATGATTGCTTTTATATATATATATATATATGAGTTAGAAAAATGATAAAAATATATTCTTAGAAGTTTTGACAATCCATATTGATGCCCAATCAGCTAAGTAATTTTAAGTTTTAAAGTGTATAATTATAAACACAGCTGGTTTGGCTCCCCACCCCCATTTTCGATCTCCATCCATCGTTAGCAATTAAAGTTGATCGAGCAGAGAGGAGAGACTGTTTTTACAAGTTAAAGAACGCCATTGATTTGATTTTGATTGATATTTGGAAGTGGGTTAGGATTGATTGATGCTGTACAAATCGTGAAGAAAATGGATCTACGGCCTTCCCCCAGATCGGGAAGGTTCACCACCCCTAATCGACAGAATTCTTCCCCTTCTTCATTGTTATCCAAATCACTCTCCGATGCAAGTACCCAAAACTTATCTTCCATTCTCAACAATCCACATGTCTCCGATGGCTCCTGGGTCGGTTGGTGGTCCTCTTCAACTGCTGTGCAAGTCCCTGAATTCGCTCCTCCTCCCACCGGCAACAAAACCCCTGGTTCAGAAATAACTCGATCTGAATTCACATCCTATTTATCCTCAATCTCCGACCACCATAGCCGCTTCGAAGACATCAGGAACCATTCCAACAAGGAGGATGTCCCTGATCACCATGAGAGGGCAGGGGAAGCTCTGGTCGCCTGTTTGCGGGAAGTCCCCGCATTGTATTTCAAGGAGGATTTTTCACTCGAAGACGGAGCAACTTTCAGGGCCGCCTGCCCGTTTACTACAGTCGCCGAGAACTCCGTAATGCAAGAAAAGTTGTCGCAGTACTTGGACGTGGTGGAACTTCATCTGGTTAAGGAGATCTCAATACGTTCGAATTCGTTTTTTGAGGCACAGGGTCAGTTAGAAGATTTGAATCTAAAGATTGTCGAGGGGTGTAGTCGGATCAGGGAATTGAAGGAGACGATTAGGCTTTTGGATGTAGATTTAGTGGATTCTGCTTGTCAAATTCAGGATTTAAATCTTACCCGAAGCGATTTGTTGGCACTGCAGGAGAAGCTTAGGCTTATATTATACGTTAACCAGTCTCTTGCTGCTCTTAAGTTGGTATTCCTTCTGTTTGATTTTATGGTGCTGTTTGTGTGTTTTATTTGTAGATCCTTGTTGCTTTCTTTCTGTTCTAGCTCAGGGTGACTACAAATTATACTTGTCAACGATTAGATTCAAGCACATTGTTATGAAATAGCATTTAACAACTGGTTTTCAAGTTTATTTATCCTTTAGAAGTTGCATTACGACCTATTGAATCCTATACTCTTATATAAGCAAAATAGTATTCATGCCTCTATAGTATATCTAGATTGTAGTAGAAATATATATAGAAGAACTAGGAAACACAAGAGAAACCCAGTATTACTTGCTTGTGGCTGCCAACATTGCTTTATGATCCTTAGATCTTCTGTTCAAGAAACGAGAAAGGAAAAAAAATCAAGCTTAAGGTTGCCAACATTTGTAGCATGCATGAGGAACTGGATGCAATAAACTGGGAACATTATTTGAAGTCAGAAGCGTATAAACAGGACTTCAAAGATTGAAACTGCTAGTTTTTTTCTGATTCGAGCCTAGCAGCAGTGCTGGGTTGGAACCACCGTTTGATATACAACCTGTCATTATAATGCACATGAAATGGAAATGTTAACATATCCAAAAGCAGACACCAACATCTTGTTCTCCTTGGATTTGCTGGAATTAATAACATATTAATACAGAAAGTATGTATTGGAAGATATATTACAAAGATGTTGGCAACTGAAAAGGAGGCCTACCATTAACAAACTACCCACATGAAAAGATAAAGAAAGTAGATATGCGTGTAACAATTTCACCCAGAACAGCTTCCTCAGAATTGTTGAGGTTTGGTATAAAGATAAAAGTAAACCTCCCTTTGAAGTCAAGAAAGTGAAGCTTATTTGAACTCATGCTTTAGCTTTTCATCACTTTGATACTCTGCCTTGTGTGTTATTACCTGACATTGACAAGGCATCTGATGAGAACCAATTATTTGAAGAAGTGTTATCTAGGTCATTGTTAATTGTTATTAACATAAAAGATATTTGGTTTGGTGGCAACTTACAGCAAATGGAATCAATTGTGATACACAGTTAAATTAATGGCTTTCTTATCTGTTCCTCTTAATCAATAATTAGAAAATATGCTATATGTGATGCTTGAGCCTATGAAATGATTGTAATTCTCTTGTTCATTTGCTTTGTAGCTTGTCCAATCTGCTGATTGTGCTGGAGCTTTAGATGTCACTGACGATTTGAAGCATTTCCTGGTATATGAATACACACTTGATTACATCCTTAATTATTACTTTATTACCCATATTGAGTGCAATGTTTGTTTTAATAGTGAAAATATCAACATGATATGAAGTTTACTTCTTTTAAATGATTCTACTAGGTGAATTATAAAAGTATTAATAAATTAGAAGTTTCCTTTTTTATTTAGTGCTATTAACATAATAATTCGTTTCTTTTAGAAGGTTTTCTAATATAACCTTAAAGCAATTATATGTCGATCCATAAATATATTTCTAGGTGTTAAGCTTAATTTGTTGTTCTACATATATCACACGACTAGTTGGCTTCAAGGAGTTTCACGATACCTAAAATGTCAACATTGCCATAAACAATCACCTTTTCTGGAAAATTACAAATTTACATTATACTATATATAATCGACTTGAGAATGAAGGTGTGTGTAGCTTTTCATCACCTTGCTTTGGAAACAAGATTCATTGTGGCTGAAATTGCTACTCGTTCCCACATTGTCGGTTGGCTTGGCATGGTGTGGTCTTATCTTTGTCACTAGTGTGTTATCACCTCCCTCAATTTTTTGCTCAAATGACAAGGCCTTAATATCTGACATCGCTAACTCATGACTAGTAAAATGAGCTGTCATGGTATAGGGAATGCCACGAGAGTTCTCATGGTGCTCCATTTGTTTGGTTCCATAGTGTTGACTTCGTTAGTTTTGTTTGAATATCTCAATATGCAGCTCTCATACGGTCATACCAACTGCCATATATTTATGTTTTCTAGATTCAATACATGTCGCTTTAATCACAAGAATGCATTCTATGTACCAAGTAAACCTAATTCCCCATTTGGTTGGATGGAATTGAATGCAAAAGTAATGGAATGAACAAGAGAATGGAATAGGCAATTATCATTTGATTACCATGTTTGGTCTGCCTTTTAAAATCAAATTGAACTATTCAAGTACATTTTTATTGTTTTGTTTTGAATAAATCCCTTAAAGAAATTAAGTTAAAATTCCCCCTAGACAATAACATGTTTACATGGGGAGGAACATATTTACTAGTTATATTATCCGCAATCGCCTGAATCTCGAGACGCTCTTTAAACCAATCATAGACTTTATTGAGATAGGCATGATCCCCCCTCTGAGACCCGTATAAACAACAACTAAAGACCCTTCAATAATAAATAAATTCTAATTCAAATTAAATTGGAAAACAAGATTCCGTTGGAATTATTTTGAAAAATATGTGCATGCTCATTTTGAAGGTACATTAGATATTTAATAATAGTGAAAACATATTTGTGCCACCATTCTAGATCTTTTCTTCTTCTTCTTCTTCTTCTTCTTCTTCTCAAATTAAGTTTTTTAAATAATCATGGAACTTGTAAAGAAAACTTTGCTTCTTCAATTCCAATCTTCACAGATTCAAGAATATCCACAAGAACACTTAATACAGTAGAAAAGATCCAATTAAAACAACACCAAAACTTTTATGCTGTTTGAAACTATTGATCAAAATCGATCTTACCTCAAATCTTATTACTTTTGGTTTCTGGCTCCTAAGATTACAGAGCTCTCCCTTGAACCAATATACATAGTATCACTATGAGATTACCGAAAAACAAGATTTAACGTTTTCAATAATACTAAACCAAGACCTCTATTTATACTAAAACCAACTGACTGTCATATTCTATCATCACAAGCTGCCATATAGTAAACAAATCTCCACGTTGGTTCAGCAACAGTCTCGAAATAGTGGCTGCTATGTTGCTTCAAGAACTCATTCTTCTGTAAAATCCAAACAATGGAAAAATTTGCTGCTAGGTAAGACTTTAGTAAGCATATTCACATAATTATGATCAGTTGATACTGTTTTTGTTGAAAGGCAGTTGATACTATCTACTATAACTGGCCCAATAACAATTACCTCTTTGATAAAATGTAATCTAACATCGATATGTTTAGTTCTTCCATGATATTGTATTGCATTTTGACCATCCCGTATACTGTGAGAACACTCTTTTGAATCCTCAACTCCCGGGAAATTCCTTCCTCCCACAATGCTCTTTTGACAACCATAGTTAAAGCTATGGAGGAAGTAATGCTACAATCTTTTGCAAACAAAGTTTCCAGCTTACAGCAGTTCTAAAAGCACTGAACACATATCTAGTACGAGACTTCTTGGTGCCTAAACAACCAGCATGATCAGAATCCACAAAACCTTTCACAGTAATGAACCTAGCACCTTCTCATCCAGTTGACCCTATAATATATCTAAGAACCCATTTCAAAGCTTGTCAATGAGCTCCACCAGGATTAGCCATAAATCTACTCACTATACTAATAGCAGAAGCCAAATCTGTGCTTGTATAAGGAATGGCTTTTATATAATTTTTGATCAACACTAGTCTTCGGTGACTGATCCACACCTATCTTAAACTGTTTTGACAAGGGTGAGACAACTGATTTACAGTTTGACATACCAAACTTGCTAAGAACCTTGTTAAGATAACCTTCCTAGGACAAATCCAATAAACCATCCTTCCCGTTCCTACCCTACTTATTTCCATGGCTAAGATTTTCTTAGGATTTCCAAAATCTTTCATTTCAAACTCACTACTAAGAGCTTTCTTTATGCCCACACTAAGTGTTTATTCTTTTATCCCTTGCTCACTTATTAGATTAAGTGTTGCAAATGCACAGTACTCCTTTTGTCCTTCCTTTGTAGGAGACTTTAATCCATCAACGAACATACCAGCTGAAGAAGGTTCTAGGTTCATCTAATAGTGCTTTATACTGTTACAAATATGGAGACCACTCTTGACATTACAAAATAGAAGAATGATCTAATATACACCGGAGAACACCAGGTTAACGTGGAGCCCTCAGATCTCTCTAGCAGATTCTAGTTCTTGCTTTGGAAATGCTTTTCACCATGTTTCTAATGCCCACACTGAGCGATTACATGGAAATCCAGATTGAGGGGTATTCTTTTTGGAAGGGTGTCCCAGGCTATGGCTGGACTAATCCCGGCAATTTGTGACGGCAATGCATCAGCCTTGATAAACTCAGTGGCCACAATTGTTGTGTACGACTGGATTCGAACCCTGGGCAGATGGGATATGCCACAACATCCCCCAGGGCCTCAACCAGTACGCCACAACCCTTATGGTTAGATTGAGGAGTATTGGGTGTGACACTAGGGCATCAACAGCTTCTTGTGGCAATGAAACTCTGCACTTGTCGGGCGGTGGCAACATACCATGGGAAGGATTATTTGCTGGTAAAAGAACTGTGGTTCAAGAAAGGGATGGAGAATTGAGGGTGTGAAGGTGATTCAAGAACGACTCGTGTTAGAGGTCTCTTGGCCAAAAGTGAAAGTGGCAAAGTGAGTCAGTAGACTGATGATTGGCAGTGGAGGCAGTTTTCTATTGATGGCAGCCAAGAGGGGTGATGAACTGCAGCAGTTAACTGGTGTTGGAGGCGAGATTTTACAATCACCAGGTTTTTTTCTAAGTAAACCTTGGCTTCAAAGGTCATGTAAATGTTTAGGGTTTAAAAGGATGTTTCATAATGAGGGATAAGCCTATGTGAAAAAAGTAAATGAAGGCATCTTGTGGCCGTAGATGGAAGTAGCAAAATGAAAGTGTAAGTGGCAATAAGGTGAGTCAAGCACAGTGACGCGTATTAATAATCTTCTGGCCATAAGTGAAAGTGGCAAAATGAGGCAGTAGACTGATGAGTAGGTTATTAATGGCAGCCAAGAGGGGTGATCATCTGCAGCAGTTAACAAGTGTTGGAGGTTAGAAGTTACAAATTGTAAACCTTGGCTTCAAATGTGATGTAAATGTTTAGGGTTTAATAATGCTTCATAATGAGGGAGAGGCCTACATAAATATAGTAAATGAAGGGGCTTGTGGGCCAATTATAATACCCTCATGTTTAAGAGTCTTAGGATTGATCCACCTTTATGATTTCTTGTAGATATTTTAGCCTACACCAGTGGTTAAGGAAATATGGCGTGTCATTGTTGTTATAGCTAATGCTGGTCAAATCCAATCAAATATCCTGCTCATCCAATGCTTCGGCTAGTAAATAGTCTACGAGGCAACAGTAGTCTAGTTACTAAAGAAAAAGTATTCTTAGTCCATAAATCTTTATCAATTCATCACTGTGATAATGCAGATATCATGGGCCCTTAATTTATTTTGTATTGGTGGCCAACTTGTGAGATGCTTTGGCTGACTCGGAAAATTGATGTTCAATACCCGCAAGCTTTAATTATGAAAATTAATTAAAATAAGATTCCGACATATACTTGCTAAATTTTTGTGGTTTATAGCAATGGTAGAAATAATAAAATCTATGTGCTTTTCAGAGCACACATTTGCTTCTGTTTGTCTTAATCACATATCTAATTCTCTGTTTATAGGATGGTGATCAACTGACTGGCCTACATTGTTTTCGTCACCTCGAGGATCATGTTGCTGCTGCAATTGATTCTGTAAATAGGTTAGTATATCTATCGACTGTATGCTTATGTTTCTGTGTGATAAGAGATAGTATGTATCTTTTGAAGCATTTTATAAGAGACATCTGTATCTTATTTGTTTCTTCTCTGGTTGATGAGTATATTTATTATAACTTGTGAGATGCCATAACATATGTGTGTTCTGCTACCCAAGAAACTTAACTCTCAATAATAAGAGACAACTCAATTAATGGCCCTGTTTTCAAAGGACGAACTTTGGGACCCACAAATCACGTTAGAAGGTTCGTGTTAATGCTTGCTTGCTAGAGAAAGCTGTAAATTCTGCTACCTAAGAAATTTAAATCTCATAAATAATAAGAGACAACTGGATGAATAGTATGTTGAAGACGAATTTAAGGATTTGACCTGCAATAGAGAAAGCCGTTTCATCATGACACTACAGCAAAGTTTAAAATAGTCTGCTTGTAATGTTAAACAATTAATACTGATTCCGGGCGTACACAACAATTGTGGCCACTGAGTTTATCAGGGCTGATTTCTTGCAGTCACGATTTGCCGGATTAATCCAGGCATAGCTTGGGCCACCCTCTAAAAATATGTTAATCACTTTATGTCCCTGACTGTAGATGGTTAATGATTTGACCTACAATCTACATGTACAAGTTTCCCACCTTATCCCATGAAATTCAGACCGTCTACCAATCAGATAGTCATAAAGCATGATGAAGAGGTAACATAAAGGGATATTTTATCTAATTATGTGATGTAAAGCCATAGTCTGATAGATATGATTAATTTCTTAGTAAAGGAATACTGGAAGGGTACTGACATGCAAGAGAAAAGTTGGATTTAGCAGTATTTTGTATTGAGAATCATTATTGTTTACTTGAGGTATTTTACTATAGCATATTACATATGCTCCGGATCACCATGAACTTATCTGCATCACATATCCATATGATACACAATCAGTTTATTTTTTATGTGATTAATCCTTCTAGCTCTAGGATTTGGTGAAATTTCCAATCTGATTTGCAGCCATTTGTTGAATTTTATATAATCAAGAACAGAAATTTATAGCTGCATTTTTCCTTGCTAGTTACAGCTGTTTCTTTTTAATGTCTTGATGTTAAAATATTACTTTTTCTTTCCCAAGAAATTGCCACAGTTAACATAGCATGCATTTTAATAAATGGCTTTGACAAATAATCAAATACTTACCCCTTAATAAGATAAAAACTGAGAAAACTTGTGGATCATAATCACCCTCACCAATCTTGTTATTTATGGTTTCTAAGGGCAAAGAGGTAAATTTGAAAAGAAGTATTTCCAAAAGGGAAAGGATGCATTTTCGTTGGACAATGTTTCCATTTTTTGGATGGAGTATTATTTATCGTGAGATAAATAGTTATCTTGATTAATACCCTTCTTATAAAATTGTGTGATTTGTTTATAAAAATAACATATTTTTTAGTTGCTACAAATGGAATAACGTTGAGATGCATCATTATCTTTGTAACAACTTCAATTCTTTTGTATTAATCTATTCGAATGATGAAGATAACACTGTCTTCAGCTTGATCACATAACAATGACTTGTTCAAAGCTCCAACGTGGATCCACCAGTGGTACACATAGAACATCCACTTTACATCCAACTTAACGCGAAGGAACTCAATATGATAAAAAATCTTTGTGCATAGTCATGTAATTATCCAGTTCAAAGAAGTTATTCCTTTGCCAAAGTAAGTACATACACGATATTTTGGCTAAAGTAGATTTACTGGACTACCAAACATGGATTTACTCATGGTCTGAGTTAGGAAGCTTCTAATGAACGATGAAGAGACACTAGATGATCCTGGAAGAGTCATGGACTTATTGGAAAATTAAATTATCTCACTGGCAAGAGATTGGATATTTACATATTCTAAGATATGTCAAAGGTACATCTGGGAAAGGCCTCATCTACACTGATCAAGGACATACACTTATTAAAGGATGCGAGTTATGTAGGTCCATATAATAACTGCCATGTTTATTTGGTGGAAATCTTATATCATGGTAAGGTAAGAAACAAAATATCAAGCCATGACATGCACAACTTGTGAATTGACTTAAGTAAAGGGCTTAATGTAAGACCTGGGTTTCTTGGCAGGGATGATGGAAATGTGTTGGTCCCAACTGTCAACCATTCATATCTTGATGAACCTAATTCTTCATTAATGGAAAAGCATATTGAGGTTGGTCATCATTTTGTTTGTGAAAAGTGGTTGAAATCTCTAATGAACCTGCGTCAATGGAGTTCTTTAGGGGTTCATTGAGGAGATTAGGTTGCCAATTTGCTGATAGAGCTTCTGCAGACTTCACACATCAACTTTAGAAGTGTTGGATGTAGGGCTAAATTTATTATCAAGTTTTTGATATTATTGTCTCTAATTAGGGCCCATGGCTATGATCTGTATGATGTACTCTATGTAATGATGGCTTTTCTTTATTAAAAGACTATATCCTATAATCTTGTTTCTCTTCAATCTGAATCTTAGAGGGCAGGATTCTTGAGGTCCCGTAAATCATTTTAGTGCTTATGTATATGTCTCATTTAAATCTACCTAGGAAAACCAATGGACATTGGTCTAGTTTATATACTTTTCATTGTTCTTTAACCGGAAAAGAACCAATAAATCCGTTTTCTGCTTGCATATTGTCAATACATTTGAGTTGTCAGTTGTCTGTTGTGTAAATGCATGCCAAAATTGGATTCGTAAGCAAATATCCAAACATAAGTTGGTTTCTTTGTGTGCTTGGTTTTTTTGGAAGAATAATGACAAATACTCAATGTGAACTGAAGTTCTTAGGTAGATCGTAGCCATTTTCACATATATTGCTTTCTCTGTTGTGACTTTAAAGTGTTTATTCTTGTAGCATTCTTTCAGCAGAGTTTTTGCGTGTATCTATTAATGATACTGGAGATACGGATGTGGTAATATTATCTAACGCAAAAGAAAGGATGGCCTCATCGGGAAATGGAGAAGATAATGAAGTATGAATAACTTGTATGGCAGTTATGTTTTTTGCAGGATGTGTGGTGCAACTGTGATACTAACAGCATTCATTGTATGATACAGGCACACTTGTGTCAGGAAGATACTTCTAATTTCCATGATCGACTTCTACCTCTAATCATAGGCTTACTTAGAACTGTGAGTATCTTTATACATTTGGTATATTTGAGATATCTGGAAGGTTAGGGTGGCAAATACACTATATATGAAATGACTTTTTACGTTTGACATCATACTAATGAAGACAAACACCGTAGAATGTCTGAGAAACCTTGGGGCTAATTACGTAAATCAACAACAAAGTTCAGAGTGTTATATAGATCCAAACAAGTAACCATAGACAATATATCTTGCAATGGTCCTGGTAATCCCAAATTTCTTTCAGATGAACATATTTCTGGAGGAGTTTGTAAAGACTCAATTAGCATGATATGCTGTAACAGAGCATTAGTAACATTCTGATATTGAACTTTTCCTTTGATCACATGTCTGCTCTTGGCATATTTCTTATTGTCTTTGGTCCCATCAGACGGGTCGTTCAATTTGTTTGTGATATCATCACATTATTGTAGTAAGAAGGTTGAATTGTTATTGTCCATTTTTATTTTCAAGAAGATTATGATACTTCCTTTCGTATGATTTATTCATCTAACTAGCTTTTTGAATGCTATAACTTGCTTTCAACTCTTGCGACATTTATCATTTTGAGTCAATTGGGATTATCTTATGTATCTTTGTGATTTTCAGGCAAAACTACCTGCTGTGTTGAGAATATATCGTGATACAGTTACATCTGACATGAAAACTGCTATTAAGTCGGTTGTTGCGGAGCTGCTTCCTGTTCTTCTTTCTAGACCCTTGGAGTCTGATTTTAAGTCAGGCGATCGGATTGCTGATGCAGATGGTGCGCATATACATCTAGTGAACGCTCCCACTAGTCACATTTATTTTTTTGCTTCAATAAGTCTGGTTAAAGTATCAACTTGGGAATTTATTCGAATTTGAATATTCTGTGCTTAAACTAATGAAGCTTTTCGAAACCAATTTATGTGGCGTGCATGTTGACAAAACGATATTTCATCACATATTTAGTTATTAACAAATGAAGGAACATGACCCTTCTTGCCTGTGTTTCTACTTTCTAGTTTATTTGCCAGAACACCATGACATCATTACATTTTTTTACTGCTCTTTTTCTCAAATAATATGTGCTGGTGCAGGTGGAGGTGGAGGCTCATCACTTGCAAGCAAATTAAGAAGTCTTTCTTCTGAAAGCTTTGTTCAACTTCTTGGTACTATTTTTAAGATTGTACAGGTAACCTATACCTTATTTGATTCCGTGTGCATGCCCTGACTTTGATTTAGGATTAGTTTGAATTCTTAAAACTATGCAAGTCCTATTAAGAAGCTAAATTCTTATTCTGTATCTGATAATAGGAGAGAGACAGTGGGTGGGGGAAGAAGCCATCACCACTATTTGTAGTTGTGGAGTATTATTTAGAAATAAGTGTTAATAGTAGTGACTATGACAAAATGATAAGAATGTTAAAGATAAGTTAAAAGCACATAGTAGGAAGATATTAAGAAAAAAAGCAATATTTTCCATTCTTTTCTGTTTGTTCCTTGAAGGGTGCAAGTTATTAATTCTGCCCCAGTGGCCTTCTTTTTGGTATTTTTCTCGTGCTCTTTAGAATGCTTCCTGTTTTAGTACTGATTTTCCCTCTTCGTTAGTTGTGTATAGTTTCGAACAACTTTCTAGTGAGACCTCTTGTAGAATTCTTATGATTCTTAAAAAAAAGAACATATATATCACGATTGACCTTAGATGCTCACCGCCAATGATTAAGCTATTAAACCAAGTGTGTTTTGTTTTCATATGAAACGTTAAGCCCTTCATCCAGACTACCTATCAACTTTTTGCTTGGTGCTGATGTTAAAAGCATCACTGACTACTTACATTACATGTAATTTCAACATTTTTTTTATCAAACAAGGTGTGTGCACTTTCTAAATGTGTTTTGCATTAAAAGTATCAACTTTGACTAGATTTTAATAGATTCATGACTGACCTTAGCTTTTAATTTTAATAGATTCAGACCTAAACTAATGTATCAATAAAATGTAACTTGATTTATATTCTACTAGTGAATGCAGGCACACTTACTTCGAGCTGCTGAAGTTAAAAAAGCCATCGAGTGGATAATGTCAAATCTTGATGGTCACTATGCTGCTGATTCCGTTGCTGCTGCAATTGCTCATGGTGCTTTGACTGCAGAATTCGATCCTGTTGGTGATGGTCAGTCTGGATCCTTTACACTTTCAACTCAAAGGAATATTATCAAGGTTTCTCCAATTCAGGCAAAATGGAATGATGGCACAAGTTCATCAAATTTGTCAAAAAATTTCAGGTGATCTGTTTCCATTCAGTTGTTGCTAATTTTGGTGAGAATGCAATATTTGATGTCTATAGGAAATGTTATGTTGCTTAGATTTACTGAAATCAACTACAACTTTGTGTAATAAAATCGATGTCATTGTTTTTGACTTTTTTTCTAGTAGTTCTCTTTTCTTGAAATTGTTTTTTTATTAGAAATTTCTACTAGATTATCTACACTCTGTAGGGTAGGGACATGCAGAGAGCTTAGTTGGGAGGAGGGGTGTTTGGAATGGTAGAAGGCGATACCCGGGGAGGGGGGGGAGCTGATAGATAGGTAACTAAACTCTTAAGATAGATAGAGGGGTGTTTTATTGTTCCTTGTGTCTCTAGGCTTTCCGTTCCTGCTTGTGTACCCTTTTACTATCTTTGGTTTCTAGCCTCAGTTTATTTTGACAATCTTTTCAACATCGTCCTACCTTTTTTGACAAAAGCACTCAATATTTCACCAAAATCATGTTGCAAACACTTTTATGCATCTTCATGGAAACAACCGCGGGGTAATGGATAGGTCTGAGTACATCCCACGCCAGACCCTACTTCCGAGTGGCACATACTGGTTTCAGTAGGGTTGCATAATGCGTTGAGAATTGCACATGGCTTTGCTATCAAGGCAATTGTTTTGCATCTGGATTAGGTCTGGCAATGGGTAAGGGTAAACCTGTTACCCGTTATGTTTTGACCCGTTGGATAAGGGTATGGATAAAGAAACTTTTATCCATTTATCTACTTATCCATTACTCGTTTAGCTGAAATTTTTGTGGGTAGGATATGGATAAACAGTTTTTCGTTATTCATCACCTGTTACCAGTTACAATATATATATTTATATATATATATGTAGAGGAAAGTTCAAATGAAAACTTTGCATTTTTAAAGGAACAAAGGGACACTTGTGGATCACATATGATGTGGGTCCCACATAATATTAAATCATTTATGATTTAATATGATTTAATATTAAATCATAAATGATTTAATATTATGTGGGACCCACATCATATGTGGTCCACAATTTGTTCCTTTGTTCCTTTAAGGAGGGGTGGTTCTCATTTGATCCCTCCCCTATATATGTATGTATAATTACATAAAGTTAAATATTAATGTATGTGTATATATAAATAAATT
This sequence comes from Silybum marianum, assembly GCA_036898165.1. Lineage (NCBI taxonomy): Eukaryota > Viridiplantae > Streptophyta > Magnoliopsida > Asterales > Asteraceae > Silybum > Silybum marianum. The sequence goes on along the minus strand of CM072536.1, from coordinate 24,407,110 downwards.
AAGTTAAATACTGATATTTTTATGATGCAATTATGCAATCATGTATGTCGTGTATTATTGTGTATATTAATTTACTTTTTATATTTCTCGAGTAAAAATGGTCATGATGATTAAATGAGAAACAAGACAAGGTTGGAAAAATAAATACAACGAAAAGTGTTGTTTTACAAGTTTTATATTGTTTATAAAATATTAATGTTATGATTATATTTAGAGTAATATTAAAAGGTTTACTATAATAAATTAGATATAAAATAATTACTATATTTATGAATTTTTGTTTTACATGTATGTTTGAGGTTTAACAATATTATTTATAGTTCAAAATGATTTTTTTTTACCATTTATCCATTACCCGTTTTGCTACCCACTATTTTTAATGTGTAGGGTAGGATATGGATAATAGATTTATGAGATGGATAATTACCCATTTCGTTACCTGCTATTTTTAATGGATTGGATAACAGAATAACCTTTACCCTACCCATACCCTACTCGTTGCCGGCCCTAATCTGGATGCATATTTAACTAACATTCCCTTTAGAGTTTTGTTGAAATGTGCTTATTGGTGAGTGGTTTGAAACATGTTGGATTTGCTATAGGCTCTATCAGTCAGCTTGGTTGATTGATTGCATTCATCTTGTAAAACCCATTGTAAAAGCCATTAATATGATCCTAATGTTTTGTCTAGTGTACGCATATGTACTTCATGAAAAACCATGCTCTAATATCTTACCTCTCACACCCATGGTCAATTAAGATTTCGCTCCTTTGGATGGAATTCCTATGTGTTCATTATCTTTTGCCAACCTCAGCAAATCTCTGTAATTGCTCTTCTAGATGTGGTGCCTTTTGAAGTTTGAAGGGGTTGCTTTACATAGAATTTATGTATTTGGATTATAAGAAAGTTCGTAAATATAGAATACTGGTAGGCGGACACAAAGTAAACCGCAAAGCCTTCGTTACCTGATAGTGTACATTGCTTAGGTTTCTAACACTAGCATTGTTTTATTAACAGAGCTGATGTCTTGAGAGAAAACACAGAAGCAGTGTTTGCCGCTTGCGATGCTGCACATGGAAGATGGGCAAAGCTACTTGGTGTCCGTGCTCTTCTTCATCCAAGGCTGAGGTTACTAGACTTTCTACATATATATAACATATCTAACGAATTCATTACTGCAACCGAAAAGGTATAGTTATAGTTGTAAGTTCGAGATATATATCAAGGTCATTTGCATGTGCTTATAATCTAAATTTATGCTAACATAAGCAGATTGGTGGAAGGTTGGGATATAGCATACGTGGAACATTGCAATCTCAGGCCAAAGCTTTTGTTGATTTCCAACATGAATCTCGGGTAATTTTTGGATTGTCAGTGTTAGTGTTTGTGATTGGTAACCTGCTGATATGCACAGTCTATTTGTTATGAACAACTTGTTCATTATTATTGTAGATGACAAAACTGAGAGCAGTGCTTGATCAAGAAACATGGGTTGAAGTAGATGTCCCTAACGAATTCCAGGCGATTGTGAATTCACTTTTTAGTTCAGAGTCTCTTGTTGCTGGTGACTCGGATGACCATTCTAAGAGTATTGCTGAAAACTATAACGAAGTGGTTTCTAGCAGTGCTACTTCATTGCCCTCGTCAGTAGTATTATCAAGTACACAAGAAACTGAACACATATCCCAGTCTGCTGATGGATTTGTAGATGGCACCGGACAGGTAAAATCTTTCTTTTCTTCTGAGGACCGATAGGATGAAGCTGATGTTGTAGGCTCTGTTTTTTGAAGAATTTTTTAATTTCCTTGTTGTAGACTACTAACAGCATTAGAACAAAGAATGAACATGGAAAATCTTCTCATTTGATTTCCTTCAGAGGTGTTGGGTACCACATGGTAAACTGGTTAGTAATCTTGTACACTCATTTCTTTAAGATAAATGTTGTGCCTTTCTTTGCTTGGACATATACATCTTCACATGCATCTACCAATTTATTTCACAAGTTATTGGATATTTAGATAGTGATTGACTTTTCGTTGCTCCGTGGTTGCCACTTCCATTGATTTGCACTTCAGTGAAGTTAGCCAAATACTATAAAAGTAATTCAGATCTTGTTGTTTGTCAGTGGCTTAATCTTGCTGAAGATGTTATCAGAGTATATCGATATGCATACTGCTTTGCCAGCACTTCCCTCTGAGGTTATTCACCGTGTTCTTGAAATGTTGAAATTTTTCAACACAAGGACTTGTCAACTTGTTCTTGGTGCTGGTGCCATGCAGGTAACTACATTTGTACAGGCGTATATTTAATTTTTTAGCAGCGCATAATGGTAAATAGTAATACTAAGTTGTTGCCATGTAAAATTCTTTAATACCACCACTTACACTTGCAAAAGCCATCTTATGCTTGTTGGACTGAACTTTGATATTCAGATGTGAATTCTTACAACTCCTGCTCTCTAACTGTTGCGGTATATATGAAGTAACAAATGAAGGATGTTAACACCCCACCCTATAACTTTGATGCACACAATTGTTTTATTTAATTCCGTAAGGAAATTCATAAGTACACAACTGGTTGAATACAACTGACCATCTCTTCGAGACTCTGGATTCTTTCGATCGACTTCGTGATTATTGTCTACCTCTCCCCACACCCCTGACCTCCTATTTTTATTTTCATTACACCAACACAAATTATCCCAACCTTCTATTACTATTCAAATTACATTAACATAACTAATCCCAACCTCCCATAACTTGCCAAACAGACTTGAAATAAAATTACATAACTGCCCCTGTATGTATTACAATATTACCCTTGCAACTATGTCTTCGTTCTTCTATAATATGGTTACTTAACTTCTGATGTAACATCACTGGTTGTCTAACATTCACCTTGTCCTCAAAGTGAAGAGAAGGAAAATTATAATTTAATAACTCGTAGTTTTTCAATAAGCATCTAACAGCGGTAATCCCTTCCATTTGATCAACATGTTTGATTCAACAACCCTTCCACTCGAATGAGGCTGACAATGTACCATCTTTTTTGGTTCTACTAACAACACCAATTCTTTAGCTAATTGTGGAGCCAATACAGGGGAAGAAACACCCACCAATAGCTTGTCTCAAAGGAGACACACGAAATACATGATAAGTCTTTGTTTCCAATTTTGTCAATAATCCAATAAGGCCCATAAAATCTTCATACCAACTTCTTAATGATTTGAGATACCAACATCAAAATTGATGTCCTTTCTATGCTTATCCGCTTGTTGCTTTATCTTATGTCGAGCCTGCAAAAGATGAGTCCTTAAAGAATCCACGACATCATCTCGTTTCTTTAATGATTCTTCAACTGAAGAAACAATCAATGAGCCCTTCTTGAAACGGACGAAGGGTGGTTGATCCCTTCCGTTTAATGCTTTAAACGGGTTACAACGTATCCAACCATTATAAGTTGTGTTGTATCGGTATTTCATTCAATATAAACCCTTCTTCCAATGCGACGGGTAATCTAAAACCAAACGTCTCAAATATTATTCAGAACATCTATTTACCACTTCCGACTGTACATCCCATTGTCGCATGATAGGCCGTGGTGAACTTAAGATTAGTGCTCTAAAGTTTGAAGACTTCTAAAATGTCCAAAAAACACCTTATCTTGATTTTTAATAATTAAGATTGGCACCCTATGGCCTATTTAACTTCACTGCTATGTGAATAAACACTTTTTGCTGTAAAAGGGTGTTCTGATGCTATGAAATGGGCACGCTTGTTTAAATGATTGACCAACTTTATATTGGTGTCCATTTTTTTCCGACTTCAGTAAACTGTCGCAACATAGGTTTGCGGAAGGATCGTCAACCGTCTAAACCCTTTAGGGTTGAGGATTACGAATAGTAAAACTCAATAAACTAAGAGAAAACTCTTAAAACTCACAAAGGAGAAGAAATTTTATTGATACTAATGTGTTTTACAATATAGAATTCAATCCCTATTCATAATCTAACTATTGAAAAAATAGTTACAAAAAATAATTCTAATTCTAACCTAACTATGAAACTATTTAAATAATAACTAAAAAGGTAACTAAATAATAATCCTAATCTAATTTAGAAAACAAATAACTAATAACTAAAGATAATTAACAAAATTAAATAAAAATTTTAATTAATGGGGAAATTGGTTGTGGCTTGCAATTGAGATATGGATGGTACATAACATGGGGCGGTGAAGTAATCCAATTTGGCAAGGAACGTAGTCATGGCTGGATGGCCAAACAGTGGACAATGCGATCCGTATGCGGATTTAGCCGCATGGTAGTCGCTAAGAAAGAAGAAGCACAATGGGTAAAGCGCATCTCATGCGGCCTTATGCTACCCAAACGGGCAGAAAAAATCCAGAAACTTAAGCGGTTAGGACGCGGGTTGAACCGCTTGGCACCCATGTTTGATTTTGCTTCCTTAATTCGATGCCAACTTCTGGGCTTCCTTCGAGTTCGTTCCTTTCGTTTCCACTGAATGAATAGAAGTCTCGCTAGGTCTCAAATTCTCGCTATATCATAAACCTTTAATAAAATCCAAGGTAAAGATATTGACTGCAAGTTTGCAACCACCCTGTCGATGATCCGCCCAAAGACTTACGTCGTTGACACACCCTACATTGGTGTACTATCTCCCGTATATCACTCTTCATATGCATGTCCAATAAATCTTTGATGCCATACGTCAAGACTTGATACACGTGCTCTTCTCTAGAATGACCACCCATGGAAGAATAATGTAATTTTTCCCAAATTGATGGAATTGGTTTTGATGACTTCGGAATGACAAAAAGATCCTTATACCATGAATCCTTCTCTCATTGTCAACGTTTTGTGCTCCACCCCTTGAGATCGATTCCCATTGATCCACTTCAAATACATATCGTCATCTACTTGCTATCTTAAGTGGTCCTACAGACCTCCCATCGTCGAACATTCTACATCCCTACAGGATAATGCGACTATCGTTACATTACTCTTGCCTGCTCTACACTCAATGTCAAAATTGTACCCCAATAATTTTGTCAACCACTGTTGACATTGAGGATTGATTATCCGTTGTTTCAAAAGGATGTTTAGACTTTGCTCATCTGTCCTCACCATAACTTGTCACCCTAGCAAGGTCTCCATTTGAGAAACGCAAACACTATGGCCGTCGTCTCCATTTCACAAATTAAAACATGTCTTACTTGTTGCCACAACTTTACTAGGATAAGCAATAAGACGTATATTTTGCATCAATTCCCCACTGAACCCAACACCCATACGAGTGGCAGGTGATGCCAAGACGGGAGCAGTCGTAAGAGCATCCTTCAAATCCTGGATTGCCTTAGTGGGTTCCTCATTCTACTCAAAACTATATTGTACAAGGGTCAACCTTGCAATTTGATCATATCTAGTAATAACCTTCAGATAATACCTTGTAAATCTCAATAATTCATGTAAACCAATTATATTTTTAGGTTGATGCCACTACAACATAGCTTCCATCTTGGAAAAGTCAACTAAAACTCAGTGCTTGGAGAACCACATGCCCCAAATAGGCTAACACTGTCTGTTGCAATTCACTATTTTGGCTCACTTACAACGTATTTGCCTTATGAAACCCTGAACACAACATCTAGATGTCGGATACATAGTCTTCATTCTTGCTGTACACCAAGATATCGTCAAAAAATTACCTACTTGAAATGTACCTTAAAAATATACCTTAAAAATAGCATTCATGAAAACTTGAAATGTGGAGGGAGCGTTTGTCAACTTGAACGGCACAACCAAAAGTGTATAATGTCCCTCATCTATCGGAAAAGCTGTTTTAGGAATATCGCCCTTATTCTGATTTGATGATACCCGAATTTCAGATAGAGCTTAGAAGCGAAATTTCTCTCATGTAATTCTAATTCATCTATAATAATTCTTCGGTAACTAGAATAAGGAACTTGTTTGGTATGGTGTTCTTCAAAGCCGTTTAGTCCATCATTTTTCCTTTAGCCCTTTAGTCCAACTTCCATCATTTTTCCTTACCAACTATATGGGACTTAAAAGACAGGCTTTGACTACGCTGAAAAATTCTTGCTTCCAACATTCTCCTGTATCAACATTTCTATCTCGTTTTTTTGGTATTGCGGATATCGGTAGGGCATCACTTTGACTGGTCAACCTTGTTTTTCTACACGATTCTATGCTCCTTCCATCCCCTTGTTTGTGATAACCCTTTTGGCATCCAAACATCGTTCTCCAATTCCTCCTCCACCTCTTTTACCGACTCTAAAAAAATTCTCCTCCAATGATGCCTTTGCTTATACTTCAAATTCTGCTATAACTACTTGTTGCTCATGCTTAATTGTTCTTATCATGGCTTCTAAAGATACCAAACACCTTCCTAGTGATGGATCCCTTTTAAAATAACCTCATCACTTGGGTGTGCCATTTTGTATACAACGTCGAACCGAGACTAGTAAATCGTTGATGGGAAAGAAGTTTTCTAACCCCTTTACAAACCGATGACATTTCACATCAAGTGGCTGAATTGGATAAGTCCTCGTAAGTGTATTGTCTCCATTTAGTCATATTCTATCTCATTTCCACGTGCCTTTAAAAATCAGAAACCTAACAAATTTCTTCTCTACTACCCAGATTGATCCTGCCTTTGCTGTGGTTGTTCTTCGTTGCCTTTTGTCCGTTCCTCCTTGCTGCTCTCCTCTTCCCTCCTCCTTTCCCTGCTACTCTCTTCCTCCTTAGGTTTGGAGTGGTAGCCATAGGTTTGCTGTTGATTCTTTGGTAAATTTTACTCAATTAATTTTGTTTAATTCTTTGGTACGTTATGCTCAGTTTTAGGTGCAATTCCTCCATGGATTTGGCTCTTTGATTCAACTTCAAAGTTTACTTCTTTTGAATAGTCTCTTACTGGGGGTTTTCGTGATTCTTTGAGGCAAGCTTCTTCGTTACTGGGGTTATCTGTGTCACTTAATATGTTGACAGGGTCCATGTACTCTTTATTTGCAGCTTGTTGATTTCACTTTTCTTCATTTATTTTCAAATATCTTTTTTCCACCTGGGTTTGGTTCATTTTGATAGGGATCCACTAATAGATACCCAGCCCTCTGAACCATTGTTGGATGCTTAGCCCATTCAGCCCAGGCCTTGGAAGGTTTATTATCGTAGGAGGACCAAAGGAGGAGAGGTGTAAGGCTGAGATAATGGAGTTAGTTATGCATGCTCCTGGAAGTGAGAGAAAATATAAATAATAATGCCTCTTCATTTGTGGAGGGCATGAGTGAAATTACTTTCTGTTAGTTATATCGGCTATCAGTAGCTTGGGCAGGAGGGTATACCAGAGTCTGGTTATCCTTTTGATTTTATCACTGTAACCTTTTGATTTCCTTAATCCAATAGCTCCATCTTTCCCAATTTGGTTGTAGTTTGATTACTCACTTCAGGTTTCTATTAATTTTCGTGTTTTGTGGTGCTTGAATCTTTCCAACAATTGTCTTACGTCTTCGGTGCTTGTATAGCACAGGGAAACCTTTTGCAGTTGGTTGAGCTTGATGTTAGGTTCAATTCATTGTTTAATAATGTGTAACATTGAGGAGATGATTTGTAGGTTAGTAGATGATTTGACATTGATGATATTTTGTTGTGAAACAGTTGAATCCAAGTTCATTGATCATATTTTCCTTAGAATCAGTTTTGATGGATAAAATATTGTTTATCATTAGGATATCTGTTGTTTATCGTTAGAATTTAGTTTTGATGGATAGTTGATGGATTTGGTATCTTTTTATTGACCTAAGGGCCAACCACCTCGACAGAGGGATAAACTAGTCCTCTTTGTCATTCAAAATGTTTATTCGGCACAGATAACAAAAACACTGATCTTAGGTCAGATTTACATTCCTGTTCAAACAAACAGTTTATTGCACATGGTGCTTAATGGGAAAAAAACGAACTGCCTTTTTTTCATGTCAAGGGTATTCCTCTTATTTGAAGGTACTTCATTTGTTGTTAGTCATGGGCTTTGATCCTGTTTAATTGGCACTGCAGGTCTCTGGTTTGAAGTCTATTACATCCAAGCACTTGGCCCTGGCAAGTCAGGTTGTCAGTTTCGTGCATGCTCTTATCCCTGGTAGGTGCTGTTAGCTTTTTATTAGTGTTTCAACTAATTGTGCTGCATCATGTAATGGGTGTAGTTTTATAATTCTATTTTATAGCATATAATAGTAAGTATACTTGACTCTATGTACAAACTACTGCATTTATGTGCTTGATTAGTCAAACCTAGTAGACATTGTTTTACACTTATACTTCAATTCCACCTACTACAATGGTGCAATGTTTCATCAAGAATTGAGCACCATGCATGGCATTGAAATAATGTTTGCAAAAGTAGTTTGAAATGCTTGCCATATTCTAAAATTCTGAACTAAGGTACTTGTGCAACTTAATGTATGTTGATTCATTGTTATGTTTGCCAATGGCTTATTGTATTCGGAATGCTCTACTTTATCTTTTGCTTTAAGAGCAGTTGTCGATCTGCCATTTGTGTTCTGATGTCCAGAATGCAACTTCCTACTTGCCATTTGAGTTTTGGTGTCAATTAGTGCTTGCAACTTTGAGGAAGTTACTTTCACATCACATTAATAGAAATCTTGTACTCTTCATTCTCTTTTAGGCTGCTAATATTGTTTTCCATGAAATCTTAAATCTAGTTATTGTCTGAAGTTTAGTGCTTGCAACTTTGGTGTCAATTGCTGTGAGTATGCTGTCTGAAGTTTCATATTAACTTATTATTTTGTATGTATCTAAGAAATTAGGAGGATTCTTTTCCTGAAAGTACATGAGACGCGAAAACGCTTGCTGATATCAGAAATTGAAAGAGTATCACAGGTAGTGTTTGAGGAAACCTATTTTTTTCTCATTATCTTGATCCTGATCCCATGTTAACAATTACATCTTTTTGTCTGATTTTGGCTATTGGTGAGTTTCTTTAGGCGACCAACCATATTTTGGGTTCTCAATTTTTCTTTGAAATGCCAATGCAGTGCCATGTATAATAGATGCCTGGTGATTTCTTTTTACCACTTTTGAATAGTTTAGACATTACTTCAAATTTGATCATATTCAACATGACATGGCACTAATTTGTCTTCTAGCTTGCCTATCCTCCATAGGATTACCGGTTATGAACATATAATTTTTTTCTTGTCGAAAACTACTGCAACTATAACTACAAAGTAGAAAGACGGGTAAATACCTAATAATAGTTTTTCTTCCAAGATACCTAAAGTACATATTCTCTATCTAACTAAAATACACAATGCGAGATATATAACCCTGTTTTAACAAGTTTGAATCATATTGTTGATTTACATGGGACGTCTCTGGTATTATGTATGTTCTGGGAATCGGAAATTTCATGTATGAGGCTTCATGATCCATAAAATGGTGTTCTGATTGGTAAAACATTGTAAAATTTGACTTTATTTTTGCTATTTCTGAAGAAGTTTGGGACATGTCATAGACTCATAGTTGGTTCTGCGTAATAGATTTCAGTGCTCGAATAATAACAATCAAGCAGCAAAACAAAGAATAGTGCAGAAAAATAGGTAAATGAACTAGGGGAAGTTATGTGTTATCATATTGAAGCCTCAGTTATCTCTCTCTCCTCATAAACATGCATGAATTCAACACATACAGACACATATATGTGTAGACTTCTACATATGCACTTGTTTGTTGAATGACCATAGACTATTTATCATTGCTATATCTTCTTAAATGAATATAGGATTATAAAGTGCATCGTGATGAGATACATACAAAGCTGGTGCAAATAATGAGGGAGAGGTTGTTAGTTCATCTTCGTGGGCTGCCACAAATTATTGAAACATGGAACAGAGTAGATGAGACCGATACACAACCTAGTCAGTTTGCTAGATCACTCACGAAGGTAATTTTTTTCCGTTCCCTTTGGATCACTTCAATTTTATCACTGAATTTCATCATGATTGTACATACATGTATATCAACTTGCAGCCTGCAACTATGAGGCTGGTAATCTTTTATGTTACCGTTTCCATGTAGTATTATGTCAAGTGCTTGCCTGGTAATCTTTATTGTGTTCTCTTTTGTCCCATAACAATGACAAGACTTTTCATTTTGCATATGCACAAAAAACATATGCAATATATATACATATTGGAGTACTAAACGCAATATATACCGGGTTAGGTTCAGGGGAAAACCGCAAAAAGAAAATGAAAACTGAGGAACACCTTGGTAACAGTTCATCTGGATGGTATGCACATGTGCATACAAGTAATTTATAACATGCACACATGCATAACATGAACACATGCATAACATGAACACATGCATAAGAACCAAAGAACAACTTTAGTTACTTGTATGCATATGTACATACCGTCCTGATGAACGACTCGGTTTTTCATATTTTTGGGGGTTTTCCCCTTAACCTCCCTCTATATATATATATATAGCATACTAAATTTCTAAATGAATTTAAACACTTTTTTCAGTGACAAAATATAGATACAGTAACAAAGAAGAAAATGTTTTCATCTACTAATAGTGTATATATATATATATGCTGATATCAATATGCTCATAGGACACAACTCATAATATGCTGATATGAGTCATAAAGAGAGAACATTAATACATCAACAAAGTGGGGTTGAAAGTGGAACTGTTACAGTGACATGTGGAAGATTGGAAGGGACTTTCAAGGCTAAATACAAAGATTCAGCTAATAAAGATAAGGTCTCAAAATAAAATAATATTAAAAAGACATTCAAGCATCAATCTATTTAAATTGGAGGCGTATGCCTCAATGGCGCCTCATCTCCTCATTAACTGCCTCGTCTATTTAAGGCATACGTTTCAAATATGGAGTGAAACGCGGCACCTCAGAAGCGGTTTTGAAAATATGGAGTGAAACGCCTTAGACGGTGAATAGTTGGGTGTAGACGAAGAGATTCGTTGTACAAAGAAAAAATAAATGATGATATGGCTCCAGATGGAGAGTGTAATGCACTCGAATTCTATGGGTTTGCATCAGACTCCACTTCGACCTTGAAGATGCTTAAATTAGCAAGAGAATTATGGGGCATTGCTATCCTATTTTTGGTCGATACTAGGGTCTAGGGCAACACATAACTTCCTTTCTAAACAACTAGCAGTGGCTCTGGGACTAGAAATTAAACTAACAAACCCTCTTTCCATCAGTTTGCGGATGGTACCTGGGTTTTCAGAGATGTGCCGTGGCCCGTGGAATTTCTCTACAATTAGTTGGGTACCTTCTGTTGAATTGTAGATGTCTTAGGGGCCGTTTACCAAACACTTAACTGGTAAGTGCTTACCGGTAAAATTTAACATTATCACTTACTTACCGGGTAAGATTTTAGCCAACAAAAAGGGCATCGTATGCAACAATTTACCCGGTTGGCGCCGTCGCCCTCACTTACCAGGTAAAACTCTCGGTGTTTACCTTGTTCTTACCGGGTAAGATTCTTGATCATTGCCATACTCATCTGATAAAGTAATCTGACTTGGTAAGCATTTGATAAACGGCCCCTTAGTCTGCGATTTGGGGTTCTTAGACATGATTCTCAGCATAGCTAGGTTTAAGGACCTTGGCAGACACAACAAATGCGGTTTTGTAAACACATGGTTCTCATTCAATTGCAAGGAGTCTCGTCTTCACCTTAGAACCACTCACCATTACACACATGGCTTGATAGAACAACTTGGTCTCTTATCGGCAGATACAGAGGCTACAACAACCCTTAGAGATGGTCGTCAAACCCAATTGGATGCCACTCTTGTCATGTTTTCCTCATTATTCCAATCACCCCAATGCCTACGTCCGACTAGAACTATCAAACATGCTATAAGATTTTGTGAATGTCAAGGACCTATCTATGTTCGTCTTTACCTACAACTTGACGAAATTCTACGTCAAGTTTTGGAAATGCTGGAGTCGAGTTAGCCAAAGTGCTTGTTCCAGCCCCAACCTTAGTAACCACCAAAACAGAAGTAAGTAGTTTTGGTTGCCAATCCGTTGAATACATGGGACGCATCATTGATGGCCATGGAGTGTCAATGGAGTTTCAAGATTCGCGAATCTCCATGAAATACCATGGAATTTCTTGGTTTAATGGGGCACTACTGGAAATTCATAAAGGATTATGGGAATATGGTAGCATTGAAGAAGCTACTTGGGAGGATGTAGCTGTCATTCAAACTCAGATCCCTGATTTCAGGCTTGAGGATAAGCCTGCTCTTCAAGATGGCAGCATTGATAAGGAACGGCCCACTAGTCCAAGCCTTGGAAATACGAAATGGGTAGGGAGATACTATAAATACTAATAGGTTAGCAATAGGGAAGACAGGCAAGAATTATAATTTTCATTAGAGAGTATTCGGCTGTGAAAGCTTGGGCAGGAGGAAAGGCCATTTAGTGGCTTCCTTTTGACTTTGACTTTGTCATTCTCAATCTTTTATCCAATAATCCAATAGCTTAATCCTTTGTTCTGGTTTGCTGTTTGATTATTTAGTTCTCGTTTCTACTCCCTCCGTCCCAAATTAAGTTTCCACGTTACGATTTTAGTTTGTCCCAAATTAAGTGTCCACATTACTGTTTTTAGTTTGTCCCATTTTACCCTCTGTTATGAGATGGTGAAGGTCTCTCTTCATTTTCAAGGGTAAAAGTGTAATCTAGTTATTTAAAAAGTATAATAATTGCACATTCCTAAAACTGTGTGCCATTTTCATTGTGGACATTTATTTTGGGACATTCCTAATATTTTGGGAGATATTAACATCGTATTGTAACTTAGTACATTTAATGCTTGCTACTTCTTATATCTTCTGAAGCTGATATCTACTTATGGCGATGCTATGCATGCCTTGGTTATTTTGCTAATTGGATTTGGTGGTTCATTTGTTTCAGGAAGTTGGATATCTTCAACGTGTGCTTTCTCGCACTTTGCATGAAGCGGATGTTCAAGAAATATTCAAGTGAGCCTTTATTCATCATACTATAAATCCAATCACTCTTTTAGTTTATGCATCATGACTATTTTGGACTACCAACGTGGAAGACCCTGGCTTATAAAACTGGTTAATAAGGAATAGATCTCTTGCAAAGTATTCGAGTTTATCAGCCCTCCCGTTTATCTGTTTCACATTTTCATATGTTATATAGTTACTAGAAGGGTACTCGCGCAATGCAGCGAGATACATCTCGATTTTCATATTTCATTTTATTTTTTGTCTCTATCGATGTTATAATGGTTTTATGTGGATTTGAGAAAACGATTTTTAATGTTTCATTTAAAAGTTTTTTCTATGTAATTTATTTAATTCAGTTTTTTATTATATTTTAATTTAGGTTTAATAACAAAGTAATTTATTTTTGGTTTGATGATATAACTTTTTGTAAAAATAATAATTAAGTATTCTGTTAGAAGTCAATGATTATCCTAATGATATTCTAAATATTTTATATATAAAATAAGATGTTTATCCTGTATTTGATTGTGTTTATCTGTAGTTTGTAGTTAGTTACACGATCTCAAAAATGAAGCTTTAATAAGTTGTACTTGCGCATAATTTACTTGTAATCTTGAACTTTAAGTAATATGCATCAATAAATAGTACTATGTGCATAAAAAATAGGTTTTAAGAGTTTTTGCCAAATGCTTTATAATATAGTATAGATATTGTGATCCTTCCTTCCTAGACAATTAAACACATGATTTTATGGCTATACTCTAGTGCATAATCGTAACTACATCTGATGCATTCCTCTTGCAGAGAAGTGACTATTATCTTTGACATACAAATCTCTGATGCATTTTCGCATGTCGATATTAGCACTCCACAAGCAAAAGCCAGGTTTTTTTTTTACATTTTATACTATTTCTGATGTTTACTATGTTGAAGAATCTCTTGATGTAAATGATTATGCTTCAGTATATAGAGATTGCCACTAATTATTGATTTATTGGTTGTTTCTATAAACTTGTAGTAATTAATTAGTGCCTTCATTGAGTGCCCCAGCTGTTGACATAGTTTATCAAAATATTGAAGTGTATGTTATGTACTTAATGAGGAATTTATATCTCAAGCATATGTCTCCCTCTTTTATCTCAAATTAAAGTCTATATGTAGGTGCACCTCTGATAAAGAGGTAGTAACTGTTTGGCAGTTGCTGAATGGTTTGGTGCAGGATGATTAAGTGGTCAGAATGATTAAGAGACTCTTATGATATAGTGCAAAATGAAGTATGGTTGTGTGATAATTGTTGAGAATGAAATTAGGGCTCTGAATGGTTTAGGGAGGCCCAAGATACACAATCACTCAAAGGGTTTTAGAACCATTAAGAGAGAGACTTATTTTTTGCCAAACAAGATTCACCTCTTAGCGATTCAGAGGATGCCTCTTAATGGAACTATCAAGAGGTAAACAAACAAAAGAAAATTCCGGATTAAACCCTTATTTATCACGAAATAATTTGAATAAACACCAAACGGCTCCTATATTGCTTTTGCTCCTTTCAGATGGAAAAAGAAAAACACAAAACACAAAACACAAAACTTGTCTCATATTCTGTATCTTTGTTGAATGCCGTTAAGCTATTTATTGGTCTATTTCATTAGCTCCTTTTAACATCTCTTTTTTAAAATTTTGGAATTATTTGTGGCAGGCTCAATCGTGATATTCAGCACATTCTTGGATGCATTAGATCATTGCCTTCTGCCAAGTTAAGTGACTCAGTTGCAGGACAACTCGAGTCCTTAATCCAAAAAGCATCTGCTGAAGCAGCATAACAATAGTAAAGTATATAATTGATTACATATTCACAAAGATCCAGTTGAGGTAATGCCATGAATTTTTAACATATATGTTTTCTGGGTTGGGTTCCGGTGAGAAGAGAAGTTATAGTGAGAAGCGTAAGAAGGGATCTCCACCGTTGGATGCACATTAAGATGAGATGCACCGGATCAATTCTCGTAAGGAGTGCAATTCATGGGTGGGTGTGAGATAAAAAGTGATCAAGGGTTCAGATCTCTTCTTATGCTTCTCATCTTAACTTCACTTCTCACACGATCCCATGCCTATGTTTTCTTGTGTGTAGGCATAGGATCGTGTGAGAAGAAGAGTTAGGGTGAGAAGCGTAAGAAGAGATCTGGATCTTTGATCACTTCTAATCTCATACCCACCCATGAATCGCGCTTTAGAAGGGAGTTGATCCGGTGCATCTCATCCTAATGTGCATCCAAGGGTGGAGATCCCTTCTTACGTTTCTCACCTTAACTCTCCTTCTTCTCACTGGAACCACCCAACCCCTTGTGTGTAATGGTGTTATAATTTAATTTCATTCACATGTATATCTTGAAAGCAATAATTTGTCATCAATCATTTTTTGTTTTTTGACATTTCCCCCTTTTTTTTTTATGTTTGTTGGTATGACAGGTGCTTGATCTTGCAATTTTCAATACAAATTTTGAGGAGATTTCTTTCGGTAGTAGGGAATGTATAACTTACAGATGTAACAGGAAAAACAGGTTCATATTTTGTGCTTTTTTTGGTAGTAATGTTTTCTTTGTATTCAGAAGAGGTCAGGTGAGATTGTATCCAACAGTCCAACACTACACTACAATCAAAGAGAGTATTGAAGATTTGACACTTGTATCTAATGACCGCTTTACAAGTGATTTTTTTAACAAGTCAATGACCTTTGGATAGGTTTGTAAGTTTTTTTCTTTATGGAAATAACATTCTTAAATCTGTAACAAGGTCATAGTCTATAGCCGGTTATGGCAAGCCCAACTAAGCTAACCTTTTGCCAATGACTAGTTAAGTCGGTCCTTGGTCCTGGTTGTGACCGAGGTAATCGTGATTGGTTAACCGCCATGGTCTAACTGGTTAACCATAATCAATTAGTCTAACAGAGTTGGGTTCATATGAGAATGATACGTATTTAAGAAAATAAGAAAAATGGTCAAATCACATGTGATTTACACTAACATCACGTATAAAATCATATGTGATTATGTGACCTTGGCATGCAGTCATACGGTCACCTGCATACTTTTTTTTACTGTTAATGTATAATCACATGTGATGTGCGAATTTGACTATTTTCTTGTTTTCTAAAATATGTATTATCTCTTAGCAGAAGATCGCCGTGCATGAGTTTACGATTACTTCGGAGATACCTCTTCTCGTAGCACCAAGGCGATGACGGTAGCTTCGCGGCAAAGCTGGGCCGATTTAGCCGACGACCCAAGTACCTGTAGTCTAATAATCAATTATCCTGTTACATTTTAATCAAATCAATAAATAAGATATAATTAATAAAATAATTATAACTTAAACAATAAATTAATTCAATCAAATGAGTTTTATTTATTTGATTATATATACAAATAAAAAACGTAAGCTTCAAAAATTTGTAAAAAATGCTTAGAAGTACGTGAAAATATCTAGAAGTACGTCCCTAAATTATTATTTTTAATGAAAAAATCATTAAATTTTTATTTTTTGAGTGATTAAGTTTTAACTATTATTTTGAATGAAAAAACCATTAAACTTTTATCATTTTAAGTGGATAAGTCTCCGAACATTTTAAAAAAAAATAAACCATCAAACTTTTAAAAATTGGTTACCTGCATTCTTTTAATAAAAAAATTATTTGTAATCGACTAGAAATGTTTAAAGTAAAAAGATAAAAAAACAGATCAAAAATAGTAGATTGATGGCAGGAGCCAACAACGTGATAGACGATATGAAAAACATACAACAATGGGACGACGAGGAATGGTGAGGGGAGTGATATCGATGTTTGCGTGGATTTTGACCGGCGTAAGGTTTATGAATGGTAAAACTGATTTAAGTTTTGCTTTTCACTTTACAACTTTCCAAGTTGGTTACCAATATTTTTTTGAATTAAAAGAATGTAAGTAACTAATTTTAAAGATCGATGATTTATTTTATTGAATTTTTTTTAAGGACTTAATCATTCAAAATAAGAAAGTATAATGGTTTTTCTATCCAAAACAAGAGTTCAAGGACTTAATCAATCAAAATAAGAAAGTTTAATAGTTTTTTCATTCGAAAAAATAGTTTAGGGACTTAACCATTCAAAACAGGATATTTAGTTGGGTTTTTTTGAACTTTTTCCAAAAATCTATGATCCTCCGAACGATGTTGAAGTTCATATTTATGTTCTCGTTCCATTGTGTATTCAAGTTTATGGTAACGGAAATCTCAGGGCCTGGTGTTTCGGTATCCAATGTTTTTTTTGGAAGGGTGTCTCAGGCTATTGCCTGGATTAATCCTGTCAATTTATGACTGTAAGACATCAGATAAACTCAATGGCCACAATTGTTGTGTACGCCTGGATTCGAACCCTAGGCAGATAGGATATTCCACCACATCCCCCCAGGGCCACAACTAGTATGCCACAAACCTTGTGGTTTTCGCTATCCAATGTTACCGACACCTGGAGTCCGTGTTTTCTACTTTGTCGCTATTTCATCATTGACATAGATAAGTTCTTTCTCAGGTTAGAAAATGTCTTGAATTTGATCATAGATATCAAAAGTAATCTGAGACAAACAGAAACCTCAAGCAATTCTGTTGTTGTCTCCTTCGTTCTAAAGCTCCCTACTACTGAAGTAAAAAAACAAAATTTAAAGCTACTATACAAGATTGTACATTTAGTAGGTCTCTTTCTACTGTACAAAATTTTAGCGTCGTACAATCAGAGGCTCCTAGGTCTCACGAACCCGACTAAGTGTGATCCTTTGAGACCAAAGTTTAGAAGCTTTTGCACTTATATTGAAGACTTGTCAAGCGGCTACACTTCAAATGTCCACATGTGAAGATCTTACAAAAGTCAGCTTCAGCAGAATTTCCCGCCTTTCCCTTCCTTATTGTTATAAATACTTTGTTTGTGCTTCTTTGTCAGGGGGTTTTCATGGTGCAGTTTAGGGCCAATGCCGTAAACCAAACCACATGTACATTTTGAGCATTTCTCCAAGCCACAAACCAAATCAAGGATTCCTCAAACCACACTGCAAAATGTGATGCGGTGCATTTATGCAGTTTGTACTAAAAAACTAATTGGCTAACTTCAAATAAATTGATACCTCTAATTTAGGCTATTAGTTATACTAGTTTATGCATTTTGTATGCACGTAACTTTGTAAGGCAAAAAAGAGAGAAAAAACCCTAATTGATAAATATATAAGTATTAATTTAAATAACTATAGGGTTATAACTTATAACATTTTTATAAAAAAAAACATTAGTTTCAAAAGTTTATACACTTTAATCGATATTTATTAGTTACCGTCTTACCAAAGTATTAGTAGTTTATCTATTCTTAAGTTTTAATAAATATTTGTTAATTAATAAAAATGTAACATATAGTTATATATAAAAATTAATTGATTGAAAATAATAATGTGTAGTGTTGTGGTTTAACTGCAGTTTGAGTCATTCGGAACCGCAAATCAAACTGCATAATTCGGTATTAAAATATACAAACCAAAAACTGTCTCACAAAACTTGTAACCGACCGGTTTGGTATGGTGCAGACGATTTATGCAGGTTGTGTGGTATTTTGAACACCCCTATTCTTTGTTTGTAACTCTTGTTTTTTTTATAATTGTAATATTTGTGTACTGTATTTTGTAATCCAAAGTTCCTCTCTCTCTCTCTCTAAATCTTCGTCCTTCTCTCTCTCTCTCTCCCCTCTACTTTTGTAACCAATTTTTTTTTGTAATGAATGTAAATTATTTGACCTCATATCTTCGTGTGATTACTGTTATATAAATTGAATTATTTATAATACAAGCTTGTGCATACATATTTCTAGATATGTCACATTATCATTAGAACAACAATTGGTATCAGAGCTGATTGGTTTAATCTGAATTCAATCGATTAGATCAATTACGAGCAATTCAAAATATAACTTATGTTCAACATCAGTTCAACGACCAAACCTCCTGTACTTATTAGAATGAATACCCCCAACGGAAGATTCACATGGTAAATATTCTAGATGGAAATGATAGAGAATTATATCAATCAATCTGCACAAGTCCTTCCATTCCATATGTTGATATCTCGGCAATTTTAACAACTAATGAAACTTTGGTTGTTGCCACTACTATAGCACTAAGAAGATCGAGATTGATGAGAAGGCTAAAATGTTGCTTATTATGACAATTCCTAATGAGATCTTCACTTTGTGGATAATTGTGATTTGGCCAAGGAAATTTAGGACATAACACCTAGAGGAATCGCATTTCTCAAAGCATAATCCACCATGAATCACTCAAAGCCATAGCTGGTGAATCTATTTATGTGTCAAATTCATTCTAATATTGAACAATCTAAGAAGAATCAAATTCATAAATCCAATCGGTACAAAGACATCAAGTTTTTAAAGAATCTGAATCCTCAATAAAAATCCTTGTCAACCATAATGCTAGGAACACAAGGTTTGGAAGATAGGATAATTCATAAGGAACATTCCCATCTCATGAAGAAGATCTAATGGAAGAATCCAAGAAAATTGGAGGTCCTCTGCTCTAGTCTCTAATGATAAACCAAGATCTTCAATGAAAAGTGATAAATCTCATAGATCTATGACGAAGAAGGACAAAAGTTTGATTGTTTCAAGCATATATGATTTAGACAATGAATGTTCTAATTAACACATGGGATCATTTGATGAAACCTTGGCTTTGCTTTTCCAAACGTTTTTCTATGTTCATGAGAAAACCAAGAGACTTAAGAGTCCATAAGAAGGATTTTAGAGAGGAAAATAGTACATGATAAAGTACGATCAGAAAGAAGCAAAGAAGAAGATAAGAAAGAAGAAAGGAAAGAGGTTGCAACTATTGATAAGTATTATATAATATTGTAATTGAATGTATAGATAGTGTAGATGAAGGTATATCTCCTGTCAATTCTCTCCTAGAACAGGTGATTCTTTCTTGTATTAGTTTCCTCCTTTATTTCTGTTTTTATATTATAAATAGGCTTTCATCTTCATTAGAAAGATATGCCATTATTTCATTGTAATGCTACTTTGTACATGGCATCAGAGCTCTTATCCAAAATCCTTATGCCCAAGCCATTAGTACAGGCTATACAAGTGAGGAAGGATGACCAATCCGGAGTCCCAAATCATCACCATTACCAACCCAGAAAACTCGAACCAAACTACACCACTTCAACTCATAAACATCTATCATCAAAACATACTCAAACTCACACCCACAAATTAGCTTGCTTGAAAACTTCATATTGAAGCTATTCTCGTTGGATGTGACCGTTACAAATACATTGATGGGTCCTATCCGTGTCCAACGACCACCATCCTTGTAGACACAACTGAGTCCCCAAACCCAGCCTACCTACCATGGATTTGTCAAGATAAACTATTGTTTGGTACCCTTGTTATTTCTTCTCCTCTCATACCTCTCATCCAACAATCAACTAAATCCCATTCAGCACCTATATATGCTCGCCTGACTCGTGGCCGCATCAAGCATATCAAAGACCAGATTAAGCGAGCCACAAAAAGCTCTCTCATTTAATCTCAGAATACGTGCAGTTTATTAAGTTCGGATCTGATGAACTAGCAACTCTCGGAAAACCCCTAGACCATGAAGACCTCATTGAAAGGGAGGGTCTCGATGATGACTACTGTCACATTGCTGATTTGGTTGAAGGAAGGGAAACCCCATCTCGTTTAATGAACTTCATGTGAAACTCATTAATCATGAACTAAACTTGAAGCAAACTCAATCCATCCAATCATACATCCCGTTACAACAAATGTCTCTTTGACCAAGAATAATGGCTCATATCGCTCCCTGCCGCGAACTCAACCAGGACTGATGATGCCACTACCTGCTTATCGATGCCATTATCAACCCTCTCCATGTCAGAACAAACCGTATCTCGAAAAATGCCCAGGATGTCGTCAACATGGCAACACTTTGGCCCAATGCCCTATTTATCAACTTGTGCCTAATTCTTCACAAGGCACGTCTCATCCACCTCCATCTATGAATAGATCCTCATGGAAACCAAAAGCTCATATTCCCACTGCAACTGAAACCGAGACCCCGAGTTGGCTTCTTGATAGTGGTGCTTCCCATCACGTGGTTGTTGATATGGGAAATCTTTCACTCTACTCTCCGTATGATTGGCCTGAAGACATTGTGATCGGATGGTACTAGTTACATATTTCTAAAACTGGTTCTACTTCTCTTATACACCATCTCACACTTTTCAACTGCATGCCGTTTTATTTGTCTCTAAGATGAAAAGAAACCTCATCTATATTTCTCAATTTTGCAAATTTAATAACAAATCAATTGAATTCTTACCTGAATCTTTTTGTGTGAATGATCTACTGATAGTGCATAGTTGTTGGAAGGACAAACTAAAGATGGTGTATATAAATGGCCAATTTCGCATTCCAGAGCTTTAGCTCTAACAAGTGTCAAAGTGTCTTATTGTGATTAAATTCATCGTCTTGGTCACCCGTCCGAGTCCACTCAACGCTATATTGTATCTAAATTTAAGCTAGCTTCAGAATCTAGTCATAACAGGCAATCTCGTTGTAATGATTATTTTTGCAATGAAGCCATAAACTACCTTTCTCAACTTCAAAAATTGATCAGTCACATACTGCACTTCAAATCATTTATTATGATGTGTGGATATCCCCCATTCACTCTATTGATGGATTTAAGTACTATATCATTTTTGTGGACCACTTTACACACTATATATGGTTATACCCACTCAAACAAAAATTTGATGTAGCAACCGTGTTTCCTCAATTCAAAGCACTTATTAAAAATTTCTTCAACAATCAAATAGTTACACTCTAAGTATACTGGTCTTGCCACTTACATATCCACCACGAGAATCTCGCATGTTACCTCACCACCACACACCCTGGAACATAATGGTTTCTCTAAACGACGCCACCGACACAAAGTAGAAAGTGGCCCTTGGGTCTAAATCCTCTTTACCACTCACTTTCTAGTCATATGCTTTTCTTACAGCCACATATCTAATAAATCACCTTCACACACCCACAATCCAAATGAATTCACCCATACATGCACCTTTTCAAGTCACCACCCAACAACTCTAAACTCCGTACCTTTGGTTGTCTATGCTACCCTTGGCTTCGCCCATACTCTACTCACAAACTTTATACTCAGCTCAACTCCATGTGTTTTTCTAGGATATTCCTTAACACAAAGTGCTTACTTTTACTATGATCCTTACATCCACAAGATGTTTGCCTCATGTCATGTCAGGTTTATTGAGTCAGAGTTTTCTTTGTCTAAGGTCGAACCACATCTTTCCAGAACCATTGAAACCACAAGCAAGACTTGGTAGACAACCAAAGGTAGACTCTAACAAGCACATCTTTCTGGCCTCATACACACCATCTGCAGAATTACCGCCTGCACTTCACCGGTAGACTCTAACAAGTAATCAGATTTCATAATACAAAACCCCATCTTGCCACTCGATCCATCCAGTGCCCATCTCAATCAACCTGATCACTCATCATCACCAGCAAACAACTTACCACCTACTTTATCCAGACCAACCCCTAACATATCACCTCTCCCTTCACCCGAAACACTTCCTTCAAATACTCAAACACAAACCCAAACCCAAACCATGTCAACAGATCCAACACCTTGGCCTTCTATGACCACCCACACATCACCAATAATCACCTGCTCCTGCAATGATATCCGCAAACCACTTACGAAGATGAGTCTCTCAGCTCAATTCTCCTCAGATGTTGAACCCACAAGCGTAACTCAAACCCTTAAAGATAGTCAATGGCAGCAAGCAATGTCAGACGAGTATGATTCCTTAGTTTGAAATGGAATTTGGGAACTTGTTCCTCCCACTGTGTGTCCCAAATTTAGTTTGATGCAAATGAATTTTTCGAGTCAAACGCTTACCTAATGGCTTTATTGACAGGTATAAATCTCTGTTAGTTAAGGGGTTCCATTAAAGACCAGGAGTCGACTACCATGAGACATTCAACCCGATTTGTTAAACCAATCACAATCCGTCTCGTCATCTCACTAGCAGTCAGTCAAGGTCAGGATCTTCATCAACTGGATGTGAACAATGCGTCCTCCAAGGCATACTTAAGGAAGAAGTTTTCATGGCTCAACCTCAAGGATTCATTGATAAAAACAATCCTTTACATGTGTGTCGCTTGCGAAAGGTGATCTATGGGTTTAAGAAGCCCCTCGTGCCTGGTACAATGACCTTCGTCACTTCCTCACCACATCTTACTTCTTAAACTCGATTGCTGACAGCTCCTTGTTCATTCGTAAAAACAAAGGTACCACCATAATGTTACTTGTCTGTTAGAACACAAGTTTGAACTATGTTTTGAATGTTTTGTAAAGGAAAGTAAAGAATCTGAAGATCAATAGTTCAGAACTAGAAGTTCAGAACTGGTGCTGAAAAGGTAAATAAAGTTCTTCAGAAGAGAAGTTTTGAAGTTTAAAACAGAAGTTCTGAAGTGATTCTGAAGAACTTCTGAAGAAAGAGAAGTTCTAAAGTAAAAGTTCTGAAGGCAGTTGAAGACAGTTCAGAAGTTCTGAATAACTTCTGAAGACATTTCAGAAGTTCAGAATAACTTCTGAATAGAGTCTGTGATGACGTGTCTTAATGTAATTGGGCTGTGATTTAAATACATGTAGCTTTAGCTATTCTATTGTAGTATATATAGAGAGTCTGTTAGTTAGTTAGAGAGTTGAACACCACAAATGAGAGTCCTCTAAAGGTAAAGTGTGTGTTTTTCTGTAAAGCTTTCTACAGTTCTTAATAAAATGAGGATTCATTGAGCAATCTATATCAGATCTGTTGTAATATGGGATTAACATTATCGATGTTGACGTTATCATTATCACAGTTAACAATCGAGCATCATACTTGGGAACCCTTCAATACTTTTTGGGCGTTGATGTAGTTCCTCACCCACAAGGTAGTCTCCCCTCTCAACGACGATACATAGCCGACTTACTTTCCCGAACAAAGATGCTCGTTCCGTTGCCACTCCATTAGCTAATTACCCAACTCTTATTATTCAGTTCGATGTGACTCTTACAGATCCAACAGAATTTAAAATAGTCATAGACACCCTTTAGTATCTCTCCCTAGCTCGTCTAGACATTGTTTCGTTGTCAATAAACTCTCACTTTGTAGAGATTGTTCTGTTAGGAAGACAACCCTAAATGCTATAACAAATGGAAGATATGCAAGTATACGTACTCATCCCACATCGTCTCAAAACAAGTAATAATGGTAAAAATACCAAGATTTCGATCCTAAGGGACAATGAAAGTGAGCATTTCCAACCAGATGATCTTAAAACAAGACTTTAGATGATGAATTTGTTGGTCCCAAAGGAGTCTACAAGAGTTTACAAGTATAGATACAGTTTATAGAAGAGGAGGGGGGTGGGGGATGAATAGAAACACAACTTTTTAATTTTTAAATGATTTTATTGAGATAAACAAATTTACAGATTATAAGCGGAATAAGAATAAGTAAAAATACCTATTATATTACAATCTAAGAATCAGTAAGTAAGATGATGCACAAGATATAGAAGAGAAAAAAAACAGAGGTTCAAGAAAAGATTAAACATGCATGAAGATGAAGAAGAGGGTCTTCATCTAATTATACCCAATGCATTAAATGCAAGTCAGAGGGTATATGTTATGTGTCAAGCATCCATCGGAGGCTTGTCATTTGTTCATAAAGCAACCATGCTTTTATCCGAATATGAACAGTGACCCTTTCAGAGTTGGTAAGCACGTGGGAGGTAATAAAGTATCTCCGTACATATTTTCTGATAAGAGTATGGGAAGTTGACATTTGTGCATCGAGGATAAGATCAACTTTGATCTTGCTTAGTATGCTTCATTTGATCATTGATACTTGAGGCTTCAAGAATGAGTCCTTTAGGTATCATTGAGGCATACACAAGATCTCACACTTTTGTAGACGAACGTTGCTATCACTGAACCGTTTCGGACCATGAGTTGTACGTCTCTATCTTCAGTTAGATCTTCGACTGTCGTTGAAGATTCTTTTGATGTGAAAGTTGTCTTCAGATCTTCCAAGTCCATATAGTGTTCTTGATGGTTTCAACGATCACTAAGTGCAATCAGTGTTTGCTCTCGCTGAATTTGAACAGTAACTAAGACTAGGATTTTCACTAAGTACAATGAGGAATAATAACTAAATCACTGAAGGAGCTTGGATCAACAATCTCCCCCTATTTGATTATGATTAAGCAATATAAGAAGTTTGCTTAAAATGATTAGTGAGGTAAGAAGATTTACAAAGTATAAATCCTAAGGATAAATCTGTGAGATCTTTTTCCGCTTTTACACTATCTGAATTGGGTTTCATTTTTAAGAGTATGAAGACATAATTTATTACAAGTGTTGTAGAATAAAAACCATATTCACTAATAAGTGTAAGAACGAATATCATCAGTGAATGTAAAGATGTTATAAGATTAGGACTCATAAGTTCCTTGTACCTTATTACTGTTTTAGGGATCTTTTTCAGTACCAGATGGAGTAAAGTACTTCATTGAGATTTCATCAACGATAAAATTGAAGATTACATTAGATAATGAAATTACAATCATAAGTAAAGTACAATACACTGAATATTACAAAGGAAAACATAATTTAAGATGTAGATCCCTGAGTGGTTGTTATCTGATCTTTTCTTCTTTGTATCTCTCTCGATTCTTCTTCTCTGAAGTTTGAGGCCATCATTTTCATCTGTGCAATAATAGTAGAGAACCTTGAGGAGTTTAGCTAGAGCAATAGTGATATCCTTATTTCTGAAGAACCTTATCTCCCCATCATTATCAAGGAAGGTCATGCTTGGCACTGGATGACTAATGATTACATCATCTTCATATTTTCGGTGTTCAGGCAGGGAGGTATTCAGCATGGAGATGTCAGGAACTATGAGGTGAGCGAAGAGGCTTTCAAAATCAGTTTTTGTCTCATTTTCATTTCTAAACGAGGGACCATCTGCAGTGTCGGACTTGCCTTTCTTCTTTTGGATTTTAAGGGAAGGGGAGGTACTGTTACGTACTGGGAGATCCTTTCAAGAAGCCGATTTAGGTGTTCTTCAACAACGCCTTTGAACTGAGATTTAGACTTCTGAATGCAATCTCTGATTTCTAGCCATTCAGAGAAGCCGTAGAATTTCAGAAACTGAGGAGACTCAGGATGTTACATGGTGTCTCTAAAGATGTTTATCGATATTCTGGGACCAGTTGTTGATGATCGTCCAGATATGGTGACATGTATGATTTTCTGCTTGTTGAATCTAGTGTTTACTCGTTTTCTGCACCATTCGAGTTTATCATTCTTCTTGGCTTGTGTTTTCTGAAAATCTTGGTTCGCGGGTTGAAGAATTCTTGAACTTCGAGAGGATTCCTTATTTTGGAGTTAGAACTGGCTAACACTTTCTTTGCAACAGCTTCAGCGACCTTGAGACTTTCATGTGCTTTTTTTATCTGCTCATCTTTGAGTTGCCGAGCCTTTAGTGTTTCTTCTCTTTCAAAGAGTGAAAGGAAGGAAAATTCATTTTTTATAGTTGTATTTACAGGTATGGATTCTTCGGGACTAGAGGTATGAAGAGGAATTTTTACTCTGGTCCTTTCAAACTCTTTTATTAACTGAGCCCTCCGAGCATCTTCTTCGGGTTCAGGAGTGAGCTCTTTATTTACACGCCTATGGACTATGCCTTATTCTTCATCGTCCGATTCAGATATAAACATGAAAAGGTCAGCACCTGAAGGTTCAGTGGCGAAGGGCGTCACCTTTGGGGGACAGGGTGAGCTGAGAATGGGAGAAGATATAGAAGGTTCATGGTTGGTGATTTCTTCAATGCTCCGAATAGTGGATGTATTGGTAGGAATTATTAGAGGCAAAGAAGAGAGAGGTTGGGGTTCAAAGATGGGAGTGTATAGAGCAAGTGGAAGACTTACCTCTGAATTTTCAGGCTCCCCCTCTTTCTCTAGCAAGATGCGCAGATGAGGAGGTGGAGACAACAGAAGTCTTCAATAGCTTGAGGATTTCAAAAAGCGTGTCCCATTGTTTGTCTATTTTACCACCAAGGGAGGTGAATGGCATATGTATTTTGAGCGATTGCATTCTTTAGAGAGGCAACCTAAGAATTGATTGAAGAAACATCTGATTGGATGTCTGAGATGTGGACTTTCATATCAGGTATCCAAGTAACCTGATTATATATGAATTCAGTCGAGATATGAAGGTGATCGACTTTCTTGTTCAGTATGGCTGCCTCACCGACCAAGTGATCCAGTGCTGGTAATTGGAAGGTTGCAGAAGGAGCAGTCAGCGAGACCTTTGGGATCTCGAGCTTCAACTTAGGCATGGTCTTTCCTTGGACTTTCTCTGTCTTCTTAGAAAACTACTTCTGAGTCTTCTCCACCTTCAGTGATAGAGACATTTGAGGAGGTGCATCAGAGACACTTGTAGGCAATAAAGACAAATAAGCCAGAAATAACTCAGGGTTAGAAAAAAAAGTTGGTTGGATGAGTGTTTATGCAAGGGTTCCTTGAGAGTATATGAAGGACTACTCTCAAGGTTAGAACGTGCGACAGATGTGTCTTGAGGATACAAACTTGTCTCTCAGAATTATTCTCAGAAACATTTTCGGGTCCTGTGCAGGTTGCTTTCCAATTATCAGGTTGTCTAAACAATGATGATAACTAAACAACACGTTTCTCAACCTCTTCAGATATGGGGACTACCATATCTAAATCATTGGTCGATGTGTGGACCAAAGAAGAGTAGATGGAGGGAGAAGAGAAAGCAATGATAGTAATACCTATACCAGCTTTAGCGGAGCTGGTTACTATTACCTCAGGGACCTTGGTTACCTAAGGTGGAGGTAGAGGTGATGATACGGCAACAGTGTCAGAAACCGTTGTCGCGGTTGAGGTAGGAGGAGGCATTGTGATACGCCGAACGCAGAGAGGATCTTCTTTTGAGAGACGTCCTTCATGGCTTTCTTCAGTGGTGGCTTCGTTGCTATGGGCTTCTTGCGTCCTTCAGCGGGTGGGTTTCTCAGTGATTTGAACACGTTATGTACCATGAGGGTAGGAGTTCCAGCATCAGTAAGTGGGGGTGGGGGACCCCTAACGATCTCCAGCAATTCAGGGAAAAGAGGAGCATCTCCCTCCCTGAGATCGTGGTCCAGGGATTTATTCCCTATTTGGGAGAATCACCGAGTTCTTTTCTTAGGATAGTCTTTGAAGATGAATGCAAAGACCATGCTTAGGAAGCATGGGTAAGGGATGTATTTCTCTCTTTGTTTCTTCTGGACTTTCTTCTTCAGATCGTCGAATATGATCTTGACATAGTGGAGGTTGCGCCCATGGCAGAGAGAGAACGCCATGTCAAGGAACTTTCTACTTGCTTGTTCCTGACCTCCTGTGTTAGATCCCAAACTAGCAACAACTGAATAAACTCCATATAAAATTAGAGATGAGAAAGCACGAATAACTATTATAATGATAGTCTCAAGTCATATGATTTAATAGCAATGGAGGGAATTGGAGAACTTGTAGAACAAGAAATTGACACGACTCTAATCAAAACTAAGTATGTATATGTGTGTAAATTCTCCAAACTCAAATGATAAAGGAGGCCAAGAGACCATATATATAGGTGCCCATTACAAGTGAAAAACCCAAGCCCATAACTCTCTAAAAGGCCCAAAATACAATTCTTTATAAAACATTCATAAAATTAGGGACTAATTTTATCTAACAATCTTCCCCTAATGGTTTTTAAAGAAAGCATCATCAAATAAACTTCCCCTTGCTTTCTTTAGAAGCTCTTATTTTCCACTCTTCAAGTCTTCAAGGTGTTACAAGCCCCCCCTCAAACGTAGGCTCATATTCTTGAAAAACCGTGACATTTTACACATTCTGTCCAGCTTTCATGACAACTTTATCGATGTTTTTGACCATCAAGGAGCCTGATTGAGAGAAAACATAAAACATGCTCATTGAACTGCATCCTCTTAGCTTATTAACAAACTTTAATTCAACCATTTTGGATTAAAATTGAGTGAGTTGTGCAAGTTTTTACTCAGTTGCGCAAAACGGTCGTCAAACAAAAAATTTGACTCTTCAAACCTCATTGAGGTGAGTTCATCCCCGAGCTATAGAAATGAAAATCAGAGGAGATAGCGACATGAAATATGTCACATATGTATCTTGAATCCATGAAGAACGGACATGCGAACACCTTTCTGAAATCGGAAGGAGTATGTGGGAAAACCAATGCTTTCGGTCCAACATCAGTCAGTAAACTTTGACAGTGAATAGGACGTATGAACTCATGGAATTTGAGAAAACTCAAAACTTCAAAGTCGTGCATCTGTGTTATATCGTTCCAACGAAACTGGATTCATTTAACTTGGAGATTCGACTAAAAAGATGTGCGCGTGTTTCTGAAACAGCGCAATGTTGTCAGAAACCGAAAGAAAATCAGGCTACGGCTTCTGTTCGATGAGAGATCTGGTCCATACAACCAGAGCCTCTGGGTCGCTAATACAGAGCTCTATAGGAAATTCATTTCTAGTTCGTCTTGGTTGCCTTTGGTCTAGCTCTTGTTCCCTGACGGATGCCGAGTCCACCAAATAATAAGTACCAATTACTAGCAAATTACAACCAAAATTGTAATAGCAGTAAGTCGGGTCGAATCCACAGAGACTTGGTTTTTAACTTATTATTCCCAAATAATCCAAATACAAGAACGATTAATTAAAAATAAAGACGAAAGGGGGGTTTTGGTTTTGATTAATTAAGCTAAACGTATGATTAAAATTTATAAAAAAATGCAAGAAATTAAAATTCAACAATAGTCTACTTTGGTAAAGATACAAACACTTATCATCGATCCCAATTATGTAACAAACGGACAAGTCTAAATTGGTTAAAATTGCAAACAAGCTCTGACAATCTGAGTTTTTCCTTAGTTATACATTGATCAAAATAAGCTCTTTGATCAAATCTTAATTACAAATAGAGTTTAAACAAGCTCTTAAACTTTTAGGTGCAATTAGCTTTATCGAGTGAGAAAAACACCAATTCGAAGTTTTAAGTTCATAAGCTCGACTTAAAATGACTTCGATTGAAAGATTTCATGAACCCGTTTCGAAAACCTTATTGAAATCAAGTAGGTTCAATTGTCACTTTGTCAAAATCTCTAAACAATTACGTATTTAGATATTCGACTAACAAGCATTTACATGAACATCAAGAAATTGGCCAAATCAATCAACATTCAAGTAAAATTGAAATTAAACATAGAAATCCAACAAATAAACTTGACCTAATAAGTTGCCATGGAATCTCAAAGCAATCGTATCCAAACCAAAAGATTAACTATTGTTGAAATTGAAAGGAATTAGCCACACATGGCTAAACCTAGGTTACAATTGCAAAATATGAAATTTTACCTAAAATTGAGAAGAAATTGATGAGTTGTGTTTCCCAAAATCTTTGCTCCTTGCTTCCAAAATCAGAATTATGCGAACCCCCCTCTCAATGGCAGTTGTAATCGACCCTTTATACGACCCAATTGAAGAAACCGCTCCAAAATCGAGAAATACAGATTTGATCCTTTTGTTTGTCGCACGAAAGCTCAAAACAGCAACCATGGCGGGTTAGGAGGCGGGTTTAGCCGCCCACGAAGCCGCTTTAGTTCGAGAAACAGTCGCGTAGGCGGGTTTGGCCGCCCAAGAAACCGCCCACGTCTCTTCTCTTCGTGAAACAGCCGATTAGGCGGGTTTTCCGGCGGGTTTACCTGCACACAATGCCGCCTGCCCTCTTCTTTCCCTTTCCCGTTCTCGTTCTCGACCTGATGTGTGTGCGTGCGACTTCAGAGTCCAACAAGGGATGAAAGGCTATCTCTTGGGCCTTGTTTTCTTTCTTTGGGCTGCACTACAACAATTAAAGCAATGGGCTTAGTGACTACAAAGTAGATTAAATAAGGTGATAAAAATGGGATTTTTGACAATAAAATTATATATATATATATAAATGCACACTATCATTCCCCCTCTAGTCTACTTTAAAACACGAATCACCATAGAAGGTTTATGTCCAGCAACGTTGCACTGACTTCTATGATGCTTCTGGTCATGATATATTTGAAAATTGGAAAAACTCAAAATATAAACATTGTAGATCAGTGTGTTAGCTTTCTAAAGAATATGAATTCACCTTCTTTGGAGTTCGGACGCATGAGATATGATTGTTTTAGTATGGTCACGTAGATCTGTCCAACAGCTTCTGTTTCAACGTGTGAGCTTTTGGTTGAGTGAGTCTTTTGGTCTAAGGCATGTAATATTACAGAAGCTCTGGTACTTTAGTCCAGAAGCTCTGGTCCTTCGATCAAGAAGCAGATCTAACTCGATGCGTAACAGCTTTGCTTGAACACACTACCCTCAACTTCAACGAAACTTCTAGCCCTTCTACAAATCGAATCACTGAAAATTCGAAACATGAAAGATGTAGATCCATCTGTTGTCTATCCAGGGCCATTTGAATCGACTAAATTGGTGCTGAGATGAGTGAGTTATGATATATTTACTATGACATCGCAAATCTGTCAGCATCCTGCTTTTTGTTCAAAGCCATAAAAACTGATTCTCGTCTTACGCAACCAAATTACAATCAAAGTGTTGATTTAAAAACTTTGGTTCTTGACATCAAAAATGATTCTTCATCAAATCAATTAAAAAACTTTGGTTCTTGGCTCATAAACATTTTATCAAACACCTTGTGTGGATAAACATTTTTTAACAATTTGGGTTTGAATTTTTGTCTACTTAAACCGAATCTGGATTATAGATTATTTGTTAACCAAACCCAAATGAAAGAAAAAAGAGTCCTATCTTGGGTGAGAAAAAGGTCAGAAAACAGAGTCCTATCTTTGGTGGTGGAGTGAGCGGTAAACCATAATTGTTGGAGATGTTTAGTGATCCCAATAGATTTGTGGCAGAAGGTGTATCTGAGAGGACATTTTTGAAGGGATCTCCCAACGTCCGTGAAGTATGCGCGTTTGTCAGGGATATCTAGTAGTGCAAGGTGATTGTAGGGTTTCACCAATCCGTCCTCTAGTGGGAAGTTTGTGCACTTGGAAGATTGGAATTCAGTGACGAGGGAAGCCTCCTCGTATGATGAGTCTTCAGCGTTTGTGTTGACGTTGGTGTTGGCCATTTCTTTCGTAAAAATGGAAGATCCAAAGCGATAGAACATGGTTTAATACAAGAGTGTATAAACCTAGCAAATTTGGTACAAAGAATACCAAGATTTAAAAGGAAAAACAAGTGTTTTGATGAACAATATCAAAATACTTGTTATTTGACAGAGTTTATAAAAAACGTTTATGAAAAGTTTAAGTTAAAAAGCACGAAATTGTTTATTTGGTACACAAATGTACCAAAAACAGATTCTAGAAAAGAGTTTTAATTGTATTTTGGATCAAAATGACCAAAATGCTCTTCTGTTCTAAGAATGAACCTTAAAACAGGTTTTATGGTTTTTGAATTTTTGAAGATAAAATACGAAAGTTATAAAGCAAAATCACTTTGTCGAGAAGTTAAATGTGATTGATAGGAGTTATTAACAACATTGAAGTTGTTTTCAACCATTAGAAAAGATTAAACCAACCTTTTTAGTGTGTAGAAGAGAAAAAGACACTAGTAGGTGTTCTTGGTGTTCTTGAGGATTGCAGAGAGAATTCAAATTCTTTTCTTGCTTTGGAAAGTATAAGCGTGTAAAGAATGGATTGAATTCAAGTTTACCTTTTAAAGGTAGATGAGCGAGAAA
Organism: Silybum marianum; assembly: GCA_036898165.1. Classification (NCBI taxonomy): domain Eukaryota; kingdom Viridiplantae; phylum Streptophyta; class Magnoliopsida; order Asterales; family Asteraceae; genus Silybum; species Silybum marianum. The sequence goes on along the minus strand of CM072536.1, from coordinate 24,374,036 downwards.
GAGGAGAGAGAAGGAGGCTAAACGACAGTTTTGCTTTTTGAGAAAGGTAATTATGACCTTCGCACGTCCCTAGGGTATGAGTGGATAGAGAAACGTTATGGCCGACGTGTGTCAGAAATATACAGAAACATCCTTTTCACAAATGATAACAATATCATTTAAATTAATAAATGTTAATCATTATCCTTAAAATCCTCTTATCATTGAGAATAAATGCATTCTCAATGAAGGGTTTTTCTTTTCAAAAGATATTCTCTGAATATGAAGACATTCAGAGAGTGTAAGGAGAGAATTTCATACCTTAGTAAGATTTCCATATCATATACGTGAAATCAGGGGAATGAACTAATGATTTTGAAATAACATTTAATATCACTGAAGAAATGTTGATCACTGAGAGTATTCACCCTTCATCATTCAACATACCAAGTTAGCTGATTAAAAGATTAAATCTTGATTCCTCAATAGCTTTTGTAAAAAGATCAATGAGTTGATATTCAGTGGGTACAAAATGAAGTTCAATTTCACCATTCATAACATGATATCTGATAAAATGATATATGATCTCAATATGCTTGATTTTAGAGTGAAGAACAATATTATTTGGTATTGCAATGGCACTAGTGCTATCACAATATATAGGAATTTTAGATAACTGAATGTCATAATCGCTGAGTTGATTTCTCATCCAAAGGATTTGGGCATAACAGCTCCCAGTGGTTACATATTCAGCTTCAACAGTTGAAGTGGACACTGAATTTTGGTTTTTGCTAGTCCAACTTACCAACTCTCCTCCTAGAAGTTGACAGCCTCCAGTGGTGCTCTTCCTATCAATTTTGTATCCTGGAAAATCACTATCTCAAAAACCAGTTAGATTGAACCCTGAGCCTTTGGGATACCAAAGACCAAGATTAGGAGTTCCCTTCAGATATCTGAAAATTCGCTTTACAACGATCAGGTGGGATTCCTTGGGTTCAAATTGATATCTAGCACATAGACAAGTTGTGTACATGATATCTGGTCGACTCACTGTAAGGTACAATAGTGAACCAATCATTCCTCTATAGGCAGTGACATTACAGGTTTCCGATCAGGGTCCTTGTTTAGTGTTAGAGGAGGTGTCATAGGAGTTTTCATTGAGGAACTTTGAGTGAGATCAAATTTCTTCAGCATAACTTTAACATACTCATTTTGACATATGAATATGCCTTTCTCTGATTGCTTTACCTGAAGACAAAGAAAATATGTTAGTTCACCCATGATACTCATTTTGTATTCCTTTTTCACGCGATTTGAAAAACGAGTACAAAGCTTAGGTTTAGTGGAACCAAATATAATGTCATCGACATATATCTGAGAAAGAAGGATGTGACCCTTGTGTTTTCTGATAAACAGTGTTTGATCAATCTTTCCACGAACAAATTTCTCTTTTAAGAGATACTTAGACATGGTATCATACCAATCTCTGGGAGCTTGTTTTAACCTATAGAGAGTCTTTTCCGGTTTATATAAACATAACATGGATGCTTAAGATCAGAGAAGCCTGGAGGTTGTTCAACATAAACTTCCTCATTAAGTTTGCCATTCAGGAAGGCACTCTTAACATCCATCTAAAAAACTTTTAAGTCTCTATGGGCTGCATAGGCTAGAAAAAGTCTAATCGCTTCTAACATGGAAACAGGAGCAAAGGTTTCATCATAACCGATACCTTATTCCTGTCTATATCCATAAGCAACAAGTCGAGCCTTGTTTTAGGTAACTGGGCCATTTTCATCTAACTTACGGATCACTCATTTGGTGCCAATAATAGTTTTACCAGATGGACAAGGGACAAGATTCCAGACTTTGTTTCTCTGAAACTCAATCAGTTTTTCTTCCATAGCACTGATCAAATCGGGGTCAGTGATAGCTTCATCGATCTTCTTAGGTTCTAATACAGAAATTAAGTTAACCAAGAGACGTATATTACACATACCTCGTCGGGTTTTAATACCTGTACCTAGATCACCTATTATCTGATCGATGGGATGAGCTCGAGTCCATCGCTGAGCAGGTAGTTGAGGAGTTTGATCAACAATAGATTCAACGACTTGTTCAGGGGTTAAGGAAGATGCTACAGCAACGGCTTCTTCAGCATTTCTTAACATCCCTGGTGGAGATCCAAAAGGATTACCATTCTCTGCAGTAGAGTTTGATACTTGACCATTCACTAATGAAGTTTCATAAGGAGGAATATGATCAGGGTCGTGTTTAAGGTGTGCGAAGGGGTGCCGCCGCACAGGCCTCTGATAGTCGAGGGCCTCCGAATTTTTAATTCTTTTTTATAATGATATGATTATTATATAAGAAAGTAAATACAAAACTTAGCACAAATCGCCCCTAGCTTGGTTGGCAAAGTCGCCCAAGATCGAATCTCGCTATTTGCATTCCATTTTTCATTATTTTAAATTCTGTAATTCTTAAAATTTTCTATCATATTTCCTTTTGTTTTAAAGTAAAACTTAATTATTCCAAAAAAATTTATAAATTTCTTTTAAAATCACTTAATTATAAATTAAAAAAATCATAATTTTACATATTTATGAACTATCAAGATAACTTTTATAAAATTTATAAAAAATTCGTAATTCTTGTTTTTAACTATTCTATATTTTTTTTAAATAAGAAAGATATAAATTTGGGTTCTCTCTCTCTCTTTCTCTAAATCCCTTTCAGTGGGTTTCGCCGTCGACGATAATCAGTTCAGTTGTCTTCTCCCTGGAGGTTTTTTATGTTAGATACTATTCCAAAATCTTAGTTATCCATTTTATCTCAACTAAAGCTATTATTAGGATAACTAGCAACAAATCTATGGAATCTTTTTTAAGAAAAGCCAACACCACCACCACCCTCATTTTGTTCATTACACGTAACCCTAAATCTTATTTTCTTGATTATCTTTTCTTTTTACTTTATAAATTTAATTAGCTAATTTCTTGATTCCCACCTGTTTTTATTTTATAATTTCAATTAGCATTTCGATAATCTGATTTGGGGGTCTCGTATCTTTTAAAATCCTTCTGTGGCTTTAAAGTGAGTAGTAGAGGATCCTCTCCTTCTCATTCCATCTTCAACATCAGACTCCTTCCCTTTTCTCTGTCTTTTCCTCCTTTTTCTAGGCTCACCATGTATTCCTCAAATGAACCAGTAGAAGCACTTGGCTCCCTCACCAACAACCTTCACATCACATATAACAATGTAAATGTTGATGTGGTGGAGGTTAGTGAAGAAAGCCTGGTACAACATGTGGAAGTACTTGGGCTCGACGACTTCTCTGTTTCTTCGATGGTTGTTAGAGTATTCTCTAGAAAGGGATGCAACTCGTCTTTCATAAAAAAAATCTTTTGTCGCATGTGGAAGTTTAGAGACTCTTGGCACGTTCGTTTCTTAGACAACGATTTTTCCAGTACCTTTTTTGGGAACTCCTTCTCAACTGCATCGGATCTTGAATGGGTTTTACAGAGAGTCCCGTGGTGTTTCATTGGGGGTTTCCTCCTTGGAGTTGTCCATCTTCAGGCAACTGGAGAGAACCCAACCTAAATTCCGTCCCTCTTACGCTAACCATCAACAACATCCGCTAAAACTTTTTATGGAGAACAATATCAGGAGCTGGTTTCGTATGGCAGACCCAAATGTTGACTTTAGCTGGAGAGGATCCAATCTAGATATGATGAAAGCTTACATGGAACTCGGGTTAACCTACCTGTTGATAAACGTCCTTTCGTTGGGCTTTATGTTCCGTTTGAACGCCAAAATCACCGACTCAAGTTTAAGTTTGAAAGACTCCCTATCATCTGCTACAAATATGGGATCTGGGGTCACGATAAACAAGACTGCCGAAACAAGTTGGTTGCAATTGTGATCCGAAAGGTAAGCTGGTACAACTCTATGGTCCTTGGTTACATTTAGATTATGTTGGCACTTACTTCACCGCGATCGTTGGCAAGGGAGATTGGAAGGTGGTAGACCACAGGCTCTCTGATCATAATACGATGGACGAAATTTCAAACGATGGGGACAAGCGAATCCCTCTCCGGTCACCAGATAAAACTAAAGACGATGATCGAAACCGGTCTCCCCATGGAAAAGAAAAAAGGAAAATTACCTTCTACTTTGGAAAAAGTAGCCCTTCCAATAAAGGTAATCATTCCCAAAAAGGTTTACTGATGAAGCCGTTGGAAGCAAAAGAAAACTTGGAATCTACCTCTAAGTTGACAGAAGCTTTCAAGACAAAAGGTATGGTCATTGAGAGAGGAGCAAGGACCGATTTTCCCTCTTTGGTTCATGAAATGGGTGACATATCCAGAAAAGAGGACAAAGTGGAAGTGACAATTGAAGACAAAGTCAAAAAAAAAACCCTGACAATCCCCTCTTAGGTCTAGAGGCTGCTCACTCTATTTCATACAAAGCTCAAAATGAAGTTGTACCTCCTCCTTTTCTTGTGACCGATCAAAGCAAAGAGGCCCCACCTGTGATCAATCCCATTGATAATTGTGAATGTAATTTTGCTAACCTTCCCATGCAGGAACGTGGTTCTCTTCATCCAACTCCAACACTGTACAATACTACTGATACGCAGTTCCACGCATCAAAAAAAATTGACACTCCCAAGATTGATGGTAAAATGGCTTTGCAAAATAGAAAGCATATTTTTATCAAAGATCGATTTAAGACTTCTACCAGGAAAAAACCCAGAGCCATGGAACCAAAGAATTACGAAGCTGAATATTCAAGAAAGACGGTCTGCATGATTACGAGAAAGAAAGTAACTTCACAATTGCACCAGAGGCGGGTCCTGCTTCGCAGGCCCGCCTAGAAAAATGAATCTCATAACTTGGAACTGCCGAGGCATCGCTAGCCCTCCGGCAGTTCCGATTCTTAGGGAGCTTATTCGAGCTTCCTGACCTGACGTTCTTTTTTTGTTCGAAACTCTTGTCCCGTCTGATAGAGCAATTAGTTTAAAAAAATCGTTAGGGTTTTGAATTTTGTTTTGCTGTAAGTTGTAATGGCCATAGTGGCGGGTTATTCGTGTTTTGGAATAATAAAGTTAAGTGTTCATTTCTGTCGTATTCGCAAAATCATCTAGATATGGAGATTAATGATTGTATTCATGGGGTTTGGAGGATTACCGGGTTTAATGGATTTCGTATAGAACACAACAGCATGACTCTTGGGATCTTTTACGCTCTCTCGCGGAACGTGCTAATCACCCTTGGGTCGTTATGGGGGATTTTAACGCCCTTTTTTCCTAAGGAGAAAAACAAGGTCTCAACGATCATCCTGAATGGTGCATTCAAGGCTTTAGAGACGCCCTTACTAACTGTTATTTGATGGACTTATTGATGCATGGTTTCCCTTTTACTTGGAGCAGACATAAAGGCAAACCTAACGAGGTTCTCGAACGTCTCGATCAAACGGTTGCTACGCAATCTGGGATTAATCTTTTTCCAGACCATTGGGTTGAGAATCTTGTGTACCCTATCTTCGATCGTTCTCCTATTGCTCTTCATACTCAGGTTCTACAATCTCCTACTCATAATAAATTTTTCCTCTTTGAGAATAAATGGTTGCAGACACCCACGTTCAATCAACTATTTGTGGAGAGTTGGAACAATCTTGGTAACATCAGCCTCCCTAACAAACTGTCTTATCTTACGAATATCTTTCAAAAGTGGGGGCGACAATTGAATTTATCTTTTAAAAATGAAGTTCAAGTTGCTTATTCCAAGCTCAAGTCTCTTCGAGAAAACCCAGACCCAATTACTAATGCATCTTTTGAGGAAGAAAGACAACGTCTTTTATCGATTCTTCTCAAGGAAGAAATGCATTGGCGTCAACGAGCTAAAGTGTTTTGGCTTAAGGAGGGTGATAGAAACACCAAACTTTTTCATGCTTACGCGAACGGTCGATGAAAGATTAATCGTATCATCAAACTCCAGGATGATAATGGCAATGGGTGGACGATGTCAATGGATTACACAATCTTGCAAAAGTGTACTTTACCCGTCTTTTCTCGGCAAGTACCGGAACCCCAGAACTGATCACCAGACTTGTCAAAAAGAGACTTACGGCTCGAGATATTTCACATCTTGAGATGTCCTTCACGAAAGAAGAATTCCGCGTGGCTTTGTTCCAAATGCACCCAGATAAGTCTCCGGGCCCTGGCGGGTTTAATCCCCGCTTCTAGCAGAGATTTTGGTCTTATCTGGGTGATGACTTTTCAACACTAGTATATCGTGGCTTGAGAACGGTTCTTTCCCGAATGGCATCAACGACACAATCATTACTCTCATCCCGAAGTGTGACTCCCCGATGAGTTTGAAATATTATAGACCTATTGCTCTCTACAATGTGATCTTGAAGATTGTCACCAAAGTGTTTGCTAACCGTATCAAACTGATTATCTCTTCTCTAATCTCGGAAAAGCAAACCGCCTTTATCAAGGATCGGCTGATTACTGACAATGTCATGGTAGCTTTTGAAACTCTTCACACCATGCAACGCAACACCCGCAAGAAAAACGGGGAAGTGGCTCTTAAAATCGATATAAGCAAAGCTTATGATAGACTTGACTGGAATTTCCTGCGACAGATGTTGATCGTGTTAGGATTTTCGAGGCATTGCGTCAATATGATTATACTAAGCATTGAGACTGTGAGTTATTATATCCGCATAAATAACAAACTTGTGGGACCTATTATCCCACATCGAGGCCTTCGACAAGGAGACCCTCTCTCTCCTTACCTGTTCATCCTATGTATGGAAGGCCTCTCGGCTTTTATTCATCACGAGGAAGCTGCTGGTCGTATTCATGGATGCCAGGCTGCTAGGGGTTCCCCTTCCATTACTCACCTCTTAATTGCGGACGATGCTTTTTTCTTTTGCAGGCCCTCAGTCGCTGAAATTCGCCAAATCAAACTAATAGAGATCATGAAATAGCTTCAAAGGAGAGTGGGTTCTAAAGCTACATAGTTTAGATCTTCTGAACTAGTTCTGAAGAGACAAAGAAAGAAAGCTTAGAAGTCTAAATTCAGATGTCAAGTAAAGAAGTCAAAGAAAGCCTAAGGCATAACTTCTGAAGTGTCTACTTCAGAAGTTCTGAAAAATTCTGAAGATGTTCTGAAGAGGTTCTGAAGAGGTTCTGAAGAACTTCTGAAGACAGTTCTAAAGAAGTTAAGAAGTGGTTCTGAACCTTATTTTGTACACTTGTATTGATTCTATTGGTCTGTCAGGTAACTATCTGTTAGTTTAGAATCCTTTCTTGTATATAAATAGAAGGTTAGTTAGTTTGTTAGTACTAACGTTCTTAGATCTTTTGTACTGTAAAGATACATCTGTAAGTTTGTCAATATCAATACTACATCCGACTTCCTTGAAATATTTCTTGTTCTATATTCTACATTCTTTCTATATTTTGACACTTGGGATCTATCAATTGGTATCAGAGCCAATTCATCCGTTTGTTGATTCTATTAAGAACCTGTCAGATCTGACAAGTTCTTGAAATCCTCGATCAATCTATTCAATATTGATTCGATTTGTTCTAAATTTCAAACTTAGGTGAATTTGCGATCATTCATATCAAGATGTCGAAAGAAATCGTTTCCATTGGATCTAAAACTAAACCACCTACTCTGTTCTTGGGTGAGTATCATTAATGACGCATTAGGATGATTCAATTTTTGGATAACTTTGATGAGGCATTGATGCAATCCATTATCAATGGACCCCTTGAAGTCTACGTGGAAATTGTTGGTGTTCCTAGATCAGAAACTACTCCTGAAATTCTAGCTAACCGGTATGTATAATAATGCTAAAAAGGAGCAAGCCAAAGTAGATAGAAGGGCACTTACTTTACTCACCATGGCCATCCCAAATGAAATATTCATCAGAGTTGACAGCTTAACTTCTGCGAAGGCCATATGGGATGAAGTTGAGGCTCAGATGCAGGGGAGCACTAAAGCTCAAGCTCAAAGACTAAACATATGCATTGGTACATATGAGAATTTCATATACAAAGAGGGTGAATCAATCACTAAAACTTATCATAGGTTCAATAATATTCTGAATGACTTAAGGAGAAATGGTGTTCAGAAATCTAATTTAGAAATTAATAATAAGTTTCTTAACAATCTGGGGAATGAATGGACTAGTTTTTCTGACAACATGGTTACTAGAAATATGTCTATAAAGTCTATCCATGATGTTTATGGGATTTTGTTTCAACAAGAAGACAAAATTAAATTCAGACAGAATGAACAGAAAAAGACAAATGATACTGTAGCCTTGTTAAGCAAGAAGTTAAATAGTTCAATGTCCATGACAAAAATGAATAAATTTGTGAGATTACAGAAGCTTCCCTCTATAATGGGAATGAGTCAGATGAAGAGTTAAAAAGGATTTATGATATTATTACTTTCATGACAAGACTATTCCATCAAAGATACAATCAGAAATACAAGAACAAACCAAAGTCTGAAGATGGAGCTAAGAAGATCTTAAGTCAAGATGTTGTTCAACAAGATACTCCAGAACCAGCTAGGTGTTTTAATTGTAGAAAACCTGGTTATTTTTCAAGACAATGCAAAATGCCTAAGGTCAAAAATGCTGGTTACTATGAGAAAAAGCATTTACTTGCAAAGAAAAAGGAAATGAATCCAGCTCTTGTTACAAAGTATGAAGAAGATTGGTTAAACTTGAGTGATGGAGAATATGATGAAGAAGTTGCACACTATGCTGCAAACTGCTACATGTGCCAGATGGATCCAGAAGATACACATGCACATGATTCTGAGGTACAAACTTCTTCTTTTGAACTTAATTCTAAAAACAACATGCAAGATCATATTCTGTGTATGACTTCTGAATTTGAAAATCTTAGAAATAGAATAAACGGTGAAAGAACGTTGGTAAATAAATTTAGAGCTGAAAGTCAAATCTATTAAACAAAATTGTCAAAATGCTGAAGAGAACACTTGAAAAAGTTTCTAAAGAAAAATCTTTGTTGAAAGAAAAGATGGATAGTATGCAAAAAGATATTCTTAATGAAAAATCTGAAAAAGAAGTTATGAATGTCAAAATGAACTTTCTGAATCAAGAAAGACTTGAATTATACAAAAAGATCAAGGAATTAGAAGATCTGGATTTTAAAAGAGGTCAAACTGAACAAACTCTGAACATTTTAACAAGTCAGGCTCAGAATTCAACATTTTATAATATCAAAGAAGGCTTAGGATACAGTGAAAGTCAAATTGAAGAAATGTTAGGTCCGATTCAACAAGAACAAAAGAGGAATCATACGGAAATCATCGAGTCGTATGTTTTATTGATGAAAGCATTAAAGATTACAAACGCGAATGTACTTTAGACGACTATCATTAACGAATCCTCTACCCTAGACTCCTTTATATATTAGTTATATATTACATGGTAAGACCAAGCCCATATGGTATTAAACATAATATGGAATGTTATAATTAATTCATTCATTCTTTATAAAACTTTCTAAACTTAGGTCTTTTAGTCCTAACAAGAAAGCACCTTCAAATTTATATGATGTTTCAAATATGAAAATTTTCAATGAGAAAAGTAAAGGTGTTGTGAATAAACTTGTTGATCATTCTTTGCCTGAAAGAATTCCTTTTACAAAATCAGAAGTTTTGTTTTCAGATAAAAAACCTCTTGACTCAAGTGATTCAATAAAAATTTCTGAATTAGAAATAAGTTCTAAAAATATTTCTGAAACAATCTTTGTAGTTTCAAATACTTCTGAAGTTGCTTCTGAAAGTACTTCTGAACCAAAGTCTGACTCTGAAGTATCTTCTGAATTAAAATCTGAAGTTATTCCAGAAGTAACTTCTAAAAGTACATCAAATAATACTTCTGAAGCTCAAAATAAAATAAATTCTAAAGAAATTCTTAAATGATAATGATGAGCCTTCAGAAATATTTTTTGATAATCCTGATGATGAAACTGATGGAAGTTTTTATAAATTTATCAAGTTCTGGAAATAAATAAAAACTTTCCAAATTAATTTTTTTTGCCTCAAATATGATTCAGAACAAAATTTCAGACTTAATGAATGCCTTAGATTCTGATGATGATGATGATCCTAATGTTGCTATAATAGACAAAGATGGGTACATAGTTTATAAATCTAAATCTTCTATGACTGAGGGAGAGAAATTAAAATCTGAAGAACCAAAATTACCTTCAGAAATGTTTAGTGTTGTATTCTTGAAAGATGAATATAAACATTGTACATCTTCTGAAATTAATTCTTCTACAGATTCCAATTCTACTCCTTCTAAAAATGATTTAAAAGACACATCTTACTTTACAACAGGAAAATCCTCATTATCATCTTCAAATTTTATCACAAGAGTCAAAACTTTTGAAAAAGGACAGTCTTCCATTCATAAATCAAAAAAACCCAATTCAAAGTTACAAAGAATGTTGATACTAGATAAGTCAGTTCTGTGAAAAATACTGGACAGTACATTTTGACATTGACTTCTGTCATATTCTTAGTTCTGAAAACCTAAACAAGTTAACAGCCTATAGAGATGGTGATATCTACACTGCTACTTTCACTGAAGATGGTCAACTTCAAGGAGTATGTTATATTTCTACTGCCATGAAAGAAATGAGTTGGTTATGGCACAGAAGGATGTCACGTCTGAATTTCAAAGCAATTTCTGAATTGGAAAGAAATAAATCAGTTAGAGGATTGCCAAAGATCAAGTTTGAAAGGAATTCACTATGTTCTGCATGTGAGCTTGGAAAGATAAAGAGAAGTTCACACCCTCTGAAAATTCTTTCTTCATGTCAAGCTCCACTTGAAATGCTACATATGGACTTATGTGGACCAATAAAGACTCAAAGCATGGGATAGGAAAGAAGTATATCCTAGTTATAGTTGATGAATATTCTAGATATACTTGGATTGAATTTCTTTGACTTAAATCTGATACTTCTGACATAGTAATTCCTTTTCTGAAGAAAGTGCAGGTTCTCCGTCAACTTCCTATCCAAAAGATCAGAAGTGCCAATGGCACATAATTTATAAATTCTAAACTTCAGAATTTTTTGGATTCTGTTGGAATGTCTCATAATTTTTCCGCTGCAAGAACTCCTCAACACAATGGAGTAGTTGAATGGAAGAACAGAACCTTGGTAGAGGCTGCAAGAACTATTCTTGCTTATTTAGAATTACCTTTATCTCTTTGGGTAGAAGCAAAAGCAATGCTTGCTTTACTCAGAACAGAACCATACTTGATAGAAAACTTCTTAAAACTCCTTATGAAATTATTAAAAAGAGAAAACCCTCCATTGATTATTTCAAAAAAATTGGATGCAGGTGTTTTCTTCTGAATGACACACAACACTTAGACAAATTTGCTCCTAAAGGAGTGGCTGGAGTGTTTGTTGGCTACTCACAAAGATCCAAGGCATACAGAGTTCTCATAAAAAAGCACACGAAGGATCATTAAAACTTCAAATATCAGATTTAATGAGACAACAATGACTTTTGAACAAGACAGTTCAGAACTCAAGCTTAACCCAGTTTCTGAACTATTAGATTCAGAAAAGAGTAATACTAATAAAAATTCTGAATCCAAATCTTTACTAAAAGCAAATTTAGATTCACTTTGTCAAGACTTATTTGATGTTTCTGTTAATGTCTCTGCAGATTATCAGAATCCATCCCTTCTCAGAACAGTTCTAGAACTAGTTTCCACAAAAACTTCTATATCAAATCTTTCTGAACCATCTAACTCAACCTCAAACTCAGACCTTCCTACTTCTGAATCTGTACAAGTAAATTCTGAACCAATTCAAGTCACTTTTGAACCGACAATACGTATTTATGAACCAGTGACTATTCCTTCTGACCCTGTACAAAATCTTCAAATTGAGGGGGAGAAATCAGATCTGAATTCATCAGTAAATCTAGACTCTGAGCCAAATGCAATCATTGATGATTATGACTCATTAAATAATGTCTCATCTGTTCAACCATTGTCAAATGTGAACAAATGGACATCAAGTCATCCCATACATCAAATCATATGTGATGTCTCAAAAGGTGTATAAACAAGATCAGCCACAGCAAATGAATGTCTGTATGTGAATTTCTTAAACAGTATTGAACCCAAAAAGCCATGTGAAGCTCTTCAGGATCCAGACTGGGTTTTAGCTATGCAAGATGAGTTAAATCAATTTGAAAGAAACAAAGTCTGGAGACTAATTACAAAACCAAAGGTAAAATCAATTATTGGCACAAAATGGATTTTCAGAAATAAGAAAGATGAACATGGGATTGTTGTAAGAAATAAGGCAAGGCTAGTAGTTAAGGGTTATTATCAACAAGAAGGTATATATTATGAAGAAACCTTTGCTCCTGTGGCTAGGCTAGAAGCAATTAGGATATTTCTAGCTTATACAGCACACAAAAACATGAAAGTCTTTCAAATGGATGTCAAATGTGCATTTCTGAATGGAGTTCTTCATGAAGAAGTATATGTTGAACAACCAGAAGGCTTTGTCAGCAAGGAGTTTCCTGATCATGTTTGTATATTAGATAAAGCTTTGTATGGACTCAAACAAGCACCAAGAGATTGGTATGAAACTCTCACAACATTTCTTCTGAATTCTAAGTTCAAAAGAGGTACAGTCGATACAACCTTATTTCTGAAAAAGGAAGGTGAGGACATGATCTTAGTACAAACCTATGTGGATGATATTATATTTGCTTCAAAAAATCCAAATTTTTTTAAAATTTTTGAGAAAATCATGCAAACCAAATTTGAAATGAGTATGATGGGAGAGTTAACCTTCTTTCTTGGTTTACAAGTAAAACAACTTCCCACTGGCATATTCATTAATCAATCTAAGTATGTTTTTGACTTACTTAAAAAGGTTGACATGTCTGACTGTTCTAGCATTCAAACACCAATGGCTACTGCTACTAAACTTGAACTAGATTTATCTGGTAAATCTCTTGACCAAAAGAAGTACAGGGGCATTATTGGTTCTTTGCTTTACTTAACAGCAAGTAGACATGATATAATTTTTGCCACATGCATTTGTGCAAGTTATCAAGCTAATCCTAAAGAATATCATCTTCTTGCTGCTAAAAGGATTCTTAGATATCTAAAAGGTTCTCCTTCATTGGGACTTTGGTATCCTAAGGATTCTGGATTTGAACTAACTGCTTTCACAGATGCAGATCATGGTGGTTGTAAATTAGACAGGAAAAGCACATCTGGATCATGTCAATTTTTGGGTGATAAACTTGTAAGTTGGTCTTCCAAAAAGCAGAAATGTGTATCCACTTCTACTGCAGAAGCTGCATATGTAGTTGCTGCCATATGTTGCTCATAAGTAATCTGGATGCAAATACAACTCAAAGACTATGGCTATACATTCAAAAAGATTCCTCTATATTGTGATTCCAAAAGTGCCACAGCCATTACAGCTAATCCTGTCCAACAGTGAAAGACAAAACATATTGATGTGAGGTATCATTTTATTAAAGCTCATGTTGAGAAAGGCAACATAAAAATGTTTTTTGTTCAGACTGATTATCAATTAGCAGATTTGTTTACCAAACCACTTGATGAAAAAAGGTTTAATTTTTTGGTAAGCAAATTAGGCATGATGAACTTGTCTACATAGGTATTTTACATCAACTAAGAATTAAGACTTAACTTCTGAGTCTATTTCATTCAGAATTCTGAAAATCTTAACTTCAAAAGTTCTGAGGTTAATTTTTCAGAAGTCTATATTAAATTTCTCAGATGTATAAATTCTTAATTTCTAAAGTTTTTGTATTACAATACTTTCCATTCATGATTCAAGGGGGAGTATTACTTATACATATTTCATCAATATTACTAATAGTTTGTTCTCTCTTATTGCTTAAATCAAGTTCTGAATAGGTGGAAACTCATTTTGGAAATATCATAGAAGTATGGAACTTCTAATGATATTTAAATGTTTTTAAATTGTTCAAACTACTTCTGGCATGTCAAACTGTTTTATACATTCAGAAGTATGTATTTTTAAATGTTTTTTCATGGATTACAAGATAAATCATTCAAGTTCTGAAAGAAATTTGAAAATTCTGAATCATTTCTGAAACATTCGCTCAAACTTCTGAACTCTTTCTCAGAAGTTTTGAACTTCCCGTTGAGAAGATGATTTAATTCACGCGTGTGACACGTGTTTTAACTTCATTAGAGAAGCAATAACCACGTCGAAAAATGGTTCATTAATCAAAATTAATCATGATTACTTTGCTAATCGTCATTACTTTTTGCTTCTTTTCCTGCCACGTGTCATACCCCGATCATCCACATCATAAAACCCATGCATTCGTCATCGTCTTCTTTTTTCAACGAATTTTCCCTCTGAAATTTGTTTTCTGATATTCTTGAACTTCATTATTTTGTGGGTAATATTGAAATAGCCAGTGAGCCCATAGCAAATCTTGTTAACCCGCCCCCCCCAGCCACTCACCCATCTCTCAACAGAAGGGTGTTTCAATAACACTTATGGGGCAAACAACTAATCTACCATTAGGTCCCCACGTGGAGGAGCCTAATGTTGAAAATTAAGGATATATGTCCCCCTTCACACATATGAGCACATAGAGTTTGAGAGTCCACTCAATGTTGAGCCTAATGCACCACAAGATGTGGGATTTCTTCACACAAGCACATATCTTTCAGATATACCAATGCAAAGTGTATGTCACATTGAAACAACTTCAATAGATATACCTATGTCAGGATATCAAAGATTTGAAGGAAGTCCTGGTGGGGTGAACATTTACAAAGCCCCATTCACTGAATCAGTAATGATTCATGATGTGGTGATATCAACAGGCCAACCTACTTATGTAGGACTGCAAACAGGACCATCTGTTGGTCTTGGTTCTCTTACCTAATCTTCTGAATTTTCTGAATTCAAAGATTTTTGTACTTCTGAATTTGAAAAGATTCAGAAGGACATCAAGGAGTTGTCTGAAAAATCTACCAAGGTGTTGGAGGATAGGGTGGAGAGTCAGGAGCAGAAGTCGGATGCGAGAATAAGTGATTTAAAGAAAGTCTCTGTCTCTACAAATGATCTTAAAGCTTTTCAAGAGGTCATTCTAAAATCCTTCTCTGAAGCTGTTTCATCAGTGGCAAGTCTCAGAACTTCCTTGCCATCTACTTCTGAACAACCAGATATGTCTCAATTAGCCACAAAGGATGATATTCAACGTATTTCGAATCAATTAACTTCTATTCAGAATACTCAAATAACTCTTGATCAAAGGATCTCTGCTTTAGAATGCAGGCTACAGGCTGACACTTCGAAGAGGAAGCATGATGATCAGGATTCTAATGATCATGAGGGGGAGAAAAGAAGAAAAGTGTCTCATTCTGAAGATATTCTTATGTTAAAAGCTCACACTTCTGAAAGATCTTCTGAAGATGTTCAGAAAGATGCTGGTGCTGAAAAAGTGTAACACCCCCGTCCTGTGTGGTTCAAGGACGGAAGATGCCACAATTTGTTTTAGGACAACTGTAAGACAAACACCTGGTTAAAATAGAGCAACTAACATAATTACCCAACATAATATTTACATACCACTAACGGAGATAACATCGTACACTAAAATACGGTCACAAGGTACAAGTACATAATATCTACATTAGCCCTTAAAAGTTTAACAAAAGTAGATAATGGTTAATCTTCAGTCATGTCATCTCCGTAGCCCTCATCCCAAAATCCCTGCTAAGTTAAGTACCTGCCGAGGAAAAGAAAACTCGGTTGAGCTTAACGCTCAGTGAACGGATAATAGTAATTCAATAATTAAAATGAGATAACAATTTCAAAGGGAATTTATAACGTTAAGTAACAAAGAAAGGTAGACAACAATAGCCTGAAGGCATATCAAAGGTCCGAAGACCAAACCGTATCACGAGGATACGTTGTTCCCAAAGGATGATCAGTCCGTTCGGGCGTCAGTGAGGAAAGGGGTGCGAGCACAACACAAGCAATCCTCTCCGTGGATTTAACCACGACCATAACTATTATCCAATAAAGTTCCTAGGATCGATCCATACGCCCTCTAATTGACCGGTACCAAGTTAAGTCAATATACCAGGAGGACGCCATGATAGTTTTAGCCACCATGGAAGCATCTCAATACCGGTGCTCCCGATATTGAGTCTATAGAAAAAATTACACAATTGATATGATTTACAAGTCAACTGATCCAAGTCCCAAACAAGTAAATTGTATTCCAAAAGAAACAAGAATTCAATTGTATTTAACAACCATAAAAGGAATTTGGAACCGATATATTCGGATTAGGAAGCCTTATGCAAACGGCTATCCTCGTGTCAAGTGAGGTAAGATATCCGTACCTTAATCGAATTGGAACTAACGCACGATCAAATGAAGTTCACTATTAAGTTTGCCTCGCCCGTATGCGTAACGAATACATAAACGGGTCATTATTTGCAAAACATAAAAACCATAAAATACATGTTCTTAATCACATTACTTAAGTCTTAATAACCCTAAACAACTTATACTTTAAGAAAGACAGCCCTATACACATCAAAAACTTAAACATAATTTTCAGCCTTATAAGGTTCCTTTCCGACAGCTTCTGCCCCTTACTTGTTGACCATTTCCACCCAATCTAGATGTCCATCCAGGTTTTACAATCTTAACAAAAGTTGTAGAATGAACTCTTATGAGTCTAATGGCTTTGGAATCAACTCATTTGGATGCTCCATTTATGAGATACGGCTTAACCAAAACAGCAACTATTAAGCCGTATGTACACAAACAGCCCAAACAGCCCTGTAAACCTACTGTTTTGAGCCACTTAGAGTCGCAATTGGGTTCTCGACTCTTCATAACAGTTGTAGTCAATGGCAAGACCTTTAAATCTGGAAAATATGAGCTTATTTGGACGTGCGGTTTGAGAGTTACGCATCGCCAAATTACTGGACTTGGGGCTATCCAAATTACCAATTTCCACATTTTTCACCAATTCACTTTAATGATCCAATCCTCATATTTTGCAACACTTAAATGACTCAAATCATATATAACATACTAAAATTTACGAAGGAGCTTAATGGTTAAGACGTTTAGCTTAATGACACAATTTTGCTCCTTTTAAACATTTAACCGAACACTTGGTGTGCGGTTAAACATAAACACCAATTCTAACCATATTGAAAGCATAGTTTAACCCCTTTTTTTTCTAAATCAATTTCATCAAATCCCACCATCCAAAACATGTATTTAACCATAAATTTCAATACATAATCTTATATAAACATCTAAACAAACATCTTAAACAATTATCAACCAATCTCTTAAATCCTAACATAAAGACACTCAATAAAAATGGAAGAAAATTATAGCTCTAAGAAGGATTTGACGAAAGGATTCCGAATATATGATTATTTCTTTGATTCTCTTAGTAATTTGAGAGAATTTTGGAAATCAAGAGCTTTAGAGAAGTAGATGAATGAGGCGGTGGTGTGATTATGTAGAAGATGATAGAAATGTAAATTTCTCTAAAATTCTAATATTACTTCCATTTTATAATTATTGAAGGTTTAAAGATTTGGCGGTTTTAACCCCTCAAGTCTAAACTATCAACTCTATGCCCTAGTAGGCATAAACTTAACATTTTAGGTTAAGTTAAGTTTTATTTTGTACATATATGACCCCTTGTATAACATTACCTCACAACTTAGTCCGAGGTACAAATCGGGTAAGCACAAGGTACAAATATGTTATGCACGATTTGTATGGGTTAACGGGACACGGATATTATAAAACGTTTCTGAAGCAATTGAAGATATTTTATCTTATGAACCTGAATATCAAGAAATTCCTTGTTCTGAACCTGTTCATGAAGCTGTCCTTATTATGATTGAGGCTGTTGTGGCTATTTCTGAAGATTTTGTTGCTGACAAAGTAACTTCTGAAGAAGTAGATGAAGGATATGAAACTGAAAGATTATCATTTAATTCTGAAGATAAAGCTGGTACAGAATGATACATTCCTGATTCAAATGAAGAAATGCTTAATGAGTATTTAGCTTTTGAAGAAGAAATTGGAGAACTAGGTGATCTGTCAGATGTCATTATGTTTGATGATTAAGAAGAAGTAAATGAAATAATGGATATAGTTGTGTGGAGACCTCTTGTGGTTAATAGAAGAGAAGATGAAGAACTTCTGAATATTATGTGGTGGTTAGTAAATCAAATGCTTATGAAGTTTGTATTTCTGAATTCACCAAGGAATCTGTAGTGTAGATTCTTGGATGAAAGACTGTCTATATTCAGAGATTTTTATAATCAACAAAACAATTATGCATATGTGATAGTTGATCTATGTCATATGAGTGATGTTGGATTCTCTGAAGAAGTGTTAATGGCCTATGTTGGTGAAGTTGAAGTCAAGTACAAAGAAAGCATTCAGATTCCCAGATTCAACTTACCACTTCTCGAAGAACCCATCATTGATCAAGTTTTCACAAAAGACAAAATCTTTGATGAACTTGAACATGTTATCACTGTCTTTCCTTGAAGACACATATGTTTTCTTGTACAAGAAGAGTTTGAAGTTTGCAACTCTTGAAAGTTTTATAAGTGATCAATGGGATGAAGAATTTGCTTCTGAAGTTCAATCTTTTCTTAGAGACATGGTACTCAAGACATACATAATTCTGTTCCAATCAGACATTTCAGAAGTATTAAAAGATCAATTGAAGAAGATTTAAATATGTCAGGATTGGTGCTGAAAGAAGAGATGGAACTTTAATAGAGTTCACTCAATTTGATTTTTTAATCTAAAGCTGCAAGATAAACTTTCTCTTTTGAATTTCTTTGTGAAAAAAGAGGACTCAGAAATGGTGCAAGAGTTAAGAAGAATAATTGGTGTCTATCTCATAAACTTTGTGAAGCATGATTTCCAACTTGCATTGGAACATGGATTAAAGAAAGTGAACTTACCGGAACCAGCTACAGTTAGTCTTGAAGAGAACTTGGTTTTCATTATGAAGCAGAAGAATTAAACAAAATAACCTTTATTGTCTCTGACATTCCAAAGTACTCTTCTGCAACTTTCAAATGGTTTTGTGAACGTATGGATTGGATTGCTGGTCCTAAATAATTGAAGGATGAAATTATGTATCTGATCAAAGAAAGAATAAATTTTAGAGAACTGGTGAGAAGAAGTATGTCTGCTGGACATCAACAGATAAACTCAAGAAGTGATGCAGATTATCTGTTAAGTAATATTTACGACTTTCATATTCATGCCATAGAACAAGTGGTTGAATTTGAAATTTTAGAAGTAAATCAACCTTCAGAAGTTTCTATTTCTGAACATGTTGGTACAAGTTCTGAGAAAAATAAAGGCAAAATTGTGGAAGTTGATGAGGAACAAGTGCAAATTACTCAAGTCTCTGAAGTTGAATAGTTGCAACTAAATAGAATTGCTGAACATGCTTATACTTTATTTTATGAATATGTTCATCCTGAAGTATTCATGGAACATGAGCAAAGGTTCAACTACATAGATTGTTGGCTGGATAAATCATTTGGATGAAAACAATGGTACAGTAAAATAATCCACAAGCTGAAATTACCAATTTCTGAAGCTAGAAAAGAGAGTCCCATTGTAAAAGTGATAAATGCTGATCAAGAGACAAATTTGAATTATAAATATTCTTACTTCACTGTGGAAAGAGAAAGTGGAGAAGTGTGCACATTTTCTGAGGCAGATTTCCAAAATGTTCATCTAAGGGATTTAGTCAAGGTCTACAAAAGACATAATTCATTTCATGGTAACATTGCCAGATTCAGAAAAGTATTTTCCTGTTATAAAAGGAGGAATTTACAAAGAATTCATTTGGGCAGCCACGAAAGATTTTCAAGTTGCTTTTGTACTTGGTAAAGAAAAGGTGAATCTGAGTAGACCAAATTTTGAACTTCAAGGAATTGATTCAATTAACAAGGGTACTTTGATAGTACATCCTCCTGGTTTTGTGTGCAAGTTCAACTCAGAGAAGCTGTTTATCAGATATGAAGAAATTCATAAGTGATGTAATGGTACATTATTGGCAATTAGTGAAAGACTTGTCAAGAGACAGAAGCACAGGCCAAATAATCTGAATGGAATGAATATAAAAAGCTTGCTAAAGATATGCACAAAAGAATATAATTGTTGCTTGAGTATAGAAAATTAATTCTAGGTGAAGTCAGAGAAATTTTGACTTATTGGGGGTATAACTTGAATTTTTGAAGCTAAGGAGAGATTGATAGAGATCATGAAATAGCTTCAAAGGAGACTGGGTTCTAAAGCTACATTGTTCAGATCTTCTGAACTAGTTCTAGAGAGACAAAAAAAGAAAGCTTAGAAGTCTAAAGTCAGATGTCAAGTAAAGAAGTCAAGGAAAGCCTAAGGCATAACTTCTGAAGTGTCTATTTCAGAAGTTCTGAAGATTCTGAAGATGTTCTGAAGAGGTTCTGAAGAACTTCTGAAGATAGTTCTGAAGAAGTTCAGAAGTGGTTCTGAACCTTATGTTGTACACTTGTATTGATTTTATTGGTCTGTCATGTAACTATCTGTTAGTTTAGAATCCTTTCTTGTATATAAATAGAAGGTTAATTAGTTTGTTAGAACTAACGTTCTTAGATCTTTTGTATTGTAAAGATACATTTGTAACATTGTCAATGTTAATACTACATCCGACTTCCTTGCAATATTTCTTGTTCTATATTCTACATTCTTTCTATATTTTGATACTTGGGATCTATCACAAACACATCCTCTCGACTTACGAAGCAGCATCTGGTCAAGAGGTAAACTATGCCAAGTCAGGGATTATGTGAAGCAACAATTTGGCTCTGGACCTCATGCATGGCTTCTCTTGCATCCTTGGTATTGACAAACCTCTCGTCACGGGACGATATTTGGGTCTCCCTTATCTGATGGGTCGGTCAAAGAAATCCATCTTTCGACATATTCGTGATCGTCTTTGGCAATAAATGCAAAACTGGAGGAAACAACATGTTTCTAATGCGGGTCGGGCAACACTTATCAAGGTCGCGGCTCAGGCCATCCCAGTGTATTACATGAGTGTGTTTTTACTCCCCTCGACTACTATCAAGGAGCTCGAAAATATGTTGAATTCTTTTTGGTAGGGTACGAAATCCGGTGGTTCTCGTTCTATCAATTGGCTCTCATGGGATAAGATTTGTATTCCTAAAAATTTGGTGGTTTGGGCTTCCGTGACTTTACTGCCTTCAACGTAGCCATGTTGGGAAAACAAGGTTGGCGACTCGTGTCAAATCCATCTTCTCTCATTAATAGAGTCTTCAAAGCTAAATATTACCCTCGAGGGAATTTTATGGAGGCCCGTCTGGGAAACTACTCGAGTTTCATTTGGAGAAGTATATGGAACTTACAACTTGCACTCCAAGAAGGTTTACGATGGAAGGTGGGAGACGGCAGATCAATTAATATATGGCACGACCCTTGGCTCAAGGACGATAGGAATTTTAAAGTGGAAACTCCTTTGGTTCATTAATTTCCAGATATGCGTGTTTCTGATTTGATCAACCCGATCTCCTTGTCTTGGAATGAGGACCTGATTTCTCAGATTTTTTCACCTCGGAACCGTGAATGCATTTTTAATCTACCTCTGCCATATCATTCGGGTCCTGACAAGATCATTTGGCACTGGTCTTCTAACAGAAATTACTCTGTCAAATCTTGTTATAATATTATTATGCAACGTCTAGTCTCGAACTCACATCTTTTTTTAGATGGCGACTGGCTACGCATTTGGAATGGCAACGTTCCTTACAAAGTAATATATTTTGCTTGGAGTGTGATACGTGACGTTCTTCCCACCCGTCTTTATTTACAAAATGTGGGATTCGTATTTCCCCTCTTTGCCTCTTATGTGATCGCAATTTAGAGAACTCTTGGCACTTATTTGTGGGTTGTCCTACGGTTGCTCCAGTTTGGTTAGAGGTGGGTCTCTGGAACAAAGTGGATAGGCTGGCGAGAGAGGCAGACTCCTTTGTCGATCTTGCTTTCAAAATGCTTAGCGAATGTTCGAAACACATTGGTGACCAGTTTATTATGGTTTTATGGAGCCTTTGGCAACGAAGAAATGGTATTATTTGGAATGATGGGGCTCGTGCCCAACTTCGGTTACACGTCGGGCATTGAATGTTCACGTAAATTGGACTCAGGCTCGAGGATTAAGTCTTTCCGACCAGATTCCATCCAACCCTTCTTGCATTAATAAATGGCATCCTCTGAGACAAGGCTTCAACAAATGTAATATCGATGTCACCACGTTCGAGAACAAAAATTCGGCAGGTTTTGGGTCCATCATTCGGGACTCTAGAGGAGGGTTCATTTTAGCTAACGCTACCCCTATCAACTACCTTCCACCGGTCAAAGAATGCGAAGCGAGAGCTTTTCTTGATGCTATTTTATGGGTCTCTTATTTGGGACTTTCTCACGTGGTTTATGAAACGGATGCTAAGGTCGTCGTGAATGCTATTAATGACACAGAACAAGACAACTCGGAGCTTGGTGATATCATTGGGAATATTCGCTCTCTTCTTCTCAGTCACGACAACTATTCGGTTCATGCCATTGGTAGACAAGCCAACGAGGCGGCTCACGTTGTGGCGCGACACTCTCGTTTCTAATCTTGTCTAAACATTTTTCATTCTTTACCGCATTTTATCGTACCTTGTATTAATGACGTTTGTCGATCTTATCATTCTAATGAAACGACTGAGACTCTAACGGGTGATGGCTCTGCCGAAGCACGTTAGTTTTTATCAGTCTTCTTCTTTTCAAAAAAAAAACTATTCTATATATTTCTTATTTATGATTCAAAACATTTGAAAAATTATTTGTGACCGACTATCAATGTTTTAAGTTTGATTTTTCGATTGAAAATGAGTTCCTATCAAATTTGATTATGAACGTATAACAGATGATTCCGCTTCTATAAGTGCAATAAAATATACGTTCACCAAATAGTAATGCCTAGTTATTTTTTTCTCGTAAAAATGTAAGTAGTAGTATTAGTTTTTTCTTGGATTATTGAACTATTTAAGTTATATGTTTTATATTATACTAATTATATGTATTTTTTTTATTTTGGTACCGATTAACCTTTTTACCCTTATCACAAGATTAATCATAGGAGGTTTTCGAACATTAATATAATGATATAAATATCAGTTGATTTGTATTTGTATCTTGTTTATGATTATTTTATATTTTCATGTATATTATAAACTAAAAGGATCCTTTTTAAATTTGTAATGAAAATTGATAATTAATATAACTGGAAAAAAGATATAGTGGTCATATTTAGGTTTTGTACAGGGCCTCAAAAATGTCAGGAACGACCCTGAATATGATTAATAGGAATAACACTTATTCTAGAAGATGAAGCATTGTTATTATTAATCATAGTGGGAATGATATGAGGTTCGTCATCATCATTGGTTTTAGTGCATGGAGGAGGACTGAAATATGATTCGTGTTCCCTATAGTGAGACTTCATCCAGTTGTTCAGCTCTTCGTCATCTTCAGGGACAGGAATGGAGTTCGTTGAACGTGATTCATCAAAATTGACATTTATTATTTCTTCAACAAGTTGTCTCCTTTTATTGAATACTCATAATGTGTTGGATACAAAGGTATATCCAAGAATTAAACCATCATCAGCTTTTGAATCAAATTTTCCAATATGATCTCTGTCATTCAGGATATAGCATTTACATCCAAAAATGTGTAGAAAGCTCAGAGATGGTTTTCTTCCATAAAAGAGTTCATAGGCTGTTTTCTTCAATCTTTTAACTACCAGGGATCGATTCTAAGTAAAACTTGTAGTGTTAACTACTTAAGCCCATAATTGGGTTTGTAGGTGAGATTCGTTGAGCATTGAGCGAGCGGCTTCAATGATCGTTTGATTTCTTCTTTCAGCAACGCCATTTTGCTGAGTCCTAACTGCAGAGAAATTGTGAGAAATTCCTTTGTTTTCAAAGAAGCTGATCAAGGTATTGTTTTTGAATTCAGTGCCATGATCACCTCTCATAGAGCAAATAGTGAGATTGTTCAGGAGTTCCATCTTCTTGATGGAGGAAATGATTTCTTTAGGAGTGTTACTTTTGGATTTTAGAAAGAATACCCAAGTATACCTGGAATACTCATCAACTATGACAAGTGTATACTTCGTTCCAGCTATGGAACGAACATTGACATGTCCAAAAGGATCTATATGGAGTAAGTGAAGAGGAGTGGTCACTAAAGATACTGGCTTTGATCTGAAACTTGCCCTTGTCAATTTTCCTTTTTCGCATGCTTAGCAAATAGATTCCTTTGCAAAAGAATGCTTGCGGAGTCCATTGACAAGTTCTTTTCTTGATAAGTCATTTATCATTTTGAAATTCAGATGTGATAGTCATTTATGCCAAAGCCAATTTACATCTGAAGAAGCTTTAGAGAGAAAGCAAATGTTCTCTGAGTGAGAACTATCCATGTTGATAACATAGACATTTTCAGATCTTTTGCCTTTTAAGGGAAGTTTGTCATTGTTATCAGTGACAACACATTTTGTCTTTGTGAATAACACTTTAAAGTCTTTATCACAGAGTTGACTAATGCTCAATAGGTTGTGCTTTAGCCCTTCAACATAAGCAACACGATTAAAGAAGGTTGCTCCATTGGTCAGAACACCATAAACTTTGATGTATCCTTTGCCATTTCCACCAAAGGTCATTGAGGGGCCTTTTTCTTCCTTAAAATCAGAGAGCAGGGTTTTTGTTCCAGTTATGTGTCTTGAGCATCCGCTATCATGATACCAAATACCTTTTGCATCATGCATTAGATAAGGGAACTAATTTTTCATCGGTACTCATTGAACTATGGGTCTTGCAGAGTTATTGGAAATGTTAGAAGCAACAACTTTCTCATTCTCTGAAGATTTTACTTTAGTGGACTTTGTCACCTTAGTTGTTTTACCAACTTTGGTGGATTTCACCTTAACTGATTTCTCAGTCTTTCTTTGTGACATTTAGGCACTTGCTTGCAATGTGAGTAGTTTCCCCACAATTATAACACTTCCTATATTTGAAAGAAGATTTAGTACCAGAAGCATGAAACATAGAAGGCTTAAGGTTTTAAGGACCATGATCAAGAATTCTTTTCTCCATAGACCTTGGAGGAACCACATGTTTCTCAGGTTTAGAGGGAGTGAGATCTATCTTGATTCAGGGAGTTGATCTCTAAACAGATCCAGGGATCTTCTTCCTAGAATTCGAAGGATGACTCATTACAGAAGGGTTCTTCTTCAGTTTAGGTGTTTTCTTGACCTTAGGAACATGATGTAGGGTTTCACCAGGATCACAAACATGCAGCAAAATAAAAACAATAACCAGCAAAACCCTAGAAACACGGATTCGTTACTAACAACATTAAAGAATTAAAATCACAACCATAGGGTGTTAAGAGATATACCTCAATGATTGTAGTGGTTGATAAACACGAAGCTTTAGAGATCAAAGTAGATCCCCTCTAGCGGTATCCACACGAGTATGAATCCGATCACGAACGGTTGCTAGCCCGGATAACCAAAGAACACCAAGAAATCGATTTTCTTGGTGTGTGTGTGTGTGTATGTTGTGGCCAACGATAGAGAGGAGAGGGAGGGAGAGAGTTTTTCTTGGCTCTCAAGGTTTTCCAAAGTGTGTTCTTATTTAAATGAGACAACAAGGGTTTTCATAATTCTCTCCTTAATCATGGACCGGACTAATTAAAGCCTCATGGGCTTAATTACCTTCATTAGAATAAACTAAATTAATTAACTCTTGGGCTAATTTAATTATTATCTTAATAACTAAATCATATAATTAACATAATTATATTTCACACACTTTTATTATTATTCTACTAGAATAATAGTTCATACTTTACAACTTGTAACTTCTACCGATTATTAACCATCTTGGTTAATTCATAATCTACACACTCTATATGCGTGTGACCCTCATAGGTTCATTTGACGTTAGCAGTGTTTTCATATGACGTGGGCATATAAGATCCTACACATGAATAATGGACTTGCCATTAATCACATTCCATGAGTCCTTAGAAAGCAACACTAAGTAGAAGTATCAGGGATAGAGGATACAAAGGTTCCAAACTTTAAGCATGGAACGATCCTTAGGAAGTTCTTCCTGATTAGAGGAATAACCCAGACCACTTTTAACCTTTATGGGGATTTGAGCATTTATGATCTCATTTGCCTTTAAAGAGGCTTTGCACTATTCTTCAATGGTCGCTTTTTCAGCTTTGAGATCAACGATGGCCTTTTCGCACTCAATGATAGCTTGTTGTTTCTCAATGCTTAAGTTTGATTTACAAAGACTTGATCTTTAAGATCTTCTTCGACCTTAGTTAGTTCTTTCATTTTCATATGGCAACTTTTAAGTTGTTCAGTTAAGTCAGAATTAATTTGTTCAACTTTGGTTTTACCATTTTAAGATTGTAGAGATCAACAGTTAAAGTGTTGAGAGCTGACAAGTTATCAACTTTAGGGATAGAAGAGTTCTTCAGATTTGATACCAGAGTGAAAGATGATGAAGGATTTTTAGTTGAAGAGGTTTCAGGGACTTCTTCAGATCCTTCAATTCTTGCCATAAGGCAAATAAGAGTTATATCTTCTTCATCTGAACTTGATTCGTTAGTGGTATCTATCCAGTCAACCTCTTTACCGACAAAATCTTTGCCTTTACACTGGGTTTTCTTCATCTTTAGATACTTATCTTTCAACTTGAGGTATTTATCATCTTTGGATTTAATGGGTATCTGAGAGGTAGATGGGACAGCAACTCTCTAGATCTGCATTCACTAGCAAAGTGACCTTTGCGTTGACAATTAAAACAGATTGCAGTCAGTGATAGAAGGATTTCTTCTAAACTTGCTCTTTTTGGTAAGGGTGTTTGTAGTCTGGTTTGGGCGGTTTAACCCCTCAAACCACAAAGCAGACCACTATGGCAGTTTAGAAATATTTCAAACCAGACGGTTTGAGACCAAATGACCAAACCGGTCAAACCGGACAACAAAAAGGCGGTCTGGTCTGACCGATTTATGCGGTTTGGGCCTCCTATGGGCTTTAAGCTAAAAAAACATGAAATCTATATCTAAAATGAAATTTCTATCAATATAGTACTATTAAAAAATAGTATATCGAATTATAAAAAAAATTATATTTATAAAATTAGAGAAATGCATTAAGCAAATGAAAAAAAAAAGTTAAATAAATCCACCAACAATAGTTATAATTTTGGAGAAACACTAAGGAAGAAGAAAGATGATTTGGAATTTTGAATTCGATTTTTGAATCTTGCCGATTTAGAAATAAAAACTAAAAAACATAATGGCTTTGACGAACTTTGTTTTAACTTGGCCATAATAGTAAAGTCTAAAATATTAAAAATAAATACAATTAATATATGTGTATTTTTGGCGGTCAGTTCGGTCCAGATCGCTCAAAAAAATGTTCAAACCGCAGAGCGGACCAGACCGAGCGGTTTGCCTTCAGACCCGACCAGATCGCTCAAACTGCCAAAACCGGTCTGGTTTGACTTGGTTCGACCGGTTTAAGCGGTCCAACGGTTTTTTTGAACACCCTACTTTCTGGAAAACCTTCTCAAAGTATTAGTTAGAAGAGTCAGAGAATCATCAAATTCTAACAGCTCATCGTCAGATATATCCTTAGAGTTAGAATGATCTAACTCACTGATGGAGGTAATGGAAGAAGAAACTGTTCATGTGGGATCAGTCTTTGATGACACTAAAGCCAAGGAAGAACTTTTGGAACTTTTAGTGTCCTTTAACAGTTTTTACTTTAATACCTGAGCTTGCTCATGATTGAGCAATATTTCATATAAAGCACTTAAAGAGAGTTCCAGGTAGTAAATGTGTCCCATTGTTCAGAAAGAGATTCCATGAACTTTGTCAATACTTCAGAGTTAGAATATTCCCGACCAACTGTTTTCAGATCTATGATCAGACAGTTGAATCTTTGGTGAACTTGAGAAAGTGTTTCATTTTTACCACTAATGAAACTTTATACTGTTTCACCAAATGTATTTTTTGAGATTCTTGCACCTCATTTGTTCCTTCACACAAAGTTTCTCCCACATGGATTTAGAAGTTCTCATTTTCATGACAGAATGATACACATCATTTGGCAGAGACATAACAATAATAGACCTAGCTTTTGATCCAACAGCTAGTTATTTCTTATATTCCTCACTCCATTGATGTGGATCTTTGGGAATACGTCTCTCAAGAATAGCAGGAGTGGTTGTAGTCTTAGGACTGCAGGGACTATGGCTATTGGAACAAGATCTCACACTATGAGGCATACACAAGATCTCACACTTTTATAGACTCCTTTGGGACCAAAAAGTGGTATCAGAGCAGTGTTTATTTCTTTCAATCTTTAAAAGCTAATATCTTTTTTTTAAATGGCTAATCAAAATACAAACTAGAATGACGATGGATCACTGAGTCATACACAAGATCTCACACTTTTGTAGACGAACTGTGCAACCACTAAACTGCTTCGGATCACGAGTTGTTCATCTCTATCTTCAGTTAGGTCCTCTAGTGTCGCTGAAGATTCTTTTGATGTGAAAGTTGTCTTCAGATCTTCCAAGTCCAGATAGCGTTCCTGATGGTTTCAGTGATCACTGAGTGCAATCAGTGTTTGCTCTCGCTGAATTTGAACATTAACTAAGACTAGGATTTTCACTAAGTACAATGAGGAATCATATATAAATCACTAAAGGAGCTTGGATCAACAGAATTTGATGAAATGGTTTTTTGTATGAGTGAACTATCTATATATCCTAGTGATCTTGAAAATTGTATTATAAAAAGTAAATTTTACAAGAAACTAGTCAAGAGCAGTTGATTGTATCAAGGAAGTCATATGTGATGATGATGTAGAGCCATACAGGACATGTTAGATTAGAGAAGTGATAACTTCAGAGTTAATGTCAACCGAGAAAGTTTAAGTATTACCTCTGAGGGTGAAGACTCAGGTAGCGCTTGGTTCGTAGATTCTGAAGGAATCTCATGGAATTGGAATGTTGAATCCCTTTGACCAAATCCCATCACATCGTTTGGTTCATTCTCTTTTAGGAAAAAGGAATCTTCAAATCTATAAAGTTCCACAAATAAAGGTTTTCAACATTCATTGGTATCATCATGGTATTTTGATGGAACAGAATTCTATATTTTCATAATACCAAATATACCCTTAACCCAATATACCCTAATCTAATAAACATAATATACCCTAATCTAAACATCCGCCGACCACTACTGACCACCGTCGATATGAACTGTCGTCAACCACCGCCATCTGAATCGTCGCCGACCAACACCGATATGAACCACCGCTGACTTGAACCACCACCGATCATCTTTGATCTGAACCACCTCCATCTGAACTACCACAGACCAGCGTTGATCTGAACCGCTACCTACCATTGTCGATCTGAACTGCAGTCAACCACCGCTAGGGATGAGCATCGGAACCCGAAAACCCGAATCGAACCGGTACCGTCTCGACCCAAATTGGTACCGGTACTGAACCTACACCCATCGGTTCAGTATTCGGTCCTCAACTTTTGCCAATTTTGGTTTCGATACAAAGTATTTCTCGATTAAACTCAAACCGAACCGAATCGGGTATACAAATGGTCATTTCAAATTTTTAGGTGTCCATTCCTTTTTCCAACCATAATCCTTTCCATTTTTAACCAATCATTACCTAAAACCTTTACCTCCTAAACTAATTTTCTACTTTTATGCTTCAAAAAATCGGTTCCCATACATTAAAAAAATATGTTTTCTAATCAAAACCGGTTCTTGAAAAATCGGTTTCTCCAAAATCGGTTTCTTAAAAATTTTGGTTCCTGCAAATCGGCTCTTACTCCAATAGATCAAACTCAAATAAGTTTTTATTTGTTTATGTAATCTTATTCTCAATTCTCACTTGGTTCTTCTTTTTTCTACCGTATATTTTATGTGGGTTTTTTTTGTATATGGAGATGATACATTTATTGAGAAACCTACTTTTTGTGGTAGTCGACAATGATGATTTGGATCTGGTTGATGATAAACAAGAGAAAGTGGAAGCAAGTGGTAACAGAGGGAAGGAGAGACTCCATGTTGGAAATACTTTGACATCATGTTTCTGGAGGAGGACGAAGTAAAACATAAGCATGCAAATTGCGAGTTTTGTTCCATGGTACTTATTACTGGAGTTCAGAGAAATTTCAAGTAAGTCTGATTCGATTTGTTTACTATTTTTTCTGAATTTCCCACTTTGCTAAGGTAATTTGGATAAATGTGATGGGTTTTATATGAACTATAAACAAAACAAGGCAGCGGAAACTATGGTAAGAATCATATAACTAAACCCTACAAGGAAACCTTAGTAGATGATATTGACAACAAGAAAGAAAGAGATTACCAACCTTTAATCCAATCTTGTAATTGGATTGATCCACTTGTAGAACTCGAACACTTCGATCCAACGCTACGGAAGGTAGTAGCCAAAGGAGATTACCTCTAATGGTTTGTACCCAATTTGTCCAAGATTATTAATCTTCTGAATATCCACCCAAGTGTAGTAAGAGTACCCACAAGGAATGGAGCAAAGAGAGAAGAGAAAAACTAAGATTTAAGAATGCTTGAGTGGGACATTTGATTTAGAGGCCATGGACTTCTATTTATAGTGGTAAGTAACTTAGGGCCAAAGTTAGGGTTTTAGAGAAAAACCCTTGGTTCATCTTTCAAAGAATAACCAATTAGCCCTTGCACTTTTAATTGACACAAATTAATTCTAAATTAATTCCAATTAATTCTATAGAATTTTCATAATAATTTCTAATTAATTATTATCAAATAATAATTAATAAACTATTTATCTCTCTCTCTCTCTTAATTATTCTAATAAACTTTGGACAATTGAGGGCAACCCAAAAAGGACCCTGCTATTAATGGAAAGTCATGAGTAATTAGTTATGACGTTGGACAACCATTCCAACAGTCTCCCACTTGGACAAGTCATTAACTACTATTAGTCATAAACTAACCAAACAATCAGCAGAGAGTGCTTCCTTAGCAACTGCCGAACTCTAATTCAGAGACAGCCCTAGATAAGCGATCATCTTATTCCTTCGTTCTTCAAGATATCGTATGAACTGAGTCATGGACATGAATCAATCTTCAAGTTCAAGGTTGTTTCCCGGTCTCCGATTTATGAGGACTTTATTAGACTACAAAATTGAACACATCAATCTAGTCCAGGCTGCGCCCAGCACTATAATGTCGTCATCAAATCACCGAGGGGCCCACAAATATCGCTTTTCATTAACATGCAAAAGGAACGAATAAATTTTGACTACATAATATAAATCTAATCTTCAAATTATACATGGCAATATCTTTTATAACTCCCGGTTACGGTAGCGTTTAGATGTACCAATGCACAACCGAATCATAAATTTAAACTCATGCATCTCCATTTGAAGAATAACAGATGTTATCATCTTAGAATTACTTGTGATTTTTATCCATCAAGTAATCTCTAAGTGCGGGTTTCTCTAATACCTAAATCTCTATTTAAGTACTCATGAGCATTAGATGCATCTCTATGTTATGTCTTTCTCTAAAGACATCAACTAACACTCCATGACAGTCTTAAATCAATACTTACTTCCAAAGGTATGACCGACTGTAGAGGTTTGAATATTCAGTCGCATTCTCATGCTATGTTTATCTCTATAAACATCGACTTAATACTCGAGAAGTTAAACATGCAAAAAGAAACACAATATTAAATAACTCAAAATGGCAGTTCACTAACACATAAATAATCTCTATTATTCATCACCAAATCAGTTACAATTTATTATTGTTACAATGTTTCGAATATCACCTAACTACTAAAACTAATATCTTGTCTCATGCCAATGCTCCTAGCATGCATGTCATGCTTAGTTTTGCTAAGCGCCTTTGTGAAAGGATCAGCCGGGTTTTCTTCCGACGATACTCTATTCACTAAGATGTCTCCATCTTCCACTCTATGTCGTACATAGTGAAATTTTCTCTTGATGTGTTTGGTCTTTCCATGATCTTTGGGTTCCTTCGTAAGTGCGACAGCACCAGTGTTGTCGCAAAAGATCTCTATGGGTTCACTGATAGTTGGAACGATTCCCAGATCACCAATAAAGTTTTGCAGCCATGTAGCTTCCTTAGAAGCTTCAGAAGCTGCTATGTACTCGAACTCACAGGTTGATTCCGCCAAAGTAGGTTGCTTGGAACTCTTCCATGTCACTGCACCTCCATTCAATAGAAACACCCAGTCGGACTGTGAACAACTGTCATCCACATCCGTTTGGAAGTTGGGATCAGTATACCCGCTAATTCTAAGCTCTTCACTCCCACCGAATACCAAGAACATGTCTCGTGTATTTCTCAAATACTTAAGTATATTCTTCACTGCTATCCAATGACTTTCGCCCGGATTACCCTGATATCGACTCACCATACTCAAAGCATATGAGATATCAGGACGAGTACATGTTATGGCATACATGATCGATCCTATAGCCGAAGCATACGGAACTCGACGCATTTTGTCCAATTGATCACGAGTGACGGGACATTGAGCTTTACTAAGCTTTATGCCTTGATGAATGGGTAAAGACCCTTTCTTGGAATTTTCCATATTGAACCTTTTCAATACTTTATCCACATATGTACTTTGGCTTAGTCCTATTAGACGTTTTGTTCTATCCCGATATATCCTTATACCCAGTATGTACGTCGCTTCTCCTAGATCCTTCATAGCGAAACAATTTCCAAGCCAGGTTTTTACAGCATTCAAAGTTGGGATATTGTTTCCTATAAGGAGTATGTCATCCACATACAAGACTAGAAAAGTTACAGTACTCCCACTAGCTTTGACATATACGCAGGACTCATCTTCACTCCTAGAAAATCCAAACGTTTTGACCTTTTCATGGAAGCAAAGATTCCAGCTGCGAGAAGCTTGTTTAAGTCCATAAATAGACTTTTCAAGCTTGCACACTCTATTGGGATGCTTGGCATCTATAAAACCTTCTGGTTGTGTCATGTACACATCCTCTGAAAGTTTCCCGTTAAGGAAAGCGGTTTTGACATCCATTTGTCATACTTCATAATCATAGAAGGCGGCTATGGCAAGCATTATCCTAATAGACTTGATCTTGGCTACCGGTGAAAAGGTTTCATCATAGTCAATCCTTTGGGTTTGAGTATAACCCTTTGCCACCAGCCTAGCCTTGAATGTGTGTACATTTCCGTCCATGTCGGTCTTCTTCTTGAAGATCCATTTACAACCGACCGTCTTACGACCGGGTGTTTGATCAACCAAATTCCAAACATGGTTATCATACATGGATTGAATCTCGCTGTCCATTGCCTATTTCCATTCAATAGCCTCAGGGCCTTCCATGGCTTCCTTATACTTAGCTGGTTCATCCAAATTAACAAGTGTTCTATCACTTACTAACAGTATCCCCTTCCGCAGTAATATGAAGACCATAGAACTCGGGAGGGTGGCTAACTCTTGCGGATCTACGAAGAGGTAATGACTCGTCAACTGGCTCAACAGGTATTTCTACCCCGGGTTGAGTGCTAGTGCCAACGTTAAGTATTTCATCATTTGATTCTTGAATTTCTTCAAAATCAATGTTACTCCCACTGACTTCTTTAGCTATAAGTTCTCTTTCTCGAAAGACTCCTCTTCGAGCTACAAACACCACATTTTCAGTGGGTCGGTAAAACAAATAACCATAAGACTTTTGTGGGTAACCGATGAATAGACACTTCTCAGATTTGTCAGCAAGTTTATCTTGGCTCTCGTGTCTTACGAAAACCTCACAACCCCAAACCTTGATATGTGCGAGTGAGGGTTTCTTCCCAGTCCACATTTCATAAGGTGTCTTTTCAACCTTCTTTGTTGGTACAAGATTTAGGATATGGGCGGCTGTCTCTAAGGCATACCCCCAGAAATAGATTGAAAGAGGAGCTCGAGTCATCATGGAACGAACCATGTCTAACAAGGTTCGATTGCGCCTCTCAGCAACACCATTAAGTTGCGGTGTTCTAGGAGGTGACAATTGTGAAACAATTCCACATTCCTTAAGATACTCATTGAACTCAAGACTAAGATACTCACCACCCCTATCGGAATGTAGTACTTTAATCTTTATACCCAATTGATTCTCTACTTCGTGCTTAAACTCTTTGAACTTTTCAAAGGTATCTGACTTATGTTTAATCAAATAAATATAACCATATCTACTATAGTCGTCGATAAAAGTCACGTAGTAGCGATTGCCGTCTTTTGTGGTGGATCTAAATGGACCACATACATCTGTATGTATTAGGTCTAACAATCCTTCACCTCTTTGTAAAGAACCGGTGAATGGTGACTTGGTCATTTTTCCAAGTAAACAGGACTCACATGCATCATTCGATTTTAAGTCAAATGATTCCAAGACTCCATCCTTTTGGAGTTGGGCGATGCGTTTCTTGTTTATATGACCAAGACGACAGTACCATAAAGATGCATGATCTAACTCATTAGAAGAATCAATAGTTAGCACATTACTCAAGTTATTATCACATGCAACAGATTCATAAACACCATTACAAGGAGTAGCTTTAAAAACAAACAAGTCAACTTTATAAACTAAAATATCTCCATTCAAATTATCAAAGTAATAACGGAAACCTTGTTTAAATAATGCGTGAAATGAAATAATATTCCGAGACATATCGGGCGAATAACAACAATCTACTAACTTTAATCTAAACCCACTATCCAAGACAAGCTCAAAAATCCCCATCTTCGTAATAGGTGCAGAACGCCTATTGCCCATGATGAGATTTAGCTTTCCTGGCCGCAACTCCTTGCTATCCCTTAATCCCTGTAACACAGAACAGATGTGAATACCACATCACAGTGAGTTTGATTAAATACATACCAGATGCAGTGGCAGACGACTTGCCCTTGCATTCTTTCAACTCTTGAAGGTATTTTGGGTAGTTTCTCCTCCAATGCCCTGTTTGTCCACAGTGAAAACACGTTGCCTCCTTCGGATCTTTGGAAGGCGGGATATCCCGATTAACCATTCTCTTTGACCCGTTGTTGGACTCTCCAACATGGGCTTTCCCTTTCCTAATGGGTTGAGTAGTGGCTTTTCGTTTCTTCCCCTTTCCATGCCGAATGGCATTGACCTGTGCAACAGCAGTTGAGCTTGATGAGGCATGAGACCTTTTCATGCCTTGCTCAGCTCTTTGCAGTAGGTTATGCAGCTGCATCATGTTGGTCTCACCATCATTCATATGAAACTGCATACTGAACGGGTCATAAGAATCCGGAAGTGAATCAAGGACCATGTCAATGGCCATGTTCTTGTCAAGCTTCACATCCAGCTTTTCAAGTCTTTCAATGAGCCTTTGCATCTTTTGCACGTGGGCACATACTGACTCACCGTCCTTGTGTTGACACTTTTTCAGGGCTTTAAGAACCTCCAAGCGCTCTTGCCTTTGTCCCTTAGCGAACATTTCGCGAAGTTTCTCATTTATTTCATATGCCCAGCTCTCATCAAACATCTTTTGAAGTTCAGAGGACATGGTGGACACCATTATGCAAGATGCCTTGGTAGAGTCCGTGCAATGCTTGTTGTAAGCATCAATTTCTTCGGGAGAGGCAGTGTTCATATCGATTTCGACGATTTGGTTATCAAGCACGTATTCCTTGTTTTCATAGCGCAAGGTCAATCTTAGGGCACGCATCCAATCAAGGTAATTGGGGCCCACAAGCTTTTCCTTCGCCAGAATAGGAAGGAGAGTGTAACCGGAATTTCCGGTAGGAGGAGGAGGAGGAGGAAGATCATTATTGATTCCAGACATCTATAAGACAAGTGGTTTTAGTTAGTGATATTAAATAATCCTTAATTATTTACCCAATTAATATATTAAGGCTAGGATCCAATTTCTAACATTCATTATATAAAGAGGGACGCCGTAATTATATACGAATTTAATTTAGGTAGGCATACAACTTGCCAAGGTCATGTTTAGTCTCGGATATGCATCTTACTTATTGTGGTTGGGATGCCGAGGACCACAACTAAGATTGTGAATTAACCATGCAAAGCGCGTTGGTACATTCATTCTATTTATAGTTCTCAAATTGACGTGCCGGTTATCCACACACGCTCCATCAATAAACCATAAAAATCAATTGCCACATCACCTTGCCTATCACAGTCTCAAATTAATGTGCCGGTTATCCACACACGCTCCATTAATAGACTATATAGAAATGATGTGCGTTTTCATGGGTTTGCATACATATTCACATTTCCCTATGTGTGTCTAAAAAGGGAAATTTATTTTAGATATAGGTTCTAGATTAATACTTTTAATCTCAATATCGACAATATTGGATCCATTCGATAACTCGCATTCCTTCACACAAAAGGTCGGTGAGCTGGAAACACAACGCGTTTTAAAAACCCTTCTCATTAGCTACCATTTTATAGGCAGTTTCCTTGTACCTTCTTATAGTGTTAGGAGATTGATGGGTCTAGTAGTGATCCAACTATGATATATTTAATATTAGTTATACTATATATATAAACAATGTATAAGAATATGGTAGATTTTAAACATTTTAAAACTTACCAACTATTTGATCAAGTTAATTCCAATTTACCATGTAATCTTACAAGATAATATTAATATATAATTAAATATTCTAATCATGTGAGTGTACATGTAAATAATTAACATAATATAATCCTATATGCCGAAATTTAATTGATATATATAATAATTCTTTTGATTTTCTATTAATACTAATTATTATGTTTAAATCATATGACAATTTAAATTTACAAATTAAACTTTAAATCATGTGAGGACACATGATAATGATTAACAAAATCAAAAATTATCTATATATAAACCCAAAAAAATCGGCCATATATATACAAAATAATCCCTTTCAATTTAAACCTTTTAAATTAAAACCTATTTAAATCTTCCATAATTACCAAATGATTTAAAATCAATAGCCAAAATTAACCAACCTTCCAT
This sequence comes from Silybum marianum, assembly GCA_036898165.1. Classification (NCBI taxonomy): domain Eukaryota; kingdom Viridiplantae; phylum Streptophyta; class Magnoliopsida; order Asterales; family Asteraceae; genus Silybum; species Silybum marianum. The sequence goes on along the minus strand of CM072536.1, from coordinate 24,336,682 downwards.
TTAATCCTCTATTAAATAAATATTGGATAATTGCTATTTAACAAATCATTATTCAATCAAGATCTAAAACAAGTGCTAATATCTACCGAACTAAAGGCTCTGATACCACTGATGGGTTTTATATGAACTATAAACAAAACAAGGCAGCGGAAACTATGGTAAGAATCATATAACTAAACCCTACAAGGAAACCTTAGTAGATGATATTGACAACAAGAAAGAAAGAGATTACCAACCTTTAATCCAATTTTGTAATTGGATTGATCCACTTGTAGAACTCGAACACTTCGATCCAACGCTAAGGAAGGTAGTAACCAAAGGAGATTACCTCTAATGGTTTGTACCCAATTTGTCCAAGATTATTAATCTTCGGAATATCCACCCAAGTGTAGTAAGAGTACCCACAAGGAATGGAGCAAAGAGAGAAGAGAAAAACTCAAGATTTAAGAATGCTTGAGTGGGACATTTGATTTAGAGGCCATGGACTAATATTTATAGTGGTAAGTAACTTAGGGCCGAAGTTAGGGTTTTAGAGAAAACCCTTGGTTCATCTTTCAAAGAATAACCAATTAGCCCTTGCACTTTTAATTGACACAAATTAATTCTAAATTAATTCCAATTAATTCTATAGAATTTCCATAATAATTTCTAATTAATTATTATCAAATGATAATTAATAAACTATTTATCTCTCTCTCTTAATTATTCTAATAAACTTTGGACAATTGAGGGCAACCCAAAAAGGACCCTGCTATCAATGGAAAGTCATGAGTAATTAGTGGCAATTAAAGCCACCCATCATAATCCTTCCATTTTTTTCCTCAATTAGTGGCTTCAACCGCGCGTTGCATACGGTGATCAAATATCATATGTTTTCCTTGCACACCACAATTGTAGAGTTGCAAAACGTCTATAAAACCTATTGTATTGTGAAGAAATTGTAGGTGATTGAAAAAGATCATATGGAAAGACTAATTGATTGACCATAATATATAGTTAATGGTAATTATTTGTTTTAACAATACAATAAATGACAATAATATGGTTTAAATATATAATAAATGATAGTTATTTGCTCAATGTTTTATGTTATAAATAATAATATGTATTAAATATATAATAAATGATAATGTTAATAATAATAATAAATGTTTTAAATATATCATAAGTGATAATTGTTGAAGTGTATATGTAATGCAATCTTGACATTTATTAGTTAGGTATTACTTGACAGGTTAAAAGTAGATAAGGGTTGACTATGATAAATTGGGAAAGGAGAGTTGGTGATACATAAGCTATAAATTCAAGAGGGTGAATAACACTTATGAACTTTCTTGAAGGCATGATATTGTAAAACCTTGTTATATAATAATGTGGTACCCAATTATTTTGGATATATACGAAGAACGTATTTGTAATTTAAGAGATATCTTGAAATATTAATATTAGAATTTGACCATGTTCATAATTAGGGTTTAAGTCGGTGTATCCGGATCCTATATTGTGAGGATACGATTTTAACAATAATTAAAATGAATGAATATAATGCAAAGATGTCATGAGCGGCAAACAAATGTCATGCCTATTTGGTGATCCCTAACATTGACCAGACCAAGATGAAATAATGAATCACAACTTTTATTTGGAACTTGTTCATCAAATTGGAAAAACAGACTAAAAATTGGAACCAAGAAAGAAAGTTAAATAATGAATTGACTATAAAAAGAAACTGCATACAAGCAAATATACAAATGATCTTTTTTATTAGCCACAAAAGCAATTTTCAGTTGCCAAAATCTTCCTCGTCTTTCTCAACTTGTCTTTTTTTCTTGGTTGGTGAAGGTGTTTCATCATCACTTGTTATGGCATCCTTCATAGAGGAAACATAAGTAACTTCTAAATCCTGCAAGATATTTATACAAGAAACAAATATAACTATGCAAAATTACAAGTAATTTAGAGTATTTGAAACAACAATTGTCAATTACAAAACATATATACCTTTGCGATTGTCTTCTCTAGTTGTTTTCCCTAATAAAGCCATGAAAAAAAAATCAGTAATCACATTGCAATGTTTGAAGTTGTTACATGGAGATAAATTATAGCTAACCTTTGCAACATTTTCAGCTTCATATTTTTTTCTAGTTTCTCATCAGAAATCCATAGGCTAGCCACCGTAAAATCTTCACGTCCATGTATAATATTATACTCATTTAATTTAATTTTAAACACATATTCTTTTCCGATTAGTGTTTGAACCTCTATTGGAACATCAAGACAGCCTATTGGTTGTTTGTTGAGCAATTTGTGTGCCGAAGTGTTAAGCACTCTTTCGGCAACCATGTTAAACAACACACAAGTTGTTTCTCCGGTTTTGTCCTTGATTCTTATGTGTATTTTTTACCTAAAGAATCTTATACATAGGTAAGATTAATGGCTATGAGATCATTTTGATGGAAAATTAACATTAATTAAATGACGTAAAAAGAGGGAAATCGACTTACAACACAAGAGGGCCTTACAATTTCCACAATAATAACCACCATCTATGGTGGTTAGTTGTTTGTAGCAAGCTTTGCATCCCTTGTAAAACCATCCCAATGAGGAAACTATGTTGGTGATTGTCCCTCTAACAGTTATGAACGGAACCTGCAGTGCACATATTATTAAAGAATATGTAATTATCAATACAATTTATAAACGGATGAGAAAAAGGAGAAATTATGGAATGTCGGACAGATTAAAATAGTACCTTCATGTCTTTATCCCAAGTAGCACATAGTAGGTCATTAATCATCATCCTTTCTAAAAGCATATCTTCATCACGATACTTTTTCTCATCCGAGTTCTCAATAAAATGGATTCGAGTTGCAATGGTAGTGAATCTTTCAATCAAAGTAGAAACGTAGCTTATTTTTAAATTGATCTATGAATATTTTGCTTGCTCTTGTGGTAGCAAAATATATAACACCTATCATCGTGAAAATTTAAGCAAACATCATTAGAACATAAATATTAACAATATATATGGTTGTATGTAACACTCCTAATTTCGGTAAAGGAAAATATTTAACTACGAGTTCCGTTTGGTTTAAGATATATCATATTTATTTATTAATATATATAGATATAGATTTAAATATATACGTATATACTTGTGTGTATATATATATATGTGTTGATACAAATATAAATATGTATGTGTTTCTAAATACATATTATATAGTTATATAAAAAGATATAAATATATGTATGGATATAAATATAACGATACATATATTTATATATGTATATATATTGTTAGTATTTATTAGGGAGGTATCTTGTTTGAATCAAATTGCTTGGGGGTTGTTGGTGTCAATTTGGAAATGAAGTTTGGAGGATTTTAGTGGATGGTGACGTGGCTATGGATGGTCCTTGTGGTGTGCAATATTTTAGAAAGCATTAGGGAATTAAAAATGAATCTGGGTGTAATCTGTAATGTATCTTTGGAGAGGAACGGCGGCAACCCGGCTGTCTAGTTGATTAGTCCGATGACCTTACTTTGTTTCCACTCATCCCATTTATCGTTTTCATACCTCTCTTTCTTTAAAACTCTCTCTCTCTCTCTCTCTCTATGCAGCTTATCGCCCCTCTGTTATTTCTTTCTTTCTTTTCTTTATCACTCAAGATCCGATTTTAGATTTAAACGGTGGAGTATTATTTTAAAGAGACTCTAATATAAATATTAAGAGGGTGATTTGGGATCTTCAAGAGATGATTTCTAGTGAAGAAGTCTTACAGATTTGGACATTTCTTCAAATGGAGCTTTTGTGGTAAAAACTAGATTTAGCCTAAATCTAGCAAGGTGGGCTCAACATAATTTGTGAAAACTTTGTACATGCCAAAAACGTCCATTTTGATGTATTAACATGTTCTATTTGTTATTATCAAATGTGTGAGTATTTGGATAAGTTTTGCCTTTTTGGTATAAAAGAGTTTACAAATCATACATGAAGCTTACACTTGAGTTTTTAGACATGTTAATGAATGAAGTATAAGTGTGAGTTATTTGGGTGCATTATCTTTTAAATGAAGATCATTTGGTTACAAATGCATCAAGGGAGTATTTGATTTATAAACCATTAGATTTACATGTTATTGCATTACGAGGCATTTTGGAAATGTATGAATATGATTTCATTTGGAAACGGTTTATCTTAACCAATGTTTTGAGTTATTATATTAGTGTTAAGTTATAAATCTTTTGCTCGGTTTTGGACTAAAATGAGTCTCATGGACATTTTTTCCGAATTGAGTGGCTATATGTCAGAGTTTTAGAGTTATATGCAGTTATGGCAAATGTATTTAATACATTACACGTTTTGGGTGCGTTGGTCATTCATTTGGTGTCGTGCAATTGTTAGTCACTGATATCCATCCGTGCAATTGTTAGCCACTGATTCTATCCGTGCAAATGTTAGTCATTGATTTCTATCCGTGCAATTATTAGTCTTGCCCGTATTTCCCTCAAATTGTGTTATTTCAACAATAAGCGTGAGTTAATGGTTTATAAACATGGTTAAACTTATGTTCTATCTTTACGTTTATAAACTCATTCATGGTCGTGTGAGTATTGGATTTGGATTACGTTAAATGAGTATTTCTACTTTAAAGCTTTCATTCATAAGGTCATTTTGGTCTAAAGCTTTTATTATGGAAATAATGAATTTGGGAAAGATGTTGATTTTATAATAAGGTTATTTACTTTGAGAATTATACTTTATCAACCAAATCTTTTGGTTTCAAACCAATCATAAATATGTTATAAACTCTTGAGCTCACTAGGTGTTAAGCCTAACCCTTTTTCTTTGTCGGCATGTGCATCAGATTATCGTTGGGGTTGGTACTAGCGACACGTGTGGACTTGAGTGCTAAGAAGTGGCACGATAAAGATTAGACTCTTGGTGACGTTTTCCGCATTCGGAGATAGCGACTCCTATTGGTTTAGTAACACCAACCATATGTTATAGGACTTGATTTATTTGTTGTAGAGGTTTATTACTAATTGCGGTTTGAGGAAAGTTATATATTGATGTAATATTAGAAATTTTAAATTAGTCTCTTTTTCTAGATTTGAGGGTGTTACAAGTTGGTATCAGAGCATAAGTTTGAGAGATTTAGGTGTTAGATGCCTAGACTCAAACTAGCGTATTGATTAAGTGATCAGATGTGAGATTTCATAATTAGACACTTTAAGATAGGATGTTTGGAGGTTAATAGATGCACTAGAATCGAGAATCATGATGATGGTAACAAGGATCCGCATGTGAGGTAAATTTGTATTATTATCCGGCCGGTGATAATATAAATTTACAGTTACGTGTGTGTGTTTGAGGCGCATTGTCATGGTGATCGATGGGGTAGTGAATGAGTTCTTATGGCAATGACCGTTGAAAGATTTGATGGACGTAGCAATGTCACTTTGAGTGACATATAAGCACGGTGATTATCTTAAGCCGACCATTTTGGGTCAAAGATAATGGTTAGTTATGAACCATAAGCTTGTTGAATCAACCTTATTCCGAGATGAAATTATAAATCGATGGATTTAGTGGTGGATGATGGTCTTAGGATATGAAGTTTTCCAATGTCGGTTTTATGGTAGACTTGGCGAGCGTGGTTTTTGGACTTCGGGTCCCAATCGGATGCATGCACGACACTTATTTTATAAAAAAATTGCAAAAGAATTTCGTGTTTGTCAAAAGAATTTATACCTGACAAGTTGATATTTTAGAAAATGTTTTGGGCACACAAGAGTGTAGCCATGTCTTGAAATTACTAAATGGTCTTAGTTGAATGAGAAATGCATACGTGTTTAAATTTATTTCGTTGTTTTGCTTGAATTGCAAATTTTGAGATTTATAGCTCAAGAGAGATTAAATTTGAAACTAACCTAAATTGTTTCGCTTGTTATCCGAGAAAAGTGTGAATATCGTCCTTACAAATTTTTTGAGAAAATTATTCGGTGTACGTGAATTTTGGGTCAAGTTGGAAATGCATGAACTACCGTACCTCCTACGGTTGTTTACAAATTTCATTGGAATTTTGGGTGCGTAGTGTTCATGAGTCAATTTTGAGTTTTGGAATTTTATGGATTCGCTTTAGTGTCGGTGAGGGTTTATTGAGGATTTTGTTTCGCATCTTTTATTTTGGCATAAAGATTTTGATGGCATCCAATTATAAAGTTTCCCTCTTTGTAATTTTAATTTTCATGGAAGTCTTTTGTTGCATAGAGTTTGCATACATTTTAATTGTAACTCTCTTTACATTATGTAGTCAAACGTTTTAGAAAGACAAAAGCATATTGATTGCTGTTTGGCTTTAAGTTTACATTCAAACCAAATTTATTTTTGGTATGATCAAAGTGCATGTATTATCGCTTATTAGTTTTGAGAAAATCAATCGATGCATGCTATTTTTTATTGGGGAATTTTACCCCGTGTCATCCTACGGCCATGGGTTAAATCTTTGGAAAATGTGATACAGTCATTTTATTGCGCCGTATTTTAATGCATGAATTCATTTTACATACATGACATAAATAAAAGTGTGCCGAGACCATAGACATTCATTTTAAAAGTTTACTAATCGAATCCTCGTTGTTGTGATTATTAGTTTAAATAATGAATACATAGCTTTTAAATGGTTTTGTGTAATGACTTTGGTCATTTTTCACGGTTGCCGATTATGGTAAAAATCTTTAAATGTGCGTAAATTGAATTATAAAGGTTTTATGTTTGATAAATCTTTGATAAATGAAATTGGCATATTTGTTTAGTTTTATAATTGTAAACCTTGAACTCATTAGGAAACCTTGTATTTAAAAGCTATTCCTTTTGGGTTGAGTATTTCAAGAAGGGATCAGATGGCTCTCCGCGAAGGTAAGTGACAGATGATCGGACTTGCGGTAAGTTTGTTAGGATCTTATACGTTATCTCTTAAGTTGCTTAAGACGTAGGTACATGTTCATGTTCGATCTTCTTTTGAATAGATGTTGGATCGTGACTAGAAGGAACCTTTCATTAGACCTCATGGTTATTTTCGGCATTGTGAATTGGTGGTGAAGAAGCATTTCATGTAGAAGTCATAGATCTCTTATTAACTGGTGATCAAGTTGGTTTTCTTGGAAGGTTCTAAGTATGAACCTATATAATTTTGATGGGTAATCTTGTTCGAATTATGGTTCTAGTTACATGTGAAATTTTAGTGATTCACCTCGTTGAGAAGTGTCATAGAAAGTAGGATTTTTTTTCCAAGAATCTCTAGAGTTGGAAGGCATGTGGAGGATTGTTTCTTGGGCTAGTTGCTCATATATTTATATATACCAGAATTTAAGTTATTAACGATAAGAATTAAGGAATTGTTGTTGTTCATCCATTATGTTTGTAAAATTGGGATTTTATATTTATAGTAGGTGTCAACTATAAAGAGATTTGGAATTCTAGTCCTATTATTAGGAGTCGATTACTAAATTTTGAGGCCTAGAATTGTTGGATCATTTAGGTACATTGAATCGTAGAAATTCTTGGTTGTGTATGTGGTAACTCCAAGAGTTTAGACATTGGTGGTTAAGGTTGAGCGATTAAGAATTTTGCGGGTTAGTAAAGACCTTGTCAGTTGGGAGATTGTTGTTGGGGAAATTAAGAAATGACTTCACTTTGGTCGTCAATTGCATAAGCGAGCATTAAGGGCATAAAACATCTTAAAATTAGTATGAGCATTTAAGTTTGGGAGGCAACCGAGACTCTGGTTCTAAAATATTACTTCAACAATATTCGGTAATTACCTTGACGTTGGTGCAACATTTTGATTCGGGTATTTGAGATTTGATCAATGCTAGATTTCGAGACGAAATCGTTCTAAGGTTGGGAGGATTGTAACACTCCTAATTTCGGTAAAGGAAAATATTTAACTACGAGTTCCGTTTGGTTTAAGATATATCATATTTATTTATTAATATAGATATAGATATAAATTTAAATTTAAATATATACTTGTATATATATATATATGTTGATACAAATATAAATATGTATGTGTTTCTAAATACATATTATATAGTTATATAAAAAGATATAAATATATGTATGGATATAAATATAACGATACATATATTTATATATGTATATATATTGTTAGTATTTATTAGGGAGGTATCTTGTTTGAATCAAATTGCTTGGGGGTTGTTAGTGTCAATTTGGAAATGTAGTTTGGAGGATTTTAGTGGATGGTGACGTGGCTATGGATGGTCCTTGTGGTGTGCAATATTTTAGAAAGCATTAGGGTATTAAAAATGAATCTGGGTGTAATCTGTAATGTATCTTTGGAGAGGAACGGCGGCAATGCGGCTGTCTAGCTGATTAGTCCGATGACCTTACTTTGTTTCCACCCATCCCATTTATCGCTTTCATACCTCTCTTTCTTTAAAACTCTCTCTCTCTCTCTCTCTCTCTCTCTCTCTATGTAGCTTATCGCCCCTCTGTTATTTCTTTCCTTCTTTTCTTTATCCCTCAAGATCCGATTTTAGATTTAAACGGTGGAGTATTATTTTAAAGAGACTCTAATATAAATATTAAGAGGGTGATTTGGGATCTTCAAGAGATGATTTCTAGTGAAGAAGTCTTACAGACCTGGACATTTCTTCAAATGGAGCTTTTGGGGTAAAACCTAGATTTAGCCTAAATCTAGCAAGGTGGGTTCAAGATAATTTGTGAAAACTTTGTACATGCCAAAAACGTCCATTTTGATGTATTAGCATGTTTTATTTGTTATTATCAAATGTGTGAGTATTTGGGTAAGTTTTGCCTTTTTGGTATAAAAGAGTTTACAAATCATACATGAAGCTTACACTTGAGTTTTTAGACATGTTAATGAATGAAGTATAAGTGTGAGTTATTTGGGTGTATTATCTTTTAAATGAAAATCATTTGGTTACAAATGCATCTTGGGAGTATTTGATTTATAAACCATTAGATTTACATGTTATTGCATTAAGAGGCATTTTGAAAATATATGAATATGATTTCATTTGGAAAACGGTTTATCTCAACCAATGTTTTGAGTTATTACATTAGTGTTAAGTTATAAAGCTTTTGCTCGGTTTTAGACTAAAATGAGTCTCATGGACATTTTGTCAGAATTGAATGGCTATATGTTAGTGTTTTAGAGTTATATGCAGTTATGGCACATGTATTTAATACATTACACGTTTTGGGTGTGTTGGTCATTCATTTGGTGTCGTGCAATTGTTAGTCACTGATTTCTATCCATGCAATTGTTAGTCATTGATTTCTATCTGTGCAATTGTTAGCCACTGATTTCCATCCGTGCAATTGTTACCCACTGATTCTATCCGTGCAAATGTTTGTCACTGATTTCTATCCGTGCCATTGTTAGTCTCGCCCGTATTTCCCTCAAATTGTGTTATTTCAACAATAAGCGTGAGTTAATGGTTTATAAACATGGTTAAAGGTATGTTCTATCTTTACGTTTATAAACTCATTCATGGTCGTGTGAGTATTGGATTTGGATTACGTTAAATGAGTATTTCTACTTTAAAGCTTTCATTCATAAGGTCATTTTGGTCTAAAGCTTTTATTATGGAAATAATGAATTTGGGAAAGATGTTGATTTTATAATACGGTTATTTACTTTGAGAATTATATTTTATCAAGCAAATCTTTTGGTTTTAAATCAATCATATATATGTTATAAACTCTTGAGCTCACTAGGCGTTAAGCCTAACCCTTTTTCTTTGTCGACATGTGTATCAGAGGGGGTTGGTACTAGCGACACGTGTGGACTTGAGTGCTAAGAAGTGGCACGATAAAGATTAGACTCTTGGTGACGTTTTCCGCATTCGGAGATAGCGACTTCTATTGGTTTAGTAACATCCAACCATATGCAGGTCTTGTATAGGACTTGATTTATTTTTTGAAGAGGTTTATTTCTAATTGCGGTTTGAGAAAAGTTATATATTGATGTAATATTATAAATATTAAATTAGTCGCTCTTTCCAGATTTGTGGGTGTTACATTGTACGAATATGAGACTTGTATTCAAAATCCTCGGCTAATTTACCCCACAAAGTAATTTTTGTTGCAATCGAACAGAATATAATGATATTAAATAGTAGAATAAAAATAATTATCAAGTAGTGTACAATAATTATCACCTACTATTATTGTATTAAGTATTTAATACTTACTAATCAGTGATCATTTCCACGTCCCTTTTCTTCCAGCCCGCTCCAATAGTTTCGGTGTCACCAACAGTTTCAATGTCACCAACAGCACGTATACATCCAATAACGTCTATAATATATTAAAAATTTAACGAATGAAAGTTTTATTCTATAAACATGATTTTATTAATAAATTTGAACGTGCAAAGGGTTTAGAATACCTGATAAAACTGTCGTCATTGACACGCGAATGTACTAACCCGGCTGAAATAAATTGGAAGCCATTTTTCGGGATGCTTACAATACTTTCTTCTATTTTTTTAATGGAAGTGAATTCCTAAAAACTGATCTTGATATCATTTGCAAGAGGCCTGAAATTCCCAACACTTTGAACAACTTTGAAATTTTTAACTTCATATAAAGAACCTTCATGCAACAGATTCTTAAATTTTGGAACAAGGTTTCTCCAAATGCTAGCATGAGTCAGATTTTCCTACGAGTAATAAAAAAATGAGATTTATGTTAAATATATGTGAAAGTGTAAATATGTAGAACAAATTTTTTTTGACAATATTCTCAATTACCTGTTCGTCGATCAAAATCATATCAAGGCTAATTAACTCTCCTCCTTTTTTGGTATTCAAAGATTCTCACATCCTACAAATTCTTATCCTTATAATGGAATTACTGCTATCGTTTTTGAGATTTTTGAGATGAGTGTACTCCATTAATCTAAAATGATTGTTGGGTTTCAAAAATAAAAAAGTGCAGGTGATGCTTAGAAAGTAAACAAACAATTATTTATATTTGAAACATTGAATACGATGTTTCAAAACCATTAATTTTAGTTGTGGTTACAAAGTTGGAAAACCATCCATCAAGTATAATGATGAAGATTAAGAGTCGTAATTAATTTTAGTTGCGGTTACAAAGAAGTTGAAAAACTATTTATCTAGCCTATTGATGAACTTTAAGAGGTGTCATTAATCATGTTTGTGGTTATAAAGAAGTTGGAAGATATTAAGTAAAACCATTAAAACATTTAATATCAAATGAGACATAGTATTGGTCATTTGTGATGAGTCTTAGCAACAAAGTGAAGTAATATGGCATCACCCATAAATAAATCACATTCAATCATCTTTGTGATGAATATGCCTTGAAAACATTTCATTTTTACTTTCCATTTTAGTTTATCAAAATCTATAATTACTTACTCACCTGTTCTAATAAGAAAAATGTGCATTTTGTCATTTAAGTGTGATTTAATTGGTCAACTATAAAAAATTCCCACAAATCAAATAAACAAGAAAACAAGAGCAATCATTTGATCTTGAGTATCTGTAGTAATAGAACTTACTTGAAAATATGCGAGATAAGCATCTATGATATCCTCAAATGTACTTTCTTTATCATTCATTAGCCTGCATGGTGAGACACAAAACAACCAGTCAACGTACATACAACAAAACAACAAAAACACCTACAAAGACATCAAACACAAAAACAAGTTTACGAAGTCGTTCATTAAGACACTGCAGTACATTAAACCACTGCAGTCCATTAAGCCACAACAGCTCATTAAGCCACTACAGTTCAATAAGCCACAGCAGATCAAAGCTCCTGCACCACTGCAGTCCATTAAGCGATAACAGTCCGTTGTACCTACAACTTAACAAAGAGAACACATTAGGTCCATTAAGCCATTGCAATCCATTAAGCCACTACAGTTCATTAAACCACTGCAGTTCAAATAAGCCACAATAGATGTTAAACCCCATTTACAGAGAAGTATGAACCATAAATGTACAAATGCAGAAGATCAGAAGTTTATCTTTTGATTCCACTCATCACAAAGACGCCCAGAGTTGGAAGAACAGATGGATTTAAACAGAAGCATCATACGCGCTCCTGATGATGCGGCCTGCACACTTTTCATGTACCTAGTTGTGTAACTGAATTTGTTACAAGCTTAGCTTAGGTGTCAATTTGTAATAGGCTAGACAGTTGAGTTTTATCATTGTAATCGTATAAATAGCTCTATTCATGAATGTAATAGTTATCGATCTGGAAGATATTTTTGGGAGCTAATTGCCCATTTCATTCAACGTATTGTAATCGTCTTCCAGGTTTTTCAATACGAATTAACAATTGTTCTTCATTATTGTTCTTACTGTTCTTACTGTTTATTACTATAAATCATAGATCTACTTTGCTTCCGCTCATATTTCCATATTTGATCTATTGATTTATCATTAGAAAGGGATCTGGGTTCCAACAATTGGTATTAGAGCCATCTAATCAATCTATTGATTATTAGATCTTTTCCATTTGGAGAAATCCCTCTTCTATTCGCAGTAATTTTCAGTTTTAAGCTATTGTTCGTAATTCTACCCTGTTTTACGAGAATTTGTTAATTTCATAACAATTTTCTCCAAATCGGTGGTAATTTGGGTTTAAATCCGAAAATTAGTAAGAATATCGTCCTGTTTCAATTCATCTGAAATTTATTTGTTCTAAATTTCAACAATCTTCCTGTAATTCTCTCAAATCCCTGTTTTCTGAAAATATGGCAAATTCAAGTTTGAATGCTGTATACACCTCCGGATCCCTGACCTAACCACCTACTCTAATCCGTGGTGAATATCCGCATTGGAAGATCCATATGATCAATTTTTATGAATGATTGGATGTAGAACTTTACCCTATTGTTCAAAATGGTCCGTTTATTCCAATGACAACGATTCCAAGGATTCCTGCTACTACTAATACCGATGAAGTCCCTGCGAGACAAGTTCCAAAGCTGAAGGATAACTGGTCTGATGAGGAAAAGGCAAAAGTGGAATTGGCCAAAAAGGCAAAGAGTCTCTTGATCATGGCAATTCCAAATGAGATTTTCCAGTCTCTGGATTCGTGTGATACTACTAAAGAGCCATGGAACCAGCTGGAAAATATTCTAGAAGGAGGAGCTAAAATGAAGGAAAACAGAAGAGCTCAAGCTCTGAATGAATACATTCCAGGTTATTCCTGAAGAATCTCTGGAGCAGACTTTTCATAGATTTAATACTCTGATAAATCTATGCAAAAGGTGTGATATCGTCAGATCTAAGGAAGACAACAATGTCTTATTTCTCAAACGATTGAATCCAGAATAGTCAAATCTCTCAATGTCTCTTCAAGCTAATCAGGATCTCGAACAATGGTCTCTACATGATGTATTTGGTACACTTCAAGCTCATGAGAAAGAGGTTGTTCAGAAGAAAACAACAATAGGTGGACCTCTGGCTTTAATTTCTGAATCCAGAGGATCGGTCAGAAGGAGTAAAGAAATCGAGAGGAGAGGAAAGAGTAACGCTCTCATATCAGAAGCAATCCCAGAGGATGATTCTGACTCTGATGATGAGATCAAAGCTTTTGTTGATTCACTAGCACTTATCACCAAATAATTCACAAAGAAGTCTGGTAATAGATCTTTCCAAGGAAGCAAAAGATTTGATCGCTCCACTCTAAGTTATGCCCCTAGACAAGAGATACAGAAAGCTGAGAAGACAGAGGCAGAGAAGAAGGAAGAAGAACTGAAGAAAAAGAAGGATGTGTGTTATAGCTGTGGTAAGCCAGGCACTATTCAAAGGATTGCAAGGGAGCTTTTGAAAAAGACAAACTGTACTACAAGAACAAATATAAGTACAACGTCGTTGAAAGAGCTCACTCTGCAAAAAAGGAGAACTGGCTAGGAGATGAGTCTATTTAGATGAAGCCATGTTTTGCGGAATGGCCACAACTAATGAATCAGAAGACTAACCTTCTGAAACACCGGTTAGTACTCTCTCTGAATCATCTGAACTCGAAAACATCATTCTAAGTTTGTCAAATGATTTTGAAGAACTTAAGCAAAAGCTTACAGTTGAAAAGAAATTGCGAAAAGATATTGAACAAACTCTTTCTGTAACTCAAAAGGAAAGAGAAATTTACAAAAGAGAGATGGATCTTTTAACAGAAGAAAAACTGGAGTTAAGTGCTGAAAATGAGAAGATTGCCAAAGTTTTTAAAAATACAGAAGTTAAGTTCAAGGAAGAGAAATTGAACCTCATTAAACTTTTGGAAGACAAAGAAAAGGAGATTAAAGCTAAGGAAAGTGACAGATTGGATTCTGTTGCACTTAAAAACTATTTTCAAAAGGAAAGAGAGTTTTTACATATTGAACTTCAAAACAAAAAGCTACAGATCAAAACATATCTGGATGCTCAGAAAGTTCATGACAAAATAAATACACAAGTAGGGAGATCCGGACTTGGTTTCGAGGACTTGGATCCTTACACATGTGAAAAAAGGTCCACTCTAAAGTATGTTTTTTGTTTAGGATAAGAACAAATGCCTGTGTTTCCAATCTTATATGAGCAATCTATTTTTAAAAAAATAAAATATGAAAATGGTCATCATCAAAGAAAACTCAAGTTTAAAAATATCGAATATTCATCTGGAAAAACAAATGTTGATCTGAATAAAATTCAGAAGAAAAGTGACATTTTCAGATTTGGATCAAATGCTCATATAATTTTGAATCCAGAAGCTGATGCATTTATTCCTACACAAGCAGAAGAAGAGATAAGGGATAGTTTTGAAAATGATATTCTCTCGACTCTGGATAAATGTTTTAAACTTGAACATGAAAATGCTCAGCAAATTTTTTTAGAAAACCATCCAGAGATATTTTCTTGTTCTTTTGTCGATTTAAATCTTTCAGAAGCTCAAGACAATTTGGAAATAATCACATATCCCTGGGAGAATGATGATCAAAGTGATGATTTCTTTGATAACTTAGAGAAATATTTTTCATACTTAGAAAATCAATTACCTATTGTTTACAAAAAGGTTCCAGAGGTAGTTAAGAATGAGGAAGCACCCTTCTTATATACAAATGAACCTCTGGAGATCAGAGCCTCTGGTCTGAATGTTGAAAAACATTCAAGTGGAATACCAATACCCTCTGTTCCTCCAACAGGATAGAGAAAGCCTGTTTCCATTCATCCAGACTTCATTGGGATGTGTCTTAAGGACAAATCTTGTCTTGAACTTGAGAAAGAAGAAAGTCTTAAAAAGAAATTGAATGTTCAGCAAAAATCTCTACAATCAAGTTCTCCAAAGTTTACTCCTGCTCAAAAAGGCAAATGGAAATCTAATCTTTCTACTCCTGTTTCAGTAACTCTCAAAGCTCCTGAGAAGGTTTATCAGAGGAAGCCTCAGCAGAAGAACATTTATGATTCTAAACAAAAGTCTAGTCTAGCTAGGAAGTTCCATAGAACTACTGATTCTAGAAGAGACAGTAATAAGAAGAATTGTAATTATCATTATTCTAATGAAAATTCCATGCAATCTTTTATGTCTCAGAATTCTGAATGTTTTTCTCTATTCTTAAAACTAAAGCAATTTTTCTCGAGGCCCTCTGATCGTTCATATGATAAATTTTCAAACTTTAGGACTAAACCAAAGAAAAAACAAAAATATTGAAAATAGAAAGAGCAAACCTATAAACCCTGCAAACTCAAATCAGATGCAAGATAATAGGAATGCAAAGTCGAAAACTAACATTAAAGGACCCATTATGAAATGGTACCTAAATCACTCTGATTTTGATTGCAGAAGCAGCGTGTGCACATCTGGTATCTTGACTCTGGATGCTCGAGGCACATGACTGGAACGAAAAACTTACTCTCTCAATTTAAAGACAAATGTGGTGGAGCTGTAACGTTTTGAGACAACGGTAAGGGTCAAATAAAATGCTACGGTACTCTACAAGAAGGTAATATTACCTTATCAAAAGTAGCTCATGTTTCTGGCTTAAAACATAACCTGCTGAGTGTAAGTCAACTTTGTGATTCTAAAATACTTGTCGTATTTGATGAAAAGCATTATTACTTGTTTTCTAAGGCATGTGAAGAACTCTGGAGAGCAGGCAGAAAAGGTAATCTATATATGATGAACTTCACATCAAAGGACGGTAAAGAAACCCTCTGTCTTATCTCCAAAAAGAGTGAAGTTGCGTGGTTATGGCATCATAAAATGTCTCATTTAAATTTTGATAACCTTGAGATGCTTGTCAAACACAATTTGGTAACTGGTCTTCCAGAAGTCCACTTTTCAAAAAGATCACCTTTGTCCTGCATGTGAAATGGAAAAAATAAAACGAGCATCTCATAAAACAAAAGGTGATCATTCATGCACTAGGCCTCTGCAATTGTTACATGTCGATCTCTGTGGTCCCATTGCAATTCAGAGTCTATCTGGTAAAAAGTATATACTGGTACTTATTGATGAATTTTTCAGGTATACATGGCTCGCGTTTATTAGACAAAAATCAGAAGTGCCTATTGTCTTGCAGAATATGATGACCAGAATCCAAGTTCTTCTACACCAGAAGATTCAACAGCTAAGAAGTGATAACGGTACTGAGTTCAAGAATGCCAAGCTTGAAGCATACCTAGTTGAAAATGGAATTACACAGAACTTCTCTACTGTACGCACTCCTCAACAAAATGGTGTAGTAGAAAGACGCAACAGAACCTTGGTGGAAGCAGCCAGAACGATGCTTGCAGCTTCTGGACTCCCTATCCATTTTTGGGCAGAAGCTGTAGCCACTGCTTGATTCACTCAGAATCGATCCATTATCGTCAAGAGGCATCTCAAAACCTTTTATGAGCTTATAAATATAAGAAAACCCTGTGTCAAATTCTTTCATATCTTTGGATGCAGGTGTTTTATTTTAAATGACAGAGAAAAACTTGGCAAGTTTGATAAGAAATCAGATGAAGCTAAATTCTTAGGATATTCGTTAAATTCAAGAGCTTTTAGAGTTTTTAATTTACGTACTAAGACTGTTATGGAAAGCATTAACATTGATTTTGATGATCAAACTCAATTGACTTCTGAGTATTCTACTTCTGAACTCAAACTTAACACAGTTACCTCTTATTATCTTTCAGGTGCCAAAGAATCCGAAATCGATGCAATTTTTCAAGATTTTATGGGCGAAGAAATATTTTCAGAGCAAATACCAAAGAATCCATCCTTGAATATTCCTGAAGTTCTCCAAGCTTTTGGAATTACTCTTTCTGGTCCTGTATTATTTGATTAGAGTCCACCAGAAACTTCTGTCCTTCCCATTCCATCAAGCGACTGTCCAGAAGCCACTTATGTGCCTTCATTTGAGGGGGAGACTTTTGGTGCTGCTCAAGATTCAGAATCATTTCCAGAAGAGGTTATTCAATCTTCTGAAACAGAAGTTCAAACTCAACAAGTACCTCAATCTAGGATGAAGAGATGGACCAAGTCACACATTCCAGATCTCATTATTGGAAGTCCATCTGAAGGTGTTAAAACAAGATCTGCTACTGCAAATGAAGCGCTTTATGTAAATTTTCTTAGCATGATCGAACCAAAGCATGTTCATGAAGCCTTGCAAGAACCTAGTTGGGTGGAAGCTATGCAAGAAGAATTGCTTCAGTTTGAACGAAATAAAGTTTGGAACTTAGTACCTTTACCAAAGGACAAAATCGCAATTGGTACTAAGTGGGTCTTCAGGAACAAGAAAGACGAAGACGGCATAGTGATCAGAAACAAAGCTCGACTGGTGGCTAAGTGATATTGTCAAGAAGAAGGAATAGATTACGACGAAACCTTTGCCCCTGTAGCAAGACTTGAGGCGATTCGAGTATTTCTGGCCTTCTCTGCATATAAAAACTTTAAAGTTTATCAAATGGATGTTAAATGTGCATTTCTGAATTGATATCTCAAAGAAAAAGTGTACGTTGACCAACCTGTTGGTTTTAAAGATGCTAGACATCCAGAGTACGTCTATCTTCTTGACAAAGCTTTATATGGTTTAAAGCAAGCATCAAGAGCCTGGTATGAACGATTATCTATGTTTCTGATTAGTAACGGTTACGAAAAAGATAAAAATGATACAACCCTGTTCATCAAAAGAGGCAAAGGTATGTTAACTGTTGTCCAAATCTATGTGGATGACATAATCTTTGGCTCTACTTATCAGACAGAAGTTGATCTATTTTCAAAATTGATGGAACAAGAATTTGAAATGAGTATGATGGGAGAACTAACGTTCTTCCTAGGACTCCAAGTCAAACAAAATGCCTCTGGCATTTTTATAAATCAAGCCAAGTATGTGTCTGGCATGCTTAAGAAATTTCATCTTCAAAATTCCTCAACTATGAAAACTCCTATCTCTCCTAGCACAAAACTTGGCCCTGATCCCTCTGGGAAATCAGTGGATGTTACGAGCTATAGAGGTATGATAGGATCACTTCTGTATCTGACAGCTAGTAGGCCAGATATTATGTTTTCCACTTGCCTCTGTGCTCGATATCAAGCCAAACCAAAAGAATCACATTTGGCTGCAGTTAAACGAATTTTTAGATACCTAAAGGGATCTCCATCACTGGGTCTATGGTATCCTAAAAATTATGGATTTGATTTAATGGCGTATACAGATTCTGATCATGCAGGATGTAAGTTGGATAGAAAAAGTACCTCTGGCAGCTGTCAACTTCTGGGAAACAGACTTATTAGTTGCACGTCCAAGAAACAAAACTGTGCTTCAACATCAACAGCAGAAGCTGAATATGTTGCTGCTGCAAGTTGCTGCTCCCAACTAATATGGATGAAGACTCAGCTCAGAGACTACGGATTAGTATACGACAAAATTCCTATCCTATGTGACTCAGAAAGTGTTATTGCCATCACTGAAAACCCAGTTCAGCACTCAAAAACAAAACATATCGATGTCAGGTATCATTTTATCAAAGATCATGTAGAGAAGGGCACAATAGAAATGTATTTTGTCTCTACTGATTATCAACTTGCTGATATTTTCACAAAAACTCTAGATGAGAAACGATTCAATTTCTTAGTCAGCAAGTTGGGCATGGTAAATATGTAATTCTCTTTAATTCTACGATCTTCATAGGATTAAGTGTAATGACTTATTTATGTACATATTTCTTTTGTTTGTTTTGTTTTGTCTTTTAATTTTTTGTTTCGGGCATTGTGTCCATGTCTATTTCAATATTCATCTCCAAAGAATCGAAAATGAATAGATTGTATGGCTACCCGAATAATTGTTTTGGCTTGGTAAGGACCAATTATTTTCTTTTAAGTCCTGTCACACTCTCATCATTTTCTTTTTATCTCACAAGCACTCAATATACCCTTTCAAAAGTTCTAACCTAGGGATGTGTTTCATGGCTAGGTCCTTCCGACTCTGGATTGACCATTGAAACGTGTAAATCCTAACACACAAAGAATTAAAACACTAAAGTCTGAGTTCTGAAGTGATGTATTCAGAAGTCGTAATACAAAGTAAAACGAGTTTTGAATTAAGATATTCATAAGCCAAAATTTAAGAACAGGTTCATAGCTGATGTACTATGAAGCTAAAAAGATGGTACTCCCCCTCAAATGTAGCATAACCTTTTGAATGATTTTGTCATGTAATGTGAGTATTTTAAATTGAGAACACATATGACATACCTACAAAACAGATTAAAAGGATTTTGGTACCCAAGCTATGTTGGGTCCTCGAAGGTTAGCTTTAGAAAAATCATATGGGGAAGTGGGGATACTATTAAGTACCATACCATTTATGAATGAACTTTTGATCGACAAAATCATTTGTTTCGCAAGTAGAACAACAAACCTTTATGGCACTTAGACTAATTAGCTGATTGATTGACCTGACAAAATAAGACAAATCAGTCTTGGAAACAAACGATCTTGTATCAACTACCATCTGTATGTGGCAATTTTCCAATACTACCATCTGTAGTTGATTTCTTCCTCCAAACCGTTTTAATTTTTTTAAAATTACCGGAATTAGCAACAAATCATTGTGAAACCGATTAGAATTATGAGCCTGAGAATTTGAGGAACCATATGATTTGGAGCTGTTAGAATGAATAACTATTTGATTTAACACTTGAAGAGTAGTTATTCTGACAGACATTAATAGGACAAAGAGGAGTCATCTTATGAGTTGAACTTGAAGCATAATTAGAATTAGAATCAGATGAATCATTAGGAGCAAAAATCATTTTCTCAATGGCATTTAACTCCGCATCTATTTGTTTGGGAGTGAGTTGATTGAATGATTCAACTTTTTCTGAATTCTCTTTATTCAATTGTTTTTGCACTGAAATCTCGTCTTCAAGTTCTTTAATTTTGTTTAAGAGATGATCTCGTTCTTTATTAGACAAACTAAAATTCAAAACCGTTTTAGCTTCAAGAACTTTTTTAAGTTGCTTGAGTTTGTCAGATAAACAATTTCTTTCTTCCATCATCAAATCATATTTATTTTTAAATTCAGATCTCAAGTTCTTTTCAATTACAAGATTTGATTGTAATTCAAATAATTTCTTTGAAATTTTTACAAAATTTCTCTTCAAAGGCTTTCCTTTCATTCTCAACTTCTTTTTCTAAACGTTTATTCTTATTGGAAATTAGAACACTTTTCTTCAAAATGTTAATATTCTCACTGTTAAACACTCTTCTTTCATTTTCCAAAAGATTTTGTAGTTCAGAAATTTGCTTTGATAACTCCAAACCTTTTGTTTTGAAAGATTTTCTTTCTAAAATCACAACCTGCTCAAAATCAGACACTTGTTTAGAAAGGTTTCTTATTGTCAATTCACAAGTTTTAATTTTACTTTCAAATGCTTTTCGCTCAGTATTAAACTTGGGTTTGTCATCTGAAGTTAAAAGCCTTTCTTTCTCAGATGTCATGAATTTAGATATTTTACTTGAAAGAGAAACATTGTAAGTCTCAGAATCTTTAAATTTCTCTAACTCAGAAATTTTGTTTTTTAAATCAATTTTTATTTTTATCAACTCAAGATTTTTCTTTTCACAAAATTCTTCATACCTTGTATGATTTTTATTCCTAGAAAGTTCGTTGAGTTGATTTTGTAAAAGCTCGTTTTCATTTTTCAAATCTTTTCATGTTTGTTCTGAGTTATGAAACTTAGATTTGAGGTCAACATATTCTCTTAAAAGTTCATCAAGCACATTCATGTTATTCGTATGTCTTGCTTCGAGTTTAGCAATTTTCGCATTTAGCTCAGAAATTTGGCTTTGAAAACTCATCTAAACCTGCACAGCTCAACTACACAGTTAGTTCGTGTAAATATAAAATGTAAGCACGGTTACCTGATAAAGTGATCTCGATCGGTGAGTTTTGAAGGGTTTATAAGATTTCTATAGAAGTGGGTAATTTTATCTGGATAGATAAGGGCTCGAGAACAATTTATGTCGAACTATGAAGGCTTAACAAGAATTTATGTCGAGTGACAAGGGCTCGAGAAGTCAAGGATGTCGACACTGTATGACTCGACAAGATTTTATGTCGGGTCAAAGTGGTTCGATAAGAAAAGATGTTGAAAAAAAGGGATTTGAGAAAAAAATGTAGATTTAAAGGGTGTCGAGAAGATTTTAGATCAGAGATATCGAATCTTTAATTTTTCTTAATCGATAAACTAGAAAGCAAGAACGAAGGATTCTTGACTAAAAAGATCTAGAGTAACAAAAGTTATCTAGTCTTTTTATGGACAAGAAGGGCTAAGTTCTCGGGTTTCCAATTTTCACAATTAAGAATAAAGCAAAATTACTAAGATTTATGATGTTTACTTGATAATTCCTTAACCAGAAAGTTGCAGAAGACACTGGTTCCTGAGTTTTCTATTGTTAAAGAAAAGCAAAAGTACCCAAAATAAATGAAAGTAACACAATTTTTAAAAAAGTAGGATTCGATAAACACTTGATCAAAAGATCTCCGGTATTATGATTGTGCGTGTGGTGCGACAAGATTATTAGTTCGAGATCAAAAAAAATTATCCAGATTTCTTAATTAAACAAACACAGATTAATTCGAATTTAATGAACAGATTTATAGCAGATGAAAAGAAATCGACTAAAGTCAAGAGATCTGGGTTTTTCAAAAAAAAATTAACGAGTAAAACAGTTGTAGAATGAATCGACAAAAAAGAATTCGAGTTTTACCTTTGTTTCACGAGATCGATTAGAAACTGATTCAAAACTCAAATTGTCTGCTCTAATACCAATTGTGGATCCCAGTATATCAGGGAACGGTGTAATATTGACAAGAATACGATGAATAACTTCACTATGTCATATATCTAACTTGTATGAATTCTTGAATACAAAGATATCTCTCTTAAGCTCTCTCTATAATATGAATGAATGATCTCTATTAAAGCTCTAGTCTTCTAATGCTAGCCCTAACCCTCTATTTATATGTAGCAAATAAGCATAATAAGGAAACTAAGAGATAAGGCAATATTCACTTACCTTATTTATAATAAAATCGTTTCCTAATATTTAATCCTTCCTAATTAATGACTTTGTTGACTTTTGCATTTTGCCCTTCATGTCTTCAATAGTTGACATCTCGGATACAACATTTTCAGACCTAACAGTCCCAAAGGAGTCTACAAGAGTGTATAAGTATCAATACAGTTTGTAGAAGGGGGGATGAATACAAACAGAACTTTTAGGTTATTAAATAAGTTTGTATCAATAAACAAATTTATAGTTGTAATCGGAATAAGAACAAGTATAAAACCTATTCTATTACAACTTTAGAAATCACTAAGTATTTGATGCACAAGGAAAGATAAGAATTAAGATCAGAGGTTCGTAGAAGAGATTAACATTCATGCATGAAGATAAAGATGAAGGTCTTCATCTATTTAGAAAATTAACTTTTTAGAAAAGGTAATAATGACCCTTGCACGTCCCTAGGGTTTGATGGAATAGGGAACGTTGAGGTCGTCGTGTGTTAGAAAAGTACTGACACGTCCTTTCTCACAAAATAATAAGATTATCATTTATCTTAGTAAATGTTAATCATTATCCATTAAAATCCTCATCATTTGAAATAAATGCATTTCTAGTGATGGGTTTTCTCTTTTGAGAACCATTCTCTGAATAGGAAGACATTTAGAGAGGGTAAAGGAATAGAAGTACATACCTTAGTAAGATATTTATCATTGAGTCTGAGTTCATGGAATGAATAGTAAATTCGAAAAACCATTTGATACTTACTGAATTATATTGATCACTGAGAAAATTTATTCTTCAGCGTTCAACATACCAAGTTCGCTGATTAACAGATTGAATCTAGTCTCATCAAGAGGCTTAGGTGGCGTTTGTTTTTTAATAGGTGCTGAAGTCTGAAGTCTGATTTCAGTTCTGAAATGGTTATGAAACGTCTAAACGAATCAGACATAAGTGGTGATTCAAAGCTTAAAATGAAAAAACAAACAAGGCCTTAGTGAAAAGGTCAGCGAGTTGATATTCAGTGGGTATAAAGTGAAGTTCAATTTCACCATTCATAACATGATCTCTGATAAAGTGATATTTGATCTCAATATGATTGGTTTTTTAGTGAAGTACAGGATTATTAGCAATTGCAATAGCACTTGTGCTATCACAATAAATAGGAATTTTTGAAAGCTTAACATCATAGTCACTGAGTTGGTTTCTCATCCAAAGAATTTGAGCACAGCAACTCCCAGCAGCTACATATTCAGCTTTAGCGGTTGATGTGGACACTGAGTTTTGCTTTTTACGTGTCCAACTTACCAACTTTCCACCTAGAAGTTGACAGCCTCCAGTGGTGCTTTTCCTGTCTATCTTGCATCCTACAAAACCACTATCTTAATAACCGGTCAGATCGAACCCTGAACCTTTGGGGTACTAAAGACCAAGATTAGGAGTTCCCTTCAGATTTACAACGATCAGATGGGATTCCTTAGGTTCTGCTTGATATCTATCACACAGACAAGTAAAGTACATAATATCAGGCCGACTCGCTGAAGAGTGTAAGATACAGCAGTGAGCCTATCATTCCTCTGTAGGCAGTGACATTTACTAGTTTCCCATCAAGGTCCTTGTTCAGTGTCAAAGGAGGTGCCATGGGAGTTTTCATTGGACAACTTGGAGTTAAATCAAACTTCTTCAGCATATTTTTAACATACTTACTATGACATATGAATATGCCTTTCTCAGATTGCTTTATCTGAAGACCAATAAAATATGTTAGTTCACCCATCATACTCATTTTATATTCTTTCTTCATACGTTTAGCGAAACGAATACAGAGTTTGAGTCTTGTGGAACCAAAGATAATGTCATCGACATATACCTGAGCAAGAATGATATGACCTTTATATTTTCTCAGAAATAAGGTTTGGTATATCTTTCCATGCACAAATTTTTCTTTTAGAATATATTTGGAAAGGGTGTCATACCAAGCTCGGGGAGCTTGTTTTAACCCGTAAAGAGTTTTTTCAAGTTTGAAAACATAACAAGAGTGCTTAGGATCAGAAAAGCCAGGAGGTTGTTCAACATAAACTTCCTCATTTAGTTTCCCATTTAGAAAAGCACTTTTAACATCCATTTGAAAACCTCTAAAGTCTTTATGGGCAGCATACGCTAAGAAAAGTCTAATGGCTTCTAATCTAGCAACAGGAGCAAAAGTTTCATCATAATCGATACCTTCTTCCTGTCTGTATCAATGAGCAACAAGTCGAGCCTTTATTCGAGTTATAATGCCATTTTCATCTAGTTTGTTACGAAACATCCATTTGGTTCCTACAACAGTCTTACCAGATGGACGAGGGACAAGATTCCAAACTTTGTTTCTCTAAAACTCAGTTAACTCTTCTTGCATAGCACTGACCCAACTTGGATCAGTGGTAGCTTCATCAATCTTTTTATGTTCGGTTAAAGAAATAAAGTTTACAAAGAGACAAATATTACCCATACCACGTCGGGTTTTAATACTTGTATATGGATCACCGATTGTCTGATCGATTGGGTGATTTCGAGTCCATCGTTGAGCAGGTAGTTGAGAAGTTGAATCAACAGAAGATTCAGCGACGTGTTCAGGGATAAAGGAAGATGCTTCAGTAGTAGGTTCTTCAACATTCCTTATCATCTTTGGAGGGGACCTGGAGGGATTAACATTCTTTTGAGAAGATGGTGGTACTTGATTATTCACTGATGAATCACCGTTGGAAAAATTAGAAGGAGGAATCTGATTTAGAGGAGTAACATTTATCCATGAAGAGGTAGGATTGTTAGTATTGAGGGAAGTAGGGATGAGGGTTGGACCATCATCATCATTAGGTTCAGTGATAGGAGGTGTACTGAAATAAGATTCAGGTTCCCCATAGTGAGACTTCATCCAATTCAGTACCTCGTCATTTTCAAGGACAGGAATAGAATTTGTTGTGTGAGATTCATCAAAGTTGACATTGATGGTTTCTTCAACATGTTGTCTTCTTTTGTTGAAGACTCTAAATGTCTTGGATACTGACGAGTACCCAAAAAATATACCATCATCCGCATTTAGATCGAATTTTCCTAAATGGTCTCTGGCATTCAGGATGTAACACTTGCATCCCAAGATATGCAAGTAATTTAGTGAGGGCTTTCTTCCATGAAAACGTTCATAGGATGTTTTCTTGAATCTTTTAACTATCAGGAATCAATTCTGAGTAAAACATGCAGTATTAACTTCTTCAGACCAGAATTGAGTTGGTAGATGAGATTGGTTGAGCATTAAGTGAGTGTTCAATGATCGTTCGATTTCTTCTTTCAGCAACACTGTTTTGCTGAGGAGTCCTCACTAATGAGAAGTTATGAGAGATCCCTTTTTCTTCAAAGAAGTTAACCAAGGTATTGTTTTTGAATTCAGTGCCATGGTCACTTCTCATGGAGCGAACAGAGAGATTGTTCAGGACTTCCATTTTCTTGATAAAGGAAATGATTTCATCGGGGTATCACTCTCGGAACGGAGGAAAAATACCCAAGTGTACCTGGAATTTTTTTTTTGAAGTATATAATATTTATATACGGCAATTGGAAGAAACAAACAAACTCACACACCCTCCTCACCTATGGTGAGGTTTGAACCCCCGACCTCCTAGAAGACAAGGGGCTCACATACCGCTAGGCCAAAGGCCCTTTGGTGTGTACCTGGAATATTCATCGACAATAACAAGGGTATATTTCTTCCCAGATATGGATTGGACATTGACTGGTACAAAGAGATCCATATGAAGTAAGTGAAGAGGTGTGGTCACTAAGGAGATTTGCTTGGATCTGAAGGTTGGTCTTGTCAATTTTCCTTTTTCACGTGCTGAGCAAAGAGATTCCTTTGCAAAAAAATGTTTAGGGAGTCCATTGACAAGTTTTTTTCGAGATAGATCATTGATCATCTTGAAGTTTAGATGAGAGAGTCTCTTATGCCAAAGCTAATTAACATCAGAAGAGGCATTGGATAGAAAGCAAACATTCTCTGAATGAGTATTATCCATATTAATGACATATACGTTTTCTGATCTTTAGCCTTTTAAAACAAGTTTGTCACTATTATCAGTGACAGCACATCTTGTCTTTGTGAATAAAACTTTAAAGTCTTTATCACAAAATTGATTAATGCTCAATAGGTTGTGCTTTAGCCCTTCAATATAAGCAACACGGTTGAAAGTAGTTGCTTCGTTGGATAGAACCCCATAACCTTTGGTGTATCTTTTGCCATTTCCATCAAAGGTCACTAAGGGACCTATTTCTTTCGTATATTCAGAAAGCGAGGATTTTCTACCAGTCATGTGCCTAGAGCATCCGCTATCGAGATACCAGATACCATTAGCACTCTGCATAAGATAAGGGAATTAAATTTTCATAGGTACCCATAGAACTATGGGTTCTGCAGTATTAGTGGAAATAACATGCATGGCAGTTTTTACTCTTACTGAAGAATTTTCTTCAGTGGTAATCTTCACCTTAGTTGTTTTACCAACTTTAGTGGTTTTAGCTTTCACTGATTTCTCAGTTTGAGCTATTTTCTTACCATGAGATAATTTTTCAGCCTTAGTGGCATTAGGGCATTTACTAGCAATGTGGGTATTCTCATCACAGTAATTATACTTCTTATATTTGAAAACAGGTTTTAAGCTAGAAGCATGCAGCGAGGAGGTCAAAACATTTTCAGGACCAGGGCCAAGAATTCCTTTCTCCATAGACCTAAGAGGAACCATGGGTTTCTCAGGTTTAGATTGAGTGAGATCTATCTTGATCCGAGGAGTTGATCTCTGAATATATCTAGGGATCTTCCAAGAAGTCAGAGGATGACTTATTGAAGAAAATGAAGGATTCTTCTTCAGTTTAGGAAAGTTCTTGATCTTAGGAACATGATTAAGGAACTTGTCTTTAACCACCTTCCCTGCGTCCTTGGTAAAAGGTTTGGAAGGTCTTGACTCGGGTGTTGAGGCACACTGAGTAGACGGATTAGGGATAGAAGAAACAAACATTCCAAATTTTAACATGGAACGATCATTGTCAGTTTCTTCATGGTCAGAGGAATATCCCTGACCACTTTTGACCTTTTTAGGGATCTGAGCATTTATGATCTCACTAGCCTTTACAGAGGATTTACACCATCCTTTAATGGTAGCTTTTTCAGCTTTAAGATCTGCGATGGCTTTTTCACGTTCAATGATAGCTTGTTGTCTCTCAATGCTTATAGTCTGATTTACAAAGACTTGGTCTTTCAAATCTTCTTTGATTTTATTAAGTTCTTTGATTTTAAGGTGGCAATTCTTAAGTTGTTCAGTTAGATCTGAGTTAATTTGTTCAGCCTTAGATTTACCATTTAGAGCATTGTAGAGATCAACAGTTAGAGTGTCGAGAGCCGACAAGCTATCAGGTTCAGAGATAGAGGAGTTTTCTAGAATTGGTACCTGATTAGATGGAGAGTCAGTTGATGAGGTTTTAGAGGCCTCTTCTGCTTCTTTAATTCTAGCCATAAGACAAATGAAAGCTATGTCTTCTTCATCTGACCCAGATTTGTCAGTGGTTTGAGCCCAGCCAACTTCTTGATCCCAGTCGACTTCTTCAGCGACAAGGCCTTTGCTTTTTCGCTAGGTTTTCTTCAGATTCTGATGATTTTCTTTTAACTTAAAATATTTTTCATGTTTAGTTTTATCAGGAATCTGAGAGGAGGTTGAAGCAGCAACTTTCTTTGATTTGTACTCACTGGCAAAGTGACCTTTGTGTTGACAATTATAGCAGATCGCAGATGCTTTATCATCAGAAGGTATTTTGACTTGTCAGAGTCAGTGATGGCAGGGGTTCTTCTGAAATTACTCTTTCTAGCAAATCGTCTAAAATTATTAGTAAGAAGAGCCAATGAATTGTCAAAATCAGAAATATCAGCATCAGTGGTATATTCAGAATTATCTTGATCTAACTTAGTTATAAAAGTTAAGGAAGAGGAAATAGTTCTAAAGGGATCTATCTCTAAGGTCATTAAATCCAAGGAGAACTTTTGGTTGTTTTAGTGTCTTTCAAGAGGTTTCTATTTAAGGTTTGAGATTGATCATGATTGAAAAATATTTCGTACAAAGCACTTAAAGAAAGGGTTTCAGTGTTATTTGACAATTTAAGACAAGTAGTAAATGTGTCTCATAGTTCAAGAAGAGATTCCATGAACTTTGTCAGTACTTCAGAGTTAGAGTACTCTCGACCAACTATTTTTAGATCAATGATCAAACAGTCGAATCTCTGGTGGATCTGAGAGAGTGTTTCATTTTTAAGGAACATGAAACTTCTATATTTCTTCATCAAGTGGATTCGACGAGTAATCTGAACCTCACTGGTTCCTTCATATTGGACACAGAGAGTATCCCACGTGGATTTTCAGGTCCTCATTTTCATGACAGAATGATATACATCATCTGGCAGAGACATTGCAATAATAGATCTAGGTTTAGAATCAATAGCTAGTTCTTTTCTGTCTTCCTCACTCAATTTATGTGGAGTTGTGGGAATTCGTCTCTCAGGTATAACAGGAGTAGTAGCAGTTGCAGGGACTAGAAGTGCAGGAATATATGGTCCATTTTCTACATAGTAGGGGATCTTAAAATTTGACCCTTTTAGAAATAGAGTCATTCTTTTCTTCCAGGCAATGAAGTTATCTTTGTTAATCTAGCTGGTTTAGCAAGAGATCCATTGTCAATGTAGTTTGTATTAGTATTTTGCCATTTTAAAACAACAAGAAATAAGTTTTGAAATTTTGAAATCGATAAACACTGCTCTGATACCACTTGTTGGTCCCTAAGGAGTCTACAAGAGTGTATAAGTATCAATACAGTTTGTAGAAGGAGGAGGGATGAATACAAACACAACTTTTAGGTTTCTAAATAAGTTTACATCAACAAACAAATTTATAGTTGTAAGCGGAATAAGAACAATTATAAACCCTATTCTATTACAACTTTAGAAATCACTAAGTATTTGATGCACAAGGAAATATAAGAATTAAGATCAGAGGTTCGTAGAAGAGATGAACATTCACGCATGAAGATGAAGATGGAGGTCTTCATCTATTTATACCTGTTGCATTTAATGCAGGTCAGAAGATACACGCCACATGTCAAGTTTCTATAGGAGACTTGTCCTTTGTTTATAAAGCAACCATGCTTTCGGCCGAATATGAACAATATCCTAATCAGAGTTGGTAAGCACGTAGGGTACGTCCTTTCTGACAAGGCGTGGGGTTTTGATATTTGTGCATCAAGGATAAGATCAACTTTGATCTTGCTGAGAGGCCCCATATTGATCACTGATACCGAGTCTTCAAGGATGAAGTCTTTCGATATCACTGAGGCATACGCAAGATCTAACACTTTTGTTAGATGAACGTTGCTATCACTGAACCGCTTCATATTACAAGCTATTCATCTTTTTCTTCAGCTAGGTCTTCGACTATTGCTGAATGGTCTTTGATGTGAGTGTTGTTCTTCAGATCTTCAGAGTTCTGATAAAGTTCCTGACTTTCAGCGACCACTGAATGTGATCAGTGCATGCTATCGTTGAATCTGAAAAGTAACATAGACTAGGATTTTCACTAAGTATATATAAAGGAATCATATTCAAATCACTTGAAAGGAGTTTGGATCAACACATATTTCTTGACTTAGTTATTTCCACATCTCATATATCCGGTAAAAATACACTCGTTTGATCAACTCGGAACATGTACTTTAGTTGTTTGATTTCTAAACAATTTAGTTTAGAACTCTGAGTTAATGTTTTTTCTCCTGACAATATCGACATTTTCAGCATAGGATATTTTTGCATGTGTGATAGGATTTTTAGAGTTTATATGGTTAATCCAGAACCGGAAGGACCTAACCAAGAAACATACCCATGGCTACTCATCTGAAAGGGGCTCGGATGCTAGTTGAGTTTCTTGATCATTGGGATGATCTTCAAAAGAGGCGTGCTGAGATAAAATGGAAATGAGAGGGAATTTGAAGGGGTAGAGTCTCAAGCTGAAAATAGTATTTCTGAATTTACAATCATTATAAAGTGTGATTGAATACGAGACGGATATGAGAGAGACTCAGTTGAAAATGTTTTGCGAGATGAGTGCTAGTGAGCTAAAAGAATACGGTGAGTGTGAGACAGAATCAAAAGAATAAAAAAAATCCTCACCAAACCGAGTCAGTAAACCGGGTTGCTACATAATCTATTCATTCTCATTCTTTGAAGATGAATATTGAAAAGGACATAGACCCAGTGTCGACTACTTGTGTCACCCCACCTAGCCACTCAAATATCTCACAAAAGATATTTGTTTCATATATCACGGAGAATGAGCATATCTGCTATCTTTTCTTCATTCGAAAGATTATGATATTGAAAAGGAAGACACACCTCCAGTCTTCGAACTTCATATTCAATGCACATTGAGTCTGTGAAATGCATTTTCACATTTTGAGCTTTAAAAATACCATATAATGCTTAATTCTTTCTACACATTGCACGAGTCTTCGTGATTCCAATGCATATCTTTGTGGTATTGCCGGAACAATATGAGAATGTATGTTTATAATTCCATTTCAGTGATGACTGGAAGTCCTGTCAGAGATTCAACATTGCCAACTCTGAAAATAGGCCACTCAATTGAATTTTATTTCGATTGTAGTGATAATAGTTGCTAAATGTGCTTCTATATTAGCAAATTACCCATTTGTTCTACCAAAGCAATTTATTCAATAGAGATTTATTTTTAAGGGGGGTCAAAGTGTTCTGATAGGTATATCTTTCTGAGGGGGAGCTAACATTTGTGTTTGGTGGAGCTTATTTCGTTTAGTCTTTGATCATTAATGATGCTCAAGATTATCCTAATCATCATGAGGGGAGAAATTATACATCAAAGACACATGCAAACACATGAAGTCACATTCAAAGAGTTGATCACGAAGTCACATGCGAAAATATATTCAAAGATTTAATACTGATGTTAAGAGGGAGCAATCAGAGCTGTCAGATATTCAAAGTTTTAATACTGATGTTGCGAGGGAGCAATCAGAGCTGACAGAGATTAACAAAGTACTCATATGTTTAAGAGGTTTGAATCTAAATCTGTTGATTCTAGGTTTGAAAAGCCATTAGACTCAAAGATTGTAGATTTAAGTTGAGCAAAAGAATAAAAGTTTCAAGACAAAGTTGCTTGAAGATGTTTGAAGATTGATTATTTCATGATATATAGGTGACAAGCTTAGTACACGTAGTGTCAAAGCTTCGATCGTTACTGTTTAAAGATTGATTGTTGACTTATAAAGTTCTCTGATAAAAAGTCTTCCAAAAGATTCTAAAGGTTTGTTTTAAGCTGAAGGATTTTGAGTCTTCCGAAGATTCTAAAGATTTGTTCAAGCTGAAGAATTTTGATCTGAAAATTCTGATTTGTATAAAGGGGAGCATGTTTTTCTTCAGATGCAATATGCTTGAATACATAGGGGAAGATTATTTCTCAGTTGAAGATTGTTTGTTGACAAAGTTTGATCGTCTTCAAAGAAAGAAGGAGATTATTATATCTGATTTGCCGAATTGTTATCTCGAATACCAAGGGGGAGATTATTAGGTATAAATATATTGTATCCGAGATCACAATATTGAACATGAGGAAGTCAAAGCTTGAAGTCAACAAAGTCATCAAGAGCTTAAAGTGTAGTTTACTCTTTGTAATAGAGTAGGGGTATAAATACCCATGGTCTTGTACTTTGATGTTAACACTTAGAACACTTAGAGAGATTTTTCACTTTCATATCTTGTATATTGTAGAGAGAGAGATATTCTAGAGAGAGAATATACATTCAATATATACAATTTGATGATTCATTGATTGTGTTTTTGATATTATGGATTAGATTCATCGTTATTAGGTATATCTGGAATTAACACACACACACCCATATATATATATATATATATATTAAAACATTAGACATCAAACCAAAATTAGAAATTTCAATTTACCACAAATATGCAGTTGGGATTTCTAATAATTTGTTCTTGATTAATTTTCTGTGATTATTTTTTTTATTATAATAATTATAATTATATTTAAATATGCAGTTGAAATATGGATGAAATAAATATAAAATATACTTTTTAGAGAAGGAATTGAGTTTTTAAAAGTGTAATTGAAGATAATTTTTAGAGAAGGTTTTGATTTATGTATCTAAATATCATATTTAGAGAACGACACTACAAGAAAAATGACCTTAAGAGAAAATTTTGTTTTGTACTTAAAAGTTTTTCTAAAGCCTTTAGAGAAGCTTTTCAATTTCGTCAAATAGCTTCTCTATATAACAGTAGGTTAAGGTTTTAGGGAGAGTTTTCAAAGGGTGTGTTTTTGTTAGCCTTTAGAGGCGCTTTTTTGATGCTTTAGACACACTTTCAAAGTTTTTTTAAAGGTTAGTCAACTTTTATTTAAAAAACTTATCTAAAAGTATTTATTAGTAACATTTTCAAGTATTTGTGACAGTTTAGAGCATCTTCAACAGTTTCCCAAAATGGAGAAAATGAAATTTTGAATCAATATTGTGATACAACAACTTCTCCAAAACTATCTCCAAAATGAAGAAAGTAAGAGATAAAGAATAGTTTTTTCTCTAAATATGGAGATCACGTTAAAAATTATTACCAATTGAGATGACCAATAGGAAACATTGAAAATGAATTTTTAGAGAGAGAAACAATATTTTAATAGATGAATGTAATATTTTAATATTATAATCAATATTGGATTTTCCAAAATGGGGAATTTTTTGAAGATCAATGTAAACTTTATTGAAGATTTTGACTTTTGATTCTCCATTTTGGAGAAATTTTGAAGAATTTGTTGGAGATGTTCTTGTAAGGGTTACTAAAAGATACTTTTAGAGAAGGTAATGAAAAAGTTTTTCTAAAGATGTTGGTTTTAGTGACAATTTAAAAAAATCTTCTCTAGAAATCCTCTTTAGTAGTTTGGTTACACTTCTAAATATTATATCCATAATAAACTTGATTTAATCCGGGTTTCTACAAATAGAAGCAAATGTATTATTTGTGTACGACCTTATAGGTTTACATATTCCCCAACAGTATCTGTGTGTGACACCTATCGTGGGCATATAATAAATTACACTTAGGTCAATAAGAAGACCATTCCTCTTACTCCTACGTTCGATTTGCTTTTAGTCACGCCAACATACCATAGGGAAGGTTTTGCCACTTCAAGAATCTGTCTCGATGAGCCTATACGACATGGATTAGTCGTGCCTTCAAGTTCTGGATATCTTTCATAAGGGTATTCAAGAAAACCGGAAAAGTGAACGGAGCCGTTTGATTCGAAACCTAAAAAGCCGATAACCAAAAAAATTTGTAAATAAAAAAACAAAAACCGAAAAAACTGGGGTATTCACGAGCCAGTCTCAGTTTTAGATTTTAGTTACCCGCGGGAACCCGAGCCGAATAAGATATAACGTATATATAATATTAAATATTTATATTATTATTTGTATATTGTTTATCCCAAAATTAAATGAGTAAATTTTTTACCTTTTGGTGTTAAAAATTATGATGAATGATCAAATTTGATGGTTTTGAGTCTTAAAAGAGTCGACATTAACTGAAAATGATGTTTTTAAACAATTAAACTTAATTTAATTTGTAGCATTTTGATTAGTTTTATTTATTTGTTATGTAATTTTTTTAAATGTTATATATAAGTACCATTTTTATATTGTAAATGATATTTTTTTTATAAATTCAAGTAACAGTGAACCGAACCGCGGGTAACCGCCTTATTTCGGTTCGGTTCGGATTAGGGCTGTAAACGAACCGAACGAACACGAACGGAGGCTTGTTCATGTTCGTTCATTTAACTTAATGAGCAAACGAACGAACACGAACAGTAAACGAACGAAACTTTTTGTGTTCGTGTTCGTTCGTTTAACTTAACCAAACAAACGAACGAATACGAACGGTAAACGAACGAAATTTTTTGTGTTTATTTAGAAATTTTGTTTGATCATGTTCGTTTGTTAGGCTGTTAAACGAACATAAACGAACAAACATAAATGAACGTAAACGAACAAACACAAATATTGAATAAAACCACCATTACTTATCATTTTGTTCTAAAAAGTAACGTAACAAAATGAAAAACCGGTAAACTTAGGAGCCATAAAGAAGAAATTCTAAAAATTTAATTAATTAATGATTTTACATATTAATGTCATATATAAATATATTTATATATCTAAACGAACGAATGTCAACGAACATAAATGAACGAACGTTCACGAACGTAAATGAACGAGTGAGACCATTGTTCATGTTCGTTCATTTAACTAAACGAACAAAAAAATGTGTTCATGTTCGTTCGTTTATTAAATAAACGAACATAAACGAACTTCCCGCCGAACGGTTCGGTGAACGTTCGGTTCGTTTACAACACTAGTTCGGATCAACCGTGGTTCGGCTTTCAAAAGTTAGGTGGGACCGATAATGGACATGTTTTCAGTAATAACAAAAAGTGCATTTCAAATAATAGTACAGGGTCCTTCTCAAAATAATAATAATAATAATAATAGTACAGGGTCCATTTTTGTAATTCAATCTTCTTAAGAAGTTTTGGCGGTGTCTGTCGGTGAAGACGAGAGGAGAGCAGTGACTGTGGAAAGCAGCAGCAGCAGCAATGTCGCTTTCGTCTCGCGTAAGCGTTTTGTCCATCAATTATTTATCTCTAACAGCTGTAGCAACTTGCACCAGTCACCCACTCCATCTCTATCTGTTTGTATATCAATCTTTACCTTTACAAAGAGACAGACCGAACTGAAGAAGGCTTGAATACTTCATCCAGATCTGTTGATTTACATTTCTCAGGTCTGATTTCATCTGCTGAATTTATTGATTATCTATTTATTTGGATTCTAACGCAATTCAACAACTGGTTTGTAGGGATTGCTCTACGATAAGCTACACATGTTTTACTGTATAATTGTTTTGGGCCATTACGCTCTTGTTAATTAGCTTGCATTAGCCAATTAGCTAGTGTTTCTAAGCCACAGGATTCAATATTTTATATTTGTGTTAATCCTCCCTTCCGATACTTACATTTACTATGGATTTTGTTAGAATGTAATTTGACTTTGTGATTTCAGCAGGTGCTTACGCATACACTTTGTAGTTATGATCTGCGGCAGCATTTCTGGCCGAGTTTGATTGTTGGGTTTGCAATTGATTGATCGCTCTACTGAGAAAAGGCAATGGAATCAGGAGAAATTGGGGTTAGTATTAATATTTCCGTAAGAAGCTTTATAGTTGTTTATCCTTGGTATACATTGTTGCAAATTTTATTTGTCCCATCATTAGAACACTTGAATGCGGCATCTTTTAAGTTTTAACATGCCATTCTGATTTTGGAGTAAAAAAAATTTGGTTGTCAATTATTGCAATATTGTATCTATTAGAATATGGTATCGGGTTTTGGCTTCAGTTTACATTTGTGATGCTTGGATTGGGCAGGGGAAGTCTTCGAAGAATGTGGGGAGTCAGGTTTGCCAAATCTGTGGGGAAAATGTTGACATTACAGAAAAAGGAGAGCTCTTTATTGCCTGTGATGTCTGTGCATTCCCAGTTTGCAGGCCATGCTACGAGTATGAGCGCAAGGATGGCAATCAGTCTTGCCCTCAATGCAAAACGAGATACAAGCGACATAAAGGTTTTGACTTACTTCAAAGCGACCCTATTCCTGGCTCTTTGCTAATTTTATAAGCTTATACCGTAGGGATATGTGTGACAACAAATGAGCAGTTTCTGTAGAAACAATTAACATTAATTTTTTGAAGTATATAAATATTTATGTATGGTAAATGCAACAAATAAACTCACACACCCTTCTCACGTTTGGTGAGGTTTGAACCCTGCCCTCCTGGGAGGCCAAAGGTCCTTTTGCGAAGTATATGTACACTGATATTTGATCAATTTGTGCGCGGATCAATGATTGTTCATAAACATGATCATGAGAAAGACATTGCAGTTACTCTTGGTTTTGCAGTTACTCTTGGTTTTCCTGTTTGCTCACATAATAGAGTTTGCAGTTACTCTTGGTTTTGATTCATTTCTTTTCTGTATTGCTTCAATAGAAAGACATTGGCTTTTCCTCAACTTTTTAAAAGTTCATGGTCTTATATTTGCATCACTGTATTGTAAAGATTCCGCAAGGCTTTCATCTCAAAAGCAATTGGCCATAATTGCAGTCACCTTGGATGATATAATTGGATGTATGAAATATGAATTATGATCTAATGGATGCAGGACTTGTGCTTTTTAGCTACCCTGCCTTTCCTTAAGATTATCGAGGGTAGCACATGCACAATCAATCCTGGCATGAGAAATTAAGCGAGTATGAGCTTGTGTCCCTACAGGGTGCAAAATGCAATGTAAAAGATCTCGTTGGGCTTGAATGTCAAAACCAACCAACAATAAGTGGCTTTTGTACAATAAGTAGCACATGCACAATCAAATGTGTGGTTTTTGTACTCTTTACATGAATTTGTTGATTTTTTTGAACACAGGAAGCCCTGTTATTTTTGGAGACAACGAGGAGGATGTTGAAGCTGATGACAGTACTGCCAACTTTCCGTTTACAGAAACACAAAATGAGAAGCAGAAGATAGCACAACGCATGTTGAGCTGGCACATGACTTATGGAAGAGGGGAGGATACTAATGCTCCAAATTATGATAAAGAATCCCCTCATAACCACATTCCTTTGCTAATCAGTGGACAAGAGGTGTAATTCTTAGTTTATAAATGCATCTTCCCAGTGTGATAATCATCTTTCTGCAAGTATAATATTAATTCTGCTTGCTGTTAGGTTTCTGGCGAGTTCTCTGCAGCATCTCCTGAACGGCTTTCTATGGCCTCTCCTCCACCTGCCGGGGGAAGAACACACACGCTCCCTTACCATGCAGACGTTAATCAATCATGTATGTTTTGTGCTCCCATAATAAGACAATGAGCTATCATTAAAATACATCATTCCCATTTTGAAAGAGGTGTTCTGTTTGCAGCTCATATTAGGGTTGTGGACCCTGTGAGGGAGTTTGGAACTGGCGGATTAGGTAATGTTGCCTGGAAAGAGAGAGTTGATGGCTGGAAAATGAAGCAAGATAAGAATTCGGTTCCAGTGACCATTAGCCATGCTGCTTCTGAAAGAGGTCAAGATATTGATGCCAGCACTGATGTGTTGGGTGATGACTCATTATTGTAAGTTCGTTGGTTCCATGTTATAGAAAAAGATTTGATGCAACCTTGAAGATATTTTTTTTGTTTGTGTTGGTGGATATTGTTGTGTGTGTTGTTTTGGGGGGTGGGGGTAAGCAATGAACCGTGAAAGTGGACCAAACCGAGGCAAACCAGTCACTTTGGTTCCTGGTTTCTGTTCAAATTTAAATTGATATATCTTGGTTTAAACTCGTTTACCCTCTCGTAAGTAAATTAATTTTTTATTTATATCATAAACTGACTTAAATCATGGAACCACACCTAATTGAATCAAAGTTGAACAGTCCAGTTTGGTTCGGTTTGAAGGTTTCACGGTTTGGTTTTGATTTAGAGAACTTAGAACTGAGTAGTGATAGTTTAACTTTGCAATTCTGACCAAAATGGAACCAAGCTGAACCACTTACACTTGTAGTAGATACATTAGTTCTTAAGAGACGAGTTTATCCTTTGGGCATTTATTAGTATAGTGGCTTATCAATTCATCAGGCATCCTAGACAAGATTTTGGGTAGTGCTTATCCTCTTTGTTTTATCATGTGAGCTTAGCCTAAAATTGTCTTTGTTTAGTTCTCTCTGGTGTTGCATCGGATAGGCTTATTATGATGCATTTATGGACTGTTGCTAATTGATTAAGTTGATTTGTTTTATCTGATGAAGGAATGATGAAGCCCGACAGCCACTTTCAAGGAAGGTTTCCATTCCATCGTCCAGGATAAATCCATACAGGATGGTGATTGTACTTCGGTTGGTCATTCTTTGCATATTCTTGCACTACCGGATAACAAATCCCGTGACTAATGCATACCCCTTGTGGTTACTATCTGTTATATGTGAGATATGGTTTGCAATATCTTGGATATTGGATCAATTCCCCAAATGGCTGCCAGTAAATCGTGAAACATATCTTGACAGGCTAGCTCTGAGGTAATATACTTGCTATCTTACTCTTTATTTGAGAATCTCTATGTATCGAGTTGTAAGAGGTTAAGGTTACCATCTATAGAAGGAAACATGAAAACAAAAATTGCGATTGTTTTTGTAGTTTGTCTCTAATACAAAATTATTTTAATAGGTATGACCGAGAAGGAGAACCGTCACAATTAGCCGCTGTTGACATTTTTGTTAGTACTGTGGATCCTTTGAAGGAACCTCCTCTCGTCACAGCAAACACTGTTCTATCTATTCTTGCAGTTGACTACCCAGTTGACAAGGTTTCATGCTATGTTTCGGATGATGGTGCTGCTATGTTGACATTTGAAGCTCTGTCTGAAACATCAGAGTTTGCAAGGAAATGGGTTCCTTTCTGCAAGAAATATAGTATTGAGCCCCGAGCTCCAGAATGGTACTTCTGCCAGAAAATTGACTACTTGAAAGATGAAATTCAGCCAACATTTGTCAAAGACCGAAGAGCTATGAAGGTGGGAACTTTTTTATGGAAGTAAATGTGGGATTATTTGTAATGTTCATTTACTGGATTGTTTTCTATGTTACCTTTGTTGCAGAGAGAATATGAAGAGTTTAAAATTCGCGTAAATGGCCTTGTTGCCAAGGCTCAAAAAGTCCCTGAAGAAGGATGGATCATGCAAGATGGTACACCATGGCCTGGAAATAACACGAGGGATCATCCAGGAATGATCCAGGTAAGTTAGCTTTCAAGTTTAATGAGCTGGTATTGCTGAAAACAACGTTTAATATTTGGTCCTTCAAAGGATACTCCACAAGCTGTCAAATATTCACTCTTATTGCACTTATGCAAACTCAAAACTGGTTCAACATAGTTCTTTTATGTATATCTGTGCAAAGAATGAGTAAATTGTCTTATCCTTCTGATTGGATCTAACACTACATGTTTCAGGTTTTCTTAGGTCAGAGTGGTGGGCTTGACAGTGAGGGTAATGAGTTGCCACGATTAGTGTATGTTTCCCGAGAAAAGCGTCCAGGCTTTCAACATCACAAGAAAGCTGGTGCCATGAATGCACTTGTACGTAATTTCCATCTTCAACCCTTCTAATCTGTACATCTTTACGTATATGACCTAATAACTTTCAATTTGACTTTTTGTAGGTTCGTGTATCAGCAGTTCTTACAAACGGCCCTTTCTTATTGAATCTTGATTGTGATCACTACATTAATAACAGTAAGGCCGTTAGGGAAGCCATGTGTTTTATGATGGATCCGAACCTTGGAAAGTACGTTTGTTATGTTCAGTTTCCACAGAGATTTGATGGAATTGATAGGAACGATCGTTATGCTAACCGGAACACTGTGTTCTTTGATGTGAGTTTTTTTTTATCCCTCAACGCTGTTTAAATTTTTTGTTTTTCTGGTTAATCATTTAGTGTGAACAACACTTTGTGATTTTTGTGTGTGTGTGTGTGTTTAGTGGTTAGTTAATAGGATAAACGGGTTATGTAAAATTTATTTTCTTCCAGCCCCATTTATATGACAACTGTTCTTTTATTTACAGATAAACTTGAGGGGTTTAGATGGCATTCAGGGTCCTGTTTATGTGGGTACGGGATGCGTCTTCAATAGAACAGCATTATATGGCTATGAACCTCCTCTTAAACCTAAGAAAAAGAGAGAAGATGGGTTCTTCTCTAGCTGCTTTGGTGCATCACAAAAGAAAAGTTCGCAATCAAGCAAAAAGGGGTCAGATAGAAAGAAATCTGGCAAGCATGCTGATCCCACAATGCCGATATTTAACCTAGAGGATATAGAAGAAGGGGTGGAAGGTACAAATTTTCAGGGTCTATTATTTTTAGTTCTGTTTTCTCCAAAAATATATGTTTTTAACACCAATTTTCATTTGTTAATGACTAATTGGCTTACCATACTGTTTAATGAGGTCTTAGCTCTTCAACATTTGATTTTGCTCATTTATAAATTCTCCTCTTTTCATTCAGGAGCTGGACTTGACGATGAAAAGTCATTGCTAATGTCACAAATGACCCTTGAGAAAAGATTTGGTCAGTCAGCTGTTTTTGTTGCATCCACACTTATGGAGAATGGTGGTGTGCCACAATCTGCAACACCAGAGACTCTCCTGAAAGAGGCTATTCATGTTATCAGTTGTGGTTATGAAGATAAATCAGACTGGGGAACCGAGGTTAGTTGGTGTTATGCATTTATACTCTTGATTTAATTTATTTTACACAATGTTAATTCATTGTAGATAATCTTCATTCCTGTGAACAATGTTTCTACATAAATCTTTTCAATTGATGGTTTATTATATTACCAACTTAACTTAATTATAATACTTATGGGGCTGTTTGTTTACCTCATAACAGTTCCATTAAGAGAAAGCCTCTGAATCGTTAAGAGGTGAATCCTGTTTGGCAAAAAATAACTCTGCCTCTTAATGGTTTCAAAACCCTCTGAATCGTTAAGAGGTGAATCCTGTTTGGCAAAAAATAAGTCTGCCTCTTAATGGTTCCAAAACCCTCTGAATCATTTTGTATCCTGGACCTTCCTTAACCATTAAGAGCCCTAATTACATCATGAACAATTACCAA
This sequence comes from Silybum marianum, assembly GCA_036898165.1. Taxonomy (NCBI): domain Eukaryota; kingdom Viridiplantae; phylum Streptophyta; class Magnoliopsida; order Asterales; family Asteraceae; genus Silybum; species Silybum marianum. The sequence goes on along the minus strand of CM072536.1, from coordinate 24,295,220 downwards.
ACAATAATGTTTCATTTTGCACTATATCATAAGAGCCACTTAATCATTCTGACGTCTTAATAGTTCTGCACCAAACCATTCAGCAACTGCCAAACAGCCCCTTACAATGATAGGTGAGAGGATAGAGAGACTGTCTGCTGGCTCTCTTTTTTTAGTTATATTTTCGATCTAAAAGCAATAGCCAAAGAATATTTCACATATGTTCTGAAATTATCTGTCCTTCCAATTCTTGTTTAACTCGTTTCAATTAAGAGTAGGAGATGTATTTTCTATTCCTTGCCAGAATCATAAAGAAAAAAAGGTAGTTTGTGTTATAGAAGAGCAATGCAAAATCATTACTTCCTTTGCCACTATCTTCATAACACATATTGTGAAAGAACATTCGAATCTATCTATTAGAGATGGGCAGGGTAAGGACCGATGGCCTGGAGCGGTCCGGGCTGATCTGGTTCTATCCGTTTTTGGTCTGGTCCATTAGATCTGATTTTTAATTTTAATGATAATTAATTTAATAAATTATTAATAACTATTACAAATAATAATCATTAATTTTACAAGTATTCAATTACTTAGGGGCCGTTTACCAAATCTTACCCGGGTAAGTGCTTACAGGCAAAATTCAACACTATCATTTACTTACCGGGTAAGATTTTAGTCCACCAAAACGGCATCGTATGCGACAATTTACCCGGTAAGTGCTTACCGTGATAAGAGTTGTCGCAATCACTTACCGGGGTAAGACTCTTGGTCCTTGCTCTTACCGGGTAAGATATTTGGTACTTGTCATATTCCTCCAGTAAGGTAATATGACTTGGTAAGTCTTACCCGGGTAAGCGTTTGGTAAACGGCCCCTTAGTATTCAAAAACTTAACAATTCATTTATTGTATCATACATTATTAAATAACTCTAAAAATCGTTCCCGTGGTTCTCATTTTGATCTGAAAGTGGTCCCCCATCACTAACTCCGTTAATTTTCTCCATTAGTGTCAGGGGTATTTTTGTCCATTTAGGCTACTTCCCTAAAAAAAATAAAAAATTTAACATGTAATATATCGTATTTATATGTAATATATGTATATATGTACAAAAATTAATAGAAATGGACAAAAATACCCCTGACACTAACAGAAAATTAATGAAGTTAGTGTCAGGGGACCACTTTCAGAGCAAAATAAGAACTATGGGGACGATTTTTAGATTTAGCAAAGTTTAGGTCCCACTTTCAAAGATTTCAATAAACCATGGGGACCAAAATTAGAGTTTACTCTTAAATAAATTTTTTATAAAAAGTATTTATATTCGATATTGGTTGTTAAATTATGCATTAATTTTATAAGAAATCTATCCATTTTAATTTTATTCTTATTAATTACATCTATTAAGTTGTATGTTAACAAATTTTGAATTTCTTTTTAAAAAAAAAAGCGAGTTGGTTAGAATCTGGTCTGGTCCAATTTTTGTCCGAACCTGGTCTTAAAAAAGACCGGTCCGTCTCAAAAAAGTTTGGACCAATTAGGACTGACTCTGGTCCATCCTGATGTGGTCCGGTTTAGACCGAAAAATCTGGTCCTTTTGCTCATCTCTACTATCTCTACTACTACAACTGAATGGCCAAATCTATGTTAGAAACTCTCTTTTCCACTGGGTATCTAATGAAGTTGAATTTATATGCTGGATTTGCAGATAGGATGGATTTATGGTTCGGTGACTGAAGATATTCTTACGGGATTCAAAATGCATGCACGTGGCTGGCGATCAATATACTGTATGCCTCCTAGGCCAGCATTTAAAGGTTCTGCTCCTATCAACCTATCAGATCGTTTGAACCAAGTGCTTAGATGGGCTTTGGGGTCTGTCGAAATTCTTTTCAGCAGACATTGTCCTATATGGTATGGCTATAACGGGAGACTAAAATGGCTCGAGCGGTTTGCATACATTAACACAACAATTTACCCAATCACTTCAATTCCCCTTGTTGTCTACTGTACATTGCCAGCTGTCTGTCTCCTTACTGGAAAGTTCATTATTCCCCAGGTTTGTTTCATCACCTATGAATCTTTTTTAGGCATATATTGAGCATCTCCAACAGATTCTTCAAAATGGAGATTTTGGGGTTTTTTGCTCCAGCAGATTCCCCAAAACCTTCTTCAAAATAGTCCAAATTTGGAGATTTCTCCAAAAATGATTACTTACGAGAGATTTTGAACGTGGGGACAAACTAAAATAGAAATATGGACGATTATTGGGGCGGAGATAATATGCTCTAATGGCTTCTTTATCGTATACATTTGCTCTTTTAATCTTGTGTATTTTCATGGTTGCAGATTAGTAACCTTGCTAGTTTGTGGTTTATATCTCTCTTTCTTTCCATCTTTGCCACCGGAATATTGGAAATGAGATGGAGTGGAGTCGGAATAGATGAATGGTGGAGGAATGAACAGTTTTGGGTCATTGGTGGTGTTTCCGCCCATCTTTTCGCTGTCTTCCAAGGTCTCCTAAAAGTGCTTGCCGGTATTGATACCAACTTTACCGTCACTTCAAAGGCATCAGATGAAGATGGTGATTTTGCCGAACTTTATCTGTTCAAATGGACCACCCTTCTCATTGCACCCACAACGCTTTTGATTGTAAACTTGGTGGGAGTGGTTGCTGGAATCTCTTACGCTATTAACAGCGGATACCAGTCGTGGGGTCCACTTTTCGGTAAGCTTTTCTTTGCCTTTTGGGTGATTGTACATCTTTACCCTTTCCTCAAGGGTCTTATGGGGAAACAAAATCGGATGCCCACCATTGTTGTTGTATGGTCCATTCTTCTTGCCTCCATCTTCTCGTTGTTGTGGGTCCGGATCGATCCGTTTACTACTAGAGTTACTGGTCCAGATGTTACATTTTGTGGAATCAACTGTTGAGTTGAGACCTCTAAGCCTATAAGTAAAGAGAAAAGGTAAGAGTAAGTTATGGATGTTTATTGCTGTTTGTGGTTTGAAATTTGTAAAAAAAAAGTGTGGGATTGACATCTTTTTTCCTTTTTATAGGTAAATATGCTTGTAATGTTCATAATCGTTAAGTTTAAAGAATGGATGTGTATATTTGTTATATCCCCTTTCTTTTCATTAACCTGGATATCCAACCCGCTCTGTGAGCCGACTAATCTTAGGGCGACCACCTGTTTAGTGAGTAGCTTTGAGTCATTGCATTTGAACCTCCATGGCAACAAGGGGATTTTTATTCCTCCTTAGATTCGAACCTGGGACTTGCAGGTACTTTTGACCTTTGGAGCTCAAACTCAAACAATTGAGGCATCATCCTTGTGGTTATAACTGTGTCCGCGTCATCTTGGGTGCACCTCAACCGGCTAACTTTCCGGTGACCTTAAGGTACTTGAACAGGTGACTTTGAGGGTTTTACCGGTTGAGCTACTACTGGAAGTCTAATTTTTGTATTTTTTTTACATAATGTTTATACATGCAAACATTGTTTTTAGTTTTTGGTGAGACACTTCAAATGTTTGACAATACTGTTAGGTCCGTTTTGGTTTGAAGGATTGGATGAGTTTTGAAGGAATTTGGAATTGAATTGAATTTCAATCATGCATGTTTGGTTTGAAAATATTTCCTAGATTTGAAATCTCGGAATTTCATTGAAATCACGTAAACATAGAAATTTTAAAATCCCACAGGTTTGGTTGGTATTTTCACTCGATTTGTAAAATTTGTATGTAATAATGTTTTAAAACATGTTAAAAATGCATGCTTATCAATTAATAGAAAGGTAATTTTAATTATTTTTATAAGAGTAAAGTTCATTTTACAAGTATTTGCAATTTTGTTATAAATTATTTATAAAGAATGAAATTCAATTTAATTCCAAATCCTACAAACCATAAACACCAAAAATTTCAAATAGTTCCAAATCATTCCATGAGATCTAAGGGACGTTTGGTTCACGGAATGAAATTTGGGGGAATTGAAATACATCAAAGAAATTTGACTTTGAAGAAATTGAAATGAAATTTGATTGCATTTGACCACGTGTTTGGTTCGATGGAAAGAGATGAAATTCAATTCCTTGTCAAGAAATAATGAATTCTTCAATTTTTTTCAAAGGTAATAATCCCTATGTGTGCGTTTGGTACATGGGACAGAACAAGACATGATGAGACAGAACTGCCTGTCCCACGTTTGGTGCAGCATGGGACAGAACAGGAATTCACTATCCCACGTTTGGCGCAACATGGTACAGGGACAGGACTGAGACAATGTGGGACAGAGTGGGACAAAAAAATGGTTTTTTTGTTCCACCAAAATAGGTGGAACAAGATGGGACAAGAATGAGACAGAAAATCAAATATCACTGATCTACTCTCATTTGATATATAACCTTTTAATATGGTTCTTGTTTTAATGGTCAACGTTAGGGGTGTAAATGCTACGAGACAACTCGCGAGCTACTCGAGATCGACTCGGTCAAAACTCGGTCAACACTCGACTCGAATAGGCTCGACTCGAACTCGAACTCTACTCGACATATTAACGAGTCGAGTCGAGCTACCCAATACTCGACTCGTAAAGCTCATGAGATGCTCAATTATATATATATAATTATTTTTAAAATACAATCAATTTTATAAAATAATTTGTAAAACATAATATAATAAAAATATCTTATATTTTTAGATACTTGAACAAAATTGTGAATTATATAACTATTAAAAGTAATTAATTATTTTTTTAGTAAATTGTAAATGAAAAAGACAAAGAAAACTATAAAAGTGTTGGTAAAGTTGTCCCACATTGGAAGAGAGATGGTAAAGTAAGGGTGAAGATGTGTTATAAAAAGAGAGGGAGGTGATTTTGAGGTGCATTTTTTTAGTTTATAAAATTAAAGAGAGCACCTCTAAGTTTAAATTTTATAAGAGAAGACACAAAAGAAAATTAAATTTCAACGGATGAGTTTGGTTCGAGCTTGATTCGAGTACGAGTTTGAGCTTGGTTCGAGCTTCAAACGAGTTCAAGCTCGAGTTCGAGTTTAAAAGTTTTTAATCGAGTTCGAGTCGAGTTTAGTTTTTAACTACTCGCGAGCTTTCGAGTCGAGTTCGAGCTTGAGAAATGACTATCGAGTTCGAGTCGAGTATACTGATACTCGAGCTTGACTCGCATCATTTACACCCCTAGTCAACATCACTAGCCACAACCGCCGGTACCGCCGGCGACCATCGGTAGCCACAGTTGGCCACCAACCACCATCATCCATTTCCACTACCACCACCACCATTGGCCACCTCCACCTTCTCCTTTAGAACAACAACCTCCTCCACTATCTCTACAACTACAGTCGGCTACCAACCACCACCGTTCATCACTACCATCGTGGCCACCTCACCTTTACCATAATCACTACCACTGCACAGTCACCGTTATCTACTATTTTTACCTCCTTCACAACCACCACCGTCCATCTCCTCCTCCTCCTCCACCACCTCCACTATGAACCACCTCACCTCTACCATAACCACCACCACCACCACCACCACCACCACCGCCGCCGCCGCCGACCACCATTATTGTGGGCCATCTCACCTCCACCATAACCACCACCACCACTACCATCTTAAGTCATCTATAATCAATATCGGCCACTGATCACCACCGTCCATCGCCTCCACCAATACTACCATCAAGAATAAAGCATAATTTCTTATTTGTGTGAATCGGGTTTTTCGAACTATCATCAATTATAACAAAATTCTCATTCAAATTTTATACTAATATGCGTGCGTGCGTGCGCGCGCGTGCGTGTGTGTGTGTACATACATACATACACCTTTCAATAACCTCACGCGCCGCCGTCATCCCGTCGGATCTCCTCCTCTACACCCAACTCTCCCCAATCGCATCCGCCTGCCGCCACCACCCTGACCTCCTTCATCAGTACATGAACTACACCCCATTCACCCTCTGTCCGCCACCGTCATCCGCTGCCGCTGAATCGTTGATCCTCCGTGGATGTCATCCTCTCCCACGACGACGTTGTTTCTCTCCGACCCCTAATAAGCTCCCAACTTCCCTTCCCATGAACCCCTTCTCTCCGGTGCCGGAAAACTCCATTTTATAGGGTAATTACAAGTGTAAAAACTTCGATTGTCTTAATCCAGATCTGGGTTTTAATTTAAAGAAAGAGAAATCAAAGTTTTTGAGCTACAAAACCGATCTTGATCTCCCAATTTCTCAACTAACAGAGATCGCAAAAAAGTCAAAAAGTGTCATCCGGTTAGCTCTCGACATCGGCGGTGGTACGGGTACTTTCGCTGCGCAAATGAAGCAAGAAAATGTGACGGTTTTAACGATCACAATGAGCTTAAGTGCACCATATAACGAAGCGGCTGCACTCAGGGGATTGGTGCCATTACATGCGCCATTGCAGCAGAGGTTACTGGTCTTCGATGGTGTTTTGGATCTGGTGCGATGCGGACACGCCGTCAACCGGTGGATTCCGGTGGCGGCAATGGAGTTTTTGCTTTATGATGTGGATAGAGTGTTGAGAGGTGGTGGGTATTTTTGGGTGGATCATTTCTTCAGTAAAGAAGTGGATCTTGATAAGATTTATGGACCATTGATTGGGAAATTGGGGTATAAAAAGGTGAAATGGGCAGTGGGGAAGAAGTTGGATGCAAGTGGTGTGAAGAATGGGGAGGTTTATTTGACTGCTCTTTTGCAAAAACCAGTTTCAAGATGATGATGATGATGAATCTTTTCTTCTTCATTCTTGACGTGAGGTATAAATCATGATCTGTGGTTGTTTTACATTATGAATAGCATTACTTATCTGCAAATTATATCATTTTGTTTATTAACCTGGATATCCAACCGGCTATGCGAGCTGACTAATCCCAGGGCGTCCACCCGCTTTACGAGTAGCCCGGAGTCACTGCATTTGAACCTCCGTGGTCACAAGGGGATTTTTTACCCTCCCTAGATTCGAACCTGGGATCTCCAGGTACTTTCGACCTTTGGAGCCCAAGCCCAAACCATTGAGGCACTACCCTTGTGGTTATTATATCATGTTTTGATGCTTGCAGAAGTTGGACATTTCATATTTGGTAAAATTTGACTTAAATCTGATAACCCAGTTAAGAAAATGGAAGTTAAAAACTGTTTAGTTAAGTTCAAAGTCGAAATTTGGTTCTTTAATGATCGGTTTTATAGAATATATGTTCATGCCGAACACCAGTGAATCTTTATCTAACGATGCCCTTTTACTAGCTTCCCCAAACGACCGATTCGCAAACTAGCTATTGACAATTTAAAATGGTGTGAAAGGTGAATATAAAGGGGTATAATTGGAAAAAAAAAGTGAAAAGAAAAACCCAATAAACTATCTTAAGTGCTTTTCAAAAACCTCGCTTATAGCGGTAACACGCTTGCAATTGAGTCCAAACAAATATAATTTGTTGCATTTTCTCCTCTTTATACTCATAAGGCTTATGTTTTAGTTTGGATACTTAGCTTCATGTCTTCATTTGCATCAATAAAATTTAACCAAAATTGTGCCTTTTGTATCACCGGATTACCATACGTGATACTTCCTTTATCCAAGAAAGAATACAACAGTTAGGGGCTTTTACCTGGTAAGCGCTTACAGGGTGTCACTTACCTTTGGATTAGCATAACAAAGACCTTAATTCTTACCCGGTAAGAGTTGTAGCAAAAACTGAGAGTGAGGGAGAAGACGAGGGAGAAGACTTTTACCTGGTAAACGCTTACAAGCTAAAAGAAAAAGAAGGTTACCAACAATCGATTGTGGTGGCCATTGATGTTACCCGATAAGGTAAGTGAGGATGGTGCTGTTGTTGGTAAGTGGTTATCGGTAAATGACTCTTGAGGCTATGTTGGCAACCTTAAACTCGCTTATTGAAAAAGTCCTATCTGGTGAGCCATAAACCAATTTCTTGGAGAGCTACTTCAGATAGCCTATTAGTCTTGTTATCATCTTTTTCCCAAATATGCCCCATACATTTTCTTTTTAAGTCATTTAGATTGTCATCTGGATTATTGGCTATATATCGGTTAACTTTTAAGATAAAATCTAACTTTTCAGCCAACAACTAGCTTAACTAGATTCAACTAGATTGATAGAACATATCATTACTTTTTTGGACAAAAAGGTTGATAGAGGCAACCAAATCCGCTGCCAATTCCATAATGTGGGGGGCATACCTGATTCCCTCAGCGATTGTGGCTATGGGGGCGTCCCCGGCTCGAACCTGGGACCATTCAATTTTGGAAAAACACTACCCCTACCCATATCAACTGAGCTACACGCCATTATCATTACTAGTTTGGGTGTCATATGAGTGTAGTTGATGAAAGACAATTTGCATCCATGTATATTCATTGTTAAAATGTTTCGAATTTGAACGTTTGTGAGTGGTCGATATCAGTCTATTGCATTACATATCGGATCCGTGGCCGAAGTTTCTTGATATTTTAGTACAATGATATGGCGTATGCAATAATATGCGGTTAACTATAGTTATTTGATCCATAATTTAATCGACATTCTTTGATTTTTTTTTATAATAGGGACACGGTGTGGGAGCTCAAATCGACTAAAAACGAGAGGTAAAGGGTTCCTTGTGTTGAAATGGAATTTATTCAATTCATGTTACTAGCTTCAAATCCATGACCTTCAATGTGGTTGTTTTAGTTGTGTAAAGATCATCACCACCAAAAATACTATTTGTAATCCCTTTTGTAGTACGCATTACACAATATATGCCATAAACTAGCGTAGGCTGGTTTTATTTGTTTTCGATGTGCAATGCGAGCCGACTTAAGTGGTCAAACTTGAGTTCCGCTCGACAGCTTTGGCCCGTTTCTATTTCTACATGGGGTTATCTGGGAGAATAACCTTCTGATAGATTTTAAGGCATAAAGATGCATTTTTCTGTTTAGAATAGATGTTCTTAAATTCGTTGGAAAGATGGTTGCACATGTATTGCTAGCTAGGCATTATCTCATTGAAAAGTGGGTTTGATACATTATCGGTTAATATTGCGTCCAATGTTCAAAAAGGCACGTCATGGCGTGATATGACGTAAGACGTGTCTCTGCAGTTATGAAATAGCCTATGGCGTTTTTATAAGGCGTGGCTCATGTCATGGCAACTTGAGGTGCGCCTTGACGCGCCACGGTGCATATGCTTTTTTGTATGGCGTGATTCCTTTTTTAAAATTGGTTTGTCTTTTTGTGTTTTTACATTTTTAACTTTAAATTTCATATTTTTATAGATTTATATAATCACATCATTCACATTTTCACGAATTAACAAACATTATTCACTAATTTATATTTTAAATATTTATCAAAAACTATTTTTAATAACAATAATCTTTTTTTTTTCTAATTTAATATCTAAATGCGAACTCAAATTTGGTTGTGAACATGAAGACAAATGAGCGTGACATGTGTCAGACTGAACGACGAAGGGAAATATTTAGACTGAATGTAGTGTTATTTAGTCTTAATGTAGTGTTATTCAGTCTGAATAATGTATAAACTTCACCTTCATTATTCACTCTGAATGCCCTTCATTATTCAGTCTGAATGTGACGCGTGTCGCGCTCTCATTTGTCCTCATGTTCACAACTAAATTTGAGTTCTCATTTGAACCCGCATATAAAACATATATCTATTGTAACAACTCATAATCTCATATAGCAAAAACTGCAAATTATACAAATTAGACGCCCATTGGGGCTACAATTTGGATCTCCTTCCATACAATTCTACAATTGCCAAATAACATGAAGATTAAAATCAAACTTCATAAATAACTCAACATGCTTCACACCTTTAAACCAACAAATAACACCGCTAGCTTTTATCCTGACATGCTTATTTTTTAAAACAAAATGAGGGTTAAATCATACGGTCTAGTGATTGAATCCCTGTTAGGAAATAGGTTTTATACCGCCACAACTCTAGTGATCCAATACGTCCCGATTAATCTCTCGACTTTAGTCCGTAAAATACCAACAATTAACATCACATAATTTCACATAACCAGTTAAACCACTTTTGACGTAAAAACATGTATTTTACACAAATATTGTTAAACTCACATGTACCCCCATCAAATAACACATTTTTTTTACAAATAAATCATTTATTAATAATTTCTCAAATAAATCCCGTATGTGTTAAGTCTCCAAAATACCCTGTTGGTGATTTTAGTGTCATCGGTCCATTTATGTGATTGGAAATAACATGATGTCTATATGGGTTTTATACTGTGATCTAATTCAAGTAAGGTGGTGCGGAGTGCACGCTTGTTATAAGACGAGTATGAACCCGGTCGTGCTGTTATAGGACTTGGAGTAAATAAGTGAGCTTGAAGAAGTGAGCTTGAATAAGTGAGCTTGAATAAGTGAGCTTGACAAGTGAGCTTGACAAGTGAGCTTGAAAAGTCAGCTTGAAAAGTCAGCTTGAAAGTCAGCTTGAAAGTCAGCTTGAAAGTCAGCTTGAAAGTCAGATTGAAAAGTCAGCTTGAAAGTCAGCTTGAAAGTCAGAGGTTCATTTTCTGGACTAAGACCAGAAGCTCTAGATAAAGTCAGCTTGAAAGTCAGAGGTTCATTTTCTGGACTAAGACCAGAAGCTCTAATTGGTCAGTTTTCTGAAACGGTTACTGCACATCAAATGTGCAGTTATTGAGGAGTTACAAGAAATTTGTAACCTCCATTACTCCTGAATTTCAGCCAGCCATGATTAATAATTTCAGTTACAATTTTGAGTATAAATAAGAATCTATACTCATGGATTTAGACATGTTTTTGTACACGATTTTGTACACGGTTTTGTGAACAATACTCCCATATACTCTCCAGAAAATTGGTCTCGTTTTTGTGCCTAAGAACGAAAGTGTTTTGAGTCTTATCCCATATTGAATTTTGTGTAACCCGGGCATAGGGTCGAAATATCAATTCGGAAAGTGTCTCACACAATTCTCAATATAATCCGGTGATCGACTTACCCTTGTTTGCCTACACGGTTCCAACGATCGTTGTGATAGTTGGGACGATTCTCCTCCAACAATCGAATTGATATTTTGTGATGTCGATCATGGCTGAATCTGTGAAAGAGATGACTTCAAAGTTCGGAAAGCTGGAGAAGTTCGAAGGGGCTAACTTTAGACGTTGGCAGAAAAAGATGCATTTTCTGTTGACGACTCTGAAAGTGGTGTCGTTCTGAGCACTCCCATTCCAGAAATCTTGGAGGACGAGAAGCTGCTGGACCAGGTCCGGAGAAGGAGTAAGTAGGAGAACAATGACTACATCTGCAGAGGTCATATTCTAAACGGTATGTGTGATTCCCTCTTTGATATCTACCAAAGTGCTGAAAGTGCGAAGGAGTTATGGGATTCCCTTGAGTCAAAATATATCGCTGAAGATGCTTCTAGTAAGAAGTTCTTGGTGAGCGATTTTAATAATTATAAAATGGTTGACTCAAGGCCCTTTATGGAACAGTATCATGAGATACTTTACACAAAATGAACATGGATGAGTCCATTGCTGTGTCGAGTGTAATTGACAAACTTCCTCCATCTTGGAAGGATTTCAAGCACAACTTGAAACATCAAAAGGAGGAACTGTCGTTGGTTCAACTTGGGAGTCACTTGCGCATCGAAGAATCTATTCGGGTGCAAGAAAATGACAAATCCAAGTCCAAAGTTGAATCTGGACAGCCCTCGGTTAATATGGTTGAAGAGAAGAAAACCAACTCCAATAATCAAGGAAAAGGCAAGAAACGAAAGTTTGATGGACCTAATAAATCCTTCAAGAAGAAGAAGGATTTGGTTTGTTGGAGATGCAACAAGGTGGGTCATACCAAACATGATTGCCGGGTTAAGTTGAATAATAACGGTGCTGGAACAAGTGGAGTCGGGTCTAAGGACCAAGCTCAAGTGAAAGGAGGTCAGTTTTTGACTAACTTTGATAATAAATCTGAAAATATTTATTATGTTTCACTTATTCCGGAGTCTTTCTATGTACAGGATGATGATTGTGCATGGTGGGTGGACTCGGGGGCGACATGCCATGTTTGTAAAGATCAACGCTGGTTCGAGAAATTGACACTGGTTGAAGATGGATCTGTACTAAATATGGGGAACGAGTCGACCGCACCGATTTGTGGATTTGGAGTAGTTAATTAGAGTTTACTTCTGGAAATCAGGTTAGGTTGTCTGATGTTTTATTTGTTCCTAAAATTCGAAAGAATTTAGTTAGTGGTGGTAGATTGAATTGTTTAGGGTATAGACAAGTTTATGATTCAGATAGATATATTCTATCTCGATATGGTAAATTTGTTGGTTTTGGATATTATTTTGATAAAATGTTTCGTTTGAATGTTATATCCAAAGTTTTGAATTCTGAAAATTCTGCATTTATATTGTCATCGTCTTCGTCTAAAATTCACGACTCAATGGTTTGGCATGCTAGACTGGGTCATGTGAATTTTAGAAGAATGCATGAAATGTCAAAGGATGGTCTTATTCCAGCCTTTGATATTCATACGGAAACATGTAAAACATGTATGCTTACGAAAGTCACAAAACAGCCCTTCCGACTGTCGAAAGAAAGTCGGCTGTTTTGGAACTTATACATAGTGATTTATGTGACTTTCATTCTACTCCTTTGTTGGGTAATAAGAACACATTTATTGATGACAACACTCGGTTTTGTTATGTGTACTTGTTACATGCCAAAGATGAAGCTTTGAAAAAATTCAAAATATACAAAACCGAAGTTGAACTACAATTGGGTGGTTCAGTTAAACGTCTCCGAACTGATAGGGGAGGGGAATATATAGACCCTCCATACTTCCAATCAGTTGGTGTAGTCCATGAGACTACGGCTCCGTACACACCCCAACAAAATGGGGATTCCGAACGGAAAAATCGTGTTTTAAAAGAAATGGTAAACTCGATGCTCTCATACTCGGGATTGAGTGAGGGATTTTGGGGAGAGGCTATGTTGACGGCCTGTTATGTTTTGAATAGAGTTCCAAACAAACGGAACAAAACAACCCCATATGAACTTTGGTTCAAGAAAACTCCGAATTTGAGTTATTTTCGAATTTGGGGTTGTCGGGCAGTTGTGAAGCTACCCGAGCCTAAAAGAAAGACTTTGGGTGAACGTGGAATTGATTGTATATTCATTGGATATGCAGCAAATTCCAATGCATATAGGTTCTACGTAATAGAATCTAGTGATTCGGTATCGAAAAATACCGTTATCGAGTTGCGGGATGCGATTTTCGATGAGATGCGATTTTCATCAATCCAAAGGTCTAAGGATCTGATTCCTAGCACTAATGAAGTGCAAAATCCAGAAAGTATGGATGGCGTTTCAACTCCAGAAACGCAGCAGGTCCGTAGAAGCAAAAGAGGCCGAATCGCCAAAAATTTCGGTGATGATTTTCAACTATATTTGGTTGAAGGTTCGAGAGATGAACTTGGGCTTCAATACTCTTATTGTTACAGTATTGAAGATGACCCAAAGAGCTTCAAAGAAGCGATGGAGTCTCGAGATGTCTCCTTTTGGAAAGAAGCAATTGATGACGAAATGTCATCGATTCTTGAGAATAACACTTGGGTGTTATCTGATTTGCCTCTTGGTTCTAAACCACTTCGATGCAAATGGATCTTCAAAAAGAAGATGAAAGTTGATGGGACAATTGATAAATTCAAAGCCCGACTAGTCATTCAAGGGTTTCGACAAAAACCCGATATTGACTATTTCGATACGTATGCTCCGGTAGCTCGTATTTCAACTATTAGGTTGTTGGTTGCCTTGGCTGCAATTCACAACCTGGTTATCCATCAAATGGATGTTAAGACAGCCTTCTTGAATGGTGATCTTCATGAAGAAGTTTACATGAAACAACCGGAAGGGTTTGTTATGCCCGGAAACGAGCATAAGGTGTGTAAACTTGTGAAATCCTTGTATGGGCTGAAACAAGCATCCAAATAGTGGCATCAAAAGTTTGATGAGGTTATTCTATCTTGTGATTTTTCTCTAAACCAAAGTGATAAATGTGTTTATAGCAGATTTGATGCTAAAGGCGCGGGTGTTATCATCTGTTTGTATGTGGACGACATGCTGATTTTTGAAACTGATCAAAATCAGGTAGATGAAACTAAAAAGTTGTTATCATCTAATTTTTCCATGAAAGATATGGGGGAGGCTGATGTAATTCTTGGTATTAGAATTAAACGGGTTAACAAAGGAATTGTTATGACACAGTCACACTATGTTGAGAAAATTCTCAAAAAGTTCAATTATAGTGATTGTTCTCCCGTGAGCACTCCTATGGATCCTAGTGTGAAATTAATGCCAAATACGGGCACTTCTATTTCGCAACTAGAATACTCTAAGGCTATTGGTAGCTTGATGTATGCCATGACAAGTACAAGGCCGGATATAGTTTATATCGTGGGTCGGTTGAGTCGGTATACTAGTAATCCGAACACTCAACATTGGCAAGCTATTCAAAGAGTATTTAAATATCTCAAGGGTACCATGGATTATGGTTTGAGTTATTTGGGATATCCTTCGGTGTTAGAAGGATACTCGGATGCAAGTTGGATATCCAATATGGAAGATCACTCTTCCACGAGTGGTTGGGTATTTTTGCTTGGAGGTGGTGCGATTTCTTGGGCATCAAAGAAGCAAAGTTGTATTACAAACTCAACAATGGAATCCGAGTTTGTGGCTTTAGCCGCTGCCGGTAAAGAGGCAGAATGGTTAAAGAATCTTGTTTATGAGATTCCATTGTGGTCGAAGCCAATTGCACCTATTTCTATCCATTGTGATAGTGCAGCCACTTTGGCTAAGGCTTATAGCCAAGTGTACAATGGCAAGTCTAGACACTTAGGTGTTAGACACAGTATGATTAGAGAATTAATCATGAATGGTGTAATCTTTGTTGAGTTTGTTAGATCACAACAAAATTTGGCGGATCATCTGACCAAGGGTTTGGCAAGAGACTTAGTGCACAAGTCTGCCATTGGGATGGGATTAAAGTCCTTATAAATCTATAATGGTGAGACACCCAATTCCCCTCTAATATGACATTAGGGGCTGAATTCAATGAGGAAAGCTCACACTTATAAGATTGGAACACATGATAAATCATCCCAGGTATGTGTTCGGTACTACAGTAGGTAGGTTGAAGTTTATCTTCTTAATAATTCCTTTGAGAAAGTGTATTTGTAGGTACACGAAGTAAAGGAATTACCTATGTGATCGTGAAGTGTAGCCGCATTTCAGAAGGTTGGGGACTTGGCCTTTATACGATCATGAGAGGATTAGGACACTCGGCTTTATAATTGTGTCACATTTATTTTCTTGACGAGTAGGTGAAACTTGTATGTATTTTATCTTTAGGTATTCAAATGAGTTGATGGGTTCAATCCTTGGGACACCTTGATTCTCGAATATTTAAAATGTGTAAAATACTAAGATGGAAATTCAATCGTTTCGACATTTTCATTTATGTGCAAGTTTGGTATTGTTTATTATTAAGATGTAATTTCATGGGTCACACTAAAATGGGGGAGGATTGTTGGTGATTTTAGTGTCACCGGTCCATTTATGTGATTGGAAATAACATGATGTCTATATGGGTTTTATACTGTGATCTAATTCAAGTAAGGTGGTGCGGAGTGCACGCTTGTTATAAGACGAGTATGAACCCGGTCGTGCTGTTATAGGACTTGGAGTAAATAAGTGAGCTTGAAGAAGTGAGCTTGAAGAAGTGAGCTTGAAGAAGCGAGCTTGAATAAGCGAGCTTGACAAGCGAGCTTGACAAGTGAGCTTGAAAAGTCAGCTTGAAAAGTCAGCTTGAAAGTCAGATTGAAAAGTCAGATTGAAAAGTCAGCTTGAAAGTCAGCTTGAAAGTCAGAGGTTCATTTTCTGGACTAAGACCAGAAGCTCTAGATAAAGTCAGCTTTAAAGTCAGAGGTTCATTTTCTGGACTAAGACCAGAAGCTCTAATTGGTCAATTTTCTGAAACGGTTACTGCACATTAAATGTGCAGTTATTGAGGAGTTACAAGAAATTTGTAACCTCCATTACTCCTGAATTTCAGCCAGCCATGATTAATAATTTCAGTTACAATTTTGAGTATAAATAAGAATCTATACTCATGGATTTAGACATGTTTTTGTACACGGTTTTGTGAACAATACTCCCATATACTCTCCAGAAAATTGGTCTCGTTTTTGTGCCTAAGAACGAAAGTGTTTTGAGTCTTATCCCATATTGAATTTCGTGTAACCCGGGCATAGGGTCAAAATATCAATTCGGAAAGTGTTTCACACGATTCTCAATATAATTCGGTGATCGACTTACCCTTGTTTGCCTACACGGTTCCAACGATCGTTGTGATAGTTGGGACGATTCTCCTCCAACATACCCATATATCGAACCCCGTATCCCATATAACGATAATAATCCCATTATACTAATTCGACATATTATCGGAATAAAACCTTTAATAACATATGCATTTCAGTTCGAAAAATGGTTTATAATAAGAGCTCACCTTTACCGACAACGCCCGAAACTTCTAACCGGAATGACGTGAAAATAACACGTACGTTTAAATAATTTAAAAAAATCTATTGGTCAACCTGAAACTGATCGAATCATAATTCCGTACCTTAAAATTCCTTCTTTTTTCCTTTCTTGATCAACTGAAATCACAAAGACCAAAATCTCTCAAGAACTCTCAAGTTCTTAGTCCAACAATCTATTCAGACAAGTTTTTTGTGGATCGTGACCCAAACCCTCCGGCGACTCAAGTAACGCCTTCAAAACTCAAGGCCTCGTGTAACGAGACAAACGAAAAAAGTCCAAAGATTGGCTGAGTTATGGATAGCTAATCGGAATACTCAAATAGAAAAAGAGGCGCAACTTGAAGAAAAGAAGTGTCAGCTAAAGGCCCTTCAACGTGAAATACGTCAAGATGAGGGGGACATCAATTACATCAAACAAACCTACACAGAATTGGAGGTTATCCACAAGAAGTCTGAGTGGATCGTCTCCTGTCAACATCTTTATCAGCAATACATCTCTCTAAGGGTTGACGTATTGTTTGTAGCATTTAAATGTACGTTTTCGTGTATCTCTCCCAAGTTAAAATTGAAATTTAATGAACGTACTTTTTTAATTGATATACGTTATATATGTTTGTGTGTGTGTTATAATTTGATTTCATATGCATGTGCGTGTGTGTGTTTATGGATTTATTATGTTGTGTGTGTGCGCTCTTATGGATTTAGTATGTTATGTGTGTGTTTCATGGATTTTGTATGTGGTGTGTATGTGTTTATGGATTTAGTATGTTTGTGTCTATGTTTATGGATTTAGTATGTTGTGTGTCTGAGTGTGGTTACAAATACAAAATGTAATATGTGTTTGTGTGTGTGTTGTGTCATTTCGTATGGAAAATGCATGTGTGTGTGTCGTAACCGCATTTCGTATGTATGTGTGTTAAATATGTAAAGCCATTTCGTATGCGTGTCTGTTAAATATGTAAACCCATTTTGTTGGTGTGTGTGTTAAAGTCATTTCGTATGTGTGTGATTTACATCCATTTTGTATGCATGTAAATCCATTTTGTTTGTGTGTGGTAGATCTATTTCGAATGCATGTGTGTTGTGTCCATTTCGTATTCATGCGTGTGTGTGTTGTGTCTTATATGAAATCAAAAGTGATTTCATATGATACTATATATATCTACCGAAATTTTGATTATTTTGGTAAGATGTGAGAGATTTTAGATATTTTAGATATACTATTTTTTTTGAAATGGTTAAAACAATAATTTTCCCTTTATAAAAATACTTTTAATTTTAAAAATATAATTTTTGAAAATAATATCAACAATGTTTTTACACAATTTTTTTTATTATTATGTAAAAAATTGTTGATATAATTTTAAAAAAATATATTTTTAGAATTAAAAATATTTTTATAAATTATTTAAAAAAACTAAACTTTACTTTTATAGAAAAATCTCGTATTGTAAGATTTTTGATTTTTTAATTTATTTTAAAAACATATACAGGGATATGAATTCAGATAAGATAAAAGATAAAAAATTTCACCTCGATAATGGTGCATGTGTGCACCACGCACCGATGCTACTTCTTTATGTACTTCTTTGTTTTTTCATTAGTCTTGTGAATAAGCTCAAATAATATTGTGATTTGTAAGTGTTAGTCCCCAAGGAGAGATGGCTAACTAAGAGAGGGTTTTGTAGAAGGGGGGGGGGGGGGTTGAATATAAAACACACAGAATATACTCTTTTTAAATTTTTTAATATAAATATTAAAAATTTACACACAGATAGTTTGATGCGGAAAAGAACAGGCAGACTATTCTATCAAACTAAACACACAGATAACAGTAATTAACTTATACACTAAGGAAGTTAAAACAATACTTTTATAGCACACAGCTTTGCCACAGTCACACAAATAATCACTCTGAAGATTTGTTGAAAGCGTGAGATTTCTGGGAAGGACTTCATCTCCTTTTATAGTGCCCATGCATGGGATGCAAGTGGACAGCTGTCAAGGTTTCATTAGCTGGAAGATTATCTGCTGGTCAAAGGAAGAGACCACTTCCTTTGTATTAGAATAATGGATGAACCATTCCTTGTAGCACGTAATGTCAGATAACTTTATCTTCTTTTCTTCATGCTCTGTGAAGTCCCATCAAACCTTTTAGCTAAAAGACAAATATTCCTTTTATAAGAATAAAAGAGAATGTCTTTATTTAAGGCTTGATGCCCAAGTTCTTGCTGACTCACGTGTCTTGCAATTGATGTGAGTCAAGAACTTATCTCTTTGAAATTGCTAAGTGATACATCACACTATGTATCACATCGGTGGATACCTTGTAAGGCTGGAGTTGATAAGTGTATACTTTGCTTGATAAACTTCATCTTTCACTAAATGACAAAAGTGTACACCCTTGAACATGTGACTTGATATCACAGCCTTAGAAAATATACCTGCAATTTCGGTGACCAAGATTATAGTGTCGGTGACCATGACATCAACTTGATGACCTCATCTTGTTTGATGTCCTTAGTACTTTTGATGACTTTTGAGTGTACCATCGGTGACCCACTATATTGGTCTTGACTTGGCAAAATGATCTGAATATTGAAGTTGGTTGATACATCCAAAATTCCACTTTTTGATGTACAACCCCTTGATTGAATAGTCTTTGACTCTTCAATACTTGAAGCATATTTCAGACGTTCAAAAGAACCTGTAAAAATTCATTCATATAAAGGAAGGTGGTTCATCACCAAATCATCGGTGACCCAACAATCTCCCCCTATTTGATGATGATACCTGTAGGTTAGAAAAGAATTCTTTTTGACCCTTTCTATTTTTCTTTTGGGTTCTTTTGACTCGCATTTTTTTTTCATTTTTTTATTTTTTTTTAACTGAGTATGTACAGTATAAGAGTATAAAATAAATGAAAGAATAAGTATAAGTTTAAATATGTGCAAAGCTTGTAAAAATATTAACAAGAGATGGGATGGAAGAAAAGTATGAACTTTTATTAATCAACACATAGATTGATCAAAGTACATGATTAATAAAGTTCACACTATACTATGTCTGTAGGATCAATGATCTGAGGAGGGTTCTCTTCTTTTAAGTTCATCCAAGATCATTCTTGTGATGCCATGGTCTTCAATGGGAGGCACTCCAAGAATAGCAGACAAAAAGGAGTTGTGAGCCCTTGGAATGTCAGAGGCTCTGAAGAAACCTATGCTGCCATAGATATCCTCAAAGAATACTCCAAGTTCAGGCTCAGTCACCATGGTTTGCTCTGGATAAGCAATAGGAGTGGGAATAGAAGTATTTATACCTGAAGCATCAATCTTGATGCCCCTTTCATGAAGCATGACAAAATGTCCCTTCTTTTTAGATTTAGGAGGATTGATTATTTCCCCCGAAAGCCCTCGCTGGATAAAGTACATTTGTTGTGCTTCAATAGTTGTTACCAAGATATTGTGCTCCTTCTGAATTTTCACCATTTTGATGAAAATTTTTCTAAGAGTATTTAGTACATGCTCCTTGTACTTTCCTCTACTCTTTGAGACACAATTTCCAACTTCCAACCATTCAGTTATCCCAAGAACTTCAAGCCATTCTAATTCATAAACTTTTAAGAGTGAGTCGGCTCTTTTAATTGTGACAAGAAGTTTGGGAGAATTCTTGGTTGGAGGTTGGATTGTAGCACTGATAATCTTGGAATCATCCTTCCTGTTCTTCAATCTCCTTTTAAACAACTCTACTTCCTTTGCCTTCTTGGCCTCATCAACCAATTTTGCAGCTTCAGATTTCTTCTTTATATTTTCAAGCTCATCTTTTTGAGCTTGAATTGCATCGGTGACTTTGGCATGAACAGCTTCATCATGAGCTAGCTTGAGTACATTAGTCTGATCATACTCAAGCTGAGTCTTGATAGCTTCTTCTCTTTCAGCCTCAGAGAGAATTACCCCAAGAGGATCGGTGAGTCTTTGGGGCGGTGAAGTCTCGTAGTATGCGTCGAGGATCTCTCATCCTCTTCCTTTTCTTTTTCTCTTCCTTCTGTTCTTCGAAGGAAAGAGGCTTCTTTTCTTTGGCTTTTTCTTTTCTCCTCTTTTCTTCTTCAGTTTCAAGGGGTTGAGCACTGACACTCTCCCCCTCAACAGCTGCTTCGGGTACCAAGGGAACAGGGACCACCTCTGTGACCACACCACCATCGGTGGCTGTAGGAGCCACGTCGGTGGCTGGATGAGATGGAGAAGCCACATCGGTGGCTGTTTTGGCAGTGTCGGCGTCGGCGGCTGTTTTGGCAGTGTCGGCGTCGGCGGCTGTTTTGGCAGTGTCGGCGTCGGCGGCTTCAGTGGTCTTCTTGGTCTTCTTATTTTTCTCCCCCTCAGTGGTTGAACCCTTGAAACCCACTGAAGAGAGAAATTCCTTAACCCTTTCCATATCAGAGCAGAGAGCACCAATTTTCTTCTTAACTCTTTGAAGGACAAATCTATCAGTGTCCTTGAAGAAAGAATCACCAATATCTAGTTCAACCGTTGGAGCAGAGGTTGGAACTTTATCAATTTTGGTGTGAAGACTGATAAGAGAGTCCATAATTGCCTGTTGAGTGGCAATGAGAGAAGAAATATCTGGGATTTGACTTGAAGAGGAACTCCGAAGTTCCTGTATGGAAGAAAGTACAGATGCCTGACTTGAAGAAAACCCTTGCTGAAGATCAAGGATGTCCAAGTGTAGGAGATCTAAACATGTCATTAGAGTTGGGTGACTCACCGACAACTCCTCAATGTTAGATCTAAGAGATGAGGAAAGGGAATCCATTCTTTCCTTTTCCTTAGCAGCATGATCTTCTAGAGCTTCTACCCTGCGTAAAGTAGTACTGGTAAAGTTTGTAAAAGCTGTGAGAAGATCATCTCCCTGTTTGGAAGTCATGGGAGCTGAAGATTGAGGCTTTGGTGGTTGATCAGCATCATCATCATCACTAGAAGAATAATCCACCAAACCTGTAGGTTTTCTTGGGGGGGATTTAGGAAATGTGGGGGAGACACGTGGAGAAGAGTGTCTATGAGGGGATTCCTCAGTAATGGGTTCCTCCACAACCTTTTCATGTACGGGAGACGTACCTGATAAAGGTTCAGTGTCGGACACAGTGGGGTCAGTAAAAAGGAATGTTCCATCAAATGCACCTGGTTGTGATGCACTCTCATGTGGAATGTGGAATAGGAGCTGTGAGAGCTCAGAGGGTGAGGAGATACCTTGGATGGGATACTCCAAGTCATCTTCATCAACTAGTAAGAAAGTTGATGAAGGAATAGTAAGGGTGTCCCTATTTACAACCATGTCCTTTTGAGAGGGCCTGGAGGAGCTGGGTATGGATGAGTGTTCCTTGGGTTTAGTGAGGATCTTTACAACATCTACTGTCTTTTGGGAGGCAGTAGATGGATTATGCGTTTTAACCCTTTGGGTACCCTTGGACTTCTTTGAGGAAGTCTTTGGGGGGCTTCTAGAGTGTCTCCGCTTATGGGATTTAGATGCTTGGGTGGAAGCCAAGGGTTCTCTTGGCTTCGTAGCATCGGTGGGTGCGGAGGTAGAAGTGCCCGACGCTTTGGATCTCTTAAGAGATTTGGGCACCTCAATTACTCTAAGAGTAGAAGAGATAGAGGACATACCTGAGGTTCTATGAAGGCGCGGTTCATTCTCTCCCCAAGTAAGAGTTGCATTCCTTGCAAACTCAACCATAGAAGGTCGGAGAGGGTTGTCTGATGCTAAGACAGCCTTCTTCATAACTTGGTTTCCCACTTGATGAAGAGGGAGATCATATATGATATCATCCCTTTTCTCAAGTTTATCACCCAATTTAGCATTAATGATAAGAGAGAAGAGGCGTTGAAATGGTACCTGAGGACGTCGGAGTGTGGAGAAGGAGGAGATCATTTCATTGAAAAAATAACTTGCAAAGTCTATTTTCCTTTGAAATATTAGAGCATGTGCCAGCTCAGTTACTTGGGAAGGTGACTGATCTGGGCCACCTGTCTTCTTGCTAAGGCATAGAATCAGATGTGCAAATAGAAAGTTTCAAATACTTCCCATATTCTTGCGTAGTAAAGTACCTGGACCCTTTGACTTTGATCCCTTCTTTTCTTCCAAATAGTTCAAAGCAGCAACCACCATCTGGTGTTCATTTCCCAAAGGAAATGTCTCATATGAATCATAAGCAGGAAGCCTTAGGATTCTTCGAACATCCTCAACATCAAAAACCACATCATGTTCTTCATTGGTAAGAACAGATGCAAGGATTTGATCTGTGGAAGCATCATATGTACAAGAAAGCCAAAAGTTTCCAAGAAGAAACTTACTCATCTTAGGTTTTTGCAGTGAGTGCATATTGTAGAGGACACCTCTGAAGAAACCAGCAAATATCATTATACTCAGGATGAGTATTATCAGTTCCAATACGTCCATAGTAGTTGCATGCAGGGAAGGATAAAGATCCAAAGGTGATGGTTTGTTCTTCAGAAATTCTTGATGGAGATGCCATTGAAGAAGAAATGAAGTTGCAGGTTTGAAGTTTTTGCAAATGAAGAAGAAGATGGGTGCGAAAAAGGTGGTGAAGAAGTGGGGAAGGAAGTTATATATGGGAGGGAAATTTCAACTTTCAAAGGTAATTATTACTTTTGGTGATTGAAAGGTCAGAATTCTAAGGGTTTTAGAGTTGAATTCGGCGCATGGTCTGACATTGATGATGTCATTTGGGATAAGAACAAAGAATCTTGCTTATCAAAGAGTGGTAAGTCAAGAGTTATCTTTAAGGGGTTAAGAATGTGAAAGGTTTGTAACGGTTACCTCGGTGAGTATAAAACGTCGGTGGCTATGTATGAAAGAGAGAGAGACGTCGGTGACCGAGAGATAAGGGTAGACGTCGGTGGCTATGTATGAGATCGACGTCGGTGGTTCGATCAAGGGTGCAACGTCGGAAGGTGATGACGTCAGCAAGTGAAATGTCGGAAAGCTGACGTCAGCAGGACGTCGATGGATGACGTCGGTGGGTGGCTCAATTGAACCACGTCGGTGAGGTCGGTGATTCGAGAGACGATGTCGGTGGGTGGCGGCGTCGGAAAGTGACGTCAGTGGCTGGTGGACACCGTCGGTGGGTAGACGGACGGTGGATGGGCCGCCGTCGGTGGCCTCGTGACTGTCGGCGACGTCGGCGATTGGAGAGAGAGAGCCGTCGGTGGTGAGGTTGCCGTCGGTGGCTTGGGGCGCCGACGGTGGTTGATTATGGTTGTTCTTCGGTGGGTCTCGGTGGCCGGAGAGAGAAGCGGCGGTGGATGGTATGGTTTTAGGGTTAGGTTTTTATGAGATGAAAGGAGGTATTTTGGGATAGAAAGAGAAGAGAGAGAGGAGTATCGTCGGTGACCTAGTCACCGACATTTAGGTTTATATATATATATATTATTATTATTATTTAATTATATATATATAACATATATAATATATATAGGTTATAAAATATATAAATGTATATATATAACATATATAATATATATAAGTTATAAAATATATAAATGTATATAATATATATATATATAGAATATATATATATATAAAATACATATTTATATAAAATATAAAATATATATATATATATATTAGTCTATGTTTATCATACCTAATTCACCAATGAGGAATTTGAACCTTGCTTCATCAAGAGGTTTTGTGAACAGATCAGCTAATTGATAATCAGTGGGAATGAAATGAAGTTCCACATCACCTTTAGAGACATGATCTCTTATGAAGTGATACCTGATATCAATGTGCTTTGATCTTGAATGAAGCACAGGGTTGTTGGCAATGGCTATTGCACTTGAGTTGTCACACATTATTGGGATTTTTGAGAAAAATTGATTATAATCACACAACTGATTTTTCATCCACAATATCTGTGCACAACAACTTCCCGCAGTCACGTACTCTGCTTCAGCAGTAGATGTAGACACCGAATGTTGTTTCTTACTTGACCAGCTCACAAGCTTTCCACCAAGTAACTGACAACTTCCAGTTGTACTCTTTCTGTCTATTTTTGAACCTGCAAAATCAGAATCAGAGTACCCGATGAGATCGAAACCTGAGTCTTTGGGAAACCAAAGACCCAAATTTATGGTACCTTTCAGATACCTAAAAATCCTTTTCACAGCAGCCAGGTGTGATTCTTTAGGATTTGCTTGGTATCGGGCACACAGACAAGTAGCAAACATAATGTCAGGTCTACTTGCAGTTAGATAAAGAAGGGATCCTATCATGGCTCTATAATTTGTAATATTAACAGAAATGCCATCAGGATCAGAAAAGAGTTTAAGAGGAGGAGCCATAGGAGTTTTCATGGTAGAGCAAGTATCAAATTGAAACTTTTTCAGAAGATCCTTAATGTATTTACTTTGATTTATAAAAATACTTTCTGAAGACTGTTTTACTTGCAAACCAAGAAAGAAAGTTAACTCCCCCATCATGCTCATTTCATATTCTTTTTGCATGAGGGAGCTAAACTCATCACACAAGGATTCATCGGTGGCTCCAAAAATAATATCATCAACATAGATTTGAACAAGAATGATATTACCTTGTGATTTCTTGAAGAAGAGAGTGTTGTCAACCTTGCCTCGTATGTACTTATTTCTAAGTAGATATTCTGAGAGAGTGTCATACCAGGCACGTGGAGCTTGCTTCAGTCCATATAGAGCTTTATCCAACCTATATACATGATATGGATGGACTGGATCTTCAAACCCAGGAGGTTGCTTCACATACACTTCTTCAGCTAATTCACCATTCAGGAAGGCACTTTTGACATCCATTTGGAATACCCGAAAATTCTTGTAAGCTGCATGGGCAAGAAATATTCGGATAGCTTCCAATCTGGCAACAGGAGCAAAGGTTTCATCATAATCAATTCCTTTTTCTTGCCGATATCCTTGAGCAACCAACCTTGCCTTGTTCCTTATGACAGTTCCTTCTTCGTCCATCTTGTTTCGAAACACCCATTTTGTTCCAATAATTGTTTTGTTGGATGGACGAGGAACTAACTTCCAGACTTTGTTTCTCTCAAATTGTGAGAGCTCTTCTTGCATGGCAATTACCCGACTTGGATCGGCTAGGGCTTCATTTATCGCCTTAGGCTCAATAATGGAAACAAAGTTGACATATAAGCACGATTGCTTATGCCTCTTCTGGTTTTTACACCAACTTGTGGATCACCTATGATTTGATCTATTGGATGATCCATGGTCCACTTTAGTGCAGGTGGTAAGGAGGGAGGTAGAGAAGAGGATGAGGTAGGAATTTGAGATGGTGAAGAGAGGTTTAAGGGAGATATGTTGTTTTGGTGGGTAAGGTCTTCTGAAGAGTTAGTTTCAGGAGGTGGAGAGGAAAGAGATGGTTCTGAAGGTAAGGTGGTGTTTATGGGAGGCTGAGAAGAGTTGCTATCTGGATGATCGGGTTGAGAGGAGGATGGAATTTCACCAACACATGAATTTATCCATAGGTTTAATTCTTCTTCATCACAAGATAATGAAGAAGTTTCAAACTCATCAAACTTCACATGCATGGATTCATCTATGCATTATCTTCTTAGATTGAAGATTCTAAAGGCTCTTGAGGAGAGAGAATAGCCCATGAAAATTCCATCATCAGACTTCGGATCAAACTTTCCAAGTTGTTCCCTGTCATTTAGCATGTGACAAGCGCAGCCAAACACATGGAAGAAGTCAACTGCAGGTTTTCTACCATGGAAAACTTCATAAGGAGTCTTGTCATGCCTTTTGACTATGATAGACCTATTTTGAGTAAAGCATGCAGTGTTAACTGCTTCTGCCCAAAAATAGGTTGGCAACTTGGATTCACTCAACATAGACCTTGCAGCTTCACATAGTGTTCTATTCTTTCTCTCAACAACACCATTTTGCGAGGAGTGCGTACGGCGAGAGAAGTTCTGAGAGATTCCTTTTAGGTCAAAGAAATCTTCCAGAGCAGCATTCTTGAATTCCGTGCCATTATCACTTCTGAAGGACTTCACCAGTTTGCCATTCAAATTTTCAATCTTTCTTGTAAATCTGATGATTTCTTCAGCAGCATCACTCTTGTGTTTCAGAAAGAACACCCAAGTATATCTAGAGAATTCATCGACGATCACTAGCATATACTTTTTACCACCTGCAGGTGTGCTTACTGGACCGCATAGATCCATGTGAAGCATTTGAAGAGGTTGAGAGATAGAAGAGCATTGTTTTGTTTTAAAGGAAGTTCTGGTGAGTTTTCCTTTTTCACATGCTCCACACAGCTTTTCTTTTTCAAAAGCTATTTTTGGCATTCCAACAACCAGTTCCTTGTTGGAGAGTTTGTTCAAGGTTTTAAAGTTTAGATGAGAGAACCTTTTATGCCACAGCCAACTTTGTTTGGCTAGTTCTTGAGAGAGGAGACACACAGCTTCTCCTATTGCACTTTTCTTCATGTTGATTATGTACACGTCATTCAGTCGAGCTCCTGCTAGTACAATCTTGTTCTGTACATCAAAGACCAAGCATACACACAGCTGGAACATGACCTTATAGCCCAAATCACATATTTGGCTGATGCTTAGAAGATTGTACATTAGCCCTTCAACATGAGCAACTCTGGAGAAAGTGATGGTTCCATTTGAAATGGTACCATATCCTTTGGTGACCCCTTTTCCATTTCCTCCAAAGGAAACAGTGGGTCCCTTTTCTTTTGAGAAGTTAGAGAGAAGAAGTTTGTTTCCAGTCATTTGTCTTGAACACCCACTATCCATGTACCATATGTGATCTTTACTTGGTACCTATACCCAGAAACAAATTTAGACTTTTGGTACCCATTTTGAGGTGGGTCCTTTGGGATTAGAAGGCATTTTAGTTTTGCAAGGAACCAAGTCTTTTGGGCAATTTTTAGCAAGATGAAGAGTGTTGCCACAGTTATAGCACTTCTTTAAAGGAAAGACCTTTTTAAAATCCCTATCATCAAAACTTTGGACAGAGGTTGACGACTGAGAAGAAGAGGGGTGTCCAATACCTGGTCTTGGTCCAAGAATACCTTTACCAGGATTTCTTGATTTCTTCAAGTTTACTGACCGAGGAATAAAGTCAGTAACTATTTGAGATTTCCTTTTAGATGAAAAATTTGATTTAGAAAATTTTTTCTTTTGAGGAGAAAATCTTTTTGAAGAAGGATATTCAGCAACGTTAGAAGGTTGCTTCTGGGAGTACCTTGACTCATGCAGACTTAAGGAGTTTAAGAGTTTTTGGATAGATTTGGGAGAAGAAGAAGAGCTTGGAAGAGTTGAAGCTTTTGAAGACTCAGAAGAGATTTCTTTAGCTTTAACAAAGACTCCAAACTTTTTAGAACCAGATTCTACTTTGAGCATGTCAAGTAGATCTATAGAGTGAACGGAGGTAGAATCCTCAGATGAGTAACCGAAGAGATCATCATCGTCATCGGAAAGGAAACCAGCAGGAAAATCTTGACACTCAGAAGAAGAAAGTGGAAGATCAAAAGGTTGAGGAGCATCTTTTCCATAACCAAGGCCAGACTTATCCTTGCTGGTGATTTGATCTTGAAGGATTCTTTCAAGATTTTTAGAGGATTTAGTCCATTTAGACAGAACCTCTTGTTCCTTTTCAAGAGTGGAAGAGATCTTTGATTTTTCCTCAGAAAGACTGTCGTTTAAGTACCGAAGGTTTTCCAGATCAGCTTTCATTTTGTCAAAATCTTTTAGTTTTGAAAAGCAAGAGAGAAGTTGATCATTTAGACATTTTATGTGCATATTAGCCTTTTTCTTTTGAATCTTTAAGTCACAGAAGTCAACAGTTAAAGAATCAAAGGCATCAGCCTTTTGATCATCAGAGAGAAAGGTAAAAGGATGTACCTGAGGTTTTGTCTCTGAAGTGGATCCCTCAGCAGATACAAGGGTGGTGTAGAGTGACTTCTCCATGTCTTCTATCTCATCGATTTTGGCCATGAGGCATTTAGTGACATACTCGCTCTCACTCTCAGAGGTTTGCTCATCTTCCCAGCAATGAGCCTCAGCAACCAAGGTTTTATTTTTACCTTGGTTTCTCTCTTTTTCTCTCTTCTATTTGGCTTTATATTTCTTATACCTGGAGGTTTCTTTTGATTCAGAATTTTCTTTAGAGGATTGGTTATTTCTCTCTTCATGCTTCCTAGAAGCTGATTTTGAGAAGTCATGGCCATAAGAAGAAGAAGGTTTGACAGAAGAGGAAGCTTTTGATCTGCATTCAGAAGCAAAATGACCTTTCTTTCCACAATTGAAGCATTCTTCATTTGCTTTATCAGAAGAGGATTTTTGAGAAAAAGGTTTTCTATTAAATTTGGAACGGTTTGAAGAAAATCTTTTATTCTTAAGGTTTCCAGCAAGCATTGCCATACTATCAGAAAGTATGTCAATGGCTGATTCTTCTCCTTCATCATCAGCAGCACTATAGTATGCATCTGACAGATGAGAAGAGTCTTCCTTAATATCTTTTTCAGAATCAGAAGAAGGATAGGTGATTCTAGGAATACAAGAAGAAGATTTTGAATCACCTATTAAAGCAATAGAAGAGGTTTTGATATCCTTTATAAGAGATTTTCTCTGGTTCTTAGTTTGTTCATAGTGAAGAAGAGTTCCATAGAGAGCAGTTAAAGGCATTATTTCTAAGTCCTTGGTTTGCTTGATGCAAGTACAGATAGTTTCCCAGAAATCTGGAAGACAATCCATGAATTTGCAGAGAACTTCTTCATTATCATAAACTCGTCCAAGAGCTTTGAGATCATTGAGAAGACAGTTAAAGCGATTAAAGTAGGTAGAAAGAGATTCTCCCTTTTCATGGGAGAAGAGTTCATACTTTCTAACAAGACAGATCCTGTTAGATTTCTTTACTTCTTTGGTGCCTTCATATAAGACACTCAAAGTATCCCACATCTCTTTAGCAGTGGGAAGGTTAAGAAGAGAATGATACACATCATCAGGAAGGGATACAGCAAGAGCAGACTTGACTTTAGTGTCTAAAGCAACTAGGCGTTTATCATCTTCACTAAATTTGTTAGAAGGTTTGATGATATATCTACCAGTTTTCTCACTTCTTTCGTCATCTGATCTCTATATCCTTTCCTTCAGCGTCCTTTTGAGGGCCAAAGCGAGCCCATATTTTAGGAACAATAGGTCCCTCACTGAGAATGTTGGGATACCTGCAATCGCTTCCTTCCAAGAATAATAACATGCGATTTTTCCATAACCCAAAGTTGTTTGGGTTGAATCTTGGGGGTTTAGCCAAAGATCCTAAATCATATGTATTACTGGAAGAGGTCTGCAAGGTACCATCAACATTTGAGGTAGTAGCCATCACAGATCTGGTTTATGAGATTAAACCAACTGCTCTGATACCACTTGTTAGTCCCCAAGGAGAGATGGCTAACTAAGAGAGGGTTTTGTAGAAGGGGGGGTTGAATATAAAACACACAGAATATACTCTTTTTAAATTTTTTAATATAAATATTAAAAATTTACACACAGATAGTTTGATGCGGAAAAGAACAGGCAGACTATTCTATCAAACTAAACACACAGATAACAGTAATTAACTTATACACTAAGGAAGTTAAAACAATACTGTTATAGCACACGGCTGCCACGATCACACAAATAATCACTCTGAAGATTTGTTGAAAGCGTGAGATTTCTGGGAAGGACTTCATCTCCTTTTATAGTGCCCATGCATGGGATGCAAGTGGACAGCTGTCAAGGTTTCATTAGCTGGAAGATTATCTGCTGGTCAAAGGAAGAGACCACTTCCTTTGTACTAGAATAATGGATGAACCATTCCTTGTAGCACGTAATGTCAGATAACTTTATCTTCTTTTCTTCATGCTCTGTGAAGTCCCATCAAACCTTTTAGCTAAAAGACAAATATTCCTTTTATAGAATAAAAGAGAATGTTATTATTTAAGGCTTGATGCCCAAGTTCTTGCTGGCTCACGTGTCTTGCAATTGATGTGAGTCAAGAACTTATCTCTTTGAAATTGCTAAGTGATACATCACACTATGTATCACATCGGTGGATACCTTGTAAGGCTGGAGTTGATAAGTGTATACTTTGCTTGATAAACTTCATCTTTCACTAAATGACAAAAGTGTACACCCTTGAACATGTGACTTGATATCACAGCCTTAGAAAATATACCTGCAATTTCGGTGACCAAGATTATAGTGTCGGTGACCATGACATCAACTTGATGACCTCATCTTTTTTGATGTCCTTAGTACTTTTGATGACTTTTGAGTGTACCATCGGTGACCCACTATATTGGTCTTGACTTGGCAAAATGATCTGAATATTGAAGTTGGTTGATACATCCAAAATTCCACTTTTTGATGTACAACCCCTTGATTGAATTAGTCTTTGACTCTTCAATACTTGAAGCATATTTCAGACCTTCAAAAGAACCTGTAAAAATTCATTCATATAAAGGAAGGTGGTTCATCACCAAATCATCGGTGACCCAACAATTAAGTATCTTTTCACTTTTGATGGCATGTGTAGTTACAACCAATTGTCAGAAGCTTTTTTATTTTTGATATATTGTCAATTAGGCTACAGTGCTACACCAAAAAACTCGGGTTGTATACTGTCGATCCTATATTTTAGTAAAGTTGATTAAAAATCAATTTTAAATTTCGGTTTGCTAACAGTTTATTTGTGTAACGACAAGTTTCTTATATGTATGGTGTTTTTAAGTTTATTACCGTGATAATTAAATATATGTGTCTGCTAGATTGCTGCAAAATATATTCATGCTCAAGGACCGAGAGTCTTACGCGATAAGAGCGGTCTCAAAGACAAGGGTCTTACCCGGTAAGTAAACGTGACGACTTTTACCCGATTAACGGTTACCAGATAAATTATTGCATACAATGCCGTATTGATGAACTAGAATCCTACCAGGTAAGGTGTGTAAGCAAAATATTCTCCAGCTCTAATGAGTGTCATTCATGCTTTGTCATTTGATCGAAAATAAATTATATTTTCTCAAGTAAGCTAAATTTTAATATCGTGACTTCATACTTCAGTGTTTCGAACCTTTTGCTAGTATATATATATAGATATATATGTTTGGATCAAGACTCTTACCACTAGGCCAAAAGGAATTCCTGGTGGTCAAGGCACTACCCCTTTCTTGTATATTGTGTAGCAGCCAGCCTCACGGGTCGATTTAGAAAGATGTTGGTTAATGACCTAACAATCACCTCACCATCTGCAGCAAATGCCTGTATCCCATGGGATTCCCATTCGTCAAAACCTACGAGCGGATTTAGGAAGATGGCGGCCAATGACACATCCATCCACCTCCCAACAATTTGCGTACAAATGCTTTTGGAATTATATTTATGTACTCCATGGGATTCGAACGCGTGAACTCCTCTGATACCACATGTTAAAATCAAGACGCTTACCACTAGACCAAAAGGAATTCCTGGTGGTCAAGGCGGTACCCCTTTCTTATATATTGAGTAGCAGCCAGCCTCACGGGTCGATTTAGGAAGATGTTGGTCAATGACCTAACAATATATATATACACACATATATATACTACATTAATAACCTTTTTGAGTAAACAGTCTTAAAGATTAGTCACTAAGCACAATGTACAACCATTTTATGCAGGAGTGTCAAAAATCTCTTAGTTACATTTTATAAATCATAATGTACATGGTTTTGATGCTATAGTTTTAAAACCATGTCGCCAAAACCAAATCGGACGCTTCAGACATGAGCTTTCATCTCTCACAGTCTTGTGCTTCCTTATTTCACGTCTCACATCTGTACAAAACCTGTTTGGGTTGCTTCAGAGGTTGCTTTCTTCCCTACACAGTCTTCAGACGTGCTTTCTTCCTTTGCAGTCTCACCTCCAACAGGGGAGCTTGACCAAAATAACCACTTTGGAAAATGGTACCAAAATGGCCACTTTTGTGCACACCGCACACCATCCGGTGCGCACAAGCCATTTTTTACAAAAAAAAAAACATTTCTTAGACCAATATACAATTATTTTAAAAAAATATGACGCGGCGAGACAACACCACTCCTCACAACTACCTATAGCCTCCGGTCAAAAAGTCAATACGCACCCGAGTGGTGCGCGATGTGCACATGCACAGTTATCGAGGTAAAACTTTTTGCCTTTTTGTCATATCTTAACTCATATCCCTATATATTTTTAATATAAATTAAAAAATAAAAAATATTTTTATATATTCTATATAACACAAGATTTTTCTAAAAAAATTAAATTTTACCTTTTTAAAATACTTTTTATTTTTAAAATATAATTTGTAAAAATAATATCAACAATTTTTTTACACAATTTTTTTATTTTTAAAACATATAAAAAATTACATTAAGTTAAACAATGAATCAAGGATTGGGTGAGTACAAATGTAGGAGATGCAACAAAGTCTGTGTTAGGAAAGACTACCTCTTTTGAAGTAAAAAAATTTGAGTTTGCAAAAGCAAATGGAAATTCTGGAGATATGGCGTTACAGTTTTTTCCCCTATCGGATAAAACACAAGCAATTATATCCATCCCATTAGAGTTAGCAAAGAAGGTGGCAAAATCTTACACTTCAGTCCTGTATGGATACTTTCTTGGCCCGAGGTTACATTTTCCAATTGTGAAACATATTGTTAAGTCTGCATGGGGAAAGTTTGGATTATGTGATGCAATGATGAATGATAATAGAATCTTTTTCTTTCGATTCAATGATGAAGGTGGATGCAACCAAGTAATTGAAGCTAGTCCAACAATGATACAAGGAATCCCACTGTTTGTTTATAAATGGGACCCAACGAAGGGATTACGTAAACCAGAATATACCACATGTCCACTCTTGGTCAAATTGCACAACATTCCTTTAGTCGTATTCAACAAGGAGGGAGTTAGCCGTATTAGTAGTGCGCTTTTTGTGCCGAAACAGATGGATGTTTGTACAACAAATATGTGTGATAAGACCTGGGGAAGGCCAGGATTAGCTAAGGTACTTGTGGATGCCTGGGCGGTGGGAGAACTTAAATGAAAACTGGAGGTGATCGTGCTAGACCTAAAGGTAGGGGAGGATATAAAGGTGAGCATTTATGTAGAGTACCTATTGGAACCGTTACAACGTTCTCACTATTGTATTTCGAACATAAGACGACTTCTTGTGTCAAAGCACCTCAACCAACTCAAGGAAATAAAGGTGATGGAAAGGACGGGGATGGGTTCATTCATGTGGAAAAGTGACAATGGAGACCAAAACCTCAAACTCGACCGCAAGTCCGGAGGCCAGGAATTGTCAAAGAAGTTGTAAACTCATCAAGGGCGGAATCGGTTTTAAAGAATACTAGTACACAGAATGGAAGCTAAAGTTGGACAAGTACCGGAGAAATGAAAGGAACAAGGGGAACATAATACGGTAACAGAGGGTGAAACTACTCCTACGACTTAATTGCCTTCGTGGCCAAACCATCTTATAACATCTCAAATAAATCGTCCTCTTCAAATAGTTTTGGACCGTTAGACAATATAATGGACGAAGAGGAGATCTTACAGATGGACCAAGAGAAAACAAAAGGGAGCATTTCGGATCAACTGGATGCAGTGTCTAATGATCATCAATGATAAAGCTTGATTATTGGAGGAAAATCAAAACATGTTGAAGACGTTTGGTTTTTGGGTTGCATTTTGGCAGCGGTTATTTAACATCCACTTTACTCTTGGTTTTTGTCAGTTGGTCTGTGTACGTTTTGGCTTCTAGTTGCTTAGTACGGTGTTGTTACCAAGTTTATCTGTTTTGTCATTTGGATTTTGGTTTGGCGATTTTGCCTTCCGTTTCTAATTTCTTATTTAATATATTGGTAGAGGTTTCATCCTCTTTCCAAAAAACAAACGGTTGGGTGAGGTTTGCACGGTTTGTACAAATAGGGTTTTTTGCATTTGATCGCTCCTCTCTCTCTCTCTCTTTCTATTTCTCTCTCTTTCTCTCTCTCTCTCTCTCTATATATATATATATATAGAAGCAGTATCAAACGAGAACGGTATCTATTTAAAAGAACACGAGAACGAGCAAATCATATGTGATTTTACACTAACATCATGTACAAAATCACATGTGATTCAACCGACCTTTGCTCCGCGACCTGAAGACACAACCACAAGTCGCCCACACACTTTTTTTAACTGTTAATGAAAAATTATGTGTGATTTTGCACGTGATTTGCCCGTTATCGTGTTCTTTTAAATAGATACCCTTCTCGTTTAATCCAACCCTCTCTCTCTCTCTCTCTATATATATATATATATATATATTTAAAAGTTAATTTAAGAAGTAGTAAATTTTTTTGAGAAGTATAGAAGTGATCCTAGCCCTTAACCTGGTCAACATTGTGCGGCTTTAACAGTGACGCATCAGATAATTCTTCGTATAGGTATGTGGAAGATAGAGGGATCGTTTCGTAACTTTTACGAATAGACGGCAAACGGATTCATATGTTCACTTGTGTGATTCACATATGAACTATATGTTCACACGTGAATCAGTTAATTGGTTCATATGTGAATCAACTTATTAGTTCATATATTAATCACAAGGGTTCATTTGTGAGTCAGATAGTTAATCCATATATGAATCACACGGGTTTATATGTGAATCAATTAAAATAATTCATATTTGAATCACATATGAACATATAGTTCATAAGTGAATAACATGAGTTCACATATGAACCCATTTGACTATTTGTAAAAGTTACAAAACTACCCCGTTATTTTTTGTATAGTCGCAAATTTTGACCAGTCAAAGCCGATCTTGACCATATGAAGGGCTATGATCACTTTTTAAAAGTTAATTGACCCTAACCAGTTGTCGATTGATAAGTGCGAATTACATAATTTTGCTATTGATTCTAACGGGTTAACATTAATTAACCCATCATTTGATTACCCGTTTTTTAAAGCAAAATGTATTTCATATGGACCAAATAGGTTGTAACCCGAGTCTAGTTCAGGCCTAAACTGGTTATTGAACCTAAAAGTGTTTTATCAAGTTTTCTGTCATCAATAATAAGAAGAGGCATAATGACAAGTGTTGACTCTTTCATAATTGATAAATTCATGGTTTCGTCAAATATAACCAAATCGAATCGAATTTCATTTTCATGAAATTATAATCATAATCACTTAGAGTAAATGATAAATTTTGATCCCTTATTTTGTTTAGGTTTTGGATATACTCTAAATTGTTAAATAAAGGATAATTGGTTTTTTTATAATAAATTTTATTGTTCAAGTTTTAAATCTCCATGTCCCATCCTCCTCACTAGACCCACTTTTCATAGAGAACATTAAACATTTATCCAACACCTAATTACTCAATGATTCACGTAGTTTCAAAAGATATATGTATCATCTTCAAACTATAACCCTCTTTTTTTAACACCATTTTCAACTCCATCGGTGTTCCGCTCTATTCTTCAGGTATCATATCGAAAAGATGAAAGTTAAGTATGTTCATAAATCTAAGTGCGTTTTCACTTAAACACTTGTATATATTTACTTAAAACTTGTGCAATAATTAAAAAAAACTTATAAAGGATAAAATGACGAAATTACACTTGTCAGTCTCATGAACCATATCCAAAACAAAAAGAGAACAGTCAAGAAATTTTTATAAAAACTATATTACTTAGGATGAAATACAAACCACGAAATTTGTAACATGTTTATGTAGAAATAAACTTTACCACATTTTCTTTGGATGATGTTAAAAAGTCCATGCATGTAAATAACCTTTCTTTATGTGCGCTTCTAGAAACTCATATTCAAAGTGGTGCCTTGGATGAAGTGTGTAGAAATGTCTTTGGTCATTGGGACTGGATTTCTAATGTAAGTATGTCGAATAGAGGTACACATATTACTAGGGTGGGATAGGCGTATGTTAGATATTATGATGGTGGAAGCCCATATTCAATAAATACATTATCTCGTTTGTATTTGGGGAGAAGTTGATATTTTGATGCAAGCCAAGTTATTGCTATTGTTATGCATTTTTCCGATAACCCGATTCAACTATGCTTTTGAACTTCCATGAATGCTAGTTACAAGCTTTAATTTGTGAGGACCATCTTAACCAAATTAGGCATGTGATGTTAGTTGGTAAACATTTGAACTTTTGTCTTTATGTCTTTTCGTACAATGGTGAACATTTGAACTTTTGTGTAGGATGTGTGTCGGTAAACATTATGTTTTAAGTCTTTTTTTATTTATGAATGTGTGCTTTTTTTAAACAATATTTATTTTAGATGGTTTTTATATCTTCAAATATTATTGGTTAATTTCCATTTTGATTGATTATTTGTTAAAAAAACATTAAACAACTCACTAGGGGTAAATTGGTCATTCTGTCATGTTCTGTCCTGTCTTGTTCCAGCATATCATGTTTTACCAAACGTGGAACAACTGCTCTGTTCTGACTGCGTACCAAACGCACCCTTAGGGTTCTGGACGCCGTAGTTAGAGGAACAAAAGCCTACATTCAAGTTCGATTTTGGACCAAGAATAGAACGCGATTTCGGCCAAGAGAGGTTACGTTTCGGAGTTCATCAACGAAAATGAGGTAGTTATTCTGATCTTTTCTGAAATTAATTCTTACTGAATGTTAGCATATATATATAGGGTCCAGTTAAAATTTAGGGTCGAAAGGATACTCAGAAGGCCACCAATTTGGCAAAAGGGTCGTAAACCACGAAAGTCAAACGTAGAGAAGTTTGACCTCGAAATTAGAACGTATTATTGGACCATTGTAAATGATTCTTGTGTTATTGCATGTAAAATACTGTAATGATATTATTGTGCAAAAAGTATCACCGAAAACGGTCGAGAAATGACACCAATCGAACAAAAGAAACGGTTGTCCTTTGACCACAACAATCTGATAGGGCAAGGTGTGCATGGGTTAGATCTGGATGGTGGGCCGGTCTGATCTCCTGTTGGGTTGGTTGGTTTCAAAGAAATATAAAGACAGGAGCCCAACAAATTTCAATTTATGTTGGTCTTATTATAAGTTGGGCTTAATTTTATTAGATGGTTTTTAGAATTTCTATTCAATTGAGATTATTATTTAATTAGGAATATTGAATTAAAATAATTCCTATTTAATTAATATATCATATTTATTCCTATTTAATTAATATATCAGGTTAAATCCTATTTAATTAATATATTAATTAAACTTAGAAATTGTTTTTATTAATTAATTACGCATATCTAAAAAGTAAATTGTTTAAGCCTTTGATTCAATTTAATCAATTTAATAAATAAATTGAAGTGTCATATTGGGGTGACTATTATGACTCTTTGATTTAAAAGGATTTCTATGGTTATAAAAAAGGTGTATCGTAAATTTAACAAATTTTATAAATATGATTAAAGACGTTGTAGATGAACTTGTGTCTTCGATCACTACTTAACTACTCAGGGGGAGGGTTATATGGCCACTTAGTTGACCTTAAGTTGGTCGTTGACCATGATAAATTTTGGAGAAAACTTAGTCAACAATCGATTATTCGGTTTACAATTTGTAGGTTACCATTTGGAGCAGAATCTTAGCAAAACTACGATTTCAGGTGAGTCTTTCACGAGATTTAACTGGGATGTATACATATGTATGAAATGTATTTTAACATATATGTTGTGGGTGTTTACATGTCTAATTGATGGGGTGATAGTATTGCATGTTTATTTTAATTAGTGATTTATACACATGTGGTTTAATTTATGGTGTAGCATGCAACTTATGTTATATTTTCTACATTGCATGCAAAAGGGGTTTGGAGTGTGGGTTAACATGCTTATACGATGTATATAACTCGGGGTATGGGATATCGGTTTGATGTGTCACACTTTGGGGGGGAACGACCCGAAATGGGCGGTAGTTCTTTGTGGACTCACACGTCCAGGGAATACCTGTGACATGACAGGTCCCTACCTAACAGAAAAGAGTTAAGAGATCTCATTGGGGTGCATATAATTGGTGAAATTGCATATCATATTTATTTGATATTTATATGTGATTGAATGTGTGTCGAATAGCTACACGTAAACCGTGAACTCACTAAGCTATTTAACTGACTATAGTATACATCTCAGGATCAGGAGGTTCAGGAATCGACAAGGGCAAAGGACACGCTTAAGGAGTTTACTTCTTTTTTATTTTATTTAGTATACAATTATTTACTTCGGAGTTTCTCTTGGGTTGAATTATAGTGACCCGACATGTGACGGGTTATCTTTCAAGTTTTATTTTTGAATTGATGTTTAGACTTCCGCTGTAAACGTTTTTAGTTTATTAATTCGAGTACTTGTTGGAGTGTTTTGATGACGTGACATTTCATTTAAAAAATGGGGTGTTACAAGTTGGTATCAGAGCCTTAGTTTAAGAGAACCAGGTTAATAATTCCTTTAGCCCAAGCTTAAACTTATGAGGTGCTCTAGAATCATATATAGATCTATTAACCATGGGAGAGGACGCGGGCGCGGAGCAGGAGGACGGAGGTTGCTGTTCGGTCTAGGTCCACATTTCAAGAGTGTCGAAAGTCACCACACTAGCGTGACACCCAGCTAGAATCACATCCTGTAAGCAATCGTTTTCCATCTGTGAGAAGCAACCCAACTCAGGGTTCGATTCGTGGAGGGCCCCCGGTAGTGCATCCTCCCACGCGAGCTGATTTAGAAGAAAGAATAGAGTCCCTTCAAGGGATCGAAGAAGAATTGAAAAATCAGTTGGCCTACACTGAATGGGACATCAATAGGACTAAGAGTATGCTCCACAACCTTCAAATGGCAAATGTTAAGGTGGCAATGGATAGAGATACTTTGCCAGAAAAGAGGGATACCTTGGAGAGAAAGGGATCTTCTGAGGATGGTTCTAGTGCAAGAGAAGAGGATCGCCGCTCCTTCATGGCGCGCTTGGGTGCGGGATAGGACAAGATTCTTTAAAAAGGTGACTAAGGAGTATGCAGGTGTAGTAAAGGGATACTTTACTTCTTGGATCCATAGTTATGAGATGGGTCCTGAAGCAAAAATGCCATGGAGCTTCAAACACTCGGTGACTTTTGCTCAGTATATCAGGGACCCCTACCTCCCCATCGAGCTTTAGAGATCCAACTGTTATCAAGAGAGAGATTTTGAAGTTTGATTTTATTTCTAGAGAATTTTGGTTAAGAATTTTCTATTAATTATAGTGGTATTGGAGAATAGGTGCTGTGTGTAGTTCAAAGGGCATTAAGAACCCTAAAATTTTGGTTAAATATGAAATGATTCTCTCTTGATATAGAATGATAATATGAGTTTTAAATGCAATGTGTTGTATTATTTGGTGCTTAAACTATTATACGCATGTGTGTTTTCTATACTCATGAATAAATAAATTGGCGAGTAGTATTAGAACCACTGTAGTAACAATGTCCTATTTATATCAGAATGGTTTCACGTGGCTCATTGAGAACTACCATGGTTGGGAGGGGAGCGGGTGACATGCCTTTAGCAGAACGAGGACGAGGTCGAGGCTGAGGCCATGGACGCTGCCAAAACCAAACCGACTCGAGTGCTACCCCGTCGGTGATAGAAGGTTCCACTGCTCAAGGAACTATGGGAAGAGGTTTTGGAATGGAAAACGGTGAAAACCTTTTCACGGAGGAAGCCATGATGGCACGATTTACTCAAGTCCTCCAAAGCACACTTCCCTACATGCTGAAAACTATGCTTGGAGGTAGGTTCAACGACCTGAGAGAGGAGGAGGAGGAAGCAAGCACACACCAAGAAAAAACCGTGGTCAATTCTCAAACCACTGAAAGAATTGAGCTATCGATCAAGGACAAGGTGGAATTGCCGAAGAAACATAAAGAGGAGCTATTAGCAACAGGAGGACCGTACGGTAAGAAGGAATATCAGGCAAGAGGGAAAGGGTGCAACTTTAAGACGTTCAGTGACACTAGACCCAAGGAGTTTAAGGACACAGAAGGTCCGGTCGCTTTTATGAACTGGATCACCAAGATGCAAGGGTGCTTTAAGATATACCAGTGCCTAAAAGAACAAAAGGTTACTTTTGCTGCCACTACACTCTTGGATTCATCACTACATTGGTGGGATGCTGAATGTGAAATCCATAGAGAGGAAAACATTGCTACCTTGACCTAAGATAAAATGAAGAGCATGATGATGGATAAGTACTGCACACAGTAATAGGTGAAGAAGTTGAAATCGGAATTTCTAAGGTTAGAGAAGGGGACACTGTCCGTTCAGGAATACGTGAATAAATTTTTGGAGAAGTCGAGGTTGGCCAGTTACCAAGTGGCAATCGAGCAAAGGAACATAAACCATTTCAAGGATGGTTTGAGGATCGAGATGAAGCAGTACGTGGACATGACGAAACCAACCACGTTTGTCCAGGCCGTAGAAATAGCAATAGTAGCTGAAGAGAATAATGCAAAGGCGGCTAGTGAAAGGAGAGACTTTAAGAGAAAATAGGAAGGATCGAACAAGGTGGTGAAGAAAGTAAGAGGGATGCAAGCCCCCGTCAAGAACCAAAATGAAGGATACTCCTCTCCTACGTGTAAGAAGTGCAACCAAAAGCAAGGAGAGGAATGTAGGGCGGGAAGTGTAGCATGTTTTTCGTTATGGCAAGCCAGGACACACCGTACGGAAATGTCCTGAGAAAAAGACTTGTTACGAATGTGGAGCTACAGGGCATCTGTGGTTCGAATGTTCCAAATTGCAGAAGGGCACAGGAGACACCAACAGATCCTTAGGAGGAGGGTCAGGTAAAGAGATGACCAAAAAGGAGCCAACAAGAGGGCATGGTCGAACATATACCATGACCTTAGAGGAAGCAAGGAAGACCCTGGATGTAGTATCTTGTATGTTCCCTATCAATGATGTCTATGCACATGTATTGTTTGATTCTGGTGCAAATGGTAGATTTGTCTCTACTTCTTTCCGCCACTCTTTGAATAGGGATGCTAATAGGCTAGAGAAGAGTTATCTAGTAGAGACTGCTAATGGTGGTCAAGTTAAGGTAGATGAAGTGATTAATGGATGCACGATTTGTATAGATGGTAACAATTTGTCTGTAAACCTTATGCCTATGGGATTGGGTGGTTTTGATGTAGTATTAGGAATGGACTAGCTGTCCGATAACCATGCTCAAATCGTTTGTGATAAAAAGATGGTTAAGATTCAAACCCCAGAAAGAGAGGCAGTCCATGTCTATGGCGATCGAAAGAAGACCGATATAGGATTAATCACTGCAATCAAGGCAAACAAATATCTATGAAAGGGTTGTGCAACATACTTGGCTTAGCAATAGATGCCATGTTGGAGAAGAAGAAGAGAGAAGATGTACCAGTGGTGAGAGAGTACCCTGAAGTGTTCCCAGAAGAGTTACCGAGAATTCCACCCGATTTGCCTTATTTTGTCAAGTCTATCAATCAACTAATCAGTCTAAGCGCCACAAATCTTTGTTGTTCTACTTGCGGACCAAATGATTTTGTCAATCAAAGATTCGTCCATAAATGGTATGGTACTTATAGTATCCCCACTTCCCCGTTTTGTTGTTTCTAAAGCTAACCTCCGAGGACCCAACAAAACTTGGGTACCAAAATCTTTTTAATTTGTTTTGTAGGTACGTCATGTGTGTTCTAAATTTCGAATATTCACATCACATGACAATCTTTCAAAAGGTTATACTACATTTGAGGGGGAGTACACATTTTTACCATTTATTTAGCTTCATAGTATCTCAGCTATGGACCTGTTCTTAACCCGTTTTTTTATGTACATTATGACTTCTGAATACATTAGTTCAGAACTTGGACTTCCATGTTTCGACTCTTTGTGTGTGATAGGATTTAGACGTTTCAATGGTCAATCCAGAGCTGGAAGGACCTACCCATGAAACACATCCCTAGGTTAGATGTATTTTGAAAGGGTGTGATTGAGATAAAATTGAGTACATATTAAAAAATGTGAGATTGTGACAAGACTTAAAAGAAAATATTTGGTCTTTACCAAACTTAAATAGTTATCCGGGTATCCATATAATCTATTCATTCACTATTCTTTGGAGATGAATATTGAAATAGACATGGACCCATTGTTGATAACTTGTGTCACCCCACCCAACTACTCAAGTATCTCACAAAAGGTGCTTGTTTCATATATCATGGAGATTAAGCATATCATCTATCTATTCTTCACTTGGAAGATTTAGATATTGAAACAAGAAGACACACTTCCTGTCTTCGAACTTTATATTCTTTGCACATTGAGTCTCTTGAGCCAAAAATATATATACAAATTTTTTTCACACCTGCACAAGTCTTTGTGATTCACACTGCATATCTATGTGTTTATGCCGGAACAGTTTGAGAAATTAGTTTTACAACTTACTTCTGTGATAACTGGAAGTCCTATCAGTGCTACACCGTTGCCAACACTGAAAATAGGCCACTTAATTGACTTTGTTTTAATTAAGTGACAACAGTTGCTACACGTGCTTCTGTCTGTTAGTTTTTTACCCATTGATCCTTGAAGATGAATTTCTCACATAAGCATTTGATTACTTCTACTTAATGTCTTTGATTGTTCATAATGATTCGGTTTCTCCTTATCATTCTGAGGGGGAGAAAAGGTATATCAAAGACGAATGCTTATTGTGAAGGTAAGA
This sequence comes from Silybum marianum, assembly GCA_036898165.1. Taxonomy (NCBI): domain Eukaryota; kingdom Viridiplantae; phylum Streptophyta; class Magnoliopsida; order Asterales; family Asteraceae; genus Silybum; species Silybum marianum. The sequence continues at coordinate 24,251,772 of CM072536.1, read as the reverse complement.
AAATGTGTTTCAAAGTCAAATGAAGAAAAAGTTTCAAAGTCAAATGAAGAAAAAGTTGAAGACTGTTGGGTCACCGATGATTTGGTGATGAACCTTTTCTATTATTTGATTAATCTTTTACAGGTTCTTTTTGAAAATCTGAAATATACTTCAAGTATTGGAAAATCTAAGACTATCCAATCAAGGGTTGTACATCAAAATGTGGAATTTTTGATGTATCAACTAAGTTTAAAATTAAGATCACTTGCCGAAATCACCAGTGTAGATTGGTCACCGACCTGACAGATTGGGTCACCAATCAGGTCACCGACCTGACAGATTGGGTCACCAATCAGGTCACCGACCTGACAGATTGGGTCACCGATCTTGGATGAGGTCACCGATGTATATTGGGTAACCGATGAATTGGGTCACCGATTCATGCATTGGGTCACCGATATATGTGAGGTCACTGATGGTATACATGGAGGTCACCGATGATGTATACATAGTCACCAAAAAATGCAGTTGCCTTTACTTGAGGTTGTGATAACAAGTCACCAATACAAGGATGTACACTTGCCAACACTTAGTGAAAAATGAGGATCACCAAGCAATGTGTACACTTATCAATTCCAACCTTACAAGGCACTAACCGATGTGATACATGGTTCCATATATCACTTAGCAATTTTCAGAGATAAGTTCTTGACTCACAACAAATGCAAGATACGTGGGCAGCAAGAACGTGGTTCCATATATCACTTAGCAATTATCAGAGATAAGTTCTTGACGCACCAAACCTTAAATAAGGACATTTTCTTTTATTCTTATAAAAGGGATGTTTGTCTTTTAGCTAAAAGGCTTGATGGGACTTCACAGAGCATAAAGAAAAAGAGATAAAGTTATCTGACATTGCGTGCTACAAAGAATGGTTCATCCATTAACCTAGTACAAAGGGAGTGGTCTCTTCCTTTGTCCATCAGATATACTTCCAGCTAATAAATCCTTGAGAGTTGTCCACATGCATCTCATGCATGGGCACTATAAAAGTAGATGAAGTCCTTCCCATAAATCTCACGCTTTCAACAAATCCTCTGTGTGATCATTTGTTTGATTCCGGCAATCCTGTGTGTTATAACAGTGTTATTTTAACTTCCTTAGTATACAAGTTAATTACTGTTATCATGTGTTTAAGTTTGTTAGAATAGTGTGTCTATTCTTTTCCGCAACAAACTTTTGAGTGTAAATTTTTAATATTTATATTTAAAAATTTAAAAGAGTACATTTTGTGTGTTTGTATTCAACCCCCCCCCCCCCCCCTTCTACAAACTCTCTCTTAGATAGCCATCTCTAAACAGGGACTAACAAGTGGTATCAGAGCAGTTAGTTTAAATCAATAAACTAGATCTGTGATGGCTACTACTCCTCCATCTATTGAAGGTACTTTACAAAATCCTTTCGCTGGTACATACGATTTATGCTCTTTAGCCAAACCCCCAAGGTTTAATCCAAATAACTTTGGGTTATGGAAAAGCGTATGTTACTGTTCTTGGAAGGGATTGATTGTAGGTGTCCTAAAATTCTGTCTGAGGGACCTGTCATTCCAAAAGTATGGGCTTGCTTTGGCCCACAAAAGGATACAAAAGGAAAAGATATAGAGTCTGATGACGACAAGAGTGATGCAACCGACAGATATATCATCAAACAACCAAACAAATATAATGAAGATGATAAACGTCTGGTTGCATTAGACACCAAAGTAAGATCAACTCTAGCATTATCTCTTCCTGATGAAGTATACCATTCTCTTCTAAACCTTTCTACTGCAAAAGAGATGTGGGACAATTTGAGTATCTTATATGAAGGTACTAAAGAAGTTAAGAAATCCAACAAGTTCTATCTTGTTAGAAAGTATGAACTATTCTCCCATGAAAAAGGAGAATCCCTCTATGTCTATTTTAGTTGTTTTAACTGTGTTTTAAATGATCTCAAGGTTCTAGGAAAAGTTTATGATAATGAAGAGGTTCTCTGCAAGTTTATGGACTGCCTCCCAGACTTCTGGGAAACCATATGCATTTGCATTAAGCAAACCAAGGATCTAGAAATAATGCCTTTAACTGCTCTCTATGGAAATCTTCTTCATTAAAAACAAATCAAGAACCAGAGAAAATCTCTCATAAAAGATATTAAGTCTTCTTCTGTTGCTTTAATAGGTGATTCTAAATCTTCTTCATGTGTTCCTAGAATCACCTATCCTTCTTCTGAATCTGAAAATAATATTAAGGAAGATTCATCTCATCTATCAGATGCATACTACAGTGCTGCTGATGACGAGGGAGAAGAATCAACCATTGACATACTGTCTGATAGTATGGCAATGATCGCTGGAAACCTTAAAAATAAATGATTTTCTTCCAACTGCTCTAAATTTCAAAGAAAACCATTTTCTCAAAAACGTTCTTCTGACAAAGTAAATGAAGAATGCTTCAGTTGTGGAAAGAAGGGTCACTTTGCTTCTGAATGCAGATCCAAAGTTTTCTCTTAACTCAAATCTTCTTCTTCTTCTGGCCATGACTTCCCCAAATCAGCTTCTAGGAAGTCTGAAGAGAGAAATAGCCGCTTTTCTAAGGAAAGTCCTGAATCAAAAAAAACCTCTGGATATAAGAAATATAAAGCTAAATATAAGAGGGAAAAGGAAAAGACCCAAAGTAAAGGAAAAACTTTGGTTGCTGAGACTCATTGTTGGGAAGATGTGCAAACTTCTGAAAGTGAGAGTGAATATGTCACAAAGTGCCTTATGGCCAAAATTGATGAGTTGGAAGATATGGAAATGTCACTCTACACTGCTCTTGTCTCTATTGAGGGATCAGCTTCGAAAACAAAGCCCCAGGTACATCCCTTTACCTCTCTCTCTGATGATCAAAAGGTTGATGCCTTTGATTCTTTAACTATTGACTTTTGACATTTATAGGATCAAAAGAAAAAGGATGGCATGAACATTAAATGTTTAAATGATCAACTTCTATCTTGCTTTTCTAAACTCAAGGACTTTGACAAAAAGAAAGCTGATCTAGAAAACCTAAGGTATTTAAATGACAACCTTTCTGAAGAGAAAACAAAAATCTCAAATACTCTTGAAAAAGAACTGGAGGTTCTCTCTAAATGGACTAAATCTTCTAAAAATCTCGAAAAGATTCTTCTAGATCAAATCTTTTGCAAGGACAAGTCTGGACTTGGATATGGAAAAGATGATCCTTAACCTTCTGACCTTTCACTTCCGTCATCTGAATGTCAAGGCTTTCATGCTGGTTTCTTCTCCGATGACGATGATGATCTGTTAGATTACTCATCTGAGGATTCCACTTCTGTCCATTTAATAGATTTGTTAGACATGCTAAAAGTAGAGTCCAATGCCAAGAAGTTTGGAGTTTTTGTTAAAGCTAAAGAATCCTCTCCTGAGCCTTCAAAAGTTTCAACTCTTCCAAGCTCTTCTTCTTCTTCTCCCAAACCCATTCAAAGACTTTTAAACTCTCTAAGTCTTCATGAGTCAAGGTACTCTCATGAGTCTTCAAATACTCCTGAGTACCCTGCTCCAAAAAGATTTTCTCTTCTGCAAAAGAAATTTTTTTCTAAATCAAAATTTTCATCTAAAAGAAAATCTCAAATAGTTACTGATTTCATTCCTCGATCAGTGAACTTGAAGAAATCAAAAAATCCTGGTAAAGGAATTCTTGGGCCAAGACCAGGTATTGGTCATCCCTCCTCTTCTCAGTCATCAACTTCTGTTCAAAGTTTTGATAATATGGATTTGAAAAGGGCCTTTACTATAAAGAAATGCTACAATTGTGGCAACACTCTCCATCTTGCTAAAGATTGCCCAAAAGATTTTGAAATCCGTAAAAACAAAATGCCTTCTAATCCCAAAAGGACCCACCTCAAAATGGGTACCAAAAGTCTAAGTTTGTTTTTGGGTGCAGGTACCAAACAAAAATCATATATGGTACACGGACAGCTGCAGTTCAAGGCATATGACCGGAAACAAACTTCTTCTATCTAATTTCTCAAAAGAAAAGGGACCCACTGTTTCCTTTGGAGGAAATGCAAAGGTGTCACCAAAGGTTATGGTACCATATCAAATGGAACCATCACTTTCACTAAAGTAGCTCATGTTAAGGGGCTAATGTACAATCTTCTGAGCATCAGCCAAATATGTGATTTGGGTTATATGGTCATGTTTCAACTGTGTGTTTGCTTGGTCTTTGATGTGCAGAATAAAATTGTACTGGCAGGAACCCGACTAAACGATGTATACATAATCAACATGGAGGAAAGTGCTATTGGAGAAGCTGTGTGTCTCCTCTCTCAAGAACTAGCCAAACAAAGTTGGATGTGGCATAAAAGGTTATCTCATCTAAACTTTAAAACCTTGAATAAACTTTCCAACAAAGAGCTGTAGTTTTTGAGAAAGAAAAGCTGGGTGGAGCATGTGAAAAAGGAAAACTCTCCAGAACTTCCTTTAAAACAAAACAATGCTCATCTATCTCTCAACCTCTTCAAATGCTTCACATGGATCTGTGTGGTCCAGTAAACACACCTAGTCTAGGTGGTAAAAAGTATATGCTAGTAATCGTTGATGAATTCTTTAGATATACTTGGGTGTTCTTTCTAAAACACAAAAGTGATGTTGCTGAAGAAATCATCATGTTTACTAGAAAGATTGAAAACATGAGTGGTAAACTGGTGAAGTCTACCAGAAGTGATAATGGCACAGAATTCAAAAATGCTGCTCTGGAGATTTCTTTAACTTAAAAGGAATCTCTCAGAACTTTTCTTCCGTACGCACTCCTCAGCAAAATGGTGTTGTTGAAAGAAAGAATCGGACTCTGTGTGAAGCTGCAACATCAAATCTGAGTGAATCCAAGTTGCCAACCTATTTTTGGGCTGAAGCAGTTAACACTACATGCTTTACTCAAAATAGGTCTATCATAGTCAAAAGGCATGACAAGACTCCTTATGAAGTTTTCCATGGTAGGAAATCTGCAGTCGACTTCTTCCATGTATTTGGCTGTGCTTGTCACATGCTAAATGATAGGGAACAACTTAAAAAATTTGATCCAAAGTCTTATGATGGAATTTTCATGGGCTACTCTCTCTCCTCAAGAGCCTTCAGAATCTACAACCTGAGAAGACAATACATAGATGAATCTATGCATGTGAAGTTTGATGAGTTTGAAACATCTTCATTATCTTGTAATGAAGAAGAACTAAATCTATGGATAAACTCATGTGTTAGTGAAATTTCATCTTCCTCTTAACCCAATCCTTCAAGTCCACAAGATAGCAACTCTTCTTAGCCTCCCATCAACACCACCTTATCTCCATAACCCTCTCTTTCTTCTCCACCTCCTGAAACTGACTCTTCAGGAGAACTCTCCCACCAACCTACCCTCACCATCTCAAATACCTACCTCATCTTCCTCTATACCTCCTCCTTTCCCTCCTGCACTAAAGTGGACCATGGATCATCCAATAGATCAAATCATAGGTGATCCTCAAGTTGGTGTAAAAACAAGAAGAGGCATCGGCAACCTGTGCTTATATGTCAACTTTGTTTCTATTGTTGAGCCTAAGCTGATTAATGAAGCCCTAGCTTATCCTAGCTGGGTAATTGCCATGCAAGAAGAACTCTCACAATTTGATAGAAACAAAGTTTGGAAGTTAGTTCCTCATCCATCTATTATTGGAACAAAGTAGGTGTTCCGAAACAAGATGGATGAAGAAGGAACTGTCATAAGAAATAAAGCAAGGTTGGTTGCTCAAGGATGTCGGCAAGAGGAAGGAATTGACTATGATGAAACTTTTGCTCCTGTTGCCAGATTGGAAGCTATCCGAATATTTCTTGCTAATGCAGCTTACAAGACTTTTCGGGTATTCCAAATGGATGTCAAACGTGCCTTCCTAAATGGTGAGCTAGCTGAAGAAGTGTAAGTGAAGCAACCACCTGGGTTTGAAGATCCAGTCTATCCATATCATGTGTATCGGCTAGATAAAGCTCTGTATGGACTGAAACAAGCTCCTCGTGCCTGGTATGATACTCTCTCAGACTATCTTCTTAAAACGAGTATATACGAGGCAAAGTTGACAACACTCTTTTCTTCAAGAAATCAAAAGGTAATATCATTCTTGTTCAAATTTATGTTGATGATATTATTTTTGGAGCCACCGATGAGTCTCTGTGTGATGAGTTTAGCTCCCTCATGCAAAAGGAATATGAAATGGGCATGATGGGGGGGTTAACTTTCTTTGTCGGTTTGCAAGTAAAACAGTCTCCAGAAGGTATTTTCATTAATCAAAGTAAATACATTAAGGACCTTCTGAAAACGTTTCAACTTGATACTTCCTCTACCATGAAAACTCCTATGGCTCCTCCTCTTAGACTTTATTCTGATCCTGATGGTGTCTCTGTTAATATCACGAACTATAGAGGCATGACAGGATCTCTTCTCTATCTTATTGCAAGTAGACTTGATATAATGTTTGCTACTTGTCTGTGTGCTCGATATCAAGCAAATCCTAAAGAATCACATCTAGCTGCTGTGAAAATGATTTTTCGGTATCTGAAAGGTACCATAAATCTGGGTCTTTGGTATCCCAAAGACTCAGGTTTCGATCTCATCGGGTACTCCGATTCTGATTTTGCAGGTTCAAAAATAGACAGGAAAAGTACAACTGGACGTTGTCAATTGCTTGGTGGAAAGCTTGTGAGCTGGTCAAGCAAGAAACAACATTCGGTGTCTACTTCTACAGCTGAAGCAGAATATGTGGCTGCTGGAAGTTGTTGGGCACAAATATTGTGGATGAAAAATCAGTTGTGTGATTACAATCAGATTTTTTCAAAGATCCCAATACTGTGTGATAACTCAAGTGCAATAGCCATTGCCAACAATCCGGTGCTTCATTCAAGATCTAAGCATATTGATATCAGGTATCACTTTATAAGAGATCATGTCTCTAAAGGTGATGTGGAACTACATTTTATTCCCACTGATTATCAATTAGCTGATCTGTTCACAAAGTCCCTTGATGAAGCAAGGTTCAAGTTCCTCATCGGTGAATTAGGTATGATTAATATAGAGTAATATATATAATAAATAAATAAATAAAATAAAATAAAATAAAATAAATTTATATATATATATATATAACGTCGGTGATTCACTCACCGACGTCCCCTCTCTCTCCCTATAAACTCTAATCTACCCTTTCCTACATCTATATAAACCACTTACAGATGAAACCCTAAACCATACATTCCCCAACGATTACACTTCCCGACGAAACCCTAGCCACAAACACACCGACGTTCATCACCCACTCACCGACGACACCCATCCACCAACGGTCTCCATCCACCGACGCCACCTCTCACACCCACTGACGTGTGATTTTTCAAAGAAGGATAGACTTTGCAGCTTATTTCTTCAATGAAATGATTTCTTCTTTCTCTACATTTCGGCGACCTCAGGTACCATTTCAGCGCCTTTCTCCCTAATTATTAATGCCAAGCTTGCTGATAAACTTGAGAAACGAGATGATATTGAATATGATCTCCCTCTTCATCAAGTTGGCAATCAAATTATGAAAAAGGGAGTATTGGCAACCGACAACCCCCTTAGACCTTCTATGATTGAGTTTGCAAGAAATGCAACTCTTGCTTGGGGTGAAAATGAACCCAGACTTCGGAGACCTTTAGTCACCGAAACCACCTCCTCTGCACCTCGAGTCACCGATGTGCCCAAATATCGAAAGAGATCCAAGGCGTCGGGCACATCTACCTCCGCACCCACCGATGCCACGAAGCCAAAAGAACCTTTGGCTTCTACCCAAGCATCAAAATCCCAAAAGCGGAGAAACTCGAAAAGCCCCACAAAGACTTCTTCAAAGAAGTCCAAGGGTACCCAAAGGGTCATAACACAATAGCCACCCACCGACTCCCAAAAGTCAGTGGGTGTTAAAAATATCTTTACCAGAACCAAGGAACACTCAACCCTTCCCAGCTCCTCCATTCCCTCCCAAAAGGACACGGTTGTACATAGGGATATCCCAACTAGGCCTTCATCAACTTTTTCATTAGTTGATGAAGATGACTTGGAGTCTCCCATCCAAGGCGCCTCTTCACCACCCTTTGAGCTCTCACAGCTCGTCTTCCAAACTCCACATGAGAGTGCATCACAACCAGGTGCACTTGATGGAGCATCCCACTTTACTGACTTCTTGTTCTCCGACACTACACCACGTCTCCCGTACATGACAAGGCTGTTGAGGAACCCATTATTGAGGACTCCCCTCATCGACACTCTCCTAAACGTGTCTCCCCCACATCTCCTCATTCTCCGAGGTCCCCCCAATTAAACCTACAGGTTTGGTGGATTACTCCTCCTCTAGTGATGATGATGATGATGATGATCAGCCACCTAAGCCTCAACCAGCTGCTCCCATGACTTCTCGACACGGAAATGATCTTATCAAGGCTTTCAACGACTTTTCTCGTGATACTATCCGACGAGTGGAAGTCCTGGAAGATCATGAAAATAAGGAGATGGAAAGAATGACCTCTCTTTCTACTACTCTCAGATCTAGCATTGAAAAGTTGTTGGTGAGTCACCCAACTCTTCTGACATGCTTAGATCTCTTGCACATGGATGTCCTTGATCTTCAGCAAGGGTTTCTCTCAAGTCAAGATTCAGTGACCTCTTCCATTAGAGAACTTCGCAGTGCTTCTAATAAACAGGCCACCGATATTGCTTCCATCCTTCTCAATCAAAAGGCAATTTTGAAGTCTCTTGCCTCTCCTCATACAAAGATTAAAAAGGTACCAACTTCTCCTCCAACAGTTGAGCTTGATGTAGGTGACACATTCTTTAAATATAAAGATCGATTCGTGCTTCAAAGGGTTGAGAAGAAAATGGGTGGTTTGTGCTCTTATGTTGAAAAGATCAAGACTTTTCTCTCTTCAGTGGGTTTCAAGGGTTCAACCACTGAGGGGGAGAAATTAAAGAAAGCAGAAGCCACAACCACCGCCATCGATGCTGTAGCCACAGCCACCGATGCCATGGTCACCAAGACCACAGCCACCGATACTGCAGCCACAGCCACCGATGCCATGGTCACCAAGACCGCAGCCACCGATGCTGCAGCCACAGCCACCAAGGCCATGGTCACCGAGACTATGGTGTCCGACGAACCTCAACCACCACCTTCAGCCACCGATGTAATTGACCCCCAGGTCACCGAGGTAATTGGAGCAACAATTGAGGGGGAGAGTGTTAGTGCTCGATCTCTTGAAGAGACTGAAGAAGAGAAAGAGAAGAAAAGAATGGAAAAAGCCAAAGGAAAGAAGCCTCTTTCTCATGAAAATAGGCCACTTAATTGACTTTGTTTTAATTAAGTGATAATAGCTGCTACACGTGCTTCTGTCTGTTAGTTTTTTACCCATTGATCCTTGAAGATGAATTTCTCACATAAGCATTTGATTACTTCTACTTAATGTCTTTGATTGTTCATAATGATTCGGTTTCTCCTTATCATTCAGAGGGGGAGAAAAGGTATATCAAAGACGAATGCTTATTGTGAAGGTAAGAAAATGTGTTTCAAAGTCAAATGAAGAAAAAGTTTCAAAGTCAAATGAAGAAAAAGTTGAAGACTGTTGGGTCACCGATGATTTGGTGATGAACCTTTTCTATTATTTGATTGATCTTTTACAGGTTCTTTTGAAGATCTAAAATATACTTCAAGTATTGGAAAATCTAAGACTATCCAATCAAGGGTTGTACATCAAAATGTGAAATTTTTGATGTATCAACTAACTTTAAAATTCAGATCACTTGCAAAAATCACCAGTATAGATTGGTCACCGACCTGATAGATTGGGTCACCGATCTTGGATGAGGTCACCGACGTGACAGATAAGGTCACCGATGTATATTGGGTAACTGATGAATTGGGTCACCGATTCATGCATTGGGTCACCAATACACATGAGGTCACCGATGGTATACATGGAGGTCACCGATGGTATACATGGAGGTCACCGATGATGTATACATGGTCACCAAAAAATGCAGTTGCCTTTACTTGAGGTTGTGATAACAAGTCACCAATACAAGGATGTACACTTGCCAACACTTAGTGAACAATGAGGATCACCAAGCAATGTGTACACTTATCAATTCCAACCCTACAAGGCACTAACCGATGTGATACATGGTTCTATATATCACTTAGCAATTTTCAGATATAAGTTTTTGACTCACAACAAATGCAAGATACGTGGGCAGCAAGAACATTGCCACCAAACCTTAAATAAGGACATTCTCTTTTATTCTTATAAAAGGGATGTTTGTCTTTTAGCTAAAAGGCTTGATGGGACTTCACAGAGCATAAAGAAAAAGAGATAAAGTTATCTGACATTGCGTGCTACAAAGAATGGTTCATCCATTAACCTAGTACAAAGGGAGTGGTCTCTTCCTTTGTCCATCAGATATACTTCCAGCTAATAAATCCTTGACAGTTGTCCACATGCATCTCATGCATGGGCACTATAAAAGGAGATGAAGTCCTTCCTATAAATCTCACGCTTTCAACAAATCCTCTGTGTGATCATTTGTCTGATTCCGGCAATCCTGTGTGTTGTAACAGTGTTATTTTAACTTCCTTAGTGTACAAGTTAATTACTGTTATCATGTGTTTCATGTGTTTAAGTTTCTTAGAATATAGTGTCTATTATTTTCCGCAACAAACTTCTGTGTGTAAATTTTTAATATTTATATTAAAAAGTTTAAAAGAGTAAATTTTGTGTGTTTGTATTCAACCCCCCCCCCCCCTCTACAAACTCTCTCTTAGATAGCCATCTCTAAACAGGAACTAACAAGTGGTATCAGAGCAGTTAGTTTAAATCAATAAACTAGATCTGTGATGGTTACTACTCCTCCATCTATTGAAGGTGCTCTAGAAAATCCTTTCGCTGGTACATACGATTTAGGCTCTTTAGCCAAACCCCCAAGGTTTAATCCAAATAACTATGGGTTATGGAAAAGTCGTATGTTACTGTTCTTGGAAGGGATTGACTGTAGATATCCTAAAATTCTGTCTGAGGGACCTATCATTCCAAAAGTACGGGCTCGCTTTGGCCCATAAAAGGATACATAAGGAAAAGATATAGAGTCTGATGACGACAAGAGTGTTGCAACCGACATATATATCATCAAACAACCAAACAATCAACAAGGCACACCATTTATAACATGTATTTGAGGTTAAAGGGATTGGATTTGAACTCACAAAGCTAGGGTTAGGAAAAACCTTAGAAATCTCCCTAAGAGGATGAAGATGATGGAGCTAGTTGAGAGGAGTCAAGAACACCACCACTTGAAGCTTTAAACACTTGAACCACTCTTAAATCTTCAACTTGCAAGGAGTAATCAATGAGTTTGGATGGGGTAGGTGAAGGGAGTAAAACCCTAAAAATCGCCTCTTTAAAGTTGCTCCCAAAACTGATATTTTGTAATAAATGTATCTCAACCAAAAATCCTATTTATAAGGCTCCAGACTCGTACTGCGACCTACAACTGCGACGCGGGCACTTGGCCAGGTCACATGTCTTGTTCGCACATTTCCAAGACCAACTCTCGGTACAGAATTTGCGACTACGAATTGCGACGAGGACATGACATGATCGCAGTTCTCCATTTCAACCTACGGTACAAAAATTGCGATGACAATATGCAATGATGCCTTGGTCAGGTCGCAGTCGCCAAGTCACGATTTCCATCTGAAAGTCCAAAATGACTTTAACATCCAATCTATCTAAAGAACAAACTTGCATTTATACAAAAGAGTCGATTGCTATGAAATTCGAGGTGTTACAATCCTCCCACCCTTGAATTTAATTTCGTCCTCGAAATTTTACAAACTAGCCAATCAAATTAGGGTATCTTCTCTTCATGTCCTCTTCCGCTTCCCACGTCACGTTTGACCCACGATGATGCTTCCATTGTACTTTAACCATAACAATTTCTTTGTGATGAAGCATTTTCGTCTTTCTTTCCAAAATAGTTTCTGGTTCTTCTGCACAACGACTATTGTCGACTTGAATCTCCGAGAGAGGTATTACGCTCTCTTCTTCCGCTAAGCACTTCCTTAAATAACAAATGTGTAACGTAGGATGTATACCGACCAATTCGGGTGGCAACTCCAATTTATACGCTTGCCGTCCCACCTTTTCTAAAATTTTGAACGGTCCACGGAAACGAGGACTAAGTTTCCCACGCTTCCCAAACCTTATAATACCTATCCAAGGGGATACCTTTTGCATCACACGCTCCCCCACTTGGAATTTAACGGGTCTCTTCTTCTTAGCGGCATAACTCTTTTGACGGTCTTGAGCCACCATTAGTCGCTCGACGAATACATTTCACTTTGTCGGCCGTCTCCTGAACAATTTCGGGACCGTCAAACTGTTTCTCACCCGCTTCCAACCAACACACCGGTGTCCTACACATTCGCCCATACAAGGCTTCGAACGGTGCCATTCCAATACTAGAATGGTAACTATTATTGTAAGCAAATTCCACAAGTGGTAGGTACGAGTCCCAACTCCCACAAAAATCAATTACACAAGATCTAAGCATATCCTCTAGAGTTTGGATGGTCCTTTCACTTTGACTATCAGTTTGAGGATGGTAGGCGGTACTCAAATGTATCTTCGTGCGTAAACCCTTATGCAATCCTTCCCATAAATTTGATGGTAACCGACTATCTGGATCCGACACGATAGTCAAAGGCACACCATGTCTTGAGACGATTTCATCCACATACAACTTTGCAAGTTTATCAACGGGACCGGCTTCACGCATAAGCAAGAAATGAGCGCTTTTCGTCAAACGATCCACCACTACCCATATGGTATCATGACCTCTCATAGTCTTGGGCAACTTAGTCACGAAATCCATGGTAAGTTTCTCCCACTTCCATTCCGGTATCTCTAAAGATTGGAGACTTCCATACGGCCTTTGATGTTCCGCTTCACTTGTAAACACGTTACACATCTTTCTACATAATTGGTCACATCCAACTTCATAACGGGCCACCAATAAGTCAACTTCAAGTCTCTATAAATTTTGGTGCTACCCGGATGAATGGAATATTTTGACTTGTGTGCGTCTTCTAAAAGTAGCTCACGGTTGCCTCCAATTTTGTGTACCCAAACACGAACTTGGAACAACTTCAACCCACGACCGTCATCCGTCAAAAGTAGGTGTTGCTTTACAATCACCTCATCCTTGAGGTTTTCTCCCAAAAGTTCCTCCTCTTGAGATTCTTTGATTCGGTCAATCAAGCTAGATGACACATCAATCCGTGCAAGCACGACACACGTTCCACTACCGTACTCCTTTCGGCGCAAAGTATCCGCTACCACATTGGCTTTACCTGGATGGTAAAGTAACTCACAATCTTAATCTTTTAGTAGTTCGAGCCAACGCCATTGCCTCATATTCAATTCCTTTTGATCAAAGACATACTTTAAACTCTTACGATCGGTATAGAGAGTGCACTTGGTACCATTAAAATAATGCCGCCACAACTTCAAGGAAAAAACCACCGCCGCTAATTCCAAGTCATGGGTAGGATAATTCTTCTCGTGGTCTTTAAGTTGCCTTGATGCATAGGCAATCAGCTTGTCCCTTTGCATCAACACACAACCTAAACCCATTTTCGATGCATCACTATACACCACAAAATCTTCGGATCCTTCCGGTAAAGAAAGAATCGGAGCTTCACATAATTTCTTTTGGAGAGTCCGAAAGGCTTGCTCCTGTTTCTCGATGCAAATAAACTTCATATTTTTCTTTGTTAATGTCGTCAAAGAAGAAGCAACCTTGGAAAAATCTTGAATAAATCTCCTATAATAACCCGCTAATCCTAAAAAGCTTCGAATCTCTGACGGACTCTTTTGCGGTTCCCAATTCATCATTGCTTCAATCTTGGAGGGGTCCACTTTCACTCCGGCTTGGGTGACAACATGACCCAATAATTGGACTTCCTTCAACCAAAGTCACACTTGGAGAATTTTCCGTATAACTTCTCTCCTCTTAAAACTTCAAGAACTGAGGTGTTGTTCATGGTCCGACTCATCTTTAGAATACACGAGTATGTCGTCAATAAATACAATTACCGACTTGTCAAGGAAAGGCCTACATACTCGGTTCATCAAGTCGAAAAATACCGTCGGTACATTTGTCAAACCAAATGGCATTATAAGAAATTCGTAATAACCATACCGCGTTCTAAATGCTGTCTTCGCTACGTCTTCTTCTCTCACCTTCACTTGGTGATAACCCGAACGAAGATCAATTTTCAAGAAGCAACCCGCCCCTTGAAGTTGCTGAAAGAGATCATCAATTCTGGGGAGTAGGTACTTATTCTTCACTGTTGCCTTATTTAATTCCCTATAGTCAATGCACATCCTCATTGTGCCATCCTTCTTCTTTACAAACAAAACTGGTGCTCCCCATGGCGATGAGCTTGGTCTCACAAAACCTTTCTCTAAGAGGTCTTGTAGTTGTGACATCATCTCTTGCATCTCTGATGGTGCTAATCGGTAAGGTGCTCTAGCTATTGGAGCAACTCCCGGTACAAGGTCAATTCGAAACTCTACTTGCCTGTCGGGTGACAAACCGGGCAAGTCTTCGGGAAAAACATCCGGAAACTCCCTGACAATACGAACATCTTCAAGCTTTTTCTTTTCCAACTTAGCATCTAGAACATATGCTAAAAATGAAGGACATCCCTTGGTTAAGCACTTGCGCGCTTTTGCTAAAGTCTACAATACTATTTCACCCTTCCTTCTTCCCCGTACACCACCGCAATACCGCCATCCGATAACGGAATCCGAATCAATTTCTTTGAGCACACAATCTTGGCATGGTTCTCGGCCAACCAATCCATTCCTATTATCACGTCAAGTCCTCCTATTTCCATAGGCATGAGGTTTACTCCAAACCTATTCCTAGAAGGGCCAGATCCTAAGATCCCCTACTATATAGAGAATGGACCATTTGTTCCTACAACACTGGCAGCTAGCGGGCCTGCCACCACTACCACTCCAACCATCGCTGAAAGGAGAATTGTCAAAACTCCATATCGATGGACTGAAGAAGAGAAAAAGGAAGTAGCTATAGACTCTAAAGCTAGATCCATAATTGCAATGTCTTTACCAGGATAAAGTCTATCATTCTGTAATGAAGATAAGAACATCTAAGGCCATGTCGGATACCTTGTGTATTCAATATGAAGGGACTGATTAAGTTCAAATCACTAGCTATATTAGTCTGGTAAGACAATATGAAAGTTTTATGCACTTAAAAGTTGAAACTTTTTCTCAAATTCACCAACGGTTAAACTGTTTCTTGATTGATATGAGAACTGTCAACAGAGAATATTCTAATGCCGAAATTCTGACAAAATTCATGGAGGCACTACCTGAACAATGGGGAGCGTACCCTACGTGTCTAAAACTGCCAAAAAATCTTGAAACTCTCTCTCTTAGTGCTTTATATGGAATGCTCTTAAATGAAGAGCAATCTCAGGTTTTAAGGAAAAACCTCATAAATGATATGAAGGGTGCCAAAAGTACTTATTTAGCGCTGGTGACTTCAGAGGTAGAACCTTAAAAACAAGTTTCTTCTTCTATCACTTCTATCACTGAATTAAATGAAACTGATTCAGAAGAACTCACTGATGCTGACATCTCTGAGTTTGAT
The DNA here is from genome assembly GCA_036898165.1 of Silybum marianum. Classification (NCBI taxonomy): domain Eukaryota; kingdom Viridiplantae; phylum Streptophyta; class Magnoliopsida; order Asterales; family Asteraceae; genus Silybum; species Silybum marianum. The sequence continues at coordinate 24,235,969 of CM072536.1, read as the reverse complement.
AACTCTCTAGCTCTTCTAACAAACAACTTTAGAAGATTTGCTAGAAAGAGCAACTTTCAAAAACCACCTACTATCACTGACTCTGATAAGTCAAAGACTCTGCCCGTTGAAAAAGCATCAACTATATGCTATAACTGTTAGCAAAAAGGCCACTTTGCTAGTGAGTGTAGATCCAAGAAAGTAGCTGCACTCACCACCTCTCAGAACTCTGATAAAAAGGAAAAGTATTTTAAATTGAAAAATAAATACAAAGATCTGAAAAAGAATCAGCAAAAAGGCAAAGGCCTAATTGCTGAAGAAGTTGACTAGGATCAAGAAGACGATTGGACCAAAACATTTGATGAATCAGGCTCCAATGAAGAAGATCTTGCCTTCCTCTGTCTAATGGAAAGAATTGAGGAAGCTGAAGAAGTCTCTGAAACATCATCCTCAGAGTCTCCTTCAACTCAGGTAAACATTCCTATAAACTCCTCTATACCTGAAAGTGATAACCTGTCAGCTCTCGATGTTATGACTGTTGATTTTTACAATGCTCTGAATGGAAAGATTAAAGCTGAACAAATCAATATTGATCTTTCTAAATAACTGAAATATTGTCATTTAAAAATCAAAGAACTAACAAATATTGAAGAAACTCTAAAAGATCAAGTCTTTGTAAATCAAACCATAAACATTGAGAGACAACAAGCTATCACTGAAAGGGAAAAAGCTATCGTTGATCTTAAGGCTGAAAAAGCCACCATCGAAGGATGGTGCAAGGCCTCTAATAAAGTCGGCGAGATCATCAATGCTCAAATCCCTCTGAAAGTCAAAAGTGGGCTAGGATATAACCCTGATACAGAAGAATCAGAGAATGATCGTTCCATGTTGAAATTCGGAATGTTTGTCTCCTCAATCCCCGATCCTTATTCTCAGAAACCTCATTTAACTGAGAAGCTGTCTGTCCTTAAATCTAATGATTCTAAGAAAATGATCAAGAACAAAGTTCCTGACCACGTTCCTAAAATAAACAACTTTCAGAAACAGAAAAAGAACTCCTATGTTTTTTCAGTGAGTCATCCTAAAACTAGGAAGAAAATTCCTGGATCTATTCAGAGAACAACACCCAGAATTAAGATCGACCTTACACCTGTCCCTAAAAAAATTATTATACCCCCAAGGATATCGGGCAAAGGAATTCTTGGTTCTGCTCCTAAAAATGTTTCTACTTGCACTCTGAAATCTTTCAATTCCAAACCTATTCTCAAATATAGGAAATGCTATCACTGTGGTAAGACTACCCACATTGCCAGCAAATGTCCTAATGCTACCAAAGCTGAAAAATTAGCTCATGGAAAGAAAGTAACTCAAGCTGATAAGTCAGCAAGAGTAAAATCCACCAGGATTGGTAAAACTTCCAAGGTGAAGATATCCACTGAAACAAATTCTTCATCAAGTAGCTCTTCCGCCATACCTTCACTAACACAGCAGGACCGATAGTAATATGGGCACCTATGAAAAATTAATCCTTTTGTTGTACGTAGAGTGCCAAAGGTATCTGGTATCTTGATAGCGAATGCTCAAGGCACATGACTGGCAAAAAATATCTACTCTCTGAATACAAGGAAGAAGCTAGTCCCTCAGTGACCTTCGGTGGAAATGGCAAAGGATACACTAAAGGTTATGGAATTCTATCCAATGGATCCACTTCATTCAGTCGAGTCGCTTACGTTTGAAGGACTAAAGCACAATTTATTGAGCGTTAGTCAGCTATGTGACAAAGATTTCAAAGTTCTATTTCTAATAAATAGATGCACGATCACTGATTCTAGTGACAAACTTGCCTTAACAGGCAAAAGAGTTGAAAATGTATATGTCATTAACATGAATAGTTCTCACCGAGAACATGTGCTTCATCTCTAGAGTCTCCTCAGATATAAACTAGTTATGGCACAAAAGACTCTCTCATCTGAACTTTAAGATGATCAATGAATTGTCTCAAAAAGAACTTGTTAGGGATCTCCCTAACCATACCTCTGCAAAGGAATCTCTTTGCTCAGCGTGTGAAAAGGAAAAACAGACAAAAGCCTCTTTCAGATCGAAACAAAATTCCTCAATGACCTCACCTCTTCAGCTTCTCCATATGAATCTATTTGGACCTGTCAATATCTAATCTCTATCTGGAAAGAAGTACACTCTTGTAATAGTTGATGAATATTCCAGATACACATGGGTATTTTTTCTTCGATCCAAAAGTGATACACCTGATGTAATTGTTGCATTTATTAGAAGAATGGAAGTCCTGAACAATCTTATCGTTCGCTCCATGAGAAGTGATCATGGTACTGAATTCAAAAATAGTACCTTGATTAATTTCTTTGAAGAAAAAGGAATCACTCACAACTTCTCATCAATGAGAACTCCTCAGCAAAATGGTGTTGCTGAAAGAAGAAATCGAACGATCATTGAAGCAGCTCGCTCAATGCTCAGCGAATCGCATCTACCTACTCAATTCTGGGCTGAAGCAGTCAACACAGCGTGCTTTACTCAGAATCTTCTCCGATAGTGAAGCGATTCAAGAAGACCTCCTATGAACTATTTCATGGAAGAAGACCCTCTCTGAAATATCTACACAGTTTTGGATGTTGATGCTACATTCTGAATAATAGAGATCATTTGGGTAAGTTTGATCCAAAAGCTGATGATGGGATATTTCTTGGATACTCTTCTGTATCCAAGTCTTCCAGAATCTTCAACAAAAGAAGACAACATGTTGAAGAATCCATTGCACGTCAATTTTGACGAATCTCGCCCAACAAACTCTACCCCTATCCCTGAAGAAGATGAGGAGTTAAATGAATGGATGAAATCTCATTACGGGGAACCTGAAACTTATTTCAGCAAGCAACCTAACGCTGAAACTAATGATGATGGGATCCCTGATCTTCCTATCTCAAGCAACAATCCATCATCATCAGGGATCAACATCACTTCTCTCAATCGGATTCCTCCATCTGATACCTCATTAGGAAATTCTCCAGTGAATAACCAAGCTTCATCTTCTACTGATCAATCCTCTGAATCACCTCCAGAATTGATATGAAATAATGAAGTACCTGTTGTTGAAACAACCAATGTTATCCCTGAAAGAGAACAAATCGCTGAATCTATTGTTGATCAGTCTCCTCAACCTCCAGCTCAACGATGGACTGCAAATCATCCAATAAATCAAATTATTGGTGATCCAAATGCAGGTATCAAGACTCGTAGAGGTATAGGTAATATCTGTCTCTATGTTAATTTTATTTCTCTCTCTGAACCTAAGAAGATAGATCAAGCTATCTCTGATCCTAGCTGGGTCTCTGCCATGCAAGCAGAACTAACTAAGTTTCATAGACACAACGTTTGGAATCTTGTTCCTCATCCATCTGATAAAACTGTAATAGGAACCAAATGGGTCTTTCAAAATAAGCTAGATGAAAATGGCACTGTTATTCGCAACAAGGCTACACTTGTTGCTCAGGGATACAGACAAGAAGAAGGTACTGACTATGATGAGACCTTCGCTCCTGTTGCTAGACTAGACTTTTCTTAGCTTATGCTGCTCATAAAGACTTTAAAGTTTTTCAAATGAATGTTAAAAGTGCTTTTCTAAATGGTAAACTTAGCGAGGAAGTTTATGTTGAACAACCTCCTGGGTTCTCTGATCCAAACCATCCTAGTTATGTTTTTATACTTCAAAAAACTCTTTACGGGTTAAAACAAGCTCCCAGAGCTTGGTATGATGCTCTTTCAAAATACCTTCTTAAAGAAAAATTTGTTCGTGGAAAACTTGACCAAACTCTATTTTTGAGGAAATTTAAAGGTCATACTATTCTTGCTCAAATATATGTTGATGACATTATTTTTGGCTCCACAAGACTCAAACTATGCACTCGTTTTGCAAAAAAATGAAGAAAGAATACAAAATGAGTATGATGGGTGAACTAACATATTTCCTAGGTCTGCAGATTAAGCAATCTGGCAAGGGAATCTTTATTTGTCAAAGTAAATATGTTAAGGACATGTTGAACAAATTTGTTATGAATCAATGCTCAACGATGAAGACCCCTATGGCACCTCCTCTAACTTTGAATAAGGACCCAAAGGGGAAACCTATCAATATCACTGCCAATCGTGGGATGATCGAATATCTGCTGTATCTTACAGCGAGTAGACCGGATATCATGTATTCTACCTGTCTCTGTGCTCGATATCAATCTGAACCAAAGGAATCTCACCTCATCGCTGTAAAGCGAATCTTCAGATATCTGAAGGGAACTCCTAATCTGGGTCTTTGGTATCCCAAAGGCACAGGGTTCGATCTAATTGGTTACTCTGATAGTAATTTTGCAGGATGTAAGATTGATAAGAAGAGCACCACTGGTGGATGTCAGCTATTAGGTGGTAAGTTGATAAGTTGGACTTGTAAAAAGCGAACTCTGTGTCTACATTTACCGCTGAAGCATAGTATGTAGCTGCTGGTAGCTATTGTGTTCAAATCCTATGGATGAGAAATCAAATGAGAGATTACGATCTCAAACATTCCAAATATCCTATCTATTGTGATAGCACCAGTGTTATTGCAATTGCAAACAACCTTGTATTCATTCCAAAACCAAGCACATTGAGATTCGATATCACTTTATCAGAGATCATGTGATGAATGGAGAAGTTGAACTTCATTTTGTACCAACCATTTATGCGTTGGAGAGACCGTTTCTTTCAATCTAGTAAATTTATAAATGAATTATACCCTTTTTTAGAATAAGGGAGGAAAGAGAAAGAATAAAAGTGCATTCACCGTCAACACCTCGGTGTAGGTCCGGGATACTCCTTTGTTCCATAGCCCTGGGGCTTGGTCGTTGGGGGTCTCTAGAAAGTCCGTTTTATAAACACTGAATATCAGCTCGCTGATCTTTTTACCGAGCCTCTTGATGAAACTAGATTTAATCTACTTATCAACGAACTTGGTATGTTAAATGCTGAATAACTCTCCATTCTCTGAACTCTGATTCAGCGATACTTGATTTATCTCACTCAGGTATGAATTCCTAAATCTCTATACTATCTGAATGTCTCTTTTCAGAGAATAGTTCTTCAAACTAAAAACCCATCACTGACAATCATTTATTGTCTATTGATGAAAAATTTAAATAATGATTAACATTTATTTAAACGATAATCATTTTCAAAATTTTCAAATAAGAGAAGAACATGTCAGATCTTTATCTGATACATGACGGACCATGACGTTTCCTTTCCCACTCTTTTCTAGGAAAGTGCGCTAGGTCATCATTATTTTTCAAAAAGCTAAAACCGTCGTTTAGCTATCCTATTTCTCTCTCCTCTTGCTATTTAAGCATATCTCCTCTTCATTTGATTCTTTACGCGCTCATAACTCTCTAAAAGCAAGAATCTCCTTCGAATCTTCAAGTTTTCTTCAAGAACACCAAGAACATGCACTTGTGCGTTTTTCTTTGTTTTTCACTTTTAAGGTTTGATCTAATCCTTTATTCTTTATTTAAAACAACAATTTTTTTTATCACATCTCTACATTCTTTATAACTTCTTATTTTAAATCGAATCCTGTTTAAATCTAAAATAAATGTGATAAAACCCTAAATCTTTTTCAAAACCTGTTCTGGGTTCGTCTTAGAACAGAAGACCACTTTTGGTATCTTTAACCAAGTTTTTTAAAATCTTCTAAAAGTCATTTCTAAATTTGTGTTAATAACAAGTATTTTGATCTTTGTTCATCAAAACACTTGTTTTTCTTCTACACTTTTGGTAGTCTTTGTACCAAAAATGTATTCTGGTTTATTCCTTCTGTATTAAACCATGATCTTCCTCTTTGGTGTTCCCATCTTTGAAACAGAAATAGTTTCTTCAAGCAAAACCACTCAAGTTGACGAGAGTGCACCGATTGTCCTGACAAAAGCTCCTGCCTACAACTTCTTCCTGGAACAAGAAACTTTCAAGCCATGCAACTACTTGGCTTTGGTGGACATCCCTGCTGACAAATCTCATGTCAATGATGGTGCCACATTCATCAAGGCTTGTCCGCTGAGGTATGCTTTTGTGCACAATCCCATTGGCATCACTACTCATCTTCAAGCTGTCTAGTACACCGCTCACTGCACGACTCTCACTACGGACAACGGAAACAAGCTCCCTGCAATCGCCTTCACAATTTCCACTATTGGCCCCTTCGCCTTCACTTCTGGGTTTCTCAGAAATGCTCTTCACCTCCCTTCAAGAGGAAAGAATCAACAGTTGGCCTCTGAGCCCACCAAGGAGCAGATAGAGGATTTCTTAGACTCCATTGGCTATGTATGGGAGAACCCTGAGGTAAAGTATGTGGGTTCGAAGATGGACAAGAAGCGTCTCCCAGCTCGCTGGTAATAGAGGATTTCTTAGACTCCATTGGCTATGTATGGGAGAACCCTGAGGTAAAGTATGCGGGGTTCGAAGATGGAGAAGAAACGTCTCCCAGCTCGCTGGTAATACATCTTCACCCAAGTAATTCAGTGCTTGGGCTCCAAGACTGTCTCTCACGATCAGGCCAGCAAGCACTTCCAAGATCTTGGCTTTGCTCTCTGCACCAACTACAAGCTGAACTATGCGGACTACATATTCAGCGACATGTACAACAGGGTGAAAGAAGCAAAGAGAAAGCACTTCATTCCCTATCCGAGATTCTTTGCTACCATCATGGAGTTTGCCTTCAAGGAGGAGTATCCAAAGCTCGCCAACCAAAATTTCTCCATGGTCGGCAAGAAGTCCCTGGATATTGATGTACATCTAGATGTTGCTCCCTACACTCCATATATTCTACAACTCATTGAAGCCGCGGTACCTGTGTTCGTCTCACTGAACAACCCATCAATGAGTATCCCAGACACCTCCTCCCCCTTAAAAATTAAGGAACCGGCCGATGGTCACAAAAAGATCATCGCTCACAAGCCTGCAACAAAGAAACAAAAGAAGGGAGTCTCTCAAAAGACTTCCCTCTCTGATATAGGCGTACTACCAATGCCCTTTTCAGCCACAGCCACGGCAACGGTCCTTGCATCCGTTGCCGTTTCTTCAGCACTACCACCATTTTCAGCGACTCCGATCACTGAAAGTGTTATAGCAAGCTCCACTGAAGCTAGATCAAGTACTACTTTCACAACCTTCTCTTCTTCTTCCACCATCTCTTCTTTGGTCCTGACATAAACATGTGATTAAGAGATAGTTGTCCCTATCTCAGATGATGTTGAAACGTACGTTGTCCAAACTTTAGTTTTGTTTCGACAATCTGAACTTTGGAAAGCCAGTATAACAGGACCTCAGCATGTCTCTTACATACATACTAAGACACAGGCTAGTGATCCACATGACACTGCCGTTGTACTCGATGTCCCTACGAGTAATCCTCATGATACTCTCAAGGTTAATAACACGTCTGGTCACCCTTCATGTAACCCAGAGCTCTTTTCGGCTGCTCTGTCTATGTTCTCATCAGGTATCGCACCTCTTCTCTCTACCTCAGCGACCACTACTACTAGCAGCAAGGCTGCTGTTGCTCCCTCCAGCGGTAGCAAAGGAAAATCTCCCCAACCGCCGAAATCCGTTGAAGAGCTTCGGAGGATAAAACAGGAGAAGTTTGCCTCCAAACTTCCTACCTTCGTTGTTGAGATTCCAAAGGTTGTTCTTCCCACCCCCACATTCCCTGCTATTGACTTCTTGGTCAACGAATGTGCTCTCATAAGGGCCAGGGTGGACAATCTTCAGACGTCTGCTGAATTCATCTTTCAAACGGTCGCTGGTGCTCCAGGCATGAAGGCCACAATAAATAATGTCTACGTTGACATCCAGTCAGTGAAGATGGACAACCTGGCTAATGGGCAAGCAATTGCCAAGCTAGAGAAGCAGGTGCAAGCACAAAACCTAGTGCTCGAGTTTATTCAAAAGATCAGTCCGATATGATGTAGATGTTGACGAAGCTCTCTAAGGCTGGCTCCTCCTTCACTACTGATGATCGGACCTCGCTGAGTCAGGTCCTTCAGACCCAGACTACACACACCAAGTCTCTGAAGGACATTGGATCCAATGTGCGTACAATGGTGGTGCATGTTCTCCCCGCTGACAACATCGAGGGGGAGAGATGCGCCAAAGAAATCGCAGATGAGATAATCGGACAGGTAAATGAGACAATCCCTGGCACTCCGATATCTTCTTACATTCAGCAAGATCCTTCCATCGTCGCTGAAAAAGAAAATGACGAGGAAGATGATGAGGAGGAAGAAGACGATGATGAAGACGATGATGAAATCCCTCACTGTGGGGGAAATGATGAAGATGATGATGATGACGTCCCTACTGGTGCTTTTGAGCACTTTAAGAGTAGTAGACCAGGAAACTTCATGCCTGAAGTGATCTACAAGGTGCCTTTAGGGGACGGACCACCTCCTTCTCAGGAACCGTCCAACCCATCAGGCAAAGGAAAGGAAGTGGTGGATCTTGATGCCACCATCCCACTATCTGAGGGGGAGGCCGCTGTAGAGTTAACCCTTCCCTTTATCCTTTATACTACTCCAATCTCTGAACCCCCAACCTATCCATCTTTTTCTCCTCCAAAATTTGGCTCTGACCAACCTCTCTCTCCATCCCCCATTCTCTGTGGGTCTAGTCCCCCAAAGGACTCCACTTTTTGAAGGAACCTTCATTAGAAGAGCAGTTTGTGTATATAGCTGATTCTGACTCTGAAGATGAAGAAGGCCTTATTCCTAGACGGCGCGCACAAAGACCACTAATAAGCGAGCCTGAAGAAGAAGAAAGGCGAATAAATTTCCTAAAGGAACTTGAAGCCAAAAGAATAAAGACGCCTACTGCTGAACTAGAAAACCATATGCCTATCAGCGTGGTTGATGATTTCTACTTCCTATCTAAAGAGTAGAGAGTAGAAGCACTTGAAGCTCAGAAAATCAGGGATGAAAAGATGAAGCAAACAGAGAATGATCTTGAGCTCGCAAGAAAGATACTCAGGGAGAATGTTGTAAGAGATGAAGCGACTAAAAAGCTGAACGAGAAAAGTAAAAGAGTCGCTGAAGGTCTGGCACAAAGAGAACTGAATGAAGAAAATCTAAATGTGAGTCATCTCCTTGCTCAAGAAAGGATCCTAAGTGCACTAACTGGTGAAGATACAAGCCATAGAGAGAAAGAACTACGCCGGTGCACTAAACGATTCAATTTTCTACGGTCTGATTCAAAAATCATTCGTGCAACTATTGAAGGATGTCCTTCCAAAAGAAGTGGTCTGAAGGTATATGTACGAATATACAGACATTCGAATTGTGAAAAAGCAGAAGCCAAGTTCTTAAAATTCTATGGATACTCTAAATGGCTAGAAATCAGAGATGCCATTCAGGGTTCCAAGTCTAAGTTCAAAGATGTGGTGGAAAGAGCATCGGATCAGCTACTTCAAAGGATGTCACAGCATGTGCAAGTTCCTCCTCTCTCTGAGCCTACAAGAAAAAGAAGATCAAACGCTGAAGGAGGTTCATCTTCTAAAAACGAACATGAAAACAAATTCAACTATGAAAGCATTCTTGGTCATCTTGAAATCCCTGACGTCTCAATGTTGAACTCCTCTCTCCCTCAAGATCGAAGATATGAAGAAAATGAAATCATCACATTTCCTGAACCTGGTATGGTTTACTTGGATAATGAAGGATTCTTTAGAAACCGAGAAGTCAACAAGGCTCCATCAGCTTTCATAAAGATCATGCATCATTACTGCTGGTCAGATAATCCTCTGATGAATCGACAAAAGATCTATGAAAATGAACTATGAAGAAGACATGAAAGACTCTCTAATTGATCTGTAGTCTTCTTTTCCTTTGTAGTACTTTTCAACTTATTGTACTTTACCTTACAAAATTGTAATTTCATTTTCTATGTAATTCTTCAGATTATTCTTAATGAAATTTCAAATGAAGTACTCTACTCCAATTATGTACTGAAAAGATCCCTGAAAACAGTAAATGGGACAATGAACATAAGAGTTCTAATTTCTTTACAAACCTCTTTACTCATTGATATTTCTCTCTGAAATTTAAATCAGTGAATGTACTTAACGCCTCTATTCTTGTAAAAAAATTGTGTTTTCATATCCTTATAAATGAAACTCAATGGCAATAATAGATTAGCTGAAAAAGATCTCACAGATTAGTTCCTAGAAATTTTACTTTAAGATTTTTAACTCTATATTAACCTTTTCAAAGAATTTTCCTATATTGCTCAATCATAATCAAATAAGGGGAGATTGTTGATCATAACTCCTCTCAATGATTTGAATATGATCCCTCTGTATACTTAGTGAAATTCCATTTGTAAACTTAAGTTCAAATTCAGCGATAGCATACGTTGATCGCTATCAACGATCGATGAAAATCAGGAACTTCAAGTCTACCTCTGAAGATCTGAAGATCAACCAACAGACCAAAAGAATATTCAGTGAAAGTCGAAGACCAAGATGAAGAAAGAGGTAATCAGGTAGTGATCTGAAGCGGTTCAATGATAGCAAGAATTATTTAAACCAAAGTGTGAAGTCTTGTCAAGCCTCAGCGATATTATGAAAGTTCATCCTTGAAGTTTCAAGTTCAGCGATCAAGTGAAGCTATTAATCTATTAATCCTTAAAGTTGATCTTATCCTCGCTGCACAAAAGTAAAACCTTATACTATGTCAGAAAAGGACGTACGGATTGTCTCTTATGTCCCCGTCATATCTAATATGGTACTGTTCACACGCGGCCAAAAGCATGGTTGCTTTTGAACAAAGGACAAGCTTCATATGAAAGCTTGACACGTGACATATACCTTTTGTCTTGCATTAAATGCAAACGGGTATAAATAAGATGAAGATATCTTCTTCATCTTCATGCATGCTATTTTCTATTCTCTAAAACCTCTGTCTCTTTTACTTCTCTTTTCCTTGTGCATCAAACTGTGTGTTCTTAGTTACAATAAAATAGGATGAAATACTTGTTCTAATTCAGCTTGTAATTGTAAATTTGGTTATTCAATATAAACTAATTTAAAAACTAAAAATCTGTGTGTTTGTATTCAACCCCCCCTCTACAAACTGTTTCTATATCCTTGAACTCTTGTAGACTCCTTTGGGACCAACAAATTGGCATCCCTATCTTCAAACATTTTGAGGATTGTTTCATGTTGCTGCGTCATGAGAGTATTCACTGCATGTAACAACCAGACTTGCAGTTCATCCAGAGAACCCGCCTCTACCATTAGAGGTCCTCCCGCATTGAGGTTAAGCGGTGGAAGAGTAGTTAATCTGGTTGCGCCTACAGTTGTACGAGTAGGAATCGGAGGTGGTTGAGTAACCGCCACTGCCGTTATAGGATCTGGGTTTGTGATGCTGTTAGTTGCGTCTTCAGTTTCATTCGGTGATCTAGTACGCGTATTTACCATCTTAGTCTGTCAAGATGGTAGAGTAGGAGTAAGACAAGGCTAACATAAATACATATAACACATTCACCAATCACCGTAACAATAGTACAATAAGCATGCTCAGAATACAATGTACCCAAAATAGCATTAGCTACGTGATATCTTGGATATATCATACACATAAGAATTCCTATTACCAAAGTCACATTTCAAGATTAACGCATTTCCGCCGACTCTAAAGCTCCTCCTATTTCAAGAATATCTACCCATATCTCACAATCGATACTTAACCTCTCAGCTTAAGTCTAGGCATCTTACAACACCTAGTTCACTAAAACTAGAGCTCTGATACCAACTTGTAACACGCTAAAAGATAGAGCAAAATAAAACCGAATAATAAAATGTGGAACCTATAAATTCACCCATCAAATGGGGATAGAGTATGGGAGTTTACATCTAAACATGGATACTAAAATAACAACCTATTAATCTATACAATTCGGAATATAAATTACATTTGGGTGTTACTAGCAAACTTAAAATAACTGATCTAATACCTCCAACCATGCACACTCTAAGTGTATTTCTCAAAAAGGTGCCTCCACCGGCACTACACTCCACTCCCTTCTAGGGAGCCCCTTCATCCCGATCACCTGCTAAGCCACATTTAAAATCAAGTGTTAGGATTACGCTTAGTGAGAACAAAACAGTTAAATGGATAAATCAGTAAAATATTTAAACAAAGTTATAATTCAGTTTATCCCATTTAACTCTACTTGAAAGCTTACTCTTGGTGAGCAAGGATCTTTTAAAACAACCGGGGAGACCCGATATTCCATCTTTAGTGACAGTTACAAAAGTAGGTCACTATTCAATATTCAAGCTAACTATAGGAATCAATGGCAACCGGCAACTTCCAGTTAATACACCAAACTGTAAGGCCCTCGATGACTCCAACCTAAGTGTAAGACCCATGATGACGTCCCGATGCAGCCAACATAGTCAATGGAAATCGGTAACAACCGACTAATACACCTAAGTGTAGGACCCACGATGACTACTACCGCAACCAAAAAGGGACGACCATCCCGACTTAAAACCGACTAAATGCTTATGGATACATTACATACTAGCCTACTCTTCAAATACATCAAACGAGACGTATTTATTGTTTTCCCAACACCGAAAACCTTTATATAATTATCTGTCTTTGAAATATACATTTCACCAATTACTAGGTCAAATCATTTTGCTTCCAAAATCAAAGATTTTCTCAACATAAAACCTTCCCAAGTATTTTAAACCAACTATGATGTTCATTTCATCATCTAACTCAAAAATATACCCCAAAATACCTCATTTTGACCTAAAACCTCCAAACTCAACCAAATACATAAATCCTTTACAATAGTAGTTTAAAATCAACAAGGCACAACATTTATAACATGTATTTGTGGTTAAACCGTTTGGATTTGAACTCCCAAAGCTAGGGTTAGGAAAAACCCTAGAAATCTCCCTAAGAGGATGAAGATGATGGAGCTATTTGAGAGGAGTCAAGAACAGCACCACTTGAAGCTTTAAACACTTGAACCACTCTTAAATCTTCAACTTGCACGGAGTAATCAATGAGTTTGGATGAGTTAGGTGAAGGGAGTAAACCCCTAAAAAATCGCCTCTTTAAAGTTGATCCCAAAACTGATATTTTGTAATAAATGACTCTCAACCAAAAATCCCGTTTATAAGGCTCCAGACCCGTACTGCGACCTATAACTGCGACGTGGGCACTTGGCCAGGTCTCATGTCTTGGTCGCACATTTCCAAGACCAACTCTCGGTACAGAATTAGCGACTACGAATTGTGACGAGGACATGGCATGGTCGCAGCGCGTGGATCGTAGTTCTCCATTTCAACCTACGGTACAACAATTGCGATGACAATATGCGACGATGCCCTGGTCAGTTCGCAGTGTCCAGGTCGCGATTTCCATATGAAAGTCCAAAATGACTTTAACATCCAATCTATCGAAAGAACAAACTTGCATTCATACAAAAGAGTCGATCGCTATGAAATTCGGGGTGTTACAATCCTCCCACCCTTGAATTTAATTTCGTCCTCGAAATTTTACAAACTAGCCAAACAAATTAGGGTATCTTCCCACGTCACATTTGGCAGACGATGATGCTTCCATTGGACCTTAACCATAACAATTTCTTTATGACGAAGCATTTTCGACATTCTTTCCAAAATAGTTTCTGGTTCTTCCATACAACGACTATTTTCGAGTCGAATCTCCGAGAGAGGCATTACGCTCTCTTCTTCCGCTAAGCACTTCCTCAAATAACAAATGTGGAACATAGGATGTATGCCGGCCAATTCGGGTGGCAACTCCAATTTATACGCTTGCCATTCCAAGGAAACGAGGACTAAGTTTCCCACGCTTCCCAAGCCTTATAATACCCTTCCAAGGGGATACCTTTAGCATCACACACTCCCCCACTTGGAATTCCATGGGTCTCCTCTTCTTATCGTCATAACTCTTTTGATGGTCTTGAGCTGCCTTTAGCCGCTCGCGAATAAATTTCACTTTGTCGGCCGTCTCCTGAACAATTTCAGGACCGACAAACTGTTTCTCACCCGCTTCCAACCAACACACCGGTGTCCTACACTTTCGCCCATACAAGGCTTCGAACGGTGCCATTCCAATAATACAATGGTAACTATTATTGTATGCAAATTCCACAAGTGGTAGGTGCGAGTCCCAACTCCCACCAAAATCAATTACACAAGATCTAAGCATATCCTCTAGAGTTTGGATGGTCCTTTCACTTTGACTGTCAATTTGAGGATGGTAGGCGGTACTCAAATGTATCTTCGTGCCTAAACCCTTTTGCAATCCTTCCCAGAAATTTGAAGTGAACCGACTATCTCGATCCGACACGATAGTCAAAGGCACACCATGTCTTGAGACGATTTCATCCTCATACAACTTTGCAAGTTTATCAACGGGACCGTCTTCACGCATAGGCAAGAAATGAGCGCCTTTCATCAAACGATCCACCACTACCCATATGGTATCATGATCTCTCACAGTCTTGGGCAACTTAGTCACGAAATCCATGGTAAGGTGCTCCCCCTTCCATTCCGGTATCTCTAAAGATTGGAGACTTCCATACGACTTTTGATGTTCTACTTTCACTTGTAAACACGTCACACATCTTTCTACATAATTGGCCACATCCAACTTCATAACGAGCCACCAATAAGTCAACTTCAAGTCTCTATACATTTTGGTGCTACCCGGATGAATGGAATATTTTGACTTGTGCGCGTCTTCTAAAAGTAGCTCACGGTTGCCTCCAATTTTGGGCACCCAAACACGACCTTGGAACAACTTCAACCTACGACCGTCATCCGTCAAAAGTAGGTGTTGCTTTACCATCACCTCATCCTTGAGGTTTTCTCCCAAAAGTGCCTCCGCTTGAGATTCTTTGATTAGGTCAAGCACGGAACGCGTTCCACTACAGTACTCCTTTCGGCTATGAACAAACTTGCATTTATACAAAAGAGTCGATAGGTATAAAATTCGGGGTGTTACAAGCTACGTGGCAATACATCTTCACGTAGGTGATTCAATGCTTAGGCACTAAGAATGGCTCTCAGGATCAAGCCAGCAAGCCATGTTTGGAGATGGCTTTCTCTCTTTGCCAGGGTAGGAAGTTGAACTTCTCTGAATATATCTTCAGCGACCTCTACCACAGGGTTCAGTCACCCAAGAGGGAGAAGATTATCCTTTTCCAAGATTTGTGGCAACAATCTTGGAAAACATCTATGAGGGATACCCTACGGTCGGCAATCAGACCTTCTCTCAGGTAGGGAAGAAGTCCCTGGAAATCGATGAGCAAACAGGAGATGCCCCCTATCTCACATACATGCTGGATCTAATCAGGGCTTCTACCCCTGAAGGAACATCTACTCCAACTTCTACCACTCAGGTAGATACTGTGTCCACATCACTGCCAATCCCCACAGTAGTGATCCCTGACACCTCCTCCCCTGTTAAACGCAAGCAACCGTCTTATGGTCACAGGTAGACCATCGCTCACAAGCCTCTGACAAAGAAGCCAAAGAAGATGGTCTCTCACAGACCACCCTCTCTGATACATACATACTACCAACGTCTCGTCTATCTACAGCTACGACAAAGGTTTTGTTCTCCGTTGTCGCTTCATCAGCTCTACCCCCTCCTTTAGTGACCTCGGTCCCTGAGGACGTGATAGGCAGCTACGCTGAAGCTGCATCAGGCACTACATGCGCAACCTTCTCTTCTTCTTCTACCTCCTATTCTTTGGTCCGCACATCAACTCATGATTCAGAGATAGCCGTACCTATCTCTGATGAGGTTGAACAGCGTACTATCCAAGAGTCAGCTTTGTTTTGATAATGTTTCTTTTAAACATTCTCAGACACAAGTCAGTGATCCTCAGGACACTACCATCGCAAGTACCATCCCTGAGAATAATCCTCTCGATATTCTTAAGGAACCCTTGGTTATACATACTACCTCCCTACACATACCATCTAACCCAGAGCACTTTTTGGCTGCTGTTTCTTTATTATCAATAAGTGTTGTTGCTCCTGTCTTTATGTCAGCAACCACCACCTCCACAGCCGTCGCTGCTCCTGTCAGCGAACCATCTGTCTCTGCACCTCCATCCAGCAACCCTACTTCCTCTCCATCTCCCAAGATCAGAAAAGCTGACGATCCTAAGAGAATGAAGACAGAGAAGCTTCCCACCAAGCTTCCTCTCTTTGTTGCTGAGATTCCAAAGATCTCTCTGCCGCCTCCATAGTTTCCCACCATGGAGTTTCTGGTAAATGAATGTGCCCTTACCAGGCATAGGTTGGACACGCTGCAGGTGGCCTATGAGATTCTCTTCAAGACGGTGAGTGGCATTCCTGGCATGAATGCAACTATCAACAACATCTACACTGATATTTAAACAGTGAAGGATGACAACTTTGCCAATGAATGGGCCATTAACCGTCTCACCGCAGCTTTTGAAGAATAGGGGAAGACGATCGCTGCAATGCAGAAGACACAACCTGATCTTCTGAGTGTCGTTCAGAGCATCGTTGAAAGAGCCCTTCATTCACTAAAGAAGATAGGGGAAATCTGAGTGTGGTTGCTCAGATTCAGACAGCGCAGGCCAAGACTTTCCTTGACATGAGCTCCAATGTGCACACTCTTCTTGTGTACACTCTCCCTGTTAGTAATAAAGAGGGGGATAAATTTTCCAGAGAGTTGGCTGATCAGATTATAGGTGAAGCAAACTCAGTGCTTCTTGGTGAACCTATACCTCTATACAATCAGCAACCACCTCCACATGATCCAAATCCTGAAGATGGTGATGATGAAGATGATGAACAAGAAGTCGAAATCATACTGGAGGAAATGAAGATGATGATGATGATGATGATGATGATTATGTTGATGTAGAAGGGTATGCGAAGTTCTTTGCAGAAAATCGCCCAGATATCTCCCTACCTGGTGTGGTTTCAAAAAACCTTTGGGGGACGGGCCACGTCCTAGTAAGGAGCAGTTTGATCCCTCAAGGGAAAACAAGCAAGTGATGGATCTAGATCGTATCTCTACTTCCAAGGGGGAGCTCTCTGCAGAGGTATGCCTTCCTCTTATCACTTACACTCCCCCCATGAAACTCAAACATACCCCTCCTTTCTCCTCCAAATTTCAGCTCTAACGAACCTCTCTCTGATTCTCCCATTCTCAGTGACCCTAGTCCCCCAAAGGACTCTCCATTTCAGGGAACCTTTCATTGAAGATCAGTTCCTGTACATATTTGAATCTGATCCTGAAGAGGAAGAAGGCCTTATTCCAAGGCATGTAAATAGGCAACCGATCTCTGAACCTGAAGAAGAACAGAGACGATCAAACTTCATAAGAAACCTCGAGCTGGCCAGAATCAAAATTCCTTTTCGTAACTCTGAGCCCAAAGCTCCTGTCCCAATAAACATCTTTGACGAATTTTCCTTCTTATCTCCTGAAGACCGAGCTAAGACTCTGGAAGCTCAGCGACTAAGAGATCTTGAAATAAAGAAAACTCAATAAAGTCTCAAGATCGCTCATAGAATGGCAAGGGAAGAAACCATAAGGATAAACCGTCAGAAACAAGAAGAAGAAAAGAGTGAGCGAGTAGCTGCAAGATTCGCTGAGAAGGAACTAACTAGAGATAACCTTAGAGTTAATCCTGTGGTAGCTCAAGAAAAGATTCTACAAGCCCTGAATAGAGATAATGAAGAACCAAAGGATGCTGAACTTAAATGGTGCATGACGAAGGTTGATTTTCGTGTTCGCTCTGCAAAAATAACACATGCAACTATCCTAGGACGCAATCGAAAAGAGGTCTGAAGATAATTGTGACTATGTTCAGAGGGAACAGAAGCGAAGAAGAAGAACCTCAACTCCTTAAGATCTATGGATTCTCTGAATGGCTAGAAATCAGAGATGCCATTCAGAATTCCAAATCTCAATTCAAATGCATAGTAGAGAGACATCTTGATCATCTACTACAAAGGATACCACAACATGTCAACGTTCCTTCTCTCCCTGAGAAAACCAAAAAGAAACGATCAAAGTCCGATGCTGAAGAAGGTCCATCGTCCAGAAATGAACATGAGACTAAATTTAACTTAGATAGTGTTCTTTCCCATTTCGTTATCCCTGATATTTCAATGCTTAATACATCCCTGCCTGAGTCAAGAAAGTATGAAGAAAATGAAATCTCTATTTTCCTTGAAGCAGGAATGGCCTTTCTTGGAAATGATGGTCACAAGAAATCTCTCTAAGAAGAATATTCATGATATTTTTGGTGTTCTATCTCAACAGGAAGAGAAATTCAGATCCAGGCAAAATGACAAAAAGAAAGCATCTGACTCTCTGGTTGATAGATATCAGAAGTAGCTTCAAAAGAAGACTGGGTTCTTAAGAGAAAGGTTCAGAAGTCTGAAGTCAAGTAAAGTAAAGCCTAAGGCATAACTTCTGAAGTGGCTACTTCAGAAGTTCTAAAGATTCTGAAGAAGTTCTGAAGAAGTTCAGAAGCAGTTCTGAATCTGTCTGTCATTTTTGTACTGTATCTTTAGCATTTCCTTTTGTATATAAATAGATAGTTTGTTAGATCGTTAGAACTAACGTTGATAGATAAATCTTGTAAAGATACATATTTTGTAATATTGTTCAGTAATCAATACGACATACAACTTCAGTGACCCAATTCTTGTTCTGTTCTTTAATCTCCCTACATTCTTGATTGTTTGGGATCTAACACTGGCTTTGTTGACTCAGAACATGCAAAATCCCAGATCTGTATCTTCTAATACTTCTTCTGTGATCAAGTTAACTAAAATCCCTGAAGTTCAGTTATTTGATGATGATGAATTAGATGAAGAGATGAAAAGGATTGCTGATGGGATAGCTTTTATGACCAGACAATATAATCAAAAGTATCAACAGAAGTATAAGGGTAAATCAAAAGTTGATACTGGAGCAGATAAAACTGTGAAGAAAGACGTTGTGAAGAAAGAAGATGTTGAACCAGCCAGATGCTTTAACTGTGGAAAACCTGGATATTTTGGTAGGCAATGTAAAATACCCAAGGTTAAAAACTTTGGATACTATGAGAAGAAGGCTCAACTTGCTAAAAAGAAAGAAGAGAGTCATTCCCTGTTCATAAAGTATGAAGAAGACTGGTTAACATGGAGTGATGATGAATATGATGATAAGGTGGCACACTATGCAACTAGTTGTTTTATGTGCCAAGCGGATCCAGAAGCTGCACATGATCATGACATTAAGGTAAACACCACTTCTGAATCTACTTCTGAATCATCTTCTAAATCACCTTCTCAAAATGACATGCAAGAAACAATTTTAAAAATGACTTCTGAATTTGAGAGTTTAAGAAATAGAATTAAAGGAGAAAGAATTTTAGCAAACAAATTCAGATAGGAAAGTCAAATTTATAAGATTAATTGCCAAAGTGCTCATAACTTGATAAACTCTCAGAGGATAAATCTGATTTAAAACAAAAGTTGGAAACTCTGGAAAATGATATTACAAATGAAAAATCTGAGAAACGGGTATTAAATGTAAAAATGAATTTTCTGAACAAAGAAAGACTTTAGTTGTATAAAAAGATAAAGGAATTAGAAGATTTAAATTTTAATAGAGGACAGACTGAACAAACATTGAATCTGTTAACTAGTCAGGCAAAGAATTCAAAATTTTACAATGTTAAGACAGGTTTAGGATGTACTGAAAACACTATTTTGAAAAAGGCACCTTCTAATCTTTATGATTTATCTAAAATGAAATTTTTTTGGTGAAGGTGTTAAACCTCTTAGTTCAAAACTAGTGGATCCTTCATTACCTTAAAGAATACCTTTTGTAAAAACTGATGTTTTGTTCACTAATGAAAAATCTTTGACTTCTGTACATTCAAAAGTAAAAGATAAGTCAGAAATATCAAAACACTTAACTTCTGAATTTGTTTCTGAAACTTCTGAATCAACTTCCGAAACAACTTCAGTAAGTAATTCTGAAATAAAATCTCAGATCTCTTCAGAAGCAACTTCTGAAATAAGATCTGAAGAAAGTTCAGAAGCTTTTCAATCTGAAAATTCTGATGATTGTCAAAAATTCAAATCTAATGAAAATTCTGAGGAAATTTATGAAGAGTTTTCTAAGGATGAATTTGTTGATAACAATAACGACAACTCAGATATTTGTTTTGATATATCTAATGATGAGTCTGATGATGATTTTTCTAATGATTTTCAAAGTTCTGAGACAAAAGCTAATTCTAAAGATATGATTACAAAATTAAATGATTTTGTTTCAAATATGACTGAGGACAAATTTATAGATCTTATGAATGCCTCAGCTTATGAAAGTGAAAATGAAATATCTGAACCTATTGTTGCTATTATAGATAAGAATGGTTACACTATTTTTATATCTAAATCTTCTATGATAGAAGGTGATAAGCTGAAATCTGAAGAACTTAAATTACCTTAAGAAATGTACAGTTCTATATTTCTGAAAGATGAGTATAAGAATTTGTCAAGTTCTGAATCTAATTTTACTTCTTCAGAATCAAACAATAACTCACCCAAAACTACTTCTGAAGATAATACCATTCTTAAAACAGGATCTCAAAAATTATCTTCATCTACTTTCACTTCAAGAGTCAAATTTTTTGAAAAAGGACAATCTTCAAATTCTGAATCTGTTAAACAATTCAAGAAGAAACTTGTTCAGAAATTCAACAAGAAATCAGACAGATTACACTAACATCAATCCTCATTTCTTATCCTTTTCAGTGCAATCCACTTTAATCTGGAAGAGAAAGGATGAAAGACTATCACAGAAAGACAAAATAGAAAGTTTTCATTCTGTAAAGCCAAATGATGTACACAAATCAAATACAATGAATAAGAAACAAAAGTTTGACGTTAAATCTTATTTTGTTGATTCTTGTTTCTATCATGACATATTAAAACTGTTAAAGAATCATATTCGTTGTAAGAATTGTGGACATCACAACTTTCAGATAAACTCAGAAGTTAAAAGAAAATCTCCAAAGAGATAAATCAAGTATACTTCACACTTCTCAAATGAAAACAACTCCAGATCACAACATAGAGACAAACATGTGATAAAAAAGAGTTGTTAATAAGAGTTCTGAAAAGCCAAAATTAAATTTCATGTCAAAATTCAGAATTCCTTCTTTCATTACTAATCTAAAAGGACCCATTTACAAATGGGTACCTAAAACTAAGTAATTGTTTCTGCAGATCCGTCATGTGTGGGTATTAGATTTTGGATGTTCAAGACACATGACACCTTACAAGGATCTTCTGACTGATTATACTGAAAGAAATAGAAGAATAGTCAGTTTTGGAAACAATGCTAAAGGATATGTCAGAGGATATGGGACTTTTATGAAAGGGGATGTTAAAGTCATGAAGGTTTTCTATGTTGAAGGATTAAAGCATAATTTGTTTAGCTTAAGCCAGTTCTATGACAAAAGATGCACTGTTCACTTTGATATAGAGTTGTGCCATATTCTAAATTCTGATAAGAAAGAAACTCTAACTGCTTATAGGGATGGTGACATTTACAGGTCAACTCAAGGGTGTATGCTACATTTCTAAACCTTTGACAGAAGAAAGTTGGATTTGGCACAGAAGAATGTCACATCTGAACTTCAAATCCATTGATGAATTAGGAAAGCAACATTTAGTCATAGGATTACCCAAGATTAGATTTCAGAATAATTCTTTATGTTCTGCCTGTGAACTTGGGAAAATTAAAAGAAGTTCTCATCCTCTGAAGACGCTTTCTTCATGTAAAGCTTCTTTAGAATTGCTACATATGGATTTGTGTGGACCAATGAGGACTCAGAGTTTAGGAGGGAAGAAATATATCTTGGTTATTGTTGATGAATTTTCAAGATATACATGGGTGGAGTTTCTAAGACAGAAATCTGATACTCCAGAAGTTTTAATCCCATTTTTGAAAAAGGTGCAAGTTCTTTTACAGCTACCAGTTCAAAATATAAGAAGTGATAATGGCACAGAATTCACAAATGCTACAATTGAAAATTACTTGGAATCTGTTGGGATATCACACAAATTTTCAGCTGCAAGAACTCCACAACAAAATGGAGTAGTTGAAAGAAAGAATAGAACTTTGGTAGAAGCTTCCAGAACAATGCTTGCATATTCAGAATTATCTTTGTCTCTATGGGCAGAAGCAATCTCAAGTGCATGCTTCACACAAAACAGGACTATTCTAAACAAGAAACATCTTAAAACTCCTTATGAACTAATAAGAGGCATAAAACCTAAAATTGACTATCTTAAAAAATTTGGCTGCAGGTGTTTTCTTCTAAATGACAGAGAGAATTTAGGCAAATTTGCTCCAAAAGGGTTATCAGGAATATTTGTTGGTTATTCAACAAGATCAAGAGCCTACAGAATTCTCGTAAAGAAAACAAGAACCATTATTGAAAGCACAAATGTCAGATTCAATGAGCCAAGAATGACTTCTGAACAAGACAGTTTAGAACTCAAGCTTATTCCGAACTCTGAACAACTTGATTCAGAGAAGGGTTCAAATAATAAGTTTTCTTCTAATGACACTTTACTTAAATCAAAATTAGATTTATTGTGTCAAGACATATTTGATGTGTCTATTGATATCTCTGCAGATATTCAAAATCCTTCAATTGTCAAAGATCATTCAAAACCAATCATAAATGATACATGCACATCAACTGCAACTATTTCTGGACCAACAAACTCAACCTCAACATCAGAAGTACCTATTCAAGCAACTTCTGAACCAATTCAAGTTACTTCTGAACCAGAAAATTCAACTTCTGAACCAGAAAATTCAACTTCTGAACCTTTACAATCTGAAGTTAATCCAATTGTTGAGGGGGAGTCTTTAGATCTGAATTCAGAAATTCACACTCCAACTGAAACACATCCTATCATTGATGAATATGATCCTGATAATAATGTATTATATGTTCAATCACTTCCTAATGTAAACAGATGGGCATCAAATCACCCTATTCATCAAATAATAAGAGAAGCTACTAAAAGAGTTCAAACAAGATCTGCAACAACAAATGAATGTCTATATGTAAATTTTCTAAACAACATTGAGCCAAAGAAACCAAATGAAGCACTTGAATATCCAGATTGGATTTTAGCTATGCAAGATGAGCTAAATCAATTTGAAAGAAACAAAGTCTAGAGGCTCATTCCTAGACCCAAGGGCAAATCTATCATTGGAACTAAATGGGTTTTCAGAAATAAAAAGGATGAAAATGGAATTGTTGTGAGAAATAAAGCAAAACTTGTTGCAAAAGGGTATTGCCAACAAGAGGGTATAGACTATGATGAAACTTTTGCACCAGTAGCTAGATTAGAAGCAATAAGGATGTTTCTAGCCTATGCAACTAATAAAAACATGAAAGTCTTTCAAATGGATGTTAAATGTACATTTCTGAATGGAATTCTTCATGAAGAAGTGTATGTTGATCAACCAGAAGGATTTCTAAGCTAGATCATGTCTACATTTTGGATAAGGTTTTATATGGTTTGTAACAAGCTCCTAGAGCATGGTATGATACACTCACAACTTTATTTCTGAAAAAGGAAGGTGAGGATTTAAACTTAATACAAATCTATGTGGATGATATTATATTTGCTTCTACTAATCCAAAATTTTGTAAAAATTTTGAGACTATCACGCAATCTGAGTTTGAAATGAGTATGATAGGAGAGTTGACTTTTTTTCTTGGTTTAAAGTAAAGCAACTTCCCACAGGAATGTTCATTAATCAATCTAAGTATGTTAATGACTTACTCAAGAAGTATGATATTTTTGATTGTTCAAGTATTAAGACTCTAATGGCCACTGCTACTAAATTTGTACCAAATTAGAATGGCCAATCTGTGGACCAAAAGAAGTACAGAGGAATTATTGGTTCTTTACTTTATTTAATAGCTAGTAGACCAGATATAATGTTTGCTACATGTATTTGTGCAAGATATCAAGCTAATCCTAAGGAGTCTCATCTCCTTGCTGCTATTCTTAGATATCTTAAAGGTTCTCCTTCATTGGGCCTTTGGTACCCTAAGAATTCTAGATTTGAGCTAACTGCTTTCACAGATGTAGATCATGGTGGATGCAAATTAGACAGGAAAAACACATCTGGATCATGTCAATTTCTGGGAGATAGGCTTTAGCTGGTCTTCAAAGAAACAAAATTTGGTTGCAACTTCAATTGCTGAAGCTGAGTATGTTGCTGCTGCCATTTGTTGTTCACAAGTGATCTGGATGCAAGTTCAATTAAAAGACTATGGCTATAGATTTAAAAAGATTCCACTTTATTGTGATTCAAAAAGTGCTATAGCCATACCTGCTAATCCTGTTCAACATTCAAAAACCAAGCATATTGATGTCAGGTATCACTTTATCAAAGACCATGTAGAAAAAGGCAATATAGAAATGTTCTTTGTTCAAACAGATTATCAATTGGCTGATTTATTTACCAAAACTCTTGATGAGAAAAGATTAAATTTTCTGGTAAGTAAATTAGGCAAGATGAATCTTTCTGAATGATTCTGTTACTTAGAAAAGGAGTTAAAATATTAGCTTCTGAAATAAGTAGTTCAGAAGTCTGAAAAACCAAATTCAGAAGTTCTGAATTTTGTTTCTCATAAATCTGAATCTTCTATTTCAGAACTTAATATTGTTGTTAAGATTATATTTTTCAGTCTAATTTTTTTTCTGAAATAATATAGTCTCATCTTTGTAACTCTACAAGTATTAGTAACTAACTTTTTTTTCTTACATTTCTGTAAAACAGTTTTCAAGGGGGGGGGTGTTTAATATTCATTTTACAATATATAATTCAAGGGGGAGTATCCGAATTTATACTTCATGCAATATTGTTTAGTAATGATAATAGTTTCTCTTGAGTGGTATTTTTGATACAAGTTTAAACACTTAAATGTATGGACAAACATTTAAGTTGAAACCATTTTTCAGTTGTTCAAACTGCTTCTGAATGATAAAAATCAATTTATGAATTTGGAAGTAAGATTTTAAATGTTTTTCAAACTTCAGAAGTTTTGTCAGCTTCTGAACTGGAAGTCTCAGAAGTTCTTTCTCAGAAGTTCAACGTTCAGAAATTTCTTTCACGGGTTAATTCTAAGATGATGACTACGTGTGCGCGTGTGCCAACTGTTATAATTTCATTCGTCGACCATTAAACACTTTCTAAACGTTCCAGTTATCAAGTTTTAATCGCTGCAATTCATGATTAAGACCAAAATCGCAATTACTTTTTTGCTCGTTTTCTACCATGTGTCCCACGACGATCATCCACATCATAAATATCATGTCTTCGTCATCGTTACCGTTTTCCTGCGAAATTTCCCTTCGAAATCTATTCTCTGAACTCTTTAAACTACAATCTACTTCTGATCTTCAATTTCTCTCGAAAATGTCTACTTCAAATGTCAACCTACCCATTCAAACCACCAAATCATGCTTTAATGGAAGTGATGATTGATCATCGACAGCCGGATCATTCAAAATCGTGCCTAAAAATGTTGTGATTGGAACAATTGAAATTCCTCTGCGAAATGACCCAACTCTTGAAGATACTGCAACCAAAGGCAATACTGAAGCTGGTCCTTCAAATCCATCAAACCCTAACCCTAATATTGCTGCAATTGGGGCTAATCAAGATCAACCTATTGAGGTTGTTTTAGAATCTGTAAGGGGAGTTAATGAGTCTCAAGGCAATGCTAGAGCAGTTTCTGAATCATTTGGTCCTGACCAAAACAGAATGCAAGTTCTTGCTTCCAAAAGATTGGCATTCAAGAGAAACAATTGTGCTTTAAATCTAAGATCAACTGATTTCACTGAGGATCCACAAATACTCATTGAAATTCTGAAGAAGCATCCATTCAGATCAATGCTTACCAAGAAGTTTCAAGTTCCTAAAGAGTATTTACAGCAATTATGGTACTATGCTTAATATATAGAAGAATCTGATGAACTCTCTTTTCATGTGGCTGGTTATAGGTTCTGCATTAAAGAAACAGACATCAGAAGTATTTTGAATCTTCCAGAGGCTGATGGAGTTGTAGGCAAAACTCAATTTGATGCTATTCCAACAAATTCTGAAATAATCACTGATTTCATGAATCTAGGATACTCAGAAGATATTTCCACTCTAAGTGCATTCAGAAGAAAGAATCTTCCATAAATATGGTATTCTCTATTTTCTATCCTTAACATTGCTTATCTGGTAAAAGTTCTAGTTTGGATCAGGCCTTAACAAATAGAAGAATCATATTTCATGGCATAGCTCATAATATGCACTATGACTATGCTGTCTTGATCTATGAGGAATTAAAGGCTGCTGTTTTGAAGAAATCCACTTATACTTATATTCCCTTTCAAAGATTCTTTCAAATCTTTGTTAAAGGAGCAATGAAAACTGTGTCTGATATTCCAAGACTTGAAGATGCAGTCCATGTCCCTTTATTCTCAATGGACAATCTGAGGCCACCAAGTTAGAAACTTGCTTTTCCAAGAGCAATCCCTCTTCCAGAGACACTTAGATCATATCTAAATCCTCAAAATAAGATATTGATTGAGTATGTGAATCCATGGGATTACCCAAACCAGTGATCCATGCCTAAGATTCAATTCCAAGTGAAGAGCATGGTGAGGGGTCTAGACTAGTTCAAGAGAGTGGGGAGGAAGTTCATGGTGGGGAACAACCTCAGAGTGCAAAGAGGAAAAATGAAAATGAGAGAGAGGGTAGAAAGGTGAGAAAAAGAATTGATGAGGGGAGAACACAAGTAAAAGACAAACAAACTTGTGAACCACCTGCTACAAGACGGGTAGCCACACAATCTATAACTTCACACTCTTTGATGGGTAATATTGAACTAGCCAGTGAGCCCATGGAAACATTTGTTAACCCCCCAACTACTCACCCATGTCTCAATAGAAGGGTGTTTCATCAACACTTTTAGGGCAAGCAGCACATACACCATTAGGTTCCCATATTGAGAATGCTAATGTTGAAACAGAAGGATACATGTCCCCCTTCACACAAATATGCACATTGGGTCTCAATGTCCACTCAATATTGAGCCTAACATAGCACATGATGCTAATATCTTTCACACTAGCACAAGTCTTTCAGATTTCAATATGCAACGTGTTAGTCACATTGCTTTAACAACCATAGATGTTCCATCTCTGGATATTCAAGGATTGGTTGGAAGACCTGGTGGAGTGAACATTTCTAAAGTTCCATTCACTGAATCAGTAATGATTCATGATGTTGTGACATCAACAGGCGAGCCTACCTTAGTAGGACTGCAAACAGGACCATCTGTTGGTTCTGGTACTATTGCCCAATCCTCTGAATTCTCAGAATTCAAGGATTTTTGTACTTCAGAATTTGCAAAGATTCAGAAGGACATACAGGAATTGACGGCAAACTAAACTAAGGTGATGGAGGATAGGTTGAATGGTCAGGGAAGGAGATTGGAAGAAAGGCTCAGTGAATTGCAAAGAGCTTCTGTATCTATTGACAATCTTAAACCTTTTCGAAAATCAATTTTGAAATCTTTTTCAGAAGTAATTACTTCCGTGGCAGAATTGAAAGCATCTTTGCCCTCTATTTCTATACAACAGATAGATATATCTCTTAGCAACCAAGGAAGATATCAAACTTATTCTTGACAAGTTGACAACTGTGGAACAAACACAGGTTGCCCTTGATCAGAGACTGCATGCTTTGGAATGCAGGCCTCAAGCTGGATCTTTGAAAAGAAAGCATGATGATAAGGATCCTGATGATCATAAGGGGGAGAAAAGAAGGAAACTATCCAGCTATAAAGATATGAATATGTTAATAGCCCATTCTTCTGAAAGATCTTCTGAAGCTGTTCAGAAAGAAGTTGGTGCTAAGAAGACTTTTGAAGCAGTTGAAGCAATTCCTATTTCTGAACCTGAATTACAGAAGGTTCCAATTTCTGAAAATGTCATGAATCTGAATACTTCTGAAGATTTTATTCCTCGTGTTGAAAGTTCTGAAGTAGCATATGAACTTAATGTTATTTCTGAAGAAGATGAAGAAGGATATGAAACAGAGAAAGACTCTTTTAATTCTGATAATGAAGCTGATACTGATGATACATATGTTATTCTTGACTTAGGTGAGGAAATGATCAATGAGTATCTAGATTTTGAAGAAGTTAATGCTGAGCCAGGTGATCTATCTGATGTTATAAAATTTTGATGATGAAGAGGAGGTTAATGGAGTCAGAGATATTGTTATATGGAGACCAATTGTACTTAATAATGGGTTCAAGAGAGAAGAAGAACGGCTTCTGAACATCTTTAATTGGTTAATGAAGAAGATTATTCTGACTTCTGGTTTTCTGAGTCCTACATGGATTCTGGATTGTAGATTCATGTATGGATATCTATCTGTGTTCAAAAACTTCTTTGATCAACCTACAAATGAAATATGTTTGTTAGGTGATCTATCTCATATACCTGATTTGTATATCAGTGATTCCTTGATGGTGTTTCTCTCTGAGAATGTTGTAAAGTACAAAGATCCAATCTCAATTCCAAGAATATCTCTGTGTATTCTTGAAGAACCATCTATGGATCAAATTTTCATTAAAGAAACCATATTTGATTATGATCATGAAAGAATTTTATTTCCAGAAGAAATAAATTTCTGTATGTACAAAGGAAGTCTCAGATATGCAACTTTGGAAAGCTTTATATCTTATGAATGGGAAGACGGATACAGATCACAAGTAAGAGCTTATCATGAAAGGCATGGAATACAAGATATGCTTGATTCCACTCCAATCAGTACATTCAGAAGTGTTAGCAAACAGATTGAAGAGGATCTAAAAATCATCAGAATTGGAGCTGAAAGAAGAGATGGTACTCTTATTTAGTTTACTCAATTTGATATCTACAATCTAAGGCTTCAAAACAAATCATCTCTGCTAGCATTTTGCATCAAAATGAAGAAAGAGAGATAATTCCTGAAATCAGAAAAATACTTGGTATGTAAAACATGATTTTCAATTAGCTTTGGAAAGAAAAGTAGAGAATGTTAATTTGTTAGAACCAGTTCAAGTTTCAATGGAAGATCTTAGAAAGATTTTTACAATACCAAAACTTGGTTTCAGATATGTTCCAGACGAAACTTTGCTAAAGAACCTTCATTGTATCTGATATGCCAAAGTACACTACATCAACTCTGAACTGTATTGCTGAATATGCTGAATGGCTGGATGGTGCTAAAGAACTAAAAGATGAAATTAGTTTCTTGATCAAAGAAGTTTCTCTGCTGGATATACAAAGATGAATACTATAAGAGATGCAAATTACTTACTGAGTAATTTCTATGATTTTCATATCCATGCAAAAGAACAAAATATTCAATATGAAGTATTAGAAGAAACTCAAGCAGTTCAGAAACCAAAAGTTGCAGATTCTGAACTTGTTGCTGAATCATCCAGAAAAGGCAAAGAAAAGGTTATTGAAGAAATAGATGTTATTGGAGAACCAGAGCAAACTAGAGTAGCTTCTGAAGCTGGACAACTTCAGATAAAAACGATTGAAGAACATGCATACACTCTGTTTCTTGAATACTTTCATCTTGAAATATTCATGGAATAGGAGCAAAGATATAATTAAATTGATTGTTGGCTCAACAAGAATCCTGGTTGGAAGAGTTGGTATAGCAGGATTGTAAGCTCTTTAAAACAACCAATTACCACAGTCAAGAAGAATATCCCAATTGTTAAGGTTATCACTGCAGATCAAAAGACTAAGAAGAATTACAAATATTCTTATTTCACAGTGGAAAGAGCAAATGGAAAGTTATGTACTTTTAGTGAGGCTGACTTTCAGAATGTTCATCCCATAGACATGATAAAAGTGTTTAGAGTCTAAATCCATTTCATGACAGAATTGCCAAGTTCAGGAAAACCTTTCCTGTTCTAAGAGAAGGAATCTATAGAGAAATTATCTGGGCTGCCAAAACAGATTTTCAAGGGGCATATGTTCTTTATGTTCTTGGATGGGAGAATGTTAAAGAAGTTCAGATCTTCTGAACTTGCGCTGTACAGACAAAATAACTAAGTAAAGCTCAGAAACCAAATACAGAAGTTTGAATGAAGAAGATAGAGCTTAAAGAAAAACTTCTGAAGTGTTAACTTCAGAAGTTCCGAGGAGTTCTGAACAGATCTGAAGAGTTCTGAAGATCTCTGATAACTTCTGAAGGATGTTCTGAAGAGATTTTGAAGACTGTTTCTAAAGACTTGATTACACGTGTATTGATACTATTGGTTTGTCATGTATATAGCTGTTACTTTAGTATCTCTACTTGTATATAAATAGTAAGTCAATCAAATTAGTTTTGTTATTTAACCAAGTTACAGTTTGTATAAGTCATTCTTTCACAGTTTTTAAACAAAGTAAAGATCAATGTACATCCAACTTCCTTGTTCCAAATTGTTTGTTATTCTTGTTCTTTATTCATCTTGATACTTGGGAACTTTCAAGTAAAAAGGGACAATGAACATATAAGTTCTAACTTCTTTAAAATCTATATACTCACTGACATTACACTTTGGAATCACTTAGTGAATGTACTTTATAGCCTCTACTTATAAAAATTGTTTTTTCATATCTTTATAAATGAAACTCAATTTAGATAAATAGACTAGCTGAAAAAGATCTCACAGATTAATACTTAGAGCTCTTTACGTCAAAAAATTTCCTATGTTGCTTAATCATAATCAAATAGGGGGAGATTGTTGATCCAAAATCCTTTCAGTGATTTGAATATGATTCCTCTTATACTTAGTGAAAATTCCATCTATAGGATAGTGTTCAAAATCAGCGATAGCATACACTGACTATGCTCAGTGATCGATGATACTCAGGAACAAGATTCTACTCACACAACCAGACCATTCAGCGAAAGTTGAAGACAGACGCTGAAGAAAGAGATGATCTGCTAAGTGACCTGAAACAGTTCAGCGGTAGCAACAGTCATCTATACAAGTAGGAGATCTTGCAAAAGCCTCAGTGAACCTAAACTCTTCATCCTTGAAGTCTTTTGTTCAACGATCAAAGTGAGGCCCATACAGCAAGATCAAAGTTGATCTTATCCTCGATGCACAAAAGTCAAAACCTTCATACCTTGTCAGAAAAGGACGTACGGATTGTTCCTTAAGTCCCCATCAAATCTGATTTGGTTACTGCTCATATACGGCCAAAAGAATGGTTGCTTTAATGGACAAGTCTCTAATAGAAACTTGACACGTAGCAAATACCTTTTGCTTTGCATTTAATGTAACGGGTATAAATAGACGAAGAACCCTTTTTCATCTATATGCATGCGTGCCACTTTCTCTCTCTTAAACCTCTATTGCTTTTCTATCTTATTCTTGTGCATCATCTTTCTTAGTTGTAATAGAATAGGTTTTATACTTGTTCTATTTCCGCTTACAACTGTAAATTTATTTATTCAATAAACTCATTTAAAACGTAAAAATCTTGTGTTTGTATTCAACCCCCCTTCTACAAATTGTTTCTATATCCATTGAACTCTTGTAGACTCCTTTGGGACCAACATACTATTTATGCTTCGCGACAACTAAATGAACACGAGAAGAAGTACCCTACCCACGACATGGAGTTAGCGGCGGTGGTCTTCGCGCTTAAAATCTAGAGATACAGAACGAAGCGTATGATCTACACAGATCATAAGAGTTTGAAATACTTGTTCGATCATAAAAAGTTGAACATGAGGCAGAGGAGGTGGATGAAGTTACTCAAGGACTACGAATGTCAAATCCGTTACCATCCAAGTAAAGCGAACGTAGTCACAGACTCATGAAGTAGAAAGGAGTGGTCCGAACCCATCAAAGTTCGAGCCATGCGTATGAACATCAACGTGGATCTGATAGACCAAATACGAACAACACAGAAGGAAGCTCTATTAGAAGAAAACATTAAGAAGGAACTGATGGTTGGGCAGATCAAGACACTGACCGTAGGGGCATACAGAATATAGAGACTAGGAACCCGGATATGGATTCCTAGTTTAGGAGACTTAAGAAAGATCATACTGGACGAGGTACACAAGTCCAAATACACGATGCATCCAGGGAGTGACAAGATGTACAAAAACCTAAAGTAGAGCTATTGGTGGCCAAGTATGAAGAAAGCCATAGCAAGTTATGTGGATAAATGTCTGACCCCCGGACCTACACCGAGGTGTTGACGGTGATTTTCAAATCTTGCCTACAGGTGAACACGGAACATTCATCAGAAATGCTATAACAGATGGAAAACCCAGTATTGAAGTGGGATATGGTAATCATGGACTTTGTCATGAAGTTACCAAAGACAACGAGGGGACATGATGAAATTTGTGTAATGATTGATCGGCTGACGAAGTCTGCTTATTTTCTGCCAATGAACGGCAAATACTAATTAGAGAAGTTGGTGCAAATGTATCTTAGCGAAATAGTTACGAGATATGGAGTTCCCCTATCCATAGTATCCGATAGGGATGCCCGATTCACCTCTTAGTTTTGGGAGAGCTTTCACCAGAAGATGGGCACGTCGTTGCACTTAAGCACCGGATACCATCCCCAAACTGAGGGTCAGAGCGAAAGAACTATCCAGACGTTAGAAGATATGTTAAGATCGTGTGTGATCGATTTTGGGGGTAGCTGGGATAGTCATCTTCCATTGATAGAGTTTTCTTATAACAATAGCTACCACACAAGTATTAAAGCGACACCTTTTGAAGCATTGTATGGCCGCAAATGTCGAACGCCAGTATGTTGGGCAGATATCAGAGAAAAACAGTTAGTTGGGCTAGAATTAGACAAACAAACTTCAGCTAAGATTGTATAAATCAGGGACAAATTAAAGGCTGCATAGGATAGGCAAACGAGTTATGTAGATTGAAGACGACGACCTCTGGAATTCCAAGTGGGCGACAAAATGTTACTGAAGGTTTCACCATGGAAGGGAGTTGTGAGATTCGAAAAAAGAGGCAACCTAAGTCCAAGATATACCGGACTGTTAGAACTTAGAACTGTGAATCAGAACTTGTTTAGAAGAAACAAGTTAAACTCTCCAGAAGCGAGCACTTCAGAAGTTCAACCTCTCTGTTGTGTTAGTCTAGAAGCTACATCAACAATCCAGAAGATTGGCATCTTCTGGATTTTCCTTTATTGGACTTCACGTGCTTAAATGACGTGGCATGTCATGCTTCCTGTGCGTAACTGATTCTGTTACTAGTATAGCTGACGTGTCAACATATGATAGGCTAGCTCGTTGACTTTCTCTTTGTAATAGTATAAATAGAGCTAGCATTCACCGTTGTATGTGTCGATAGAATTGGAGAGAACACAAGAGGATATTTTATATCATGTGATCATCGTCTTATTGATTGAAATACAAACTATCATTGATCTTCATATTGTTCTTCATTCTACTGCTTATGCTTATTATAATTCTATTACTGTTGATTTAATTGCTTCCGCTTTACACTCTTATTATATACGCATAATCAACTGTTCTTTGAGTATTTGGGGATTTGGGTTCCAACAATTGGTATCAGAGCCATCTAATCAATCTATTGATTATTTTATCTAATCCAGTATGAAGAAATCCCCACTGAATTAGAATTATCTCGATTATAAGCTATTGTTTTCAATTCTACCATGTTTTACAAGTTTTTATTGTTCTTACACAATTTTCTCACAATCAGTGGTATTTCTAGCTAAAATCCGAGTCTCGTTGTTCTTCGACAAGCACTCTCAAGTTCATATTAACAGATATTGTTCTAATTCCTTTAATTTCTCACAAAGTCTTCAGACTCTATTTTTCTTACAAATGGAAAATCCAAACCTAAATGCCATGTACAGTTCCGGCTCTCTAACAAAACCCCCAACTCTAGTAAGGGATGAATATCCCCAATGGAAAATTTGCATGATCAACTTCCTTGAAGGTCTAGATCTAGATCTAGATCTATATTCATCTATACTAAATGGTCCTTTCATTCCTCTTACCACCATTCCCAGGGTACCTGCAATTGGAACTACTGAAGAAATCCCAGCAAGGCAGGTTCCTAAAGAAAAGAAGAACTGGACTGAAGATGACAAAAGGAAGAATGAAATTGATCAAAAGGATAAGAGACTTCTTATCATGGCTCTTCCGAATGACATCTTTCAATCTTTAGATCAATGTGATTCTGCTAAGGATCTATGGGATCAGTTGGCAAATCATCTTGAAGGAGGTTCTAAGATGAAGAAGAATAGAAGAGCTCAAGCACAGAATGAATACAACAATTTCCAGGCCCTTCCAGAAGAAACTCGTGAGTAGACATTCCACCGATTCAATACATTGATAAATCAATGTAAAAGGTGTGACATAATAAGGTCATAAGAGAATAGCAATGTTTTGTTCCTCAAGCGTCTGAATCCTGAATGGTCAAATTTGTCCATGTCTTTACAAGCCAACCAAGATCTGGAAATGTGATCTTTACATGATGTGTTTGGAACTCTTCAAACTCATAAGAAGGAAGTGGTGCTGAAGAAAGAAAATGTTGGAGGTCCCCTGGCCCTTATCTCTGAATCCAGAGGATCGGGAAGAAGAAGTAGAGATGTTGAGAAGAAAGGCAAGAGCAGGGCATTAATCTCTGAAGCTGAAAAGCTGGTGTTTCTGAATCAAAAGATGATGAAATCAATTCATTTGCTGAGTTATTGGCTCTTATTACCAAACAATTCACCAAAAAGTTTGGTAATAGATCGTTTCAGAGTAACATAAGATATGACACCAGAAATGAACGTCCTACTCCAACCTATGTATCTAGACCAGAAGTTAAGAAGAATGAAAAGACAGAGGCTGAACTGAAAGAGGAAGAGAGGAAGAAAAAGAAGGATGTATGTTACCGATGTGGCAAGCCAGGTCACTATTCAAAAGATTGCAAAGGCACTCTCATCAAGGATAAGATGTACTACAAGAACAAATACAAATACAATGTTGATGCGAGAGCACACTATGCTGAACAGGAAAATTGACTATCAGACCAGTCTAGTGATGCAGAAACCATGTTCTGTGGAAAGGCTATGTCAAGCGATACAGAGGATCAACCTTCTGAAACCCCAGTTTGCACCACCTCTGAACCTTCTAAACTTGAACAAACAATCTTAGACTTAACTTTTGATTTTGTAAATATGAAACAGAAGCTTCTGATTGAGAAGAAAATCCGAAAAGATCTTGAAAAATCATTCTCTCTAGTCGAAAAGAAAACAGATATTTTCAAAAGAGAAATGGAACTTCTCATAGAAGAATTGCAAAAGGTCTCTGTGGAAAATGAAAAACTTTCCAAACTAAAAGTTTCCACAGAAAGTATTTTAAAAGATAAAATTAATTAACTTAATGAACTTCTTGTTGCTAAAGATAAAGAGATTGAAGCTAAAAAAAGCGACAGATTAACTTCTATAGCTATCAAAAATTATTTTCAAAAGGAACGAAAATTTCTGCACATCGATCTTCAAAAGAAGGAACTCTTGATCAAAAATTATCAAGATGCTCAAAAAGTGCATGAACAGATTAATACACAAGTAGGGAAAACAGGTCTCGGCTTCGAAGATCTGGATCCCTACACGTGTAAAAGAAGATATACTTTAGACTCTGTTTTTTGTATGGGGAAAGAACAAAAACCAACTTTTCCTGTTTTATATGAACAATCTGTGTTTAAAATGTCAAAATATAAGAATGGTCATCGAGTTCGAAAACTCAAATATAAAAATATCAACTATTCTTTTGGATTGACAAGTCAAGTTGATCTAACAAAAGTTTAGAAGAAGAACAATATTTTTCACTTTGGCTCATTCTCTCATATAACTTTAAACCCACAAGCTAATGACTTCATACCCATACATGCAAAAGAAGAACTAAGACTTTTGTTTGAAAAAGATCTTATCAAAACTCTGGAAGATTGTTCTTTACAAAACAATTTAAATCTAAACATTTTTTCTGAAAATCATCCAGAGATAATTCCCTGCTCCTTTACTGACTTGAATCTTTGTCAATAAAAAGATAATGATCAATCTGTTGTATATCCCTGGGAAAACGATGATCAAAGTTGTAATGATTTCTATGGCATATCAGATAAATTACTCACCAAGTTTGAAAATCGCATGTCAACTACTTACGTTCCGGTAATAAACTTGTATCAAAAACAACAAATGCTTCGTTTTTGTATACAAATGAGTCACCAGAAGTAAGGGTTGCTGGAACAGAAGTTGAAAGACTCCCAAATGGAATACCCCTAAACTCTGTTTCTCCAAGAAAACAAAAAATGAAGGTTCTCATTCATCCAGATTTCCTAAACATGTGTATACAGGCTAAAACTAGTCTTGATCTTGAGAAGGAAGCAGCAATCAAGCAGAAATCAAAATTGTGCAGCAATCTCACAAAGCACAACCTCAGAAGTTTACTCAAGCACAAAAAGCTAAAAGGAAGATTAATGTTTCTCCTTCTTCTGTTTCAGTAACTTCGTCAAAAGAGCAAAAGGAGTGGATTCCCAAGAAGAAAACTACAGAGAAGAATTCAACAGTTCAAAAACATAAGTCTAGGCTAAATAAGAAGTTCATTCGAACAACTGATGCTAGAATAGACAAAAATAAGAAATATTGTAATTATCATTCTACTAATGAAAATTCAATGAATTCTTTTATGTCACAAAACTCTGATTGTTTCTCTTTATTTTGAAAACTCAAAAAATTCTTCTCCAGTCCTTATAACCTTTCTTATGGTTTCACTAAACGCTCAAACTCTAACAATCAGAAGAAAGGGAATCCGAAATCAGGCAAACCAGAAGCTTTTGGAAAGCCTACAAAATCTTCTTCTCTTAAAAATGAGATAAAAACCAAATCTAAACCTAACTATAAAGGACCCTGTTAGGATCCAAAGAATCCTATGAATTTGGATCCTATGTTTGAAATGTTTTGTAAAGAAAAGAACTTCATAATCTGAAGATGAATAGTTCAGAAGTTCTGAACTAGTGCTAGAAAGATAAATAAAGTCATCTTCAGAAGTTCTGAAGATATATTCAGAAGTTCTGAAGAACTTCTGAATAAGTTCTGAAGTGAAAATTCAGAAGTTCTAAAGATAATTCAGAAGTGGTTCTGAATAGAGCAAAGTTCAGAATTCTGAAGTAAGTTCAGAAGTTCTGAAGAACTTCTGAATAGAGTTTTTATGATGTGTCTTAATGTAATTCGGTTGTGATTTAAATACATGTAACTGTAGCTTTACCTTTGTAGTATATATAGAGAGTCTGTTAGACAGTTAGGCAGTTGAACATGAATAGAAAACCACATATGAGAGTCATTTAAAGGTGTAAAGTGTGTGTTTCTCTGTAAAGCTTTCTACAGTTCTAATAAAATGAGGATTCATTGAGCATTCTATATCAGATCTGTTGTAATATGGGATTAACAATTGGTATCAGAGATTAATTGAAGCAATTTTTCTTCGATACGATCAATCGATTGCAACAGATTTGAAGAAATTGATGAAATCAGTGAAGTTTTTCTCTCTATGATGAACAGTAAGTTTTTTTTATTGAGGTTTGATGAATTGATGCGAAATTTGATGTTCTTTCATATCAAATTGATTCTATGATCATCGTGTATTCATATGGAATCAATTACAGTCATCAATTTCAAGGATTATTGAGCCAATTTGCCAAATCTCAGAGTTTCTAGGGTTTTTTTGTTCGAACGAATTGTTCTTGACAAATTCTATAAATCTTTGATGAATACTCGATATATGTTTATGAACAAAGTTTGATCATCAATTTGGTGCTTAATTGACAAATTTTGAGGTATCTGAGAGTTTTGGATCGAACAATTCATATAATCAGACATCAGAAGATTGATTATCGAACTTCTGAAGAGTATCATTGAGCTTCAGAAGTTAGCCCAAAACCTTCAGAAGTTAGTCCAGAACTTTAGAAGGAGGGGGACATTGTTCATCAAAGAGATTTGACGAATCATATATATATCATTGATTTTCATCACTTGTCTACAATATTATCTTGTTGTCATACTTCTGAATTTTTGAAGATTGAAGGCTTCCGCATAAGGCATATGACAACACAGTTCAGTATAGCTTATTGTCAGACAAGAAGTGCTTAATTGTCTATGCTCAAGACATCCTCTTAGTTTGTATAGATATTTTTTTATCATGGCCCTACAATTTCATCAAAGCTCAATTTCTTGAAGCTTGTCAGCAAGTATTCAAAGTATGACTATATTGGTCAAAGTTATATGTATGCTATCTAAAGAGCCAGATTTGAAAAGTTTTCAGAATTTTGGATGATTGATTCAGTTTTTGATTTGAAGATTAGAAGTTTGAGTTTCACCAATCATTTCTCTGAAGATTTATTCTTGAGGCAAGACCACTGAGTGCTTGCAATATGTGTTCTTAATTGATCACTTAGACTATAGAGTGCTTGCAATCATTGTTCTGCAAGAAACACTCAAGATGCTAGACTGTTGAGTATCTTCAATCATCTTTATGTTCTGATCAAGCAGAAGTTTGAGTGTCTATAATCAGTGTTCTGGTGACTTTATTCTGTGTTAGAGATTTGAGTGCTGATAATCATTCAACTGGTGTGAAGATTGGATCTGGATTTGGTTATTCATTATTCTGGAAGTATTCTGGAAATCGGCTGATTTTTCTAGTTTGACTTTGCTGATCAAGAAGCTATGTTCTTAATGTCATCTTTTTCCCAAAGCTTTATTGTCAAAAGAAGTTTTGGCCAGCCAAGCTTTGTGTTGATTCCCCATTTCTTGAGCTTATCAGAAGAAGTTCTTGAGCTGCATGCTTATTCAACTCATGGTTCAAAGATAATCAGATTCTTTGTTAAAAACTACAGTTGCACAATGGATTGTCATGACATATCTACGTTTTCAAGCTGAAGTTAGTGCACTCAGTCGGGGTTATTGCACATTGATTCTGAAATTAAAGTTGAAAGTAAAGATAAGAGGCTTATTCAAGGGGGAGCTTGGATTTATTCAAGGGGGAGTTCTTCAAGATCAACAACACTAATGTTTTTCAAAGAAATCAAGGGGGAGAAGATCTGAAGATTAAAGACTATGATTCCTTTACAAAACATAGGGGGAGATTGTTAGGATCCAAAGAATCCTATGAATTTGGATCCTATGTTTGAAATGTTTTGTAAAGAAAAGAACTTCAGAATCTGAAGATGAATAGTTCAGAAGTTCTGAACTAGTGCTAGAAAGATAAATAAAGTCATCTTCAGAAGTTCTGGAGATATATTCAGAAGTTCTGAAGAACTTCTGAATAAGTTCTGAAGTGAAAATTCAGAAGTTCTGAAGACAATTCAGAAGTGGTTCTGAAGAGCAAACTTCAGAATTCTGAAGATAGTTCAGAAGTTCTGAAGAACTTCTGAATAGAGTTTTTTATGACGTGTCTTAATGTAATTGGGCTGTGATTTAAATACATGTAACTGTAGCTTTACCTTTGTAGTATATATAGAGAGTCTGTTAGACAGTTAGGCAGTTGAACATGAATAGAAAACCACATATGAGAGTCGTTTAAAGGTGTAAAGTGTGTGTTTCTCTGTAAAGCTTTCTACAGTTCTAATAAAATGAGGATTCATTGAGCATTCTATATCAGATCTGTTGTAATATGGGATTAACAGACCCATTAAGAAATGGGTACCTGAATCTCTTTGATTTTGATTGCAGAAACAACGTGTGCATGTCTGGTATCTTGTCTCTGGATGCTCAAGGCACATGAGTGGAACATGAAACTTACTCTCCATGTTCAAAGACAAATCAGGTGGGGCAGTAACGTTTAGTGATAATGGTAAGGGTTAAATAAAAGGCTACAGAACTCTACAAGAAGGTAATATTACCTTATTGAAAGTAGTTCATGTTTCTGGATTAAAACACAATCTTTTGAGTGTAAGACAACTGTGTGATGCAAAATGTTAATTATTTTTTATGAAAATCACTGTTTCTTACTCTCTAAAGCAAGTCAAGAGCTATGGAGAGCTGACAGAAAAGGTAACCTATATATGATGAAGTTTCATGGCTCTGGCATCATAAGATTTCACATTTAAAATTTCAAAATCTTGAACCGCTTGTAAAACATAACCTGGTTGAGCGCCTCCCAGAGGTTCACTTCCAGAAGAATCACCTCCCAGAGGTCCTGCTTGTGAAATGGGAAAAATTAAAAGGGTTTCTCATAAAACCAAGAGTGATCAATCATGTATTAGACCTCTGCAAATGCTACTTGTCGACCTCTGTGGTCCCATTGCAGTTCAGAGTCTATCTGGAAAAAAGTATCTAATGGTGCTAATAGATGAATATTCCTGGTATTCTTGGCTTCCCTTTGTATGACAAAAATCAGAAGTCCTAGTTGTTTTAATCAACATGATGAAGAGGATACAAGTGCTTCTGCACAAGAAATTCCAACAGTTAAGAAGTGACATGATACTGAATTCAAGAATGCCAAACTTGATGAGTATCTGACAAATGAAGGAATCTCTCAAAACTTCTTAGCCGTACACACTCCTCAACAAAATGGTGTGGTAGAAAGAAGAAATTGCACTCTAGTTGAAGCAGCAAGAACTATGCTTGCAGCTTCTGGTCTACCCACACACTTTTGGGCTGAGGCTATCTCTAATGTGTGTTTTACACAAAACAGATCTATTATTGTCAAGAGACATCTAAAACCTTCTTATGAGCTTATAAATAATACAAAACCTACAGTTAAATATTTACATATTTTTGGCTGCAGGTGTTTTATTCTGAATGACCGTGACAAACTTGGCAAATTCGACAAGAAATCTGATGAAGCTAATTTTAGGATACTCTCTAACCTCAAAAGCTTTCAGAGTCAACAATCTCAGAACCAAGACGGTCATGGAAAGCATCAACGTTGATTTTGATGATCAAGCCCACATGACTTCTGATTATTCTGATCCAGAACTCAAGCTCAACAATGTCACTTCTGACTATTTATTAAGCCTTAGAGAATCTGAAATTGATGCCATCTTTAATGATTTTCTTGGTGAAGAAACTGCATCTGGAAATATAGTCAGAAGTCCCCAAGTAAACATATCAGAAGTTCTTCAAGCTTCTAGTATCACTGTCTCTGGTCCATCAGTGTCCACCAATACAAATGAAAGTCCATAGGAATCTTTGTCTCCTCCAGATGCAGGAAGCTCAACTCAAACTCTGAATTCCTCTGAGCCTTCATTTGAGGGGGAGATATTAGGCTCCACCCTAGAAGCTGACCAAGAACCAAAAGTTGAAATTGATCCCCCACAGGTTTCCCAGACAAGAATGAAGAGATGGGAAAAAAGCTCATTCTTCTGATCAAATCATTGGTGACCCTTCTGAAGGTGTCAAAACTAGGCCTGCCACTGCGAATGAAGCCTTCTTTGTAAATTTCTTAAGCATGGTAGAGCCAAAACGAGTTCATGAAGCTCTACAAGACCCCAGTTAGGTAGATACGATGCAAGAAGAGCTTCTTCAATTGGTACTAAGTGGATCTTCAGAAACAAGAAAGATGAAGATGGTATTGTGATCAGAAATAAAGCAAGGTTCGTAGCTAAGGGTTATTGTCAAGAAGAAGGCATTGATTACGATGAAACTTTTTCTCCAGTAGCAAGGTTGGAAGCAATCAGATGTTTCTTGCCATCTCAACATACAAAGATTTCAAAGTATATCAAATGGATGTCAAATGTGTCTTTCTGAATGGCAAACTTAAAGAAGAAGTGTACGTTCAACAACCCCCTGGCTTTGAAAGTGCAACTCATCCAGAATATATATATCTTCTGGATAAGGCTCTGTATGGTTTAAAGCAATCTTCGAGAGCCTGGTATGAACGTTTATCAAAGTTTTTGATTGACAATGAGTATGAAAAAGGTAAAATCGATACAACTCTGTTCATCAAAAGGTGCAAAGATGAGTTGACAGTAGTTCAAATCTATGTGGACGATATTATTTCTGGTTCTACAAATGAAGCAGAAGTAAAGTTGTTTTCAAAAATAAGGGAAAGTGAATTTGAAATGAGCATGATGGGAGAACTAACTTTCTTCCTAGGGCTTCAAGTCAAACTACCTCTGGCATTTTTATAAATCAAGCCAAGTATGTTTATGATATTTTAAAGAAATA
Organism: Silybum marianum; assembly: GCA_036898165.1. Lineage (NCBI taxonomy): Eukaryota > Viridiplantae > Streptophyta > Magnoliopsida > Asterales > Asteraceae > Silybum > Silybum marianum. The sequence continues at coordinate 24,193,585 of CM072536.1, read as the reverse complement.
CAAACTTCATAACTCCACTACAATGAAAACACCAATCTCACCCAACACAAAGCTTGACTTTGATCCTTCAGGGAAATCAGTTGATGTCAAGAACTACAAAGGTATGATTGAATCTCTTCTGTATTTAATAGCAAGTAGACCAGATATAATGTTTACCACATGCATTTGTTCTATATATCAAGCCAACCCAAAAGAATCTCATATTGCTGTTGTGAAAAGAATCTTTAGATACCTATAAGGGACACCATTGTTGGGTCTCTGGTATCCAAAGAATTCTAGTTTTGATTTAATTGCATACACTAACTCTGATCATGCAGGATATAAACTAGACAAAAAAAAGTACCTCTGGAAGTTGTCAACTTCTTGGAAATCGACTAATAAGTTGGACTTCAAAGAAACAAAAATGTATGTCAACCTCGACAACAGAAGCAGAATATGTTGCTGCTACCACTTGTTGCTCACAAGTCATCTGATGAAGACACAACTCAGAGATTACGGTCTTGTCTATGAGAAAATTCCAATCCTCTGTGATTCAGAAAGTGCAATTGCGATAATAGGAAATCCAGTTCAGCATTCAAAAACCAAGCACATTGATGTCAGGTATCATTTCATAAAGGATCATGTGGAAAAGGGCACAATTGAAATGTACTCCTCTGATTACCAACTTGCTGATATTTTCACAAACGCCTTAGATGAAAATCGATTTAACTTTCTCGTCAGCAAGTTGGGCATGCTTAATATGTGATACAGATTCAGAAGCTATTTCTCAAAATAGCCATTTTGCACTTGTATTTGAAGCATGTCTTTATTATTATCTTTCTTCTTCTGAACTCATCTTACTGTCACTAGCATACCAGAAGCCTATGGCTATATTAAATATATTTTTGCGTCTTAAATTGTGTATCTTTCACGATTTCTATGATCCAAACACAGTTTAAGCGGGAGCAGATATACAAAAGGGTTCACATATCAAGGGGGAGCTACCCTTGAGGCATATCTCAAGGGGGAGAAATTTCAAATTTCTGTATGTCTTTAAAAACCCAGAAGATAACACTTTCAGGACCTCTGGTTTAACTCTTATCGTCAAAGGTTAAACAAAAGCTTTTGTTATGTGTATCGCCACTTCTAGCATTACTTTTTCAAAGGACCTAATACATCTGGAACTTTAATATAAAGACTTAAACAATCTTCATCTCTAAATCCTCTAGATTGTATCAGAAGCCTATTGAATTCATTCTTCTCTGAATTTTTTTGCAAATCATTCTCTTCTGGACTAACTCTTGCCGTCAAGGTTATCCAGAAGCTTCTGAATGAATAAAATTTCCTCTGAATAACATTTCCAACAGGTTCAAACCTTCTTTTGGTCCTAAAATACTTTTCTTTGACCAATTGAATGATTTTAAAGTTGTTTTAAGGGCCATGATCTAAATCGATAATGAAGACAAATGGCTTTAAACATAACGGTAGTCATTCAGAACCTATGTACTAGCTCTTGCCTCCAAGGCTATACAGAAGTCTCTGGTATGTATACCAAATCTTTTGGAAGAACCTTTTTAAGGGACTTAAGAAAAATAAATCTTTAAATTTCTCTTGCCGTCAAGGTAATCAAAAGAATTATTTCTCTTTATTTCTTTATTTCAAACAAAATATTTCTTATTAAAACTCTCTAACTGGTCCTCAAATGATTTTTTTTACACCAACTAAATTGATTTTGAATTCAAAATCAAAAGAAAACATTTGGGTTCTCAACGCACAACCCACGCTCATGTCTGGCAGGGGCACGTGTCAAAACCCTATAAATGCCAAATAACTGTCAAGACACGAGTCCTCTCTCTATGGTTCGCATGATTTGTTGATGTACATCCCACGTCAGCAAAAACCGTTCCCTATCCTTTACCACTCGAGTACAATTTTCACTCAGTATTTATACTCGATTTACCGTCATTTCATACTTTTTACTGTTTCTTGCTCTCGAAATTGCTCATCTTGCCTAAATTCCCATTTCGAAAACGTGCAGTTTCTCTAAAACCCTAACTCTCAAATGGCAGCCCCAAGTGCAATTCCTGAAAATGTGCACAATCAAGATGAACAACTAATCGATTCAACTGCTGAAATCCCCCAACTAGTAATCCTACCCAGCAATCCTAACAATTTTCAGGTAATCCTCGATCCTTCTTCCTTCCCTGAAGAATACCGCATAATGATTGAAGTTCTTCAACATCACCCACTAAACAGAGCCCTCTCCATTGCCAATACCAACATCCCTGACATATTCATACAAGAAGTATGGCAAACCCTTTCCATAAAAGATGAATACACTCTCATTGGTAACTTTGGTCTGCCAAATGATGAAGAACAAGGAGTAAAAGTGCCAAAAACTAGGAGACGGATTGCCAAACTCTTTCAACTTTCTGATTCACATATATGGGAAAACAATGTTCCTACCCTAAATCTAGATCTTGAGCAGAACCCATCATCCGATGTATTGGCGAAGTTTCTGGAATTCTTAGGATACAACAAAAAGCTGAACAAACTCTCATATTTCAAGAGACAACATCTACTTCCGATGTGGAATGTTCTGGTGTCCATTCTAAACAAGAGTCTCACATGCAAGATTGGCTCCATGGATCAAGCCAGCACTAATATAATCATGATGATGTAGGGAATATTCTTCAACCGACCTCTAGAATACACAGACTAAATCTTTCAAGAAATTTGTGGTGTTGTTCATAACAAGGATCTTTCTCTGAAGAGGAACAAAGCTCTCTCTGCCTTATTGTTTCCAAGGATTTTAGCCCTATTCATTCAAGGAGCTATTACAATGTTCAAGATCTCCTGTGTGCAACCTTTTGGAAAAATACAAGTGATGAAGTCTCACTGTCCAACCATTCACAAGGATGGCTAAACAATAAAGCGTGAACTCTCCAGGTATATGCTCACCTTATACCCTCAACTTCTCCTCTTCTCCAATCATATTGGAACTCAATGGTATTCTCAGAACAGAGAGTACCTACCCCTCAGCATTTAGAAACCAGTGCCGAAAATGAGGGGTTGAGTGAGAATGAGCCTGAAAAAGAATCAGAGTGACAAACTGAGTGGTTCTTCCTATGCAGAGCGCTTAAAAAGAGAGTACATAAGATGTCCATAGAGACACAATTGAGCATATCCAGCCGAGTCCACCTAGAGCTACCACATCTACTCGGGTTGATGCCAACATATCTTCACCTATTGAAACAGGACTTGAGCTCAGTCCAAACCACAACCCTGAAACCATCCGAGCAGAAGATGTTTCTAGTTCTTCTGACTCAAGCACATCCGGAGAAACGTCCTCATCATCTTCCTCTCAACAGGATGATGATGCTAATACAATAGTTCATTCGCCCCAGAACTCGCCACTTCCCACACATAACATCGATGTCTCTGTGATTGATGGTATAGACTGGATGGCAGTTGGCACGTCCATGCTAACTACCAATCCAGAAGCCAATGAGATCCCATCAGAGGGGTTGTGGCAACAAAGCACTACACGTACCTCCATCTTTGGACTATTTCAAGGTACGCACACTGTTTTTGACTCTTCATCCTATGATGATGGAAATCAAGTCAATACAGTCAGAACATCCAAAGAGGTGCCTTTTAGGAGCCCTCAAAGACAGGATGGAAGTCCCTTCACACTCAACGTACACACAGGTGTGAATGAGGGCCCCTCTAGACGAAAGGGAAAAGAGGCTCCATGTGTTGGAGATGCATCGGTTACCCCCACCTGATTTTGTCACAAATGTTGCGTTCCAAGCATTTATTTATCAAATGAAGGGATCTATGGTCGATCTAAAACAAGTCGTTGAATCTTATGAATCAAAAATCTTCTTATCACAGCTCATGATGCTCAGGGAAATCTTTCCATAGAACAGTTTCATAAGTTAGAAACTAATATCAAATCAAATGTGAAGCCATCTCCAAGATTCCTTCTGAAGTTCCAATCCCACAAGCAACCAATTCTATAGAAGATTTCGACTTATTTGCTGCAGATTTAAAGAAGCTAGTTGAAGTTGTCATTCCCCCAGAATCTTCCTCCTCAGCTAGTTTCATCACCAGATCATATCTAGCCAACTTCCAGACAGCTTTGCTTGAAAAAATTTATATACTGTCAATGCAAAGTTTGTCTCCAAGATAAACACTGCTCCAGCAGTTGAATGTACCCAGAAGGTATCTACCTTAGATACTTTCGTGGCCTCACTAACAACAGCTGTTAACTCCTACTCTGCACACCATGAAACGAAAAGAAAGCCAAAGAAGAAAGAGCCTGCAAGAAGGCTGAACTAAAGAGGAAAAGGTCCGAGGACCAGAATCCAGAAGCATCTGATCCTCAGAAGGGGGAGAAAAGAGAATGGTAGCCCCTCCTCTGAACAAGCCAAAGAACAACCAACTTCTGAACCAGTTCAAGAGACAACTCAACCAACAGAAAAACCAACAGAGCACGTACAATCACAAGAACCAAATCCATCTGCTCCAGTAGTTGATGCAACTCCATTGGCAATGCGCTCCTTGCCAAGTGATCCAGAAGCTGCTACTTTTATCTTAAGTCTGAAAAGAACAAGAATCCAGATTCCAAGAAGGCAGAGAAATATAGCTACAAGGCCTAGAGCTTCTGCATCTACTCAACCGTCCTCTTCTGCACATTAACATCAAGCATCTACCTCTGTACCAAAAGAACAAACCAATCCTTCAGAAGTAAATATGTCAAACACTCCAACATCTGAAAATCTAACATCTGTTATTCAGGAAACCATCTAAACACCCATCGCAAACCAACCAGAAGGTTCAAGCACTGAACTTCCATCCTCTGCAAATCAAGAGTCAAATCAACCCCCTCCTAACGAAATAATTCTAGAAGACAAGAATCTCACGGAATCTGAGGAAATTCTAAGGAGGATTACTGCTAGAAGAAATACGGATATAGAGCAACTTGAAAGAATTACTCCATCTCAAACTTTTGCAGTAAGAGAAACGGTCAATTGGCATATGTATGCCGAAAGAAAAGAAAGAGTCGCATTAATTTTGCCAAACTTCGCAGAGGGTTGCAGAGCAAATGATGGAATCAAGGAAAAAAATTCTAACACATAGATAAGATAGGAAAGAAGTTTTCGCCTCCTCACCTATCAGAAAAATTGTTGGACCTAAACATGAAAAGTTTGAAAACTCAGATATTGTCTACAAGTAGAAAGAGCCAATCGACAAACTTGTTACTTTTGTGACAATGATCAGCTTTCTCTCAATCCTTCAGATCTTATACCTCTGGGAAGATTTATGATGAAAAAGAAGGAATCAAGCTCAAATGACCAAGACAAGATTGCCTACTTCAGAATCCTGACTTGCATGGAAGCCTTCATTGAATACAGAAAGAAGGTTGACTTCCAAATTGGTTTTGAGCGAAACGTAGACAAACTGAGTATTACTGTTCCAAATGAAGAAAGGGAAGGCATTGAACATCTTAAACTTGGGCATATCATACTTGAACCAGAACAAGGAGTGGTTTTCAGAAGACCGACAAGAAGAAGATTTTTCGGAGTAAAAGAGGCATTCAAATATTCATCTAGAATATTGGAAATTATAAGAGGATTGGTGGCACAGTAGAAAGAAGATACTGGTGTTGAAGTAAAAATCAGAATAGCTGCAGAAGAGATACAGAAGCATATTGAAGGGGTTCTCAAGCTGAGGGAGATGACAAACCAATTTTACAAAGTGCTTAGTGGACACCCAGAAGTTCCTTTTTAGATCTTATAAAATTTGCATCTTCTGTTTTCGTTTAAATTCCTTATAATGAATTTTAATCCTTTTTCTTCCTAAATTGTATGTTATGTTTCTAACTTCACACTTAGGGGAGATTGTTAGAACTTAGAAATGTGAATCAGAACTTGTTTAGAAGAAACAAGTTAAACTCTCCACAAGCGAGCACTTCAGAAGTTCAACCTCTCTGTTGTGTTAGGCCAAAAGCTACATCAACAATCCAGAAGATTAGGCATCTTCTGGATTTCACTTTATTGGACTTCACGTGCTTAAATGACATGGCATGTCATGCTTCCTGTGCGTAACTGGTTCTGTTACTAGTACAGCTGACGTGTCAACATATGATAGGCTAGCTCATTGAGTTTCTCTTTGTAATAGTATAAATAGAGCTAACATTCACTTATAAAATATTTTAAGTGAGAGGATATTTTGTATTCTGTGATCATCGTATTATTGAGTGAAATACAAATTATCACTGATCTTCATATTGTTCTTCATTTTACTGCTTATGTTGATTATAATTCTATTACTGTTGATTTAATTGCTTCCGCTTTACACTCTTATTATATACGCGTATTCAACTGTTATTTGAGTATTTAGGGATCTGGGTTCCAACACGAACCCTTCGAAATAGTTGCAAGAGTTGGAGCGTTAACCTATACTTTGAAACTACCAGAAGAGCTGAGCGGGATTCATGACACCTTCCATGTGTCAAATTTAAGGAAGTGCTTGGCAGACGAATCAGCCGACGTGAATCTCGAAGATATCGAGATCAACAACCAATTAACCTACATAGAAGAGCCTATTGAAGTACTAGACAGGAAGACCAAAAGACTTGTTGGAACCCAGATCCCACAAATACTCAGTTAAAGTTGATTAAACACAAGCAATAAGAGTGAGAAGCGGAAGCAAATTAATCAACAGTAATATAGAGGTGTATACAATAAAGGATAAGCAAATTAAAGATCAACAGTATTTTTTATATCACTCAATATGTCGATGAATACAGTACACAAATTACTCTCTTGTATTTTCTACAATTCGATCGATACTTTACACAGTGAAGGCTATCTCTATATATATTATTACAAATGAAAAGTCAACGATCTAGCCTATCACGTATTGACACGTCAGTTATACTAGTAACAAATTCAGTTATGCACAAGAAGCATGACATGCCACGTCATTGAAGCGCGTGTAGTCCATAAAGTGAAATCCAGAAGATGTCCAATCTTCTGGATTGACATTGTTGCTTCTGAACTTTTTCTTTTGAAGTGGAGAGCTTCTGAATACGCTTGCTTCTGGAGAGATCAACTTGTTTCTACAAACCAAGTTCTGACTCACACTTACAAATAAGTTCTAACAATCTCCCCCTAAGTGTGAAGACAGAACAGTAACATACAAAAAAAACAAGATTGAAATTCATTTCATTACATGAAATTGAAATACAAAAGATAGTACAAAAGGATAAGATCTAAAAAGGAGCCTGAGGGTGCCCTTTGATCACTTTATAAAACTGATTTGTGATCTCCCTCAGCTTGATGACCCCTTCAATATGTTTCTCTATCTTCTCTGCAGCTATTCTGATATTCACTTCAACACAATGGTATCCTCTTTCTTTGCACCCACCAATCCTCTTATGATATCCAGTATTCCAACTAAATACTTAAATGCCTCCTTTACCCTAGTACAAGTATAATATCCCTAGCTTTAATATATTCATTTCCTTTCCTATTTTCATTTGGTGCTGTGATACTGAACTTGTCTACATTTCGTTCAAATTCTATCTGGAAGTCAACCTTCTTTCTGCATTCAACAAATGCTTCCATACATGTCAGAATTCTAAAATATGCAACTTTATCGTTGTTATCTGAACTCAATTCTTTCTTCTGCGTCATGAACCTTCCCAGAGGAATTAGAACACAAGGATTTAAGGAGAGCAAGTTATTGTCACAGAAATAACAGGTTTGTCAATTAGCTCTTTCCACCTGATAAATACTGTAGACAATGTTTGAGTTTTCAAACTTATATTTACTCCAGTGATTTTTCTGATGGGTGAAGATGAGAAGAAATATTTCCTGTCTCGCCTATGTCTTAGGAATCTTGCTTTGGTTTCATCATCTGCTCTGGACTCCTTAGCAAAGTTTGGCAAGATTAGTGCAGCTCTTTCTTCGCTTTCGGCATATAGACAGCTGAAGACATTTTCTATGACTGCAGAAGTTTGTGATGGAGCAACTCTTTCTAATTGTTCTAAGCCCATATTTCTTTTGGCAGCAGTTGTTCTTAATCCTCTTTCAGATTCAGTAAGATTTTCTTTTTCACGTGGAGCTACTATTACATTCTTCTCTGAAGATGGTTGATTGGATTCTTGATTTGTAGTGGTTGGAGCTTGTGTATTAAGACCTTCTAAGGGAATATTCTCAGAAATACGAGTGTTTTCTTTAATGGTAGAGGTTGGGATTTCAGAGGTTGACACGTTAGGAATATTTTACCAGTGGGGGATTGATTTGCACATTAGGCTCAAACGTTGAAGTCGAGGGTTGATTAGAAGCTTTGGGTCTGGTATTCGTGTTCCTTGATCTTCTGGGACTTGTATTCTGGTTCTTTCAAGACCAATGATAAAGTTAGCAACTTCTGGATCTCCTGGCAAGGGGCGCATTACCAAAGCAGTTGCAGCAATTGGAGCAGAAGTATTAGATTCTTGCGGATTCACTTGCTCCGTTGGTTTCTCTATAGGTTGTTGTGTGATAGAGATATCATAATAGTTTCAAAAGGTACTAGGTTCTGAAGATATAAAGATCTGGAGAATGAAGATTCAGAACTCAGAAGAAAAGATAAAAGCCTAAGGCATAACTTCTGAAGTGCCAACTTCAGAAGTTCTGAAGATGTTATGAAGAGGTTCTGAAGACACTTCTGAAGAAGATCTGAAGGAGTTCAGAACCTGTTCTGAACTTGTCTGTCATGAATGTACTGTTACTTTAGTCTTTCTTTCTCATGTATAAATAGATAGTTTGTTAGATAGTTAGAACTAACGTTTTCATAAGCCTTGTAAAGACATATTTTGTAATACTGTTCATCCTATCAATTCATACGACATTTGGCTATCATATTTCTGTTTTAATCTTTCAATATATTGATATCTTGATTGTTTGGGTCTTAACAATTGGTATCAGAGCCAATTCCTCTGTTCTTGAAGATTTGTGAAAGAATTGTCAGATTTGACAGTTCTTGGTGTTCTTGATCGATATATTTCAAATTCAAATCAGGTGAATTCTCGATCTTCTAAACAATTAAAGATGTCTAAAGAAATTGTCTCTATTGGATCTGAAACGAAACCACCAACTCTTTTCTTGGGAGAATACCATCAACGGAGAATTAGGATGATTCAATTCTTGGACAACATAGATGAAGCTTTAATGCAATCGATCACAAATGGCCCACTAGAGGTCTTTGTTGAAATTCCAGCAGTTCCTAGAACTGAATCTACTCCTGAAATACCGGCGTCAAGAATAAAGAAGAGTCCTTGAATGTACAATCCAGCAGAAAAGGCTCAAATGAAAGTTGATAGACGAGCGTTGACTTTACTCACTATGGCAATTCCTAATGAAATATTCAATAGGGTTGATAGTTTAACTTCAGCCAAAGCTATGTGGGATAAAGTACAAGCCCAGATGCAATGAAGTACAAAGGCTCAAGCACATAGATTAAATTTCTGTGTAGGTACATATGAAAACTTCAGATACAAAGAAAATGAATCTATCACTGATACATATCATAGATTCAACAACATTCTGAATGATTTGAGAAGAAATGGTGTTCAGGAATCAAATTCTGAGATAAATAACAAATTTCTAAACAATCTGGGAAACGAATGGTCAAGTTTTTCAGATAATATGGTAACTAGGAACGTGTCTAGAAAGACAATTCATGATGTCTATGGCATCTTTTTTCAACAAGAGGACAAGATCAAAGTTAGACAATATGAACAAAAGAAGGCAAGTGAAGTTGCCCTACTGAGCAAGAAATATAACAACTCTCTGACTATTTCTGCTAAAAAGGTGTGTGAGATCCTAGAGACAACAGTTTGTGATGGGGATGAATTAGATGAGGAGCTGAAAAGGAATTCTGATAACATTGCTTTTATGACAAGGCAATTTACTCAAAGGTACAATCAAAAATATCAGAATAAACCTAGATCTAAAAGTGGACCTAAGAAAGGTCAAGAAGCTGGTCAATCGGAACCAGCAAGGTTCTTCAACTGTGGAAAGCCTGGACATTATGCAAGACAATGCAAGATGCCAAAAGTCAAAAATTCATGATACTATGAGAAGAAGCATCTGTTAGCAAAGAAAAAGGAGCTCAATCCTGCTTTAGTGACCAAGTATGAAGAGGACTGGTTAAACTGGAGTGATGGAGATGATGATGAAGAAGTTGCACATTATGCATCAAATTACTATATGTGTCAAATGGATTCAGAAAAAAAAAGACAAACAAGACACTGAGGTATCTTCTTCATCTTCTGATGTTCAGACCCAAACAATCAACATATCAATATATTGAAAGATTAAAACAGAAATATGATAGCCAAATGTCGTATGTACTGATAGGATGAACAGTATTACAAAATATGTCTTTACAAGGCTTATGAAAACGTTAGTTCTAACTATCTAACAAACTATCTATTTATACATGAAATAGAAAGACTAAAGTAACAGTACATTCATAACAGACGAGTTCCGAACAGGTTCTGAACTCCTTCAGAACTTCTTCAGAACTTCTTCAGAACCTCTTCAGAATATCTTCAGAACTTCTGAAGTTGGCACTTCAGAAGTTATGCCTTAGGCTTTTCTTTATCTTTTCTTCAGATCTTTATATCTTCAGAACCCAATACCTTTTGAAGCTATTATGATATCTCTATCAATCTCCCCATTAGCTTCAAAAGTTCAAATCATACTTCCAGAAATTTCAGAATTTCTCTCACATCTTTCAGAATTAAATTTCTGTATTCTAGCAAAGATTCAGCAATTCTAATCATCTCTTTGGCAAGCTTCTTGTGCTTCTCCCAATCTTCATTGCTCAGATTCTTTGGTCTTCTATGCTGTCTTTTTACCAAACGATCTCTGATAGCCATGAGAGTTCCATTGCAACATTTGTGGAGTTCTTCAAATCTCACAAATAATAGTTCTTGAAAGAATTTGCAAACGAAGCCTGGAGGATGAATTACTAAGGTACTCTTCTTCAGATTCTGAATATCTGGTAAGCTCAGATTTGGTTTGCTCAAGTGTACTTGTTTCTTGTTCAGAACATAAGCAACCTGAAAATCAGTCTTTGCAGCCCATATAAATTCTCTGTACAAGCCATCTCTGAGAATTGGAAATGATTTTCTGAACTTGGTGATTGAATCATGAAAAGGATAAAGGCTTCTGTAAACTCTGAGTAGATCTCTGAGATACACATTCTGGAAATCAGCTTCAGAAAAAGTAGAAATCTCACCATTTTGTCTTTTAACTATAAAGAATGCATACTTGTAATTTTGTCTTGTCTTCAAGTCAGCATTAATTACCTTGACCACTGGACTTTCCTTTCTTGCTTCATTAATTGGGATCCTTATCTTTCTAATGATATCTGAGTACCATTGTTTCCAACCAAAGGACTTTTGAATCCAGCAATCAATATAGTTGAACTTTTGTTCATATTCCATGAACATTTCTGGATGGAAATATTCAAGAAACATGGTGAAATCACTTTCTTCTATTCTTTGCACTTACAGTTGCTCCTCTTCAGATATTTGCTCTACAGGAACCAACTTTTCAGAAATAGCTTCAGAAATGACTTCTTTTCCTTTCTCTTTATTCTTCTGACTTGGTTCAGAACTTTCAATATTCAGAGAAAACTTCAAAATTTCCTCCAAGTCTTGTCTCTTTGAATGAATTTGGAAATCATAAGTATCACTAAGTAGATAATCAGCTCTTCTGATCTTCTTTTCTCTTTTGTGACGAGCTAGATAACTCTTCCTTACAATTTCTCTGAAATGAATTCTTTCTTTGATCAGATATATGATCTCTTCTTTGACATTTGAATCTTCAATATAATCCTTTGCATAACTAAGAAACCAATTCAGAGTTGAGTTAGAGTATTTTGGAATATCTGAAGTCAAAAAGGTTTTATTTCCTTCCACTGTATATCTGAACCCAATATCTGGACTAGTGAACACTCTAGTTATTGCTGTATCTTCAAGATTTACAGGTTCCAACAAATTCACTTCAGATAAACCAAATTCCAGAGCTAATTGAAAGTAATGCTTGATGATGTTCCTTATGTAGATTCCCAGAATTCTTCTAACTTCAAAAACAAGTTCAACTTCACTTCTAGCAACACAGAATTGAAGAACTGTCAATTTGTCTTGCAATCTTAGTTTGTACAGATCATACTGAGTAAATTCACATAAATATCCATTTCTTCTTTCTGCTCCAAATCTGTATATTACCAAATCATCTTCAACAGTCTTTGACAGACATCTAATTTTCTTTATAAGAGTGGAATCATTCAGATTCTGAACACCATGCTTCTGAACAAAGTTTCTAACTTGAGAGATTTGTTCTTCAGACCACTCATCATTTACAAAATCTTCCAGTTTTGGAAACCTCAGACTGGTTTTATACATATGAAAGTAAATAACTTCAGGAAACTCTAAGTTGATTTCTCCAAAAAGAAACATATCTTCCTTTTCATAGATTTGATCTAGAATAGGTTCTTCAAGAAGAGGAATATCAATTTTGGGAATTGTGATGCAGGATCTGACTCTTACTTCAAATTTTCCAGAGTAGACCATTAAAATTTCATCTGCAATTTCAGTTCCTCCCATATGACTTAAATCAAATTCTAATTCAACTCTTTCATCTAGTTGATCAAGAAAATATCTGAAGACTGAAAACCTGTTGTCCAAAAGTCTGCACTCCAGACTTTTTGGATTGTTCAGAAAGACATGCACCCAACAAAATTGACTTAGGGGGCGTTTGGTTCGCCGGAATGGAATGGAATCTGGTGGAATTGGAATCTGTTTCCATTGACCAGATTCCAATTCCTTTGTTTGGTTCACTATCTTCAAGAATTGGAATTTGTTAAATTCCAAAGAATTCCAAAAAAGGGGCATTTGAGATTCCTTGGGTTATCCATGGGATTTCTATGGAATTGAATTTGATATATTCCTAATACCTAAAATACCCTCATCCTAAAAAAATAACTAAACCCTAATCTCTTAAAATTGAAGCCGACACCCATTCACTTGGATTTTCGGTTCGGCTTTTTCGGTTTTTTCAGTTTTCGGTTTTTCGATTTCGCTTTTTCGATTTCGGTTCGGTTCAGTTCTTTCGAGGTTCTTTTTCCAATTTTCGGGTTTTCGATTTCGGTTCTGTATTTCGGGGGGTTTTTTAGTTTTTGGCTTTTCGGTTTCTCTGTTTTTTTTCCAGTTCCGGTTCGGTTTTTCCTCACCCCTAGCAGTTAGGTTCTCTATCGTCTCCTGCAACAACTAAAATATGTCTTGCCCTAACAGATGTTCTCTTGCTATAGTTCTTTGCTTTTTTCTGCAGTTTTTAGCTATTTTTGCTGTAAAAAAAATATGATTTTTGCTGTTTTACAGTTTCTGTAGTTTTTGGCTGTTTTATGCAGTTTTTAGCTGTAAAAAAGCTCAAATTATTTTTAGTGTTAAAAAAATTGAAGTAATTAATAATTATTTTATTAAACTAATTTTAGTTTAAAAAATTAAACTTAATAAAAAGGGTATTTTAGTCATTTACTGGAATTTCATTTCAATCCAAAGCTACATTCTGTGAACCAAACAAACAGATTCAAATTCTTTCAACAGATTCTATTCCAATTCTGCCAACCAAACAGCTGGTCAAACCTGACAACATTCCAATTTCAATTCCTTCAAAGTCAAATTCCTATGACAGATTCCATTCCATCCAATTCCATTCTGCGAACCAAACGCCCCCTTAGTATATTCCATAACTCTTCAGAAGCCCTTCTGTATTCATCACTCAGAAGTTGTTGAGGCTTCCAAATTACTAAATCCTTTATCTCATTGGCTTTAGAACTTTCTCCCATATTAGCTCCAGACATATCTTCTTCAAACATATAACATCAGAAAGATCATTGGGCTCACCAATGACATCTTCAAATGCAAGTTATTCCCTTAGCATCTCTTCATTTGAATCAGGAATAATATCTGTATTGTCTAAGCTTAAGTTGCCTTCAGAATCAAAGGATAACTTCTCTGTTTCATACCCTTCCTCTACTGTATCTTCAGAAGAATGAACATTTGCCTCTTTCCCTTCATGTTCTGAAAATAAAATATCTTCTATTGCTTCAGAAACTCTATTAGATGCTTCACCAACATTCTAAGTATCTTTAGAAGTTTTCTCAGAACTTTGCTCTTGAACATTTTCAACATTTTCTGTTTCAGATACTATCTGTCTTTTCTCCCCCTCTTGATTATCAGGACCCTGATCATCAAGATTTCTTTTAAAAGTATCTGACAGAGGCCTGCACTCTAGAGCAGATAATCTTGTGCTTAAATCTGTCTGAGAACTCTGAATGATTCAAAATCTGAGTAATGTCAGCCTTTGTTGCATAAGTAGAAAAATCTGGTTGAGCAGATGAAGAAGAAGTATGAGAAGATTTCAGAGAAGAAACGGATGAAGCAACTTCAGAAAAAGCAGACACAAGTGCTTGTTTGAAATTATTCAGATCATTAGAAGAAACTCATTCAGCTTATTCACCATACTCACCCCTTGTTGATCCAACCTATCCTCCATCACATTTTTAGTTGTATCCGTCAATTCCTTGATGTCCTTCTGAATCTTTGCAAATTCAGAAGTATAGAAATCTTTGAATTCTGTGAATTCAGAAGATGTGGGTAAAGTTCCAAGACCAACAGATGGACTTGTTTGCAGTCCTTCAGAAGAAGGTTGGCCTGTATGTGCCACAAAGACATCATGAACCACATGTGATTCTGTGAATGGGGCTTTTGTGATGTTCACCCCACCAGGTCTTCCAACTAATCCTTGATATCCAGAAATAGGAATAATTATAGTTGTTGATGCAATGTGACAAACACCTTGCTTAGTGACATCTGGAAGATGTGTGATAGTGTGAATAGATTCCACATTAAGTGGTTCAGTAGGCTCAAAGTTGAGTGGACCCTCAGACTCAACGTGCTCAAAATGGTGAAGGGGGGAAATATATCCTTCATTTTCAACAAAAGGAGCCTCCAATTGGGGTCCTAATGGATTATAAGCTGCTAGCCCCATATATGTTGATAAAACACCCTTCTGTTGAGAGATAGGTGAGTGGCTGGGGGGGATAACCAAATTTGCCATGGGCTCACTGGCTTTTTCAATATCATCCACCAAAGAATGTGGAATAATAGAAGATGTGGGTGCCCGACTAGTAACAGGTGGTTCACAGGTTTGTTTTTCTTTTACCTGTGTTCTCCCCTCTTCAATTCTTTTTCTAACTCTTCTACCCATTCTCTCATTTTCATTTTTCCTCTTTACTCTTTGAGGTTGTTCTGCCCCTTGAACAGCCTCCCCTCTCTTTCTAACAAGTCTAGACTCCCTTCCATTATCACCACTCTGGTTTGAATCAGGGGAAGGGACTACTGGTTGAGGTAATCCCATAGATTCTAAATACTTACTCACAATCCTATTTGGTGTACTTACAAGATCAAGTAAGTGAGAAGGAAGTGGAACTGCATTTGGAAATGTAAGCTTTGCATTTGGTGGTCTTAAACTGTCCATAGAAAAGATAGGAACATGTACCTCATGTGCTAGAACAGGAATTGTTGGCATTGCTTTCATTGCTCATTTGATGAGTGTTTGAAAAAATCTCTGAAATGGTATGTAGTTGAATGTGGACTTCTTCAAAACAGCAGATTTGAGTTCTTCAAAAATAAGAGAAGCATAATCATAATGCTTGTTGAATGCAACTCCATGAAAGATGATCCTCACATTTGTTGAAGCTTGATCTAAACTTGAACTTTTCCCAGATAGAAAAGTGTTCAGAATTGAGAATAAACCGTACCATATTGGAGGTAAACACTTTCTTCTAAAAGAACTTAAAGCATTTAGATTTTCAGAGTATCCCAAACTCATGAAATCTAAGGTCATTTCTGTGGAAGATGGAATTGGATCATAAGAGGTTTTCCCAAGAACCTCATCTGGTTTTGCCAGAAAGTGAAGACATCTAATATCATCCACAGAGATACAGACTTTGTAAGCATGGACATAAGAGACAATTTCATCTTCAGAATCATCAACCTCAGCATAGTACCATAATTGTTGAAGATAAGAAGCAGGAATAGAGAATTTCCTAGAGAGTAGAGTACGGAGTGGATGTTTCTTCAGGATTTCGATCAAAATCATTTGATCATCAGAAAGTCTGTCGATTTAAACTTCAAAGAACAATTATTTTTCTTGATTTCTAGCAGTTTCTTAGCAGGGACATAAAGTTTTGACATATCACTGCTTTCAGCACGAGTCTGGGATTCACTATCACCAGCATTTGATCCAGAAACAACTTCAATAGGTTCAACTTGTGTTTCCCCAATTTTATCAGTTCTAGGGTTAGGGTTAGGGTTAGGGTTAGGGCTAGGGTTTGAAGGTCCGGCTTGATTAGTAGCAGTTGTGGCTATGTCTTGAACCATATGATCTTCATTGAGTGGAATTTCCATTGTTCCAACAACAAATTTTTGAGGTACGATTTTGAATGAACCATCACTCGATGATCCATTACTGTCATTTAGGCTCGAGGAAGTAGAAACCATAGCTTTTGAAGTAGACATTATATTTGAAGAACAAGGATTCGAAATGGATTGATGATCAATGAAAACAGATAGATTTCTCAGAGTAAAATCGCTAAAAAATGAAGACGATGAAGAATTCATTGATTTATAAGACTGGATAAGTGCTGATGGACACGTGGCCAAAAAAGTGAATGTGATTAGAGTAGTAATCATCATTAAGTTGGATAAACGAACCGTTTAATCGACGTGCTTAAGAAATATCCAATGAAATTAAAACACGGGGCACACGCTTAGGTGATACTTAAGAAATATCGACGAGAAGTTAAGCTCTGAGAACAAGTTCAAAAACTTCACAAATTGTTCAGAACTTCTGAGAATAAGTTCAGAAGTCTGAAAGAAAGAATTCTGAAGAACCTCAGAACTTTTAAGTTTAGTTCAGAACTAAACTTGTATCACTTTAGAAGACCGAAAATTATTTAAAACTACAAACTTCTGAAAAATATAAAACATTTTGAGAATTCAGAAGTAGGTTTGAACAAACAGAAAAATTATTTTATCTAAGGAAGCTTGTTCATACTTCTTAGATATGAAGTTCAAGATTTGATTTCAGCATTTCAGATCTGTTTTGTAGGAAAGAGTAGTTCAGAATTGTGAAATTAATATCACTCCTCCTTGAATCATTAGCAACTATGATTCTTCTCCTTAATCAGTGCAACTTTATCAAAGAAACAAGAAAATATTTAGAGAAATGAAAAAAAATATGAAAAGTATTAAGAGACAATCAACCTAGATAAAGAAGGATTATACTTCTGAGTTTGAAAAGAAGAAAAGATCTGAATATTGAACTTCAGAATATTTCTGAAGGGCAAACTATTCAGAATTTGAGATAAGAACCTCAGAATATAACCTCTAAAGTATAGTTGATGTGTAATACTTACATAGACATATTCATCATGCCCAATTTACTTACCAAGAAGTTAAATCGTTTTTCAATAAGAGCTTTGGTAAATAAATCAGCTAACTGATAATCTGTCTGAACAAAAAACATTTCAATATTATCTTTTTCCACATGGTCTTTGATAAAATGCTATCTTACATCAATATGCTTGGTCTTTGAATGCTGAACAGGATTGGCAGTGATGGCTATAGCACTTTTTGAATCACAATACAAAGGAATCTTTTTGAAAGTGTAACCATAGTCTTTGAGTTGAATTTGCATCCAGATCACTTGTGAGCAACATATTGCAGCTGCTACATACTCAGCTTCTGTTGTAGAAGTAGAAACACAATTTTGTTTCTTTGAAGACCAGCTTACCAATCTATCACCCAGATACTGACATGATCCAGAAGTGCTTTTCCTGTCTAATTTGCATCCACCATGATCTGCATCTGTAAATGCTGTTAGTTCAAAACTAGAATCCTTAGAATACCAAAGTCCCAATGAAGGAGAACCTTTTAGATATCTAAGGATTCTTTTTGCAGCTAGAAGGTGTGATTCCTTAGGATTTGCTTGATATCTGGCACAAATACATGTAGCAAACATTATATCTGGTCTACTAGCAGTTAAGTAAAGCAAAGATCCAATTATGCCTCTGTACTTTTTCTGATCAACAGATTTTCCATTCAGATCAGGTTCTAACTTAGTTGTAGTGGCCATTGGAGTTTGAATACTTGAACAATCAGTCATGTCAAACTTCTTAAGTAAGTCTGAGACATACTTAGATTTATTAATGAATATGCCAGTGGGAAGTTGTTTAACTTGAAGACCAAGAAAAAATGTCAACTCTCCCATTTTACTCATTTCAAATTCAGTTTGCATGATTTTCTCAAAATTTCTACAAAATTTTGGATTTGTAGAGGCAAATATAATATCATCTACATATATTTGTATTAAGATCATATCATCACCTTCCTTTTTCAGAAATAAAGTTGTATCAACAGTACCTCTTTTGAATTTAGAATTCAGAAGAAAAGTTGTAAGAGTATCATACCATGCTCTTGGTGCTTGTTTAAGACCATATAAGGCTTTGTCTAAAATGTAGACATGATCTGGAAATTCTTTGTTTACAAAGCCTTCTGGTTGTTCAACATACACTTCTTCATGTAAAATACCATTTAGAAATGCACATTTCACATCCATTTGAAACACCTTCATGTTTTTTTGAGCAGCATATGCAAGAAATATTCTAATGGCTTCTAATCTTTTGGTTTTAGTATCAATCTACAGACCTTGTTTCTTTCAAATTGATTTAACTCATCCTGCATGGCTAAAATCCAGTCTGGATCTTGAAGTGCTTCATATGGCTTTTTGGGTTCCATGCTACTTAAGAAATTTACATACAGACACTCATTTGCTGTTGCAGATCTTGTTTGAACACCTTTTGATGCATCTCCAATAATTTGATGCGCTGGATGACTTGATGTCCATTTGTTCACATTTGGCAATGGTTGAACAGATGAAACATTGTTCAGAGAATCATAATCATCAATAATTGCTTGAGTTTCTGTATCATGATTGATAACTGAATGTAAATCTGAAGTCTCCCCCTCAAATGGAACATTCTGAATTGGTTCAGAACTTTGATGTACATTTTCAGAAGTATCTTGAACTGGTTCAGAAACAACTTGAATTGGTTCAGAAACAACTTGAACTGGTTCAGAAGTTGGATGTACATTTTCAGAAGTTGGAAGTTCTGAATTTGAGGTTGAGATTTGCGGTGTTGATGTACTTGAAATTTGTATTTCTGAAATGTCTTGATCATTTGTGCTTCTGATGAGAGAAGGATTTTGATAATCTGCAGAAACATTTAGAGAAATATCAAATAAGTCTTGACATAAATTGTCTAAATTTGTTTTAAGTAAAGCTTGAGATTCAGAAGTAGAGTTTGTCTGATTATGTTCTGAGTCCAAACTTTCAGAAGTTGGTTTATGTGCGAGTTCTGAACTATCTTGTTCAGAAGTCAATGTTGGCTTATGAAATCTGACATTTATAGTTTCAATCATCCTTTGAGTTCCTTTAATGAGTACTCTGTAGGCTTTGGATCTTTGGGAATAGCCAACAAAGATACCAGCTACACCTTTTGGTGCAAATTTGTCAAGATGCTGAGTATCATTCTTTAGAAAACACCTGCAACCAAAGATTTTAAAATAATCAATAGAGGGTTTTCTTTGTTTTAGCATCTCATAAGGAGTTTTAAGAAATTTTCTGTTTAGAATGGTCCTGTTCTGAGTAAAACATGCGGTAGCAATAGCTTCTGCTCAAAGAGAAAGAGGAAAATCTGAATATGCCAGCATGGTTCTTGCAGCCTCTACCAAAGTTCTATTCTTTCTTTCAACCATCCCATTCTGTTGAGAAGTTCTTGCAGCATAAAAATTATGTGAAATTCCAACAGATTCCAAAAAGTTCTGAAGTGTAGAATTTGTGAATTCTGTTCCATTGTCACTTCTGATCTTTTGGACTGGGAGTTGAAGAAGAACTTGAATTTTCTTCAGAAAGGGTATCAGTTTTTCAGAAGTATCAGATTTGAGTCTCAGAAATTCAATCCATATGTATCTTGTGTATTCATCTACTATGACAAGAATGTATTTCTTTCCACCCATGCTTTGAGTTTTCATTGGTCCACACAAATCCATATGTAGCATTTCAAGTGGAGCTTTGCATGAAGATAGCATTTACAGAGGATGAGAACTTCTTTTGATCTTCCCTAGTTCACATGCAGAACAAAGAGAGTTCTTTTCAAATCTGATCTTTCGTAGTCCTCTTACAGATTGATGTTTGCCTAGTTCAGAAATGGCTTTGAAATTCAGATGTGACATTCTTTTGTGCCAAAGCCAACTATCATTTCTCATTGTTGTAGACATATAACATACACCTTGTAGTTGACCAGTTGCAGTGAATGTTGCAGTGTAGATATCTCCATCTCTATAAGCAGTTAATTCATTTTTGTTTGCTGTACTCAGAACATGACAGTGATCTATGTCAAAATTAACCTTCCAGTATTTGTCACAGAATTGACTAATACTGAAAAGATTATGTCTTAGTCCCTCAACATAGAAAACTTTCATTACTGTCACATCTCCTTTAATGAAAGTGTCATATCCTCTTACATATCCCTTTGCATTGTTTCCAAAGCTAACTGTTCCTCCATATCTTTCATGATAATCAGTTATTAGTTCTTTGAAAGGTGTCATGTGTCTTGAACATCCATAATCTAAGACCCACACATGACATATCTGCAAAAGAGATTATTGAGTCTTAGGTACCCATTTCAGAATGGGTCCTTTTAGATTAGTAATAAAATTTGAAGTTCTGAACTTTGTCTTCAGATTTTTCATTTCAGAAGTTTGTTCAGAACTTTGAAATTTATCTTTCTTAGTTTTATTTTTATTTTTATTTTTTCTTTTAATTGAATTTGTCAATATAGTTGAACATTTCTGAATAGATTTCATCAAATTTTTCTTGTTTGTTTTGGAGTTAAGATGAAAATTATGATGACCACCATTAATACAGTGAATATGATTCTTTAAAGTGTTTACAATAGCATTAGACAAATAAGAATCAATAACATTTAATTTTTCAACAAAGATTCTTTAATTCACTATCTTTGATTTAGGTACATCACCTTTATTTGAAATAGAAAAACTATCTAATTTGTCATTCTTTGACAGTCTTTCATCTTTCTTTCTCCATACTAAAGTGGATAGCTCTGTAAAAGATAAGAAATGAGGATTAGTATAAGAAATTCTTTTGTTCACTTTAGGTTTAACCTCAGAATTTGAGTTAATTTTCTTAACTTCAGAGAGAGAATTTGAGGATTGTCCTTTTTCAAAGTTTTTAACTCTGGTGTTGAAGTCAGAAGATCTTACTGAACATGGTGATGAAGTCAATGAAGTGTTTGTAGTAGTAGAAGAAAAATTTAAAGAAGTAAAATTTTCAGATATCTGAGATTCTGGTTTTGAAAACACAGGACCAAACATTTCTGAAGGTATCTTTAGAGCTTCAGTTTTTAGTATTTCTCCTTCAGTCATACAAGATTGTGATTTGTAAACCAAATAGCCATTTTTATCAATGACTTGCACCATATGATCATCATCATCTTCTGAATCAGAACCATGTATTAGTTCTGAAAATTTATTTTGAGTCATACTTGCTGCAAAAATATTTGAATTTTTTGTTGTTGTTAACTCATCATCAGAATTATCAAAAAATATATTGGGATTCTCATCAACATCTTCTAAAGAGTCAATTTCTGAGAATTCATCATATTTTTTTCATGTTCTGATTTATTATCAGAAGTATCTTCTGAAATGACTTCAGAATTGAATTCAGAAGTTATCTCAGAAGTAACTTCAGAAATTATTTCAGATTTAACAATTACTTCAGATTTTTCTTCAGAAATAATATTTGATTCAGAAGATTCACAAATGTTTGAACTTATAATTATTTCTTCTGTTTCATAAACTATTTGGAATAGCCATTGTAAGAAGAGTGAATGCCCTTTTGTCAACTTTAGCTTGAGCTTTCTCAGTAGTGCTATACATACCTGGGCTTTTCTTAATTCTTGACGCCGGTATTTCAGGTGTAGATTCAGTTCTAGGAACTGCTGGAATTTCAATAAAGACCTCTAGTGGGCCATTTGTGATTGATTGCATTAAAGCTTCATCTATGTTGTCCAAAAATTGAATCATCCTGATTCTCCATTGATGGTATTCTCCCAAGAAAAGAGTTGGTGGTTTCGTTTCAGATCCAATAGAGACAATTTCTTTAGACATCTTTAATTGTTTAGAAGATCGAGAATTCACCTGATTTGAATTTGAAATATATCGATCAAGAACACCAAGAACTGTCAAATCTGACAATTCTTTCACAAATCTTCAAGAACAGAGGAATTGGCTCTGATACCAATTGTTAAGACCCAAACAATCAAGATATCAATATATTGAAAGATTAAAACAGAAATATGATAGCCAAATGTCGTATGAATTGATAGGATGAATAGTATTACAAAATATGTCTTTACAAGGCTTATGAAAACGTTAGTTCTAACTATCTAACAAACTATCTATTTATACATGAAATAGAAAGACTAAAGTAATAGTACATTTTAAAAGAGGATAAACTGAACAAACTCTGAACATTTTAACTAGTCAGGCTCAAAATTCAAAATTTTACAACATAAAAGCAGGTTTAGGATATAATGACAGTCAAATACTGAAAAAGGCACCTGCAAATCTGTATAATTATTCTAAAATGAAAATTTTCAATGAATCAAATACAGGTGTCATTTCTAAACCTGTAAACTATTCTTTGCCTGAAAGAATACCGTTTGTAAAATCAGAGACTTTGTTTTCAGAACAAATACCTCTTAAAACTGGTGAAACAGAAGAAATAAATATAAGTTCAAACATTTGTGAATCTTCTGAATCAAATATTTTTTCTGAAGAAAAATCTGAAGTAATTGTTAAATCTGAAATAATTTCTGAAGTTACTTCTGAGATAACTTCTGAATTCAATTATGAAGTCATTTCAGAAGATACTTCTGATAATAAATCAGAACATGAAGAAAAACATGATGAATTCTCAGAAATTGACTCTTTAGAAGATGTTGATGAGAATCCCAATATATTTTTTGATAATTCTGATGATGAGTCTACAACAACAAAAAATTCAAATATTTTTGCAACAAGTATGACTCAAAATAAATTTTCAGAACTAATAAATGCTTTTGATTCAGAAGATGATGATGATCATATAGTGCAAGTCATTGATAAAAATGGCTATTTGGTTTACAAATCACAATCTTGTATGACTGAAGGAGAAATACTAAAATCTGAAGCTTCAAAGATACCTTCAGAAATGTTTGGTCCTGTGTTTTTAAAACCAGAATATCAGAAATCTGAAAATTCTACTACTTCAGATTTTTCTCCTACTACTTCAAACACTTCATTGACTTCATCACCATGTTCGGTAACATCTTTTGATTTCAACACCAGAGTTAAAAATTTTGAACAAGGACAATCCTCAAATTCTCTCTCTGAAGTTCAGAAAATTAACTCAAATTCTAAGGATAAACCTAAAGTGAACAAAAGAATTTCTTATACTAATCCTCATTTCTTATCTTTTATAGAGCTATCCACTTTAGTATGGAGAAAGAAAGATGAAAGACTGTCAAAGAATGACAAATTAGATAGTTTTTCATTTTCCAATAAAAGTGATGTACCTAAATCAAAGATAGTGAATAAAAGAATCTTTGTTGAAAAATCAAATGTTATTGATTCTTATATGTCTAATGATGTTGTAAATACATTAAAGAATCATATTCACTGTATTAATTGTGGTCATCATAATTTTCATCTTAACTCCAAAACAAACAAGATAAATTTGATGAAATCTATTCAGAAATGTTCAGCTATATTGACAAATTCAATTAAAAGAAAAAATAAAAATAAAACTAAGTAAGATAAATTTCAAAGTTCTGAACAAACTTCTGAATTGAAAAATCTGAAGAAAAAGTTCAGAACTTCAAATTTTATTACTAATCTCGAAGGACCCATTCTGAAATGGGTACCTAAAACTCAATAATCTCTTTTGCAGATATGTCATATGAATGATTATCACCTCAAATCTTCTAATGATCTGAATAATTTCAAACAAGCACTTCTGAATGCCTTTTCTGAAGTTGCTTCATTCGTTTCTTCTCTAAAAGCTTCTCAGACTTCTTCTTCATCTGCTCAACCAGCTTCTTCTGCTTTTGCAACAAAGTATGACATTACTCAGATTTTGAATCAGCTTTCTTCTATTCAGAGTTCTCAGAAAGATTTAAGTACAAGGTTATCTGTTCTAGAATGCAGGCCTCAATCAGATACATCTAAAAGGAGTCTTGATGATCAGGATCCTGATAATCAAGAGGGGGAGAAAAGACAAAGATTATCTGAACCAGAAAATGTTGAAAATGTTCAAGTTCAAAGCTCTGAGAAAACTTAAGAAGATGCACAGAATGTTGGTGAAGCATCCAATAGAGTTTCAAAAGCTATAGAAGATATCTTATCAGCAGAACACGAGGGGCAAGAGGTACTTCTGAAGATATTATAGAAGAAGGGTATGAAACAGAGAAGTTATCCTTTGATTCTGAAGGTAACTTAAGCTCTGATAATACAGACATAATTCCAGACTCAAATGAAGAAATGCTAAGGGAATACCTTGCATTTGAAGATTTCATTGGAGAGCCAAGGACCTTTCTGATGTTATTATGTTTGAAGAAGACATGTCTGGAGCAAATATGGGAGAAAGCCCAAAAGGGATAAAAGATTTAGTAATTTGGAAGCCTCAACAACTTCTGAGTGAAGAATTCAGAAGAGCTTCTGAAATTGTGGAATATTCCAAGCCAATTTTGTTGGGTACATCTGTTTCTGAATAAACCAAGAAGTCTGGAGTGTAGACTTTTGGACAACAGATTTTCAGTCTTCAGAAATTTCATTAATCAATCAGATGAATATGTTGAACTTGAAGTTGATCTAGAACACATGGGAGGAACTGAACTTGTAGATGAAATTCTAATGATATACTCTGGAAAATTTGAAGTAAGAGTCAGACCCTGCATTATTATTCCTAAGATTGATATTCCTCTTCTTGATGAACCTATTTTAGATCAAGTCTATGAAAAGGAGGATATATTTCATTTTGGAGAAACAAGTTTAGAATTCCCGGAAGCAATTTATTTCTACATATACAGAAAGAGTATGAAGTTTGCATCTCTGGAAGATTTTGTAAATGATGAATGGTCTGAAGACCAAATATTTCAAGTTAGAAGTTTTGCTCAGAAGCATGGTGTTCAGAATCTGAATGACTCAACTCTCATAAAGAAGATTAGATGTCTTTCAAAGTCTATTGAAGATGATTTATTAATATATAGATTGGGAGCAGAAAGAAGAAATGGATCTTTGTGTGAATTTACTCAGTATGATTTATACAAGCTAAGACTGCAAGATAAATTGGCCGTTCTTTCATTCTGTGTTGCTAGAAATGAAGTTGAACTTGTTTATGAAGTCAGAAGAATTCTGGGAATCTACATAAGGAACATTATCAAGCATGACTTTCAATTAGCTCTGGAATTTGGTTTATCTAAAGTGAATATGTTGGAACCTGTAAACCTTGAAAATTCAGCAATAACTAGAGTGTTCACTTGTCCAGATATTGGGTTCAAATATATAGTGAATGGAAATAAAACCTTTTTGGCTTCAGATGTTCCAAAATACTCTAACTCAACTCTGAATTGGTTTCTTGATTATGCAAAGGATTATGTTGGAGATTCAGACATCGAAGAAGAAATCATATATCTGATCAAAGAAAGAATTCATTTCAGATAGAGTGTAAGAAAGAGTTATCTTGCTGGTCACAAAAGAGAAAACAAGATCAGAGGAGCTGATTATCTACTTAGTGGTACTTATGATTTCCAGATTCATTCAAAGAAACAAGACTTGGAGGAAATTCTAAAGTTTTCTATGAATATTGAAAGTTCTGAACCAAGTCAAAAGGAAAAAGAGAAAGGAAAAGAAGTCATTTCTAAAACTATTTCTGAAAAGTTGGTTCCTACAAAACAAATATCTGAAGAGGAACAACTGCAAGTACAAAGAATAGAAGAAAATGCTTGAACCATGTTTCTTGAATATTTCCATCCAGAAATATTCATGGAATATGAACAAAAGTTCAACTATATTGATTGTTGGATTCAAAAGTCTTTTGGTTGGAAACAATGGTACTCGAATATCATTAGAAAGATAAGGATTCCAATTAATGAAGCAAGAAAGGAAAATCCAGTGGTTAAAGTAATTGATGCTGACTTGAAGACAACACAAAATTACAAGTATGCATTCTTTACTGTTGAAAGACAAAATGGTGAGATTTCTACCTTCTCTGAAGCTGATTTCCAGAATGTGTATCTCAGAGATCTACTCAGAGTTTACAGAAGTCTTTATCCTTTTCATGATTCAATCACCAAGTTCAGAAAATCATTTCCAATTCTCAGAGATGGCTTGTATAGAGAATTTATATAGGCCGCAAAGACTGATTTTCAGGTTGCTTATGTTCTGAACAAGAAACAAGTACACTTGAGCAAACCAAATATGAACTTACCAGATATTCAGAATCTGAAGAAGAGTACCTTAGTAATTCAACCTCCAAGCTTCGTTTGCAAATGCTTTCAAGAACTATTATTTGTGAGATTTGAAGAACTCCATAAATGTTGCAATGGAACTCTCATGGCTATCAGAGATCGTTTGGTAAAAAGAAAGAATAAAAGACCAAAGAATCTTAGGAATGAAGATTGGGAGAAGCACAAGAAGCTTGCGAAATAAATGGTTAGAATTGTTGAATCCTTACTTGAATACAGAAGCTTAATTCTGAAAGATGTTAGAGAAATTCTGAACTTCTAGAAGTATGATCTAAACTTTTGAAGCTAAGGGGGAGATTGAAAGAGATATCATAATAGCTTCAAAAGGTACTGGGTTCTGAAGATATAAAGATCTGAAGAATGAAGAGTCAGAACTCAGAAGAAAAGATAAAAGCCTAAGGCATAACTTCTGAAGTGCCAACTTCAGAAGTTCTGAAGATATTCTGAAGAGGTTCTGAAGAAGTTCTGAAGACACTTCTGAAGAAGATCTGAAGGAGTTCAAAACTTGTTCTGAACTTGTCTGTCATGAATGTACTGTTACTTTAGTCTTTCTTTCTCATGTATAAATAGATAGTTTGTTAGATTGTTAGACTAACGTTTTCTATAAGCCTTGTAAAGACATATTTTGTAATTCTATTCATCCAATCAATACATACGACATTTTGGCTATCATATTTCTGTTCTAATCTTTCCATATATTGATATCTTGATTGTTTGGGCCCTAACATTGTGGATCTTGAAGTGGTTCAGAAGATGGTAGATTGTTGGTTGGTTCAGAAGAGGGACCAGAAGAGGGATCAATATTCTACCTTTTCTCCCCCTTCTGAGGATCAGAAGGATCTGGATCCTGATCCTCATATCTTTTTCTTTTTAGTTCAACCTTTTTATAGGCTCTTTCTTCCTTAGCTTTCTTTCTTGACTCATGATGGGCAAAGATTGAGTTGACGGCTGTTGTAAGTGTATTCACAGAGGTATCTAATGTAGATACCTTCTGGGTAAGTTCAGCAGCTGGAGTAGTGTTTATCTTGGTAAAAAATTATGCATTGACATCGTTGAATTTGTCAAATATGGCCTTCTGAAAGTTTGCCAAGTCAGATTTGGTGATGATACCAGAAGAAGTGGATGGATCAGAGGGAATGACAGCTTCAAGTAACTTATTCATATCAGCAGCGACAAACAGGCCGAATTCTTCTGTAGAAATTGTGACTTGTGGAGTTGGAAGACCAGAAGGGAATACTGGCAGCTGTTTCATTTCTGGCCATTGATCCCTTCATTTGATCAACAAATATTTGAAACGCAACATTTGTGATAAATTCAGGTTGGGGGGGGGGCGGGGGTAACCGATGCATCTCTAACACATGGAGCCTCTTTTCCCTCGCGTTCAGAGGGGCCCTCGTTCACACTTGTTTGGACGTTGAGTGTGGAGGGACTTCTATCCTGTCTTCGAAGGATCCTAAGAGGCACCTCTTCGGATGTTCTAACCATATTGACTTGATCTCCATCATCAGAGGATGGAGAGCCAATACTAGTGTGAGTACCTTTAAATAAGTCGAATATTGAGGTACGTTTTGTGCCCTGTTGCCATAACCTCTCTGATGGGAATTCGTTGGCTTCTGGATTGGTAGTTAATAGGGACGTGTCAACTCCCATCCGGTCTATATCATCGATCACAAAAACATCGTTGTTGTGTGTAGATGGTGGCGATTTCTGGGGTGAAGGAACTCTTGTATTTGCATCATCATCCATTTGAGAGGAAGATGATGAGTAGGTTTCCTCGGATGTGTTTGATTCAGAAACATTTGAAATGACCAATGATCGGTTAGTTTCGGCGTTTGGGTTTGGACTAATCTCAAGTCCTTTTTCAATAGGTGAAGATGTGTTGGCATCAACCCTAGTAGATGTGCTAGCTCTAGTTGGACTCGGTTGGATTCTCTCACTTGTGTCTCTATGGACATCTTCTATACTCTCTTTTAATAAACGTTTGGCATGGGAAGAATCTCTCTGGTTGTCACTCTGATTTTTTTCATCCTCAGCCTCACTTTCCCCCTGACTTATATTCTGGATTCTAAAAACTCTGGGGTAGGTGATCTCTGTTCTGAGATTACCATAGAGTTCCTATAGTTTTGTAGAAGAAGAGAGGTTGAAGGAATAAGATTGAGCATATATCTGGAGAGTTCACGCTTTTTCTTGTATCCGTCCTTGTGAATGGTTGGGCGATGAGTCTTCATGACGTGAATTTTACCAAAGGATTGCACACAAGGGATTTTAAATCTTGTAATAGCACTTTGTATGAACAAAGCCAAAAATCGTGGAAAAATCAGTGTTGGTAATGGTTTGCTTCTCTTCAGAAGAAGGTCCTTGTTGTGTATAGCACCATATATCTCTTGAAAAAGAAGGTCAGTGAAATCGAGAGGGCGATTAAAGAACATCCCATACATCATGGTGATAATGTTCATGCTGGCTTGATCCATTGAGCCTATTTTGCACGTGAGGCTTTTGTTCAGGACAGAAACCAGAACATTCAACATTGGGGGTACAGATTGTCTCTTGAATTCCGAGACTCTAGTTATTTCCTCGTTATATCCTAACAAGTTCAGAAAGTCAACCAAAACATCAGAAGGGGGATTTTGTTCTTGGTCAGGATTTTGTTTAGGTACACCATTTTCCCAGAGGTGTGAGTCCGGAAGTTGGAAGAGTCTGACTATCTTTCTCCTTGTTATCTGAACTTCTACATCATGTTCTTCATCATTTGGCAACCCAAAGCTTCCAGTAAGAGTAAGTTCATCTTTGATGTACATGGTTTGCCATACCTCTTGTATGAATACATCAGGAACATTTGGGTTGCCAATGGTTAGGGCTATGTTTAGTCGGTGGTTTTGGAAAAACTCTATCATTATTCGATAGTCTTTAGGGAAGGAAGAAGGGTCTAGTAGTACCTGAAAGTTGTTGGGTTTGCTTGGTAGGATCACGAATGGTGTACTCTCAGCAGTTGAGTCCACCATTTGATCTTCATCAGCTTGCACGTTTGCAGGGATCTGATTCGGAGCATCGACTGAAGAGTTAGGGTTTTGATATTTGCAGGTTTTCAGCAATGAGGTTTTTTGAATCTCAAGGGAATTTGAGAGAAGGGATGGTAAAAAGTGAAAGAGGAACGGTGAATCGAGTTTAAATAGTGAGAGTGAAAAATGAACTCGAGTGGTAAAAGGGATAAGGAACGGTTTTGCTGACGTATGCTGTTCAGTGAAACGCATGCGAACCATAGGAGTTTTACGCATGGCATGACGGTTTCATATTTGGATCGTTTAGGGCTTTGACATGTGTCCTTGTCAGAAAAAGTGTCCGTTTGGAATAGGCGTGTGTAGCGTTTAGAAAAACCCAAGCGTTTTCCCTTAATCCTTTGAATTTGAACGGTTATTTCAGAAAGGTTATTTGAAAATCAATCTAACTGGTTTTAAGAGAAGTCATTTGATGACCAGTAGAAATTTTTAATAAGGAACATTTAAAAATAACGAAAATGAGAAGAACTACCTTTTAATAACCTTGACGGCAAGAGAAATTTAAAGATTTGTTTTTCTTAAGCCCTTGTTAGAAATCTCCTTTCAGAAGGTTTGGTAGACATAGCAGAGGCTTCTGTATAACCTTGGAGGCAAGAGCTAGTACAGAAGTTCTGAATGACTAATTTTACCCTCAAAACTGGTTTCCTTTATCTTTAATTTAGATGTTCTGTGATTCAGAGAATTTTAAGACTTTGAAATACTTTAAAATCATTCAATTGGTCAAAGAAAAATATTTTGGGACCAAGACAAAGTTTGTGCCATTTTGGATGACTTTTCAGAGAAAATTTTATTAAATCAGAAACTTCTGGATAACCTTGACGGCAAGAGTTAGTCCAGAAGAGAATGATATGCCAAAAAATTCAGAGAAAAATGCATTCAGCAGGCTTCTAAGACATCCTAGAGGCTTCTGTGGTAGAGATCATTAGACTTGTTTCAGAAGTCTTGGATGTATTACGTCCTTGAAAAATGAGAGTTCAGAAGAAAAGATAGACATGCCAGAGACTTCTGATTGACCTTAGCGGCAAGAGTTCATTCAGAGGTTCTGAACATACTATCTTCTTGAAATGTGATTTTCATACATACATTGAAATTTCACCCCCTTGAATTATGCATGAGTGTTTGCGCCCCCTTGACATGTGCAAACTCTGTATCTCTGTTCCCCCTTAAACTGTGCTTGGATCATAAAATCGTGAAAGTTGAACAATTTAAGATGCAGAGATAAAGTTAGTATAGCAGAGGCTTCCGGTATGCTTGCGATGAAGAACAGAGTTCCGAAGATGAGAGAGATTAGAAAAATAAAGACATGCTTTAAAGAATGTGACAGAAGATCTATTTAACAAATAGATTCTGAGTTTGTATTACATATTAAGCATGCCAACTTGCTGATTAAGAAATTAAATCGGTTTTTGTCTAAGGCTTTTGTAAAAATATCAGCAAGTTGGTAATAAGTGGAGACAAAGTACATTTCAATTGTGCCCATTTCCAAATGATCCTTTATAAAGTGATAACTGACATCAATGTGCTTGGTCTTTGAATGATGAACTGGATTTCCTGTGATGGCAATTGCACTTTCTGAATCACAGAGGATGGTAATCTTGTCATACACAAGACCGTAATCTTTGAGTTGGGTTTTTATCCAAATTACTTGTGAACAACAGCTTGCAGCAACAACGTATTCTACTTCTACTGTAGATGTTGACACATAGTTTTGCTTCTTTGATGTCCAACTTATTAATCGATTCCCAAGAAGTTGACAGCTACCAGAAGTGCTCTTTCTATCTAACTAACAACCTGCATGATCAGAGTCAGTATATGCAATTTAGTCGAAACTAGAATTCTTTGGATACCAGAGGCCCAACTAGGGTGTCCCTTTTAGGTATCTAAAGATTC
Source organism: Silybum marianum (assembly GCA_036898165.1). Taxonomy (NCBI): domain Eukaryota; kingdom Viridiplantae; phylum Streptophyta; class Magnoliopsida; order Asterales; family Asteraceae; genus Silybum; species Silybum marianum. The sequence continues at coordinate 24,161,879 of CM072536.1, read as the reverse complement.
TTTTTGCAGCAGCCAGATGAGATTCATTTAGTTTGGCTTGATATCTAGCACAAATACACGTGGCAAACATTATATCTGGTCTACTTTATGTTAAGTACAAAAGAGATCCAATCATACCTCTGTAGTTCTTAACATCAACCTCTTTCTCAGAGAGTTCGGAGTCAAGCTTTGTATTTAGTGAGATTGGTGTTTTCATAGTAGTGGAATTGTGAAGTTTATATTTCTTTAAAATGTCAGAAGCATACTTGGCTTGGTTTATGAAAATGCCAGAGGTAGTTTGTTTGACTTTGAACCCTAGGAAGAAGATTAATTCTCCCATCATGCACATTTCAAATTCACTTTCCATTAGTTTTGAAAACAGCTCAACTTCTGCTTGATTTGTAGACCCAAAAGTAATATCATCCACATAAATTTGAACAACTGTCAACTCACCTTTGCACCTTTAATGAACAGGGTAGTATCGATTTTACCTTTTTCGTAATCATTGTCAATCAGAAACTTTGATAGACGTTAGTACCAGGCTCTTGGAGCTTGCTTTAAACCATACAGAGCCTTATCCAGAAGATAGACATGTTCTGGATGAGCTGCATTTTCAAAGCCAGGGGGTTGTTGGACGTATACTTCTTCTTTAAGTTTTCCATTCAAAAAGGCACACTTGACATCCATTTGATATACTTTGAAATGTTTGTATGCGGAGAAGGCAAAAAACAATCAGATTGATTCCAACCTTTCTATTGGGGCAAAGGTTTCATCGTAATCAATGTCTTCTTCCTGACAGTAACCCTTAGCTACTAGCCTTGCTTTATTTCTGATCACAATTCCATCTTCATCTTTCTTGTTTCTGAAGACATACTACGTACCAATTGTTGTTTTGTCTTTGGGTAGTGATACAAGCTTCCACACTTTGTTTCTGTCAAACTAAAGAAGCTCTTCTTGCATCGCATCTATCCTACTGGGGTCTTGCAGAGCTTCATGAACACATGCTTAAAAAATTAACAAAGAAAGCTTCATTTGCAGTGGCAGACCTGGTTTTGACACCTTCAGAAGGGTCACCAATTATTTGATCAAAAGAATGAGCTTTTGCCCATCTTTTCGTTCATGTTTGGGAGATTTGTGGGGGATCAATTTCAGTTTCTGGTTCTGGTTCAACTAGAGTCTCTTCTTGAATTTGAACAGCTTCTGGAGATGATCCTAATTTCTCCCCCTCAAATGAAGGCATAGAGGAATTCAGAGTATGAATTGCGCTATCCTTGTATCTGGAGGAAACAGATATTCTTTTGGACTATCATTTGTATTTGTGGACACAGAGGGACCAGAAATAGTAATTCCAGAAGCTCGAAGTACTTATAATGGATTGATTGGTGGACTTCTGGCTATTTCCTCAGAAGGAGCTTCTTCTCCAATAAAATCATTGAATATGACATCAACCTCGGAATCTCTGGAGCTGGAGAGATAGTCAGAAGTGACATTGTTAAGCTTGAGTCCTGAGTTGGAATAATCAGAAGTCAAATGTGCTTGATCATCAAAGTCTATATTTATGCTTTTCATGACTGTCTTGGTTCTGAGATTAAATATTCTGAAAGCTTTTGAGGTCAGGGAATATCCCAAGAATTTAGCTTCATCAGATTTCTTGTCAAACTTTCCAAGCTTGTCACAGTCATTCAGAATAAAGCAACTGTAGCCAAAAATATGTAAAAATTTAACTGTAGGTTTTCTATTATTAATAAGCTCATATGAAGTTTTGAGATGATTCTTGACAATGATTGATCTGTTCTGTGTAAAGCATGCGGTGGAGACAGCCTCAACCCAGAAGTCTGTGGGAAGACCAGAAGCTATTGTTCTTGTTGCTTTAACTAGACTACGATTTCTTCTTTCTACCACACCATTTTGTTTACAAGTGCGTACAACTGAGAAGTTTTGAGATATTCCTTCATTGGTTAGATACTCATCAAGTTTTGCATTCTTGAATTCAGTACCATTGTCACTTCTCAACGGTTGTATTTTCGCATACAGAAGCACTTGTATCCTCTTCATCATGTTGATTAAGACAATTGGGACTTCTGACTTTTGTCGCACAAAGACAAGACATGTATACCTGGAATATTCATCAATTAGCACCAATATATATACTTTTGGCCAGAAAGACTCTGCACTGCAATGGGACCACAGAGGTCGATATGTAGCATTGGCAGAGGTCTTATACATAAATGATCACTCTTGTTTTTATGGGAAGCTCTTTTTATTTTTCCCATTTCACAAACAGGACAAAGGTGATCTTTCTGGAAGTGAACCTCTGGGAGGCCCTCAACCAGGTTATGTTTGACAAGCAATTCAAGATTTTGGAAATTAAAATGAGAAAGCTTGTGATGCCAAAGCCAAGCAACTTCACTCTTGTTGGAGATGAGACAGAGAGGGTTTCTGTACCATCTTTAGAAGTGAAGTTCATCATATACAGGTTACCTTTTTTGTTGGCTCTACATAACTTTTGACCTGCTTTAGAGAGTAAGTAACAGTGTTCTTTATCAAAAAGAACTAACATTTTCGCATCACACAGTTGACTTACACTCAGAAGATTGCGTTTTAATCCAGAAACATAAGCTACTTTTGATAAGGTAACATTACCTTCTTATAGAGTTCCGTAGCCTTTAATTTGACCCTTATCTTCATCACCAAACGTTACTGCTCCACCAGGTTTGTCTTTGAACATGGAGAGTAAGTTTCTTGTTCCAATCATATGCCTCGAGCATCCAGAGTCAAGATACCAGATGTGCACACGCTATTTCTGCAATCATAATTAGGGAGATATAGTTACCCATTTTATAATGGGCCCTTTATAGTTAGGTTTAAGATTTTTGTTCAATTTGTCTTTAAGAGCAGAAGAGTTGGTAGGTTTTCCAGAAGCTTCTGGTTTGCCTTATTTAAAATTATTTTTCTTCTGGTTGTTTAAGTTTCAGAGTTTATTGAAACCATAAGTAAAATTATGTGGACTCGAGAAGAATTGTTTGAGTTTAAGAAATAGAGAGAAGCATTCAGAGTTCTGAGACATAAAAGAATTCATTGGATTTTCATTTCTGGAATGATAATTACAATATTTCTTATTGTTGTCAATTCTAGCATCAGGTGTTCGGATGAACTTCTTATCTAGCCTAGACTTATTCTTCTGAACTGGTGAATTCTTCTCCGATGGTTTCTTTTTGGGAATCCACTCTCTTTGCTCTTTTGATGAAGTTACTGAAACAGAAGGAATAAAAGCGTTAATTTTCCATTTAGCTTTTTGTTCTTGAGTAAACTTCTGAGGCAGTGGTTTATAAGATTGTTGCTCAAGTTTAGCTTTCTGTTTTATTGTTGCTTCTTTTTCAAGATCAAGACAAGTTTTAGCCTGTATACACATGTCTAGGAAATCTGGATGAATGGGGACCTCTGTTCTCTGTTCACTTGGAGGAACAGAAATTAGGAGTATTCCATTTGGAAGTCTTTTAACAGGACCCTCCAGCAGCCCTTACTTCTGGTGGTTCATTTGTATACAAAAAGCGAGCATTACTATCCTTGATACAAGTTTTTACGGGAATATAAGTGGTAGGCATACGATTTTCAAACTTAATGAGTAATTTATCTGACATGTCAAAGAAATCATCATAGTTTTGATCAATGTTTTCCCACGGATAGACAACAGACTCATCTTCATCCTTTTCTTGATAAAGATTCAAATCAGTAAATGAGCAGGAAATGATCTCTGGATTGTTTTCTAGAGCATTGTTTGAGTTTTTGAGATTTAAATTTATTTGTAAAGAACAGTCATCCAGATTTTTGATAAGATATTTTTCAAACAAAAGTCCTAGTTCTTCTTCTGGATGTATGGGTATGAACTCATCAGCTTATAGATTTAAAGTTATATGAGACAATAAGCCAAAATAAAAAATATTGTTTTTCTTCTGAATTTTTGTTAAATCAACTTGACTTGTTCTTTCAGAAGAGTAATTGATATTTTTATATTTGAGTTTTCGAACTTGATGACCATTCTCATATTTTGACCTTTTAAATACAGGTTGTTGATATAAAACAGGAAAAGCGGGTTTTTGTTCTTTCCCCATACAGAATACAGAATATAGAGTAGATCTCTTTTTACATGTGTAGGGATCCAAATCTTCGAAACCAAGACTTGTTTTCCCAACTTGTGTATTAATTTGTTCATGCACCTTCTGAGCATCTTGATAATTTTTAATCAGGAGTTCCTTCTTTTGAAGATCGGTGTGCAGAAATCCCTTTTCGTTTTGAAAATAGTTTTTAAGTGCTACAGAATTTAATCTGTCACTTTCTTTAGCTTCAATCTCTTTATCCTTACCCACAAGAAATTTCTTAAGCTCAGCTATTTTATCTTTTAATGTACTTTCTGTGGAAGCTTTGAGTTTTGAAAGTCTCTCATTTTCTACATAGAGTTCTTGCTTTTCTTCTGTGAGGATTTCCATTTCTATTTTGAAACTGTTTCTTTCCTTTTCGATAAGAGTAAATGATTTTTCAAAATCTTTTCTTATTTTCTTCTCATTCAGAAGCTTTTGTTTTAGATTTTCAAAACCAAAAGTTAAACTAAGAATAGTTTGTTCAAGTTCAGAAGGTTTAGAGGTGGTGCAAACCGGTGTTTCAGAAGGTTGATCTTCTGAATCATTAGACATGGCCATTCCGCAGAACATGGCTTCTGCGTCACTCGATTAATCTGAAAACCAGTTCTCATGTTCACCATATTTTTCTCTCACATCAACGTTGTACATGTATTTACTCTTGTAGTACGCATCATCTTTAACTAGAGGACCTTTGCAGTCTTTCGAGTAATGACCGGGTTTACCACACCTATAACCCACATCCTTCTTTTTCTTCAATTTATCATCCTTTAGCTCAGCCTCTGTCTTTTCAACTTTGACAACTTCCTGCCTTGGTACATAGGTTGGAGTAGGGCATTCATTTCTGTTGTCATACCTTCTATTGCTCTGAAATGAACGATTACCAAACTTTCTTGTGAATTGTTTGGTAATAAGAGCCAAAGACTCAGCAAATGAATTGATTTCATCATCTTCTGATCCAGAAAGACCAGCTTCTGAATCAACTTATGAGATTAAAGCCTTGATCTTCCCTTTCTTCTCAGCATCTCTATTTCTCCTCCCTGACCCTCTAGATTCAGAAATAAGGGCCAAGGGACCTCCAACATTCACTTTCTTTGATAGCACCTCCTTCTCATGAGTTTGAAGAGTTCCAAACACATCATGCAACGACCACTGATCCAGATCTTGGTTTGCTTGTAATGACATTGATAAATTTGACCATTCAGGATTCAGACGTTTGAGGAACAGAACATTGTTATCTTCCTGTGATCTGATAATGTCACATCTTTTACATTGATTTATCAATGTATTGAATCTGTGAAAGGTCTGATCAAGGGTTTCTTCTGGAAGGGCTTGAAAATTGTTATACTCATTCACTGTTTGAGCTCTTCTATTCTTCTTCATCTTTGAACCTCCTTCAAGTTGATTTGCTAACTGATCCCATAGATCTTTAGCAGAATCTCATTGATCTAGAGATTGAAAGATTTCATTTGGAAGAGCCATGATGAGAAGTCTTTTTGCCTTTTGATCAATTTCATTTTTCTTTTTATCTTCCTCATTCCAGTCCTTTCTTTCTTTTGGAACCTGCTTTGTTGGTATTTCTTCAGTAGTAGCAGTTGCAAGAATACGGGGAATAGTGGTAACTGGAATATGAGGACCATTTAGCATAGAGGTATACAAATCAAGATCTAAACCTTCAAAGAAATTGATCATTCGAATTTTCCATTGGGGATATTCATCCCTTAGTAGAGTAGGAGGTTTGTTTAGAGAACCGGAACTGTACATGGCATTTAGATATGGATTTGCCATTTTTGAGAAAAACAAAGTATGATGATTTTGAGAAAGGATTAAAGGTTTAAGAAACTTGAAGTCGAATCCGTTTGTTGATGAACAACGAAACTCAGATTTTAGCTAGAAATGCCACTGAATGTGAGAAAATTGTGTAAGAACAATAAAAGTCATAAAACAAGGTAGAATTGAAAACAGTAGCATAAAATCGAGACAATTCTAGTTGAGTGGGGATTTCTCCGTACTCGATTGGATCAAGTAATCAATAGATTAAATATATGGCTCTGATAACAATTGTTGGAACCCAGGTCCCACAAGTACTCAATTACAGTTGATTAAACACAAGCAATAAGAGTGAGAAGCGGAAGCAAATTAATCACCAGTAATATAGAATTGTATACAGTAAAGGATAAGCTATATAAAGATCAACAGTAATATGTATATCACTCAATATGTCGATGATTAAAGTACACAAATTACTCTCTCGTATTTTCTCCAATTTGATCGATACTTCACACAGTGAAGGCTATCTCTATATATACTATTACAAAGGAAAAGTCAACGATCTAACCTATCACGTATTAAAACGTCTTCTGTACTAGTAACAAATTCAGTTATGCCCAAGAAGCATGACATGCCACGTCATTGAAGCGGTGTAGTCCATAAAGTGAAATCCAGAAGATGCCCAATTTTCTGGATTGACATTGTTGCTTCTGAAATGTTTCTTCTGAAGTGGAGAGCTTCTGAATACGCTCGCTTCTAGTGAGACCAACTTGTTTCAACAAACCAAGTTCCGACTCACACTTACAAAGGTGTAAAGTCATACCCTTAGTCTTGGTTAAATGGAGATTTCACAAAGGAGCGGAGATGACCTGGGAACTAGAAGCAGAAATAAGGTCAAAATATCCTCATCTTTATCCAAGAATAATTCCAAGGAGAAAATTCTTTTGAAGGAGGAGAGATTTGTAACACCTTAAAAATTTGACAAAATTTAATTAATAAATGGGTGAAGAAATGGAAACAAAATCGCATTGGGTTAATTGTTGTTTGGACCAAAAATATGAAAGAAATGATGAAGAGGGGCCAAATATGTCATTATGAAAAGTATATTAAATTTTAATAATAATAATAAAATAATATTTCAAATGTACATATATATATATATATATATACATACGTCACTTAGGGTAAAAATGTGAACATTTAAAATTGAGGGGTCTGTTTTGCCAAATTAGAGAAGTTGATTATGGAATAAATTCATAGAATTGATTTTCCCCTAATTGTATCTCTTGGCCTCCATGTCACAAATTGGAGCCTTTAATGCGTCGTTTAGCCACGAAATTTTAGGGTTCTGAACGTCGTAGTTAGAGGAACGAAAGCCCTCATTCAATTTTTGTTTTGGGGCAAGAATAGAAGGCGATTTCGGCCAAGAAGAGAGGTTACGTTTTGGAGTTCACCAACGAAATTGAGGTAGTTATTCTCATCTTTTCTGAAATTAATTATTATTGAATATTTTTGAATGATAGGGTCCAGTTAAAATTTAAGGTCGAAAGAAATTCAGAAGGCCACCGATTTGGCAAAAGGGTCGTAAACCACGAAAGTCAAACGTAGAGTAGTTTGACCTCGAAATTAGAACTTATTGTTGATCATAACTCCTCTCGATGACTTGAATATGATTTCTTTTGCATACTTAGTGAAATTCCATTGCATAAGCTTCTGTCAATATTCAGCGATAGCATACGCTGACTACTATCAGCGATTGCTGAAGATCAAGGAACAAAGCTTATCTCTTAAGATCTGAAGATCAGCTATCACACCAGAAGACCATTCAGCGAAAGTCGAAGACCCTAGCTGAAGAAAGAGATAATCAGCTAAGTGAACTGAAGCGGTTCAGCGATAGCAGTGATTATCTAATCAAAGTGTGAAGTCTTGTGAACCCTCAGCGATACTCAAGATTCATCCTTAAAGAGTCAGAGTCAGCGATCAAATGAAGCTTCCTTTACAAGATTAAAGGTTGATCTTATCCTCGATGCACAAAAGTCAAACCTAATACCTTGTCAGAAAAGGACGTACGAATTGTCTCTTATGTCCCCATCATATCTGATACGGTACTGTTCATATTCGGCCAAAAACATGGATGTCTTATTTGCAAAGACAAGCTTCCTATCCAAGCTTGACACGTGGCATGTACCTTTTGTCTTGCATTAAATGCAAACGGGTATAAATAAGATGAAGATATCTTCTTCATCTACATGCATGCTTCCTTCTAAACCTAAACCCTCTATATTTCTTTCTTCCTTCTTCTTGTGCATCAAACTTAGTGTTTCTCAGTTACAATAGAATAGGTTTTAAACTTGTTCTTATTAAAACATGCTTGTAAATTTGTTTATGATATATAAACTTATTTAAAAACCAAAATCTGTGTGTGTGTATTCAACCCCCCCCCCCTTCTACAAACTTTTTACTATTTATTGAACACTTGTAGACCCTTTAGGGACCAACAAGTGGTATCAGAGCAGCGTTTGCTTCTTTTATCATTAAAATAATTTTCTTTTATAACTATTTTAAAATGACAAACCCTAATACGGACTACAATGATAATTGATCTTTAGCTAAACCTCCAAGATTTAGCCATGATAATTTTCCAATATGGAAGGAAAGAATGTCTCTATTTCTAGAAGGATCTGACCCAAAGATTCCCTACTGTTGGTCCCAATAAGGGTCTTCAAGAGTTAAATATTAAGTAAACAGTTTGTAGAAGGGGGGGGGTTGGTTGAATACAAACAGACAGATTTTAGTTTTTAAATTAGTTTATAGATAATAAAAAAATTTACAGTTACAAGCGGAATTAGAACAAGTTTAAAACCTATTCTATTGTAACTTAAGAAACACAGTTTGATGCACAAGAAGATGAAAGAAAGAATACAGAAGGTATAGGCTAGAAGGAAGCATGCATTAAGATGAAGAAGATATCTTCATCTATTATACCCCCTTGCATTTAATGCAAAGCAAAAGGTACATGCCACGTGTCAAGCTTGGATAGGAAGCTTGTCTTTGTAAATAAGACAACCATGCTTTTGCCCGAATATGAACAGTACCGTATCAGATATGATGGGGACATAAGAGACAAGTCGTATGTCCTTTTCTGACATGGTTCTAGGTTTGACTTTTGTGCATCGAGGATAAGATCAAACTTTAATATTGCAGAGGAAGCTTCATTTGATCGCTGACACTGAATGTTCAAGGATGAACTTCAGTGTTGCTGAGGCTTCACAAGACTTCACACTTTGAGTAGATAATCGATGCTATCGCTGAACCGCTTCAGGTCACTTAGCTGATTTTCTCTTTCTTCAGCTTTGGTCTTCGACTGTCGCTGAATGGTCTTCTGGTGTGATAGTTGATCTTCAGGTCTTCAGAGATAAGCTTGTTGATCCTTGATCTTCAGCGATCGCTGATAGCAATCAGCGTATGCTATCGCTGAATTTGAACAAAAGCTTATCTAGGGAATTTCACTAAGTATAGTAAAGGAATCATATTCAAATCACTGAGAGGAGTTATGATCAACAATCTCCCCCTATTTGATTATGATTAAGCAACATAGAAAAATTGCTTTTAGAAGATTAGCAGGGACTTATAAAATTTAAAATAAATTTTCTAAGTACTAATCTATAAGATCTTTTTCAGCTAATCTATTATCTGAATTGAGTTTCATTTATAAGGATATGAAATCACAATTTTTACAAGTAGAATAGCTTAAAGTACATTCACTGATTGAACTTTCAGAGTGAAGGTTCAGTGAGCTAAGAAAAGTTAAGAAGATAGAACTCTTATGTTCATTGTCCCTTTTACTTTTTTCAGGGATCTTTTCAGTACGAGATGGAGTAAAGTACTCGAGTGTATTTCATTAATTATAATCTAAAGATATTACATAGAAATGAAATTACAATCATTAAAGTGAAAGTACATTTACACTGAAGAAAATATTACAAAGGAATAAAAAGCTACTACCAATCAGAGAGGCTCGCATTTCTTCTTTGTAACTCATGTTCAAAAAGCATCTTCTGTCTGATTACCAGAGGGTCATTAGACCAGCAGTAACAGTATAAGATTTTTATGAAACTAGTAGGGGCCTTATGAATTTCCTTGTTTCTGAAGAGACGAATCTGTCTTTCATTATCCAAGAAAATCATGCCAGATTCAGGGAGCGAGATGACTTCATTTTCTTCATATAATCGATCCGTAGGAAGAGAGGTATCCAGCATAGATATATCAGGGAGCGTCATATGACTGATGATGCTTTCAAGATCAAATTTGACACTATGTTCATTTCTTGAGCTTGGGCCTTCTTCAGAGGTTGATCTTCTTTTCTTAGATGATTCAGGGAGAGAGGGAACTTGTACATGTTGTGACATTCTCTGCAGCAACTGATTCAGCTCATCTTCTACCACATTTTTGAACTTGGATTTGGAACCCTGAATGGCATCTCTTATTTCGAGCCATTCAGTGTATCCATATAACCTTAAGAATTTTGCTTCTTCTCTCTCAGTTCTGGATGGCCTTGTCATTCTTACATATACCTTTGGACCACCTCTGTTGGAGTGTCGCCCTTGGATAGTTGCGTGAATGATTTTGGAATCATATCTTCGAAAGTTCAGCATCTCTGTGCACCAATCCAGTTCTTTGTCTTTCTGAGTTGTGGCTTCAGTGGTTAGTGCAGTGAGAATCTTCTGTTGAGCGAGAATGGGATCTACATTCAGGTTTTCTTGTACAAGTTCTTTCTGAGCCAGAGCTGCAGCGAGCCGTTCACTCTTTTCTAATTGTTCTTTTGCTGCTTTGTCTCTTGCTGAGTCTTCCCTGAGAATCTTCCTTGCTAAAGCAAGATCATTCTCAGTTTGCTTTATTTCTTCATCTCTGATCCTCTGAGCTTTCAGAGCTTGTTCTCTCTCTTCTTTGGATAAAAAGTAGAATTCATCTACCATCCTGATTGGTACAGCGATTATTGATTGGATCTTCATGGGGTACCCTTATTTATTTGGATTCGAATTCCCTTAGGAATTTTATTCGCCTTTCTTCCTCTTCAGGCTCACTTATAATCTTCTTCTGAACGCGACGTCGAGGAATGAGGCCTTCTTCTTCCTCAGAGTCAGTTTCCACTATGTACATAAACTGCTCTTTAGAAGAAGGTTCCCTCCTTGTGGATGAGTCCTTTGGGGGACAGGGATCACTGAGGGAAGGAGAGAAAGGAGATTTATCAGAGAGAGGGTTTGAAGGAGGAAGGGTTATATATGGGGATTTAGAGAGAGGAGTAATATAAGGGATAAGCTGAAGTGATACCTTATCAGCGGTCTCTCCCTCTGATATAGGGATGGTGGCCTCAAGATCAACCACTTTGGTTGAAGGTCCAGCTCCGTCCCCCAAGGGCTCTAGCTGAGATGTGCTTGGTCTGGATAATCTGAAATGGTCCATTGCAAATCCCAAGTCATCATCATCATCATCATCCTCATCTCCAAAGTGAGGGATGCGTTCCTCTTCTTCTTCTTCTTCATCATCATCCTCTTCTTCATCATCATCAACAAACCTTGCAGAAGGTTCTGGTCTTCGAATGTAAGGAGAGATCGTTTCATCTGGAAACCGTCGATTGTGCTCGCCGATAAGTTCGTCAGCAAACTCTTTGGCCACCTTCTCCCCCTCAATGTTATCATGGGGCAGAACGTGGACCATCAGAGTGCGAACATTTGTGTGCACGGCCTCAAGCATGGTCCGATCAACAGTAGCAAATGAGGGACCAGTCTCACTGAGCCTTGAGAGAGCCTGCATCATTTTAGACTGTCTTTTGAATAGACTCGAGGACAGCGGCCTGAGCATCAACCTTTTGCTCAATGTTGATGAGGGATTGGTGAAGGTCCTTGTGGTCGTCCTTTAGAGTCTGAACATCAGACACCAAGTTCTTGACGTTTGTCTTCATCCCTGGAGTGCCAACGACCTGTCGGAAGATCAACTCCGCAGAAGTTTGCAGTGTGTCCAGCCTGGCTCTGGTGAGAGCACACTCATTGACCAGATGATCAATGGCAGGGAAAGTGGGAGCAGGCAGGGACACAAAAGGCAACTCAGTGACCCTGGGAGGAAGCTTGGGGGCAAGGTTCTCCATCTTGACATCCCTGATGTAAAAAGTACATCAAAATGCTTGTTGGCAAAAAAATGATAAAAAATAAAAAGTCTTCTGTTCTAAGAACAGGGTTTTGAAAGAGAAAATGTTTTTCACTTTAAAAGCAAGATTTTATTGCTTTTAAGAATGAAATAGATAAGAAAGGTGAAACTAGTTGTTTCCAGTTCTTAATATAAGATTTAGATCAAACCTTAAACGTGTGAAGGAGAAAAACGCACAAGTGCGTGTTCTTGGTGTTCTTGGAGAAAGCTTGAAGAATCGAAGGTTTCCTTTGCCTTTAGGGAAGTTATGAAAGCGGAAGAAACAAAGTAAGGCAAAAAGAATGCTTAAATAGCATGAGGAGAGAGAAAGAAAGGATTGCTAAACGACGGTTTTAGCTTTTTGAAAAAACAATGATGACCTAGCGCACGTTCCAAGAAAGGAGATGGAATGGAAACGTCGTGGTCCGTCGTGTGTCAGAAAAAGGTCTGACGTGTCCTTTTCTTTTATTTTTAAAAGATTATAATGATGGTTATCCATAAGGAAGGTTTATCATTAATATTTTTAGAAAAATATTCATCACTAATAATAAAGGATTGTCAGTGAGGAGTTTTAAATATAAGAGAGACATTCTTTGATGAGAAAGGATAACAAAGAGTGTTAAGAGATTAGAAGATAATACCTGAGGAGATGGCCTAGATATCGCTGAATCAGAGTTCAGAGAATGGAAAGTTTGAAGGCTTTATTTGTAGTCCTTTGTTGGTCACTGCTTAATAAATTATTCAGCGTTCAACATACCAAGTTCGCTGATGAGTAGATTGAATCTAGTTTCATCAAGAGGCTTGGTGAAAAGATCAGCGAGCTGATATTCAGTAGGAACAAAATGGAGCTCAACTTCATCATTCATCACATGATCTCTGATAAAGTTATATCAGATGTCAATGTGCTTGGTTTTGGAGTGAAGTACAGGGTTGTTAGCAATTGCTATAGCACTTGCTATCACAGTATATAGGAATTTTAGAGAGCTTTAGATCGTAGTCTCTGAGTTGATTTCTCATCCAAAGGATTTGAGCACAATAACTACCAGCTGCTACGTATTCAGCTTCAGCGGTGGAAGTGGACACTGAGTTTTGCTTTTTACTTGTCCAACTTATTAACTTTCCACCTAGCAGCTGACACCCACCAGTGGTGCTTTTCCTATCAATCTTACAACCTGCAAAGTCACTGTCAGAGTAACCAATAAGATCAAATCCTGAGCCTTTGGGATACCAGAGACCAAGATTTGGAGTTCCTATCAGGTATCTGAAGATTCGCTTTACAGCGATTAGACGGGATTCCTTCGGTTCAGCTTGATACCGAGCACAGAGACAGGTAGCGTACATGATGTCTGGTCTACTCGCTGTAAGATACAGCACAGACCCAATCATTCCTCGATAGGCAGTGACATTTACTGGTCTCCCATTGGGATCCTTGTTTAATGTCAAAGGAGGTGCCATTGGAGTCTTCATCGCTGAGCATTGATTCATGTCAAATTTATTCAGCATGTCTTTAACATATTTGCTTTGACAAATAAAAATTCCTTTGTCAGATTGCTTAATCTGCAAACCTAGAAAATATGTTAGTTCACCCATCATACTCATTTTATATTGTTTTTGCATTCTTACAGCGAAATGAGTGCATAGTTTGGGTCTTGTGGAACCAAAGATAATGTCATCAACATATATCTGAGCGAGAATAGTATGAGCTTTATGTTTTCTTAAAAATAAAGTTTGGTCAATTTTTCCACGAACAAATTTTTCTTTAAGAAGAAATTTAGAGAGGGTATCGTACCAAGCTCTAGAAGCTTGTTTTAACCCGTAAAGAGCTTTTTCAAGTTTAAAAACATAACCAGGATGGTTAGGGTCTGAAAAACCAGGGGGTTGTTCAACATAAACTTCCTCGCTGAGTTTTCCATTTAGAAAAGCACTTTTAACATCCATTTGAAAAACTTTGAAGTCTTTATGGGCAGCATAAGCTAAAAAGAGTCTTATGGCTTCTAAACGAGCTACAGGGGCAAAGGTTTCATCATAATCAATTCCTTCTTCCTGTCTATAACCTTGAGCAACAAGTCTAGCCTTATTGCGAATAATAGTCCCGTTTTCATCTAGCTTATTTCTGAAAACCCATTTGGTTCCTATGACAGTTTTATCAGAAGGTCTAGGAACAAGATTCCAAACTTTATTTCTACGAAATTCAGTTAATTCTTCTTGCATTGCTGAAACCCAGCTAGGATCAGAGATAGCTTGATCTATTTTTTTAGGTTCAGAGAGAGAAATGAAGTTAACATAAAGACATATATTACCTGTACCTCTACGTGTTTTGATACCTGCAGTGGGATCACCAATAATACGATTTATTGGATGGTTTGCGGTCCATCGCCGAGCCGGTGGTTGAGGAGAGAGATCAACAAAATTTCGATTCGGCCGAATTCGTTCTTCTTGATTACGGAATAGGACTTGTTTCAAAGAACGGGTACTTCATTTAGAATCAATTCGGGGGATTGATTTTCGTAAGAGGTTTGGTTATTCACGAGAGGAATTTCCAAGAGATGAATCGACAACGGGAATCTGATTTAAAGGAGTAACATTTATCCCTGAAGATGGATGATTGTTACTTGTTGAGTTTACAGGGATTTCATCATCACATGCATCAGCTGGAGTTTGATTACTGAAGTATGTTTCAGGATCCCCATAATGAGATTTCATCCAAGCATTCAATTCTTCATCATCATCAAGATTATGAGAAGGATGAATGGGACGAGATTCATCAAAGTTGACGTGCATAGATTCTTCAACAAGTTTTCTTCTTTTGTTGAATACTCTGAAAGACTTAGATACAGAGGAGTATCCAAGAAATATACCATCATCAGCTTTGGGATCGAATTTACCCAAATGATCTCTGTCATTCAGAATGTAGCATGTACATCCAAAAATGTGAAGATATTTCAGAGTGGGTCTTCTCCCATGAAATAATTCATAGGAAGTTTTCTTGAATCGCTTAACGATCAGGGATCAATTCTGAGTAAAGCACGCTGTATTGACAGCTTCAGCCCAGAATTGAGTTGGAAGACGAGATTCGCTGAGCATAGAGCGAGCTGCTTCGATTATAGTTCGATTTTTTCTTTCAAAGAACACCGTTTCTTTGCTGAGGAGTTCTTACTGAAGAGAAGTTGTGAGAGATGCCTCTTTCTTCAAAGAAACTAACCAAGGTACTATTTTTGAATTCAGTACCATGATCACTTCTTATGGAGCGAACAAGTAAGTTGTTCAGTACTTCCATTCTTTTGATAAAAGATATTATCATTTCAGGGGTATCACTTTTGGATCGAAGGAAGAACACCCATGTGTATCTGGAGTAATCATCAACAATCACTAAGGTGTATTTCTTTCCAGAGATTGATTGGACATTGACAGGTCCAAAGAGATCCATGTGGAGTAGCTGAAGAGGAGTGTCACTGAAGAAACTTGCTTTGACCTGAAGGGGGCTTTTGTCAGCTTTCCCTTCTCACACGCTGAACAAAGTGATTCCTTTGTAAATGTCTGATTAGGGAGGTCTCTGACTAAGTCTTTTTGAGACAATTCATTTATCGTCTTAAAGTTGAGATGAGAGAGTCTTTTATGCCATAACCAGTTTATGTCTGTGGATGCTTTAGAGATGAAGCACACGTTCTTAGAGTGAGAACTATTCATGTTTATGACATATACGTTTTCAACTCTTTTGCCAGAAAGGGCAAGCTTATCATTTCCGTCAGTGACAGCACATCTATTCTTTAGGAATAGAACTTTGAAGTCTTTGTCACACAACTGACTAACGCTCAAGAGATTGTGCTTTAGTCCCTCAACGTAAGCAACACGAGAAAAAGATGTGGCTCCGTTGGACAGAATTCCATAACCTTTAGTGTATCCTTTGGCATTTCCACCAAAGGTCACTGATGGACCAGCTTCTTCTTTGTAGTCAGAGAGCAGAGATTTTCTGCCAGTCATATGCCTCGAGCATCCGCTATCAAGATACCAGATACCTTTGGCACTCTGCATACAACAAAAGATTAATTGTTTAACGGTACCCATATTACTATGGGTCCTGCTTGGTTAGACACAGGATTGGCGGATGTACTACTAGCTGAAGAACTCTCTTCAGTGGATATCTATACCTTAGTTGTTTTAGCAACTTTGGTGGATTTCACTCTCACTGATTTATCAGCTTGAGCTACTTTCTTTCCATGAGCTAGTTTATCAGCTCTAGTAGCATTAGGACACTTGCTTGCAATGTGGATAGTTTCACCACAGTGAAAGCATTAACTATACTTCAAAGGTTTGGAGAAAAGAGAGGGAACAGGAAGTTTCTCAGGGATAGGTCCAAGAATTCCTTTATCCATGGTCCTTGGAGGTATTACAACCTTTTCAGGGGTAGGAGTGAGATCGATTTTAATCTTGGGTGTTGATCTCTGAGTATACTCAGGGACCTTCTTCCTAGATTTAGAAATCTTCTCTGAGGATTTCTTGTTCTTATCTTGAGCTTTTTTATTCTTAAGAACGTGGTCACGGAACTTGTTTTTGATCACCTTCTCAGAATGATTTTCAGGAAGCTTCTCTTTAGAGGAAGTGGAAGAAGAGGTTGAAAAAGAAGGATCAGAGATAGAAGAGACAAACATTCCAAACTTGAGCATGGAACGATCATTCTCTGATTCTTCCTTTTCAGTGTTATAGCCTAGCCCACTTCTCACTTTCATAGGTATTTGGGCATTGATGAGCTCATTGAATTTATCAGAAGCCTTACACCATCCTTCGATGGTTGCCTTTTCAGACTTGAGATCAGCGATAGCCTTTTCCCTATCAACGATAGCTTGTTATTTCTCAATGCTTATTGTTTGATTTGCAAAAACTTGGTCTTTGAGAGAATTCTCAAGTTTGGAAAGTTCTTTGAGTCTTATGTGGCAATTTTTTAATTTTTCAAATAAGTCAGTGTTAATTTTCTCAGCTTTTATCTTTCCATTCAAAGCGTTGTAAAAATCAACAGTCATTGCATCGAGAGCCGACAAGTTATCTTTTTCAGAGAGTAAGGAGTCAGAGGGAATGTTTACCTGAGTAGACGGAGACTCAGAGGAAGAAGTTTCAGAGACTTCTTCACCAAATATGAACTTACCAGATATTCAGAATCTGAAGAAGAGTACCTAGTAATTCAACCTCCAAGCTTTGTTTGAAAATGCTTTCAAGAACTATTATTTGTGAGATTTGAAGAACTCCATAAATGTTGCAATGGAACTCTCATGGCTATCAGAGATCGTTTGGTAAAAAGACAGAATAAAAGACCAAAGAATCTTAGCAATAAAGATTGGGAGAAGCACAAGAAGCTTGCGAAAGAAATGGTTAGAATTGTTGAATCCTTACTTGAATACAGAAGCTTAATTCTGAAAGATGTTAGAGAAATTATGAACTTCTAGAAGTATGATCTAAACTTTTGAAGCTAAGGGGAAGATTGAAAGAGATATCATAATAGCTTCAAAAGGTACTGGGTTCTGAAGATATAAAGATCTGAAGAATGAAGATTCAGAACTCAGAAGAAAAGATAAAAGCCTAAGGCATAACTTCTGAAGTGCCAACTTCAGAAGTTCTGAAGATATTCTGAAGAGGTTCTGAAGAAGTTCTGAAGACACTTCTGAAGAAGATCTGAAGGAGTTCAAAACTTGTTCTGAACTTGTCTGTCATGAATGTACTGTTACTTTAGTCTTTCTTTCTCATGTATAAATAGATAGTTTGTTAGATTGTTAGACTAACGTTTTCTATAAGCCTTGTAAAGACATATTTTGTAATTCTATTCATCCAATCAATACATACGACATTTTGGCTATCATATTTCTGTTCTAATCTTTCCATATATTGATATCTTGATTGTTTGGGCCCTAACATTGTGGATCTTGAAGTGGTTCAGAAGATGGTAGATCGTTGGTTGGTTCAGAAGAGGGACCAGAAGAGGGATCAATATTCTACCTTTTCTCCCCCTTTTGAGGATCAGAAGGATCTGGATCCTGATCCTCATATCTTTTTCTTTTTAGTTCAACCTTTTTATAGGCTCTTTCTTCCTTAGCTTTCTTTCTTGACTCATGATGGGCAAAGATTGAGTTGACGGCTATTGTAAGTGTATTCACAGAGGTATCTAATGTAGATACCTTATGGGTAAGTTCAGCAGCTGGAGTAGTGTTTATCTTGGTAAAAAATTATGCATTGACATCGTTGAATTTGTCAAATATGGCCTTCTGAAAGTTTGCCAAGTCAGATTTGGTGATGATACCAGAAGAAGTGGATGGATCAGAGGGAATGACAGCTTCAAGTGACTTATTCATATCAGCAGCGAGAAACAGGCCGAATTCTTCTGTAGAAATTGTGACTTGTGGAGTTGGAAGACCAGAAGGGAAGACTGGCAGCTGTTTCATTTCTGGCCATTGATCCCTTCATTTGATCAACAAATATTTGAAACGCAACATTTGTGATAAATTCAGGTTGGGGGGGGGGCGGGGGTAACCGATGCATCTCTAACACATGGAGCCTCTTTTCCCTCGCGTTCAGAGGGGCCCTCGTTCACACTTGTTTGGACGTTGAGTGTGGAGGGACTTCTATCCTGTCTTCGAAGGATCCTAAGAGGCACCTCTTCGGATGTTCTAACCATATTGACTTGATCTCCATCATCAGAGGATGGAGAGCCAATAATAGTGTGAGTACCTTTAAATAAGTCGAATATTGAGGTACGTTTTGTGCCCTGTTGCCATAACCTCTCTGATGGGAATTCGTTGGCTTCTGGATTGGTAGTTAATAGGGACGTGTCAACTCCCATCCGGTCTATATCATCGATCACAAAGACATCGTTGTTGTGTGTAGATGGTGGCGATTTCTGGGGTGAAGGAACTCTTGTATTTGCATCATCATCCATTTGAGAGAAAGATGATGAGTAGGTTTCCTCGGATGTGTTTGATTCAGAAACATTTGAAATGACCAATGATCGGTTAGTTTCGGCGTTTGGGTTTGGACTGATCTCAAGTCCTTTTTCAATAGGTGAAGATGTGTTGGCATCAACCCTAGTAGATGTGCTAGCTCTAGTTGGACTCGGTTGGATTCTCTCAGTTGTGTCTCTATGGACATCTTCTATACTCTCTTTTAATAAACGTTTGGCATGGGAAGAATCTCTCTGGTTGTCACTCTGATTGTTTTCATCCTCAGCCTCACTTTCCCCCTAACTTATATTCTGGATTCTAAAAACTCTGGGGTAGGTGATCTCTGTTCTGAGATTACCATAGAGTTCCTATAGTTTTGTAGAAGAGGAGAGGCTGAAGGAATAAGATTGAGCATATATCTGGAGAGTTCACGCTTTTTCTTGTATCCGTCCTTGTGAATGGTTGGGCGATGAGTCTTCATGACGTGAATTTTACCAAAGGGTTGCACACAAGGGATTTTAAATCTTGTAATAGCACTTTTTATGAACAAAGCCAAAAATCGTGGAAAAATCAGTGTTGGTAATGGTTTGCTTCTCTTCAGAAGAAGGTCCTTGTTGTGTATAGCACCATATATCTCTTGAAAAAGAAGGTCAGTGAAATCGAGAGGGCGATTAAAGAACATCCCATACATCATGGTGATAATGTTCATGCTGGCTTGATCCATTGAGCCTATTTTGCACGTGAGGCTTTTGTTCAGGACAGAAACCAGAACATTCAACATTGGGGGTAGAGATTGTCTCTTGAATTCTGAGACTCTAGTTATTTCCTCGTTATATCCTAACAAGTTCAGAAAGTCAACCAAAACATCAGAAGGGGGATTTTGTTCTTGGTCAGGATTTTGTTTAGGTACACCATTTTCCTAGAGGTGTGAGTCCGGAAGTTGGAAGAGTCTGACTATCTTTCTCCTTGTTATCTGAACTTCTACATCATGTTCTTCATCATTTGGCAAACCAAAGCTTCCAGTAAGAGTAAGTTCATCTTTGATGTACATGGTTTGCCATACCTCTTGTATGAATACATCAGGAACATTTGGGTTGGCAATGGTTAGGGCTATGTTTAGTGGGTGGTTTTGGAAAAACTCTATCATTATTCGATAGTCTTCATGGAAGGAAGAAGGGTGTAGTAGTACCTGAAATTTGTTGGGTTTGCTTGGTAGGATCACGAATGGTGTACTCTCAGCAGTTGAGTTCACCATTTGATCTTCATCAGCTTGCACGTTTGCAGGGATCTGATTCGGAGCATCGACTGAAGAGTTAGGGTTTTCATATTTGCAGGTTTTCAGCAATGAGGTTTCTTGAATCTCAAGGGAATTTGAGAGCAGGGATGGTAAAAAGTGAAAGAGGAACGGTGAATCGAGTTTAAATAGTAAGAGTGAAAAATGAACTTGAGTGGTAAAAGGGATAAGGAACGGTTTTGCTGACGTATGCTGTTCAATGAAACGCATGCGAACCATAGGAGTTTTACGCATGGCATGACGGTTTCATATTTGAATCGTTTAGGGCTTTGACATGTGTCCTTGTCAGAAAAAGTGTCCGTTTGGAATAGGCGTGTGTAGCGTTTAGAAAAACCCAAGCGTTTTCCCTTAATCCTTTGAATTTGAACGGTTATTTCAGAAAGGTTATTTGAAAATCAATCTAACTGGTTTTAAGAGAAGTCATTTGATGACCAGTAGAAATTTTTAATAAGGAACATTTAAAAATAACGAAAATGAGAAGAACTACCTTTTAATAACCTTGACGGCAAGAGAAATTTAAAGATTTGTTTTTCTTAAGCCCTTGTTAGAAATCTCCTTTCAGAAGGTTTGGTAGACATAGCAGAGGCTTCTGTATAACCTTGGAGGCAAGAGCTAGTACAGAAGTTCTGAATGACTAATTTTACCCTCAAAACTGGTTTCCTTTATCTTTAATCCAGATGTTCTGTGATTCAGAGAATTTTAAGACTTTGAAATACTTTAAAATCATTCAATTGGTCAAAGAAAAATATTTTGGGACCAAGACAAAGTTTGTGCCATTTTGGATGACTTTTCAGAGAAAATTTTATTAAATCAGAAACTTCTGGATAACCTTGACGGCAAGAGTTAGTCTAGAAGAGAATGATATGCAAAAAAATTCAGAGAAAAATGCATTCAGCAGGCTTCTAAGACATCCTAGAGGCTTCTGTGGTTGAGATCATTAGACTTGTTTCAGAAGTCTTGGATGTATTACGTCCTTGAAAAATGAGAGTTCAGAAGAAAAGATAGACATGCCAGAGACTTCTGATTGACCTTAGCGGCAAGAGTTCATTCAGGGTTCTGAACATACTATCTTCTTGAAATGTGATTTTCATACATAAATTGAAATTTCACCCCCTTGAATTATGCATGAGTGTTTGCGCCCCCTTGACATGTGCAAACTCTGTATCTCTGTTCCCCCTTAAACTGTACTTGGATCATAAAATCGTGAAAGTTGAACAATTTAAGATGCAGAGATAAAGTTAGTGTAGCAGAGGCTTCCGGTATGCTTGCGATGAAGAACAGAGTTCCGAAGATGAGAGAGATTAGAAAAATAAAGACATGCTTTAAAGAATGAGACAGAAGATCTATTTAACAAATAGATTCTGAGTTTGTATTACATATTAAGCATGCCAACTTGCTGATTAAGAAATTAAATCGGTTTTTGTCTAAGGCTTTTGTAAAAATATCAGCAAGTTGGTAATCAGTGGAGACAAAGTAAATTTCAATTGTGCCCATTTCCAAATGATCCTTTATAAAGTGATAACTGACATCAATGTGCTTGGTCTTTGAATGATGAACTGGATTTCCTGTGATGGCAATTGCACTTTCTGAATCACAGAGGATGGTAATCCTGTCATACACAAGACCGTAATCTTTGAGTTGGGTTTTTATCCAAATTACTTGTGAACAACAGCTTGCAGCAACAACGTATTCTACCTCTACTGTAGATGTTGACACATAGTTTTGCTTCTTTGATGTCCAACTTATTAATCGATTCCCAAGAAGTTGACAGCTACCAGAAGTGCTCTTTCTATCTAACTTACAACCTGCATGATCAGAGTCAGTATATGCAATTTAGTCGAAACTAGAATTCTTTGAATACTAGAGGCCCAACTAGGGTGTCCCTTTTAGGTATCTAAAGATTCTTTTTGCAGCAGCCAGATGAGATTCATTTAGATTGGCTTGATATCTAGCACAAATACATGTGGCAAACATTATATCTGGTCTACTTTATGTTAGGTACAAAAGAGATCCAATCATACCTCTGTAGTTCTTAACATCAACCTCTTTCTCAGAGAGTTCGGAGTCAAGCTTTGTATTTAGTGAGATTGGTGTTTTCATAGTAGTGGAATTGTGAAGTTTATATTTCTTTAAAATGTCAGAAGCATACTTGGCTTGGTTTATGAAAATGCCAGAGGTAGTTTGTTTGACTTTGAACCCTAGGAAGAAGATTAATTCTCCCATCATGCTCATTTCAAATTCACTTTCCATTAGTTTTGAAAACAGCTCAACTTCTGCTTGATTTGTAGACCCAAAAGTAATATCATCCACATAAATTTGAACAACTGTCAACTCACCTTTGCACCTTTAATGAACAGGGTAGTATCGATTTTACCTTTTTCGTAATCATTGTCAATCAGAAACTTTGATAGACGTTAGTACCAGGCTCTTGGAGCTTGCTTTAAACCATACAGAGCCTTATCCAGAAGATAGACATGTTCTGGATGAGCTGCATTTTCAAAGCCAGGGGGTTGTTGGACGTATACTTCTTCTTTAAGTTTTCCATTCAAAAAGGCACACTTGACATCCATTTGATATACTTTGAAATGTTTGTATGTAGAGAAGGCAAAAAACAATCAGATTGATTCCAACCTTTCTATTGGGGCAAATGTTTCATCGTAATCAATGTCTTCTTACTGACAGTAACCCTTACCTACTAGCCTTGCTTTATTTCTGATCACAATTCCATCTTCATCTTTCTTGTTTCTGAAGACATACTACGTACCAATTGTTGTTTTGTCTTTGGGTAGTGATACAAGCTTCCACACTTTTTTTATGTCAAACTAAAGAAGCTCTTCTTGCATCGCATCTATCCAACTGGGGTCTTGCAGAGCTTCATGAACACGTTTTGGTTCCACCATGCTTAAAAAATTAACAAAGAAAGCTTCATTTGCAGTGGCAGACCTGGTTTTGACACCTTCAGAAGGGTCACCAATTATTAGATCAAAAGAATGAGCTTTTGCCCATCTTTTCGTTCATGTTTGGGAGACTTGTGGGGGATCAATTTCAGTTTCTGGTTCTGGTTCAACTAGAGTCTCTTCTTGAATTTGAACAGCTTCTAGAGACTATCCTAATTTCTCCCCCTCAAATGAAGGCACAGAGGAATTCAGAGTATGAGTTGCGCTATCCTTGTATCTGGAGGAAACAGATATTCTTTTGGACAATCATTTGTATTTGTGGACACAGAGGGACCAGAAATAGTAATTCCAGAAGCTCGAAGTACTTATAATGGATTGATTGGTGGACTTCTGGCTATTCCCTCAGAAGGAGCTTCTTCTCCAATAAAATCATTGAATATGACATCAACCTCGGAATCTCTGGAGCTGGAGAGATAGTCAGAAGTGACATTGTTAAGCTTGAGTCCTGAGTTGGAATAATCAGAAGTCAAATGTGCTTGATCATCAAAGTCTATATTTATGCTTTTCATGACTGTCTTGGTTCTGAGATTAAATATTCTGAAAGCTTTTGAGGTCAGGGAATATCCCAAGAATTTAGCTTCATCAGATTTCTTGTCAAACTTTCCAAGCTTGTCACAGTCATTCAGAATAAAGCAACTGCAGCCAAAAATATGTAAAAATTTAACTATAGGTTTTCTATTATTTATAAGCTCATATGAAGTTTTGAGATGCTTCTTGACAATGATTGATCTGTTCTGTGTAAAGCATGCGGTGGAGACAGCCTCAACCCAGAAGTCTGTGGGAAGACCAGAAGCTATTGTTCTTGTTGCTTCAACTAGAGTACGATTTCTTCTTTCTACCACACCATTTTGTTTACAAGCGCGTACAACTGAGAAGTTTTGAGATATTCCTTCATTGGTTAGATACTCATCAAGTTTTGCATTCTTGAATTCAGTACCATTGTCACTTCTCAACAGTTGTATTTTCGCATACAGAAGCACTTGTATCCTCTTCATCATGTTGATTAAGACAACTGGGACTTCTGACTTTTGTCGCATAAAGACAAGCCATTTATACCTGAAATATTCATCAATTAGCACCAATATATATACTTTTGGCCAGAAAGACTCTGCACTGCAATGGGACCACAGAGGTCGATATGTAGCATTGGCAGAGGTCTTATACATAAATGATCACTCTTGTTTTTATGGGAAGCTCTTTTTATTTTTCCCATTTCACAAACAGGACAAAGGTGATCTTTCTGGAAGTGAACCTCTGGGAGGCCCTCAACCAGGTTATGTTTGACAAGCAATTCAAGATTTTGGAAATTAAAATGAGAAAGCTTGTGATGCCAAAGCCAAGCAACTTCACTCTTGTTGGAGATGAGACAGAGAGGGTTTCTGTACCATCTTTAGAAATGAAGTTCATCATATACAGGTTACCTTTTTTGTTGGCTCTACATAACTCTTGACCTGCTTTAGAGAGTAAGTAACAGTGTTCTTTATCAAAAAGAACTAACATTTTCGCATCACACAGTTGACTTACACTCAGAAGATTGCGTTTTAATCCAGAAACATAAGCTACTTTTGATAAGGTAACATTACCTTCTTATAGAGTTCCGTAGCCTTTAATTTGACCCTTATCTTCATCACCAAACGTTACTGCTCCACCAGATTTGTCTTTGAACATGGAGAGTAAGTTTCTTATTCCAATCATATGCCTCGAGCATCCAGAGTCAAGATACCAGATGTGCACACGCTATTTCTGCAATCATAATTAGAGAGATATAGTTACCCATTTTATAATGGGCCCTTTATAGTTAGGTTTAAGATTTTTGTTCAATTTGTCTTTAAGAGCAGAAGAGTTGGTAGGTTTTCCAGAAGCTTCTGGTTTGCCTTATTTAAAATTCTTTTTCTTCTGGTTGTTTAAGTTTCAGAGTTTATTGAAACCATAAGTAAACTTATGTGGACTCGAGAAGAATTGTTTGAGTTTAAGAAATAGAGAGAAGCATTCAGAGTTCTGAGACATAAATGAATTCATTGGATTTTCATTTCTGGAATGATAATTACAATATTTCTTATTGTTGTCAATTCTAGCATCAGGTGTTCGGATGAACTTCTTATCTAGCCTAGACTTATTCTTCTGAACTGGTGAATTCTTCTCCGATGGTTTCTTTTTGGGAATCCACTCTCTTTGCTCTTTTGATGAAGTTACTGAAACAGAAGGAATAAAAGCGTTAATTTTCCATTTAGCTTTTTGTTCTTGAGTAAACTTCTGAGGCAGTGGTTTATAAGATTGTTGCTCAAGTTTAGCTTTCTGTTTTATTGTTGCTTCTTTTTCAAGATCAAGACAAGTTATAGCCTTTATACACATGTCTAGGAAATCTGGATGAATGGGAACCTCTGTTATCTGTTCACTTGGAGGAACAGAAATTAGGAGTATTCCATTTGGAAGTCTTTTAACTTCTGGTCCAGCAGCCCTTACTTCTGGTGGTTCATTTGTATACAAAAAGCGAGCATTACTATCCTTGATACAAGTTTTTACGGGAATATAAGTGGTAGGCATACGATTTTCAAACTTAATGAGTAATTTATCTGACATGTCAAAGAAATCATCATAGTTTTGATCAATGTTTTCCCACGGATAGACAACAGACTCATCTTCATCCTTTTCTTGATAAAGATACAAATCAGTAAAGGAGCAGGGAATGATCTCTGGATTGTTTTCTAGAGCACTGTTTGAGTTTTTGAGATTTAAATTTATTTGTAAAGAACAGTCATCCAGATTTTTGATAAGATATTTTTCAAACAAAAGTCCTAGTTCTTCTTCTGGATGTATGGGTATGAACTCATCAGCTTCTAGATTTAAAATTATATGAGACAATAAGCCAAAATAAAAAATATTGTTCTTCTTCTGAATTTTTGTTAAATCAACTTGACTTGTTCTTTCAGAAGAGTAATTGATATTTTTATATTTGAGTTTTCGAACTTGATGACCATTCTCATATTTTGACCTTTTAAATACAGATTGTTGATATAAAACAGGAAAAGCGGGTTTTTGTTCTTTCCCCATACAGAATATAGAATATAGAGTAGATCTCTTTTTACATGTGTAGGGATCCAAATCTTCGAAACCAAGACCTGTTTTCCCAACTTGTGTATTAATTTGTTCATGCACCTTCTGAGCATCTTGATAATTTTTAATCAGGAGTTCCTTCTTTTGAAGATCGGTGTGCAGAAATCCCTCTTCGTTTTGAAAATAGTTTTTAAGTGCTACAGAATTTAATCTGTCACTTTCTTTAGCTTCAATCTCTTTATCCTTAGCCACAAGAAGTTTCTTAAGCTCAGCTATTTTATCTTTTAATGTACTTTCTGTGGAAGCTTTGAGTTTTGAAAGTCTCTCATTTTCTACATAGAGTTCTTGCTTTTCTTCTGTGAGAATTTCCATTTCTATTTTGAAACTGTTTCTTTCCTTTTCGATAAGAGTAAATGATTTTTCAAGATCTTTTCTTATTTTCTTCTCATTCAGAAGCTTTTGTTTTAGATTTTCAAAACCAAAAGTTAAACTAAGAATAGTTTGTTCAAGTTCAGAAGGTTTAGAGGTGGTGCAAACCGGTGTTTCAGAAGGTTGATCTTCTGAATCATTAGACATGGCCATTCCGCAGAACATGGCTTCTGCGTCACTCGATTAATCTGAAAACCAGTTCTCATGTTCACCATATTTTTCTCTCACATCAACGTTGTACATGTATTTACTCTTGTAGTACGCATCATCTTTAACTAGAGGACCTTTGCAGTCTTTCGAGTAATGACCGGGTTTACCACACCTATAACCCACATCCTTCTTTTTCTTCAATTTATCATCCTTTAGCTCAAATTTCTCTGTCTTTTCAACTTTGACAACTTCCTGCCTTGGTACATAGGTTGGAGTAGGGCATTCATTTCTGTTGTCATACCTTCTATTGCTCTGAAATGAACGATTACCAAACTTTCTTGTGAATTGTTTGGTAATAAGAGCCAAAGACTCAGCAAATGAATTGATTTCATCATCTTCTGATCCAGAAAGGCCAGCTTCTGAATCAACTTATAAGATTAAAGCCTTGATCTTCCCTTTCTTCTCAGCATCTCTATTTCTCCTCCCTGACCCTCTAGATTCAGAAATAAGGGCCAAGGGACCTCCAACATTCACTTTCTTTGATAGCACCTCCTTCTCATGAGTTTGAAGAGTTCCAAACACATCATGCAACGACCACTGATCCAGATCTTGGTTTGCTTGTAATGACATTGATAAATTTGACCATTAAGGATTCAGACTTTTGAGGAACAGAACATTGTTATCTTCCTGTGATCTGATAATGTCACATCTTTTACATTGATTTATCAATGTATTGAATCTGTGAAAGGTCTGATCAAGGGTTTCTTCTGGAAGGGCTTGAAAATTGTTATACTCATTCACTGTTTGAGCTCTTCTATTCTTCTTCATCTTTGAACCTCCTTCAAGTTGATTTGCTAACTGATCCCATAGATCTTTAGCAGAATCTCATTGATTGAAAGATTTCATTTGGAAGAGCCATGACGAGAAGTCTTTTTGCCTTTTGATCAATTTCATTTTTCTTTTTATCTTCCTCATTCCAGTCCTTTCTTTCTTTTGGAACCTGCTTTGTTGGTATTTCTTCAGTAGTAGCAGTTGCAAGAATACGGGGAATAGTGGTAACTGGAATATGAGGACCATTTAGCATAGAGGTATACAAATCAAGATCTAAACCTTCAAAGAAATTGATCATTCGAATTTTCCATTGGGGATATTTATCCCTTAGTAGAATAGGAGGTTTGTTTAGAGAACCGGAACTGTACATGGCATTTAGATATGGATTTGCCATTTTTGAGAAAAACAAAGTATGATGATTTTGAGAAAGGATTAAAGGTTTAAGAAACTTGAAGTCGAATCCGTTTGTCGATGAACAACGAAACTTAGATTTTAGCTAGAAATGCCACTGAATGTGAGAAAAATTGTGTAAGAACAATAAAAGTCATAAAACAAGGTAGAATTGAAAACAGTAGCATAAAATCGAGACAATTCTAGTTGAGTGGGGATTTCTCCGTACTCGATTGGATCAAGTAATCAATAGATTAAATATATGGCTCTGATAACAATTGTTGGAACCCAGGTCCCACAAGTACTCAATTACAGTTGATTAAACACAAGCAATAAGAGTGAGAAGCGGAAGCAAATTAATCACCAGTAATATAGAATTGTATACAGTAAAGGATAAGCTATATAAAGATCAACAGTAATATGTATATCACTCAATATGTCGATGATTACAGTACACAAATTACTCTCTCGTATTTTCTCCAATTTGATCGATACTTTACACAGTGAAGGCTATCTCTATATATACTATTACAAAGGAAAAGTCAACGATCTAACCTATCACGTATTAAAACGTCTTCTATACTAGTAACAAATTCAGTTATGCACAAGAAGCATGACATGCCACGTCATTGAAGCGCGTGTAGTCCATAAAGTGAAATCCAGAAGATGCCCAATCTTCTGGATTGACATTGTTGCTTCTGAAATGTTTCTTCTGAAGTGGAGAGCTTCTGAATATGCTCGCTTCTAGTGAGACCAACTTGTTTCAACAAACCAAGTTCTGACTCACACTTACAAAGGTGTAAAGTCATACCCTTAGTCTTGGTTAAATGGAGATTTCACAAAGGAGCGGAGATGACCTGGGAACTAGAAGCAGAAATGAGGTCAAAATATCCTCATCTTTATCCAAGAATAATTCCAAGGAGAAAATTCTTTTGAAGGAGGAGAGATTTGTAACACCTTAAAAATTTGACAAAATTTAATTAATAAATGGGTGAAGAAATGGAAACAAAATCGCATTGGGTTAATTGTCGTTTGGACCAAAAATATGAAAGAAATGATGGAGAGGGGCCAAATATGTCATTATGAAAAGTATATTAAATTTTAATAATAATAATAAAATAATAGTTCAAATGTACATATATATATATATATAGATATATATATATATATATACATACGTCACTTAGGGTAAAAATGTGAACATACGCTGACTACTATCAGCGATCGCTGAAGATCAAGGAACAAAGCTTATCTCTGAAGATCTGAAGATCAGCTATCACACCAGAAGACCATTCAGCGAAAGTCGAAGACCCTAGCTGAAGAAAGAGATAATCAGCTAAGTGAACTGAAGCGGTTCAGCGATAGCAGTGATTATCTAATCAAAGTGTGACGTCTTGTGAACCCTCAGCGATACTGAAGATTCATCCTTAAAGATTCAGAGTCAGCGATCAAATGAAGCTTCCTTTACAAGATTAAAGGTTGATCTTATCCTCGATGCACAAAAGTCAAACCTAATACCTTGTCAGAAAATGACGTACGAATTGTCTCTTATGTCCCCATCATATCTGATACGGTACTGTTCATATTTGGCCAAAAACATGGATGTCTTATTTGCAAAGACAAGCTTCCTATCCAAGCTTGACACGTGGCATGTACCTTTTGTCTTGCATTAAATGCAAACGGGTATAAATAAGATGAAGATATCTTCTTCATCTACATGCATGCTTCCTTCTAAACCTAAACCCTCTATATTTCTTTCTTCCTTCTTCTTGTGCATCAAACTTAGTGTTTCTCAGTTACAATAGAATAGGTTTTAAACTTGTTCTTATTCCGCTTGTAACTGTAAATTTGTTTATGATATATAAACTTATTTAAAAACCAAAATCTGTGTGTGTGTATTCAACCCCCCCCCCCTTCTACAAACTTTTTACTATTTATTGAACACTTGTAGACCCTTTAGGGACCAACAAGTGGTATCAGAGCAGCGTTTGCTTCTTTTATCTTTAAAATAATTTTCTTTTAAAACTATTTTAAAATGACAAACCCTAATACGAACTACAATGATAATTGATCTTTAGCTAAACCTCCAAGATTTAGCCATGATAATTTTCCAATATGGAAGGAAAGAATGTCTCTGTTTCTAGAAGGATCTGACCCAAAGATTCCCTACTGTTGGTCCCAATAAGGGTCTTCAAGAGTTAAATATTAAGTAAACAGTTTGTAGAAGGGGGGGGTTGAATACAAATAGATAGATTTTAGTTTTTAAATTAGTTTATAGATAATAAACAAATTTACAATTACAAGCGGAATTAGAACAAGTTTAAAACCTATTCTATTGTAACTTAAGAAACACAGTTTGATGCACAAGAAGATGAAAGAAAGAATACAGAAGGTATAGGCTAGAAGGAAGCATGCATTAAGATGAAGAAGATATCTTCATCTATTATACCCCCTTGCATTTAATGCAAAGCAAAAGGTACATGCCACGTGTCAAGCTTGGATAGGAAGCTTGTCCTTGTAAATAAGACAACCATGCTTATGCCCGAATATGAACAGTACCGTATCAGATATGATGGGGACATAAGAGACAAGTCGTATGTC
Organism: Silybum marianum; assembly: GCA_036898165.1. Classification (NCBI taxonomy): domain Eukaryota; kingdom Viridiplantae; phylum Streptophyta; class Magnoliopsida; order Asterales; family Asteraceae; genus Silybum; species Silybum marianum. The sequence goes on along the minus strand of CM072536.1, from coordinate 24,131,182 downwards.
CTTTTCTGACATGGTTCTAGGTTTGACTTTTGTGCATCGAGGATAAGATCAAACTTTAATATTGCAGAGGAAGCTTCATTTGATCGCTGACACTGAATGTTCAAGGATGAACTTCAGTGTTGCTGAGGCTTCACAAGACTTCACACTTTGAGTAGATAATCGATGCTATCGCTGAACCGCTTCAGGTCACTTAGCTGATTTTCTCTTTCTTCAGCTTTGGTCTTCGACTGTCGCTGAATGGTCTTCTGGTGTGATAGTTGATCTTCAGGTCTTCAGAGATAAGCTTGTTGATCCTTGATCTTCAGCGATCGCTGATAGCAATCAGCGTATGCTATCGCTGAATTTGAACAGAAGCTTATCTAGGGAATTTCACTAAGTATAGTAAAGGAATCATATTCAAATCACTGAGAGGAGTTATGATCAACAATCTCCCCCTATTTGATTATGATTAAGCAACATAGAAAAATTGCTTTTAGAAGATTAGCAGGGACTTATAAAATTTAAAATAAATTTTCTAAGTACTAATCTATAAGATCTTTTTCAGCTAATCTATTATCTGAATTGAGTTTCATTTATAAGGATATGAAATCACAATTTTTACAAGTAGAATAGCTTAAAGTACATTCACTGATTGAACTTTCAGAGTGAAGGTTCAGTGAGCTAAGAAAAGTTAAGAAGATAGAACTCTTATGTTCATTGTCCCTTTTACTTTTTTAAGGGATCTTTTCAGTACGAGATGGAGTAAAGTACTCGAGTGTATTTCATTAATTATAATCTAAAGATATTACATAGAAATGAAATTACAATCATTAAAGTGAAAGTACATTTACACTGAAGAAAATATTACAAAGGAATAAAAAGCTACTACCAATCAGAGAGGCTCACATTTCTTCTTTGTAACTCATGTTCAAAAAGCATCTTCTGTCTGATTACCCGGAGGGTCATTAGACCAGCAGTAACAGTATAAGATTTTTATGAAACTAGTAGGGGCCTTATGAATTTCCTTGTTTCTGAAGAGACGAATCTGTCTTTCATTATCCAAGAAAATCATGCCAGATTCAGGGAGCGAGATGACTTCATTTTCTTCATATAATCGATCCGTAGGAAGAGAGGTATCCAGCATAGATATATCAGGGAGCGTCATATGACTGATGATGCTTTCAAGATCAAATTTGACGCTATGTTCATTTCTTGAGCTTGGGCCTTCTTCAGAGGTTGATCTTCTTTTCTTAGATGATTCAGGGAGAGAGGGAACTTGTATATGTTGTGACATTCTCTGCAGCAACTGATTCAGCTCATCTTCTACCACATTCTTGAACTTGGATTTGGAACCCTGAATGGCATCTCTGATTTCGAGCCATTCAGTGTATCCATATAACCTTAAGAACTTTGCTTCTTCTCTCTCTGTTCTGGATGGCCTTGTCATTCTTACATATACCTTTGGACCACTTCTGTTGGAGTGTCGCCCTTGGATAGTTGCGTGAATGATTTTGGAATCAGATCTTCGAAAGTTCAGCATCTCTGTGCACCAATCCAGTTCTTTTTCTTTCTGAGTTGTGGCTTCAGTGGTTAGTGCAGTGAGAATCTTCTGTTGAGCGAGAATGGGATCTACATTCAGGTTTTCTTGTACAAGTTCTTTCTGAGCCAGAACTGCAGCGAGCCGTTCACTCTTTTCTAATTGTTCTTTTGCTGCTTTGTCTCTTGCTGAGTCTTCCCTGAGAATCTTCCTTGCTAAAGCAAGATCATTCTCAGTTTGCTTTATTTCTTCATCTCTGATCCTCTGAGCTTTAAGAGCTTGTTCTCTCTCTTCTTTGGATAAAAAGTAGAATTCATCTACCATCCTGATTGGTACAGCGATTATTGATTGGGTCTTCATGGGGTACCCTTATTCTTTTGGATTCGAATTCCCTTAGGAATTTTATTCGCCTTTCTTCCTCTTCAGGCTCACTTATAATCTTCTTCTGAACGCGACGTCGAGGAATGAGGCCTTCTTCTTCCTCAGAGTCAGTTTCCACTATGTACATAAACTGCTCTTTAGAAGAAGGTTCCCTCCTTGTGGATGAGTCCTTTGGGGGACAGGGATCACTGAGGGAAGGAGAGAAAGGAGATTTATCAGAGAGAGGGTTTGAAGGAGGAAGGGTTATATATGGGGATTCAGAGAGAGGAGTAATATAAAGGATAAGCTGAAGTGATACCTTATCAGCGGTCTCCCCCTCTGATATAGGGATGGTGGCCTCAAGATCAACCACTTTGGTTGAAGGTCCAGCTCCGTCCCCCAAGGGCTCTAGCTGAGATGTCCTTGGTCTGGATAATCTGAAATGCTCCATTGGAAATCCCAAGTCATCATCATCATCATCATCCTCATCTCCAAAGTGAGGGATGCGTTCCTCTTCTTCTTCTTCTTCATCATCATCCTCTTCTTCATCATCATCAACAAACCTTGCAGAAGGTTCTGGTCTTTGAATGTAAGGAGAGATCCTTTCATCTGGAAACCGTCGATTGTGCTCGCCGATAAGTTCGTCAGCGAACTCTTTGGCCACCTTCTCCCCCTCAATGTTATCATGGGGCAGAACGTGGACCATCAGAGTGCGAACATTTGTGTGCACGGCCTCAAGCATGGTCCGATCAACAGTAGCAAATGAGGGACCAGTCTCACTGAGCCTTGAGAGAGCCTGCATCATTTCGGACTGAGTCTTTTGAATAGACTCGAGGACAGCGGCCTGAGCATCAACCTTTTGCTCAATGTTGATGAGGGATTGGTGAAGGTCCTTGTGGTCGTCCTTCAGAGTCTGAACATCAGACACCAAGTTGCTGACGTTTGTCTTCATCCCTGGAGTGCCAGCGACCTGTCGGAAGATCAACTCCGTAGGTGTTTGCAGTGTGTCCAGCCTGGCTCTGGTGAGAGCACACTCATTGACTAGATGATCAATGGCAGGGAAAGTGGGAGCAGGCAGAGACACAGAAGGCAACTCAGTGACCCTGGGAGGAAGCTTGGGGACAAGGTTCTCCATCTTGACATCCCTGAGCTTTTGGGCACTGGGAGGGCGCTGAGGAGACCTCATCGCCGTTTTCGAAGTGGTGGTGGTGGTGGTGGTCGCTGTCGCCGAGTAGACAGCAGAAGTGGCAGCAGCTGATGACATTGACAAAGAGGCGAGAAAAGAATCCGGATCAGATGATGGATGAAAAATAGCATTATTTTCCTTGAGAATATCATGAGGATTACTCTCAGGGACTACTTTTGCAGAGGTAGTGTCCTGAGGATCACTGACCAGTGTCTTAGAGTATCTGAAAGAGATACTCTGAGGTCCTTTTAAATTGGCTTTCCAAAACTCAGATCGCCTAAACAATTTTTGAGGTTTGGACTGCGTGCATTTCACCATTATCAGAGATAGGGACAACTATCACTAAGTCACTTGCTGATGTGAGGACCAAAGAAGTAGAGATGGAAGAGGTAGAGAAGGCAGTGAAAGTAATACCTGATCCAGCTTCAGCAGAGCTGGCTATAACACCTTCAGAGACCTTAGTCCCTGATGGTGATGGTAGTGCTGATGAAGTTTCAACGGCAACAGAAACCATTGGAGTGGTTGTGGATGAGGGTGGTGTTTGTAGTACACCAAAATCAGAGAGGATGGTCTGTTGAGAGACCACCTTCTTAGGCTTCATTGTGGCGATGGTCTTCTTATGACCATCAGTGGGGGTCTTCCTCTTAGCAGCAGTAGTGCCTTGGGTACTCACTGAGGGGATGGGCAGCGAGGAGGTCACTAAAAGATGTGCTCATATAAGTTGTAGCATATAGGGAGTGAGAGGAGCATCACCTGGACGTTCTTCCAGGTCCAGGGACTTCTTCCCTACCATTGAGAAGGCAAAGTCACCGACTTTCGGGTAGCTCTCCCCGAAAGCCTCTTCAAGGATGGTGGAGAAGAAACGGGGGTAAGGGATAACAGGATGTCTGGTGGAGGCGTTGAGGCGGCTGCACATATCGCTGAAGATGTAGTCAGCGTAGTTCAGAGGATGACCCGTGCAGAGAGAAAAGGCAAGGTCTTGAAAATGTTTGCTCGCCTGATCGTGGGAGCCAACCTTGGACCCTAGGCACTGAATGACCTGGGTGAAAATATACTGCCAGCGATCAGGGAGTCGCTTCTTTTCCAGCTTTGAACCCACCGTCTTCACTGAGGGGTTCTCCCATTTGTAGCCAATGGATTCCAAGAAAGCATCTATCTGTTGCTTTGTTGGTTCAGCACCCCGTTGCTCATTCTTCTTGCACTGAGGGAGTCTTAGCGCCTTGCGTACAAACCCCGCTGAGAACGCGAAGAAGCCAAGTTCGGGGATTGTGAAGGAGATAGCAGGAAGGACAATGCCTTTGTCTGTTTTCAGAGTGGTACATTGCGCCGTGTACCAGAGAGCCTGAAGGTGAGAGGCAATGCCCACTGGGTTGTGGACGAAGGCATACATCACGGGGCACGCCTTGAGGAAGGTTGCAGCGTCCTTGAACTAAGGGCGTTCAGAGGGAATGTCCACCAATGCAATGTAGTTGCATGGCTTGAAGGTTGACTTTTCCAGCTCAAATTGACAGGTTGGTGCGGCGACCAACTGGTTAGCAGCAACAGGTTCAGCGACGTTGGAAGCAGAGGCCATTTCTGTAGGAAAAATGGCAACACCGAAGAGATAACTCATGGTTTTAATACATGAATGTATAAACCAGAGTTTTGGTATAAAAAGTACCAAATGTAAGAGCAAAGAAACAAGTATTTTGATGAACAATATCAAAATGCTTGTTGGCAAAAAAAAATTTAGAGGTAAATTTAAAAAATGATAAAAATAAAAAGTCTTCTGTTCTAAGAACAGGGTTCTGAAAGAGAAAATGTTTTTCACTTTAAAAGCAAGATTTTATTGATTTTAAGAATGAAATAGATAAGAAAGGTGAAACTAGTTGTTTCCAGTTCTTAATATAAGATTTAGATCAAACCTTAAACGTGTGAAGGAGAAAAACGCACAAGTGCGTGTTCTTGGTGTTCTTGGAGAAAGCTTGAAGAATCGAAGGTTTCCTTTGCCTTTAGGGAAGTTATGAAAGCGGAAGAAACAAAGTAAGGAAAAAAGAATGCTTAAATAGCATGAGGAGAGAGAAAGAAAGGATTGCTAAACGACGGTTTTAGCTTTTTGAAAAAACAATGATGACCTAGCGCACGTTCCAAGAAAGGAGATGGAATGGAAACGTCGTGGTCCGTCGTGTGTCAGAAAAAGGTCTGACGTGTCCTTTTCTTTTATTTTTAAAAGATTATAATGATGGTTATCCATAAGGAAGGTTTATCATTAATAATTTTAGAAAAATATTCATCACTAATAATAAAGGATTGTCACTAATAAAGGAGTTTGTTGGTCCCAATAAGGGTCTTCAAGAGTTAAATATTAAGTAAACAGTTTGTAGAAGGGGGGGTTGAATACGAACAGACATATTTTAGTTTTTAAATTAGTTTATAGATAATAAACAAATTTACAGTTACAAGCGGAATTAGAACAAGTTTAAAACCTATTCTATTGTAACTTAAGAAACACAGTTTGATGCACAAGAAGATGAAAGAAAGAATACAGAAGGTATAGGCTAGAAGGAAGCATGCATTAAGATGAAGAAGATATCTTCATCTATTTATACCCGCTTGCATTTAATGCAAAGAAAAAGGTACATGCCACGTGTCAAGCTTGGATAGGAAGCTTGTCCTTGTAAATAAGACAACCATGATTTTGGCCGAATATGAACAGTACCGTATCAGATATGATGGGGACATAAGAGACAAGTTGTATGTCCTTTTCTGACATGGTTCTAGGTTTGACTTTTGTGCATCGAGGATAAGATCAAACTTTAATCTTGCAGAGGAAGCTTCATTTGATCGCTGACACTGAATGTTCAAGGATGAACTTCAGTGTTGCTGAGGCTTCACAAGACTTCACACTTTGAGTAGATAATCGCTGCTATCGCTGAACCGCTTCAGGTCACTTAGCTGATTATCCCTTTCTTCAGCTTTGGTCTTCGACTGTCGTTGAATGGTCTTCTGGTGTGATAGCTGATCTTCAGGTCTTCAGAGATAAGCTTGTTGATCCTTGATCTTCAGCGCTCGCTGATAGCAATCAGCGTATGCTATCGCTGAATTTGAACAGAAGTTTATCTAAGGAATTTCACTAAGTATAGTAAAGGAATCATATTCAAATCACTGAGAGGATTTATGATCAACACCTACTATCTAGAAAACGGACCATTCATTCCTACAACTATTGTAGCTGGTGTTCCTGCCACCACTACTACTCCAGCCATCCCTGAAAGGAGTATCCTTAAAACTCCTAACCGATGGACTGAAGAAGATAAGAAGGAAATTGCTATTGACTCAAAAGCTAGATCAATAATAGCAATGTCTTTACCAGATGAAGTTTATCATTCTGTTATGAAAATGAGAACTTCTAAAGCCATGTGGGATACTCTATGTATTCAATATGAAGGAACCTCGGAAGTACAAGTCACCAGATGCATAAATCTTGTAAGACAATATGAGAGTTTTATGTATCATAAAGGTGAATCTCTTTCTCAAATTCATCAGCGTTTCAACTGTCTATTGACTGATCTCAAATCAGTAAACAGAGTGTACTCTAACGCTGAAATACTGACCAAATTCATGGAGGCACTACCCGATCAATGGCAGTGTACACTACATGTCTAAAGCTGTCAAAGAACATTGAAACTCTGTCCTTAAGTGCATTATATGGAATGCTCTTAAATGATGAACAATCTCAACTTCTGAGGAAGAACCTCACAAATGAACTCAAAGGTGCCAAAAGTACTTCTTTGGCACTTGTGACTTCAGAGGCAACTCCTCAAAATGTTTCTTCATCCACTATTACCTCCAAAACTGAATTAGGTCAAACTGATTCAGAAGATCAACTCACTGATGCTGACATCTCTGAGTTTGATAACTCTCTAGCTCTCTTAACTAATAATTTTAAAAGATTCGCTAGAAAGAGCAACTTTCGAAAACCTTCAAATCCCTCTGACTCTGAAAAGCAAAAGCCATTGCCCGCTGAGAAAGCCTCAGCTATATACTTCAACTGTCAGCGAAAGGGTCACTTTGCTAGTGAATGTAGATCAAAGAAAGTTGCAGCTCCTACCACCTCCCAGACCTTTGATAAAAATGAGAAGTATTTGAAATTGAAAAACAAATACAAGGATCTGAAGAAACACCAACAAAAATGCGAAGGCCTTATCGCTGAAGAAGTTGATTGGGACGTTGAAGATGACTGGGCCAAGACCTCTGAAGAGTCTGGTTCAGATGAAGAAGATCTTGCCTTCCTCTGTTCAATGGCAAGAATAGAGGACGTTGAAGAAGCAACTGAAACTTCCTCCTCTGAGTCCCCTTCTACTCAGGTAACTATTCCTACTATCTTTTTACTCTCTGAAAGTGATAACTTGTCAGCTCTCGATGCTATGACTGTTGATTTTTATAATGCTTTAAATGGAAAGATTAAGGCCGAGAAAATTAACACTGATTTATCTGAGCAAATAAAAAATTGCCATATAATAATCAAAGAACTTTCTAAAATTGAGGAAACTCTCAAGGATCAAGTCTTTGCAAATCAAACCATAAGCATTGAGAAGCAGCAAGCTATCGCTGATAGGGAAAAGGCTATCGCTGATCTCAAGTCTGAAAAAGCAACCATCGAAGGATGGTGTAAGGCTTCTGATAAAGTCAATGAGATCATCAATGCCAAAATACCTATGAAAATTAGAAGTGGGTTAGGCTATAACCCTGAAAAGGAAGAATCAGAGAATGATCGTTCCATGCTCAAATTTGGAATGTTTGTCTCTTCTATCCCTGATCCTTCTTCTTCAACTTCTTCCTCTTCTTTTAAAGAAAAGTTACCCGTGATAAATTCTAAGAAAGTGATCAAGAACGAGTTTCTTGACCAAGTTCCAAAGAATAAGATCACTCAAAATAGGAACAAGAAATCCTCAGAGAGAAAATCTAAGTCTGGGAGGAAGGACTCTGACTTTTCTCAGAGATCAACCCCCAGAATTAAGATCGATCTCACTCCTACCCCTAAAAAGGTTGTTATACCTCAAAGGACTATGGATAAAGGAATTATTGGTCCTATCCCTGAAAAAGTTCCTACTTCCTCTCTGAATTCCAAACCCTTTAAAAATAGGAAGTGCTATCACTGTGGTGAAACTACCCACATTGCAAGTAAATGTCCTAACGCTACTAGAGCTGATAAACTAGCTCATGGAAAGAAAGTATCTCAAGCTGATAAATCAGCGAGAGTGAAATCCACCAAGGTTGGAAAACCACCAATGGTGAAGATATCCACTGAAGAGAGTTCTTCAGCTAGTAGCTCCTCCGCCAATCCTTTATCTAACCAAGCAGGACCCATAGTAGTATGGGTACCTTTAAACAATTAATCTTTTGTTGTATGCAGAGTGCCAAAGGTATCTGGTATCTTGATAGCGGATGCTCAAGGCATATGACTGGCAGAAAATTTCTGCTCTCTGATTACAAGGAAGAAGCTGGTCCATCAGTGACCTTTGGTGGAAATGGCAAAGGATACACTAAAAGTTATGGAATTCTATCCAACGGAGCCACATCGTTCTCTCGTGTTGCCTACGTTGAGGGACTAAAGCACAATCTTTTGAGCGTTAGTCAGTTATGTGACAAAGACTTCAAAGTTCTATTCTTAAAAAATAGATGTGCTGTCACTGACGGAAATGATAAGCTTGCCTTAACAGGCAAAAGAGTGGAAAATGTGTATGTCATAAATATGAATAGTTCTCACTCTGAGAACATGTGCTTTATCTCTAAAGCATCCACTAACATAAACTGGTTATGGCATAAAGGACTCTCTCATCTCAACTTTAAGACGGTTAGGATCCAAAGAATCCTTTGAATTTGGATCCTATGTTTGAAATGTTTTGTAAAGAAAAGAACTTCAGAATCTGAAAATGAATAGTTTAGAAGTTTTGAACTAGTGCTAGAAAGATAAATATAGTCATCTTCAGAAGTGCAAAATATATATTCAGAAGTTCTTCAGAAGTTCTGAATAGAAGTTCTGAAGTTCTAAAGATAACTTCTGAAGACAGAAAAGTTCTGAAAGACAACTTCTGAAGAAGTTCTGAATAATTCAGAAGTGGTTCTGAAGTGAATTCAGAAGTTCTGAAGAACTTCTGAATAGAGTTTTCGATGACGTGTCTTAATGTAATTGGACTGTGATTTAAATACATGTAGCTTTACCTTTGTAGTATATATAGAGAGTCTGTTAGACAATTAGGAAGTTGAACATTAATAGAACACCACATATGAGAGTCATCTAAAGGTGTAAGTGTGTGTTTCTCTGTATTAGCTTTCTACAGTTCTTAATAAAATGAGGATTCATTGAGCCATTTATCAGATCTGTTGTAATATGGGACTAACAAAGACAATAAATGAATTGTCTCAAAAAGATCTAGTCAGAGACCTCCCAAATCATATCTTTACAAAGGAATCTCTTTGTTCAGCGTGTGAAAAGGGAAAGCTGACAAAAGCCTCCTTCAGGTCAAAGCAAATTTCTTCAGTGACCGCTCCTCTTCAGCTACTCCATATGGATCTATTTGGACCTGTCAATGTCCAATCTATTTTTGGAAAGAAATATACTTTGGTGATTGTTGATGAATACTCCAGATACACATGGGTGTTCTTCCTTCGATCCAAAAGTGATACCCCTGAAATGATAATTTCTTTTGTCAAAAGAATGGAAGTGTTGAACAATCTAATTGTTCGTTCCATAAGAAGTGATCATGGTACTGAATTCAAAAACAGTACTCTGATAAACTTCTTTGAAGAAAAAGGCATCTCTCACAACTTCTCATCAGTGAGAACTCCTCAGCAAAATGGTGTTGCTGAAAGAAGAAATCGTACTATCATTGAAGCAGCTCGCTCAATGCTCAGTGAATCGCATCTACCTACTCAGTTCTGGGCCGAAGCAGTCAGTACAGCGTGCTTCACTCAAAATCGATCGCTGATAGTTAAGCGATTTAAGAAGACCCCCTATGAATTGTTTCATGGGAGAAGACCTACTCTGAAATATTTCCACATTTTTGGATGTAGATGTTACATTCTGAATGACAGAGATCATTTGGGTAAATTTGATCCAAAAGCTGACGATGGTATATTTCCTGGATACTCCTCTGTATCTAAATCCTTCAAAGTCTTCAACAAAAGAAGACAACATGTTGAAGAATCCATGCATGTTAACTTTGATGAATCTCGTCCCATTCATGCTTCTCATTCTCATGAGGATGATGAAGAATTGAATGCCTGGATGAAATCTCATTATGGGGAACCTGAAACATATTTCAGAAATCAACCTCCTGCTAAAGAATGTGATGATGAAATCCCTGTAAATCCTTCAAGTGACAATCATCCATCTTCAGGGATGAATGTTACTCCTCTAAATCAGATTCCTGTTGCTGACTCCTCTCTTGGAAATTCCTCAGTGAACAACCAAACTATATCTGAAAATCAATCCCCTGAATTGATTCTAAATGAAGTACCTATTGCTGAAACAACAAGTCCCATTCCAGAAACTGAAGAACAAGTCGTTGAATCTGCCGTTGATCTCTCTCCTCAACCACCAGCTCAGCGATGGACTGCAAATCATCCAATAAATCAAATTATTGGTGATCCCAATGCAGGTATCAAAACACGTAGAGGCACAGGTAATGTCTGTCTTTATGTTAACTTCATTTCTCTCTCTGAACCTAAGAAGATAGATCAAGTTATCTCTGATCCTAGCTGGGTTTCAGCTATGCAAGAAGAACTAACTGAATTTCGTAGAAATAAAGTTTGGAATCTTGTTCCTAGACCCTCTGATAAAACAGTCATAGGAACCAAATGGGTTTTCAGAAATAAGCTAGATGAAAACGGGACTATAATTCGCAATAAGGATAGACTTGTTGCTCAAGGTTATAGACAGGAAGAAGGGATTGACTATGATGAGACCTTTGCACCTGTAGCTCTCTTAGAAGCCATAAGACTCTTTTTAGCTTATGTTGCCCATAAAGACTTCAAAGTTTTTCAAATGGATGTTAAAAGTGCTTTTCTAAACGGGAAACTCAGCGAGGAAGTTTATGTTGAACAACCCCCTGGTTTCTCAGACCCTAACCATCCTGGTTATGTTTTTAAACTTGAAAAAGCTCTTTACGGGTTAAAACAAGCTCCTAGAGCTTGGTATGATACCCTTTCTAAATTTCTTCTTAAAGAAAAGTTTGTTCGTGAAAAATTTGACCAAACCCTGTTTTTAAGAAAATATAAAGGTCATGCCATACTCGCTCAGATATATGTCGATGACATTATCTTTGGTTCCACAAGACCCAAAATGTGTACTCGTTTCGCTGCAAGAATGCAAAAACAATATAAAATGAGTATGATGGGTGAACTAACATATTTCCTTGGTTTGCAAATTAAAAAATCTGACAAAGGAATTTTTATTTGTCAAAGCAAATATGTTAAAGACATGTTGAATAAATTCGACATGAATCAATGCTCAACAATGAAGACCCCTATGGCGCCTCCTCTGACTTTGAACAAAGATCCTCATGGGAAACCAGTCAATGTCACTGCCTATCGAGGGATGATTGGATCTCTGCTGTATCTTACAGCAAGTAGACCTGACATCATGTATTCTACATGTCTCTACGCTCGGTATCAAGTTGAACCGAAGGAATCCCATCTAATCGCTGTAAAGCGAATCTTCAGATATCTGAAAGGAACTCCAAATCTAGGTCTTTGGTATCCCAAGGGCTCAGGATTTGATCTAATTGGTTATTCTGACAGTGATTTTGCAGGTTGTAAGATAGATAGAAAGAGCACCACTAGTGGGTGTCAGCTACTAGGTGGAAAGTTAATTAGTTGGACAAGCAAAAAGCAAAACTCAGTGTCCACCTCCACCGCTGAAGCTGAATATGTAGCCGCTGGTAGTTGTTGTGCTCAAATCCTTTGGATGAGAAATCAACTCAGAGACTATGATCTCAAGCTCTCTAAAATTCCTATCTATTGTGATAGTACTAGTGCTATTGCCATTGCTAACAACCCTGTACTTCACTCCAAAACCGAGCACATTGAGATCCGATATCACTTCATCAGAGATCATGTGATGAATGGTGAAGTTGAGCTTCATTTTGTACCCACTGAATATCAGCTCGCTGATCTTTTCACCAAGCCTCTTGATGAAACTAGATTCAATCTACTCATCAGCGAACTTGGTATGTTAAACGCTGAATAAATTTATTATTCAGTGACTTACAATAAGGGATACAAATAAAACCTTCAAACTTTCCATTCACTGAACTCTGATTCAGCGATATCTGTGTCATCTCCTCATGTATTATCTTCTAATCTTTATCACTCTTTGATATCTTTTCTCATCAAAAAATGAATCTCTTAAGATTAAAACTCCTCACTGACAATCCTTTATTATCAATGATGAAGATTTTTTTAAAATTAGTAATGATAAACCTTCCTTATGGATAATTATCGTTATAATCTTTTAAAAATAAAGAAAAGGACACGTCAGACCTTTTTTCTGACACACGACGGACCGCGACGTTTCCATTCCAACTCCTTTCTTGGAACGTGCGCCAGGTCATCATTTCTTTTTCAAAAAGCTAAAACCGTCGTTTAGCACTCCTTTTTTCTCTCTCCTCTTGCTATTTAAGCAATTCTTTTGCCGTATTTGCTTCTTTACACTTTCATATCTCTCTAAAAGGCAAAAGAACTCTCGTATCTTCAAGTTTTCTCAAGAACACCAAGAACACGCACTTGTGCGTTTTTCCTTCTCGAAATCACCTAAGGTTTGATCTAAACCTTTACTTAACACTGGAAACATCTTGTTTCACAACTTCTTCTCCTTAAATCATCTAAAATAAAATAAAAACATATTTTAGGAAAAAAAATAAAATTAATCTGGATTAAACTCGGAAACTTTTCTATTTTCAAAACCCTGTTCTAAGTTCTCTCCTTAGAACAGAAGACTTTCTTCTTAAAAGTTTATCCATTTTTATTTATCTTCTTTTTTTAAATAATCTCCTATTTTATTGTTTTTATAACAAGCATTTTGATCTTGTTCATCAAAATACTTGTTTCTTTGAATCCTACATTTGGTATTCTTTATACCAAACTCTAGTTTATATATTCATGTATAAAACCATGATTTATCTCTTTAGTGTTCCCATTTTTCCTACAGAAATGACCTCTGCAAGTAAGACTGCTGACACATCTGCTACTACAACCGCTGACAACACTCTGGTCGCTACACCAACTTGCCACTTTCCTATGGAGAAAGCTGTCTTCAAGTCATGCAATTACATTGCATTGGTTGACATTCCAGCTGATCGCCCTCACTTCAATGAAGGAGCTACCTTCATTAAAGCGTGCCCGCTGATGTACGCATTTGTCCACAACCCAGTGGGCGTCTCCTCTCATCTCCAAGCTCTCTGGTACATGGCTCACTGTACCACGCTCACTACTGATAAGGGAAACATGCTCTCTGCAATAGGCTTCAAAATTCCAGACCTGGGCTACTTCTCCTTCACTGCTGGGTTCGTAAGGAAGGCCCTTCGTCTCCCTGTCCGCGCCAAGAATCAACAATGGGGCGCTGAACCAACCAAGTTGCAGATAGATGCCTTCTTGGACTCAAATCGGCTACGCCTGGGAGAATCAAATCACTGAAAACAGTGGGCTCCAAGGTAGAAAAGAAGAGATTGCCTGCTCGCTGGAAATATATCTTTACCCAGGTGATCCAATGCCTTGGGTCAATGATTGGTTCGCATGACCAAGCGAGCAAGCACTTTCAGGATCTTTCCTACTCACTCTGCACCGGCCACAACCTCAACTACGCTGACTATATCTTCAGCGATATAGTTAGTCGCATCAACACTGCCACCAGACACCCTGTCATCCCCTACCCTCATTTCTTTGCAACTATTCTAGAAGTTGCCTTCGGCGAGGAATACCCGAAGGTCGGTGACCACTCCTTCTCCGTAGTGGGTAAGAAGTCCCTGTACATAGAAGAACGTCCAGGTGATGCTCCTTACACGCTCTATATGCTGAAAGTGATTGGAGCCCCTCTCTCGGTGTCTATCTCGCTGCCCATCCCAACAGCGAGCATCCCGGACACTGCTGTTGCTGCTAAGAGGAAACAACCATCCGATGGTCATAAAAAGACCATCGCTTCCAAGAAGCCAAAGAAGATGGTCTCTCAAAAGACCACCCTCTCTGATTTCGGTGTACTACCAACACCAATTGCAGCCGCAACCACTTCAATGGTTTTTTCATCCGTTGTTGCTTCATCAGCACTACCTCCATCATCAGCGACTCCGGTCACTGAGGGTGTTTTAGCCAGCTCTGCTGAAGCTGGATCAGGTACTACTTTCACAGCCTTCTTACATCCTTCTATCTCCTCTTCTTTGGTCCTCACATCAGCACGTGACTCGGCGATAGTTGTCCCTATCCTTGATAATGCTGAAATGCACGCAGTCCAAACCTCAATATTATTAAGGCAATCTGAGTTTTGGAAGGCCAATTTAAAAGGACCTCAGAGTGTCTCTCTCAGATACTCTAAGACACTGGTTAGTGATCCTCAAGACACTACCTCTGCAAATGTAGTCCCTGAGAGTAATCCTCATGATACTCTCAAGGAGAAAAATAAGATTTTTCATCCATCATCTAATCCAGATGTGTTTTTGGCATCTTTGTTTGTGTCATCATCAGGTGCCGCTCCTCTATTTTCTTCAGCGACAGCGACAACCACCACCAGCGCTCCTCCCATCAGCAAGAACATGGGGAAGTCTCCTCCGGGCCATCCCATTGCTGCAAAGCTCAGAGAGGTCAAGACAGAGATGAAGGCTCCAAGCTTCCCACTCCCATCACTGAACTTCCTCCCATTGTCCTTCCTAGCCCTACATTCCCTGCTGTTGACTATTTGGTTAGGGAATGTGCTCTCACCAGGGCTAGGGTTGACAACCTTCAGACGTCAGCTGAACTAATCTTCAAGCGCATCGTTGGGACACCAGCGATCAAGACCAACGTCATCAATCTCATCACTGACATTTTCTCTCTGAAGGAAGATAACAGGGCCCTTCATCAGACCCTGTCCAACTTGGAGCAGAAGCTTACTGCTCAAGCGAACGTCCTTGAGTCTATTCAAAAGACTCAATCCGACATGATGCAGATACTCACCAAGCTCTCTGAGGCTAGTTCCTCCTTCACTGCTGTTGATCGGACTACGCTTCAGGAAAATGAAACGAAGCTCAAGGACGTTCAGATCAATGTTCACACTCTGATGGTGCATTGTCTACCTCCTGATAACATCGAGGGGGTGAGATATGCCAAAGAATTTGCAGATGAACTCATCTCGGAGCACAACCAGAGGTTCCCTGGAGAAAAGATTTCTCCTTACATCCAGTAGACGGGATCATCCCTCCCTGAAGGGTTGACGGCTGAAGATGATGATGCTGAGGAAGATGATGAAGAAGAAGAAGAAGAAGATCCTATCCCTCATTATGGGGGAATGGATGATGATGAAGACGACGATGACATTAGAAGTGCCTTAGAGCACTTCAGAATGTCTAGGCCTGGAGTCGCTCATCAAGAGCCTTTGGGGGACGGACAACATCCCTCTCAGGCACAATCTGGTTCCTCGGGCAAAGGAAAAGAAGTGGTAGATCTGGATGCCACTTTCCCAATATCTTAGGGGGAGACCACTAATGAGGTATCTCTTCCTCTTATCCCTTATATTACACCTCTCTCTGAAACCCCCACACCTCCTTCACCTACAAAAACTCTCTCTGAAAATTCTTTTTCCTCCTCTCTTTCCCTCAGTGATCCCCGTCCCCCAAAGGACTCTACTTCATGGAAGGAACCTTCTTCCGAAGAGTAGTTTATGTACATAATAGAAACTGACTTTGAAGAAGAAGAGGGCCTTATTCCCAGGCGTCGCGTTCAAAAGCCAATCATAAGCGAGCCTGAAGAAGAAGAAAGGCGAATAAAATTTCTTAGGGAATTCGAAGCAAGAAGAATAAGGGTGCCTCAAGCTGACCCCATAAACGCTATACCAATAAGGATGGTAGATGAATTCTACTTTCTGTCAAGTGAAGAGAGAGAACAAGCATTGGAAGCACAATGCATCAGGGATGAGGAAATAAAGCAAACAGAGAATGATCTTGATTTAGCAAGGAAATTACTCAGGGAGGACTCTGCTAAAGACAAGGCGGCCAAGGAACAATTGAAAAAGAGTGAAAGGGTCGTTGAAGCTCTTCTACAGAGAGAACTTGCACAGAAAAACCTGAATGTAGATCCAATCCTTGCTCAACAGAAGATTCTAAGTGCACTGTCCGCTGAAGCCATAATGCAGAAAGACAAAGAGCTTGACTGGTGCACTGATAGACTGAAGTTTTGAAGATCTGAAGCCAAAATCATTCATGCTACTATCCAAGGGCGACACTCCAACAGAGGTGGTCCAAAGGTATATGTAAGAATGACAAGGACTAACAGAACTGAGAGAGAAGAAGCCAAGTTCTTAAGGATTTATGGACACACTAAATGGTTAGAAATCAGAAACGCCATTCAGGGTTCCAAATCCTAATTCAAGGATGTGGTGGAAAGAGTACTGGATCAATTGTTGCAAAGGATGTCACAATACGTGCAAGTTCCCCCTCTCCCTGAGTCATCTAAAAAGAAAAGATCAACTACTGAAGGTGGTTCAAGCTCCAAAAATGAGCATGAAACCAAATTTGATTATCAAAGCATTCTTGGTCATCTTGAACTCCCTGATATTTCAATGCTCTGTACCTCTCTACCTCAAGACCGAAGATATGAAGAAGATGAAATCATCTCACTACCTGAACCTGCTATGGTATTCTTGGATAATGAAGGATTCTTAGGGCTTTTCAGAAACCAAGAAATTTGCAAGGCCCCATCCTTTCTCATAAAGATCATGCTATGGCGCTGCTGGTCAGATACCCCTCTGATGAATCGACAGAAAACACTTTATGAGAATGAGCTACAAAGAAGAAACGAGAATATCTCTGATTAGTTATAGATTTCTATTTCCTTTGTAATATTTCTTCAATGTACAAGTACTTTACTTTTGATATTGTAATTTCATTACCCTGTAATTTCTTCAGATTATACTTAATGAAATACAATCAGAGTACTTTACTCCATCCTAGTACTGAAAAGATCTCTAAAAACAGTAAAAGGGACAATGAACATAAGAGTTCTATTTTCTTTAAACTATCTTTTACTCACTGATTTTTCACTCTGAAAATTCAATCAGTGAATGTACTTTATGCTTATTTACTTGTAAAAATTGTGTTTTCATATCCTTATAAATGAAACTCAATTCAGATAGTAGACTAGCTGAAAAAGACTTTACAGATTAGCACTTAGAAATTTTACTTTAAATGTTTCCTAAGTCCTTACTAGTTTCTTAAAGCAATTTTCCTATGTTGCTTAATAATAATCAAATAGGGGGAGATTGTTGATCATAACTACTCTCGATGATTTGAATATGATTCCTTTTGCATACTTAGTGAAATTCCATTCAATAAGCTTCTGTCAATATTCAGCGATAGCATACGCTGATTACTATCAGTGATCGCTAAAGATCAAGGAACAAAGCTTATCTCTGAAGATCTGAAGATCAGCTATCACAACAGAAGACCATTCAGCGAAAGTCGAAGACCCTAGCTGAAGAAAGAGATAATCAGCTAAGTGAACTGAAGCGGTTCAGCAATAGCAGCGATTATCTAATCAAAGTGTGAAGTCTTGTGAAGCCTCAGCGATACTGAAGATTCATCCTTGAAGATTCAGAGTCAGCGATCAAATGAAGCTTCATTTACAAGATTAAAGGTTGATCTTATCCTCGATGCACAAAAGTCAAACCTAATACCTTGTCAGAAAAGGACGTACGAATTGTCTCTTATGTCCCCATCATATCTGATACGGTACTGTTCCGGCCAAAAACATGGTTGTCTTATTTGCAAGGACAAGCTTCCTATCCAAGCTTGACACGTGACATGTACCTTTTCTCTTGCATTAAATGCAAACGGGTATAAATAAGATGAAGATATCTTCTTCATCTAAATGCATGCTTCCTTCTAAACCTAAACCCTCTATATTTCTTTCTTCCTTCTTCTTGTGCATCAAACTTAGTGTTTCTCAGTTACAATAGAATAGGTTTTAAACTTGTTCTTATCCTGCTTGTAACTGTAAATTTTTTATGATATATAAACTTATTTAAAAACCAAAATTTGTGTGTTTGTATTCAACCCCCCCCCCCCCCCATTCTACAAACTGTTTACTATTTATTGAACACTTGTAGACCCTTTAGGGACCAACAATTATTATTGGATTATTTTAAATGATTTTTGTTTTATTGGATGTAAAATATTGTAGTGACATTATTGCGCAAAAAGAACCACCGAAAACAGTCGAAAAATGACCCTAATCGAACGATAGAAACGATTGTCCTTTGACCACAACATTCTGATAGGGCAGGTGTGCATGGGTTGGATCTGGATAGTGCGCTGGATCTGATCTCTTGTTGGGCTGGTTGGTTACAAAGAAAAATAAAGAGAGAAGCCCAACAGAATTCAATTTATTTTGATCTTATTATTAGTTGGGCTTAATTTTATTAGATGGTTTTGGAATTTCTATTTAATTGGGATTATTATTTAATTAGGAATATTAAATTAAAATAATTCCTATTTAATTAATATATCAGATTTAATCCTATTTAATTAATATATCAGATTTAATCATATTTAATTAATATATTAATTAAACTTAGAAATTGTTTTTATTAATTAATTATGCATATCTAAGAAGTAAATTATTTAAGCCATTGATTCAATTCAATCAATTTAATAAATAGATTGAAGCATCATATTGGGGTGATTATTATGACGCTTTAATTTATAAGGATTTCTATGGTTATAAAAAGAGTGTATCGTCGTTTATGAAATTTTATAAATATGATTAAAGACATTGTAAATGAACTTGTGTGTTCGATCACTTAATTACTCAGGGGGAGGGTTATATGGCCACTTAGTTGACCTTAAAGTTGGTCGTTGACTATAATAAATTTTGGGAAAACTTAGTCAATAATCGGCTATTCGGTTTACAATTTGTAGGTTACGACTTGGAGCGGAATCTTAACAAAACTACGATTTCAGGTGAGTCTTTCACGAGATTTCACTGGGATGTATACATATGTATGAAGTGTATTTTTACATATATGTTGTGTGGTGTTTACATGTCTAATTCAGTAGGTGATATTATTGCAAGTTTAATTTAATTGGTGATTTTACATGCATGTGGTTTAAGAGGCAGGTTCATGTGAGGACATTAATACTTTACGAGAATACGAGGACAATCCTCAGCCAATCATTTTGTACATGAAATTTTTGTATGTGAATCATCATATGTGATTTTGTACATGAAAAATTTCGTGTACAAAATGATTGGCTAAGGATTGTCCTCGCATTCTCGTAAATTGTTACCGTCCTCGCATGAACCTCTTTCTATATATATATATATATATATAGAGAGAGAGAGAGAGAGGTTGGTTCATTTAGAAACTAGACGAAGGGTGGAAACTATAGAAACTTTGGCAAATCAATATAAAAAATAATTTTTTTCATGATTTTTTTTCATCAAATGCTATGATTTAAGATATTATTTCACATATGTTTGTTTCATCTTGTGAAAATATTACATGTGAAATTTTACACTATTAAACAAAAACATATGAAACTTTTCATAAAAAAATACGTGAGAAACTTTCAACTTATGAAAAACAAATACACGTGAAACTTTTACATTATGAAACAAACATATGTGCAATAATATCTTAAATCATAGCATTTGATGAAAAAAAATCATAAAAAAAATTATTTTTTATATTGATTTGCCAAAGTTTCTATAGTTTCTACTCTTCGTCTAGTTTCTAAATGAACCAACATCTATATATATATATATAAAGGAAAATTCAAATGTGAACTTATCTTTGGTTGTAAACCTAAGGACAGATCTCAGCCCTTGATCTGGGCCAAATTGAAGTCGTTCTTTAAATGTGGCTTGAGGGGTAAATTAGGAAAGTTTATCACTCCCGCTTATTTCTCTCATCCTTTGTTAATCGAAATTTTCTCTGTAAATCGAACTCTCTCTGGAAATCGAATTCTTCTCTGTTAATCGTATTCATTGTTGTGAAGAACTTTAGTAATCGGATTTTCGATTTCTGAAACTAAATTGTTAATTCTGTTTTTTCAATGGAGTCTGCTTCTTCATCAGGAAATTCGATTGAGTGTGATCCAGTTGAAAATTCATCTCTGATTGCGATGTTGTTATAGATTTCGAGAATACATACCGAGAATTTTGGCTCTAATTTTGGCTCTGTGTGACTTGCTCTTCAGACTGAATATATACTACAATGTTATGCTTATATTCAGACTGAATATAAGCTACAATTATACAAACATATAATTTTAGCTTATATTCAGACTGAATATAAGCTAAAATTATACAAACCCATAATTGTAGTTTATATTCAGACTTAATATAAACATGACATTGTGATACTAAAATGTTATGCTTATATTCAGACTGAATATAAGCTACAATAATGCAAACACATAATTTTGGCTTATATTCAGACTGAATATAAACATGACATTGTGATACTAAAATGTTATGCTTATATTCAGACTGAATATAAGCTACAATTATACAAACACATAATTTTAACTTATATTCGGACTGAATATAAGCTACAATTATACAAACCCATAATTTTAGCTTATATTCAGACTGAATATAAACATGACATTTTATGCTTATGTTCAGACTGAATATAAGCTACAATTATACAAACACATAATTTTAGCTTATATTCAGACTAAATATAAGCTACAATTATACAAACCCATAATTGTAGCTTATATTCAGACTGAATATAAGCTACAATTATACAAACACATAATTTTAGCTTATATTCAGATTGAATATAAGTTACAATATACAAACCTATAATTGTAGCTTATATTCAGACTGACTATAAGCTACAATTATACAAACATATAATTTTATATAAGCTAAAATTATACAAACCCATAATTGTAGCTTATATTCAGACTGAATATAAACATGACATTGTATGCTTATATTCAGACTGAATATAAACTACAATTATACAAACACATAATTTTAGCTTATATTCAGACTGAATAAAAGCTACAATTATTCAAACACATATTTTAGCTTATATTCAGACTGAATATAAGCTACAATTATTCAAACACATAATTTTAGCTTATATTCAGACTGAATATAAGCTACAATTGTACAAACACATAATTTTAACTTATATTCAGACTGAATATAAACTACAATTATACAAATTCATAATTGTGACTTATATTCAGTCTGAATATAAGCTACAAGTATACAAACTCATAATTGTAGCTTATATTCAGACTGAATATAAGCTACAATGGAACCAAAGGTTTTGAAAAGCAAGAATTCAAGCAAATGTGTTTCACAGAAGCTTCCTGTGATAAAATGATGAACAATCATATTAAAGGAAAAAAAACATTTGAATAACTTTCTTACACTTTATCAAGAAAAAAAATCTGGATCTGAAAAGACTTGTGATTCAAAGGAAGAACACAAAGCAAAAACAAACTTGTGCGAAAATTTATTTTGGGGAAGATGATGAAGAAATTTGGGGGCGGAACCGAAATTTCTTTTGGGGAAGATGATGAAGAAATTTGGGGAAGATGATGAATAAGTTTGGTGAAGATGATGAAGAAATTTGAGGAAGATGATGAAGAAATTTGGCGAAGAAGATGATGTCTGGTTCTTATTTAAATCGTCAGGTTATATTTATGATTTAAGCCATGATCTGAGTTTTCCACTTATTTATAAAAATGTCACCGCGAATTTTATCCCTTGTATTTTGATCTGATTTAAAATGGATGGTTGTGATTCGTCCTCATGTTCATAATGAAAGATAGGTTCACATTTGAACCCACCCCTATATATATATATATATATATATATATGTTTTAAGAAAAAATGTATTAGAATGATAAAATTATAAAATATTTTAATAATATATTGAATGTTGAAATATCTAAAATAGATCATCTGTTAGAGTTAAATATAATTCTTTTTAGATATATTTACTTTTGGTTCTCTATTTTAGAAAGAAAAAAAAAACCATTAGAAATATTTAGGGGGCGTTTAATTTGATGGAATAGTTTTGAAGGATTCTAATTCCGTAAAGGGATTTAAAATCTTTGGTGTATTTTGTTTGTAAGATATAAAATGAAATTGGATTCTGTTCTTTATAAATAATTTACAAAAATAAAATATAAATAAATAAATAAACATCTAAATTAAATTTTCATTAATTGAATATTACAAAATAAATGTTTTTAACATGTTTCAAAACACCATTACATACAGTCCAACAAAATCCCATGAAATACCAAGCACCCAAAGGATTTCAAAATCCTATGTTTGTAAAATATCATTTCAAACCAAACATCGAATTGGAATGAAATTCAATTCCAAATCCCTCCAGAAAATCCTTCAAACGAAACATCAGATTGGAATGGAATTTAATTCCAAATCTAATCTAGAAAATCCTTCAAACGAAACATCAGATTGGAATGGAATTTAATTCCAAATCTAATCTAGAAAATCCTTCAAACCAAACATCGGATTGGAATGGAATTTAATTCCAAATCTAATCTAGAAAATCCTTCAAACCAAACATCGGATTGGAATGGAATTCAATTCCAAATCCCTGCATATCCAATCCAGGAAATCCTTCAAACCAAACATAGAATTGGAATAAATATGAATTCCAAATCCAATCCAACAAACCAAACGGGACCTAAAGACGCTTAGCAGCAACAAAAAAAGAGGCCCCAAGATCTAGCCTTTATTTGCGTATTCAAGGTTAACCTTGAATTTGGTCACCATATCAAGTCTCTACATGACCATCGGTCTGTAACTTAACGAGACCCCATGACTGCCCTCATCACCAGAAAAATAAAAATAAAGCATAAAAACATGCTTGATGACATATGATCAAATACTTGTTTTGGTGGATCTCATAGAGTAAACCTTGTGAATACATTTGATCAGATAGAAGTATCCATAATGTGACGGGCCAAAGTGATTAAATGGAAATATGGAAGACTAAAAAAAAGTGATTAAATGGAAATATGGAAGACTAAAAAAAAGTTGACGACTACATGTTACGAGTCAGAAAACTAATAGTAATTGGTAAATACAACTTTACTACATACTCATTTCCTCGTGTAACCAACAAAAAAACTATAACAACATTGACACAAAAAACACAAACAGATATATCCAACTTTTGTACCTGCTTTTCATATAATCCAAAACAATCTAGATACCCATCATCTAACTGTCTGCCTAATCTTGATCATCCGTTTCAGTGTCGCTAACCAGAAGCTGCACTCATCCCAGTCACTTGTCGTAAGATCAACCTGTACCAACAACCAAGGATAATAAATAATATATTTATTAACTTCATCCATTCGTTTACTTGATATAGTATCTAGGAACTTTTGCTAATCTCAACTGGTAAGACCTTAGGCCAGATGTCACTTGTTTGGTTGGTTTTCCATTAAATCCTGGATGCATAAAGTCTATCTGGAGTAATCCGTCTGTATAGATTGGGAATGTTTTTGTTTGAGGGGTTTTTCTCATAGATGTAAGGAGTGTGTGTTTTAATTGGGAGGGGGAGGTTCAGATTTTTTTTTTGGATTTCTGCATAAAGCTTACTGAATAAGACACTTTCTATATCATCAAGTCACTACCAAACAGTCATGTATAGCCGACTGAATAAGCTACGAGCCCCATTAAGCTCATTAAACCGCTAACAAACTCCTTAGCCAGAAGGTTTGTCTCGTTAGGATTAATCGAGGTGCATGCACATACATGCTGGCGTGAACATCCATGGTTATAGAAAAAGGTTTTTGCTCAACTAGGCGGTAGATACACAAACCATGGAATTTCCAAAAACAACTTTTGTATAATTTTACCTTTTATACATGAACGCTTTATTTTGAACCCCCCCCCCAAAAAAAAAACACACACACATACTAACTTTTTTGAACCCATTGACTATACATTCTATTTCATACATTATAAATTTTAATTTTTGTATATAAATGCCTTAATTTACATATGTATATATATGTCTTGTTTTCTCAAATTTATACCTTATTATTTAACTTGAATCGTATTTTAACTAAATTTTCCACCCCAATCACCAAAATTTCTTGATCTGCCAGTGCCAGGAGATAGGGTTTATGCAAACCATATTTTGGACAGATACCACTAGAGGGATTCAATCCAAGTTACCTGGATTTTAAGGGCTGTAGGAAAATCTCCACGATCCAACGCTTGACATAGCAGCACAAGCTTTTCAGCAGCATTTTTGGATATGTCACCACTGTTTAGTTTCGCAAACAACGCACCCAATTTCTTTGAGTTGTCATCAATCTCCCGCTTTTTAGCTGGAACCGCATGCGAACCCCCCATCACTTCTGATGTTTCCGTAAAAAGTCTCGTCAAAGTGCTAATAACGGGCTTTTGTTGTGCTGCAACAAAAAAATGTACATGCTTTCTATTAACTTCACCAAACAGTCGAATCCTATTTTTTACCTCAGATACTTCATTCCACAAATATTTTCCCTCCAAGACAACAATTAGACCAACTGATTCACTATGTATTTACCTTCTCTAAACAAAATTGCAGAGTTGTAAACTTTTCATAAAACAGTAAAGTTTCGTAAGATTTTGCCAAGATATTCATGAGTGGAAAGATTTTCCATCCACCACGATTCTTCAACTCTGTGAATGATCTATTTAAGCAAAAGAGTGATAAAGAGTTGTCATCCCATATTTTCCAAACGAAATCAAGGTACCCAGCCCCCCCCCCCCCTCTACCCAGTATGACACCAAGGAGATATGGGTATAAAAACTGGTCCTTTCGGTCCGGACCAGAAAAATCTTGGATCAGACCGTTAAGTCATCAATCTGTACCAGATATAAGAACACCAGCCATCAGTTCGTTTTTTGAAGCAGCCAGAAAGAAATGGTCTTTTTAGAGACCGGATCAGTTAAAAACTTGGACCGAATTAGACCAAGACTGGTCCAGACCGCCGGTCCTAAATCAGTCCTTACCGTGCCAGACTCGGACAACCAGGCTCTTTTGGATCGTCACCAGATCATGGACCAGACCAGACTTTTAAGGACCGGTCTGTTCCCATCTCTGACACCAAGTACTCTACTACACTAGTAACCAATGAGAGTCCCCACCTATCAACCTATTGAAATTTTGAAATGCTTGAATCTTCTATAATACCGATACCAGAGAAGCAGACACACTATGCTGTTAATAACGGCGTATAACGGTTAATGGCCCTCCAGAGTATAATGGTGGTCATGTAACGGTTAGTTTAACAAAAACGTTTTTAACAGCGCAATATAGACCGATATATAGGTCATATTCCGGTGCAATATCACGTTACATTTTTTTGGGCTTCCTTGCACTGAGTTTCAATTTTTTGACTCGAATGCTGAACATATTGCTTGCGATTAGCTCGTTTATGAACATTTTTCCTATTTTGTTTTGTGAAACATGTTTAAGTTAGTGTTTTGATGTTGAAACTATATCTTTTATTAATGTAAATTATATGTTCACTAAAAATAGGGAACCATATATATATTGATAGAAATCAGAAACACGATTAACACTTTAAGAAGGAAGAATGGAAGGAACCGGATGATTGATTGAAATTGATAACGATTACAGAAACAGAAAGTAAACCAGGAAACCTTCCTCTCTCAAAGCAAAAGCTAAGAGCCAAATTCCAAGGAACTAACCTCCCTCTCTCAAAGCAAAAGCTAAGAGCCCAATGGAAAATACCAGATAAATCTCAATGCCTTTCACGCGCTACCCCTTCCCCCTATTTATTAGACAATTCTCTTTTCTAATTGCAACTAACTAATGCCCTTTTTGGGCCTTCTAGAATATGCTATGAACGTGACTTGAATTACTATGTTACGATCTGTATCATTACTCCCTCCTGCCATTAAAGTCTTGTCCTCAAGACTTGCATCAGAAAGTTGGTTCTGAATTGTATTAGCAGCCCTCCAAATGGCTTCCTCCGTCGTCCGTCCTTTCCCCCATAAGAACCCTTGTAACCCCGATTCCCTATCGCGAAGTACTGAATATGTTCCACCGATAGCTTCAGAAGAAATCATAATAGGGGTGTCTAATTCCACGCCGAGTGCTTGATCAATCTTGGAATACAGCATAACCTTTTTAATGAAAGACACATGAAAAACGAGATACAGCCACAACGAAGGAGGTATATCCAGTCTATAAGTAACCAATCCGGTCTTTTCCACAAACTTGAACGATCCAAATTTTCGAACAGCCAATTTATGACGGAATTGCTGAACAATGATCATTTGACAATACGGTTTGAGCTTGACAAAAATCCATTCCCCAATCTGGAATTTAACATCTCGACGTTTCTTACGTACAAACTTACGGTAATAGTGCGTAAGTCACAAAAAAAACACGTAAAACTTTCAATTGTTTCGGACTTGACCACTCTAAAATAGTCGAAACCTTTTTAGGATCCATGGTAACAGTCGAGTGCGTAATAGACAAACTAGTCGGCACTGAACGACGTGATTTTTCCAACGATAACCATGTATGTAATGATGCCTGGGCCGCTTGAGAATTAGACCACCCCAGAACACACACTGATATTCCATAAAACATGAATATCAAGGTTTGCCGATTCCAATTGTGAATCACGTCCCTCAAGATGCTGAGCCATTCCATACCCAGAATTAAATGAGACCCGAAGTTAAGGGTTTCTCCACTGTTCACCAAAATGACCATTTGGAATTCAAGAAATAGCCCCTTCAATTTTCAACGTTTTGCCTCCCGACTCGAACTTGGCTAGGGAACCGTGAAATTTCAACACACTACCAAATCCCGTAGGCTGAGCATCATCATCTCTATCCCTATTTTCCTCGTTTGAATCCATACATCCGATTTCACCCCCATCATCGACGGTTTCATCATCAGCCAATAACAGAAACCTTATATTACCTTGTGGACAAAAGGTTTGACCCCAGCGAAAACAGAGACTAATCTTCCTTCGTTCTTCTTTCGTACAAGTATGAGAGTGAAACCCTCGATTCTGATTAGGCACCGGAGAAGATGCAGAAGTCGGCGTTAAGGGAGATCGACCAGCAAAATAGGAACGATTGGGCTCATGACCTGCTGGTGGGCCTTTATCATTTAATCCAGATCCAATAGGGCCTCTAGTTTCCAATAGGCCCACAGATTGGGCCTTAACATCAGATCGGAGTGGAGAACCAACATTGCCGCCTCCCTGTTTGATCGTAGCTATCTGTTTGTAAGGGTTTTGGAGAGGACAAAATTGCGATCCAGAATTAGAACTTGCCTGAGTCATCGGTATAGCACCATCAGGCGGAGTCGATGGGCAGTGGCCAGAAACCACAGATGCACCTCCACTGTTAAAATTAGGTTGTTTACCTTGTTGGTTCACCCAAGACAGCATGATTTTCCTAAATTCCCTTTCCTCTGCACGATCTGATTCCCAAGCTCGAATAATAGTTTTGATCACCAGAACATCCGACTGAAGTTTCTGAAGTTGCTCTTCGTGTTGATCTAAACGAGTTTGTAGAAATCGATTTTCCATGGAAGAAAACGGCAGGTCAAGGTAGGTCGGACCAATGATAGAAATCAGAAATACGATTAACACTTTAAGAAGGAAGAATGGAAGGAACCGGAAGATTGATTGAAATTGATAACAATTATAGAAACAGAAAGTAAACCAGGAAACCTCCCTCTCTCAAAGCAAAAGCTAAGAGCCAAATTCCAAGGAACTAACCTCCCTCTCTCAAAGCAAAAGCTAAGAGCCCAATGGAAAATACCAGATAAATCTCAATGCCTTTCACGCACTACCCCTTCCCCCTATTTATTAGACAATTCTCTTTTCTAATTGCAACTAACAAATGCCCTTTTTGGGCCTTCTAGAATATGCTATGAACGTGACTTGAATTACTATGTTACGATCTGTATCATATATTAATATATATTATATAATTCTACGAAATATTATATGAACCGTTATTTTTGGAATGTTATACCACCGATATAACCATTATTTCAAATATCGTTCCTGACAGCAATACGTTATTTTCATCGTTATGACAGCATAGCAGACATAATTTAAATGTTTTAAGATTAGAAAAAAAGCGAGTAATAAAAAATTACCAGGTACATTGGATATATCTGCTGTCTGTACTGTTGGTGGAGGGGCAGGAGGTCCAGCCGGCGGTGTAGGACTAGGTGGTTGAACATGACCTGAGGTAGTTCTTTGCACTCCTGTATTAGTACTCATAGGCATGAATCCCCTCACCTGTGGTGTGGGTACCCCATCTTGCAATATCCTCTGCCCAGGAGTAGGAACCATTGGAGATGGTACAGGACCAAGTGAACCAGGTGCTGGTGGTCCAACTTGGTAATTAGAATTAGCATTCACCTGAGGCTGAGACTAGTAGACAATATTTGTTTTAGAAATCCTACAAATTAGTAGTCAAAATTCTAAAAATACAAAGAACATATATATATATATATGCTTACAGGATAAAATTGAGAACCCATGCTAGGGGGCTGCTGGTATTGTTCAACATTTCTCATAATAGGCGGGGTGGTAGGAACAAATAGTCTGGGTGCAGGTTGAGTTGCAGCTGGTTGGGGAGCAAATCCCACCTGAAAGAATATAGGTGAAAAACTTTATTCTCTATAAAACAGCATCATAAGAAATTACTCGAGTTATCCACCCAGAAACTTACAGTAACCAAAAACTTGAACCCCCAAATGATAAATTATGCCGAGGAAAAAGTAATAGTCAAATTCAAAAGAAACACCAGAAAGAAACTAGTGATGGGGTATATGACGCTTAACAGAATACCATGTACTCCATCCGTCCCAAAATAAATGTCAATGAAAAGGACATGCAGTTTTAGAAATGTGTAATTATTACACTTTTTAATTTAACTATATGACAATTTTACCCTTTATAATAAAGGGAGTGATAAATTTCTCCATCTCATAATTAAGGACAGACTTTGAAAGTAACTACTTCTGAAAGTGAGCATTTACATTGGGACATCAAAATAGAAATGTTGATATTTATTTTGGAATGGTGGGAGTAGTTGTTAATTGTTATAACTAACAACTTTCCACGTTGGTACTGTTAAACTTCAATTGATTTACATACCGGCGGAATGTGAGCTGCAGGAGATGGAACAAATGTAGTAGGTTGTTGCTGTTGATATTGAGTACTATAAGAAGGACCAGGTGGTTGCTGATAGTTTTGACGATGATAAGCAGCATCATCCTGGAAAGTAGCAATACCCGTAAATAGAAGAAAGCAAACACATATGAAGAGCAATTACCCCCTGCCTTTCCCTTACTCTGTATGCTCCCTAAAGTTTTTGTATAACATAGTTTTTTTAAAGTAAACTACAGTATATTTTGTCACTAGCACAATGCCTATTCCCCCTTGACGTGGTTCCAAAAACCAAAATCATTTGCTCATTGTAAATCTATGCCTTTAAATCCACAAAAGGAAATGTGCTCAAATATTGAAGAAAATAGAGTACAGTAACACCTGATAATAGTTTCTAGAGGATTCAACAACTGAGCTTGTCTGTTGGTTGACACCGTATGCAGCTGCCGATTGAAACTGAGAGTTTCCAGGATCCGTAGACCCAGTTGCCTCTTTCTCTACAAAAAGATTCACACAGAATCAGCATCAGGCGATAAAGAGAACACCAACCTACTCAGATAACAAGAATGGTGTCTGTATCATGCCGAAGTGTATAATATAAAACACCTAAGAACGGTGACAAACCTGAAAAATACACCTGCAAAAACCTACCCATTTGAAACAAAACCAACCCATCATTTTCAGCATTTAGGTTATGATAGGTTGATAACAATAAATGCATATTATCATCATGGATCAAATGGTTCATAAGATTACCAAAAGAACCGACAGATTTATCATCATATTACTACATTCTTATATACTTGCACCCTTTCCCCAACTCCACTTCAGCTGACCCATCTCTTTCCGTAACCCACCTTGACCATATCCATATTTTGTACAGATCCATTAATTTTCACCCTCTGGTGACAAAATAATAACTAGTCAATTTTGTTCCACTGGACAAGAAATTTAATATTTACTTTGAAAGCTATTAGCAGCAAAGCATTTCAGTAATTCTTTATTTTTTATAAATGCCTGTATGACAAAATATAATTTAACTTGGAACAGATCCTATCTATATAAACATATTCAATATAAAATAAAATTTTCAATTTTAGGAATTATTTTCAATGTGATGCTATAAAATTTTAGTTGCTAGTATATCATATTTCTAATTTTATCTCCACTGTTTTATAGGGACGACGCACGTAAGTGGAAAAAGCGTGTTTGGATCCAACATATCAACCCAACCCATTTGATGATTTGATCCCCATTTTCACATGTTCTTTACCGAAATATTTGGTTTGATAATATGCTACTAATTCTTCTGCTTCTGATAAATCAAAAGGGCGCACATTTTGCTACAGGATTGTAACTTCCATAAATTTCCCATTTGTCACTCAACGAATTTCAACGAGTGAATTTTCAAGTTCAACCAACCCAAATTCAAATGTGATCTGAGTGTTCTCTATTATTGAATCTAATTTGTTCCGGAAAAGAAAAAAAAGTTATCTACTTGGTCTGCGAATTTAGACCCTATACGATATTGCATACCTGGTTGAGATGAAAGGGCTATCCGATCTCGTAAAATCACCAGTTCAGGAGACAAATCTTCAGTACCCATTAACTTCAGATATTCCATAGCTGTTGTTAAAAGTCCTTGACTTGCTAATATTTCAGCATATTTCTCAACAAGTTTGCATAAAGAAGCACTGAATCTCTTCTGTCCAGTTGCTAAAGCAAGGACCACAGTTTTCTCCATTAAATCCTAACACCCAAAATAAGACAAGAGTTACTAATGCACCAAGAATGGAGACTAAACTTTCAACATCATACTTACCTGAAGAAGGTCAACATAGGATTTTCCCTCATGCTCAGTTGTAACATTCTTAGACCAGATTTCCACTGTTTTATCGATATTTCCAGCACATATAAAACAAAGAGTTGCGGCTAGTGTATTACCAGCAGCTATGAGTCTAGAAGCAAGGGCATCACATAACAAAGTCCATTCCTCCCCTTGTGCAAACTGTGTTATGCAGGCATATGAATAATTAGCATAAACAGTTAGGAAGAAATATACAAATGCTCTTTATAGTACGTGTCATCTTAAGAACATCATACCCATGACACACACACACAGATGTATCCTGATCGAGAAAGAATCACTTCTGAAGGACCAAGTCCCGGTCCTAGAACAATTCTTCTATATCTTATTGGCAAATTGAAGCCAAGCAGTGGTAGTCCTAAAGATTCACGGGGGAAACATAGATGTCTCCTATGTTACCCATAATATGTGGAAGTATCAACGTAATTTCATATATCATGAAATCAGTGGTTATGATGAGGGTTACAAGGGTTGCAAATTAAACCATCCCTATGTATGTACATAGTTTATATATATATATAAATATATATGTATATATATATATATATCCAAGTAGCTAGAAACTAAGCATAGATACTTCAGGAAACGACCAGGGTCATAATCAGGTGTATTCATAAAAGCATATGGTCACTATTGTTCCAAGAGACTATTACAGTGTTACGGCATATACTATAAAACCCTCAACTATTCTACAAAAACAGATACTTCTTAGCCTGAAAGGTTTCTTCTATGTAACATTAATTTTTGTCCAAGAACATTGTATACCCTATTATCAGTGAGAAAAGAAGTTACTTTTAACCTGAAAATCAACAAAAATATTGTATAGAAAATAGGTTTCCTACAGTTAAATATGGAGACAAGGACATGATAAAGAAGTATTTTGCAAACTGTTTTCTTCTAGAACTTCAAATTCAGTTTCATGTTTCTCCCCCTTGAGATAATGGACCATTAACCCTCCATTCGAATTGTTTGTCCAACTATTTACGTCGAATTATAGAGTAAAAGAAGGCGGGTTGTGAGGAAGGCAGGTTATGACTCCACTGCAGCATCATTTGGTGTCGTTGCAAAAATACAATTGACTGTATTCCCAATGCTACAACAATGCAAGCAGTTAACAATACTATATGTTTAGAGCTATCCGGTAATTCTCGGATTCCTAGTTCCTTGTGATGGACAAACTTGTCATTTGATGAAAAGAACTAAAAAAACATCATCGTATTAACCATAAACAAAACAATAATCACACAAAATTGCAAAACACAGAACTGAACTCTTCATCCTTCTGCTTCCCAGGGAGGGGAGAGGAGACAATCATTTTCTTTTTGCTTCCTAAGGGGAGGGAGATATATGAACAAAATAATTAACTTTAGCATAATTCAAACTCAAACAGAAGCACTGTTGGCAATATTGCATAAATGATAAATTGCAAGTTTTTACTCATAATTTAGGGAACTTACGGTGCAAAGAAGAGCAAGTGTCTCCTTCCAAGATTTTAGGGGTCTGGTATTTACTAGGCTAACAAGATCATTATTCACCATTGCAGCAACCACCTGTTTGTAGACAAAATTGCTATATTGAACCACAGAAAAACCAAGAGCTAATGGCGATAGTAGAAATATATATAGATCAAGAATAGAGGTTGTTGACAAATTGGAATTATATATGCCGTTTAAATAACAAAATAGCGAGAAGAAAAGTGAACCTTTAGGTATGGAGAACTATTCTTTCTAAAGTATTGATCACGTGTGCTCTCCCACAAAGAAGCACCACCAACTTGTGCAATAACTAAAGCATCTGCCATCTTATTTGCAGCTATGCACTGTGCAACAGCTCCCTGGTAATCCCCAACAACCAAAGCACGTTGAACAGCATCATCAAACAAAGGGTCACTATTGCCATCCAGTGAATCACTTTCCTTTGTTGGTTCTTCTGCACCAGGAATAATTCCTTCAATCCCGAGGTTGTTGCCAGATGTTGACACTGGTGTGTCAGCTTTAGGACTTGGAATATTGTTAAAGAAATCTTCCCCATTATCAGTGGGTGACATTCGGTTGCCCCCCAGAAATCCTGCATCAGCTGCTTTACTTTCTTTAAGACTCAGAGAACCCATATCATGAGAGAGATCTTCTCCTATTGTTTCATTTACTTCAGCAGGTAAACTGAAGCCAAGGTGGTCTAGAAGCTTCGTTCTTGCTGCTCCATCCTCTTCGAACATGACCTTCAAGAATCCCCATGTTTCTTTGTCATCTTCAGACCTGCTCAAACCACTCAACAAAACCTTAATTCAGAATAATGGTGGTAGGGAAGCAGATGCGAGTTATTACTTTCTAAAGAAACATACTCAGACTCGTGATACTTTTTGTCGCATAGAAGCCTCAGTGAGGATCGCTCTCCACTCCTCATTGCAGCTTCAAATTCAGATGATGTACTCACTAAATTGTGTTCAGTAACCAAGTCCCGCACATTAACCTGAAACACAATGTAGATGATGAGTCATGATTTCAGTGAAAGGAACCGCAGTGTAAAACCATGGTAGAAATACCTCTGAACGTCCAGGTGAAGAGCCAATAGAGTGAAATGATACAAGCTTGCCACCAAAACCAAAAGTAACTCCAGCTTTTCTCTGGTACCATTTTGGGGCTCGTAAAGGTGCTGCACATAACAGAAAACAAATATAAATCATCAACCTATGTACATAGATAATGAAATGTCAAAAGATGCAAGAGCTCCAAAGTGAATCACATGTATCAGTAAGACGTGCATGTGGTAATGGATGATTTATATTATTTTCCCTTATGAGAAGCTCCATGAGCATCCCAAGCTTCAACATTAGGCATCCATCTTAATTTTGCCTTCCGCAAAAGAATTGATAGCCCACTCTAACATAGAACGTGACAACTAGACAGATATCTATGAACATAATAGTCTCAGCATGTAAACCATTAAACAATAAAAATATGAATCGTGCAACTGTTACAATGACAGTGCAAACCATTTAACAATAAAAATATGCAAACCTATTAAAAAAAGAATATAAATTACCTAATTAATAAATTTATGAAATTAGAAATGAGATCTTAAATCAGAAATGAAGGGGAAGGCATGAATGCTAGGTAAGTATGAATGCTAGGATTTGAGGTAAAATGAGTTGCTTCTCGACTCGACTGACTCACACTCCTCTCCTAGGCGCCGCGTCTGGGCGGGCGGAATGGAGGAGCGAAACGTGTCATGCCATGGAGTGGGTAATACAACTACTCCACAAAGCTTTATTTATATAAGGGTGGAAATGGAAACAGAGTGACAAACTGTACATTGTACTGCAACAAAAGCAAGTAGAAAAGATGGTTTGTAACTTTTCTCTGCATATTCATATAACTCATCAAACTACTACTTCAAAAAATAAAGAAAACATGAGAGGGCCAAAAGAAGGCAAGACTTTAGCACCTATTTGAACATAAGCTCAATGCCCTTAGCTCTTCCCTTTAGCTTCATTAATAAACCCCCACTCAGCCTATATACATCTTATCACTCTATTCTTTTTCCACTTTTACCGGTGGGGATCAACCACGTCTCGTTAAGCAAAAAACACCGGACCTCCAACTAGTGAGGTAGATGGCACCAATAAGCTACACTACTAAGCTTCATCACTTGTCAATAAAAGAAAATTTGGTAAATATGCTTCAGAGTTCTGTGAATATATAGCTACAAGCCAGTTGAGCAAAATCCTGTAAGTGTTTCCTTCCAACATTTAAGAGTCCCATATTTATTAGGCTAAAAAGGTCATTATTCACCATTGCAATGACAACCTTTCTGTAGACAAAAATGCTAAAATATATACACTAAAAAGTCAAGAGCTAATGACCATAATGGAATTATGGGGAAACACTAGAGGTCGCCAACTGACTGGAAAAGATGAACAGTGTCAGTTGAGCAAAATCCTGCAAGTGTATCTAGATTGCAGGTTCTCACACACGATCGATCAAGAAAAAAGAACGTAGAGCGGCCTAACTAATAAGTTATGCAATAGCTCTGGGTTTTTTCAAAAGGTAGAACATCTGTTAAGTCATGGCAGTAACATCTCAAACAAGTAGTTTGAGAAGGAAGAAATAACCCAATAGGAAATGTATGGCACATTGGCACCCACACCATAAAAAAGTTGGACAGAGGCCGAAGACTGTCCAATCTTATCTGTCACTTAATAACATTTTATCAGTCATTTCAGTACCAACAAATGCTTTGGAGAACTTATGAAACCTCAACTGCCAAAAAGACAATCAAAACCAAATAGGTAAGGAGTATACACTGGAACATGAAGAAATCCATTACCTGAGACAAGGTAGCTTTCACCAATACCATATCGAGGACAAGCCTGCAAGGGGGGAGGCATATATGAGCTTCTGTAACAGTCCAGTAGATGCTATGGATATGCTTTCTAACTATTACAGCAGCATGCTGTATATGATCCTACTAGTGGGAACCAAAATATAAATCATTTTTTACACAATATGAAAAGAGGCCAGTACTTGTGTGACAATAATGTAAACACATGAAATGATTCAACTTCAAACCAGAATCTATACAAAGATAAACATGACCAGAAAGATGCTGGTCACCAATCTTTCTTATAGCCCATTGGGCCAGATGTTCATTAAAATGATGGCAATGCCATTAATGTTAGTACTTATAAAATCAACATGCTAGATCAAAGATGAGCGGATAATTAAAAGCATATGAGCATCACCATCAGATTCTCCAAAATGTAGAAGTAAAAAAGTCAAAATCTCCAAAAAAAATTATCTTCATCTCCAACAGATTCTCTATTTTGGAGATTATGTTATTAAAATATTCAATACAACTCATAAAAATATTATTTCACTCTCCTAAACATATAATTTCAAGCAACCTCATTGGTAGAATGAATAAAAAAATTATTTCTCTCTCATAAGTAATCATTTTTGGAGAAATCTCCAAATTTGGACAATTTCATCCTCTCTCTTATACTTTCTCCATTTTGGAGAAGGTTTTGGGGAATCTTTCTAGCATGTAGCTCAGTTGGCAAAGGGGTGGGGAGACTTTGCCCAAAAAACCCCTAAAATCTCCATTTTGGAGAATCTGTTGGAGATGCTCTTAGAAACAGCAACGACATAAAGGACGTTGACAAGTGCAACTTAGCAAACCTCAATATTATAAATGCCAACTTTTCCATCATATGAAGATGCCGATATAACCCCCGGTATCTTTGGATACCAGTGCACATCAAAATTCCAATTGGTTCCTGCTGGAAGTTCAGAGACAATCTGCAAAAACAATTCATCAAGATTAGCTTATACACCAAGGAAACAAGAAAAAAAAGTAAAAGATGTTCAAAAAGTAAAAATCATCAGTCTCAAACAACTAAAGAAGATGTTGACAGACCTCAGCAGAACCAGTGTCCCAGCAAATAGTGCGATTATCTTTGGCACAGGTAAGCAAATAGGAGCTATCATTGGGACACCATGACATTGCAACAACACCTGGTATATTCATTTGTTAGGTGACAGACGTATAACAGGAAGAAACTGATTCATCAAAACATCAATATAAAATGATATTGGCAAATCAGAATTATCTAAACGACTAAACTTCTACGTACATGTATACAGTGTCTGTACATTAACATGCTATAAACTCCAAAACTGACCACCTTACAGAAACTAATTCCCAAAAACCAGGGACATATAAAGTTGATAATAAAAGAGCTTTTTTAACCATCATTGGTAACAATTCCTAAAATACTCTAAGATGGAGTCACGGGGCCAGACAAACAGCATAAATCATCACTTAACTAATATATGCTACAATTGATAAAAATGATTGAAGAGCACATGTTTAATAGCAAATGATTTCCAGCATACCTTTAGTGTGACCTGCAAACTCCTGCAGTGGGGACATTGTGTTCCGCATATCCCATATCTGCATGCCAAAAGTTGGTAAACTACTCCAATAACATATTTACGTATAAATAGTTAAAAGATAGTAAATTAGTACCCTCAGAGAAGGTGAACTATCATCATCCGAAGCAACAATAAGTTGTGTGGCAAAATCAGGATGCCACTGCAAAACAGAGCATCTTCTTCTAACTGAATCTGAGAAACTGCAAATTGGAATTTTCTTACAGAATAAGTTAAAAGTTCAATATTACATTGCAGTCATAATGCCAGATTCCAGATATTTACCTTATAATTGGCTTTTGCTTCCTCAGGTCCCAAACCACTAAAACAACAGACGAAATGTACCATAAGTTTTTCTAAATTACATTACCTTTTAAAATTAATATCGTTTTCCGTTCATACCAGTTGTTCCATTAAAAGAAGTGGATGCCAAGATAGGTTGAACCTTCTTATTCCATGATAAGAATGATATTTCACCCTGTGTAGCAGATCCGCTGCCCTGCAAAGAGAGGTTTATTAGTATAAAGTCAAAGCTAAATACACAACATGCATCTTTGTAGAAAATTACTTCAACCCACAACTTAATGCACATAAATTAGAAATATAAATTACTAAAATCAAACCAACACAGAAGTAAATTTTGTAATTGAGCATAAACAATAACAATATAAACATTCACGAAGTTGCCCTTTGTTTAAAATGCAATGTAGTACTAACAAATTCGTCAATACATTGACAATCTCATGCAATACAATGAAAAAATATGGCAACAAAATTGAAGACTTGTTGCACATATTTTACATCTAATCAAACCAGATATGGAGAAGCCACAAGAAATTATAAAAAAGCATTCATGCTAATAAGTATAATTTGTGTATTTATGTTAAGAAACTGAAGAGAGAAAAACAGAATTTAGGAAGAGGATTGTTCAACTCTTATTATTGAATACTGAAAACTATCACAGAAAGATACGACTCAGATAATCGATTTCAGACTTGTGCGACTAATGATCAAGATCGATTTCAAGAGCAAAATCGATTCCAGATGGGCCGATCAAAGAAATTGTGATTTCAAATCAGTCGACTCCAAGACCCAATCGATTTCAAAACAGATCGATCCCAAATTCTTCGATTTCAGACAGAAAATCAATTTCAAGAAAAGATGCGACTCAGTCGATTCCAGATACAGATTCAAACAAAATCGATTTTATCAATCGATTCCAAACTAGTCGACGACTGAAGAGGAGTGCGATTCAGATGCGATTCAAAGACAAAATCGATTTCAGATGAAATTGATTCCTAATTTTGACAATTTCAGAAATTGCGACTACAATACAATCGATCTTGAACAAAATCGATTTCAGATTCTAAAGAGAGCAGAATCGATAAGAACAGAATCAATACAGATGAAGTAATACAAAAAACGATTGAGAGAGATGATCAACAACAGCTCTGATACCAATTTGTTAAGAAATTGAAGAGAGATAAACAGAATTTAGGAAGAGGATTGTTCAACTCTTATTATTGAATACTGAAAACTATTACAGAAAATGTAAAAGACCCCAACTATATATTGGAAGTACAAGACAATCTAATCAAAACTCTCTATCTAACTAACCACTAACAAACTCTAATAAAGCCACAACTAACAATGTTGACACTATATGGACGACTTGAGTCCTTTTGGTTATTGTCTTATATCTTCCTTGTTTATGGAGCCTGGAAGAGGAAATAAGCTATTTTGGTGTGCGGTTATTCATTGATGAAGTAACGATATGAAGAAATTAGTTGAGTTTGGATGATCTTGTCTCTTCAAGTACAATTGGAATTTGAAAGCACATTGTTTTGTAATGTCACTTTAATTGGCCAGCTAAGAGCTTACTCATTGAATGACAACGTGTGTACTTAAGGTGGGACCCTAAGAATGTTGTAGGAGGATTTCAATGCTATAGTGCGATTTTCTGTACTCTTGCTTCGGCAACATGCCTAAATAGGCCAAATTCAGTCATTAGCTCTTGGATTCTTCTACTTTCATTCTTTTATTTTTCATCTAATGTTGTGGGATCAATATGCCAATCCTTTCCTATATCCCAACCAATAATGCCATATAGGTACTTCTATCCATGTTAGGTAGAATGCTATTGCAAGCACACATATATATCTAAGCAATAAATTCATTAAATATCTAAGCATCTACTTAAGTTACTTTTTTTGTTGGAGCCTTGGAGGCGGACGATGGGAAGAGAAAGAGCCGAGAGGGAGACTTGGAGGCGGGTTAGATATTACTTTATTAGGGTTTCACACTTGACAAAACTGAGAGGGTTACAAATTTTCAATGTTTCATAGATAATATTTAGACGTTATAACTAAAAATAAAATAAAAATATATAATATTTTAAATTGGCTGAAAACAGGTTGTAAGTGGGTTGAAAACAAGATGAAAATTTCAACCCAACCCGACCCATTTATTTAAGTGGGTTAGACGGGTTGACCCATTTAACTTAAATGGGTTGAAAACTTCAACCCAACCTGCTAATTTTGGGTTGTGTTCGGGTTGGGTCACTTTTTGCCACCCTTATCGGCAACACCTCCACCAACATTGACAAAAGATATGGAAGTGTTGTTATAACTTGAAACACTGGAGGACGCCAACAAAGGTCCAACAAGAACCAAGGGAACGAGAGGTTTTAAAATGTTGCAAGAACTCACCAGGTTACGAGGCTACATGGGAGAAGTTTGGCATTTATCAACCGCTAATTTCCAAATTTCCACCTTGAGGGAAAGGTATGTTTCGGATAGGAGATAATTACATAGGTTGAAAAATCTATTTCAGGCAAAGATCACAATAAGTAAAGGTTGATTGATATCTTATTCGTGTTGATTGATATTTCAAATAATTTACTTTTATCATAGGCAAAATTTCCATACAACGAATTATAAATAGAAGGGTGAGTACGGCATTACAAGATAGACAAGATCATAGTATTTCTCTAATTTATATACGATAGTTTTGGAGAGACGGCTTCCTCTCGAAAGAATGCTGGTTTTGTCAACTTTTCAATTGTTTAATCTTCTGATATCAATTTGGTTCCCATCATAAACCATGGGGGTTAGAAAAAGTGTCTAATGGAATCGCAAACATTGCAGTTCTTACGCACATCTAAAAATATAAGTTGTGATATTCATGTGAGGAAAAGAATTCATTTGATGACTCAATATTGTTACCTTAAGAGGAGGAAAATGCGTAGGTTCTGTTGGTTTAGCAATATCCCATATACAAATTTCACCTTCTTCCGCACCAGAAGCAAGATGATTTGGTGAAAGAGAACTAAACTCCAAACCACGAACCTGAAAAGCAAAAGTTTAGAATACAAGCATTAAAGGTTACCACTAAATTCTTAGAGTGATAGAGCCAACTATTAGCTATTACATCCCACAAACACAACAATAACTTACAGGGCCTTTGTGTCTTGATAGGTTTTGAATAAGAGCGCTTTCACTTTCTTCAGAGCTACATTCCACAAAAATAAACACTAATGAGGTTTTCACATCCAACTTTCTGTGACATTGTGAATAGCATGATAAACCATAACAATGTTGCAAACTTGCAGAGCAAACTTGAGAAACATAACTAGCCCATTAAACTCCATATAAGTAGCCCAATCACTAAGATAACTGCTAAAGTATATCAAATCGAAAAACCAACCTCAACATAGAAAGCATCTTAAATCTTAAAGAAGCCCATAATAGTAGTAGTTATCAGTGCCACTCAACAAACAATTTTTAACATCACATAAGTTGAAAACATATAAGTTAGAAATGGCTATTAAAATGTTCTTCCCTGCTTCACACAGGTTAAAAAAACTACAAACATCAGAGATCCTCATTCCCCAATACATTTTAATATAGCATCCTTGAATGAAAATACAGCATGGACGCTAAGAGCACATTGCCCATAAAATTCACCAAACACATGGTTATGGGTAACAAATATGTTGCACCTTTTTGTGCAAACGAGCACAGAACCATGCCAGCTTTGTTCAATAACATAACCAGATTAATAAATTTTATTCAATTGCTGCTGCCATAAAATGATCCAAAATCCATAGGACTTCAAAGCAAAAAAAAAGATGTATTCACAATTGTACCCTCACCCATTTCCATCGTTTATTTGACCCTTGGATTGTGCAGACCAAAATAATATTTTGGTTAGTCACTGCGAATCCGAGTGAACCCACTACCCACCCATTTTCGAATTATACTAAATTACATATTTATCCCATACTTTTGCGACTAATTATCACATTTTCTTATCTGAGCACATAAACTATACATATAATTTTATAAACGAAGTTCTCTTATGGTAAACAAAAACCTCAGCAACAGCTAAAATAGTATGATCAACTAATTAGATATGCAGCACACAAACATCTGAACGAATGGTGCTCACGCTAATGAGGTGGGATTTGTTCTTATTCTTGCAGTATTAATTCAAACAATAATATATTGAACTCAAAGCAGTACAACATGACTGTGGACTGGAACATTCCAAGTCAAGTACAAATGGTTGCATAAGCATAAAACTCCAAAAAAACTAGGAAATTTAAGATTGGTTTAAGTTTGCAGAATTCTAAGTTGATACATCAAAATGAAGTGCCAAATTGGGGAAGCTCAAGAAAGATCCTACAGGAATTATACATCACTTGCTCTCAATCGCCAACCCAGGCAACAACTTTAGTGGTCAGAAGAAAGATTTAAGGAGTAAAACACAGAGAGCAAGAATAATAACTGAATCACAGTTTTGAAATTGTAAAACATAAAATAAAAATATGGGTACTGAAATCATTTAGGGGTGTTTGGATGAGCTTATAAAAACAACTTACTAATAAGTTGATAAAGTTATTTGTTAAGAAGTCAAAATTATCAACCGCGTTTTCAAGAAGTCAATAATTCAATAAGCTAATCCAAACACTCGTAATGATCAGTCCCACACCGGAATAAGTCATTAAGTTGTATAACCGCAATTTTGAATGAAATCGACAGAAATCCATCATTAGCAGTACAGTACCCGATGAGTAACCTAGGGTTCCAGATACCAATGTTGCCATCGACAAGGCCACCAGCGATAAGACCAAGTGAGAATTCTTCTGAACCAGACGACGGAGATTTCCCCCAAGACAACCGATTAAATGGTTCGGAACTAGGTGCTGCACCGGCTAATGGAAGCGTACGATCGTCAGATTGGAAGTCAAGTTGAAAGATTTCAAGATTCGCAGAGGAACTAAATGACACATCTACGGCTCCGGCCATAGTTCCGGCGGCAAGAAACGGCGCGTCGGGTGCAAACGCCACCGATGCCGATCTATTAACTTCCTTTATACAGGCGGATGTATCCATCTTGATTCGAGTGTGAATCGATTGTTGGTCTGAAGGAAAAAGAGTGATTCTATCTATGGCTGGGATTAGGGTTGTGATCTGGAAAAGGAGGACGATTTTCGTGACGCAAAAATCTTTTCAGGCGCTTTCTCTCTCTTTACCCCTTCTGGTAGTTCAGTTCAACAAGATTTTTATTTTTATTTTTATTTTTGGGAAAAACTGTTTTGAACAGTGTTTGAGTGTGAAGTTTTTTGTTTAAATTGGGCATTTCTTCTTTTTAGCATTTGGTTGGTTTTTATGTGAATTTGTATATGTGTAAAGATTGAGAAGATATTTGTTTGGAAGTTTTTCGGTATAGTTGTTTTTTTATTGGTTGGTGCTTGTATGTAAAAAAAACTTGGTTTTAATTCCTCAATAAGCTTAAACTACAGTTAATTCCTAACTAACGGTGATAAACATTTAGAGTGAAAAACCCTTCTATGGTTCTCTCTCCCTTGAAGAAAAACCCTTCTGTGGTTCTTTATAAAGAAGCAGGAGACTCTCTCCTTTTCGGCGAACTTCCTCCGTTTCAACCCTCTGTATTTTATTCTCCCTGCACCTGCTTGTTTCTCCTCTCTCGTCTTTCTTACTTCCAGGTACACCATGTCCTCCTCCAAAGACCCTATCGAAACTCTTGCCTCCCTAACCACCAAGCTGCACGTTTCAAACAACTTCACCGACGAGGATGTTGTGGAAGTTACTGGAGATAGCCATATACAAAATGTGGAGGTGCTCGATCTTGACGATTTCTCAGAGACTTCTATGGTTGCTAGGGTGTTTTCTAGGAAGGGATGCAACTCCTCCTCCTTAAATAAGGTCTTCAGCCGTATGTGGAAATTCAGAGGTACGT
This sequence comes from Silybum marianum, assembly GCA_036898165.1. NCBI lineage: Eukaryota > Viridiplantae > Streptophyta > Magnoliopsida > Asterales > Asteraceae > Silybum > Silybum marianum. Next base: position 24,087,657 of record CM072536.1, on the reverse strand, counting down.
GGAAAGTTCGTTTTCTTGAAAACGACCCTACTAGCACCTTTTTTGGGATTTCATTCTCATCTTCTTCGGACCTTCAATGGGTCATTCAGAGACTACCCTGGTGTTTCACCGGGGGTTTTCTTTTGGGCGCTCCTTGGCCAACCTCCGGCAAATGGAGGGAAGCCAATCTAAAGACCATTCCACTCATGTTAGCCATTAATAACATACCCCTTAAGCTTTTTAAGGAAAACAACATTAGGAACTGGCTTCGCATGGCAGATCCTCATCCCGTCTTTCATTGGAAGGGGACCAATCTTGCCATGATGAGAGCAAGCACAAAAACTCGGGTCAATCTTCCGGTGGATAAACGTCCTGTTGTGGGTCTCTACGTTCCTTTTAAAGGTCAAAATCTGTGGCTTCAATTTAAATTTGATAGACTCCCCATCATATGCTACAAGTGTAGAATTTGGGGTCACGATAAACAAGACTGCCCAAATAAATTGATAGCGATAATTAACCCGGGAGGAATGTTGGTTCAACTATACAGTCCCTGGTTGCAGGGGGATTATGTCGGTACATGTTTCACCCCAATCAGTGGCAAGAAGGAATGGAAGGTTGAGGACCCTAAACTCTCCGACAATAAAGAAACGAACAATATCTTGAACGGAAAGACCAAAGGTATACTTCTCCGGTCACCGGAAAAGATGGAGGAAAAGAAAAGAGATTGTTCTCCTCCTGCTCAAAGAAAAGGCAAAATTACTTTTTACTTTGGAAAAAGTAACCTTTCCAAAGCAGGAAATCATTCCCCAACAGATCGTCTTAAAAATCCTTTGGAAAAAGAAAGATGTCTTGGCACATTCCCCTTTGATGATAGAAACTCCAAAGTCAAAGCATATAGGAATAGAGAGTGGGGATGGGACAAGTCTACACTCTTTTATGTACCAAATCGGGGACACATCTTACAAAAAGGACAAAGAAAAAGAGACAAGTGAATGTACAAACAAATACTTGGAGCCTGACAACACTTTCTTGGTCCAAGAGGTTAACCCATCCATGCCATGCATGGTTCAAAAAGAAGTCAACAATCCTCCACCTTTTGTACCAGGTCAAAACAAATGGGACCCACACCCCACCAAATACAAGACTAATTTTAATATTTCTTTTGCTAACAATACCATGCAGGAACATAATTATGTTCAATTACCCTCAACACAAGATATTTTCAGTTCTTTACGAAGAGATGGCAACAGTACTTTGCAAAACAGAAAACGTATTTTCATTAAGGATCGTTCCAAGACATCCACTGGGAAAAAACCAAGAGCCGAAGAACCTACGAACTACGAGGCCTAAACTCCCAACGACGACATCCGGACTACACTGGTGATGACCGATACGATCACTTTTGTACCAGAGGCGGGTCCTGCTACGCAGGCCTGCCTAGAAAAATGAATCTCATTACTTGGAACTGCCGAGGCTCGCCAACCCTCGGGCAGTTCCGGTTCTTAGGGAGCTTATCCGAGCTTCTCGTCCCGATGTACTCTTTTTATTCGAAACCCTTGTATCGCAAGCTAAAGTAGACAGTCTAAAGAATCGTTTGGGTTTTGATTTTTGTTTTGCGGTCAGTTGTAACGGCCATGGTGGCAGCCTTTGTGTATTTTGGAATAAAAAATAGATTGTTCGCTTTTGTCGTATTCGCAAAATCACATTGATATGAAAATTGACGATCATATTTATGGCACTTGGAGGATTACAGGGTTTTATGGCTATCCTAAAAGAACCCGGCGACGGGATTCTTGGAATCTCTTACGGTCTCTTGCGGATCAGTCTAACCATCCCTGGGTGGTTATCGGAGACTTCAATGATCTTCTATCCCAAAGAGAAAAAAGAGGTCTCCACGAGCAACCTGAATGGTTTATCCAAGGATTTAGAGAGGCTCTATCTGATTGTCGGTTGATGGACCTCTCTATGCAAGGCTTCCCTTTTACCTGGAGCAGACACAAAGGTAAACCAAATGAGGTTCTCTAAAGACTCGATCGAGCGGTTGGCACACAATCTTGGATAAATCTCTTTCCGGATAATTGGGTGGAGAACCTGATCTGCGCAATCTCTGATCACTACCCTATTGCTCTCCACACCCAGGTTCGGCAAACTCACTCTACTAAAAATTGGTTTCGGTTTGAGAACAAATGGCTTTAGGAACCTACGTTCAACCAAGGTTTTCATGGATAGTTGGAGTAATCTTGGCAATATGGACCTTACCAACAAACTCTCTACCCTCGCAAGTATCTTTGGGATTTCGGGTCGTAAATTGAACTTATCTTTCAAAAGAGAAGTCAAAGAAGCCTACTATAAGCTATACTTTTTCCGCAAAAGTACAGACTAGATCTCCAATGCGGCTTATGAGGAAGAGAGGCAGCGACTTTTATTAATTCTTCTTAAAGAAGAGGAACATTCGCGACAACGGGCTAAAGTATTCTGGCTAAAAGAGGGTGATTGGAATACTAAATTTTTCATTCTCACGCAAACGGGCGGCTAAAATCTAATCGGAATACCAAGCTTCGGGGTGATAATGGGCAATGGGTTGAGGATGCCAACGGTTTACACGACCTTACGACTATGTACTTTAGTCGGCTTTTTTCTGCTAGTACTGGTACCCCTTAGCTGATCACTAATTTGGTTACAAACAGAATTACGACCACAAATATAGCACGTCTCGAGTCTTCCTTCACAAAAGAAGAATTTCGGGAAGCTCTTTTTCAAATGCACCCAGATAAGTCTCCGTGTCCTGATGGGTTTAATCCTCGCTTCTACCAAAAATATTGGACGTACCTGGGTGAAGATATCTTCAACGTCGGGTGTATGTAGTTGGAGAATGGGTCATTTCCTAACGGCATAAATGATATTATCCTTACCCTTATTCCGAAGAGTGAATCGCCGATGACTCTTAAAGATTACAGGCCCATTGCTCTTTGTAACGTTATCTTGAAGATACTCACCAAAGTGTTGGCTAACCGTATCAAACCGATTTTACCTTCGCTCATCTCGGAAAACCAAACTGCTTTTATCAAGGACCGCTTGATTACCGACAATGTTATAATTGCTTTCGAAATGCTTCATTCCATGCAACGCAATACTCGCAAGAAAAACGGGGAAGTGGCCCTAAAAATCAACATAAACAAAGCCTATGATCATCTTGATTGGAAGTATCTTCGACAGATGCTACTACTTTTGGCTTCCCGACTCGATGGGTCAAGATGATAATGCTTTGCGTTGAGTCGGTGAAGTACTTTATTCGCATGAACAACGATATGGTTGGTCCAATTATTCCTCAACGGGGCATACGTCAAGGAGACCTGCTCTCTCCCTACCTGTTCATTCTTTGCATGGAAGGTCTCTCTGGTTTTATGAATCACAAGGAAGCTGCTGACCGTATTCATGGTTGTCGTGTGGCTAGGGCCCCCCCAATCACTCATATCTTTTTTTGCTGATGATGCTTTCTTCTTTTGTAGGGCTTCGATTAATGAATTCCGTCATATGAAATACATTCTCTCGACTTACGAAGAAGCATCTAGTCAGGCCATCAATTATGACAAGTCAGGGGTAATGGGTAGCAACAACCTGGCTCCAGACCTCCTTCATGGGATCTCTTGCATTCTTGGCATTGATAAACCCCTTAATACAGGTCGATATCTAGGTCTCCCCTCTCTTGTGGGTCGTTCTAAAAAGTGCATATTCCGGCATATCCGCGACCGTCTGTGGCAAAAAATGCATAGTTGGGGAAAACGTCCTATATAAAATGCAGGTCGGGCCACTCTTATTAAGGCCGCGGCCCAAGCCATCCCAGTGTACTACATGAATGCCTTTTTAATCCCTTCGACTACTATCAAAGAGCTTGAAAGAATGATGAATTCTTTTTGGTGGGGCATGAAATCTGATGGATCTCAAACCATTAACTGGCTCTCGTGGGGTAAGATTTGTCTCCCACAAAAATTTGGAGGTTTAGGTTTTCGCGACTTTACCGCTTTTAACGTGGCTATGCTTGGAAAACAAGGCTGGCGACTTGTGTCAAGTCCCTCTTCTCCAGTAAGCAGAATCTTCAAAGCTAAATATTACCCTCACAGGGATTTTATGGAGGCCCGTCCGGGAAGCTCCCCAAGCTTTATTTGGAGAAGTATATGGCACTCGCAACTTGTGCTCCAAGAGGGGCTATGTTGGAAAGTGGGGGACGGTCGTTCTATCAACATTTGGAAAGACCCTTGGCTTAGAGACGACCGAAATTTTAAATTGGAAACTCCTTTGGACACCAATCGTCCTAATATGTCTGTCCGTGAGCTGATCGATATGCATTCCCGGGCTTGGAACGTGGATATGATTTCTCGTTTTTTCTCACCTCAGGATCGTGATTGCATTCTTAACTTACCTCCCCCTACTGATTCGAGTCCCGACAAAGTCATTTGGCACTGGTCTGCCAACGAAATTTATTCGGTCAAATCTAGCTACAAACTCATTATGGAACGAATTGTTTCGAACTCGCACCTTTACATTGATGCCAATTGGCAGCGTATCTGGAAAGCCAACATCCCTTTTAAAGTTAGATTTTTTGCTTGGAGGGCTTTGCGCTATGTTCTTCTACTCGTTTTGCTCTCCAAAAGCGCGGGATACAAATCTCCTCCATTTGCCCTTTATGCAATTGCAATGTGGAAAACTCGTGGGACGTGTTTGTGGGCTGCCCTACGACAGTTCCAGTCTGGATCGAGGCGGGTCCTTGGAATACTGTGGACAGACTTGCGGGTGAGGTCGATTCCTTCACTGATCTTGTTTTCAAGTTTCTCAAGGATTGTCCGCGTCACTTGGGCGATCAACTCTTGATGATGTTATGGAGTGTGAGGCATCAGAGGAATGACATCATTTGGAACGACGGTTCCCGTGACCTTGCAACGGTCGTTCGACGTGCTTCACAGGTTTGTTCGGATTGGCTTGGGTCACGTGATCTTAGTCACTATGTCCAATCTCTTGCCAACCCTTTTTGCTCCAACAAATGGCACCCTCCGAGACAAGGGTTTAACAAATGCAACATCGATGCCGCCACTTCTGAGAATACCAATTGTGCGGGTTTCGTGGCGATCATCCGGAACTGCAGAGGCAAGTTCATCCTAGCCAAAGCTACCCCTATTAACTTCGTTCCACCGGTTAAAGAATGTGAGGCGAGAGCACTACGTGATGCCATTTTATGGGTATCTAATTTGGGTCTCACTCACGTTGTCTTTGAAATAGATGCTAAGATCGTCGCGGATGCTATATACGACACAAATCGGGACGACTCAGAATTCGGTGACATTATTGCAGATATTCGATCTCTCCTCCTCAATCACGACAACTATTCGGTGCATGCCATTGGTAGATAAGCTAATGAGGCGGCTTACGTTATAGCGCGTCACTCTCGTTTCTTATCTTGTCCCAGTTTTTTTCATGTTATTCCGCCTTTTCTCATTCCTTGTATTTATGATGTTTGTCAAGCTCATTTTTCTAATGAATTGATTGGTTCCCTAACGGGTGATGGCCATGCCGAAGCCTGTTAATGTCTCAATCTTCCCTTTTTTTTTTTAAATTCCTCTATAAGCTTACTAAGGAGGTGTTTGGATTAGCTTATTAAAACAATTTATTGACTTATTCCGGTGTGGCACCGGTAATAAGTTATTTTGAGTGTTTGGGAAAAACAACTTATTCGGTGCAAAACCAGTGATAAGTCATTTTTAAGAAGTTAAAATTTTAACTTATCAATTTTTGATAAGGACTTTTCCAGGAAGTCAATAAGTTATAAGTTAATAAGCTAATCCAAACACCCCCTAAATAAGTCATTTTTTATATCATAAGCTACTAACGAATAGTCAGTTGTTAGGTTTATACAACCTCTAGATTCATGCAATTAGATCTTATTGCAAATATACATCTTGGTCTACTGTCACCTTGTTAACAGGTAATAATGGTAAAAGTATCAGATAGCGGTCCTCAAGGAAGACTTGTAAAATTTCTCAAAAAGTCCAATTTTTTAAAAACCAATTTCAGATGGTTAATATGAAGAAAACGTTCGTTGTGTGTGAGTTATCAACTAAGAAAAAACACTCATAAAAAGAAGCAAAGGTTGCAAAGATTTGTGAAAACTAAAACAAATGATCCAGTGAAAAGATATTATATCACTTCCAAACAGTCCAATACTACTATAAAACAGTGTTATTGTACTGTCAGGGATAACTGACTATCGGTTCAGACGATCTCCCAAGAGTTCATACAAGTTCACCGCTATCGATACGACATCATTTATGTTAACATCGTGAATCCTAGCGCAAAACAGTATTGTCGTCTCACACCATAAAAGTATAGTACTTGTTAGGGACTAATGTTGTTAATAGCCTTCTTTTTATCAAAATAGGTTTTCATATTTGTTGTAAGGGAAAAAATACACAAAAACCCAATGGACTTTTTATGTTTAGAATGATTAAGTCCTTGGACAATTTTTTGGAACAAACAAACTATTGGACATTTCAAAAAAATTAAATAAATCCTTGAAGGAAGCAAAGAAAGAAGATGTAGCGGTGGCTAAAAAGCATTCACGGAAGGCTGCAACTAAAAAGGCATTGGGGATGAAGACTGCAACTGAAAAGCTATTGAAGAGGAGTTTGCATAAGGAGAAGAAAGGAGAGAAAATAGTGCAGGGAAATGGAATGAGAGGGTTGAGACTCAGGAGAAGATGAAGGAGGATGGGAGTTCAATATTAATAGAAGCTATTGATGTTTTTAGTTTTTACTTGTGTTTTGGATTTAGACTTTGAATTTCAACCGGAATTTTTGATGATGGGAGTTCAATATTAATAGAACGTGGTTTGAAGTATTGACAATATGTTCTTGAAATTAGTTTCTTTGGTATTTCATCAAGGAAGGATACATTGGTGAAAAGAGGGACTATAAAAGGTGCCCAAATTTAATCATTTTTTCTGGGTATTTCATTTTTTTACTTTGTGCCCTGTGGTTTGCAGTAGCTTTAGAAGTTCTGATGGATTTCAATGATGACAATTTTGTTTTAGTATAATGTGGTTTCAAGAATTGGCAATGTATTCAAATCGGTCCTTATGGTAGATTGGTAAAAAGTACTGAAAGATGACTCATTTTGAATCCGTTTGGATACTTCAATTCTCTTCGTATAGTTAGTTCATGTTTTTACTTGTGTTCCGCAGTAGCGGTAGGATTTCATATGAATTTTAATGATGGCAACTTTGTTTTAGTATAATGTGCTCTAAGCCATATAATCTTGAAATCACTTATTTCTTTGGTATCATTGGGGAAGGATATATTTGTAAAACAGACAAAGGTTTCAAAGATTTTCTTAGCTAATGAAGTATTTTTTTTATTAAAAAAATGTTTAGGGACTTAATTATTTAAATATGAAAGTCTGTCGGGTTTTTCGGACTTTTTCCAATATTTTACCACATTAACCAAGTTTTATAGGTCATAAGGGTGTATCTAACAGGTTTTAGAAAGTCCAAAGATTTATTTAACAGGTTTGAAATGTCCAATGGTTTATTTGTTCCAAAAAATTGTTCAAGGACTTAATCATTTCCAACACAAAAGTCCATTGGGTTTTTGTGTACTTTTCCTTTGTTGTAATTATGAAAGTTAATACATTTTCATACACATAATCAGTTGTCAATCAATTACATGTAATCTTTAATAAAACATTAATAGCTTGTTATGAATAGTCATATAAAAAAGGCTATATTGAAGGCACATTTGTAGTTTCACATTGGTTTTCGGTCTTAACTTTCCCTTACTCCCAAGTTAAGGCGTTTAGCCTATCATTGTTGGGATTCTTTTTGTTGATTTTCCACCAGAGCTTGCTTCTTATGGACTCCTGTGGTCAAAACCTTGAGTCCTCAGTTTTCTAATGGCAATCTTTTGGTTAAGCTTTATGCTTTCGGTTTCCATTGGATAACTTTATCTTTTATTACTTAAAGTCGAAACTCTTTAGCCTTGTTCTAAACTTTCAAGTAACTTTGATTTTGTTAGTTATTTTTGTCAATCTCATTCACTTTCAACCTCTTACTTTAGTTAATTTTGGTTTCATTTTTAAAGAACGCCTTTAAATCCTTGCATTACATTGGACTTCAATTCCATTTGTGGCTCTTGGTTAATATGTAAATACTCGAAATCTTTGTTTTCTAAGCATTTCATGCAAGTATTCAAGAAGTGGAACGAAACTTTTTTTGCAAGGTTCCAATTTTATTTGTGCAGGGGGTTCAGTTCCCTTGTCAGTGGTGCAGGTGGTACAGTGAGTCGTGTACCATAATGCTTGCAGATGCGAGGAGATGCCCACAGGGTTGTGGACGAGGGCATACATCAGCGGGTATGCCTTGATGAAGGTTGCACCCTCCAAAAACTGAGGACGCTCTGCAGGGATATCTACCAAAGCAAGGTAGTTGCAAGGCTTGAACGTTGCCATTTCAAGGGGAAAGTGGCAGACAGAAGCAGCGATCAAGGTGTCAGCGACGTTGGTTGCTTCAGCGATAGTTTCAGTGACTTTGCTGGAGGAGGCCATTTCTGTAGCATAAATGGGAACACCAAATAGAAAAATCATGGTTTAATACATAAATGTATAAACCATAGTTTGGTATAAAGAATACCAAATGTAAGGAGAAAAGAAACAAGTGTTTTGATGAACAAGGTCAAAATACTTGTGGAAAAAAAATTAAAATACCAAATGTATTAAAGAAGTTTGGTATATAAAAAGATTTTGTAGGTATAGAATATAAATAATGGATTAAACTCAATAAAATAGTCTTCTGTTTTTAAGGAAAAACTTAGAACAGAGTTTTGATGAAAGAAACAGTTGGCTTTCGATATTTAATCCAGATTCTTATTTTATTACCCTAGTTTTTTTTTGTTTTGATTAAGAAAAGTAAAGAGAAGTGAAACAAGATGTTTCCAGTTTAATGTGCAAGGTTAGATCAAACCTTAGTGGACTTTGGGAAGAAAAACGCACAAGTGCGTGTTCTTGGAGTTCTTGAGAAAACTTGAGAATCGAGAGAAAATCCTTGCCTTTTGAAAAATTATGAGAGTGTAAAGAGAGAAATGAGGAAAATATTTGCTTAAATAGTATGAGGAGAGAGAAAGGGATAGCTAAACGACGGTTTTAGCTTTTTGAAAAGTAATGATGACCTTGCGCACGTCCCTAGAAAGGAGTTGCAAGGGAAACGTCGTGGTCCGTCTTGTGTCAGAAAAGGTCTGACGTGTCCTTTTCTTATTGAAAAATATAATGATCATTATCTTTTTAGAAAGTGAATCATTATCTTTTAAAATCTTCATCAAGAACAATAAAGGATTGTCAGTGATGAGTTTTATCCTTTTAGATTCATTCCCTGACCAAAGAAAAAATCAGGGAGCGAAAAGGTTTAGAAGATAATACCTGAGTGAGAAAATACATATATCGCTGAATCAGAGTTTAGCGAATGGAAAATTTGAAGGCTTTGTTTGTATCACTATTTGTTGTTCGCTGAGTAATAATTATTCAGCGTTCAACATACCAAGTTCGCTGATGAGTAGATTGAATCTAGTCTCATCAAGAGGCTTGGTGAAAAGATCAGCGAGCTGATATTCAGTGGGTACAAAGTGAAGCTCAATTTCACCATTCATCACATGATCTCTGATAAAGTGATATCAAATATCAATGTGCTTGGTTTTTAGAGTGAAGTACAGGATTGTATGCAATTGCAATAACACTAGTGCTATCACAATAAATAGGGATCTTGGAGAGCATGAGATCGTAGTCTCTAAGTTGATTTCTCATCCAAAGGATTTGAGAACAACAACTTCCAGCGGCTACGTATTCAGCTTCAGCGGTGGAGGTGGACACAGAGTTTTGCTTTTTACTAGTCCAACTAATCAATTTACCACCTAGTAGCTGACACCCACCAGTGGTGCTCTTTCCATCTATCTTGCAACCTGCAAAATCACTATTAAAATAACCAATTAGATCGAATCCTGAGCCTTTGGGATACCAAAGATCCAGATTAGGAGTTCCTTTCAGTATCTGAAGATTCGCTTTACAGTGATGAGATGGGATTCCTTCGGTTCAGCTTGATAAAAAGCACAGAGACATGTAGAGTACATGATATCAGGTCTACTCGCTGTAAGATATAGCAGAGACCCAATCATCCCTCGATAGGCAGTGACATTGACAGGTTTCTCATTTGGGTCCTTGTTCAGAGTCAGAGGAGGTGCCATAGGGGTCTTCATTGCTGAGCATTGATTCATATCAAACTTGTTCAACATATCTTTAACGTATTTGCTTTGACAAATAATAATTCCTTTGTCAGATTGTTTTATCTGCAAACCTAGAAAATACGTTAGTTCACCCATCATACTCATTTTATATTGTTTTTGCATTCTTTCAGCGAAACAAGTACATAATTCGGGTCTTGTGGAACCAAAGATAATGTCATCGACATATATTTGAGCGAGTATAGTATGACCTTTATATTTTCTTAAAAAGAGAGTTTGGTCAATTTTTCCACGAATGAAATTTTTTTAAGAATAAATTTAGAAAGAGTATCATACCAAGCTCTAGGAGCTTGTTTCAACCCGTAAAGAGCTTTTTCAAGTTTGAAAACATAACAGGGTGGTTAGGGTCTGAAAAACCAGAGGGTTGTTCAACATAAACTTCCTCGCTGAGTTTTCCATTTAGAAAAGCACTTTTAACATCCATTTGAAAAACTTTGAAGTCTTTATGGCCAGCATAAGCTAAGAAAAGTCTTATAGATTCTAAACGAGCTGCAGGTGCAAAGGTCTCATCATAGTCAATACCTTCTTCCTGTCTAGCCTTATTGCGAATAACAGTCCCGTTTTCATCTAGCTTATTGCAAATAACAGTCCCGTTTTCATCTAGCTTATTTCTAAACACCCATTTGGTTCCAATCATTGTTTTACCAGAGGGTCTAGGAACAAGATTCCAAAATTTGTTTCTATGAAACTCAGTTAGTTCTTCTTGCATCGCTTAAATCCAGCTAGGATCAGAGATAGTTTGATCTATCTTTTTAGGTACAGAGAGAGAAATGAAGTTAACATAGAGACATATATTACCTGTACCTCTACGTGTTTTGATACCTGCATTAGGATCACCAATAATCTGATTTATTGGATGATTTGCAGTCCATCGCTGAGCTGGTGGTTGAGGAGAAAGATCAACCTCAGATTCAGCGAATTGTTCTTCTTCTTCAGGGACTATACTTGTTGTTTCAGCAACAGGTACTTCATCATTTAAAATCAATTGAGGAGACTCAGGGGATTGATTTACAGAGGATGAAGCTTGATTATTCACTAAGGAATTTCCAAGAGAGGCATCAGAAGGAGGAATCTGATTGAGAGGAGTAACACTGTTCCTTGAGGATGGATCATTGCTAGTAGCTATTTCAGGGATTCCATCATCACTTGTTTCAGCTGGAGGTTGATTGTTGAAATAAGTTTCAAGTTCCCCATAGTGAGATTTCATCCATGCATTCAATTCTTCATCTTCTTCAGGGATAGGAGAAGTATGGGCAATACGGGATTCATCAAAGTTGACGTGCATGGATTCTTCAACGTGTTGTCTTCTCTTGTTGAAGATTCTGAAAGATTTAGATACTGAGGAGTATCCAAGAAATATTCGTTCATCAGCTTTTGGATCGAACTTACCCAAATGATCTCTATCATTCAGAATGTAGCATTTACATCCAAAAATGTGAAGATACTTCAGAGTTGGTCTTCTTCAATGAAATAATTCATAAGGGGTTTTCTTGAATCGCTTCACAATCAGGGATCGATTTTGAGTGAAGCATGCTGTGCTGACTGCTTCAGCCCAGAATTGAGTTGGTAGACGCGATTCGCTGAGCATTGAGCGAGCTGCTTCAATGATAATTTGGTTTCTTCTTTCAGCAACACCATTTTGCTGAGGAGTTCTCACTGAAGAAAAGTTGTGAGAGATACCTTTTTCTTCAAAGAAATTTATCAGAGTATTGTTTTTGAATTCAGTACCATGATCACTTCTCATGGAACGAACAATCAGATTTTCCAGAACTTCCATCCTTTTGATTGTTCAGAACAAAAGAGATTATCACATTAGGGGTGTCACTTTTGGATCGAAGAAAGAATACCCATGTGTATCTGGAATATTCATCAACAATCACAAGAGTGTATTTCTTTCAGGATAAAGATTGAACATTGACAGGTCCAAAAAGATCCATATGGAGTAGCTGAAGAGGTGAGGTCACTGAAGAAATTTGTTTCGACCTAAAAGATGCTTTTGTCAGCTTTCCCTTTTCACACACCGAGCAAAGAGATTCCTTTGCATAGCTATGATTTGGGAGTTCTCTGACAAGTTCCTTTTGAGACAATTCATTAATTGTCTTAAAGTTGAGATGAGAGTCTTTTATGCCATAACCAATTGACGTCAGAGGATGCTTTAGAGATAAAGCACATGTTCTCAGAGTGAGAACTATTCATATTGATGACATATATATTTTCAACTCTTTTGCCTGTTAAGGCAAGCTTATCGTTGCAATTAATGACAGCACATCTATTCCTTAGGAATAGAACTTTGAAATCTTTGTCACATAGTTGACTAACGCTTAATAGATTGTTCTTTAGTCCTTCAACGTAGGTAACTCGACTAAACGAAGTGGTTCCGTTAGACAGAATTCCATAGCTTTTGGTGTATCCTTTCCCATTTCCATCAAAGGTCACTGATGGACTAGCTTCTTCTTTGTAGTTAGAGAGCAGAGATTTTCTGCCAGTCATGTGCCTTGAGCATCCGCTATCAAGATACCAGATACCTTTAGCACTCTGCATACAACAAAGAGATTAATTGTTTGAAGGTACCCATATTACTATGGGTCCTGCTGTATTAGTGAGAGGAGTGGCGGAGGAGCTACTTGCTGAAAAACTCTCTTCAGTGGATATCTTCACCTTTGATGGTTTTACAACCTTGGTGGATTTCACTCTTGCTGATTTATCAGCTTGAGCTACTTTCTTTCCATGAGCTAGTTTATCAGCTCTAGTAGCATTTGGACACTTACTTGCAATGTGGGTATTTTCACCACAGTGATAGCACTTCCTATATTTATAAGGTTTGGAATTCAAATTTTTCAGGGAGACAGAAAGCATTTTGTCAGGGATAGGACCTAGAATTCCTTTATCCATTGTTCTTGGAGGTATGACAACCTCTTTAGGGACAAGAGTGAGGTCAATCTTAATTCTGGGGGTTGACCTCTGAAAAGATTCAGAGATTTTCCTCCCAGATTTAGGATTGCTCTCTAAGGAAGTAGAGGAATTCTTGTTCTTCTTCTGAATGTTCTTATTTCTAGGAACTTGGTCAAGAAACTAGTTCTTAATCACTTTCTTATATTTGAGCGATTTTAACACAGGAATCTTCTCATTTGAATGAGGTCTCTGAGAAGAAGAAGGATCAGGGATAGAAGAGACAAACATTCCAAATTTAAGCATGGAACGGTCTTTCTCTGATTCTTCCTTTTCAGAGTTAAATCCTAATCCACTTCTTACTTTCATAGGGATCTGGGCATTGATGATCTCATTGACCTTATCAGAAGCCCTGCACCATCCTTCGATGGTAGCCTTCTCAGATTGGAGATCAGCGATGGCCTTCTCTCTTTCAACGATAGCTTGCTATTTCTCGATGCTAATCGTTTGATTTACAAAGACTTGGTCCTTTAAGGTTTCCTCAATCTTTGAAAGTTCTTTGATTTTTTGATGACAATTTTTTAATTGTTCAGATAAATCAGTGTTAATTTTCTTAGCTTTGATTTTTCCATTAAGAGCATTATAAAAATCAACAGTCATAGCATCTAAAGCAGATAAGTTATCACTTTCAGATATTAAGGAAATAGAAGGGATGGTTACCTGAGTAGAAGGAGACTCGGGGGAAGAAGTTTCAGATACTTCTTCAGCGTCTTCTATTCTTGCCATAAGACATTGGAAGGCAAGATCTTCTTCATCTGTGCCTGACTCATCAGAGGTCTTGGCCCAGTCATTTTCTGCATCCCAATCAACTTCTTCAGCGATAAGACCTTTGCCTTTTGGCTGGTTTTTCTTCAGATATCGGTATTTGTTTTTTAATTTCAAATACTTCTCTTTCTTATCAGAGGTCTGGGAGGTGGTAGAAACTGCAACTTTCTTGGATCTACATTCACTACCAAAGTGACCCTTTCGCTGACAATTGTAGCATATAGCTGAGGCTTTCTCAGCGGGCATAGTCTTTGATTTATCAGAGTCAGTGAGAGTCGATGTTCTTCAAAAGTTGCTCTTTTTGGCGAATCTTTTAAAGTTATTAGATAAAAGAGCCATAGAGTTGTCGAACTCAGAGATATCAGCATCAGTGAGTTGATCTTCTGAATCAGTTTGACCTAATTCAGTGATAGAAGTAATAGTGGAAGAGGAAGTATTTTTTAAAGGATCTACCTCTGAAGACATAAGTGCCAAAGAAGTACTTTTGGCACCCTTGAGTTCATTGATGAGGTTTTTCCTCAAAACTTGGGATTTGTCATCATTTAAAAGCATTCCTTACAAAGCACTTAAAGAAAGAGTTTCAAGATTCTTTGACAGTTTCAAACATGTAGTGTACACTGTCCCTTGCTCGGGTAGTGCCTCCATGAACTTTGTCAGAATTTCAGCATTTGAGTAGTTTCTGTTGACTGTTTTTGGATCAATCAACAGGCAGTTAAAATGTTGGTGAAGTTGGGAAAGAGTTTCACCTTTATGATGCATTAAGCTTGCATACTGTCTTACTAGATTAATACTTCTAGTGATTTGTACTACAGAAGTTCATACTGAATACATAATGTATCCCACATGGCTTTAGAAGTCCTCATTTTCATTACTGAGTGATAGACTTCATCAGGGAGGGACATTGCTATTATAGATCTGGCTTTTGAGTCAATAAAAACTTCTATCTTATCTTCTTCAGTCCATCGATCAGGAGTTTTAATGATACTCCGTTCAGGGATGGCTGGTGTAGCAGTGGTAGCAGGAACACCAGCTACTAGAGCTGTAGGAACAAATGTCGGAGACTACTGACCCTATTCTTGTTCCTAGCCGTCTTTTACGAGTCCGGAGTCTTCTTTTGACAACTTGTAGATGTGCTTGTCGAGGAGCATGCATAAACTGAAAGACTTCCGTTTTCTATATAATAAGGGATCTTTGAATCTGATCCTTCTAGAAACAGAGTCATTCTTTCCTTCCACAATGGGAAATTATCACGGCTAAATCTTGGAGGTTTAGCTAAAGACCCATTGTCATTATAGTTTGTATTAGAATTTGACAGTTTTAAAATAGTTTTGAAAGAAAATATTTTAAAGATAGAAATAACACTGCTCTGATACCACTTGTTGGTCCCTAAGGAGTCTACAAGAATTCTTGGATATAGAAACAGTTTGTAGAAGAGGGGGGGGGGGTTTGAATACAAACACACAGATTTTTAGTTTTTAAATAAGTTTATATTGCATAAACAAATTTATAGTTACAAGCAGAATTAGAAGAAGTTTTAACCTATTCTATTGTAACTAAGAAACCACTAAGATTGATGCACAAGAAGGAAGTAAGATAGAATACAGAAGGTTGAAGAGAGAAAGAAGCATACTTCTTGATGAAGAAGATATATTCATCTTATTTATACCCGTTTGCATTTAATGCAAGACAAAAGGTATATGCCACGTGTCAAGCTTCTATAGGAAGCTTGTCCTTTGTTAATAAGACAGCCATTCTTTTGGCCGCATATGAACAATACTATATCAGATGTGATGGGCACATAAGAGACAATCCGTACGTCCTTCTCTGACACAGTATAGGGTTTGTGTTTTGTGCATCGAGGATAAGGTCAACGTTAATCTTGTATGAGAAGCATCATTTAATCGCTGAGACTGAATCTTCAAGGATGAACTTTCAGTATCGCTGAGGCTTCACAAGACTTCACACTTTGGATAGATAATCTTTGCTATCGCTGAACCGCTTCAGGTCACTTAGCTGATTATATCTTTATTCAGCTTGGTCTTCGACTTTCGCTGAATGGTCATTTGGTGTGATCGCTGATCTTCAGATCTTCAGAGGTAAGCTTAAGGTTCCTTGATCTTCAACGATCGCTGATGGCAGTCAACGTATGCTATCGCTGAATTTGAACTTAAACTTATGCAAGGGAATTTCACTAAGTGTAAAAAGGAATCATATTCAAATCACTAAGAGGAGTTATGATCAACAAAACGCTGTCTTAGGAATGTCTTCTTCACGAACTCTCATCTGATGATATCCCGATCGAAGATTGATCTTTGAGAAATACGTAGCACCTTGAAGTTGACCGAATAAGTCATCTATTCGAGGAAGGGGGTATCGGTTCTTGATAGTCAACTTATTGAGTTCCCTATAATCGATACACATTCGGAAGGATCCATCCTTCTTTTTAACAAACAAAACTGGAGCTCCCCAAGGTGAAGAACTGGGTCTGATGAATCCCTTATCGAGTAGCTCTTGAAGTTGTTCTGACGGTTCTTGCATTTCCGACGGTGCTAACCGGTATGGATTTTGCTATAGGCGCGGCTCCTAGAACTAACTCTATGCGAAACTCAACTTGTCTTTGCGGGGGTAATCCAGACAACTCATCTGGGAATATCACAGAATAATCCCGCACTATCGGAAGATCTTGAATGCTCTTTTCCTTGTTCTTCTTATCCTCAACATGAGCCAAAAATGCAATGCAGTCCTTTCTCAAGTATTTTCGCATCTTCATACTCGTCACCATTTTAATACTCTTTCTGGGTTTCTCTCCGTGTACTTCGAGTACTTCACCTTCGGGTAGTGGAACTCGAATGATCTTTTCGGAGCAGCAAATTTCAGCTCGGTATTTAGACAATCAATTCATACCCACAATTATGTCGAAACTTCCTAACTTAATCGGAATTAGGTCTATACCAAAATCCCTACTGGCCAAGTTTAAGGTGTAGTTCATAATTACGTCCCTGGCCCTAACTTCTTGTCCGTTAGCATATTCAATGACGTATGTCTCTTTTAATTTTTGGAACCTTAAGTTTATCGTTGGTCTAAATTCTAGCGATACGTAACTTCTATCAGCTCCAGAATCAAACAGTACTGATGCATGATGATCGTTTAGAAGAAACATACCTGTGACTACATCCGGGTTTTGCCTTGCTTCTTCAGCTCCAATCTCGAACACTCGACCTCTTGCCGGACCTCTTTGATTTCCTTGATTGGTTGGTCGTACTTGATTAGTGTTCGGTCTTTGATTCCATCTTGGACATGGGTTCCGGAAGTGATCTGGGCTTCCACGCTCAAAACATGTTCGTCTTCCTACATTCTTACAATCCTTAGCAAAATGGCCTCCCTTATTGCATTTGAGGCAAATGATGCATCTTCTGCCATGACGGTTATTGTACTTATCACACATAGGGTATACCCCTTTCCCTTGTCCTAAGCCTGAGTCTGGATCCTAGAGTTCCCTATGACCATCTGATTTTTACTCGCCCTTCCTCCAAATTGCCTTTTCACGGATTCCTCCATCTTTCTCTTGCCTTGAGCTTTGTGACTTGCAAATATTCCCGGACGATTATCATTGTTGGTGAGTCTGTTGCCACATTCACCGCATCTTGAAGGATTTTCGGGTTTGCCGAAGTAACATCTCCGCGTATTTCAGGATACAAACCCCAAACATGCCTGTCGACTCGATTTTTTCTCGGGCGTCACCAAATGTGGTACCATCTTTGCCAATTCATGGAAACGGGCAGTGTAAGAGTCTATGTCATTTCCCTTCATTTCATGATTCCATAGCTCCGCTTCCAACTTCTATATTTCGCTCCTCGGGCAGTATTCCTCTTTGAGCATCTTCTTGAATTCCTCCCAAGTAAGACTGTTGGCTGCTTCTCGGCCTCGGGTTTGCACTTGGGTGTTCCACCAGATCAATGCTCGTCCTTGTAGCAAACAGACGACAAACTACTCTTTATTTCCTTCAGTGCACTTGCTGATGTGGAAAACGGACTCTAAATTCTCAATCCATGTCAGTAATCCAACAGCTCCTTCAGTTCCATGGAATTCCTTCGGGTTGCAGGTCCTAAAAGCCTTGTATGTGCATTCCTTATCTCCACTTGCCCCAGATACTCGGTTGTTTCCCGGATTAGCATTCAGACCCGCTGCCACTTGACTAACGATGTTCAGTAGTCCCACGATGAGTTGCTCAAACACAAGCGCGCGATCTCGGAGTTTTCTCTCCTCGAAGGCATTGTCTTTAGGCATAGGTTCATATTGAGGTTGGGTCATATTACAATTACTATTTGTGCCGAGTCTACTTAACTAAATTATGGATATAAAACACTCGCTTCACAAAATCATAGGTTTAGAATCACATAACTTCAATATCCAGCAAAAATAATTCCCAAAAGACATCAAGTATCTTAGAGTTCTAAATAGTGGGCTACATGCCACCAAAATAAGTTTCCATGTTTAACCAACAAAGCAGTCAAAAAGTTCTCTCCTAGGTTGACTAGTCACATAGCCTGAGGAGTCAGCAGAGTACTTAGTAGGAGTGGATGAGTGAGACATAGTGAATTGCGATAGTAACAAACTTAATTACTAAATGTACTTTAGTAAATATAAATTTATAAAATGCTTATGCAAACTCACACTTATGACCATGCTTTTCATTTGGGCAAGAAGTTCCCAATATAATCGTTCCATGTCTCCCTTATACATATTAAATTAGACATAGGTGATCAGGCTCTGCCTAATTTCAATATGCTAAGTCGACACTTATTCCAATTATACTACTACTAAGCTTTTTAAAAATTAAAGTTAGTTTAAGAAATTAGTTTTCGAAAACTTTTGGTTATAGTATTTGGTTTTTATAGAAAAACCGGTGTTCTCTATAACCTATGGCTCTGATACCAAGTCTGTCACACCCCGCTAAAGCGGAAACACGAGACGTGATAGTTCAAGATTTCATAGCAACAGGGGAAAAATAACACCAATCGTCCATTCAAATACATAACAATTTAAACCCGAAATTTACATCATACAAGTCCATAGTTTAAAACAAAATAAAATGAAACAAGTGTTCAAACAAAACGATTTGAATTGTAAAACATGATTGATGTTGACGCGCCCAATTAATAAGCATTTCAGTTCATCTCTTCTTACCCCTGAAAAGCATGAATAAAACAAGGTCAACTACAAAGAGTTGGTGAGTTCACAGGTTTTCAATATTATAAACATCTTTTGCATAAATGAATATTGAGCAAAATACCTTTATGGCACTTAATAAATCTTTACATCATAAAACGTTCAAGGCATTTTTTTTGGTACCCTAATTAATAGTAAATAATGAGCCACCACTGAACCTTCGACCACAAAAATATTTTTGATTCTACCTTTGCGGTGGGACTAAAACCCCACATATGTAGAACCTTCCTTATAAGTATAGTGCACCCTACCTGTAGTTCTTAGGTGGGATTGCTATCCGCACCACTACTTGTCGGTTTTTAGGTGGGATTGTCCGTCCAATAGCGCTATCCACATATACCCTCGGCTCCTCATTTGAGTAAATAATAGTGTACAAACTTTTATGGAACATTTTACTCAATACAATCTATTTGTGTACATGCCTTAGTGCCTAAAACAACAATTTCATAATGTTTCACATTCGGTAATGCAAATAGCTCAAATATTACATTTAATCATGCTTTTCACCCAAAACGTATAAAATACTTTAAAAATGGGGCTGTGAATACTCACCTTATAGCAAAAGCTCCAATTAACAAAACACGATCCGCACCTACTCGTCGGCCTAACGTTTCCCTATCAAAGAGAAATACCCAAAACAGTCACTTATGTGCCTAAAAGTTACTTATGGGGGTGAATATGTCTTATGTCCATAAATGTCCATAGTTGTCCAACTCGGTTAACCATTTTGTCCGTCATATATATAATGCCCTTTTTATTAGTTCAAAACCATTGATTTTTACCATCTATACTTATATTTGTGCCAATAATGGTCTTTAAATGATTTAAGTTCAAGAACTCAAACTTTCCAGAATTTCATATTCTGGCAGAAACTTTACAGTATAAAGAGGATCAAAATAAACTATTTTATAGAATAACAAAATCCTTAATTTTTTTATATGTAATACCTTACTGAGTTAAGGTCATTGTGACCAAATTTCAAGCTTTAAGGAGATGTAAAAAGAGGTCAAATAATTTATGCAATACAATGTGTCACAACCGGTATTGCAGATTACACCATGTTAGTAGAACACTCATTTGAGGAGTTCTACTAAGTGTTTTCCAGAATTTCCAGTTGGATTGAAATCATAACTCATAAAGGAAACTTTTAAGATAAGAATCACTCATTTTGAATGAGTTACGAGGAAGATATGGCACCACAAAGTTACATGCACACTTCTGTCATTAGTTGATAGATTGCACACTTAATTTTAATAAATTGGTTATTGCCTCAAAACTTCATATTTTTGAATGAAACCGGATTCATATGAACCCTAACTCACAAAAGAAAACTTCAGAAGAAGAATTATGCATTATGGACAAATATTCAAAGAGATAGTTACATGCAAAGTAGGGTTTACCTACTGGTGGCTTCACAGTTTGCACACCTAAAATGTTTTAGGTGTTTGAAGGATCAAAACTTCATATTTTCATGTGATTTCACTTGAAAACAGATTGCACTCATAAAACTAACTCCTAAAAGAAAAATCATCCTTTTTCATTGAGTTTTGAAAGAGATATGGTCCTTTGAATATGCTTGCACAAATCTGTCAGCTTTGGACAGATTGCACACTCATTTTGTTTTGATTAATTGAAACCCTAAATCACCATATTTTTAAGTGAAACCAGTGGAATTTGAAAGGTAACTCATTAACATAAATTCCAGAAGAATAATAGTAATTTGGATGAATATTCAAAGAGTTATGGTCGTTCAAAGTAGGGCTCACCTACTGTTGAACTTCTAGATGCACATGCATCTTGTTATGAGCATTTGGGGGGGGGGGGGGGGGGGGTCAAAAGTCAATGTTTTTGAGTGAGACCACTTGGATTAGAACCCCAAATCACTAAATAAACTTTTAGAAATAAGATTCATGATATTTAAACGTATTATTTGCATGAAATGGACGATTTATGCACATGCAAAAATCTGTCAGCACCAAAAATCACCATTGTTGTTCAAAAACACATAAAATCATGATTTTCACCTATTTTCTTGAGTTTTATTGTTTGGGTCATTGATTATCACCATCATATAAACATTTTACATGTTTTTGGTGTATAATCTTTTTATAAAACTTAGAAAATTTAGAGGTTAGAAGAATGTGGTAATAAAATGCAAGAAAAGTGAGTTTTTCACTCAAAATTGAGAAGAAAAAGGTAAGATGATGTTTGTACTTGCTTGTGTGATGTATAGAACTTCTATTTTTTGAAAAATCTTAAATTTTTGATGGTATTTTGCCTTGAAATCGGCTGAAAATGGAGATGGAAGGAGAGTTTCTTGATTATGACCCTTGGTTTTAGAGAGCGAGGGAGAGTTTTGATTCAAATTTTGAATTGCAAATGAGAGGAAAATGAAAAAAAACAATACTATTTATATGTAAATGAAAGGGGGGGGGGTGGCGGCCATGAGAGGCCCAAGCCCAAAATTTTATTGTTAAAATGCTATTTTTCTCAATTTTGACATTTTCCTCCAATTTTGTAAGCCCATTTTGATTAAATTCTAACAAAATAAAATTTTTATATTTAACATTCTAAAACTATATATATTTTATATAAATTAGGTATAAATTAGAGCATTTGGCATTATATAGGACATTTCGGCCAGTTACGGGTCGGAACCGGACTTTCTAAGCAGCTACCGGAAACTCTAGAAATTTTTCGGTCATTCTAGGACAACTAACTTCTATTCTTATATTTAATCTATATTAACACTAATAAACTTAATTAAAGCTAAACTGAAGGTTCAAATTTGACAGTTGTCACACAAGATATGGGGAGAAAGTAATAGAGTTTACAATACTACATGAATACTAGAGAACAACCTACTAATCTATACAATTCTAAAATATAGATTAAATTCGGGTGTCACTAAAATCCTCAAAATAACTGTTTCTATGTAAGTCCATTTGTATACACGAAGATGTACTCCCAAAAAGGATGCCTCTACCGGCACCTAGCTCCACTCAACTCTTCGGAGCCCCACTAGGACGATCACCTGATATACATGTCATTTTATGAAAAAGTGTTAGGCCTAACGCCTAGTAAGAACAAACAGTTTAATAAAGAAAAGCCGTTAAATCTTTGAAAGCGGTAAATAAACATTTGACCATAAAGCTTTCCCATTTATCCTTTTCTTTTACATTGCATTTGCTCTTGGAAGAATACGTTTTGAGGGGAAATGCGGGGGAGACCCGCTATTGCACTAACATCAACCCCTTTCTGGGATTTGTAGTCAATGCCCTAGTAAGCTTGACCATAATAGGTCTTTTGCTCATGAATAACGAGATCAACCCCAAACTAGGATTCAATACACGATACCTGTAACACCCTCAAATTTGGAAAGAGTAACTAATTTAAAATTTTCAATATTTCATCAATTGAAAGATAAATCACTTCCTATAAATCAATACGTACATTTTCCTCAAATAACAATTCGGTCTAAACCTCTACGAAAGAGATACCCAGTCTTCTACCTAGACACGATCATAGTCGGGTATTACTAAACTGAAAGAGTCGCTATCTCCGAATGCGAAAAATGTCACCAACAGCCTAATTTTTATCGTGCCACTTCCTAGCACTCAAGTCCACACATGTCGCTAGTACCAACCCCAACGATAACCTGATGCACATGCCGACAAAGAAAAAGGGTTAGGCTTAACGCCTAGTGAGCTCAAGAGTTTTATAACATAATTATAACTGACTTGAAATCAAAAGATTTGTTTGATAAAAGATAATTCTCAAATGAAATAACTTCATTATAAAAGCAACCTCCTTCCCAAATTTATTATTTCCATAATAAAAGCTTTAGACCCAAAAGGACATTAGAAATGAAAGCTATAAAAGTAGTAATGCTCATTTAACGCGATCCAAACCCAATACTCACACGACCATATTTAAAGTTATAAACGTGGAGATAGAAAACATAACTTTAACCAAGTTTTTTAAGCCGTTAACTCACGCTTACCCTTGAAATGATTTACAATATCCAAAGATGACGGGGGAGACCCGATTTACCACTAGTCGTGACGGGACACAAAGGTAGGCCACAGACCAATGTTAAAGAGCGTCACATAAAGGTTTGGTAGCCACTGATATCAACCCAATCTAGTCTATAGTCATTTGTGCACATAAGCTCTTTCCTCACGAATTACACAATTTATCACAATGCCTATTCCGAGTGAGTGAAAGGTTGTATGGAAATTACACAATTTATCACAATGCCTATTTCCAATTTATAAATGAGATAATACAATCCTTCACATAAATAAGGAATGATGTAACATCGACTTCTTCAAATACGTTGTAATTATCTTCTTTATACGTGTTTATGTGACCAAACATGATAGATTATGTGTTTGAAGAGTTAAAGTTGAACTAAGTGTTAGTTGAGGATTGAAAAGTTGTAAAATGAAAGCTCGTGGTCTAAAACAAATTTTTTTCGGGAAAAATTTTATGGAATATTTTTATTGTAAGCTGTAGATTATCTCGGTACGAACGCATGAGCGAAAACCACGTCAAAAACGGAGGTTCGAGTGAAACGTTATGCGATTTTTAGTGTTTAGTGGGTCTAACCGAGTTTTCAGCCGAGTCAACTCGGTCCCAACTCGTAAAAGTCGTGATATACACGATTTTCTACTTCATTTTCACCCAAAACAGTCTCTAAACTCTTATACTCACTTCCAGGGACGATTTTAACTTCTTAGGGGTGAATCAAGCTTGGTTATTACACAAAAATCATCCACTAATCAAGATATATTCACTTTCTTGGTTAATTTCATGATCTGAAACTAGTTAGAGTTGAAATTGGTGATACTAGGGTTTGGGTTTATGAACCCTAATCTGAATTACATTAGAATTATGTTGTATTTAGCATGGTTATAGCCTAACTAAGTTGCTATGATGCTTGATTGATGATTAAGAGCTATTGAAAATGAAGAACATAAGATAGAACTTTGACTTTTCTTCATTAATGACTATTTTGGTGAAATTTTTGGGTATTGATCTTATAAAAAATATTATAAACATGTTTAGATGATATGTTGATTGTTGGAATGAAGATTAAATCCAAACTATGGATTTTAGCCTTTTTTATAGAAAACTGGCAGCACCAATTTATCCGAGAGGCTGTTTTGATAGTGCGATAAATTTGCTCACTGTAGCTCGGATTACTTTGATTTTGGACATATCGGAAAGCTTATATGTAGCTCTAAACCTGTCTTTTTGACACTGTTTAGAAATAAAGCTTGTACGTTGGTTTGAATTGCCTCTCCAAATTGGTAAAAAGTGGATTTTGAGCTGGAAAGTTATAACTAAAATGAGTTTAAATTAAATTTGGTTAAGTTATTGTTGTCAGATCTTTATGAAACTTTGCATACATATTATAGGGGTTAAATAACCTCAATTGGTCCTTTCAGAGTAATCGTTGGAGGACGTTTAGGCTTATATGGACTTGAAGTCGAATTTGGCTCAGTTTTGAATATCGATTACTTAACTTGCTATTTGCTAGACATGTGTTATCTATTTTCTACTTGTTTCCATGTTCATCCATGTTATGTCTTCTTACTGATTTCAAATGATTATTATCCATTGTACTCCGCCCTTCTATACGTGCTACCCAGTGGTTACTTTGTGTTTCACCCGCGGAGGGCACACTTAAGCTCATATCGGTTGAGATTACTCGAGTATGGTGCATATTTGACCGTGTTAGAGTCCGGTCGTTTTCCCCGCTGTCCAGGATAGCTCGGGCGAGAAGATCATTCTACTGGCCAGAATAGCTCGGGTGGTATGATATCTATGTTACATTGTTGTACTTGTCACTTCCGGGATAGCTCGGTGGTCGTATATATCTATTATTGACTTCCACGTGATATATTTGTTGCATACTTTAATATTTAGATGTTTGATTCCCGATTGATGATTACTTGTTACATTATTTACATCCTTCGTGATCATTGATTTCTATGGATTACATATGTGAAGCTTTAGTAGTTAGTGATTCCCGTTTACTCACTAAGCATTTTGTGCTTACCCCTTTAGTTGTTCATGTTTTTTTACAGGCCGTGTGGATAAAGTGAAGAACAAGATCAAGTAGATTGAGATCTTTGCTTTTAGTGCTTCCGGTAGTACGACTCTTTTGGATATTAAGTAGTTAGTCGAATACAATTTTAGATTGCAAATTATTAGTCGTCCTTTGGTTGTAACTACAAATATCTAGTTAACGGGTAGCTAGTGTCCTTTGTCTTGTATGTAGATTATGTTTCCGCAAAGTTATTACTTTTGTTTTGTCCGTTTTGGAATATTTGGAAAAACAGGTCCTTACGGAAACGTCCTGTAAACCAAGCGGACATTTCGAACTTGAAACTCGTAAATATTATATTTCGTTTGTCCTACAATGGTCTAAAAGGTAACTTTTTGTATTATTTATGTATTTTGGGTCTTTTAATTTGGTATCAGAGCCTAGGTTTAAGTGAACTGGATACCAACAACGGCATCCAGACTTAAACCTTGTGTTGTTATTGTGTAGTAAGTAAGTTTTGATTTAAAGGGGAAATGGACTTAGGAGAGACCTAGGTGGGGATTGGGAATTGGTTATAAGACTCTATATAAGGTTATGTATATGTTGTAACTTTCAGAAAGATGAATGACGGTGGTGAATCTAGTCATACCCCAACTAACGGCAATGTGGGAGAAAATACACCACACCTGGAGATTAAGGATGATGAGGCACCGATGTCTCCTCGAAGCGAGCGTTTGATGCAACGCATGACTTTATTGCTTCAGCAAACGTTAGCCCAACAACGGCATGATGATAGAAACTCCGAAGATGATAAAAACAAATGCAAGGAGAAAGAAACGGGTAACACCTCAAAACCCAAAATCGATCGAGTCTCTTCCAAAAACTTTCGTAGTAGCGGTGTTACTAAGTTCTTTGGGAAGGTTGATCCAATGAAGGCACTTGAATGGATATATAATACTGAGAAGGTCTTTCAGATCACCCGAAGTGCTAGATGATGATAAAGTTAATTATGCTTCGGCCATGTTCAAAAGTAGGGCCTTGACATGGTGGAATGCTACTTTTGCAGCTTTAGGTGAATCCGAGAAAAAAAATATGTCTTGTGAGTCTTTCAAGACTCCTTTCAACATGCAATATTGTCTAACTGATCTACAAAAACGATTGGAAAAAGAGTTTCTTGATCTCAAACAAGGAAAGATGTCAGTGGTGGACTACAAGACTGAGTTCAATCATAAAGCACAGTTTGCCACACGTTACTTGACCATGGAACAGGAATGTATAGACCATTTTATAGACGGGTTGCGACCGGAGATTCGAGATGTCGTCGCTAATCGTGACATTTCGGAGTTTGAGAAAGCAGTGGAGTCCACGCGACAGTGCGAATATGATTTGAATCACCCGGATCATAATCCAGCGTCACCATCCAAGCGACCACGTATTGAAGGGGCGACATCTGCACCAACACAACAATTTCCCCGGAGTTTCAATCCGAGTCCCAAACTAGATCGCGACCTCAATCTTAGTCCCAGGCTTCTACTCTACAAGTATAATTGTAAAGTACGAGTTATGTGTGTTGAAATTTAGTTGTATTCTAACTGTGGGTATTTTCCAGTCGAATGCTCCTCCATACTGTTCTTGTTGCGGTAAGGCTCATCTGGGCCGATGCAATACTGTTCGTCCTGAAGTTAGATGTCATGGTTGTGGTGAAGTTGGGCATACTAGACCGAACTGCTTGAGGCCATCGTAAGAGAGACATGCTACTTATGTGGTGATATAGGCCATCGTCAGACAGAATGTCCTTGATCTAAACCTGAGGAAAATAAGGCTTCTGTTCGCCGACCTTCTACTAGTGGTGCTCCTCGTCAAAAGGAGGAGGTACCGCACACCCAGGCCAGAGCTTTTCAAATCACTGCTGAGGAAGCTCGAGATAAGCCAGATGTGGTTACGGGTATATTTCTTGTTAATTCTCATTCCGCTCGTATCTTATTCGATTCTGGTGCTACTAATTCATTCGTTTCCCATACGTTTGCTCGATGTTTAAACTCTGTGTCATATGTGCTTGCTAAACCTTTTTATGTTAACACTGCTGATGGCACATCTATGCTAGCTGATAAAGTTTACAAAAATTGTGTGTTGCAATTAGACGAGCATGAGTTTCCTATAGATCTTGTACCGATGGAAATCTATAGCTTTGATATAGTTATTGGTATGGATTGGTTGGCTCGGAATCGGGTTGATATTCTGTGTTCTCAACGGATAATCCTTATACCGAATGACGACGACTATTTGTACGTCTACGGTGAAAAGCAAAAAGGAGACGTAAAGTTGATTTCTGTGCTTAAAGCTTGGAGACACCTATCTAAAGGTTGTTCTTCCTGCTTAGCCTATATTCTAGATTCGTCAAAGGAGGTGAAGAGAACGGTTAGTGACGTACCGGTTGTGTGTGAATTTCTCGGATGTATTTCCCGAGGACTTACCCGATTTACCTCCTGACAGACAAGTTGAATTTCGAATTGACTTAATTCCTGGTGCAACGCCGATTGCTAGAACGCCGTATCGTCTGGCTCCGACTGAAATGAAAGAAATGATGAATCAGTTGCAAGAACTTCTTGATAAAGGTTTCATCCGACCGAGCAGTTCTCCTTGGGGGGTGCTCCAGTACTATTTGTTAAGAAGAAAGACGGTTCAGCGTATGTGCATCGATTATCGGGAGTTAAACAAAGTAACGATCAAGAATAAATATCCACTTCCGCGTATCGATAATTTGTTCGACCAATTGCAAGGTGCGAGCTATTTCTCTAAAATCGATTTACGGTCGGGTTATCATCAACTATGAGTGCGTAAAGAAGATATACCGAAAACGGCTTTCCGTACACGTTATGGCCACTATGAATTTTTAGTTATGCAATTCTGTTTAACTAATGCACCTGCAACATTCATGGATATGATGAACCGCGTGTACCGGCCAATGTTAGACAAATACGTGATCGTGTTTATAGATGATATTCTTGTATATTCCAAATCTGAAGCGGATCACATGAAGCATTTACGTGAGATGCTTGAAACGCTTCGACAGGAACGTCTATATGCTAAATTCTCGAAATGTGAATTCTGGCTACGCCAGGTGCAATTCTTAGGTCACACGATTTCTGGTGATGGTGTGTCGGTTGACCCGTCCAAAATTGAAGTTGTACAGAATTGGGAGCAACCCAAGAATGCATCTGAGGTCCATAGTTTTATTGAACTCGCGGGGTACTATAGACGATTCATACGAGATTTCTCTAAAATCGTCGTGCCTTTAACTTCGTTGACCCGAAAAGATGTCAAGTTCGAATGGGGTGAAGCTCAAAAGAATGCTTTTCAGGAATTATAGCATTGTTTGACAGATGCACCTGTTTTAGCTTTACTAGAGAGCAGTGATGACTTGGTAGTTTACACTGATGCTTCTAAACTGGGTCTCGGTTGTATTCTCGTGCAACGAGGCAAAGTAATACGCGAAACAGTTGAAAGATTATGAAAAGAACTACCCAAATGATGATCTTGAGTTAGCAACGACCGTTTTCGCATTGAAATTATGGCGTCACTACTTATACGGTACCAAATGTCAACTATTCACCGATCATAAGAGTTTGAAGTACATCTTCACTCAACAGACTTTGGACATGAGACAACAACGAGCCATGGAACTGATTAAAGACTATGATTATGAAATTTTGTATCATCCGGGAAAAGCTAATGTTGTTATGGATGCTTTAAGACGGAAGACGTATGCAAACTCCATGGGTTATGCTATTATATATACGTCGGTGACATCCACACTAGTTGACGACATACGCAAATGGCAAGTAGAAGCTTTGAAGCCTGATCGTGATAAACCAGAACGTATAGTTGGTTATGTTCACTATCTGACGGAGGATAATTGAGTACTTAAAGTCTTCAAGGACCATGTTTGGATTCCGAAACTCGGTGGTATTCAGGAACTGGTATTATCTGAAGCATACAAGTCACGGATGTCTGTGCATTCGGGCAGTACAAAGATGTATTACTATTTGAAATCTGAATATTGGTTGTCGGGAATGAAGCGTGATATCGGAAGATATATGGAACAATGTATTACATGTTCACAAGTTAAAGCTGAACACCAAAAACTTTATGGTAGCCTTCAACCTCTTGATATACCGGTGTGGAAATGGGAGGAACTTACAATGGATTTTGTAACAAAGCTACCGAAGACGACTCGTCAGCACGACATTATTTGGGTTATCGCGGATCGCTTAACGAAAAGCGCTCCCTTTCTGCCTGTTCGGGAATCGTAATTTATGGATAAATGGGCTCAAATTTATATCGACGAGATTATTGCACGACATGGTGTTCCTCCGAAGGTAATTTCTGATCGAGATTCTCGATTTACTTCAAAATTTTGGGTAGGTTGACAACGAGAACTAGGGACGCGCGTAACATTGAGTACGTCATATTCACTATGGGAGATATGGTTATGTTGAAAGTTTCTCCTTGGAAGGGTCTTCTACGATTTGGTAAGCAAGGCAAACTTAGTCCAGATTTCGTTGGACCATTCAAAGTCATTGAACGTATTGGCAAATAAGCATATTGACTTGAACTTCCCGAAGAGTTATCTGGTGTTCACGATGTATTTCATGTTGGATATCTTCGGAAGTGTTTGGGTAAGTACGATGAAACAGTTCCCTTAGATGAGGTGAAGATTGATGAACGATTGAGATATATTGAGGAACCGGAAAAAATTCTAAATGAAAGAACAACAAATCTTCAGAACAAAACAATCGATTTGTTATTGGTTAAATGGAAGCGTCACCGCGGACCGAATTATACATGAGAAAAAAAAAGAACAGATGCTTGCCAAATATCCCGAACTATTCGAGAAATGAAGATTCCGAGGTCGGAATCCTCAAAAGGAAGAGGTAATTGTAACATCCACTTCTTTAAATACGTTGTAATTATCTTCTTTATATGTGTTTATGTGACCAAGCATGATATATTATGTGTTTGAAGAGTTAAAGTTGAACTAAGTGTTAGTTGAGGACTGAAAGGTTATAAAATGAAAGCTCGTGGTCTAAAACCGATTTTTTTCGGGAAATATTTTCTGGAATATTTTTATTGTAAGTTTTAGATTATCTCGTTATGAACGTGTGAGCGAAAACTACGTCAAAAACGGAGGTTCGAGTGAAACGTTATGCGATTTTTAGTGTTTAGTGGGTCTAACCGAGTTTTCAGCCGAGTCAACTCGGTCCCGACTCGTAAAAGTCGTGATATACACGATTTTCTACTTCATTTTCACCCAAAACAGTCTCTAAACTCTTATACTCACTTCCAGGGACGATTTTAACTTCTTAGGGGTGAATCAAGCTTGGTTATTACACAAAAATCATCCACAAATCAAGGTATAGCCACTTTCTTGGTTAATTTCATGATTTGAAACTAGTTAGAGTTAAAATTGGTGATACTAGGGTTTGGGTTTATGAACCCTAATCTGAATTACATTAGAATTATGTTGTATATAGCGTGGTTATAGCCTAACTAAGTTGCTATGATGCTTGATTGATGAGTAAAAGCTTTTGAAAATGAAGAACATAAGATAGAACTTTGATTTTTCTTCATTAATGACTATTTTGGTGAAATTCTTGGGTGTTGATCTTGTAAACAATATTATAAACATGTTTAGATGATATGTTGATTGTTGGAATGAAGATTAAATCTAAACTATGGATTTTAGCCTTTTTTTAGAAAAATTGACAGCACCAATTTATCTGAGAGGCTGTTTTGATAATGCGATAACTTGCTCACTGTAGCTCGAATAACTATGATTCTGGACATATCGGAAATCTTATATGTAACTCTAAACCTGTACTTTAGACACTTTTTAGAAATAAGGCTTTGTGAGTCCAGTACAAGTGCAATCAAACGATGCATTAATCAAACACGAACAAGAACGATCAGAATGATTCACGTAGTCGGCTTGATTAATCGAATAGAATGAGTACAGAGATAACGCACGACTAGGTTTCACAATTAAGAACTCTAGGTTAAACATAAATTAAACCTACTTTATATACCTTTCGGTATTTACATAATTAATTCCTCAGCTTTACTTTTCTCAACTTTAATACAATAAACTATTTAACCCTAACAATCTCCCCCTTTGTATTAAAGTTGCAAAGTAGCTCCAATTACTTGGTCTTGCGCAGATCAAAGATAACAAAGTTAATCTTCCCCTTTGAATTTAAGTTCAATAAATGCCAGTTTGGAAAAATGGCGTCTTTAGAATACCAAACTTTATCTTCACTTTAACGAATCTTTGACAAAAACAATATTTCCTTTGAAGATGATTAAACTTTGTAACACAGAATAACAATTTCCCCATTTATCAAGATAAAACTTCCGATCAAAATCTTCTGCTTGGAATGATCTTTAGAATCTTCGAAAGATATTTCAAACTTCAACACTTAAAAAACAAACTTTAAACAATAAGGTTCGAATTATATACGAAAGAATCCATCTTCAATACCAAATTTATTCAAGTAGCTTTGTCGTCAGTAAATCTCAACAGTTAAGCACCAAAATCTACATCACATCTATGATCTTTGAATCTAACGGATTTTCAACCTTAGAATCAACATATTTAGATTCAAAACGACTTTTCAACCTTAGAATCAAAATCTTTTAAATTATGACCGCTCCCCCTTAACATCAGCATCATGTCTTTGAATATCTTTTCTTTAAGTTGCGACTAATCCCCCTCAATATGAGCATCATGCCTTTGAACAACTCTTCTTGCTTCTTCTTTTCTTTGCATAGTGTCTTCTTTTTGAACCTATGATGTGTCTTTGATATACTTTCTCCCCCATATGATAATTAGGAGAATCCTGAGCATCATTAATCATCAAAGACTAAATTAAATTAGCTACATCAAATACAAATATGAGCTCCCACTCAAAAATATATCTCCTCTAGAATCATTTTCTCCCCCTTAAAAATTGCTCGCTTTCGAACAAGTATCTCCTCTTTGAATTGTGGGTAATTGGCTAACATACAGAAGCACGTTGAGCAACTGTTATCACAACGATCAAAATAAAATCAATCGAGTGGCCTATTTTCAGTGTTGGCATCGAGATAACGCTGATAGGACTTCCAGTCATCACTGAAGTACAATTATATAACTAATTTCTTAGACTGTTCCGACATAAACACAAAGATATGCATTGGGAATCACAAAGACTCGTGAATGTGTAGAAAGAATTAAGCATTGTATGTTATTTTAGGCTCAAAATGTGAAATATATTCCATAGACTCAATGTGCATGATTGAAGTGCGAACGCAGGGCAGACTTCCTTCTATTTCAATATCCAAGTTTCCAAACGAAAACTAGATAGATGATGTGTTGCATCCCCGTGAAAATTGAAAAATCTCTTTGTTAAGAAAGAAATGAGTAGCAGGTGGGGTTAAATCAAGAGTTGGCGTGGGCTAACTGCCTGTTTCAATGATGGTCATCAAAGAATCATGAACTAATCAGTACATGTGGTTGCCAGGCTTAGAAGTGATTGGTGCAGAGTTTTTATTTTTCTTTTAACTCAGTTCTCACACCCTCAATCTTTTAATAAAATCCTCACTTCTAACGAATCTTTCATTTTCATTTTATCACTCAGCACAATGAGAATACTCAATCGTATGAGTTATCTCCCCACTCGATGATGTAATACTCCTCACCCCTCAATCACTCAGGAATTACTTCTTGGTTTGGGCTACCGCTTTTGGTAGTCCATAGAAGTCCATGTAGTCTCACACACAGTTCCCCTGAAAATATTTCCTATCATGATTCAAAGATATAATGCTTTGAAGCGTAGAACAAAAATCAGAGATTAAATATCTGAAGTACGGGTCCTGAACTGATATGTTCAGAAGTTAAAACGTTTCCACAAGTTCTAAATTGATGTGTTTAAAAGTCATAATTCTCAAAAGAATTTCAAAAATATAAACTTCTAGCGCAAAATATAGAAAGACTTACCCCTAATTTATAGAAAAACTTACACCTCAAATATAGAAAGTACTTACTCCCCCTCAAACCAAGCATTTGTCTGATCATGTGTTTAGATAATCCGAGTTCAACACGACACATGATAAACCTGCAAAACAGATTAAACAGATTTTGGTACCCATAGCATCCTGGGTCCTTGAAAGTTAGCCTTGGTTTGGGGAATGCTGTAAGTTCCAAACCATCTATCTCGATTAGATGTTCTAGCTGTGGATTTTTTCATTGGGGATACAAGACTACAACCAATCAGATGCAGATTTTCGATCAACAAAATCATTCAAACCACATGCAGAACAACGTATATGATCATGAGAGAGTTGAAGCAACTGCTGAATAAAATAAACTTTAAGCGGAAGCACTAAACTTTCTTCAACAGAAGTGCTTGAATGAAAATCATCATGATTCAGATTGTTTGTCTTAACATGCGAAAAAGATATATGTGACTCGGTTTTCTTAATGGTTTGCTTAGAGTTATTTTCTACCCAAACTTGTTTGAATGGAACATCTTTTCTTTGAAAACGTTTATCTGAAACATCATTAAATTCGTAGTAGAAGAACTAGAACAGTGAGGATGATAAGCTTTGGAGGTACCAGTGTGTCGGTGTTTCTGTGAACGGTTTAGGTTGTTATTTTGAAAAATGAGTTTGTTCACAGAGATTTGTTGGGGGGCGGATGTGGAACATTCACCCTTGTTAGATATAATTATCCCCAATTAGATAGAAATTTTTGTAAAGAATTGTATTTTGGGTTTTTTTAGTGTTTTATGGGCTTGGGCTTAACATTTGTAATGGGCACCTATAAATATGGTGTCCTAGCTTCTTTTGAAAATAGACTTGAGAGAGAATACACTTTTTACACACACAGACTTATGAGAGTCGATTCATTCCAATGTGTGGTGTTCTCTACATTTCCCCTCCATATTGATCAATATATGAATATGAGTCGATGATTTGATGATTAATGTTCTTTAATTCTCTATCTCTTCTCTACTTTTTATGGAGTTTTCTTAATTGTTACTAGTTTGGGATCTAACATTTGGTATCAGAGCCGATTAAGAAACTTTTCTTCAATTCGGTCATATATGGCAACGATTGTAGAAATTGGTTATTGATTTTGGTGTTTTGGTGCTTAGATTGTTTCAATCACATGAGCCAAAACCCAAATATCTCTTCTATGATATGATTTTTGGTTTTAAGCTGATTTGAGATCCAATATTTCTTGTAGATGAGATTTGGATGATCATTCATAGAAAATTTTATTAATTATATACCCAATTTGATTCTGCACACCACATGTTTGTTGAAATGTGTCTGTGAAGATTTAATTTCAATATTGATTGGATCTGATCAGTTTTACAACATGTGTGTATGTGTCTAATTTTAGCACTAAGTAGGTGGTTGATCTTTGATCCCATCTTATTGTGTGCTTGAGTTCATAGCTCTTTAGCATCTTGGTAGTAGGCTGTTGATCTTTGATCTGGCCTTATATAAATCCGAGATTGGACTCTCTTCTTTTATTTGGGTTTACTTTAAAGAAAATCAATAACCAGTTCTGTTTTAAAATTGGAGGGATAAGGGAGATGTTCATATTTGTTGTCCAAAACAAAGAGTTTTTGGTTCAAGGCTGTCCAAATTTTTGTTGAAAGTTTTTGCTGCTGTTGGCTTGAAGCAGAAAGAGATTGTTGATTATACTCAAACAAAGCTTATGACTTGGTCAATTTTGTGGGCCTCTAGTCTGTGGTTTATGGTTGATGTTAATAATTCTATGCCTACTGTCGTGATCCAGACATCTGATCTTCTTTATTATTTCTAAGATTGATTTTGGTAATCTCAGTCTCTGCCAATTTTGGTTATGTGAGCTACCCACCAGCAAACAATGGTTTTCTTTGTTCTACAAGTTGCTGTTAGCCATACTGCCTAATGGGAACCGTGGTGATCTCATGGAACTCCTTATATTGGGGATCTTCCATTTATAATTTGAGACTGCTGGTTAGATTGTATGCTGAGTTGCAAGCTAAAACCAAGGTCCTTGTCTTTGCTTTCATGTTGCTCATCATTGCAAACGTATAAACTACGCATGAGAGTAAGGAAATGGGTGTTCCCCAATCGTTATAAATCAATGTTTGGACAGATTCATAAAGTAAAAAAAATTAGAATGAAAATTAGTCTTGTTGTTGCTGCCTTGGCTGTCCAAGTCCCTATTGAAGATTGGGGAGATGGTGGCATAATGAATTGGCTCAGAGATGAGATGAATGCACATCCTGATATTGTTCCAAGTTTCTTGGAGCTTCTTAGAGTCTTACTAGAAGTTGCTGCTCATCCAGAATATGATATTGCTTCCATGACATTTAACTTCTGGCCACAATTTTCAGATTTGCTTGATCAAGAGGGAATCCTATGTATCACTTGGTAATGAATCATTAATTGAAGTGGGAAGAAATTGGCACTTAAAAGCACATTTGTTGTTAATATGGATAATATCAACGTCATGGCAGAAAGCTTCTTGGCCAACTTTGACGAATATATGCAGTGGTTTGTTGCTGTCAAGATTTGGAGTTGTCCAAGACATTTTTTTTCTTGATTTTGTTGCATTCACTAACAAAGACAGAAGTTGTTAATTATGAGAATACTCAATGCTCATATTAATATAGAAGTCTAATTCATACAGAGCTTTCTGTATGCAAATCAGAAAACTTTGTTTGCAAACCAGAAGAGTTCTGAGCCTCTTTAGGATGTTGTTCGGATGCTCAGAAGTACATAAGCATACACAAAGCCTTTATGCATGTGCAGAAGCTCAGAGGTGCCCAATATGCACATCAGAGAATGTGCAAAACCTCAGAGAATGTGCAGAACCTCAGCTGTCCAGAAAATGCGATCAGAAACTGTTCAGAATTGTTCTAGAAGCATTTTTGATCAGAAGCTGTTTGTATTCAGAAGTTACATTCAAAAGCTTCAGACCAGAAGATAATGCTGTACATAATTCGATTATGCAGAAGCTGCATATCAGAAGCGTACAAAGCTTCTGAAAGCTGTTTAGATGTCGTAATATGCTGCAGATCAGATGAAATCCTCGATCCAGAAGCCATACTTTTCAGGAGCAATTTTTTTGTTTTTTTTGTTGCGATCATAAAGCTGTCCAAAAGCATCTCTCCAGATTTTTTTATATGACTGTCCAGAAGCATTCTATTAGAAACAAATATACAGAAGGCTTAATCCGATCAGAAGCTTAATCATTCATAACCAAAAATTCAGAGTCTCTGCAAAGCTTCGATCAGATCAAAAGTTTTTTTCAAAAACTTGCTGCACATTTCAGACCAGAAGATGCATTCCAGATGCTAGCTATCTAGAAGCATGTTTATGCAGAAACGTCGATCCAGAATCTATGCTTAATCAGAAGAAATTGTTGATTCAGAAGTATGTCAGAAGAAGCTTAATAAGAAGCTTAATCAAAGCTTAATCAGGAAGTTCTGCAGAGCTTAATCAGATGTTGAAATTAGCTTATCCAGAAGCTTCGATCCAGAATTTGCACAGTGCTGATTGATCAGAAGCCAAACAGACCTCCCAGAGGTGTCCAGAAGCCTCTGAGCGCCTCTGTCTGTCTGAAAAAGCTGTAGTGTTCTAAAAGTTGTCCAGAAGCTTCTAAAAGCCATCCAGAAGCTGCGATCAAAAGCTGTTCAGAATTTTTATTCAGATGCAATGCAACAGATCTGTATAGGTTAAGGCAGCTGATGTAGAAGATGCACAGAGCTTATTCAGAAATTTCAGAGCTTAATCAAAAGGCCTTCAGAACCTGTGCAAGCTGTCCAGAAGTTAAGCGTTTCAGAAGCTCAATCAGAGCTTAATGAGACAGCTTAATAAGAGCTTAATGAGACAGCTTATTCAAAAGTATTTTTCAGATTAGAAGATACAAACAGAGATTTTATTCAGAAGCATGGTTTAGAAGCTTATTATCCAGAAGTTTCTGAAGAATCTCTTAGTGATGCTTTTCATGGCATTCGATGCGATCATAACTCACAAACCAGACCTCCGGAGACCAAAATCCACGATGGACCAGAGACGGACCAGGGGTAGTCCAGAGCATCAAATTTAAAGTATGTTGATCCAGAACTCACGTCGAACCAAAGCCTGTAACCCGATTATTTTTCGCTTTTCTGACAGCATTGGCTGTTTTAGAAATACGCGCACATCTTTCCACTCGAAGCTCCAATCTACATGAAACCAGTTGCTTTGGAAAGATAACACACAGATGCACGACTTTGAAAGTTTGAGTTTTCTCAAATTCAGTGAGCTGATATGTCTTATTCACTGTCAAAGTCTGCTGACCGATGTTGGAACGAAAGCAATGATTTTCACTCATACTCCTTCCGATTTCAGATGGGTGTTCGCATGTCCGTTCTTCATGGATTCAAGATACATATGTGATAAATTTATTATCACTTTCTATGCTTTTCAATCTAAAGCTCGGAGCTGAATTCAACTTAACGAGGTCTATAGCGTCAAATTCTTTGTTTTAATGATTGTTTTGCGCAGCAGAGGGAAAACTTGCACAACTCACTCAATTTTCATCCAAATTGGTTGAATCAAAGCTTGTTGATAAGCTAAGACATTGGAGTTCAATGTGCATGTTTTATGTTTTCTCTCAATAAGTCTCCTTAATGGTCAAAAACAACGATAAATTTGAGTCATGAAAGCTGGACAAAATGTGTAAAATGTCTCAGTTTTTCAAGAAATGAGTCTACATTTGAGGGGGAGTTTGTAACGCCTTGAAGACTTGAAGAATGGCACATTAGAGGTTCTAAAGAAACCAAGGGGGAGTTTATTTGATGATGCTTTCTTTATAAAACTTTAGGGGGAGATTGTTAGATATAACTATCCTCAATTAGATAGAAAGTTTTATAAAGAATTGTATTTTGAGCTTTTTAGTGTTTTATGGGCTTGGGCATAACATTTGTAATGGGCACCTATAAATATGATGTCCTAGCTTCTTTTGAAAGTAAACTTGAGAGAGAATACACTTTTTACACACAGACTTATGAGAGCCGTTTCATTCCAATGTGTGGTGTTCTCTACATTTCCCCTCCATATTGATCAATATATGAATACGAGTTCATGATTTGAGGATTAAGGTTCTTTAATTCTCTATCTCTTTTCTACTTTTTATGGAGTTTTCTCAATTATTGCTAGTTTGGGATCTAACAACCCTTATGCATTATTACTGGTTCATCTATAGCTCCATTGGGAAGAAAATCCAAGTGTCTTGGAAGAATCGGGGAAAAAGCGATCAAATTGGAGTCATTGGCATAACAATCATCAGTGTTTGAAAAGGTTGAGAACTCATGCCCCTTATCAGATTTAAGAGTCTCACATTGATTAGTGGAGGAACATGTATTTTTGTTAAAACTATTTTGATTGTGAGTCGACAAATCACCTAAAAAGGCCTTACAAGAAGACACTTCCGAGTGTGTCGAGGAAGGTTCAGACTGAGCATTTTTTCCGTTAAAAAGAGTGTCTTATTTCTTTTGCAAAGTAGACGTTGAAACTTGCTCTTGTAGAACATTTGCCGCTAGACCAGCGAGTTTATTGGCTAGACGACGAATTTCTGTCTGAAGTTCCTCTCTTTCATAATCAGGAAGTAGGTCTGACTTGTATAAATTCGTAGGAATTTGCGATTGACTTTCTTGGAAAATTGACATTAAAATTTCTCTTCCGAGATCAAAAGCGTTCGTAGCTACTTCATATTCTTGTTCCAGCTGAACGATACGTTTTTCTAAAATCAATGGGGGGGGGGGGGGGGGGCATATGGTTTAAATTCAGCTGTTTTTTCTTGAATTTCAACGTTAAAGTATCTACTAGAAGAATCATTAGAGAGAGTGGGTTTGGATTCCTTCCGATTATAACTCTCATTTATATTAGCATAAACGAAAGAAATTTGACCCTTATCAGTTCTAACACGTTTAAAGTCTTCCTGATCCCTAACTTGATCAGGTGATAACGTGATATCACCTGGAAACAACTGTGATTCCATGAACTCTATTTGAAAGTCTGAACCAAGATTCAGATATTCAAATTTGTATAGAGTAGGTACGTCAGCTATTGCTTTTTCGAGATAATGAGGATTGTCAGCACCTAGACCTTCCTTTGATCTATAGGACTTAAACTCCTTGGGTTTGATCAAATGAATGGTTTGATCAGTTTGACCTCGTTTGATAAATATGAGTTCAAGATCCTTTACCTTTTCTAACAAGTCTTCCGTTGAATATTTAAAAATTCTATTTTAGTAGAAAATTTTATATTTTCACGTTTAGACGTAGCTAACTTAGATGTCAGTTCAGATATTTTGTTTGTCAAAGTAGTGTTAGATTCAACAAGCTTGGCTTTGTCCTCTTGTAAACCTTTGGCTCGACAAGCATGATCAGCACATTCCTCGTTAATTAACAAAAGTTCGTTATAGTTATTCGCAAGTCGGGCCTCTAATTTAGTTACAAGGTTTAGAACGATACTTGGTACTTCCACTTTATTACTTTAAAAGACGATAGTGTCTAGAGGTGTATACTTGCATCCCTTTTCACTTAGTTTTTGGTTTGTTTAAGTCTGTTTTTACAACAGGTTTGAGCCACATCAGTCAGAAAAAAGTATGACATGTCCTTTTCTTTTGAAAAATGATAAGGTTATCATTTAAATAATAAATGATTAATCATTATCCATTTAAAATCCTCATCATTTGGAATAAATGTTTCAGTAATGGGTTTTGTTTTTTAGAGAATCATTCTCTGAGTTAAAGAATATTCAGAGAGTGTAAGGAGAATAAGTACACACCTTGGAAAGATTTGTATCACCGAGTCAGGGATCAGAGTGTGACTGAGGAATTTAAAATGAAATTTAATACTTACAGAATGATGTTAATCAATGAAAAATAATTATTCTTCCGCGTTTAGCATACCAAGTTCGCTGATTAGAATATTGAATCTAGTTTCATCAAGAGGCTTAGGGAAAAGGTCAGCGAGTTGATATTTAGTGGACACAAAATGATGTTCAATTTCACCATTCATAACGTGATCTCTAATAAAGTGATATCTAATCTCAACATTCTTGGTTTTCGAGTGAAGTATAGGGTTATTTGCGATTGCAATAGCACTTGTCCTATCACAGTGGATAGGGGTTTTGGAAAGCTTAATATCATAGTCTCTGAGTTGGTTCCTCATCCAAAGGATTTGGGCACAACAACTTCCAGCGGCTACATATTCAGTTTCAACATTTGATGTGGACACTGACTTTTGCTTTTTACTTGTCCAACTTACCAAACTTTCCACCTAGAACTTGACAACCACCAGTGGTGCTCTTCCTATCAATCTTGCAACCTGCAAAATCACTATCAGAGAAACCGGTTAAGTCGAATCCTTTTTTATATCTGAATATAAGCTTTACAACGATTAGATGGGATTCCTAAGGTTCAGTTTGATATCTTGCACAGAGACAGGTAGAATACATGATATCAGGTAGGCTAGCTGTGAGATACAGTAGAGAGCCAATCATTCCGATATAGGGAGTGACATTAATAGGTTTCCCATTAGGGTCCTTGTTCAAAGTCAGAGGAGGTGCCATAGGAGTCATGATCATTGAACTTTGAGTCATTTGAAATTTTTTCAGCATGTCTTTAACATTTTTACCCTAATATATGAAAATGTCTTTCTCAGATTGCTTTATCTGCAAACTTAGAAAATATGTTAGTTCAGCCATCATACTCACTTTGTATCTATCTTCATGTGATTTGCGAAACGAGTGCATGGTTAGAGTCTTGAGGAACCAAATATAATATCATCAACATATATTTGAGCAAGATTAGC
The DNA here is from genome assembly GCA_036898165.1 of Silybum marianum. Taxonomy (NCBI): domain Eukaryota; kingdom Viridiplantae; phylum Streptophyta; class Magnoliopsida; order Asterales; family Asteraceae; genus Silybum; species Silybum marianum. The sequence continues at coordinate 24,046,444 of CM072536.1, read as the reverse complement.
AAGGGTTGGTTCAATATTTCCACGAACAAACTTTTCTTTAAGAATATATTTAGAAAGGGTATCATACCAGGTTCTACGAGCTTGTTTTAACCCTTAAAGGGCCTTTTGAAGTTTGAAAACAAAACCGGGATGTTTAGGATCTGCGAAACCAGGAGGTTGCTTGACATAAACTTCTTCTTTGAGTTTACCATTTAGAAAAACACTTTAACATCCTTTTGAAAAACTTTAACGTCTTTATGAGCAACACAGGCTTCTAGTCTACCCATAGGAGCAAAGGTTTCATCATAATCGATTTCTTCTTCCTGTCTGTATCCTTGAGCAAAGTCTAGCCTTGTTACGGATAACAATGCCATTTTCATCTAGTTTGTTACGAAATACCCATTTAGTACCTATAACAGCCTTACCAGATGGACGAGGTACAAGATTCCAAACTTTGTTTCTAGAAACTCAGTGAGCTCTTCCTGCATAGTAGAGACCCAATTTGGATCAGTGATAGCATCATCGATCTTCTTTGGTTTGGTTAGAGAAATAAAGTTTACAAAGAGACAAATATTACCTATACCCTTACGGGTTTTGATACCTGCATTTGGATCATCAATAATTTGATCACTTGGATTATTTTGAGTCCATCACTGAGCCGATGGTTGAGGAGATTGATACACATATGATTCAGTGATTTGCTCTTGTTCAGGGAGAATAGAGAATGCTTCAACTATAGTTTCTTCAGCATTCATGATCATCCCTAGAGGAGATCCAGAGGGTTGAGCAGTCTCTTGGGTTGAGAGTGGAACTTGGTTATTCACTAATGAATCACCGTTGGAGGAATCAGAGGGTGGAATCTGATTTAGAGGAGTAACATCTATCCCTGAAGAGGATGGATCATCACTTGAGGTAGGGATGAATTTAGGACCTTCATCATCATTATTTTCAGCGACAAGAGGTGCACTGAAATACGATTCAGGTTCCCCGTAGTGAGATTTCATCCAATTATTCAGTTCCTTGTCTTCTTCAGGGACAGGAATAGTATTTGTTGAGTGAGATTCCTCAAAGTTCACATGCATGGTCTCTTCAACGTATTGTCTTCTTTTATTGAAGACTCTGAATGCTTTGGATGATGATCATCAGTACCCAAGAAATATACCATCATCTGCGTTTGGATCGAATTTTCCTAAATGATCTCTGTCATTCAGGATATAGCATCTACATCAGAATATGGGTAGATATTTCAGAGAGGGTCTTCTTCCATGAAATAATTCATAGGAGGTTTTCTTGAATCGCTTTACTATCAGGGATCGATTTTAAGTGAAACATGCAGTGTTAACTGGTTCACCCCAGAATTGAGTTGGTAGATGCGATTTGCTGAGCATCAAGCGAGCAACTTCAATCGTCATTCGATTTCTTCTTTCAGCAACACCATTTTGCTGAGGGGTTCTCATTGATGAGAAATTATGAGTGATTCAGTGCCATGATCACTTCTCAAGGAGCGAACAGTTAGATTGTTTAGGACTTCCATTCTTTTTATAAATGAAATAATTTCATCAGGTCTATCACTTTTAGATCGAATAAAAGAATACCCAAGTGTGTCTATAATATTCATCAACTATCACGAAAGCGTATTTCTTTCCAGATACGGATTGGATATTGAGTGGTCCAAATAGATCCATATGAAGTAATTGAAGAGAAGTGGTCACTAAGGAGACTTGCTTAAATCTGAATGTAGCTTTTGTCAATTTTCATTTCTCGCACGCTGAACAAGAGGATTCCTTTGTAAAGAGTGTTTAGGGAGGCCTTTGACAAGTTCTTTTTGAGATAGATCATTGATCATCTTAAAGTTCAGATGAGAGAGTCTCTTGTGCCAGAGCCAGTTAATACCAGAGTAGGCTCTTGATAGAAAGCACACATTCTCTGAATGAGTACTATCTATGTTGATGACGTATACGATCCCTGATCTTTTGCCTTTTGAAGCAAGCTTGTCATTTTGATCAGTGACCGCACATCTTGTCTTTGCAAACAAAACTTTAAAGTCTTTGTAACAAAGTTGGCTAATGGTTAAGAGATTATGCTTTAGTCCTTTAACATAAGCAAAAAGACTAAAAGAGGTTGCTCCATTGGATAGAACGCCACAACCCTTGGTGTATCCTTTGCCATTTCCACCAAAGGTAATTGAGGGACCTGTTTCCTCCTTATATTCAGAGAGCATAGATTCTCTGCCTGTCATACCTTTAGCACTTTACATAAGATAAGGGGATTAATTTTTCATAGGTACCCATACAACTATGGGTCCTGCAATGTTAGTGGAAACAACAGGTATGGCGGGTATGTTACTTGCTGAAGAATTGTCTTCAGTGATAATCATCTCCTTAGTTGTTTTAACAACCTTGGTAGATTTTACTTTCACTGATTTCTCAGTTTTAGCTACTTTCTTACCATGAGCTAATCTTTCAGCTTTAATAACATTTGGACATTTACTAGCAATGTGGGTAGTCTTACCACAGTGATAACACTTTCGATATTTGAAAACAGGTTTTGAGCTAGAAGGATGCAGAGAGGAGGTCAAAATATTTTCAAGACCAGGACCAAGAATTCCTTTAACCATTGTCATTGGAGGAACAACTAGTTTCTCAGGTATAGATGGAGTGAGATCAATCTTAATAGGGCTATAAACGAACCGAACGAACACGAACAGAGATTTGTTCGTGTTTGTTCGTTTAACTTAACTGAACAAACGAACAAACACGAACGGTAAACGAACGAATTTTTTTGTGTTCGTGTTCGTTCGTTAAGATAATATGCTTGTTCGTGTTCATTTATGTTCGTTCGTTTAAATGCTAAACGAACGATAAACGAACATAAATGAACGAACTAAAACATATCCATGTTGAGACTTGAAATATTTGAACTAAAATTTTTTTAGGTACATAAAAGGTAGACCTATTAATCTTTAAGGAATGCTCCAATTTCTTTTTAAAATAAATCCTTTTATAGCTGAGACTTGGAAATATTCATTTCATACATTTAGAAAATGATTGTGTTATAAACGAAAATGGAATAATTTTGTATTTAGAGGTAAAGCCCCTATATATACTACACTTCAAGAGCCTTAGTTGGTAAATCCCACCGATGTGAGATGGCTTTGTCTCACACCCTCAAACAAAGAAAGAATAAAGCTGGAACATCAATCCCACATCGATTTCTATTTAGAAACTCAAACGCATACTAACACCTATACATGGCAACCTTTCAGCTTTGATTAATTTTATTCTCAAAAGATATGTGTTGTTTGATATATTAATTATTAATTACAAAATATTAATTATTATTGTTATTCTCATTAATATGTTTGTAAATCATTGTTATTAGTAAACAACCATAAACGAACATTAGTAATCGAACATAAACGAACGAACGTTGACGAACCTAAACGAACGTTGACGAACCTAACCGAACGAACGTTGACGAACATAAATAAACGAACGTTCATGAACATAAACGAACGAACGAGACCTTTGTTCATGTTCGTTTGTTTAACTAAACGAACGAGAAAAGCTTGATCATGTTCGTTTGTTTATTAAATAAACGAACATAAACGAACTTCCCGCTGAACGGTTCACGAACGGTTCGCTGAACATTCGGTTCGTTTACAATCCTAAATCTTAATTCTGGGAGTTGATCTCTAAACAAATCCAGGGATCTTTTTTCCAGTTTTAGGATGTCTCGCTAAAGGAACTAAACGATTCTTGTTTTTGGAAATTCTTGATCGTGGGAACGTGGTCAAGGAACTTGTCCTTGATCACCTTCCCTGAATCCTTGATAACGGGTTTAGAGGGTCTTTTCTCAGAGGATGAGACTTTCTGAGAAGAGGGATCAGGGATAGAAGAAACAAACATTCTAAATTTTAACATGGAACAGTTAATGTCTATTTCTTCTTGGTCAGAGGAATATCTTAGACCACTCTTGACCATTTTAGGGATCTGAGCATTAATGATCTCACTGACTTTGTCAGAAGCCTTACACCATCCTTCAATGGTAGCTTTTTAGCCTTGAGATCAACAATGTATTTTTTGCGCTCAGTGATAGTTTGTTGTCTTTCAATACTAATAGCCTGATTTACAAAGACTTGGTCCTTAAAATCTTCTTCAATTGTAGTAAGTTCTTTGATTTTCATATGGCAGTTTTTAAGTTGTTCAGTTAGATCTACATTAATTGGTTCAACTTTGATTTTACCATTTAGAGCATTGTAAAAATCGACAGTCATAGAGTCGAGAGCTGACAAACTATCAGTTTCAGGTATAGAGGCGTTGTTAAGAATAGGTACTTGAGTTGAAGGGGACTCTAAAGAAGAAGTTTTAGAGGCTTCTTCAGCTTCTTCTATTCTTGGGATCAAACATATAAAGGCTAGGTCTACTTCATCTGACCTAGACTCGTTAGTGGTTTGCGCCAAGTCGTCTTCTGGATCCCAGTCGACTTCCTCAACGACAAGGCCTGTGACTTTTCGCTGGTTGACTTTTCGCTGGTTTTCCTTCAGGTTTTGATATTTTTCTTTTAACTTAGAATACTTTTCATTCTTAGTTTTATTAGGGACCTGATATGTTGTAGACACAGCAACCTTCTTAGATCTGCATTCACTGGCAAAGTGACCTTTGCGTTGGAAGTTAAAGTAGATTGGTGAAGCTTTGTCAGCAGGGAGTGTCTTTGACTTATTAGAGTCAGTGATAGCAGGGGTCTTTCTGAAGTTACTCTTTCCGGCTCTTCTAAAATTGCTAGTAAGAAGAGCCAAAGAATTATCGAATTCAGAGGTATCTGCATCAGTGATGTCTTCTGGGTTAGACTGATCTAACTCAGTGATAGAGGTGATAGAAGAAGACACTAATTTACAAGGTTCCATCTCTGAAGTCACGAATGCAGGGGAATTACTTTGGCAGATATAGTGTCCTTTATGAGTGAAAGAACATAAAAGATAACTTCAAAACACTTAGCATGAAGATAGAAGACTTCTGAAGTATGTACTTCAGAACTTCTGAAGGTTTAATTGAAGTTCTGAATATGCTCTGAAGAACTTCTGAAGACAGTTCTGAAGACAGTTCAGAACCATTTCTGAACTGTGTCTGTTATCTTGTTACTGTTACTTTAGCATTTCTCTATTGTATATACATTGAAGGTTAGTAGTTGGTTAGAACTAATGTTCATAGATCACTTGTACTGAAAAGACATATCTTTGTAAATCTGTTAATATCTATACTACATCCGACTTCAATGTTCTAAATTATGTGTTCTTTACCGAGTTTATTGTTCATCTTTGATATATGGGTTCTAACAATGAGGTTTCTTTTTAAGGCTTGAGATTGCTCATGATTGAGCAATATTCCGTACAGGGCACTTAAAGAAAGAGTTTCTGTGTTCTTTGACAACTTAAGACATGTGGTAAACGTGTCCCATTGTTCAGGAAGAGCCTCCATGAACTTAGTCAGAATTTCAGAGTTTGAGTACTCGTATTCAACTGTTTTCATGTCTATCAATAGACAGTTAAATCTCTGGTGGATTTGTGAGGGTGTTTCATTTTTCAGAAACATAAACTTTCATATTATCTCACCAGGTTGATTCGGCGAGTATTCTGAACCTTATCGGTTCCATCATATTGGATACAGAGAGTATTCCACATGGACTTAGAAGTCCTTATTTTCATCATAGAATGATAAAACATCATCTGGAAGAGACATGGCAATAATAGATCTAGCTTTTGAGTCAACAGATAGTTCTTTCTTGTCTTCCTCACTCCATTGATTTGGAGTTTTGGGAATTCATCTCTCAGGAATCGCTAGAGAGGTAGCTGTAGCAGGAACTGTAAGGACTAAAAGTGTTGGAATGAATGGTCCTTTCTCTACATAGTAGGGGATCTTAGGATCCGACCCTTCTAGAAATAGAGTCATTCTTTCCTTCCAGACTTAGAAATTATCACAGCTAAATCTAGGAGGTTTAGCTAAAGATCCATTGTCAATATAATTTGAGTTTGTATTAGTCATTTCAAAATGAAACAAGAAATGAGTTTGTTTTAAAGATTTTAGAAGCTTAAAGCAATAAACAATGCTTTGATACCAGTTGTTGGTCCCAAAGGGGTCTACAAGAGGTCAATGGATATAGAAACGGTTTGTAGAAGGGGAGATTGTTGATCCAAACTCCTATCAGTGATTTGAATATGATTTCTTGTATACTTAGTGAAAATTCCACTTATTGAAAAATGTTCATATTTAGCGGTAACATACACTAACTGTGTTTAGTGATCGCTGAAGACCAGGAACAATATTGTTAATCCAAAACTCCTCTCAGTGATTTGAATATGATTCCACTGGTTACTTAGTGAAAATTCAAATACAATAGAATAGGTTTTAATACTTGTTCTAATTCTGCTTGTAACTGTAAATTTGTTTATTCAATATAAAAAGTGTGTTTATATTCAACCCCCCCTTCTAGAAACTGTTTCTATATCCTTGAACTCTTGTAGACTCCTTTGGGACCAACAAATATTCTATCCCTGAAGATCTGAACAACAACACTCACACCACAAGACCATTCAGCGATAGTCGAAGACCTAAGGTAAAGAAAGAGTTGATTAGTTAAGTGACCTGAAGCGGTTCAACGATAGCAACAGTCTGCTACCTAAAGTGTGAGATCTTGCAAAAGCCTCAGTGATACCTGAAGACATCATTCTTGAAGATCCTGGTTTAGTGATCAAGTGGGGCCTACTTAGTAAGTTCTATATTGATCTTATCCTTGATGCACAAAAGTCAAAACCCCATACAATGTCAGAAAAGGACGTACGGATTGTCTCCTATGTCCCCATCAGATCTGATTTAGTTACTGTTCATATTCAGCCAAAAGCATGGTTACTTTATGAACAAAGGATAATTCAACTTGACACGTGGCATATACCTTTTGCTTTGCATCTAATGCAACGGGTATAAATAGATGAAGAATCCTTCTTCATCTTCATGCATACATTTTCTCTTCTCAAATCTCTGTTGTTTTCTCTACTTGTTCTTGTGCATCAAACTTAGTGACTTCTTTAGTTGTAATAGAATAGGTTTTAATACTTGTTCTTATTCCGCTTACAACGATAAATTTGTTCATTCAATAACAATTAAAATCAAACACAATATGCTCCAAAATCTCTCAATATGTCATATATCTCGTAAAGTCAAAAGCTTACAAATGAGAGTTAGACTAAAAATGAAAGACAACAAAGTTATTTATACCAAAGACAAAAGTTATATTCTCAGTCCTTCTACTTTCAACAATTAAACTTCTAACAAAATCACTTAAAGGAGTTTGGATCAACAGGTCGTTACCAGAAAAATATCAAGTCTGTGATCATTTCCGAGCATAGGTTTCCGACACTAGGTAAAAATCAACATGTATTTTGGTTGGACAACCTAAATGGTGTTGTAGCCATGGCGCCAGGTCTACAGATCTGATCCTCTTGTCCGTAATTACAAAGTGTTCTTCAGTTGCAAAAAATATATAGAAAAGGAAAAAAAACGATTTATAATGGTAAACAACTCCACTCAGAGAACATGGTTTCGTCCCTATGGTTTATTGAAATTTTATATTTTCATATTTGATGAATTCCAAGTGCTTTTGGTGATGAATTCGAGTGCATCTGTGTGGATTCGATCAAAGTTAGATGATTGGCATCTTGGCAAGGCAATCAACCAATAAGTTTGCAGCCATGACAAAAAAAATTCTCTTTATTTCTTTTGATCTAAGCTGCTTCAGTGATTTAATTATGATTGTTTTATACTTAGTGAAATCCCTAGATTTAGATATTGCTCAGGTTTAGCGAATGCAAACACTGATTGCACTCTATGATCGCTGAAACCAATTATGAATAAGGTCTAAACTAGAAGACCTGAAGACAAAGTTCACACAAAGAAACCTTCAGCGAATGTCGAAGACTGAGTTGAAGAAAGAGACAATTAGCTGGTGATCTAGAGCGGTTCAGTGATAGCAAAGATTCACTACATAAAGTGTGAGGTCTTGTGTATGCTACAATGATAACTGAAGGGATCCTCCTTGAGCCCTCAGTATCAGTGATCGAAGTGAAGTGTATTCAACAAGATTAGAATTTGTCTTATCCTCGATGCAAAAAATTAAACCTCCCAATACCTATGTCAGATAGTATGTACAAGTTACTTTATTGCCTCTCACATGCTTACCAACTCTGATAGGGTCACTTTTCATATCCGGCTAAAAGCATGGTTGCTTTATGAACAAAGGACAAGCCTCCAATGGATATTTGACATGTGTCATGTACCTTCTGACTTGCATTTAATGCATTGGATATAAATAGATGAAGAACCTCTTCTTCATCTTCATGCATACTAGTCTATTTCCTTGAACCTCTATTTCTTTCTTTCCTTATCTTGTGCATCAACTCTTAGTGATTCTTAGATTGTTTTAGAATAGGTATTTATACTTAATCTTATTCCGCATACAATATGTAAACTTGTTTATTCATAATAAACGCATTTAAAACTTTGAAAAAAGTTGTGTTTGCATTCATCCCCCTCCCTTTCTACAAATTGTGTTGATACTTATACACTCTTATAGAATCCTTTGGGACCAACAGTTAGGGGTGAGCAAAAACTGAGCCGAACCAAAATTGAAAAAACCCAAAAAACCCAAAAACTGAAAAAAAACACTCGAAAAACCGTACCCAAAATCGAAATGGTTCGGTTTCGATTTAGGTTTCCATGCTGACCGAAAAACCAAACCGAACAGAAAATCCTCGGTTTCTCCAAAAACCGAAACCGAAACAAACCGAACAGAAAAAATATAATTTTTTTTAATTTTCATTATTATTATTATATATGTATATAATACTATGAAATGTTTTTGTTAGGTTTAATATTTTATTGTGTCAAAATAAGGAATGGATATGCTTAAATGTAAAAGGAAGTTTATAATTCCTTAAACTCTTTCCTTCCTTAATTAGATTAAACCTTTCAATATAAATAGGAGTCTAGGTTTTCCTTATGTTTCGGTCGATTACCATATAGCTGATTTATGATATTGTTTCTTGTAATCGATAACATTCAATCAAGAGATATACGACTACGTAAGTTAATTTAAATCATCTTTGTCGGATTACTTTATTTCTTAACGTTTGCTTTATCATTGTGCTTTACAAACTGGGATCTACAAGTGGTATCAGAGCCGAAATCGAATCTATCTGATTGATTTGATACGATCATCATATTCATCAAGATCAAGGTACTATCAAGCATTATTTTTTTTTTCTCATTGTGCGTCGTTTTTGAAGTTCGGGACTGAAGAATCAATTTTTATGATTTTATGATCTTAAAATCGCTGGTTATTTGAAGTTATCTGGGATAGAAGCAAAGGTCCAAGCAGCCAAAACCAATCGAATAATTCTATGAGGTGTTGCTCAGTTTTTCTGGGTTTATTATTCTTCAAAGTTATCGAACCCAACAGATCTATATGTTCTTTATCGATTTCTTGGAGATTAAGGTACCATCGTTTTTCTTTTCTCGGATATTAAAGCATATCGTTTCATTCGACATCCATCTGCTTGTATTCTTGTCGGACCACTTGAACACTTAGAAGATTTTTTTTGAGTTTTGCTTGAAGTCTTGTCGACTCCCTAAGACCCGACATGATTTCTTGTTGAGTCTCGAAGGATCGACATGTTTGCCTATTTTTTTCCTTGAAAATCTTCTAAGAGCTTTTTATCGAGTCCCCTTGTCCCGACATCCGAACTTATCGACTCAATAGGACCCTACATAAATTCTTATCGGACCTATAGGACCTGACATAAATTCTTATCGGACCTATAAGAGCTGACATAAATTTCTTATCGGCCCTATAAGACCCGACATAAACTCTTATCGGATCTATGTAACTCAACATTCTCACTTGTCGCATCTTGAAGACCTTACATCAAGTAATGTCACATCCATACAACCGAGAACTTCATGCAGATCCCGACCAAAGCATATTTCGTCGACCACAGTTGAGTTTCAACCCAATATTCCTTATGATATCAAAAGAAAATATTCAAGAGCCCTGCATCAATTTTTTATATAGAGAAATTTTTTCTCTCGGGGCGCTGCCCCTAGACCCCCGTGCTGAGTCTCGGGAGGGGGATCATTGTTCATGGATTTCATGCAAAGCCGGATTTGAAAAGTTTTCAAGACAAAGGTGATTGGATTCTGCATCTGGTTGGATTAATCAGAAGTCTGACTCTCTGCACTCATCATTCTGGAGTTTTTATTTAGATGCCAGTTTCAGTAAATGTATGTTGTTATTATGTGCTAATTCTTCCTAACGATTTACTGTCTGGAGGTTTGATTGTGATATAGAATGTTGAATGACGATATTCATTCATCTGATTAAGAAGACTGGATCTGAGTTGATTGCTTTCTGTTTTGGAAGTATTCTAGAAATCGGATACTTTTTGAACAAACTTATATGTCAAAGAAGCAATGCTCATCAAGAAATATCATCTCCCAGTTTACATGATATATTGCCTCGGTGATCCAAGTTCCTTGAGCTTATCAGATTAAAGCTTTTTACACATAATTCTTATTCAACTTGTGGCTAAAGAGAAATTCAATGTTTTTCTTGTTGATTATGCACTAAGTGTTGAAGCTACTCACACATGTATCTTTGATTTATGCGGCTAACAGTTGTGTCGAGTTGTTTACAGATTGAAGCTGTATTTTGTGCAATCAGTAGCGGTTATAGCACATTGAATATGATATTTTTCAGTTGAAACCAAAGACTAAGAGCTTATTTCAAGGGGGAGTTTGGAAGACCGACGACACTAAAGCTTTTCCAAAGAAAGCAAGGGGGAGAAGATTTGAAGATGTTTCCTTTATAAAACTTTAGGGGGAGATTGATAGGATCATAAGTTCTAAGTTTAGAAAGTTTTATAAAGAAGGAAACACTTGATTGTAATATTCTTTATTATGGTAAATATCTTATGGGCTTGGGCTTACTTTGTAATAGACAACTACTATATAAACGAGTCCAGGGTATAGAATTTGTCAATGAGAGTCGTCTAAAGTACATTCGCGTTTGTAATCTTTAGTGCTTTCATTAATAAAACATACGACTCAATGATTTCCGTATGATTCCTCTATTGATCTTGTTAAATCGGACCTAACAAGATTGATAGGACCATAAGTTCTAAGTTTAGAAAGTTTTATAAAGAAGGAAACACTTGATTGTAATATTCTTTATTATGGTAAATATCTTATTGGCTTGGGCTTACCTTATAATACACAACTACTATATAAAGGAGTCTAGGGTATAGAATTTGTCAATGAGAGTCGTCTAAAGTACATTCGCGTTTGTAATCTTTAATGCTTTCATTAATAAAACATACGACTCAATGATTTCCGTATGATTCCTTTATTGATCTTGTTAAATCGGACCTAACAAGTGGTATCAGAGCCTACGATCAGAGTTTTTACGACTTTCTGAGGATACCCACGATACAGAAGGTATTTTTCTTGATTTCTGCGATTTTTACTGTTCTTTGAGTTTTTGTCGATTCTCTCGTATTCATGCTTTACCCGACAAAACTTCAAACTGCTTTTTATCGATTCACTCATATCTGGTAAAAAAAATTTCTCGATCTTATATCTGTTTCTGTGTGTTTATCGATTATTGCTTCTGAGTTTCTCTCGAATTAATCATCTATTGCATAAATTTTTATCGAATTCCTCTACTGTTCATTGATTTTTTATCGATTCATTGACAAATTCTTGAATTTTTATCGACTATCATATAAAATATTTAATCTGTTTAGTTAAAGTTACTTTAGTTTATTTTATTTACTTTTGAATCTCTTTACTTTAGAAAACTCAGGAACTAGTGACTCCTGCAGCTTTTCTTACAAAAGAATTTCCTAGTAAATTCATAAACTCTCATAATCTTGATTTTTTTTTGAATTGAACAAATAAGAAACTCGAGAACTTAGACATTCTTGTCCATAAAAAGACTAGTTCTTTTTAGTCAAGAACCCTTTGTTCTTGTTTTCTGGTTTATCAATCACAGAAAACTCAGATTAAATTATTTGATTTTTAGTCGAGTCCTATTGAATCGAGAAGAATTTTAATCGAGCTACTAGAATTCGATAAAATATTTTTTGATCGACCCCTCAACTGATCGAGTTATATAATTTTATCGAATAGTGTTTAATCGAGAAAAACAAGGTTATCGATTCAAATCCTTTCTAAACAATTTTTATCGAGACTCTTTCACTCGATAACAATTTATTATCGAGCCTCCTTCACTCGATAACATTTTATTATCGAGCCTCTTTCACTCGATAACAATTTATATCAAGTCTCAGTCGTTCGACAATATTTTTTTATCGAGCCTCTTTCACTCGATAACAATTTATATCGAGTCTAACACACCCGAGAAAAGTTCTTATCCGTCAGACCCATATCGATAACTTTATTATCGATCCTTTGTCAATCGATAAAAACCTACTGTTTCACGAAGACTACTCATAATTTTTTTAAAACTCACCGATTGAGGTCAACTAGTAAGTACAATGACTACCCGTGAAGCCTTGGCTATTGGTTCAGACACCAAACCTCCTATTCTCTTTTCGGGTAAATATTCTCAATGGAAGGATAGATTCCTTGACTTTATTGAACGCAATGACTATACCGATGAGATCATGCGTTCAATCAAAGAAGGTCCTCCTCCAACTTTCTATCAGGATTTTCCGGCTATGCCAAACAATACTCCTCCCGTGGCCGCACGAAGGGAAGTAAAACAGAAAAATGCATGGGATGCAAACGAGAAGAGAATAATGAAAGGTGACCAACTAGCACGATCTTATCTACTTATGAGCCTCCCAAATGACATCTACATGAGCATCGATAGCCACAAGAAAACGGCTAAAGAAATGTGGGAGGTAATCGAAAAATTCATGCTTGGAACCAAAATCGGCACACAACTTAAGATCACTAATTGCATCTCCCAATATGAAGAATTCAAGGCCAAAGACGGAGAAAGTCTTACGAACACCTATACTCGTTTCGTACAACTGGTGAACGAGCTAAGCAAGAATGAAATCTGTAAGACTAAGATCGAGAATAACGTCAAATTCGTTAGCAATCTTCAACCGGAGTGGCGCCAGTTTGCTAATCAAATCAAACACAGCAAAAGACTCTTCTTCAGCAAGACGAAGAGGAGGTCCTTGAACTGATGGGGCTGAACACTAAGAAGAACCCGGATCCAATCGCTTTGGTGGCAAAAGACTCTTCTTCAAATCCTCAAGAAATGTTTCCTGAATTAGAAGAAGAGGGACTTTGATTATGATCCTGAAATTGCCAAACTTCAACAATAGTTGGCCTTCCTTACGAGATCTTTTCAACAAAAGTTCTCACGTCGCTCGAATCCTAATCAACAAAGGTATGCATCGGGATCCAAAAATCATGAGCGAAAGGCCCAGTTTGAACCCAAGCCAAGAAGAGAAGAACCGCGCTCAACACCCAAACCCGAAGATAAGTTCAAAGGTGAGATGATCCTATGCTATAACTGCGGAAAATCCGGCACTACGCACGAGAATGCAAAAAGCCGATAGTCCAAGATTCCAACTAGTTCACACACAAATTAATGTTGGCAAAGCAAAGAGAGGCCGACAAAGTTCTTTTAGCTCAAGATGAACAATGGCTCAACCAAAATCATGATGATGATATGGAAAAGGATACCCAAGCACATTTCATCTTGATGGCTTATTCCGATGACAATCCTTCACACGCTTCCGACTACACGCCCGAGGTAAGCCCTTCTGACTATGATGCTTTTGTATCTCAAATGAATGATATGATGTACAAATTAAATGAATTACAATCTAAGTTGAAAACCGAGAAACTCTTGGTTTCCAACCTAGAAGCAAGCCTTGAAAATAATCAAATCAACTGCTTCTTATTCAAACCGAACTTGTAACCTCTAAGAGTATAGCTCACAATCTTGAAACGGAGAAAATGATTTTTCAAGAAGAAAATGATTTATTAAAACAACAAAATTCTGATCTCACACTTCAACTTAACAAATCTAAGGGTGAGACTGCAGAATTTTCCGCCAAGTTTGACTTTGTTAGTTTTCATAGACAATACCTCTTAGAAAAACTCAAAGATTTGGAATTAAAACTGTACAAAATTGGTCAAACTGAACATTCAATTCACTTAAATGCTCCGAAAGATTTAAGTTCTAAAGTCGGGTTAGGATTTGATAACCCGAAACATTTAGAAAAGGCAATCTATAATACTCCGACAATTTATACATTCGAATATCTGAACCTTGGTCCGGATTATCAAATTCAATTTATGAAGTCGGATCCTAATGTCGAAGAAAGAGAAGATTGGAAGAGACAAAACAAAGATTTTTATCAAATTCCTTTCTGCTATCCTCAAATAGTAGAAGAGGAATCATCAAAAGAATCTCTTTCAAACGACTACTTTCCTTCTTATTCTGCCAAGGAACTTCAAAATACGATTCCTGAATGTAAACCCTACATTCCCACTCTATTTTTGGAAAAGAAAATTATTCAACTTGAAAAGGTGTTGGAATTTGAGCGTTCTCTAACGGAAAAGGAAAAGGAATCATTTTTAACAAAAATACAACAACTTGAAAACGAGACTTTACAATTCACCAAAAATCATGAAAATGATACTATTTCAAATATCTCCACATGTAAAGCCTTTGTAAGCAATTATTTAGATGATTGCGAAGAGTTGTTTCAACGTGATCCAAATTACATTCCCCCAAAAAAAAAATGCTCCTTTTCCTACGACCAAATCAATGATGAATTAGATGCCCTTTCTAATCACTCTTCACTTGAATCGGACGAGTGTTTAAAAGACATGTGTGCTGATTTTGACTTTAATCCTGTACTTCCAAATCACACGGAGTTTTTAGACAAAGACAAACAACCAATGGAGTCGGTTTCTCTTCCGGAAAAACCAACGGAGTGTTCCACAAGTCAACATCACAACACTCCCAAACAAACAAACTCCACTCATTTTAAAAAAAATCATACTAACCGTGTCCCTCTTAATGTTTCAACGGTTCATACTCTAGAAACCAAACAAGTTTAGGTCAAAAAGGGCACGAGTACTACAATGTCATCCTCCCGCAAAGAAGACAATTTTTCTCATTCAAATGTCAAAAGAAACAATAATCGTTTTAGATTTCCTTATAAAATTCATTCATTTCGACATTTAATTAAATTTTCTAGTAATCAACTTTGTTGTTCCAATTGCGGTGTGAATGATTTTGTGCGCATTGATTATGATTATGGTTATTTTCCTAGCATGCAAAATTCGTATAATTCTCATCATAACTTTTATCCATCATCACCTATTTATAAATGGGTTCCTAAACAACACATGACTAACACCACTAAGTCTCACTTCAAGTGGGTACCCAAAGGTGCAATGTCAACTAACCCCAATGGACTCATTTACAAATGGGTACCTAAATCTGTCTAATTGTGTGCAGATCGGTCATGTGTGGTTCTTAGATTCTGGTTGCTCCAAACACATGACCGGACAAAAGGAGCTGCTTGCCAATTACACTGAGAAGAAGGGCGTATTTGTTAATTTTGGCAACAATCATTTGGCACCAATCAAAGGATATGGTGATATCATCCACAACAACATCACCATCTCTGACGTTTCATACGTTCAAGGCCCGAGTCACAACTTATTGAGCATTGGAAAATTCTGCGACAAACAACTTGAAGTCAATTTTCGACCCGAAAGATGCTGTGTACGCACATTTGATGGCAAAGAGTTATTAGCCGGCACGCGCAAGT
The DNA here is from genome assembly GCA_036898165.1 of Silybum marianum. Classification (NCBI taxonomy): domain Eukaryota; kingdom Viridiplantae; phylum Streptophyta; class Magnoliopsida; order Asterales; family Asteraceae; genus Silybum; species Silybum marianum. The sequence goes on along the minus strand of CM072536.1, from coordinate 24,030,585 downwards.
CCAATCTTTACACCATCAATCTTTCCCAAGTGACCGCACGATCAAGCGTTTGTCTGCTCTCAAATGTATCTAGTCCGAAGACGTGGTTATGGCATCGACATCTATCTCACTTGAACTTCAAGAACATTAATCGCCTCTCCATTCAAGGACTAGTCGCCGGTCTTCCCGCCATTAAATTCGACAAACCACATCTATGTGACGCATGCGAGATGGGAAAGATGAAGAAGGTCTCTCACAAACCCAAGGTGGTTCATAACACAACTCGACCTCTTCAACTCATTCATATGGACTTATGTGGCCCGATGCGGACTCAAAGTATACATGGAAAGAAGTACATTCTAGTGATGGTGGACGATTTCTCTCGCTTCACGTGGGTAAAATTCCTTCAATCCAAGGATGAAACTCCCGACACCATCATCTCATTTCTCAAAGCAATACAAGTCAAACTAGAACTTACTTCTCAAACCATCCGCACCGACAATGGAACCGAATTCAAAAATCGTACCCTTGACGGTTATCTCGATTCGGTTGGAATAACCCACACGTTTTCTGCGGCTAGAACTCCGCAACAAAATGGTATGGTCGAACGCCGAAATCGCACTCTAGTTGAAGCGGCTCGCACTATGCTCACTTTCTCCAAGCTTCCCCTCTATCTTTGGGCCAAAGCTATCAATACTGCGTGCTACACTCAAAACCGGTCTATCATCAACAAGCGCTTCAACAAGACACCGTATCATTTGGTCTACGATCGGGTTCCCTCCATCAATCATCTTCGAACCTTTGGCGTTCGCTGCTTCGTTCTTAATGAAAAAGAAGATCGTGGAAAACTCAAGCCAAAGGCTGATAAAGCTTATTTTCTCGGCTACTCTCCAAATGCGTCAGCATATCGGGTCTACATGGAACACGCACGTTGCGTCACTGAAAGCATCAATGTTCAATTTGATCCTAAATCCGAAATGGCTCCTGAACACGATAGTTCTGGACCCGCTCTAACTGGTATACTAGCTTCCGATCACATCCGTTCGGAACCTGTCGCAAACCCCGATCATCCTTCAACGTCCAAATCCAATCTGGATGACCTATTCGAGTACTTCTACTCGGATTACCTTGGATCTTCCACTGATACTTCCATTCAGATTCCCCCACCTACCTTGGAGATTGACGAGACCACTGCACTTTTCGGCCCGCAAAATACAACGGAAACCGTCTCAACTGCTGCAACTCCAAGCTCGTCTACATCCGCTCCTCCCACACCAACGGATACTCCTCCCATGTCATCTGAACCTCAACCGGATGCTCAACCAAGTCCTACGGAACCAACATTCTCTCCCCCACCATCCACTTCGACCCCTAAGGATGTCACAAGTGCTACAAGATCCTCTGTCGTGGCTCCAACCTTGGAATCACTTCAAGATCTTCCGTTAGGCTTATATGAAGATGACACCCCGGATCCAAATGCATTTCAACCACTTCCTCATACAACCAAATGGACCCGTTCTCATCCCGTTGATCAGATTATTGGCGATCCTACCAAACCAGTCACTACACGAGCCGCCTCGGCCAACGATTGTATGTTCTCTTCGTTCCTAAGAAAGATTGAACCCACATCCATTCACGAAGCAATGAATGATCCTGATTGGATTGTGGCCATGCAAGAAGAACTCAATCAGTTTGAAAGCTTGAAAGTTTGGCGCCTTGTTTCCCGTCCTCGAAACAAAACCATTATCGGCACGAAATGGATTTTCAAGAATAAGCAAGATGAAGATGGAGTCGTCATACGCAACAAAGCTAGACTTGTCGCAAAAGGATACCGCCAACAAGAAGGGATTGATTAAGACGAAACATTTGCACCCGTAGCCCGCATTGAAGAAATTCGAATGTTCTTGGCATACACGGTACACAAGAACTTTGTGGTTTTCCAAATGGACGTCAAAACGGCCTTCTTAAACGGTGTTCTGCGTGAAGAAGTCTATGTCTCTCAACCCGACGGGTTTGTCGACTCCTCCAAACCAAATCATGTCTAAATTCTGGACAAGACCCTCTATGGCTTAAAGCAAGCCCCGAGCGCATGGTACGATAGCTTGTCTGCCTATTTAGTGAAAAATGGATACTCAAAAGGTAAAATCAATCCAACTCTTTTCATTAAAAAGGAGAATGGTGACATTATACTCATTCAAGTCTACGTGGATGACATTATTTTCGGTTCGACTAACCCTCAACAATGCAAGGAGTTCTCCGAACTCATGATTGCAAAATTTAACATGAGCATGATGGGAATGATGAATTTTTTTCCTTGGTCTTCAAATAAAACAATTTTCTACGGGAATATTCATCAACCAATCGAAGTACATCTCGGATATGTTGAGCAAATACAACATGACGTCATGTTCACCGATTGGTACTCCCATGTCTCCGGGCTCAAAACTACACGCTGATCCCTTGGGAAAAGCAGTGGACTCTAAAAATTACCGGGGCATGGTTGGTTCCTTAATGTATCTTATGGCTAGTCGTCCGGACATAATGTTTGCCACATGCCTATCCGCGAGACATCAAGCATCTCCTAAGGAATCACACCTTAGTGCTATCAAACGTATTTTCCGATATCTAAAAGGTACTACTGATCTTGGCCTATGGTATCCCAAGGATACGGGTTTTGAACTAACTGCTTTTTTAGATTCGGATCACGCCGGTGCATGCTTGATTGCAAAAGCACTTCGGGTCACATTCAATTCTTAGGAGATAAGTTGGTAAGTTGGTCCTCCAAGAAGCAAGCTTGCGTCTCCACCTCTACCGCGAAAGCTGAGTACATCGCTGCCGCAAACTGCTGCTCTCAAGTACTTTGGATGCGCACACAACTCAAAGACTATGGATTCTGGTTCAATTATTCCCATCTACTGTGATTCCAAAAGCGCCATAGCCATCTCAAGCAACCCTGTCCAACACACGAAGACAAAGCACATCGACGTTCGATATCACTTCATCAAAGATCACGTCGAAAGAGGTACAATTGAATTATATTTTGTAAATACGGAACTACAACTTGCCGACCTGTTTACCAAGGCACTGGATGAGAAACGCTTCCAGTTCCTAGTATCCAAGTTGGGAATGCTCAATCTTAAAACTTGATTCTCACTAATCAGTAGGTTTCAAAAGACTCAAAATGTCTATCCACGGGTTATGCACATTCACCTTACACGTCAATCTGCATCACTCTTGGATTCTCTTTTTTTGATTTTTGAACTTTTCTTACATTTCCGTATTTTCAAAATTACTTCCATTTTTTTCTGTCTGCTTCGTTCTGCGTCTCACTAATGTTTAACTTTCAAGTGGGAGCAACAAGGTACGTCCTCTATCCTTTCACGTTCCTAGGGGGGGCACACATTAAGGGGGAGCCTTATTCTTTATTCAAAAAAAAAAATTCCAGTGAGGTTCTCGGACCCTAAGGGCCCGACAACAGTGGATTGTCGACCTCACTTGGCTCGACAACCTCCCCAATCGACATCTTGATAAAGGGAAGATTTTTCTCGGCCGAATCTCCATATGCCACGTGTCATCACCCGATGACCACTATTTAAAGCAATCAGGCCCCTCATTGATAGAACCTTTTCCCTCAAGTTTTGAATTTCCCTATTTCTCTCTGAAAAACACTTCAAGTTCTTGGCCATCCAAGATCAAAATCTCAAATCTTCGAGTTTTTCATATCTGAAAGCATCACCAGGTTCGTATTTCTCCCCTTATCATCTTTAATTCTTGAACTTAGTACATTTAGTCACTCCATGTTTCTGGTTTAAGGCTTGAATAGTTCGATTTTTTAAACAAAACCCTTTGGGTTTCCGAGTTACACAGTACACTGTCGATTTTGTTGGGTTTTTTATTGTTTATTCGACCTAAGTGCTTTATTAAACTTGTTCCCTATCACAAATCGCACCTAGACATATGATTTTCCTTAGTTTTTAGGCCATCTTTTGCATCTGAGCACTTAGACCTGTCACTAAGCTGTTATAAACTTTTATCGAGTCCTTCTAGTGGTACTTGCATTTTTATCGACCCATGTTAGATAGACAAGAACACCTTCGTCCTCACTAAGGGTCTTTATCGAACCCTTAGGACTCGATAACTTTTGTTATCGACTCACATAGGATCGATGAAAATCACTAAGTGTTTTCATCGAACCCTTAGATCTCGACAACAGTTGTTATCGACTCTTAAAGGATCGATGAAAATCACTAAGTTTTTTTCGAATCCCTTTGATTCGATAACTTGGTCTTCAAATTTCAAAGTCTTTTCATTGAGTGCTTAAGGATCGATAAGATGCCATATAAATGTTCAAGTGTTTTTTATCGAGTCAAATTGGATGGATAACATGATTTAAGGATTTTAATCGAGTCTCAATGGATTGATAACCTATTCTTCACGATTTCCTAAGTAAATTCATCGAACCTTTAGGACTCGACATAAATTGTTAAGTTTTTCCTCACTCGATAACCTGTGTTTCTCGATTCCCAATGACTCGACATCTATCTTACAGATACACAGGTTTGTTCTTTCAATTTATTAACAAGTCTTTTTGTCGCCTAACTTCACTCGACATCTGTTGATTCTCGATCCCATTGCACTCGATAACAACTGTTATCGGCCCAATGGGACTCGACAAAAAGACTTAGCATTTTTTTTTTGTTGTTCGCTTTTTTTTGTTCATCACTTCCTAGCACTGACCGTTCATCTGTTTTGACTAACTGTCTTATTTCAATACACATGGCAGCCATGAATGATCCTAACCTCTCTGATGATGAACACCCGATGCCTTCCGAACGTTCAACAGAACCCAACATCAACGCGGTGAACCGGGATGAAATCCTGATGCCAAAAGCACATCTTCGGAAAATCAAACCAAACAACCACCGTAATCATCGACATCCTTCGACGCCATCCGCTTCGCTATGCCTTTGCATTGGACCATCGGGTACCCTTTTTCTATCTCCAGCAATTCTGGTACACGTTGACATACCATCCGGACGACGGTGATCACCATTTTACTGCCCAAATTGATGACTATGTCACCCGCTTAACTCCATCTCGGATTCGACGCATCCTTCGGCTGCCGGTCGCCACAGCCGAACACCCGTACAACGCCTTTGCAACCGACCAACAGCTTTGTGCCGACATCCTAGCCCTTGGGTACGACTCCCCCGAACCATTCACAAGCCCCGGCCAGTTCAAACGAATGTACCTACCTCAGATCTGGTTTACGCTATTCACCATCGTCAATCGATGTCTGACTAGCAAGCACACTGGCATGGACAAGGCCAGCACTGCGGTCCTACGTATATTTCACGGCATCACTTTCAACCGTCATTATGACTATGCAATGCTCATCTGGACGGATTTTGTGGAGCTAGTAGAAGACAAGTCCAACTCTCGCGATCGTGCCTTCGTACCATTCCAACGGTTTCTTCAACTTTTCATCCATGCCATGCTATCTTCCACACCTGCCATCCCTAGACGCACCGGATCACCATTAGGACCGACCAACTCTCTGAAGTTTCTCCGGCTCAATGATCACCAGTTTAACTTCATCATGCCAATCCCTGAAGCTCTTCTAGCCTATGCTGATCAGACTGCACCGAGTGTGATAGCTTATAGGGAGAGACAAGGCTTAATGGCTCAACCACCTCCAGTTGTGCCTGCCCAACAGCCAATCCATGAGGAACATCTTGTGCAGGAAGAGGGTCCTAGAATAGATGAGTAGGTTCAGGATCATGGGGATCCTGAACAGGGTGATGAGCGTATTGTAAGGGGAAACGACGAGGGCGGTGCACCTGATCAGCCAATCCCAACAACTGCTGCCCCATCCATCCCCATACCACCACCCACTAACCCACGAGCTGCTTCTACTTCCAGATCTACTCCGCGTGTCAAAATGCTCGTTAGCCGTAACCGTGTCCGCCCCCGACCTTCATCACCGGATGAAGATGCATCTGATTCTCAACCCTTATCCCACCGACAACGAACCGCTACTATTGAAGAACAAGCTCTAAGTCGTATTGGTCCACAACCAACCCTATCCGATTCGACATCGGACACCGATGACCAACCAGCTGCAACGACTGATGAAACTGATGAGCCAGAAGACCCCTTTGACTTTGAAGCCGATCAACCATCTGCCTCACTGTCCGACATATTCACCGAGCCCTATTCTGGAGAGATAAGGAGAGAGGAGGGAGTATTAGTTGAAACAGAAAGCGTGAGGGATGGGAAGAGAAAAACTATAGAGAGCGCGAGACCAGATTCCCCCATCCAGGTAACCGCGTCAACTAGCCCTACTCATTCGTTGGGTATGACTAGTAGACAAGATGCTGTGGACCTAGCAGCGCAAATGCACGCCCCCCCTAGCCACTCTGAAGGCTCCCAACAGCCAACAGTTTCAAATATACTTGTGAGGTTAACGCCTTATCTAGCTCCCCTCCATTCGGGAGGCATAGCTATTGAAACAAGAGGCAGTAGCTCACCTGCTTCGACATCGTTTGTATGCACATCGAGTCTAGAGCCCGCTAGGGGACACGAGTTTGTACACACTGAGAGCCTCCGTGGCCCAGCTGGAACTCCCATAGTGATGTCCATTCCGGACATTCCACGAGGATTGGGAGGAAATCCTACCAGCGCTACATCTATGCCAACGCTGAACGTAGGTCATACAGTTGATTCAACTGTATTCTCAACAGGTAATCTAAGTGATCCCGGTGTTTCCCATACAGGTATCGCGACTCCCACATTCACCATTCCCCCCGAGTCTGAATCGATCATCGCCGCACACTTACAAAAGGCAAAAGACTCCCTAGCTGCTCATGCTGCTCTAATGACAGCCGAGAGGGAAGCCTTCGTAAGAGAAATCCGTGAAGCCGCCCGCCTGAAGCAACCGGTTCCACAACCGACAAGCTCTTCACGAGCAAGTTCCAGATCCCATCATGAGGATCGGCCTTCATCCCCACGACAATATGAGTACAATAACGACAAGCTCATGTCGATGCTATATGCCAACCTTCTAGCCGAACCAACTGCAACCGGTCAACCGGAAGATTCACTTATGGGTCTTCTAAGAAGAAATCTGGAAATCCCAACCGTCACTCGCCATGAGTTTAACGTGTTCTGAGCCGACATCGAGCGACAGCTAAGTGACCTAAAGACTGCTCAACAGCAGCAAACTGATGACATTATGGGTGCTATCACTGCTCTGCACACCGAGATTCAAGAGTCTTGCCGCCCGGCAGTTTCTGTGCCTACTCCTCGACCTCAACAGAACGACCCGGGCTCCGCTCCAACTCGTCCTGAGGGGGAGACACGCCGGGCCTCAAGATCACAAGCCCCAACAGCCGCTGCTACATCTTCAAGACCATCTACTCAAACTACCCAACACCGACAGCGCGCACCAACAACTCAAGAAGCCGATATGCCAACGGTTGAAAAGCCTGTGGCCGATATCGAATTCGAGAGTACAGCTGAACCTGACGCACCGGAACCAAGTGAAGAAAGAGTCGACGTTCAAGGTCTACGGAATGCAGTGAGAAACTGGTTTAGAGATCCATATGAACCAGTACTTCAAGAACAAGACTACGTGAACCTAAAGCATACGGCTAGGAATTATGCTTTGGGGATCAAAATGAACCAAGATTGTTGCCTCATCAGATTCGGTGGCAAAGGATGCTGACAGAAAGTAAGTCAAAATGGGTAAATCAGGAAATAAGTGTGCCATACCTTGAAGAAACAATGGAAAAGATCTTTAGAAAGGAAAAGAGGACTGAATTAGCACACATTCATCTAGTGATGGAAATGGACCAAGCTCAAGTCAAAGAGTATGTCCATATCTTGAAGATGAGAGCTAAAAATCCGGCTGAAGTTATTTCAAGACACAGAATAGTTGGGATTCTGAAGATCGATACGGACAGAGTATTTGAAGTCGAATATCCTACATTCAAAGTCCAAAGAGAAGATGGTAAGGCGTATTCCTTCTCTGAAGCAGATTTTGCAAGGCTAGATATCATGGACTTCGAGACCTTATACAATGAATTGAGAGAAAAGAAGAACATAAATGAGCACGCGCAAAGGGCACTAAGAGCAGTGGTTAGACATATACAGAAGGAATTGAGGTACAGCTATCTTCACGACCTATAGCGTGGGATAGAAAGCGACCAAAAGAAGATCTCCATTTCAAAGCCTGACCAGTCTATTCCTGTAAAGGGCAACATTGATGTTATGACTGTCCTCACCTATCCAGCTCATGGAGTTGTCTGGATGCACGCTAAAGGAGAAAAGAGGTTTCTCAGGTTTAATGAAGTGGCTGCATATTCAGATGGAACATTATGGGGAATCCGGAACAAACTTGCATCAGAATTGGCTACTGACATGAAACGTACTTCGAGGATGAGCAATATGCGACGAAATTCTCTATTAGAAGCTGTCAGATTAATCGACGAAAGAATCCTTTACCGACAGACTCTTAGAAGATTCGAAGGCATGTTCGAGCTCAAGAAGTGAAGACTCATTTTGCCACAAAGGGGGAGATTGTTAGGTTTAATACTTTATTATGTCAAAATAAGGAATGGATATGCTTAAATGTAAAAGAAAGTTTATAATTCCTTAAACTCTTTCCTTCCTTAATTAGATTAAACCTTTCAATATAAATAGGAGTCTAGGTTTTCCTTATGTTTCGGTCGATTACCATATAGCTGATTTCTGATATTGTTTCTTGTAATCGATAACATTCAATCAAGAGATATACGACTACGTAAGTTAATTCATATCATCTTTGTCGGATTACTTTATTACTTAACGTTTGCTTTATCATTGTGCTTTACAAACTGGGTTCTACAGTTTTTACTTTTTTTTATCATATATATATATAAACCTAGTTTTAATTTTAAACACATGAAATGTTTGTATTTTTTCCAAACCAAAAACATCGAACCGAATAAACATTGAACCGATAAAAAAAATGGAAACCGAATGGTTTGGATTTTCAATAACGGAAGCGAACCATGCTCACCCCTACCAACAGTTCCATTGTTTACAGATTTGAGGTAACGTTTTTTATGTTCCAAATAATTGATTGAATAATTTATTATTACACAATTTATTCTCTTTGCAAACATAAATGTGTGCTTTTTGGTTTGGAACCACTATCAAAGCTTTTGTTTGAATCATTTTAGTACATTTTTGAAATATTTTAGCACGGGTTCTAATTTTTTCGATTCTTATTTTTTCAGCTCCAAATAGGTGTTATGACACACTTCTGTTTGAATTTAGACTTGAGTCTTATGACACACCTATGGGCCATTTACTAAATGTTTATCAGGTAAGCGCTTACCGATATCACGTTCCTTAACAATTGAGCATCACAAGAACCGAGAATGTTACCCGACAAGAGGCGTTATAAGGACCTAGAGTCTTGGGTCTTGGATATGCAACTACCCACTTAAGATCAATATGGACTGAAGTATACGGTCAAAATGTCAAATAGACTTCTTAAAGACAAAGCATCAGATATTCTTGGATAAGCAATTACCCTCTTTTTAAGTTCCTTTGATTTATTACCAATTTAAGTTTTGTGGCCTGGACTCTGTGAATTGATGAAAGGCTTATATAACTGTGTCAGACTCATCTTCTGCTTGGTTCTTGCAATTGGTTTAAAAGGAACAAGGCTTCTATGGAGTTTTGAAAAGTAACTTATACCTCATATCATATATAAATATATTTTCACAAGAGTTTAATTTCCAAAAATATCCAACTTCTTGGCTATTATCATAGGAAAAGCTTCTGGATTGAAACCCAAATATGAGTTTTTGTTATAATCCAATTTTATGATAATCGCAACCCTCACATTTTCAATGGCACATTATGCCACTATACTTGTTGTTGTCTTGATTCGGACACCTCTAGGTAACCAATTTTTAAAAGTTGTAACTTTTATTTATTAATCCAAATATTCAAAGATTTAATCATTTAAAATTAATGAGAAAGTTCAATGTTTTATTCATTAAAAATAAAAAAGTTTCATTGGCTTTTCTGATATTTTCCCTATTAAAATATGTATTTTCTAACTTTTTTGTATTAAAATAAGTATTTAATATAACCAATACTCTATAAACTAATAACTTCTTGAGATTTTCTTGTTCTTTCAATTCAGAATGACAAAAAGGCATAAATTCAAAAACTAAGTGGGATAAAAGTAAAATAAAGCAAGATATATGTACATAATTGTGAATTTTGTATTATTAATCATGAATTTCAAAATTTCTAGTTAGTACGGAATAATGTGTTTGAAAACTCGGCGCTTAACAATATTTTTTCTAGATGTCTTGTTAATAAACCATATTTATTTAGCAATTGATTGCCAATTAAACCATACAAACCTATAAAAACTAAACTAAAAGAGACGGTAACCATAACAAAACGGGAAAAATGATTGTCGGATGAGTTATTAGCTTTATAATTGTGATTCACCCGTGCTGCATCGTGCAAGTACACAACTAGTATTATATAAAACGATATACATTACAATAAGATTATTTTATAGGATTTCTAAAATCTAGAAAGGTCCTAAAAATACATTATAGGACTTATGTTTATTAGATTAAACCAAAAAGTGTAATATACAAAAGTGTTATAATAGGTTTAGGATGCTTTTAGTTGTTTTAACAAAAACATTAGGACAATTATAAAATAAAGTGTTGTATTAACTGTTTTATACAGTTAATGCGACAATATTTGAAAAGACGTCCTATAAACACAAGTGTCCTATAAAATAATGGGTTTTAGGACATTTCTTAGAAAGTGTTCTGTAAAATAGCTAATACAATATTTTATTTTAAAAGCGGCCTAAAATAACTTGATAATATGTCTAAAGAAGTCCTATAAACGCATAATAACGCATTTAGATAGCAAGCTTTATAGTTTGGTCCTATAAACCTAAGTTTTATAAAATATTAGATAGGATGCTTAAACAATCTAAACATCCTATAAAATCAACTTTACTGTAGTGAGATCGAATAATAAAAAAGTTTATTGTCACACATAAGTAGAGATGGGTAAATGAGACCGACATAGGACTGGCGGAGAACTGAGACTGACTGGGACCGGCCAGGCCCGGTACCGATTGAGACCGGTTTACGACCGGCTGTTCGAGACTGGTTACGATATTCCATCGAAAACAAGGGCCAATCCGGGACCGCTTTAGGACTGGTTAAGGGCCCGACCTAATTTTTTATTTAAAATTTATTTAAGTGTATTTGATTGAAGACCAAAATGTATTCTTAAGTGTATTAGGATAAAAACATACTTTTTAGTGCATTTGATTGACCCAATTATAAGAAATACAAGATTCTTAGTTATTTGATTGACCAAATCCTTTAAAATATATTTTTTAACATAACCGATGTTGATTCTCATAACCGGTACACATACATCTTAACCAGGTTTTCGTATTTGGACCGAATTAGAACCGGGACGGGTTTGGAGTTCTGTTTCAGCCCCAAAGAGATTTGGCCCGACATTTTTGCCCTTCTCTACACATAAGTAACCACTCAGTCTAATTATTTATTACCAAAAGTTTAAATTGTTGTAGGATAAGTGTGCCATCGTCAAAAGGATGTGACGACATAGATAGAGATATACATGAAGGTTTAGAGTTATTTATGAAGTAAATCTCTTTCCATGATTATCATTATCTCTATGTAATCATCCCTATTTAAAGGGTTTATTATTAATGAGAATTACAATTTTGTTCTCTCTATTTTATTGTTCTTTTGTTTCATCTTTGGTCAAGCCGTGAAGCGACAATTTTTACGGTATCATGGTCGATTTAAGGTACATTTTTATGCTTAGATTTCATTATTATTGTCATTGTTGTCCGCCGGTAAAAAACTATGTAGGCCATTCCCTAACGTTGAATGGCTTGTTTCCCGCTACTTCAATTGAAGTAAGCATCTCTATGATTTGATCTATCTATTTATGAACGTGATATGTTGCTTGTTGTTCATATTGTCGTTCTGTTATCCATCTTTCGTTGTTGCATTTTTCATAAATTCTTTCAAGCTTTCTATCAAGTTATTCATATAGTAGTTTTTTTTAAGATCATGTTAAAAGTTAAATATAAGTTTTTGAATTGATCTATAGAATGTTTGGGTATATTTTCGTTGTTAATACTTAATAAAGAATTTTGCTAAAATGGCCATTCTGGGAACTGAAATTGCGAAAATAGCCATGGCGTAGTCCAATTTTTCCCGATTTTTGGCAAAAAAGTCCCTGACTACGCCATGGCGTAGTCAGTCCCTCAACTTTAGAAAAGTGGCAATAATGGCCCCTGGACATGAAAGTATGGCAAGATAGTTTGAAAAATGACAATTTGGTCCCTGTAGTATACTACGCCATGGCGTAACAACATATGGCGTAGTGGCCATTTTGAAAAGTTGGCAAAAATGGCCCCTGGACTAAGAAGGGTTTTGAGTAAGAATTAAAAATGACATTTTCGCCCCTGGACCTTACTACGCCATGGTGAAGTGGCCAGTTTGAAAAATTGGCAAAAATGGCCCATGGACTTGGAAGTGTTTTGAGTAAGAATTAAAAATGACACTTTGGCCCCTAGACTGGTACTACGCCAAGGCGTAATACCATTTGGCGTAGTGGTCAAAGATACCCTGGAATATGCTCTTTGACCGACCTTGAAACTTTGAAAAATTGGCAGGAAAGGTCCCTATGCCATGGCGTAGTACCGTTTTGGCGTAGTACTCTTTTGAAATTTGACCGATTAGACATTTAATAGGGTAGCTGAGCAATTAATAGGGTAGCTGAATGGTTTGGGAAGCGAGAAATCACGGGTGTTACTCTTATTTTCCTTATAAATTGATGGTTGTGGTCATACCATCAATTGATATCACTTTCATTTGTCCTCAAATTTTTGTTGCTTAAAAAACGACAAGAATTTTTGTTAGATATTAAAGTATGAGTCAAAGAAGAGATGTCTACAAATGTCAACACACACTTCTTGTTATAACTAATTGTTGTTAGACGCTCCCTTTATGACACATGGCACTTTGTAATTGGCTAGCATTTTGACTTTCTGTCTTTGTATCTATATAAATAGCATTGTATTGTGTTTGTAAAAATTGTCGATTAATACATTTACATATTGAAGAATACTGTGCGTAAGTCATTTTATAATCTTTGTTCTTCATTCTGTTTACTGTTCTATTGATTCAAATTGTTAATTGATCTGCTTCCGCAATTCACTCAGATTCAATACTCTCAATTAACAATCGGTTTAAAGGAATCTGGAACCAACAATTGGTATCAGAGCCTTCTAATCAATCTATTGATTATTAGATCTCTTCCATTGAAAGAATTCCTTTCAATCGAACAGTATTTTCTCAGATTCAAAATTTGTTTATCAATCCACTCTGTTTTACGAAATTTTGTTGAATCGTTAACAATCTTCTCTTAAATTGAGTCATTCATTTTGTAATCTGAAGAAACAGTGATATTATCGAATTCGTTCTTCTTGAGATTTAATTGTTCTAAATTTCTTTCAAATCTTCAAATTCTTCTCTTCTATCATACTCAAATGACAAATTCGAGCTTGAATGCTGTTTATACGTCTGGGTCCCTGACTAAACCTCCAACTCTTGTACGTGATGAATACCCACAATGGAAGATTCGAATGGTTAACTTCTATGAGGGATTGGATGCTGAGTTATATCCAATTATTCAAAACGGTCCGTTTGTTCCCACCACTACTATTCCCAGAATTCCACCACCGCAAATTCGGATGAGGTACCAAAGCAAGACCGGTTCGAAGTCAAGGAATAAGCTGGATCGATGAAGAAAAAGCTAAGGTGGAATTAGCTAAGAAAGCTAAGTCTCGTTGATAATGGCCATTCCAAATGAGATTTTTCAATCTCTCGGACTCATGTGACACGACAAAAGATTTATGGGATCAACTCGGAGAATCTCTTAGAAGGTGGTGCGAAAATGAAAAAGAACGAAGAGCTCAAGCTCTAAATGAATATAATAGTTTTCAAGCACTGACTGATGAATCTCTGGAACAAACATTTCATCGATTCAACAATCTGATTAATCTCTGCAAGAGATGTGACATTGTTAGATCAAAGGAAGATAACAATGTTCTATTTCTCAAAAGGTTAAACCCTGAATGGTCAAATCTATCCATGTCACTACAAGCCAATCAGGATCTTGAACAATGGTCGCTGCATGATGTATTCGGTAATCGCAAGCTCATGAAAAAGAAGTTGTTCAGAAAAGAACAAACATCGGAGGTCCTCTGGCTTTGATCTCAGAAACAAAAGGAATCAGAAGACGAAGTGATGACAGGAAGAAATCGAAAGCCTTCATATCGTAGACTCGCTCAAGATGACTCGAATCGATGATGAAATTAAAGCGTTTGCTGACTCTCTGGCTTTAATAACCAAGCAACTTACTAATCGTTTTGGAAATAGGTCTTTGAAAGGAAATAAACGATTTGATCGTCCCTATGTTCCTAAACAAGAAGTACAGAGAGTAGAGAAAACAGAAGAAGAAAAGAAAGAAGAAGAATTAAAAAGGAAGAAAGATGTCCGCTACGTATGTGGCAAACCCGACATTACTCAAGAGATTGCGAGGAGCTGCGGAAAAGGATAAAACTTATTACAAAAACAAATATAAGTACAATGTCACCGAAAGAGCACACTTTGCGTAAAAAGAAAATCGGGTACAAGATGAATCCGGCGGTGATGAAGCCATGTTACGTGGAATGGCAAACACAAACGAATCGGAGGATCAACCCTTCCGAGTCACCGGTTAGTAATTTCTCCGGATCATCCGAGCTTGAACAAACGATTGTGATGTTATCAAACAATTTTGAGGAACTAAAAGCTGAAACTCACAATCGAAAAGAAATTACGAAAAAGTACTGAGAAAACTCTTTCTACAATCAAAAGGGAAAGAGATATTTTCAAAAGAGAAATGGATTTACTTACAGAAGAAAAACTCGAATTAAATACTGCAAAGGAAACAATTTCCATGAGTTTAAAACTTTCTGAAGAAAAATTTAAAAAGGAAATTTTGAATCTCAATAAACTTCTGGAAGAAAAAAGGAACGAAATCAGAGACAAAGAGAGTGATAGACTCAACTCTGTAGCACTTAAAAACTATTTTCAGAAAGAGAGAGAGTTTTTACACATTGAACTTCAACAGAAAAAGCTACAGATTATAACATATCTGGATGCACAGAAGGTTCATGACAAAATTAACACACAAGTAGGAAGATCTGGACTTGGTTTCGAGGACCTAGATCCCTACACGTGTAAGAAAAGGTCGTATCCGAAATCTGTTTTTTGTATTGGACAAATACAGAAGCCAAAGTTTCCAATTTTGTATGAAAAATCTATTTTTAAAAAATCTAGATATGAAAATCATCATAAAACAAGCAAACTTCAATTCGAAAATATTGAATATTGTTGTAAAACAAATGTTGATCTAAATAAAGTTCAGAAGAAAGATGATATTTTCAATTTTGGTTCAAATAAACATACAATTTTGAATCCAGAGGCTGATATTTTTGTTCCAAGTCAGGCAGAAGAAGATCTACGACTTATGTTTGAAAACGATATTCTCTCTACTCTGGATAAGTGTTTTAGAAATGAAACTCTTTGTGAAAATCATCCAGAGATCACTCCCTGTTCATTTGAAGATTTACATCTTTCTGAAACACAAGAAAGCTTTGCTGAGATTACGTATCCATGGGAAAATGACAATAATGATGAAGAATTTTTTGATAACTCTGAAAATTACCTTTCAAATTTAGAAATTAATTCTTTTAGATCATCAAAAGTTATCACAAATAATTCAGAAATTATTGATAAAAAGGATGATTATTTGTATACTGATAAATCTCAAGAAATCAGAGCTTCTGATAGAGATTGTGCTAAACTTTCAAGTGGTATACCTATTCTTCCTGTTTCTGTTCCAGAACCGAGAAAATCAGTATCGATACATCCAGACTTTCTCGATATGTGTCTCAAAGCCAAAACATGTCTTGAACTTGAGAAAGAGGCATTTTAAACTCTACTCTTCCAAAGTTTACTAATATTCAAAAAGGCAAATGGAAATCCTCTAATACTTATGTTCCTTTTTCAGTAAATAACAGAGCTTCTGCAAAAGTAGATCAGAGGAAGAACACAGAGAAGAAAAAGCCAGAACTAAAACAAAAGTCTAGTCTAGATAGGTTCTCTAGAACAACTGATACTAGAAAAGACTTTAGAAAGAATAATTGTAATTACCATTCTCGCAATGACAATTCAATTCAATCTTCTATGTTTCAGTATTCTGAATGTTTTTCACTGTTCTTAAAGTTAAAACAATTTTTCTCGCAAACCTCTGATCATTCCAATTCACAGAATGTTTATCACAAAAAGAATAAAACTCCAAAACACCAAAAACCAAAAATAAAGTCTTTACCTTCTGTTAAATCAAAAAACGAGCATACTCCAAAAGCTAACATAAAAGGACCCATTATGCGATGGGTACCTAAGAAAATCTGATTTTTGATTGCAGAAACAGCATGTGCATATCTGGTATCTTGACTCGGATGCTCGAGGCACATGATCGGATCCCAAAATTTACTATCCAAATTCAAGGACAAATCGTGTGGAATAGTAACTTTTGGTGATAATGGTAAGGGTCAAATAAAAGGCTACGGTACTCTACAAGAAGGTAATATCACCTTATCAAAGGTAGCTCATGTTTATGGCTTGAAACATAACCTCCTCAGTGTAAGTCAACTTTGTGATTCTAAAATACTAGTAGTATTTGATGAAAAACATTGTTATTTATTCTCTAAGGCGGTGAAGAACTTTGGAGAGCAGACAGGAAAGGTAACTTGTATATGATGAATTTTACCTCTAAGGATGGTAAGGAAACTTTATGTCTCATCTCCAAAAAGAGTGAAGTTGCGTGGCTCTGGCATCATAAAATGTCTCACTTAAATTTTAATAATCTTGAGATGCTTGTTAAACACAAACCGGTATCCGGACTTCCGGATATTCATTTTCAAAAAGATCACCTCTCGCCCGCATGTGAAATGGGCAAAATTAAACGAGCATCTCATAAAACAAAAAGTGATCATTCTTGTACTAGACCTCTCGCAATTATTACATGTGGATCTCTCGTGGTCCAATTGCAATTCGAGTCTATCCGGTAAAAAGTATATTACGGTACTAATTGATGAATTTTCCAGTATATACTTGGCTTGCTTTTGTTCGTCAAAAGTCGAAGTCCCAGTGGTACTACGAATATGATGACCGTAATTCGTGTTCTTCTACATCGAAAATTCAGCAACTTCGAAGTGATAATGGTACGTAATTCAGAACGCCAAGCTTGAATCGTATCTTGTTGAACAAGGAATTACTCAAAACTTCTTTGCTGTTCGCACTCCACAACAAAACGGTGTAGTTGAACGTCGCAACAGAACCTTGGTTGAAGCAGCCAGAACGATGCTCGCAGCTTCTGGTCTCCCAATTTACTTCTGGGCCGAAGAGTTGTTGCTCTTGCTTGTTTCACTCAAAACCGTTCAATTATTGTCAAGAGGCATCTAAAAACCTCTTATGAGCCGATTAATAAAAGAAAACCATACGTAAAATTTTTTCATATCTTTGGTCGCGGATGTTTTATCTTAAACGACGAGAGATAATCTTGGCAAATTTGATCCGAAGTCTGATGAAGCTAAATTTTTAGGCTACTCGTTAAATTCAAGAGCTTTCCGAGTTTTTAACTTACGAACAAAAACTGTTATGGAAAGCATAAACATTGACTTCGATGATAACACTCAACTGACTTCTGAACACTCTACTTCAGAACTCAAGCTTAATACTGTTACTTCTGACTATCTTTCAGGTTCCAGAGAATCAGAGATTGATGCTATTTTTCATGATTTTCTGGGCGACGAAGTTGTGTCAGAAGCTATGTCACCTCCACATTTGCAGATACCAGCTATTCTCCAAGCCTCAGGCATTACTCTCTCTGGTCCTGCTTCTTCTGTTTCCTCTGACACGTCTATTTTTCCAGAAGTTCCCACTACTACATCTGCCAGTCAGGACGCTACTTCTATTCCATCATCTGAGGGGGAAACACAAGGACCGGTGACACAACAGATACCAGAAGGACATACAGAAGAAAATAAAGAAGATTTTGTGTTTCCAGATGAAATCATTTCGTCAAATGAAACAACCCATTCAATTTCTCTACCCAGAATGACGAAATGGACTAAATCTCACACACCAGATCTTATAATTGGTAGTCCTTCTGAGGGTGTCAGAACACGATCCGCCATCGCAAATGAAGCCTTCTTTGTTAATTTTCTTAGTATGATCGAACCTAAACGTGTACATGAAGCCTTAGTTGAACCAAGCTGGGTGGATGCTATGCAGGAAGAACTACTTCAATTCGAAAGAAATAAAGTTTGGCGTCTTGTTCCTTTACCAAAAGGCAAAGTTGCTATTGGCACAAAATGGGTATTTAGGAACAAAAAGGATGAAGATGGAATTGTTGTCAGAAATAAAGCTCGTTTGGTGGCTAAAGGCTACTGTCAAGAGGAAGGTATCGATTATGATGAAACCTTTGCTCCTGTTGCAAGACTAGAAGCAATAAGATTATTCTTGGCTTTCTCTGCATACAAAAACTTCAAAGTCTACCAAATGGATGTTAAATGTGCATTTCTTAATGGATGTCTAAAAGAAGAAGTGTATGTCGAACAACCTGATGGTTTCAAAGATGCAAAATATCCAGAATATGTTTATCTTCTTGACAAAGCTTTGTATGGTCTAAAGCAAGCCCCAAGAGCCTGGTATGAACGACTATCTACGTTTCTGATCAGCAAAGGATATGAAAAAGGTAAAATCGATACAACTCTGTTCATCAAAAGAGGCAAAGGTATGTTAACTATCGTTCAAATTTACGTGGATGACATAATATTTGGTTCTACTCATCAAACAGAAGTTGATTTGTTTTCTAAGTTGATGGAAACTGAATTTGAAATGAGTATGATGGGAGAATTAACTTTCTTCCTAGGACTTCAAGTTAAACAAAGTACCTCTGGTATCTTTATAAATCAGGCAAAATATGTTTCTGACATGCTTAAAAAGTTTCATCTTCAAAACTCATCATCCATGAAAACACCCATCTCCCCTGGTATGAAATTAGGACCTGACTCCTCTGGTAAATCTGTTGATATTACCAGCTACAGAGGAATGATTGGTTCTCTTTTATATTTAACAGCAAGTAGACCTGATATTATGTTTGCCACTTGTCTTTGTGCTCGTTATCAAGCCAATCCTAAAGAGTCTCATTTGGCTGCTGTAAAAAGAATTTTTAGGTACTTAAAAGGTTCACCATCGTTGGGCCTTTGGTATCCTAAAAATTCTGGATTTGATTTAATGGCGTATACAGATTCTGATCATGCAGGTTGTAAGCTTGACAGAAAAAGTACATCAGGTAGCTGTCAACTTCTGGGAAATCGACTTATAAGTTGGACATCCAAGAAACAAAACTGCGTATCCACATCTACAGCAGAAGCTGAATATGTTGCTGCTGCTAGTTGTTGTTCACAAGTTATTTGGATGAAGACCCAACTCAGAGATTATGGTCTGATATACGATAAGATTCCCATCCTATGTGATTCTAAAAGTGCTATCGCCATTACAGAAAATCCAGTTCAGCATTCCAAAACAAAGCATATCGATGTCAGGTATCATTTCATCAAGGATCATGTCGAAAAGGGTACAATCGAAATGTATTTTGTTTCTACTGATTATCAACTTGCTGATATTTTCACAAAAGCTCTTGATGAGAGTCGCTTTAACTTCTTAATTAGCAAGTTGGGAATGCTTAATATGTAACAATGATTTCTTCAGAAGCATCCAGAAGCCTCTGAATTATTCTGACGATACTTCAGAAGT
This sequence comes from Silybum marianum, assembly GCA_036898165.1. NCBI lineage: Eukaryota > Viridiplantae > Streptophyta > Magnoliopsida > Asterales > Asteraceae > Silybum > Silybum marianum. The sequence continues at coordinate 24,010,588 of CM072536.1, read as the reverse complement.
CATCGCCGGCCTCTCGATGTCGTTCGAACTCTTCAGAATACTTCAGAAGCCTCTGAATTCCTCTGATTTTCTGTTTCATAATAATATTCTTCTTTCAAGAAATATCATAAAGTACAGATTGAGAAACGCGGTACAGCAGCTACTACAGGGGGAGTTCATCATTCAAGAGGGAGTTTACCATTCAAGGGGGAGTTTACCATTCAAGGGGGAGTTTACCATTCACGGGGGAGTTTTGCAATGAAGAAGATATTCGTCTAAGTCTAACTCTGGTTAGCTGTCTTCTGATTTACTATTTTACTTAAATTTTATTTGAATCTATCTGCTCTGAGTTTCTCTTGCCGCCAAGGTCTCTTAGACTTTTGATTCATTTCAAATTTTTTTAAAAATATAAATCAAGTCGACATGTTTTTCAACTTAATTTTCTATAAATTGATAATTCTTATAATTTCCATTAAATATATAAATTCATTCAACTCTTGCCTCCAAGGTTGTTTAAATCTATATGTTTAATACAAATTCTTCTTTATTATTCTTTTATAGAAACTAAACTCTCATGTGATTTTTGTTCTCACTTGACTGATTTTTAACCTTAAATAAATAAAATTAAGATTAAATTCTGTGTTTATTCAATTAATTCAACATTAATTGATTAATTAATCAGATTTTTTTTTTACTTTTGTTTATTTCTGCTTTTAAGAAAAATCGCATCTGCTACTAAATCATCATCACACATGTGTCTCGTTGTACACGTGTCTCCAATCGACACCCTGCATGTGTATACCCGCGTGCTTACCTCAGCTCAAATGAACCGTTTTTTGTTTCTCCCCAAACTGAATAACCCCTTCCCATTCTACAGTTTCTCTCTCACATAAAACCCCCAATTTCAACCTTCATCTTCTTCCTCGCAAATATTCCCAAATCAGTGTTTATTCTCAGTGCAAAGAAAAAGTGTTCTACTGTAAAGCATTCAACAGTTCAAAATGGCTTCCAACTGTGCCCATCCTACCAACAATGATGAAGACAGAATCATCGATTCCACTGCTGATAGTACTCCCATTGTCAAACTGCCATTGAAGGCGAACAATGTGCAGGTACTGCTCAACCCTAACACTTATCAACCGGAATTTCGCATCATGATCGAGTTTCTACAACAAAGACCAAGTTAAATCGCGCCCTAACCCTAACCAACCCAAACATCCCTGAAATCTATGTCCAAGAACTGTGGCAAACAATGCTCATCAAAAATGATGAAACACTCGCCGGTTCTGTCACTCATCCTGAACAAGTGGAAATTGCTGTTCAAATCCCAATCACCAAAAGAAAACTCGCCAAATATTTTCATCTTCCCTTATCGTTGATCGAAGTCGACGGGCAAACCATTCCCAATCCTGCCCTAGAAGAAAACCCTTCTACAGAAGCCCTTCTAGCCTTCATCAATCTACTGGGTTACAATGAACCTCTTACCAGGTTGTCCGAATTCAGAAGAAAGAAGTTACCCCCAATGTGGAATCTACTCGTCTCCATACTCAACCAGAGCCTAACCTGCAAAATAGGTTCCTTGGATCAAGCTAGCCGAAACATTCGACGATTATGTATGGGATGTTCTACAATCGCCCCTCGGACTATGCGAGTCTCATCTTCCAAGAGATTAAAGCATTTGTGCATACTAAGGTGCTACATCAAAGTCGTGGAAGCCACTACCAGCCTCTCATGTTCCCACGCTTTCTCTCCCTCATCACTCATCCTCGCTATTGGGGCAATCGAAGCTCCCCGCTTCGGCCCATTCTGCAAAATTGCATCAATGAGCTCCCATCGATCAACCATTGACAGCATCGGCTACTCTGCACCCAGAGAACTATCCAGGTACATGCTTAACCTAATCCCATCTAGCTCTTCTAATCTCCAAATCTATAGAAGCGCTATGGTTTTCTCGAACAGAGAATTCCTACCCCGCAGCACTTAGAGCCAGGTGTAGGTGGTCAGGGGTCTGGTGAGCATGAGATTGAAAAAACTAGGAGTGAACATCCGAGTGCTTCTACCCATGCCGACCTTCTATTAAATGAAGGTACAAAAGATGTCCACAGAGACACATATGAGTGTTCCTCTCCAATTCCCCAAAGGGCAACCACAACTTCTGAGGTTGACGTCACCACGTCTCCACTCATTGACTTAGAACAGTTCAAACCACCCGTAAACCACCATTCGAGAGGATACTTCTTCTTCTTTCTCGAATCAACTTCAACCGGGGAAAGCACCTTCCACTTCATCATCCTCCCAACGGGATGATGATGATAATATAAGAGTTCATTCGCCCCGAACTCGCCACTTCCTTCACCACATGTTCATGTCTCCGTGACCGACATACCAAAGAGGGCACAGAGGATGCGTCCACATCCTCTCCTAGGATAGATGCCGATGAATTCCCATCGAGGGGTTACTGAGCCTAGGAATGCACCTCTTACCGGAGTGTTTACACTTCATCAAGGTAAGCATACCGTCTTCGCACCTCATCCTCTCGATGATGAGGATACCGTTGAAACGGTCGAACAACCGAAGAGGAGCTCGTGCATAATGCCCTCAAGGACAGGTTGGAAGTCCTTCTACACTCAACGTCAAAACAGGTGTAGAAGGCCCCTCTGAACGCGAGGGTAAAGGGGCTCCATGTGTTGGAGATACACCGGTTACAACTTCTGATTTTGTCACTAATGCAGCGTTCTTGGCATTTGCTGATCAAATTCAGAGATCTGTGGAAGATCTAAAATTATCCGCTACTACTAATCATTCTATTCTTCTGAGCCTTCAGATTCAAATTGAAAGGCAAAACTCTCTTTTAGCAGATCTTCAGCGACAAATGAGTTCCTCTCAAGAAGATCAGAAGGCTTATCTTGCTGAACAACTTCTGCTCTTGAATAATGGTCTTCAAGCAAATACAGAGGCACTATCTCAACTTCCAGAATCTTTACGTGCCTCTGTAGACTACAGCTCTCTGGTGGCCGACATACAGAAGCTTGTAAAGACCATCATCACTTCTGATGATCCCTCTGTGTCTACACTTGTCAAGAAGTCTGACCTTGCCTCTTTCCAGAAGATTATTCTTGAGCGAATGTCGACCATCGCTTCAAAGTACTCTTCCAAGCCCTCCACATCGTCAACTGACCAGAAACTTGCCGCTCTCGAAACTACTATCTCTCAACTTGTGCCTCTGGTTTCTTCTCTAGCTGAGGCGTTTACTTCCAAAAAGAAAGCCAAGGAAGAAAGGGCTTGCAGAAAGGCCGAACTGAAAAGGAAACGTTCTGAGGATCAGGATCCTGATTCTCAGAAGGGGGAGAAAGGTTCTAAGCCTAAGCAAGCCAAACAAACACCATCAGACACAAACACGAACACTGCTGACTCTTCAACGCCAACACCATCACAGCAACCCTCTTCTTCAAAACAAGTGCCACTCACTCCAACACCTCTGGCTACGCATTCTGGTCCTCTACCCAGAGATCCAGAGCTAGCTAAGTTTATTCTGGATCTTATGGGAAAAAGCAGAATCCCAAGCTCTCCGGCTGAAAGGGCTGAAGTAGTCAGAGCTCACGAAGAACGAGAACGAGCTAAAGCTGCAAAGGAAAGAGCTAAAAGGGCCAGAGAGGAGGATGAGGAAGTGTTCAGAGCTGAGAAAGAGAAAGCAGAAGAGATAATACGCCAGAGGCTAATAGTTGAAGAACAAATAGAGATAGAGAGGGTCGAAAAAGAGAACTCCGGAAAGAGAAAAGGCTAGACTTAAAGAAGAACTACAGAGACAAGATTTTGAAGCTGAAGAAAGAGCAAGAGTCAGAGCAGAGGCCGCTCAGAAGCAGAAGGAGATCAGAAGAGAAGAATTTGAAGAAAAAGTAAATAAAGTTGGAAACATTGTTGGAAACATTGAACTTCCAACAATTGAAGTTGAGAAAAGGCACATGTATGCTCCAACAGATCAGAAGATTTATCTCATGATGCCTAACTTCGCCAACCAATACAATGTCAGCAGTGAAGTTAAAGATAACTTCATGGCACATAAACAAGACAGAAAGACAGTCTTCACTACTGTCCCAATTACAAAGATAACGACCATGAAACATAAACAGCTTCAAGATACACCCATTTGGTACACAATCTACGAGATAGTCGGATCAAACAACAAAAGTTATTACATATGTGATAATGATCTCGTTGTCCATCCATCCAAACCGATCTCATTTTTCCGGAAGAATTTATGAAGACTCGGCTTTTCCGAACGCAAAGATCCACAAGACCAAAGTTGCCTACACTAGAATTATTCTCGTGTATGAAATCATACATTAGATACAAAAGGCGGGTCGACTTCCCGTATTGGATTAAATTTCAAAATGGATAATCCGGCTATCTCTCGCACCAAATGAGGAACTTGAAGGGATAAGCAAACTCGAGTGGGTAGACTTCTTACCGAACCGAAGAGGGAATCATCTTCAAAAGACCAAATAGAAAGAGCTTCTTTCGCATCAAAGAAGCTCACAAATACTCTTCGAGGTAGTCTACATCATCAAGAGCTTTCTCGGCTTAGACACGACAAATCCAGAAGTTGCAAAGAAAATAGAGAAAAGACTTGATGGACTTCAGAAGAACAGAGAGCTTATCAATAATATTTCAAGTATCATCGCTGCTGTTGATCCACTCTGAAGAAAATTATTTTTTTTGACTTCATACTTAGGGGGAGAATGTTAGATATTAAAGTATGAGTCAAAGAAGAGATGTCTACAAATGTCAACACACACTTCTTGTTATAACTAATTGTTGTTAGACGCTCCCTTTATGACACATGGCACTTTGTAATTGGCTAGCATTTTGACTTTCTGTCTTTGTATCTATATAAATAGCATTGTATTGTGTTTGTAAAAATTGTCGATTAATACATTTACATATTGAAGAATACTGTGCGTAAGTCATTTTATAATCTTTGTTCTTCATTCTGTTTACTGTTCTATTGATTCAAATTGTTAATTGATCTGCTTCCGCAATTCACTCAGATTCAATACTCTCAATTAACAATCGGTTTAAAGGAATCTGGAACCAACAATTTTGCAATCCACGTCAAAAGCCGAGTTTTTTTTCAAGCTCACGCGCCTTCGAGAATTTTGCAATCCACGTCAAAAGCCACTAATACAAACTGAATATGGAATTTCCACACCCACAAGCAACGGTAAGTTATTTCGTTTTAAATTCAATAAACGTAATTTTATCTTATCATTTTTCTTAAGTTTATCATTTTTTTTAATTTTCTGTTTTTAATTAATATTTTTCTTAACTTTCTGTTTTTTAAAAAATATTTTTTTTAAATTTCGTTTTTTGGAAAATATTTTTTTTTAAGTTGAGAATTTTGATTAATATTTTTCTTAACTTTCTGATTTTTAAAAAATATTTTTTTAAGTTTCTGTGTTTTTTAAAGAATTATTGTAATTTTGTGATTTTTTGGATTTGTGAAAAATAAAAACAAATAAAAACAGTCTCATTATTAAAAAAAAATTCTTAACTTTCTGTTTTTAAAAAAAAAATTCTTAACTTTCTGCTTTTTAACAAATATTTTTTTTAAATTTCGTTTTTTGGAATTTTTTTTTTAATTCGAGAATTTTGAGTAATATTTTTCTTAACTTTCTGATTTTTAAAAAATATTTTTTTAAGTTTATGTGGTTTTTTAAATATTTATTATAGCTTTGTGATTTTTTGGATTTTTGTGAAAAATAAAAACAAATAAAACAGTCTCATTATTAAAAAAAAATTGTGAGAAAAAAATAAAAACAGACGTTATTGAATATATTTGTCTAATATATATATGTTTAACATACAATATAGCTTTTTAATTAATATACACCTGTTTAATATATACCTGTTTAATTAATATATGTCTGTCTAAGATATATATCTGTTTAATTAATATATGTCTGTTTTAATTAATATATATCTGTTTAATTAATATATGCCTGTTTTAATTAATATATATCTGTTTAATTAATATATGTATGTTTTAATTAATATATATCTGTTTAATTAATATATGTCTGTTTAATTAATATATATCTGTTTTAATTAATATATATCTGTTTAATTAATATATATCTGTTTTAATTAATATATATCTGTTTAATTAATATATATATGTTTTAGTTAATATATATCTGTTTAATTAATATACAACTGTTTAATTAATATACAACTTTTTAATATATACATGTTTAATTAATATATGTCTGTCTAATATTGATGAACGACTATCAACAAAATCGAAAAACACCAACAAAAAAACTATCTCGTAATACAACTGGTTAATATATCTGTTTAATTAATATACAACTGTTTAATAAATATACAACTTTTTTAATTAATAGACCATTTAAAAATGTTATAATAACTTTTGGAAGTCACACTTCCACCCCAATGAAAACGTTCAATCGTATTTCATTAAACGAAATAATTGCATAACACTGAAAGATTTTGTCAAACGGGTGTAAATAACCCTAAGGTTGTAGGGACTTAAGTAATCCACGTGATTCCCCTACTACCTGGAAATCCAACAGAGGAACTGCCATTAATTTCGAATGATGAAATATTGATGAACGACTATCAACAAAATCGAAAAACACCCAAAAAAAAAACTATATCGTAATACAACTGCTTAATATATCTGTTTAATTAATATACAACTTTTTAATTAATATACAACTTATAAATGTTATAATAACTTTTAGAAGCCACACTTCCACCAAAAAAAAAACTTAAGCGTGATACAACTTGTATATACATCATGGTTTTAGCTCACGAATTTTACAAACTCAATATGTAGGTCCCTGTGCTCACAATAAGAAATAAAATTTCCTTGATTAAGGACATTCGGGCTGCAATTTTAGTTTCTCCGGCTAGAGAAGAACTTTTTAGGACTACTCCCTTCGGTCCTTGGTTGGACCTCCACGTGCAGCCCCAAGACAGCCTTGTTCCTAGAAAGGCAAATTTCCTATTGAAGGACAGGAGGAGGAGTTATGGTTTAATATTTCCGGTCACATCCTTCGTTTCGGCCGAGAGAACTACTGCCTTATCACAGGGCTACCATTTGGGGTCCTGCCGAACATCCCTCCCCTCCGAAAGCACAGCTTCCTAAGGAGGGTCTTTCCTGATGCTTGCGGAGAGACAGTTCATCCCGAGCCTCGTCTGCAGCTTTCCTTGGTTATTAGCACAATTAAGGATAAGATGTTAAACTTAAGCGACGAGGATGTTGTCCGAGTGCTTACTAGGGATGGTTGAACTTGTATTCGTTGGACGTCAGGTTTCCCAGTTAGTTAATCCCGATCTATTTAATATCGTGGAGCGTTTTACAACATTTAATCGCTATCCATGGGGAAGCTACACATGGGAACCGACCTACAAGCAGTTGAATCGTGCTTGGGCTCGACGCGACCAACACAACAAGATGTCGATTACGGGTTTTGCATACGCCCTAAAGGTTAGATAATTATTAATTTGAAATTTGTTTCCTTTATGATAATGTTCATACCTTTATGTGTTTTTGTATGTTTGTAGATATGGATCGTGGAGGTGTTTCCAGTCTCCCGACAATGGTTTACATGCTCCGACGCGTCCCCGAGGGGGGTTCGTTGGACCAGGAACCATAATTTGAATATAAGTGCGTGCCTTGAGTTCCTTGAGTGTCAAGAGATATGTTTTTGTGTGTATTTGGAAGTCTATTTATAATAAATTAAGACTATGATTTGCTTAACGTGTTATGTTTTCAATTTTCCAGGAAGGGCGGCGCCCACACTATCCTCTTGTAGCTTATCCGTCGGAGTAGCAAACGAATTGGTATAGGGATAGCCATGCTTACTTCGATAGCCATGAGGGCCTTCGAGCATCGAAGAGGCCCCGACGTACGCAAGGCTCTCCCTCCCCATCTAGCTCCGGCAATGGATCCGACTCCGGCAATGGATCCGACTCCGCAATGGATTCGGCTCCGGCAATGGATCCCACTCGTCTATGGAGGTGGACCACCCCCAATCCCCCAGTTTAGTCCGTGGGGCTACGCCAGCCTTTTCGGACTATATCCGCCATGACGATAGTCCCTCACGTGGACATTATGAGCCGTACCCGGACTCATATGATTCCCAATGGGACAGTTTGGATCGGCAAAGGTTGAATGAGGTATACTATGATTTCTATTACTACAATGAGCAAGTAGATAGCGATTTGTTTACCCACTATGACGAGCAAAAGATAATAAATGCCGATCAAAAATAAATAAATGAGGATTATAGTGCAAGGATCAAGGAGTTGGAGTTGCAGATTGAAAGGATGAATGTAAGTTATTCGTTTAACCTTTTTGGATTAAAATTGCATTAATGTGTTTACTAAACAACGTTTGCATACTTTTTTTAGATGGGGGGCCAACCGTTCCAATCTACGCCGTCCGGATCAGCCATGTTCTCGGCTCCGGCCTCTTGTTATCCGCAGCACGTAAGTTATGAAACATGGTTATATAGCAATCATTTAACTCTTTCTTACGCCATTTTGTGGTATTTAACAACCTTCTTTCTAAGGGCACAAGCGGTGACCATTTGGGGTACTCCCAGTATCCACCCCAGCCGACAATCATGAGTATGCCCTCGTCTTCATACATGTCACCGAGCCCCTTTAGTTTTCTTGTAAGTTAAATAAGTAGTATTAAAACCTATCTATATCGGGATTTGTAATATTTTACTTGGTAATGATCGGTATTGATTTAATAGGGTACGTCAGTTGCTACGGAGCTAAGACTTTATGTACCCCAGTCGAGCTTGGGGGAACAACAGCTGCCGTACTCCACCGCCCCTATCCCCTACATGCCTAATGTAAGTAAAAAAGTTTGGTTTTTTTTAAATTAACTGAAAACCATTCATCTTATTTTGTAGGTTACGCTTGATGATTTCGAGTCATCGTTCGAGCCGTTCGCATCTGTTGAACGATCATTATTTGGTGATGAGCAAGCTAGGCCGTCGTATCCTGGACTACATGTATATCGGCCGCCGTCCAGCATCACAGCTGAGACAACACCGGTGGTCAAGGACAAATGAGAGAGGGCACCAAGTCAATATGTGACCACTCCGTTTAGAAAACAACCTGATACGACGCGAGCTCCAAAGCGCCCTAAGGCGACACAAAAGGGCAAGGGCAAGGGCAAGGAAGCCTCATCAACGGCGGCGGCCATGATCCTCCAAAAATACAAACAAAATCGTTTGCCCGAGATGAGGCTTCCGTTTTTTACGGCCTCGATTGACAGGACGTGGTGGGGCATGCTGCTGGGCGAGGAAGGCAATGGTGATTTCACCGGCGATGTGAGTATATAAATTTGAGTTCATTGTGTTTTTAAAAATATAGCGTATTCATTCTCTAACTTCTAGTGTACTATTTACTAGCATGTGAATGCATGGGTAGGCTATACCATGCTTAGCCGTCATCAAGACGCAGAATGGACGGTGATGAACGCCGATTTTGGGAAGTTCTTGAGTGATGGTCGTGGTGCTCACCTTGTCATCAACATGGTATCGGGGATGGCCGAAGGTTCGATATCGTGGGGCAACCTAAAACGGTTGTGTAAATTAGTTTACATCAATTTTACACAACTTGTATTCAAACCTATCCATTATTAACTATATGTTTGGCGTTTTTTTCCAGGTCTACTGTCCGATTGTCATTGGGCATCAGCATTGGGTCCTAGGGGTTTTGAACCCTTAAGGATTTCGTTATGGTTGTCTACGACAGCATTAATAATACCCCTGCTTATCGGAAAGTCTTTGGCGAAATGATGGACAAATGGAAAGTTACTCTGCCTTATTTGAGGTCCAAAATTTATTCGCAACGCCTTAAAAACGCCGCCAGAAAATTCAGTTATAAGTACGCTAACAATGTACCACAACAGGCTTCTAGCCGTGGAGATTGTGGAGTATTTATGAGCATGTTCCTATCCCGGCTGATTAATAATGAGGCCATAACTTCCGACGGGAATCAGGTGACAGCTGCCTAGAATTGGCGAAATTACATGGCGGACCACTTTATATCTTTATACAGATCATTATGCTAATACGACCGATTAGCGGGTTGCCCATTGTTATTTTTTTTTGTATCATAACTAATAAAAGTAAATACATACCTTTTTGCTGCATCTCTGTATTTGATTTATTTTCCCCCTTTTTGTCTTTGTGTAATTTTCACATGGTCGTCGTTGACACATTAAGACAAATAATTACAACCACATGGTCGTCCTACTTTGTCAGACGAATAAAAAACTTTTTCATATATCACATGGCACATCCCAGTATCACATGTGGAACAGAAAGCACATGGTCGTCCTACTTTGTCAGACGAATAAAAAACTTTTTCACATATATCAGATGTGGAACAGAAAGCACATGGTCGTCTTTTTCATATATTCGTGACAATTGAAGCTATAATTATTCAGTATGGCCTACTTTGTCAGTTGATGATAATGGCCTATGGTCCTAGTCCTACTTTGTCAGACGAATAAAAAACTTTTTCATATATCACATGGCACATCCCAGTATCACATGTGGAACAGAAAGCACATGGTCGTCCTACTTTGTCAGACGAATAAAAAACTTTTTCATATATCACATGTGGAACAGAAAGCACATGGTCCTAGTCCTACTTTCTCTTTATAAAGGACAAAAATTTTCAATCAAACAAAGTTAAGGGTTGTAGCTGCAATTTAATGGGTCTTTAAAAGGAAGACAGATGGTGCTTTTCTCCAACACATCGCTCTCTTCTCAGTTACCACACCCTACACCAACACATCGCTCTCTTCTCAGTTACCACACCCTCCTTCATGGAAAAAGTTAAAGTATATCTTCGTTCCGGTGGTAAATGGGAGTTTGCAAACGATGAGTGGGAATTCATTCCCTCCGGTCCACCAAGTCATTTTCAGGTACTATTGCCCAAAAACATTACACATTTTAAGTTGGCCGGTTACTGTCAAAAAAAATTTAATATCGATAATGATGGCGGTGAAATGAAGATAGTGCACAAGACGAATGGTGAAATTTATCAAATATCTGACGATGAATGTGCTCGTTGGTTCATGAATTACGCGTCGGGGTGCCAGAGTCCGCCTACACTCTATGTGCATGTTGATTATCCAGAGTACGATAAAGGTGATGTCGGTTGTAGTTCCAACGTTGAAGACACACAAGAAGAAGAAGAAGAAGAAGGAGAAGAAGAAGAAGAAGAAGAAGAAGTGGGTGATGAAGAAGAAGACGATGAAGAAGAAAAAAATCGTTTTGTTGTCTTTGCTGAAGATGAAGGTTTTGTTTTTGACATGACTGATACGGATGAAGACGAAACAGCTGTAGAAAGGGTGACTCCTGCCAATAATTCATTTGCCGGGATAAATGATCTATTTGATATGCCTTCTCCTCTTGAAACCCCAGAGTCGTATGTTACAACTAAGGACCCCGTGCCTTATAATCGTAGTTACAGAATAGCAATAAACCAGACGTTCGACACGAAAAACGAGATGATTGTAGAGTTGGGAAGAATGTTTCTTGAAGAGGGCTTCCAGTATCAAACGTCGAGATCTTCAAAAACCAGGTACGGGGTTAAATGTCGTGTAAATGACTGTTCTTGGCGTATGACGGCATACCCCGTAGGAGGGCCAAACATGATGTTCCAAATAAGAAAGTTAGTGGACGTACACACTTGTTCCGAGACCCAATTAATCCCCCGCCACTGTCAAGCGAACACAAAGATCTTGGGTAGTATACTAAAACATAAATTTCTAGATGCTAGAAGGACATGTCGACCAAAAGACATAATTAGTGATCTACAAGAGATGTACGGTGTTAAGATTGGGTACCACCAAGGTTGGCATGCTAGATGGAGTGCCATACGAATGGTTAGGGGCACCCCTGAGGACTCGTTCAGCTGACTACCTCTGTTCTTATATAACATGGAGCACGAAAATCCAGGTAGCTTCACCAGAATAAAGACATATTCAGAAGGACGATTTGAAAAGTGTATTGCTGCCCTTCGCCCCGCGGTACGCGTAACTTTGTCAGTTCTTTACATATTATAAACTATGTAATTTTGATACACTAACTGCATTACGATTTGCAGATCGTCTCTTTCAAGACAAAGTTGCGGCGTGTCCTTATAATAGACGCTACACATCTAAAGGGACAATTCTTGGGTACAATGTTCCTGGCCGTTGCCATGGATGGAAATAACAACATTGTGCCAATTGCTTTTGGAGTAGGTAAATCCGAGACAACGGACGAGTGAACCTGGTTTCTAGAGAAGTTGAGGGAATGTATTGGAGATCTGCCTGATTTGGTATTTATGTCTGATCGGGCTGCGGCAATAAGGGCCAGTATTACAGCCGTGTTCCCAATGGCCCATCACGCTCTATGCTGTCGGCATCTCAAGATGAACGTCAAAACGAGGGACGCAAACATAAAACACTATAAATATCAATTCTGGAAGGCATGCAAAGCCTATACGGAATATGAGTTCACCCGAAACATGAATGCTCTACGACTCCATGTAACTACAGGAGCTCAATTAATGGATGAGCTTGGCTCCAGATACCCCTCTACCACCAGTCTATCCACCCCTAATAACAAGTAACCCAGTGGGTAGACCCCGTAACAACGATCGAAGGCCATCTCGCGGTGAAGTTCGGATACAGAGAAAGTGTAGTAGGTGTGGCCAAACCGGTCATAATCGTACAAACTGCCCAACTCCTGCTGCATCAAGCGAGACTACAAGAAGGCCTTCAGGTAGCCAAAGAAGGCAGTCTCAGTCATCAACATCGTTGGAACCACATGGAACTTTGGACTATAATAGTATTGACCTTAATATTGTTTTTTAGCTGCCAAAGTTTGCTCCTGATTTTTAGTTGACCGTTTCAAGTGTTTGTTAACTATTATAATGTTTTTCAATAAAGTTAACGTTATTGCAAACTTTTTATTATAATGTTCACTTGTTATAATATTAATTATTGTTTTATCAACTTTGAAATATCATTACACTAAATAATTTATTCAAATATTAATTATTGTTTTATAAAGTTATTGTTAGCTAAACAATAATTTGATATAGTAAGGATAGTGCAAACATCTTAAACAATGGAAAATGTTATAGTGCAAACATCTTAAAACAAACATTCAACTAGGAGACATTTAGTGAGGATAGATGTCTTGGCATTGGATGATCCATTGAGCCTTTTCGTTGATCTTGTCTTCAAGAACGTCGTATTCTTCTTTGATTTCCTTTACCAACATCTCCTCCGTACTAATTGTTTACTCTAGGACTTCAAGCTCTGCTTTACTTTCGTTAATCACCGCCTCTTTTTGAAGTTGTATTTCCCTGTTCTTATTCCATTTCTCCCCAAGCGCTATGATCTCTCGGTTCACCTCGTTAACCGCTGCCTTCAATTTCACCGGCATTACTTGTGATGCAGGAGGGTTTGGGTCAGAGTAAAAACCTGGAAGAAAACATTTGTGGTTCATTGTATGGAGATGTCTCCGAGAGTTATAGAATGCGTCTTCCCAATCGGCACGCTCTTCATCGGTTATTGGTTCGTCGACAAAAGTTCTCCCATGCATTGCCACTCCTCTTCTGTTGCGGGCACATGCCAGGTACGCCTATACATTCCATCATTCAATTGTCGTAAGGGTGCAAATCGAGAATTTCCAGCCTTGGAAGCTGATTTCTTCTTGCCAGATCGGTTGTTTCCGGACATGGTTTGTTGAAGGTTACTAAATTTACGAAGTGTTATAAAAGGAATGAAATGGTAGATAACAAATTTGTGTGTTGGAACTTCTCAAGAACCATTTATTTATAGTGGTGAAGTTTTAAAAAAATACCCGCTAGCACCTGAACTTTAAAAGACTGCCACATTTAGTCTCCAAAACTCTGGTACTACGCCATGGCGTACTTGCCTTGGCGAACCTGATGGAAGCTCGTCTGAAAAAGTAGTCAAGATTCTGCTGAAAAGTTATGACAGATTCGTCTGAAAAAGTAGTCAAGATTCGCCTGAAAAAGTTATGACAGATTCGTCTGAAAGGGTAGTCAAGATTCGGATGAAAAGTTATGACAGATTCGTCTGAAAAAGTAGTCAGGATTCTCCTGAAAAGTATTGACAGATGTTTGTCACGACTATCGTGACCAATACGTCTAACTATCTCGTGACGAATATCGCAACTATAAATACGTGGTATGTTGAAGAAATAACTTGCAATCTCTAACTTACTACATTTAACCAATGTCTGGAAACCGCCGCTACGGCAAGAGATCGGTTGATGAGTCTGGACCTTCTTCAGGCTCGGCCAATAAAAAACGGCTGAATGATGGAAGGTTCAGGCTTAGATGGGAAGCGCCTGAAACGGACGAGGAGTGGAGACAGATTGGAAAAACTAGGGCCCATCATGCAATAACAGATGATGAAGAGCTAGAATACGATGCCGCATGGCGAAACTATAGGCGTTCACATAACGGAGATACGCCGCCAACCTATGACGAGAGCCTTTTATTCAACCGAGACTCAAACCCTCCGGCAACTCAAGTCATGCCTTCAAAGCTCAAGGCATCGTGTAAAGAGGCAGACGAAGAAATTGAAAGGTTAGCAGAGTTATGGAAAAATAACCGGAAGATTCAACTAGAAAAACAGGCGCTATTTGATGAAAAAAAACGCAAACTAAAAGTCCTACAACATGAATTACGTCTAGATGAGGCGGAGATTAATGACATCAAAGAAACCTACACATATCCAGAGTCAGAAATCAACAAGAAGGCTGACTGGATCATCTCTTGTCAAAATATTTATCCGCACTAGATTTTCGGTTTAAATTATTGTTTGTAGTATTTAAATGTATGTTGCGATTATTGTTTGTAATATTGTATTTTTGGTTTAAAAATTTATAAAACAAAATATTAAAGTGCTCTTTAATAATTAATTATATAAAAAAAAGTTTATTAACAAAGTTTATATAAAATAATTTATAAGAAATTATTAAAACGAAATCCTTAAGGTTCAAATAATTAATTATATAAAAAAAAGTTTATTAAAAAAAATTAATTCTCGCCATGGCGTAGTACTAGTCCAGGGGCCAAAATGTCATTTTTAATTCTTACCTCAAAACCCTTCCAAGTCCAGGGGCCATTTTTGCCAACTTTTCAAAATTGGGTCACTTCGCCGTGGCATAGTACTAGTCCAGGGGCCAAAGTGTCATTTTTAATTCTTACTCAAAACACTTCTTAGTCCAGGGGCCATTTTTGCCAACTTTTCAAAATGGCAACTACGCCATATGTTGCGACGCCATGGCGTAGTATACTACAGGGACTAAATTGTCATTTTTCAAACTATCTTGCCATACTTTCAAGTCCAGGGGCCATTATTGCCACTTTTCCAAAGTTGAGGGACTGACTACGCCATGGCGTAGTCTATATTTGGCGTAGTCAGGGACTTTTTTGCAAAAAATGGGGAAAAATTGGACTACGCCATGGCGTAGTCCACTTTGGCGTAGTAAATGGCTATTTTCGCAATTTCAGTTTCCAGAATGGCCATTTCAGCAAAATTTTCTACTTAATATCAATGGAATTAAAAAAAAATCACATAGAATTCATAATTATTTAATTTTTTACTGAAATAATGAAATTGTAAAAATGGATATGGACGTTGATTTTTTTCGCATTAAGATAATTATTTATATTAATATGGGTTTTTATTGTGATGTTAATATAAGGAAAAATTGCATAAAAATGAAAGCAACTTTGAGTTGATTCCTATTTTGGGGAACCAACTTTTAAAATCTTCATTTTAGTGTCTAAATCAAAATTTTCATACATATAAGGGATTTGTTTACCTGTTGAGCAGGTAACCGGTTACCTAAACCTGATGTGGAAAATAAATAACCAATTAAAGCTTATATGGAAATTATAATAACCATGTCATTAGTCATTACTACTAAAAAGAAAATAAAAACAAAACAAATTAACAAAATGATCCCTGCACAGTATCTTTATTAAAAAAGAAAACTAAAAAGACACAAACAACCTTTCATAATCTCTTCTCATCCACGAAGATCAAAAGCACAAAACCCTTCACCTACCTTTCTAGATCAAAACCAACCTTATGCATCACAACTCAACTGGATGCATCGGAGTAAATCACATCTCAACTCTACACCGCCGGAGAAATCACAAGCACAGGTTTCTTGCCGCCTAATCACACGCAAGGGAAATTCAGGGCCACCGCCATCTCATCTCTGCCGCTTGCCGCCTCCCTCCTCCTTGCACCGCCATTCTCATAGAGGAATCATATGAAAAGGAAACATATCGGGCACCACCGCTCGTATTCACCACGGTTGCTTTTAAATAGGAAGCAACTCATAGTTGGTTCTATTTTGATACAATTTTCCCTTAATATAATTATCCAAATTGAATATTATTTTAATTTTTTTTAACTAGGAACTAAATAGGAATTAGGGTATTCCAAATACATATTACGGTTGCTTTTAAATTAAACAAAAATTTATTTTATTTTTTATTAGTTTCTTTTATTTAATATATATTTATATTAGTTTTATTTTATTCGTTATTACTAAATATTTATTGATCTATTATAATTCTCTGATAATTTTATAAATACT
Organism: Silybum marianum; assembly: GCA_036898165.1. Classification (NCBI taxonomy): domain Eukaryota; kingdom Viridiplantae; phylum Streptophyta; class Magnoliopsida; order Asterales; family Asteraceae; genus Silybum; species Silybum marianum. The sequence goes on along the minus strand of CM072536.1, from coordinate 23,993,906 downwards.
ATTTGTTATGTGTTAGTTTAATACAATTTGAGTATGATGGTACTTGCACATTTAGATGCTTATCTAACTAATTTACAATTAGTTTACAACTAGTGTTATACCCGGTTTGGTATACGACATGTTTTATTATTTGACATATAACCAATTTATGCACGAAGATATACGCTGTAAGAAATTGAATTTCATCATAAGGAAAAAAACAAACCATTGTTAATGGAGAATATATGATTTTCTAAAATCATGGTCTATAATCATTTATGTTATGCATGAGATTTCATTATCATAATATTATTGAATTTTTGTATTTTTAAATTTTGTTGATAGTCCTAAATCAATATTTCAATATTTGAAAATAAATCACAGATACACTTTTGGATTTCCAGGTAGTAGGGGAATCACGTGGATTACTTAAGTACCTACAATCCTTAGGGCTATTTACACCCGTTTGACAAAATCTTTCGGTGTTATGCAATTATTTCGTTTCATTAAATACATGAATAACATTAATAATTTTGTAGATTTTGACATGAGGCCTAAATGTAATAATATGGGGGTGGAAGTGTGAGTTTCAAAAATTATTATAAGAATTAGAAGTAAGAACTTATAATTAAGATATAAATTTTAATATTTTCATGTTATTTTGTTTTGAAAGCTTTTAACAAAAGACCAAAATATATTAAGATTGGAAGTGTAACTTACAAAAATTAATTATAAGATTGATTATAATGAGTACGGACTCTTAATCAAGTTATAATATTTAAATATAATGATTTAAACCAAGTTAGGACATTATCATCCCACCATAGCGTTATCAGTATTGTAACGACCCCAAAACTCAAATATTCAATTTCTATAAATCGAAGCCCAAAACGGCTATTTGCAACTCCCAACAATGAGTAAAAACTAAAACTCATCACTAATGTACACAACGAAAAGATAAGAAATTCCAACCACAGCTGAAAATCTTTGCTACTAAGTTGAGGAAGCTAAGTCTAAACCACTTAACTCCGAGCTCACACCTTGCTCTTCCCTTGAGTTCTCAATTCCACAGAATACCTGTCTGAAAAAAGTTTATTTTGAAAACGTGGGTTAGACCATAAGGTCTAGTGAATTCCCCATAAAAACGGTAAATAGTTCCACAGTTCAAAATTAGTTAAAAACATGCAATGGTTTACGAATAAATAATCATATTCTTATAAGAGAATGATTTATGTAGTGGAGAAACATGGCAAGACAAAAGCACACCTAAACATAGGATTTTAGCCACACCTATATGTAGGATTTTTATCACACCTATACGTAGGATTTTAACCACACCTAGATAGGATTTTTATAATGAACTTGCAAGTTGAACCCCAAGTAAAACAGGTAAAGCCCATACCAAACTCCCAAAGCTTATAAAAGTGATCATGGCAGTTTACATATAAAAGAAACATTTAAAGAAAGCCATAATCAACAAGTAAGCATTTAAAGTATTCCACATTGCATCTTAAGTGATAGGGAACTCACCTGGATTGGACACACCTTGTCCGAAGCTTATACGGTCAACACCTCCAAACCGAAAGCCTAAATTCAACAGCATAAAATGGGTGTTAACCCCAACGAGATACCCCAAAAGTTTTCTATTAGAGACTTAAGATAAACCCCTAAACCATGCCTCGCATCAAGCACAAGACAAGAAACGAACCAAAAACTGTAATTTCCCAAACAGTGGGAAAAGTGGGTTTCATGCGGGTGCTACCCACTTACAACCCACTTTCGTGACTGTTTTGCTACACGAATTCTGCCCCTAACTTTCTCAAATCCAAACCCATCCAAACTCCTCATATACTGATTTTAAGGTCCAAAAGACTTAGAAATGATGAAATCAATCATCTAAACCAATTCCATCCATTTGATTCTATGGATTAAATCCCCATTGGAGAACCCAAATTCATCCATGGTAGGTTTTTATTGAAAACAAACCCAAATGTCATTGAAACAAACCATTAATGAAGATGATAACTCTATAACAGCTAATCATCTCATATCTATTGATTTGAGAATTTACATTAACATTTTCACCAATCAAAACATAAAACCCCATGGTTTCCTAATCCCCAAATGACTCAAATAAGCTAGAAGATGGAGAAGATGAAATATTCATACCTGAAATGGTGATTGATTCTCCAAAACTCTTTCTTCAAGAACAAAGCTTCTCCTCCTCCTCCTCCTTTCTTGCTCTTCACGGTTGCACACACAAACACACTAATACTGATATGAGAAATGATAGAAATCCTCTCTTATCACCTATTTATATGTTGGGCTCTCAGTAAAATGAACCCTAGCCCAAGGAGTACCAATCAAAGCCCGTTTATCCTAATTAAGGTCCAAATACAAAATTAATCTTAAAAATTTAGGGTTATTACAACACCTCCCCCTTAAAAGAATTCCGTCCCCGGAATTCCTTCATCGAAGACATATGGATATAACTCCTTCATTTTAGACTCTAACTCCCACGTCACTTCTTGTCCCTTGTGAAACCGCCACTGAACTTTCACCATTGGAATATCTTTATTCCTCAAACTCTTGGTCTTCCGATCAATAATTGCCTCAGGCTCTTCCACAAAGTTCAACTTTTTATCAATCTGTACCTCTTGCAAGGATACAGTCATTTCCGCGTCCGCTAAACATTTCCTCAATTTAGAGACATGAAAGGTATTATGAATACCTTGCAACTTTCCGGTAAAAACCAACTTTTATTATGCGAGCAAAGAATCAATCGCCCCCTTTGCTCTTTATATGATTCCTTTGTTCCTTCGTGGAACAATTTCTCAAACAAACAACACGAACACCAACGGATTGTCCCAACTTCACTGGGTGATTCTGATTAAATTTACATGCACGCGATACTCCTCGTAACACGCATCGTTTAAATACTACTTTCTTGTACCGAAGTTCTTCACAACAATTCGCGTTTTTACCAAGCTTTCTTTTTACTATTCCTCCTCCAAAATTTATACCACGTAGCAGGTGCCGGCCATATGCCGTAACATTTCAGGCTAACCGTATCGGATATTGCCATCTTTGTCCACACACCTGGACTCACGATTTTATAACGCGTCTTCAAAGGACTTCGTAATAAACTTTAAATCGATAAAGAAGGGCTTTTAACGAAGTTCACCCTTCAACAACACGAACCCCGACTAACTATTACATCCACCTAATTTGTCAGTTAACGATAAGCTAACCAAGCACTTTCCGCTTAAACTTTTAACCAAGAGTTGCTTAATCAAGCAACGTGCAATTCTCCATGACACCTATTGTCACGAATTAAATCCAACCGGATTAATATTGCACCTCTACTACAGATTGAACTATAATCCGTCGGCACTACCATTTTTCCCAAACTATACTTGCATCACCCACGACTTTATTAACGCATTTACACACGCAAGAAAAGCGTCTTTCAAATAAAATTCACAATAAGCTATCCGGATAGTCTACTCAATAGAATTGAACCAATTCTCGAAAGCACACCATTCAAAATTTCCCTCAAGCCAATCAATCACCTAAGATATTTCCAAAAATCATTTTGAGTTCATTCGCTTACCAGGAGAAGCAACCACCTACTGCAAACCATTCTAATTGGCATGACATCAAACACAAGGTTCACGCGACATACCTGCCATTCTAAAATTAACTTTGACTTCAATAGTCTTTCCTTCAACGTATCACTTCTAACCACTTTTATTTGTCTTTTCGAAAATATAAGATACACATCCTCAAAATAAGACTTGCTAGCATTGCAAGCTTTAAAACAATCTTTCAAATTGATTATATCAAACACCTAAGCTAGTTCTAGCATCCACACCTCCTACTCTCTCGAGGGATTCTGTACATACAAACTTACCCAACAATGACATGTTTAGGTATAACTCCATTTCTTGTTACCACCCGACCATCTTCTTACTGGCAACAAAATCACTTATTCTCACAAGCCATTATCACCTTCTCACACTAGCAAGACACATCGATGTCTAGCCAATAACACTCATCAAAATTCAACAGAATCAACTTCTAAAACCACCTATCCGCAATTGCTAGACTAAGTCCAGCTACACGGTTTCATCGAAAATCCCAATCAAGATAATTAACTACGCTTTCATACTTGGTTATTACGAAACAATACAATTGCTTCAAACCAACCACACGCCTTTCGCTTCCCAAAAGGAGTCAATCGGACTACTATATTCCTTTACACCCAAGACATACCCCAACATCTGATTCAAATTCGAGAATCTACTAACAAGATCTATTAATCAACCGAATTTGGCATTTCGCCAACGCCCCAAGGGAAAGAAATAAACTCGTCTATAACGACGACATAACTAAATAAAATGTGAATCCATCACTGATTACCATCCGAGTCTTTTGTTCCCAAAAAACCCGGATATCGCACCACTCTCTACAAATTTCTTCACCTCAAACAATCATAATTCTCGCTCTTGAACACCTCCACAATAGATATCACACAATGAATCGTACCATACTTAAATCGATTCTATCCATCGACCTTGCATACTCCCATGAACAGTCCAACTGACATTCATATAACGTCATATACTTCGCAATAGAGAACAATCTATTGCCAAGGCTTACTTCACAATAAGCTCAATAGCAATTTAATAATTTTTATGACACAATTGATATACCATGCCCTTATCCAACCATACTTTAGTGTCTAAACACAACTCTAACAAACATTATAGTTAGATCTTCCAATTCTCGGTTTTCATCACACCCATGAGAGCCTTAAAGGTCCTTCATAACCTTTCTACCATATTACAAGAATTACCATATCTACACAAAATCTCCATTAACTGAGGTCAACCTCTCAAGACTCGGTGATCGCCCATGTTTCCGTATTACCCATACCAGGGAATTATCATGGTGCCAAATTTGCATTCTGATCAATCAACTAAGCACATTAATGCTTACCATCAACACTTAACTACTTCGAGTTACTCTTTAATTTCTTGATGCATTATCACTTCAGACTGTTTCACATTAAATAGCAAAAACCGTTACTCAATTCCAAAGATAACTGTCAATCATGGTGATAATATAATCACTACACCAACATTTGAGGATTCCCACGAATGTTCACATGATTCACATCCCCGCCTTACAACGTCTAACTGTGAAGCCCTTCAAATTTCAGTTGATCATATAATATGATTCCATTGATACATAGGATTTCTTATGTGTCTACATTTACAACCATGCGTGGCTCTACCATCGCTTTGTCCAAGTACCAAACCGCTACCCATCAGCATGACACAATTAGAAGTGTTCCGCAAAATAAACTTCACCCCAGATTTAAGCAATCTCGATGAATCACCTTACACCTTATGGAATAAAATCTGAAACTCTTATAATAGAGACATCACTAAACTTAATGTGCGAGGTTTTCCCTCACTCGCCTATTTTCCCGTTGACAATGCAACTCCCAACATTTCGGCTAGCACACCTCGGTAATAAAGTTTGATTCTCGAGACCAAACCCTAACTTTAATTTTATTACCTTCTAAAAGAAGTTTTAAACCTTCAAACCCCAGCGAGTTCATAAAGTTCATGCATGATGAGTCAAGTAAATGTATAGTAATAAAATAATAGTTTTTGCAATTTCGAAAATTTGCCAAAGACGATGAACGAATAAAATTCATGTACGCGCGGTACAATATTATCTCAACTTGGTAGCCATGCATAGCTAATCCCCAAAACCGTTCATATATGAACGCATAATTAAACTTCACTCAGTTGATCCAAAACAATATTGATGGCTACAAGGTGCATATTGTAAAAAATTTCTTTATGTAAATAGGGCTCGATATGCGAACACCCACACCATGTGAGACTGTCGATTCTCATACTCAAAGTTGTACAAACAAAATACTCACACGTGCTTTTAATAATAAATTTCCGTAACAATATGTTTTCCTGGCTTTTAAATTCAAGCTTTAAATCAACTTTGATAAATCAAGTAAACCGGTACACATATATAGATATATTTAAAACTTTGAAATCCAATTCGTAAAATTATGTTTTCAATATGATGGGACTCATGCAACATGAAAAGAATGAAATGTATGAAACTCGTCTTACGGGTAAGGCAATTCTCTCATTTCTATGTTCGTAATTTGGTAATAACTCCTCTTAGGATTTCTGTCATTATTCATGGACAATCCTCTCATTTGATCACAAACTCGAACATTACCCAACGCTAGCAGCTTTGACCTCTCAAGGGTCATAATCAGAACCCCTCCGATTTTCTTTCATCCCAACATCTCATCAGAGTTGGTTATTACTTATTAGCGCACCCTAAATAATATTCATTGCAAGTATTGCTAACTAAAAGAAATCAAACGGTTCACTGATTCCTCTCGCATTCCAGCGGAACATATAACCCCAAATATATACCTTTCCCTCCAAGATCAACCCATCCGTCTGATTAACACCACATAAACGTGACACTCCAGGACTTAGGAGTATTCCTTTAAACTATCCCACTTTCGTTTCGAAAAACTCGAAACTTCTAAGCCTGACTAATTCTTAGCTTACCACCGATAACTCCTCAAGGGTTTATAATTATACTCACCGATAGATTCCAAAAACACGGAGATATCGCATGAAGACAATACCTATTCCAACAGTTCCGAGATAACAGGGTAACACAATCATATATGTACCTGTAAACTTGCAATTGCACTGGCCCCATGCAATCCCAAACTTACCTTACACGTTAGTTCTCGTTTCCCTATTACGCTCTTCCTTGTTGTGGTCTTCCTAATAGTCCCAAAATTCTCAGCCGTGACCTCTAGCCTATAGTCTAAGACTAGGCGCCAAAAGGTCACCTAATTCACTTAAAATATGGCTCTGATACCATTTGTAACGACCCAAAAACTCAAATATTCAATTTCTATAAATCGAAGCCCAAAACGGCTATTTACAACTCCCTACAATGAGTAAAAACTAAAACTCATCACTAATGTACGCAGCGAAAATATAAGAAATTCCAACCACAGTTGAGAATCTTTGCTACTAAGTTGAGGAAGCTAAGACTAAACCACTTAACTCCGAGCTCACACCTTGCTCTTCCCTTGAGTTCTCAATTCCACAAAATACCTGTCTGAAAAAAGGTTTATTTTGAAAACGTGGGTTAGACCATAAGGTCTTGTGAATTCCCCATAAAAACGGTAAATAGTTCCACAGTTCAAAATCAGTTAAAAACTTGCAATGGTTTACGAATAAATAATCATATTCTCATAAGAGAATGATTTCTGTAGTGGAGAAACATGGCAAGACAAAAGCACACCTAAACATAGGATTTTAACCACACTTATATGTAAGATTTTTATCACACCTATATGGAGGATTTTAACCAAACCTAGATAGGATTTTTATAATGATCCTGCGAGTTGAACCCCAAGTAAAACATGTAATGCGCATACCAAACTCCCAAAGCTTATAAAAGTGATCATGGCAGTTTACATATAAAAGAAACATTTAAAGATCAACAAGTAAGCATTTAAAGTATTCCACATTGCATTTTAAGTGATAGGGAACTCACCTGGATTGGACACACCCTGTCCGAAGCTTATACGGTCAACACCTCCAAACCGAAAGCCTAAATTCAAGAACATAAAATGGGTGTTAACCCCAACGAGATACCCCAAAAGTCTTCTATTAGAGACTTAAGATAAACCCCTAAACCATGCCTCGCATCTAGCACGAGACAAGAAACGAAGCAAAAATTGTAATTTCCCAAACAGTGGGAAAAGTGGGTTTCATGCGGGTTCTACCCACTTACAACCCACTTTCGTGACTGTTTCACTGCACGAATTCTACACCTAATTTTCTCAAATCCAAACCCATCCAAACTCCTCATATACTGATTTTAAGGTCCAAAAGACTTAGAAATGATGAAATCAATCATCTAAACCAATTCCATCCATTTGATTCTATGGATTAAATCCCCATTGGAGAACTCAAATTCATCCATGTCAAGTCAGATCAAATACGTAATTGTATTAGACATACTATTAATTGTATCTAAGACTTGTAATCCATTTCACAGGCTAAATCTTTCCCCCCAATTTTAGAAATTTTGGACAGTTTATTATCTTTTTGACATAGGCTAGTCTTGTTTAACAAATGCATAGGATCTGACCTTAGATTTTGGCTTATAGGTTCTTCAACTTGAATATAAAAAAATCTAGATCTGACAATATTTTGTTTTTGACAAGTGCTTTTAGTTTGTCTTTAGAAATATGGCCTAACCTTCAATGCTAAAGATCTGCAAAAATTCTCTAAAGATGGTTCTTTTTATGCTTGTTATAATGGTGTTATTCTAAACAACATTTACATAGTTTTCAATGCAAAGATCTCTTGATTAACAAGAGAACAATTTAATTGTTGATAATTGTGAACAGAATTTTCAAAACCAATATAATCAGAACCCTGAAATATTTTAATTCCATCAAAATGAATGATAAGTTTGCAACCATTTTTAACTAAAAGCACTGCAAAAATTGAATTTCTCTTAAGTAAGGAAAATAAATAAATATTGTCTAAACAAATAGATTTTATAGTCCTAAATCTAGTTCCAGTGTTCCAATAGCCTTAATTGCAACTTTAGTTACATAGACTTGTTGTTTAGCTAGGATTTTCTCTCCTTTTTTTTTGCCATATTGGAGATCCTGAATCAATTCGGTAACTGAATGAAGAATTGTTAATAATATTAACTTTTAAAGAAAATACTGAATTTGGGAAAACATAACTCTTCTTAATCATCCAGGCTTTGAAGCCACTGCACTTCCTTCATCATGTGCCAAATTTCTTGCAAAAGTAACACTTATACGTAACAACTTCGGAGTCTTTCTTTTCTATAGTTTTCTCTTAGCCTTAAAGTTGGTAGGCTTCTATGGCTTGTACTTGTTTTATTTCATTTCTTTAGGCTTCTCTAACAAGTACATCACAAGGGCCTCTTTCTTAATTCTCTCTTGTTGCTTACACAACACATGGAAATGAGTTTGTTTAAATCTCATTTTTTTTATTTTGATAGCATTTTACATGCTCCTTAAGTTGTTGTAGGTTGTAGGAACAGATTGGAGTCCCACTTGAACTTTCTTTTCATCTTTAACCCATTTATTCAAGTCTCTAAGCTTCTAGTTAATCTTAATCATCGACAATAGATGATCTCTCACATTTCCCTCACCAAAAAACTTTAGTTCTTTAAACATCTTAGAGAGTTTAACACATTTGACCATATCGCTCTCCTTAAAATAAATCTGTAATATTTTTCAAATAATCGACCACATCTTCAGGTTCTTCTATTAATCCTCATGGAAAATCTTATCATACTCTTAGCCATCCTATATGTCAAGTGCCATTTAACATGGAATTAATGTCAACTTTAGGGTTATTTTCAGTTAAGTCTGTTAGTTTTTTCAACTCTCAGGCAATAAGGTAAAATTCTATCTTTGTGTTCTCCATTGTAATAGTTGGAACTAATCGAGATCAAGTTAAAATTGACAAAACACAAAAACAAGACAATAAAAGGAATACATATATGTTGTCATTCGTAATTAATCATTATCTTAACCCCACAACTGAATACAAATATTAAGTAATACTTATGGTAGTATAAAACTCAATATTTAAAATTCTATATCATCACACTACACACTACACATATCAGTTATCCAATGAAAACAATCAAATCTATGGATAAGAAGAGTTTCAATGTATCAAGATAGACATGTGTGTTTATATGTGATACTGTTCTTAAACCAAAATTACTTAGAATGCCTCTTCTATGGAAGAATATAATTCAAGTAAATGTGATTTGAGATACACAAGTTATGACTGATTAGTATGTATAATTTTCTCTAAAAAGATCAATTGCAATGGCAACATGGTCTTATGGTTTAGAAAATTTTCAGTCAAGATTATGTAGTTTGTGAATTAATGAAGATAAACAATCCAATTTTCATATAGGTTGGGAGATATTAGGATTGTTTAAAAATTCACAAAAAAATTGTTTATCAATTAGGTGTCAATAGTCATTCAATAGTTGATATATATGATTTTATAAACATATATGTAAATATATTGAATAATCCATAAACCCACGTACTATATATTGATAACCATATTGTTTTAAGCGTTTAATGCTTTAGATATGATCAATCTTGTTCTTAAAAACATACTTTAGTCAATAATTTGACAACACCGAAGTTTAGAACAAGGTAGAACTTTAAAACTTATAGAATTTTTCATATGTTGAATAAGTTATTGATCAAACCACTTAAATTAAGGTATATGAATCCTAATTTTGAGATGTGAATCCCAAGATCTTCTATATGATAAATCTTATTCGAATATTACTTTAAACTTCTATAGCCCATTTTATCACAAGAAATAAAAAATGAAAAAATTTCAATTTCACAATCTTAAAATTAACTTGAAGTAACAACTAACTTAAATTTAATTAATCCAAAATTAACTTAATTGGTTCTAAGGTTATCCAAATTAAATTATTGACCCAAAATTAAATTAAATCAATAATAAATTGAAAGAATATATTATATAATGTATTAAACATATCTTCAAATAACTTATACACAACAAAATAACTTAACAAGACCAAATACTATAAAAGTCACACTAGACGAATGCATTAAGGCAGGAAATTGAGTAATTATATCAACATATCCGATCTAGTTGAATTAAAAGTTAAAAATTCTTAACTAATTTAATTAGTTCAATTAAATCATTTGTCTATATAATAGATATATGACTGTAAATCTATAATAGATCTTGAACCAAATAAATTAACATTTGCTCTAAATATGGTCATCGCTACAAAATTTAAATTAGATTATATATTAATTCAAATTTGAATACAATTAATCGGTCATAAATAATTAATTTAAAAAAATGGATAAATATAAAGGAATGTAAATAGAGGTAACGTCCTCGCCTAATTTCGCAATTGTTTTCTTTTTCCGTCAAAACTAATAAATTAATAGCGGATAAATATGAGATAAATACCACAAACTTTAGGATAAAATAGTTCAATTAAAATATAAATTAATTATCATTATTGATAATGATCTCATTCCATATTTTCAAAATATATACTAAAAACTAAAATTTCTATTTATCACATAGATTGACGACGGTATAAGACATAAATTATTTAATTAAACAAATAAATTATTCTAAACATGTGTCATGAAATATATAATACAAAATTAATTCTTTAATTCATAGTGTTATCTAGTAAAATACTTAAGATGGATAAAAAGTATACATGTACATATATTCTATGTAATATAAACCACCTTACTAAAGGAATACCATAAACATTAATTAACCCAAACAAAACAATAAAATCGTGATCAAGCAAATGGTTGTATGATTAAAATACATCAATTGAAATTCAAAATAAATAAAAACTCCCACCGTAATCTTTTAAACCATTTATTTATTTATAAAATTGGAGTGTATATATAAACATATATAACAAACGAAATAAAAAGGATAAACTATTGATGAGGGATGCATAGGGAGCACTGGAGGGGTCGATATAAAGAAAAAGGAATTTTGTTTTACTTCCCTTCAGCCCTTTTCCCTACCGTTAGTAATACAATATGCGTAGTCAAATAGAAATAAATAAATAAATAAATACTTAAAAATAATCATACTCTATATTTAAGCTAGAGATGACTTCCTTTATTTATTTATTCAACTAAAAGATATTGTATACTTGTAAATCTCTTTCAAATAAATAATGAATTGAGATAAATTTAAAAGTTATCCATAATATATAATCTCTTCGAATAAATAATCTATTCAAATCTTTTTATTTGTTATTCATTTATTTGACAAGTACTAACAATCAATTTTGAAGTTTACTGTTGTCATGTGAACTGAAAATCATTAGCACCCACGTTTAACGTTAATATTAATAATAAAGAATGCTTAATCATAATAACGCCATGCTACGACAGTAATAAACTTAAAATCGATTTAATGAATAAATATCAAAAACATTGAATGCCGGGCCATTCGTTGAAGATAAAAGTATATCGAACCCATAATTTGCCTGATGTAGAGGCAATCAAGAAAGCCACATAAGTCGGTTTATGAACCTATGTTGATTTAGGCTCTGATACCATTTGTTATATTCATATGATAATATGTTTAAGCATATAATAATAAGGATGAAGGCATAGGAACATAAACACATAATCAGAAATCGATTTAACATAATACCGTAGAGAGTTTAATAGATCTAACCTGGAGTACTCGAGTTATACGCAGCGAAGTTCATTGAAGCGGAAGCAGTCATCCTTACTTATGGATCAAAGTCTTCTAAAGCTCTATACGGTTTGCTTCAGAATGAGGCTGAACTGAATGCATATTCGTGTAGGCAATAGGGACTTGATCTCATTTATTTATAGGCCATGAAAAGCTAGAAACTCATCCCATAAGGAGTCCTAGTTTATCTATAGAATTGATATTAAATAATAGGAGAAGATATGCATTTACCTTAATGTTAATAAGGTAATTAACTTAATGATTATCCTACTCATATTAGGAGATATATATCCAAATATGTAACCGGATTATAACTGATATAGAATTCTCTTGATAAGTATAAAAATTTAAATCAATGGTCCTTTAATAATTAATACAGATAATGTTAAAGTCCAATTTATTTCCAACAACGTGAACCCAAAAGAAAATTGTTTCAAGTATGATCATGATTTTTAATTTTAGTGTCACACCCCGCTAAAGCGGAAACACGAGGCGTGATAGCTCACTATTTCTTAGCAATAGAACATAAACAACACCAATCATCCATTCAAATACATAAAATATTAAATTCGAAATTACATCTTACAATCCCAAAATTTTAACAAAATAAAGTAAACATAGTGTTCAAACAAAACGGTTTCAAATAAAACTTGATTGATGTTGACGCGTCCACATAACTAAACATTTCGGTTTACCTTCCTTACTCCTGAAAAAGCATGATAAAACAAGGTCAACTACAAAGAGTTGGTGAGTTCACAGGTTTTCAATACGAAAAACATCTTTTACATAAATGAATTTTGATTGATATAACTTTTATGGCACTTAGTAAATCTTTGAATTACGAAACTTCACAAGGCATACTGTACGATAATTTATAGTAAGTTTTGAGCCACCACTAAACCTTTCGACCACAATACTCTTTATAGTTCTACCTTAGCGGTGGGACTAAAACCCCACATATGTAGAACCTTTATTATAAGTAATGTGTAACACCCTCAAATCTGGAAAGAGCGACTAATTTAAAATTTTCAATATTACATCAATTGAAGGATAAATCACTTCCTATAATTCAATACTTAACGTTCCACAAATAACAATTAAACTAAGACATAAGTACAAACGGGTGTTACTAAACCCAAAAGAGTCGCTATCTCCGGATGCAGAAAACATCACCAAGAGTCTAAGCTTTATCGTACCACTTCCTAGCACTCAAGTCCATTCGTGTCGCTAATACCAACCCCCACGATAACCTGATGCACATGCCGACAAAGAAAAAGGGTTAGGCTTAACGCCTAGTGAGCTCAAGAGTTTTTAACATATTTATGATTGATTTGAAAACCAAAAGATTTGCTTGATAAAATATAATTCTCAAAGGAAATAACCTTATAATAAAAGCAACGTCTTTCCCCAAATTCAATAGTCCCATAATAAAAGCTTTAGACCAAAATGACATTAGAAGAGAAAATTTTAAATATAAATATTCTTTTAACGTAATACCAATGCCAATACTCACACGACCATGATTGAATTTATAAACGTGAAGATAGAAAACATACATTTAACCATGTTTTATAAATCTTTAACTCACGCAGACCTTTAAAAGGGATAGAAATATCCGAAAGTCACGGGGGATTCCCGATCATACCATATTTAGTGACGGATACAAAAGTAGGTCACTACTCGATGTTCAAGCTATTCATAGGAATCAATGGCAACTGGCAACCCCAGCTAATGGCCCCTGATGACTCCTACTAAGCCCGTGCAATAGGTCAATGGCAACCGGCAATCCCTCGGTTAACACACTCAAGTGCAAAGCCCCCGATGACCCCCCGATGCACCCAACGTAGTCAATGGAAATCGGTAACTACCGACTAAACACCTAAGTGTAAGGCCCCCGATGACTACAACTGAAACCAAAAAGGGACAACAATCCCGTCTTAAAACCGAGTAAATGCCTATGGATCCATTACATTCTAGTCCATAAATCAAATACGTCAAGCAAGACATATTGATAATTTCCCAACACCAACTCTTTGATCAAAAGTCATTTTCCAATAATCATTTATTCTCAAGTTGGAAAGACATAAAATTACACGACACAAAATGAATGACCAACGCACCCAAAATGTGTAAAATATTATTCAACTCGGACAAATGTCCATGAGACCCTTTTTAGTCAAAACTGAGCAAATGCTCTATAACTCAACACTTATGTAATTACTCAAAATGTTAGTTGAGACACACCATTTTCCAAATGAAATCATATTCATATATTTCCAAATATCTCATAATGCAACAACATGTATTTTCCAACGATTTATAAATCAATTACTCTGAAGATGCAAATGCAACCCAATGGTTTTCATTTAAAGACATTGAACCCAAACGACCCACACTTATACTTTATTTTCCAAAATGTCTAAAACCCAAGTATAAGCCTCTTTCTTGATTTATAAATCCTTTTTATACCAAATATGCAACCTTACCTAAATGCTCACACATTTGATAAATAACAAGTAAAACAGGTTAATACTTTAAAATGGACGTTTTTGGCATGTACAAAGTTTTCACAAAGTATCTTGAACTCACCTTGCTAGATTTAGGTTAAATCTAGGTTTTACCCCAATACCGAGTTCCATTCGGTGAAGACTTTAGATCCTTGAGCTACAACTCTAGATCCATGGTGCAATCCTTCCATGAACACCTACATAACTTCCAAAACATACACAAAACAAACCCAAGAGAGAATGAGAGTTGTTGGTGCAAAACTCAAACCCTAGATCCAAGATTTCGGAGAGGTGATCTTACCTTCCACCCTATGAGGTCCCAAATCATCAAGTAACCTCTAGATATCATTGTTTCCATGTTGAATAGCTTCCAAAGACGAAACCACAGCACTTTGAATCGCCCAAATCGGAGTTGTGATGAAGAAGTTATGGCCAAATGAAGAAATCCCGATTTTTAACCACTAGAGGCCGTAGGCGATGCTGACAGGCGATTGTGCCATGTCAGTATCGCCGGGCACTATAGCCCATGTCAAAAATCAATCTGATTCATCTCCTAAGTCTCGGTACAATTGGGGCGATGCTGCCATGCGATGCTGCTCTGTTAGTATCGCCTGGCACTATAGCCAGGAGCCGTTTTGAGGTGTTTTTCCCACTTTTTTCACCCGTTTTGATCCCGCTACTCGTCTTGTGGATGATACTCAATATAATTAACTTCAAAAATACTTAACTCGTTGATCCTAAGAGTGGAATACAAAGAGGACCCGGTTGATGCATTGTGTCATTGTCACTATAGCATGGCACAATTGTTGGGACCACCAACTACTTGGTACCATCGGTGCTATTGTGACGGATGTCATAACCGCATGGCACAATAGTCGAGACGACCATCCTCTAAGTACCATCGGTGCTATTGTGACAGATGTCACTATCATAAGGCACTACTGCTCAAATTCTGAAATTAACGTTCGGTTATTGAATCCCTCGGATTAACACTTTCTTCAACTAGGACGAAATTCAGGGTGTTACATAATGTGCACCCCTACTTGTAAGTTTTTAGGTGGGATTGTCAGTCCAAATAGCGCTATCCACAATTACTCTAGGCTCCTCACTTGAGTTAATAGTAGTGTACAAAATTTTCCAGGACATTTTACTCAAATACATCTATTAGTGTACATGCCTTAGTGCCCATATCATCAATTTCATAATATTTAGCATTCGATAATATAATTAGCTCAAAATTCCATTTAATCATTCTTTTCAACCCAAAACATATCAAACATTTTAAAAGAGGGGATGTGAATACTCACCGGTTTGCTATTAATCTTGAAAGATGAACGTAGTCGCTTACTTGTCCGGCTTAATCCTTTCCTAACAAACCAAGGTATGAAATTAGTCACTTTTCCTTTTCGGATTTAAAAGAATTAGGTCTTTACTTGTATCAAAACCTATCTTATGTAATGCCAATTTAATATATAGAATTGTAATATATTTTGTTCTTGATTTGTACAAATTGTTTATTTAACTCCAATTTTTTAAGATTCCAACTTGTTTCACATAAAATCATGAAATTTCAGAAAGTTCATATTGGTCTTCAAGATACTTCACCTTACAAATCATCATCAAAATACATCTTCCTCCATTAATTTCTTACCCAAATATTTCTATGGTTTAAGTTACTGAGTTAGTAACATTTTGTCAAAATATTACGAATTTTGGAGGGGTTTAAGTATTTAAGTAGCTATTTTCATTTTTAAGGGTCTCAATCTTCAAGACAGAATGCACCATCTGGAAGTTACTATTGGTTGGAAGGTCAAAACTTGTCCTTTTTCAAGGATTCCAAATGTATTACAAAGCTAACACCTTAAATCTAACTTCCAGAAGAAGAATCACTCTTTTTCATTAATTTTTGAGAGAGCGATGACACTTTTAATATGCATGCAACAATCTGTCAGCTCTGAACAGATTGCACCTTTATTTTTTTTAAAAGATTGAACCCCCAAATCTCCTTATTTTTCGATGAAACTAGTTGCATTAAAAAGATAACTCATTAAACTAAGATTCAGAAGAAAAATCAAGCATTTTGGGTGACTAACCAAAGAGATACAGTCGTCCAAAGTAGGGTTTACCTACTGTTGGACTCACTATTTGCACACCTGAAATGATTTCGGTGTTTAGGGCGGGTCAAAACTGCATATTTTTGAGTGAGTTCACTTGGATTAGAACCCTAACTCAGAGAATAACCTTTTAGAAGAAGATTCATGGCATTTGGACGAGTATTTTGCAAGATATAGGGGACAGAAGTACTAGGTAGTAATATGTCAACACCAAAAATGCCCTTTTCAAGGGTTAAAACCCACATGCAACTTGATTTTACCTACTTTCTTGTGTTCTAATGCTTGGGTCATGGATTACCACTATTATATAAACATTTTTTCATGTCTATGGTGTATAATCTCTTTTTAGAACTCAGAAAATTCGGAGGTTCGAAGAAAAGCAACTCAAAGTGCAAGAAAAATGGGGTTTTCACCAAAATTTGAAAGAAAAAGATGAAATAAAGTTATTACCTTACTTGGATGATGAAAAGAACTTCAATATCTTCAATGATCTTACAAAAAGGATGAAATTTTGTGTGAAAGTTGGCTGGAAATGGAGAGGAGAAGAGAAAAGATGAGAGAAAATGAAGGGTTCTTAATTCATAATTCGGACAGAGGAGTGAAAATGAAGGAACATGAGAAAAAATGGGTTTTTATATGGCGGGGGATGTTGGATGGGTTTTTATATGGTGGGTTTTTATATCATCAACTCTTATTATAATTGGTGTAATTAAATAACTTTTGGCATTACATTAAGATAAATTTTTTCCTGTACTTGCAATAGCGGCTAACCGGATAAGACACCGGAAATCTAAGTCAGTTACACACTTAACTATCTAATTAAGCCTTGCTAAATAAGTTTTGAAATGAAGAGAAGTCCTAAACTATGGCTAACCTGAAGCTTCTGAATTGACAGTTGTCACATTTTCCCCCTGTTAAAAGAATTTCGTCTCGAAATTTAAATGACTGGTTTTCCCAGGGGTGTTCGCGAAAAGGTGAGGATACTTATGCTTCATGAAATCTTCTCGCTTCCAAGTATACTCTGGGCCATGCTTCGAATTCCAACGAACTTTTACAATAGAAATCTTACTACGCCTTAGCCGTTTGACTTCTCGGTCAAGTATTTCAATTGGTTCTTCAACGAAGTGTAACCGATCGTTAATCTGAACGTCTTCCGGGGATAGAACCAATTTTTCATCCGTTAAGCATTTCTTCAAATTTGACACATGGAACGTGTCGTGGATGGTTCTTAATTCCTGTGGTAACTTTAGTTTGTACGCCACCATTCCAATTCTTTCGAGTATTTCAAATGAACCAATATATCTAGGACCCAACTTGCCTCTTTTCCTGAAGCGTACTAGTCCTTTCCATGGCGATACCTTTAGGAGCACTTTATCACCCACTTGAAATTCTAATGGCTTTCTTCGATTATCCGCGTAACTCTTCTGACGATCTCTTGCTGTGTTGAGCCTTTCCTTGATGATTGAGATCTTTTCAGTGGTTTCCTAGATGATGTCAGGACTGGTCAGTTGCTTGTCTCCAATTTCAGACCAGCTAAGTAGTGATCTACATTTACGTCCGTATAGGGCTTCGTACGACGCACACTGAATGCTGGTATGGTAGCTGTTGTTATAGGAGAATTCAACTAGTGGTAGGTGGGTATCCCAACTTCCACCAAAATCTATCGCACACGCACGCAACATATCCTCTAGCGTTTGAATGGTTCTCTCCGATTGTCCATCCGTTTGAGGATGATAGGTAGTACTATAGTCCAACCGCGTACCCAATGCTTTTTGGAGAGACTGCCAAAATCGTGACGTAAAACGAGTCTCTATCTGAGATAATGGAAACAGGCACCCCATGACGCGAAACGATTTCATTGATATAAATTTGCGCACGCTTATCCATACTGTAATCTTCCCGAATAGGAATGAAATGCTCTGATTTTGTAAGTAGATCTTCTATAACCCATATGGAATCGTGTCCCTTCCCAGTTCTAGGTAGCTTGGTTACAAAATCCATGGTTAGTTGTTCCCATTTCCATTGGGGAATCTCGGGTTGTTGAAGTAGACCGGATGGTTTCTAGTGTTCGGCCTTAACTTTAGCACAAGTTAAGCACTTGTTTACGTACAAGGCAATGTCTTTCTTCATTCCTGGCCACCAATGGTATTCTTTTAGGTCCTTGTACATCTTATCAGCTTCTGGATGAATCAAATATTTCGATCGATGGGCTTCATCCAAAATGGTTGATCGTAGGTTACTAACCTTTGGTATCCAAACTCTATCTTCAAGGTAACGTACCCCATCTGACTTTGTTTGGAATTTGTTTTCCAAGTGATGTAAGGTCTCGTTCCTTAGATTCTCCATCTTCAACGCTTCGACTTAAGCTTCAAGAATTTAAGTTTTTAAACTCGTCTGAACCAACATTCCCATAGCTCGTACCCTTGATGGCTTCACTCTTTACTTTCTGCTTAATGCGTCGGCTACAACGTTACCTTTGCCCGGATGGTACTTTATTTCACAACCATAGTCACTAAGCAACTCAACCCATCTTCTTTGCCTCATATTGAGCATTTTTTGGTCAAGGATGTATTGAAGGATTTTATGATCAGTGAAGACAGTGCATTTAGTGCCTTACAGATAATGTCTCTAAATTTTGAGTGCGAATACCACGACTCCTAACTCCAAATCATGGGTGGTGTAATTCTTCTCGTGAACCTTCAGTTTCCTTGATGCGTATGCGATGACTTTGTGTGTTTGCATCAGTACGCATCCCAATCTTTGATGTGAAGCATCACAGTAGACTACAAAGTTACCACTCCCTCTGGCAGAGCCAAAATCGGTGCGTTGCATAACTTGTGTTTGAGTGTCTGAAATGCTTTCTCTTGTTTCTCTCCCCAAATAAACTTCTTGTCCTTTTGAGTTAGAGTCGTCAGTAGTTGCGCGATCTTGGAGAAATTCGCGATTAATTGCCGGTAATAGCCTGCCAACCCAAGAAATTGACGGATCTCAGTTGGTGTCTTCGGGGCTTCCCATTTCTTAATGGCCTCGATCTTAGCTGGATCAACATAAATTCCTTTTTCATTTACCACATGGCCAAGAAAGTGCACTTTGCGAATCCAGAATTTGCATTTGGAGAACTTCGCGTACAATTTTTGTTCCTTGAGTAGTTCTAGTATCAACTTTAGATGTCGCTCATGATCCTCCGTGTCTTGCGAGTAAATAAGTATGTCATAAATGAACACAATCACGGACTTATCCAGGTACGGTCTACGGACCCTATTCATTAGGTCCATGAAAACAGCTGGTGCGTTTGTTAGCCCGAAAGGCATAACTAGGAACTCGTAATGGCCGAAGCGAGTCCCGAACGCCGTTTTTGGAATATCCTCTTCACGGACCCTCATTTGATGATATCCAGATCGAAAATCAATCTTTGAAAAGAAATTAGCACCTTGGAGTTGGTCAAACAAGTCATCTATTCGAGGGAGGGGGTATCGGTTCTTGATGGTCAGTTTGTTAAGTTCTCTATAATCAATGCACATTCGAAAGGATCCATCCTTCTTTTTAACAAAAAGGACTGGAGCTCCCCAAGGTGAATAGCTAGGCCTAATGAATCCTTTATCGAGCAGCTCTTGAAGTTGTTCCGATAATTCCTGCATTTCTGATGGTGCCAGACGATAAGGTGATTTTGCTACGGGCGTGGCTCCCGAATCAAATCAATGTGGAATTCAACTTGTCTTGGTGGGGGTAGTCCGGTAGCTTATCTAGAAATACCTCGGGAAAATCCCGAGCTATAGGGATATCCTGAATGCGTTTCTCTTCGGTCTCCTTATTCACAATGTGAGCTAAAAATGCAATGCAGTCTTTTCTCAAATATTTTCGCATCTTCATACACGTCACCATTTTCATACTCCTTTTGGGTTTCACTCCATGTACTTCGAGTATTCCTCCTTCGGGTAGTGGAACTCGAACGATCTTCTAGGAACAGCATATTTCAGCTAGATTCTTGGACAACCAATCCATGCCCACAATTATGTCGAAACTTCCTAACTTAATTGGAATTAGATCTATACTAAAATCCCTATTGGCCAAGTTTATGGTGCAGTTCATTATTACTTCTTTGGCCCTACTTTCCTGTCCGTTGGCATATTCAATGACATATACTTCTTTCAACTTTTGAGGTCTTAGATTTATCTTTGGCCTAAAATCTATCGACACATAACTCTTGTATGCTCCAGAATCAATAGTACAGATGCATAATGATTATTCAGAAGAAACGTACCTGTGACTACATCCGGATTTTGCCTTGCTTCTTCAGCTCTAATCTCGAATACTCGACCTCTTGCCTGACTTCCTTGATTTCCTAGATTGGCTGGTCGTACTTGATTAGTGTTCGGTCTTTGATTCCATATTGGAAATGCGTTCCGGAAGTGATATGGACTTCCACACTGAAAACATTCCCGTCTTCCTACATTCTTACAATCCTTGGCGAAATGACCTCGTTTATTGCATTTCTGACAAAAAAGATATCTTCCAACATGCTGTTTATTGCACTTATCGCACTTAGGGTATGCTCTTTTCTCTTTCCTTGCTGGTTGAGTCTGAATCCCATGGTTCCCTGTCATCCTCAGATTTTTACCCATCTATCTCTGACCTTGAGCTTTGTCTTTTGCAAACATTCCCGAACGATTAGCAATTAGTGAGTCTGGTTGCCGAGTTCACTGCTTCTTGAAGGGTTTTCGGGTTAGCAGAAGTAGCATCTCCGCGTATTTCAGGAGATAAACCACAAACATATCTATCAACTCGGTTTTCTTCAGCTGTTACCAGATGTGGTACCATCTTGGCTAATTCGTGAAAACGAGCAGTATAAGAATCTATGTCGTTCCCTTTCATCTCATGCTTCCATAGTTTTGCTTCCAGCTTCTGAATCTATCTCATGGGAAAGTATTCTTTTTTCAGCATCTTCTTAAACTCTTCCCATGTAAGTCTGTTGGCCGCTTCCCGACCTCGCGTTTGTACCTGAGTGTTCCAACAGGTTAATGCTCGTCCTTGTAGTAGACAGGAAGCAAACTCCAACTACTTTCCCTCGATACATTTGCTAATGTGGAGAACAGACTCCATGCTCTCTATCCAGGTCAATAAACGAGTCCTTCAGTTCCATGAAATTCCTTAGGATTACAACTTCTAAAGGATTTATATGTACATTCTCTATCTCCAGATCCTCGGTTGTTACTTTAATTAGTGTTTAGGCCTGCTGCTACTTGGCTAACAATATTTGGAAGTGCCGCTATGAGTTGTTCGGATACAAGCCGTGCGACTTCGGGATTTTCTCTCCTTGGAGGCATTGTTCTAAAACACAATTTCAATTTGGGTTTTGGTCAAATTTCTATTACTATTTCTGTACTGAGTCTACTTACTAAGTTATGCGTATCGTATAACATACGTCTAGTACTATTCATCTAAACATATTTCCAAAGCAATATACGATAATCTAATAGCATGCATAACTTCCATAAATAAAAACCAAGCATTCCAAACATATGTTTCAAAATACAATCCCCAAAAGACATCAAATTGTTTATAACTTTAAACAAGTAGGCTACAAGCCTCAAAAGAAGTATTGTCATCCCAAAAGCTTCATAGAAAGAGAGGTCCTCTAGTGCATCATCATCCAAACCAACAGTCCTAACGCCACCACTAGAGCTCCTATCATCCAGGCTATGTATAAGTACAGGATCCTAATCGCCCTCCTAGTATTAAGGGTGACCTCCAAAACTCTATCCGTAAATTCATCCTACAAGTTTAGGATCGTCATTATGTCGTCTAGGGAGTGCCGATAATGGTCCAACCTATATCTGTGAGTCTGTACTTCATTTTCCATGCCCGAGACCCATGCGCTCTCCATGGCGGTCATGCCCTGTGGGCCCCCCACGGGGATTCCTGTCGCCAGAGGAGGGGTAAACACTACGCGACCGGGTTCATGACTGAGACGGCTCATCCGAAGGTCTGGAGGGGACCGAGAAAGTCACCCTCCTAGGAGAGGGAACGCTCTTTCGAGCGGTCCTCCTTATCCTAGGCCCTCGAGATGGACCCTCTGCAGCGGGTGGAGGTAACACCGAAGCAGGAGATCGGACGGAAGTCTCTTGGGTAGCTGCATCACTCTCTTCGGACGGGTTATGCTCCTCGTGGACAGGTGGTCTCTTCTAGGACGGCTAGTGACGTATCCAGATTCGTCGGCTGAATACTCGGAGGGGGTGTATGAGTGATACATATCGAACTGCGATAGTAACAAATTTAATTACTAAATGTACTTTAGTAAATACCAATTCATAAAATGTTTATGCAAACTCACACTATGACCATGCTTTTCATTTGGGCAAGAAGTTTTTATTTTAGCCGACTCCCATATAACTGTTCCATGTCCCTCCTTATACATATTAAATTAGACATAGGTGATCAGGCTTTGCCTAATTATAATACGCTAAGTCGACACCTATTCTAGTTTTACTAGTAGTAAGCATTAGGTTTGAAGTTCGTTTAGGAGAATAGGTTTTGAAAACTTTTGGTTATAGTGTATGGTTTTCATGGAAAAACCGACATTCTCTATAACATAAGGCTCTGATACCAAGTCTGTCACACCCTGCTAAAGCGGAAACACGAGGCGTGACAGCTCACGATTTCATGGCAATAGGACATAAACAACACCAATCATCCATTCAAATACATAAAATATTAAATTCGAAATTACATATTACAATCCCAAAGTTTTAACAAAATAAAGTAAACATAGTGTTCAAATGAAACGACTTCAAATAAAAACTTGATTGATGTTGACGCATCCACATAACTAAACATTTCGGTTTACCTCCCTTACTCCTGAAAAGCATGATAAAACAAGGTCAACAACAAAGAGTTGGTGAGTTCACAGGTTTTCAATACGATAAACATCTTTTGCATAAATGAATTTTGATTGAGATAACTTTTATGGCACTTAATAAATCTTTGAATTACGAAACTTCACAAGGCATACTGTACCCTAATTTATAATATGTTTTGAGCCACCACTAAACCTTTCGACCACAATACTCCATTTAGTTCTACCTTAGCGGTGGGACTAAAACCCCACATATGTAGAACCTTTATTATAGTACACCCCTAGTTGTAAGTTTTTAGGTGGGATTGTCAGTCCAAATAGTGCTATCCACAATTACTCTCGGCCCCTCGCTCGAGTTAATAGTAGTGTACAAATTTTTCCAGGACATTTTACTCAAATACAACTATTAGTGTGCATGCCTTAGTGCCCATACATCAATTTCATAATATTTCGCATTCGATAATATAATTAGCTCAAAATTCCATTTAATCATACTTTTCACCCCAAAACATATAAAACATTTTAAAAGAGGGGCTGTGAATACTCACCGGTTTGCTATTAATCTTGAAAGATGAACGTAGTCGCTTACTTGCCGGCCTAATCCTTTCCTAACAAAGCAAGGTATGAAATTAGTCACTTTTCCTTTTCGGGTCTAAAAGAATTAGGTCTTTGCTTGTATCAAAACCTATCTTATGTAATGCCAATTTAATATATATATATATATATATATATAGAGTTGTAATATATTTTGTCCTTGATCTGTCCAAATTGTTTATTTAACTCCAATTTTTAAAGGTTCCAACTTGTTTCACATAAAATCATGAAATTCCAGAAAGTTCATATTGGTCTTCAAGATACTTCACTTTACAAATCATCACCAAAATACATCTACCTCAATTAATTTCTTACCCAAATTTTTGTATGGATTAAGTTACTGCGTTAGCAACATTTTGTCAAAATATTACGAATTGTGGAGAGGTTTAAGTATTTAAGTAGCTATTTTCATTTTGAAGGGTCTCAATCTTCAAGACAGAATGCACCATCTGGAAGTTACTATTGGTTGGAAGGTCAAAACTTGTCCTTTTTCAAGGATTCCAAATGTATTACAAAGCTAACACCTTAAATCTAACTTCCAGAAGAAGAATAACTCTTTTTCATTAATTTTTGAGAGAGCGATGACACTTTTAATATGCATGCAACAATCTGTCAGCTCTGAACAGATTGCACCTTTATTTTTTTTTAAAGATTGAACCCCCAAATCTCCTTGTTTTTGGATGAAACCAGTTGCATTAAAAAGATAACTCATTAAACTAAGCATTTTGGGTGACTAACGAAAGAGATACAGTCGCCCAAAGTAAGGTTTACCTACTGTTGGACTCACTGTTTGCACACCTGAAATGATGTGGGTGTTTGGGGGGCCAAAACTCCATATTTTTTAGTGTTTCCACTTGGGTTAGAACCCTAACTCAGAGAATAACCTTTTAGAAGAAGATTCATTGCATTTGGACAAGTATTTTGTAAGATAATGGCGACAGAAGTAATAGGTAGTAATTTGTCAGCACCAAAAATGCCCTTTTCAAGGGTTAAAACCCACATGCAACTTGATTTTACCTACTTTCTTGTGTTCTAATGCTTGGGTCATGGATTACCACCATTATATAAACATTTTTTCATGTCTATGGTGTATAATCTCTACTTTGAACTCATAAAATTCGGAGGTTAGAAGAAAAGCAACTCAAAGTGCAAGAAAAATGGGGTTTTCACCAAAATTTGAAAGAAAAAGATGAAATAAGGTTATTACCTTACTTGGATGATGAAAAGAACTTCAATATATTCAATGATCTTGCAAAAATGATGGATATTTGTGTGAAAGTTGGCTGGAAATGGAGAGGAGAAGAGAAAAAATGAGAGAAACTGAAGGGTTCTTAATTCAAAATTTGGAGAGAGGAGTGAAAATGGGAAAAATTGGGTTTTTATATGGTGGGGGATGTTGGATGTGGGGGGTGGGGGCGGGGGGCTATATGGCCCATTTCCTAAAAAACATCATATTTTTTTATAAAAAGCACAATTTAATTGTTCATGTGTTTTTTTAAAAAAGGAAATAAAATACAAGTAGTTTTAGGCCAATTTTTCTAAATTTTGTCAAAAATGGTTAAATTTTAAAATGGACTACCATATTTGGATTTAGAATTTTATATCATCAACTCTTATTATAATTGATGCAATTAAATAACTTTTGGCATTACAGTAAGATAAATTTTATCTTATACTTGCAATAGTGGCTAACGGGATAAGACACCAGAAATCTAAGCCTGTTACGCACTTAACTATCTAATTAAGCCTTGCTAAATAAGTTTTGAAATGAAGAGAAGTCCTAAACTATGGCTAACCTGAAGCTTCTGATTTGACAGTTGTCACATTTAGTTCGTATTATGCTGGATGGGTTATATCCCAATATTCTTATATGCAAACTTTTATATTTTATCCTTGTAATAATAAATATCAAATCTTAAACCAAAAAAAAAAAATAAGACATTAAAGAAGCGTCTTACCCGGTCATCAATTTGGTGAACCAAATTTAAAAGTATCGACTTCATCTAAATTGGTCTACCGATTTTTCTCGTTTGTAAGTTGTGCTTAATAATTTGGTGCCAAATTTGATAATCTTCTTAGAGCATACGTGCTGATAACGTGTTAAAGGAAAAACAATATATAACATGAAGTAGAGAGAAGAAAATTGTAATTCTCATTAATCATAAGCCCTTCAAATAGGGGTGAGATACAAGTACATAATTACAAGAGATATCGGTTCTAACCTATCTCTAATATTTTTATCTCTATCTATATCGTCATATCCATTAGACGATGACACACTTATCTTATAACAACCATCAATTTTTTAAACCACAGAAGCTTTATTACCAACCCAAGAGGAATTCAACATTCTTACATAATCGCATCAACACCTCCAGCCATAAAACAGCAGCGACAAGTAGACAAAAAACAAAAAACAAAGCCAAAATACGGCAACAAACAACAGACAAAACAAAATTAGTAAGGGTAGCAGTTTTGCGAGAGGCGAAACAGGCCGGCAGCTAGCTCTCGGTAGCTACAGACTTTACCAACAAATCTGTTCCAAGGTCATGTTGAGATAGAATAGAAAAAACTAATTAGTGTGCAAAGAAAGAGCAAACTTGGCCATAGTAGGATACCGTGTTCCACACCAATAAAAGTCTAAACCCTTGATACCTAAATATGATAATGGAACAAATGGGATAAATGAAAACAATACTCCTCTCCTATTTTTTCTTCTTAAAGGGTAATTGGTTTTCTTCCTCTTCATGATCATCTTCATCATCATCATCATCATCCTCGTCACTTCCTGTATCCTCGTTAGCATCAGAATCACTATCAAGATCCCCTTCATCATCATCCTAATCCTCATCACTTCCTGCATCCTCGTTAGCATCAAAATCACTATCACGATCCCCATCATCATCATCATCATCATCATCATTAGTGTAAACTATAAATGAATCTTCAGCGTCATTATCACTCTCTGTTGATCCCAGTTATGATCAGGTAACGTTGAATGTATGCAAGATCATGAAGAACACTATGAATAATGAAGATCCGAAGTCGGAACTTATATTATGAATAACGAATATTACAATTAAGCTCTCACTAAAGATATGAATTAAAGACCTATTTCTAATAATGATATGAATTAATGATCTACTTCTAATACTAGCCCTAACCCTATATTTATATTGCTAAGAGTTATAATGAGATAAGAAAACTATAAGAGTTTGAGGCATTATATAATTGCCATAATTACAAGATAATTATCCTTTCCTTATTTAACACAATTCTAATTCAACCCTAATTCTATTTTTCAAACATTTCCATATTTATGACTTTGTTGACATTACGCTTTTGGTTCTTCATGTCTTCAATAGTTGTCATCTCGGATACAATATTTTCAGACCTAACAATCTCCCCCTTTGTATTCGAGAATACAATTTTATCAAATCAGCACTTTTGAAGACGATGAAATTTTGTCAACAAATATACTTTTGAAATCTTTAGCTCCCCCTACGAATATGATCACTTAATAAGCTTTGTAGCTCCCCCATAACATGAAGTTCAATAACAGATTGTTGAAGAAGCCGTGAAGTCGTAGGGTAAAATCTTTCTTCGAGTAGAACTTGTCGTTTGAAGAAAGATAGCTTGAGTTTGTCGGGTTAGGCTATGCGATGAACTGAATTTGTCGGATTAGGAATGATGAGATTTCTTCAATGTATAAAAAATGATGTCGGGCCAAGTGGAGTCGATAAGCTCATATGAGAAATGATCCTGATTTCTTCCAAGTTCATATGATGTGATGATGCGATTACTTTTCTCATTTCTTTCTTCGTATGTGCCTTTGATGATGACTTTTCTCCCTCATAATGGGTATTTGTCTTTGATACTTTTTGAGAAACGATCCTGATTTCTTCCAAGTTCATATGATGTTATGATGCGATTACTTTTCTCATTTCTTTCTTCGTATGTACCTTTGATGATGACTTTTCTCCCTCATAATGGGCATTTGTCTTTGATACTTTTTCTCCCCCTCAGAATGATAAGGAGAATCCGAAGCATTATGAATAATCAAAGACAATAAGCGGATGTGAAAAAAATGTGTAAAAATTCTAATGTAGAAGCACAAATAGCAACTATTGCCACTTAAATCAAAAATAAATTCAATTTAGTGGCCTATATTCAGTGTTGGCAGCGGGTTGGCACTGATAGGACTTCCAGTTATCATAGAAGTAAGTTTTAAAACTAACTTCTCGAACTGTTCCGGCATAAATACAAAGATATGCTTGTGGAGTCACAAAGACTCGTGCAAGTGTAGAAAGAAAAAAAAATTGTATATATTTCGGCTCAAAAATAGACTAATGTCATAGAACATGATGTTCGAAGACCGGAGGTGTGTCTTCTTGTTTCAATATCTAAATCTTCCGAGTGAAGAATAGATAGATGATATGTTAAATCTCCGTGATATATGAAACAAGCACCTTTTGTGAGATACTTGAGTAGTTCAGTGGCGTGACACGAGTTATCGACATTGGGTCCATGTCTATTTTCAATATTCATCTCCAAAGAATTGAGAATGAATAGATTGTGTGGCTACCCGGATAACTGTTTAGGTTTGGTAAGGACCAAATTTCTTTTAAGTCCTATCACACCCTTACTTTTTCTTTTATCTCACAAGTACTCAATTTTGTCACATTCATACCCTTTCAAAATAACTAACCTAAGGATGTGTTTCAGAGGTAGGTCCTTCTGGCTCTGGATTGACGATTGAAACTTCTAAATCCTAACACACATATTTCTTATATGAATATGAATCAGTTTTAGTCCGAGTTTGAACTGAAGTATTCAGAAGTCAATATTATAAGAGCAGGTTCATAGCTGATATACTATGAAGCTAATATTAAGAGCAGGTCCATAGCTGAAATGCTATGAAGCTAATATTAAGAGCAGGTTTATAGCTGAGATACTATGAAGCTAATATTAAGAGCAGGTCCATAGCTGAAATGCTATGAAGCTAATATTAAGAGCAGGTCCATAGCTGAAATGCTATGAAGCTAATATTAAGAGCAGGTCCATAGCTGAAATGCTATGAAGCTAATATTAAGAGCAGGTCCATAGCTGACATGCTATGAAGCTAATCAAATAATAATATAAAATGTGGTACTTCCCCTCAAATGTAGCATTATCTTTTGAAGGATTGTCATCTGATGTGAATATGCAGTATTTAGAACACACATGATGTACCTACAAAACAGATTAAACTGATTTTGGTACCCAAGCTTTGTTGGGTCCTCGGAGGTTAGCTTTTGTTTTAACAAATGGGGAATTGGGGATACTTTAAGTACCATACCATTTATGAAGATACCGTTGATCGACAAAATCATTTGTTCCACAAGTAGAACAAAAAAGATTTGTGGTGCTTAGACTGATTAACTGATTGATTGACTTGATAGAATAAGGTAAATCAGTCTTGGAAACAAATGATTTTGCATCAACTATAAGAGATGTATGTGACATGTTTCCAACACTATCATCTGTAGTTGACTTCTTTTTCCAAACCATTTTAAACTTCTTAAAATTACCGGAATTAGCAACAAAATCATTGTGAAACCGATTAGAATTATGTGGCTGAGAATTTAAAGAACTGTATGATTTGGAGCTGTTAGAATAACTATTTGATTGAACACTTGAAGAACAGTTATTCTTACAGACACTTATTGTAGAAAGAGGATTCATCTTTTGAATTGAACTTGAAGCAGATGTATAACCTTCAAGTTCTCTAATTTTGTACAAGAGATGATTTCTTTCTTCTGTAATCAAATCATATTTTGTTTGAAATTCAGATCTCATTTTCTTTCCATTCACAAGATTTGTTTCTAAAACAGATAATTGATTTGAAAGCTTACCAATTTTCTCTTCAAAGGTTTTCTTTTTGTTTTCAAACACTTTTTCCATGTTTTTGTTTTTAGCAACGATCAAAACACTTTTCTTGAGTAAATTTGTCTTATCAGTTTCAAACACTTTTCTTTCATCTTCTAAAAGATTTTGAGTTTCAGAAAGTTGCTTTGAAAATTCCAAACATTTTGTTTCAGAAGATTTTCTTTCTAAAATCACAACTTGTTCAAAATCAGACACTTGTTTAGAAAGTTTTTGAATGGTCAGTTCACAAGTTTTAATTTTGCTTTCAAAGGCTTTTCGCTCAATTTCAAATTTGTGTTTTTCATCTGAAGTTAAAAGTCTTTCTTTCTCGAATATCATGAATTCAGAAATTTTACTTGAAAGAGAAACACTATAAGTCTCAGAATCTTTGAATTTCTCTAACTCAGAAATTTTGTTTTTCAACTCAAAATTTATTTTTATCAACTCATGATTTTTCAATTCTTCATCCCTCGTATGATTCGGATTCCTAGAAAGCTCGTTGAGTTGATATTGGAAATACTCTTTATCATTTTTCAATTCTTTTCTAGTTTGTTCTGAGTTATGAAACTTATATTTGAGATAAACGTGTTCACTTAAAAGTTCATTAAGAACTTTCATGTTATTTGTGTGTCTTGCTTCAAGTCTTTCAATTTCAGCATTAAGATCAGAAATTTGATTTTTATGAATCATCTTTAAAATTAAAAAAAGAAAGTACTTGTTACCTGATAAAGTGATCGTCGATCAGTGAGTTTTGAAATTTTTTTGAGTTTTCACGAACGTAAGATTTTAACTCGGGTAACTGTTCTGAGTATATTTATCGGGTTCGTAAGATGCGATATCTGGTTTGTCGGGTATGGAGGGTCGATAAATAGTAATATCGGGTAAGACAAATAAGGTGAGATGTTATATCGGGTCACCTAAAGTAGATAAAAATTCAAGATTGGTGATTATCGGGTTACCTAGACGCGATAAAAAGTTAATGAGGGTTGATTATCGGGTACCTAGATGCGATAAAAACTAAAGTGATGTATTTTCGAGTAGGTTAATGCCGAGAAAAATTCTAATAGCTGATGTGATAAAACAAGGAAAAAAATCTGTTTTGTTCTTTAATCGATGAGCCAGAAAGCTAAGACACGAAGGGTTCTTGACCAAAAGATCTAGCGTAATAGAGTTACCTAGTCTTTTAAGGAAAAGAATAGCTAAGCTCTTGTGTTTCAGGTTTTCTCAATTAAGGTCACTCCAAACTTTCTAAGGCTTAAGATGTTTACTAGAGAATTCTTTATCCAGAAAAGCTGCAAGAATCAAAGACCCTGAGTTTTCTGTTGAAAAAGAATAACAAAAGTAATGCGAAAATAAGCGAAAGTAGTTTTGCTAGTTGACTGTGAAAACAGATTTGTTTGAAGAAAAAAATTTTCACAATAAAGTAAATAGAATTACTAAATTTTATGGTGTGTACTTGAGAACCTTTAAACCAGAAAAACTGCAGAAGTCAGACACCCTGAGTTTTCTAATTAAAGTGAAGCAAAAGTACTACATAATAAACAAAATTAATTATAAAGATTTTTTGAAAATAGGATTCGATAAAAAATTTAAGGAAACAAGGATGCAAAAAAAATTAATTAATTTTTTTTTTACTATTCACCCGACAAGACACTATTCACCCGATAACACACTATTCACCCGCCAAAACACTATTCATCCGGAAGAAAAAAATTCAAAAAATGTCCAAATTTAATGAAATTTTAGTATGTTTTTCGCAAGACAAATACCAACAACTTTAAATCTTGGAGTTTGGGCAAAATAGATCAAAATCGATGCGATATGGAATGAAAAAGTAACCGTTTTCAGAAGAAAAAAAAATCCTTAAAAAAATTAAAACTTTTTGATGAAATCGATTTAATCACAAAAAAATCACACACATATAAATCAAGATCAAAATCAAATATAAACAAGCACATAAAAAAATATCTTAATTCTCTAAAATTGCAAAGCAAACCGTGTGTACCTTTTGTTTCAAGAAATCTTTGCGAATTAATCAAAACTCTGATCATTTAGCTCTGATACCACTTGTTGATCCCAGTTCTGATCAGGTAACGATGAATGTATGCAAGATCATGAAGAATACTATGAATAATGAAGATCCGAAGTCGGATATCTCACTTATATTATGAATAACGAATATTACAATTAAGCTCTCACTAAAGATATGAATGAAAGACCTATTTCAAATAATGATATGAATTAATGATCTACTTCTAATGCTAGCCCTAACCCTATATTTATATTGCTAAGCGTAATAATGAGATAAGAAAACTGTAAGAGTTTGAGGCATTCTATAATTGCCATAATTACAAGATAATTATCCTTTCCTTATTTAACACAATTCTAATTCAACCCTAACTCTATGTGTTAAACATTTCCATATTTATGGCTTTGTTGACTTTACGCTTTTGGTCCTTCATGTCTTCAATAGTTGTCATCTCGGATACAATATTTTCAGACCTAACACTCTCATCGCCAACAACATCTTCATTGTCACTATCATCTTTTGTTTTACTATCATCTTTGCATTCACCGACAGAGCTTGTAAAAATGTTAAGTTCACTTAAGCAAAACCTTGCATCGATAGAAATATGATTTAACAACTCGTATAAGAGCCAACAAAGCTAAAAAACACAAAGAAAAAAAAAATTGCCGCACATCTTCTCGGATTCAGGCAAGTTAGGCAAGGCATCGGCATTGTTGGGTATGTGTCAAATCTGAAAAGATAACAACGATATAATCATAGAAACATAATAACAATGCAAAACTAATCAACTCCATTTGAATATAAAGTATACAATAAAGGAAACCTCATTTCTCAATTTCATTAATGTCAAAAATAGCATCAATTCACAATCTTTTGATTCCCTATTCTTGCATGACTACACCAATTCAGTTAAGATGCAAAAGTTGCACTAAAAATAACAAAAAAATCTTTAGGATTAGAAAAGGTAGTGAGTAATTAAAAAAACTAATGATTAAAAGATATAACCCAATCATAAGACATGACAAAACAATTAAGACAAATTTGATAGAAATATTTGAAAATAAATATGACCATATCAACGTGATATATATTATGATTTTCTAAATCTAATACATGATTAATCATCCTTAACAATCTTCAATAGAAATTGTTGATCCAAAACTCCCTCAGTGATTTGAATATGATTCCATTGTTTACTTAGTGAAAATTCCATTTATTAGTTAGAGTTCAAAGTTCAGTGATAGCATACGCTGACTGAACTTAGCGATCACTGAACATCAGTGATTCTATACTTATCCCTGAACATCTGAAGAACAACAGTCACACCATCAGTCCATTCAGCGACAGTCGAAGACCAAGCTGAATATAAAGATAATCAACTAGTGATTTGAAGTGGTTCAGTGATAGCAAGGGTTATCTAGAGCAAGTGTGAAGTCTTGTTTGGCCTCAGTGACACTCTGAAAGTTCATCCTTGAAGTTTCAAGTTTAGCGATCAAGTGAAGCCTTTCAACAAGATTAATGTTGATCTTATCCTCGATGCATAAAAGTCAAAACCTTATACTATGTCAGAAAAGGACGTACGGATTGTCTATTATGTCCCCATCAAATCTAATTTGGTACTGTTCACACACGGCCAAAAGCATGGTTGCTTTTGAACAAATGACAAGCCTCCAACGAAAGCTTGACATCTGGCATATACCTTTTGTCTCGCATTAATTGCGACATGTATAAATAGATGAAGATCTCTTCTTCATCTTCATGCATGCTACTTTCTATTTTCTCAAACCTCTGCTTCTTTTCTTTCCTATTTTCTTGTGCATCAACTTTGTGATTTTTTAGTTACAATAAAATAGGTTTTAATACTTGTTCTAATTTCGCTTGTAACTCTAAATTTGTTTATTCAATATAAACTCATTTAAAAAATTAAAATCTGTGTGTTTGTATTCAACCCCCCCTTCTACAAACTGTTTCTATATCCTTGAACTCTTGTAGACTCCTTTGGGACCAACAAGTGGTATCAGAGCAATGTTTCTTGCTTACTAATCTTTAAGATAAAACTTTTTCTTAAGTTATTTTAAAATGACTAACACAAACACAAACTACATTGATAATGGATCTTTAGCTAAACCTGCAACATTTAGCCGTGATAATTTTCCATTATGGAAGGAAAAAATGACTGTATTCCTAGAAGGGTCAAATCCTAAGATCCCCTATTATCTAGGGACTGGACCATATGTTCCTACAATCCTGGTCCCCGCAGTACCTGCCACTGCTACCTCTCCTACTGTTGCTGAGAGAAGAATTGTAAAAAATCCAGATCGATGGAGTGAGGATGACAAAAAGGAAGTAGCTATAGATGCTAAAGCTAGATCTATAATTGCTATGTCTCTATCAGATGAAGTTTATCACTCTGTGATGAAAATGAGGACGTCTAAAACCATGTGGGATACTCTTTGTATCCAATATGAAGGAACTGATAAAGTTCAAATTACTCGTAGCATAAATCTGGCGAGACAATATGAAAGCTTTATGTGTCTAAAAAGCGAATCTCTCTCTCAAATCACCAAAGATTTAATTGTCTATTAATTGATATGAAAACGGTTAATAGAGAATATTCTAATGCTGAAATACTGACAAATGGAGGCACTACCTGAACAATGGGGAGTGTACACTACATATTTGAAATTGTCAAAGAATCTTGAAACTCTTTCCTTAAGTGCTCTCTATGGAATGTTTCTCAATGAAGAGCAATCCCAAGCCTTAAGAAGAAACCTCATTAAAGATATCAAGAGTGCCAAAAGTACTTCTCTGGCACTAGTGACTTCAGAGGCTGAAACTTCAAAACAAGTTTCATTTTCCATTTCTTCTATCACTGAATTAGATCAAACTGATTCAAAAAAACTAACTGATGCTGACATCTCTGAGTTTGATAATTCTCTAGCGCTCCTCACTAACAACTTTAGGAAATTTGCTAGAAAGAGTTATTTTCGAAAACCACCGACTATCACTAACTCTGATAAGTCTAAGACTCTTCCCACTGAAAAAGCATCTGCTATATGCTATAATTGTCAGCGTAAGGGTCATTTTGCTAGTGAGTGCAGATCTAAGAAATTAGCTGCACCTACTACTTCTCAGAACTCTGATAAAAAATAAATACAGAGATCTGAAAAAGAACCAGCAAAAACGCAAAGGCCTAGTTGCTGAAGAAGTTGACTGGGATCAAGAAGATGACTGGGCCAAGACCACTGCTGAATCAGGATCTGACGAAGAAGATCTCGCCTTCATTTGTTTGATGGCCAGAATTGAAGAAGCTGAAGAGGCCTCTGAAACATCCTCTTCAGAATGTCCTTCAACTAAGGTAAATATTCCCTCAACCTCCTCTATACCTGAAAATGATAGCTTGTCAGCTCTCGATTCTCTGACTGTTGAATTTTACAATGATTTAAATGGTAAGATCAAAGCTGAACAAATAAATATTGATCTATCTGAACAATTAAAGAATTGCCATCTAAAAATCAAAGAACATACTAAGATTGAAGAGAATCATAAAGATCAAGTCTTTGTAAATCAAACCAGTAACATTGAAAGGCAATAAGCTATCTCTGAAAAGGAAAAGGCCATCGCTGATCTCAAAGCTGAGAAGGCTACCATCGAGGGATGGTGTAAGGCTTCTGAAAATGTCAGCGAGATCATCAAAGCTCAAATTCCTAAGAATATCTAAAGTGGTTTAGGATATATTTCTTACCAAGAAGAATCAGAGACTGACCGTTCCATGTTAAAATTCGGAATGTTCATATCTTCTATCCCTGATCCTTCTTCTCAGAAATCTCCTATCACTGAGAAAAAACTTCCTAAGTCTCATTCGTATGATTCAAAGAAAGTGATCAAGGAAAGGTGTCTTGATCACGTTCCTACAATCAAGAATTCTCAGAAACTGAAGAAGAATTCTCCTATTCCTTCAGTGAGTCATCCAAACTCTGGAAAGAAGATTCCTGGATTTATTCAGAGATCTACTCCCAAAATTAAGATTGACCTCACACCCTCTGTTCCTGAGAAAATTGTTATTCCTCTAAGGACAATGGATAAAGGAATTCTTGGTTCTGGACCTGATAATACTTCTTTGGTTCAAGCTTTCAACTCCAAACCTATTTTAAAATGTAGGAAATGTTATCACTGTGGTGAAACTAACCACATTGCAAGCAAGTGTCGTAATGCTACTAAAGCTGAAAAATTGGCTCATGGTAAGAAAGTAGCTCAAGCTGATAAACCAGCGAGAACGAAATCCACCAAGGTTGGTAAAACTTCCAAGGTGAAGATAACCACTGAAGAAAATGTTTCAGCTAGCAACTCATCCGCCAAACCTTCCACTAACTCTGCAGGACCCACAATAGTATGGGTACTTATGAAAAATTAATCCTTTTGTTTTATGCAGAGTGCTAAGGGTATCTAGTATCTAGATAGTGCATGCTCAAGGCACATGACAGACAGAAAATTTCTGCTCTCTGAATAGAAGGAAGAAAATGGTCCCTCAGTGATCTACGGTGGAAATGGCAAAGGATACACCAGAGGTTATGGTGTTCTATCCAACGAAGCAACCTCATTCAGCCGTGTTGCTTATGTTGAAGGACTAAAGCACAACTTATTGAACATTAGTCAGCTATGTGATAAAGACTTCAAAGTTTTGTTCACAAAGACCAGATGTACTATCATTGATATTAATGACAAACTTTCCTTAACAGACAAAAGATCAGAAAATATATATGTCATTAATATGGATAGCTCTCACTCTGAAAACGTGTGTTTTATTTCAAGAGCATCTTCAGATATCAACTGGCTATGGCAAAAGAGACTCTCTCACCTCAACTTTGAGATGATTAATAAATTATCTCAAAAAGAACTTGTGAACGATCTCCCTAAGCACGCTTTTACAAAGGAATCTCTCTATTCAGCATGCGAAAAAGGAAAATTGACAAAAGCCTCTTTTAGATCCAAACAAGTCTCTTCAGTGACCACTCCTCTTTAATTACTTCATATGGATCTTTTTGGACCTGTCAATGTCCAATCTCTGTCTGGAAAGAAATATACTCTTGTGATAGTTGATGAATACTCCAGATATACATGGGTATTTTTTCTTCGATCCAAGAGTGATACACCTGATGAAATAATTGCCTTTATTAAAAGAATGGAAGTCCTGAACAATCTCACTGTTCGCTCCATGAGAAGTGATCATGGTACTGAATTCAAACAACACCCTGATTAACTTTTTTGAAGAAAACAGAATCACTCGTAATTTTGCATCAGTAAGAACTCGTCAGCAAAATGGTGTTGCTGAAAGAAGAAATCGAACGATCATTGAAGCTGCTCGCTCAATGCTCAGCGAATCGCATCTACCAACTCAATTCTGGACTGAAGCAGTGAACACAACATGCTTTACTTAGAATCGATCCCTGATAGTGAAGCGATTCAAGAAAACCTCCTATGAATTATTTCATGGAAGAAGACCCATTATGAAATACCTACATATCTTTGAATGTAGATGTTATATTCTGAATGATAGAGATCATTTAGGAAAGTCTGATCCAAAGGCTGATGATGGTATATTGCTTGGGTATTCCTCTGTATCTAAGTCTTTTAGAGTCTTCAACAAAAGAAGACAACATGTGGAAGAAACTATGCACGTGAAAATTGATGAATCCCGTCCAAAAAACTCCATTCCTATCCCTGAAGAAGATGAGGAATTGAATAATTGCATGAAGTTTCACTATGGAGAACCTGAAACTAGTTTCAGCCAACAACCTACCGCTGAACCAAATGATGAAGAAGTTCCTAACTTGTTTCTTACATCAAGTAACGATCCATCCTCATCAGGGATAGATGTTACTCCTTAAAATCAGATTCCTCCTGATACTTCTAACGGTGATTCATCAGTAAACAACCAAGATCAAACCTCAGCAGATCAACCCTCCGGATCAGCACCATGAATGATAATGAATGCTGAAGCACCTATCGCCGAAACATCTACCGTTCTCCCTGAACAAGAACAAGTTGTTGAATCCCAAGTTGATCAACCTTCTCAACTACCAGCTCAGCGATGGACTGCAAATCATCCAATAGATCAAGTTATTGTGATCCAAATGCAGGTGTCAGAACTCGTAGAGGTACAGATTAAGCAATCTGACAAAGGAATCTTCATTTGTCAAAGTAAATATGTTAAGGACATGGTAAATAAATTTGAAATGACTCAATCTTCAGCGATGAAGACTCCTATGGCTCCTTCTCTGACTTTGAATAAGGACCCCAATGGG
Source organism: Silybum marianum (assembly GCA_036898165.1). NCBI lineage: Eukaryota > Viridiplantae > Streptophyta > Magnoliopsida > Asterales > Asteraceae > Silybum > Silybum marianum. Next base: position 23,955,229 of record CM072536.1, on the reverse strand, counting down.
AAACCAGTCAATGTCACTGCCTATAGAGGAATAATCGGATCTCTGCTATATCTTACAACGAGCAGACCCGATATAATGTATTCTACCTGTCTTTGTGCTCGATATCAAGTTGAACCTAAGGAATCTCACCTTATCGCTATAAAGCGAATCTTCAGATATCTGAAAGGAACTCCTAATCTGGGTCTTTGGTATCCCAAAGGCTCAGGGTTCGATTTAATTGGTTACTCTAATAGTGATTTTACAGGATGTAAAATAGATAGGAAGAACACCGCTGGTGGCTGTCAGCTACTAGGTGGAAAGTTGGCAAGTTGGACAAGCAAAAAGAAAAACTCAGGGTACACATCAACTGCTGAAGCTGAGTAAGTAGCCTCTGGAAGTTGTTGTGCTCAAATCCTTTGGATGAGAAATCAACTCAGAGACTACGATTTAAACTTTCCAAAATCCCTATTTATTGTGATAGCACTAGTGGTATCGCTATTGCAAATAACCCTGTACTTCATTCTAAAACCAAGCACATTGAGATTCGGTATCACCTTATCAGAGATCATGTTATGAATGAAGAAATTGAACTTCACTTTGTGCCCACTGACTATCAGCTTGCTTATCTTTTCATCAAGCCTCTTGATGAAACTAGATTTAATCTATTAATCAGCGAACTGGGTATGTTAAACGCTGAAGAATAAATGTCATTAGTAATTAACTAATATCAATGATAAGCAAATTATTTTCAAATCCTCATTCATACTCCGAATTCTGACTCAGCGATACCTAAAATACTCAGGTATGTATGTCTAACTCTACACTCTCTGAATGTCTTCTTAATCAGAGAATGGATCTCAAAATGAAAAACCCCATCACTGACAATCCTTTATTGTTAAATGACGAATGAATTTTAAGGATAATGATTAACATTTATTTTAAATGATAATCTTATTAAAAAATTTCAAATAAGAAAAGGACATGTCAGACCTTTTTCTAACACACGACGGACCACGACGTTTCCTATCCTATCAAACCCTAGGAACGTGCGCTTGGTCATCATTACTTTTCAAAAAGCTAAAACCGTCGTTTAGCATTCTCTCTCTCCTCATTTCTTTTCTCCTATAAAAGAATTCTTCGAGTTCATTTAATCCTTTACACGCTCAAAACATTCAAATAGCAAGAATCTTCTCTCGGATCTTCAAGTTTCACCAAGAACATCAAGAACACGCACTTGTGCGTTTTTCTACTGTTTTAACGCTCAAGGTTTCATATAACCCTTTCTCCTTTACTAAAAACAACTAAAATGTTGTTTATTGCATCTCGAAATCTTTTATAACCTTTTGTTATAAAGATTTTCATTTCAAATCTGGATTAAATCTATTAATTACCCAAAACTTTTCTAAAAACCTCTTCTAAGTCTACTCTTAGAACAGAAGTCCATTTTTTTAATCCAATATTTCTCTCCTAAAGCTTCTAAAAACTTATTTTGTTAACTTTTATTTACCAAGATTTGGTACCTTGTTTAAAGTTTTGTTTTAATCTACCAAATAACAAGTATTTTGATCTTTGTTCATCAAAACACTTGTTTTTCTTCTTCTTTCAAAATTTGGTATTCTTTGTACCAAAACACATTCTGGTTTGTACATTTTGTATTAAGCCATGATTTTTATATTTGGTGTTCCTATCTTTGAAACTGACATGGCTTCTTCACGCAAGAACACTCACGCTGATGCCTCTGCACTTGTTACTCTTGAGGGCGCTCCTACTTGCACCTTCACACCTGAACAAGCAACTTTCAAGACCTATAACTTCCTTACACTCGTGGACATCCCTGCTGACAAGCCACAATTCAATGATGGTGCCACGTTTTCTAGGTCTGTGTTAGGACTAAAAGTCCTAAGTTTAGAAAGTTTTATAAGGAAGGAATGAATTAATTGTAACTTTCCATATTATGTTTAATTCCTTATGGGCTTGGGCTTACCATGTAATAGACCCTACTATATAAAGGAGTCTAGGGTAGAGAATTCATTAATGAGAGTCGTTTAGTTACATTCGCGTTTGTAATCTTTAATGCTTTCATCAATAAAACATACGACTCAATGATTTCCGCATGAATTCCTCTTTTGATCTTGTTGAAACGGACCTAACAAGTGGTATCAGAGCCGAAATCGAATCCATATGATTTGATACGATCATCATATTCATCAAGATCAAGGTACTATCGAGCATTATTTTTTTTCTCTCACTGTGCGTCATTTTTTTCTCGGGACTGCAGAATCAACTTTTCTGGTATAATGGTGTTTTTTCGATTTTAAAGTTTTCTAATTGTTGTCGAATTGAATATCCATATCGATTTCATCTTCTTGGTTATATACTGGATTCATCATCTGAAGTGTCTTGCTCATCAAAGTCTATATCGATAAATCGATCTGTTTGAATTTGTTAGTCGCTGGAGATTCGAAAATATCTGTCGTGGAGGCAAGGGTTAAAACCGCCGGAACCCTAAATTTAACAAAGTTTTCCTGGGTTTCATAACAATTTTTATCGAGCCCCAAAGACCCGACAAGAAATTCCTATGTGTTTTTATCGAGCCCCAAAGACCCGACAAGAAATTCCTATGTGTTTTTATCGAGCCCCAAAGACCCGACAAGAAATTCCTATGTGTTTTTATCGAGCCCTAAAGACCCGACAACAAGTTCCTAAGTGTTTTTCTCGACTCCACTTTACCCGATAATTCTTTTTTCTCGAGTACACTACCCCCGACAACCATTTTTCTCGACCCATGCTTGAGCCGACATCATGTTTTCTCGAGTCCATATGACCCGATAACATGTTTTCTCGAGTCCATATGACCCGATAACATGCTTTCTCGAGTCCATATGACCCGATAACATGTTTTCTCGAACCTATATAACCCGAGAACTTCATACAGATCCCGACAAAAACTTATCTCGTCGACCACAGTTGAGTTTCAGCCCAAGATTCCTTATGACATCAAAAAAAAACATTCAAGAGCTCTGCATCATTCTTTTATAGAGAGAAAAATTTTCTATAGCGGAACCCCCGTGCTGAGTCTCGGGAGGGGGATCATTGTTCATGGATTTCATGCAAAGCCGGATTTGAAAAGTTTTCAAGACAAAGGTGATTGGATTTTGTTTGGATTAATCAGAAGTCTGACTCTCTACACTCATCATTCTGGAGTTTTTGTTTAGATGCCAGTTTTAGTAAATGTATGCTTTTATTATGTGCTAATTCTTGCTAACCATTTACTGTCTGGAGGTTTGATTGTGATCTAGAATGTTGAATGACGATATTCATTCATCTGATTACGAAGACTGGATCTGAGTTTGGTTGCTTTCTGTTTTGGAAGTATTCTGGAAATCGGCTATATTCTGAACAATTGTTTGTCAAAGAAGCAATGCTCATCAATGAAATATCATCTCCCAGTTCGTCATACATTTCCTCGGTGATCCAAGTTCCTTGAGTTTATCAGATTAAAGCTCTTTACACATAATTCTTATTCAACTTGCGGTTAAAGACAGATTCAATGTTTTTCTTACTGATTATGCACTGAGCATTGAAGCTACTCGCACACGTATCTTTGATTTATGCGACTAACAGTTGTGTCGAGTTGTCTACAGATTGAAGTTGTATTTTGTGCAATCAGTGGCGGTTATAGCACATTGAATATGGTATTTTTCAGTTGAAACCAAAGAGTAAGAGCTTATTTCAAGAGGGAGCTTGGAAGAACGATGACACTAAAGCTTTTCCAAAGAAAGCAAGGGGGAGAAGATTTGAAGATGCTTCCTTTATAAAACTTTAGGGGGAGATTGTTAGGACTAAAAGTCCTAAGTTTAGAAAGTTTATAAAGAAGGAATGACTTAATTGTAACTTACCATATTATGTTTAATTCCTTATGGGCTTGGGCTTACCATGTAATAGACCCTACTATATAAAGGAGTCTAGGGCAGATGATTCATTAATGAGAGTCATCTAAATTACTTTAGCGTTTGTAATCTTTATGCTTTCATCAATAAAATATACGACTCAATGATTTCCGCATGAATTCCTCTTTTGATCTTGTTGAAACGGACCTAACAGTCTGGCCCTCTGATGTACGCATTCGTCCACAAACACATTGGCATCACATCTCATATGCAGGCTCTCTAGTATATTGCTCGCTGCATAACCCTTACTACTAATAAGGGCTATAAACTCCCTTCTATCGAATTCGCCTTCACTTCTGGCTTCCTAAGGAATGCTCTTCGCCTTCCTTCTAGGGAAAGAATCAACAATGGGCTCCTGAGCCTACCAGGGAAAAGCTTGTGGAATTTCTGGATTCCATTGGCTACAAGTGGGATAACCCTACTGATAAATCCGTCACTAAGATGGAAAAAAAGAGGCTACCTGCTAGGTGGCAATACATCTTTACCCAGGTCATTCATTGCCTGGGCACGAAGACCGGCTCCCAAGATCAAGCAAGCAAGCACTTCATGGATCATGGTTACTCTCTCTGCACCAACTACAAGCTGAACTACCCATATTACATATTCAACGATATGTATAACCGGGTCAGCACTCGGAAGAGGGAGAAGTTCATCCCTTATCCAAGATTCTTTGCTACTATCTTGGAGGTTGCCTTCAAGGATGAATACCCTAAGAACCGAACGTTCACCGAACCGTTCGTGAACTGTTCGGCGGGAAGTTCGTTTATGTTCGTTTATTTAATAAGCGAACGAACATGAACACATTTTTTCGTTCGTTTAGTTAAACGAACGAACATGAACAATGGTCTCGTTCGTTCATTTATGTTCGTTTATATTCGTTCGTTTACATTCGTTTATATATATTAATATATTTATATATTATGACATTAATATATAAAATCATTAATTAAATGAAATTGTTAGAATTTCTTTTTTATGGCTCCTAAGTTTACCCGATTTTTCATTTTGTTATTGTTAGATCTAATTAGCCCCAATTAGATAGAAAGTTTTATAAAGAATTGTATTTTGGGCTTTTTAGTGTTTTATGGGCTTGGGCTTAACACATGTATTGGGCACCAATAAATATGGTGTCTTAGCTTCATTTGTAAGTGTGACTTGGGGGTGAATACATTTTTACACATACAGACTTATGAGAGTCGATTCATTCCAATGGGTGGTATTCTTCTCATTTCCCTTCCATATTGTTGAATATATGAATATGATTGGATGATTTTGTGATTATTGTTCTTTAATTCTCTATCTCTTATCTACATTTTATGGAGTTTTCTCAGTTGTTGCTAGTTTGGGATCTAACAATTGGTATCAAAGCTCACGAAGATCAGGCCTGTGTGATAAACCAGAAGTGGATCAAAGGTAGTCCAGAGCATCAAATTCAAAGTATGTTGGTTCAGAACTCACAACGAACCGAAGCCCTTAGCCCAATTTTTTTTCGGTTTTCTGACAGCATTGCGCTGTTTCAGAAACACGCGCACAACGTTTCACTCGAAGCTCCAATCTACATGAATCCAGTTGCATTGAAACGATAACACACATATGCACGACTTTGAAGTTTTGATTTTTCTCAAATTCAGTGAGCTGACATGTCTTAATCACTATCAAAGTCTGTTGTTTAATGCTGGAACGAGAGCAATGATTTTCACTCATATTCCTTCCGACTTCCGATGGATTTTTGCATGTCCGTTCTTAATGGATTCAAGTTACATGTGTGACATATTTATTGTTACAATCTCCTCTGTTTTTCATTCTAAAGCTCGGAGCTGAATTCAACTCAACGAGGTCTAAAGCGTCAAATTCTTTGTTTTGATGACTGTTTTGCGCAGCAGAGGGAAAACTTGCACAACTCACTCAATTTTCATCCAAATTGGTTGAATCAAAGCTTGTTGATAGGCAAAGAAGATGAAGTTCAATGTGCATATTTTATGTTTTCTCTCAATAAGTCTCCTTAATGGTCAAAAACAGCGATAAAGTTGAGTCATGAAAGCTGGACAAAATGTGTAAAATGTCTCGGTTTTTCAAGAAATGAGCCTACATTTGAGGGGGAGCTTGTAACGCCTTGAAGACTTGAAGAATGACACATTAGAGCTTCTAAAGAACGCAAGGGGGAGTTTATTTGATGATGCTTTCTTTATAAAACTTTAGGGGGAGATTGTTAGATCTAATTATCCCCAATTAGATAGAAAGTTTTATAAATAATTGTATTTTGGGATTTTTAGTGTTTTAGTGTTTTATGGGCTTGGGCTTAACACATGTATTGGACACCTATAAATATGGTGTCTTAGCTTCATTGGTAAGTGTGACTTGGGGGTGAATACACTTTTTACACACACAGACTTATGAGACTCGATTCATTCCAATGGGTGGTATTCTTCTCATTTCCCCTCCATATTGTTGAATATATGAATATGATTGGATGATTTTGTGATTATTGTTCTTTAATTCTCTATCTCTTATCTACATTTTATGGAGTTTTCTCAGTTGTTGCTAGTTTGGGATCTAACAATTGGTATCAAAGCTCACGAAAACCAGGCCTTGTGATAAACCAGAAGTGGATCAAAGGTAGTCTAGAGCATCAAATTCAAAGTATGTTGGTCCAGAACTCACAACGAACCGAAGCCCTTAGCCCAACTTTTTTCCGGTTTTGTGACAGCATTGCGCTGTTTCAGAAACACGCGCACAACGTTTCACTCGAAGCTCCAATCTACATGAATCCAGTTGCATTGGAACGATAACACACATATGCACGACTTTGAAGTTTTGATTTTTCTCAAATTCAGTGAGCTGACATGTCTTAATCACTGTCAAAGTCTGTTGTTTAATGCTGGAACGAGAGCAATGATTTTCACTCATATTCCTTCCGACTTCCGATGGATTTTCGCATGTCCGTTCTTAATGGATTCAAGTTACATGTGTGACATATTTATTGTCACAATCTCCTCTGTTTTTCATTCTAAAGCTCGGAGCTGAATTCAACTCAACGAGGTCTAAAGCGTCAAATTCTTTGTTTTGATGACTGTTTTGCGCAGCAGAGGGAAAACTTGCACAACTCACTCAATTTTCATCCAAATTGGTTGAATCAAAGCTTATTGATAGGCGAAGAAGATGAAGTTCAATGTGCATGTTTTATGTTTTCTCTCAATAAGTCTCCTTAATGGTCAAAAACAGCGATAAAGTTGAGTCATGAAATCTGGACAAAATGTGTAAAATGTCTCGGTTTTTCAAGAAATGAGCCTACATTTGAGGGGAAGCTTGTAACGCCTTGAAGACTTGAAGAATGACACATTAGAGCTTCTAAAGAACGCAAGGGGGAGTTTATTTGATGATGCTTTGTTTATAAAACTTTAATGGGAGATTGTTAGATCTAATTAGCCCCAATTAGATAGAAAGTTTTATAAATAATTGTATTTTGGGCTTTTTAGTGTTTTATGGGCTTGGGCTTAACACATGTATTGGACACCTATAAATATGGTGTCTTAGCTTCATTTGTAAGTGTGACTTGGGGGTGAATACACTTTTTACACACACAGACTTATGAGACTCGATTCATTCCAATGGGTGGTATTCTTCTCATTTCCCCTCCATATTGTTGAATATATGAATATGATTGGATGATTTTGTGATTATTGTTCTTTAATTCTCTATCTCTTATCTACATTTTATGGAGTTTTCTCAGTTGTTGCTAGTTTGGGATCTAACAATTGGTATCAAAGCTCACGAAAACCAGGCCTTGTGATAAACCAGAAGTGGATCAAAGGTAGTCTAGAGCATCAAATTCAAATTATGTTGGTCCAGAACTCACAACGAACCGAAGCCCTTAGCCCAACTTTTTTCCGGTTTTGTGACAGCATTGCGCTGTTTCAGAAACACGCGCACAACGTTTCACTCGAAGCTCCAATCTACATGAATCCAGTTGCATTGGAACGATAACACACATATGCACGACTTTGAAGTTTTGATTTTTCTCAAATTCAGTGAGCTGACATGTCTTAATCACTGTTAAAGTCTGTTGTTTAATGCTGGAACGAGAGCAATGATTTTCACTCATATTCCTTCCGACTTCCGATGGATTTTCGCATGTCCGTTCTTAATGGATTCAAGTTACATGTGTGACATATTTATTGTCACAATCTCCTGTGTTTTTCATTCTAAAGCTCGGAGCTGAATTCAACTCAACGAGGTCTAAAGCGTCAAATTCTTTGTTTTGATGACTGTTTTGCGCAGCAGAGGGAAAACTTGCACAACTCACTCAATTTTCATCCAAATTGGTTGAATCAAAGCTTGTTGATAGGCGAAGAAGATGAAGTTCAATGTGCATGTTTTATGTTTTCTCTCAATAAGTCTCCTTAATGGTCAAAAACAGCGATAAAGTTGAGTCATGAAATCTGGACAAAATGTGTAAAATGTCTCGGTTTTTCAAGAAATGAGCCTACATTTGAGGGGAAGCTTGTAACGCCTTGAAGACTTGAAGAATGACACATTAGAGCTTCTAAAGAACGCAAGGGGGAGTTTATTTGATGATGCTTTCTTTATAAAACTTTAGGGGGAGATTGTTAGATCTAATTAGCCCCAATTAGATAGAAAGTTTTATAAATAATTGTATTTTGGGCTTTTTAGTGTTTTATGGGCTTGGGCTTAACACATGTATTGGACACCTATAAATATGGTGTCTTAGCTTCATTTGTAAGTGTGACTTGGGGGTGAATACACTTTTTACACACACAGACTTATGAGAGTCGATTTATTCCATGGGTGGTATTCTTCTCATTTCCCCTCCATATTGTTGAATATATGAACATGATTGGATGATTTTGTGATTATTGTTCTTTAATTCTATATCTCTTATCTACATTTTATGGAGTTTTCTCAGTTGTTGCTAGTTTGGGATCTCACAATTGGTATCAGAGCTCACAAAGACCAGGCCTTGTGATAAACCAGAAGTGGATCAAAGGTAGTCCAGAGCATCAAATTCAAAGTATGTTGGTCCAGAACTCACAACGAACCGAAGCCCTTAGCCCAACTTTTTTCCGGTTTTGTGACAGCATTGCGCTGTTTGAGAAACACGCGCACAACGTTTCACTCGAAGCTCCAATCTACATGAATCCAGTTGCATTGGAACGATAACACACATATGCACGACTTTGAAGTTTTGATTTTTCTCAAATTCAGTGAGCTGACATGTCTTAATCACTGTCAAAGTCTGTTGTTTAATGCTGGAACGAGAGCAATGATTTTCACTCATATTCCTTCCGACTTCCGATGGATTTTCGCATGTCCGTTCTTAATGGATTCAAGTTACATGTGTGACATATTTATTGTCACAATCTCCTCTGTTTTTCATTCTAAAGCTCGGAGCTGAATTCAACTCAACGAGGTCTAAAGCGTCAAATTCTTTGTTTTGATGACTGTTTTGCGCAGCAGAGGGAAAACTTGCACAACTCACTCAATTTTCATCCAAATTGGTTGAATCAAAGCTTGTTGATAGGCTAAGAAGATGAAGTTCAATGTGCATGTTTTATGTTTTCTCTCAATAAGTCTCCTTAATGGTCAAAAACAGCGATAAACTTGAGTCATGAAAGCTGGACAAAATGTGTAAAATGTCTCGGTTTTTCAAGAAATGAGCCTACATTTGAGGGGGAGCTTGTAACGCCTTGAAGACTTGAAGAATGACACATTAGAGCTTCTAAAGAAAGCAAGGGGGAGTTTATTTGATGATGCTTTCTTTATAAAACTTTAGGGGGAGATTGTTAGATCTAATTAGCCCCAATTAGATAGAAAGTTTTATAAATAATTGTATTTTGGGCTTTTTAGTGTTTTATGGGCTTGGGCTTAACACATGTATTGTACACCTATAAATATGGTGTCTTAGCTTCATTTGTAAGTGTGACTTGGGGGTGAATACACTTTTTACACACACAGACTTATGAGAGTCGATTAATTCCATGGGTGGTATTCTTCTCATTTCCCCTCCATATTGTTGAATATATGAACATGATTGGATGATTTTGTGATTATTGTTCTTTAATTCTATATCTCTTATCTACATTTTATGGAGTTTTCTCAGTTGTTGCTAGTTTGGGATCTAACAATTGGTATCAGAGCTCACGAAGACCAGGCCTTGTGATAAACCAGAAGTGGATCAAAGGTAGTCCAGAGCATCAAATTCAAAGTATGTTGGTCCAGAACTCACAACGAACCGAAGCCCTTAGCCCAACTTTTTTCCGGTTTTGTGACAGCATTGCGCTGTTTCGAAACACGCGCACAACGTTTCACTCGAAGCTCCAATCTACATGAATCCAGTTGCATTGGAACGATAACACACATATGCACGACTTTGAAGTTTTGATTTTTCTCAAATTCGGTGGTGACATGTCTTAATCCTTTGTCAAAGTACGTTGTTTAATCTTTGGAACGAGAGCAATGCTTTTCACTCATATTCCTTCCGACTTCCGATGGATTTTCGCATGTCCGTTCTTAATGGATTCAAGTGACATGTGTGACATATTTATTGTCACAATCTCCTCTGTTTTTCATTCTAAAGCTCGGAGCTGAATTCAACTCAACGAGGTCTAAAGCGTCAAATGCTTTGTTTTGATGACTGTTTTGCGCGAGAGGGAAAACTTGCACAACTCACTCAATTTTCATCCAAATTGGTTGAATCAAAGCTTGTTGATAGGCTAAGAAGATGAAGTTCAATGTGCATGTTTTATGTTTTCTCTCAATAAGTCTCCTTAATGGTCAAAAACAGCGATAAACTTGAGTCATGAAAATTTGGACAAAATGTGTAAAATGTCTCGGTTTTTCAAGAAATGAGCCTACATTTGAGGGGGAGCTTGTAACGCCTTGAAGACTTGAAGAATGACACATTAGAGCTTCTAAAGAAAGCAAGGGGGAGTTTATTTGATGATGCTTTCTTTATAAAACTTTAGGGGGAGATTGTTAGATCTAATTAGCCCCAATTAGATAGAAAGTTTTATAAATAATTGTATTTTGGGCTTTTTAGTGTTTTATGGGCTTGGGCTTAACACATGTATTGGACACCTATAAATATGGTGTCTTAGCTTCATTTGTAAGTGTGACTTGGGGGTGAATACACTTTTTACACACACAGACTTATGAGAGTCGATTTATTCCATGGGTGGTATTCTTCTCATTTCCCCTCCATATTGTTGAATATATGAACATGATTGGATGATTTTTTGATTATTGTTCTTTAATTCTATATCTCTTATCTACATTTTATGGAGTTTTCTCAGTTGTTGCTAGTTTGGGATCTCACAATTGGTATCAGAGCTCACGAAGACCAGGCCTTGTGATAAACCAGAAGTGGATCAAAGGTAGTCCAGAGCATCAAATTCAAAGTATGTTGGTCCAGAACTCACAACGAACCGAAGCCCTTAGCCCAACTTTTTTCCGGTTTTGTGACAGCATTGCGCTGTTTCAGAAACACGCGCACAACGTTTCACTCGAAGCTCCAATCTACATGAATCCAGTTGCATTGGAACGATAACACACATATGCACGACTTTGAAGTTTTGATTTTTCTCAAATTCAGTGAGCTGACATGTCTTAATCACTGTCAAAGTCTGTTGTTTAATGCTGGAACGAGAGCAATGATTTTCACTCATATTCCTTCCGACTTCCGATGGATTTTCGCATGTCCGTTCTTAATGGATTCAAGTGACATGTGTGACATATTTATTGTCACAATCTCCTCTGTTTTTCATTCTAAAGCTCGGAGCTGAATTCAACTCAACGAGGTCTAAAGCGTCAAATTCTTTGTTTTGATGATTTGTTTTGCGCAGAGGGAAAACTTGCACACCTCACTCAATTTTCATCCAAATTGGTTGAATCAAATCTTGTTGATAGGCTAAGAAGATGAAGTTCAATGTGCATGTTTTATGTTTTCTCTCAATAAGTCTCCTTAATGGTCAAAAACAGCGATAAACTTGAGTCATGAAAATTTGGACAAAATGTGTAAAATGTCTCGGTTTTTCAAGAAATGAGCCTACATTTGAGGGGGAGCTTGTAACGCCTTGAAGACTTGAAGAATGACACATTAGAGCTTCTAAAGAAAGCAAGGGGGAGTTTATTTGATGATGCTTTCTTTATAAAACTTTAGGGGGAGATTGTTAGATCTAATTAGCCCCAATTAGATAGAAAGTTTTATAAATAATTGTATTTTGGGCTTTTTAGTGTTTTATGGGCTTGGGCTTAACACATGTATTGTACACCTATAAATATGGTGTCTTAGCTTCATTTGTAAGTGTGACTTGGGGGTGAATACACTTTTTACACACACAGACTTATGAGAGTCGATTAATTCCATGGGTGGTATTCTTCTCATTTCCCCTCCATATTGTTGAATATATGAACATGATTGGATGATTTTGTGATTATTGTTCTTTAATTCTATATCTCTTATCTACATTTTATGGAGTTTTCTCAGTTGTTGCTAGTTTGGGATCTCACAATTGGTATCAGAGCTCACGAAGACCAGGCCTTGTGATAAACCAGAAGTGGATCAAAGGTAGTCCAGAGCATCAAATTCAAAGTATGTTGGTCCAGAACTCACAACGAACCGAAGCCCTTAGCCCAACTTTTTTCCGGTTTTGTGACAGCATTGCGCTGTTTCAGAAACACGCGCACAACGTTTCACTCGAAGCTCCAATCTACATGAATCCAGTTGCATTGGAACGATAACACACATATGCACGACTTTGAAGTTTTGATTTTTCTCAAATTCAGTGAGCTGACATGTCTTAATCACTGTCAAAGTCTGTTGTTTAATCTTTGGAACGAGAGCAATGATTTTCACTCATATTCCTTCCGACTTCCGATGGATTTTCGCATGTCCGTTCTTAATGGATTCAAGTTACATGTGTGACATATTTATTGTCACAATCTCCTCTGTTTTTCATTCTAAAGCTCGGAGCTGAATTCAACTCAACGAGGTCTAAAGCGTCAAATTCTTTGTTTTGATGACTGTTTTGCGCAGCAGAGGGAAAACTTGCACAACTCACTCAATTTTCATCCAAATTGGTTGAATCAAAGCTTGTTGATAGGCTAAGAAGATGAAGTTCAAAGTGCATGTTTTATGTTTTCTCTCAATAAGTCTCCTTAATGGTCAAAAACAGCGATAAACTTGAGTCATGAAAGCTGGACAAAATGCGTAAAATGTCTCGGTTTTTCAAGAAATGAGCCTACATTTGAGGGGGAGCTTGTAACACCTTGAAGACTTGAAGAATGGCACATTAGAGCTTCTAAAGAAAGAAAGGGGGAGTTTATTTGATGATGCTTTCTTTATAAAACTTTAGGGGGAGATTGTTAGATCTAATTAGCCCCAATTAGATAGAAAGTTTTATAAATAATTGTATTTTGGGCTTTTTAGTGTTTTATGGGCTTGGGCTTAACACATGTATTGGACACCTATAAATATGGTGTCTTAGCTTCATTTGTAAGTGTGACTTGGGGGTGAATACACTTTTTACACACACAGACTTATGAGAGTCGATTCATTCCATGGGTGGTATTCTTCTCATTTCCCCTCCATATTGTTGAATATATGAACATGATTGGATGATTTTGTGATTATTGTTCTTTAATTCTATATCTCTTATCTACATTTTATGGAGTTTTCACAGTTGTTGCTAGTTTGGGATCTAACAATTGGTATCAGAGCTCACGAAGACCAGGCCTTGTGATAAACCAGAAGTGGATCAAAGGTAGTCCAGAGCATGAAATTCAAAGTATGTTGGTCCAGAACTCACAACGAACTGAAGCCCTTAGCCCAATTTTTTTCGGTTTTGTGACAGCATTGCGCTGTTTCAGAAACACGCGCACAACGTTTCACTCGAAGCTCCAATCTACATGAATCCAGTTGCATTGGAACGATAACACACATATGCACGACTTTGAAGTTTTGATTTTTCTCAAATTCAGTGAGCTGACATGTCTTAATCACTGTCAAAGTCTGTTGTTTAATGCTGGAACGAGAGCAATGATTTTCACTCATATTCCTTCCGACTTCCGATGGATTTTCGCATGTCCGTTCTTAATGGATTCAAGTTACATGTGTGACATATTTATTGTCACAATCTCCTCTGTTTTTCATTCTAAATCTCGGAGCTGAATTCAACTCAACGAGGTCTAAAGCGTCAAATTCATTGTTTTGATGACTGTTTTGCGCAGCAGAGGGAAAACTTGCACAACTCACTCAATTTTCATCCAAATTGGTTGAATCAAAGCTTGTTGATAGGCTAAGAAGATGAAGTTCAATGTGCATGTTTTATGTTTTCTCTCAATAAGTCTCCTTAATGGTCAAAAACAGCGATAAACTTGAGTCATGAAAGCTGGACAAAATGTGTAAAATGTCTTGGTTTTTCAAGAAATGAGCCTACATTTGAGGGGGAGCTTGTAACGCCTTGAAGACTTGAAGAATGACACATTAGAGCTTCTAAAGAAAGCAAGGGGGAGTTTATTTGATGATGCTTTCTTTATAAAACTTTAGGGGGAGATTGTTAGATCTAATTAGCCCCAATTAGATAGAAAGTTTTATAAATAATTGTATTTTGGGCTTTTTAGTGTTTTATGGGCTTGGGCTTAACACATGTATTGGACACCTATAAATATGGTGTCTTAGCTTCATTTGTAAGTGTGACTTGGGGGTGAATACACTTTTTACACACACAGACTTATGAGAGTCGATTCATTCCATGGGTGGTATTCTTCTCATTTCCCCTCCATATTGTTGAATATATGAACATGATTGGATGATTTTGTGATTATTGTTCTTTAATTCTATATCTCTTATCTACATTTTATGGAGTTTTCACAGTTGTTGCTAGTTTGGGATCTAACAATTGGTATCAGAGCTCACGAAGACCAGGCCTTGTGATAAACCAGAAGTGGATCAAAGGTAGTCCAGAGCATGAAATTCAAAGTATGTTGGTCCAGAACTCACAACGAACTGAAGCCCTTAGCCCAATTTTTTTTCGGTTTTGTGACAGCATTGCGCTGTTTCAGAAACACGCGCACAACGTTTCACTCGAAGCTCCAATCTACATGAATCCAGTTGCATTGGAACGATAACACACATATGCACGACTTTGAAGTTTTGATTTTTCTCAAATTCAGTGAGCTGACATGTCTTAATCACTGTCAAAGTCTGTTGTTTAATGCTGGAACGAGAGCAATGATTTTCACTCATATTCCTTCCGACTTCCGATGGATTTTCGCATGTCCGTTCTTAATGGATTCAAGTTACATGTGTGACATATTTATTGTCACAATCTCCTCTGTTTTTCATTCTAAATCTCGGAGCTGAATTCAACTCAACGAGGTCTAAAGCGTCAAATTCATTGTTTTGATGACTGTTTTGCGCAGCAGAGGGAAAACTTGCACAACTCACTCAATTTTCATCCAAATTGGTTGAATCAAAGCTTGTTGATAGGCTAAGAAGATGAAGTTCAATGTGCATGTTTTATGTTTTCTCTCAATAAGTCTCCTTAATGGTCAAAAACAGCGATAAACTTGAGTCATGAAAGCTGGACAAAATGTGTAAAATGTCTTGGTTTTTCAAGAAATGAGCCTACATTTGAGGGGGAGCTTGTAACGCCTTGAAGACTTGAAGAATGACACATTAGAGCTTCTAAAGAAAGCAAGGGGGAGTTTATTTGATGATGCTTTCTTTATAAAACTTTAGGGGGAGATTGTTAGATCTAATTAGCCCCAATTAGATAGAAAGTTTTATAAATAATTGTATGTTGGGCTTTTTAGTGTTTTATGGGCTTGGGCTTAACACATGTATTGGACACCTATAAATATGGTGTCTTAGCTTCATTTGTAAGTGTGACTTGGGGGTGAATACACTTTTTACACACACAGACTTATGAGAGTCGATTCATTCCATGGGTGGTATTCTTCTCATTTCCCCTCCATATTGTTGAATATATGAACATGATTGGATGATTTTGTGATTATTGTTCTTTAATTCTATATCTCTTATCTACATTTTATGGAGTTTTCTCAGTTGTTGCTAGTTTGGGATCTAACAATTGGTATCAGAGCTCACGAAGACCAGGCCTTGTGATAAACCAGAAGTGGATCAAAGGTAGTCCAGAGCATGAAATTCAAAGTATGTTGGTCCAGAACTCACAACGAACTGAAGCCCTTAGCCCAATTTTTTTTCGGTTTTGTGACAGCATTGCGCTGTTTCAGAAACACGCGCACAACGTTTCACTCGAAGCTCCAATCTACATGAATCCAGTTGCATTGGAACGATAACACACATATGCACGACTTTGAAGTTTTGATTTTTCTCAAATTCAGTGAGCTGACATGTCTTAATCACTGTCAAAGTCTGTTGTTTAATGCTGGAACGAGAGCAATGATTTTCACTCATATTCCTTCCGACTTCCGATGGATTTTCGCATGTCCGTTCTTAATGGATTCAAGTTACATGTGTGACATATTTATTGTCACAATCTCCTCTGTTTTTCATTCTAAAGCTCGGAGCTGAATTCAACTCAACGAGGTCTAAAGCGTCAAATTCTTTGTTTTGATGACTGTTTTGCGCAGCAGAGGGAAAACTTGCACAACTCACTCAATTTTCATCCAAATTGGTTGAATCAAAGCTTGTTGATAGGCTAAGAAGATGAAGTTCAAAGTGCATGTTTTATGTTTTCTCTCAATAGGTCTCCTTAATGGTCAAAAACAGCGATAAACTTGAGTCATGAAAGCTGGACAAAATGCGTAAAATGTCTCGGTTTTTCAAGAAATGAGCCTACATTTGAGGGGGAGCTTGTAACACCTTGAAGACTTGAAGAATGGCACATTAGAGCTTCTAAAGAAAGAAAGGGGGAGTTTATTTGATGATGCTTTCTTTATAAAACTTTAGGGGGAGATTGTTAGATCTAATTAGCCCCAATTAGATAGAAAGTTTTATAAATAATTGTATTTTGGGCTTTTTAGTGTTTTATGGGCTTGGGCTTAACACATATATTGGGCACCTATAAATATGGTGTCTTAGCTTCATTTGTAAGTCTGACTTGGGGGTGAATACACTTTTTACACACACAGACTTATGAGAGTCGATTCATTCCATGGGTGGTATTCTTCTCATTTCCCCTCCATATTGTTGAATATATGAACATGATTGGATGATTTTGTGATTATTGTTCTTTAATTCTATATCTCTTATCTACATTTTATGGAGTTTTCTCAGTTGTTGCTAGTTTGGGATCTAACAATTGGTATAAGAGCTCACGAAGACCAGGCCTTGTGATAAACCAGAAGTGGATCAAAGGTAGTCCAGAGCATGAAATTCAAAGTATGTTGGTCCAGAACTCACAACGAACTGAAGCCCTTAGCCCAATTTTTTTTCGGTTTTGTGACAACATTGCGCTGTTTCAGAAACACGCGCACAACGTTTCACTCGAAGCTCCAATCTACATGAATCCAGTTGCATTGGAACGATAACACACATATGCACGACTTTGAAGTTTTGATTTTTCTCAAATTCAGTGAGCTGACATGTCTTAATCACTGTCAAAGTCTGTTGTTTAATGCTGGAACGAGAGCAATGATTTTCACTCATATTCCTTCCGACTTCCGATGGATTTTCGCATGTCCGTTCTTAATGGATTCAAGTTACATGTGTGACATATTTATTGTCACAATCTCCTCTGTTTTTCATTCTAAAGCTCGGAGCTGAATTCAACTCAACGAGGTCTAAAGCGTCAAATTCTTTGTTTTGATGACTGTTTTGCGCAGCAGAGGGAAAACTTGCACAACTCACTCAATTTTCATCCAAATTGGTTGAATCAAAGCTTGTTGATAGGCTAAGAAGATGAAGTTCAAAGTGCATGTTTTATGTTTTCTCTCAATAAGTCTCCTTAATGGTCAAAAACAGCGATAAACTTGAGTCATGAAAGCTGGACAAAATGCGTAAAATGTCTCGGTTTTTCAAGAAATGAGCCTACATTTGAGGGGGAGCTTGTAACACCTTGAAGACTTGAAGAATGGCACATTAGAGCTTCTAAAGAAAGAAAGGGGGAGTTTATTTGATGATGCTTTCTTTATAAAACTTTAGGGGGAGATTGTTAGATCTAATTAGCCCCAATTAGATAGAAAGTTTTATAAATAATTGTATTTTGGGCTTTTTAGTGTTTTATGGGCTTGGGCTTAACACATATATTGGGCACCTATAAATATGGTGTCTTAGCTTCATTTGTAAGTCTGACTTGGGGGTGAATACACTTTTTACACACACAGACTTATGAGAGTCGATTCATTCCATGGGTGGTATTCTTCTCATTTCCCCTCCATATTGTTGAATATATGAACATGATTGGATGATTTTGTGATTATTGTTCTTTAATTCTATATCTCTTATCTACATTTTATGGAGTTTTCTCAGTTGTTGCTAGTTTGGGATCTAACAATTGGTATCAGAGCTCACGAAGACCAGGCCTTGTGATAAACCAGAAGTGGATCAAAGGTAGTCCAGAGCATCAAATTCAAAGTATGTTGGTCCAGAACTCACAACGAACCGAAGCCCTTAGCCCAATTTTTTTTCGGTTTTGTGACAGCATTGCGCTGTTTCAGAAACACGCGCACAACGTTTCACTCAAAGCTCCAATCTACATGAATCTAGTTGCATTGGAACGATAACACACATATGCACGACTTTGAAGCTTTGTGTTTTCTCAAATTCAGTGGTGACATGTCTTATTCATTTGTCAAAGTCCGTTGTTTAATCTTTGGAACGAGAGCAATGATTTTCACTCATATTCCTTCCGACTTCCGATGGATTTTCGCATGTCCGTTCTTAATGGATTCAAGTTACGTGTGTGACATATTTATTGTCACAATCTCCTCTGTTTTTCATTCTAAAGCTCGGAGCTGAATTCAACTCAACGAGGTCTAAAGCGTCAAATTCTTTGTTTTGATGACTGTTTTGCGCAGCAGAGGGAAAACTTGCACAACTCACTCAATTTTCATCCAAATTGGTTGAATCAAAGCTTGTTGATAGGCTAAGAAGATGAAGTTCAAAGTGCATGTTTTATGTTTTCTCTCAATAAGTCTCCTTAATGGTCAAAAACAGCGATAAACTTGAGTCATGAAAGCTGGACAAAATGCGTAAAATGTCTCGGTTTTTCAAGAAATGAGCCTACATTTGAGGGGGAGCTTGTAACACCTTGAAGACTTGAAGAATGTCACATTAGAGCTTCTAAAGAAAGAAAGGGTGAGTTTATTTGATGATGCTTTCTTTATAAAACTTTAGGGGGAGATTGTTAGATCTAATTAGCCCCAATTAGATAGAAAGTTTTATAAATAATTGTATTTTGGGCTTTTTAGTGTTTTATGGGCTTGGGCTTAACACATATATTGGGCACCTATAAATATGGTGTCTTAGCTTCATTTGTAAGTCTGACTTGGGGGTGAATACACTTTTTACACACACAGACTTATGAGAGTCGATTCATTCCATGGGTGGTATTCTTCTCATTTCCCCTCCATATTGTTGAATATATGAACATGATTGGATGATTTTGTGATTATTGTTCTTTAATTCTATATCCCTTATCTACATTTTATGGAGTTTTCTCGGTTGTTGCTAGTTTGGGATCTAACAATTGGTATCGGAGCTCACGAAGACCAGGCCTTGTGATAAACCGAAGTGGATCAAAGGTAGTCCAGAGCATCAAATTCAAAGTATGTTGGTCCAGAACTCACAACGAACCGAAGCCCTTAGCCCAATTTTTTTTCGGTTTTGTGACAGCATTGCGCTGTTTCAGAAACACGCGCACAACGTTTCACTCAAAGCTCCAATCTACATGAATCTAGTTGCATTGGAACGATAACACACATATGCACGACTTTGAAGCTTTGTGTTTTCTCAAATTCAGTGAGCTGACATGTCTTATTCACTGTCAAAGTCTGTTGTTTAATGCTGGAACGAGAGCAATGATTTTCACTCATATTCCTTCCGACTTCCGATGGATTTTCGCATGTCCGTTCTTAATGGATTCAAGTTACATGTGTGACATATTTATTGTCACAATCTCCTCTGTTTTTCATTCTAAAGCTCGGAGCTGAATTCAACTCAACGAGGTCTAAAGCGTCAAATTCTTTGTTTTGATGACTGTTTTGCGCAGAGGGAAAACTTGCACAACTCACTCAATTTTCATCCAAATTGGTTGAATCAAAGCTTGTTGATAGGCTAAGAAGATGAAGTTCAAAGTGCATGTTTTATGTTTTCTCTCAATAAGTCTCCTTAATGGTCAAAAACAGCGATAAACTTGAGTCATGAAAGCTGGACAAAATGCGTAAAATGTCTCGGTTTTTCAAGAAATGAGCCTACATTTGAGGGGGAGCTTGTAACACCTTGAAGACTTGAAGAATGGCACATTAGAGCTTCTAAAGAAAGAAAGGGTGAGTTTATTTGATGATGCTTTCTTTATAAAACTTTAGGGGGAGATTGTTAGATCTAATTAGCCCCAATTAGATAGAAAGTTTTATAAATAATTGTATTTTGGGCTTTTTAGTGTTTTATGGGCTTGGGCTTAACACATCTATTGGGCACCTATAAATATGGTGTCTTAGCTTCATTTGTAAGTCTGACTTGGGGGTGAATACACTTTTTACACACACAGACTTATGAGAGTCGATTCATTCCATGGGTGGTATTCTTCTCATTTCCCCTCCATATTGTTGAATATATGAACATGATTGGATGATTTTGTGATTATTGTTCTTTAATTCTATATCCCTTATCTACATTTTATGGAGTTTTCTCAGTTGTTGCTAGTTTGGGATCTAACAATTGGTATCAGAGCTCACGAAGACCAGGCCTTGTGATAAACCAGAAGTGGATCAAAGGTAGTCCAGAGCATCAAATTCAAAGTATGTTGGTCCAGAACTCACAACGAACCGAAGCCCTTAGCCCAATTTTTTTTCGGTTTTGTGACAGCATTGCGCTGTTTCAGAAACACGCGCACAACGTTTCACTCAAAGCTCCAATCTACATGAATCTAGTTGCATTGGAACGATAACACACATATGCACGACTTTGAAGCTTTGTGTTTTCTCAAATTCAGTGAGCTGACATGTCTTATTCACTGTCAAAGTACGTTTGTTTAATCTTTGGAACGAGAGCAATGATTTTCACTCATATTCCTTCCGACTTCCGATGGATTTTCGCATGTCCGTTCTTAATGGATTCAAGTTACATGTGTGACATATTTATTGTCACAATCTCCTCTGTTTTTCATTCTAAAGCTCGGAGCTGAATTCAACTCAACGAGGTCTAAAGCGTCAAATTCATTGTTTTGATGACTGTTTTGCGCAGCAGAGGGAAAACTTGCACAACTCACTCAATTTTCATCCAAATTGGTTGTATCAAAGCTTGTTGATAGGCTAAGAAGATGAAGTTCAAAGTGCATGTTTTATGTTTTCTCTCAATAAGTCTCCTTAATGGTCAAAAACAGCGATAAACTTGAGTCATGAAAGCTGGACAAAATGTGTAAAATGTCTCGGTTTTTCAAGAAATGAGCCTACATTTGAGAGGGAGCTTGTAACACCTTGAAGACTTGAAGAATGGCACATTAGAGCTTCTAAAGAAAGAAAGGGGGAGTTTATTTGATGATGCTTTCTTTATAAAACTTTAGGGGGAGATTGTTAGATCTAATTAGCCCCAATTAGATAGAAAGTTTTATAAATAATTGTATTTTGGGCTTTTTAGTGTTTTATGGGCTTGGGCTTAACACATGTATTGGGCACCTATAAATATGGTGTCTTAGCTTCATTTGTAAGTGTGACTTGGGGGTGAATACACTTTTTACACACACAGACTTATGAGAGTCGATTCATTCCATGGGTGGTATTCTTCTCATTTCCCCTCCATATTGTTGAATATATGAACATGATTGGATGATTTTGTGATTATTGTTCTTTAATTCTATATCCCTTATCTACATTTTATGGAGTTTTCTCAGTTGTTGCTAGTTTGGGATCTAACAATTGGTATCAGAGCTCACGAAGACCAGGCCTTGTGATAAACCAGAAGTGGATCAAAGGTAGTCCAGAGCATCAAATTCAAAGTATGTTGGTCCAGAACTCACAACGAACCGAAGCCCTTAGCCCAATTTTTTTTCGGTTTTGTGACAGCATTGCGCTGTTTCAGAAACACGCGCACAACGTTTCACTCAAAGCTCCAATCTACATGAATCTAGTTGCATTGGAACGATAACACACATACGCACGACTTTGAAGCTTTGTGTTTTCTCAAATTCAGTGAGCTGGCATGTCTTATTCCTTTGTCAAAGTACGTTTGTTTAATGCTGGAACGAGACCAATGATTTTCACTCATATTCCTTCCGACTTCCGATGGATTTTCGCATGTCCGTTATTAATGGATTCAAGTTACATGTGTGACATATTTATTGTCACAATCTCCTCTGTTTTTCATTCTAAAGCTCGGAGCTGAATTCAACTCAACGAGGTCTAAAGCGTCAAATTCTTTGTTTTGATGACTGTTTTGCGCAGCAGAAGGAAAACTTGCACAACTCACTCAATTTTCATCCAAATTGGTTGAATCAAAGCTTGTTGATAGGCTAAGAAGATGAAGTTCAAAGTGCATGTTTTATGTTTTCTCTCAATAAGTCTCCTTAATGGTCAAAAACAGCGATAAACTTGAGTCATGAAAATTTGGACAAAATGTGTAAAATGTCTCGGTTTTTCAAGAAATGAGCCTACATTTGAGAGGGAGCTTGTAACACCTTGAAGACTTGAAGAATGGCACATTAGAGCTTCTAAAGAAAGAAAGGGGGAGTTTATTTGATGATGCTTTCTTTATAAAACTTTAGGGGGAGATTGTTAGATCTAATTAGCCCCAATTAGATTGAAAGTTTTATAAATAATTGTATTTTGGGCTTTTTAGTGTTTTATGGGCTTGGGCTTAACACATGTATTGGGCACCTATAAATATGGTGTCTTAGCTTCATTTGTAAGTGTGACTTGGGGGT
Source organism: Silybum marianum (assembly GCA_036898165.1). Taxonomy (NCBI): domain Eukaryota; kingdom Viridiplantae; phylum Streptophyta; class Magnoliopsida; order Asterales; family Asteraceae; genus Silybum; species Silybum marianum. The sequence goes on along the minus strand of CM072536.1, from coordinate 23,932,218 downwards.
GAATACACTTTTTACACACACAGACTTATGAGAGTCGATTCATTCCATGGGTGGTATTCTTCTCATTTCCCCTCCATATTGTTGAATATATGAACATGATTGGATGATTTTGTGATTATTGTTCTTTAATTATATATCTCTTATCTACATTTTATGGAGTTTTCTCAGTTGTTGCTAGTTTGGGATCTAACAATTGGTATCAGAGCTCACGAAGACCAGGCCTTGTGATAAACCAGAAGTGGATCAAAGGTAGTCCAGAGCATCAAATTCAAAGTATGTTGGTCCAGAACTCACAACGAACCGAAGCCCTTAGCCCAATTTTTTTCGGTTTTGTGACAGCATTGCGGCATTTCAGAAACACGCGCACAACGTTTCACTCAAAGCTCCAATCTACATGAATCTAGTTGCATTGGAACGATAACACACATATGCACGACTTTGAAGCTTTGTGTTTTCTCAAATTCAGTGAGCTGGCATGTCTTATTCACTGTCAAAGTCTGTTGTTTAATGCTGGAACGAGACCAATGATTTTCACTCATATTCCTTCCGACTTCCGATGGATTTTCGCATGTCCGTTATTAATGGATTCAAGTTACATGTGTGACATATTTATTGTCACAATCTCCTCTGTTTTTCATTCTAAAGCTCGGAGCTGAATTCAACTCAACGAGGTCTAAAGCGTCAAATTCTTTGTTTTGATGACTGTTTTGCGCAGCAGAAGGAAAACTTGCACAACTCACTCAATTTTCATCCAAATTGGTTGAATCAAAGCTTGTTGATAGGCTAAGAAGATGAAGTTCAAAGTGCATGTTTTATGTTTTCTCTCAATAAGTCTCCTTAATGGTCAAAAACAGCGATAAACTTGAGTCATGAAAGCTGGACAAAATGTGTAAAATGTCTCGGTTTTTCAAGAAATGAGCCTACATTTGAGAGGGAGCTTGTAACACCTTGAAGACTTGAAGAATGGCACATTAGAGCTTTTAAAGAAAGAAAGGGGGAGTTTATTTGATGATGCTTTCTTTATAAAACTTTAGGGGGAGATTGTTAGATCTAATTAGCCCCAATTAGATTGAAAGTTTTATAAATAATTGTATTTTGGGCTTTTTAGTGTTTTATGGGCTTGGGCTTAACACATGTATTGGGCACCTATAAATATGGTGTCTTAGCTTCATTTGTAAGTGTGACTTGGGGGTGAATACACTTTTTACACACACAGACTTATGAGAGTCGATTCATTCCATGGGTGGTATTCTTCTCATTTCCCCTCCATATTGTTGAATATATGAACATGATTGGATGATTTTGTGATTATTGTTCTTTAATTCTATATCTCTTATCTACATTTTATGGAGTTTTCTCAGTTGTTGCTAGTTTGGGATCTAACAATTGGTATCAGAGCTCACGAAGACCAGGCCTTGTGATAAACCAGAAGTGGATCAAAGGTAGTCCAGAGCATCAAATTCAAAGTATGTTGGTCCAGAACTCACAACGAACCGAAGCCCTTAGCCCAATTTTTTTCCGGTTTTGTGACAGCATTGCGCTGTTTCAGAAACATGCGCACAACGTTTCACTCAAAGCTCCAATCTACATGAATCCAGTTGCATTGGAACGATAACACACATATGCACGACTTTGAAGTTTTGATTTTTCTCAAATTCAGTGAGCTGCCATGTCTTAATCACTGTCAAAGTCTGTTGTTTAATGCTGGAACGAGAGCAATGATTTTCACTCATATTCCTTCCGACTTCCGATGGATTTTCGCATGTCCGTTCTTAATGGATTCAAGTTACATGTGTGACATATTTATTGTCACAATCTCCTCTGTTTTTCATTCTAAAGCTCGGAGATGAATTCAACTCAACGAGGTCTAAAGCGTCAAATTCTTTGTTTTGATGACTGTTTTGCGCAGCAGAGGGAAAACTTGCACAACTCACTCAATTTTCATCCAAATTGGTTGAATCAAAGCTTGTTGATAGGCTAAGAAGATGAAGTTCAAAGTGCATGTTTTATGTTTTCTCTCAATAAGTCTCCTTAATGGTCAAAAACAGCGATAAACTTGAGTCATGAAAGCTGGACAAAATGTGTAAAATGTCTCGGTTTTTCAAGAAATGAGCCTACATTTGAGGGGGAGCTTGTAACACCTTGAAGACTTGAAGAATGGCACATTAGAGCTTCTAAAGAAAGAAAGGGGGAGTTTATTTGATGATGCTTTCTTTATAAAACTTTAGGGGGAGATTGTTAGATCTAATTAGCCCCAATTAGATAGAAAGTTTTATAAATAATTGTATTTTGGGCTTTTTAGTGTTTTATGGGCTTGGGCTTAACACATATATTGGGCACCTATAAATATGGTGTCTTAGCTTCATTTGTAAGTCTGACTTGGGGGTGAATACACTTTTTACACACACAGACTTATGAGAGTCGATTCATTCCATGGGTGGTATTCTTCTCATTTCCCCTCCATATTGTTGAATATATGAACATGATTGGATGATTTTGTGATTATTGTTCTTTAATTATATATCTCTTATCTACATTTTATGGAGTTTTCTCAGTTGTTGCTAGTTTGGGATCTAACAATTGGTATCAGAGCTCACGAAGACCAGACCTTGTGATAAACCAGAAGTGGATCAAAGGTAGTCCAGAACATCAAATTCAAAGTATGTTGGTCCAGAACTCACAACGAACCGAAGCCCTTAGCCCAATTTTTTTCGGTTTTGTGACAGCATTGCGCTGTTTCAGAAACACGTGCACAACGTTTCACTCAAAGCTCCAATCTACATGAATCTAGTTGCATTGGAACGATAACACACATATGCACGACTTTGAAGCTTTGTGTTTTCTCAAATTCAGTGAGCTGACATGTCTTATTCACGGTCAAAGTCTGTTGTTTAATGTTGGAACGAGACCAATGATTTTCACTCATATTCCTCCGACTTCCGATGGATTTTCGCATGTCCGTTATTAATGGATTCAAGTTACATGTGTGACATATTTATTGTCACAATCTCCTCTGTTTTTCATTCTAAAGCTCGGAGCTGAATTCAACTCAACGAGGTCTAAAGCGTCAAATTCTTTGTTTTGATGACTGATTTGCGCAGCAGAAGGAAAACTTGCACAACTCACTCAATTTTCATCCAAATTGGTTGAATCAAAGCTTGTTGATAGGCTAAGAAGATGAAGTTCAAAGTGCATGTTTTATGTTTTCTCTCAATAAGTCTCCTTAATGGTCAAAAACAGCGATAAACTTGAGTCATGAAAGCTGGACAAAATGTGTAAAATGTCTCGGTTTTTCAAGAAATGAGCCTACATTTGAGGGGGAGCTTGTAACACCTTGAAGACTTGAAGAATGGCACATTAGAGCTTCTAAAGAAAGAAAGGGGGAGTTTATTTGATGATGCTTTCTTTATAAAACTTTAGGGGGAGATTGTTAGATCTAATTAGCCCCAATTAGATTGAAAGTTTTATAAATAATTGTATTTTGGGCTTTTTAGTGTTTTATGGGCTTGGGCTTAACACATGTATTGGGCACCTATAAATATGGTGTCTTAGCTTCATTTGTAAGTGTGACTTGGGGGTGAATACACTTTTTACACACACAGACTTATGAGAGTCGATTCATTCCATGGGTGGTATTCTTCTCATTTCCCCTCCATATTGTTGAATATATGAACATGATTGGATGATTTTGTGATTATTGTTCTTTAATTCTATATCTCTTATCTACATTTTATGGAGTTTTCTCAGTTGTTGCTAGTTTGGGATCTAACAATTGGTATCAGAGCTCACGAAGACCAGGCCTTGTGATAAACCAGAAGTGGATCAAAGGTAGTCCAGAGCATCAAATTCAAAGTATGTTGGTCCAGAACTCACAACGAACCGAAGCCCTTAGCCCAATTTTTTTTCGGTTTTGTGACAGCATTGCGCTGTTTCAGAAACATGCGCACAACGTTTCACTCAAAGCTCCAATCTACATGAATCCAGTTGCATTGGAACGATAACACACATATGCACGACTTTGAAGCTTTGTGTTTTCTCAAATTCAGTGAGCTGACATGTCTTATTCACTGTCAAAGTCTGTTGTTTAATCTTTGGAACGAGACCAATGATTTTCACTCATATTCCTTCCGACTTCCGATGGATTTTCGCATGTCCGTTCTTAATGGATTCAAGTTACATGTGTGACATATTTATTGTCACAATATCCTCTGTTTTTCATTCTAAAGCTTGGAGCTGAATTCAACTCAACGAGGTCTAAAGCGTCAAATTCTTTGTTTTGATGATTGTTTTGCGCAGCAGAGGGAAAACTTGCACAACTCACTCAATTTTCATCCAAATTGGTTGAATCAAAGCTTGTTGATAGGCTAAGAAGATGAAGTTCAAAGTGCATGTTTTATGTTTTCTCTCAATAAGTCTCCTTAATGGTCAAAAACAGCGATAAACTTGAGTCATGAAAGCTGGACAAAATGTGTAAAATGTCTCGGTTTTCAAGAAATGAGCCTACATTTGAGGGGGAGCTTGTAACACCTTGAAGACTTGAAGAATGGCACATTAGAGCTTCTAAAGAAAGAAAGGGGGAGTTTATTTGATGATGCTTTCTTTATAAAACTTTAGGGGGAGATTGTTAGATCTAATTAGCCCCAATTAGATTGAAAGTTTTATAAATAATTGTATTTTGGGCTTTTTAGTGTTTTATGGGCTTGGGCTTAACACATGTATTGGGCACCTATAAATATGGTGTCTTAGCTTCATTTGTAAGTGTGACTTGGGGGTGAATACACTTTTTACACACACAGACTTATGAGAGTCGATTCATTCCATGGGTGGTATTCTTCTCATTTCCCCTCCATATTGTTGAATATATGAACATGATTGGATGATTTTGTGATTATTGTTCTTTAATTCTATATCTCTTATCTACATTTTATGGAGTTTTCTCAGTTGTTGCTAGTTTGGGATCTAACAATTGGTATCAGAGCTCACGAAGACCAGGCCTTGTGATAAACCAGAAGTGGATCAAAGGTAGTCCAGAGCATCAAATTCAAAGTATGTTGGTCCAGAACTCACAACGAACCGAAGCCCTTAGCCCAATTTTTTTTCGGTTTTGTGACAGCATTGCGCTGTTTCAGAAACATGCGCACAACGTTTCACTCAAAGCTCCAATCTACATGAATCCAGTTGCATTGGAACGATAACACACATATGCACGACTTTGAAGCTTTGTGTTTTCTCAAATTCAGTGAGCTGACATGTCTTATTCACTGTCAAAGTCTGTTGTTTAATGCTGGAACGAGACCAATGATTTTCACTCATATTCCTTCCGACTTCCGATGGATTTTCGCATGTCCGTTCTTAATGGATTCAAGTTACATGTGTGACATATTTATTGTCACAATATCCTCTGTTTTTCATTCTAAAGCTTGGAGCTGAATTCAACTCAACGAGGTCTAAAGCGTCAAATTCTTTGTTTTGATGATTGTTTTGCGCAGCAGAGGGAAAACTTGCACAACTCACTCAATTTTCATCCAAATTGGTTGAATCAAAGCTTGTTGATAGGCTAAGAAGATGAAGTTCAAAGTGCATGTTTTATGTTTTCTCTCAATAAGTCTCCTTAATGGTCAAAAACAGCGATAAACTTGAGTCATGAAAGCTGGACAAAATGTGTAAAATGTCTCGGTTTTTCAAGAAATGAGCCTACATTTGAGGGGGAGCTTGTAACACCTTGAAGACTTGAAGAATGGCACATTAGAGCTTCTAAAGAAAGAAAGGGGGAGTTTATTTGATGATGCTTTCTTTATAAAACTTTAGGGGGAGATTGTTAGATCTAATTAGCCCCAATTAGATTGAAAGTTTTATAAATAATTGTATTTTGGGCTTTTTAGTGTTTTATGGGCTTGGGCTTAACACATGTATTGGGCACCTATAAATATGGTGTCTTAGCTTCATTTGTAAGTGTGACTTGGGGGTGAATACACTTTTTACACACACAGACTTATGAGAGTCGATTCATTCCATGGGTGGTATTCTTCTCATTTCCCCTCCATATTGTTGAATATATGAACATGATTGGATGATTTTGTGATTATTGTTCTTTAATTCTATATCTCTTATCTACATTTTATGGAGTTTTCTCAGTTGTTGCTAGTTTGGGATCTAACAATTGGTATCAGAGCTCACGAAGACCAGGCCTTGTGATAAACCAGAAGTGGATCAAAGGTAGTCCAGAGCATCAAATTCAAAGTATGTTGGTCCAGAACTCACAACGAACCGAAGCCCTTAGCCCAATTTTTTTTCGGTTTTGTGACAGCATTGCGCTGTTTCAGAAACATGCGCACAACGTTTCACTCAAAGCTCCAATCTACATGAATCCAGTTGCATTGGAACGATAACACACATATGCACGACTTTGAAGCTTTGTGTTTTCTCAAATTCGGTGGTGACATGTCTTATTCACTGTCAAAGTACGTTGTTTAATCTTTGGAACGAGACCAATGATTTTCACTCATATTCCTTCCGACTTCCGATGGATTTTCGCATGTCCGTTCTTAATGGATTCAAGTTACATGTGTGACATATTTATTGTCACAATATCCTCTGTTTTTCATTCTAAAGCTTGGAGCTGAATTCAACTCAACGAGGTCTAAAGCGTCAAATTCTTTGTTTTGATGATTGTTTTGCGCAGCAGAGGAAAACTTGCACAACTCACTCAATTTTCATCCAAATTGGTTGAATCAAAGCTTGTTGATAGGCTAAGAAGATGAAGTTCAAAGTGCATGTTTTATGTTTTCTCTCAATAAGTCTCCTTAATGGTCAAAAACAGCGATAAACTTGAGTCATGAAAGTTGGACAAAATGTGTAAAATGTCTCGGTTTTTCAAGAAATGAGCCTACATTTGAGGGGGAGCTTGTAACACCTTGAAGACTTGAAGAATGGCACATTAGAGCTTCTAAAGAAAGAAAGGGGGAGTTTATTTGATGATGCTTTCTTTATAAAACTTTAGGGGGAGATTGTTAGATCTAATTAGCCCCAATTAGATTGAAAGTTTTATAAATAATTGTATTTTGGGCTTTTTAGTGTTTTATGGGCTTGGGCTTAACACATGTATTGGGCACCTATAAATATGGTGTCTTAGCTTCATTTGTAAGTGTGACTTGGGGGTGAATACACTTTTTACACACACAGACTTATGAGAGTCGATTCATTCCATGGGTGGTATTCTTCTCATTTCCCTCCATATTGTTGAATATATGAACATGATTGGATGATTTTGTGATTATTGTTCTTTAATTCTATATCTCTTATCTACATTTTATGGAGTTTTCTCGGTTGTTGCTAGTTTGGGATCTAACAATTGGTATCAGAGCTCACGAAGACCAGGCCTTGTGATAAACCAGAAGTGGATCAAAGGTAGTCCAGAGCATCAAATTCAAAGTATGTTGGTCCAGAACTCACAACGAACCGAAGCCCTTAGCCCAATTTTTTTTTTCGGTTTTGTGACAGCATTGCGGCTGTTTCGAAACATGCGCACAACGTTTCACTCAAAGCTCCAATCTACATGAATCCAGTTGCATTGGAACGATAACACACATATGCACGACTTTGAAGCTTTGTGTTTTCTCAAATTCGGTGGTGACATGTCTTATTCACTTTGTCAAAGTACATTGTTTAATGCTTTGGAACGAGACCAATGATTTTCACTCATATTCCTTCCGACTTCCGATGGATTTTCGCATGTCCGTTCTTAATGGATTCAAGTTACATGTGTGACATATTTATTGTCACAATATCCTCTGTTTTTCATTCTAAAGCTTGGAGCTGAATTCAACTCAACGAGGTCTAAAGCGTCAAATTCTTTGTTTTGATGATTGTTTTGCGCAGCAGAGGGAAAACTTGCACAACTCACTCAATTTTCATCCAAATTGGTTGAATCAAAGCTTGTTGATAGGCTAAGAAGATGAAGTTCAAAGTGCATGTTTTATGTTTTCTCTCAATAAGTCTCCTTAATGGTCAAAAACAGCGATAAACTTGAGTCATGAAAGCTTGGACAAAATGTGTAAAATGTCTCGGTTTTTCAAGAAATGAGCCTACATTTGAGGGGGAGCTTGTAACACCTTGAAGACTTGAAGAATGGCACATTAGAGCTTCTAAAGAAAGAAAGGGGGAGTTTATTTGATGATGCTTTCTTTATAAAACTTTAGGGGGAGATTGTTAGATCTAATTAGCCCCAATTAGATTGAAAGTTTTATAAATAATTGTATTTTGGGCTTTTTAGTGTTTTATGGGCTTGGGCTTAACACATGTATTGGGCACCTATAAATATGGTGTCTTAGCTTCATTTGTAAGTGTGACTTGGGGGTGAATACACTTTTTACACACACAGACTTATGAGAGTCGATTCATTCCATGGGTGGTATTCTTCTCATTTCCCCTCCATATTGTTGAATATATGAACATGATTGGATGATTTTGTGATTATTGTTCTTTAATTCTATATCTCTTATCTACATTTTATGGAGTTTTCTCAGTTGTTGCTAGTTTGGGATCTAACAATTGGTATCGAGCTCACGAAGACCAGGCCTTGTGATAAACCGAAGTGGATCAAAAGGTAGTCGAGCATCAAATTCAAAGTATGTTGGTCCAGAACTCACAACGAACCGAAGCCCTTAGCCCAATTTTTTTTCGGTTTTGTGACAGCATTGCGTGTTTCGAAACATGCGCACAACGTTTCACTCAAAGCTCCAATCTACATGAATCCAGTTGCATTGGAACGATAACACACATATGCACGACTTTGAAGCTTTGTGTTTTCTCAAATTCGGTGGTGACATGTCTTATTCAACTGTCAAAGTCCGTTGTTTAATGCCGGAACGAGACCAATGATTTTCACTCATATTCCTTCCGACTTCCGATGGATTTTCGCATGTCCGTTCTTAATGGATTCAAGTTACATGTGTGACATATTTATTGTCACAATATCCTCTGTTTTTCATTCTAAAGCTTGGAGCTGAATTCAACTCAACGAGGTCTAAAGCGTCAAATTCTTTGTTTTGATGATTGTTTTGCGCAGCAGAGGGAAAACTTGCACAACTCACTCAATTTTCATCCAAATTGGTTGAATCAAAGCTTGTTGATAGGCTAAGAAGATGAAGTTCAAAGTGCATGTTTTATGTTTTCTCTCAATAAGTCTCCTTAATGGTCAAAAACAGCGATAAACTTGAGTCATGAAAGCTGGACAAAATGTGTAAAATGTCTCGGTTTTTCAAGAAATGAGCCTACATTTGAGGGGGAGCTTGTAACACCTTGAAGACTTGAAGAATGGCACATTAGAGCTTCTAAAGAAAGAAAGGGGGAGTTTATTTGATGATGCTTTCTTTATAAAACTTTAGGGGGAGATTGTTAGATCTAATTAGCCCCAATTAGATTGAAAGTTTTATAAATAATTGTATTTTGGGCTTTTTAGTGTTTTATGGGCTTGGGCTTAACACATGTATTGGGCACCTATAAATATGGTGTCTTAGCTTCATTTGTAAGTGTGACTTGGGGGTGAATACACTTTTTACACACACAGACTTATGAGAGTCGATTCATTCCATGGGTGGTATTCTTCTCATTTCCCCTCCATATTGTTGAATATATGAACATGATTGGATGATTTTGTGATTATTGTTCTTTAATTCTATATCTCTTATCTACATTTTATGGAGTTTTCTCAGTTGTTGCTAGTTTGGGATCTAACAATTGGTATCAGAGCTCACGAAGACCAGGCCTTGTGATAAACCAGAAGTGGATCAAAGGTAGTCCAGAGCATCAAATTCAAAGTATGTTGGTCCAGAACTCACAACGAACCGAAGCCACTTAGCCCAATTTTTTTTCGGTTTTGTGACAGCATTGCGCTGTTTCAGAAACATGCGCACAACGTTTCACTCAAAGCTCCAATCTACATGAATCCAGTTGCATTGGAACGATAACACACATATGCACGACTTTGAAGCTTTGTGTTTTCTCAAATTCAGTGAGCTGACATGTCTTATTCACTGTCAAAGTCTGTTGTTTAATGCTGGAACGAGACCAATGATTTTCACTCATATTCCTTCCGACTTCCGATGGATTTTCGCATGTCCGTTCTTAATGGATTCAAGTTACATGTGTGACATATTTATTGTCACAATATCCTCTGTTTTTCATTCTAAAGCTTGGAGCTGAATTCAACTCAACGAGGTCTAAAGCGTCAAATTCTTTGTTTTGATGATTGTTTTGCGCAGCAGAGGGAAAACTTGCACAACTCACTCAATTTTCATCCAAATTGGTTGAATCAAAGCTTGTTGATAGGCTAAGAAGATGAAGTTCAAAGTGCATGTTTTATGTTTTCTCTCAATAAGTCTCCTTAATGGTCAAAAACAGCGATAAACTTGAGTCATGAAAGCTGGACAAAATGTGTAAAATGTCTCGGTTTTTCAAGAAATGAGCCTACATTTGAGGGGGAGCTTGTAACACCTTGAAGACTTGAAGAATGGCACATTAGAGCTTCTAAAGAAAGAAAGGGGGAGTTTATTTGATGATGCTTTCTTTATAAAACTTTAGGGGGAGATTGTTAGATCTAATTAGCCCCAATTAGATTGAAAGTTTTATAAATAATTGTATTTTGGGCTTTTTAGTGTTTTATGGGCTTGGGCTTAACACATGTATTGGGCACCTATAAATATGGTGTCTTAGCTTCATTTGTAAGTGTGACTTGGGGGTGAATACACTTTTTACACACACAGACTTATGAGAGTCCATTCATTCCAATGGGTGGTATTCTTCTCATTTCCCCTCCATATTGTTGAATATATGAATATGATTGGATGATTTTGTGATTATTGTTCTTTAATTCTCTATCTCTTATCTACATTTTATGGAGTTTTCTTAATTGTTGCTAGTTTGGGATCTAACAGTTATGTTACTTTTTAGGAACAAAATGATAAGTAATGGTGGTTTTGTTCTATATTTGTGTTTGTTAGTTTATGTTTATCTATGTTCGTTTACATTCGTTTATCTTCATTCACGTTCGTTCGTTTACGTTCATTTATGTTTGTTCGTTTAAGTTCGTTTAACAGCTTAACAAACGAACATGAACAAACAAATTTTCTTAATGAACATAAAACATTTTGGTCGTTTATCGTTCGTATTCGTTCGTTTGTTCGGTTAAGTTAAACGAACGAACACGAACACAAAAAGTTTCGTTCATTTACTATTCGTGTTCGTTCATTTGTGAGTTAAGTTAAATGAACTAACACGAACAAGCCTCCGTTCGTGTTCGTTCGGTTCGTTTACAGCCTTACCCTAAGGTAGCCAACCAGAGTTCTCTCAGGTTGGGAAGAAATCATTGGACATCTATGCACAGGAAGACGATTCTCCTTACACCCCCTACATGCTGCAACTAATCAGCAATGCAGTACCTGTGTCCATCTCATTGACCAACCCATCAGTGAGTATCCAAGACACCTCCTCCCCCCTTAAACGCAAAGAGTCGACTGATGGTCATATAAAGATCATTTCTCACAAGCCCAATGCAAAGAAACACAAGAACGGATTCTCTCAACATACTTCCCTCTCTGACAAAGGGGTAACACCAACACCACACTCAGCCCCTGCCATGACAACGATCTCTACATCGGTTACCATTTTATCAGCGCTACCACCATTTTCAGCGACTCCGGTCACTGAGAATGTAATAGCCAGCTCCGCTGAAGCTGGATCAGGTAATACAATCACAGCCCTCTCTTCCTCTTCTACCATCTTTTCTTTGGTCCTCACCTCAATTCATGATTCAGAGATAGTTGTCCCTATCTCTCATGAGCTTGAAATGCACACTGTCCAAACTTCAGTATTGTTTCGACAATCTGAACTTTGGAAAGCCACAAACACAGGACCTCTGAATGTTTCTCTCAAACATTCTAAGACACAGGCTAGTGATCTACAACACACTACTGTCGAATGTAGTATCCCTGAGAGTAATCCTCACGATACTCTCAAGGCTAAAAATATTTCTTCACCTCACATTTCGTCTATTCCAGAACTTTTTCTGGCTGCTTTATGTATGTTATCATCAGGTAGTGCACCTCATCGTACCTCCTCAGCAACCATCGCCACCACAAATATCGCTGACACTTCTGTCAGCGGAAGCAAGGGATCGTCGCTGAAATCTCCTCAGTCATCAAAAGCTAAGGAAATCCACAAGATCAAGAAGGAGAAGTTTGCTGCACAGCTTCCGTCTTTCCTTGTGAATGACTATGCCCATACTGAACTCAGGGTGGACACTCTTCAAATGTGTTAAGAGATCATCTTCAGAACGGTTGCTGGCGTTCCCGGAATGAAGGCCACCATCAACAACATCTACACTGACATTTAGACAGTGAAAGATGATAATTTGACCCATGGGAAGGCCATCGAAAAACTAGAGAAGGTGGTGGACGCTCAGGGAAAGACGCTTGAGGCCATTCAGAAATCTCAAGCTGAAATGATGTTGCTACTGAAGAGCATCGCTGAGAAGGGCCCCTCCTTTTCTAATGAAGACAGGAGCACGCTGGTTCAAGTATCGTAGAACCAGTCTACGCACACTGATAGTCTCAAGGATATAAGTTCTAATGTGCGTACGCTGATGGTGCATGTCCTACCTCCTAATAACATAGAGGGGGAGAGATGTGCAAAGGAGCTAGCTGACGAAATTATTGGACAGGTGAATGAAACAACCCCAGACACTCCAATCCCTCTCTATAATCAGCAAGAGCCTCAACAGCCTCAGCAACCCTTCATCGTTGCTAACGAAGAAGAAGAAGAAGAAGAAGAAGAAGAAGAAGAAGAAGAAGAAGAAGAAGAAGAAGAAGAAGAAGAAGAAGAAGAAGAAGAAGAAGAAGAAGAAGAAGAAGAAGCAGATCATGATGAAGATGATGAAATACCTCATCATGGAGGAAACAATGATTACGATGATGATGATGACATCCCTCCAGACATCAACCAGTTTTTTTGACAAAGTCGTCCAGGCAACCCTTTGCCCGGAATTGTATTCAGAGATCCTTTGCGGGACGGACCATTGATCTATCAGGGAAAGACAAAAATGTCGTGGATCTCGATTTGTCAGGGAAAGGCAAAAATGTCATGAATCTCGATTCCACTCCAATAAACTCTGAGGGGGAGACCACTCTCGAGGTAAGCCCTCCTCTCATCCCTTATACTCCCATCTCTGAACCTTAAACCTATCCATCTTTTCCTCCTCCAAATTTTGGAACTGATGAACCTCTCTTTCCTTCCCCCATTCTCAGTGAGCCCAACCCCCCAAAGGACTCTACATTCATGAGGAACCTTCCTCTGAAGATCATATCCGGTATATATCCGACACTAACTTTAAAAAAGATGAAGGCCTTATCCCAAGGAGAGTAAATAAAGAACCAATAAGGGAACCTGAAGAAGAGAGAAGAATAAACTTCCTAAGGGAACTCGAAGCAAACAGAATAAAAGTGCCTCGCACTGCTGAACCAGAAGAACCTATACGTCTCAGTATAGTGGACGAATTCGACTTTCTATCCAAGGAAGAAAGAGCACATGCCCTTGAAGCTCAGCGAATAAGAGATGAAAAGATGAAACAAACAGAGGGTGATCTAGAGATAGCAAGAAAAATGCTCAGGGAGGATGCCTTAAGAGATGAAGTGACCAAGAAGCAGAACGAGAAAAGTGAAAGGGTCGCTGAAGCTCTTGCCCAAAAGGAACTCGCAAGAGAAAATCTGCATGTGAATCCTGTCGTAGCACAAAAGAAGATTCTACAGGCACTGACTAAAGAAAGTCAAGACCAATGAGACAAAGAATTACAATGGTGCTCTGAACGCTTCAAACACCATGTGTCTGATTCAACTATCACTCGTGCTACAATCGAAGGATACACTTCCAAAAAGAAATATTAAAAATAAAGGATCAAGTACATAAGTGTGATCTGGACATGCTTAAGGAAATCTTAATATCATGTGTTAATGCTTTATTGGCTGAAAATTATGAAAAAGATGAAGAATCGCATGCTCTAATTATATGTCGGTAGTAGCTTAATGATAGATCTGGTATTCATAATCTCAGACACTTAAACTTTCATGATACATGACGGGTACTTACACAGATGACTATTTTTCCTAAACAAAGCTTTTATCTATTTCCTTGTGCTTCTTAGATGATGTGGCATCTTAATTTGGAGAGACATAAAAGTAGTCATGTATAACAAAATAAGGTTTAAATTAAGTTGCTAACAAACATAGACTTACATATATCATTAATCCACTACCAAACTGTCATGCATAGCTGACAAAATAAGCTAAGATTAACATTAATCTCATTAAGCAGGTATGTAGTGTTGTTTGCATTAAGCTATCGAAAACAGGTAGGTATTGTCTGGTTGCATTAAGCTGGTGGAAACAACTTCTACACTTAAGCGGTTGCATTCATTTTCTTAATGTAGTAAGTTTTTTTTGGTTCGGTTGTTTGATTCAGGAGGCAGAGGAGGCATGTAGTTGTTTAGAACAAGGACCGAGAGCTGTTTAGTTTTGATGACATGTCCAATTTACCCCTAATGGTTTTTTATATCTTTGTTCCTTCAAAACAATCAGGTTATTTAGCTCAATGACCTTGTCCTCTAGCTGGTTATATATTTATACATACAACTTGCTGGGACATCTATATCATATGTAGAGAGGTTTAAACAATAATAGTAAGTAAATAAATGAGCACAAAACAACCAATTCATTGTACAAACTAACATGTTTTTTTATACTAACGGTCAACGTAAAGGTGTTTCGTCGACGTGGCCCACGAGCTCATATCGTGTCCAAAATCGTGTACATCACATGTGATTTTAATGTAAAATCTTATTTAATTTGATCGTTTTTTTAATTCTCCTATTTGATTACTGTTTACAATATCAATCTAAAGGTGGGAAAAGGGTTATCAAAGAATAGGAAAGCTTAGAAGCTTGCCTTGCAGCACTGGCTTGAGGCGTTAGGTTAATTGATCGTGAGAATTAGATTATCTGTTTGGTAGTGGCTTACTGTGCTTAATAGAGGCTTCAGCATAGTCGATCAGCCATACAAGGGTGTTTGGTAATGGCTTACTCAAATAGAAGATGGTTATTCGCTCAGCTTTCGAGAGGAACCCTTATGGAGACAAATGTTTTATTTTCATTGATACCTCTTCCCTTAAAAACTCGCTCAACTCTCACATATGAAAACCCTCACGCCAAAACACTCCCAACCCTATCGTCTGATCCAATTATCTCGGTTCCCGTCCCAGCCTTTTCCGGCTCTTTTGATGTTTTGATTTGGTCATCAAAACAATATCGATGCTGTTTGATTTATGAGGGCTGCTTGTGTTATTTTGATGTTGTTTTTGTCTACCATAGGTAAAAGCAATCCTAAAGGAATCAAATTCATTTATGACAACTTTAAAAGGCAAGAAACATATGATTTAACTTAGACCACCAAATTCATGTAACTATTTATTGATTTTACATTGAACCTACTAAATGCCATGAATTACAGCACACCAATCAGAGGGGCAAAAAATGGTAAAAAAAAATATCATGATCAGCGTATGCCTTTTGGAGTTATATACATACTATGTTTAATTGGTTCCATACACAAAGGTTCTTTGTAGAGCAGTCACATGTTGATAATATGCAACTATACTTTGCATCCAGTTCTTATTACTCATCATCTATCCGTATTATATTATATTAGGTATTAAACACATATGAATCATATACGAATTAAACTACTAATGTTTTTGAAAAGAGTAAAACCATAACAAATTGAAACTCACCTTTGCTGTGAAACTTTGGAACCGGGAGAAATACGGACTAAATAAGGGTGGAATCACCGGACAAAACTCCATCCTAAAGGATTTCTTTGCAAAATCAAGCAGAGTGGGGAAGGAACGTGGGATAATCGATTTCATGTTTTAGGGTTTTGGGGTTTAGCATGTAAAAGGTTTAGATTTAGGTTTGGGCAAATTGCATCTAACACCACCTAGTTTGGTTCAATTTTTATTTTAGGAATATGTTTTTAAATAATATATTGAAGGTCTATCACAAACTTTTTATAACAAAAAAGCGATCTAATTACTTGGATATCACAAAATCAGTCGTACCAACGGTGACAGTTCAATTTATTTAAATATGCGTATAGATAACATGACTTCTTGTTTTAAAACGACATTACAATATACAAGATAACGATATTATTTTATAAACTATTTAGCTAAAAAGTTCATTTAACCAGTATAAAATTGAAAATACAAGTTACTAATACTTTTTATAAAAAAAAAGGACCTAATTACTTGGATACCACGTAATCAATCGTACCAACTGTGACGGGTCAATTTATTTTAATATGTGTACCGATGACATGGCTTCTTGTTTTAAAATGACATTATAATACACAAGAGAACGAAATTATTTTATAAACTATTTAGCTAAAAAGTTCATTTACTCTGTATAAAATTTAAAATACAAGTTACTAATACATTAAGTTATTATCTGTTGATTTTGTTAACATATTAAGTTATTATTTGTGGAAGTTTCTTTCTAATCGTGGGGTTTCAGATCAACTTATGCATATCGACTAATTTCCTAGGCGACCACAAATAAACAGGTGACGATGGTGTTATTTTTATATGTTTTGAACAAACTGAAGGTAGAAAATCATCAAAGCTTAAAGATTATGCTTTCGAAGATCACTGTTGGCATGCCAACAACCAACATATGTGTGCCAATTAAACATTGTATTTTGCATATCAACTTATGCATATCGACTAATTTCCTAGGCGACCACAAATAAACAGGTGACGATGGTGTTATTTTTATATGTTTTGAACAAACTGAAGGCAGGAAATCATCAAAGCTTAAAGATTAAGCTTTCGAAGATCACTGTTGGCATGCCAACAACCAACATATGTGTGCCAATTAAACGTTGTATTTTGATAAAACAATAAGGAAAATGTAAAATCGAAAGACATATATTATCTAATTTTAAGAAATATATAAATAAAAAAACGTAATGACTACATTTACAAAGTAACCATATATTTTGAGCAACAAAAATAAATAAGTAAACATAAGAGCGTCCGTAAATGTAGTTTGATCAGATATTTTTAAATATGCATAAGAGCATTGTTCTCCACTTCTGGCATACATGAGTGAAACACGGTTTTTGTCACCTCGGTAGAATACAAAATATTAGCGAAAACAAATATAATGTACAAATAATTATGACTCTAAATAGTACATTGATTTACTTGATAACAGTCGAAATGTATAAAAACAATAATGAAATCATTATAATATAACATACTTTCGCCTGTGTGGACGAGTTTCACCCAAGACACGTAAATTACAGTTTTTCTAGGATCGCACGATACCTCCTAACGCCGCGTGAAGTGGGCTTCTCATACAATCTCAACTTGACTGCGTACATCCTATTCATAGTTTAGATGCTATAAAAAATTGTTTATAATTTTTTAATGTTAATGCCAAAAATTGATTTACTAAAAGTCAAATTAAGGAGTTTGTGGAGCTGATCGGTCAAAGGTAGTATTCTCGCGACAAACACAACAAAAGAAATAGAAACTAAAGACAAGAGATTTGGTGACGCGGAAAAACCCTTTAACGAAGGAAAAAACCGCGGGAGATAGGATCTACCGTCGTTGCACTATGGGAAAGTGACGTCAAACAGGGACGCCGTCCTTTGGAACTGAGGTCATACAATTACAGAAGGAAAATGTATGAAAATAAATAACAATATCGTATAAAATCTAGAGAGCAATTGTATGATTCTTGACGCTAGAGCGTGATGATGATTGATCGGGGGTTCTTCGCTAAGTTGAGCTTGTATTTTATAGCTTGTGACGTTGACTTTAACTGTCCAACGGTCCTGCGTAATGTATAACGGACGAATAACGGTTAGTTCATTGTATTTTATAGCTTATGACGTTGACTTTAACTGTCCAACGGTCCTGCGTAATGTATAACGGACGAATAACGGTTAGTTCATTAAATCAATACATCTTACGCTGAAATCATGGGTCAAGCGGACATCCATTGTTCGTACATCGTACGTCATGATCGTTCATTGTGAATTTCGTTCGACCATTGATCCTGAGGCCGTAATAAATTTTTATAAACCATAAAATATGTTTCATCGAACATAATAGTCAACGCTCGCGCGTTTCGAAGATTTTTAACCAAACACTTTGCCCCCAAATTAAAAATTTAATCGATAGCTCTCAATTTTGAATTTTCACACGATCGCTGATCCTGCGAGTTTGATCGTAAAGAAACTAAAACGGTCAAATTCAGTTAGAAGACGATAAGTCTTGTTGAGTCACGATGATGTGTCGTGGTTGATCCGTTGGGAAACGATAAGCCATGATGATGTCATGCACACGCGTAGGCGCGTGTGGCTAGCTGTCAAGGACAGGTGTCGGTCATCCGACGGGAGTAAGCCAAAAGGCGTGGGACAGGTGTCGCCACAGGGAGACGAGGCAACGATTTGGGGCACATCCGCGGGCATAAAAGGAAATGATCCCTCCCTTTTTGTCTTTACTGGTATCTCTAGATTTTTAAGCGAGATTACGGTTTCCCAAGCTATCTTTCACAACTGCAACATTCCTATTTCGAGGTTCTTGAGTTCCATTTTAAGGTACGATTTCTTCCCCTTTATGACCCAAAAATCTATAGCTAGAAAGCCAGTTAAAGGTTGGGAGGAATTTTATTTTTCTTAGGCCCTTAGTTCGATTGAAGACTGTAGAGAGATGGTAGATTCCAAGAGTAGCATAGTGGCCGCAGAGGACCTTCAGGCATTTAAGGTTTTGGCTGGTTTACCGGCCGAAATCCATTTAGAAAGTCCGGGCGAGCTTCAGCTGGCCGAATGTCCGGCAGGATATTTGGTTCTATACGAGTATCCGTTTAAGATAGGATTCCAATGGCCATATTCTCGTCTGGCCCGAGAGTTCTTGGAGCGATTTGACCTGTCCCGGGGCAGATGATTCCCCAATTCTGGAGGATTGTGGAAACAATCGAGCGACTGTCATCCCTTTCCGGTGGGGCGACGATTGTTGGAATGACGGGGTATTCTTCATCATTGAAGGTTGTAGCATCGTCGTCCCTTACTGGGTCGGATGGACAGATGCTCCTTTCCCGTCGGGGCATGGAGTTAAAAAGAAAAAAGGCCCAGGCCCAGGAAGGGTCAAGAGATCTGGGGGGACCCTCCCCAGAGAACCGTCCCTTGGGGTTAATGACCCCAAGAAGGGAAAGATGTCGGCAGCAACGAAGCCTATTCCGACGACTCCAATGACCGACGTGCCGCAGATCATACCTGGTGGACCTCCCTCAACGCTGGAGAAGGGAAAGAAGAAAGTAGAAGCCCCTGTCTATCACTTCAAGATCCCTTCAAATTTTATGAGGGAGGGACCGATGGACCGCCAAAGACTCTTTGGCGTCCCTAAAAACTTCAATGTTTTCATGGATCGTTACGAGGGGGTGCATTTGTTCGATGCCTATACCGTGCTCACGGAGCACCTTTTTCAGGTAATAACTTTTTCTAAGTGTTTATAGTCATGTGTCGTGCGTCGTGCATTTTCATATTTTTTATCCCGGGTGATCATGCGTCGTGCGTTTTCGAGCGATCATGCGACCATGCGTTCTTATGCCCTTTGTCAGTACTGACGTTCGTTTGTTTTAATTCCAGGCCTTCCAGCCATCCCTTAGTATGCAAGCTAAGGTCGACCAGGCCAGCCATACCATAAAAATGGCTTGAGCGCGAGGCCGACGCACTAGCCAAGGAGTCGGCGGCGACGGTGAAAATCAGAGAGCTTAGCGTTCTCCTGGAGGATGCTCGTGCTGACCGCGAGAATGAGAAAGGGGTGAGCATCGAGCTCCTAGGTCGTTTGAAGATGGCTTCAGACTGTGTGGTGGCTTTGGAGGTTGAGATGATGAGGGTCAAGGAGGCTTCCGCCAAAGCGGTCGAGGATTTGCAGGCTCAACTGGGCAAGGCCCAAGGGAAGATCGTTGACCTTACCGATCAACTGGAAGCACTTGATTCTTTTGGTCGTGCCAAGGTTAAGGCGGCGATTGCTAGTCGTCAGTTGAGAGGGCAAGATCCTTTGAAGGACGCTTAACTGATTGTCGATCAGTTCGTTTCTGTAGTTGGTGGCAGCAACACGGACTTGGATTCTGACGATGAGAAAGAAGGCGTGCCCGCCGGTGCTTCCCCTGCGCCTTAGTTTTTATTTTCCAGTTATTAGGGCTATTTGGGACGACTTATCATAGTCGCACCCCTTTTTTGTAATGCCCCCCTTTCAGTCAATGGAACTTTTAGTTATCCAATCGCTTTGTCGAGTGTTTTAATTATGCGTTCATCTACTATTTTCACTTTTGAAAATAGTGCTAAAAAATAAACCGGATGCAGGACGAGAACGAATTTTATCATAAGTCATCGCCCACTAAGATTCGAAGAATAATGAATTTTTCTGGCGAGCGAGCCTCAAACCAATAAATTTGGAATTGCTCATATAAATGATGCACTTTTATTGATGAAGTCTCAGACGATTAAGTCTTTAATTTGCATAAAGCAAATCGTGCGTTATCATGCGTTTCTGCGAAGATCGCGCATACCTGCGAAAAAATGGAACGTTTGGGGTGGTCGTTGGTTTGACCAACGACCCTCCGACGCTCAAGTTAGTAATATTCCAGAGGAGAAAATAAAAATAATTCAAAAGAAATACTTTTTCAAATGTACCGTATTCCAGCTACGTGGGACATTTCGATCGTCTAAGGTCTGTAATCGATAAGCACCTTTCCCGACGATTGTGATTATTCGATAGGGTCCTTCCCACTTAGCGGATAAGTTACCTGCATTCCGTTCTTGGGTGTTTTGGAAGACACGTCGTAGTACGTAATCTCCTATTCGGAAGACTTTTATTTTAACTTTCTCCTTAAAATGACGTTCGACAGACTACTGTTGTGACGCCATCTGAATATAAGCAGAATCTGTTAATTCTTCGAGCGCATCAATGTCATAACTGAGGTTCACCAAATTATGTTCAACAACCGTGTGTCAAGTGATTGGCATATTTGCTTCGACTGACAAGACGACTTCACATCCGTTTACCAATTAAAATGGCATCTGTCCTGTTGAAGTACGAGGAGTAGTTCGATTTGCCCATAAGACAGAAGGCAATTCCTCGACCTAACGTCCTTTTGCGGCTTTGAGTCTTTTCTTTAGAAAGTTGATAATCGTTTTGTTGCTCGATTCTACAAGCCCGTTAGATTCAGGATAACGTGGCGTGAACGTTGTAAGCTTAATATTTCAGTCTTTATAGAAATGCTTGTCTTATCGCTTATGAACTGAGATCCATTATCGCACACAATCTCGGATGGTGAATATCAAATCTGCATATAACGTTATTCCGTATAAAAGATATCACCTCCTTATCTCGTATTTGATAAAAAGCGGCGACTTCTATTCATTTCGAAAAATAAACAGTAAGAACTAATAAATATACCTTTTGTCCCGGTGTTGGCGGTAGCTTGCCGACAATATCCATTCCCCACCTCATGAATGGCCATGGGACTAATGACGAATGTAAAGGTTCGGAAGGTTGATGAGTCATACCTCCGTGTCATTGGCATGGGTTACACATTTGTACGTACGTGAGATTCAAAAGGTCCTCCAAGTAATTTCCTTGTCGAGAGATTCTGTTTGCTAGACTTCATCCTCCTGAATAGTTTCCGCAGTCTCCATCGTGCATTTCTTGGTGGACCTTTTGAATCTCACTCAGAATGAGGCATCGTATATTTAACCCGGTGGACGATCGTCGATATAACTTTCCTGCGATCTTTACATGTCGAGAGGCTTTGAATCGAATTTGTCGGGCTTTCATTTTGTCCTCCAGAAGTCGATCGTCTGTTAGATACTCGTGGACTTCCTTCGGCCAGTCGTTTGACTCGTCCAGAACTACCACTTGATCATGTGTTTCATCTTCCGTCGAGGGGCTTCTTAGGTGGATCATTTGTACGACATCGAAGGACGATTTCGATAAAGCAGATCCCAAATTGGCAAGTGCATCTGCTTGGGTGTTTTGAACTCTGGGGATCTGCTGAATGACGAAAGATTTGAACTTTTTTACCAGATCTCTAGCGATTTGCCAATATGCTGTCATTTTTGAATTCTTTGTCGAAAATTCTCCATTCATCTGATTGACGACGAGCAAAGAATCACTTCTGACTTGTAAATTTCTTGCCCCCAGATCGTATGCCGGATCCAATCCTATAATCAGGGCTTCATATTCCATTTCGTTATTGGTAGCTTTGAAGTCGCAGGATACGAAACAGACCGTTATTCCCCCTGTGGCGATTTCAAGACGACACCTAATCCTGATCCTCGTATGTTAGAGGATCCATCAACGTATAATACACATGGTCGCTCGTCTTGGATCGCCATACCAAGTGTTTCTTCGATCGCCGACTTTTCCAACTCAGGGCTGAAATCTGCAATGAAATCAACTAAAACATGCGATTTGATCGCGGTCCGGGGTTTATAATTGATATCGTAGTTACTTAGATTGAAACTCCATTTTACGGACCGACCTGTAAGCTCAGGTTTTCTTAACACATATTTCAATGGAAAGTTACTAATTACATTGATAACATGCGATTCAAAATAATGCCAAAGCTTCTTAGCCGCTGTGACCAATGCTAAAAGCAATTTCTCCATGGACGTGTATCTTTTCTCTACGTCGAGCAAAGACTTACTTACATAGTATATCGGGAGTCGCTGCCTGTTCTCCTCTTGAACGAGAACAACACTTACCGAATTTGAACTTACTGCATGGTATAAGTGACGTTCTTCTCCGTATTTTGGTTTGGACAATAAAGGTGGTGACACCATATATTCCTTCATGGCTTGTAGAGGTTTTTCATGATCGCTTGAGCAGTCGAAACCTTTATTTTTCCTGAGAACTTTGTAAAATAGGTAACGTTTATCAGATGATTTAGAAATGAACCTGTTAAGTGCAGCCACTCGTCCGGTAAGCCTTTGGACTTCTTTGACATTTTTGGCGATTTTATTTCACTAATTGCCTTGATTTGATCAGGATTGGCTTCGATCCTTCGCTGAGTCACCATATGTCCTAGGAATCTTCCCGCACGTATTCCAAAAGAACACTTAGCCGGGTTCAACTTAATTTGGTATTCTCTAAGTACGTCGAATGATTGTCGTATGTGTTCCACATGATCAGTCACACGTTTGGGTTTTACTAACATGTCGTCAATGTATACCTCCATCGTATCTCCCAGATATTGTTTAAACATTCGGTTGACCAGTTGTTGATACGTTGAATCTGCATTTTTAAGACCGAAAGGCATTATATTGTAACAATAAATACTTTGTCGGTCATAAAAGTTGTTTTCTCTTGATCATTCGGATGCATGAGAATCTGATTCTATCCGGAGTACGCATCCATAAAAGTTAGCTATTCATGTCCAGATGTCGCATCAACCATGGCATCGATATGAGGGAGCGGGAATAGATCTTTCAGAGAGGACTTGTTGAGATCGGTGAAGTCTATGCAGACTCTCCACTTCCCATTCTTCTTTTTGACGGCCACGACGTTCGCCAGCCATTCGGGATATTTTACTTCTCGAATTTTGCATGTTCTTAGAAAGTTGTTGACTTCGTTGTTAATCACTATGTTCCATTCTGGTGTGAATTTACGACGTTTTTATTTCACAGGATTGAACGATGGATCGATGGACAATTGATGTGATATGATTTCTGGATCGATTCCGACCATATCTTCGTGCGACCAGGCGAAACAGTCAGCGTTTTGCCAAAGGAATGCGATCAATTCATGTCTGACGGTTGGGTCGAGAGATGTCCTCACATAAATTTTTTGGTCACGATGATTTGGATCGGGAACTACTTTTTTGGTCCGAAGCTTCTTGGTCCTGCAATTGTAGCAATTGTAGGTTTCTTTGCTGTCTTGTAACATTTGCGCATTATCTTCTGTTCACTTTTTATCTCTTGAATTCCCCATGGGGTTGGAAATTTAAGTACTTGATGGTACGTCGAAGGGATAGCTTCATGTTGTGGATCCATGGTCTACCGAGTATGATGTAGTATGCGGCCGCATACTCGATAACATTGAACTTGGTCGACTTATTGATTCCTTTTGCATAAATAGGGAGGATAATTTCCCCGATGGTATGAGATGCATCCCTGTTGAAGCCTACTAAGATCGTCGAACGTCGAACAATCTCATTCTCGTTGATCCCTGTTGATCCAAAACTCCTTTTAGTGATTTGAATATGATTCTTCTCTTTACTTAGTGAAAATCCATTGATAAGTTACAGTTCAGGTTCAGCTATAACATACGATGATTATACTCAGCGATCGCTGAACATAAGGAACTTTAACCTTATCTCTGAAGATTCGAAGAACAACAGTCACACCACAAGTCAATTCAGCGACAATCGAAGACCAAGCTGAAGATAGAGATGAACAGCTAGTGATCTGAAGTGGTTCAGTGATAGCAAAGTTCATCTAAACAAAAGTGCGAAGTCTTGCTAGGCATCAGCAATACTCTGAAGGTTCATTCTTGAAGTTTCAAGTTCAGCGATTAAATGAATCCTATCAGCGAGATTAATGTTGATCTTATCCACGATGTACAAAAGTCAAAACCTCCATGCCTTGTCAGAAAATGACGTACGGATTATCTCTTATGTCCTCATCAAATCTGATATGGTACTGTTCATACACGGCCAAAAACATGGTTACTTTTGAACAAAGGACAAGCTTCCAATAAAAGCTTGACACGTGGCATATACCTTTTGTCTTGCATTAATTGCGACGGGTATAAATAGATGAAGACCCTTTCTTCATTCTTATGCATGCTACTTTCTGTTTCCTAAAATCTCTGTTGCTTTTCTTTCTCATTCCTTGTGCATCAACTTAGTGATTTCTTAGTTACAATAGAATAGGTTTTAATACTTGTTATAATTTCGCTTGTAACTGTGAATTTGTTTATCTAGTATAAACATATTTAAAAACCCAAAAAATGTGTGTTTGTATTCAACCCCCCCCCCCCCTCCTTCTACAAAATGTTTCTATATCCTTGAACTCTTGTAGACTCATTTGGGACCGACAAGTGGTATTAGAATAGTGTTTATTGCTCACTAATCTTTAAAATAATTTCCTTTCTCTTAAATTATTTTAAAATGACTAACACAAACACCAAATACATAGATAATGGAGCTTTAGCTAAACCTCCTGGATTTAGCCGTGATAATTTTCCATTATGGAAGCAAAGAATAACTCAATTCCTAGAAGGGTTAGATCCTAAGATCCCCTATTATCTAGAGAATGGACCATATGTTCCTATACTCTTGGTCCCTATAGTACCTGCCACTGCTAACTCTCCTGCTATTCCTGATAGACGAATTGTCAAAACTCCAAATCAATGGATTGATGAAGATAAAAGAGAAGTAGCTGTAGATGCTAAAGCTAGATCTATAATTGCAATGTATCCAATGTGTCTAAAAAGTAAAAACACTTTCTCAATTCACCAAAGATTTAATTATATTTTAATTGACATGAAAATTGTTAATAGAGAATACTCTAACGCTGAAATAATGACAAAAATCATGGAGGCACTACTTGAACAATGGAGAGTGTACACTACATGTCTGAAATTGTCAAAGAATCTTGAAACTCTTTCTTTAAGTGCTTTATATGGAATGTTGCTCAATGAAGAACAATCTCAAGCCTTAAAAATCAGTCTCGTAAAAGATATCAAGAGTGCCAAAAATATTTCTTTGGCACTAGTGACTTCAGAAGTGGAACCCTCCAAACGTGTGTCATCTTCCATTACGTCTATCACTGAATTAAATCAAGCTGATTTAGAGAACTAACTAATGCTGACATCTCTGAGTTTGATGATTCCCTAGCTCTTCTCACTAGCAATTTTAGAAGATTTGCTAGAAAGAGTAACTTCAGAATAACACCGGAAACAATATTAGTCATGATGTAAAGCATAAATGTATTGATACACACCTCTATTTTTTTTTTCCAAAAGTCTATATTCAGTACAAAAATTACTTTCATTTGCTCATGATTATATTTGTTGTTCTACATGTGGGATGAATGATTTTGTTGCTTCTCATTTGCTTTATAATAATAATCCATCTATGTCTCAATAAAGAATTTTAAAAATTAGTATTTGAAAAACAGAGGGACGAATTTCAAACAGGTTCCAAAATCCGAGCTACTAAAAGAAAACGAAGGAACCCAAATTTATTTGGGCACCTAAATCAACATATTTGTCTAAAACTGCTTCAATTTTGACAAATTCAAAGGAGCCAAAGGTCAAATTTGTTTCTAAATCTTCTACTAACCCAAAGGACCCATATTCATATGTGTACCTAAAACTGTTTAGTTCAATTTTGCAGACCGGTCATGTGTGGATTATGGATTCTAGATGCTCAAAACACATGATTGGACAAAAGGAGATTATGGATAATTATGTTGCTAAAGATTGCGGTAAGTAAGATTTGGAAAGGATAATTTTTTTTCGATTTTGGTGTATGGTGACTTAGTCAAGGAAAATGTAACGACAAAGCAGGTTTCTTACGTAAAAGGACCAGGTCACAACTTGTTTACTATTGGTCAGTTCTGTGATAAGGATTTAGAAGTCAAGTTCAGATCTACAAGATGCTGTGTTCGTGAATACAATGGTACTGAATTATTAGCCGACTCTCGGAACTCAAATCTTTACACAATTAACCTGAATGACATCAAAGTTGAGGAAGCCGTCTTTTTATTAGCATAGACGATTCTCTCATTTAAACTTTGATACTATCAATGCGCTAGTAAAGGGAGGATTAGTCTCAGGATTAGCATATCTGAAATACGAAAAGGAACATCTGTGTGCAGCTTGTGAGAAAGGAAAGATGAAGAAAGCAAGTCATAAGTCCAAGGTTGAATTCAATACAGATTGTCCTCTACAACTTCTTCGTATGGATCTGTGTGGGCCAATTTGTGTACAAACAATAAATAGTCGGAAGTATATTTTGGTTATTGTTGATGACTACTCAAGGTACATATGGGTCAATTTTTTACGAACCAAGTGAGGCTGCCGGAGTGATCATTGATTTTATCAAAAGTATTCAAAATAGCTTGCAACTTTCAGTTTAAACTCTTTGTGGATCCCAAATCAATAAAGTAACGATGCATTTAACAATGACAATATGAATAAGAACACGTTGAATATATCGAATAACACCTTATGTCATATATCTAACTTGTAGAATTCGCGATTACATTGATTTCTCTCTAATAAGCTCTCTAATCTGATCTAATCATTAAGCTCTCTAATCTCTTAACTCTCACCATCTAATGCTAGCCCTAACCTTGTATTTATATGCTAGACATTATTGTAATAAGGAAACTATGAAAGTAGGTAATATACACTTGCTTTAAATAGAATTAGAATCTTTACTATGATAATAAATTGTTTCCTAATAATTAATCCTTTATTAATTAATGACATTGTTGAACTTATGCTTTGCCCCTTCATGTCTTCAATAGTTGTGATATCGGATACAATATTCCAGACATAACAATCTCCCCCTTTGTATTCGAGATTACAATTCAGCAAATAAGCACTTTTGAAGATGATGAAATTTTATACTTCATTTTGAATATTTTGCTCCCGCTACGAATATGATCACATGATAAGTTTCGTAGCTCTCCCTTAACATTAGCATAAAGTTCAATAACAGAATGATGAAGGAGTCGTGATGTCGTAGGGTAAAATCTTTCTTCAAGTAGAACGTGTCGCATGATGATAGAGACAAAAGATCGTCGGATCTAAGCATTGCGATATCTTGAGGTTATTGGGTTAGGCGGATGCGATGACTTGAGTTTGTCGGATCTAACAAATGCAATATTTTTCAAGTCGTCGTTCCGTGTGATCTCATCGTGTGTCTTGGATATGAAATTTCTCCCCCTGATAATGATTAGGAGAATCTTAAGCATTATGAACAATCAAAGACAATAATCAAAGTAGAATGATCAAACATGTATGTGAAATGATGGGTAATTAGCTAACAGACAGAAGCACGTATATAAACTGTTACCATTACAATCAAAATAAGTTCAATTGAGTGGCCAATATTCAGAGTATGCAATGAGAAATATTTGATAGGACTTCCAGTTATCATAAAAGTAAGTTATAAAACTAACTTCTCAAACTGTTCCGGCATAAACACAAAGATATGCTATTTGAATCACAAAGACTAGTGCAATGTGTAAAAAAATATTTGTATATATTTTGGCTCTACAGACACGATGTGCACAGAATATGAAGTTCGAAGACTGGAGGTGTGTCTTCTTGTTTCAATATCTAAATCTTCCAAGTGAAGAATAGATAGATAATATGTTAAATCTCCGTGATATATTAAACAAGTTATCGACGTTGGGCCCATATCTATTTCAATATTCATCTCCAAAGAGTCGAGAATGAATAGATTGTGTAGCTACTTGGATAACAGTTTAGGTTTGGTAAAGACCAAATATTTTCTTCTAAGTTGTGTCATACTCTCACATTTTTCTTTTATCACAAAATCACTCAATTTTATTTTAATCATACCCTTTCAAAATATCTAACCTAGGGATGTGTTTCATGGGTTGGTCCTTCCGGCTTTGGATTGACCTTTGAAACTTCTAATTCCTAACATACAAAAAGTTGAAACATTGAAGTCCGAGTTCTGAATTGATGTATAATGATACATAATTCAAAAATAAGAAGCTGGGGGATTTTCTTTCATTTATTGGAATTACTCAGAATTTTTAAGCAACCCCGACTCCACAACATAATGGAGCTGTTGAACCTTGTAACAGAACCTTAGTAAAAGCAGCCAGAAAAATGTTGGTGCATTCAAAGTTACTTTTGTTTATGTTGGCTGATGCTGCATTAACTACTTGCTTCACTTAGAATCGTTCACTCATCAATTACCGGTTTGGATAAACACCCTATGAACTTATTAACAAGCGTATCTTTAACGTTAACTACATACATGTTTTTGGATGTCCTTGTTTTATAATGAATGACAGGGATAACCGTGGCAAACTTGATCCTAAAGTTGATGACGTTGTCTTCATTGGATATCCTGCCTTGTCTGCTGCATATAGAGTTTACAATAAAAGTTCAAGATCTGTCAATAAGAGTGTGAATGTTCAATTGGATGAAAAAGTTGACTGGATTTCTGATCATATCGGTTCAGAACCCGTATTAACTGGTGCTAGAGCTTCAGAGCATATGACTATTCATCCTACTTCAACTTCCGCCGATCCGAATCATGCTTCTTCATCGACTTCTCATCTTACTAATTTGGATTTGTTATTTGGACATTTCTATGATCATTTAATTACTACTAATCATGTTCCTTCTTTTATGCCTAACAGCTTTGCAGTTGATCAACCAAGAGATTCAATATCGATCTCAAGTCCATCTGGTTTCTCTACTCCATCTTCAGATTCAGTTCCATTAACTCCATCTGAAGTTATGCCAATACAATCAACTCCAGAAGTTGTAGTTCCAATTCCTATCAGGATATCTAGTGGTTTAGTATCTGTAACAACTGTTCAACCGGAAGCTGATACTCCTATATCAGTGGATATTACTGATTCTGGTCCTATTAGACAAGATTATCCACCTATTTCTACTCCGGTTGTCCCGATAGCTCCTACTCCGGTAACTCAAACAGATGAGGCTTCAACTTCAACGCCTACTCCACTAGCTACTCAAATAGATAACCCATAGTTTCCCCGAATAGTTTTGTTGATTCGGATAATTCTCAACTGTTGTACAATCCATTTCCTCATTCGAAGAAATGGATAATTTCACATCCGAGAAATCAAAATGTTGGTAATCCGTCGAAGCCAGTTCAAACCAGATCTGCTTCAGCAAATGAGTACATGTTTGCATCATTCTTAAGCACTGTTGAACCATATAAAGTTTCAGAAGCCTTAGCTGATCCAGATTAGATATTAGCTATACAAGAGGAACTCAACCAATTCAAAGCTTTAAAACTTTAGTGTCTGGTTACACGACCAAAAGACTAGTCAATTATCGGTACAAAGTGGATCTTCAAAAACAAGAAAGATGAAGCAGGAGTCATTGTACGCAAAAAAGCGCGACTTGTAGCAAAAGGCTATCGCCAGCAAGATGGCATGGATTATGATGAGACATATGCTCTGTTGGCAAAGATAGAAGCTATCAGGATGTTTCTAGCCTACGCAGCTCACAAGAATTTCAGGGTCTTTCAGATGGATGTGAAAACAACGTTTTTATACGGACCTCTGAAAGAAGAAGTTTATGTCTCTCAACCAGTAGGCTTTGTTGATCAGATTATCCGAATCATGTATACATACTTGACAAAGATCTTTACGGTTTAAAACAAGCTCCTCATGCATGGTATGATCAGGTTACTGAATTTTTAGTGGCGTCCAAATTCTCATGAGGTACAATAGATCATACTTTATTCATTAATCGTGAAGGCGAAGATATTATTCTTATACAAATATATGTAGACGATATTATATTTGGGTCGACAAATCCACAGTTTTGTAAAAACTTTTCTGTTTTAATATCTAACAAATTTAGCATTAGTATGATGGGGGAAAAGAATTTTTTTCTCGGATCACAAGTTAATCAGTTGTCTACGGGATTTTTATAAACCAGTCGACATACATTTTCACTTAAAGAAGAAATTTAATATGAAAAAATGTACTCCAATTGGTACCCCAATGACAACTGGTTCTAAGATTGGAGTTGATCCTTCTGGAAAAGTTGTTGATCAATCAAATTATCATGCAATAATTCATTGATTTATCCTAATATCGATTCCCCTCTCTTTTTCTAATTGGTACACAACTATTTGGTTGGTTTTCCACTAAGGGCCTGTTTATTAGCATATTAATGAACTTAATGAGACTCATGGGTTATTTGGTTTTTCGTTATAGGTCTGCCTATTTGGTTGGTTTTCCATTAAGGGTCTGTTTTGTTAGCAACTTTATGAACTTAACGAGACTCACATGTTATTTGGTTAGTTTGTATGTTAATGAACTGAATGAGACTCACAGCTTAATGCAGTTTGGTTAACAAAAGTGATAGAATACCCTCTGAAACTTATCCCATATCTTAGTGCAACTTAATCAACTAAATGAGACTCATAGCTTAATGCAGTTTGGTTAACAAAAGCCCTAATCTTTATCTTTTTAGGTATGTTCTAAACTTTTTCTTTTGATTTAAACCAAAATTAGGTTTCTTATGTTTGATTTCAGTATCCAGGTTCATTGATTTCTCCTAATATCGATTCCCGTCTATCATTCTAATTGGTAACCAACTATTTGGATGGTTTTCCATTAAGTGTCTCTTTTGTTAGCAGCTTAATGAACTTAATGAGACTCGCGGGTTATTTGGTTTCCCATTAAGGATCTGTTTGTTTGGTTGGTTTTCCATTAAGGGTTTGTTTTGTTAGCAGCTTAATGAACTTAATGAGACTCACGGGTTATTTGGTTAGTTATAGCTTAATGAACTGAATGAGTTCACAACTTAATGCAGTTTGGTTAACAGAAGTGATAGAATACCCTCTTACCGTCTTCTGAAACTTATCCCACAGCTTAATGCAACTTAATCAACTGAATGAGACTCACAGCTTAATGCAGTTTGGTTTACAAAATCCCTAATCTTTATCTTTTTAAGTATGTTCTAAATTGGTTCTTCTGATTTAAACCAAAGTTAGGTTTCTTAAGTTGGTTTGTTTCCATAAAATAATTGAAAATTGCAGCCATTTAGTTGTTATGCTTTGATATTTACATGTTATTGACCTTGACATTGATAAGACAGAATCTTCAATGGAATTGGATGCTTTTTAATGGGAGTTACTTTTTTGCATTTGATAGGAATTTAACTGATCTAATTCTATCAATAGAAAGTAAAAAACATAAGATAACATGGACCCTATTTTCTTAATTTTATAAATAGAAACTAAAAAACATAAGATAATCTGTTTCGTGTGTAAAAAAAGAAGCTTTTGCTTTTGTAATATATCACATGTTTCAGGTCCATATATAGTTAATTCCACTTGTAGTTCAAGCATTTGTATGAGCAATGGAGGCTCGTAAGAGATTCAGACACTAGAAGGAAACTAACGATGCAATCACAATTCAGGCTTAATCTTAAAAAACTAGCACATAATATTTTCGTGTTTGTGTTGTATAAACTGATAAATTCAAATGTTCTTCTATCTGATTAGACTCGGTGGCGTTTTCATAAAAATTCTTCATACTATAAAAGGCTCAAGAAAGGATCCATGGTTACACAATGCAAATGGAGGGGAAGGATTGCAAGGAGAGATCTAAGCAAACTTAAAATGGTCTGTCTTGATGATTATTTGATATCATATTCATAATAATTATGTTTTAGTACAAATGGTTGTAAGGTTTCTCCATTTATGAGGCAGGTTGGTCTTTAATGGACTTTATGAGCTATTTTCTGTAGTTTGATAAAGAAAAAAGTATGAACCAATATAACATCTATAAGTATTTGATTTCGCATCTGATGCTAAGTTAATTTGATTATAAATGCCAACTTTGCCTACTCTGCATGCTGCATAGGAAAGAGGTGCACTTAAAGAAGCAACAGATAAGCTTGAAAAACAATTGGAGGAACTAACATGGCGTTTACAGCTGGAGAAACGATTAAGGGTAAAAATATATCTATTTACGTAAAAACATTACCAGTTTTTGTTGGAAAACTATATGAAATTATATAGTTATGATATCATATTCTGATATCCAGATTGACTTGGAAGAAGCAAAATTACAAGAGGCTCTCAAATTTCAAAGTTCTCTGGAAGCTATGCAAAAAAACCCTGAAGAAGCAAATGCAATGGCAGTTGAGGAAAGAGCGGCAACCATAAAAAATATTGATGAAGCACCCACAGTTGTTGAGGAAAAATAGATAGTCGTTGAAGATGCAAAGAAAGTTGAATCCCTGACTGAAGAAGTCAATGAATTTAAGGTAAAGGCATCTAAATGAAGTCTCCCTGTTTCATCCTGGTATATCAATTGTAGACTCTTGTTGTTATAATAGATGAAGAATGTTACAATGAATCAAAAAATAGTGTGTAATATCTAATGAACATCTTTTTTTTTTGCATTTTGCAATGTCTTTTTTATTGTGGTGTGTATACACGCAAAGACTCATGTAATATTCCACACATATCTATTAGATTAGAGAAATTCTTCTTAAAATACTCTTTTTCATTATCGCTATGAAAGGTTTTAATTTGAACGTCAGACACATCTTTTACATTTGCACACATGGATGAATTAAATATTCGATCCAGGCTCGAAGAGAAGCAAAACAAATTAGAATTAGAGAACAAAGTCATCCGCCAACAATCAGTGTCCATGGCGGCTAATAAGTTCCTCTCAGGCCGTTTTAGATCTATTATTCAGGTATAACAACACTTATGTGCTTCGTGGTTGTTTGATCTTGAACTCTTTTACAGAGGATTGACAGTAGCAGTCATTTAACGGGAGATACAAAGGCATCTCTTCTGGTAAGTTACATGTTTAAAATTATATTTTTCACAACACAATTATTAATTAATTACATGTTTCATTGTTTTTATGTATGTATGTATTATTAGGATCATAGCCGTTCAATGAACCAAAGGGATCTTTCATTTACAATTTGT
This sequence comes from Silybum marianum, assembly GCA_036898165.1. Classification (NCBI taxonomy): domain Eukaryota; kingdom Viridiplantae; phylum Streptophyta; class Magnoliopsida; order Asterales; family Asteraceae; genus Silybum; species Silybum marianum. The sequence continues at coordinate 23,898,383 of CM072536.1, read as the reverse complement.
TATAATCAAGTTCATTTCTATAAGTTGTAATGCTTTTAAGTTTTTTCTTGATTACGATCTTTGAATGTGTGTTTATCATCTTTTAAGAGCCTATTTATTAGTAGCTTAATAAGCTTAATGAGACTCGATTTATTGACTGTTTGGTAGTGGCTATAGGAAGTGGATTATTCAGTACTATAATGAAAGTAAACTAGTAATCTTATTTCATGGATGAACTAAACGGAAGATGGCATTAGTGGACTGAAATCATAAAAAATAATAGACATTTGAAATAGATAAAACGATTAGAGGGTTGTTAAAAGTTACCACGATCCATACACCAAATCAAAGATGAATCCAAATCAGATATATTTTGTATTTATACCCAGAGACTTATGCCAGACAGGTAGTAAAAATCATGAACCTCGAAACTAAACATACCTAAATCGTGACAAATCAATAGATGAAAGATGTGAGGTGCTTAACTACAAAAACGAAATCAAAATCAAAATCAGAGGATGAAAGGGAACATTTATTAAATGGATGAAATCAAGAGTTAGGGTTTCCATAAAATACCTTAAATCAAAATCGTAGAGAAGAAGTCTAGGTTTCTTCAAATCAAAATCAAACTGACAAAGCTTGAGATACAATGTATTTGACAGAGAGAAAGAGATTTTACTAGTTTCAAATAGTATGTAGTATGATTTATATGTATGAAATGTTGGGAGTCATCAAGTAGCAGATAGAAGAAATCTTCCATTTCAGTATGGAGTTGGTAATCTCGGTATGGTGGTGCGACGTGAGTTTCAGATGTGAAAGAGCAAAAGAAAAGAAGAAGAAGGTAGTGTCTGGGATTTCATGGTATGGGTAGGGCCTGATTTAAAAACAATCTTTATAATATTGGGAAGATAATGTGATGCATCAAAACTTGTTCATTATGCAACACAATTTGTAATTAAGAGATTTTTAATACATTGTGCCTTAAATACTTGTACTCAAGGTTGTAATTAAGACTTTATACTCCAACGGTTATTAAGGTAGTGACTATTTGCAAACTTTGTGAACTTATCTCTACCATTCATTAATTAGATCAAAGGCTTAGAATACACGGTGGCATGAAATGTAAATTTCACGACTTTCATTACTAATTGTTATAGCACGCATCATACACTGAGGGTTTTATAGACATTCTAGCATCGATTTACAAGATACAAAACAATGGAAAGTATTCGCCGGAATACAATCCCAAAGATTTTGTGAAGTCATTAGCATTTGGTATAGAAAATAGTTGTCCGAACCAAGGATTCATGAATAAAATAAATAATTGAAATATTATCCTCATAACCTAATTAACATGTTGTTAAATAACCTATATATATTCATGAATAAGTTATAAGTATTCATGAATAGTTTATATATATATATATATATTCATGAATAGGATATACATATTCATGAATAGAATTCCCGACGAAGATGCAACTACATCGTTGACGTCCACTGTCATGTTTTATGTAGTGTTATCACTGCCAACGATTTCAGTTATATAATTCGTCGAAAAATATGAATCGATTTCTGGATCTCTAATAATCAGACGGTATATTCTTTGAACCGCTGACAATTTAAGTTATATGATTTGCCGGAAATTCTTAATCGTTTTCTCGATTTCTAACTTTGAATCCGCCGACAATTTTAGTTATATGATTCGTCGGAAAATCAGTCGAAGTATTCTTTCTAACCAATAAGGATGATCATCAAGCTTAATATAAATTGGAGAAACAAAATCTTTTCAGTTAAATGTTTTCCTTAAATTATCCGTTTACTAATTATTTCATACATGTCCTTAAAAACTTGCATTATTACGCATATATCCTTGTAAACTTTTAAATTACGTGTATATCCTTCTAAAGCTTAAAAACTGACGCATATATCCTTCTCCCTTATTTAATTATTATTAAACATTTTAAAAATACAAATAACTAAAACTAAATTAAATATAATTTGGAAATTACCAAAATAGCCTTTCCATAACCCTTCAAAAACCCTATCCAAAATAAACCAAATCAGCGTGCCGGCTAGAGGAAGAAATCGCCACTGGCAAGAGGAAGAAATGGCGCCGCTGGCGAGAGGGATAAATGCGTAATAATTGAAAAAAAATCTTCCTGGAAACTATCCTTGCAAGTTCAAATCTGCAACTTTGTAACCAAAAAAAAATTATAACATGATCGAAGGACGAACATCATACCACTCGGCCATCTAGACCAATAAACCTGTGCTTGAAAAACAATATTTTATCGCTTTATCTCTCTCTATCTCTAAATTCGCTTAGATTTTCAACGCTAAACGCATCAATGATGAAAAACCCTAAATCGAAAACTCTCTCTCTAATACCAGTTTATCTCTCTACGAAACACCATCTGTCACACCAACATCAATACACATAGCGAGAAGAAAGAAATTAAGGTAAATATAGTCAAATCTGCATGAAGTAACAGTAGTTAATGACCCATCAACCAAATAAAATCAGCTACGATCGGCAATAAACTAATCTGACCAGTTGGTTTCACCGATCCACCTTCCCCTGATTCTAATAACCTCACCCTCCCCACTAATTTCCGACAAGTTTTTTTTTCAATTATTACGCATTTATCCCTCTTGCCGGCGGCGATTTCTTCCTCTAGCCGGCACGTTGAGTTGGTTTATTTTGGATAGGGTTTTTGAAGGGTTATGGAAAGGCTATTTTGCTAATTTCAAAATTATATTTAATTTAGTTTTAGTTATTTGTATTTTTAAAATGTTTAATTATAACTAAATAAGGGAGAATGATATAGGCGTGAGTTTTTAAGGTTTAAAAGGATATACACGTAATTTAAAAGTTTACAAGGATATATGCGTAATAATGCAAGTTTTTAAGGACGTGTATGAAATTCTCCCTAATTAAAAAAAGAAAAAAAATCAATTTAATGAATTACTTTTATGCCCTTGACAGTATTATAATAGAATATAAAATAATTTACACATGGCATGATATTATTGGTAGATATTAGTACACAATGTTTGCAAATATTCACTAGTTTGCAATGGAGGCGTCACCTATATATATAGGGTCAGGTTTAGGAGAAAACGTCAAAAAAAACAGAAGAACACTGATAATCCCAAAATATGATCAATCTCTATAAAATCACTATGAAAAGCTTAAGAAACAACAATGGAGTCTTGGAAAGAAAAAGTCAAACTAGGATGAGAAAGTCAATATGTCATATATCTATTTCAACTATCACAATGACTTAATACAAAGGAATGGGTATTTATACCCTTACACAATAAGCATATAAAAGAATAAATGTTGAATACAATATATACAAAAATACATTCCGAGATTCTCCCCCTTTCGATTCAAGCTTTGAAGAATGAAAATATTTTACGTCAAACCTTCATCCCAAGTTCTTCCAAGTCTCTAGCTGTCATTCTGAGCACCAGACGATCATTCACCATATACAACCCTCTACTAAGAATTGATCTTATCGTTTCATTAAACCTTCTATTAAATGGGCTTTACGGACATTTCTCAGCGTATCCTCTAACTGAGTTTTGATCATCTTTAGAGTCCCATAAGAATACTTTGCTACTTCTGAATATCTGAGATATCTTTCTTGATTCTGCTGATCCCTGTAAGCGATTCCAAGTCCTAGATCTTCAAATTGAATGAATGGTGGACACCCTTCAGCATTCTCACACATTGGAATTGGGTTTAATAGATTAATTTTATTCATGTTGTTCTCTATGCCAAGCTGAAAATCTATCACCGCCAAATATTTCAAGTAGTGCTTCAGGAATCACTTAACTATCTGGTAAGAAAAATCAGTATCTCTCGGTCCTATCACCATATTCTGAAACTACTCATACAGATATCTCAAATCTAGTAGATTCAGTTGCGGGAAATCAACTTCAATGAAACGGTATTCAGAGATATTCATTCTTCTGACTCTTAAGGTAGGATACTCAAACTCTAGAATTCTGTCAGTAAACGTCTCCAATACATCAAAAATCTCACTTTTTGAATATACGTATTCATCACCTTGAGCTTTAACCAACATACTGCTGTAGAGAAACTTAACTCTAGTATTCTGCTTTTCAATACCACACATTTTCTTCTTGCCAAAATCTCGTAAGGTGTGATCAATATTCTTCTATGTTCATCCTCCAGATACGACAATTTCAGTTGTAGTCTAGCATAACATGCTAATATCAATCTTTCTTGATAGGATAAAACTTTCACCGGTTTGATGTCAAACTGAGTAGTTTGAGGTTGACTGGGCTTGGTGAACGTCTAGGAACATAAGTGCTCGGAACGTTGGTAGAATGAACTTGCGGTTGAGTAGTTGTTACAATTACTTCAGCTTCTAGGCCATTAAAGGCTATAGAACTCACATCAATAACATCTTCTGTAAGTTCATTCAGATAGGATATCCATTATCCTTGCCGCTTTATTTTGTTTCAAAGTGAGAATCTTCGACTTTTCAACCATTGTTGTATATATAAAAATATGTTTGTCACTATTAGATACTTGCTCTTCAACACTTTCAACAGCAAATTCCATATCTTGATCAACAATCTATTCAACATGTACTTCTTCATTCTGTTGAACATCTTCCTCTACATTATGTTCAACTTGAACATGTTGTTCCTCATATTCTTCTTGAATATCATCTGAATCAAAAGTCTCAACCACTCTCTTTCTCTTATTCTCCCCCTCATGGTGATCAGGATCGTCATGGTCATCACGCCTGCGTTTACGAGACGTGGCTTGAGTACAACAAGTAGATTCTAGTACAATAATGCGTTCATTCACTACATTCATAGATTACTGAAGTGCCTTTTGTAGAGGTGCTGATGGTTGTATCAACTGCTGAGAATCTACCAACCATATCACTCCTAACAGCAGCAACCTCTGACTTCAGCGAATCTACATAAGATCTTGACACTTTATCTGATTTAGGTTAGGCTCCCTCATGAATACATTTAAGTACAACAACCAATTCCAATTCATTGGAACTCATTCTTAGTTTTGACAACAGTTTGGCCAGCAACATATCTTATAGTTCATCTATTGACGGATCATACAGTTACAAAGATGTAATAACCGACGGGGCTGGAATAGGATCTGGAATCGATTTAGATTCAGGTTCTGCCACATCATTTTCTTTTCCCTTGATTAGCATCATAATTGAATCGATCTGACCGGTGAAAGCATCTTGAACAACCTTTAGGGTGTCGTTCAGGTATTCCCTTAACACAAAGTTAGGAAAGTTAACTCCAGGGTCACTTAGGCTTCCAGCTGACATAACAGTCGAAAAGACTATCGGACATATGTTTAGCGTTGGCATAGTGTTAGCGCTAAAAGGATTTCAATCTAATCTTCGAATAAGATCAACTTGTGATCCTCCTACAGATATTCCGGCAGTGTCACGAAGTACTGCAGTAGGAGTTTCAAATACTCCAATATCTTGTCAACCTAATGAAGAATATGAATTTAAGAATTGATCTAGACTCAATTTTGCCCTCAAAGATGTCATGAACTAGTCAAGCGGTTCAATTCTTTAAATATTCAAGTTCTCTGATTGAGAACTGAATAGATTATGCGTTATATCCCTATGATAAAGTGAAACAGTTTCCTGTAGAGAAAAAACTTAGTGGATGGCTTGGGTGTGCAAATGTGTCTCTGGGTCCAAGACGTCTTGTTCAATACCGGAGGTAAACGTATTACCCGTAGTAGTAGATGTGGCTACCCATCTGGAATAGTAAGTGTTGATAAAATCTATTTGTTCTTCTGGTTCTGTCACATTTCCCTCACCATATTCTTTTAGCGTCCCTTAACACATACTCTCAGCATTTTCAACTAATTATCCCTCAATTCTCCTTATATCCCCCATTTGAATTGATGAGTCTAGTTGAACCTCAATCAAGTCTGATATTTTAGCAAAAATATCTTTAGTTGTATCAATTGTGACTTTCAAATCAGAATTAATTTCTGAATTCAGACCAATATGCCTCGGAATACGGTCTTCAAAAGAAATATCTTGTGATTCCTCAAGAACTGGAATAAGAATAGCAGCATCATCAACATTGTCATCATCATCTTGATCATCATTATCATTAGTAGCATTATCATGAGTAGCATTGTCATCTTTAGTGCTTTCAGAGTCTAAAGAATTTGCATGATTAGGTGTACCCCTCCTTGGCCCCTCTCATTTACATTTTCCCTCTACTTGCTCTATTCGAGGACCCCTTGTTCCTGAACCCGCTAAGCTAGACCTAGACCCTCACCTTCGTTAGGTAAAAATCTTGGGGCAGGTCCCTTTGGCGCTAGTTGGACCATAGGATTATTCATTTGCCTATAATCTATTACACACTGACATCCATCAAAATCCAGTAATGCATCTGGAATTGGTAGAATGTTGTCAAAGTTGTCTATCTTATTATGACTCTTCATAAACTTCATTTCAATCTCTGAACCCATTTGACTGTCTAAATGTCTTGGAATATATGGGTTGGAGCGAATGATAGAACGGATGATCAACTATAGAAATCTTTGGAATGCGATGAACTTTCTCTTTAGTTTAGGCTTCTTTGCACGTATTAGATCATCCAGTTCATTCCATATACTTACAGCAAATACGTAATGCTTATTGAATGTTATTCTATGAAAGATCCTTAAGAATGAACCACTCCAGGTATCCATATCCATGGTCTTCGAAGATAAATGCCATATGGATGGCAAGTATTTCCTTTTGAATTTTGATGTTGAGTTTAAAGGTGCAGAATATCCAAGTCGTCTAATATCAGCAAACAACTCCTCATCACTAACAAACTCATTATAACCATTTGTTAGATATACAAAGATTTCTTCAAAAGAGACTGGGTTCTGAAGTTTATAGTTCAGATCTTCTGAACTAGATTTGTACATATAAATGACTAAGTAAAAGCTCAGAAGTACAAGATCAGAAGTCTGAGAGACTAAGGCATCACTTCTGAAGTGGCAACTTTAGAAGTTCTGAAGATTTCTGAGAAGTTCTGAAGTGGTTCTAAAGATTGCTTCTGAAGTGGTTCTAAAGTCAGGCTTACACATATATAGATAATATTCGTTTGTGATGTAACTACATGTTAGTATAGTATATGTAGATCCCAGTTTAATCAGGTAACCGTAGGGGTGAACATTTGGCCCGAACCGGCCCGAACCGGTTTGGAACCGGAACCGGAAAATCAAGATTCTTAGGACCGATAACCAGACCGTATAGGCAATACCGGTGCCGATGCCGGTCCCGGTCCTGGTCCCTGTTTTCCGGTCAAAAACCCGGATGGAACCGATTATTATTCCATTTTGTTTTAATACCAAATCAACCAACAAAAATCATACTCTAATTTTTCAAAATATTCATAGTTTATTATTTATAACAATCTCAAAATATTCAAAGTTTAATACCAAATCAAGTGTAAAGTAATCATAAAATATTCAAAACCAAATCAACCAACAAAAATCATACTTTAACTTTCCATTGTCATTTACTTTGTTTAAAGCTTTTGCAATCTCTATATAAACACAAAACCGAAAAGATTGTTAGTATTTAATAAAAAGTAATACTCGTTTCAAAATAGAACAATAATTGAAGAAAAAAAATATCCAAAGCTATATCATCGTCTTCAAAATGTCGTCGATGTCGTCTATTATCGGCTTTTTTTTGTTACGTGATATACTTGTTAAACTTTGAAAGGTCATTATATATATAAGAAAACATAATAAATTGATTAAATTAGGATTAAATTGTCACTTAAAATTCCGGGCCGGTCCCGGTTAATTACCCGAAAAATTGGCACCGAGCCCGGTTTTGAACCGGAACCGAAAAATGGAGGATTTGAAGAACCGAAAACCGGACCGGTTGGACTATTACCGGTGCCGGTGCCGGTCCCGGTCCCGGTTCGGTTCCGGTCCGGACCGGTTCTTACGGGTCAAATGCTCACCCCTAGGTAACCGTATAATGATAAGAACAATATGAATAACACAACAAATAAAATCAAAGAAAACCGTAAATCATATATCTAACTTGTAAGGATTCGTGTTTACAATAAATATCTCTCTTAAGCTCTCTAATATGATCTCTCCTAAACCTCTAGATATATGTATAGGAAACAATAAGATAAGGAAATATTAAGAAAGGCATTATACACTTGCCATAAATACAATAAATCAAGGTTTCCTATTTGTTAAACCTTTCCTAATATAAAACCATCCTAATTTATGACTTTGTTGACTTTTGCATTTTGGCCCTTCATGTCTTCAATAGTTGTCATCTCGGATACAACATTTTCAGACCTAACAGTATCTCTCTCTGTATATAAATAGGAAGTTGGTTAGTCTGTTTAGAGTTAGTGACCATACTTGTACTTTCACGACATATACTGGTAATCTTGTCAATATCAATAACACATCCGACTTCGTTGCTCCAATCTTATATTTTGCATATTGTCTTTATCACATCTTGATCTACGGGAACTATCAATTGATATCAGATAAATTGTTCTTATATTTTGTATATGTACAACAATGCTGAAAAGGCTCAAATGAAGATAGATAAAAGAGCTCTAACACTGTTAACAATGGCAATTCCAAACGAAATATTCAACAAATTTGAAAGTCTTACTTCAGCAAAAGAAATGTGGGATCAAGTAGAAGCCTATATGCAGGAGAGTTCAAAATCACACGTCCAGAGGCTAAATATCTGTATTGGGACTTATGAAAACTTCAAAGAAAAAGATGGTGAATCAATTACTGACTCATATCAAAGATTCAAGAACATTCAGAATGATTTGATAAGAAATGCAGTTTAGAAACTGAATTATGAGATAAATAACAAATTTCTGAAGAATCTGGCTAATGAATGAGAAAGTTTTACTGATAATATGGTTATAAGATATTTGTCTAGAAAAATTCATGATATATTTATGGTATCTTATTTCAACAAGAAGACAATATCAAAACTAGACAAAGTGACAAGAAGAAAACAGTGATACCCTGGCTTTGTTAAGTCAAAAAGTAAACAATCCTAAACCCATGTCTTCTATGACCAAGATGTGTAAAATTCTAGAAGTTGAACTTTGCCATGGAAATGGGTCAGATGAAGAAATGAAGAGGATGACTGAGGGTATAGCCTTTATGACTAGACAGTTCAATCAAAGATATAATCAAAAGTATAAAGGTAAACCTAAAACTGAAGATGGAACTGAGAAAGCTGTGAGTAAGGAGGTGGTAAAGGAGGATGAAACAGAACCAGCAAGATGTTTTAATGGTGGTAAACGTGGTCATTTTGCTAGACAATGGAAAATGTCTAAAGTTAAAAATGTTGGATACTATGAGAAAAAGCATATTTTAGCCAAGAAAAAGGAAACGAATCCATCTTTGTTTTCAAAATATGAGGAAGATTGGCTATGCTGCAGTGATGATGATTATGATGAAGAGGTAGCTCACTATGCAGCTAACTACTCTGAAATTAACATGCAAGGTCAAATCATAAAAATGACTTCTGAATTTGAAACACTAAGAAACACAATAAAAGGAGACAGAAGTTTGGTTAATAAATTCAGAGAAGAAAGTTAGATTTATAAACTAAATTGTCAAAATGCTGAAGAACAACTTGATAAAATTTCTGAGGAGAAATCTGTTTTAAAAAAATATTCATAATGAGAAATCTGAAAAAGAGGTTTTAAGTGTTAAAATGGAATATCTGAACAAGGAAAGAGTTGAATTGTATAGAAAGATTAAAGAATTAGAAGATTTAAATTTCAAAAGAGGTCAAACTGAACAAACTTTAAATATTCTAACAAGTCAGGCTTAGGACTCAAAATTTTATAACATAAAATCTGGTTTGGGTTATAGTGAAAGTCAAATTTTAAAGAATGCACCTTCTAATCTTTACAATTTGTCTGATATGAATTTTTTTGATGAAGGTATTAAAGGTGTTCCTTCAAAACCTGTAAAATCCTGCTTTGCCTAAAAGAATTCCATTTGTCCAATCGGAAGTTTTGTTCACCAATGATAAATCTTTGAATTCTGAAAATTCTAAAGTCAAAACCAAGTCAGATGATTCAAAAATATCATAAATTCAATTTCTGAATCTAATTCAAAAGAAACTTCTGACAGAAATTCAATCACAACTCATAACCTTTTAGAAGGAACTTCTGAAAAATATTCTGAAGATGTTTCGGAAGTTTTAAATTATGATTCTTCTGAAGAATATCATGATGTATACTCTAAAGACAATCCAGATGAGAATTCTGAGGAACAATATGAAGAGTTTTCTGATAATGAATCTTTAGTGGATGATCATAATAATTCAAAAATATGCTTTGATAATTCTGATGATGAATCTGATAAGGAGTTCACTAAAGATATTCAGAATTCTAATGTTAATCTTCATTCTGATAACAAATTTTCAAAATTAAGCAATTTTGTTGAAGGTATGACTGAACATAAATTTTCAAATCTTATGAATGCTTCAGATTCTGAAAATGAAAATGAAAATTCTGAACCTGTTGCTGCTGTATTAAATAAGGACGGAAACCTGTTTATAAAAAGATAAATTTCTATGGTAGAAGGTGATAGGTTAAAATCTGAAGAACCAAAACTTCCTTTAGAAATGTTTAATTCAACGTTCTTAAAAGAAGAATATGTGAATTTTTCAAGTTCTGAATCAAATTTAAATACTTCAGATTTAATTTCTAGTTATCCTCAACTAAATTCAGAAGTTAAATCTATCCTTAATACAGGCACATCTAAATTGTCTAAATCATCTTCTAATACTAAATCTGAATATCATTTCAATAAGCCTATTGTTCAGAAATCAAATAAGAATATTTTAAAGCCTTATCATTCTAATCCTCTTTTTTTGTTATTTTCAGAGCTATCCACTTTAGTTTGGAAGACAAAAAATGAAAACTTGACAAAGAAAGACAAATTAGATAGTTTTCATACCTTTAGAACAAATGATGTATCAAAAGTTAATACAATGAATAAAAGAAAGAAATTGGTTGCAAATTCTAAAATTTTATATTCTTTTTTCTGTTCTGACATGTTAAACCTTCTTAAGAATCGTATTCATTATACTAACTGTGGGTATCATAAATTCCAACCCAATTCTATCAACAACAAGAAATCTTCTATGAAACAAATCAAGTATGCTTCACATGTTACTAAACTTAACAATAAAGATGAATATGTGAAGAAAAGAATTGTTAACCAAAGTTTTGAATCAAATTCTCATTTAAATTCTAAAAAATCCAACTTTGTTTTGAAATTCAGAATTCCTTCTACCGTGACTAATCTGACAGGACCCATATACAAATGTGTACCTAAATCTAAGTAATTGTTTTTACAGATTCATCATGTGTGGGTCTTAGACTCTGGATGTTCAAGACACATAACACCATATAAAGAACTTCTGACTGACTATCATGAGAGAAATAGAGGAAGTGTCAGTTTTGGAAACAATGCTAAGAGATATGTTAGAGGGTATGAAACTTTTATGAAAGGGGATGTGGAATTAATGAAGGTTTTCTATGTTGAAGGGCTAAAACATAATCTGTTTAGTATTAGCCAGTTTTGTGACAAAAGATGGACTGTTCATTTTGATATTAAATCCTGTCACATTCTAAATTCTGAGGATAAGGAAGCTTTAACAGCATACAGAGTTGGTGACATTTACACAACTACATTTACAGAAGATGGTCAACTTAAAGGCATTTGCTACATTTCTAGATCTGTTTTAGAAGAAAGCTGGCTATGACATAGGAGAATGTCACATATGAACTTCAAATCCATTGATGAATTAGGAAAGCAACATTCTGTGATTGGTTTACCAGGGATATCAGAAGAACTTTTTATGTTCTGCATGTGAATTAGGGAAAATCAAAAGAAGTTCTAATCCTTCAAAAATGTTTTCATCATGTAAAGCTCCTTTGGAAATGTTGCACATGGATTTGTGTGGGCCAATAGGACTCAGAGTTTAGGAGGAAAAAAATATATCTTAGTTATACATGGGTTGAGTTTTTAAGACAAAAATCTGATACTTTAGAAGTTTTAATCCTATTTCTAAAGAGAATTCAAGTTCTTCTTCAACTACCTATTCAGAAGATCAGATGTGATAATGGAACAGAATTCAGGAATGCTCAAGTTGAGAAATATTTAGAATCTGTTGGAATATTACATAGCTTTTCCGCTACAAGAACTCCACAACAGAATGGTGTAGTTGAAAGAAAGAACAGAATATTGGTAGAAGCTGCAAGAACAATGTTTGCTTCTTTAGAACTAATTTTATCTCTTTGGGCAGAAGCTATTGCAACAACATGCTTTACACAAAACAGGATAATTCTAAATAGAAAACATCTTAAAACTCCTTATGAATTGCTTAGAAACAGAAAACCAACTATTGCTTACTTTCATATATTTGGATGCAGGTTCTTTCAGCTTAATGACAAAGACAATCTAGGAAAATTTAATCCCAAAGGCTTATCTGGAGTATTTGTTGGTTATTCTTAAAGATCAAAAGCCTATAGGATACTCATGAAGAAAACCAGAACTATTATTGAGAGCACTAATGTCAGATTCAACGAACCAACAATGAATTTTGAACAAGACAATTCAGAACTTAGGCTTATGCAGCACTCTGAACAACTTGAATCAGGGAAGGGTTCTAATGATCAATCTAACTCTAATAACACTTTAATTAAAGCAAAATTAGATTTCTTATGTCATAATTTATTTGATGTGTCTATTGATGTCTATGCAAAATTTCAAAATCCATCACTTGTCAGAGATAATACAGAACCTATCTTAGATGATCCAATCACATCAAATATATCTGGACCACCAGTTTCTCCTTCAATATCAGAAATTCATATTTCTGAATCTCAACAAGAAACTTCTGAACCTTTATCTTCAGAGTTGTAGGATAGAATTCAGATATGAACTCAGAAGTTCATCCTGAACCAGAGCAACAAGCTATTATTGATCAGTATGACTCACAAAATAATCTCTCATCTGTTCAACCACTTTCAAATGTGAACAAATGGACATCAAATAATAGGAGATGCCTCAAAAGGAGTAAAAACCAGATCTGCAACAGCAAATGAATATGCTTATATGTGAACTTTTGGAGCAACATGGAGCCAAATAAGCCATGTAAGGCTCTTCAAGATCCAAACTGGGTTTTAGCAATGCAAGATGAGCTAAATCAGTTTGAAAGAAACAAAGTCTAGAGGCTCGTTCCAAGATCCAAGGGTAAATCCATCAATGGAACTAAATGGGTATTCAAAAATAAAAAAGATGAAAATGAAATTGTTATGAGAAATAAAGCAAGACTTGTAGCCAAAGGATATTGTCAACAAGAAGGTATAGACTATGATGAAACCTTTGCTCCAGTAGCTAGGCTAGAAGCCATAAGGATTTTTCTAGCATATGTAGCTTACAAAAATATGAAAGAATTTCAAATGGATGTCAAATGTGCATTTCTGAATGGAATTCTTCATGAAGAAGTGTATGTAGATCAACCAGAAGGCTTTGTAAGCAAAAAGTTTCCAGATCATGTTTATATTCTTGACAAAGCTTTATATGGATTAAAACAAGCTCCAAGAGCATGGTATGACACTCTCACAAAATTTCTTCTGAAGTCTGAATTCAAAAGAGGTACAATTGATACTACCTTATTTCTGAAGAAGCAAGGTGAATATTTGATTTTGATACAAATTTATGTGGATGATATAATATTTGCTTCTACTAATGCAAAATTTGTAAAAACTTTGAGACTATCATGCAAACTGAGTTTGAAATGAGTATGATGGAGAGAGTTGACTTTCTTTCTTGGTCTTCAAGTAAAACAACTACCCACAGGAATATTCATTAACAAACCTAAGTAGGTAAATGATTTATTAAAGAAGTATGATATGTCTGATTGTTCAAGTATTAAGACTCCAATGGCCACCGGTACCAAATTTTAACCAGATTTAAGTGGTAAATCTGTGGATCAAAAGAAGTACAGAGGAATTATTGGATCTTTACTTTATCTTACTCCAAGTAGACCTGATATTATGTTTTCCACATGTACTTGTGCAAGATATCAAGCTAATCCAAAGGAATCTCACCTTTTAGCTGCTAAAGGGATTCTAAGGTATCTTAAAGGATCTCCTTCATTGGGCCTTTGGTATCCTAAGAATTCTGGTTTTGAGCTAACAACTTTCACAGATGTAGATCATGGTGGATGTAAATTAGACAGGAAAAGCACATCTGGATCATGTCAATTCTTGGGAGATAGGCTTGTCAGCTGGTCTTATAAAAAGCAAAATTGTGTTTCAACTCAACTGCAGAAGCTAAATATGTAACAGCTGCAATTTATTGTTCACAAGTAATGTGGATGCAAATTCAACTTAAGGACTATGGCTACACAATCAAAAAGATACCACTTTATTATGATTCCAAGAGTTCCATAACAATTATAGCTAATCTTGTTCAACATTCGAAAACCAAGCACTGATGTGTGGTATCATTTTTTTAAGGATCATGTTGAAAAAGGTAATATAGAAATGTTTTTTGTTAAGACGGATTATCTATTGGCTGATTTATTCATTAAGGCTCTTGATGAGAAAAGATTTAACTTTTTGGTGAGTAAGTTAGGCATGATGAAACTTTCTGGTTAAGTCATTTACTTAGAACCAGAGTAAAAAAACAATTAACTTTTGAACATATTTAGTTCAGAAATATGAAAACTAAATTCCGAAGTTCTGAATTTTGTTTCTCAAAAGTCTAAACTTTACTATTCAGAAGTTTATATTAAATATAAGAATATATAATTATGAAATTCTATTTTCTTATATTTTAAACTCTGAAGTATTTGTAATTGCTCTTTTAGATTGTTTTCATTTCTGTATAGCATTTTTCAAGGGAGAGTTTTTCATTTTTTTTCTTCTATCCTTTTCATGATTCTAGGGGGAGTATTTTAATATATATTTCATTAATATTGCTAACAATTTTCATTAATTGTGGTTTTTGATTTAAGATCTAAACAAGTGATGATCCATTCTGAGCTTAATTACTTAGAAGTATGAACAAACTTCTACTGTGAATCAAATGTTTTCTTTGTTCAAACTATTTCTGAATTCTAAAAAACATTTTATAGAATTCAGAAGTTAAGATTTTAAATGTTTTTTTTTCATGATCAGAAGTTTTTCTCAGAAGTCTTTCTCAGAAGTTCTGAACTTTCTTCTCAGAACACTGAATTTTTTCTCAGACTCTCAAACGATGACTAAGTCTTCCACTTAGCATCTCGTGCCATGTGTTATATTCTTATTCGACCATACTTAATCACGTCTTAAAAACGTTTCAGTAGCACATTTAACCATTGTTAATCCATCATTACCTACTTAGCGTAATTACTTTTTGTATCTTTTTCTGCCACGTGTCCCATGTACACCACGTCATTTATCCAATCCGATAAATACGATATCACGATCATCTTCAAAATTTCTTCTGTAATTTTTCCCTCCCAAAGCGGTTATGAACTTTTTGAACTTAACTTCATTTCTAATCATTTCCATTTATGTGAAAATTTATTCTTCTCAAATTAATCAATCTATTCAAATCGCAAAATCCTATTTCAGTATCAGCAACAATGTATTCATTGGATCGATTGAAGTTGTTATCCCGAATGATCCAAACTTGGAAGATACTGCTACCAAGGGAAACTCCGATGCTGAATGTTCAAATCCAAACCCTAACCCTAACCCTCCTGCAATTAGGGAACATCAAGCACAACCAATTGAAGTTGGTTCTGAGTCAATTGCTGCTGGAAATGAATCACATGGTGATATTGGTGATGCTATGTTTACTCAACAAACTTAATCAAGTGAAGTTTCACGAGCCCTGGTCCTATTTCAAACAAAATGTTTGTTCCTGTTGCAAACATTCTAGATATAATGATAAACAACTGTGCTCTTAACCTAAAGTCTACAGATTTTACAACAGATCAACAGATTCTCATTGAAATCATCAAAAAGCATCTTCTGGAAAAGATGTTTATCAGACATTTTCAGGTTCCTGAAATTTAATTACAACAATGGTGGCATTTTCTAGAATTTGAGGAAGATAATGAGTTTCTCACTTCATATGTGGGTGGATTTTTGTTTTGTATGAAACCTAAGGATATTAGAGAGATTTTGGATTTAGCTGCAAAAGAGGTAGTGGGCAAATCAAGGTATGACAACATCAAAAACTCAACTAAAATGATTGTTGATTTCATGCAGTTAGGCTATTCTGAGTCTCTACCAACTCTATGTGCATTCAGAAAGAAACACCTTCCCCCAATATTGTTTTCCCTCTTCACTATCATCAATACTTGTTTGTCTGGTAAAACCTTTAGCTTGGATCAAGCTTCTCTAACATCAGAACCATCTTCCATGGATTTTCTTTTAATATGCATTATGATTATGCATCCTTGAATTTGATGAGTTATGAATTGCAGTCACTACAGCAAAGAAGCCTACATATATACCTTTTCAAAGTGTTGATCATAACTCCTCTCAGTGATTTGAATATGATTCCTTTGTATACTCAGTGAAAATCCCATTTACAGACTTAAGTTCATTTCTGCGATAGCATATGCTGATTGCCATCAGCGATCCCTGAAATCTCAGGAACCTTAAGTCTATCTCTGAAGACCTGAAGATCAGCTATCACACCAGAAGAACATTCAGCGAAAGTCGAAGACCAAGCTGAAGAAAGAGATAATCAGCTAGTGATCTGAAGCGGTTCAGTGAAAGCAAGGATTATCTAAATCAGTGTGAAGCCTTGTGAAGTCTCAGCGACACTTCGAAAGTTCATCCTTGAAGTTCAAGTTCAGCGATCAAGTGAAGACTTCAAACAAGATTAAAGTTGATCTTATCCTCGATGCACAAAAGTCAAAACCTTATACTATGTCAGAAAAGGACGTACGGCTTGTCTCTTATGTCCCCATCAAATCTGATATGGTACTGTTCATATTTGGCTAAAGCATGGCTGCTTTTTGGACAAAGGACAAGCTTCCTATGAAAACTTGACATGTAGCAATATACCTTTTGTTTTGCATGATATGCAAACGGGTATAAATAGGATGAAGATATCTTCTTCATCCTCATGCATGCTACTTACTCTCCTTGAACCTCTGCTTCATTTCTTTCTAATTTCTTGTGCATCAAAACTGTGTGTTTCTTAAGTTACAATAGAATAGGTTATTTAACTTGTTCTAATTCCGCTTGTAACTGTAAATTTGTTTATTTAATATAAACTTATTTAAAAACGTAAAAATCTATCTGTTTGTATTCAACCCCCCCCCCCCCCCCCTTCTACAAACTGTTTCTATACCCTTTGAACTCTTGTAGACTCCTTTGGAACCAACACAAAGGTTCTTTCAAATTTTTGTTAAAGGTGCAATGTACATAGAAAAGAGGATTCCACGTCTTGAGAATGCACTCAAGGCACCACTTTTCTCCATGGATAGTCTGAGGCCACCTACATCAAATCTAGATCAATTCCCAAATGTTATACCTTTGCAAGAACAACTCAGGGCATATATGAATCCCAAGAATCGGGTACTGATTGAATATTGTGAATCATGGGATTACCAACACCTGTAATCCCTACCCAAGATTATACCCCAGAGGAGTGATTAGTGAGGGGTCTAGTGTTCCACCTAGGGAGAGCGGGGAGGAAGTTCAAGGGGGTGAACAACCTCAGAGTGTTAAGAGAAAAAATGGAAATGAGAGCTTGGGTAGAAGGGTGAGAAAAAGAAATGATGAGGGGAGAACACAAATAAAAGAAAACAAATCTGTGATCTAGCTTTTACTAGCCGGGCAGCCACATTATATATTATTCCACATTCTTTGGTAGGTAATATTGAAACAACCAGTGAGCCCATTGCAAATCTTGTTAACCCACTCCCCACCATCTACTCAATCTCTCAACAGAAGGATGTTTCATTACCTCTCTTTGGGCACGCAACTCATCAACCATTGGGTCCCCATTTGGAGGAACCGAATGTAGAAACAGAAGGATATATGTGCCCCCTTCATACTTCAATGCTCATTGAGTCTAATAGTCCAATCAATTTTTAGCCTAATAGAACACAAGATGTTCCATTCTTTCACACTAGCACAAGTCCCGAAGACATAATTAAGCAAAGTGTTAGTCACATTGCTACAACACCAATAGACATTCCTTCACAGGATGTATGAGGATTTGATGGAAGTACTGGTGGAATGAACATTACAAAAGCGTCATTCACTGAATCATTAATGATTCATGATGTGGTGACATCAACAGGCCATCCTACATCTGTAGGCATGCAAACAGGAACATGTGTTGTTCCTGGTCCAGTTACCTCATCTTCTGAATTCTCAGAATTCATGGATTTTGTACTTATGAATTTGCAAAGATTTAGAAGGACATATTGGAATTGACGGTTAAACCACAGAAGAGTTTGGAGGATAAGGTGGATGGACTGGAGAAAAAGATCTTGAAAAGATTAGTTTATTGGAAGAAGCCTTTCTTTTCAAAAAAATCTGATGTCATTCTCAGAAGTTGTTTCTTCAGTATCTGCTCTGAAAGTTTCTTTACCATCAAGTTCTGAACCACAAGATCTATCGCATTTAGCCACTAAGGATGATATTCAAAAACCTATTGACAAGTTGACAGATGTGCAATTCACACAGACTGCCCTTGATAATGGATTTCTTCTTTAGAATGCAAGGCTCAATCTGAAACTCTAAAACGAAAGCATGATGACCAGGGTCCAGATGATCATGAGGGGGAGAAAAGAAGAAGAGTTTCCAATTCTGCAGATGTTCAAGGTACAATAGCACAGACTTCTGAAAAATCTTCAGAATGTTGATGGTTCTCAGAAGGGTATAGAATCTGTTGAAGCCATGGTTATACTTGATGATGTTCTTGATTCTCAAGTACTTATTTCCGAAGATATGGAAGAACGGTATGAAAATGAGAAGGTAAATATTTCTAATTCAGATGGTGAAATTAACTCAGACAAAACTGATGTAATTCCAGATTCTAATGAGGAAATGATAAATGAATATTTGGCCTTTGAGGAAAAGATTGGTGAGCCTGGTGATCTGTCAAATGTAATCAAATTTGAAGATGAAGAGGAAGAGAATGAGATCAAAGATCTAATTATCTGGAAACCAGATGTTCTTCATGTCAGAAGAGAAGATATGTTTACCTGGTTAATTGGTTTAGTTCTACTAAAAACTTGGCTTTCTTAATCCTACATGGAATCTGGAGTGTAGATTCATATATGGAGATCTTTCTGTGTTCAGAAAATTCCATTAATCAACCAACTCAAGAAGAGCAAATTGGGAATAATTTTGAGCATGTAAAATTGTATATCCCAGTATATGCAAGCACAATGATTTATATTGAATAAAACGATAAGAACACGGATATTAAAGAAGCTTCGTAGTCGGATATCTCACTTGTACGGTTACAATATGATTTGACAGAATTTAGGCTTTCTTAGTTATCGACTAATAATTCACACTAATTTCTTCTTAATAAATAATCTTGCGCACGCCTAAAGAATGACCCTAACCCTCTATTTATATGTAGAACAATTAACGTAATAAGGAAACTATGAGATAAGGCATTATACACTTGCCTTATTTAAAATAAATCAACGTTTCCTTATATTAAACCTTCCTAATTATTGACTTTGTTGACTTTGCACTTTTGGTCCTTCATGTCTTCAATAGTTGTCATCTCGGATACAATAATTTCAGACCTAACAATCTCCCCCTTTGTATTCGAGATTACAATTCAACAAATCAGCACTCTTCTTTTGAAGATCATGAAACTTCATGTCTTCCTTCTTTATTCTTTTGCTCCCCCTACAAAAATGATCTCTTGTAAGCTCCGTAGCTCCCCCTTAACATTAGCATGAAAAGAAAATCGAAGGAGCCACGATGTCGTAGGGTATAAAACTTGTCGGGTCAAAAAGCATGTCGGGTTAGGTGATGTCGATGAAAAAAGATATCGGGTCAAGTAGATTCGACAAGAATTGATGTCGGGCCAAGATGAGTCGATGAAAATTTATGTCAGGTCTTAAGCACTCGATAAGTCTTCAACACAAAATGATCTCGGGTCAAGTTGGATCGATGAAAATTTATGTCGGGTCTTAAGCACTCGATAAGTCTTCAACTTTATCTTTGGCAGTCGACAAAACATATTTACTTCAGTCTTTATCTTCAAAACAAATCAACATTTGTCATCTTCCTTTTCTCATGTCGTGATGTCGTGTCTCTGATACACAATCCCTCCCCCTCAGAATGATAAGGAGAATCCGAATCATTATAAATAACCAAAGACAAAAAAAATAGTTAACTAATGAAGCGTCTAAAACTAACATACAGAAGCACGTGAAGCAACTGTTATCACTTAATCAAAATAAATTTTAATTAAGTGGCCTATATGCAGTGTTGGCAGCGGGTTGGCACTGATAGGACTTCCAGTTATCATAGAAGTAGGTTATAAAACTAACTTCTCAAACTGTTCTGGCATAAACACGAAGATATTCTTGAGGAATCACAAAGACTCGTGCAATGTGTAGAAAGAATTTATGCATTAAATGCTAATTTTAAGGCTCAAAATGTGAAAATATATTTCACAGACTCAATGTGCATTGAATGTGAAGTTTGGAGACCGGAGGTGTGTCTTCCTTTTTCAATATCTTAATCTTCCGATTGAAGAAAAGATAGCAGATATGCTCATTCTCCGTGATATATGAAACAAATATCTTTTGTGAGATACTTGAGTAGTTGGGTGGGGTGACACAAGTTATCGACATTGTGTGGCTACCCGGATAACTGTTTAGGTTTGGTGAAGACCAATTTTCTTTGAAGTCTTGTCACACCCTCACATTTTTCTTTTATCTCACAAGCACTCAATTTTATTTTAATCATTCCCTTTCAGGATATCTAACCTAGGGATGTGTTTCATGGGTAGGTCCTTCCGTCTTTGGATTGACCATAAAAACTTCTAATTCCTATCACACACAAGGAGTCGAAACATAGAAGTACGAGTTCTAAACTTATGTATTCAGAAGTCATAATGTTAAGAGCAGGTTCATAGCCGAGATACTATGAAGCTAATTATTAATGAAGCTAATTAGCACACACATGACGTACCTACAAAAACAGATTAAAAAGATTTTGGTACCCAAGCTTTGTTGGGTCCTCGGAGGTTAGCTTTTGATGCAATAAATGGGGAAGTGGGGATACTGTATGTACCATACCATTTATGATAAAACATTTGATTGACATAATGAGAACTGTAAGAAGTATGCATGTTAGGAAAACAACCATAATCATAAGAGAAAGAATTTAATTGCATAAAGTCATTGACACCGCAATTCGAACAACAAATTTTATTCCGAGAAAAAGAATTAAATGTTTAACAGAACGAATCGTTCAAGGAAATTGAAAATTTCGATTGGTTCTTTTAACATTAGGAAATTTTGAATAGTAAGAGTTGTCGTTTTTGCGAGATGATAACTTCGGAGCACTTTTGCCTTTTTCGACCCAAACTTAATTTAAAGTTCGAAAAGCTGAACCACGTTTAGCATTTTTCACATAATGAGAATTGATGGGTTTGGAAAAGTGAGTTTGATCCTTGTGGTTAGAATGAGTGTAATGCATTTGACTTGTGGAACACTCATTCGGATCCGTTGGAAGTAAAACTGATTCGATTGGCTTTTTGCCTTTGTCCAAAAACTCAGTATGATTTGGAAGTGTAGGATTGAAGTCAAAATCGGCATTTATGTCATCTAACTGTTCCGTGGATTTAAGGACTGATGAGGAATCAACGTACTCGTCAAAACGAGGCATTTCCTCAAGAAAGTCTAAGTCATCATCAATTTGGTCGGAAAAATTGGAACATTTTTGTTTAGGAGGAATATAGTTTGGATCTAATTTAAACAATTCATCGCAATCATCTAAGTAATTGCTAACAATAGCTTTACACGAAGAAATATTGGAAATAGAATCATTTTCGTGATTGTTGTTTAAATGTAAAGCCTCGTTTTCCAATTTCTGAATTTTTAAAATAAATGCCTCTTTTTCCTTTTCTGACGAAGAACGTTCATGTTCCAACACTTTTTCAAGTTGAATAATTTTCTTTTCTAAGAATAAAGTGGGAATATAGGGTTTATTTTCAGGAATTTTAGTTTGAAGTTCTTCGTCAGTATAAGAAGGAAAATAATCATTTGGAATTTGATGAAAATCTTTGTTTTTCCTATTCAAATCTTCCCTTTCTTCGACGTTGGAATCCAACTTCATAAACTGAATTTTGTAATCCGGACCGAGGTTCAGATATTCAAATTTATAGATAGTCGGAGTATTGTAGAACATAAATCTTTTGGAGCGTTTAAATGAATTGTGTGCTAAGTTTGACCAATTTTGTACAGTTTTAGTTCCAAATCTTTGAGTTTTTCTAAAAGGTCTTGTCTTTGAAAACTGACAAAGTCAAACTTTGATGAGAATTCGGCAGTCTCACTCCTAGATGTGTGAAGTTGAAGAGTGAGATCAGATATTTGTTGTTTAAAAAGATCATTTTCTTCTATTAAAACCATTTTCTCCGTTTCGAGATTGTGCGTTATACTTTGAGAATTGACAAGGTCGGTTTGCATAAAAAGCAATTGATTATGATTATTTTCTAAGCGTGCTTCTAAGTTGGAAACTAAGACTTTCTTTGTTTTCAATTTAGATTGAAGTTCTTGCAATTTTATCATCATGTTGATTCATACTTCATGCGCTTAAATTTTTGTCGATCCATATTGAGTTATTCTTGATTTTAGTCAAAATTATTTAATCTGTTACCACTTGTAGATCCTAGATAAACAAGCACAATGACAAGTAGATGTTAATAGCAAAGGTAATATGACAATAAAGATGTTAAAGAACTTACGTAGTCATATATCTCTTGAACGTATGATCGATTACAATGTAAAACCAGATTCAGATCTCTCTCTCTCTTTAATATGAATCGACAAAAAATCAAGTTTATCAAAATAAGACTTTTTATCGGGTAAAGCTAATGAAGTATGGATCGAGAAAAACAGATCAAAAAAAATTATGAGTTTTTATCCGGTAAAGCTAAAACAGTTTGAATCGATAAAAACTCAAAAACTCAGAAATCGAAAATTTACCTTCTGATTCGTGGATAACTTCAGAAAAGCGCAAAAACTCAAATCGTCTGCTCTGAAACCACTTGTAGATCCCAGTATATGCAAGCACAATGATTTATATTGAATAAAACGATAAGAACACGGATATTAAAGAAGCTTCATAGTCGGATATCTCACTTGTACGGTTATAATATGATTTGACAGAATTTAGGCTTTCTTAGTTATCGACTAATAATTCACACTAATCTCGTCTTAATAAATAATCTTGCGCACGCCTAAAGAATGACCCTAACCCTTTATTTATATGTAGAACAATTAACGTAATAAGGAAACTATGAGATAAGGCATTATACACTTGACTTATTTACAATAAAGCAACGTTTCCTTATATTAAACCTTTCTAATTATTGACTTTGTTGACTTTGCACTTTTGGTCCTTCGTGTCTTCAATAGTTGTCATCTCGGATACAATAATTTCAGACCTAACAAAAATATATATCTTTCTCTCATGAAGATATAATGAAGCTGAGTAAATTTTCTATAGTTGTATATAGAAATTCAAAGATTGATTCTTCCAGAACTTGAAGCTCCTATTTTGGATCAAGTGTTTGAAAGAGAAACTATTTTCAGTGATGAAATGAATGAAAGAAATGTTTTTCCAGAAGAAACTTATGTGAATATGTACAGATCAAGTCTAAAGAATGCTACTCTAGAAAGTTTCATAGATGAGGATTGGTCAGAAGAATATGTTACTCAAGTGAATGCTTTTCTTCAAAAGTATGGTGTACAAAATATGCTGGATTCCGCTGTAATTAAAAAGGTTATCAAGATAAGTAAAAGCGTAGAGAAGATCTGAAAATAATCAGAATTGGTGCTGAAAGAAGAGATGGTACACTGATTACATTTACACAGTTTGACATCTATAACTTGAGGCTTCAAGACAAGTTATCTTTGTTGACACGTTGTATCAGTAGAGCTCCTTCAACTTTTGTCAAAGTCATGTACTATCACTGCTGGTCAAATACAGGGCCAATGCTGAGACAAAAGAAGTTGTACTTAAATGAACTACGAAGAAGACAAGATAGTCTCTCTGATTAGTCTTAGAATTTTTCTTTCCTTTGTAGTATTCTTCAGTGTTTTGTACTTTACTTAATATTGTAATTTCATTTTCAATGTAATTCTTCAGATTATCTCTAATGAAATTTCAATGAAGTACTCTACTCCATCTGTACTGAAAAGATCCCTGAAAACAGTAAATGGGACAATGAACATAAGAGTTCTATTTTCTTTTTAACCACTTTTACTCACTGACATTTCATTCTGAAAATTAATCAGTGAATGTACTTAAAGCTTTTATACTTGTAAAAATTGTGTTTTCATATCCTTATAAATGAAACTCAATTATAATAGTAGACTAGCTGAAAAAGATCTCACAGATTAGTACTTAGAAATTTTAATTTAATATTTTTAAGTCCCTACTAATCCTTTCAAGCAAATTTCCTATGTTGCTTAATCATAATAAAATAGGAGGAGATTTATGATCATAACTCCTCTCAGTGATTTGAATATGATTCCTCTATATACTTAGTGACAATTCCGTTTATAAGCTTAAGTTCAAATTCAGCGATAACACACGCTGATTGCTTTCAGCGATCGCTGAAACTCAGGAACCTTAATCTTATCTCTGAAGATCTGAAGATAAACACACACACTACAAGAACATTCAGCAAAAGTCGAAGGCCAAGCTGAAGATAGAGATAATCAGCTAGTGATTTGAAGCGGTTCAGTGATAGCAAGGATTGTCTAAATAGAAGTGTGAAGTCTTGCTAGGCCTCAACGATACTCTGAAAGTTCATCCTTGAAGTTTCAAGTGCAGCGATCCAATGAAGTCTATAAAGCAAGATCAATGTTGATCTTATCCTCGATGCACAAAAGTCAAAACCTTATACTACGTCAGAAAAGGACGTACGGATAGTCTCTTATGTCCCCTTCAAATCTGATTAGTACTGTTCACACGCGGCCAAAAGCATGGTTGCTTTTGAACAAAGGACAAGCTTCCATTGAGAGCTTGACACGTGGCTTATACCTTTTGTCTTGCATTAATAGCAAACGGGTATAAATAGATGAAGATCCTTTCTTCATCTTCATGCATGCTACTTTCTATTTCTTAAACCTCTGCCTATTTTCTTTCTCATTTTCTTGTGCATCAAACTGTGTGATTTCTTAGTTACAATAGAATAGGTTTAATCACTTGTTCTAATTCCGCTTGTAACTGTAAATTTGTTTATTCAATATAAACTATTTTAAAAACTAAAATTCTATGTGTTTGTATTCAACCCCCCCTTCTACAAACAGTTTCTATATACTTGAACTCTTGTAGACTCCTTTGGGACCAAGAAAAAGGTTATTGCTAAGAAGAAGTGATTGATTATGATGAAATCTTTGCTCCAGTAGAAATATTTGAAGCAATTAGACTGTTTCTAGCTTTCTCTGCATACAAATATTTCAAAGACTATCAAATGGATGTAAAGTCCGCCTTTCTGAATGGCAAACTGAATGAAGAAGTATATGTACAACAAACTCTTGGTTTTAAAAGTGCTACTTATCCAGATCATGTTTACTTCTAGACAAAGCTCTATATGGATTAAAGCAAGAACCAAAAGCCTCGTATGATCGACCTTCAAAATTTTTGATCAAGAATGAGTATGAAAAAGGTAAAATTGATACTACTCTAGTCATCAAGCGTTGCAAAGGTAAAATTGATACTACTCTTGTTCAAATATATGTAGATGATAGTATTTTTGGTTCTACTAATCAAGCAGAAGTTGAGTTGTTTTCTAAATTGATGGAAGGTGAATTTGAAATGAGCATGATGGGAGAACTAACCTGCTTCCTAAGGCTCCAAGTCAAGCAAACTACCACTGGCATTTTCATAAATCAAGCGAAGTATGTTTGTGACATTTTAAAAAATACAAACTTCAAAACTCCACAACCATGAAAACACCAATCTCACCTAGTACTAAAAAAAAAAATTAATGGCTGAAAGAAAATTTTATAAAACCCGACAAAACTTTACAAGGTGTTTCATACATACATCACCGAACATATTTCTAATTATATTTAAGCACCTATGTTGATGTGTCCAGCAGCCGTATCGAAGCCGGAGGTTGTTTATGAGTCTTAACTAGCAGCCCCGTATCGACAGGAGCGGTAATCTGTGATAGTTCCCGTAGATCAAGATATAGAAAGAATAACAAGTATAGAACAAGAATGGAGCAATGTAGTCGGATGTATATTAATATGAACAAGATTACAAACAGTATGTGTCTTTAAAGTACAAGTATGATCTATGAACATTAGCTAACTAACTAACTAACCTTCTATTTATATACATGTAAAGATACTAAACTAACATGTAGTTACAAGAAAGACCAATAGTATCTATACACGTGGGAGTTATAAGTTCAGAACCACTTTTGAACTTTCTTCAGAACAGTCTTCAGAAGTTCTTCAGAACTTCTTCAGAATCTTCAGAACTTCTGAAGTAGACACTTTAGAAGTTATGCCTTAGGCTTTCTTTTACAGTTTTACTTCTGGAATCCTCCTTTTAGACTTCTGACTTGGGTTTCTGAACTTTACTTAAACATTTATCTGATTAGCATTACTTTAGAGGATCTGAACTATTTCACTTCAGAACCTAGCCTCTTTTGAAGCTATATAAGTATATCTAACAATATCCCCCTTAGCTTCAAAAGTTCAAGTTGTAACCCCAGAAGTTCAGAATCTGAAGGACTTCTTCCAACATTAGCTTTCTGTATTCCAACAACTTTTCAATTCTTTTATTCATGTCTTTTGCAAGCTTTTTGTATTCTGACCATTCTTCATCACTAAACTTCTTTAGTCTGTTCTTCTATCTTTTAACAAATCTCTCACTTATAGCAAGAAGAGTTCCATTGCAGCACTAGTGAATTTCTTCAAATCTAACAAAAAGCTTCTTTGAATCAAATTTGCAAACAAAGCCTAGAGGATGTACAACTAAAGTTCCCTTCTTTATTGTTTCAATGCCTTGAAGCGCAAATTTTGGTTTACTCAGATTCACCTTATTGTTTCCAAGTACATATGCAACTTGAAAATCTATCTTTGCAGCCTAAATGAATTCTCTGTAAATTCCATCCTTCAAAACTAGGAAAACTTTTCTGAATTTGGTAATTTTGTCATGAAATGGATTGAGTGTGTTGTACACTTTGACCATATCCCTTAGATGAACATTCTGAAAATCAGCTTCTGTAAAAGTGCTTATCTCTCCATTTTCCCTTTCTACCTTGAAGAAAGCATATATGTAACTCATTTTTGTTTTTAAGTCAGCATCAACCAATTTGACAATAGGACTGTCTTTTCTAGCTTCAGAAATAGGTAACTTCAGCTTATGTACAATACTACTATACCAATGTTTCCATCCAAATTCTTTGTTAAGCCATCAATCTATGTAATTGAACCTTTGCTCATGTTCCATGAGCATTTCTGGATGAAAATATTCAAGAAACAATGTGTAAGCATGTTCTTCAATCTTTTGCAACTGAAGTTGTTCGCCTTCAGAAATTTGTCTTGTTTGCCCTTGCCCTTCCACAACTTCTGTTTCTTTTTCAATAACCTTCTATTTTCCTTTTCTTGAACTTTATGTTCAGAAGCTACAACTTCTGAGCTCTTAGCTGTCTAAGTTTCTTCCAAAACTACAAATTCAACATTTTGTTCTTTGGCATGAATGTAGAAGTCATAACAATTACTTAATAAGTAATTTGCATCTCTAATTGTGTTTATCTTTATATGACCAGCAGACATGCTTCTTCTTATAAGCTCTCTGACATGGATTCTTTCTTTGATCAGATACACAATTTCATCTTCTGTTGAGCCAGGAATCCAGTTCACATAGCCATTTTATAGTGGTAGTGGAGTACTTTGGAATGTCATAAACTATGAATGTGCGTTTACTTGATCCTTCAACATGAAGTGAAAACCAAGTTCTGGTTTGGTGAAGACTGTGGAGATTCCAACAAAACTAACAAAGACTGGTTCCAATAAATTTACCTTTTTCAAACCCTTTTCCAAAGCAAGTTGGAAATCATGTTTCACAAGGTTTCTGAGATAGATACCAAGTGTTCTTCTAACTTCTTGAACAAGATCTGTATCTTCTCTTTTGACACAAAAACTCAATAAAAAGAAGCCTCAAATTATAGATAACAAATTGGGTAAACGCAACTAGAGTACCATCTCTTCTCTCTACTCCAACCCTGATAATCTTTATGTCTTCCTCAATTAGTCTCCTTATGATTCTGAATTGTTTTATAGGTAAATAATCATGCTTATCCTGAACACCATATTTCTGATAAAAGGTTCTGACTTCAGAAGCATACTCTTCTAACCATTCATCACTAATGAAGCTTTCCAGAGTAGCAGTCTTCAGACTTTTCTTGTATGGGTGAACATAGGTATCTTCAAGAAAGACAATTACTTCTTGAGTTGGTTGATCCAAAATAGTTTCCTTCACAAAAACTTGATCCATAATTGGTTCTTCAAAAACTGGCGATGAAACTTTTGGAATTTTAATACTCTCTTTATACTTAACTTCAAATTCTCCTACAAAGATCATTAACACTTCATCTGTGAAATCAACTTCACACATATGGCTTAGATCAACTAGAATATAAGCATATTCATTTGGTTGATTGTAGAAGTCTCTAAATACAGATAATCTTTCATTCAAGAATCAACACTCCAGATTCCTTGAAGAATTTAGAAATACAGATATCAGAATTATTTGCCTCACAAATCCATCAAGTATATTCAGAAACTCTTCTACATCCATTATGACATTCACCAATGGAACTTCTGGTCTCCATACAATGATATCTCTTACTTCATTTATTTCTTCCTCATCTTCAAACCTGATTACATCTGACAAGTCACCAGGTTCTCCAATCTCTTCTTCAAATGCTAAGTATTCATTTAACATTTGTTCATTTGTGTCAGGAAGAAATCAGTTTCATCAGTACCAACCTCACCATCAGAATCAATAGAAATCTTCTCTGTTTCATACCCTTCATCTTCTTCTTCATAAATAACATTCTACTCAGAGAATACTTCAGAAGTCATAATCTCAGCATTAACATCTTCAAAACAAGTTGTAACAAGCTCATCAACTATCATAACATCTTCAGAAATAGGATCTTCTTGTGATTCATGTTCAGAAATAAGAATTACTTCAACTACTTCAGAAGGTTTTTCAGCACCAGAATCTTTCTGAACATCTTCCGAAGATCTTTCAGAAGATTGGGGCTATCATCATATTTACATTTTCAGAACTTGAAATTTTTCTTCTTTTCTCCCTCTCATGATCATCAGAATCCTGATGATCATCATGTTTTCTCTTTAAAGTTCCAGCCTCACGTCTGCATTCTAAAGCAAAAATTCTTTTATCAAGAGCAACCTGTGTATTTTGCACAGTTGATAACTTAGCCAGAATTAACTGAATATCATCTTTAGTTGCAAGTTGAGAGATGTTTGGCTGTTTAGATGTAGAGGGCATTGAAGTTTTCAGATTTGCAACAGAAGACACCACTTTAGAGAATGATTTCATTACTTCCTGAAATGATTTTAGATCATTGGTTGTTACAGAGGCTCTTTGTAGTTCACCAAGCCTTTCATCCATCTTCTTTCCCTGACTTTTCACCCTTTCCTCCATCACCTTTGAAGTTTTATCCGTCAATTCCTTAATGTCCTTCTGAATCTTTGCAAATTCAGAAGTACAGAAATCCTTGAATTCAGAAGTTCAGAGGATTGGGTAATAGAACCAAGACCAACAGATGGTCCTGTTTGCAGTCCTACAGAAGTAGGCTGGCCTGAAGATGTCACCACGTCATGAACCACAAAGGATTCATTGAATGGGGCTTTTAGAATGTACACCCCACCAGGACTTCCATCAAATCCTTGATTTCCTTGAATAGGAATATCTATTGATGTTGTTGCAATATGACAAACACTTTGCTTAGAGAAATCTAAAAGATTTGTGCTGGTGAAAAGAATATCCACATCAAGTGGTTCATTATAGGGGTGAGCATTTGGCCCGAACCGGCCTGAACCGGCACCGAACCGGCACCGAACCGGTTTGGAACCGGAACCGGAAATGCAAGATTCTTAGGACCGATAACCGGACCGTATAGACAATACCGGTGCCAATGCCGGTCCCGGTCCGATCCCGGTTTTTTTCGGTCAAAAACCCGGTTGGAACCGATTAATCCATTTGCTTTAATACCAAATCAACCAACAAAAATCATACTCTAATTTTCCAAAATATTCATAGTTTATTATTTATAACAATCTCACAATATTCATAGTTTAATACGAAATCAAGTGTAAAGTAATCCCAAAATATTCATAGTTTAATACCAAATCAAGTGTAAAGTAATCCCAAAATATTCAAAGTTAAATACCAAATCAACCAACAAAAATCATACTCTAACTTTCGATTGCCCTCTTCCCCATTGCTTTGTCATCTACTTTGTTTAAAGCTTGTGCAATCTCTATATAAATACAAAACTGAAAAGATTGTTATTATTTAATAAAAAGTAATACTCGTTTCAAAATAGAACAAAAATTCAAAAAAAATAATACCCAAAGCTATATCATCGTTCTTCAAGATGTCGTCGATGTCGTCAATTATCGGGTTTTTTTGTTACAAAAGATATACGTGTTAAACTTTGAAAGGTTATTTGAGATATTAGAAAACATAATAAATTGACTAAATTAAGATTAGATTGTCACTTAAAATTCCGGGTCGGTCCCGGTTAATTACCCGAAAAATTGGCACCGAACCCAGTTTGGAACCGGAACCGAAAATGGAAGATTTGAAGGACCGAAAACCGGACCGGTTAGACCATATCGGTGCGGTGCCGGTGCCGGTTCCGGTTCGGTCCCGGTTCGGGCCGGTTCTTACGGGTCAAATGCTCACCCCTAGTTCATTAGGCTCAAAATTGAGTGGACTCTCAGACTCAAAGTGCACGTTTGTATGAAGGGGGAACATATATCCTTCTATTTCAACATTAGAATCCTCCATGTGGGGATCTAATGGTAGATGAGCTGCTTACCCCATGAGTGTTAGTGAAACACCCTTCTGTTGAGAAATGGGTGAGTGGCTGGGGGTTAGCAAAAGTTGCCATGGGCTCACTGGCTAATTCAATATTACCCACCAAAGAGTGTGGAGGAATAGATTGTGTGGCTGCCCGGCTTGTAACATTTTGTTCACAAGATTGATATTCTTTTTCTTGTGTTCTCCCCTCGTTATTTCTTTTTCTCACTTGTCTACCCTGTCTCTCATTTTCATTTTTTCTCTTTTCACTATGAGGTTGTTCCCCACCATGAACTTACTCCCCTATCTCTCTGTAATCATTCTAGACCCCTTGCCATGCTCACCACTCTGGAGTGAATCAGGGGAAGAGACTACTGGTTTAGGTAGTCCCAAGATTCACGGTACTCAATCAGAATCCTATTTTTGGGACTTACATATGATAGGAATTCCAATGGAAGAGGAATTGCATTTGGAAAAACAAGCTTATGATTTGGTGGTTTCATATTTTCCATAGAGAAAAGTAGTACATGAAGTGCATTTTCAAGTCTTGGAATAGTTGGAACAACTCTCATAGCTCCTTTAACAAAAATCTGGAAATATCTTTGAAAGGGAACATATGTATAGGCAGACTTCTTAGAAACTGCAGTCTTTAATTCCTCATAAATCAGAGTTGCATAATCTTACTGCATGTTGTGTGCAATTCCATGAAAGATGATTCTTCCATTTGTTGATGCTTTATCCAGACTTGAAATCTTACCAGACAAACATGTGTTAATAATAGATAATAGGGAATACCAGATTGGTGGAAGACATTTTCTTCTGAATGCACTAAGGATAGTGAGGTTATCTGAGTATCCCAGCTTCATGAAGTCTGCAATCATTTCAGAATTCTTTGGTATAGTATCAAATGAAGATTTTCCCACAACATCATTTGCCTCTGGAAGATCCAAAATACTTCCGATATATATGTTTCGTTGAGGAAGAATCTATATCCACCAACATAAGATGCAATTTCATCATATTCCTCTTCATACTCAGCATAGTACCACCATTGTTGTAAGTATTCTTCAGGCACTTGAAATTTCTTAGAAATCATTTGCCTAAAAGGATGCTTCTTTAAAATTTCAATTAGAATTCGTTGAGCTTCAGTGAAATCAGTGGACCTCAAGTTTAATGCACAATTGTTCTTTTTACTTTCCACTCTCTTATTTGTAAGGACTTCCAATCTGCCTTGATCAGGGCCAATATTCTCTTCATGTGCATTCCCAGCAATGCCTTGAGACTTATTAACACCCCAATAGATTCAGAAATAACTTCAATTGGTGAAATTTGAGTACCCCTAATTTCAGTGGATTTAGGGTTTAGGAATATTGGGTTTGAAGGACCAACATCAGTGTTGCCTTTAGTAGTTGTATCTTCTAGATTGGGATCATGTTAAGAACTCTGAAATAGCTTCAAAAGAGACTGGGTTCTGAGGCTTGACAGCTCAGATCATCTGAAATGGTTATGCGTAAAGATATGTTAAGGAAAGCTCAGAAGAAAGTCTTCCAGAAGTATAGAAGTGAAGATAAGCCTAAGGCATAACTTCTGAAGTGGCAACTTCAGAAGTTCTGAAGATTCTGAAGAAGTTCTGAAGAGGTTCTAAAGAACTTTTGAATATTGTTCTAAAGAAGTTCAGAAGCATGTTTTCGACTTGTATAGATACTATTAGTCTGTCATGTAAACACCTATTAGTTTAGTATCTCTACTTGCATAAAAATAGAAGGTTAGTCAGTCTTTAATAGCTAACGTTTATAGATCATACTTGTACTGTCAATTACACATTCTGTATTGTAATCTTGATCATTATCAATAACATATCCGACTACGTTGCTCCAATCTTGTTATATTTTCTATATTCTTTCTACATCTGAATATTCTGGGTTTATCAGATCAGTTTGCAGATTAACTTTAATAGACCCGATCATCACATTTTTGGCATAATTTAGAATGATCCAGCATTCGATGAATCATCACTTCCACTAAAACAGTATTTTGAGGTTTGAATTGGTTGGTTAACAATTGAAGTAGACATCTTTGAGAGAAATTGAAAATCTGAAGTTGATTGAAGTTCAAAGAGTTTAGAAAATAGGTTTCGGAGGGAAAAACCGCAGAAAAAGGATGAAGATGATGTTAAGGGGGAACAACGGAGATTACAAGAGATCATTTTCGTAGGGGGAGCAAAAGATTCAAAAGAAAGATTTGTTGACAAAAGTTTCATGATCTTCAAAAGAAGAGTGCTGATTTGTTGAATTGTAATCTCGAATACAAAGGGGGAGATTGTTAGGTCTGAAATTAGTGTATCCGAGATGACAACTATTGAAGACATGAAGGACCAAAAGTGCAAAGTCAACAAAGTCAATAATTAGGAAGGTTTAATATAAGGAAACATTGCTTTATTGTAAATAAGGCAAGTGCATAATGCCTTGTCTCATAGTTTCCTTATTACGATAAATGTTCTACATATAAATAGAGGGTTAGGGTCATTCTTTAGGTGTGCGCGAGATTATTTATTAAGAAGAGATTAGAGTGAATATTAGTCGATTACTAGAAAGCCTAAATACTGTCAAATCATATTGTAACCGTACAAGTGAGATATCCGACCGCGAAAATTCCTCAATCACTTTGTTCTTATTGCTTTAATCGATATAATCATTGTGCTTGCATATACTGGGATCTACAAGGTATAAATCCATTATGAGGTTAATCACTTAGAAGTCTGAACAAACTTCTATTGTTGATCACATATTTTAACTGTTCAAACTACTTCTGAATTATAAAAACATTTTCTAAATTCAGAAGTTAGTAGTTTTAAATTGTTTTTCAATGGATCAATAATTTTATTGGAAGTTCTGAACGTTTCTCATAAGTTCTGAACTCTTTCTCAAAACTTCTGAACTTCCAGATCAGAAGATGACTATGTTCGCGCGTGTGCCACATGTTATAATTTCATTCGCCAAGCATTAACCACGTCGTAAACGTTTCAGTAATCAAGATTTTGTAATCCATCATTATGCTAGTAAACGTAATTACTTTTTGGTTCTTTTTCTTCCACGTGTCCCACGTAGCTCATCTACCTCATATATACCATGGCATGATTGGAAAAATCGAAGGAGCCGTGATGTCGTAGGATATAAACTTGTCGGGTCAGGTGATGTCGATGAAAAAAAATCTTGGGCCAAGTAGATTCGACAAGAATTGATGTTGGGCCAAGATGAGTCGATGAAACCTTATGTCGGGTCTTAAGCACTCAATAAGTCTTCAACAGAAAATGATCTCGGGTCAAGTTGAATCGATGAAAATTTATGTCGGGTCTTAAGCACTCAATAAGTCTTCAACAGAAAATGATCTCGGGTCAAGTTGAATCGATGAAAATTTATGTCGGGTCTTAAGCACTCGATAAGTCTTCAACTTTATCTTCAGCAGTCGACAAAACAGATTTACTTCAGTCTTTATCTTCAAGACAAATCAACATTTGTCATCTTCCTTTTCTCATGTCGTGATGTCGTGTCTCTGATATACAATCTCTCCCCTCAGAATGATAAGGAGAATCCGAATCATTATGAATAACCAAAGACAAAAAAAATAGTTAACTAATGAAGCGTGTAAAACTAACATACAGAATCACGTGAAGCAACTGTTATCACTTAATTAAAGTAAATTTTAATTAAGTGGCCTATATGCTGTGTTGGCAGCGTGTTGGCACTGATAGGACTTCCAGTTATCATAGAAGTAAGTTACAAAACTAACTTCTCAAACTGTTCCGGCATAAACACGAAGATATGCTTGAGAAACCACAAAGACTCGTGCAATGTTTAGATAGAATTTATGCATTAAATGCTAATTTTAAGGCTCAAAATGTGAAAAAATGTGCATTGAATGTGAAGTTCGGAGACCGGAGGTGTGTCTTCCTTTTTCAATATCTTAATCTTCCGAGTGAAGAAAAGATAGCAGATATGCTCATTCTCCGTGATATATGAAACAAATATCTTTTGTGAGATACTTGAGTAGTTGGGTGGGGTGACACAAGTTATCGACATTGGGCACATGTCTAGTTCAATATTCATCTCCAAAGAATCGAGAATGAATAGATTATGTGGCTACCCGGATAACTGTTTAGGTTTGGTAAGGACCACATATTTTCTTTTAAGTCCTGTCACACCCTCAGTTTTCTTTTATCTCACAAGCACTCAATATATCCTTTCAAAATTTCTAACCTATGGATTTGTTTCATTGGTAGGTCCTTCCGGCTCTGGATTGACCATTGAAACTTCTATTCCTAACGCACAAAAAATTTGAAATATTGAAGTCTGAGTTCTGAACTGATGTATTCAGAAGTCATAATGTTAAAAGCAGGTTCATAGCCAATATACTATGAAGCTAAAATTAATGGAAAAAAAATGTGGTACTCCCCCTCAAATGTAGCATAACCTTTTGAAAGATTGTCATGTGATGTGAATATTCGGAATTTAGAACACCCATGACGTACCTACAAAACAGATTAAAAAGATTTTGGTACCCAAGCTTTGTTGGGTCCTTAGATGTTAGCTTTAGATGCAATAAGTGGGGAAGTAAGGATACTGTAAGTACCATACCACTTATGATTGAAATTTTGATTGACAAAATCATTTGTTCCACATGTAGAACAACAAATCTTTGTGGCACTTAGACTAATTAGCTGATTGATAGTTTTGACAAAATAAGGCAAATTAGTCTTGGAAACAAATGATCTTGTATCAACTACAGGAGATGTATGTGACATGTTTCCAACACTATCATCTGTAGTTGATTTCTTCCTCCAAACCATTTTAAACTTCTTAGAATTACCGGAATTAGCAACAAAATCATTGTGAGATAAAGTAGAATTATGAGTCTGGGAAGTTGGAGAATTATATGATTTGGAGCTATTAGAATAACTGTTTGATTTGACACTTGAAGACGAGTTATTCTTACAGACATTTATTGTAGAAACAGAATTCAACTGAAAAATTGAACTTGAAGCAGTTGTAGAACTTTCAAGTTTTCTAATTTTGCACAACAGATGATCTCTTTCTTCCAAAATCACATCAAATTTTGTTTGAGATTCGTATCTCATTTTCCGTTCATTCACAAGAGTTGTTTCTAAAACAGATAATTTGTTTAAAAGTTTATTGATTTTCTCTTCAAAAGTTTTACTTTCGTTTTCAAAAACTTTTTCCGAATATTTGCTTTTAGCAACGATCAAAACACTTTTCTGATTAAATCCGTCTTATCAGTTTCAAACACTTTTCTTTCAGCTTTTAATAGATTTTGAAGTTCAGAAAGTTGCTTTGATAGTTTTAGACATTTCGTTTCAGATGATTTTCTTTCTAAAATCACAATTTGTTCGAAATCAGACACTTGTTTAGAAAGTTTTTGAATGGTCAATTCACAAGTGTTAATTTTGCTTTCAAAATCTTTTGGTTCAGACTCAAATTTGTGTTTCTCATCAGAAGTTAAAATCCTTTCTTTCTCACATTCCAGAAATTCAGTTAATTTTCTTTTAAGAACCACACTATACGTCTCATGATCTATAAATTTTTCTAACTCAGAAATTTTGGTTTTTAGATCAAAATTTATTTTTATCAGATTTGTCTTTTTGCAAAATTCTTCATATGTATGATATGTCTTTCTAGAATACTCGGTCAATTGTGTTTCCAAAAATTCATTTTGATTTTGTAAAACTTTTATTGATTCTTCTGAGTTAT
The DNA here is from genome assembly GCA_036898165.1 of Silybum marianum. Lineage (NCBI taxonomy): Eukaryota > Viridiplantae > Streptophyta > Magnoliopsida > Asterales > Asteraceae > Silybum > Silybum marianum. Next base: position 23,861,253 of record CM072536.1, on the reverse strand, counting down.
TAAACTTAGATTTGAGAGTGACATGTTCTCTTAAAAGTTCATTCAACACTTGCATGTTGTTTGTGTGTCTGGTTTCAAGTTGAGAAATTTGTTCATTAAGCTCAGAAAGTTGATTTTGAGAACTCATCGTGAAAGCACGGGTTACCATATAAAGTGATCTCGATCGGTGAGTTTTGAAATTTTTCTGGGTGTTCTTTCGAAAAATAGAAGGTTTTCTCGAGTGATGAAGGGCCGAGAAAAAATTTTCTCGGGTGACGAAGGATCGAAAAGAAATTGTCGAGTGGTAAGGGCTTTATAAGAAGATTTGTTGGGTGAAGGGACTCGATAAAACTTTCTAAGAATAACTTGAGTCGATAAGCAGAAGTTTATCGATCAGAAAAGACTCGATAACTACAGTTTCTCGATTGACAAAAAAATTCTATTTTTTTTTTGGAAAAAATTTGGACTCGATAAAAATTTATATCGATTACTATTGACTCGATAAAAAAAAATTTGTCGATTGAGAAGGACTCGATAAAAAATAAAGAATGTATGATCTGAATTTTCTTTAACTGATAAACCAGAAATCAATAACAAAGGGTTCTTGACTAAAAAGAACAAGTCTTTTTATGGACAAGAATAGCTAAGTTCTCGAGTTTCTTATTTGTTTAGTCAAGAATAAAAATTATAATTACTAGAGTTTATGATTTTTACTTAAGAATTCTTTAGTAAGAAAAGCTGCAAGAGTCACTAGTTCCTGAGTTTTCTTATGTAAAGAGTTTCAAAAGTAATCAAAATAAACTAGAATAATTTTAATCAAAAACAGATTAAATAATTCGAATAAAAATCAAGTTTATTGTAATTTGAATCGACAAAAATTTAAGCTAAAGAACGGATTAGGTTTTGTCGCGTAGAAAAAATAGACAAACAAACAAATCTGGAATTTTAAGAATTTTTATCGGGTTAAGCTAAAACAGTTTGAATCGAGAAAACTTCAACGAATAAGAAATCGAGATTTTACCTTCTGTTTGCGATGATCACTTCAGAAAACAGCCAAAACTCAGATCGTATGCTCTGATACCAATTGTAGATCCCAGTATATGCAAGCACAAAGATTATATCGATTAAAGCAATAAGAACAAAGTGATTGAGGAATTTTCGCAGTCGGATATCTCACTTGTACGGTTACAATATGATTTGACAGTATTTAGGCTTTCTAGTAATCGACTAATATTCACTCTAATCTCTTCTTAATAAATAATCTCGCGCACACCTAAAGAATGACCCTAACCCTCTATTTATATGTAGAACATTTATCGTAATAAGGAAACTATGAGATAAAGCATTATACACTTGCCTTATTTACAATAAAGCATCGTTTCCTTATATTAAAACTTCCTAATAATTGACTTTGTTGACTTTGCACTTTTGGTCATTCATGTCTTCAATAGTTGTCATCTCGGATACAATAATTTTAGACCTAACATACCTTTGCAGATCTTTCACAAAAACTATAAGAAATGACAAACCATTAGCAACTTAGATGAAATATGTATGATAAGACTCCCCTTAGAATCATGCACAGTATATAGAAGAAAAAGAAATTATGAAAAACTCCCCCTTGAAAAATGCTATATAGAAATGAAAAATAAGAAATAAACCAAATACAAATACTTGAAAGTGAAAAATATGTACTTCTGAATGAATTAATTTAGACTTCTAAAAAATCAAACATCAGAACTTCTGAAGTTGGATTTTCAGGTTTATGAATGAATTATGTTTAGAAATTTATACTTAACACTGTTTTTATGTAAATGACTTATCCAGAAAGATTCATCATGCCTAATTTGCTTACTAAAAAGTTAAATCTTTTATCATCAAGAGCCTTAGTAAACAAATCAGCCTTAGTAAATAACTGAACAAAAAACATTCTTATATTACCTTTTTCAACATGATCCTTAATAAAATGATACCTCACATCAATATGTTTATTTTTTTAGTGTTGAACAGGATTTGCTGTGATGGCTATGGCACTTTTGGAATCACAATAAAGTGGTACTTTCTTGAATGTATATCCATAGTCCTTGAGTTGAATCTGCATCCAAATCACTTGTGAACAACAAATTGCAGCTGCTACATATTCAGCTTCTGTAGTGGAAGTTGATATACAGTTCTGCTTTTTAGAAGACCAGCTTACAAGTCTATCTCCTAAAAATTGACATGATCCAGATGTGCTTTTCCTGTCTAACTTACAACCACCATGAGCTGCAGCTGTGAAAGTTGTTAGTTCAAAACCAGAATTCTTAGGATACCAAAGTCCCAATGAAGGAGAACATTTGAGATATCTAAGAATTCTTTTAGCAGCAAGGAGATGAGACTTCTTAGGATTAGCTTGATATCTAGCACAAATACATGTGGCAAATATTATATCAGGTCTACTAGCAGTTAAGTAAAGCAATGATCCAATAATACCCCTGTACTTCTTTTGATCCACAGACTTAGCATTTAAATCTGGTTCAAGTTTAGTAGCAGTAGCCATTGGAGTCTGAATACTTGAACAATCAGACATATCATACTTCTTAAGTAAGTCAGAAACATACTTAGATTGATTAATAGATATGCCAGTGGGAAGTTGTTTCACTTGTAAACCAAGAAAGAAAGTCAACTCGCCTATCATACTCATTTCAAATTCAGATTGCATGATAGTCTCAAAGTTTTTACAAAATTTGAGATTAGTAGAAGCAAATATAATGGCATCCACATAAATTTGTATTAAGATCAAATCCTCACCTTCCTTTTTCAGAAATAAGGTAGTATCAATTGTACCTCTTTTGAATTTGGAGTTCAGAAGGAATGTTGTGAGAATGTCATACCATGCTCTTGGAGCTTGTTTCAGTCTATACAGAGCCTTGTCTAAAATACAGATATGATCAGGAAACTCTTTGCTCGTGGCTTGGTTTTGTCTCTCCAAGTCGGGTTGTTTTCTTAATTTTCTTTGATGTAACCACTTCTGCTTTTGTAACCTTTTCTTGTTTTTAATGGATGTGCCTGGGTTTCCCGCTCAAAAAAAAAAAGCCTTCTGGTTCATCAACATATACTTCTTCATGGAGAATTCCATTCAGAAATGCACATTTCACATCCATCTGAAAGACTTTCATATTTTTGTGAGCTGCATAGGCCAGAAAAATTCTAATTGCTTCTAGCCTAGCCACAGGAGTAAAAGTTTCGTCATAATCTATTCCTTCTTGTGGACAATATCCTTTGGCAACAAGTCTTGCTTTTTTCCTCACAACAATACCCTTCTCATCCTTCTTATTTTTGAATACCCATTTAGTTCCAATAATAGATTTGCCCTTGGGTCTTGGAATAATCCTCCGGACTTTATTTCTCTGAAATTGATTTAGCTCATCTTGCATAGCTAAAACCCAGTCTGGATCTTGAAGAGCTTCAAATGGCTTCTTTGGTTCCATGATGCTCAGAAAATTTACATACAGACATTCATTGGCCGTTGCAGATCTAGTTTGTATACCTTTTAAGGCATCACCTATGAATTGATGAACAGGATGATCAGATGTCCATTTGTTTATATTTGGCAATGGTTGAATAGATGAAACAATGTTTTGGAGATCGTAATCATCAATAATTGCTTGATGTTCTGTTTCTTAATCAATTGCAGAATGTAGATCTGAAGTCTCCCCCTCAACAGATGGATTTATTTCTGGTAATAAAGATTCAGAAATTTCTTGTATTGGTTCAGAAGGTACTTCAACAGGTTCAGAAGTAGGAATTTCTGAAGTTAAGGTTGAGACAGGTGGTCCAGAAATATTTGATGTGTGTGGTTCTTCTGAAATAAGCTCTGGAATATCTCTGTCAAGTGATGGACTTTGAAAATCTGCAGAGACATCAATAGATACATCAAATAAATCTTGACATAACAAATCTAGTTTATCTTTAAGTAAAGAATAATTAGAAGCAGATTTATCATTAATGTCCTTCTCTGAATCAAGTTGTTTAGAGTTCTGATTATGCTTGAGTTCTAAACTATCTTGTTCAGAGGTCATTGTTGGCTCATTGAATATGATATTGGTGCTTTCAATGATTATTCTTGTTTTCTTCATGAGAATTCTATAGCTTTTGATCTTTGTGAGTAGCCTTTGGTATCAAATTTGCCAAGATTCTCCCTGTCATTTAGTAAAAAGCAACTTGCAGCCAAATTTTTTGAAATAATCAATGGAAGGTTTTCTGTTTCTAATTAATTCATAAGGATATTTAAGATGTTTTCTATTTAGAATAGTCCTGTTTTATGTAAAACGTGTTATTGCTATAGCTTCTGCCCAGAGGTATATTGGTAGATTTAAATAAGCAAGCATAGTTCTGGCAGCTTCTACCAAAGTTCTGTTCTTTCTTTCAACTACCCCATTCTGTTGTGGAGTTCTTGCAGCGGAAAAATTGTGTGATATACCAACAGAATCCAAGAAATTCTAAAGCTTTGAATTTGTAAATTCTGTTCCATTATCACTTCTGATCTTTTGAATTGGGAGTTAAAGTAGAACATGTATCCTCTTCAGAAATGAAATTAAAACTTCTGAGGTTTCAGATTTTTGTCTCAGAAATTCAACCCAAGAATATCTAGAGTATTCATCTACTATAACAAGGATATACTTCTTTCCACCTAAACTTTGAGACTTCATTGGCCCACATAAATCCATGCGAATCATTTCTAAAGGAGCCTTCCATGAAGAAAGCATTTTCAAAGGATGTGAACTTCTCTTGATTTTACCTAATTCACATGCAGAACATAAGCAGTTCTTTTGAAACTTTATCTTAGGTAATCCTCCTACAGAATATTGTTTGTCTAATTCAGAAATGGATTTGAAATTCAGATGTGACATTCTTCTATGCCATAGCCAACTCATCTCCAACATGGATGTAGAAATATAGCATATTCCTTTGAGTTGACCATCTTCTGTAAAAGTAGCTGTGTAAATATCACCATCCTTATAAGTTGTTAACTTCTCACGTTTCTTAGAGTTTAGAACATGACAGAATTCAATATCAAAATGAACAGTCCAATATTTGTCACAAAACTGACTTATACTAAACAAGTTATGTTCAAGTCCTTCCACATAGAAAACCTTCATTACAGTTATTTATCCCTTTTTAAAAGTTCCATATCCTCTTACATATCCTCTAGCATTGTTTCCAAAACTGATTGTTCCTCCATTTATCTCAAGATAATCAGGCAGAAGATCCTTATAAGGTGTCATGTGTCTTGAACATCCATAATCTAATACCCACACATGACGGATGTGCGGAAACAATTACTTAGATTTAGGTACCCATTTGAAAATGGGTCCTTTCAGATTAGTAATAAAAGAGGGAATTCTGAATTTTGATTTTGAAACAGATTCTAAGTTTTCAGAAGTTAATTCAGAAGATTATTCAGAATTTTGTTTAACAACCCTATGTAACTCAGATGTGTCCTTTTTATGAGTTTTAGAGTTATTAAGTTGAGAGATATGTGAAGAATAGTTGATTTGTTTCTTTGGAGATTTCTACTTATGTTTTGAATTCAGTCAGAAGTTATGATGTCCACAATCTACACAATGGATATGATTTTTAAGAACTTTTAACAAATTAAGACATAGACAAGAATCAACAATATCAGATTTGGTAACAAACTTCTTGCTTTTATTAAAAGTAGTAAAATTGTGTACATCATTTGACTAAAAAGAATGAAAACTATCTAATTTGTCTTTCTTTGATAATCTTTCATCTTTTCTCTTCCATACTAAAGTTGACAGCTCGAAAAGATAAGAAATGAGGATTATAATTATAAGACCTTTTAACAGTTTTCTTTTCAGTATTAGAATTGAGTTGAGTAGCAGATGTAAAATTGAAGATTAGCCCTCTTCAAAAAACTGAACTCTGGAATTAAAAGTGGATGATGTTAAACTTGATGTTCCTGTTGGAGTAATAGTGTCAACTTCTGAATTATCTTTAGGAGAATTAGTGTTTTAAGAGGGAAAGTTAGATTCAGAACTTGTATAATTCAGATATTCTTCTTTTAAGAAGACAGAATTAAACATTTCTAAAGATAACTTTGGTTCTTTAGATTTTAACTTTTCTCCCTCAAGCATGGAAGATTTGGATTTGTAAATAATATAACCTTCTTTATCTATGATTGCAACAGAAGGAGTAGGTAATTCATCATCACTTTCAGAATCTGAGGTATTTATAAGATTTGAAAATTTATCCTCAGTCATGTTTGTCACAAAATCATTTAGTTTTGAAAATTGTTTCTTAGAGTTAATTTTGGATTCAAAATTCTGAACATCATCAATAATATCCTCATCAGCTTCATTTTCAGATTCATCAAAAAATATTATTGAAGTTTCATCAAAAAAATATACTTCTTTGATTATATTCTTCTCAGCTTCATCTTCTGTCTTGGGTTTTCCTTTATACTATTGATTGTATCTTTGGTTGAATTGTCTAGTCATAAAAGCAATACCCTCTGCCATCCTCTTCGATTCCCATCAGATTCATTACCATCACATAGAGCCACTTCTGACATTTCACAGATTTTGTTCATGGAAGACATAGACATGGGATTATTTATCTTCTTGCTCAACAGGGCCAAACTATCATTTGTTTTCTTCTGATCACTTTGTCTAGACTTGATTTTGTCTTCTTGTTGAAACAAGATTCCATATATGTCATGAATTGATTTTCTAGACAAGTTTCTTGTTACCATATTATCAGAAAAACTTTCCCATTCATTTCCTAGATTATTCAGAAATTTATTGTTAATTACAAAATTTGACTTCTGAACACCATTTCTTCTGAGATCATTCAGAATATTGTTGAATCTGTGAAAAGTTTCAGTAATTGACTCACCCTCTTTTTTTGGAAAGGGTATCCTAGGCATTTGCCTAGACTAATCCCTGACAATTTTAAGACTGCTAAAGCATGCAACCCTGAGATAACTCCCCAGTGGCCACAAGTTGTTTGCGTCTGACTCACCCTCTTTATATTTGAAGTTTTCACATGTTCCAATACAGATATGCAATCTTTGAGCTTGGGCCTTGGAGCTCCCCGACATCTGGGCTTCAACTTCATCCCACATGGCTTTAGCAGAAGTTAGACTATCCACCCTATTGAATATTTCATTGGGAATAGCCATGATGAGTAGAGTCAGTGCCCTTTTGTCTATCTTTGCTTGGGCTTTCTCTAAGGGACTATACATACTTGAGCTCTTTTTAATACGTGTTGCAGGAATTTCAGGAGTAGTTTCTATTCTTGGAACAACATCAATTTCAACATAAACTTCAAGAGGGCCATTGATGATTAATTGCAATAAAGTTTCATCAATGTTATCAAGAAACTGTATCATGCGAATTTTCCATTGATGGTATTCACCTAGGAACAGAGTTAGTGGTTTCATTTCTGGTCCAATAGAAACATATTCTTTCGACATTTTGAATAAACAATAGTAAATTCACCTGAATTTGTGAAATAAATCTTCAAGAATCTTGTCAGATCTAATAGATTCTTAACAGAGAAACGTTGAATCTAACAACAAACAGATGAATTGGCTCTGATACCAATTGATAGTTCCCGTAGATCAACATACAGAAAGAATGACAAGTATAGAACAAGAATGGAGCAATGTAGTCGAATGTATATTAATATGAATAAGATTACAAACTATATGTGTCTTTAAAGTACAAGTAGGATCTATGAACATTAGCTAACTAACTAACTAACTAACCTTCTATTTATATACATGTAAAGATACTAAACTAACATGTAGTTACAAGACATACCAATAGTATCTATACACGTGTGAGTTACAAGTTCAGAACAGTCTTTAGAAGTTCTTCAGAACATCTTCAGAACTTCTTTAGAATCTTCAGAACTTCTGAAGTAGCCACTTCAGAAGTTATGCCTTAGGGTTTCCTTTACAGCTTTACTTCTGGAATCCTCCTTTTAGACATCTGACTTGGGCTTCTAAACATTACTTAAACATTTCTCTAGTCAGCATTAGTTCAGAGGATCTGAACTATTTCACTTCAGAACCTAGTCTCCTTTGAAGCTATTTAAGTATACCTAACAATCTACATTCCGATCCTTTTCAAGTCTGAACCGTCTATGCTCGAGCAAAATGACAGCATACCAGATCTGTCGTCGAGATCATCAGTTTCTTTTCAGCTGTTATGAAGCCACCGAAAACCCCCAGTTGTTGGAAACGGACCAAAACAGATCCGGACCAAAACAGTCGTCTATGCTCGACCGAAACAGCAGCAGCCCGGACAGTGGGGCAGTTCTGGCACTGTATCCCAAATCTTCTTGAATGCTTGGATCGTCCAATCCGTTGCCTGCTGTGTTGAACTCGTTGTTCATCCAGTAATCGAGTTTGTAAGCCACACGATCCACTCCGTCTGTAGTTCTTTATCTCTATGTATCATCCATTCAAAAAACATTTAATTGAAACTTAAACAAACGCTCCTTGATCGATGTACTTCCATCCTCAAATACACATTTGTTCCAATTCGCTCGAACTAGATATAACGCGCTCCAAATGATCGTTTCCATCTCTTCTTAACTTTCTCATTGGTCCCTCTTTGATTTCCGGCATCAATTAGATCCTCCACCAAGCTGCACCTTTCCACGTCCACCCTTCCCCATTCACCCACTTTCCTCCATACATTTTTTACCTCTTCACACTTAATTAACGTATGGTCAACGAATTCCACCTCCTTTGTGCATCTCGGGTAAAGAATGGAGTCTAGATCGATCCTAACTTGTCAAGTGACGTACGTGTTAGGAGTCTCCCTAGTATTAACCTCCACATAAAGATATACACCTTGTTTTGTACCGACTTTAACCATTCCGTTTCTTTCCTAATATCATCCACACTTCTTCGCATATTTTCAATCATTTCTCTCATTATCTTCACCGCGTATTCGGCTTAAGGTTCAAGCTTCCACTCTATGCAATCCACACTTCCTTCCCTCTGCTCTTTTTCTTTTAATAGCCTACATAGCTCCTCTAATCCTCCCAACTCCCTCCCTCTTGGATTTCTTCTCCAATTCCACTTCCACCTCTACTCCCCTCCCACAAAGACCCCTCTATTTGCTACCGAACAATCTTTGTTCTCCTCAAACTGATACAACCTATGAAACCTGCTTTTAACTCCTCACTTTGTGCCCAAATGTCTTCCCAAAACCTTACCGAAGCCCCATCTCCTATACGTCTCCCAAAGGATTTTGTGAACTTTATCCCCAACCTATCTATCTCCCTTCCAACCTCTATAATGTTTGACCAAATCGAACCTCCTCCCCCTCCCTCGAATTACTATTAGACTCTAATTCTCTTGGAAACAAGTAGATGTCAAGAATTACAGAGGTATGGTTGGATCACTTCTGTACTTAACTGCAAGTAGACCAAATATAATGTTTGCTACATGTCTTTGTGCAAGACATCAAGCCAATCCTAAAGAATCGTACTTGGCTGCTGTGAAGAGAATCTTTAGATACCTCAAAGGAACACCTTCATTAGGTCTCTGGTATCCAAAGCATTCTAGATTTGATTTAATTGCTTATATTGACTCAGATCATGTAGGATGTAAATTAGACAGGAAAAGCACCTCTGGAAGCTATCAACTTCTTAGCAATAGAATAATCAGTTGGACATCCAAAAAGCAAATATGTGTGTCAACTTCCACAGCATAAGCAGAATACGTTGCTGCTGCTAGTTGTTGTTTACAAGTAATCTGGATGAAAACCCAACTCAGAGATTATGGCCTTCTGTATGATAACATGCCCATCCTATGTAAATATATGAAGTTGTGTACAACAAATGCTTATCCCACGCCAAGGGCAAATATCCTCCAGCCTTAATGTTTCTAAGATTTTTCTCCCTGTTCATCCGAAGAGCCATTACGAGATGGAACATTCCATGTGCACCACCCCTATGCAAGATTCACTTACTGAAATCTCACCGCCCCACAATCCACAAAGATGGCTATGCAAAAACTCGAGAACTTTCCGGGTACATGCTAAACCTTATTCCTGACACCTCGCCTATTCTTCAAAACTATAGGGGCTCTTTGGTTGTCCCGGCACCGAGATCACCTACCCCAGAGTACTTAGTGTCCAGAATAGTAAGTGAGGGGTCCAGTGAGAATGAGCTTGAAAATAATATGAGTTATGACGAGAGTATTTCTAACAAACCTGAGGGACAAGAAAGAGTGAGCAATGAAGATGTCCTAAGAGGCACAAATGAGCGAACCCGGCTGAGTCTATCCCGAGCAACCACATCTGCTAGGACTGGTGACAACTCACCAGTACCTATTGAAACAAGACGTACCCTCAGTCCAAACCGAAACCCTGAAGCCAACCGATCAGAAGCCATTTCAAATGCTTCTGAATCAAGCACATCCCGGGAATCCAGCTAATCTTCTTCCTATCAACAGGAAGAAGACTTTGATACAAGAGTTCAGTTGCCCCATAACTCACCACCATCCACACACAATATTGATGTCTCCGTGACCGATAATGTAGATTGGATGGAAGTTGTCACGTCCATGGCAACTTCTAATCCAAATGCCAATGAAATCCTATCAGAGGGGTTATGGCAACAGGACGCACCACGTGCCTCAATTTTTTACTTATTTCAAGGTACGCACATCATGATCGAATCTCAAACCTCTGACATTGGAGACCAAGTCGATTTGATCAGAACGTCTGAAGAAGAAACTCACAAGAGTCCTCGATGTCTGGATGGAAGTCCCTCTGCACCAACGTAAAAACAGGTGCAAATGAGGACCCCACTGAACGCGAGGGACAAGCGACCCCATGTGTTGGGGATGCAGCGGTTACACCCCCTCCTGAATTTGTCACGAATGATGCGTTTCAAGCATTCACTGATCAAATAATGGGATCCTTGAATGATCTTAAACTTAGGCCTTGTTTGTTTTTTGAAAATAAGCTCTGAAAACGTCTGAAGTCTGATTCGGTCATACGTTTTTTGCTTTCAGACTGTTTGATTTTTTTTCTAATTAAGAGATTAAACTTATCCCTTTTCATCTGAAACTTTCAGCGGTAACCCTACCTCTTAAACATAATATTCACGCCTCCTCTTTCTTTTTCCTCACACCTCTAACACTCTCTTCTCCATCTTCGAGTTGCAGGTACAATCTCTTCTCTCGATCTCTTTTCTACCCTCGATCTCTTCGGTCAAATTCATCTCTCGATCTAAAACAGCAAGTCTCCTTGTTCGATTCTCTCATCTGTCGATCTTCATCTTCAAATCAAGAGCATCAACTACCATTCTCCTCATCTGATCAATTTCTTGCTGTCATTTTTTCTTGCTGTTATGATTTTATTGTTGTTGTGGTAATTGATGTTTTCATGATCTCTCTGAGAACGCACATCTCTTCTTCCCTCTTGAATGTATTCACATCTCTTCTTCCCTCCTGTGTTTTTGTGCAGTTTTGCATTATAGATCCGATTTCCTAAGATGGGTTCACTTCATTTTCACCTCTAATTGCCTCAAGTCGTGTAGATTTTGTGGGGAAACCAACATGGATCTTGGAAGGATAAAAAAAGCTAGAAATTTATATAAAAAGACTTGGAATTCAAGATTTCCAGCTGGAATTTGACATCATTTTAGTAGGTTTTGTTTAAAATTGTGTTCCTTTTTGTAACTTGATTGATCTTCAGGATCCAAGTTTTCCAAGTAAATAAAGTGGCAAAAAGTGATTGAGTGCTCTGGTGATCAAAGAATCAAAAAAAAAGATAAAACGGCTTCAATCAAGGGAAGGTGAGAGCTCTGTTTCAACTCAAGAACATAGTTTGTTGGTCCCTAAAGGGTCTACAAGAGTTCAATCAATAGTAAGGAGTTTGTAGAGGGGGGGGGGGGTTGAATACAAACACACACAGAATTTGGTTTTTAAATTAGTTTATAGAAAATAAACAAATTTACAGTTACAAGCAGAATAAGAACAAGTTTAACACCTATTCTATTGTAACTAAGAAACATTTAGTTTGATGCACAAGAAGATGAAAGAAATAATAAAGAGGGTATAGGTTAGAAAGAAGCATGCATTTGGATGGAGAAGATATCTCCATCTTATTTATACCCGTTTGCATTTAGTGCAAGACAAAAGGTATATGCCACGTGTCAAGCTTGAATAGGAAGCTTGTCCTTGCTAATAAGACAGCCATGCTTTTGGCCGAATATGAACAGTACCGTATCAGATATGATGGGGACATAAGAGACAAGTCGTACGTCCTTTTCTGACATGGTTCTAGGTTTGACTTTTGTGCATCGAGGATAAGATCAATCTTTAATCTTGCAAAGGAAGCTTCATTTGATTGTTGATACTGAATATGCAAGGATGAACTTCAGTATCGTTCAGGCTTCACAAGACTTCACACTTTGAGTAGACAATCACTGTTATTGCTGAACCGCTTCAGTTCATTTAGCTGATTATCTCTTTCTTCAGCTAGGGTCTTTGACTTTCGCTGAATAGTCTTCTGGTGTGATAGCTGATCTTCGGATCTTCAGAGATAAGCTTGTTGTTCCTTGATCTTCAGCGATCGCAGATGGTTATCAGCGTGTGCTATCGCTGAATATGAACAGAAGCTTATACAATGGAATTTCACTAAGTATAAAAAGGAATCATATTCAAATCATTTAACAGGAGTTATGATCAACAATCTCCCCCTATTTGATTATGATTAAGCAACATAGGAAAATTTCCTTAAGAGACTAGTAATGACTTAGGAAACTTTTAAAGAAAATTTTCTAAGCACTAATCTGTAAAGTCTTTTTCAGCTAGTCTACTATCTAAATTGAGTTTCATTTATAAGGATATGAAAGCACAATTTTTACAAGTAAATAAGCTTAAAGTACATTCACTGATTGAATTTTCAGAGTGAAAAATCAGTGAGTGAAGATAGTTTAAAGAAAATAGAACTCTTATGTTCATTGTCCCTTTTACTGTTTTCAGGGATCTTTTCAGTACTAGGATGGAGTAAAGTACTCTGATTGAATTTCATTAACTATAATCTGAAGAAATTACAGGGAAATGAAATTACAAATATAAAAGTAAAATACTTGTACACTGATGAAATATTACAAAGGAAATAGAAATCTATAACTAGTCAGAGATATTCTCGTTTCGTCTTTGTAACTCATTCTCATAAAGTGTCTTCTATGGATTCATCAGAGGGGTATCTGACCAGCAGCGCCAAAGCATGATCTTTATGAGAGAGGATGGGGCCTTGCGAATTTCTTGGTTTCTGAAGAGTCCTAAGAATCCTTCATTATCCAAGAATACCATACCAGGTTCAAGCAGTGAGATGATTTCATCTTCTTCATATCTTCGGTCTTGAGGGAGAGAGGTACAAAGCATTGATATATCAGGGAGCTCAAGATGACCAAGAATGCTTTGATAATCAAATTTAGTTTCATGCTCATTCTTAGAACTTGAACTACCTTCAGCAGTTGATGTTTTCTTCTTAGATGATTCAGGGAGAGGGGGAACTTGCACATGTTGTGACATTCTTTGCAGCAACTGATCTAGCACACTGTCCACCACATCCTTGAATTTGGATTTGGAACCCTGAATGGCGTCTCTGATTTCTAACCATGCAGTGTATCCATAAATTCTTAAGAACTTGGCTTCTTCTCTCTCTGTTCTGTTCGTCCTTGTCATTCTTACATATACCTTTGGACCACCTCTGTTGGAGTGTCGCCCTTGGATAGTTGCATGAATGATTTTGGCTTCAGATCTTCGAAATTTCAGTCTGTCAGTGCACCAATCAAGCTCTTTGTTTTTCTGCATAGTGGCTTCAGCGGATAGTGCACTTAGAATCTTCTGTTGAGCAAGAATTGGATCTACATTCAAATTTTCTTGTGCAAGTTCTCTTTGTACAAGCGCTTCAGCGACCCTTTCACTCCTTTTCAGTTGATCTTTGGCCGCCTTATCTCTTGCAGAGTCTTCTCTGTGCAATTTTCTTGCTAAAGCAAGATCATTCTCAGTTAGCTTTATTTCCTCATCCCTGATTCTTTGTGCTTCCAATGCTTGTTCTCTCTCTTCTCTGGACAGAAAGTAGAATTCATCTACCATCCTTATTGGTACGGCTTCAATGGGTTCAGTTTCAGGCACCCTTATTCTTCTAGCCTCGAATTCCCTATGGAATTTTATTCGCCTTTCTTCTTCTTCAGGCTCGCTTATGATCGCCTTTTGAACGCGACGCCTGGGAATGAGGCCCTCTTCTTTTTCAGAGTCAGTTTCTATTATGTACATAAACTGCTCTTCAGAGGAAGCTTCCTTCCATGAAGTTGGGTGTTTTGGGGGACGGGGATCACTAAGGGAAGGAGAGGAGGAAATAGTATTGTCAGAGAGAGTTTTTGTAGGTGAAGGAGGAATGGGGGTTTCAGAGAGAGGAGTTATGAAAGGGATAAGAGGAAGAGATACCTCATGAGTGGTCTCCCCCTCAGATATAGGGATAGTGGTATCCAGATCTACCACTTCTTTTCCTTTGCCTGAGGGACCAGATTTTCCCTGAGAGGGTTGTAGTCCGTCCCCCAAGGGCTCTTGATGAGCAACTCCAAGCCTTGACAATCTAAAGTGCTTTAAGGCACTTCCAATGTCATCGTCGTCTTCATCATCATCCATCCCCCCATAGTGAGGAATAGGTTCTTCATCTTCTTCTTCTTCGTCTTCATCATCATCAGCATCATCTTCTTCAGGTTCAGCTTGCTGGATGTATGGAGAAATTCTCTCTGCAGGGAACCTCTGGTTATGCTCCAAGATGACTTCGTCAGCGAACTCTTTGGTACATCTCTCCCCCTCAATGTTATCAGGAGGTAGAAAATGCACCATCAGAGTGCGAACATTCGTCTGAACATCCTTTAGCTTTGCATCATTATCCTGAAGCGTGGTCCGATCAGCAGCGTTGAAAGAAGAGAAACTAGCCTCAGAGAGCTTCGTGAGCATCTGCATCATATCGGATTGAGTCTTTTGAATAGATTCAAGGACGTTTGCTTGAGCAGCAACCTTCTGCTCCAGGCTTGTCAGGGTCTGATGAAAGGCCCTGTTATCTTCTTTCAGGCAGAAAACGTCAGAGATGAGGTTGTTGACGTTTCTCTTGATCGATGGAGTCTCAACGATTCGTTTAAAGATTAGTTCAGCGGACGTCTGAAGATTGTCCACCCTAGCCCTTGTTAGAGCACATTCCTTGACCAAATAGTCAATTGCAGGGAATGTAGGGTTGGGAAGGACAATGGGAGGTAGCTCAGTGACTGGAGTGGGAAGCTTGGGAGTGGCCATCTCTTGCTTCACGTCTCTGAGCCGAGCAGCACTGGGAGGACCCTGAGGAGACTTCCCCATGTCCTTGCTGAGGGGAGGAGCGCTGGTGGTGGTGGTTGTCGTCGCTGAGGTCGGAAGAGAAGCGACACCTGATGATGACATAGATAAAGATGCCAAAAACACATCCGGATTAGAAGATGGATGAAAAAATGTATGTTTCTCCCTGAGAGTATCATGAGGATTACTCTTAGGGACCACATTTGTAGAGGCAGTGTCTTGAGGATCACTGACCAGTGTCTTAGAGTATCTGAGAGAGATACTCTGAGGTCCTTGTAATTTGGCCTTCCAAAACTCAGATTGCCTAAACAATATTGAGGTTTGGACTGCGTGCAATTCAGCATTATCAGAGATAGGGACAACTATCGTTGAGTCACTTGCTGAGGTGAGGACCAAAGAAGAGGAGATAGAAGTAGATAAGAAGGCAGTGAGAGTAGTACCTGATCCAGCTTCAGCGGAGCCAGCTAAAACACCCTCAGTGACCGGAGTCGCCGATGATGTAGGTAGTGCTGATGAAGCAACGGTTGAGAAGACCGTTGAAGAGCCTGAGGTTTTAGGTGGTGTTGGTAGTACACCAAAATCAGAGAGAGTGGTCTTTTGAGAGACCATCTTCTTTGGCTTCTTGAGTTTGGTTGCGATGGTCTTTTTATGACCATCGGTTGGTTGCTTCCTCTTAACAGCGGCAGCAGTGTCTGGGTTACTCACTGTTGGGTTGGACAGCGAGGTGGACACTGGAAGAGGAGCTCCGACCACTTGCAGCATGTAAGGAGTGAAAGGAGCATCACCTGGACGTTCCTCAATGTCCAGGGACTTCTTCGCTACGACAGAGAAGGAGTGATCGCCGACCTTCGGGTATTCTTCCCCGAAGGCAACTTCCATGATGGTCGCGAAGAAGCGAGGATAAGGGATGACGGGATGTCTGGTGGCGGCGCTGATGCGACTGACCATGTCGCTGAATATGTAGTCAGCGTAGTTGAGGTTGTGGCCGGTGCAGGGGGAATAAGCAAGGTCTTGAAAATGCTTGCTCGCTTGGTCGTGCGAGCCGATCTTCGACCCAAGGCATTGGATCACCTGGGTGAAGATATATTGCCAGCGAGCAGGTAGCCTTTTCTTCTCTACCTTGGAACCCACCGTCTTCAGAGAGGTATTCTCCCAAGCGTATCCAATTGAATCCAAGAATGCATCGATTTGCATCTTGGTGGGTTCAGTGCCCCATTGTTGATTCTTTGCGCGTACAGGGAGACGCAGAGCCTTCCTGAGAAACCCACCAGTGAAAGATAAGAAACCAAGATCTGGAATCTTGAAACCAATAGCAGGGAGTTCGGTTCCCTTATCAGTTGTCAGCATGGTACAGTGAGCCGTGTACCATAGCGCTTGGAGATGAGAAGAGACGCCCACTGGGTTGTGGACGAAAGCGTACATCAGTGGGCACGCCTTGATGAAGGTTGCTCCTTCAGCGAATTGAGGGCAGTCTACAGGGATCTCCACCAATGCAATGTAGTTGCAGGACTTGAAGACGGCTCTTTCCAAAGGAAAGTGGCAGGTTGGTGCAGCGACAAAGGTGGTGTCTTCAGCAGCAGAGGTTGCAGCGGTCTTACTTGCAGAGGCCATTGTTGTGGGAAAGATAGGAACACCAAAGAGGTAAATCATGGTTTTATACATAAATGTATAAACTGTTTTTGGTCTAGCACCAAAAAAAAACTACTTGAAAGTGCAAACTTACTTATACTGCGGCTTCGGATTCTTCATAGCGGCAAGAGGTGGTCTGACTGATGTGGTATTTTTCCTGAAAACAAATAATATGACAAGACCGGTCCTCTGTCCTAGGAAGAAAGGCTCGAAAGCCTAAAGCTATGATTTATACTTGCTCTCTCCCTGAAGTGGATATGGAAAAGCGGGCGCTAATGCAAGGAAAGGAGGTGTTGTTCGTCCACTTCTGCTCCAGCTGAGAAATTACCTTGTAGTCAGAGGAAACTCAAACGTAAGCTAGAACCAGAGAAGAGAAGATACTTTAGGTTTAGTCCTATTGCCTGGAAGTAGAAGGGAGTTCACTCACACCCGGGGCTGCTTCATTCTCCTAAGCCTCAGAATAGACACCTTGCTGAAGCCCTAGTTCTTCGACGGTTCCCGTACGCCCGGCCTGCCGGCCCGCTCTAAAGAATTCATGGGTCGGCAGGCGGGCGAGACAAAATGGGCTCTTCCAAATCAGGCAGGAGATCCGGACACTTTTTTTTCTGATCCTTCGATAAAAAGATTCATTCTCTTCATAAAAAAATAGGAAGTAGAACCAATAAAACCAATAAAGATGTCGTTTTCCATTCATACCTGGAGTTGAATACCCCATTCAAGAATTGTTTTGGATCCAATCCATAGGAATCAATAGAACATAGGGCTACTTTATTTGTTTGCCATATCTTCGCTAGTTGTTTATGGAATTATTATAGCATGTCGGTCTAGTAATTAGGGGGCGGCCGTTCGGTCGCCTATGATACTAGGACCAATAGGTCAAAAATGGGTTTGTGCCGCAGGTGTTGAATGATCCACTCTACACAGGTGTGGGCTTACAGGGCTCATAAAGCCTTTCTTTCATTCATCAATAGGGCCCAGAGTTTGGTATAAAGAATACCAAATGTAAGATCAAACAAACAAATATTTTGATGAACAATATCAAAATGCTTGTTATAAACAATATAATGAAAGATTTATATAAAAAAACGTAGGTAAATAAAAATGGATAAAATTTTAATAAAAAAGTCTTCTGTTCTAAGGAAAGAACCTAGAACAGGGTTTTTATAAAGGAAAACCTTTTAAGTTTGATCCAAATTATTTTTATATCTGTTTCTAAGAAATGTTTTTATATCATTTTTAGAGTTTTAAGGAGAAGAAGAGGTGAAGCAAGATGTTTCCAGTCATAAGTAAAGGTTTAGATCAAACCTTAGATGAGTTCGAGAAGAAAACACACAAATGAGTGTTCTTGGTGTTCTTGAGAAAACTTGAAGATTTGAAAGTTTCTTTTGCCTTTAGGAGAGTTATGAAAGCGGAAAGAATAAAGTAAGGCAAAAGAGATGCTTAAATAGCAAGAGGAGAGAGAAAGAAAGGAGTGCTAAACGACGGTTTTAGCTTTTTGAAAAAGAAATGATGACCTGGCGCACGTTCCAAGAAAGGAGTTGGAATGGAAACGTCGCGGTCCGTCGTGTGTCAGAAAAAGGTCTGACGTGTCCTTTTCTTTATTTTTAAAATATTATAATGATAATTATCCATAAGGAAGGTTTATCATTATTAATTTTAGAAAAATCTTCATCACTAATAATAAAGGATTGTCGGTGAGGAGTTTTAATTTTAAGAGAGTCATTCTTTGATGAGAAAAGATATCAAAGAGTGATAAAGATTAGAAGATAATACCTGAGGAGATGGCCCAAGTATCGCTGAATCAGAGTTCAGATAGTGGAAAGTTTGAAAGCTTTATTTGTATCCCTTGTTGGTCACTGAATAATAAAATTTTCAGCGTTCAACATACCAAGTTCGTTGATGAGTAGATTGAATCTAGTTTCATAAAGAGGCTTGGTGAAAAGATCGGCTAGCTGATATTCAGTAGGTACAAAATGGAGCTCAACTTCACCATTCATCACATGATCTCTGATAAAGTGATATCGGATCTCAATGTGCTTGGTTTTGGAGTGAAGTACAGGATTGTTGGCAATTGCAATAGCACTGGTACTATCACAATAGATAGGAATTTTAGAGATCTTGAGATTGTAGTCTCTTAGTTGATTTCTCATCCAAAGGATTTGAGCACAACAACTACCAGCGGCTACATACTCAGCTTCAGCGGTGGAAGTGGACACTGAGTTTTGCTTTTTACTTGTCCAACTTATTAGCTTTCCACCTAGTAGCTGACACCCTCCAGTGGTGCTCTTTCTATCTATCTTACAACCTGCAAAGTCACTGTCAAAGTAACCAATAAGATCAAATCCTGAGCCTTTGGGATACCAGAGACCAAGATTTGGAGTTCCTTTCAGATATCTGAAGATTCGCTTTACAGCAATTAGATGGGATTCCTTCGGTTCAGCTTGATACCGAGCGCAGAGACAGGTAGCGTACATGATATCTTGCCTACTCGCTGTAAGATACAGCAGAGATCCAATCATTCCTCGATAGGCAGTGACATTGACTGGTTTCCCATTGGGATCCTTGTTCAACGTCAGAGGAGGAGCCATAGGGGTTTCATCGCTGAGCACTGATTCATGTCGAATTTATTCAGCATGTCTTTAACATATTTGCTTTGACAAATAAAAATTCCTTTGTCAGATTTCCTAATCTGCAAACCTAGAAAATATGTTAGTTCACCCATCATACTCATTTTATATTGTTTTTGCATTCTTGCAGCGAAACGAGTGCAAAGTTTGGGTCTTGTGAAACCAAAGATAATGTCATCAACATATAGCTGAGCGAGAATAGTATGACCTTTATATTTTCTTAAAAACAGGGTTTGATCAATTTTTCCACGAACAAATTTTTCTTTAAGAAGAAATTTAGAAAGGGTATCATACCAAGCTCTAGGAGCTTGTTTTAACCCGTAAAGAGCTTTTTCAAGTTTAAAAACATAACCAGGATGGTTAGGGTCTGAGAAACCAGGGGGTTGTTCAACATAAACTTCCTCGCTGAGTTTTCCATTTAGAAAAGCACTTTTAACATCCATCTGAAAAACTTTGAAGTCTTTATGGGCAGCATAAGCTAAAAAGAGTCTTATGGCTTCTAAACGAGCAACAGGTGCAAAGGTCTCATCATAGTCAATTCCTTCTTCCTGTCTATAACCTTGAGCAACAAGTCTAGCATTATCACGAATTATAGTCCCGTTTTCATCTAGCTTATTTCTGAAAACCCATTTGGTTCCTATGACAGTTTTATCAGAGGGTCTAGGAACAAGATTCCAAACTTTATTTCTACGAAATTCAGTTAGTTCTTCTTGCATAGCTGAAACCCAGCTAGGATCAGAGATAGCTTGATCTATCTTTTTAGGTTCAGAGAGAGAAATGAAGTTAACATAAAGACAGATATTACCTGTACCTCTACGTGTTTCGATACCTGCAGTGGGATCACCAATAATTTGATTTATTGGATGATTTGCAGTCCATCGCTGAGCTGGTGGTTGAGGAGAGAGATCAACGGAAGATTCAGCGACTTGTTCTTCGGTTTCTGGAATAGGACTTGTTGTTTCAGCAACAGGTACTTCATTTAGAATCAATTCAGGGGATTGATTTTCAGTTATAGTTTGGTTATTCACTGAGGAATTTCCAAGAGAGAAATCAGCAACAGGAATCTGATTCAGAGGAGTAACATTCATTCCTGAAGATGGATGATTGTTATTTGAAGATTTTTACAGGGATTTCATCATCACATTCTTCAGTAGGAGATTGATTGCTGAAATAAGTTTTAGGTTCCCCATAATGAGATTTCATCCAGGCATTCAATTCTTCATCATCCTCAAGAGAATGAGATGCATGAAAGAGACGAGATTCATCAAAGTTAACGTGCATGGATTCTTCAACATGTTGTCTTCTTTTGTTGAAGACTCTGAAGGATTTAGATACAGAGGAGTATCCAAGAAATATACCATCATCAGCTTTTGGATCAAATTTACCCAAATGATCTCTGTCATTCAGAATGTAACATCTACATCCAAAAATGTGGAAATATTTCAGAGTAGGTCTTCTCCCATGAAATAGTTCATAAGAGGTCTTCTTAAATCGTTTAACTATCAGGGATCGATTTTGAGTGAAGCACGCTGTACTGACTGCTTCGGCCCAGAACTAAGTGGGTAGATGCGATTCGCTGAGCATTGAGTGAGCCGCTTCGATGATAGTATGATTTCTTCTTTCAGCAACACCATTTTGCTGAGGGGTTCTCACTGAGGAGAAGTTGTGAGAGATACGTCTTTCTTCAAAGAAGTTTACCAGAGTACTGTTTTTGAATTCAGTGCCATGATCACTTCTTATG
The DNA here is from genome assembly GCA_036898165.1 of Silybum marianum. NCBI lineage: Eukaryota > Viridiplantae > Streptophyta > Magnoliopsida > Asterales > Asteraceae > Silybum > Silybum marianum. The sequence goes on along the minus strand of CM072536.1, from coordinate 23,839,892 downwards.
GAACGAACAATTAGATTGTTCAACACTTCCATTCTTTTGATAAAGGAAATTATCATTTCAGGGGTATCACTTTTGGATCGAAGGAAGAACACCCATGTGTATCTGGAGTATTCATCAACAATCACTAAAGTATACTTCTTCCCAGAGATAGATTGGACATTGACAGGTCCAAATAGATCCATGTGGAGTAGCTGAAGAGGAGCAGTCACTGAAGAAACTTTCTTTGACATGAAGGAGGCTTTTGTCAGCTTTCCCTTCTCACACGTTGAACAAAGAGATTCCTTTGTAAAGGTATGATTTGGGAGGTCTCTGACTAGGTCTTTTTGAGACAATTCATTTATTGTCTTAAAGTTGAGGTGAGAGAGTCTTTTATGCCATAACCAGTTTATGTCAATGGATGCTTTAGAGATAAAGCACATGTTCTCAGAGTGAGAACTATTCATATTTATGACATATACATTTTCCACTCTTTTGCCTGTAAGGGCAAGCTTATCATTTCCGTCAGTGACAGCACATCTATTCTTTAAGAATAGAACTTTGAAGTCTTTGTCACATAACTGACTAATGCTCAAGAGATTGTGCTTTAGTCCCTCAACGTAGGCAACACGAGAAAACGATGTCGCTCCGTTGGATAGAATTCCATAACCTTTAGTGTATCCTTTGCCATTTCCACCAAAGGTCACTGATGGACCAGCTTCTTCTTTGTAATCAGAGAGCAGAGATTTTCTGCCACTCATATGCCTTGAGCATCCGCTATCAAGATACCAGATAACTTTGGCACTCTGCATACAACAAAAGATTAATTGTTTAAAGGTACCCATAGTACTATGGGTCCTGCTTGGTTAGATATAGGATTGGCGGAGGAGCTACTAGCTGAAGAACTCTCTTAAGTGGATATCTTCACCTTTGATGTTTTGCAACCTTGGTGGATTTCACTCTTGCTGATTTATCAGCTTGAGCTACTTTCTTTCCATGAGCTAGTTTATCAGCTTTAGTAGCGTTAGGACATTTGCTTGCAATGTGGGAGGTTTCACCACAGTGATAGCATTTCCTATACTTAAAGGGTTTGGAAATCAGAGAGGGAGCGGGAGATTTCTCAAGGATAGGTCCAAGAATTCCTTTATCCATGGTCCTTGGAGGTATAACAACCTTTTCAGGGGTAGGATTGAGATCGATTTTAATTCTGGGGGTTGGTCTCTGAGAAAAGTCAGGGACCTTCTTCCCAGTTTTAGAAGTTTTCTCTGAGGACTTCTTGTTCCTAACTTGAGTTTTCTTATTCTTAGGAACTTGATTAAGAAACTCGTTCTTAATCACTTTCTTAGAATTAAACCCAGAAGGCTTCTCTTTAGTAGAGGAAAAAGAAGTTGAAGGAGAAGGATCAGGGATAGAAGAGACAAACATTCCAAATTTGAGCATGGAACGATCATTTTCTGATTCTTCCTTTTCAGGGTTATAGCCTAACCCACTTCTTACTTTCATAGGTATTTGAGCATTGATGATCTCATTGACTTTATCAGAAGCCTTACACCATCCTTCGATGGTTGCCTTTTCAGACTTGAGATCAGCGATAGCCTTTTCCCATCAGTGATAGCTTGTTGTTTCTCGATGCTTATTGTTTGATTTGCAAAGACTTGGTCCTTGAGAGATTCCTCAATTTTAGAAAGTTCTTTGATTCTTATATGGTAATTTTTTAATTGTTCAGATAAGTCAGTGTTAATTCTCTCGGCCTTAATTTTTCCATTTAAAGCATCGTAAAAATCAACAGTCATAGCATCGAGAGCCGACAAGTTATCACCTTCAGAGGGTAAAGAGATAGAAGGAATAGTTACCTGAGTAGAGGGAGACTCAGAGGAAGAAGTCTCAGTGACTTCTTCAGCGTCCTCAATTCTTGCCATTAGACCGAGGAAGGCAAGATCTTCTTCATCTGAACCAGACTCTTCAGATGTCTTGGCCCAGTCATCTTCAGCATCCCAATCAACTTCTTCAGCGATAAGTCCTTTGCCTTTTTGCTGATGTTTCTTCATATCTTTGTATTTGTTTTTCAATTTCAAATACTTCTCCTTTTTATCAGAGGTCTGGGAGGTAGTGGGAGCTGCAACTTTCTTCGACCTGCATTCACTGTCAAAGTGACCCTTTCGCTGACAGTTGAAGCATATCGCTGATGCTTTCTCAGCGGGCAACGTTTTTTGCTTTTCAGATTCAGAGAGGTTAGAAGGTTTTCGAAAATTGCTCTTTCTAGCAAATCTTTTAAAGTTATTAGTTAAGAGAGCTAGAGAGTTATCAAACTCAGAGATGTCAGCATCAGTGAGTTGATCTTCTGAATCAGTTTGACCTAATTCAGTGATGGAGGTTTTAGTGGAAGAAGAAACATTTTTAGGAGTTCCCTCAGAAGTCACAGGTGCCAAAGAAGTACTTTTGGCACCCTTGAGTTCATTAATGAGGTTCTTCCTCAGAAGTTGAGATTGTTCCTCATTTAAGAGCATACCATATAATGCACTTAAGGACAAGGTTTCAAGATTCTTTGACAGCTTTAGACATGTAGTGTACCTTTGCCCATTGATCGGGTAATGCCTCCATGAATTTTGTCAGAATTTCAGCGTTTGAATACACTCTGTCGACTGATTTAAGATCAATCAACAAACAGTTGAATCGCTGGTGAATTTGAGAAAGAGATTCACCCTTTTGATACATAAAACTCTCATATTTTCTTACAAGGTTTATGCATCTAGTGACTTTAACCTCAGAAGTTCCTTCATATTGGATACATAGAGTACCCCACATGGCCTTAGAAGTCCTCATTTTCATGACAGAATGATAGACTTCATCTGGTAAAGTCATTGCTATTATAGATCTAGCTTTAGAATCAATAGCAATTTCTTTCTTATCTTCTTCAGTCCATCTGTTAGGAGTTTTAACAATAACCCTTTTAGGAATGGCTGGAGTAGCAGTGGTGGCAGGAACACTAGCTACTATTGTTGTAGGAACAAATGGTCCATTTTCTAGATAGTAGGGAATCTTTAGGTCAGATCCCTCTAGAAATAGAGACATTTTTTCCTTCCATAATGGAAAATTATCATGGCTAAATCTTGGAGGTTTAGCTAAAGATCCATTATCATTGTAGTTCGTATTAGGGTTTGACATTTTAAACTAGTTTTAAGAAAAAGTTATATTAAAGATTTAAGAAGCAAACACTACTCTGATACCACTTGTTGGTCCCTAAAGGGTCTACAAGAGTTCAATCAATAGTAAACAGTTTGTAGAAGGGGGGGGGGGGTTGAATACAAACATACACAGAATTTGGTTTTTAAATGAGTTTATAGAAAATAATCAAATTTACGGTTACAAGCAGAATAAGAACAAGTTTAACACCTATTCTATTGTAACTAAGAAACACTAATTTTGATGCACAAGAAGATGAAAGAAAGAATAAAGAGGGTATAGGTTAGAAAGAAGCATGCATTTGGATGGAGAAGATATCTCCATCTTATTTATACCCGTTTGCATTTAGTGCAAGACAAAAGGTATATGTCACGTGTCAAGCTTGGATAGGAAGCTTGTCCTTGCTAATAAGACAGCCATGCTTTTGGCCGAATATGAACAGTACCGTATCAGATATGATGGGGATATAAGAGACAAGTCGTACGTCCTTTTCCGACATGGTTCTAGGTTTGACTTTTGTGCATCGAGGATAAGATCAATCTTTAATCTTGCAAAGGAAGCTTCATTTGATCGCTGATACTGAATATTTAAGGATGAACTTCAGTATCGCTGAGGCTTCACAAGACTTCACAGTTTGAGTAGACAATCGATGCTATCATTGAACCGCTTCAGTTCATTTAGCTGATTATCTCTTTCTTCAGCTAGGGTCTTTGACTTTCGCTGAATGGTCTTCTGGTGTGATAGCTGATCTTCGGATCTTCAGAGATAAGCTTGTTGTTCCTTGATCTTCAGCGATCGCTGATGGTTATCAGCGTGTGTTATCGCTGAATATGAACAGAAGCTTATACAATGGAATTTCACTAAGTATAAAAAGGAATCATATTCAAATCATTTAACAGGAGTTATGATCAACATAGTTTCCATCTTCAGTAACCTCTAGGATCTAGGTTTGTCTCAAGAATATGTCTTGTTTTTCTTTCCATTTTTTATGTGGGGGTGTTTCTTACCTACGACACAATTGATGTAAAATGAATATTGATTTTAATTGTTATGAACTTTTTTTTCATATTTTCTATTGTGTGTTGAATCAATTGATGTATTTGACTTGAATTTTTGAATGTTTGCAAAATAGATGGTAGCTTACAAATGGTTTAAATGGTTGGATATTTCAATTGAATTGCATTAAAATGAATTGATTCAGATTTCAGACATTTGTCAGTTTAGAAAAATAAACAATCTTGCGGATTCAAATTTTCAGAATTCAGATGTAAAAACAAACAGTCTTACTGATTCATATTTCAGACTTCAGCACCACCTCTTATAATTCAGAAGTGAAATCAGACTTCAGACTTCAGCACCTCTTAAAAAACAAACGCCACCTTGCAATCCAAAATTCAGAGGCTAATCTCAACAGTGAACTTACTGCTGTCAGCTTTTCTCTCTATAACATATGAGCCACCTAGAAAGAGCATACAGAGAAACTTCCTCAATTCCAGAACTTTCTTATCTCTGCACATGATGCTCAGCCAAATTTGGAACTAGAGCACTTCCAGAAGTTGGAGAGTGATTTGAAAGACAACACATATGCCATCTCCAAACTTCCTTCAGAAATACCATCTACTTCAACTGTTACATCTACAATCCCCATTGAAGAACTTCAAGCCTTTGTTGCAGATATGAAAAAGTTGCTAGATACAGTTGCATCTCCTACATGATCTACCTCCTCTGCACTTGTATCTAAGGCTGACATGGTTAGATTTCAGAAGGCTATGATAGAAAAGTTCACAGATATAAACGCCAGGTTTGTCTCCAGAGCTTATTCTTCTACCAAGGAACTTACAAACGTGCTTAGCAAACCTCTTCAGGTAACCGATCCAACTCTCACCCAGAAGATCACAGCTATCGAAAACTCAGTTAAAACCATCCATGATCTCCAGACCAATAAATTGAAGGCAAAAAAGGCCAGAGCCTGTAAAAAGGTTGATCTTAAAAGAAAAAGATCTGAGGACCTGGATCCAGATGGTTCTGATCCTCATAAGGGGGAGAACAGCGCGAAAAGACAGAAGATTGGTCCATCTTCTGAACCTGCATCAACATCCAATCAAGCTAACTCTGCACCAGAGCCCAATTCTCAACCAGAAGCAAACCAACCAGCACAACATCAGCAAGCCTCTGCCTCTACCACTCCTCAATTCCAAGTTCCCTCTGGATCGCAATCCCAACCACCTCTCATAGTGAAACCTATAGCTATGATGACTAGAGCTGGAACCTACATTGTTCTTAGAGACGTCTCTACAACAATTTCTACAACCTCTACTCCTCTACCTTCTGACCAAGGTTCTAAATGGCGTGAGGCGTGGCGTGGTGGCGAGGTCAAGCCTCAAGCCTTACGAGTTACGGCAAGGCCATGGCGTTTTTTAAGGCGCGACTTAAGGCGGCAAATCTTTATATATATTATATATACATATGTCTATGTGAGCCAATGTAATGAACAATGATGATTAAACAAATTAAATTCATATAAAACTACAAACAAAGGAAGAAACATGCATTCATAATTTTATATCAAATACACAAGGTTTACAAAAAAAAAGAAAAAAAACCAAAATCACGCCTTATAACCCGCCATAACGCGCCTTATAACGCGCCATAACGCGCCTTACTGCAAGCCACGCCTCAGAGTCGCGCCACGGGCTTTAACGTGGAGGCGAGGCCACGCCTCGACGTTATGGCGCGCCATAACGCCGCCATAACGCGTTTTTTAGAACCATGCTTCTGACCCTAAAATGGCCAGAATGGTACGAAACTTAATTCAAGAGTTAGAAGCAAGCAGAAGACAACCAATACCAACAAGACCATGAACCACCATCACTAGATCAAGAGCCCATGGTCAAGCATCCACCTCTACCCCAAACGCTTAAGCTCGAGAAGCCATTGAAGCTACAGTGATACTCCAGAACTCCTACCTCTGTAATTCAAGAAGCTCAAATTGCTGCTAATCCAGAAGCTTCGACAAGCATGTCAAATCTTGAAGCCTCAACAAACTAACATATTCAAAATCCTACTGATGATAGAATGAAATCTCCAATGGTTAATCAATTTGATGATCAATTCATGGTTGAACTAACCAATGAAAATAGAGTTGACCCATGGAATGTTATGGAGCCTGAAAAAAGAGAAAGAGTAGCAAGACATCAACCTCCTCCAAATAGAGAGATAATCTACAGAGCTGTGTATGCTGAAAGAAAGGAAAGGGTAAGCCTGGTAACTCCTCATTTTGCTCCAAACGCTGATATCGAAACCAAAATTAGATTTGCAAGGTTTAATCCGTAGAGTAACAGGGGTAAGGACGAGATTCTTTGAAAATACGGGTATAATGTAAATTGAGTTTAGAGTTCTTAGAACCAATTGGAAAAACCTACATATTCAGAGATAATGACTTACTGACTCTGAACCCAAAAGATCTCTTACTTCTTGGAGCTTATATGAAGTACAGAAGAAATATGAGTGCAGATGACAATATTTCTTATTTAAGAATATTGAGTTGTATAGAAGCGTTTGTGGATTACAGGGCACAAGTAGATTTTCAAATTGCTCTAGATAGGCATGTGGAACATATGACCATTACCTTCCCAAATGAATAATTGGAAGGAGTTGAAAACAAAAGATATGGTGATGTTGTTTCTAAACCTGAAAGAGGAGTTATCTTCAATAGACATCATCAAAAGAGATTCTTCAGAATAACAGAGGCATTCAAATACTCATCGAATTTTTTAGGAATCATATGTGCCATGGTGGGCTTGAAGACAGAAGATGGGTATTTAAACATCAGAAGAGTAACTTTTGATATTGATAAGCACATAGAAGGGGTGATCAAGTTGAGAGAGCTCACAACTAAGTTTTATAGGATGATTAGTGGGCATCCAGAAGCCTTATTTTGATAATTACATGTAATTCTATCATTGTAATTTTTTTTTCTTTCTGTACTATAATGAATTTCCTTTAAAACTTTGTTCTTTTCTATGTTTATTTTACTACTATTTTATATTCAAACTTAGGGGGAGATTATTAGAATTTTTTTCTATGTAAGAGTATGAATCAGAATTACTCTTGAAGAACAAAGTGAAACTCTCCAGAAGATGACTATTCCATAATATAGTCTCTTTCAGAAGAAAAGTCCAGAAGACGCAGTGACATTCCAGAAGATAGACTATCTTTTGGATATTATACAAGGGACTGCACGCATGTTATATGACGTGGAAAGTCACGCTCTTCATGCTTAACGAATTATGTTAGGACTTTACTTACGTGTCATTACATGATAGGCTAGCTCATTGACTTTCTCTTTTGTAATAGTATAAATAGAGTGAGTTATCATTGTATTGAGTGTCGATTATTTTGGAAAGATTGTGAGTGATAGATTTGTATTTCCAGTACTGTAATCTTTAACTTTTCGAGTGAAATACAAATTCTCATTATTCCTTATGAATGCTTTAATCCATTATAGTTTACGTATTCTAGTTTGATTGTTGATCTAATCTGCTTCCGCTTATTGTTTGCTCTATATCGGTGATCAATTTACATTGAGTATTTATGGGATCTGGGTTCTAACAAGTTTTCTCAAAATATCAGCATTTGTGCATATCGTCCAGATGGAGGGTTTTTTTTCTTTTTTAATGTTTTCCCCTTAACCTCCCTCTTGATATATATATATATATATATATAGAGAGAGAGAGGCGGGTTCATGCGAGAACGGTAACAATTTACGAGAATGCGAGGACAATCCTCAGCCAATCATTTTGTACATGAATTTTTTTCCATGTACAAAATCATATGTGATTTTGTTCTAGCATCAAAAATGACACGCGCGACTTTTGCTGTGGTAAAAGTCTCGGCTAATCATATATGATTTTGTATGTGGATCATATGTGATTTTGTACATGAAAAATTTCATGTACAAAATGATTGGCTGAGGATTGTCCTTGCATTCTCGTAAATTGTTACCGTCCTCGCATGAACCTCTTTCTATATATATATATATATATATAGATTAGGCAAAGCCAAATACCATTTCATATTTTTTAAAAACACCAATTAACCCTTTATATACACATATTTATCATCCAAGTTCTTATCTTGTCACCAATGTAGGACAACTTAAACAACGCAAAAGTAAACTTTTCAAAGAAAAATCAAAATTCTAATAAATTAGAAAAACCTTAATGGAGGTTTCTCATTGATTTGATATGTCTTCCTTTATATTGATATATTTAGATGCACATATTCATTTTCCAAGTTTGTATAATTGTATCTTGTCACCATGTGGGACAACTCAAACAACATTAAAGTTAACTTTTTTTAAAATCAAAAATTTAATAAATTAGAAAAACGTCGAATGTGGTTTCTCATTGATTTAATATGTCTTCCTTTATATTGATATATATAGAGAGAGAGAGAGAGGGAGGTTCATTCGAGGACGTTAACAATTTACGAGAATGCAAGGACAATCTTCAGTCAATCATTTTTGTACATGAATATTTTAATGTACAAAAGCACATATGATTCATGTACAACATCATTTGTGATGTGTACAAAATCATAAATGATGCGAGCGACTTTCCATGTGACTTAAGTGGTTCCAAAATTCGTTCGTTACAGTTAGTGCAAAATCACATATGATCTTGTACATGAAAAAAACTCCTCGTATTCTCGTAAATTGTTACCGTCCTCGTATAAACCCGTCCCTATATATATAGAGTAGAGAGAGAGAGAGGTTGGTTCATTTACAAACCGGATGAATCGTGCAAACTCGTACAAACAACATATAAAAATAATTTTTTCATGATATTTTTTTTATCAAATGCTATGATTTACGATGTTATTACACATATGTACGAGTTTGTACGATTCATCCAAGTTGTAAATGAACCGACATATATTTGTAAATGAACCGACATATATATATATATATATATATATATATGTATATATAGATTAGCCAAAGCCAAATACCATTTCGTATTTTTCAAAAACACCAATTAACCCTTTATATACACATATTCATCATCCAAGTTTTTATCTTGTCACCAAGGTAGGACAACTTAAACAACACTAAAGTTAACTTTTTTTAAATCAAAATTTAATAAATTAGAAAAACATCAATGATGGTTTCTCATTGATTTAATATGTCTTTCTTTAGAATGATATATTGATTTGAGACAACCTAAATAACACAAAAGTCAACGTCTTTTAAAAAAATTAAAATTAAAATTCGAATAAATTAGAAAAACCTCGAAGGAGGTTTGTCATTGATTTGATATGTCTTCTTTTATCTTGATATCATTGATACTAGGTTCTTACACGGTAGTGTGAGTAATTTGAGTATTAATATAGAATGTCGATATAAATAACCGTTAGTTGTTAGATACGATAATCAACAAATTGTGTTTATACTTTATACAATTCGTACCATATGGATAGAAAGTAAGAATTGTTAGCTCTTTATAAGTCTAGGTAGTGAGCTACAAATAACTTCCACAATGGTTTTAAGTTGGACTTGATGTTATTAGGCCAGTAATTTGCTTTGGGCTTTAGGGGTGTTACAAATGGTATCATAACTTCCTTGTACCTTCCGGATGCTCGGGAAAACCTCATCGAGTATGATGAGTCATCGAGAAGGGGTGTTTGTAACATCTTAGGTGAATCCAACATCGTCGATGACAAGGAAAAAAAGTTGCAGGCCTAACAAGGATGTCATGAGTTTAAATGGGGGAGTTTGTAACAGCTCGTCCCACATGGATAGAAAATGAGAAATGTTAGCTCCTTATAAGTCTCAAATAGTGGGATACCAATAACTTTCACAATAGTTTTAAGTTGGATTCAAAGTTATTGGGTCAGTCCCTTTCTTTTGGCTTTATGGGCGTTACAAAAGTTATAAAATGATTTAACATTAAAGATGGTCATGTGGATAATGTATGCATTGCTTGTATAATTGGTGACATTGCATGATTTTTTTTGTTTTTGGAAAAACAATAGTACATTTGATAATTTTATTAAATAAAACAAAATGGCACGATAACTACAATCCAAACGGATGTCCACTAATCAAAACAGGTTAAAACAAATTCCATACCACAAACAGTAATCAAAATACAATTGAATTGTCCACGTAATTGGAATTAACCTTTTCCAACTTAGTTAATAACTGATATATTTATAAGAATAAAGTAATATAATAACACAGATTTTCATTAAATAAAATCATATCTAAACTAAACAAATTCTTAATATTTCTCTTTCAATTCAAAAACTCCCACAACGTAGAAAATATAATCCTCACAACCAACATTTATTTTTTAAATACAAACTGTTTTGTCCAACAAATTTCATGTGTAAAAAATTGTCTAGACTTTTTTATTAGGTATAGAGAAAATAGTAAGCATGTGTATCAGTCCGTGTATGATATAAAACATATTATTGGATCATTAATATTTAACATAAAGTAATATAAGAAATAATCATTTACTATAGACTCTTGATGTCTATAGATAACACAAAAAAATTAAATTAACATAGATTCATAAGTTATTAAGCAACGTAAACAAATATTTTTAATACTAATAAATTAATGTTTTTAAATACAAATTCATAACTAAAATTAATCGATCATTAATATAAATTAGTAAAAGACAAAAATAAATTACTAATATTTTTATGAAGAATAAAAATGAATTGTCATTTATTAAAAAAAATGGATTGTCATTAATACACATTAAAAAGTTAGAAGTGAATAATCATGAAACTATATGCAATTTAAAAGTTAAAATTAATAATATAAATGCTAAAAAATTGTTATAATTAATTCTATTGAATATAATGAAATATAACTATTTCAATACTTCATTTACGTTAATATTTATGGCAAATTATTGAAAAACAAAAAAAAATCAATTTGTAAACTTATGCTAATATTGTGTTTTGGAATAAAAAAGGAAAAAAGAGACATGAGAAGTACCTACAAAACCCCACCAAAATTATGAAGATAGTTGTTATCTATACCCTTGCAAATCCTGACAACCACCTTTCCACCACATGCAATGTCGTTACCTCTCACACTCCTTTTTCTTTTTCAAATTTTTAAATTAAAATTACAATTTTGATCATCAGTATATATAAATTACTTAACGTTTTTCACTTTTTAATTTTTTATTTTACACCCTTATTACATTAACATATATAATTATATATCAATTAAAATACGTCTGAAAATACGTTTTTATTTTAACAAGTTACACCATTGTAATCGTCTCATCGATACATTCGAAATAAACCCAATATTAAATATTTTTAATTTAATTACATTATTAATATATTATATATACTATGAAAAAAATATTTTTAATATTTTCATTTTATATTCTTATAGTTATTTATTTAATTTGTGTTACTCTTTTTAATTTTTGTGTTATACCTTTGTTTTATGTTTTGTTTAGTTTAGGATTACCAAAATTCTTGTTTTATATTTAGTTGTTTATGGTTTAGTTTAGTTTAGGATTACCAAAATTCTTGTTTTATGTTTAGTTGTTTACTGTTAGTTTAGTTTAGGGTTATTTTGTTTAGATTTACCAAAATTCTTGTTTTATGTTTAGTTGTTCACTGGTTAGTTTAGATTAGGGCTATTTGTTTGGTTTAAGTTTATTTAATTATTTATTTCCTGATCATTATTATACTTTAGATTAAATTGTTCTTATGTTAATATTGTTATTATTGATTTATTGCAGATTTTCAAAGTTATTTCATCTTCGAAGTTTTGGCTTGCTTAGCAATTTCACAAATCAAGACATCAGGTGTTATTTTTCTATTATTTATATCATATCATTTGTTTAAGATTTGTTTCCTCGATCACAACCATTAGGTAGGATCTGGTATGATTTTATATATTAATCGACCAATCAATTTATAATTTACAGTTTTGGTATAATAAGTGTAACATGACCTCCAAAAAAATTGGCACTGCCCTAGGTCGTGAATATGAAATTATGTAATTAGATTATGGAATTATGTGGGAAATCCCACATATAAATGTTGTAAGCATTGGGTTCCCCCTCCCAATTCACTGTTTGATCCATATGATGTTTTGAGGGTCGTGATTTGTAATTTGGTGTGGAATTTAGGAATGTTAGTTTAGCCTTAGGATTTTAAAGAATTTGTATTTATCATTAAGCCTACCTTATATGCCAAGTTTTAAATCTGAAATTTCATCGGACTGTGGGGATTGTTTCGGTAAAGCTGCTATGAGATCTGGCATACCGTTTATGGCTTATGTAGGCTGCTGTTTGGTCCAACTGCGGAACCAAGTCCGGTAGTTGATTTGTGTTACTTATGTTGTTTTATTTATCATGTTGCACTAAGTTTACCCTAACATATGGCGGGACTCAGGTGAGTTTTATTGTTTAAATTATGATGAAATATGTAACTTTTTTTTGAAGAAAACTGAGAAATCTACCGAGCTTCGGCATTGCCATCATCCGTTAGAGTCCCAGACGTTTCATTAAAATGAAGAGATCACAAACGTCATTAATACAGGGTACAAGATATGGCGGTACAAAATGAAAAATGTTAAGACAAGATAAGAAATGAGAGTGACGCGCCACAACGTGAGCCGCCTCGTTACCTTGTCTACCAATGGCATGAACCGAGCAGTTGTCGTGACTAAGAAGAAGAGAGTGAGTAATCGCAATGATATCACCAAACTCCGAATTGTCTTGCTCCATGTCATAAATAGCATTCACGCCGACTAAAAGGAATTTAATCCTTGATTGTTTCATTCCAAAATGATGGAGTATAAATACAATAATAGAGGAGGTAATTAAGGCTATACAAAAGGAAACCTATTAATACACAAAATATATTCAATATTTACAATGATTCTATCACACCCCCGCAGTCGAAGCGGGGCAAGGTCGGACGCAAAGACTGTTGCGAAAATCCTCGAAAAGAATCAGCGGTAGTCCTTTTGTGAATATGTCTGCAATTTGATAGCGCGAAGGGACATGTAAAACACGTACTTGACCACGAGCTACTTTTTCACGTACAAAATGAATATTCATTTCTATGTGTTTTATGCGTTGATGCTAAACTGGATTACCTGATAAATATATTGCACTGACGTTATCGCAATATACCAGTGTGGCTTTGTGAATGGGACAGTGAAGTTCCAGAAGAAGATTCCGCAACCAACATGATTCAGAGACCACATTAGCAACTCCTCGATATTCCGCCTCGGCACTAGATCGGGAAAGTGTTGGTTGTCGTTTAGAAGACCACGAGAGTAAATTGTCCCTAAGATAAACGCAATACCCGGAGGTTGAGCATCTGGTGTTTGAACACCCACCCCAGTCGGCATCCGTATAGCTAATTAAAGAGGTGGTAGATGACGGATAGAGATGTAGACCGTGATCTAGAGTCCCTTGGATGTAACGAATAATACGTTTGAGAGAGTGCATGTGGTCTTCCTTTGGGTTATGCATGAACAAGAAGATTTGCTATACAACATATGAAATGTCTGGCCTGGGGAAAGTAAGGTATTGAAGTGCCCCTGCAAGGCTGCGGTACACTGACGGATCAACATAAGGGGTACTAGAGGTAGTACTTTGTTTCGGTTTTGTATCAACCGGGGTGGAAGAAGGTTTACATGACGACATGCCAGCCTGTTCAATAATTTCTTGGGCATACTTTTGCTGAGATAGGAAGAGACCGCCTTTATGACGAGTCACGGAAATGCCCAAGAAGTAATTTAAGAGGCCCAAATCTTTCATTGCAAATTTCGAGCTAAGTTTGGACATAATAGATTGGCGTAAAGAGTCAGAAGAAGTCGTGAGTAAAATGTCGTCTATATAGAGAAGAAGGTAAGTCGTGCCACCATCGTGGCGGTATATAAAAAGCGAGTGATCCGATTTGCTGTGAAAAAATCCAATGGAAGAAACATAGTCGGCAAAACGCTTGTACCAAGTGCGCGGGGCTTGCTTGAGCCCATACAATGATTTCTTTAATAGACAGACATGGTTGGGATGACCAGGATCACGAAAACCCAATGGTTGGTGCATGTAGACTGTTTCGTTGAGTTCTCCATGTAAGAAAGCATTTTTAACATCAAGTTGATGAATAGGCTAATCTTTTGAAAGGGCGAGACTGAGGACTGTACGAATGGTCGCATGTTTGACCACCTGACTGAAAGTTTCCCCATAATCTACTCCAACCTGTTGAGTTTTTCCATCACCTACAAGATGTGCTTTATATCGCTTGAAAGATCCGTCAGATTTAAATTTATGTCGAAAAATCCACATTGAACGAATTATATTGACATTTGTCGGACGGGGTACTAATTCCCACGTCCTATTTTTAATAAGAGCGTTATATTCATCGTCCATGGCCAATTTCCAATTCGGATCGTTAAGAGCGGCCACGGGGTTACGTGATGGGGGGAAGGGGTGACATAAGTATGTAGATTTAATGGTCTTGTAGTCTTAAAAATCCCATGTCGACTACGTGTGACGGGCCGTTGTGTTGGAATTTGAGGCGGTTGAGAGGGAGGAGGTAGAGGGGTGGATGATTCGATCGGAGAAGGGGAATCAAGGCTGCCATTTTGTGGAGGGGATGGATCAAGGATGCCATTTTGTGGAGGAGGGAATGGATCAAGGCTGCCATTTTGTGGAGGAGGGAATGAAGAGGCCGTAGGTGGGATTTGTGGAGTCGATGGGTTGTGAGTAGTGGGTGAGTAGATTTGATGCAGTAAGTGAGGTGATATGCCATCATCTACAAAGTCATAGAAGTGAGAAAGTGGGTTATGTAACTTGGCAAAGGGGAATTGAGATTCATCAAATATAACATGGGGATTGATGATTATTTTTCGGGTAGACAAGTCATAACATTTATATCCACGATGGTTGGGTGGATATCCCAAGAAAATACATGGGGTGGAACGAGCTTGGAGTTTGTTTAGAGAGGTAGAGGGGAAAAGTGGATAACAAAGACATCCGAAAACACGTGAATGAGAGTAGGAAGGGAATTTTTGATAGAGAAGTTGTAGTGGGGGTTTGTATGCTAATTGTTTGTTTGGAAGGATATTAAGTAGATATGTGGCCATGGCAAGTGCATGGTGCCAAAATGAAGGTGGGAGAGAAGCATGGGAGAGTAAAGTTCGAATGACGTTATTTACGGTTCGTATTTTCTTTCAGATTTGTCATTTTGAGAAAAGGTGTGTAGGCATGATAAACGGAAAGACAAACCATTTGTTTTACAAAAATGCCAAAAAGAGCCATTGTCAATTCCTGCCCATTGTCACATTGTAAGGTTTTTATTTCGCGTTCAAATTGGGTGCGAATTAAAGCTCGAAAATGTAAAAATGTGGAATAGACATCTGATTTTTTTGCAAGTGGAAAGGTCCATAGAAAGTTGGAGAAATTATCCAATAGGAGTAGATAATAATGATGGCCCGAAGAGCTTAAAAAAGGTGACATCCAAAGGTCACTGTGAATAATGTCAAAAGGCATGAACGTACTTGAAGTTGAAGCAATAAAAGGTAATTTAATATGTTTTCCAAGAGTGCATGATTGACAAACATGAGAATTACGAAATCGATTACACGAAATAAATTTATTGTTCTTAAGAAAATCAAAAACGGGAGCGCCGGGGTGACCCAAACGGTCATGCCAAAGGGAAGGTGCTAAAGCCGCAAAGGTTGAAGGAGACATGATGATTGATTTGTTGGCGGTGATGGGGTATAGTTGACCTTGACTGTCACATCGCATTAGGTGCATCCCCGTCCGAAAATCCTTTACAGAAAAACCGAAAGGATCAAATTCGATAGAAACAGAGTTATCAGTAGTGAACTTTCGAACTGAAACAAGATTTTTGATTAGTTGTGGAGCGTTGAGAACATTTTTAAGAGAGAGAGGAGGGTGCGGATGTGACAATTTTGTGTGACCGTAACCTTGAATTGGAATATTTTGGCCAATTCCGACAATTATACCACGATTATCGCTCAAATTAAAATAAGACGAGAGAGTACCTGACGTGGAAGTCATATGTGATGTTGCACCGGTGTCCATATACCAGTTTGAATCCGGTGGGTTGAGACCGAGAGTGTGCATTGCAGCTTCGATGTCAGTTGGTGTGGATGGTGCCGTCACCGAATAAGATTGCTGAGGTCGTGGGCCAAGAATACCAGGCTGGCCTTGTGGATTGTTGGACCGATTCCATGGGGCTGTTGGCTGCGTCGGGTATGGACAAGGCGGTATTGCCCACGGCATCCATTGCCATGGCCATTGCGGTTACCATGGTTGCTGATTTCCTCCTTATCGAACACTACTACCACCGTTGTTGTGGTTTCCACCGCCACGACCTTCTCCCCTACCACGGCCACCCCCGCGGGTTCGTTCGCCACCCATACGCTGTTGCTGGCCCCGTCTAGGACCGCTGTGATTTTGATGTGGAGAATCTTCAGATTCTTTTAGTGAAGTTGTGAGCATTGCCGAAGATGGGGAGCCTTGAGAAGCCTTTTTGGCCAAGCCGGCTTCTTCAAGCATTAACATAGATCGGGCTTGGTAAAATAGTGGGAGTGGATCACTTTGACGGATTAGGGTTCCGACGCCATTGTAGGTTTCGGTGGGACCCGAACCGAAACCATTTGAAGAACAAGTCGATGATTCGTCACCTGAGCTCCAACATTCTTGAGTTGGTCCGACAGAATTTTGAGTCGTTGGCAATATGCAGATGCGTTGGGAAAATCTTCCATGTTGGTGTTGGAAAATTCTTGCTCTAGGGTAACTGCCCGAGAGTTTTTGTTATCTTGGAATATATCGCGTAAGCGATTCCAAGCATCCTTTGCCGATGCATCCGGTTCAATAATTGTGTGCAAGAGGTCATTGGAGATTGTGGAATATATCCACTGGAGGACGGTGGCATCAAGTGTCGACTATAGTTCTTTGTCTTCATCGGTGGTCGGGGGGGGGGGGGGGCTGTCTTTTCCGAAGGGATGATGTGATCGATCACTCGGTGAGATTTAGCATGGATTTTGAAGAGCTCCGCCCATGTCGTATATTGGACGTTTTCCATTTCAAGCATGATGGGTATGTGGTTTTTGATGTTGGATACGGCCAAAGCAGGGTGAAAAGATGAACGAGCGGAAGAGGCAGAAGCTGTTTTATCAGACATGATCGGAAAAAAATACGAGTAGATAGGCGCGATAGCAAGAATTTAGTGAGGGAGAGTAGGGTTGCCTTGGAGCTCTGATACCATAAAAGCCAAAGGGATTGAATCCTTGATTGTTTCATTCCAAAATGATGGAGTATAAATACAATAATACAGGAGGTAATTAAGGCTATACAAAAGGAAACCTAATAATACACAAAATATTGTTGATATCTCTCATACAGTAATTCTTTAATAATTTTTTTACTGCAAATTCGTCACCAAAAATATTTGCAGGGGTGGGGATATAATCCCCTGTGAAAATTACTTTCCATATGTTACTGTATCGTTGATATCTCTCACATACAGTAATATCCAAGAAACTGAAAACCATTTGAGAAAAATATTTGTGTTTTTGATCTCTGGTTTTGGATTCACGTCCAAAATGCAACAAAAAGATCGCCCGAAAATTCAGGTAAAATGTCAAAATCATTTGGGTTACATCTCCACCATGAAATTGAGAAGGAATTATTCGTCAATGAATTTGCAGTGGCATAGTCATAGGTCCACACATCCTAAAAGGACAAACAACATAGCTGTAGCATACGCGTGTATCTATATATTTCAATCGTTAAATATATATATATATATATCCCTCATCTATACTCTTCAATTCTCCTCTCCTCACTGGTTATCTTGTTTTGATTTTGGATTTCCCTTTTATACCCTTGAAGTCTCTCTCAATCACGAGCGTAACAGAAGAAAGCGTCAACGGTTTTTGTTTGATTCCCATGATTTTTTTTGAGGCATAATTTTGTAGTTTATAGATTTGTATGGGCAGCAGATGTGATAACTGACAACCATACGTAGTTTCACTGTCATTGTGTGTGTGTGTGTGTGAATGAAGATGAATCTCTTTTCTATTTCGGCGGTGGTTCTGTATCTGGTGACTTTATGTTATGCTGCTGGAAATGGGATTTTGGGTTCTAGCGAAAAGATTGAGATTCTGAAGCATTTGGATCGTTTTAACAAACCTTCAATGAAAACTATCAAGGTTCAGTATCCCTTTTTATTTCTTACTGGTTCTTCACTTGTGCTTATGTATTTGTCATATATATATATATATATTGTCATGTGCTGATTTGGGATTTGGGATTTGTGAATGCATTGAACAGAGCCCAGATGGTGATATAATCGACTGTGTTCATATCTCCCGTCAAGCAGCTTTTGATCATCCTTCCCTCAAAAATCACACCATTCAGGTCTCTCTCTCTCTCTCTCTCCCTCCCTCCCTCTGTATAGTATGTGTGTGTGTTTTTCTTGTGTTGTTTGGTTCTGAAAAGAGTCAATAATGCTAAAATTTGGTGTCAGATTACCTAATATTTATCTAATATTTGTTTTTCTAATTAAATTGGTTTGCTATATTTATTTTTCTAATTAGATTGGTTTCCTATATTTATTTTAAAGGTTATCGTAATCGTTTTCTAGATTAAGATTATCGTAATAGTTTCCTAGTTAAGTTAGCTCTGACCTATAAATAATTGATATGTTTAGATTATTAGGGATTCTGAAATGTTGATATTAAAGTTAATTTAAGTTTCCCTAACGGGTTTCTTACTATGTTTTTTATTTGTTCGGTAATTTCAGTCGGTCCGTCATCATCATGTTTGTGTTTATGGCTCTGATTTCTGGATTTTTCTAAGAGAGTTTCTTTTAAATTTGGGTAAATGGGAGGGAAAACTCCATAAAAGTCAATTGATGAACAGAGAGACTATAATTATTTATCATGTTAGAATTGAAATCTGAAGAGGGTTTGATTTATGTTTTTTTTATGGCTATGGGTGGTTATAGATGAGGCCAAATTTTCATCCAGAAGGGATAAATGATGAGAGCATTAAAGTGTCAGCCATGATGAAGTCTTCTAAAGAGAAATCATCATCATCAAAAAAACAGCCAACAATTTCTCAATTATGGCATGAAAATGGGAATTGCCCAAAAGGGACGATCCCTGTTAGAAGAACCAAGAAAGAGGACATCCTTAGAGCTAGCTCAATTCATAGTTATGGGAAGAAGAACAACCTCTCTCTTGTTGCCCATCCAACTTCTCTTGATCTTGACCTCATAAATCAAAGTGGCCATCAGGTACACTCTCCTCACTGAGTTGACTCACCTGACTTGTTTTAGAGCATCTCCAACTGCTCCTTTATTTTATTTTATAAACTTCTCCAACACAGATACTCTATCTCATTCTCTAAACTAGAGATTTATGAGAAAAACTCTAAATATAAAGATTTCTCTAAAATTCCAAATTGAAGAGAGAGAAATAAATTTTTTATTTATTCTACCAATGAGATTAATTATTATCATTTTATATATATATTTTTCTTACAAGTGTATCGGGATCATCATATATTATAGAATATTTAAATAATATAATCAATAATGAAATTTCTAAAACAGAGAACCTGGTTGGAGTTGATTGCAATTCATTTTAGAAATTTTAACATTTAGTTCTCTATTTTAGAGATATTATAGAGAAGTTGTTGGATATATAATATATACCCTTTTGCTTTTACTGAATCTTGCTTGTGTTATCTTTGATTTTGGAGTTCATTTAGCATGCAATTGCATATGTTGAAGGAGAGTTTTATGGAGCAAAAGCAACTATGAATGTTTGGGACCCTAAAATACAACAGCCTAATGAATTCAGCTTGTCTCAAATATGGTTATTGGGAGGCTCATTTGCTTCAGATCTCAACAGCATTGAAGCTGGTTGGCAGGTAGAACCATAATTTACTTTAATTTAAGATCATCAAATTCCAAACTTACCAATCATTTTAACAGATCTTGAATCAATATCAGGTCAGCCCAGATCTATATGGGGATAGCAATACCAGATTATTCACATACTGGACTGTAAGTTGAACTAGTTTCGTAATAGATAATTACACAGAAAATGGACCAGTAAAAAGCTTTAAGATCCAGTAAAAGGCATTGTTCATCAGTTGTAGACAAATATGACATTAGGTTCAAAAGATTCTTAAAAAAAAGGAATAGTTGCAATGAGGGATCTTCAAATATAAACGGGTCAAAGTTTATGAACTTGTATAAACCAATATAAAAATAATTTTTTTTCATCAAATGATATGATTTAAGATGTTATTTTACATATATTTGTTTTATAATGTAAAAGTTTCACGTGTATTTGTTTTCATAAGGTCAAAGTTTCACATATATTTGTTTTGTAATGTAATTTTATTATATGCCATTTTTTCAGAAGGTGAAACAAACATGTGTAATAATATCTTAAATCATAACATTTGATGGAAAAAATCACGAAAATAATTATTTTTATATTGGTTTTGTACGAAATTATAAGGTTTGATTGGTTTGTATTTAAAAGTGTGTCTGGTTGTTATTTTAAGTGACATAATTAATTGGTTTGCATAGGATTCTGATAAAATGGTACATTTGTGGGTCCATTAAGTTTAAAATATTGGCAGAGTGATGCATATCAAGCCACAGGCTGTTACAACCTTCTGTGCTCAGGATTCATTCAAATCAACAATGAGATAGCATTGGGGGCCAGCATTTCTCCTATTTCTAAATATCATGGTTCCCAATATGATATCAGCATACTTATCTGGAAGGTATGTTTTCCTAATTAAACTCCTTATCCCTTTCCTAAAACTACTTGAAATAAATATTAATATTATTTATCACATTATGTGCGTGTATACAAAATAGAAGACCCAATATTTAAAGGGAAAATATAATTGTTCAAACCCACCCGCCAGCTTGTTTGGCTGTTTCTATCCTTAAAATGACGTCGTTTTGCTTAATATTTAAAGTAACATGTTATGAAATTATTAGTCTATGATAAAACAAATTTAAAAAAATTAGTTGCATAGATAATCTTTGACATCTGATTTTCATGGCAATAATTTCTCTTTTGTCTCTAATAGCATCTATACTTATAATGCCAATCATACTAGTTAAACAATTCAAAATATTTTGTGTTATTTTTTTATATTTAAATAACTTCTTGAAAATCTTTACTTTTAACGTTAAATCTGGTTACATTTTTACATAAAAATCAACCATATACCAAATTCCAAGTTGGAAAGTTGTTCTTTTGATTCTAAAAAGTCATAGAATGTGCACAACATGAACAAGATCTAGGATAATTGATTCGTTGAATAGAACTTGTGAAGTAGGAAAATACATGTCCTATTTTGTGTCTAATGTTCGAAGCAAGATATTAAAATTGGGCCTAGAGCATGTCCTACCTTTTGGACATGAATGATAATACAACGTTTTAAAGAACTATTAATTAAAGTAGCTATTTTTAAATATTGGTTTCATACCTAGCCATTTCTCTTCTAAAATAACCAAAATGTCACTTGATCTGCAAGTGGTTGGTTTGCAATTTGTGGAGAAGTCAAAGTATAAAAATTAACCAGGTCCATAAGTGTAGGGACCAAATCTGTAAATTTGTCCAACCACCTCCGGAATTTACTAAACCAGGTCTGCGAATTGCGGATTTATAACTTACGGACCAATATCTATTTTACAGATTTGGTCTTGCACTTGTGGACCTAGTTCAGAATTTTTTTCTTTTTTTACACTTTGACCCCTCCACAAAATGTGGACCTACCACTTGCGGACCAAGTGACATTGTGATGATTTTAGGAGAGAAATGGCAAAGAGATGAAACCAAAATCTGAAAATGGCTGTTTTAATTAAATATTTGGTTTTAAAACACATTTTAATGAGAACTAGTGTGGGAACCGCGCGTTACGCGGTAGCATGAGTAATTTGGTCAATGATTCCAAGATTGTCTATATAATAATTATATGTTAGTTAAATAGAATCATCATCAACCCATATTCGAATGATTAAAAAAAGTTAGTAGAATCTAATCAGTGCAATATATATATATATATATAGAAAGAGAGAGAGAGAGAGAGAGAGAGAGATTTGTTAAGGAACTAAATTCTAAAAGTGAAATAAAAATGAGTAACATTAACGATGGAGTGTGGATAATTTATGCATTGTTTGTGTAATAGAAAAGAGGACGGCGCTTCTACCAAGTAATTTATTAAAAAATACGAACAAATGTACATTTAAATAACGTGATAAATAACAATATATGCAAAAACATGTAAATAGAATTTTAGGGGGTGTTTGTTTTCAACTTTATCAGCTTAATGAACGATTAACTTATAATAAGGTAATGATTTTCACTTAATATTAAACGATTGACTTAACATGTTAAGTTAGTCTATTCTATCATAATACATTAAGTTATAATTTTTTTTTCCAGAAGTACCATTGTCTTTATAATTTTTATTCACGTCTCATTAAAAAATAAAATGGTTTACCAACATGCATAAAAGCTATATATATATATATATTAATTAAAGGAGAAACCAAACACATTGAGGTGTCTTCTTTTAAACATTAGAAGCCTAATTTTCTTTTTCCTAAGATTTTTGATTTTTCAAAATATGTGATGTGTAAAAGACATTTTTGTCCTTATATTTAAAACATGAACTTCGTTATGATAGGGTTGTTTTAGTAACTTTAACAAGTTTAACCTCCAACCTTTTCATCTTCATTTTGGGAGATGAAACTTTCAAGTCCTTCCATGTGCTCCTCCATGTTTTATCACCTATAAATATCTTCTTCTTCCTCTTTATCATTTGATGTATTCTAACTAGACAAGATCATTTTTCAGATTTGCTATGAAAATACTAATATCAGTATTATTCTTCCGCTCTATTAGTTGATGTATTCTTCATTTTACTAACTTTTATTCTTCAACAAAATCTTTTTTCATGTAAAACCTCCATACTCTTCCATGTGCTCCTCCATGTTTTGTCATCAATAAATCTCTTCTTCTTCTATATCATTTGATGTATTCTAACTTTTGTTATTCAACAAGATCATTTTTCTGGTTTGCTATGAAAATATTAATATGGGTATTATTCTTTCTTCCTATCACTTGATGTATTCTTCATTTTACAAACCCTTATTTTTCAACAAAAGCTTTTATTCTCCATCACTTGATTTGAATTTGAATTTTATGAATTGTTACTATTCAACATGCTTATTTTTCAGGTTTAATATGAAAATCATAATTTGATATTATTCTTAACTTTTGTTGGGATTTTAGAATTTATTTTCTTATTTCTTTCTTCTATAATTTTTTCGAAGTTTTTTTGAATGGTATCGAGTGTTTCCTCTAAACATTAATACCATATTTTTTTTTTAAAATATTTGATATGTAAAAGTCTTTTTGTCCTTATATTTAAAATTCAATTTTTATTTGAATAAGGTTGTTTTAGTAATTTTAATAAATTTAAACTCCGACCTTTTCATCTTCACTTTTTGGAGGTGAAACCTTCAAACCTTTCCATGTGCTCCTTCATGTTTTGTCATCAATAAATCTCTTATTCTTCCTCTTTATCATTTGATGCATTCCACTACTAGAAAATTGAGTATTTTCAACGGAAAATGTCGTTGAAAATTTTCTATGAATTTTAAAGGGATTATTGGCAAAACATAATTTTTCTACGAATTTCCAACGAATTTTCATTGAAAATCTCTCACAAAATGCATTTTCAACCAAATACTTTTTGACGAGATATTCCGTTGAAATTTTTTTGGTTGAAAATGCATATATGTTTGTGAGAGATTTTCAACGGAAATTTGTTGAAAATTCGTAGAAAATTTATGTTCTGTCAATAATCCTATAAAATTCGTAGAAATTTTTCAACGACATTTTCCGTTAAAAATACTCAATTTTTTAGTAGTGTTCTAACTGTTATTATTCAAGAAGATCAATTTTCGGCAAGATCTTTTTTTAAGTTTGCAATGAAAATACTTTCAATTTTTGTTAAGATTTTAGAGTTCTCTTTTTAGCCTCATCTTCTATATCTTTCCTAATATTTTGATTTTACTAAGCATTTTATTTATGTGACACTTAAATATATAATACGCATAACAATTGAGTATAATAAAAAACTTATTTATAATTGATATATATATAAATATATATACTAGAAGAGGTACCCGCTGCAATGCAGCGGAACTTAAATATTTCATCAACATTAATGTTAGAAATCTTGAGCTCTTTTAAAATATCAAATTATCTATCATTATAAACTTATAAATCGGCATTTATTATTTTTACAAAACTCAAGTATAATCCTAATTTAAAAGAAACAAAGTAGCACATTTATGACATATTTGTTTTGACGAAAATGTAAAAATAATGGATGCCGATTTATAAGTTCATAATGATAGATAATTTGATATTTTAAAAGAGTTCGAGATTTCTAACGTTAATGTTGATGAAATATTTAAATTTCGCTCCATTGAGCGGTACGTTTCTAGTAATGATATCATTTGTAAAAAACGAAACTTATTTTTTTAATGTAATTTGATTCATATACGATTATTTATTTTAATATGATAAAGGTGTAAACTGAAAAATAAAATAGTAAGGAATATAGGGGTGTGCAAAATCCGAATAATCCGAACCGAAAATAATGTGTTTGTTTAAAACCCGAATACCCCGAAATCCGAAAATCCGAAAATCCGAAACCCGATTTTTTGGAGATATTTAGGTTCGTTTTGGGTTTGATATTTGGTCACCCGACCCATCCAAAAACCTGAAATATTTATACATATATAGTTAAATATTATATAAATATATTTATTTATGTAATTAACTTATGAAAATCTTATATTATAGCCGGTCCAAATGTTTTATGATTTCTAAATTTACTATTGCTTTCATCAATTTATCGATATGAACTCATCTTCAAAATCGATTAAATTTATATATTTTTTTGTATCATAACTATATCCGAAACCGACCGATCTCAACCCGAACCAATCCCAAATCCGAAGACTAAAGTTCGGATCTTTGTTTCCATATTCGAAACCCGATCGGGTTTTTGATTTGTCCACCCGAACCCGCCCGCCCCGCCCGATGCACACCTCTAAAGGGATATGAACGAAATTGAAAAACTAATTATATAGGGTGTAAAATGAAAAGGTAAAGAGTTAAATATATAACTATAGGGCATAAATTGTAAATTTTTTAAAAATAAGTCGTTACTATTGATGTATATACTAATATGATTAAATCGAAAAATATTCAATATTGAACTTATTTTGAAGGTATTGACGACACGATGATAATGATATAATTTATAAAAATAGAAACTTATTTTTTAATTATGATTCATATATAATTATTTAGGTTAATATGATAAAAATATAAAATGAAAAATGAACAAGTGAAAGACATAAAATAAATTAAATAATTAACTATATAGGTGTCAATCGTAACTTAAAATTTTAAAATAATTTAATTTATATAAAAAGTGGAGGTTGGAGTAAAATTCTAAAGCTTTAGATGTTGTAGTTCATGCAAAAAATGTTGTACCTCTTAAAAATGTGAACTTAACTGTTTAACATGCTTTATATAATAGTATAGATAAAATTATATATGTTAATATGAAAAGATTGTGAAATGAAAATTATAAAAGAAAATAATATAAACTAAATTAACTAACAAAGTCTAGGTGTATAAAATGTAATTCGAAAATTGAAATTAATTTTATGGAGGTTGACATGCATGAAAATATTGTACCTTAGGCCATAAGATCGGAAGTCTTAAAATATTTAAGTAACCGTTTAATAACTTTTATATAATAGTATATATAGTATAGATATTAATAGATAGATGAGGGGTGTAAAAAAAAATCAAATATTAAATTATTTGATTTTTTTAAAATAAGTTAATACATATTTATCATTTTTTATAATATTTATAAATCGTAAAATACCGGATATTGGGCTCATTTCGAAGGTATTAAAATGACGATTATAATGGTATACTTTACGACAACATATAATATGTTTTTAAATACAATTTAGTTGATATAAGATTTTATATGGTAAAATGAAAAGGTTATGGAATTAATTTGGTAAAAGGAAGAGATATAAAATTAAGTAAATAACAAAATCTAAGGGTCTAAAATGTAACTTACAAATTATAATTATTTTTTTTCTTAAGTTGATAAAAGATTACATGCTTTATGCTCTTGTACATCAAGTTTAATATGTTGTACCTCTTAAAGATTCCAACTTAACCGTTTAAGCTCCTTATATATATAGTATAGATATAGATAGATTAATAATTAAAATAAAGCTGAATCACATTAATCTAATACCTTTTAGTTTACATGTAAAAAACCCTATCACAATCAAAATAAAATACTTACACTAATTTCATATAATATTTTTGTTGACCAGCAAAAAAGACTATTATTAGAACATCAAAATGAACAGTACACCACAAAACAAAAACAATTCACATGAAACAAAATACCAAATACAATAGTACTATTCATTATATACACACCATTCATTATATAGTTTAATATGATTAAATGACTATTATAATTATCATTAATTATTATTTACATACCTCTTATTTTAATAAATAATCAACATTAATAATATACACAACACTTATCATATATTTCATTATAATTAATGATCATTATTTTTTATTTTTTATTTTCATAACACTTTTTACATTTATATATATTATACTATTTAGAAAGAGAAATTATTTACGAAATGATTGATCACATAAGTTTCAATCATTTTTTTTGTACAATGCATATTGATTATACTATTTTCAAGTAGAATAAAATATATAACTTTAAAATTAATATACAAATTTAAAAAAAAAATATTAAAATCAATATATAGATTTAAACAGAATTTAAATTAATACATAAATAAGATTATATAATCAATATACATAATTATATACTTAATATTATCTTTTTTTTTGAACGGCAAGTTAGTAGTTAGTAGTTAGTGATTCGGACCCACAGTGACATCCATACGGGCAGTATACAGGACCCGAATCTTCACTTAGGGGATAATCCCTACTCCTCCACCATTTTTAGGAAAACCACCTCTCCCAAGGCTCGAATCCGAGACCTTGTTGATGATGTAAAAACCCCGATACCGCTAGGCCAGAGGCCCTTTAATATTTATTATCTATTAATAAATGAAATATTTATTTTATTTAATATTACCTAAAAAACTAATTAAAATAAACAATCATAACCCATATGTAAAACACTTATCAAATTTAATATAATATATAATTGTAACCAACGCGTAAAATAAAAAATTATTACAATCAATATGTAAAAATTAAAATTAGAATCAATATATAATTAAAAAGTTATTATACAATAATACAGTAATATGTATAAAAAATAGAAGCAAAATATATATATATATAGATATATATTAAATCAAGTTTTTATTTAAGCTAAAATCAAACTATATATAATTAACACTAGCATTATATATATATATATAGATATAGGGTTGGGATCACGTGAGACACGCCTGTTTTCGTAAGACCGTGAGACAACCTTTTTACTCTTGAAACTTCACAGCAAAAACACTGTGAAGGTAAAAAAAAAATCTGATGGGTTCACGTGAGACTAGCCTTTTTCCGTGAGATCCGTCAGTGATCCGTGAAACCACTTTTTTACTTTTGAAACTCTTGCTGTTAAGTTTCATGTGTAAAAAGATTGTCTCACGTGTCTCATGGAAACAGACGTGTCTCACGTGATCCCAAGTCTATAGATATATACAAACTATTTTACATAACTTAACAACTCCGTGTTTAATTACTTGGAGAATATAAATATTTTATAGAGAATATATTTAGGGGGTCTATTATGACAAAACAATACACCTTGATTATAATCAATAATGTCACACATGTTTTTATGTTTCAAGTCAATTATAAAGTTTGATATAATAAAAAATTGATATATAAGACTTATCAACTAATTGTGTGTGTGTATATATATATAAATATTAAAAGAACAATCAAGAATGATAAAGTGGATTCATATATCAAAGACATTGTTGATTCTTATTAATTTAACATAAAAACGTGAGCATCGACCCATTTAACTAACTTCAATATTTTTTTTAAAACTATATTGCACTACTAGAAAATTGAGTATTTTTAACGGAAAATGTCTTTGAAAATTTTATATGAAATTTAGAGGGATTATTAACAAAAGATAAATTATCTACGAATTTTCAAAGAATTTTCATTGAAAATCTCTCACAAACATGTATTTTCAACCAAAAAATTTTCAACGGAATGTCTCGTCAAAAAAAAAAATTGGTTGAAAATGCATGTTGGTGAGAGATTTTCAACGGAAATTCATTGAAAATTCGTAGCAAATTTATCTTCTGTCAATAATCCCTCTAAAATTCGTAGAAAATTTTCAACGACATTTTCCGTTGAAAATACTCAATTTTCTAGTAGTGTTGCTACCGTGCAATGTGCGGTGACCACACGCACACTAGTTTAATTTATAATCAGACAACCATACTTTATTATTTTATATATATTTTATGTTAGTAAGGATTATGTTATGAATTTGTTGAATTCATATTATATATATCAAGTTAAATAATGCATTATTTTAATTTTTTTGTTGTGATTTTAAACTTTTACCAAAGAGATTATTTTTCATCCACCTCTTATTTATACATAAGGTTAAAATGTTATTTTTTTTGTTGATCAGGCTATTTACTTTGGTTAAATTTTAAACAACAATTTATCTTAATTTATCCAAACTGATTAACCTTTATATACAACCTAATAGATTCAGAAATTAATAAATAAAAAATCAAATAACCTCTTAGGCAATAAATAAAATGAAAATATGTGTGTGCATGTATATATATAGAGAGAGGGGTTGCTTTTTATAAGTTCAAAATCAACATAAATAATATTATTCGGTTAATATTATTTATCATCACTAAATTTAAATTATACATAGAGAAAAGAAAAAATTATAATAGTATAGATTAAAAAGGTAAGACAAACTGGTATGTTTATGTGTGTGTGAATTATATACATATAATAACATGTAGATGGAACTCTTGTTTTTAATATAAATTAGGTGATAAAATAATATGTTTTATGTGTATATATATATGGTCTTCAGGGATGTATCTCACGGGTTTAATTGTAATTTCTTTTTCTTTATCTTTTATTTTTAGTTTAGCTGTAATTCGGTTTTTATCCCAAAAATTAACATAAACGAATTTTCTGTATAGCATTGATTTAGTCTTTGCTTAATATCTTCAATATCTGAACCAAGTTTTCTTAGATTTACTTGGTACTCTAATATTTTCTCGTTAGAAGATATTTTAAGTTTTTATTATATAAAATTATTTATATATTAATTGTTTAAATTAGAAACTGAAATATTTTTGATAATAACATAATGAAAAATGAAATAAGAATTTCAATAATTAATATCTAAAAATAATTTAACGTGAAATAAAAATAGGAGAACAAAAGATAAATATAATTGGTAGTTTCGTTGTTAAACTTGGTTTTTCTTAAGATTCCATGGTATACGATTGTCGCCATTAAAACTCTAAAACAATCATAAAAAATATATTAATTTTCTAACGGAATTTTTTATTTAGGAAAAATATAGAAGACATAAATTAAATTGGTCGTTTCAAAGTAAACTTCAAAAAATATATAACTATTAAAAAATAAGATTTTAAAGTTTGGTGAGGCTACAAAAAATTGTACTATTTTCAAGATTTTATCATTGAAACGTCGTTCTTAACAACTCTTAAAAACTACCAAAAACAATCCTCCGGTTTTAGAGTTGAATTTATTTTATGAAAAATATTGAATACAAAAGTAAACAAAAAAACTTTAAAATCTCAGCAAAAGTAAAAAAGAATGCATATATCGTATTAGTTCTCTGGAAGCATACTTGCAAAAGATAATCATTCAAAAAGGACATGTTGAAGTTTGTTGATGATACATCATAGTTTTATGAAAAAATATTGAATACAAAAGTAAACAAAAAAACTTTAAAATCTCAACAAAAGTAAAAAAGAATGCATATATCGTATTAGTTCTTTCAAAGTACTTGCAAAAGATAAACATTTAAAAATGACATGTTGAAAGTTTGTTGATGATACATCATAGCTTGTAGTACTTTCAGGATTTCTTACTCGAACTATTGTTGCCATCAAAACCCTAAAAGTGTTGTCAATAACAAACTTTCGGTTTCATTTGGAGAAACTTAGGGAAGAAGTAAAAAAAACTCTAAAATCCCAACAAAATATCAAAAGGAATGTATACCTGGATTAGTCTTCTTAAAATAAATTTGAAAATGGATTTGTTGAAAAATAAGAATTTATGAAATGAAAAAATATCAAGCAATGAAGATGGAGAAAAAAAAGAAGGGAAAACAATTTATAAGAAAGTAATGTAACCATTGGGAGATGAAGAGGAGCTAAGAAAATGAAGAGATGATATTAAATATAAACATAAAATGATAATCAATGTTTATATAAATTAGTATGAGAAATTAGAAAAAAGAAAAATGTTAAAAGGAGGATGCATGAGAAAAAGGATAACTCCAATTATAGTTTTGAGAGGATGTCACGTAAGGATGCCCGATTGCTACTTTGATATATATATATATATATATATAGATATAGATATAGATTCACTAATAATTGTTTAATGACACTTGAAGCATATTGGACCAAGAACCATGTGTCCTTTCTAAAAGCGTTATGTATGACGCGGAAGTCCTATTAGTTTTTTTAGATAACACTTCTACAAAACTGCCCTATAAATAGAAATGCTAATATGACAAGTTTTCAAAGATCTCTGGTAAAAACGTTGACAAGAGTCGATTTACTTTTTTATGTCCTATTAGGTTGTCAAACTTCGCTTGATCGAACTTTTTAGGTCTCCAATCTCCTAACATTGTCCTAACTGACTGTAACGCCCTTTAGATAGGACCCACGGTCCTATGAACTTACGTTTTCATCAAGTAATTATTGGACGTTTGGGCTTCTAAAAGACCCATTTTGTTGTGCTTATTGATGTATTAATTTGATACAATTACTAGGACCCCGAGCAAGGGAATTGGTGGATGCAATTTGGGAACGGGAAGGTGCTCGGATACTGGCCAGCCTCGATATTTTCTTACTTAAGTGAGAGCGCATCGATGATTCAATGGGGAGGTGAAGTGGTTAACTCTGCATCAGATGGGCAACACACAACTACCCAGATGGGCAGTGGCCATTTCCCTGATGAAGGCTTTAGTAAATCCAGTTACTTCAGAAATGTTCAAATAGTGGATGGATCCAACAGTCTAAGGGCTCCTAAAGACATAGACACATTCACCGAGCAGTCTAACTGCTATGATGTTCAAACGGGCAAGAATGATGGTTGGGGCAGCTACATTTACTACGGTGGACCAGGTAGAAACCCTAACTGCCCGTAAAGCCCGAAAAGATTAAATGTTGTATTTGGTCTTGAAACGGAAAGGCATGGATAGAAAAAACACCATCATTGGTACGTATTATCGTAGGTGTAATTATGTACGAGTCTCCCTAATTCGGTTTATCTCATACGGGCATGCTAGAGACAAAATATGTATATGCATTCTTTCGATTTGGGTTTGGGTTTGTAAGGTTTTTAATCATGACGACTCTACAAAACTACAAAGTGTAAGTATTTGGGTTTGTCATCTCGTCTGTGAAATTGTGACATCTTTATATATGGGGAGGGTTGGATTTAGTAATGCGACATTTTGAATTCTTATTTTATTTATTTATATATTTCCTTCTCTTCATGAATACATGATCGACCATGTTTGAAACCAAAACAAAGTAAAAATTCATCAAAATCATTATTGTTAGGATCCGAAGAATCATATGAATTTGGATCCTATGTTTTGAAATGTTTTGTAAAGTCATTATTCAGACTTCAGACTTCAGAAGTTCTGAAGACAAAGTTCAGAAGTTCTAAAGACAAATATCATAAGTTCTGAAGACAGTTCAGAAGTTCTGAAGACAGTTCAGAAGTTCTGAAGAGCAGAGTTCAGAAGTTTTGAAGAACTTCTGAATAGAGTTTTTGATGACGTGTCTTAATTTAATTGGGTTGTAATTTAAATGTCTGTTATTTTAGTTTTACCTTTCATGTATAAATAGTTTGTAATGAGCTCCTAGCTTATTATGAGAGTCGACTAAGAAAGTGTGTTTTGTGTTTCGTAAGTGTTCTTATATTCAGTATATCAATAAAGAGGATGAATTGAGCAATATATCAGATCTGTTGTAATTAGGGACTTACACATTCCATCAAACCTTCATACGATGGAAGTTTTTTTAATTGGATATAAACAACGACCAAGAGTCAACAATTTATCAGTTGATGATAATAGTATCAACTCTAATGAAGAACTAAGAGCATATCCAGCAGATTCTCTAAAACGGAGAAACTGAAGATTTTAAGCTAAAATTGACCCCCAACAAATTATTTAAAACTTTATCCAAAATGGAGAAAGTAGAAAATAGAAGATGTTTTTCTCCAAATATGAAGATTACTCCAAAAATGATTACTATGTGTCAAAGATAGTTTTTTTTGTATATATTTCTACCAATAGGAAACTTTGAAAATAATTATTTAGAAAGAGAAATAATATCTTAATTGAGAAATGAAGTATTTTAATATTGTAATCAATGTTGGATTTTAAAAAATGAAATATTTGTTGGAGATTAATGTAAGTTTTATTAATGACTTCAACTTTTGGTTGTCTATTTTAAAGAAATTTTGAAGAATTTGGAGATGCTCTAAGTAGTAAGTACTATCTAAGCAACCACATGGCTTTAGTAAACGTGGTTAAAGAAGATCATACAATGTCACAGGATATTCTAGGTATTTGTTTATCCTTTCTACACATGATACAGTTTCACGTGATTAGGTTATTTACGGTGGTGCTATCGAATGGTAATAAAATGATTTGGGGATGTGGTTGTTTGTATTTAAGTATATACACGGTAAATGAAATTTATATACATTTTCACCCTTTTTTTAGATTGAAATGTGAGCACAGATGAAGTTCAATAATATTGAAAAATCAAACATGAACAATAGCGATATGAATGAAACACAGTCGTCGGCTTGATTAATCTTGTGAGAGAATGCAATTACAATGATACGACTAAATCTAAACTCTCTCTCTTTTAACCCTAAAAAACAATACTATTTATACCATATAGGTATTTACAATATGAGAACTTCTATTCAATTAACAATCTCCCCCTGTGAATTGTAGTTCAAAATAATTCCACTATGGAACGTAACTTCTTCATATAGCAAATAAGTTTATCATCACTTCAACAAACCTTTGACAAAAAAAATCTTTTCTTTGAAGATGATTAAACTTTGTAGCACAGGATCCAAAGAATAACAATCTCCCATTTATCAAAACAAAATCTTCATATTAAAAAAACTTCAGCTTGAATTAATCTCTAAAATCTTCAGAAGACATTTGAAACTTGTAAGTTCTGAACGCTTCCCCTCAACATAACATTGTGTCTTCCAATATCTTTGAATATATTTTCTTGTTTCTTCTACTCTTTGTACAATGTCTTCTTTATGTATCTTTGATGTGTCTTTGATATACTTTCTCCCCCTCATGATGATTAGGCGAATCCCTAAGCTACATGAATCATCAAAGACAAAATCAATCAGCTGTATCAAACACAAATGTTAGCTCCTCCTAAGAAAAACATCTCTTTTAGAAGAAATTGCTCCCCCTTAAAAATGATCTTTATCGAGCAAGTATCTCCTCTTTGAACAATGGGTAATCTTCTAACATACAGAAGCACGTTTAGCAACTGTTATCACTAAATCGAATTAAATTATATTGAGTGGCCTATTTTCAGTGTTGGCAGCAGGGTAGCACTGGTAGGTCTTCCAGTCATCACCGAAGTGAAGTTATATAACTAATTTCTCAAACTGTTCTGCATAAACACAAAGATATGCATTGTTAAAGACTCGTGAATATGTAGAAAGAATTAAGAATTGTATGCTATTTAAGGCTCAAAATGTGAAATAAATTCCACATACTCAATATGCATGATTGAAATGTGAAGGCGAGGCAGACTTCCTTCCTTTTCAATATCCAAGTTTCCCAAATGAAAAGTAGATAGATAATATGATGCATCCCCGTGAAAAGTTGAAACATCTGTTAATAAAGAAATGAGTAGCAGGTGGGGTTAAATCAAGAGTTGGCATAGGCTAGCTGTAACACCATGAATTTTTAGATAAAATATAAAATTCTAGAAAAGACGTGTTTTAAAAGGATTATGGGTTGGTTGATGAAAAAGATCGAAGCTATGCGTCTGAAATCAAGTTTGGGAGTTTTGGGGTGACTTAAATGGCTCGTGCTAGTTGCGGCTGAGCTAACCTGTTGATCATAACTCCTCTCAGTGATTTGAATATGATTCCTCTGTATACTTAGTGAAAATTCCATTTATAAGTTAAAGTTCAAAGTTCAGTGATGGCATACGCTGATTGTACTCAGCGATCGCTGAATCTCAGGAACCTTAACCTTATATTTGATGATCTGAAGAACAACATTCACACCACAAGAATATTCAGCGAAAGTCGAAGACCAAGTTGAAGATAAAGATAATTAGCTCATGATCTGAAGCGGTTCAGTGATAGCAAAAGATTGTCTAAATAGAAGTGTGATGTCTTGCAAGACCTCAGCGATACTCTGAAAGTTCATCCTTGAAGTTTCAAGATCAGCGATCAGGTGAAGTCTAAAGCAAGATCAATGTTGATCTTATCCTCGATGCACAAAAGTAAAACCTTATACTATGTCAGAAGAGGACGTAAGGATTGTCTCTTATGTCCCCATCGAATCTGATTTGATACTGTTTACACGCGGCCAAAAGCATGGTTGCTTTTGAACAAAGGACAAGCTTCCTATGAAAGCTTGACACGTGGCATATACCTTTTGTCTTGCATTAAATGCCAACGGGTATAAATAAGATTAAGATATCTTCTTCATCTTTATGCATGCTACTTTCTATTTCTAAAACCTCTATCTCTTTTCTTTCTCATTTCCTTGTGCATCAAACTGTGTGATTTCTTAAGTTACAATAGAATAGGTTTATTTACTTGTTCTAATTCCGCTTGTAACTGTAAATTCGTTTATTCA
Source organism: Silybum marianum (assembly GCA_036898165.1). Classification (NCBI taxonomy): domain Eukaryota; kingdom Viridiplantae; phylum Streptophyta; class Magnoliopsida; order Asterales; family Asteraceae; genus Silybum; species Silybum marianum. The sequence continues at coordinate 23,804,403 of CM072536.1, read as the reverse complement.
ATATAAACTAATTTAAAAACGAAAAATCTGTGTGTTTGTATTCAACCCCCCCCCCTTACAAATTTTGTTTCTATATCCTTCAACTCTTGTAGATTCCTTTGGGACCAACAAGTAGTATCAGAGCGGTGTTTCTTGCTTATCTTTAAAATATTTGTTTACAAAACTATTTTAAAATGACTAATACTAATACAAACTACATTGATAATGGATCTTTAGCTAAACCTCCAAGGTTTAGCCGTGATAACTTTTCATTATGGAAGGAAAGAATGACTCTATTACTAGAATGGTCAGATCCTAAGACCCCCTACTATATAGAGAATGGACCATTCATTTCTACAACTCTGGTAGCTGGTGTTCCTGCCACTACTACCACTCCAGCCATCGCTGATAGGAGAATTGTCAAAACTCCAGATCGATGGACTGAAGAAGAGAAAAAGGAAGTAGCTATAGACTCTAAAGCTAGATCAATAATAGCAATGTCTTCACCAGATGAAGTTTATCATTCTGTAATGAAGATGAGAACATCTAAATCCATGTGGGATACTTTATGTATTCAATATGAAGGAACTGATGAAGTTCAAATCACTAGATGTATAAATCTGGTAAGACAATACGAAAGCTTTATGCACTTAAAAGGTGAAACTCTTTCTCAAATTCACCAAAGGTTTAACTGTCTCTTGATTGATATGAAAACTGTCAACAGAGAATATTCTAATGCTGAAATACTGACAAAATTCATGGAGGCACTACCTGAACAATAGGGAGTGTACACCACATGTCTAAAACTGCCAAAGAATCTTGAAACTCTCTCTCTTAGTGCTTTATATGGAATGCTCCTAAATGAGGAGCAATCTCAGGTTTTAAGGAAAAACCTCATAAATGATATCAAGGGTGTCAAAAGTACTTCTTTGGCACTAGTGACTTCAGATATAGATCATTCAAAACAAGTTTCTTCTTCTATTACCTCTATCACTGAATTAAATCAAACTAATTCAGAAGAACTCACTAACGCTGACATCTCTGAGTTTGATAACTCTCTAGCTCTCCTAACTAACAATTTTAGAAGATTTGCTAGAAAGAACAATTTTCGAAAAACTCCTGCTATCACTGACTCTGATAAGTCAAAGACTCTGCCCGCTGAAAAAGCATTTGCTATATGCTATAACTGTCAGCGAAAGGACCACTTTGCAAGTGAGTGTAGATCTAAGAAAGTAGCTGCACCCACCACCTCTCAGAACTCTGATAAAAAGGAAAAATATTCTAAGTTAAAGAATAAATACAGAGATCTGAAAAAGAACCAGCAAAAAGGCAAAGGTCTAATTGCTGAAGAAGCTGATTGGGATCAAGAAGACGATTGGGCCAAGACCTCTGATGAATCAGACTCTGATGAAGAAGATCTTGCCTTCCTCTGCCTAATGGTCAGAATCGAGGAAGCTAAAGAAGTCTTTGAAACGTCATCCACAGAGTCTCCTTCAACCCAGATAAACATTCTTTCAAACTCCTCTATACCTGAAAGTGATAACCTGTCATCTCTCGATGTTATGACTATTGATTTTTACAATGCTCTAAATGGAAAGATCAAAGCTAAACAAATCAATATTGATCTATCTGAACAACTGAAAAATTGTCATTTAAAAATCAAAGAACTTACAAAGATTGAATAAACCCTAAAAGATCAAGTCTTTGTAAATCAAACAATAAACATTGAGAGACAACAAGCTATCAGTGAAAGGGAAAAGGCCATCGCTGATCTCAAGGCTGAAAAAGCTACCATCGAAGGATGGTGCAAGGCTTCAGATAGAGTCAACGAGATCATCAATGCCCAGATCCCTATGAAAGTCAAAAGTGGGTTAGGATATAACCCTGACAAAGAAGAATCAGAGAATGATCGTTCCATCTTAAAATTCAGAATATTTGTTTCCTCAATCCCTGATCTTTCCTCTCAGAAACCTCATTTGAATGAGAAGCTGTCTGTCTCTAAATCTAATGATTCTAAGAAAATGATCGAGAACAAGTTTCTTAACCACGTTCCTACCATTAAAAACTTTCAGAAACAGAAGAAGAATTCCTCTATTCTTTCAGTGAGTCATCCTAAAATTGGGAAGAAAATCCCTGGATCTATTCAGAGATCAACACCCAGAATTAAGATCGATCTCACACCTATCCCTGAAAACATTGTTATACCCCCAAGGACATTAGACAAAGAAATTCTTGGTTCTACTCCTGAAAATGTTTCCTCTTGGTCTCTGAACTCTTTCAATTTCAAACCTGTTTACAAATATAGGAAATGCTATCACTGTGGTGAAACTACCCACATTGCCAGCAAATGTCCTAATGCTAGCAAACTGAAAAATTAGCTCAAGCTGATAAATCAGCGAGAGTAAAATCCACCAAGGTTGGTAAAACTTCCAAGGTGAAGATATCCATTAAAGAAAATTCTTCAGCTAGTAGCTCCTCCGCCACTCCTTCCAGTAACACTGCAGGGCCCATAGTAATATGGGTACCTATAAAAAATTAATCTTTTTGTTGTATGCAGAGTGCCAAAGGTATTTGGTATCTCGATAGTGGATGCTCAAGGCACATGACTGACAGAAGATCTCTGCTCTCTGAATACAAGGAAGAAGCTGGTCCCTCAGTGACCTTCGGTGGAAATGGCAAAGGATACACTAAAGGTTATGGAATTCTATCCAATGGAGCCACTTCATTCAGTCGAATTAGTTACATTGAAGGACTAAAGCACAATTTATTGAGCGTTAGTCAGCTGTGTGACAAAGACTTCAAAGTTCTGTTCTTAAAGAACAAATGTGCTGTCACTGATATTAATGACAAACCTGCCTTAACAGGAAAAAGAGTGGAAAATGTGTATGTCATTAACATGAATAGTTCTCACTCTGAGAACATGTGCTTCATCTCCAGAGCCTCCTCTGACATAAACTGGTTATGGCATAAAAGACTCTCTCATCTAAACTTTAAGATGATCAATGAATTATCTCAAAAAGAACTTGTCAGGGATCTTCCTAACCATACCTTTACAAGGAATCTCTTTGTTCAGCGTGTGAAAAAGGAAAACTGACAAAAGCCTCTTTCAGATCTAAACAAGTTTCATCAGTAACCTCACCTCTTCAGCTTCTCCATATGGATCTATTTGGACCTATCAATGTCCAATATCTATCTGGAAAGAAGTACACTCTTGTGATAGTTGATGAATATTCCAGATATACATGGGTATTCTTTCTTCGATCCAAAAGTGATACACCTGATGTAATTATTGCTTTTATCAAAAGAATGGAAGTCCTGAACAATATCACTGTTCGATCCATGAGAAGTAATCATGACAATGAATTCAAAAACAATACCTTGATTAACTTCTTTGAAGAAAAAGGAATCACTCACAACTTCTCATCAGTGAGAATTCCTCAGCAAAACGGTGTTGTTGAAAGAAGAAATCGAACGATCATTGAAGCAGCTCATTCAATGCTCAGCGAATCGCATCTTCCTACTCAATTCTGGGCCGAAGCAGTCAACACAGCGTGCTTTACTCAGAACCGATCCCTGATTGTGAAGCGATTCAAGAAAACTTCCTATGAATGAAGACCCTCTCTGAAATATCTACACATCTTTGGGAATAAGTCATTACAGCACTAGCAATAGCTTTTTCAGTACAACGAGTCCCCTTCTCCATGACCACTCTTATTTGTTTTCATTTGGGCTTTCCTTGGAAATTGCAGATGCTACATTCTGAATGATAGAGATCATTTGGGTAAATTTGATCCAAAAGCTGATGATGGGATATTTCTCGGATACTCTACTATATCCAAGTCTTTCCGAATCTTCAACAAAAGAAGACAACACGTTGAAGAATCCATTCACGTCAACTTTGATGAATCTCGTCCAACAAATTCTACTCCAATCCCTGAAGAAGATGAGGAATTGAATGAATGAATGAAATCTCATTATGGGGAACCTGAAACTTATTTCAGCAATCAACCTAATGCTGAAAATAATGATGATGGAGTCCCTGATTTTTCTACCTCAAGCAACGATCCATCATCATCAGGGGTCAACATCACTCCTCTCAATCAGATTCATCCCTCTGATACCTCATTCGGAAATTCATTAGTGAATAACCAAACTTTATCTTCTGCTGATCAAACTTCTGAATCACCTGCAGAATTGATATTAAATAATGAAGTACCTGTTGCTGAAACAACCAACATTATCCCTGAAAGAGAACAAGTCGCAGAATCTATTGTTGATCAGTCTCCTCAACCACCAGCTTAGCGATGGACTGCAAATCATCCAATAAATCAAATTATTGGTGATCCAAATGCAGGTATCAAGACTCGTAGATGTACAAGTAACATCTGCCTCTATATTAATTTTATTTCTCTCTCTGAACCTAAGAAGATAGATCAAGCTATCTCTGATCCTAGCTGGGTCTCTGCCATGCAAGAAGAACTATCTGAGTTTTGTAGAAAAAAAGTTTGGAATCTTTTCCCTCGTCCTTCTGGTAAAACAGTGATAGGAACCAAATGGGTGTTTCGAAATAAACTATATGAAAATGACAATGTTATCCGTAAAAAGGCTAGACTTGTTGCTTAGGGATACAGATAGGAAGAATGTATTGACTATGATGAGACCTTCGCTCATGTTGCTAGATTAGAAGCCATAAGACTTTTCTTAGCTTATGCTGCCAATAAAGACTTCAAAGTTTTTCAAATGGATGTAAAGAGTGCTTTTCTAAATGGTAAACTCAGTGAGGAAGTTTATGTTGAACAACCTCCTGGTTTCGCTGACCCAAATCATTCTGGTTATGTTTTCAAACTCCAAAAAGCTCTTTACGAGTTAAAACAAGCTCCCAGAGCTTGGTATGATACTCTTTCAAACTACCTTTTTAAAGAAACAATTGTTCGTGGAAAAATCGACCAAACTCTATTTTTATGAAAATATAAAGGTTATACAATTCTTGCTCAAATATATGTTGATGATATTATATTTGGTTCCACAAGACTCAAACTATGCACTTGTTTAGCTAAAAGAATGAAGAACAATATAAAATGAGTATGATGGGTGAACTAACATATTTTCTAGGTTTGCAGATTATGCAATCTAACAAAGGAATTTTTATTTGTCAAAGTAAATATTGTTGGGTCACCGATGATTTGGTGATGAACCTTCCCTCTTATATGGTTGATCTTTTACATGTTCTTTTAAAGGTCTGAAATATACTTCAAGTATTGGAAAATCAAAGACTATCCAATCAAGGGTTGTACATCAAAATGTGGATTTTTTGATGTATCAACTAACACTAAAATTCAGACTACTTGCCGAAATCAAGTGTGGTCACCGACCTTGCATTAGGTCACCGATCTTGCAAGAGGTCACCGACCTTGCAAGAGGTTACCGACCTTGTAGAGGTCACTGATGACCCAATCCAAGATGTGGTCACCGATGTTACTGAGGTCACCGATTATGCAGTTGCCGATCCTAGAAGCTAATATGCAAGTTGCCGATCCAAAGCTTAGGAAGCACAAACCAATGTGATACATCCTTGTATGTATCACTTAGCATTTTCGAAGATAAGTTCTTATGACACAATAAATGCAAGATACGTGTGCAACAAGAACTTGGGTAGCAAACCTTAAATTCGGACATTCTCTTTTTACTCACCTAAAAAGGATGTTTGTCTTTAAGCTAAAAGGTTTGATGGGACTTCACAGAGCATGAAGAAAAAGAGATAAAGTTATCTGACATTGCGTGCTACAAAGAATGGTTCATCCATTAACCTAGTACAAAGGGAGTGGCATCTTCTTTTGTCCATCAGATATACTTCCCGCTAATACATCCTTGACAGTTGTCCTCATGCACCCCATGTTGGGCACTATAAAAGGAGATGAAGTCCTACCCATAAACCTCACGCTTTCAACAAATCCTCTGGGTGATCTTTTGTTTGATTCCGGCAATCCTGAGTGTTTTAACAGTTTTATTTTAGCTTTCTTAGTTCATAAGTTAATTACTGTTTCATGTGTTTCATGTGCTTAGTTTGTTAGAATAGCGTGTCTATTCTTTTCCGTAACAAACTTCTGTGTGTAAATTTTTAATATTTATATTAAAAAATTTAAAAGAGCAAAATTTTGTGTGTTTGTATTCAACCCCCCCCCCCCCTCTACAAACCTTCACTTACCTAGCCATCTCTAAACTGGGACTAACAAGTGGTATCAGAGCAGTTAGTTTAATTCAATAAACTAGATCTGTGATGGCTACTACTCCTCCAACTGTTGAAGGTACTCTACAAAATTCTTTCGCTGGTACATACGACTTAGGCTCTTTAGCCAAACCCCCAAGGTTTAATCCAAACAACTTTGGGTTATGGAAAAATCGTATGTTACTGTTATTGGAAGGGATTGATTGTAGGGATCCTAAAATTCTGTGTGAGGGACCTATCATTCCAAAGGCATGGGCTCGCTTTAGCCCACAAAAGGATACATAAGCAAAAGATATAGAGTTTGATGACGACATGAGTGATGCAACCGACAGATATATCATCAAACAACCAAACAAATATAATGAAGATGATAAACGTCTGGTTGCATTAGACACCAAAGTAAAATCAGCTCTAGCCATATCTCTTCCTGATGAAGTATATCATTCTCTTCTTAATCTTTCTACTGCAAAAGAGATGTGGGACACTCTGAGTGTCTTATATGAAGGCACTAAAGAAGTTAAGAAATCTAACAAGATTTGTCTTGTTAGAAAGTACAAACTATTCTCTCATGAAAAAGGAGAATCCCTCTGTGTCTATTTTAATCGCTTTACTTGTCTTTTAAATGACCTCAAGGTTCTAGGAAAAGTTTATGATAATGAAGAGGTTTTGTGTAAGTTTATGGACTGCCTCCCAGACTTCTGGAAAACCATATGTACTTGCATTAAGAAAACCAAGGATCTTGAAATCATGTCTTTAACTACTCTCTATGGGACTCTTCTTCATTATGAACAAACCAAGAACCAAAGAAAATCTCTCATAAAAACATCAAGTCTTCTTCTGTTGCTTTAATTGGTGATTCTAATTTCTCCCCATGTGTTCCTAGAATCACCTATCCCTCTTCTGAATCTGAAAATGAAAATAAGGAAGAATCGTCTCATCTATCAGATGCTTACTTCAGTGCCGCTGATGATGAAGGTGAAGAATCCGCCATTGACATACTGTCTGATAGTATGGCAATGATTGCTGGAAACCTTAAAAATAAAAGATTTTCTTCCAATCGTTCTAAATTTCAAAGAAAACCTTTTTCTCAAAAACCCTCTTCTGACAAAGCAAATGAAGAATGCTTTAGTTGTGGAAAGAAGGGTCACTTTGCCTCTGAGTGCAGATCCAAAGTTTTCTCTAAACTCAAGTCGTCTTCTTTTTCTGGCCATGACTTCTCAAATCAGCTTGTAGGAAGTCTGAAGAGAGAAATAGCCGTTTTTCTAAGGAAAATTCTGAATCCTCTAACTCAAAAGAAATCTCTGGATATAAGAAATACAAAGCTAAGTATAAGAGGGAAAAGGAAAAGAACCAAAGTAAAGGAAAAACTTTGGTTGCTGAGACTCATTGTTGGGAAGATGAGCAAATTTCTGAAAGTGAGAGTGAATATGTCACAAAGTGCCTATGGCCAAAATTGATGAGTTGGAAGATATGGAAAAGTCACTCTAGACTGCTCTTGTCTCTACTGAGGGATCAACTTCGGGAACCAAGCCCTAGGTCCATCCCTTTACCTTTCTCTCTAATGATCAAAAAGTTGATTCCTTTGATTCTTTAACTATTGACTTCTGTAACTTAAAGGATCAAAAGAAAAAGGCTGACATGCATATAAAATGTTTAAATGATCAACTTCTTTCTTGCTTTTCTAAACTCAAAGACTTTGATAAAATGAAAGTTGATCTAGAAAACCTAAGGTATTTAAATGACAGTCTTTCTAAAGAAAAAATAAAGATCTCAAATACTCTTGAAAAGGAACAAGAGGTTCTCTCTAAATGGACTAAATCTTCTAAAAATCTTGAAAAAATTCTTCTAGATCAAATATCTTGCAAAGATAAGTCTGGACTTGGATATGGAAAAGATGATCCTCAACCTTCTGACCCTTCACTTCCATCATCTGAATGTCAAGGCTTTCCTGCTGGTTTCTTCTCCGATGACGATGATGATCTTTTAGATTACTCATCTGAGGATTATACTACTGTCCATTCAATAGACTTGTTAGATATGCTAAAAATAGAGTCTAATGACAAGAAGTTTGGAGTTTTTGTAAAAGCTAAAGAATCCTCTCCCGAGCCTTCAAAAGTTTCAACTCTTCCAAGCTCTTCTTCTTCTTCCTCTCCCAAACCCATCCAAAGACTTCTAAATTCTCTAAGTCTTCATGAGTCAAGGTACTCTCATGAGTCATCAAATGTTCCTGAGTACCCTGGTACAAAAAGATTTTCTCCTTTTCAAAAGAAAAATATTTCTAAATCAAAATTTTCATCCAAAAGGAAATCTCAAATAGTTACTGATTTCATTCCTCGATCAGTGAACTTAAAGAAATCGAAAAATCCTGGTAAAGGTACTCTTGGACCAAGACCAGGTGTTGGTCACCCCTCCTCTTCTCAGTCACCAACTTTTGACCAAAGTTTTGATAGTATGGATTTCAAAAGGGCTTTTACCATAAAGAAATGCTACAATTATGGCAACACTCTCCATCTTGCTAAAGATTGCCCGAAAGATATTGACCTCCGTAGAAACAAAATGCCTTCTAATCCCAAAAGACCCACCTCAAAATGGGTACCAAAAGTCTAAATTTGTTTATGGGTGCAGGTACAAAACAAAAATCATATATGGTACATGGACAGCGGCTGTTCAAGGCACATGACCGGAAACAAATCTCTTCTCTCTAACTTCTCAAAAGAAAAAGGACCCATTGTTTCCTTTGGAGGAAATGAAAGGTGTCACCAGAGGTTATGGTACCATATCAAATGGAACCATCACTTTCTCTAAAGTACCTCTTGTTGAGGGGCTAATGTACAACTTACTGAGTATCAACCAAATATGTGATTTGGGATATAAGGTCATGTTTCAACTGTGTGTTTGTTTGGTCTTTGATGTACAGAATAAAGTTGTATTGGCAGGAACCCAAATGAATGATGTATACATAATCAACATGAAGGAAAGTGCTATTGGAGAAGCTTTGTGTCTCCTTTCTCAAGAACTAGTCAAACAAAGTTGGCTGTGGCATAAAAGGTTCTCTCATCTAAATTTTAAAACCTTGAATAAACTTTCCAGCAAAGATTTGGTTGTTGGAATTCCAAAAATAGTTTTTGAGAAAGAAAAGCTGTGTGGAGCATGTGAAAAAGGAAAACTCACCAAAACTTCCTTTAAAACAAAACAATGCTCATCTATCTCTCAGCCTCTTCAAATGCTTCACATGGATCTGTGTGGACTAGTAAGCACACCTAGTTTAGGTGGTAAAAAGTATATACCTGGGTGTTCTTTCTAAAACACAAAAGTGATGCTGCTGAAGAATCATCAGGTTTATTAGAAAGATTGAAAATATGAATGGTCAACTGGTAAAGTCTATCAGAAGTGATAATGGCACAGAATTCAAAATTGCTGCTCTGGAAGATTTCTTTGACTTAAAAGGGATCTCCCAGAACTTTTCTGCCGTACGCACTCCTAAGTAAAATGGTGTTGTTGAAAGAAAGAATCGAACTCTGTGTGAGGCTGCAAGATCAATGCTGAGTGAATCCAAGTTGCCAACCTATTTTTGGGTTGAAGCAGTTAACACTGCATGCTTTACTAAAAATAGGTCTATCATAGTCAAAAGGCATAACAAAACCACCTATGAAGTATTTCATGGACGGAAACCTGCAGTTGACTTCTTCCATGTATTTGGTTGTGCTTGTCACATGCTAAATGATAGGGGACAACTTGGAAAATTTGATCCAAAGTCTGATGATGGAATTTTCATGGGCTACTCTCTCTCCTCAAGAGCCTTCAGAATCTACAACCTCAGAAGACAATGCATAGATGAATCTATGCATGTGAAATTTGATGAGTTTGAAACATCTTTATTATCTTGTAATGAAGAAGAACTAAATCTATGGATAAACTCATGTGTTGGTGAAATTCCATCTCCCTCTCAACCTAATTCTTCAAGTCAACAAGATAATAACTCTTCTCAACATCCCATCAACACCTCCTTATCTCCAGAACCCACTCTTTCTTCTCCACCTCCTGAAACTGACTCTTCAGGAGAACATACCCATCTAAACATCATATCTTCCACTAAGCTACCCTCACCATCTCAAACTCCTAACTCATCTTCTTCTATACCTCCTCCCTTGCCTCCTGCACTAAAATGGACCATGAATCATCCAATAGATTAAATCATAGGTGATCCTCAAGTTGGTGTAAAAACAAGAAGAGGCATCAGCAACCTGTGCTTATATGTCAACTTTGTTTCTATTGTTAAGCATAAGCTGATTAATGAAGCCCTGGCTGATCCTAGCTGGGTAATTGCAATGCAAGAAGAACTCTCACAATTTGAGAGAAACAAAGTCTGGAAGTTAGTTCCTCGTCCATCTAACAAAACAATTATTGGAACAAAGTGGGTGTTCCGAAACAAGATGGATGAAGAAGGAACTGTCATAAGAAATAAAGCAAGGTTGGTTGCTCAAGGATATCGGAAAGAGGAAGGAATTGACTATGATGGAACTTTTGCTCCTGTTGCCAGATTGGAAGCTATCCGAATATTTCTTGCCCATGCAGCTTACAAGAATTTTCGGGTATTCCAAATGGATGTCAAAAGTGCCTTCCTAAATGGTGAGCTAGCTGAAGAAGTGTATGTGAAGCAACCACCTGAGTTTGAAGATCCAGTCCATCCATATCATGTGTATCGGCTAGATAAAGCACTGTATGGATTGAAGCAAGCTCCTCGTGCCTGGTATGATACTCTCTCAAACTATCTTCTTAAAAATGAGTACATATGAGGCAAAGTTGACAACACTCTTTTCTTCAAGAAATCAAAAGGTAATATCATTCTTGTTCAAATCTATGTTGATGATATTATTTTTGGAGCCACCGATGAATCCCTGTGTGATGAGTTTAGCTCCCTCATGCAAAAAAAGTATGAAATGAGCATGATGGGGGAGTTAACCTTCTTTCTTGGTTTGCAAGTAAAAAAATCTCCATAAGGTATCTTCATTAATCAAAGTAAATACATTAAAGACCTTCTGAAAAAGTTTCAACTTGATACTTGCTCTACCATGAAAACTCCTATGGCTCCTCCTCTTAGACTTTATTTTGATACTGATGGTGTGTCTGTTAATATCACAACTTATAGAGGCATGATAGGATCTCTTCTCTATCTTACTGCAAGTAGACTTGATATAATGTTTGCTACTTGTCTGTGTGCTCGATATCAAGCAAATTCTAAGGAATCACATCTAGCTGCTGTGAAAAGGATTTTCCGGTATCTAAAAGGTACCATAAATCTGGGTCTTTGGTATCCCAAAGACTCAGGTTTCGATCTCACCGGATTCTCTGATTCCGATTTTGCAGGATCAAAAATAGATAAAAAAAGTACAACAGGAAGTTGCCAACTTCTTGGTGGAAAGCTTGTGAGTTGGTCAAGCAAGAAACAACACTCGGTGTCTACTTCTACGGTTGAAGCAGAATATGTGGCTGCTGGAAGTTGTTGTGCACAAATATCGTGGATGAAAAATCAGCTGTGTGATTACAATCAGATTTTCTCAAAGATCCCAATATTGTGTGACAGCTCAAGTGCAATAGCCATTGCCAACAATCCTGTGCCTCATTCAAGATCTAAGCATATTGATATCAGGTATCACTTTATAAGAGATTATGTCTCTAAAGGTGATGTGGAACTACACTTTATTCCCACTAAGTATCACTTAGCTGATCTGTTCACAAAGCCTCTTGATGAAGCAAGGTTCAAGTTCCTCATCGGTGAATTAGGTATGATTAATATAGAATAATATATATATATATATATATAAGTAAATAAATAAATAAAAAATATATATATATATATATATAGAAGGTGAGTTACTCACCGACGTGTTCTCTCTCTCATCTCACCGTCGCTCTCTCTTTCCTCCCCCTTTCCGACGAAACCCTAATCCTAAACCACTCACCGACTATCGACTCACCGACGATTGACCCACCGCCCTAGGGTTTCCGACGTTCTCCACCACCCGACGCTCGGGTTTCCGACGTCGTCTCTCCCACTCACCGACGTCGTCTCTACTTACCGATGTAAATATAAAAGCCTTCATATTCCATATCTTTTAAAAGATAACTCTTAGGTTACCAATCTTGGTGACTAGGATTCCTTGAACCTATCCATAATGACATCATCAACGTCATTAGTGTCAGAAGCATGCGCCGATTTGAGCCTAAAACCCTTAGAATTCTGGCCTTTCAATCACATCAAGTCATCATTGATTTTGAAAATTGAAATTTTCCCTCCTCTCATATAAATAACCATTCCCCACCTCATTCTCCTTCTTTATCGCATTCATCTTCTCCATCTTCTGTCTCTCATATCGACTCAAAGATCACACCTGCAACTTTCAAGATCATCAATGGCATCCTCCACCAATGCTCCATCGAATTCTCCCAAGGTCTCTGAGGAACGAACCCTAACTCTTGACTCACTCACCTTCCCTGCATGCAACTATTTTGGTCGCATTGGCATTGATGAAGCTCACCCGGAATACAATGACATTTGTTGGTTTCTTCAAAGGCGTCCTCTACAATATGCTCTTACTGCAAAACCCAAAATGAGTAAGTTTCTTCTGGGTAACTTCTGGCTTACCTGCACATTTGATGCTTCTTTAGATCAAATACTAGCTTCTGTCCTCAGTGAAGATGAACCTGATGTAAACTTCGATGTTGAGATGTACGCACCATTCTCCACCTTCCTTCATACGATACATATGAAACCTTTCCCTTTGGGAATGAGCACCAACAGGCAGTGTCAACTCTGAACTACCTTGAAGAGAAAAGAGGTCCAAAATCCAAGGGTCCAGGAACCTTGGTAAGGAAAAATATGAGTAATGTCTGGAACTTCTTTTTTGCTCATCTTATCTTGTGTCTAAGCAAGAATACTGGATGTCCGGATCAAGCACCATCTCAGGTCACCGAGCTGGCCCATGCATTGATCTTCCAAAGAAAAATAGATTTTGCAGGCTATTTCTTCTATGAAATGATCTCATCCTTCTCTACGTATCGGCGACCTCAGGTACCTTTCCAACGCCTCTTCTCCCTTATCATTAATGCCAAGCTTGAAAAGAGGGAGGATATCAAATATGATCTCCCTCTCCATCAAGTTGGCAGACAACTCATGCAAAAGGGAGTCTTGGCCACCGATAACCCTCTTAGACCTAATATGATTGAGTTTGCAAGAAATGCAACTCTTGCCTGGGATGAAAATGAATCCAGACTTCAGGGACCTTCAGTCACCGATTCCCCTCCCTCTAAACCACGAGTCACCGATGTGCCCAAATCTCGAAAGAGATCCAAGGCGTCGGGCACATCCACCTCCGCACCCACCGATGCCACAAAGTCAAAAGAGCCTTTGGCTTCTACCCAGGCACCCAAATCCCTAAAGCGGAGAAACTCGAAAAGCCCCCCGAGGACTTCCTCAAAGAAGTCCAAGGGAACCCAAAGGGTCATAACACAAAAGCCACCTACCGACTTCCAAAAGTCGGTGAGTGTTGAAAATATCCTTACTAGACCCAAGGAATAGTCAACCCTTCCTAGCTTCTCCATGCCCTTCCGAAAGGACATGGTTGTACAAAGGGATATCCCAACTGGGCCTTCATCAACTTTTTTCTTAGTTGATGAAGATGACTTGGAGTCTCCCATCCAAGGTGCCTCTTCACCACCCCTTGAGCTCTCACAGCTCCTTTTCCACACTCCACATGAGAGTGCATCACAACCAGGTGCACTTGATGGAGCATCCCAGTTTACCGACTTTCTATTCTCCGACACTACACCTTGGCCACGTACGTCTCCCGTACATGACAAGGTTGTTGAGGAACCCATTATTGAGGACTCCCCTCATCGACACTCTCCTAAGCGTGTCTCCCCCACATTTCTTCACTCTACGAGATCCCCCCCAGTTAAACCTACAGGTTTGGTGGATTATTCCTCTTCTAGCGATGATGATGATCAACCACCAAAGCCTCAACCAACCGCCCCTATGTCTTCTCAATAGGGGGATGCTCTTCTCACAACTTTCAATAATTTCTCTATTAACACTATTCGTCGGGTGGAAATTTTGGAAGATCATGTTAATAAAGAGATGGAAAGGATGGCTTCCCTTGTAAATACAACCACCAATCTCTCTACTACTCTAAGGTCCAGCATTGAAGAGTTGTCGGTGACTCACCCAACTCTTATGACATGTTGAGATCTCATGCATCTGGATATCCTTGGTCTTCAGCAAGGGTTACTTACAAGTCAAGAATCGGTGACTTCTTCAATCAAGGAACTTCAAGAAGATTCTAAGAAGCAAGCCTCCGACATTGCTTCTATCCTTAAATATCAGGAAGCAATTTTGGAGTCACTTGCTTCCCTTCTCTCTAAAGTTGACAAGGTACCCACTTCTCCTCCAACCATTGAACTCGATATCGGTAATGCAATTTTCACAAATGAAGACAGATTCGTGGTTCAACGGATTGAAAAGAAGTTGGGTGGATTGGGCTCCGATATCGATCAGATAAAGAGGTTTCTCACTTCAGTTGGTTTCAAGGGATCAACCACTGAGGGGGAGAAAAATAAGAAGGCAGCAGCAACACCACCACTAGTCACCGAGACCACGGTCACCGACGTGGTCACCGAGACCATAGTCACCGAGGTGACTCCTCCCTTGTCACCGAGATGACTCCTCCTCCTTTGGTCACCGAAGAACAGGCTGTCACTGACCCCCAGGTCATCGAGGTAACTGGAGCAATAATTGAGGGGGAGGATGTCAGTGCCCGATCCCATGAAGAAACTGAAGAGGAAAAAGAAAAGAAAAGAAAATAAAATAAAATAAAAAGAAAGAAGCCTAATTCTGATGAAGAGCAGCGTGAAGCACAAAAGAAGAAGAAAAATGTCAGATGTCCAGAAGCTGATTCTCTCCGACTACAACCTGACTCCAGGCTCACCGATCCCCTCTGGGTCATTCTTACTGAAGCTGAAAGAGAGGAAGCAATAAGGGCTCAACTTGAGTTTGATCAGACGAATGTACTCAAGTTGGCTCAAGATGAGGCTACCCGAGCCAAAGCCACCAATGCACTTCAAGCTCAGAGAGATGAGCTTGAAAACTTAAAGAAAATTTCAGAAGCAATGAAAGTGGTTGCCGATGCCAAAAAGACCAAAGAAGTTGAATGGTTCAACAGAAGATTGAAAAATCGGAAAAATGATTCCAAGATCATCGGTGCCACTATTCATCCTCCAACCAAAAACTCCCCTAAGTTACTTATCACCATCAAGAGAGCCGACACTCTTTTCAAAACATATGAAATTGAGTGGTTGGAAGTCCTTGGTGTAACAGAATGGTTGGAGGTCGGTAACTTTATCTCAAAGGGTAGGAGTAAGTATAAAGATTTTGTACTTAACATACACAGAAAGTTCTTTCTTAAAATGGTCAAAATTCAGACGAAGCATGATATAGCGGTTTCAAGTATAGAAGGGCAACAAATGTACCTTATTCAACAAGGCCTTTTGGGAGAGGTCATCACAGCTCCAAGGAATAAAAAAAAGGGACATTTTGCTATGCTTCACGAAAGGAATATCAAGATAGATGCTTCGGGTATTAATCTCATGATTTCGATTCCAGTTGCGTGCCCGGAGCAAACCATGCTTACTGAACCCGAACTTGGAGTGTTCTTTGAAGACATCATTGGAAACATTGGTTTCTTCAGAGCATCCGACATTCCAAGGGCTCAAAATTCTTTTCTCACTGCTATTCTTGGATTGCCTCCTGTTGAAGACCATGGAATGACAAGACTCATCTTGGATGAATTGAAAAGGAGAGAACCTACCGACTCTTAGTCATTCACTCTTAATATGAACTTTTTTAATCATGTATTCTGGGTGATGTACTATCCTGTGTGTTGATTAATAAAAGTTCATATTATTCTCCATCTTAATACTTGTTCATACCTTAAATTTTTGTTTGCACATACTTATACTTATACTGTACATACTCAGTTAAAAAAAATCTGAGTAAAAAGAACCCAAAAAAAAAATAGAAAGGGTCAAAAAGTATCTCTTTCTAACATACAAGTATCATCATCAAATAGGGGGAGATTGTTGGGTCACCGATGATTTGGTGATGAACCTTCCCTCTTATATGGTTGATCTTTTACAGCTTCTTTTGAAGGTCTGAAATATACTTCAAGTATCGGAAAATCAAAGACTATCCAATCAAGGGTTGTACATCAAAATGTGGAATTTTTGATGTATCAACTAACACTAAAATTCAGACTACTTGCCGAAATCAAGTGTGGTCACCGACCTTTCATGAGGTCACCGATCTTGCAAGAGGTCACCGACCTTGCAGAGGTCACCGATGTTGGATTGGGTCATTGATCCAAGATGTGGTCACTGATGTTACTGAGGTCACCGACACATGCAAGTGTGGTCACCGATTATGCAGTTGCCGATCCTAGAAGCTAATATGCAAGTTGTCGATCCAAAGCTTAGGAAGCACTAACCAATGTTATACATCCTTGTATGTATCACTTAGCATTTTCGAAGATAAGTTCTTATGACACAATAAATGCAAGATACGTGTGCAGCAAGAACTTGGGTAGCAAACCTTAAATTCGGTCATTCTCTTTTTACTCACCTAAAAATGATGTTTGTCTTTAAGCTAAAAGGTTTGATGGGACTTCACAGAGTATGAAGAAAAAGAGATAAAGTTATCTGACATTGCGTGCTACAAAGAATGGTTCATCCATTAACCTAGTACAAAGAGAGTGGCATCTTCCTTTGTCCATCAGATATACTTCCAGCTAATACATCCTTGACAGATGTCCTCATACACCCCCATGCATGGGTACTATAAAAGGAGATGAATTCCTACCCATAAACCTCACGCTTTCAACAAATCCTCTGAGTGATCTTTTGTTTGATTACGGCAATCCTGAGTGTTTTAACAGTTTTATTTTAGCTTTCTTAGTACATAACTTAATTACTGTTTCATGTGTTTCATGTGTTTAGTTTGTTAGAATAGTGTGTCTATTATTTTCCGCAACAAACTTCTGTGTGTAAATTTTTAATATTTATATAAAAAAGTTTAAAAGAGTAAAATTTTGTGAGTTTGTATTCAACCCCCCCCCCCCCCCTTCTACAAACCTTCACTTACCTAGCCATCTCTAAACTGGGACTAACAAATATGTTAAGGACATGCTGAACAAATTTGATATGAATCAATGCTCTGCAATGAAGACCCCTAAGACACCTCCTCTGACTTTCAACAAGGACCTAAATGGGAAACCTGTCAATATCATTGCCTATCGAGGAATGATCAGATATCTGCTATATCTTACAGTGAATAGACCCGATATCATGTATTCTACCTGTCTCTGTGCTCGATATCAAGCTGAACCAAAGGAATCTCACCTAATCGCTGTAAAGCGAATTTTCAGATATCTGAAGGGAACTCCTAATCTGGGTCTTTGGTATCCCAAAGGCTCAGGGTTCGATTTGATTGGATACTCTGATAGTGATTTTGTAGGTTGCAAGATTGATAGGAAAAGCACCACTGGTGGGTGTCAGGTATTAGGTGGTAAGATAATAAGCTGGACAAGCAAAAAGCAGAACTCCGTGTCCACATCTGCTGCTGAAGCTGAGTATGTAGCCGCAGGTAGCTATTGTGCTCAAATCCTTTGAATGAGAAATCAACTACGAGACTACGATCTCAAACTTTCTAAAATCCCATCTACTGTGATAGCACTAGTGCTATTGCAATTGCAAATAATCCTATTCTCCATTCCAAAACCAAGCACATTGAGATTCGATATCACTTTATCATAGATCATGTGATCAATGGTGAAGTTGAACTTTATTTTGTGCCAACTGAATATCAGCTCGCTGATCTTTTCACCAAGCCTCTTGATGAGACTAGATTCAATCTACTTATCAGCGAACTTGTATGTTGAACGCTGAATAAATTCTATTTAGTGATCAACAATATTTAGTGACATACAAATAAAGCCTTCAAATTTCCATTCTCTTAACTCTGATTCAGTGATACTTGATTTATCTCACTCAGGTATAAACTCCTAAATCCTTACACTCTCTAACTATTTTCATACTCAGGGAATGGATCTCAAAAGATAAAACCCATCACTGGCAATCCTTTATTGTCTCTTGATGAAGAATTTAAGGATAATGATTAACATTTATTTTAAATAATTATCATTTACCAGGTTTTCAAATAAGAAAAGAACACGTCAGACCTTTATCTGACACACGACGGTAATGACGTTTCCATTCTGTCCTCTTTTCTAGGAACGTGCGCTAGGTCATCATTACGTTTTCAAAAAGCTAAAACCGTCATTTAGAATTCTCTCTCTCCTCTTGCTATTTAAGCATCATTCCTCCTCTCTTATTTTCTTTACGCGCTCATAGCATTAAAAAGGCAAAGAAAATCTTCGAATCTTCAAGGTTTACTCAAGAACGCCAAGAACGCGCACTAGTGCGTTTTTCTTCGCTTTTTCACTCTTATGGTTTGATCTAATGTTTTCTTCTCTAAGTTCTTCTCTATGATATCTTCTATAACTTCTTGTTATAAAGATCATTTATGATTATCTATTTCTTTTAAATCCCAAAATCTTGTTTTTTCTTCAAAAACCTGTTCTAAGCTCCTCTTAGAACAGAAGACCAGTTTTGGTATTTATAATAATCACACTTGTTTTAAAAATTTTAAAATAATTTCTAAATATGTGTTTATCGACCAAGTAATAAGTAGTTTGACCTTGTTCATCATAATACTTGTTTTGTTTCTTCATATTTGGTATTCTTCATACCAAGAACCCTTTATGGTTTATACATTAAGTATTAAACCATGATTTTTCTATTTGGTGTTCCTATTTTTGAAACAACAATGGCATGTTCAAGCAAGAACACTCAAGCTGATGAATCTCCCAGATCTCTCTTCAGCGAGCGCCTGAATGCGCCTTCTCTCTGGAACAAGCAACTTTCAAGCCATGCAACTACTTAGCACTGGTGAACATTCCTGCTGATGTACGCTTTTGTCCACAACCCCATAGGCATCACTGCTCATCTTCAAGCCCTATGGTACACTGCACACTGCACCACACTCCCCACTGACAAGGGAAACACACTCCCTGGAATCTGTGTATCCCAGATAAACAAGCACAATGACAAGTAAATGTTAATAATAATGTAATACGACAATAATGATGTTAAGGAACTTACGTAGTCGTATATCTCTTGAATATAATGATCGATTACAAAGTAACACAATTTCGGCTCTCTCTCTAATGAATCGACTAGGCTAAAAGTAAACCCTAGACTCCTATTTATATTGCTAGGCCTATGCTAATTAAGGAAACAAAGAGTTTAAGGAATTATAAACTTCCTTTTACAATCAAGCATATCTTTTTCTTATTTTGTCACAATTAAATAAAGAACTAACACAATCGGGTTTCAGATTCCTACTCAAGGGTTCTTCGCATTCACAGCTGGCTTCCAGCGAAATGCTCTCTGCCTCCCTGCTGAGGCAAGAATCAGAAATGGGCCCCTGAGCCCACCAAGGAACAAATTGCTGAATTTCTGGACTCCATTGGTTATGCTTGGGAAGATCCAGCAGATAAGAATGTTGGCTCGAAGATGGAAAAGAAGAGACTTCCTGCCAGATGGCAATACATCTTCACCCAGGTAATTCAGTGCCTGGGTTCTAAGATGGGCTCCCAAGACCAAGCGAGCAAGCACTATCAAGATATTGGCTTCGCTCTCTGCACCAACTACCCACTTAATTACGCTGACTACATCTTCAACGACATGTACAACAAGGTGGGCGCTGCAAAGAGGGAGAAATTCATTCTCTATCCTCGATTCTTCACAACCATTATGGGACTGGCGTTCAAAGATGAGTACCCAACGGTTGCCAACCAAACCTTCTCATAGATAGGCAAGAAGTCGCTTGATGCCGCTGAACATCCAGGACATGCTTCGTACACCTCCTATATGGTGAAGCTTATCAGCGAGGCTGTTCCTGTGCCTATCTCACTGACAAACCCATTAGTGAGTATCCAAGGCACCTCCTCCCCTCTAAAGCGAAAAGAGTCGAGTGAAGGTCACAAAAAGACCATCGCTCAAAAGCCCCATGCCAAGAAGCAAAAGAAGGGAGTCTCTCAAAAGACTTCCCTCTCTAACAAAGGCATATTACCAACGCCATCTTCAGCCCCTGCCACGACAACGGTCTCTGCATCCGTTGCTGCTTCATTAGCTCTTCCGCCATCCTTAGTGACTCCTAATCTGAATGTATTAGCCAACTACACTGCTTCATTAGCTCACAGAGAATGTATTAGCCAACTACGCTGAAGCTGGAACAGGTAATACAATCACTGCCCTCTCTTCTTCTTCCATCATTTGTTCTTTGGTCCTCACATCAACTCATGATTCAGAGATAGTTGTCCCTATTTCTGATGAGGTTGAACTGCACGCTGTCCAAGAATCAGTTTTGTTTCGACAATCTGAATCATGGAAGGACATTAACAAAGGACCTCAGAATGTTTCTCACAAACATTCTAAGAAACAGGCTAGTGATCCTCTAGAAACTACCCTTGCCTGTGGTATCCCTGAGAGTAATCCTCATGATACTCTCAAGGTTTATAACATGTTTGCTTCTCACCCCTCATCTAACCCAGAGCTCTTTTTGGCCGCTCTGTCTATGTTGTCAACATGTATCGCACCTCCTCTCTCCATCTCAGCGACTGCTACCACAACCAAAGCTGTTACTCCATCCAGCAGTAGCAAGGGATCATCGCTGCAATCTCCTCAACCGCAGCCCGCTGAAGTATTACGCAAGCTGAAATAGGAGATGTTTGCTACGAGGCTTCCTGCCTTCCCTGTGGAGATACCCAAGATTGTTCTTCCCAACCCCACATTCCCTTCAATTGACTTTTTAGTCAATGAATGTGCTCACATCAGGGCAAGGGTTGACAATCTTTAGATGTCAGCTGAATAAATTTTTTGCACCGTCTCTGGTACTCCCGGAGTGAAGGCCACCGTCAATAATATTCATATTGACATCCAGTCCCTGAAGGCGGATAACTTGGCTCATGAGCAAGCCATTTCCAAGATGGAAAAAGCAATTGAGGCACAAGGCCAGGTGCTCGAGTCAATTCAGAAGACTCAATCCGATATGATGCAGATGTTATCAAAGATTGCTGACGCGGGCACATCTTTCACTATTGCTGATCGGACCTCGTTGAGTCAGGTACTCCAGAAGCAGTCTGTGTACACCGATTCTCTCAAATATATTGGTTCAAATGTGCGTATGATGATGGTGCACATTCTCCCAGCTGCTAACATCGAGGGGGAGAAATGTGCAAAAGCAATCGTTGATGAGATTATTGGAAAGGTGAACGAAGCGGTCCCTGGCACTCCGATATCTCCTTACATTCAGCAAGAGCTCGATCTTACCTTCGTCGCTGAAGAAGAAGAAGAAGAGAACGAAGAAGATGATGATGATGATGATGATGATGATGATGATGAGGCTATCCCTCACTATGGAGGAGACAATGATGATGATGATGATGATGAGGATATCCCTCCTGGCGTAAGCCAATTTTTTGTACATAGTAGACCAGACAACTTCATACCTGAGATTGTTTACAAGAATCCTTTGGGGGATGGACCACCTCCTCCTTAAGGATAGTCCGATCCCTTAGGGATAGGAAAACAAGTAGTGGGATATTGAATCCATTCCTGCACACTCTGAGGGGAAGACCGCTGTTGAGAGACTTGACTCTGAAGACGAAGAAGGCCTTATCCCAAGGCAACGTGTACATAGGCTTCCAATAAGCGAGCCAGAAGAAGAGGAAAGACGAATAAACTTCATAAGGGAGCTAGAAGCAAAAAGAATAAAGGTTCCCAACTCTCCTGAACCAGAAGAACCCACACCAATCAGCATTGTGGATGAATTATACTTCTTATCTAAGGAAGAGAGAGCCCAAGCTCTTGAGGCTTAGCATATCAGGGATGAGAAGATGAAACAAACAGAGAATGATCTTGAGCTGGCCAGAAGGATACTCAGGGAGGATGCTGCAAGAGATGAAGCGACTAGAAAGCTGAACGAGAAAAGTGAAAGAGTCGCTCAAGCTCTAGCACAAAGAGAGCTGTCTCAAGAAAATCTGAATGTGAATCCCATCCATACTCAATAAAGGATCCTAAGGAGCTAGAAGCAAAAAGAATAAAGGTTCCCAACTCTCCTGAACCAGAAAAACCCACACCAATCAGCGTTGTGGATGAATTATACTTCTTATCTAAGGAAGAGAGAGCCCAAGCTCTTGAGGCTCAGCGTATCAGGGATGAGAAGATGAAACAAACAGAGAATGATCTTGAGCTGGCCAGAAGGATACTCAGGGAGGATGCTGCAAGAGATGAAGCGACTAGAAAGCTGAACGAGAAAAGTGAAAGAGTCGCTCAAGCTCTAGCACAAAGAGAGCTGTCTCAAGAAAATCTGAATGTGAATCCCATCCATACTCAATAAAGGATCCTAAGTGCACTAACAAATGAAGATAAAAGTCACAAAGAAAATGAACTACGCTGCTGCACTGAACGATTCAATTATCGGGTGTCTGACTCTAAAATCATTCGTGCTACTATTGAATTCTAAGAAAAGTGGTCTGCAGATACATGTACGAATGTACAGGCACTCGTAATGCAAAAAGGTAGAAGCCCGGTTCTTAAAGTTCTATGGATACTCTGAATGGTTGGAAATCAGAGACGCCATTCAGGGGTCCAAATCAAAATTCAAAGATGTGGTTGAAAGAGTATTGGAGCAACTTTTGCAAAGGATGTCTCAACACGTTCAAGTTCCTCCTCTCCCTGAGCCCTTAAGAAGAAAAAGATCAAGCACTGACGAAGGCCCCTCCAACAAGAATGAATATGAAACTAAGTTCACCTACGACAGTATCCTTGGGCATCTGGATATCCCTGATATCTCCAATCTTAATGTCTCTCTTCCTCAAGGTTTACAGCTAGCAGAAGGCGATATCATCACACTCCCTGAAGCTGGTATGGTGTTCTTAGATAATGATGGTTTGCTTAGATTCTTCAGAAACTCAAAAATCACAAAGGCATCCTCAAGATTCATCTAAATGAGTTACGAAGAAGACAAGAGAGACTCTCTGACTAGTTGGCAATCTTTATTCCTTTGTAATATTTTTCAGTGTTTTGTACTTTACTCAAAATTGTAATTTCATTTTCAATGTAATTCTTCAGATTATCCTTAATGAAATTTCAATGAAGTACTCTACTCCAATTGTATACTGAAAAGATCCCTGAAAACAGTAAATGGGACAATGAACATAAGAGTTCTAATTTCTTTACAAACCTCTTCACTCACTCATATTTCTCTCTGAAATTTAATCAGTGAATGTACTTAAAGCTTCCATACTTGTAAATATTGTGGTTTCATATCCTTATAAATGAAACTCAATTAAAATAATAGTTTAGCTGAAAAAGATCTCACAGATAAGTACTTAGAAATTTCACTTTGAAATTTTAAGTCTCTACTAATCCTTTCAAGCAACTTTCCCATGTTGCTTAATCATAATCAAATAGGGGGAGATTGTTGATCATAACTCCTCTTAGTGATTTGAATATGATTCCTATGTTTACTTAGTAAAAATTCCATTTATAAGTTAAAGTTCAAAATTCAGCGATGGCATACGCTGATTGTACTCAGCGATCGCTGAATCTCAGGAAACTTAACCTTATCTCTGATGATCTGAAGAACAACATTCACACCACAAGAATATTCAGCGAAAGTCGAAGACCAAGTTGAAGATAAAGATAATCAGCTCGTGATCTGAAGCGGTTCAGTGATAGCAAAGGATTGTCTAGATAGATGTGTGATGTCTTGCAAGACCTTAGCGATACTCTGAAAGTTCATCCTTGATGTTTCAAGATCGGCGATCAGGTGAAGTCTAAAGCAAGATCAATGTTTGATCTTATCCTCGATGCACAAAAGTCAAACCATATACTATGTCAGAAGAGGACGTACTGATTGTCTCTTACATCCCCCATCGTATCTGATTTGGTACTGTTCATACGCGGCCAAAAGCATGGTTGCTTTTGAACAAAGGACAAGCTTCCTATGAAAGCTTGACACGTGGCATATACCTTTTGTTCTGCATTAAATGCAAACGGGTATAAATAAGTTGAAGATATCTTCTTCATCTTTATGCATGCTACTTTCTATTTCTAAAACCTCTGTCTCTTTTCTTTCTCATTTCCTTGTGTATCAATTTGTGAGATTTCTTAAATTACAATAGAATAGATTTATTTACTTGTTCTAATTCCGCTTGTAACTGTAAATTCATTTATTCAGTATAAACTAATTTAAAAACTAAAAATATGTGTATTTGTATTCAACCCCCCCCCCCCCCCTTCCTACAAACTGTTTCTATATCCTTGAAGTCATGTAGACTCCTTTGGGACCAACATAACCCATGCCATAAGTGATGTTACCCTCTGTTTGGCTGGGGCCAGTTAGTGCGCCAGTTACGAAAAAGCTAACCATGCCACAAGTAGCGTTATCCTCTGTTTGGTCCTGGCCAGTTAGGACGCCAGTTATAACTGGCGAGACAACTGGCGTCCAGCCCCTGATCAGCATTAAAACCTCCGTTTTTCTTGGCTTTCACACTCATTCTCACCCAAAACTTATTTTTTCCTCTTCTTCTCTCTCAAGACCATTTTGGAGGGTCCTAACTTCTTAAATCTTCTCATTCCAAATCATTCGTTGCACCTCGAGCTTGAAGATTTAAGGCTAGAGTTTCAAGAATTCGTGTCCTTGACCCAAATTCATCATCTTCTTCATCTCTTGGAGATTTTCTAGGGTTTTCTTAACCCTAGCTAGGTGAGTTCAAATCCAAACTTTATAAACTCAAATACTTGTTATAAATGTTGCATTTACTGATTTTAAGCTTATGATTTCAAGTATTTATGTGTTTGAGTTAGGTTTGGAAGTTTTAGGTCAAAATGAGGAATTTGGGTATTTTGTTATAAAAGATGATATGAGTATCCTAGATGCGTTTTATTGCTTGGAAAGGTGCTAAAATGAGACGCTCTTTGGTTTTGGAACCAAATTGGTTTGACCTAATTTTCGGTAAATTTCGTACTTCAAAGAGGAATACTTATTCAAAGGTTTTCAATGTTTGGAAAAATATCAATATGTCTTGTTTGATGTATTTGATTTATACACTAGCCAGTCATGGTTCCATAGACATAAGAGTCTAAATTTATTTATCGTGGAGGATAGTCTAAATTATTTTTTTAAAATTGGAAATTACATTGTGGAATTTGCGTGTTATTACTCGACTATCCTTTCACTCACTCGGAATTCGCATTGTGGAATTTGCATGCGATTCTTGAGAGAGGGCATGTGTACAACTGATCATCGTACTGGAATTTGGCAGATGTCTTGGATTGCATTGTAGAATTTGAGTGGAATCCTTTTTGCCACCCCGTAACATTAGTTTGTGTCCTACCTTCGTGTCCCGCTACAACAAATGGTAATATTGGGTATCCCCTGAATGTTTTTAAAGGACCCTTGCTCTTCAAGAGTAAGCCTTCAAGTAAAGTTAACTGGGATAAAGTGTACCGCATCTTTATTTAAAATATTTTACTGCTTTATCCATTTAACTAGTTGTTCTCACTAGGCGTAAGCCTAATACTTGATCTTAAAGTGTTGCTTAGCAGGTGATCGGGTAAATGGGGCTTCTTAGAGATGTGCGGAGTGGCGTCTCGGTGAAGGAACTCTTTTTGGAATTACACTTTAGGGTGTAAATATTGGAGATGCTAGAACAATTATTTTGAGGATATTAGTGACACCCGAATATAATCTATGTTACTTAACTGTATAGATTAATAGGTTGTCATTTAGTATTCTATTTTCAGATGTAAACTCCTATACTCTATCCCCACTTAATGGGTGATTTCATATAATTCTGCATTTATTTTCGGTTTAAAATTTCTCTAATTTTTAGGGTGTTTCAAGTTGGTATTAGAGTTCTAGTTTAAGCGAACTAGGTATGAACCTAAGATGCCTAGACTTAAGCTGAGACTTTAAGTATTGAATTGTGAGTATGGGTAGACACTCTTGAGATAGGACAGCTCTAGAGTCGACGAAAATGTCGCTAACTATGAAATGTGACATGGTAATAAGAATTATTATATATATGATATATTCAAAATATCACGTAGCTAATGCTATTTTGGGTATATTGTTATGTGAGTATGCTTATCTTACTATGTTTACGATGACTAGTGAATGTGTTATACGTATTTATGTTAGCTTTGTCTTACTCTTGCTCTATCGTCTTGACAGACTAAGATGGTGAACACACGTACCAGATCACGAAACGAATTCGATGGCGCGAACACCAGTATTACGAATCCAGATCCAATCACAACAGCGGATGTTACTCAACCACCTCCGGCTATTCCTTCTCTTGCGGATGTAGGTGCGCCCAGACTAGTTACTATTCCGCCACTTAATCTTAATGCGGGAGGCCCTCTAATGGTAGAGGCGGGCTCCCAAGATGAGCTCTAAGTCCGTTTGTTGCAAGCAGTGAATTCTTTACTAACTCAACAACATGAGTCAGTCCTCAAAATGTTTGAAGAACGTGATGCCAGTA
This sequence comes from Silybum marianum, assembly GCA_036898165.1. Lineage (NCBI taxonomy): Eukaryota > Viridiplantae > Streptophyta > Magnoliopsida > Asterales > Asteraceae > Silybum > Silybum marianum. The sequence goes on along the minus strand of CM072536.1, from coordinate 23,777,475 downwards.
ACCGAAGGCATGAGGTCACTACCGAAAATGTCGTTGTGGGTTCCAGAGAAAATGGAGTCGCACTTGTTATTGAAGAGACACCCGTGACTGAGGTCAGAAGAGCGGAAAGAAGTTGTTCGTATAAGGATTTCATGTCTACCAAGCCACCCGAGTTTTTAGGTTCGGACGAACATGTAATGTGCATGAAGTGGCTACGAGAAATTGAGCAAACTTTTGGCTCATATGACTGTGAAGAGAGGCAGAAAGTTAAGTTTGCCTCGTAAATGCTAAGGGGTAATGCGCTAGAGTGGTGGAACGTCACTACAATTTTCCTTGGACCCGCTATTGTTTCCATGCTCACATGGGAGATGTTCAAAACAAAGGTAATGAAGGAGTATTGCAGTGAGAGGGCGATTGACCGGATTGTTGACGAGTTCCGGGCCCTCAAGAAGGGGGACAAGACGGTGAGAGAATACACTCGACTGTTTGTGGAAAAGTTGGGTGTTGTGGCGCATGTGGCCACAACCGAGATAGGGAAGATAAAGGCCTTCATCTAGGGATTACCATCCGAGATGATGTAGTTGGGGAAGCTCAATATAAGGAGGATGCCCACAATTTGGGCATAGAGGAGAGAAAGATGGTAGGAGAGAAAAGAAAATGGGAAGGTAACTCTAAGCCATCCAAGAAGTCAAACTTTAGCAACAACAACCGAGGTTTCAATTCTAGGCAAGAGCCTAGATGGTGTCAAAGGTGCAAGAGTAAGCATTACGGCCCATGCCGACTTTTTTCTGAATATTGTCACAAGTGTGGCAAGGCGGGTCACGGCCGGAATGATTGCCCCGTTAAGGGATCCGTTTGCTATGAGTGCAAGGAGCCGGGTCACTTCCGAAATGAGTGCCCAAAATTGAAGACGGGAGGGAGTCAAGGGAAGAAGGAGAATGCCCCACGCCATAAGTGGCGTTACCCTCTGTTTGGCTGGGGCCAGTTAGTGCGCCAATTACGAAAAAGCTAACCCACGGCACAAGTGGCGTTACCCTCTGTTTGGTCCGGGCCAGTTAGGAAGCCAGTTATAACTGGCGCGACATTGGCGTCCAACCCTTGATCAACATTAAAACCTCCGTTTTTCTTGGCTTTTGACACTCATTTCTCACCCAAAACTTATTTTCTTCTCTTCTTCTCTCTCAAGACCATTTTGGTACCCATACCATCCTGGGTTCTTGAAAGTTAGCTTTGATTTGAGGAATGATGTAAGTTCTGAACCATCTATTTCGATTAGATGTTGTAATTATGGATATCATAATTGGGAATTCAATATTAGACTTATGGATATGGTATGTGCCAAAGCAATCAGATGCAAATTTCTGATCAACAAAATCATTCAAACCACATTCTAACAACGTATATGATCATGAGAGAGTTGGAGTAACTACTGAATTGAGTAAACTTTTAACGGAAACACTAAACTTTGTTCACCAGAAGTACTGAATTGAGAAACATCATGATCAATATTGCTTGTCCTAACATGCGAAACAGAGTTAAATGACTTTGTCTTCTCGGTTGCATGCTTAAACTTCTTATTTACCCAGAGTTGTTTGACTCTAACATATTTTTTTTGAAAATGTTTATATGAAGCATCACTAAATTTGCAGTCAGAAGAACTGGAATAGTGAGGATGATGAGCTTTAGAGGTACCAATGCGTCGATGGTTTTGTGAACGATTAAGGTAGTTATTTTGAAAGGCAGGTTTGTTCACAAAAACATGTTGGGGGCGGATGTGGAACATTATCTCTTATGCATGAATGCTGGTTCATCTACAGCTTTGTCGGGAGTAAACTCCAAGTGACTCGGAAGAATTGGGGAAAAATCGAACAAATTTGAGTCATCGGCATAACAATCATCAGAGTTCGAAAACGTTGAGAACTCACGCCCCTTATCAAATTTAGGAGTCTCACCCTGATTCGTTGAGGAACATGTATTGTTGTTAAAATTGTTTTGATCATCAGTCGACAAATCACCTAAAAAAGCCTTACAGGAAGACGCTTCCGAGAGTGTGGAGGATGGTTCAGACTGAGCATTTTTTCCTTTAAGAAGCGTATCATATTTCTTTTGCAAAGTAGACGTTGAAACTTGCTCTTGTAGAATAGTCGTCATTAGACCAGCGACTTTATTGGTTGGGCGACGAATTTTTGTCTGAAGATTCTCTGTTTCACAATTAGGAAGTGGGTCTGACTTGTATGAAGTTGTAGATATTTGTGATTGGTTTTCTTTGAAAATAGACATTAAGATTTCTCTTTCGAGTTCAAAAGCGTTCTTAGATATTTCATAATCATTTTCCAAGTGAACTATACGGTTTTCTAAAATCAATGGGGGAACGTATAGTTTAAATTCGGCTAATTTTGCTTGAATTTTAGAGAACTCTATTTAAATTTCCGCACCGAGGCCTAGATATTCAAATTTGTATAGAGTAGGGACGTCAATTATGGACTTTTCAAGATAATGAGGATTGTCGGCAGCTAGACCGTCTTTGGACTTATAGGACTTGAACTCCTTGGGTTTGTTCAAATGAATGGTTTGATCGGTTTGACCTGATAAATTGGAGTTCAAGATCCTTGAATTTGTCTAACAGATCTTCCCGTTGAACATTTAAAAAATCTATTTTTGCAGAAAAATATTCATTTTCACGTTCAGACTTAGCTAATTTCGATGATAGTTCGGATAACTTATTTGTCAAATGGATGTTAGACTCAACAAGTTGTTACTTATCCTTTTGTAAACATTGGGCACAACTAGCGTTCTGAGCACATTCAACGTTTACTAGAAAAAGTTTGTTATAGTTATTAGGAAGTCATGCCTCTAAAGTAGTGACAAGGTTTTTTTCAGCTTTTAATTTATCAGATAAGTCTTGTAGTTGAAGCATCATGGTTTACATCTGATGAATTAAAGCATTATGAGTTGGAGACATACCTGACATTTTGTTTTAGAGTGTGTATTCATCTTGAAAGCACCTGTGTGATCATGAGACAGTTGAGAAATGATCCAAAGATACTGACGATTAGGTGAAGTATATCTCCTTTGAACAATGTTTCTCGCCTGCGACTTAGTACGGGGTTCCCGCTGCCCAGTTAGAGGGTGGTGTCAAGGGGCAACACCCTTGCGGGGTCTACAGGTAACGCCCTCGCGGGGCCCAGATGAGGATATATGGGTGTGAAAAAATCCCCTAAGTATAAGATAGGATATGATAGATTTCGATATTGATCGGATTGTGAATGAAATCCGATGGTGATCGAATTGTAAATAAAATCTGATGGTGAGCGACTTGTGAGTGAAATCCAATGGATGGAAAAATCCAATGGGGTGATGGAAAAAAATCCGATAAAGTCAACAAATCCAATTTCTAATCTGATAAACGCAACAAATTTGATAAAGTCAAGAAATCCTATAAAGGCAACTAAGTTCGATAGTGATCGGATTGTAGGAAAAATCCGATAGAGGATCGAATACAAATGCAAAATCCGATAACGATCGGATTTATTGATGATTAGAAGAAGAATCCGATAAGTGATCGGATATGGATGCAGAAATCCAATAAATTTCGAACTATTGTTAAAATCCGATAAATAATTAAATTTTGTGGGCAATTCGTTAAAGTAGAACAAAATCCGATAGTAATCGAATTGGTTTGGACGAGAATCCGATGATGATCAGACTATTTGGAGATTATATTAGAGAGTCTGATGATTAAGAAAATCTGATGAATGTTCAGATTATAGTGAGATCTGATAGTGATTGAGAACAATCCGATAGGGATCAGATATTATGAGTTCCCGATGGTGAGATGATCGGATTTGTGATATAATTTAATGGAAATCAAAATTCAATAAGTCTGAAAACAATTAATCTGATGGTGATTGGATTTGAACATAATTCGATAACAACGAAGAAATTCGAAGAACAAATCGATTAACTCAGATCAACAATTCAACAAAAATTGATTTAGATATATTATGGGTATTAACTAAACTAACCGACGAATCAAAAACACAAACTTAGTCTAGCTATGTAAATAAAACTTTCAAATCAACGATTTCTTGAAGAACACGATGAACAAACTAACCCCAGAAATCCAGAATTCAATTAAAAACTTGAAACTGATAAGAGAGAAATCTTATTGATTGCAATAAAACAAGAATTCTATGCGATATAAGCAAGTAATTTCAAACAATTTCGAGCAAAAATAGAGGTTCGATCAAGAACACCATGAATATCGATAAACAGGGAGTTCGATAAATTGAAAAAGGGTTACCTAGATCAAATCTTCCAGTCTCTTTGCCCTGATACCAATTGTGAGCCCAAATTAAGTGTAATAATATTGAATACTCAAGACGAACAATAATAATATGAATGAAATACAGTCGTCAGCGAGAGAATGCGATTATAATGATACGACTAATTCTAAACTCTCTCTCTCCCTCTTAACCCTAGAAAACAATACTACTTATACCATATAGGTATTTACAATATGATCCCTTGAACGTCTATTCAACTAACAAAATTAAACCTAACATTTTTCTTATATATACGATAAATGAAATTTATACAGATTTTCACCTTTTTTAGATTGAAATATCAAATTTCCTATATAAATACTCATTTACAAAAGCTAAAGGGAATATTTCTTGTCAAAATTGTCTAAAACAAACATTTGAAAACCTATTCTAACAAATAGATCATGTAACACAATTCGTAAATAAACTTTTTGGCAGCAATGCAAAATACAATTTTGATGTGACCTCATTCATGTTTTTCCAATTTGTAAAGCCAACATATTTGCTTTTTACAGCATTCATGTTGTTAAGCTTAATCATCTTGATGATGAAGTCTGCACATAATTTAAACAATTTATTAGACTATGGATCCCATTTTGTAATTTAGTATTTTGTAGAAACAACAACATAACATTGTTGGTTTTCTTGGAACTTGGTTAACACCAGGCCCGTTCCTGATAGTTTTTAGGCCCTGGGCAAGTTGTGAAATGGGGCTCTCGATAAGTACAATTGTTTTTATTATCAGAAAATAACATTGAATTCATATAAAACCATTTTTCCAAGTATTCCTAGACTCAAAATCAATTAATAACCAATTCTAAATTAATATTATCTAACAGGATTTTTTACGTAGCATTGTCAATTTGTTCCACCATCAAAAACACCCTATGATATATTTTTAGTATATAGAAAGATAGCATTTAGAGTCACAATGTTAATTCTACTGATTTCCGAGTAACACTATGTAAATCAATGTAAATAGGTTGGTTTTCCTTGTCCCCTCATTTAAATGTTTTTAACATCATTTTAAACTTTTATACTATGTTCTTGAATTTGGGAAGCAAACAAAAGAATGAGAAGGGAAAAGAAAGGAAAAAAATAAAGCTTTTATTTTTTGTTTTTGATAGAGAAGAGAGAGGAATAAAATAGAATGATAAGTGTTTTTATATGATATGATCTCTTTTTTTGCTCCAATATGATTTCTTTTTTCCTTTCCCTAAAAAATCTTGAAAATTGAATCTTTTTTTTTCTCCATTACTTTTCCTTCATTTCCTTCGTAAAAAAAAGACTTAAAAGCATAGCGTTAGAGTTAAAACAAACTTTTTCAGAATAACCAATTTTGTAAATAAAAAACCTCATGGTATTTATAGTTTGGGATCTTATTTATCTTTTAGAGACAGAAGAGTACATAAGATTTATGCACTCAATATCACATAATAAAAGAACAAGTATGAAAAAACACTTATAGTTTTGAAATTCTAAATATAGGTGTAAGTTGTATCGTCTCATATGATTGTTATTTTTTTCAAAAGATAGGGATTTTCTTATACTACATTTTAATATAAAAATAGAATTCATGTTAGGAATAGAATAATCAAAATAGTCGATCGTAGATGAATTATGGAGAATATATCAAAGTTTTCAAGGAAAATAATTTTAGAAGATTGTATTAGATAAAAAATAATTAAAGAAACATTAAAAAAACACTATATAGTGAACGGGAATTTAACCTTTTTGCGTCTTTTTTTCTCCAAAGTATTTAATTCATACATGTTTGAACCCTTAATAGTTAATGTATTTTTTGTCCTATTAGATACTAGTTTTTTTAGGTTTTTTCTATTTACTAACTTTTTTACTACTATTATATATACTAAAAAATGGGGCCCCTGATTTTGTTGGGCCCTGGGTGTACGCCGGGCCCGCCCATCCCTTGGAACGGTCCTGGTTAGTACCGAATATCTGAATTATAACAGTGCACGCCTCTTCTCTAACCTGTAAGTAAGCACAATAAATTAACTTTTTGCTAAGGATTCGTGTTTATTAACCAACTCAAATACAAAATTGAAGCAAGCTATAAAAGTCAAGCCGAAAACAACTACATATCAAAGTGTTAGTTAAACTTGGAGGAACTTGAACAAGAATGTTGGGAGTTCAACAAACCCTAGTCAAATCACTGATATTAAAGATACAAAGATCATTTGAAAATTAAAAACCAAGAATTAAAAGCAAAATAAATTTCAAGATTCTTGGATGATATTTGATTTAACAAGGCGATGCTTCAGATTTAAACAAGATAAAAAGGATTTAGGTATAACCTACAAAGATGCAATCATAAGAAGCTAATAAGTTGTAAAAAAGGCAATCACTTTTAAAATATTGAAAATTTGTAACACAAATCAGACGATTCAAGATTTTTGGATGGTAATGAGTATAACAAGGATTAAGATTCTTATATTTGAACAAAATTTTAATGAATTAATTAATAACCCATCACAAAAAGCTACTAATTTGTTTAAGCAATACTTACAATTTTCAAACTAACACCGAAATCAAGAGCAAGATTTTCGAGATATAAAAAAAATTACGTACACCCCACAAAAACCAGATCTCAATTAACTAAAAATGGCCAACAAATGTATAAAATTTGATTTTAAATCAACAAAAATGGGAGGTTTAAGGATCTACAGAGAATGAAAATAAAAGAAGAACCATCGGCTTTAACCATTTTTAAAGGGAGTTTTTTTTTGGTGAAAATAGGGTATTTGGAAAAAAGTTTTGTAGAAGTAGGGGCCTACCATTTTTATAATTTGATTTTAAGAATTTTCATTTTGAACCCTTTTATATTTATAAATTTTACCCTCTAACTTACATCTTCCTTTTTTATTTATATCTTTATTTTGTGAAAATTTCATATTTAACCCTTATTATATATTATGTGTAAATTAATTTATTTAAAATATATAATTAAAATATATGTATTATTTTTAGCAAATTATATAATTAAATAGATCTCTTTAATACCTTTAAACTAATACCAATATTTAATATGTTAAAATCCTGTATTTTTTTTTAACAAATTGTATGATTAAAGTATAAATTTTTACAATTTTATTATAAATTGTCATTTCTAGATAAAAGTTAAAGAAACCTGAATATAAATGTCACTATTTATGAAAACTCAAAAAAGTGAAAAGAGAAATTGATTCTTGAACACATTTGTCATTATTAATGAAATTCAACAAAGTGAATAAATGAATTGTCCAATCACTTACTTTTTTGTGCTATAAATTTGGTTGATTAAAACACTTTATATTCATCTTTCTTCAACTATTATCTCATCATATATGAATATCAAGTTTCATCCTTCTTTCCTTCATTCATCTAAGGTATGTATCATTGTCTAAATACCAAAGTTCTAAATATTGTGAGGCGTGGTGTAGCGGCGAGGTCATGCCTTAAGCCTTTGAAGCCATGACGAGCCATAACGTTTTTCAAGGCATGTCTTATGGCGACCAATTTGTATATCATATATAATATTATACATATATAAACCTTTGTTTGCTACTATTAATCAATGGGTTAATGATATTGTGCATTTTAAATTCAGTTATATATTAAAAACAAAATAATAAGACATTAAAAGGTAAAAAAAAAATTAAATATGATGTTACAAAAATCACGCATTAGGCCATGGTGTGCCAAACGCATAACGTGACGTCAGACACAAGCCTTAAGTCATGGAGCGCCATGGCGGCTGCCGCGGCTAGTTTTTTAAAATATTGCAAAATACTTGGCTTATATTAATATAAAACATCATATATAGCACCATATTTATGTAATTTATCTTATGATTTATTGCGCAGTTACATTTTGATATACTTATTATTATGAATCTAGATGGTCCGCCTACAAGTACTAGTTTTCTAGATTTTTTTTCGTAATTTTGAGACCAATCCCTCAAATGTACCACTTCCTTTGCCGAATAATAATACATTTGATGCGGATAATGACTTTGGTTTTGATGAACCCAACTCACAATATAGTGAAGCTACTGATAGTGAGTCAATGTGTAATATTGAGGATTATTATGATGATGTGAACGGACCTCCAGTAGTGAACTTTATAAATTATGTTGGAGATGTAGGAGATGATGACATAGTTGATCTGGAAAACAACATTCATATAGATGTTTGGAGTAGATGAGAAAACAAAATAAGGTTAGGAACGTAATTTGAAAGTAAGACATGTGTAAAAAAAGGTTGTAACACTTTGTGCAATCTCCCAAAATATTCATGTTCTAGTTATCGTTTAATTCGTATTGTGATTTCCTTATATTGTAATATATTAAATATTGGTATCAATTTGAATGTATAATTAAGATCTATTTAATTATATAATTTGCTAAAAATAAAATATATATTTTAAATAAATTAATGTATACATAATATATAATAAGGGTTAAATATGAATTTTCACAAAATAAAGATAAAAACAAAAAAGGAAGATGTAACTTAGAAGTTAAAATTTATAAATACATAAGGGTTAAAAATGAATTTTTTTAAAAATCATACTATAAAATCGATGGGCCCCTGACGCAGAACGGAAATAGGGTAAAATCCAAAGTTGAGAAAACTCAAAAATTGAGAAATTGTATTAATACAAAGGCACCTAATACATTGATTTTAATAAACTATTTATATTAAAAGAAATCTTAATTAACTAGGAAACTAAATAAAACCAGAAAACTAAATAAAATCTTAATTATCTAAAAAATAAAATAAGGGAACAAAATAAAATGAAATAAGGCAACAACTAGAAAATAAAATAAGGAAACAAAAAAAATGAGATAAAAAAAAGGAAACAAAATAAAATGAGATTAGGAAACAATTAAGAAATTCAATTATTTGTTTCGTTATCATTCTCCGACTCTTTAAAAGAACTCGTCCACGAGTTCTCGGGATAAGCCGTATCTTACGTTGCATGATGTTGGTAGATATTGGCTATGTTGAAAGATTTATTACGACGGTGTTTGTCAGTCGTCACTTTGTACTTGACATTTGCTTGATAAATCTTTTTGCGGACCTTGGCATGCGTCTTTTGCACGTCTTCAACCAATTTGAGTCCGACATTGAGATCCTTTCCTCCCGTGTTGACCGCTACGGCTGATCCGGTAGATAAGATAGCGATTTTCTTTCTGAGCCAAGAAAAGATGTAAATATTCGGCGTACCCCTATAAGTAGCATCCACATCATGTTGCCACGACCTACCTAAAAGAACATGGCAGGCATCCATGTCTATGACATCGCAACTAACGGTGTCGCTATATGTTTTACTAATAGATAACGGAAGCTTGCAAATTTCCGTTACTTTAATTGCGGGCCCCTTTTTTATCCACCGATTTGGTATGGGTCTGGGTGTGTCTCGGTTGGAAGTTTAAGATGAGTGACCAAAACCTTTGAAACAAGATTTTCATAACTACAACTATCAATAATTAAATTACACACCTTTTGATTAATGGAACATTTGGCTTGAAAAATCTTGTTTCGTTGGGAGTCTTCACGAATTTAGGTGAGCATAAAATTCTTTGTACCACACAAGTTACCGGTTCGACAACAACTTCGGAACACTCTTCCACTCCTTCTTTTGTAAGTTCATCCGGGTCGATCTCTTCATCTATTTTATCTTCATAATTGGTCAAAAATGTTTGTCGTCGTTTTGGGCAATCCTTCGATCGATGGCCCGACTCCCCGCATCGGTAGCACTTCGTTCATCCGGGTTTGGTGTATGACTTGTTGGGAGTTTTTGGAGTTTGACCGGCGTTGCTACAACTTTCTCCGACGTTTCAGTTGGATATTTCGGGGACCCGTTGAGTGGAACCGGGTTTGTTTTGGGTGACAGTTTGAACCGAACTTGATCGAAGACCTTGATTATCACTTGAACCGAGATCATTCAGAGTTCGTTGAGTGTTATACATGGCTCGGGACTGAAGTCTCTCGGCCTTTATGGCCATTCTTTAGGCTTGATCAACAGACCAAATGGGTTGAAGACCCAATCGATCTTGAATAGAAAACTTCAAAGCGTTAATATAATGGGCCGCCGTTTGCTCTTCCTATTCGGAAAGACGACATCTTGCTTGTAGTCGCCAATATTCTCTGGTGTATTCAGCGACAGAACGATTTCCTTGGGTACAGTTATGAAACTATTGATAAATTTTGCTCAAAATTGGGTGATTAAAATCGTCCCTTTATTAACTCTTTTATTCGTGGGCACTCCATTATGGGACGCCTTTCCATTCACTGATGTTGGTCTTGCACGTTTTCCCACCAAGCGCCGGCACCGCCGCAAAGCTTGTACGCGACAATCTTTACCCGTTGTTGATCGGGTATGTCCGTGATGTCGGAAATTTATCGACTTCATAAAGCCAATCTAGCACCGTCTCGAGATTGAGGTTTCCGTGAAAGTTTGGAATCTCGGCTTTAACGCGGTAGTCTTCGTGAACTCGATTTTGCCTTCTTCGGTATCGTGGTTCTTCAAAATATTCTTCCGTTTCTTCATCGGACAAGAATTCGAATTGATTCGGTCTCACGTTGTTTACCGGATTACGGTGATGTTCCAGGCCTAACGCATGGCCACCATTGTTGCCTTGGCATTGGTGGGGTCGACCACGGAAAACACCTTCGCGATTATCGTGGTGCAATCCACCGGCTACGATCGCATTGCGTAGCTCTTCTACGTTTGTGTTGAGTTGAGTGAATACGGAGGCGAGTCCTTCCACGACTTTCCACAGGTTTTCAAGACTACGGTCATCACCGTTGACTTGATTTTTTCCTCCATCGTTAGCCATCAGGATACTAACAAGCTTTGATAGCAACTGACGCATAACGGAAACAGGGTAAAACCCAAAGTTGAGAAAACTCAAAAATTGAGAAATTGTATTAATTCAAAGGTACCGAAAACATTGATTTTAATAAATTATATATACTAAAAGAAATCTTAATTATCTAGGAAACTAAATAAAACTAGAAAACTAAATAAAACCTTAATTATCTAGAAAATAAAATTAGGAAACAACTAGAAAATAAAATAAAGAAACAAAATAAAATGAGATAACGAAAGAATTAAGAAATTCAATTATTTGTTTCCTTATCAGCCCCATCAAAACAACCCTATTTTACAAACCATTCTCAAACACCCCTTTTTCTACAAGGTGTTTTCCAAATTGCCCTATTTTTAGAAAAAACACCTTTCAAATGACCGACAAAAACCAAGAGCAAAAAAGTATTTCCAAAAAAACAATTAAATTACTCCAAACGCCACAAAAACCCAGATCTCATATAGCTCCCGATAAAGAACAAAAAGCAAGACTTTTCCTTTTCAAACAACAAAAACAGGAGCTTTAATATGTGTACAAAAACACCAATTAGTCAAGATCGAATACAGAAACTAATGCTTCATATTCAAAAAAAATTCTCTAAAACCCAGTGTTGATCCAAAACTTCTCTCAATGATTTGAATATGATTCCTTTGATACTTAGTGAAAATTTCATTCAAAAGGTGTAGTTCAAATTCAGTGATAACATACACTGACTTCACTCAGCGATCACTGAATATCAGGAACTTAGACCTTATCCCTGAAGATCATAACAACAATCACACAATCACTCCATTCAACAATAGTCGAAGACTAAGCTGAAGATATAATCAGCTAGTGATCTGAAGCGGTTCGGTGATAGCAAGGATTATCTAAACCAAAGTGTGAAGTCTTGTTAGGCTTCAACAATACTATGAAAGTTCATTCTTGAAGTTTCAAGTTCAACGATCAAGTGAAGTCTTTCAACAAGATTAATGTAGATCTTATCCTCGATGCACAAAAGTCAAAACCTTATACTATATCAGAAAAGGACGTACAATTTGTCTCATATGTCCCCATCAAATCTGATTTGGTACTGTTCATACACGGCCAGTGTTCAAAAAGGCGCGCTATGGCGTGCTTCATGGCGCGATATGGCGTAAGACGCATCTCCGCCGTTACGAAACAACCCATAACGTTTCTATAAGGCGTAGCTCAGGCCATGGCGTCATGAGGCGCGCTATGCGTCGTGAGTTTTTTTGAATGGCATGATTTTTTTCAAAAAAAAATATTTTTTTATTTTTTTAATCTTTTGTATTTTACACCTTTTACTTTAAATTTTATACTTTTATAGGTTTATCTAATCACCACTCACAATTTCACGAATTTATAAACGTTATGGACTCACGATTAAAAATGAAGCTGTAAAATTATCTTTCTAAGTTCTATTTTAAATATTTAATCTAAAAATTATTTTTATAATAATAATTTATATGATTATCCTTCTTCTAATATGAATGTACATTTTTTAATATCATTATCTGATTAGATAATATATAGAAAACATATATCTTTATATATAATTGTATGTATGACATACAAATTTGACGCCTTATGTCACGCTTTGAAAAACGTCGCGCCCTCGTCGTGGCGCGTAAGGCTTAAGGCTTGACTTCGCCGCCACGACATGCCTCACGTCTTTTTGAACCTTGTACACGGCCAAAAGCATGGTTGCTTTTGAACAAAGGACAAGCTTTCAATGAAAGCTTGACACGTGGCATATACCTTTTGTCTCGCATTAATTGCGACGGGTATAAATAGATGAAGATCTTTTCTTCATCTTCATGCATGCTACTTTCTATTTTCTCATACCTCTGCTTCTTTTCTTTCTTATTTTCTTGTGCATCAAACTTAGTGATTTCTTAAGTTACAATAGAATAGGTTTTATAACTTGTTCTTATTCCGCTTGTAACTGTAAATTTGTTTATTTAATATAAACTCATTTAAAAACTAAAAAACTTGTGTCTTTGTATTCAACCCCCCCCCCCATTGAACTCTTGTAGACTCCTTTGGAACCAACAAGTGGTATCATAGCAGTGTTTCTTACTTGCTAATCTTTAAAATAATCTTTTCTCTATCAAGATCTTTTAAAGTGAATAACACAAACACAAACTATATTGATAATGAATCTTTAGCTAAACCTCCCAGATTTAGCCATGATAACTTTCCATTATGGAAGGAAAGAATGTCTCTATTCCTAGAAGGGTCTGTTCCTAAGATCCCTCACTATCTAGAGAATGGATCATATGTTCCTGCAGTCCTGGTCCCTGCAGTTACATCCACTGCAACCTCTCCAGCTATCGCTAAGAGAAGAATTGTCAAAACTCCAGACTAATGGAGTGAGGATGACAAAAAGGAAGTAGCTATAGATGCTAAAGCTAGATCTATAATTGCTATGTCTCTACCATCAAGTTTATCACTCTGTGATGAAAATGAGGACATCTAAATCCATGTGGGATACTCTTTGTATTTAATATGAAGGAACTGATGAAGTTCAGATAACTCGTTGCATTAATCTGGTGAGACAATATGAAAGCTTTATGTATCTTAAAAGTGAAACCCTCTCTTAAATTCACCAAAGATTTAACTGTCTATTAATTGATATGAAAACTGTTAATAGAGAATACTCTAATGCTGAAATCCTGACAAAATTCATGGAGGCACTACCTGAACAATGGGGAGTGTACACTACATGTTTAAAACTATCAAAGAATCATGAAACTCTGTCCTTAAGTGCTCTCTATGGAATGTTGCTTAATGAGGAACAATCCCAAGCCTTAAGAAGAAACCTCATTAAAGATATCAAGAATGCCAAAAGTACTTTTTTGGCACTAGTGACTTTAGAGGCTGAATCTTCAAAACAAGTTTCATCTTCTATCTCTTCTATCACTGAATTAGATCAAACTGATTCAGAAGAACTCACTGATGCTGACATCTCTGAGTTTGACAACTCTCTGGCTCTTGTCACCAACAACTTTAGAAGATTTGCTAGAAAGAGTAATTTTAGAAAAACCCCGGCTATCACTGACTCTGATAAGTCGAAAATTTCTTCTGCTGAAAAAGCTTCAGCAATCTGCTACAACTGTCAGCGAAAAGGTCATTTCGCTAATGAGTGCAGATCTAAGAAAGTAGCTGCACCCACCACTTTTCAGAACTCTGATAAAAAGGAAAAAAATTTCCAAACTAAAACCTAAATACAAAGATCTGAAAAAGACCCAGCAAAAATGCAAAGGCCTAGTTGCTGAAGAAGTTGACTGGGATCAGGGCAAAAACCACTAATGAATCTGGATCAGATGAAGAAGATCTTGCCTTCATTTGTTTAATGGCCAGAACTGAAGAAGCTGAAGAGGCCTCTGACACATCCTCTTCAGAATGACCTTCAACTCAGGTACATATTCTCTCAACCTCCTCTATTCCCGTTGAATTTTACAATGCTTTAAATGGCAAGATCAAAGCTGAACAAATTAACATTGATCTATCTGAACAATTAAAGAATTGCCATCTGAAAATCAAAAAACTTACTAAGATTGAAGAAAATATTAAAGCCCAACTCTTTGTTAATCAGACCATTAGCATTGAAAGACAACAAGCTATCTCTGAAAAGGAAAACTTCATCGCTGATCTCAAGGCTGAAAAGGCTACCATCGAAGGATGGTGTAAGGCTTCTGAAAAAGTTAGTGAGATCATCAATGCACAAATTCCCTAAAATGTTAAAAGTGGTCTAGGATATTCCTCTGACCAAGAAGAATCAGAGACTGATCGTTCCATGCTAAAATTCAGAATGTTCATTTCTTCAATCCCTGATCCTTCTTCTCAGAAAATTTCTATCTCTGAGAAAAGACCCTCTAAGTCCAACATTAAGGATTCAGAGAAGGTGATCAAGGACAAGTTCCTTGACCATGTTCCCAGAATCAAGAATTTTCAGAAACTTAAGAAGAAATCTTCTACTGCTTTAGTTAGTCATCCTAAATCTGGAAAGAAGATCCATGGATTCATTCAGAGATCAATTCCGAGAATTATGATTGACCTTAATCCATCTGTCCCTGAGAAAACTGTTATACCTCCAAGGACGATGAACAAATGAATTATTGGTTCAGGTCCTGATAATGCTTTGACTTCTTCTTTTCAAGCTTTCAACTCCAAACCTATTTTCAAATATAGGAAATGCTATTATTGTGGTGAAACTACCCACATTGCAAGCAAATGTCCTAATGCTACTAAAGCTGAAAAATTGGCTCATGGTAAGAAAGTAGCTCAAGCTGATAAATCAGCGAGAACGAAATCCACCAAGGTTGGTAAAACTTCCAAGGTGAAGATAACCACTAAAGAAAATACTTCATCTAGCAACTCATCCGCCAAACCTTCCACTAACTCTGCAGAACCCATAGTAGTATGGGTACCTATGAAAAATTAATCCTCTTGTTTTATGCAGAGTGTTAAGGGTATCTGGTATCGAGATAGCGGATGCTCAAAGCACATGACAGGTAGAAAATCTCTGCTCTCTGAATACAAGGAGGAAAATGGTCCTTCAGGGACCTTCGGTGGAAATGGCAAAGGATACACCAGAGATTATGACGTTCTATCCAATGAAGCAACCTCTTTCAGTCATGTTGCTTATGTTGAAGGACTAAAGCACAATCTATTGAGCATTAGTGAGTTGTGTGATAAAGACTTCAAAGTTTTATTCACAAAGACCAGATGTGCTGTCATTGATACTAATGACAAAGTTGCCTTAACAGGCAAAAGATCAGAAAATGTGTATGTCATTAATATGGATAGTTCTCATTCTGAAAACATATGTTTCATCTCAAGAGCATCCTCAGACATCAACTGGCTATGGCATAAGAGACTCTCTCACCTTAACTTTAAGATGATTAATGAATTATCTCAAAAATAACTTGTCAAGGATCTCCCTAAACATACTTTTACAAAGAAATCTCTTTGTTCAGCATGTGAGAAGGGAAAACTGATAAAAGCCTCTTTCAGGTCCAAACAAGTCTTTAGTGACCTCTCCTCTTCAATTACTCCATATGGATCTTTTTGGACTTGTCAATGTCCAATCTCTGTCTGGAAAGAAATACACTCTTGTGATAGTTGATGAATACTCCATATATACATAGGTATTTTTTCTGCGATCCAAAAGTGATACACCTGATGAAATAATTGCCTTTATTAAAAGAATGGAAGTTCTGAACAATCTCATTGCTCGCTCCATGAAAAGTGATCATGGTACTGAATTCAAAAACAGCACCCTGATTAACTTCTTTGAAGAAAAAGGAATTACTCACAATTTTCATCAGTGAGAACCCCTCAACAAAATGGTGTTGCTGAAAGAAGAAATTGAACGGTCATTGAAGCTGCTCACTCAATGCTCAACGAATCACATCTACCTACTCAATTTTGGGCTGAAGTAGTGAACACGACATGCTTTACACAGAATCTATCACTGATAGTGAAGCCATTCAAGAAAACCGCCTATGAATTATTTCATGGAAGAAGACCCACTCTGAAATATCTACACATCTTTGGATGTAGATGTTATATTCTAAATGATAGAGATCATTTGGGAAAATATGATTCAAAGGCTGATGATGGTATATTTCTTAGATACTCCTCTGTATCTCAGTGTTTCAGAGTCTTCAACAAAAGACAACATGTTGAAGAAACCATGCACGTGAACTTTGACGAATCCCGTTCAACAAACTCAATTCCTATCCCTGAAGAAGATGAGGAATTAAATGATTGGATGAAGTCTCATTATGGGGAACCTGAAACATACTTCAGCAATTAACCAAACACTGATGATTAGGATGAAGAACCTCCTCATCTATTTCCTACTTCAAGTAACGATCCATCCTCATCAGGTATAGATGTTACTCCTTTAAATCAGATTCCTCCTTCAGATGCTTCTAACATAGGTTCAACAGTGAATAACCAAGATCAAACCTCAGCAGATCAACCCTCCGGGTCAAAGGATAATAATGAACGCTGAAACTCCTATCGCTGATACTTCAACCGTTCTCCCTGAACAAAAACAAGTCCTGAATCTCAAAATCCTCAACTACCAGCTCAACGATGGACTGCAAATCATCCAATAGATCAAGTTATTGGTGATCCAAATGCAGGTGTGAAAACACGTAGAGGTACAGGTAACATCTGTATCTATGTAAATTTCATTTCTCTCTCTGAACCTAAGAAAATAGATGAAGCTATCACTGACCCTAGTTGGGTCTCTGCCATGCAAGAAGAATTAACTGAGTTTCGTAGAAACAAAGTTTGGAATCTTGTCCCTCATCCATCTGGTCAAACTGTTATAGGAACCAAATGGGTCTTTAGAAATAAAGTAGATGAAAATGGCACTGTTATCCGTAATAAGGCTAGACTTGTTGCTCAGGGATACAAACAGGAAGAAGGAATGACTATGATGAGACCTTTGCTACTGTTGCTAGACTAGAAGCCATAAGACTTTTCTTAGCTTATGTTGCCATAAAGACTTTAGAGTTTCTCAAATGGATGTGAAAAGTGCTTTTCAAAATGGTAAACTTATAGAGGAAGTTTATGTTGAGCAACCTCCTTGGTTCGCTGATCCTAAACATCCTGGTTTTGTTTTCAAACTTCAAAATGCTCTTTACGGATTAAAACAAGCTTCTAGATCTTGGTATGATACCATTTCTAAGTATTTTCTCAAAGAAAAATTTGTTCGTGGAAAAATTGACCAAACTCTGTTTTAAAGAAAATATAAAGGTGATACTAATCTTGCACAAATATATGTCGATGATATTATATTTGGTTCCACAAGCCTCAAACTTTGCACTCGTTTTGCTAATAGGATGAAGAAAGAATACAAAATGAGTATGATGGGTGAACTAACATATTTTCTAGGCTTGCAGATTAAGCAATCTGACAAAGGTATCTTTATTTGCCAAAGTAAATATGTTCAACGATGAAGACTCCTATGTCCCCTCCTCTGACATTAAACAAAGATCCTAATGGGAAACAAGTTAATGTCACTGTCTATAGAGGAATGATCGGATCCCTGCTATACCTTACAGCTAGCAGACCTAATATAATGTATGCTACTTATCTTTGTGCTCGATATAAAGTTGAACCTAAGGAATCTCACCTAATCGCGGTATAGTGAATCTTCAGATATCTGAAAGGAACTCCAAATCTGGGTCTTTGGTATCCCAAAGGCTTAGGGTTCGATTTAATCGGTTACCCTGATAGTGATTTTACAGGATGTAAGATAGACAAGAAGAGCACCACTGGTGGCTGTCAGCTACTAGGTGGAAAGTTGGTAAGTTGGACAAGAAAAAAGCAAAATTTTGTGTCCACTGGAAGCTGAAGCTGAGCATGTAGCCGTTGGAAGTTGTTGTGCGCAAATCCTTTGGATGAGAACCAACTCAGAGACTACGATCTCAAACTTTCAAAAATCCCTATCTATTGCGATAGCACTAGTGCTATTGCCATTGCAAATAACCCTGTACTTCATTCTAAAACCAAGCACATTGAGATTCGATATCACTTTATCAGAGATCATGTTATGAATGGTGAAATTGAACTTCATTTTGTGCCCACTGACTATCAGCTCATTGATCTTTTCACTAAGCCTCTAGATGAGACTAGATTTAATCCACTCATCAGCAAACTTGGTATGTTAAACGCTGATGAATAACTTTCCTTAGTGATTAACTAATATCAGTGAACAAATAAAGTTCAAATCTCCACTTATACTCTTAACTCTGACTCAGCGATATTTTTATATCTCACTCAAGTATGAACTTCTAAACCTTACGCTCTTTGAATGTCTTCATATTCAGTGAATGTATCTCAAAAGATAAAACCCATCGCTGACAATCCTTTATTGTTCAATGGTGAAGGAATTTTAAACGATAATGATTAACATTTAGTTTAAATGATAATCTTATTATTTTTAAAATAAGAAAAGGACACGTCAGACCTTTTTCTGACACACGACGGACCACGACGTTTCCTATCCTATCAACCCCTAGGAACGTGCGCTTGGTCATCATTACTTTTCAAAAAGCTAAAACCATCGTTTAGCATTCTCTCTCTCCTCATATCTTTTCTCCTATAAAAGGATTCTCCGAATTCATTTATTCCTTTACGCGCTCGAAATATTCAAAAAGCAAGACCTTCCTTCGAATCTTCAAGTTTTCTTCAAGAACACTAAGAACACGCACTTGTGCGTTTTTCTTCGTTCTAACGTTTAAGACTTGATCTAACCCTTTCTTCTTTAACTAAAAACAACTACAATGTTGTTTATTGCATCTAAAAATCCTTTATAACTTCTTGTTATAAAGATTTTAATTTTAAAACTGGATTAAATCTATCAAAACTCGATACTATTTCTAAAAACCTGTTCTAAGTCTACTCTTAGAACAAAAGACCATTTTTGGTACTTTTGATCCAATATTTCTCTCCTAAACCTTCTAAAATCTGTTTTTGGTAAAACTTTTATTTACCGAAAATCACCAACATTTTATTTTGATCTTCGTTCATCAAAACACTTGTTTTTTTTTTCTTCTTTCTATATTTGGTATTCTTTCTACCAAAACACCTTCTGGATTTTACATGTTGTATTAAGCCATGATTGTTCTATTTGGTGTTCCAATATTTGAAACAGACATGGCATCTTCAAGTAAGAACACTCAGGCTGGAAGTTCTGCACCTGTTGCCCTTGAGGGAGCACCTGCTTGCGTCTTCTCTCTAGAACAAGCTACCTTCAAGCCTTGAAACTACCTACCAAAACACCTTTGATGGTGCTAGGTTCATCAAAGCCTGCCCTCTGATGTACTCCTTCGTCCACAGCCCCATTGGGATCACTTCGCACTTGCAGGCTCTCTGGTACATTGCTTGCTGCACAACCCTTACCACTGATAAGGCCAATAAGCTCCCTGCTATCAAATTCACCATCCCCATCGAGAAAGGCACTTTTGCCTTCACTGCTGGCTTCCTGAGACACGCTCTCCGCCTCCCTGCTAGAGGCAAGAATCAGCAATGGGCCCCTGAGCCCACCAAGGAACAAATCGTGGACTTCATGGATTCTATCGGCTATATGTTGGAAAAACCTGCTGAGAAATCCCTGGGATCCAAGATGGAGAAGAAGCGACTCCCTGCTAAGTGGCAGTACATCTTCACACAGGTGGTTCAGTGCCTGGGTTCCAAGACTGGCTCCCAAGATCAAGCTAGTAAGCACTTCCAGGATCTTGGCTTTGCTCTCTACACAAACTACATGCTTAACTACGCTGATTATATTTTCGGCGATATGTACAGTAGGGTAAATGCTGCAAAAAGGGAGAAATTCATTCCCTACCCAAGATTCTTTGCTACTATCTTGGAAGTAGCTTTCACGGATGAATACCCCAAGGTCGCCAACCAAAGCTTCTCAATGGTCGGAAAGAAATCGCTGGATATTGATGAGCATCCAGGGGACGCACCTTACACTCCCTATATGCTGCAATTAATCAACGAGGCGGCACTTGTGTCCATCTCACTGACCAACCGATCAGTGAGTACCCTTGACACCTCCTCCCCACTTAAACGCAAACAACCGATCGATGGTCACAAAAAGTCCATCGCTCACAAACCAAACACCAAGAAACAAAGGAAGGTTGTCTCTCAACAGACTTCCCTCTCTGATAAAGGCGTAAAACCAACGCCACTCTCAGCCCCTGCCACGACAACGGTCTGTACATCCATTTCCACTTCATCAGCTCTACCAACATTCTCAGCGACTCCGGTCACTGAGAATATACTAGCCAGCTCCGTTGAAGCTGGAATAGGTATTACAATCACATCTCTTTCTTCTTCTTGTATCCCCTCTTTCTTGGTCCTCACCTCATCTTAAGATTCAGGGATAGTTGTCCCTATCCCTGATGAAGTTGAAATGCATGTTGTCCAAGCTTCAGTTTTGTTTCGACAATCTGAACTTTGGAAAGCCACTCACACATGACCATAGAATATTTCTCATAAACATTCTAAGACACAGGCTAGTGATCCACATGACACTACCATTGAACGTAGTATCCCTGAGAGTAATCCTCACGATACTCTCAAGGTTCAAAATGTTTCTTCACCTCACCTTTCATCTAATCCAGATCTCTTTCTGGCTGCTTTGTCTATGTTATCAACAGGTATTGCACCTCCACGTACCTCCTCAGCGACCACCATTACTACCACAAAGAACGCTGACACTTCTGTTAGTGGTAGGAAGGGAACATCGCTGAAATCTCCTTAGTCATCAAAAGCTGAAGAGATCAACAAGATAAAGAAGGAAAAGTTCGCTGCAAAGCTACCTTCCTACCCTGCTGACATCCCGAAGATCGTCCTTCCATCTCCCTCATTTCAAGCAATCGATTTCCTAATGAACGAGTGTGCCCTTACTAAGCCTAGGGTGGATGCTCTTCAAAAGTCTTCAGAGATCATCTTCAAGATGGTTGCTGGGGTTCCCGGCATGAAGGCCACCGTGAACAATCTCCACACTGACGTTCAGACAGTGAGGGATGATAACTTGGCTCATGGGAAGGCCATTGAAAAATTGGAGAAAGTTGTGGAAGCGGGCAAGGCACTTGAGTCTATTCAGAAGACTCAAGCTGAAATGATGCAGCTCTTGAAGGGCATCGCTGAGAAGGGTCCCTCATTTGCTACTAAGGATAGGAGCACAATGGTTCAGGTTTCACAGAACCAGTTTGCGCACACTGATAGCCTAAAGGATATCAGCTCAAATGTGCGTACGCTGATGGTGCATTCCCTACCTCCTAATAACAAAGAGGGGGAGAGATGTGCGAAAGAGCTGGCTGATGAAATAATTGGAGAAGTAAATGAAACAACCCCTGGTACTCCATTCCCGCTCTATAATCAGCAAGAGCCTCAACAACCACAACAACCTTCCGACGTCGCTGATGTCGAAGAGGAAGATGAAGATGAAGATGAAGATGATGATGAGGATGAGGATGAAAATGATGAAATCCCTCATCATAGAGGAAGCAATGACGATGATGATGATGATGACATACCTCCAAATTATAAACAATTTTTCCATCAAAGACATCCAGGCAACTTTATGCCGTAAATAATTTTCAGAGATCCTTTGGGGGATGGACCTCCTCCTTCTCAAGGACAGTCTGATCCCTTAGGGAAAGGCAAGGACGTGGTGGATCTCGATTTCACCCCCGTAAACTCTGAGGGGGAGACCGCTGTCGAGATAAGCCTTCCTCTCACCCCTTTCACTCCAATCTCTGAACCTCCAACCTATCCATCTTTTCCTCCTCCAAATTTTGGAACTCATGAACCTCTTTCTCCTTCCCTCATTCTCAGTGAGCCCAGTCCCCTAAAGGACTCTACTTTCATGAATAAACCTTCCTCTGAATATCAGTTCCTCTACATATCTGACATTGAATCTGAAGAAGAAGAAGGCCTTGTCACAAGGCGTGCATAGACAAGCCATCAGTGAATCTGAAGAAGAAGAAAGAAGAATAAACTTCCTAAAGGAACTCGAAGCTACCAGAATAAGAGTGCCTCGCACCACTTAACCAGAACAACCTATGCCACTAAGGGTAGTTGGTGAATTCTATTTTTTATCAAAGGAAGAGAGAGCACAAGCCCTTGAAGCCCAGAGAATCAGGGATGAAAAGATGAAACAAACAAAGGGGGAAATAAAACTTGCAAGGCAATTACTCAGAGAAGATAGAGTAAGAGAAGAAGCGGCCAAGAAGTAGAACGATAAAAGTGAAAGTGTCGCTGAAGCTCTTTCTCAAAAAGAACTTGCAAGGGGAAATCTAAATGTGAATCCTGTAAGAGCTCAGAAGAAGATTCTACAAGCTCTAACGAAAGAAAATCAGGATCACTGAAACAAGGAACTTCAATGGTGCTCTGAAAGGTTCAAACATCGAAAGTCTGACTCTACAATCACTCGTGCTGCTATCGAAGAATATACTTCCAAAAAGAAGGGTCTGAATATATATGTACGAATGTTCAGACATGCGGGAAGTGAACGAGAAGAAGCCAAGTTCCTAAAGTTCTATGGATACTCTAAATGGCTAAAAATCAGAGATGCCATTCAGAATTCCAAATCCAAGTTTAAATACGTCGTAGAAAGAATCTTAGATCAGCTACTGCAAAGGATGTCACAACATGTTTAGTTTCCTCCCCCCCCCCCTGAACAACCAAGAAGAAGAAGATCAAATGCTGAAGGAGGCTCATCGTCTAAAAATGACCATGAGACCAAATTCAATTATGAAAGCATTCTTGGTCATCTTGAAATCCCTGACGTCTCTATGCTTAACTCTTCTCTTCCTGAAGCTAGTCAATTCCAAGAGAATGAAATCATCACACACCCTGAACCTAGTATGGTATTTCTGGATAATGAAGGGTTCTTAGGGTTCTTCAGAAATAAAGAAGTCAGCAAGGCTCCATCAACTTTCATAAAGATCATGTACAATCACTGCTGGTTAGAAACTCCATTAATGACTCGTTAAAAGAAGATCTATGAAAATGAGCTACGATGAAGACAAGATAAGCCCTGACTAGTCTTTAGTTTTTATCCCTTTGTTGCATTCTTCAGTGTATTGTACTTTACTTTATCATTTCCAATGTAATTCATCAAATTATTTATTAATGAAATTCAATGAAGTACTCTACTCCATCTGTGTAATGAAAAAGATTCCTGAAAATAGTAAACGGGACAATGAACATAAGAGTTCTATCTTTCTTTTAAAACCTTTACTCACTGACATTTCACTCTGAAATTAAATAAGTGAATGTACTTTAGCTTCTATACTTGTAAAATTGTGCTTTCACATCCTTATAAATGAAACTCAATTCAGATAGTAGATTAGCTGAAAAAGATCTTTTAGATTGGTATTTAGAATTACTTACTTTAAATTTTCTAAGTCCTTACTAATCTTTTTCAAGCATTTTTCCTATGTTGCTTAATCATAATCAAATAAGGGGAGATTGTTGATTCAAAACTCCTATCAGTGATTTAAATATGATTCCTTTGATACTTAGTAAAAATTTCATTCATTAGGTGTAGTTTAAATTCAGCGATAACATACGCTGGCTTCACTCAGCGATCGCTGAATATCAGGAACTTAGACCTTATCCCTGAAGATCTGAAGAACAACAATCAGACCATCAGTCCATTCAGCAACAGTCGAAGAACAAGCTGAAGATAGAGATAATCAACTAGTGATCTGAAGCGGTTCAGTGATAGCAAGGATTATCTAAACCAAAGTGTGAAGTCTAGTTAGGCCTCATTGATACTATGAAAGTTCATCCTTGAAGTTTCAAGTTCAGCGATCAAGTGAAGCCTTTCAACAAGATTAATGTTGATCTTATCCTCGATGCACAAAATTCAAAACCTTATACTATGTCAGAAAAGGACGTACGATTTGTCTCATATGTCCCCATCAAATCTGATTTGGTACTGTTCATACACGGCCAAAAGCATGGTTGCTTATGACAAGGGACATGCTTCTAATGAAAGCTTGACACGTGGCATATACCTTTTGTCTCGCATTAATTACGACGGGTATAAATAGATGAAGATTCTTTTTTCATCTTCATGCATGCTACTTTCTACTTTCTCAAACTTTTCCCTCTGCTTCTTTTCTTTCTTATTTCCTTGTGCATCGAACTTAGTGATTTCTTAAGTTACAATAGAATAGGTTTTATAACTTGTTTTTATTCCGTTTGTAAGTGTAATTTTTTTTTATTTAATATCAACTCATTTAAAAACTAAAAAATCTGTGTGTTTGTATTCAACCCCCCCCCCCTTTCTACAAACTGTTTCTATATCCATTGAACTCTTGTAGACTCCTTTGGAACCAACACCCAAATATCTATAGTCTCATAATACTTTGAATCAACAAGAATGATATCATTTCTGAGGTAAAAGTAAAAAAGAACAAAAGAAACTACATGTGTTTGAGGAATGAAGTTGTGAAAGAGTGGTGGGTCGACGAAGGCCTGATGCGACGATGACGATCGGTGATGGTGGTGGGAGTAGATATTCACCCTCACTTCTTGCTCTCTTCCGTTTATGTGGCGGTGGACGTCTCTTACATATGGAAATGGTTAGGGCTTCTGTTCAGAGCGGGTTTTCACAGAAAGAAAGGCGGAAGGGGAACAAGAGGCGGGAATTGGAAAAAAATGGGGAAGGGGAGGCGGTTTGAAAAAAAGAGGGGGAATATATTTTTGTTGTTGCAGGATTATGTGCCATCATCAAAAGTAAACAATTGATAGAATACTTTCCAAGTATTAGAAATTACCATAAAGAATATTTCCTTGTCATTGTAAACACATCCTTCTTTAAAGAGTTTTTGATTCATGAGAATTACGACATATTTTTTCTCTCTATTTCTTGTTGTCCTATTTGTTTTTCCTTTAACACGTTATCAGCACGATGTTCCACTAAAAGAAAACTTGGTCAACATGTGAAACTATGGATTTTAAGATATCAATGTCGATTTAAGGTACAGTTTTATGCTCATATTTCATTGTTATTATCATTGTCGTCATCCGGTAAATAACTATGTAGTCGATTCCCCGACGTTGTTGAATGACCTGTCTTCCGCTACTGCAATCCAAGTAAGCTTTTTAACACAAATTAACATTTTTTATGTATGGGTTGTTATTAATCATGCATGCTAAATATTTCTTATTCATGATATCGTGGTCCTTAATTTTTTTTGGATCTACTTGATTATGCATTTGATTCCCTTTTATATACAATTCATAATTATGTTTTATATCCACTTTGTTATGTAAATATGTCGTTAGCTGATTTTAATTATTAAAAAAAATACAAACAAATAAATTGTAATTGATCATGTTATGTTTTCAACTTTTATGAGACGTAACAACATAAATCTTATGTATTTATTATTATTTATTTTATTTTACAAAATATAATCATAAAACTCTTTTCTTTTGGGTTTTTTTTTGGAATTTAGTTTTTTCCAAATCAAGCTTCAAAATCCATAAATACTTTGATCCTATTTTTTTTAAATCTTTATTAAATATTTACCATATTGATATATTTAGATGGTATTTTAATTTAATTTTAGTTTAACATCTTTTAATTTTAATTTGATACCATAGTCTTTCGAATATAAATATCTTTATAATTTTGAATTATTATTGTTAATTATATCAATATTATTTAGGTCATTAATTTGATTTGAATCATTTAAATTTATTAATACATTGTTGTCAAATATAGTAATCAATTATTATTTAAACGAATTATATTTAAATTAGTTTATAACCCGCGTGTCATACGGACGTAATTTAAAATAAGTTAAAATCATGCCAAGGAAACTTATCATACCAAACCGGGAGGTTAAGTTCAGAAGCAAAATCGGGATTTCAAAATTCGGGAGGTCAAAATAGGGAGAAAAAGAAAATCGGCAGTCGAAATAAAA
Source organism: Silybum marianum (assembly GCA_036898165.1). Classification (NCBI taxonomy): domain Eukaryota; kingdom Viridiplantae; phylum Streptophyta; class Magnoliopsida; order Asterales; family Asteraceae; genus Silybum; species Silybum marianum. Next base: position 23,750,812 of record CM072536.1, on the reverse strand, counting down.
CTTTTGTTTTAACAAAATTTTGAACTACCATCATTTGATTAATCGGTAGATAATAGTTAGAAAATTGGCTGCCAAAATAAAATAAATATTCCAACAAAATTTTGGACTGTTATCATATGATGAAAATGACTATTTTGTCCTTCTAGAATAGGACATTTTTAAAAGTAAGATATCAGGTTGTAAAAAAAATATGAAAGAAGAATATGAAGTCGGATAAAAAATGGGAATATATAAATTCAATTGCTTTATTCCTTGGCCATTGTGGAGCCGATGTCATTATGATACTGGTAAAGCAAAAATGTTTTTTAAATTAGAGTAAACTCTAATTTTAGTCCTCAAGGTTTAGTGAAATTTTTAAAAGTGGGACCTAAACTTTGATAACTCTAAGAATCGTTCTTATGGTTTTCATTTTACTCTGAAAGTGGTCCCTAATCACTAACTCTGTTTATTTTTTCTGTTAGAGCAAAGGGCATTTCTGCCTTATTCTATTTTTTACAAATTTTCTTTTAAAAGCGAATAAAAATATATATTATTATTTATTTATTAATATATATATATATATATCATATACATACATACGTACACAGGGATGAACTAACAAGACAGGGACCTCGTCCCATCCTAGATCCTACCTTTGCCGGACTTGGAACTTAGGGGATCGGATAGGGAATCGTCTTCCTTCTCCCTTACCACTAAGAATTCCACCCACTCCTATACCATCGATCCATCATCCAGGTCTGTGATTAAGTTGTGATTTGTTCCCTGTTCCCTGTTACAAAACCCATATATCATCAATGGGGACGAAGAAGGGGATTCAATACACCACCATTCTTCCATTTACCTGGATTTAAAACCAAAACCCAAAACAAAGTTTCATCCCCGTGAGCAAGAATCGAAACCAGAAACGTATAATCGAAGTTTTGTCCCTGTGCTAAAAAATCAAAGCGGGCATCAGTTGAGGATTCGGTTTTGATGGATGCTTTCGATTGATCTGTGTGTGCTTTCGATTGATCGAAGTGAGCATCAAATGATCAATGTATGTTTTTGATTGATATGTGTGTTTTTCGGTATGAATCTTTTTCCACCGGAGGTGAGATGTAAATTGGGTTTGTCGTTGAGACTTGAGGATATGGGTACGGATGTCCCTGTGGAGAAAATCACGTCCGGGAAGTTCTTCGTCAAAGGGTTTTCTTCATCCCCTCCCCCTGTGATTTGGTCCATAGAAAACCTCCGATTAGTAGGGTTAGTGTGTGCTGCGATGGTAAAAGAACACAAAACAAGGAAGACGGTGGCTGGTAGAGAGAATGTACCGATAAATGGTGGTGGGTCATCGTCCTCTTCAAAGCTTCCCATATCAAAGTGATCATGGTGGTTTGTAACTGCCTAACATAGAAATATGGATCAAATCAAAGAAACAATTCAAAAAATTGAAACCCAGTGGGTGTTGTATTGGCCGGAAAAGAAAAAGGGAAGACGGAATCTCTTAGATGGGCGGATGCGAGTTTGGATCATTCAACGGAGCGTCTTGATTTATGCCGGAAAAGGGGTCGGTAGCCGCTGGGTAGGAGATGACGAATTATATATACATAGATAGATATATTATATTATATGATATATAAATAATATAATGTAAATATTTTTTTAAGGAAAATTAGTAAAAATGATAAAAGACCAATATGTCCCTCACTTAATGGGTAAATTTAACGGAATTAACAATTAGGGATCACTTTCAAAACAAAATGCAAACCATGAGGATAGTTTCTAGACTTATCAAAATTTAGGTCCCACTTTCAGATTTTTCACTAAACCACGAGGATCAAAATTATAGTTTACTCTTTAAATTAAAATAATCAACATAAATCCATAGCTCATGATTACATTCAAATTGTGATAAATTAAATATTCAAAATTTCTAAACAAACTGTACACATAGGAAACAAAAAGTAAAAAATAAATTATCTTCTTAATCAGCATGAATGGGATAGTGTTATGGAAACCAAATCCCATTAATATCGGTTGAAAAGAGGATCAATTTATATCCAATTACTTAACTACCCTTATGTTAATCGTCGGCGACAATGATTGCCATAAGAAATTGTAATTTATTAACCACAACACTCCTGATTGTAAGCTTCATTTATAATCTAGTTAACACCATTCAACGATCTCCGAAAACTAAACCGATTTTTGTAAATTCAAAAGTCAAAAAAGGACTCGTTTTTTACTTCAAAAAAGTCAAACATGAAGAAGAAGTTGTTGATTTTTACTTTATAAATCTTTTTTTTAATGATTTAGACCATTTCCAATCTTAATACCAAAAAACAGGATGAAAATCGACTGCCCTATTTTTTTTCCTATTCCACACCTGTACCACCATTCAAATAATTACACCTCTTTTTTATTTTAATAATTAAAAAACAAATTGAAAAATCGTCTACAAGTTTAGGTGAACCCCCTCTCTCTCTCTCTCCCATGATTTACTGAGTGTACACTTTTTTTTTGAACGGATAAACCAAGCAATATTATAAGATGAGAAAAAAGAGGCAAAAACCATTACAACCAAGTCCAAAGGGAACTAAAAAAAGGATCCCAATCAACAATGCACCAAAAACAATTAAAACCAATAGACGAAATAAGAAGGGAAAATAAACAAATCTTCACATCCGCCCACTTCGAAAGCCAAGAGCACCAACCGAAAGTCTTCAAGCCTAGAGTTGTCATAGCTAATCCGCATTCAACTTGAACATGTTCTTCCAAGCCATTCTTTTCAGCACCGTGTTCCTTATTTCTTTCACAATGCTATCCTTCGAGCGAGTACCTCTTCCAAAAAGTCTGAAATTCCTTTCTTGCCATATGAAATATACCGAAGCCGCAAGTGCCAGTCTGTGAGTCGATTTTTTGGACGCCCCTTGGGAGTCGATAAGCATACGCTGACTGCCATCAGTGATCACTGAAGATCAAGGAACCTTAAGCTTATCTCTAAAGATCTGAAGATCAGCAATCACACCAAATGACATTCAGCGAAAGTCGAAGACCAAGCTGAAGAAAGAGATAATCAGCTACGTGACCTGAAGCGGTTCAGCGATAGCAAAGATTATCTATCCAAGTGTGAAGTCTTGTGAAGCCATAGCAATACTGAAAGTTCATCCTTGAAGATTCAGTCTCAGAGATCAAGTGAAGCTTCTCATACAAGATTAAAGTTGACCTTATCCTCGATGCACAAAAGACAAACCCTATACTGTGTCAGAAAAGGACGTACGAATTGTCTCTTATGTCCCCATCATATCTGATATGGTACTGTTCAAATGCGGCCAAAAACATGGCTGTATTTTAAGCAAAGGACAAGTCTCCTATGGATGATTGCCACGTAGCATATACCTTTTGTCTTGCATTAAATGCAAACGGGTATAAATAAGATGAAGATATCTTCTTCATCTATGTGCATGCTAGTTTCTTTCTTCAACCTTCTGTATTCTATCTCACTTCTTTCTTTTGCGTCAATCTTAGTGATTTCTTAGTTACAATAGAATAGGTTAAAACTTGTTCTAATTTCGCTTATAATTGTAAATTTGTTTATGTAATATAAACTAATTTAAAAACCAAAAATCTGTGTGTTTGTATTCAACCCCCCCCCCTTCTACAAACTGTTTCTATATCCGAGAACTCTTGTAGACTCCTTAGGGACCAACAGGAACCATACAGGCCCACATCTTGTTTGGCTCTCTTCCAAATTCTTCCCGAAAAAGAACACCAAATTTAGATGATTATGAGTGTCTTCGTAGTTGTTACAAAGCAGACATTTCATATCTGAAGGTTCGTTCTTCCATGCCGCAATATGATCTTGAGTTGGGAGTCTTTTGAAACATGCAATCTACAAACAGAATGCATGTTTTGGTATGAACCCCTCAGCCATATAATTTTGTCTGAACCCGACCGATAGGGAAGTGGATCCCATAGAATGGATCCTCCCATACCGGCCCCGAACCTGGCCCCTAAGGCCCAAGCCCAAAGTCTGGATATCTCAGAAATGTCAACCGCATGAATCGAACCCTGGTTGTGTGGCTTTCACCCCATACCCCCCAGGGATGTTACCTATGCAACTAAGCTAACACCCTTTGATGTCGGGTCGCAACGGATTAGTGGGTTGGCCCGTAATGGAGACCCGATACTGCTGGAGCGTGTGTGTGTTATAGATGCCGTTGAAAAAAACTATATAACTTTGTGTCTTGAACCTAAAGTGGCATGTATATCAAGGTGTGACATCCCATTTCAAGGTATATTTTTATATTATATATATATATACATATAAAAAGGGTAAAATAGTTAAATGTTGGGGGTAAGATTTGATTAAACAAACTCTAGGGTTTGTTGTGTCAACTCCATAAAGTAGTAATAATATAAATAGGGCTTTAAAAAAGAAAAATAGAAAGAAATGGTAGAATAGAAGTGAGGAATCGGGAGAAACTTGGGGAAGACGATGGTGCATGTTTAGGGTTCAAAAATCTGATTTCTTGACATCAATCAACCGATTTAAGGTACGTTTTATGCTTAATTTATTAGGGTTGATTTTCGGGATTTTAGGTCATAATGAGAGATATTATTCGCTGCCATGGGAGGAAAGCTATGTGTTTATGTGTTCTCTACAAAATTTATGATGTTTATAAAAGTTTATTTGAGTGTCAATGTTATATATCTTGATTTTGGTATAATAGAACGAAAAATCTTAAAAGGGTTGGAACATATGAGTGTTATATTAACATCTTGTTGGTAGGGAAGTTTTGATAAGTGAGTTATTTCATGTTTAGGATATATTTGAGTTCATCTATGGTATTTAACCAAAGGTTGAAGTTGAAAAATTACAACCTTTGTCAATCTTTAAAAACTCAAAGTTTGGGTGATGAACTTTATGACTTTGAAATCAACACAAAAATATTAAGAGGTTTGGGTTTTTTCTTAGTTTTATTAAGATGATATTTAGTGGCATGAAGAAGAAAATTTCCACACAAACACGTTTATGATGGTAAATTAATGGTGGTGTTTAAAACAGTTGACTTTTTCCAAAAGGTCAAGCTGTTTTGCTTAATGTTAAAATTGAGTCAATTTATACAAAATTAAGGATTGAAATTTGGTGAATATAGTTATGAAAGATATATGAAGGTGTTAGAATGATCAAAACAATGTTTCTTATGGGTTTTGTTGGACTTACAATGCTAAAGAATGTTCAAGTTCGGTTTGAAGTGAAAAATGAAAATGTATGCTTTAGTTAGAATTTAAGTGAAAAATGAATGTATAAACCTTCTAAGCTTTTTTCAAATTGTATATTAAGCATGTCTTGAAGGTTATTATGTAAGTAGTGAGCCTCATAAGAAATATGAGTATGTGACCGGATTAAAGTTAGTTTGATGCTGGAAATTTGTAAAAATTGTATAAAATCAATCATAACTCGGATTTAGACGTGAAATATCATTCTGAAACCTTTGTGAGGTCATCTACATTTGATATTTTTTTTATGTATAAGGTAATTCGGGCTCTAAATAGGTCTAAAATTTTAATATGCAGGGCTATCATGTTTTTGACGCAAATAAGAGAATTGTTTCTTTTAAATCTATATATGAAAATGTTTGAAGTCGTTTTTTCGAGTGGTTCTTTTTAGTTTATTAACATAAGAAATATGTCTAAATTAGTCAATTAAGGTCCTTGTATTGATATAAGAACTTTATGTGGTTGCTTAGGTATCAAGACGGGTAACCAAGCCGAACACCAAAAGGATATTAGCTAAAAAGGATAAGGTGAGTTCAAGTAGTCATAAAACTGGGTGCACGTCAAATGTATGTACTTTATATAAGTGATTCATTTTGCTTATGTTTGAACATTTAGCTGAAAAGTGCATGATTTAAATGAGGATTATGAAATGTGGTCATTTACTTCTTTTGATATAAATTATTATGAGAAATTATGGAAAATGGTATGATGTTTTGAAATTTGTTGTTTATGAAGCATGTTATTAATTTAAATTGTGACGAAATAAATTTGTATAAATGAGGTATTATGAGCTAGTCATTTGCTCACCGACGTGGTGTATTTAGATCCGGATCTGGCGACTTAGGGTCACCCCTTTTGTTGCGTTTGTATTGGGGTCACTCCCTTTACAATTAGATGGGTTGCTCCCATTTGGTGTTTATGTAGTACCATGCACCTTTTGTGCCAGATACTCGGCTAATAGGTATAGTGTCTACAAGACACATCTTGCACATGATGATTATGTCGAAATTAGCCTAACAGATAAGTGAATTGCTGAGTGGTGCTTCTTTACTGATTTCGGTATTTATTGTGGGTCTCCTCCACGTGGTGCGATGTTTATTACCTCGTTATACTCTTGAACTCACCGGACGAGTCTGATTGTTTTTATTTTTGGACGTGTTTCCCAGGACTAGAACCGGGTGCAGAAGGTTACACTAAGGGTAAAGAAAGCTAGAACTTCATAGCGGTGGACGATAACACTATGCAATATCTCTTTTGTGACGATGATTAACTACTTATAGTATTTTGGGAAATTATGTCATCATCATCTTTGTAATTAGTTGTATAAATTTATATTTCCCGTATGTCGATTTGTACAAAATCATTTGGCAGGTTAAAAAATGTTAGATATATATATGTATATATAGGTTAAAAAAATGGCAGAACATGAATTTATGAACGGGTCATGCCGAATTTTTGCCAGAAGTATTAGTCTAAAAGTTAGAGTATTACAAATTGGTATCAGAGCAACGGTTTAAGGGGATTAGGTTAATAGAACCTAATCTTAAACATATGGTTGGTATAGTTATGAACTATATGCTAATAAATAGAAGTTTATATGATTGAATTTGGAGTTTATATTGACTATTTGTTACGATTATGTAACAGCTCGGTATGTATTCAAATGAAAATCATCCTCTAGATCGAAGGGATGGCGAGGAGATTAATAGTTCAACTCCAACTCAAAATCCAGACATTCCACAGATGGATCTTAGGACTTCAATCATGTTAGATATGATGAAATTGATGGAAATCGCTATGAGTAAACAACAAGAAGCATTCTTAAAGATCATAGAGGACCGAGATGCTGCTAACAACAAACAAGAAATGACAAGAAAGAATGCAGAAACAGCAGACACAAATAAGGGAAGACAAGTGGTGAATGAAAGTCAACCGAAGAAGATTGTCTCGTTTAAAGGGTTTTTGGGTTGCAAACCTCCAGAATACATGGGTGGTGTTGATCCAATGAAATGTATGAAGTGGTTACAAGAAATAGAACACGCATTTGAATCTAGTGAATGTGATGAGCAGTATAAACTCAGATTTGCTTCATAGATGCTACGTGGAGAAGCTTTGCGTTGGTGGACAGTGACTAGACAAGCTCTTGGTCCAACCATTGTGTCAGAAATGGCTTGGTTAGTGTTTAAAAGTAAGATACTGGAAAGGTATTGTAATGAAAGAGCTCGAGATTGTATTGAAAAAGAGTTCAGGAATTTGAAGAAAGGCAATTTGTCATTGGCTGAGTATACAAGAAGATTTATGGAAAAGTTGGGATTGTTAGAACAAGTGGCTCCGGATGAAAAGAGTAAGATAAAGTTTTATTTAGCAGGTCTACCATCACTAATGAGATCTTTTACACGACCTGCATGTATAGAGACGTTGCAAGAAGCCATGGAGGAAGGTCAGTTGATTGATGATGACGTAACTGAAATGAAGGAAAAGACAGCGGTAAAAGGGGAAAAGAGAAAATGGGAAGGCAAGACAAACAAACAAAGTAAGCTTAGACATGTTACTACTCCAAGTGAAAGAAAGTTTAAATTAAGAATGGAACCAAAGACATGTCCGTGTTGTTACAAAAAGCATGTGGGAAAGTGTTCTGAATATCCAGTATCCTGTTACAAGTGTGGGAAGCCGGGACACATTAGCAGAGATTGTGACGGTAACAAGCCTCGATGCTATAACTATGGAGCTGAAGGACATATCCGTCGTGACTGTCCAAAGTTCAAAGAGTCTGGGAAGGGAACACCAAGTAGTATTCAACCAAAGAATGGATTTGAGAGCTCCTGGTAGAGCATTTTAGATGACAGCGGAAGAAGCTCATGAAGGCAGCTGATGTAGTCATGGGTACGTTTCTAGTCAACTATATACTTGCTCGTGTTTTATTTGATTCTGGTGCCAACCGTTCTTTTGTTTCCAAGACATTTTGTAAGCAATTTGACATGCCAATTAGCAAGTTAATAGAAGACAGCTAATGGGGGGCAAGTATTACTGTGTGAGGTTTATCATGGATGCTCGATTGAAATTGAGGATATCTCATTTACAGTTAGCTTGTTACCCATGACAATAGAAGGATTTGATGTTGTGATAGGTATGGATTGGTTTCCTAAACATGGAGTAGATATTTTATGTTCAAAGAGGACGCTTTCTATTTCTAGACCAAATGGAGAGACACTATTGGTTTGTGGGGATAAGAGAAAGAGTGAGATAGGGATCATCTTAGTGGCAAAAGCACAAAAATGTCTTATTAAAGGATGTTTTTCATTTTTTGCATATGTTGTCGATGCCAAAGTGGAAAAGAAGAAAATTGAAGAGGTACGGGTAGTGTGCGATTACCCTGATGTCTATCCCAATGACCTGGCCAGTGTACCACCAGACCGTTAGGTAGATTTCGTATAGACCTCATTCAGGGTGCAACACCGATCGCACCATCACCATATCGTTTAACTCCTTCAGAAATGAAGGAAATGATGACTCAAAGGGTTCATTCGACCTAGTTCCTCGTCGTGGGGTGCTCCGGTATTATTTGTAATGAAGAAAGATGCTACGTTGAAAATGTGTATCGATTACTGCTAACTAAATAAAGTGACGGTAAAAAACAAGTATGCTTTTCCTCGTATTGATGATTTGTTTGATCAACTCCAGGGAGCTAGTTGTTTCTCCAAGATTGATTTGCGGTCGGGTTATCATCAGTTAAAGGTGCGAGAGGAAGATGTTGCCGAAACTGCTTTTAGCACCAGATATGGCCATTACGAGTTTTTGGTTATGCCTTTCGGATTGACAAATGCTCCAAAGGCATTTATGGATATTATGAATCGAGTTTGTCGCTCTTTCTTAGACAAATCAGTTATAGTGTTCATTGATGACATCCTCATTTACTCCACGAATGAGGAAGAACGTGAAAGACACTTGCGAGAGGTTCTGGAGTTACTGAGACGAGAGAAACCTTATGCAAAATCTCTAAGTGTGACTTTTGGCTATCTAAAGTACAATTTCTTGGTCACGTGGTTTGCAGTAAAGGTGTGAAAGTAGACCTGTCCAAGATAGAAGCAGTAATGAGTTTGAAGGCTCCAAAGAATCCTACAGAGATAAGAAGTTTTCTGGGTCTAGCGGGATATTATCATAGATTCATACAAGACTTCTCGAATATTGCTTCACCATTGACTGCTTTGGCTCGAAAGAATGTGAAATTCGTATGGACCGAAAAACATGCAGATGCTTTCAAGATGTTGAAGAAGAAATTATGTGAAGCATCTGTGTTGTCTTTGCCAGAGGGATCCGATGACTTTGTGGTATACAGTGATGCATCTGGGTCTGAATTAGGTTGTGTTTTAATGCCACGAGGCAAAGTAATTGCTTATGCTTCTAGAAAACTCAAGGAGCATGAGAAAAATTACCCGATACACGATTTGGAGATAGTTGCAGTTGTATTTGCATTGAAGTTATGGCGACATTACCTCTATGGTACACGACGTACTATTTTTACTGACCATAAAAGTTTGAAATATGTTTTTGATCAAAAGGAGCTAAACATGAGACAAAGGGGATGGTTGGAGTTAATCAAATACTATGATTGTGAAATCAAGTATCATCCTGGGAAAGCTAATGTAGTTGAGGATGCTCTAAGTCGTAAAGAACAAAGTAGTGACTTGTTGGTTAGATTTAAAAGAATCGAAGTCATGTCAAGTTTGATTGAAAGAATTAAAGAGGCTCAAAATGATGCTTTATTGGAGGAACACCTAAAAGTTGAAGTCATGGTGAAACAATAGTCTTTACTTGAAGAAGATAGTCGAGGTTTGAAGCTATTTCGAGGTAGAATTTGGGTACCAAAGATCAGGGGTAACCGTGAGTTATTACTAGAGGAGCTACATAAGTCAGAATATTCTATTCATCTAGGAAGCACTAAAATGTACCGAGATTTCAAGCTGCACTACTGGTGGCCCATCATGACACTCGATATAGCAAGGTATGTTGAAAAGTGTGTGACATGCTTACGAGTGAAATCTGAACATTAACAACCATACGAGAGTCTACAACCATTAGATATACCAGAATGGAAATGGAATTATGTTACTATGGATTTCCGGATTGGATTGCCAAGACATTGAAGGGTCACGATGCGATATGGGTTGTTGTAGACAGGCTTACAAAAAGTGCACACTTCTTACTGATGAAGGAAACTTGGCCAATGGAAATATTGGCTAAATTGTATATTGACGAGATTATCTCGAGACATGGAGTACCATTATCCATTGTTTCAGATAGAGACATTCGATTCACCTCCAAATACTGAGAAGGACTTCAACGAGAGTTAGAGACAAGAGCGAATATGAGTGCTGCCTACCATCCTTAGACTGGTGGACAAAGTGAGTGGACAATCCAAACTCTTGAAGATATGCTTAGTTCTTGTGAATTTGACTTTGGTGGGAATTGGGATGCGCACTTGCCTTTGGTTGAATTTACATATAACAACAACTATCATTCTAGTATCGACATGGCACCCTTTGAAGCACTGTATGGGCGGAAATGTAGGACACCCATTTGTTGGTTAGAAGCTAGGGAGAAACAGTTTGCAGGTCCATAGATTGTTCAAGATACTGCATACAAAGTCAGCGTGATCCGAGAACGCCTAAAAGCCGCACAAGATCGACAAAAGAGCTACACAAATCAAAAGGGACCACCCAAAGAGTTTCAAATGGGCGAAAAAGTTATGTTTAAAGTATCACCATGGAAGGGAGTGATCGGATTCGGGAAGCACGGGAAAATCAGTCCTCGTTTCCTTGGACCTTTCACAATATTGGAAAGGATCGGATCTCAAGCCTATCGTCTAGACTTACCACCAGAGTTGCAAGAAATTTATAACACTTTCCATGTGTGTTACCTACAAAAGTGTTAAGTGGAGGAAGACAACGTAATTATGTTGAAGAGCCAAGAGCGATACTAGAAAGAAAGACAAAGAAATTGCGGCGAAAGGAGATTGGGTTGGTTAATGTTCAATGGAAGCATCGTTGAGGTGCTAATGGCACTTGGGAACTGGAAGATGAAATGAGAAGGCGCTACCCATAATTATTTCTCGAGACTTAGATTACGGGAACGAAATCTCATTTTTAGAGGGGGAGAATTGTGACATCCCATTTCAAGGTATATTTTTATATTATATATATATATACACACATAAAAAAGGTAAAATAGTTAAATGTTGGGAGTAAGATTTGATTAAACAAACTCTAGGGTTTGTTGTGCCAACTCCATGAAGTAGTAATAATATAAATAGGGCTTTAAAAAAGAAAAATAGAAAGAAATGGTATAATAGAAGTGAGGAATCGGGAGAAACTTGGGGAAGACGATGGTGCATGTTTAGGGTTCAATAATCTGATTTCTTGACATCAATCAACCGATTTAAGGTACTTTTTATGCTTAATTTCGATTTCTTGTTCTACTTGATGGTTAGAATGTTATTAGGGTTGATTTTGGGGATTTTAGGAATGAGAGATATTATTGGCTGCCATGGGAGGAAAGCTATGTATTTATGTGTTCTCTACAAAATTTATGATATTTATAAAAGCTTTGAGTCAATGTTATATATCTTGATTTTGGTACAATAGAATCAAAAAACTTAAAAGGGTTGGAACATATGGGTGTTATATTAACATCTTGTTGGTAGGGAAGTTTTGATAAGTGAGTTATTTCATGTTTAGGATATATTCTAGTTCATCTATAGTGATTAATCAAAGGTTGAAGTTGAAAAAATACAACCTTTGACAATCTTTAAAAACTCATAGTTTGGTGATGAACTTTAAGGCTTCGAATTCAACATAAAAAAATTAAGAGGTCTGATTTGGGTTGTTTCTTAGTATTATTAAGATGATATTAGGTGGCATGAAGTAGAAAATTTCTACACAAACACGTTTTTGATGCTAGATTAACGGTGGTATTCAAAACAGTTGCATTTTTCCAAAAAGTCAAATTGTGTTGCTTAATGTTAAAAGTGAGTCAATTTATACAAAATTAAGGATTGAAATTTGGTGAATATAGTTATGAAAGATATATAAAGGAGTTAGAATGATCAAATAAATATGTCTTATGGGTTTTGTTGGAGTTACAAAGCTAAAGAATGTTCAAGTTCGGTTTGAAGTGATAAATGAAAATGTATGCTTTAGTTAGAATTTAAGTGAAAAATGAATGTATAAACCTTCTAAGAGTATTTCAAATTGTATATTAAGCATGCCTTGAAGGTTATTATGTAAGTAGTGAGCCTCATAAGAAATATGAGTATGTGACAGATTAAAGTTAGTTTGATGCTGAAAGTTTGTAAAAATTGTATAAAATCAATCATAACTCGGATTTAGACGTGTAATATCATTCTGAAACCTTTGTGAGGTCATCTACATTTGATATTTTTTTTATGTATAAGGTAATTCGGGCTCTAAATAGGTCTAAAATTTTAATATGCAGGGCTATCATGTTTTTGACGCAAATAAGAGAATTGTTTCTTTTAAATCTATATATGAAAATGTTTGAAGTCGTTTTTTCGAGTGGTTCTTTTTAGTTTATTAACATAAGAAATATGTCTAAATTAGTCAATTAAGGTCCTTGTATTGATATAAGAACTTTATGTGGTTGCTTAGGTATCAAGACGCGTAACCAAGCCAAACACCAAAAGGATATTAGCTAAAAAGGATAAGGTGAGTTCAAGTAGTCTTAAAACTGGATGCACATCAAATGGATGTATTTTATATAAGTGATTCATTTTGCTTATGTTTGAACATTTAGCTGAAAAGTGAATGATTTAAATGAGGATTATGAAATGTGGTTATTTACTTCTTTTGATATAAACTATTATGAGAAATTGTGGAAAATGGTATGATGTTTTGAAATTTGTTGTTTATGAAGCATGTTATTAATTTAAATTTTGACGAAATAAAATTTGTATAAATGAGGTACTGTGAACTAGTCATTTGCTCACCGACGTGGTATATTTAGATCCGGATCTAACGACTTAGGGTCACCTCTCTTGTTGCGTTTGTATTAGGGTCACTCCCTTTACAATTAGATGGGTTGCTCCGATTTGGTGTTTATGTAGTACCATGCACCTTTTGTGCCAGATACTCGGCTAATAGGTATAGTGTCTACAAGAAACATCTTGCACATGATGATTATGCCGAAATTAGCCTAACAGATAAGTGAATTACTCAATGGTGCTTCTTTACTGATTCCGGTATTTATTATGGGTCTCCTCCACGTGGTGCGGATGTTTATTACCTCGTTATAAAAATAATAACCACACTTTTATATTGTTTAGTGAAAAGTTATATGTTAATTTGCATATTATAAGTATTTACCAATTATCCATTGTTTGAATTTACGAACAGTTTAGTTTTTATTAAATGTTTTATGATGGATACTCTTGAACTCACCAGCCGTGTGGTCTGATTGTTTTTATTTTTGGGCGTGTATCCCAATACTAGAACTGGATGCAGAAGGTCTCACCAAGGGTAAAGAAAGCTAGAACTTCATAGTGGTGGACGATAACACTATGCAATATCTCTTTTGTGACGATGATTAGCGACTTATAGTATTTTGGGGAATTATGTCATCATTGTCTTTGTAATTAGTTGTATAAATTTATATTTCCCGTATATGTCTCTGTATAAAATCATTTTGGAAATTGTTAGATATATATATATATATATAGGGACAGGTTCATACGAGAACGTTAACTTTTTACGAGAACGCGATGAGCTTTTTTCATGTACAAAATCATATATGATTCGTTTAGTGATTTTGATTCACATACAAAATCATATGTTCTTTTGATGTTAGTACAAAATCATATATGATTTTTTGATGTTGGTACAAAATCACATGTGATTTTGTGCATGAAAAAAGCTCCTCGCGTTCTCGTAAAAAGATACCGTCCTCGCATGAACCTCTCTCTCTCTCTCTCTATAAAAATATATATATATATATATATATATATATATATATATAATATACAGGTTAAAAAAATGGCAGAACATGAATTTACGAACGGGTCAGCCGAATTTTTGCCAAAAATATTAGTCTAAAAGTTAGAGTGTTACACAAGGGAATGCCAAGCTTCCTTGATAGAGAATTCAGTCAACTCACCATTTCTCCCCCGCCACCATTTTTTATCCGTTTCCATGTCATCAATCGTTGGTACAGGAATGTTAAGCAGGTTTGGAACACGATTAGTCCACTCAATCGGCCATCCTGCATCAATAGTGTCCAAAACATCTCTAACCGAACTCGGTACATTGAAATCGGAAGCGTGTATAAGTCTATATGAAATGTTATAGCATAAAGGGCCACATCCAAGCCAATCCTCTTCCCATGAGTTTATGTCTCTTCCATTTCCATCTTTAGAGAAAATATATGGTCTCACTTGGGTCCTTAAATCCAAAATTTTCTAAGTTACCCAAGACCAATGAGCCTTTTTCTGAATTAGCCAAAACGAATGATGCTTGATGTAGTGGTTGAAGATCCATCAGACCCATAAAGAATTCCTTTCTTGAACGATGTCCCACACATGTTTTGAAAGAAGGTTACGGTACCACGTGCTTAGTTTTTTATTCTAAGGCCCCTTGACGAAAATGGTTTGCTCACTTCAAGCCAAGACACTATACATTTACCTTTCGATGTCTCACCTTGGGCCCACAAAAAGTCTCGGAAAAGGCTCTCCAGTTCATGAATCGTACACGATGGAAAGGAGAATACCGCTATCCAATATAATTATAGAGATTGTAATACCGAGATAATTAACTGCCTTCGTCCCCAAAATATAAAAACTTCAATTTCCTGTTATGGATCCATTGCTTAACTTTAAGAACAAGTGGGTTAAAGTCAGCCAGTTTCAGTAATAAAGGTGAGAGAGGAACACCCAAATAACGGAGCGGGAATACACCAGTTCTGAACGGAAGAGTACCAAGGATTGCTCCTTTTACATCATTAGGAACACTACCAAAAAATACTTCACGTTTTTCCAGGCTCGGAGTAAGACCAGATTTAAGCTTAAAGATGTCAAGTGATTTTTTTAAAACTTCCACCGACCCTACATTACCAGTTGTGAACACAAACAAATCATCTGCAAAACATAAATGGGCTAGAACCAAATTAGAACGTCCTTTATGATACCCAAACGAATTCGATTCCATAATGCAGGATTTATGGATCATCGAAAAAGCTTCCATCACTAGCGTGAATAAGTACGGCGATATTGGGTCACCTTGACAGATCCCTCTTTTCCCTATAAAAAACCTCGAGGTTTCATAATTTAGAGCAACCGAAAAGGATGTGGAGTATAACATCCCCCTTATCCATTTTGTCATGAACGGTGAAAGCCAAACCCTTGTAACATATTTAGCAGAAACTCCCAATTTACAGTGTATGCCTTCCTAATATCAATTCTGAAAGCGCATCGGGGAGCCCCAACACCTCTTTGATAACCGGCAACCACTTCTTGAGCCAAAAGAATATTATCCGAGATTCTCCTTCCACGGATAAAAGCCGATTGATTCGGGCTCACAAGCTTGTCAAGAACATGCTTCATTCTTTTCGCGATAATCTTGCTTATGCATTTATACAGTAACGAGCAACAAGCTATGGGCCGGAAATCACTTACCTTCGAAGCTTTTGCCGATTTTGGAATGAAACGAAGGAGGGTATGGTTGATCTATTTTAAAAGGCGGCCAGAATAAAAGAATTTATGAACCGCCACCTCCGTATCTTTGCCATCCACACTCCGAGCCTTTTTGAAAAACCTTGACGTGAAACCATCCGATCCGGGAGCTTTATTGTTACCAATGTTGAAAATATCAGCTTTTATTTCATCATTGGTAATAGGTCTTATCATATGCAATGCTTCCCCAAGATAAAGAGGGTTCATAAACCATCTGAGGGTATTATAGGATCAACATTAAGATCTGTTGACCCCAAAAATCCCTTAAGTGATCCAGAAAAATATCTGCCACATCCTCCCCATAGAAAAGTTTCCATTTATGTCGCTGATTGAAGAGACATGAGTACTTCCTCTCTTCTCCTTGACTGCCTAAAAAAATATTTTCTATTACCATTCCCTTCTGTTGGAACCCAGATCCCTTAATTACTCATACAGTTGATTAAGATATGAATAATAATAAGAGTGTTAAGCAGAAGCAAATAATCAACAGTGAAATAGAATTGTAGATGATAAACGAAGAACAATATGATAAACAACAATAATTTGTATATCACTTATAGTATCGATGATTATAATATGCAAATTACTCTCTCCGTACTCTCACCAATTTAATCGACCAAGATAAGAGTAAAGGGTAGCTCTATATATACTATTACAAAGTGAAAGTCAAAGACCTAGCCTATTACATAATGACACGTCAGCTATACTTGTAACAAAATCAGTTATGCACCAAGTGCATGATGTGCCATGTCATCAACGCATGTGTAGTTCATAAAGTAGAATCTAAAAGATGCCCAATCTTCTGGATTAACAAAGTTGCTTCTGGACTAATATCAGATGAGTTGAGCTTCAGGAGTACGTGCTTCTGACCAAATTTTGATTTACACTTCTAAGTTCTAACAATCTCCCCTTAAGTGTGAAGTCAGAACTATAACATACAAGATTGAAAAGAAACAAGTTAATAACTTTCATTACAAGGAAATTGAAATACAAAAGATATAGAGGAAATAATCTAAAAAGGAGCTTGGGGGTGTCCACAGAGCACTTTATAAAATTGATTGGTAATTTCCCTCAACTTCATAACCCCATCAATATGTTTCTCTATCCTCTCTGCAACTATTCTGATCTTCACTTCAACTTCTGTATTTTCTTTCTGTATTGAAACCAACCCTTTAATGATTTCCGATATTCCAGCTGAATACTTGATTGCCTCTGTAACACTGAAAAACCTTATTCTTCCCAGTCTTCTAAAAACCACTCCTTTTTCTGGTTCGAGTATAATGTGCCCAACTTGAAGATGTTCAATATCTTCTCTATCTTCATTTGGAGCAGTGATGCTCAATATGGTTACTTGATGTTCAAATCTAATATGGAAATCAACATTCTTCCTATATTCAACAAACGCTTCCATGCAGCTTAGAATCCTGTAAAATGCGACCTTATCTTGACTCTCTGAGCTTGATTCTAGCTTTTTCTTCATGAGTCTTCCTAGAGGTATTAAATCAGAAGGATTTAAGGAAAACAAATCATTGTCCCAGGAATAACAACTTTTTTTATTTGTTCTTTCTACCTGATAGATGTTGTACACAATGTCTGAGTTCTCAAATCTCGCATGCTTTATTCCAGTGAGTTTTCTGATAGGAGAGGGAGAAAAGACATCTTTCCATTCTTGCCTATGTTTTAAGAATTTGGACTCGATTTCATCATTTACCTTGTAATCCTTTGCAAAGTTTGGCAGAATTAATGCAACTCTTTCTTCTATTTCAACATATATGCATTTCAAGACCGTTTCTCTTACTACAGAAGTTTGAGATGAGGCAATTCTTCGGAGTTGCTCTGGTTCCATATTCCTTCTAGTTGCAACCCTTCTCAAAATTCTCTATGATTCAGTAAGAGTCTTGTCTTGTACATGTTTTTCAGTTTGATCTTCTGCGATAGGTTGATTTGACTCTTGGTTTGTAGGAATTGGAGATTCAGAGCTGGGATATTCTGGTTGATTTGTTACAGGTATTGAGGTGGAAACCTGAACGACAGAAGTTGGAATTTCATAGGTTTGAGTTTTTGAGGTGTTTTCTTCTTGAGGTTTGGTTTGTATGTTAGGTTCAGCGGTAGAGGTTGATGGTTGATTTGAAGCTCTGGGTCTTGTATTAGTGTTCCTTGGTCTTCTGGTTCTTTCAAGGCTCATGATGAAGTTAGCAACTTTTGGATTTCTAGGTAAAGGACACATGGCCAATGGAGTTGGAATTATTGGAGCTTCTTGATTAAACGAAGGAGGATTTTCTTGCACATGTTCTTGCTCAGAGGGTTTTTCTATAGCACCATCTGTGGCATTCTGAGTTTGATCGTTGGTTGTTGTGGTTGTTTGAGGTTCAGAAGAGGGACCCACATTCTGCTATTGTCTTTTCTCCCCCTTCTAAGGATCAGCCACATCTGGATCCTGGTCCTCAAACGTTTTCCTCTTGAGCTCAGCCTTCTTACATGCTCTTTCTTCTCTAGATTTCTTCCTTGTTTCATGGTGTGCAGATAGAGAATTGACATTTGTAGTGAGTGAAGTCACAAAAGTATCTAGGGCAGATACCTTCTATGTTAGTGCAGCTGCTGGGCAGTGTTTATCTTCGACACAAACTTGGCATTAACATCGTTGAACTTGTCTAGGATGACCTTCTGAAAGTTTGCCAAGTCGGATTTGGTCATGATACCAGAATATTCGAAAGATTCATAGGTAATAACAGCATCAACTATCTTCTTCAGTTCTGCAGCAAAAAGATTAAAATCCTCTTTAGAAATAGTAGCTTGTGGAGTTGGGGCTGTAGTGGGGAGCATGGAGATAGCTTCTGCATTGGATTTTATACTTTTATCCAGCTTCTGAAAGTGATCAATGGAAATATTTCACTGAGTATCGTCATCAGAGGTCATAATTCAATGGTTTGTTATAGATCCACCACAGATCACTTAATTTGATCAACAACTGTTTGAAATGCAACAGTTGTGACAAATTCCGGAGGGGGGGGGTAACGGATGTATCTCCAACACATGGAGCCTCGTGATCCTCAGGATCAGAGGGGTCCTCATTCACACCTGTTTGGACTTTAAGTGTGGAGGGACTTCCATCCTGTCTTTGAGGGCTCCTAGGAGACACCTCTTCGGATGTTCTGACTGTATTAACTTGATCTCCATCATCAGAGGATGGAGAGCTAATGACAATGTGCGTACCTTTGAGTAATTCAAAGATTAAGGTATGTTTTGTGCCCTGTTGCCATAACCCCTCTGATGGGAATTCATTGGCTTCTGCATTAGGATTTAGCATGGACATGCCAACGGCCATCCTGTCTACTTCATTGGTCACAGAGACATCGGTGGGATGTGTAGGAAGTGGCAAGTTTTGGGGCGATGGAACTCTTATATTAGCATCATCATCCTGTTATAAGGAAGATGATGAGGAGGTTTCCCCGGATGTGCTTGATATGGAATAACAAGAAACTCCCTCCACACGGTTGGCTTCTGGGTTAGGGTTTGGACCGAGCTCAAGTCCTTGTTCAATAGGTGAAGATGTGTTGGCATCAACCCTAGTAGATTGGGTATCTCTGGATGGACTTGGTTGGATTCACTTATTTTTGTCCATGAGAACATCTTCTCTACTTTCTTTTAAAAGGCGCTCGACATGGGAAGAATCACTTAGGTTTTCACTTTGATTCTTTTCAACCACATTCTCACTCAACCCCTCACTTTCTATATTGGCTTCTAAATGCTCAGGGGTAGGTACTCGTTGTTCTGATATCACCATAGAGCTTCTGTATTTTCGGAGAAGAGAAGAGGTGGAAGGTACAAGATTAAGCATATACCTAGAGAGTTCGCATTTCATCGTGTAGGCATCCTTGTGTATCATG
Organism: Silybum marianum; assembly: GCA_036898165.1. Taxonomy (NCBI): domain Eukaryota; kingdom Viridiplantae; phylum Streptophyta; class Magnoliopsida; order Asterales; family Asteraceae; genus Silybum; species Silybum marianum. The sequence goes on along the minus strand of CM072536.1, from coordinate 23,730,928 downwards.
GGATGATGAGTCTTCATCACATGTATCTTCCTAAAAGGTTGAACACAAGTGATTTTGAATTTGGTAATTGTACCTTGAATGAATAATGCCAGAAACCTGGGAAACAGTAGGCCAGAAGGAGGTTTGTTCTTCTTGATAGAAAGATCCCTGTTGTGAGCAGCACCGCATAGTTCTTGAAAGATTAAATCTACGTAGTCTAGAGGGCGATTGAAGAAGATTCCATACATCATTGTGATGATGTTCGTGCTTACTTGATCCATCGATCCAATCTTGCATGTGAGACTCCTGTTTAAAATCAACACTAAACCATTCCGCATTGGAGGTAAGGATTGCCTCTTGAAATCTAAGAGGCGATTCAGCTGTTGGTTACATCCTAAAAATTACAGAAATTTTACCAAAACTTCGGAAGAGGGATTCTGTTCAAGATCTGGATTTGGTGTAGGCACATTGTTTTCCCAGAGATGCGAATCAGGAAGTTGGAAGAGTTTGGCTATTCTTTTTTAGTTATTGACACTTTTACTGCTTGTTCTTCTTAATTTGGAAGACTAAAGTTACGAATGAGAGTGTAATCATCTTGGAAGGAAAGAGTTTGCCATACCTCTTGTATGAAAATGTCAGAATGTTGGTATTGGCGATGGTTAGGGCTCTGTTTAGTGGGTGGTTTTGAAGGACTTCATCATGATGCGATAGTCTTCAGGGAAGGAATTAGGATCGAGGATTACCTGGAACTTGTTGGGTTTTCTGGGTAGGATTACTAGTTGAGGGCTTTCAGCAGTCGAATCGATCATTTGTTCGTCTTGATTGTGCACATTTAGAGGGTTTCCACTTGTAGGAGCCATTTGCAGGTTAGGGTTTTAGTGAACTTTTACGTTTTGAAGAGGGAAATTCTTGTAATTTCAAGAAATTCAAGAGCAAGGAGACGGTAAAAAGTTCAAAAAGACTGTAATTCGAGTTTATAAACTGAGAGTGAAAATCGTACTCGAGTGGCCAAAGGATAGGGAACGGTTTTTTTTGCTGACGTGGGATGAGCATCAACGAAGAATGTGTACCATAAGCAAAGGACGCGTATCTTGACGGTTGATACTTGGCATGGATAGGGTTTTGACAAATGTTTTTTGTCAGAAAAAGATGCGTTTGAACGAGTGTGAGATGTGTGTAGAAAATCCAAACGTTTTCCCTTAATTCTTGAACCCAAACGTTTATCTCAGAAAATTAATTTAAAGTCGATCTACATTGTTTTAAAGAAAAATCATTTGATGACCAGTAGAAAGTTTTACATAGAAGCATTTATAAATAAAGAAATAAAGAGAAATAATTCTTTCAATAACCTTAACCGCAAGAGAAATTTAAAAGAATTTTTTTTCTTAAGTCCTTATTTAAAATGTTCTTCCACAAGTCTTAATGGTTATAGCAGAGAATTCTTTATAGCCTTGGAGGCAAGAGCTATGTACAGGGGTTCTGGATAACTATTCTTACCTTCATACAGTTTTCTTTTTCATTTATTCAAAAACTTAATTCTTGAAAAATATTTAAATCAATCATTTAGTTGTAGAAATGTGTTTTGAAACCAAAAGAAGGTTTGTTCCTACTTGACTGAGTTTTCAGAGGAAATTTCATTAGTTCAGAATCTTCTGGATAACCTTGACGGCAAGAGTTATTCCAGAAGAGACTGAAATGCATAAATTTACAAAGAAAAATGCATTTAGTAGGCTTCTAAGACATGCCAGAGTCTTATGATATTTGAAAGATTTTCAGAAATTTGAAATTTCTCCCCCTTGAAGTGAGCATTGCTGTTTGCCCCCCCTTGATAAGAACCAACTTGTTTATCTGCTCCCCCTCAAACAGTGCTTAGATCATAAAAACGTGAATGATGTACAAGTCTGATCCATAGATATTTTATTAGAGCTAGAAGCTTCTGTGAATTTTACAATTTTTCTTTATTGAGATGATGAAGAGAAATAAAAGGTAGAATAAAGACCTGCTTAATCAAAAATACAGAAGAGCTATTTGAGAGATAGTTTATGAGTCTCCATTACATATTGAGCATGCCCAACTTGCTGACCAGAAAATTTAAACGATTTTCATCTAGAGCTTTTGTGAAAATGTCGGCAAGTTGGTAATCAGTGGAAATGAAATACATTTCAATTGTTCCTTTTTCCACATGATCCTTTATGAAATGGTACCTGACATCAATGTGCTTTGTCTTTGAGTGCTGTACTGGATTTCCTGTGATAGCAATTGCACTTTCTGAATCACAGAGGATGGGAATTTTGTCTTATACCAGTCCATAATCTCCAAGTTGGGTTTTCATCCAAATTACTGGTGAACAACAGCTAGCAGCAACATATTCTGCTTCTGCTATAGATGTAGACACACAGTTTTGCTTCTTGGATGTCCAACTGATTAAACGATTTCTCAGAAGTTGACAGCTTCCAGAGGTGCTCTTTTTGTCTAACTTGTAGCCTGCATTATCAGAGTTAGTGTATGCAATGAAATCAAAACAAGAATCTTTTGGATACCATAGGCCCCAGTGAGGATGTGCCCTTTAGGTATCTAAAGATTCTTTTCACAGCAGCTAAATGAGATTCTTTTGGGTTTGCTTGATATCTAGCACAAATACAGGTAGCAAACATTATATCTGGTCTACTTGCTGTTAAATACAGAAGAGATCCAATCACACCTCTGTAGTTCTTGACATCAACTAGATTTTCAGATGGATCAGAATCAAGCTTGGTGTTCAGTTGGATTGGTGTTTTCATTGTAGTGGAATTGTGAAGTTTATATTTCTTTAAGATGTTAGAAACATACTTGGCTTCATTTATGAAAATGCTAGAGGTAGTTTGTTTGACTTGAAGCCCTAGGAAGAAAGTTAATTCTTCCATTATGCTCATTTCAAATTCACTTTCCATTAGTTTTGAAAACAACTCAACTTCTGCTTGGTTTGTAGAACCAAAAATAATGTCATCTACATAAATTTGAACTACAGTTAACTTACCTTTGCACCTTTTGATGAACAGAGTAGTGTCAATTTTACCTTTCTTATACTCATTGACAGACAGAAACTTTAATAAGCGTTCATACCAGGCCATGAGAGCTTGCTTTAAGCCATACAAAGCTTTATCCAGAAGATAAACATATTTTGGATGCGGAGAAGCAGGAGGTTGATGAACATATACTTCTTCTTTGAGTTTGCCATTCAGAAAAGCACATTTGACATCCATTTGATATACTTTGACATTTTTGTATGTAGAGAAGGCTAGAAAAGCACATTTGACATCCATTTCATCATAATCAATGCCTTCTTTTTGACAATAACCTTTAGCTACTAGCCTTGCCTTGTTTCTGACTACAATTCCATCTTCATGCTTTTTGTTTCTGAAGACCCACTTGGTACCAATAGTTGTGTTGTCTTTTGGTAAAGGTACGAGCTTCCATACTTTGTTTCTGTCAAATTGAAGAAGTTGTTCTTGCATTGCATCTATCCAACTTGGGTCTTGTAGAGCTTCATGGACCTTCTTTTGTTCCACCATGCTTAAATTTTTTACAAAGAAGGCGTCGTTAGCAGTGGTAGATCTTGTTTGGATACCAGCAGAGGGATCACCAATTATTTGATCAGAAGAATGAGCTTTTGTCCATCGTGTCATTCATGTTTGGGAAACTTGTGGGGGTTCGATTTCAATTTCTGGAACTGAATCGGCTTGAGTTTCTTCTAGAATCAGGACAACTTCTGGAGTAGAGCCTAATGTCTCCCCCTCAAATGAAGGCATAGAGGAATTTGTGATATGAGTGGGACTCTCTGAATCAGGGTGAGACAGAAATTTATATGGACTTGCATTTGAACTTGATGACCCAGAAGGTCCTGAGATGGTGATTCTAGAAGCTTGGAGAACATCTGAGATATTAACTGTAGGACTTCTGGCTATTTCCTCGGATGGAGTTTCTTCTCCCAGAAAGCCATTGAATATCACATCAATCTCTGATTCCCTAGAGCCTGAGAGATAGTCAGAAGTAACATTATTTAGCTTAAGTTCTGAATTGGAATAATCAGAGATTAGTTGAGGTTGATCATCAAAGTCGATGTTAATGCTTTCCATCACTGTCTTGGTTCTCAGATTAAAGACTCTGAAGGCTTTTGAGTTCAGAGAATATCCCAATAATTTTGTTTCATCAGACTTCTTGTCGAATTTTCCAAGCTTCTCTCGATCATTTAGAACGAAACACCTGCAGCCAAAAATGAGTAAATATTTAACTGTAGGTTTTCTATTATTTATTAGCTCATATGAAGTTTTGAGATGTCTCTTGACAATGATTGATCTATTTTGTGTAAAACAGACAGTGGAGACAACCTCAGCCCAGAAATGAATGGGTAGTCCAGAAGCTGCAAGCATGGTTCTTGCTGCTTCCACTAGAGTACGATTTTTACGCTCTACCACACCATTTTGTTGAGGCGTGCGTATAGCAGAGAAGTTTTGTGTAATTCATTCATTCTCGAGATACGCATCAAGTTGGACATTCTTGAATTCAATACCATTGTCACTTCTCAATTGCTGAATTTGTTCTTGGAGAAGCACTTGTATCCTCTTTGTTGAATATACTTAAATAGCTTCAAAAGAGACTGGGTTCTGAAGCTTAACAGTTCAGATCTTCTAAACTGATTCTGTACAGATATATGTTGAAGTGAAGCTTAGAAGTATAAAGTCAGAAGACCAAAGGAAGGATTTCAGAAGTAAAGTTGTGAAGGAAAGCCTAAGGCATAACTTCTGAAGTGACTACTTCAGAAGTTCTGAAGGAGTTCTGAAGAACTTCTGAAGACTGTTTTGAAGGAAGTTCAGAAGTAGTTCTGAACTTATAACTTCCACTTGTATAAATACTATTGGTTTGTCATGTAACCATCAGTTAGTTTAGTATCTTTACTTGTATATAAATGGGAGGTTAGTTAATTTTGTTAACTAATGTTGATAGATCATACTTGTACTTTCAAGACACATACTGTAATATTGTTCATATTAATAACACATCCGACTTCATTTCTCCATTCTTGTTCTATATTTCTATGTTCTTTCTATATCTTGATATTTGGATTCTAACAATTGGTATCAGAGCCAATTCATCTTTTTGTGATATTGAATCTGTCAGATCTGACAAAATTCTTGAAATTTTCTTGACAACATTCACAAATTCAGGGGAATTTACGATCAATCATTCAAAATGTCGAAAGAATATGTTTCTATTGGATCATAAACAAAGCCACCAACTCTTTTCTTAGGAGAATACCGTCAATGGAGAATTCGCATGATACAGTTTCTTGAAAACATTGATGAAGCCTTGATGTAGTCTATCATCAATGGTCCTCTTGAAGTTTACGTGGAAATTGATGATGTTCCAAGAACAGAAACTATTCCTGAAATTCCAGCAACACGCATCAAGGAGAGCCCAAGTATATATAGCCCGACAGAGAAAGAACAAGAAAAAATAGATAGTAGGGGATTAAGTCTACTCACCATGGCTATTCCAAATGAAATATTCCACCGGGTGGATAGTTTGACTTCTCCGAAGTTATGTGGGACGAAGTACAAGTCCAGATGCAGGGGAGTTCCAAGGCTCAAGCTCAAAGGTTATACATGTGTATTGGAACATATGAAAATTTCAAATGTCAAGAGAGTTTGAGTCAATTACTGAAACTTGTCAAAGATTTAACAATATTCTGAATGATCTCAGAAGAAATGGGGTTCAGGTGTCAAGTTCTGAAATTAACAATAAATTTCTAAATAATCTAGGAAAAGAATGGGAAAGTTTTTCTGACAATTTGATAACTAGAAACTTGTCTAGAAAATCAATTCATGACATATATGGAATCTTATTTCAACAAGAAGGCTAGATCAAGTCTAGACAAAGTGATCAGAAGAAGACAAATGACACTTTGGCCTTATTAAGCAAAAAGATAAACAATCCCATGTATATGACTTCCATGACCAAAGTCTGTGAAATCCTAGAAGTGGCTCTATGTGATGGTAATGAATCTGATGACGAAATGAAGAGGATGCCAGAGGGTATTGCTTTTATGACTAGACAATTCAATCAAAGATACAACTAAAAGTATAAAGGTAAACCCAAGACAGAAGATGGAGCTCAGAAAATCATGAACAAAGAAGTGGTACAGAAAGATGATGTTGAACCAGCTAGATGCTTCAACTGTGGAAAACCTGGTCATTTTGCAAGACAATATAAAATGCCTAAGGTTAAATATGTTGGGTATCATGAAAAGAAGCATATTCTAGCCAAGAAGAAAGAGATCAATCCTGCTCTAATCACCAAATATGAAGATGACTGGCTGAATTGGAGTGATGATGAGTATGATGAAGAGGTTGCTCAGTATGCTGCCAATTGCTATATGTGTCAAATGGATCCAGAAGATACACATTCCCATGATACTGAGGTACAAATCTCTTTTGAATCTACATCTGAATCTCCTTCTAAGGATATTTCTAAACCAACTTTTGAAAATGATATGCAAGAACAAATCTTAAATGTGACTTCTGAATTTGAAAAGTCTAAGAACATAATTAAAGGTGAAAGAATTTTGGTAAACAAATTCAGATTAGAGAGTCACATTTATAAGCTGAACTGTAAAAATGCTGAAGAACAAATTGATAAACTTTCTGAGGAGAAACCTGTATTAAAATAAAAGTTGGACAATATGCAAAAAGATGTTTAAAATGAAAAATCTGAAAAAAAAAGTTTTAAATGTCAAAGTGAACTATTTGAACAAAGAAAGGGTTGAGCTGTATTAGAATATTAACGAATTAAAATATCTAAATTTTAAAAGAGGTCAAACAGAACAAACTCTTAATATTTGGACAAGTCAGGCTCAGAATTAAAAGGTTTACAATATTAAAACTGGTTTGGGTTATAATGAAAATCAGATTTTAAAGAAAGCACCTTCAAATCTTTACAATCTTTCTAAAATGAATTTTTTTAATGAAGATGTTAAAAGTGTTACTCCTAAACCACTTGATCATTCTCTACCTGAAAGAATCCCTTTTATTAAATCAGAAGTAATATTTACAAATGAAAAACCCTCTAAATTCTGAAAATTAAAAATAAAATCCAAGTTAGAATCAACTTCTGAGTTTACCTCGAAAGTTACTTCTGAATCCATTTCTGAAGTTACTTCAGAGGAAACTTCTAGACTAAGATCAGAATAGTCTTCTAAGATTTTAAACAATACTTCTAAAGTTCAAAAGGATAAGAAAGATACGTCTAAAGAAAATTCTGAGGATATAGATGAATAATTTTTTAAAGATGAATCAATAAATAATAATGATGAGCCCTTGGAAATATTCTTTGATAATTCTAATAATGAATCTGATGAGGATATTATTAATGATATTCAAAATTTTAAATCAAGTATTGGCTCTGAGAAAAAGTTTTAAAAATAAATGATTTTGTTTCAAATATGACTGAGGATAAATTCTCTGATTTAATGAATGCCTCAGATTCTGAAGATGATAATGATTTGAATGACCCTTATGTTGCTGTGATAGATAATGATGAATATAGTGTTTACAAATCCAAGTCTTCTATGATTGAGGGAGAAAAGTTAAAATCTGAAGAAGCAAACTTACCTTCAAAAATGTTTAATTCTATCTTCCTAAAAGAAGAATATAAGAATTATACAAGTTCTGAATATAAGAATTATACAAGTTCTGAATGTAACTCTCCTTCTTCAGATTCAAACACTGATAACCCTCAAAATGATTCAGAAGTTAGGGCATCTCCAATGACATTCTCTATTTTACTCTCTATTATAGAGAGTAAAATAGAGAGTTGGTCATATCTTCTCCAATGGCATTCTCTATTTTACTCTCTAAAAGAATATTCTAACTATATTCTCTTATATTTTGATTACATAAATGTTCAATAATACCCTTTGTATTTATTAACTTTATAAATTATACCCTTATATTTTTATTTTCACAACAACCTTATATTTATTAATTTTATCATGTTATTTTGACAACATTATAATTCATATTTAATTTCGAACTAAATTATCAAAAACCAAATTTCATTAAATAAAAATGTTACATTTTCAACATACATTTAAGAATAAAATATATAGTCATCTAATCGGAATTAGTATATTTTTCCCATAAATGATCAACTAACGAATTCCACTTATATATGTTTTTATTACGGTCATTATATACTTTTATCTTTATTATTTGTAATGCTTTTAGGTTAAAAGATGTTTAACGACGTGTTGTAATTAAATATGTTATGTTATAATTTGACTATTAAACTAGTTTTAAAAATTAGTTGGATAAATTTAAATTTAATTTAAAACTTAAAATATGAATATAGTTTTAGTTTATTAAAATTGATATTTGACAACAACTAAGAATAAATATACAACAACCCAAAGAATTGAAGGGCCAATTTGTAATTATCAAAAGTAAAAAAATTAGAGAGTAGTGAATAATAACTCTTTATATTTAGAGAGTTACTATTCAAATCTCTATTTTAGAGAGTGAAATACATAGTTCATTGGAATGAAAATAGAGAGTAAAATAGAGAGAGAGAGAGAGAGTAAAATGGAGAGTTCATTGGAGATGGTCTTATATCTTTATCTTCTACAGGAACATCAAAGATGTCACTTCTAATTTCAATTCTAGAGTCAAATATTTTGAAAAGGGTCAACCTTCTGTCCCTAAATCTGATAATCAACTCAAACCAAAATCTGAAATGAGAGTTGGTCAAAGTTCATATAATTCTAATTTAAATTTCTTATTTTTTTCAGAGCTGTCCACTTTAGTATGAAATAGTGTTGATCATAATTTCTCTCAGTGATTTGAATATGATATCAAATGTACTTAGTGAAAATTCCATATATAAGTGATGTTCATATTGAGCGATAGCATACACTAATTGTACTCAGTGATCGCTGAAGAACAGGAAAAATAGCGTATCTCTGAAGTTCTGAATATCAGCACTCACATCGAAAGACTATTCAGCGAAAGTCGAAGACTGAAGCTGAAGAAAAGATAATCAGCTAAATGACCTGAAGCGGTTCAACGATAGCAACAATTATCTATAAAATGTGAATCTTGTTCATGTCTCAGCGATACTTAGAATATTCATCCTTGAATATTCCGGTTCAGCGATCAAGTGGAACATACTCAGCAAGATCGATGTTGATCTTATCCTCGATGCACAAAAGTCAAAACCCCTATGCCTTGTCAGAAAAAGGACGTATGGATTGTCTCTTATGTCCCCATCAAATCTGATACGGTCTGTTCATATGGCCAAAAGTATGGTTGCCTTTAGACAATGGATAAGCTTCCAATGAAAACTTGACACGTGGCTTATACCTTTTGTCTTGCATAAATTGCGACGGGGCATAAATAGATGAAGAACCCTTCTTCATTCTTATGCATGCCACCATCTATTTTCTCAAACCTCTGTTGTTTTTCTTTCTCATTTCTTGTGCATCAAACTTAGTGATATTATTAGTTGCAATAGAATAGGTTTAACACTTGTTCTAATTCCGCTTACAACTGTAAATTTGTTTATGTAATATAAACTCATTTAAAAATCTATAAATCATGTGTTTGTATTCAACCCCCCCCCCCTTTCTACAAACTGTTTCTATACCCTTGAACTCTTGTAGACTCCTTTGAGACCAACAAAAAGAAAAGATGAAAGATTATCATATTGTTTATTCTTTTAAAACAAATGACGTACACAAGTTTACGACTTTGAATAAAAGCAAGAAATTTGTTCCTAAATCTCATATTGTTGATTCTTGTCTTTGTGTTGATTTGTTGAAAGTTCTTAAGAGTCGTATTCATTGTGTGAATTGTGGACATCATAACTTCCAACTAAATTCAAAACTTAAAAAGAAATCTCCTAAGTAACAAATCAAGTTCTCTTCACATACTTCTCAAAGCAATAACTCATAAAAAGGATACATCTGAGTTGCATGGGTTATTAAACAAAATTCTGAACAAACTTCTGAATTCACTTCTGAAGAGAATTCCCTCATTTATTACTAATCTGAAATGACCCATCTTCAAATGGGTACCTAAATCTAAGTAATTGTTTCTGTAGATCCGTCATGTGTGTGGATCTTTAAATGCTATATTTCTACACCTATGTTGGAAATGAGTTGACGATGGCATAAATGAATGTCATATCTGAACTTCAAATCTATTTCTGAATTAGATAGGCAACATTCAGTCAGAGGATTACCCAAAATTGAAGTTCAGAAGAATTCTTTATGCTCTGCTTGTGAATTAGGCAAGATAAAGAGAATTTCACATCTTCTGAAGATGCTCTCTTCATGCAAGGCTCCTCTTGAGATGTTACATATGGATCTGTGTGGGCTTATGAAGACTCAAAGTTTAGGAGGAAAGAGTCTTAGTCATAGTAGATGAATACTGTAGATATACTTGTGTTGAATTTCTGATACAAAAATCTGATACCTCAGAAGTTTTAATTCTCTTTCTGTGGAGGATACAGGTTCTGCTTCAACTTCAAATCCAAAAGATCAGCAGTGATAATGGCACAGAATTAACAAATTCAAAACTTCAGAACTTTTTGGATTCTGTTGGTATTTCACATAATTTTTCCGCTGCAAGAACTCCACAACAGAATGGGGAAGTTGAAAGAAAGAACAGAACATTGGTAGAAGCTTCCAGAGCAACACTTGCTTATTCAGATCTACTTATATCTCTATGGGCAGAAGCCATAGCAACAGCCTGTTTTACTCAAAACAGAACTATTCTGAATAGGAAACATCTCAAAACTGCTTATGAATTAATTAGAAAAAGAAACCCTTCTATTGATTATTTTAGAATTTTTTGATGCAGGTGCTTTCTTTTGAATGACAGAGAGAATCTAGGCAAATTTGACCCTAAAGGATTGGTTGGATTATTTGTTGGCTACTCACAAAGGTCCAAAGCTTACAGGATTCTCATGAAGAAACAAGAACAGTCATTGAAAGCACAATTGTCAGATTTAATGAGCCAACAATGACTTCTGAACAAGACAGTTCATAACTCAAGTCTAATCAGAACTCTGAACAACTTGATTCAGAGAGGGACATAAATGATAAATCTACTACTAATGATTCTTTATTTAAGGCAAAATTAGATTTATTATGTCAAGATTTATTTGATGTATCTGTTGACGTTTGTGCAGATTTTCAAAATCCATCACTTAGCAGAAATATTCCAGAGCTTATTTCAGAAAAATCACACATATCAAATATTTCTAGACCACCTATCTCAATCTCAACTTCAGAAATTCCTACTTCTGAACCTGAACAAGTTATTTCTGAACCTGTTCAAGTGCCTTCTGAACCAACACAAGGAATTTCTGAATGTTTACTACAAGATACAAATCAATCTCTCTAGGGGAAGACTTCAGATCTACACTCTACAATTCATTCAGAAATAGATGATCAAGCATTGCCAAATGTACACAAATGGACATCTAATCATCCTATTCATCAAATCTTAGGTGATGCATCAAAAGGTGTACAAACAAGATCTGCCACAGCAAATGAATGTCTGTTTGTAAATTTTCTAAGTAGCACGGAACCTAAAAAGCCATTTGAAGCTCTTCAAGATCCAGACTAGGTTTTAGGTATGCAAGATGAGCTAAATCAATTTGAGAGAAATAAAGTCTTGAGGCATATTCCAAGACCCAAGGGCAAATCCATTATTGGAACTAAATGGGTATTCGGAAATAAGAAGGATGAAGATGGTATTGTTGTGAGAAACAAAGGAAGACTGGTTTCCAAAGGATATTGACCACAAGAAGGAATAGATTATTATGCAACTTTTGCTCCTGTGGCAAGGCTAGAAGCAATTACAATTTTTCTAGCCTATGCAGCTCACAAAAATATGAAAGTCTTTCAAATGGATGTGAAATGTGCATTTCTGAATGGAATCCTCCATGAAGAAGTGTATGATGATCAATCATAAGGGTTTGTGAGTAAAGAATTTTCAGATCATGTCTGCATCTGAGACAAGGCTTTGTATGGACTGAAACAGGCTCCAAGAGCATGGTATGTGTTAGAACTTGTTATGAAAGTATGAACCATAAGTTGATAAGTCTCAAGCATCTGAAAACAAACTCAGAGACTCATCCTCTGGTCTACCTCTCATCAGAAGCGCCAAGAGACCTTTGAAGACCTCTGGATATCAACTGCATTACTCACGCGCTCTTGGTGACGTGGCCGGTCACACTTTCCATGCGTAACTAATTATGTTAGTTGTACGAGTGACGTGTCACTCAGTGATAAGCTAGCTTGTTGACTTTCTCTTTCTTTCTAGTATATATAGAGTTAGTTATCACTGTAAAAAAGACTCAATTATCTTTGAGAGAGAATTAAGGTTTATCATTCAACGTATTTGTAATCGCTCTTTAGGTTATTGAATACAAATTCTCATTTGATCTTCAAATACTGTTCTTACAGTTCTAATAACTGTTCTAACTTTAATCAGATATTTAAATTGCTTAGATCAATCGATTAATTGAGTTAAATAGGGATCTGGGTTCCAACAATTGGTATCAGAGCTTGATAATCAATCTATTGATTATTCGATCTCGTCCAGTTTGGAGAAATCTCTCCTCAACTAGCAGTTAATTTCAACTTCTAAACTACTGTTCTTCATTCTACCCTGTTTTTCGAGATTTTGTTGATTTAATACAATTCTCTCTAAACTAGTGGTAATTTTAGTTTTATTTTGAGATCAGTAAGTAAATTGTTTCATTTCGATTCATTTGAAGTTTATTTGTTCTAAATTTCAACAGTATTTTCTGCAAATTTTTGAATCTCTGTTTTCTACAAAAATGGCAAATCAAAATTTGAACGTTATTTACACATCTGGATCTCTAACCAAACCTCCTACTCTAATTCGAGACGAATATCCTCAATGGAAAATTCGTATGATAGATTTTTACGATGGGTTAGATGCAAATCTATATCCTACCATTTTAAATGGACCTTTCGTACCAATGACTATAATTCCTAGAGTACCTCCTACTGCCACCACTGATGAAATTCCTGCTCGTCATGTTCCCAAGGAAAGGGAAAATTGGATTGATGATGATAAGGCCAAAGTAGAAATTGCTAAAAAGGCAAAAAGTCTACTTATCATGGCAATTCCCAATGCGGTTTTTTCAATCTCTTGATTCTTGTGAGACAACAAAGGAACTATGGGATCAACATGCTTATCAATTGGAGGGAGGTGCTAAAATGAAAAAGAACAGAAGAGTTCAAGCTCTAAATGAATATAACAGTTTTCAAGCACTCTCAGAAGAAACTCTGGAACAGACTTACAACAGATTTAACACTCTGATAAATCTGTGTAAAATTTGTGGTATAGGAAGACAACAATGTTATGTTTCTAAAACGCTTGAATCCAGAATGGTGTGTTTGGAACGCTTCAAGCACATGAGAAAGAGGTTAATCAGAAAAAGGCAAGTGTAGGTGGGCCTCTGGCCCTCATCTCTGAATCCAGAGGGTCAGGCAGAAGAAACAGAGAGACGGAAAAAAAGGGAAGAGTAAGGCACTTATTTCGGAGACCAATCCAGAAGATTATGATTCTGAAGATGATGAGATCAATTCGTTTGCCGAATCTTTAGCTCTCATTACCAAATAGTTCACCAAAAAGTTTGGTAATCGCTCATTCAAAGGAAATAGAAGATTTGACAACAGAAGTGAACTCCCTAATCAACCATATGTTCCAAGGTAGGAGGTACAGAAGGAGAAATCAGAAGCTAAGAAGACGGAAGAAGAGCTGAACAAGAAGAAAGATGTTTGTTATAGGTGTGGAAAGTCAGGTCATTACTCTAAGGACTGTAAAAGCATTATTGTAAAAGACAAACAGTATTACAAGAACAGATACAAGTACAACGCAGTCAAAAGAGCTCACTATGTTGAAAGAGAGAATTGGCTGGATGACCAGTCAAGTCGAGATGAAGCCATGTTTTGTGGAATGGCTATGGCAGATGGCTTAGAGGATCGCCCTTCTGATACTCCGGTTTGCACCCTATCTGAATCCTCTGAACTTGAAAACACTATGATGATGCTAACAAACGATTTTGAAAATCTAAAGCAAAAGCTTTTTATAGAAAAGAAATTAAGAAATAATCTTGAACAAACTTTTTCAATTGTTCAGAAGGAAAGAGAAATTTTCAAAAGAGAAATGGAAATTTTGAACAATGAGAAACATGAACTCTCTGTTGAATATGAAAAGATTTTAAAACGTCTAAATTCAACAGAAGTCAAACTCACAGAAGAAATCAAAAACTTCTGGAAACTAAAAATAAGGAGTTAAGTGCTAAAGAAAGTGACAAACTAAACTCTATAGTACTTAAAAATTATTTTCAAAAAGAAAGAGAATTTCTGCACATTGAACTTCAAAACAAAGAGCGAAAGATTAAAAAATATCTCGATGCTCAGAAGGTGCATGAAAAGATAAATACACAAGTAGGGAAAACAGGCCTTGGTTTGGAGGATCTGGATCCTTTCACGTGTAAAAAAAGATCTACTCTTGATTATGTGATCTGTATGGGCAAAGAACATAAACCTAGTTTTCCCATTTTATATGAAAAATCAGTTTTTAAAAAATCAAAATATGAAAATGGACATCAAGTTAGAAAACTAAATTACAAAAACATTAAATATTCTTCCGAAAAAGCAAGTCAAATTGATCTTAAGCTTATTCAGAAGAAGAAAAAGTGTTTTTAATTTTGGTTTATTCACTCATATAACTTTAAATCCAGAGGCTGATGAGTTCATACCCATACAAGCAGAAGAAGAGTTTAGACTCAAGTTCCAAAAAGTCATTCTCACAATTCTGGATGAATGTTTTAAATCAAATACTACAAATCTCGAACAACAAATCTCTGAAAACCATCCAAAGATTTTTCCTTGTACTTTTGTGGATTTAAATCTTTGTAGAGTTGAAGACAATGATGAGTTTGTTACTTATCTCTAAAATGATAATCAAAATGATGATGATTTTTGAAAACTCAAAAAAATATATCTCAAGTCTTGAAAATCTTTTACCTCCTAAATATACAAAGGTTCCAGAAATTATAAAGGACAAAAATGCTCCAATTTTATACACTAATTAATGAACCTTTGTAAATTAGAGTTGTTGGATCAAATATTGCAAAACTTTCAAGTGGAATACCACTAATCTCTGTTCCTCCTAAAGAACAAAGAAAAGAGGTTCCCATACATCCAGATTTCCTTGGGATGTGTTTACAAGCTAAGACCTGTCTTGAACTCGAAAAAAAAGCAAATCTTAAAAGGAAAAAAAAAAATCAGCACAAACCTCTGAAATCTCCGTCACAGAAGTTTACTTGTTTTGAAAAAGGAAAATGGAAAGCTAACTCTTATACTTCTGTTTCAGTAAAACCCAAAGTTCTAGAGAAGTCTCATAAGAAGCAGCCTCCACAGAAGAATTCACATGTTCAAAAGCATAAGTCTAGGCTAGATAAGAATTTCAATAGAACAAATGATGCTAGAATAGACAGAAATAAGAACAATTGTAATTATCATTCTAGTAATGAAAATTCAAGAAATTCTTTTATGTTACAGAACTCTGAATGCTTCTCTCTATTTTTAAAACTTAAACAATTCTTCTCAAGGCCTTCTGGTTATTTCTCTGACGAACAAAAGCACTCCAACTTTAATAATCAAAACAGAAGAAATAATTCAAACAAAACAGGTAAATCAGCTACCTCTAGAAAACCTGTGCATAATTCTGCTCATAAGGAGAAAATAAATCAGAAATCAAAACCTAACATTAAAGGACCCATTATGAGATGGGTACCTAAATCACTCTAATTTTGATTGCAGAAACAACGTGTGCATATATGGTATCTTGACTCTAGATGCTCGAGGCACATGACTGGAATGAAAAACTTCCTCTCCAAATTCAGAGATAAAATTGGTGGAGCAGTAACGTTTGGTGATGATGCTAAGGGTCAAATAAAAGGCTACGGTAATCTTCAAAAAGATAATATTACATTATCCAAAGTAGCTCATGTTTCAGGATTGAAACATAACCTATTAAGTGTAAGTCAACTCTGTGATTCTAAGATGCTAGTTGTGTTTGATGAAAAACATTGTTACTTATTCTCTAAGGCAGGTGAAGAATTATAGAGAGCTAACAGAAATGGCAATTTATATATGATGAATTTTAAATCCATGGATGGTAAGGAAACTCTCTGTCTTATTTCTAAAAAGAGTGAAGTTGCATGGCTATGACATCATAAACTTTCACACTTAAACTTTGAAAATCTTGAACTTCTTGTAAAACATAACCTTGTCAAGGGTCTGCCAGAGGTACACTTCCAGAAGGATCACCTCTGCCCTGTTTGTGAGATGGGCAAAATAAAAAGAGCATCTCACAAAACCAAAAGTGACCATTCGTGCACAAGACCTCTGCAAATGCTACATGTTGACCTCTATGGTCCCATTGCAATTTAGAGCCTGTCTGGCGAAAAGTATATCTTGGTACTACTAGATGAATTTTCCAGGTATACATGGCTTGGTTTTGTACGACAGAAATCAGAAGTTCCAATAGTGTTGAAAAATATGATGACAAGAATACAAGTGCTTCTGAAACAAAAAATACAGCAACTCAGAAGTTACAATGGTACTGAATTCAAGAATGTCAAGCTTGAAGAATACCTTGTTGAAAATGGCATTACTCAAAACTTCTTTGCTGTACGCACTCCACAGCAAAATGGTGTTGTAGAAAGAAGAAACAGAACATTAGTTGAAGTAGCAAGAACAATGCTTGAAGCTTCTGGGCTACCCACCAACTTCTAGGCAGAAGCTGTAGCCACAACATGTTTTACTCAGAATCGATCAATCATAATTAAGAGGTGTTTCAAAACCTCTTATGAGCTTATTAACAAAATAATACCCTCAGTTAAATTTTTTTCAATTTCTTGGCTGCAGATGTTTTATTCTGAATGATCGAGAAAAACTTGGTAAGTTTGACAAAAAATATGATGAAGCCAAATTTTTGGGATACTCGTTAAATTCAAAAGCTTTTAGGGTTTTTAATGATCAAACATCGATTAACTTCTGAATATTCTGATTCAGAACTCAAACTTAACACTGTCACCTCTGATTATCTTTCAAGTTCCAGAGAATCCGAGATTGATGCTCTATTTGATGATTTTCTGGGAGAAGAAATACCTTCAGAAAGAATACCCAATAACCCACCGCTGAATATTCCTGAAGTACTTCAGGCTTCTGGGATAACTCTTTCTGATCCTGTATCACCAAATAACAGCCCAAAAGTAGCCTCTGTGCCTTCATTTGAGGGGGAGACATTAGGTGCTCTCCAGAACCAGAACCCATTCCAATACCAGAAAATACAGAAGTTCAAGCCCAACAAATACCTCAAACAAGGATGAAGAGATGGACAAAGTATTATATTCCAGATCTAGTTATTGGAGATCCATCTGAAGTGGTTAAAACCAGATCTGCAACTACTAATGAAGCCTTCTTTGTAAACATTCTGAGCATGACAGAGCCAAAGAAGGTTCATGAAGCTTTACAAGAATCAAGCTGGGTGGATGCTATGCAAGAAGAGCTTCTTCAATTTTACAGAAACAAGGTGTGGAAATTAGTTCCTCTGCCTAAAGATAAAGTTGCTATTGGTAATAAGTGGGTATTCAGAAATAAAAAGGATGAAGATGGTATTGTGATCAGAAACAAAGCAAGATTGGTGGCCAAGGGATATTGTCAAGAAGAAGGTACCGACTACGATGAAACTTTTGCTCCAGTTGCAAGACTTGAAGCAATAAGATTATTCTGGCCTTCTCTGCATACAAAGACTTCAAGGAGTACCAAACGGATGTTAAATGTCCTTTCTTGAATGGAGACTTGAAAGAAGAAGTGTAAGTCCAACAACCGCCTGGGTTTGAAGACTCGAGACATCCATATCACGTCTATCTTCTGGACAAAGCTCTGTATGGATTAAAGCTAGCTCCCAGAGCCTGGTATAAACGTTTATCAAAATTCCTGATCGATAACTCATACGAGAAAGGTAAGATCGATAACTCATACGAGAAAGGTAAGATCGATACCACTTTGTTCACGAAAAGAGGCAAAGGTACGTTAATTGTGGTTCAAATCTATGTGGATGATATTATCTTTGGCTCTACTGATCAAGTAGAAGTTGATTTATTTTCAAAGTTAATGGAAAGTGAATTTGAAATGAGCATGATGGGAGAACTAACTTTCTTCTTAGGGCTCTAAGTCAAACAAACCACCTCTGACATTTTTATAAATCAAGCCAAGTATGTTTCTGACATGTTTAAGAAATTCAAACTTCAAAATTCCACTACTATGAGAACTCCTATCTCTCCGAGTACAAAACTTGATGCAGATCTTTCTGGTAAATCTGTTGATGTTACAAACTATAGAGGTATGATTGGATCACTTTTGTATTTGAAAACAGGTGGAGCAGATATAATGTTTTTCACTTGCCTATGTGCGAGATTCCAAGCCAATCCAAAAGAATCTCATTCTGCTGCCGTCCAAAGAATTTTTAGATACCTAAAAGGAACACCATCGCTAGGCCTATGGTATCCAAAACATTCTGGCTTTGCTTTAATTGCATATACTGACTCTGATCATGCAGGATGTAAGTTGGACAGAAAAAGTACCTCTGGTAGCTGTCAACTTCTGGGAAACAAGCTAATCAGTTGGACATCCAAAAATCAAAATTGTGTTTCAACTTCCACAGCAGAAGCTGAATATGTTGCTGCTGCTAGTTGTTGTTCACAAGTTATTTGGATGAAAACTCAACTAAAATATTATGGTCTGGTGTATGACAAAACTCCCATCCTCTATGACTCAGAGAGTGCTATAGCCATTACTGGAAATCCAGTACAATATTCAAAGACCAAGCATATTGATGTCAGGTATCATTTCATAAAGGATCATGTGGAGAAAGGGATAATTGAAATGTATTTTGTCTCCACTGATTACCAACTTGCTAATATATTTACAAAAGTTTTGGATGAGAAAATATTCAAAATTTTTTTAACCAAAAGGCTTGTGGCGTACTGGTTAGGACTTGTGGGGGATGAGGCTAGATAACCCATCCACCCCAAGTTCGAATCCAGGCGCAAACAACTTGTGGCCACTGAGGAATTATCTCAGGGCTGCATGCTTTAGCAGGATTAAAATTGCCAGGGATTAGTCTAGGCACGCCTAGGATACCATTTCCAAAAAAAAAAATATTCAATATTCTGATCAGCAAGTTAGGCATGTTAAACATGTAATCTATACAGAATCTATAAGCTTCTTATAGTGTTTATATGATTATTTATTTAGCATGTCTTTTTAAGCTTATACTTGGTCGCATAATTTCAATAACCCAGAACAGGTCAGATGCCTCTGAATGCCTCTGACGCACATTACAGAAGTCGTAAGAGGTCTCTGGTTGCCTCTGTCTTTCTCAAAAATACTTGGTATTACATTTCATGATCCAAGCACAGGTCAAGGGGGAGCACTAAATGCCGAAATCAAGGGGGAGCACAGACTCGTGCATGATCCAAGGGGGAGAATTTTCTATTTTCAAAATCAAGTCTAACAAATGTTAGCTGTCGTCTGATTTTTTTTCCTTAGAAATTTTTGCGAATTTGTTACTTCTGAACTAACTTTTGCTGTCAAGGTACTTTTAGAATTCTCAAATTCAATCGAAGTTCTTCTGAAAAGACTTTCATTTGACATAAAACTTTCATTTGGTTCCAAAATGTTTCCAATAGACCAAATTATTATTTTTCTTCAAACTTTTTAAAAATGCTTTCATCTAACTCACGTTAGCTGTCGTCTGATTTTTTTTCCTTAGAAATTTTTGCGAATTTGTTACTTCTGAACTAACTTTTGCTGTCAAGGTACTTTTAGAATTCTCAAATTCAATCGAAGTTCTTCTGAAAAGACTTTCATTTGACATAAAACTTTCATTTGGTTCCAAAATGTTTCCAATAGACCAAATTATTATTTTTCTTCAAACTTTTTAAAAATGCTTTCATCTAACTCACGTTAGCTGTTCTATAATTTTTTTTTCTTTTGAAATTTTTCTTCATAAGATTAGTTCTCAACTAACTCTTGCCATCAAGGTTATTTAGAATTTTCTTATTTAGTTAAATTTCTTAAAAAAAAAAATTATAGAATACAAAGCTTTCTCTTAGTTCAAAATGTTTTCAATTGACTATTTTTAATATTCTTTTTATAAAAAATGAATTTCTAAAATTATTCTTTTAATCCACAATTTTTGTTGATTAATTGATAATTTTTATTATTATTTTTTGGAGGGAATATTCAAAATAATGAAAGAGGAACCGGTTCTCATAAAAAATCCACAAGAAACCCTTGAGTGACTCTTCTAACTCTTAGTGCGTCAACAATCCTTTAATACACACTAGAAGATTCCTCCACGTGTCATTAATCGACCGTTTGCATGAGTGCACGGTGGAGTTCATACGTCAGCATCTATAAACCGTTTTCTTTCCCCAAATCAAAAACCCCTCGATATTCAAAATCACTCGAGTTCGATCTTCCTCTCTCATTATATAAACACGAAGAAAACCCCAATTTCGCTTTTCACCATCTTCAACCTACAAATTTTATTGTGCCAGTGCAAACCTGCAACTTCCAAACTCAAAATCCCCAAATCCTACAATGGCGAACCAGGCACCAATGATGAACATTCAAGAAGACAAAGACCGTGTGATCGACTCCACAGCCGAAAGTGTTTCAATCGTCAAGCTACCACTGAAGCCCAACAATGTGCAGGTTCTTCTCGATCCAAACACTTATCTGAACGACTACCGCGTGATGATTGAGTTCTTGCAAAACCATTCCCTGAACCGAGCCCTAACTTTGGCGAACCTAAATGTTCCTGAAATTTACGTTCAAGAAGTGTGGCAGACACTGTACATCAAGAACGAAGAAGTCCTATCTGGAAGTTTTGGGCATCCAACCGACCCTGAACACGCAGTGGAAATCCCATTCACTAAGAAAAAGATTGCTAGATTCTTCCACCCACCCCAACCAATGATTTAAGCTGAAGACGAACAGGTACCCAACCCTGATCTAGAACAAAACCCTTCTCCAGAAGCTCTACCGGCGTTTATTAATCATTTGGGGTATATTAAACCACTCACAAAGCTATCGGAGTTCAAGAGGAAGAAGCTGCCCCTAATGTGGAATGTGTTAGTCTCAATCCTCAACAAAAGCCTAACTTGCAAAATCGGCTCAATGGACCAAGCCAGCAAGAACATTCTTACTATCATGTATGGAATGTATTTTAACAGGCCTCTAGATTATGCGAGTCTGATATTTCAAGAGATTAAGGCAGCTGTGCATACAAAACTGTCACACCAGAGCACCGGAAAACCCCTCCCAGCATTAATGTTTCCCAGGTTCCTCGCTCTGTTTACCTATCTAGCTATCTCTACTCTGAACGCTCTATTCATCCAGTCGTTCTGCAAGATTTCCACCATGAGCTCGCATAAACCAACAATCGACAACAATGGGTATCCAGAGGGATCTCTCAAGGTACATGCTTAACCTTATCACCCAAACCTCTCCAAATCTCATCTCTTACAGAAGCTCTATGATATTCTCAGAACAGAGAATACCTACCCAAAGCATTTAGAGCCTAGGGTAGCAAGTGAGGGGTCAAGTGAGTATGAGGCTGAAAACAATCAGAGTGACCAACCGAGTGCTTCTACCCATCCTGACAGAGTCAACTAAATGGATCCTTACCGAGTCCAACTAGGGCACCCACAACTACTGAGGTAGATGCCAACACATCTACTCTCATTGAAACAGGACATCCCTGTCCAAACCACCCTGAAACCAGCCGTTCAGAGGATATTCTTCATCTCTCTATATCAAGCACTGCTGGGGAAGCCACATCATCTTCATCATCCTCCCAAAAGGATGATGATGTAAATACAAGAGTTCCATCTCCCTAGAACTCGCCACCTCCTACACGCGTTGAAGTCTCTGTGACCAACAATGATTTAGGTAATGCAGAGGGTACGTCCATGCCCTCTCTTAGTGTAGATGCCTATTAAATCCTATCACAGGGGTTAAGGCCCGAGGTTGTACCACTTACTGGAGTCTTCGTACTTTTTAAAGGTAAGTACATATTAATTGACTCTCCACCCTCTGATGTTGGAGAAAAAGTCAATTACGTCAGAACATCCGAAGGGGTGTCTATTAATAATAGCCCTCGGAGACCGGATGGAAGTCCCTCCACGCTCAACGTCAATACAAGCGCGAATGAGGGCATCTCTAAATGCGAGAGCCAATGGGACCCATGTGTTGGGGATGCACCGGTTACCTCTTCTCAATTTGTAACCAATGCAGCATTTAAGACATTTGGTGAATAAATTCAGAGATCTATGGAGGATCTAAAACTATCCTTCAAACCAAAAATTCTCTAATCTGCGGTGTCCAGAATACTCAAAGAGAACAGACTCAAGCTCTGGAAGCTCTCAAGAAGCTTATTACTGATAATGCTGCAACACAGAGGAATTCTACCTCTAATCATTTCAACAAGATGGATGCTGGAATTACTGATAATGCTGCAACACAGAGGAATTTTGCCTCTCAAGAAGCTTATTCCAGACGCCATCCTTCTCCAGTAGTCACCATCTCAGTTTCAGAATATGGATCCTTCGTTGCAGACATACAGAAGTTGATCAATGCAGTGGTTCCCTCAGAAGCCTCTGCCTCATATACTTCTGCCTTAATTCGGCAATCAGATTTGGCAAAATTCCAGAAGGCAATGATGGACAAATTCATTGCAATAAATGTCAAGTTCGTCTCCAAGAACAATACAAGCTCAAATGACTTAGCTTAGAAGGCATCTACCTTAGATACCTCTGTTTCAAAGCTAACGTCTCTAGTAAGTTCCATTTCTGCAGACTTTGAAGCGAAGAAAAAGGCCAAAGAGGCCAGGGCTTGTAAAAAGGCATAAATGAAGAGAAAGAGATCTGAGGATCAGGATCCTGATTCTCAGAAGGGGGAGAGCATGTCAAAGGAAACTAAAAGCGATGGTCTTGAAACTTGAAAATACTGAAGCTCAGAGTAAAGATAAAGCCTCTGCCTCTACACCTTCTGGTCTACCACCATCAACCAAACAAATACCTCTTACACCAAAACCTCTGGCAGTTAACTCTGGTCTACTTCCTAAAGATCCAGATATGGCAAAGTTCATTCTTGATCTTCTAGGTAATAAAAGAGCCAGTAGGCCAAGCCTAGAAGCCTAGCCAAACAAGCCAATCTTCAAAACCCCAAACCCAAACAGAACCCATCTCAACAAGTGCCAGGACTAGAAAATTCCACTCACCTGCCTCTGCACCTGTCAATCCGAAAGGTCAGAGTTCGAGGTCAAAGTTAAAAACTCCCATCTCTGCGCCTTATGAACAAAGGGTCCAAGCAGAGAGGGTGGAGAAAGAGGCTAAAGAAGAAAGGGCAAAGAAAGAGGCTTTTGAAAGAAGAAGGGCACAATTAAAAGAGGAACTAAGGAAAGTCAATGAATTCAAAATCCCCACTTCCTTAGAAATAGAATACAAGCATATATATGCAGCAGCTGAACATAAAATGTATCTTATGCTTCCAAATTTTGCCAATGACTACAATGTAAGTGATGAGATCAAGAACAAATTTATGAGTCATAGGGGGATGAGAAAAGAAGCTTAGTCAAAATCCCCAATCCAACGCATATCTGGGGTCAAGCATATGAAGTTTGAAGATACATAGCTGCTGTATACAATATATGAAGTGGCTAGGGAAGATAAACAGAAGCAGTACTTCTGTGACAACGACCTCCTATCAATTAATTCCTCAGACTTGATACCCTTAGGAAGATTCATCAAGAACAAAATGAATCAGACAAAAGATGGTCAAGATAAAGTGTCCTTCTTCTGAATAATAAAATGTATGGAAGCCTTTCTGAAGTATAGGAAGCAGGTATACTTTCAAACAGGACTCGATCACAAAGAAACCATGTTGAACATCACAACACCAAATGAGGAGTTGGAAAGAATTGAGCATCTACCAGTGGGCCTAATTTTGACAGAACCAGAAGATGAAATTGTCTTCAAAAGATCGAAAAGAAAGAGATTCTTCAAAATTAAAGAAGCTCACAAGTATTCTACTGGAGTTGTAAATATAGTCAAAAGTTATGCCTCACTTCAGAATGATGGCAAAAGCAAAGGAGCTAGTGACAGAATCGTAGCTGAAAGGATGGATAAGCAACTCAGCACAACCTTAAAGGTTAGAGAAATCACAGATCTATTTCACAAGATTGTTACATTTCATCCTGATGCTCCATTTTAATTTTTACAATGTACCTTTCTATTTAATGTACTTATTTGAGCATTAAAGAAATGAACTTCTGTTTTTGTTATGTAAATTCCTAGTTCTGGATTCATACTTAGGGGAGATTGTTAGAACTTGTTATGAAAGTATGAACCAGAAGTAGATAAGTCTCAAGCATCTGAGAACAAACTCAGAGACTCATCCTCTGATCTCCCTCTCATCAGAAGCGCCTAGAGACCTCTGAAGACCTCTGGATATCAACTGCATTACTCACACGCTCTTGGTGAGGTGGCCGGTTACACGTTTCGTGCGTAACTAATTCTGTTAGTCGTACGAGTGACGTGTGACTCATTGATAAGCTAGCTTGTTGACTTTCTCTTTCTTTCTAGTATATACAGAGTTAGTTATCAATGTAAAATGAGTCGATTATCTTTGAGAGAGAATTAGGGTTTATCATTCAACGTATTTGTAATCGCTCTTTAGGTTAGTGAATACAAATTCTCATTTGATCTTCAAATACTGTTCTAATAACTGTTCTAGCCTTAATCATAGATTTAAATTGCTTTCACTCTTATATTTCTCTTAGATCTATCGATTAAATGAGTTAAATAGGGATCTGGGTTCCAACAGTATGACACTCTCACAACATTCCTTCTGAATTCCAAATTCAAAAGAGGTACAATTGATACTACCTTATATCTTAAAAAGGAAGATGAGGATTTGATTTTTATACAAATTTATGTGGATGATTTTATATTTGCCTCTACTAATCCCAAATTTTGTAAGATCTTTGAGACTATCATGCAATTTGAATTTGAAATGAGTATGATGGATGAGTTAAGTTTCTTCCTTGGTTTACAAGTGAAACAACTTCCCACTGCATATTCATCAATCAATCTAAGTATGTTTTTGACTTATTTAAAAAGTATGATATGTCTAATTGTTCAAGTATTCAAACTCCAATGGCTACTGCTACTAAACTTGAACCAGATCTAAATGGAAAATCTACGGATCAAAAGAAGTACAGGGGTATTATTGGTTCTTTACTTTACTTAACAACTAGTAGACCTAATATAATGTTTGTCACATCTATTTGTGCTAGATATCAAGCTAATCCTAAGGAGTCTCATTTCCTTGTTGCTAAAAGAATTCTTAGATATCTCAAAGATTCTCTTGCATTAGGCCTTTGGTATCCTAAGAATTCTAGTTTTGAACTAACAGCTGTGACAGACACAGATCATGGTGGTTGTAAGTTAGACGGGAAAAGCACATCTGGATCATGTCAATTTTTGGGAGATAGGCTGTAAACTGGTCTTCTAAAAAGTAGAACTGTGTATCAACTTCTACTGCAGAAGCTGAATATGTAGCAACTACAATTTGTTTTTCACAAGTGATCTGGATGCAAATTCAACTAAAGGACTATGGCTATACATTCAAGAAAATACCACTTTATTGTGATTCCAAAAGTGCAATAGCCATAACAGCAAATGTTGTTCAAAACTCCAAAACCAAACATATTGATGTGAGGTATCACTTTATTAAAGATCATGTTGAAAAAGGTAATATAGAAATGTCTTTTGTTCAGACAGATTATCAATTGGCTGGTTTGTTTACTAAGGCTCTTGATGAGAAAAAAATTAACTTTTTAGTAAGCAAATTACGCATGATGAATCTTTCTGGGTAAGTCATTTAAATAGAAACATTGTTAAATAAAAACTTTTGAACTTAATTTATTCATAAATCTAAAAATACAATTTCAGAAATTTTGCTGTTTGGTTCTTAGATGTCTGAATCAGTTCATCCAGAAGTACATTTTTTTAACTCTGGAGTATTTGTATTTGGTTTAATTCTTATTTTTCATTTCTATATAGCATTTTTCAAGGGGGATTTTTTAATTTTTTTTTTATACTAAGCATGATCCTAGTAGGAGGCTTATCATACATATATCATCAATGTTGCTAATGGTTTGTTCATTCTTATAGTTTTAGTGCAAGATCTGAATAAGTGACGATTCAATATGAGCTTAATCACTTAGAAGTATGAACATACTTCTAATGGTGATCAAATGTTTTCATTGTTCAAACTACTTCTGAATTGTTCAATTTTTTTTAATTCAGAAGTTAGTATCTTAAATTGGTTTTCAATGAATTCAATCATCTTATCTCAAGTTCTGAACTTTTCTTACAAGTTCTAAACCATATCTCAGAACTTCTGAACTTTTTCATCCAATCTCTTAACTCTTTCTTAGAAGTTCTAAACTTCCACCTCAGAAAATGACTAAGTCCGCGCATGTGCCACGTTTCAGTAATCAAGATTAACCGTTGTAATTCATCATTATGCTACTAAACAGCATTACTCTTTGGCTCTTTTTCTGCCACGTGTCCCAGGTGGCTCATCCACCTCATATAAACTATGGCTTCGTCATCTTTATCTTTTTTCTGCGAATCTTCCATCCAAAACCTATTTTCTGAACTCTTTGTACTTGAATCAACTTCAAATTTTCAATTTCTCTAAAACCTGTGTACTTCCAATGTTAATAAACCTATTTAGACCTCTAAATCCTATTTCAGTGACAGTGATGATTGAATGGTGGATCATTCTAAATTATGTCCAAGAATATGATAATAGTGTCCATTGAAATCAATCAGGAAACTGATACAACTCTTGTAGATACAGCTACTAAAGGTAACACAGATGTTGGTTCTTTGAACCCTATCCCAAACCTTGACACCACTGAAATTGGGGGAACTAAACTTTCACCCATTGATGTTATTTCTGAATCTGTTGGTGGTGTTAATGAGTCTCAAAACAATGCTGACAATGTTGAAGAGGAGAATAGTGGCCCTGAGCTAGGCCGATTGATAGTTCCTGTAAATATGAGAGTTGAAATTAAGAAGAACAATTGTGTACTTAATCTGACGTCTCCTGATTTCACTAAAGATCAACAAATACCGATTGAAATCTTAAAAAAGAAGCATCCTTTTAGGCAAATGATTTCTAAGAGGTTTTTGGTGCCTGAAAAATAGTTATAACAATGGGGGTACTATGCTGAGATTGAAGAGGAAAATGATGAACTTACATCTTTTGTTGGTGGATACAGATTCTGTATCAAGGAGATAGATATCAGATATATTTTGGATCTTCCAGAGGCCAATGGTGTTGTGGGTAAAGATACATATGATGCTATTCCAACATATTCTGAGCTTATTGCAGATTTCATGAAGCTTGGATACTCAGAAAATCTCACTACACTTAGTGCCTTCAAAAGAAAGTGCTTTCCACCAATTTGGTATTCTCAATTCTCAATTATCAATGCATGCTTATGTGGCAAGATTTCAAGTTTGGATCCGGCATCAACAAATGGGAGACTCATTTTTCATGGGATTGCACACAATATGCACTACGATTATGCCACATTGATTTTTGAAGAATTGAAGACTGCAGTTTCAAAGAAGTCTACATATTCATATGTTCCATTCCAGAGATTTTCCCAGATATCTATTAAAGGTGTTATGAGAGCAGTTGAAGCAATTCCAAGACTTGAAAATGCACTAAATGTTCCACTTTTCTCTATGGATAATCTGAGGCCACCAAATCCAAAGATCAATTTTCCTAATGCAATTCCTCTTCCAGCTAAACTCCTAGCATATGTAAGTCCCAAAAAAATTTGATTGAGTACTATGAATCTATGGGACTACCTAAACCAGCAGTCTCTTCCCCTGATTCAATCCATAGTGGTGAGCACGGTGAGGGTCTAGTTTAAATAGAAAGAGAGTGGAGGAAGTCCATGGTGGGGAACAACCTCAAAGTGCAAAGAGGCAAAATGAAAAAGAGAGACAGGGTAGAAAAGTGAGAAAAAGAAATACTGAGGGGAGAACACAAGAAAAAGAAAATCAATCTTGTGAACTAAATGTTACTAGTCGGGCAGCCACACAATCTATTACTCCACATTCTTTGGTGGGTAATATTGAATTAGCCAGTGAGCCCATGACAACTCTTGTTAACTCCCCAGCCACTCACCCATCTCTCAACAGAGGGATGTTTCCCTAACACATATGAGGCAAGCAGCTAATCAACAAAAGGGTGTTTCATCAACATGTTTGGGGCAATCAACTCATATACCATTATATTCACACATGGAGGATGCTAATGTGGAATTAGAAGGATATATTTCCCCCCTTCATACAAATGTACACATTGAGCCTGAGAGTCCACTCACCTTTGAGCCGAATGAACCACTTGATGTGGAAATCCTTCACACTAGCACAAATCTTTCAGATTTACCAATGCAAAGTGTTTGTCACATTGCAATAAAATCAATAGATATACCTACTCAAGGATATCAAGGATTTGATGGAAGTCCTGGTGGGGTGAACATCCTAAAAGCCCCATTCAATGAATCCTTTGTGGTTCATGATGTGGTGAATCTACAGGCCAACCTACTTCTATAGGACTGCAAACAGGACCATCTGTTGGTCTTGGTTCCATTTCCTGATCCTCTGAATATTCTAATTTCAAGGATTTTTGTACTTCTGAATTTTCAAAGATTCAGAAGGAAACTAAAGAATTGACGGCTAATACTTCCAGGATGATGGAGGAATGGGTGGAAAGTCAGGGAAAGAAGTTGGATGAAAGACTTGGTGATTTGCAAAAAGCCTCTGTATTAACCAATGATTTCTAATCATTTCAGAATGAAATTCTGAAATGAAGTACTGTCTTCTGTGGCAACTTTAACGACTTCATTGCCTTCTACTTCTGAACAACCAGATATCTCTCAACTTGCCACTAAGGATTATATTTAGTTAATTCTGAATAAGCTAACAACTGTGCAAATTACTCAAGTTGCAGTTGATCAAAGAATTTCTACTTTGGAATGTAGATCATAGGCTGGAACATTGAAAAAAAAAAGAATGATGATCAGGATTCTGATGGTCATGAGGGGGAGAAGAGGAGAAAAGTTTCAAGTTCTGAAGATGCACTTATGATGATAGCCCAATCTTCTGAAAAAGATCTTCTGAGGATGTTCAGAAAGATTCTGGTGCTGAAAAAGTTTTTGAAGTAGTTGAAGCAATTCTTATCCCTAAACCTGAATCTCAAAAAGCTCCTAGTTCTGAAGATATTATGGGAGTTGATGAGCCTGATGCAACTTGTTCTGAAGATATTCAAAGAGCTCATCAGACGTAGCATACCTACTGGTCATACAAAGTTAAACACAATTAGAGAACAAATAAATAAGATAGTGCTGTCTTCTTTAGACCAGACAATGTCACATCCTTTGCACAGATTAGTAAGTGTATTAAGGGGTGTTTGTTTGAGCTTATCGAAACAACTTATCGACTTATTCCAGTGTGGCATCGGTAATAAGTCATTTAGAGTGTTTGGATAAACAACTTCTCTAGTGTCAAACCGGAGATAAGTTGTTTTTTAAGAAGAATTTTTTTTAACTTATCAGATTTCCATAAGCACTTTTCTAGGCTGGTAATAAGTTATAAGTCAATAAGCTCATCCAAACGCCCCCTAAATCTGTGATACGTCTGCCCAAGTATTTCTTCTGGAAATGCCTGAAAACGATTTTATTCATTTAATGCTGGAACTCGTCTATTCTTGCTCATTTTAGCACCGCCTTCCAGTTGATTTAGCCGTTTCATAGGAATCAAGATATTGATATATATCATTTGAGATTTCGAAGATGAGTAGTCTTTTTGCTTTGTTTTCAATTTCCAATTTTCCTTTGTTATCATCATTCCAATCCTTTTTCTCTTTTGGAATTAGTCTACCTGGTAGTTTTTCAGTATTAGTCGTGGCTGGTATTCTTGGAATAGTTGTAAATGGGACAAATGGACCATTTAGTATTGTTTGATATAGATCTAAGTCTAATCGTTCATAAAAATTGATCATCGAATTTTTCACTGAGGATATTCATCCCTAACTAGAGTACGAGGTTTCATAAGAGAGCTTGAGGTGTACATATCATTAAAATTCCGACTTGCCATTTTTCAGAGAAAACAGAGTAAAGAAATTCGAGAAGAAATTTGAGAATTAGAAGTGATTGAATTCACTGAACTTGACACAAAGAAAAATGGTTTACAATTTTCAGATTTAAACTAGAATTACCACTGAATAAGAGAAAATTTGTGTGAGAATAACGATAACTCGTAATACAGGGTAGAATGGGAAACAATAGTTTAACAACTGAGAAATTCTAGCATAGTGGAGATTTCTCCAAACTGGATTAGATCGAATATTCAAGATATTGATTATTAACCTCTGATACTTGTTGTTGGAACCCAGATCCCGTAAACACTCACAAAATGTTGATTACAAATGTTATATATTTTAGCAGTAAGTGGAAGCCAATAAGATCAACAATCAAACTAGAAAATGTAAACTGAAATGGATGAACATATTCATATTGATCAAGGATAATTTTTATTTCACTCAAAATGCCAAAGATTACAATACAGAAATACAAAAAAATCTCTCAGGTTCTCTCCAAAAAAATTGACTTTGAATACAAAGATAGCTCACTCTATTTATACTGTTGAAAAGGTAAAAGTCAATGAGCTAGCCTATCAGGTATTGACACAAAATCAAAGTCACCAGCAGAATTAGTTATGCATGAGGAGTGTGACTTGCCACGCCAGATAGCATTCGTGAAAGTCCTTGTATTGTATTCGGAAGATATTTTATCATCTAGGATATCATCCAGTCTTTTGAGTAGAGCTTCTAGAGTGTACATTCTTGGATGAAAGATTGCTTGTTTTCAGAGATTTTTACAATCAACCAAATGAATATGCTTATATCATTGTTGATTTAAGTCTCATGAGTGAGGTTGATTTCACAAATGAAGTTTTGATGATCCATGTAGAAGAATTTGAAGTTAAATACAAAAACTACATTAAAATTCTAAGAGTCTTGTTGCCAGTACTTGAAGAACCAGTTTTTGATCAAGTATTTGTGAAGTAAACTATTTTTGATCAGATTGTACATGACGTAACTGTTTTTCCTGAAGATATCTTTGTTCGTCTGTTCAAGAAAAGTCTAAAGAATGCTACTTTGGAAAGCTTCATCAATGATGAATGGACATAACAGTATGCTTCTGAAGTCAGATCTTTTTATCAGAAATATGGTGTTCAAGATATGCATGATTCTTCACCCATAAAATAATTCAGAAGTATAAAGACACTAGTTAAAGAACAGTTGGTATCCACGTCAGAAACCTTGTGAAACATGATTTCCAACTTGCTTTGGAAAAGGGATTGAGAAGGGTAAATTTATTGGAACCAGTCTTTGTTACTTTTGCTGGAATCTCCACAGTCTTCACAAAACCAAAACTTGGTTCTCATTTTCAAGCTGAAGGATCTAGTAGACGTACATTCGTAGTTTCAGATATTCCAAAGTACTCCACTTCAACTTTAGAATGGCTATGCAATTGTATGAATTGGATTACTGGTCCAAAAGAAGTTAAAGATGAAACTCTACATTTAATCAAAGAAAGGATAAATTTCAGAGAGCTCATCAGAAGGAGCATTCCTACTGGTCATACAAAGATAAACGCAATTAGAGAACAAATAAATAAGAAAGTGTTGTCTTCCTTAGATCTGATAATGTCACTTCTTTTGCACAGATTAATCAATGTATTAAGGGGGTGTTTGTTTGAGTTTATCGAAACAACTTATTGACTTATTCCATTGTGGCATCGGTAATAAGTCATATAGAGTGTTTGTATAAACAACTTCTCTAGTGTCAAACCGGAGATAAGTTGTTTTTTAAGAAGAATTTTTTTTAACTTATCAGATTTCCATAAGCGCTTTTCTAGGCTGGTAATAAGTTATAAGTTAATAAGTTCATCAAAACGCCCCCTAAATCTGTGATACGTCTTCCCAAGTATTTCTTCTGGAAATGCCTGAAAACTGTTATATTCATTTAATGCTGGAACTCGTCTAATCTTTCTAATTTTAGCACCGCCTTCCAGTTTATTTAGCCGTTTCATAGTAATCAAGATATTGATATATATCATTTGATATTTCGAAGATGAGAAGTCTTTTTGCTTTGTTTTCAATTTCCGCCTTTCCTTTGTTAACATCATTCCAATCCTTTTTCTCTTTTGGAATTAGTCTACCTGGTAGTTTTTCAGTATTAATCGTGGCTGGTATTCTTGGAATAGTTGTAAAAGGGACAAATGGACCATTTAGTATTGTTTGATATAGATCTAAGTCTAATCGTTCAAAAAAATTGATCATACGAATTTTTCATTGAGGATATTCATCCCTAACTAGAGTACAAGGTTTCATAAGCGAGCTTGAGGTGTACATATCATTAAAATTTCGACTTGCCATTTTTCAGAGAAAACAGAGTAAAGAAATTCGAGAAGAAATTTGAGAATTAGAAGTGATTGAATTCACTGAACTTGACACAAAGAAAAATGGTTTACAATTTTCAGATTTAAACTAGAATTACCACTGAATTAGAGAAAATTTGTGTGAGAATAACGATAACTCGTAAAACAGGGTAGAATGGAATACAATAGTTTAACAACTGAGAAATTCTAGCATAGTGAAGATTTGTCCCAAATGGATTAGATCGAATATTCAAGAGATTGATTATCAAGCTCTGATACTCGTTGTTGGAACCCAGATCCCGTAAACACTCAAAGAATGTTGATTACAAATGTTATATATTTTAGCAGTAAGTGGAAGCCAATAAGATCAAACAATCAAAGTAGAAAATACAAACTGAAATGGATGAACATATTCATATTGATCAAGGATAATTTTTATTTCACTCAAAATGCCAAAGATTACAATACAGAAATACAAAAAAATCTCTCAGGTTCTCTCCAAAAAAATCGACTTTTAATACAAAGATAGCTCACTCTATTTATACTTTTGAAAAGGTAAAAGTCAATGAGCTAGCCTTTCAAGTATTGACACAAAATCAAAGTCACCAGCAGAATTAGTTATGCATGAGGAGTGTGACTTGCCATGCCAGAGAGCATTCGTGAAAGTCCTTGTATTGTATTCGGAAGATATTTTATCATCTAGGATATCATCCAGTCTTTTGAGTAGAGCTTTTGGAGTGTACATTCTTGGATGAAAGATTATTTGTTTTTAGAGATTTCTACAATCAACCAAATGAATATGCTTATACCATTGTTGATTTAGGTCTCATGAGTGAGGTTGATTTCACAGATGAAGTTTTGATGATCCATGTAGGAGAATTTGAAGTTAAATACAAAAACTGCATTAAATTCCGTGAGTCTTGTGGCCATTACTTGAAGAACCAATTTTTGATCAAGTATTTGTGAAGTAAACTATTTTTGATCAGATTATACATGAAGTGACTGTTTTTCCTGAAGATATCTTTGTTCATCTGTTCATGAAAAGTCTGCAGAATGCTACTCTGGAAAGCTTCATCAGTGATGAATGGACATAACAGTATGCTTCTGAAGTCAGATCTTTTTATCAGAAATACGGTGTTCAACATATGCATGATTCTTCACCCATAAAACAATTCAGAAGTATAAAGACACTAGTTAAAGAACACTTTGTATCTACGTCAGAAACCTTGTGAAACATGATTTCCAACTTGCTTTGGAAAAGGGATTGAAAAGGGTAAATTTATTGGAACCCGTCTTTGTGACTTTTGCTGGAATCTCCACAGTCTTCACAAAACCAGAACTTGGTTCTCATTTTCAAGCTGAAGGATCTAGTAGACGTACATTCGTAGTTTTAGATATTCCAAAGTACTCCACTTCAACTTTAGAATGGCTATGCAAATTGTATGAATCGGATTGCTGGTCCAAAAGAAGTTAAAGATGAAACTCTACATTTAATCAAAGAAAGGATAACTTTCAGAGAGCTCATCAGAAGGAGCATACCTACTGGTCATACAAAGATAAACGCAATTAGAGAACAAATAAATAAGACAACGTTGTCTTCCTTAGATCTGACAATGTCACATCTTTTGCACAGATTAATCAGAGTATTAAGGGGGTGTTTGTTTGAGCTTATCGAAACAACTTATTGACTTATTCAATTGTGGCATCGGTAATAAGTCATTTATAGTGTTTGGATAAACAACTTCTCTAGTGTCAAACGGGAGATAAGTTGTTTTTTAAGAAGAATTTTTTTTAACTTATCAGATTTCCATAAGCGCTTTTCTAGGCTGGTAATAAGTTAAAAGTCAATAATCTCATCCAAACGCCCCCTAAATCTGTGATACGTCTGCCCATGTATTTCTTCTGGAAATGCCTGAAAACTGTTGTATTCATTTAATGCTGGAACTCGTCTATTCTTGCTCATTTTAGCACCGCCTTCCAGTTGATTTAGCCGTTTCATAGGAATCAAGATATTGATATATATCATTTGAGATTTCGAAGATGAGTCGTCTTTTTGCTTTGTTTTCAATTTCCGCCTTTCCTTTGTTATCATCATTCCAATCCTTTTTCTCTTTTGGAATTAGTCTAGCAGGTAGTTTTAAAAGGGATCATTTAGTATTGTTTGTTATAAATCTAAGGCTAATAGTTCATAAAAATTGATCATACGAATTTCTCACTGAGGATATTCAGCCCTAACTAGAGTACGAGGTTTCGTAAGCGAGCTTGAGGTGTACATATCATTAAAATTCCGACTTGCCATATTTCAGAGAAAACAGAGTAAAGAAATTCGAGAAGAAATTTGAGAATTAGAAGTGATTGAATTCAATGAACTTGACACAAAGAAAAATGGTTTACAATTTTCAGATTTAAACTAGAATTACCACTGAAAAATGCAAAACAATAGTTTAACAACTAAGAAATTCTAGCATAGTGGAGATTTCTACAAACTGGATTAGATCGAATATTCAAGAGATTGCTTATCAAGCTCTGATACCCGTTGTTGGAACCCAGATCCCGTAAACACTCACAAAATGTTGATTACAAATTTTATATATTTTAGCAGTAAGTGGAAGCCAATAACATCAACAATCAAACTAGAAAATGTAAACTGAAATGGATGAACATATTCATATTGAACAAGGATAATTTTTATTTCACTCAAAATGCCAAAGATTACAATACATAAATACAAATAAATCTCACAGGTTCTCTCCAAAAAAATTGACTTTGAATACAAAGATAGCTCACTCTATTTACATTGTTGCAAAGGTAAAAGTCAATGAGCTAGTCTATCACGTATTGACACAAAATCAAAGTCACCAGCAGAATTAGTTATGCATGAAGAGTGTGACTTGCCACTCCAGATAGCATTCGTGGAGGTCCTTGTATTTTATTCGAAAGATATTTTATCATCTAGAATATCATCAGTCTTTTGAGTAGAGCTTCTGGAAGAGATCATTCTATTGTAACTAAGAAATCACAAAGTTGATGCACAAGGAAATAGGAAAGAAAAGAAGCAGAGGTTTGAGGAAATAGAAAGTAGCATGCATGAAGATGAAAAAATGATCTTCATCTATTTATACCCGTCGCAATTAATGCGAGACAAAAGGTATATGCCACATGTTATACTTTCATTGGAAGCCTGTCATTTGTTCAAAAGCAACCATGCTTTTGGCCGTGTATGAACAGTACCAAATCATATTTGATGGGGACATATTAGAGCATTAGACCTGTACATTTTTGAAGCAGAATTCGGCCAGCGCGTCGACCTGCAATTCGTACGTCCTTTCTGACATAGTATTAGGTTTTGTGTTTTGTGCATCGAGGATAGGATCAACATTAATCTTCTTGAAAGGCTTCACTTCATCGTTGAACTTGAAACTTCAAGGATGAACTTCCAGAGTATCACTGAGGACTAACAAGATTTCATACTTTGCTTAGATAATCCTTGCTATCACTGAACTACTTCAGATCACTAGCTGATTCTCTCTATCTTTAGCTTGGTCTTCGACTATCACTGAATGGATTGATGGTGTGACTGTTGTTCTTCAGATCTTCAGGGATAAGCAACTAATTCCTGATGTTCAGTGATCGCTGAGTGCAATCAGCGTGTGCTATCACTGAACTTGATCTATTACTTATAAATGGAATTTTCACTAAATATTTATAGGAATCATATTCAAATCACTGAGAGGAGTTATTGATCAACAATCTCCCCTATTTGATTATGATTAAGCAACATAGGAAAATTGTTTGTAAGGGATTAGTAAGGACGTAGAAAATTTTATAGTAAATATATCTAAGAACTAATCTGAAAGATCTTTTTCAGCTAATCTACTATCCGAATTGAGTTTAATTTATAAGGATATGAAAACACAATTTTACAAGTATAGGAGCTAAAGTACATTCACTGATTAATTTCAGAGTGAAACGTTAGTGAGTGAAGGTTTTTAAGAAAAAATAGAACTCTTATTTTTAGGGATCTTTTCTGTACACATGTGGAGTAGAGTACTTCCTTGAATTTCATTAATTAATAATTTGATGTATTACATTGAAAATGAAATTACAATTGATAAGGTAAAGTACGATACGCTGAAGAATACTACAAAGGGATAGAAACTAAAGACTAGTCAGGGTTTCTCTTGTCTTCTTCGTAGCTGATTTTCATAGATTTTCTTTTGACGTAGCATTAATGGAGTCTCTGACCAGCAATGATAGTACATGATCTTAATGAATTTTGATGGAGACTTGCTGACTTCTTTATTT
Organism: Silybum marianum; assembly: GCA_036898165.1. Taxonomy (NCBI): domain Eukaryota; kingdom Viridiplantae; phylum Streptophyta; class Magnoliopsida; order Asterales; family Asteraceae; genus Silybum; species Silybum marianum. The sequence continues at coordinate 23,693,888 of CM072536.1, read as the reverse complement.
CTAAAGAACCCTAGGAACCCTTCATTATCAAAAAATACCATACCTACTTCAGGGAATGAGATGATTTCGTTTTCTTCGAACTGTCGAGCTCCGGGAAGAGAAATGTTGAGCATTGAGACATCAAGGATCTCGAGGGTGACCAAGAATGCTTTCATAATTCAATTTGGTCTCATGGTCGTTTTTAGACGTTGAGCCTCCGTTAGCATTCGATCTTGTTCTTGTTGGTTGTTCAGGACGAGGAGGAACTTGAACATGCCGTGACATCCTTTGCAGTAGTTGATCTACTGCTCTTTCTACAACATCTTTAAATTTGGACTTGGAGTTCTGAATGGCATCTCTGATCTCCAGTCATTTAGAGTATCCATAGAACTTTAAAAACTTGCCTTCTTCTCGTTCGCTTGGTGATTGTCTATACATTCGCACGTTTACCTTCAGACCACTAATTTTGGAAGTGTATCATTCGATAGTAGCACGAGTGATAGTTGAATCAGACACTCGATATTTGAATCTTTCAGTACACCAACGTAGTTCATTGTTCCATTGGTCCTTATTCTCTGTTGTCAGCGCATGTAGAATTTTTTTTTGAGCCTTTATAGGATTCACGTTCAGATTTTCCTTTGTTAGTTCCTTTTCAGCTAGAGCATCAGCGACCTTTTCACTTTCTTTAGATTGCTTCTTGGCCGCTTCTTCTCTTGCTCTATCTTCCCTGAGCATCTCTCTTGCAAGCTTAAGATTTTCTTCTGTTTGCCTCATCTTCTCATCTCTTATTCTTTGAGCTTCGAGAGCTTGTGCTCTTTCTTCCTTTGATAGAAAGTAGAATTCATCTACTACCCTGAGTGGCACTGCTTCTTCTGGTTCAGTGTTGCGAGACACTCTTATTCTGGTAGCTTTGAGTTCCTTAAGGAAGTTTATTCTTCTTTCCTTTTCTTCAGGTTCCCTGATTGCTTCTCTATTTACACGCTTGTGACAAGGCCTTCTTCTTCATCAGATTCAGTGTCAGATATATACAAAAACTGATCTTCAGAGGAAGGTTGATTCAGGAATGTAGAGTCCTTTAGGGAACTGGGCTCACTGAGAATGGGGGAAGGAGAGAGAGGTTCATCAGTTCCAAAATTTGTAGAAGGAAAAGATGGATAGGTTTGAGGTTCAAAGATGGGAGTGAAAGGATGAGAGGAAGGCTTACCACGACAGTGGTCTCCCCCATAGAGCTTATGGGAGCGGAATCGAGATCCATTACGTCTTTGCCTTTCACTGAGGGATCGGACTGTCCTTGAGAAGGAGGTGGTCCGTCCCCCAAAGGATCTCTGAATATGATTCCAGGCAGAGGGTTGCCTGGACGACTGTTGCAGAAGAATCCGGTTGATGCTAGGAGGGATGTCATCATCATCATCATCATCGTTATTACCTCCATAACGAGGAATATCATCATCTTCTTCATCAACATCATCATCATTTTCTTCTTCTTATTCTTCCTCGTCGACATCAGCGACAACGGAAGGATGTGGTTGCTGAGGTTGTTGGGACTCTTGCTGATTGTAGAGAGGGATTGGAGTACCCGAAGTTGTTTTGTTCACCTCTCCAATAATTTCGTCAGCTAGCTCTTTTGCACATCTCTCCCCCTCTGTGTTATTAGGAGGTAGGACATGCACCATCAGCGTACGCACATTAGAGCAGATATCCTTGAGGCTATCAGTGCGTGCAGACTGGTTTTGCGATACCTGAGTCAGAGTTCTCTTTTCTTCAGCCGCGAAGAAGGGTCCCTTCTCAGTGATCTTTTGTAACATCACCATCCTATCAGCTTGAGTCTTCAGAATAGACTCAAGCGTTTTCCCTTGAGCTTCCACCATTTTCTCCAGCTTTTCGATGGCCTTCCCATTGGCCAAATTATCATCTTTCACTGACAGAATGTCAGTGTAGATGTTATTTAAGGTGGCCTTCATACCGGGAACCCCGCCAATCGTCCGGTAGATGATCCTTGAGGAGGTCTGTAGATTTTCTACCCTGACCCTTGTGAGGGCACATTCATTCACCAAGAAGTCCATCGCTGGAAATGTGGGAGGGGGAAGCACAATCTTCGGAAGATCAACGACAATCTTTGAAGACTTTGGAGATTTCAGAAAGGAATTGGTTCCGCTGACTGGTAGGTCAACTATCTTCGTGGTGGTGGTGGTCGCTGAGGAAAAGCAAGGAGGTGCAATACCTGATGATAACGCAGATAAGGTAGCCAGAAACAAGTCTGGGTTAGAATATATATGAGGAGACGTAACATATTTAACCTTGAGAGTATCTTGAGGATTACTCTCAGGAATACCACATTCTACGGTCGTGTCATGTGGATCACTAGCCTGTGTCTTAGAATGGTTGAGAGAAACATTCTGAGGTCCTGTGTCCGTGGCTTTCCAAAGTTCAGATTGTCGAAACAAAACTGAAGCTTGGACAACGTGAATTTCAACTTCATCAGAGATAGGGATAACTATCACTGAATCATAAGTTGAGGTGAGGACCAAAGAAGAGGTGGTAGAAGAAGAAAATAGGATTGTGAGTTTAGTACCTGTTCCAGCTTCAGCGGAGCTGGCTATTACATTCTCAGTGACCGGAGTCGCTGAAAAAGGTGGTAGAGTTGATGAAGCGGCGACGGATGTAGAGATTGTTGTCGTGGCAGGGGCTGAGTGTGGCGTTGGTGATACGGCTTTATCAGAGAGGGAAGTCTTTTGAAAGACTCCCGTCTTGTGTTTCTTTGCATTTGGCTTGTGAGCGATGGTCTTTGTGTGACCATCAGTCGGCTGTTTGCGTTTTAGAGGGGATGAGGTGTCTTGGATTCTCACTGTTGGGTCGGACAGTGGGATGGACACAGGAGTTGCCTCGCTGAGTAATTTCAACATAATAAGGTGTGTAGGGAGCATCCCCTGGATGCTCATCAATCTCTAGCGATTTCTTACCGACCATGGAGAAGCTTTGGTTGGCGATCTTGGGGTAATCATCCTTGAAGGCAACTTCCAAGATAGTAGCAAAGAATCTTGGGTAGGGCATAAACTTGTCCCTTTTTGCAGCTTTCACCCAATTGTACATATCGCTGAAGATGTTATTAGCGTAATTGAGCTTGTAGTTGGTGCAGAGAGCAAAGCCAAGATCCTGGAAGTGTTTGCTAGCTTGATCTTGGGAGCTAGTCTTGGAGCCCAGGCTATGAATCACCTGGGTGAAAATATATTGCCACCTAGCAGTGAGTTGTTTCTTTTCCATCTTCGTGATGGACTTCTCAGTGGGATTGTCCCACATGTAGCCGATGGGATCCAGAAAGTCCACAAACTCTTCCCTGGTGGGTTCAAGAGCCCATTGCTGATTCTTACCTCTTGAAGGAAGGTGGAGAGCATTCCCTAGGCAACCAGAAGTGAAGGCAAAGGTGCCCTTTTCCATTGGTATGGTGAACTAGACAACATGGAGTTTATTGCCCTTGTCAGTGGTAATGACTATACAGCGAGCGGTGTACCAGAGAGCTTGTAAGTGAGAGGTGCTTCCGATGGGGTTGTGGACAAAGGCGTACATCAGCGGGCAAGCCTTGATGGACGTGGCACCATCTTTGAATTATGGCTTGTCAGCAGGGATGTCCACGAGAGCCAGGTAGTTGCAGGGCTTGAATGTTGCTTGTTCCGGAGTGAAGATGCATGCAGGGGCTCCCTCAAGGGTAACAGTGACAGATGCATTGGCTTGAGAGTTCTTGCTAGATGAGGCCATTTCTGTTTCAAAAGTAGTGACACCAAATAGAAAAATCATGGCTTAATTCAAAATGTACAAACCAGAATTTGTTTTGGTACAAAGAATACCAATTTTTAAGAAAGAAAACAAGTGTTTTTATGAACAAAACTAAAAATTCTTGTTATTTGGTAGATTAAAACAAGTTTTAAACAGTAGTACCAATATTTGGTGATTTTTGGTATATATAAATTACTAAAAACATATTTTTAGAAGGTTTAGAAGAGAAATTAGGATTAAAAGTACCAAAAATGGTCTTCTGTTCTAAGAAGAGACTTAGAACAGGTTTTTAGAAAACTTTTAGGGTTTAACAGATTTAATCTAGATTTAAAAAGAAAATCTTTATAACAAGAAGTAATAGAAGAATTCGAGGTGTTATAAACAACATTTTAGTTGCTTTTAATAAAGGAGAAGGGTTAGATCAAACCTTGACAGTTAAAAACGGAGAAAAACGCACAAGTGCGAGTTTTTGGTGTTCTTGGTGAAACTTGAAGATTCGAGAGAAAGTTCTTGCTTTTTGAATGTTTTGAGCGCGTAAAATATTAAATGAATTCGAAGAATCTATTTGTAGGTGAAAAGAAATGAGGAGAGAGAGAATGCTATATGACGGTCTTAGCTTTTTGGAAAGTTATGGTGATGGAGCGCACGTTCATAGGAGTTGATAGGATAGGAAACGTTGTGGTCCATTGTGTGTCAGAAAAAGGTCTGACGTGTCCTTTTCTTATTTGAAAAATATTAAAAAGATTATCATTTAAATAAATGTTAATCGTTATCTTTTAAAATTCCTTCATCATTGGACAATAAAGGATTGTTAGTGATGGGTTTTAGGTTTTTGAGATCCATTCTCTGAATAAGAAGACGTTTAGAGATTGTAAGATTTGAGTTACATACCTGAGAGAGATCTATTTGGTATCGTTAAGTCAGAGTTCAGGGTATGAATGAGAATTTGAAATTTATTTACTTATCACTGATATGAGTTAATTACTGAGGAAAATTATTCTTCAGCATTTAACAAACCAAGTTCGCTAATTAGTAGATTAAATCTAGTTTCATCAAGAAGCTTGGTGAAAAGATCAGCGAGCCGATAGTCAGTCGGCACAAATTGAAGTTCAATTTCACCATTCATAACATGATCTCTGATAAAGTGATACCGGATCTCAATGTTTTTGGTTTTAGAGTGACGTACAGGGTTATTTGCAATGGCAATAACACTTGTGCTATTACAATAAATAGGGACTTTAGAAAGTTTGAGATCGTAGTCTCTGAGTTGGTTCTCATCCAAAGGACTTGAGCACAACAACTTCCAGCGGCTACGTACTCAACTTTCCACCTAGTAGCTGATAGCCACCAGTGGTGCTCTTCCTATCTATTCCTGCAAAATCACCATCAGAGTAACCAATTAAATCGAACCCTGAGCCTTTGGGGTACCAAAGACCCAGATTAGGAGTTCTTTCAAATATCTGAAGATTCTCTCTACAACGTACATTTTATCAGGTCTGCGAGCTGTAAGATATAGCAGGGATCATATCATTCCTCTATAGGCAGTGACGTTTACTAGTTCCCATTAGGGTCCTTATTCAATGTCAGAGGAGGAGCCATAGGAGTCTTCATCGCTGAACATTGAGTCATCTCAAGTTTATTCAGGATGTTCTTAACATATTTACTTTGACAAATGAAAATACCTTTGTCAGATTGTTTAATATGCAAACCTGTAAAATATGCTAGTTCACCCATCATACTCATTTTGTATTCTTTCTTCATCCTTTTAGCAAAACGAGTGCATAATTTGAGTCTTGTGGATCCACATATAATATCATCGACATATATTTGAGCAAGAATAGTGTAACCTTTGTATTTTCTCAAAAACAGGGTTTGGTCTATTTTTCCACCAACAAATTTTTCTTTAAGAAGATATTTAGAAAGGGTGTCATACCAAGCTCTAGGAGCCTGTTTTAACCCGTAAAGATATTTTTGCAGTTTGAAAACAAAACCAGGATGCTTGGGATCATCGAACCCAGGAGGTTGCGCAACATAAACTTTCTCTTTAAGTTTACCATTTAGAAAAGCACGTTTCACATCCATTTGAAAAACTCTAAAGTCTTTATGGGCAGCAAAAGCTAAGAAAAGTCTTATGGCTTCTAGTCTAGCAACAGAAGCAAAGGTCTCATCATAGTCAATTCCTTCTTCATGTCTATATCCCTGATCAACAAGTCTAGCCTTGTTACGGATAACAGTACCATTTTCATATAACGTATTTCTAAAGAACCTTTTGGTTTCTATTACAGTTTTGCCAGATGAACGAGGGATAAATTTCCAAACTTTGATTCTACAAAACTCAGTCAGTTATTCTTGCATAGCAGAGACCCAACTAGGATCAGTGATTGCTTCATCTATCTTCTTAGGTTCAGAGAGAGAAATGAAATTGACATAGAGACGGATATTACTTGTACCTCTTCATGTCTTGATTCCTGCATTAGGTTCACCAATAATTTGATTTATTGGATGATTTGCAGTCCATCGCTGAGCTGGTAGTTAAGAAGTTTGATCAACTTGAGATTCAGCTACTTGTTCTTGTTCAAGGAGAATGGTGGATGTTTCAACGATAGGTGTTTTAGCATTTATTATCATCCCTGGTGCTGATCCTTAGGATTGATCTGCTGAGGTTTGATCTTGGTTATTCACTGATGAATCACCGTTAGAGATATCTGAAGGAGGAATCTGATTTAGATGAGTAACATCTATCCCTGATGAGGATGGATCATTACTTGACGTAGGAAATAGATTAGGAGGTTCGTCATCTTGATTATCAACATTGGTTGATTGCTGAAGTAGGTTTCAGGTTCCCCATAATGAGACTTTATCCAACTATTTAATTCCACTTCTTCTTCAGGGATAGGAATTGAGTTTGCTGGATGTGATTCATCAAAGTTCACGTTTATCGTTTCTTCAACATGTTGTCTTCTTTTGTTGAAGACTCTAAATGACTTAGACACACAAGAGTATCCAAGAAATATACCATCGTCAGCCTTTGAATCAAACTTTCCAAATGATATCTATCATTTAGAATATAACATCTACATCCAAAGATATGTAGGTATGTCAGAGTGGGTCTTCTTCCATGAAACAATTCGCAAGAGGTTTTCTTGAATCGCTTCACTATCAGGGATCCATTCAGAGTAAAGCACGCCGTGTTCACTGCTTCAGCCCAGAATTGAGTAGATAGATGTGATTCGCTGAGCATTGAGCGAGCAGCTTCAATGATCGTTTGATTTCTTCTTTCAGCAACACCATTTTGTTGAGGAGTTCTCACTGATGAAAAATTATGAGTGATTCCTTTTTCTTCAAAGAAGTTAATCAGGGTGCTATTTTTAAATTCAGTACCATGATCATTTCTCATGGAGCGAACACTGAGATTGTTCAGGACTTCCATTCTTTTAAAAACGGCAATTATTTCATCAGGTGTATCACTTTTAGATTGAAGAAAGAATACCCATGTATATTTGGAGTATTCATCAACTATCGTAAGAGTGTATTTCTTTCCAGATAGAGATTGGACATTGATAGGTCCAAAAAGATCCATATGATGTAATTGAAGAGAAGAGGTCACTAAAAAGACTTGTTTGGATCTAAAAGAGGCTTTTGTCAGTTTTCCTTTTTTTAATGTTGAACAAAGAGATTCCTTTGTAAAAGTATGTTTAGGGAGATCCCTGCCAAGTTCTTTTTGAGACAATTCATTTATCATCTTAAAGTTAAGGTAAGAAAGTCTCTTGTGCCATAGCAAGTTGATATCTGAAGATGCTCTTGAGATAAAGCATACATTTTCAGAGTGAGAGCTATCTATATTAATGACATACACATTTTCTGATCTTTTGCCTTTTAAGATAAGTTTGTCATTAATATCAGTGACAGCACATCTGGTCTTTCTGAATAAAAATTTGATGTCTTTATAACATAGCTAACTAATGCTCAACAAGTATTGCTTTAGTCCTTCAACATAAGCGACACGACTGAATGAGGTTGCTCCATTGGATAAAACGCCATAACCCTTGGTGTATCCTTTGCCATTTCCACCGAAGGTCACCGAGAGACCATCTTCTTCCTTGTATCCAGAGAGCAGAGATTTTTTGTCTGTCATGTGCCTTGAGCATCCACTATCTAGCTACCAGATACCCTTAGCACTCTGCATATGACAAAAGAATTAATTTTTCATAGATACCGATACTACTATGGGTCCTACTGAGTTAGTGGAAGGTTTGGCGGATGAGTTGCTAGCTGAAACATTTTCTTCAGTGGTTATCTTCACCTTGGAAATTTTATCAACCTTGGTGGATTTCGTTCTCGCTGATTTATCAGCTTGAGCTACTTTCTTACCATGAGCCGATTTTTCAGCTTTAGTAGCATTAGGACATTTACTAGCAATGTGGGTAGTTTCACCACATTGATAGCATTTCCTATATTTAAAAATATATTTGGAGTTGAAAGTATGAAGAGAAGAAATCGAAACATTATCAGGACTAGAACCAAGAATTCCTTTGTCCATTGTCCTTGGAGGAATAACAATTTTCTCAGGGACAGATGGGGTGATGTCAATCTTAATTATGGGGTTAGATCTCTAAATAAATCTAGGAATCTTCTTTCCGGATTTAGGATGACTCACTGAAGGAATAGAAGAATTCTTCTTCAGCTTCTGGAAGTTCTTGATTATAGGAACATGGTCAAGAAACTTGTCCTTGATCACCTTCTCTAAATCCTTAATGTTGGACTTAGAGGGTCTTTTCTCAGTGTTAGGAATTTTTTGAGAAGAAGGATCAGGGATAGAAGAAATGAACATTCCAAATTTTAACATGGAACGATCAGTCTCTGATTCTTCTTGGTCAGAGGAATATCCTAGACCACTTTTGACATTCCTAGGAATTTGGGCATTGATGATCTCACTGACTTTTTAAGAAGCCTTACACCACCCCTCAATGGTAGCCTTCTTAGCTTTGAGATCAGCGATGGCCTTTTCCTTTTCAGTGATAGTTTGTTGTCTTTCAATGCTTATAGTTTGATTTACAAAGGCTTGGTTTTTAAGATTTTCTTCAATCTTAGTAATTTCTTTGATTATAAATGACAATTCTTTAATTGTTCAGATAGATCGATGTTTATTTGTTCAACTTTGATCTTGCCATTTAAAGCATTATAAAGTTCAACGGTAATAGAATCGAGAGCCGACAAACTATCATTTTCAGGTATAGAAGAGGTTGAGGGAATATTTTTACCTGAGTTGAGGGACATTCTGAAGAGGATGTGTCAGAGGCCTCTTCAGCTTCTTCAATTCTAGCCATCAAACAAATGAAGGCAAGATCTTCTTCATCATATCCTGATTCATCAGTGGTCTTAGCCCAATCATCTTCTTGATCCCAGTCAACTTCTTCAGCTACTAGGCCTTTGCCTTTGTGCTGGTTCTTTTTCAGATCTCTGTACTTATTCTTTAACTTAGAATATTTTTCCTTTTATCTTTGTGAGAGTTCTAAGAAGTGGTAGGTGCAGCTACTTTCTTAGATCTGCATTAATTAGCAAAATGACCTTTTCGCTGACAGTTGTAGCATATTAGTGAAGTTTTTTCAGTAGAAGAGGTCTTCGAAAATTACTCTTTCTAGCGAATTTCCTAAAGTTGTTAGTAAGAAGAGCTAAAGAATTATCAAAGTCAGAGATGTCAGCATCAGTGAGTTCTTCTGAATCAATTTCATATAATTTAGTGATAGAAGAAATAGAAGATGAAACTTGTTTTGAGGATTCAGCCTCTGAAGTCACTAGAGCCAAAGAAGTACTTTTGGCACTCTTGATTTCTTTCATGAGATTTCTTCTTAAGGCTTGGGATTGTTCTTCATTGAGCAACATTCCATAGAGAGCACTTGAGGAAAGAGTTTCAAGATTCTTTGACAATTTTAAACATGTAGTGTACACTCCCCATTGTTCAGGTAGTGCCTCCATGAATTTTGTCAGTATTTCAGCATTAGAATATTCTCTATTAACAGTTTTCATGTCAATTAAGAGAGTTAAATCTTTGGTGAATTTGAGAAAGAGTTTCGCTTTTCAGACACATAAAGCTTTCATATTGTCTCACCTGATTGATGCTACGAGTAATCTGAACTTCATCAGATCCTTCATATTGGATACAAAGAATATCTCACATGGTTTTAGATGTTCTCATTTTCATCACAGAGTGATAAACTTCATCTGGTAGAGACATAGCTATTATTGATCTAGCTTTAGTATCTATAGCTACTTCCTTTTTATCATCCTCACTCCATCGATCTAGAGTTTTCACAATTATTCTCTCAGCGATAGCTGGAGAGGTTGCAGTGGCAGGTACTGCAGGATCGAGGATTGTAGGAACATTTGGTCCATTCTCTAGATAATATGGGATCTTAGGATCTGACCCTTCTAGGAATAGAGTCATTTTTTCCTTCCATAATGGAAAGTTATCACGGCTAAATCTAGGATGTTTAGCTAAAGATCCATTATCAATGTAGTTTGTGTTTGTGTTTGTCATTTTAAAATATCTTTTAGAAAAAAGATTATTTTAAAGTTTAGTAAGCAAGAAACACTGCTCTGATACCACTTGTTGGTCCCAAAGGAGTCCACAAGAGTTCAAGTATATAGAAACAGTTTGTAGAAAGGGGGGGGGGGTGGGGTTGAATACAAACACACACTTTTTAGGGTATTAAATTAGTTTATTAAATAAACAAACTTATAGTTACAACCAGAATAAGAACAAGTTATAAAACCTATTCTATTGTAACTAAGAAATCACAAAGTTGATGCACAAAGAAATAGCAAAGAAAAGAAGCAGAGGTTTGAGGAAATAGAAAGTAGCATGCATGAAGATGAAGAAAGGATCTTCATCTATTTATACCCGTCGCAATTAATGCGAGACAAAAGGTATATGTCACGTCTCAAGCTTTCATTGGAAGCTTGTCCTTTGTTCAAAATCAACCATGCTTTTGGCCGTGTATGCATAGTACCAAATCAGATTTGATGGGCACATATGAGACAATTCGTACGTCCTTTCTGACATAGTATAAGGTTTTGACTTTTGTGCATCAAGGATAAGATCAACATTAATCTTGTTGAAAGGCTTCACTTGATCGCTGAACTTGAAATTTCAAGAATGAACTTTCAGAGTATCATTGAGGCCTAACAAGACTTCACATATTGCTTAAATAATCCTTGCTATCACTGAACCACTTAAGATCACTAGCTGATTATCTCTATCTTCAGCTTGGTCTTCGACTATCGCTGAATGGACTGATGGTGTGACTGTTGTTCTTCAGATCTTTAGGGTTAAGCAAATAATTCCTGATGTTCAGTGATCGCTGAGTGCAATCAGCATGTGATATCACTGAGCTTGAACTATTACTTATAAATGGAATTTTCACTAAGTATTTATAGGAATCATATTCAAATCACTAAGAGGAGTTTTGGATCAACAATATGAGGTGGACGACCGACGTGGGATACGTGGCAGAAAAAGAGCCAACAAGTAATGACGTTTAGTAGGATAATGATGATTTACAACGGTTAATCTTGATTACTGAAACGTTTACGACGTGCTAAATGCTCGGCAAGTGAAATTATAACACGTGGCATACGCGCAGACTAAGTCATCTTCTGAGTTGAAAGTTCAGAACATCTGAGAAAGAATTCAGAAGTTTTGAGAAAATATTCAGATGTTTTGTGAAATGATTCAGAACTTATGAGAGAAGTTCAGAACTTGATTGAGAATGATTGAAATCATTGAAAACACTTTAAAATACTAACTTCTGAATTTAGAAAACATTTTGTCAATACAGAAGTAGTTTGAACAATGAAATTTTTTATCATCATTAGAAGTTTGTTCATACTTCTATAAGTGAATTAAGCACAAAATGAATCTTCACATGTTCAGATCTTTAGCAAACACTATAGGAATGAACGAACCATTAACAAGATTAATGAAATATGTATGATAAGACTCCCCCTAGAGTCATGCTTAAAAAGATTAGAAAAATTGCCCCTTGAAAGATGCTATATAGAAATGAAAAAATAAGAAATAAATCAAATACACATATACTTGAGTTCAGAACAAAGACTTCTGAATTAAGTGATTCTGACTTCTGAGAATCAAACATCAGAACTTCTAAAGTTGAATTTTTAGAAATCTAAATGAATTATGTTTAGAAGTTTGTTCTTAACACTAGTTCTATGTAATTGGCTTATCCAGAAAGATTCATCATGCCTAATTTGCTGACTAAAAAGTTAAATCTTTTATCATCAAGAGCTTTACTGAACAAAAAAACATTTCTATATTTCCTTTCTCAACATGATCCTTAATAAAATGATATGTCACATCAGTATGTTTGGTTTTGGAGTGTTCAACAGGATTTGCTGTGATTGCTATGGCACTTTTGGAATCACAATAAAAGTGGGATTTTCTTGAATGTATAGCCATAGTCCTTTAGTTGAATTTGCATCCAGATCACTTGTGAGCAACAATTGCAGCGGCTACATATTCAGCCTTTGCAGTGGAAGTTGATACACAGTTCTGCTTTTTAGAAGACCAACTTACAAGCCTATCTCCCAAAAATTGACATGATCCAGATGTATTTTTCCTGTCTAATTTACAACTACCATGATCTGCATCTATGGAAGTTGTTATTTAAAAACCAGAATTCTTAGGACACCAAAGTCCCAATGAAGGAGAAACTTTTAGATATCTAAGGATTTTTTTAGTAGCAAAAAGATGAGATTCCTTAGGATTAGCTTGATATCTAGCACAAATACATGTGACAAAAATTATGTCTGGTCTACTAGTTGTTAAGTAAAACAAAGAACAAATAATACCCCTGTACTTCTTTTGATCCACAGATTTACGATTTAAATCTGGTTCAAGTTTAGTAGCAGCAGCCATTGGAGTTTGAATACTAGAATAGTCAGAAATATCATAATTTTTAACTAGATCAGAAACATACTTAGATTGATTAGAATATGGTAATGGGAAGTTGTTTCACTTGTAAACCAAGAAAGAAAGTCAACTCACCCATCATACTCATTTCAAACTCAGTTTGCATGATAGTCTCAAAGGTTTTACAAAATTTGGGATCAGTAGAGGCAAATATAATGTCATCCACATAAATTTATATTAAAATCATGTCCTCACCTTCCTTTTTCAAAAATAAGGTAGTATCTCTCTTGAAAATGGAATTCAGAAAGAATGATGTGAGTGTGTCATACCATGCTCTTGGAGCTTGTTTTAATCCATACAAAACTTTGTCTAAAATGTAGACATGATCAGGAATTCTTTGCTAACAAAGCCTTCTGGTTGATCAACATATAATTCTTCATAGAGAACGCCATTAAGAAATGCACATTTAACATTTGAAAGACTTTCATGTTTTTGTGAGCTACATGAGTACAGGTTTCATCGTAGTCCATTATTTCTTGTTGACAATATACTTTAGCTACCAGCCTTTCTTTATTTCTCACAACAATACCATTTTCATCCTTCTTATTTCTGAATACCCATTTGGTTCCAATAATGAATTTGACTTTGGATCTTGGAATAAGCCTCAAGTCTTTATTTTCTTCAAATTAATTTAGCTCATCTTGCATGGCTAAAATCTAATCAGGATCTTGAAGAGCTTCACATGGCTTCTTGGGTTCTATACTGCTTAAGAAATTAACAAATAAACATTCATTAGCAGTTGCAGACTTGGGTTGTACACCTTTTGAGGCATCACCTATTATCTGATGAATTGGGTGACTGGATGTCCATTTGGTTACATTTGGCAAAGGTTGAACAAATGAGACATTGTTTAATGAATCATAATCATCAATAATTGCTTGTGTTTCTGGTTCTTGATATGTCTCTGAATGTAGATCTGAATTCTCCCCCTCAAATTGTGGATTCTGTACAGGTTTTGAAGAACAGTCACAGGTTCAGAAATGATTTGTATTGGTTCGGAAGTGACTTGTGTTGGTTCAGAAGTAACTTGTGTAGGTTCATAAGGAACTTGTACAGGTTTAGTAGTGGGAATTTCTGAATTTGAGGTTGAGATAGGTGGTCCAGAAATATTTGATGTAGTAGATTCTTCTGAAATAAGTACAAGAATATCTCTTTTAAGTGATGGATTCTGAAAATCTGCAGATATATTAACAGATACATCAAATAGATCTTGACATAGTAAATCTAATTGGGCTTTAAGTGAAAAGTCATTAGAAGAAGATTTATGTAACACCCTAAAAAAATAGATCAAATTTAAACTTTCGAGAAGCATTAAATACGGAACGATCTACATCCAAAATACATAATTTCTTTCAAAGGATAGAAAGTCAACATCAAAGATTCTAATTTAACTAATTAATCCATAAGTGGATATAGGAATAGCCGGGTGTCACTAAAATCATCCAAATCCGTTATCTTCAAAAACCCATGACGCTCCTACGCCATCTTAACGAAATCTCCCAAGCTCCAATACAACCTTGGAACCTAATAATACCTGATATACATGTCGATAAAAAAAAGTGGTAGGCGTACGCCTACTGAGTTAAAGCAGTTAATCCCATAAATAAAAGTGATGGAAACCGAAATATCTTTCTTTTCCAAATATCCTTTTGTACAATAATGTTCATAAATGAAAGAAGGTTTTTTCCCAAAATCGTTGCTTTTCAAAATATAAAGCTTAAACAAGAAATACCTCTTTGAATACCAACAACCGGTGCCCCTTTATCTTTGAACAATAATAAATAATATTTAATCCAAGAATCTTATAAAATGCGCTTATTTCAAATACCCCGAAATCACCGAAAGTAAAGATGGACTCAATACTCAAATAACACCTTTCGATGACGGGGGAGGCCCGTTTCCGTGTATGTGGCGTATAGGAAGTAAGCCGGGATTCGACGTTAAGGAGTAGCGTCTTAAGATCACAGTACCGGTGTATGACTCACCAACGAGTTCCCACCGTAATACCTAAGGTCCCGGAGCCCGACCCATACGGATTCATCTCCAAAGCAGGCCCACCCAAGACCTACTGGAGTACACTAGACTCACACTAAGAACCGATGATAATGGGACACGACTTTAAACTAAGTTCATTCCCAGAATACCTGTGTGATCTATGAAAGGCAGTAACCTCTAAACATGGGTCCCGATAACATTCTCCAACGAGTGTCCTTATCGTGAAACCCAGGGTCGCAGAGGCATTCCCAATTTGGGCCATCCTTGTAATATTGTTAACTGAGCCTACTCGCTCAAGACCCTTAACGAGGGACTCAATATCTTCCGACAACCGACTCACTCACATGCCTATGGATCCAAATGCAATGCAGAATACTTTACTTGAATCCAAAGTAAGACAAAAGCTCCCAAGGTAAACATTTACCAATAAATGTAATATAGAAATCGACACATTACGTCTCGAGTCATACAATCCGGACAACGCCCAAACTCATTTGGTTAAGACTATAATCTAAAGCCTTGTAAAAATCCTTTATATAGCCCGTTATCCAATACGTTATATTTCTCAAACCTCTCAAAGTTGAGGAGGTGGTTTATTAAATATTGATTCGTTTGAAATCCAAGAGTTTACAAAAGATAATCCGATGTTTATAATTCGAATATAATTTCCCAAAAACACTTGGCTTCAACCAATTTAATAAATACTAGGTTTTATATGCAAGGCCAAGAAAATCATTTCCTTTAACTCACTTTATTCTTTCACCAAATAAAATCCGATAAACGAGCTCCATTTTCCAAATTTCCCAAAAAAAATTCTTTTTGCGATTAAACTCTTTTATGCCTCAAAATATCCCATAAAACGTTTATAAAGCTTTTCCATCTATTTTGTGGTCTAAATACCCAAAATATTATTCTCATACTTTTTAATCTAGATGGAGCCCGATTCCGGAGAAACTCAAAACAGGAAGATTGTAGGTCAATCTCTTGGCTTTCCGAAGCATCTTGAATCATTTGAATCGGATGTTCGATGAGTGAGATATATGGTCTAAACGGTATAACCTCGCAAGTCTGCCAAATACTCCTTTTGGCTATTTTTCACCTCGAAGTGATCCGAACTGAAAATTGCCGGTGTTACAATTTATCAATGAAATTCTTTTCTGAATCAAGTTGTTCAGAAATCCGGTTTAGCTTGAGTTCTTAACTTTCTTGTTTAGAAGTCATGTTTGGCTATGGATCCAAGAATATGATCAAGTACGTATGCTTTTAATGAAAACACGAAGAACACAAATATAATAAAGGTCCGAAGTTGAATATCTCACTTGTATTGCATATGAATTACATTGACTCTCTCTCTCAGATCAGCTCTTAATATTGTCTACACCTAATACAATAACCCTAAAATCCTATTTATATGAAAGGCTATAAACAATATAAGGAAATAGAGGGAATGACATTCTACACTTGCCATAATTACGATAAAGCATAATTTACTTATTTTGACATAATTAAAATAAGGCCTAACAATCTCCCCTTTTGTGTCAAAATGAATCTTCATCTCTTCAGCTCGAACGTACCTTAAAATCGTCTAAGGGTCTGTCGGTAGATAATGCGCTTGTCAATTAACTAGATCGCATTCAATAGATTTTCTCTTTCATTCGCCTTTAGCTGATGCTTCTTATATCTTCTTTCATCAGCACTTGCTTCTGCAGAAAGTCTGTTTCGAATAGCCGAAAAGTTCCATCAGAATAAGAAGCAACTTCACCGAATCTTAAGAATCTCATCTCCCCATTTGTCTTCATGTACACAACTCCATGTGCTGGTCGGGTCATCACTTGAGTCACTTTCATATTGTTCAGTCCAGGGATATCTTGATCAGGCTTTAAAAATCATGAAGATAACTATATCCGAGTTCCTTCGGAACATGCCTAATAACTGCTCTTAATGCTCTTTGTTAATTTTATGATTTTCTGGTTTTGTCTTTAAACTCCGTGTATAGCGTTTCGATATCCAACACATCCAGTCTTGGAAAATCAGCCTCAGAGAAAGATTAGACTTTTCCATCAAATCTTCTTACTTTAAATGTCGGAAATTCTACTTGAAAGGCTTTATCACATCCGATCTCCATGATAGTTACAATTTTGTATCTTGAAATAACTTCTTTAGGATCCTTCACTTTAGTCTTCAGTATGCTAACATATTCAGTTATCTTAAGCGAATTCATTTCCATGATCAGATGTATTCGAGACTGGTCCTCTGGTTTCTTCTTTTCCACAAGATCTTTTGCATGGTTTCTTCTAGATACGGAGATCTACCTTGTGGATTTACCCATTTGTTGTTCGAAAGAATTATTTCCCAACGAATTTGGTGCAGCGGCAACGATGTTTGATTAACATTCGTTGGAAGAAACTTCTTTTCCGCATGCATTATGTGTTTGATTCACATAATCTTCTTCTTTTAGCACGAGTTCATATGGATCATGAAACCAGTTTCGGACAGAATCTCTCAAATGTTTAACATTTACTTCTTCTTCATTTGCCGATGCAGCAGCTTGCGATCCACTCCCAATTTTAAAATCTACCATGGGCTTTTCAACCATTGGCGGATTTGCTTGTTGTTGTGTGGGAGGTGGAGTAGAGTGTTGTTGTCTTGAAGGTGGAGCTGTAGAAGAAGATGGACCAGAAGTCTTAGCAGAAGATGGTCGGAGCTGAGCTTGAGTTCTTGTAATCCGGCGGCGTGTCTCCCTCTCAGAGCGATTTGGACTAGAGGTCAGATTGTCCTGATCAGGTCGACAATGTGGAACAGACGCGACGGGACGACAAGATTGTTGAATTTCAGTGCGAAGAGCAGTGATGGCACCAATAATCTCATTAGAGGATTGCTTTTGTTTGGTCGCTATGTCAAGAAGTTGTGATTCGATATCAGCTTTGAACAAGTCGAACTCATAGCGAGTGACACTAGGAATCTCAAGGTTGCGACGAAGAAGACCTATAAATGTATCTTCAGGTAAAACTCAAGCTGTAGCCTCAGTAAGTAAATTGGCATACAACACCGACATTAGCTCATCGTTGTTATACTGATATCGTTGAGGTGATGGAGGACAGTTATTAGGATTTGGGTTCGGATTGGAGTCTCGAGGTGGTGGAGGTGGTGGAGGAGAGCGACTTGAGCTTGGTCGGGAAGAGCTAGCTTGACTTGGATCAGTGTTTTGGGAGCGAGCAGCTGCTATCAAGTCTTGAACAAATTGTTGCATTTGAGCATTCATGCGAACCTCGTGAGCATTTAACGTATCATGAGCTCTTTTGTATTGTGCATCGAGGTAAGCATGAGTCTGGGGATTGACATTGAAAGTACGAGAACCTGAAATGGAAACACCGGGATCACTTAGATTACCTGTTGACATCACAGTTGAATCAACTATGTGACCTACATTGAACATTGGCAATGATGTAGTGCTGTTAGGATTTCCTCCCAATCCTCGTGGAATGTCCGGAATGGACATCACTATGGGAGTTTCGACTGGGCCATGAAGACTCTCAGTGTGTACAGACACGTGTTCCCTAGGGGGCTCTAGACTCGATGTGCTTAGAAACGAAGACGAAGCAGGTGAGATACTACTTCTTGGTTCATTTAAACATTCGTCGGTTTTAAGCTGAGAAGGATTAGAATTTTTATCCGGAAAAATCATTTGTTCAAGGCATCAGTTCCAGACAACCGCTCAAGTTCAAGTAATTCTGTCCTAGGAAGAAAGGCTCGAAAGCTTCTGTTGCGTATAATGTAAATCCAGTAGCGGATCAATTCCAACGAGCCTTTCAATCATCTAATTCAGCATTAATTTGGTCAGGAGAAAGGGAAATTTGGTTTTAAGGAGGGCAATAATTTGGATCTAATTTGAGCAACTCTTCATCATCCTCTAAATAAGTGTTAACGAAAGATTTACACGAAGAAATATTATCAGTTTCTTGGTTTTTGGTGAATTGTAAAGCCTCGTTTTCAAGTTTTTGAATTTTAGTAATTAACTCCTCCTTTTCCTTTTCCGACGAAGAACGTTCAGATTCCAACACCTTTTCAAGTTGAACAATTTTCTTTTCTAAGAACAAGGTGGGAATATATGGTTTAAATTCAGGAATTTGGGTTTGATGTTCTTCGTCAGTATATGATGGAAAGTAGTCGTTCGGAAGAGTATCTTTTGAAGATTCCTTTTCGACTTGCTTAGGATAGCAGAAATGAATTTGATGAGAATTCTTGTTTTTCCTATTCAAATCTTCCCTTTTCTCGACTTTGGAATGTCACTTCATAAATTGAATTCTGTATCCCGGACCAAGGTCTAGATATTCAAATTTATAGATAGTCGGTGTATTGTAGATGGCCTTTTATAAGCGTTTTGGGTTATCAAATCCTAATCCAGCCTTTGAACTTAGCTCGTTTGGAGCGTTTAAGTGAATTGTTTGCTTTTGACCAATCTTGTATAGTTTGAGTTCCAAATCCTTGAGTTTTTCCAAAAGACCTTTTCTTTGTATGGTGACAAACTCAAATTTTGATGAAAATTCTTCGGTCTCACGTTTAGATTTGTTAAGTTGATTTGTGAGATCCGAGATTTGTTGTTTTAACTTCAAATTTTTGTTTTGAAAAGTGGTTTTCTCCTTTTGATGATTTTGTGCAATACTTTTAGAAGTGGGAAGTTCAGATTGGACAATTACTAATTGATTGTGATTATTTTCTAGACGTGCTTCTAAATTGGAAATCAAGAGTTTCTCGGTTTGCAACTTAGATTGTAATTCTTTCAATTGAATCATCAAATCATGCATTTGGGAAACAAAATTGTCATGGTCAGAATTGCTTACCTCAGGTGTGTAGTCGGAAGCGTTAGAAGTGGAATCATCAGAATAAGCCATCAAACTAAAGTGTGCTTGGACCTCGTTTTCTGTATCATCATCATCATTACCATGATTGAGCCAGTGTTCATCTTCTACCATGAGTACTTTTTCGGCCTCCTTTTGTTTAGCCAACATCAATTTGTAAGTAAAATAATTTGAGTCTTTGACTATTGGCTTTTTGCATTCACGGGGGTAGTGGCCGGATTTTCTGCAATTGTAGCACAGGCTCATTTCACCCTTAAATTTGTCTTCGGGTTTGGGTGGTGGACGAGGTTCTTCTGTCCTTGGTTTTGGCTCAAACATAGCTTTACGCTCATGATTCTTTGGTCCCGAAGCATACCGTTGTTGATTGGGATTTGAGCGACGAGAGAACTTTTGTTGGAACATTTTTGTGAGCAGAACCAATTGCTGTTAGAATTTGGCAATGTCCGATCATAGTCGAACTCTTCGTCCTCTAATTGAGGAATGACGTCTTGCGATGTGCTTTGGGATAAAGGAGAGCTTTCTTTTGTTACTAGAGCTATTGGATCGAAACTCCTTTTAATTTTGTTGTTTGTCCCCATAGCTTCAAGTACTTCCTCGTCGTCTTGTTGTAGGGTTTCGTATACTTCGTGAAGGTTGAGTTCAGCGAGAAATTTGATGTGTTTGATTCGGTTGGCAAAGCAACGCCATTCAGGTTGAAGATTACTAACAAACTTCACGTTGTTCTCGATCTTTGTCTTACTAACAAAACAAGATTTTGAAATTGCTTTTTATCTTTATTTTGAACTATTGAAGAACAAGAACGAAGCCTTCGTCGACAAAAAAAGAACAATGTCCTTTTAAGGAAGAGAATATCTAAGTTCCCGAGTCCCCAACAATATAAAAAATAAACTAAAAATATTTACTTAAAGTTTAAGCAGTGTATTTGAGAACTCTTAAGCTAGAAAAGCTGCAGAAGTCAAAGACCCTGAGTTTCCAATAAAAGTGAAGCAAAAGTACTATGGTTTAAACTAAAGTAAAAATTCGAATTCTGTTAAAGTTTAAGACTTGTAACTGAGAACTCTTAAACTAGAAAAGTTGTAGAAGTCAGTGACCCTGAGTTTTCTAATAAAAGTGAAGCAAAAGTACAACGAATTAAACTAAAAAAATTTGAATGAGAAAACGAATCTTATCGGGTGACAAAGAGGCGATAAAAAATATCGAAAAGAAAAAAAAAAACTTGTCGATGTTAAGGGAGCGATATAAAATTCTTATCGAGAATAAAAGGTGCAATATATTAATTTTTGTCGACATACTAGGATGCAATAAAACGATTTGTCGATTAATAATGGTGCAATAAGAAATCATGTCGATTCAGGCTTGGAAAGCTTGAATCGATAAGTTTTTGAACAGTGACAAAATCGAGATTTTTACCTTGTTTTTCGAACTCGATCAGAATTAATCCAAAGCTTAAATCGTGTAGCTCTGATACCAATTGTGGATCCCAGAATATGATCAAGTACGTATGCTTTTAATGAAAACACGAAGAACACAAATATAATAAAGATCTGAAGTCGGATATCTCATTTGTGTTGCATATGAATTATATCGGCTCTCTCTCTCAGAACATCTCTTAATATTGCGCATACCTAATACAATGACGCTAAACTCCTATTTATATGAAAGGCTATAAACAATATAAGGAAATAGAGGGAATGGCATTATACATTTGCCATAATTACAATAAAGCATAATTTCCTTATTTTCACACAATTAAAATAAAGCCTAACATTGGCTCATTAAATCTGACATTTGTGCTTTCAATTATTGTTCTTGTTTTCTTCATGAGAATTCTATAAGCTTTTGATCTTTCAGAGTAGCCAACAAATACACCACTTAAGCCTTTTGGATCAAATTTGCTTAAATTTTCTCTGTCATTCAGCAGAAAGCACCTGCAGCCAAATTTTTTAAAATAACCAATGGAAGGTTTTCTGTTTTTAATCAATTCATAAGGAGTTTTAAGATGTTTTCTGTTTAGAATTGTCCTGTTTTATGTAAAACATGTTGTAGCAATTGCTTCTGCTCAAAGTGATAAGGATAGACTTGAATATGGAAGCATGGTTCTAGCTGCTTCTACCAAAGTTATGTTCTTTCTTTCAACTACCCCATTCTGTTGTGGAGTTCTTGCAGCGGAAAAATTATGTGAGATTCCCACAGAATCCAAAAAATTCTGAAGTTTTGAATTTGTAAATTCTGTGCCATTATCACTTCTGATCTTTTGAATTGGGAGTTGAAGTAGAACTTGAATATTTTTGATGAATGGGATTATAACTTCTAAGGTATTAGATTTCTGTCTCAGAAATTCAACCCAAGTATATCTAGAATATTCATCTACTATAATCAGGATATACTTCTTTCCACCTAAACTTTGAGTCTTCATATGTCCACACAAATCCATGTGTATCATTTCCGGAGGAGCCTTGCATGAAGAAAGCATTTTCAATGTATGTGATCTTCTTTTGGTCTTACCTAGTCCACATGCAGAACATAAAGAGTTCCTTTGAAATTTGATCTTAGGTAATCTTCTAACAGATTTGGTATGAATTGATCAATCCATCCACTTTATTGATATATTAAATATAAGAACACTTGCAAAAACACACAGTACACCTTTTAGACAACTCTCATAGAATGATTCTCAAAATGAGCTAAGAGCTCATACCAAACTATTTATACTACAAGAGAAAAGCTAAAGATATAGACACTTCTATCACAACCCAATTATAATAAGACATGTCATCAAAAACTCTATTCAGAAGTTCTTCAGAACTGTCTTCAGGACTTCTGAACTTTTACTTCAGAAGTTATCTTCTGAACTTCTCTTTAGAATTTATCTTCAGAACTTCTGAACTTCTGATCTTCAGACTTCTGAACTTCTGAGCTTCTGAATAATGACTTTACAAAACATTTCAAAACATAGGATCCCAATTCGTAGAATTCTTCGGATCTTAACCGAAAAACTCAATGGCTTTGCTACTTGCATATTTTTCTGGTCAAAACTACTATTTTAACTAATTTGAATTATTGATAAAATTATGTTTTCCTTGACTATCTTGGAAACTCGAAAACCTAGCTTTTCTTGTCCATAAAAAGACTAGAGAACTCTGTTCATCTAGATCTTTTTAGTCAAGAAACCATTGTTTTTGATTTCATTAGAATCAAGTATTTAATCAAATTATTCATATTATTTACTTTGAGTTTGGAAAATTGAAAACTTGGTCTATCTTGCCCATAAAAAGACTCGAGAACTCTGTTCTTCGCAGATCTTTTTAGTCAAAAATCCCTAGTTATCTTTCCTATAAATTATTAGAATTTTTTAAGGACACGATAAACAAATTTTAAGTTGACAGTTCTTGACAAAAGTTTTATCCTAGAAACTAAGTTCTCGGACCCTATTGATCTGATAATATTCATATATCAGACCTCTTTGATCCTTCAAGTTTAGATATCGGACCGTTTAGATCCGACATAACTATTTCTCGAACCTCTTAAATCCGAGAAACCTCGTCCTCACACTCACTTGACCCGAGAACTCCTTTTCTCGCATCCTTTAAACCCGACAACTATTGTGTGCAACAAAGTATTTTTTTTTGGGTTAATTCAAATCGTTGATCTACGATCACTTCATCAGGTAACTAGTGCTTACAATTCTTTTACGAACTAATTTTTGACGTTTGATTTTTTAAAGGCTTAAATCAAGATGTCTAATAACCCATTGGTACTCGATCCAAAATCCATTGAATATCAATACTCTATGGGTTGGAGATAGACAACTATTCAACTCGATGATTTGAAAGTGAAATATGCAAGTTTAGAGAAAGAAAATGGAGATTTGAAAGAAAAGATTTCTAAGTCGGATGAGAAATGTGATTTTAAAAATAAAATATCCGATTTAGAACACAACTTCAGAAATAAAGGAAATTAGTTTCTAATGAAAAACGCAACTTTGAAATTGAGCGAAAAGCTTTTGAGAGCAAAATTAAACTTGTGAGTTGACAATGAGAAAACTTTCTAAACAAATGTCGGATTTTGAACAAAATGTGATTTTAGAGAGAAAATCATCTGAAACTAAATGTCTGAAACTATCAAAGAAACATTCTAAGCTTCAGAAAATTCAAGATGACGAAAGAAAAGTGTATGACACCGATTAAACGAATGTAATCAAGAAAAGTGTTTTGATCGTTGCTAAAAGCAAAAATTTGAAAAAGTCTTTGATAACGAAAGGAATGCTTTTGAATAGAAAATCAGTAAAATCTCAAACAAATTATCTGTTTTAGAAACAAATCTTGTGAATGAACGGAAAATAAGATCCGAATCTCAAACAAAATATGATCTGATTATGGAAGAAAGAAATCATATTTTGTGTAAAATCAGAGAACCTGAAGGTTATAAAACTACACCAATTTCAATTCATAAAATGAATCCTCTTTCCCCAATAAGTATCTGTAAGAATAACTCATCTTCAAGTATTAAATGAAACAGTTATTCTAACAGCTCCAAATCATATAGTTCTCCAAGTTATCGGGCTCATAATTCTACTTTCTCTCACAATTATTTTGTTGCTAAATCCGGTAATTTGAATATATTTAAAATGGTTTGGAGAAAGAAATCAAATTCAGATGATAATGTTGGAAACATGCCACATACACCTTCTGTAGTTGATGCAAAATCATTTGTTCCAAGACTGATTAACCTTATTTTGTCTAGTAAATCTATCAGCTAAACGGTCTAAGCGCCACAAATCTCTATTGTACTACTTACGGAACAAATGATTTTATCGATCAAAGGTTCATTCATAAATGGTATGGTAGTTATAGTATTCCCAATATCACATTTGTTGTTTCTAAAGCTAACCTCCAAGGACCCAACAAAGCTTGGGTACCAAAATCTTTTTAATCTGTTTTGTAAGAATGTCATGTGTGATCTAAAACAAATATTCACATCACATGACATGACATGATTGTCCATAGAAAACTCAAGAACTTTGTTCCTTGCAGATTTTATAGTCAAGAATCCTTTAGTAATCATTATAACTTTTTGTAATTGTTTTTAAAAAAAAGTTTATACTTCCTGGAAACTCAAAAACTCTGACTTTCTTGTCCAAAAAATAGTAGATGATTCTAGTACTCTAGATCTTTTTAGTCAAAAATCATATGTTTTTGCTTTCCGTTTGATCACGTCCTAAATCACTCTGTTGGTTCAAAATTATTGCTCTTTTTGCTTGGGAAATTGAAAAGTTGGATTTTCTTGTCCATAAAAAGACTTGAGATCTTTGATGCTCGCAGATCTTTTTAGTCAAGATTCCCTCGTTATCTTTCTTAACCATAGGATTCGTTACAAAATTATTTTTCTGTTCTTAAAGTTATATCCGAGAAACTAAGTTCTCGGACCATATAGATCCGATAAAATTCGGTTCTCGGTCCGTGTTGGTCTGACAAATTCTTGATATCGGACCCCTTTAGTCTGACAACCTGAGTCCTCATACCCTTTTTCCGACAACCACGTCCTCGCACCTGCTTCACACGAGAACTCCTTTTCTCGCATCTTTTAAACCCGACAACTATTGTGTGCAACAAAATAATTTTATTGGGTTAATTCAAATCGTACCTGCACTTACATTTTTTACACAAACTAATTGTGTATTTCTGTTATACAGGTTTTAGTTCAAGATGAGTTCTCAAAATCAAATTTCTGATCTCAATGCTGAAACTAAAAAACTTGAAGCAAGACACACGAATAACATGAAAGTGTTTGATGAACTTTTAAGTTTCATAACTCAGAACAATCAAGAAAAACATTGAAAAATGAAAATGAGTTGTTGCAAGCACAAAAGATTGAGTATTCTAGGAATACAAATCATATGAGGTATGAGGATTTTTGTAAAAAGACAAATCTTGAGTTGATAAAAATAAATTTTGATCTGAAAACCTAAATTTCTATGTTAGAAAAGCTTAAATATTCTGAGACTTATAGTGTTGTTCTTTCAAGAAAATTATCTGAATTTATGGAATTAGAAAAAGAAAGAAAATTAACTTCTGATGACAAACAAAAATTTGAGTCTGAACGAAAGATTTTGAAAGCAAAATTAACACTTGTGAATTGACCATTCAAAAAATTTCTAAACAAGTGTCAGATTTTGAACAAATTGTGAATTTAGAAAGGAAATCATCTGAAACTAAATGTTTGAAGGTATCAAAGCAACTTTCTAAGCTTCAGAAAATTCTAGGAGATGAAAGAAAAGTGTTTAAGAACAATAAAAATAATTTTTTTGAAGAAAAGTGTATTAATTTCCAAAAAGAATAAACCTTTAGAGAAAGATCTTGAGAATAAAACGAAAGTTTTTGAAGAGGAATTTCTAAACATTCAAAAAAATTGTCTGAATCACAATCAAATCTTGTAACTGAAAAGAAATTGAATTCTGAATTAAAAAGTAAATACGATTTGATTACGGAAAAAAGAGATTATTTATCTGACAAAGTCAAGAAATTTGAAAAACTTTTTGAAGCCAAACTGACTTTTAATTTAGGTTGTCTGATAAAGAAAGAGACCATATTTTGTGCAAAATTAGAGAACTTGAAGATGTAATTTCAAAACAAAATAAAGAGAATTCAGTTAAAGGTGAAATTCTTAAAAAGTTTAGTCCCGATACTACTGTTCTTTCTCCACATTAATTCATCTAATTCTGATTATGTTCTCTCTTACAAAAGTGTTTCAAAGTTCAATTCATAAGATGATTCCTCTTTCTACTGTTAGTATATGTAAAAGCAACTATTCTTCAAGTGTTCAATCACATAGTTATTCTAACAGCTGCAAATCGTATGGTTCTTCAAATTCTCAACCTCATAATTCTAATAAGTTTCACAATGATTTTGTTGCTAATTCTGGTAATTTCAAGAAATTTAGAATGGTTTGGAGAAAGAAATCAACTACAGATGATAGTGTTGGAAACATGTCACATACAACTCCTGTAGCTGATGCAAATTCATTTGTTTCCAAGACTGATTTATCTTATTTTGTCAAGTCAATCAATCAACTAATCTGTCTAAGCGCCACAAATTTTTGTTGTTCTACTTGCGGAACAAATGATTTTTTTCACCAAAGGTCTACTCATAAATGGTATGATATTTATAGTATCTGATAGTTCCCGTAGATCAAGATATAACAAGAGTAACAAAATAAGATCAAGAATGGAGCAGTGAAGTCATATGTATTATTGATATGAACAAGTATTACAAACTGTATGTGTATTGAAAGTACAAAGTACGATTATGAACGTTATTTATAACAGACTAACAAACTCCCAATATATATATATATATATACAATAGGAGATACTAAAGTAATAGATAGTTAAATGACAGACCTATGGTATCTATACATGTGTAATTCTATGTTTCTGAACTGTCTTTAGAACTGTCTTCAGAAGTTCCTCAGAACCACTTCAGAAGTTATGCCTTAGGCTTTTCTTCATAGCTTTACTTGTGAAACACTTCTATAGACTTCTATCTTTTTGATTTCTGAGCTTTACTTAAGTGTTTTTCTGTACAACACCAGTTCAGAAGATTTGAACCATTTCACTTCAGAACCCAGTCTCTTTTGAAGAGATATTTAGGTACTTAACAATCTCCCATTTGCTTCAAAAGTTCAAGTCATAGCTCCAGTAATTTAAAATCTGAAGAACCTCTCCCAAGATAAGCTTTATGTATTCCAGAGGTTTATTAATTCTTTGATTCATTTCTTTGGCAAGCTTTTTATATTCTGACCACTCTTCATCACTACAGTTCTTTGGCCTTCTGTTTTGTCTTTTTACTAACATTTCACTAATGGACAGTAGGGTACAATTACAACACTTATGTATCTCTTCAAATCTTACAAACATCATTCTATCTTCTGCCTTGCACACAAAACCAAGAGGCTGAACAATGAGGGTTCCTTTCTTCATGTTGTTCAGACCATTAAGTTCAAAATTTGGTCTACTCAAGTGTACTCTTTCCTATCCATGTACATAAGATACTTGAAAATCTGTCTTTGTACCCCAAATAAACTCTCTGTAAATGTCATCTTTCAACACTGGAAACACTTTTTTGAACTCAGTAATTTGGTCGTGAAATGGATTAAGTATATTATATACCTTAACCATATTCCTTAAGTGTACACTTTGAAAGTCAGCTTCAGTAAAAGTGCTTATTTCTCCATTAGCTCTTTCCACTTTGAAAAATGCATAGTTGTATCCCATTTTGTTTCTCAAATCAGCATCAATAACTTTGACAATTGGGCTATCTCTTCTGTCTTTAGAATTAGGCAGTTTTAGCTTACTAACAATCCTAATGTACCATTTTCTCCATGTAAAATTCTTATTCAACCAACAATCAACATAATTAAAGCTCTGTTATTGCTCCATGAACATTTCATGATGAAAGTATTCAAGATCAGGAAAGACAACCCTTTCTTGATCAAACAAATTGAATGTCGTTCAGGAAAGACAACCTTTTCTTGATCAATCAAATTGAATATCGTTTCCTTTGTAAACACTTGATCCAAAACTGGTTCTTCAAGAACTGGAAGAGAAATTCAAGAACTTGAATATAGTCTTCTTCATTTGGTTGATTATAGAAGTCTTTAAGTACAGATAAACTTCCATACATGAATCTACACTCTAGATTCCATGTAGGATTCAGAAAGCCAAAGTTCAGAATTACCAGCTTCATAAATCAATCAAATATACTCAAAAGATCTTCTACACCTCTTTAGATAAATTTACAACTTGTACATCTGGTCTCCATATCACAATATCTCTGACTTCATTGATTTCTTCATCATCATAAAAATTGATTACATCTGAGAGATCACTAGGTTCACCAACCTCTTCTTCAAAAGCAGGATATTCATTAAACATTTCTTCATTAGAATCAGGAATAATATTTGTTTCATCTGTATTATTTTCATCATCTGAATGAATAGAGATTTTCTCAGTTTCATAACCTTCACCTGCTTCTTTAGAAATAAAAACATTTGAATCTTCAAATACTTCACAATGTTGAACTTCTAGAATAATAACCTCAGAAGTAATTACATTTGAAACTTCAGAATGATATTTTCAGAAATATGAAGTTCTGACAACTTAGGTTCAGAAATTGAGAGGTCTTCACATTCTTCTGAAGGCTTTTCAGCACCAGACTCTTTTTTTGGACATCTTCAGAAGATCTTTTTAGAAGATTGGGCTATCACATTATGTACATCTTTAGAACTTGAAACTCTTCTCTTTTTCTCCCCCTGATGATCATCAGGACCCTGATCATCATGCTTCCTTTTCTGAGTTCCTACTTGAGGCCTGCATTCCAATGCCTTAATTCTTTGATCAAGTGCATCATGTGTATCCTGCACAGATGTCAACTTGACATGAATTAATTTAATATTAGCCTTTTTACCCAAATTTGATAAACCAGGTTGTTCAGAACGTGTAGGCAGAGAAACATACAAACTCGAGACAGAAGAGATTACTTCTGAGAAAGACTTCAAAATATTTTCCTGAAAAACTTTGAAGTCATTAGTTGACACAGAGAATTTTTGCAAATCATCAAGTCTGTCTACAATCTTTCTTCCTTCAGCTTCCACCCTTTCCTCCATCACCTTTTTATTTGTATCCGTCTATTCCTTAATGTCCTTCTGAATCTTTGCAAACTCAGAAGTACAAAAATATTTGAATTCTGAGAATTTAGAAGATTAGGTAATATTACCAAGACCAACAGATGATCCTGTTTGCAGTCCTACAGAAGTAGGTTGGCCTGTTGATGTCACCACATCATGAATCACAAATGATTCATTGAATGGGGCTTTTGTGATGTTCACCCCACCAGGTCTTCCATCAAATCCTTGATTTTCTAAAATATGAATATCTATTGATGTTGTAGCAATGTGACATTCACTTTGCAATTGAAAGTCTGAAACACTTATGCTTGTGTGAAGAATATGTACATCTTGTATAGCATTAGGATCAAAGTTGAGTAGACTCTCAGACTCTATGTGCTCAATACGGTGAAGGGGGCACATATATCTTTCCTTTTCAACATCAAGTACCTCCAAATGGGGACTTGATGGTTGATTAGCTGCTTGCCCCACATGTGTTAGTGAAACACCCTTCTGTTCGCTACCCGGCTTGCAACAGGTGGTTTACAAGTTTGTTTTTATTTTACTTGTGTTGTCCCCTCTTTAATTCATTTTCTCACATATCTACCATGGCTCTCATTTATATTTTTCCTCATCGCACAATGAGGTTGTTCGCCACCCTGAACTTCCTCCCCCTCTCTCCCTAGGAATACTAGACCCCTCACCTTGAACACCACTAGGATTTGAATCCTGGGCAGGGACTACTGGTTTAGGTAATTCCATTGATTCACAATACTCAATCAATACTTCATTTTTTGTATTCACATAGGGGCTGAGTTCCTCTGGCAGTGGAATGGCATTTGGAAACTGTTCAATCTTTGATGTAGGTGGCCTTAGATTATCCATGGTAAAAAGTGCAACTTTGAGTGATCTGTCAAGACATGGAATTCTCTTCTCTATATACATGGCACCTTTGAAAAATATTTGAAATAATATCTGAAAGGGAAAAAAAGTTGGTTTCTTGGTTGTGGTTAGTGCAATCCTTAGCTCATCAAAAAGTAAGGAGGTATAGTCATAGTGCATATTGAAGGCAAATCCATGAAATATTATTTTAATGTTGGTTGAAGCTTGATCCAGGCTAGATGTTTTGCAAGATAGACATGTTTTAATAATGGTGAAAAGAGAATACCAGAGTTGGTAGATCTTCAGAATAACCTAACTTCAGAAAATCTGCAATGATCTCGGAATTGCTTTTAATATTGTCATACTGCTTCTTTCCTACCACATTATGTGCAGGAAGATCTAGAATCTTTCTGATATCCTTTGTTGTGATACAGAACCGATAGCCTCCAACATAGGATAGAAGATTCTCACCGTCTTCATCATATTCCATAAAGTGCCACCATTGTTGTAGGTAAATTTCAGGAACTTGAAAATTTCTGATGAACATTTTCTTCAGAGGATGCTTTTTGATTATCTCAATCAAAATTTGTTGATCTGCTGTAAACTCATAGACTTCAGATTTAAGGCACAATTATTTTTCTTGATTTCTAAAATGTTGTCCAAAGGAACAGGCACTTTAGCTAGAACTGAACCTGCAGCCTGAGAACCTGTATTGGATGGAACCTGTTGAGTAGACATAGCATCGCCAGCATCACCTTGAGATTCATTACCAGCAGCATTTGATTCAGAACCAAACTCGATTGGTAGTTCTTAATTTTACCAATTTCATTCGGATTAGGGTTAGGGTTATGGATAGGGTTTGAGAATTCGGCATTCGTGGCTGTATCTTCCAGAGTAGGATAATTAGGAATGGCCACTTCCACTGATCCAACCATTACACTTTTTTGCACAATTAGACATTTAGCAGTTTGTAGGGGTTCATTGACTTGAGAAGTAGACATTTTCGAAGAAATTTTTAATCCAGAAAGAAAATGTATTGCACGGAGTTTCAAAAAGGCTTTCGGAGGGAAAAATTGGAGAAGAAAGTTTTGAAGATGACCGAGAAAACATATTTATCGTATTTGAAAAATGACGTATGGTACGTGGGACACGTGGTTGAAAAAGAAACAAAAAGTAATTACGTTTAGTAGGTAATGATGAATTAAGAACTGTTAATTATGCTACTGAAACCTTTTTAAGCCGAAATTA
This sequence comes from Silybum marianum, assembly GCA_036898165.1. Taxonomy (NCBI): domain Eukaryota; kingdom Viridiplantae; phylum Streptophyta; class Magnoliopsida; order Asterales; family Asteraceae; genus Silybum; species Silybum marianum. Next base: position 23,662,502 of record CM072536.1, on the reverse strand, counting down.
AGAATTATCTAATCAAAATATAACACGTGGCACGATACGCATAAGAAAAGACTTAGTCATCTTCTGATCATGGAATTCAAAACTTCTGAGAAAAAGTTCAGAGTCCTTGAAGCGAATTCAGAAGTTCTGAGAAAGAGTTTAGAACTTCTGAGAAAAAGTTCAGAACTGCTTAAAAAAATTTGGTTTCCTCAAAATCATTTAAAATACTGACTTCTGAGTTCAGAAAAATGTTTTTATAATTTAGAAGTAGTTTGAACAAAGAAAATATTTGATAAACAAAAGAAGTTTGTCCATACTTCTAAGTGATTGAGCTCAGAAATGATAATCACCTGGTCAGAACTTGCATAGAAACCACAAAACATGAACAACATTAGGAATATTCGATAAAATATGAATGATAAAACTCCCCATAGAATCATCCATATGATAGAAGATAAAAAAAATGGAAAACCCCCCCTTGAAAAATGCTATATAGAAATAAAAAAATAGGATGAAAAAGCAAGTACAAATAGTTCATAATTAAAAATATGAACTTCTGAATTTTATAATTTAGACTTCTGAGAAGCAAAACTCAGAACTTCTAAATTTGGATTGTCAGATTTCTAAATAAAATACGTTTAGAAGTTAATACTTAACACTGTTTCTAAGTACATGACTTATCCAGATAGATTCATCATGCCTAACTTACTCACTAAAAAGTTAAATATTTTCTCATCAAGAGCCTTAGTGAATAAATCAGCCAATTGATAATCTGTCTGAACAAAAAACATTTCTATATTACCGTTTTCAACATGATCCTTAATGAAATGATACCTCACATCAATATGTTTGTTCTTTGAGTGTTGAACAGGATTAACTGTGATTGCTATGACACTCTTTGAATCACAATAAGGTGGAATCTTCTTGAATGTATAACCATTGTCCTTAAGCTGAATTTGTAGCCAGATCACTTATGAGTAACAAATTGCAGCTGCTACATACTCAGCTTTTGCAGTTGAAGTGGATACACAGTTCTACTTTCTAGAAGACCAGCTTACAAGCCTATATCCCAAAAATTGACATGATCTAGATGTGATTTTCATGTCTAACTTACAACCACCATGATCTGCATCTGTGAAAGCTGTTAGTTCAAAACCAGAATTCTTAGGGTATCAAAGTCCCAATGATGGAGAACCTTTAAAGTATCTACGAATTCTTTTAGCAGCAAGGATATGAGACTCCTTAGGATTGGCTTGATATCTAGCTGTCGATCATAACTCCTCTCAATGGTTTGAGTATGATTCCATATATACTTAGTGAAAATTCCATTCATAAGTTATAGTTCAGGATCAGCGATTGCATACGCTGATTGCACTCAGCGATCGCTGAACATCAGGAACTTTAACTTTATATCTGAAGATCTGAAGAACAATAGTCACACCACAGGACCATTCAGCGATAATCGAAGACCAAGCTGAAAATAGAGTTGAACAACTAGTGATCTGAAGCGGTTCAGTGATAGCAAAGTTCATCTAAACAAAAGTGTGAAGTCTTGCTAGGCCTCAACAATACTCTAAAAGTTCATCCTTGAAGTTTCAAGTTCAGCGATCAAGTGAAGCCTATCAGCGAGATTAATGTTGATCTTGTCCTCGATGCACAAAAGTCAAAACCTCCATACCTTGTCAGAAAAGGACGTACGGTTTGTTTCTTATGTCCCAATCAAATAATTGTTTCTTATGTCCCAATCAAATCTGATATGGTACTGTTCATACACCACCAAAAGCATGGTTGCTTTTGAACAAAGCACAAGCTTCCAATGAAAGCCTGACACGTGACACATACCTTTTGTCTTGCAATAATTGCGACAGGTATAAATAGATGAAGACCACTTCTTCATTTATATGCATGCTACTTTCTATTTCCTAAAACCTCTGTTGCTTTTTCTTTCTCATTCCTTGTGCATCAACTTAGTGATTTCTTAGTTACAATAGAATAGGTTTTAATACTTGTTCTATTTACGCTTGTAACTATAAATTTGTTTATGCAATATAAACTAATTTAAAAACCTAAAAATTGTGTGTTTGTATTCAACCCCCCCCCCTCCTTCTATAAATTGTTTCTATATCCTTGAACTCTTGTAAACTCCTTTGGGACCAACAAGTGGTATGATACCAGTGTTTATTGCTTACTAATCTTTAAAATAATTTCTTTTCTCTTAAGTTATTTTAAAATGATTAACAAAAACACCAACTACATAGATAATGGATCTTTAGCTAAACCTCCTAGATTTAGCCATGATAATTTCCGATTATGGAAGGAAAGAATGACTATATTCCTAGAAGGATCAGATCTTTAGATCCCCTATTATCTATAGAATGGACCATATATTCCTACATCTCCTGCTATCCCAGAGAAACGAATTGTCAAAAATCCAAATCAATGGAGTGATGAAGACAAAAGAGAAATATATGTAGATGCTAAAGCTATATCTATAATTGCAATGTCTCTTCCAGATGAAGTTTACCACCTAGTGATGAAAATGAGAACATCTTAAACCATGTGGGATACTCTTTGTATCCAATATGAAGGAACTGAAGAAGTTCTGATCACTTGTAGTATAAATCTAGTGAGACAGTATGAAAGCTTTATGTGTCTATAAAGTGAAACACTTTCTCAAATTCACCAAAATTTAATTGTCTCTTATTTGACATGAAAACTATTAATACAAAATACTTTAATGCTGAAATACTGACAAAATTCATGGAGGCACTACCTGAACAATGGGAGTGTACACTGCATGTCTGAAATTGTCAAAGAATCTTGAAACTCTTTCTCTAAATCTGAAGCCTTAAAAAGAAGCGTCATAAAAGATATCAAGAGTGCCAAAAGTACTTCATTGGCACTAATGATTTCAGAGGTAGAACCTTCCAAACGTATTTCATCTTCCATTACTTCTATCACTGAATTAGATCAAACTGATTCAGAAGAACTTATTGGTGCTGACATCTATGAGTTTGATGATTATCTAGCTCTTCTCACTAACAAGTTTAGGAGATTCGCTAGAAAGAGTAATTTCAGAAAAACACCGGCTATCACTGACTCTGATAAGTCGAAGACTCTCCCTGCTGAAAAGGCTTCAGCAATATGCTATAACTATCGACGTAAATGTCATTTTGCTAGTGTGTGCAGATCTAAGAAAGTAGCTGCACAAACATCCTCTTAAACCTCTGACAAGGATAAAGTGGAAAATTACTCTAAATTAAAAAATAAATATCGAGATCTGAAAAAGAACCAGCAAAAAGGCAAAGGCCTAGTAGCTGAGAAGTCGATTGGGATCAAGAAGACGACTGAGGTAAGACCACTGACGAATCAGGATTTGATGAAGAAGATCTTGCCTTCATCTTCCTGATGGCAAGAATTGAATAAGCTGAAAAGGCATCTGGCACATCTTCCTCAGAGTCTCCATCAAAATGATAGTTTGTCGGCTCTCGATCTATGACTGTCGAATTCTATAATGCTCTAAATGGCTACATCAAAGTTGAACAAATAAATATTGATCTATCTAAACAACTAAAGAATTGCAATCTAAAAATCAAGGAATTACTAGGATTGAAGAAGATCTTAAGGACCAAGTTTTTGTAAATCAAACCATAAGCATTGAAAGACAACAAGCTATCATTGAAAGAGAAAAGGCCATCACTGGTCTCTAGGCTGAAAAAGCTACCATTGAAGGATGGTGTAAGGCTTATGTTAGAGTCAGTGAGATCATCAATGCCTAGATCCCTAAAAAGGTCAAAAGTGGTTTAGGATATATCTCTGACCAGGAAGAATCAGAGACTGACCGTTCCATGTAAAAATTTCGAATGTTTGTAACTTCTATCCCTGATCCGTCTTCTCAGAAAACTACTATCACTAGGAAAAGACCTCCTATGTCTAATTCTAAGGATTCAAAGAAGGTGATCAAGGATAAGTTCCTTGACCGTGTTCCTACAATCAAGATATTCCAAAAGCTGGAGAAGAATTATTCTGTTGCTTCAGTGAATCATCCTAAAACTGGAAAGAAGACTCCTGCATTTATTCAGAGATCTACTCCCAGAATTAAGATTGATCTCAACCCATCTGTCCCTAAGAGTTGTTATTCCCCAAGGACAATTGACAAAGGAATTCTTGGTTCTGGTCCTAACAATCTTTCGACCTCTTCTTTACATACTTTCAACTCCAAACCTGTTTTCAAATATAGGAAATGCTATCACTGTGGTGAAACTACCCACATTGCAAGCAAATGTCCAGATGCTACTAAAGTAGAAAAATTGGCTCACGGTAAGAAAGTAGATCAAGATGACAACTCAGTAAGAGCGAAATCCACCAAGGATGGTAAAACTTCCAAAGTGAAGATAACCATTGAAGAAAATGTTTCAGCTAGCATCGCATCCGACAAACCTTCCACTAACTCTGTTGGACCTATAGTAGTATAAGCTTTTGATCTCTGTGGATGCTCAAGGTACATGAGAGGCAAAAAATCTCTGCTCTATAAATACAAGGAAGAAAATGGTCCCTCAGTGACCTTCGGTGGAAATGGCAAGGGATACACCAAGAGTTATGGCGTTCTATCCAATGGAGCAACTTCATTCAGTCGGGTTTCTTATGTTGAAGGACTAAAGCATAACTTATTGAGAATCAGTCAGCTGTGTGATAAAGACTTTAAAGTTTTATTCACAAAGACCATATGTGTTGTCACTGATATTAATGACAAACTTGCCTTAAAAGCCAAAAGATCAGAAAACGTGTATGTCATTAATATTGATAGTTCTCACTCTGAAAATGTGAGCTTTATCTCTAGAGCCTCATCAGACATCAACTGGCTATGGCACAAAAGACTTTCTCATCTGAACTTTCAAATGATTAATGAATTATTTCAAAAAGATTTGTTTGAGATCTCCTTAAAGATGCTTTTACAAAGGAATCTCTTTGTACAACATGTGAAAAAGGAAAGCTGACACAAGCCTCATTCAGATCCAAACAAGTCTCCTCAGTGACTACTCCTCTTCAATTACTTCATATGGATCTATTTGGACCAGTCAACATCCAATCTTGTGATAGTTGATGAATATTCCATATATACATGGGTATTTTTTCTTCGATCCAAAAGTTATACACCTGATGAAATAATTTACTTTGTCAAAAGGATGGAAGTCCTGAACAATCTTACTGTTCACTCAATGAGAAGTGATCATGACACTGAATTCAAAAACAGTACTCTGATTAATTTCATTGAAGAAAAAGGAATAACTCACAACTATTCATCAGTAAGAACTCCGTAGCAAAATGGTGTTGCTGAAAGAAGAAATCGAACGATCATTGAAGCAGCTCGCTCAATGCTCAGCGAATCGCATCTACCAACTCAATTATTGGCTGAAGTAGTGAACACAACGTGTTTTACTCTGAATCGATCTCTGATAGTAAAGCGATTCAAGAAAACCTCCTATGAACTATTAATGTGGAAGAAGACCCACTCTGAAATACCTACACACCTTTGCATACAGATGCTACATTCTGAATGATAGAGATCATTTGGAAAAGTCTTGGATACTCATCTATAAATGGCATATTTCTTGGATACTCCTCTGTATCTAAGTCTTTCAGGGTCTTCAACAAAAGAAGACAACATGTTGAAGAAACCTTGCATGTGAACTTTGATGAATCTTGTCCAACAAACTCTATTCCCATTCCTGAAGAAGATGAGTTAAATAGTTGGATGAAATCTCATTATGGGGAACCCGAAACCTATTATAGCGTGCAACATAACGCTGAAAATAATGATGATGATATTCTTAACTATTTCCTACATCAAGTAATGATCCACCCCCATCAGGGATAGACGTTACTCCTCTTAATCAGATTCCTCCTTCTGAGACCTCTATCGGTGATTTCATCAGTGAACAACCAAGTTCCATCTTCTGCTAATCAACCCTCTGGATTTACACCAAGGATGATTGAATGTTGAAGTACCTGTTGCTGAAACATCCAACGTTCTACCTGAACAAAACAAGTCGCTGAAAATAGTACTGAAAAAACAAAATGGATTTTTCGAAATAAACTAGATGAAAATAGCATTGTTATCCGTAACAAGGCTTGACTTGTTGCTCAGGGATACAGACAGGAAGAAGGAATTAACTATGATGAGACATTTACTCCTGTTGCTAGACTAGAAGCCATAAGACTCTTCCTAGTGTATGCTGCCCATAAAGACTTTAGAATTTGTCAAATACATGTATAAAGTGTGTTTTTAAATGGCCAACTCAAAGAGGAAGTTTATGTTGAGCAACCTCCTGGGTTCGCTGATCCTAAACATTCTGGTTTTGTTTTCAAACTAGAAAAAGATCTTTACGGGTTAAAACAGGCTCCTAGAGCTTGGTATGATACCCTTTCTAGATATCTTCTAAAAGAAAAATATGTTCACGGAAAAATTGACCAAACTCTCTTTTTGAGAAAATATAAAGTTCATACTATTCTGGCTCAAATATATGTTGATGATATTATATTTGGCTCCACAAGACTCAAATTATGCATTCGTTTCGCAAATAGAATGAAGAAAGAATATAAAATGAGTATGACGGGTGAACTAACATATTTTCTAGGGTTGTAGATTAAGCAATCTGACAAAGGGATTTTTATATGCCAAAGTAAGTATGTTAAAGACATGTTGAACAAATTTGAGATGACTCAATGTTCAGTGATGAAGACTCCTATGACTCCTCCTCTAACTTTGAATAAGGAGCCTGATGGGAAACCAGTCAATGTCACTGCCTATAGAGGAATGATCGGTTATCTGCTATATCTTACAGGTAGCCGACCCGATATTATTATATTCTACCTATCTCTGTGCTCGATATCAAGCTGAACCTAAGGAATCTCACCTAATTGCTCTAAAGTGAGTCTTCAGATATATGAAAGGAACTCCTAATCTGGGTCTTTTGTATCCCAAAGGCTCAGGGTTCGATTTAATTGGTTACTCTGATAGTGATTTTGCACGATGCACGATAGATAGGAAGAGCACTAATAGTGGTTGTCAGCTATTAGGTGCTAAGTTGGTAAGTTGGACCAGTAAAAAGCAAAACTCAGTGTCCACGTCAACTGCTGAAGCTGAGTACGTAGCCGCTGGAAGTTGTTGTGCCCAAATTCTTTGGATGAGAAACCAACTTAGAGACTGTTATCTCAAACTTTCTAAAAATCCTATTTATTGTGATAGCACTAGTGTTATTGCTATTGCAAATAATCCTGTACTTCATTCTAAAACCAAGCATATTGAGATTCGATATCATTTTTATCAGAGATAATGTTATGAATGGTGAAATTGAACTTCATTTTGTACCCACTGATTATCAGCTCATTGACCTTTTCACCAAGCCTTTTGATGAAAGTAGATTCAATCTCTTAATCACTGAACTTGGTATGTTAAACGCTGAAGATTAAATATCTCTCAGTAACTAACAAATATCAGAGAGAGGCAAATAAAATTTTCAAATCTCCATTCATATTCTGAACACTGACTCCGCGATATTAATAAATTGCGCTCAGGTATGTACTTCTAAAACTTACACTCTCTGAATGTCTTTGTAATCAGAGAATGGATCTCAAAATGTAAAACCCGTCACCGACAATCCTTTATTGTCAAATGATGAAGAATTTAAAAAGAGATAATGATTAACATTTAATTTAAATGATAATCTTATTCATTTTTCAAATAAGAATAAGATACGTCAGACCTTTTCTGACACATGACGGACCACGACGTTTCCTCTCCTATCAAACCCTAGGGACGTGCGCTTGGTCATCGTTACCTCTCAAAAAGCTAAAACCATCGTTTAGCATTCTTCTCTCTCCGTATTTTCTCTTTCTTTTCTTTCCCTATATAAGAAACACTCGTATTTGTTTCTTTCTTTACACGCTCGAATTATTAATAGCAAGAAATTTGAATTCTGTCTCTGTGCAAACTCAAGAACACCAAGAACACACACTAAGTGCGTTTTTCTCTATTTCCTGAATTTGCAAGGTTTGATCTAACTTTTTTCTAATCTGTAATGTATAGACAACAACTTGAATGTTGTTTATGAATTCTACCCATCTTCTATAACCTCTGGTTATAAAGAGTCCGTTGTGTTTTATATTTATTTTCTAAAAACTATAGAAACTTGTTCTAAGTTCATACTTAGAAAATAAAATTGGGTTTTCAATCCAAAATCTTCTATCTTTTTTTTTTCAAAAACTATTTATGATACTTTTATCATAAATAAACGTCTTTGTTTACAAACCATTTCCAACCTAACAAGTATTTTGACCTTGTTCGTCAAAACACTTATTCTTCTTAAAATTATCACTTTGGTATTCTTTGTACCAAAAACTCTGGTTTATACCTTTTTGTATTAAACCATGATTTTCCTTTTTGGTATTCCTATCTTTGAAACAGAAATGGCTTCCTCCAACAAGAAGGCTCACGCTGAAGAAAATGTCCTTGTGACTCAAATTGAGGGTGCTGCTGCCTGTACCTTCACACCTGAACAAGTCGTTGTCAAGCCAAGAAATTACATTGCTTTGGTGGATATCCATGCTAACAAGTCGCACTTCAATGATGGTGCGAAGTTCATCAAAGCATCCCCTCTCATGTATGCTTTCGTTCACAACCCCATTGGAATTACCTCCCGTCTTCAAGCTCTCTGGTACACAGCTCGCTGCTCCACCCTCACCACTAATAAAGGAAACACGCTCCCTGCCATCGAATTCACCATACCTTTAGGAACTTTTTCCTTCACAACTGGCTTTCTCAGGAATGCCCTTGGCGTCCCTTCTAGAGGCAAGAATCAACAATGGTTACCTGAACCCACCAGAGAAGAGATCGTCAACTTCCTGGATCTCATTGGCTACAAATGGGATAACCCCTCTAAAAAGGCCATGACCACGATGGAGAAGAAGAAACTACCAGCTCGATGGCAAAACATCTTCACCAGGTGATTCAGTGTCTCGGCTCGAAGACTGGATCACAAGACCAAGCCAGCAGGCACTTGATGGACATTAGCTATGCTTTCTGCACCAGCCATAAGGTGAACTATGCTGACTACATATTCAATGATATGTTCAACCGGGTCAATGCTCAGAAGAGAGACAAGACCATCCCTTACCCAAGATTCTTCGCAACAATCTTGGAGCTTGCCTTTGAGGGATACCCCAAAGTTGCAAATCAAAGCTTCTCTCAAGTAGGGAAGAAATCGCTGGAGATTGATAAGTATCCAAGGGATGCTCGCTACACCCCCTACATGTTGCAGCTAATCAAGGTTTCTACAGCTGCACCTCTAGTGTCCATATCACTGCCAATCCCAACAGTGATAATCGAAGACACCTCCTCCACCCCCCTGAAACGCAAACAACCGATCGATGGTCATAAAAAGACCATCGCTCACAAACCCTTCACCAAGAAGCAAAAGAAGGTGGCCTCTCAAAAGACCACCCTCTCTGACACAGGCGTACTACCAACGCCTCTCTCAACCTCAGCCATGACAATGGTCTCTACATCCGTTGCCGCTTCTTCAGCACTATCTCCATTTTCAGCGACTCCGGTCACTGATAATGATATAGCAAGCTCCACTGAAGCTGGATCTGGTACTACTTACACCACCCTCTTTTCTTCTTCCAACCGCTCTTCTTTGATCCTCACATCAACTCATGATTCAGCGATAATTGTCCCTATCTCTGATGAGGTTGAACTGTATGATGTCCAAAAATTAGTTTTGTTTCGACAATCGGAGTTTTGGAATGCCACTAACACAGGACCTTAGAATGTTTCTCTCAAACATTCTAAGACACAGGCTAGTGATCCACAAGACACTACCATTGAACGTTGTTTCCCTAGGAATAATCCTCATGATGCTCTTAAGGTTAAAAATTTTCCTTCACCTCATATATCTTCTAATCCAAAACTCTTTCTGGTTGCTTTATCTTTGTTATCATTAGGTGTAGATGCTCTGACATTCCAATCAGCGGGCCCTCCTCCTCACTAAGGTCTCCTCAGTCATCAAAAGCTGAGGAGCTCAAGAAAATAAAGAAGGAGAAGTTCTCTTATCAGCTTCCATCCGTGGTTGCTGACATTCCGAAGATCGTTCTCCCTCCTCCCTCATTCCCAGTGATGGCTTTCCTGGTGAATGAATGTGCCCTCACCAGGAAAAGGGTGGATACGCTGCAAGTTTCCTCCGAAATCAACTTCAGAACCGTTGGAGGTGTCCCTAGTATGAAGGCCACCATCAATAACAACTCCACTGATATCCAAACAGTGAGGGACGAAAATCTGGCCCATGGCAAGGCCATCGACAGGCTGACGAAGGTGGTGGAAGACCAAGGAATACCCTTGTGGTGCACTATCTATCTCCTGATAACATAGAGGGGGAGAAATGCGCAAGGGAGCTAGCTGATAAGCTCATTGGAGAGGTGAACGACACGTTAAATGGTATTCCTATCCCTCTCTACAATCAGCAAGAACCCCAACAACAACAACCTCCCATTGTCACTAATGTCAATGAGGAAGAAAAGGAAGAAGAAGATGATGATGAGGAGGAAGATGAAGATGTTCACATCCCTCGTCATAGAGGTGACGATGGCGATGATGATGATGATGCTCCAAGTTACAACATCTTCTTCCAGAAAAGTCGACCAGGCGCCTCTCTGCCTGGAATCATGTTCAAAGACCCTTTGGGGGACGGACCACCTCCTTCTCAGAAACAGTCCGATCCCTCAAGGAAAAATAAACAGGTGATGGATCTTGATTCCATATCCTTAAACTCTGAGGGGAAGAACACTGTCGAGGTATGGCTTCCTCTTATTTCTTACACTCCTATCTCTGAGCCTCCAACCTACCCTTCCTTTCCTCCTCCAAATTTTGGCTTTGACGAAACCCTCTCTGATTCCCCCATTCTCAGTGATCCTAGTCCCCCAAAGGACTCTACATTTTTTAGGGAACCTTCATTCGAATATCAGTTTCTGTACATATCCGAGTCTAATTCTGAAAATGAAGAAGGCCTTATCCCAAGGCATATAAATAAGCCAATAAGGGAGCCTGAAGAGGAAGAAAGAAGAATAAATTTCATCAGAGATCTAGAGGCGGCAGAGTAAAAATTCCTCTTCGTACCTATGAACCAGAAGCCCCCGTGCCAATAAGAATATATGATGATTTCTCTTTTCTCTCGAAAGAAGAAAGAGCAGAGGCCCATGAAGCTCAGAGACTAAGGGATGCAGAGATGAAGCAAACTGAAGAAGACCTAAGGGTTGCTTGTCAGTTGAACAAAGAGGATATGCTAAGAGAAAAGGAGGCCAAGCAGCAAGATGAACAAAGTCTAAAGGTCGCTGAGGCTCTAGCAAAGAAGGAACTTAAAAGAGACAATCTGAGAGTACATCCAATCGTAGCCCATGAAAGAATTCTAGACGCCTTGAACAATGAAACTCGGAGAACATGGAATGAAGAACTTGAGTGGTGCACCAAAAGGTTCAGTCACCGGATGTCTGATGCAACTATTACTCGTACTACTATCGAAGGACATACATCAAAAAAGAAGTGTCTGAAAATATATGTAATGATGTACAGGCATTCAAGAAAAGAACGTTAACAACCACAGTCTCTGAAGTTCTATGGACACTCTGAATAGTTGGAGATCAAAGATGCCATTCAAAAATCAAAGTCAAAGTTCAAGGATGTCGTTGAAAGATTTCTTGATCAGCTATTGCAAAGGATGTCACAACGTATCAAGTTCCTCCTCTCCTTGAGAAAACTAAAAGAAGAAGATCAAAAGATGATACTAAAGAAGGACCATCATTCAGAAATGAACATAAGACCAAATTCGACTATCAAGGCCTTCTTGGTCATCTCGAAATCCCTAACGTCTCAATGCTCAATGCCTCCCTTCCTGAAGCCAGACGATTCGAAGAGCATGAAATTATTACGCTTCCAGAAGCAGGTATGGTCTTGCTTGATAACAATGCGTTATTAAGATTTCTCATAAACAAAGAAGTCAGAAAGGCTCCATCCAAACTTCTCAAGATCATGTACTACAACTGTTGGTCAGATGTTGACCCTATGCAAATTCAGAAGAAGATCTATGAGAATGAGCTACGAAGAAGAAAAGAGAAACTCTCTGACTAGTCTTTAGTTTCGTTCCCCTATGTAAAATATTCTTTAGTGTATTGTACTTTACTTTAATATTGTAATTTCATTTCCCTTGTAATTCGTCAAATTATCTGGTCAATGAAATTCAATGAACTACTTTAGTCCATCTATGTACTGAAAAGATCCCTGAAAATAGTAAATGGGACAATGAACTTATGAATTCTACTTTGATACTTTCTTACTCACTAATATTACACTCTATAATTAATTAGTGAATGTACTTTATAACTTTTACACTTGTAAAAATTTTGATTTCATATCGTTATAAATGAAATTCAATTCAGATAGTATATTAGCTTAAAAAGATCTATCAGTTTAGTACTTAGAATTTTTACTTTATAAATTTATTAAGTCCTTACTAAGTTAACAATCAATTTTCCTATGATGCTTACTCATAATCAAATAGGGGAGATTGTTGATCATAACTCCTCTCAGTGATTTGAGAATGATTCCATATATATTTAATGAAAATTCCATTCATAAGTTGTATTTCAGGATCACCGATAGCATACGCAGATTGCACACAGCGATCGGTGAACATCAGGACTTTTAACCTTATCTCTAAAGATCCGAAGAACAACAATCACACCACAGGACCATTCAGTGACAGTCGAAGACCAAGCTGAAGATAGAGATGTACAACAAGTGATATCAAGCGGTTCAGTGATACCAAAGTTCATCTAAATAAAAGTGTGAAGTCTTGCTAGGCCTCAGCAATACTCTGAAAGTTCATCCTTGATGTTTCAAGTTCAGCGATCAAGTGAAGCCTATCAGCGAGATTAATGTTGATCTTATCCTCGATGCTCAAAAGTCAAAACCTCCATACCTTGTCAGAAAAGGACGTATAGATTGTCTCTTATGTTCCCCATCAAATCTGATATGGTACTGTTCATACACGGCACAAAAGCATGGTTGCTTTTGAACAAAGAACAAGCTTCCAATGAAAGCTTGACATGTGGCTTATACCTTTTGCCTTGCATTAATTGTGACGGTTATAAATAGATGAAAACCCTTCTCTATTCCTATGCATGCTATTTTCTATTTTCTAAAACCTCTGTTGCTTTTCTTTCTCATTCCATGTGCATCAACTTAGTTATTTCTTAGTTACAATAGAATTGGTTTTAATATTTGTTCTGTTTCCGCTTGTAACTGTAAATTTGTTTATGCAATATAAACTAACTTAAAAACATAAAAATTGTCTGTTTGTATTCAACTCCCCCTTCTACAAACTATTTCTATATCCTTGAACTCTTGTAGACTCCTGTGGGAACAACACTAGCACATATATGTGTGGAAAACATTATATCAGGTTTACGAGCAGTCAAATAAAGTAAAGATCCAATAATTCTCTTGTACTTCTTTTGATCCACAGATTTACCATTCAAATCCTTTGGAGTCTGAATACTTTAACAGTCAGACATGTCATACTTCCTAAGTAAGTCACTAACATACTTAGGGGCTGTTTACCAAATTTTGCATTAAGTCCTATATGGATAAATGTGTCTATTTTGATAAACTTGTCTGTTTTGATAATAATATGTTGGTGTTTACTTTTTTTTTCCTAAATCAACGGTGTGAATAATTAAAATTACTATTTTACCATTGAGTATGAATTACCACATATAACATCAATCAAACATCTAGAAGATCAATTTCAACATCAATATATCATTAATTTATACAACCAATTTATCATTAGTGATTGAACATGAGAAACATTGGAGGCAATAGCAAACTATCCAACAAGAATCAATAACCAAATTTAAATCTGTAAATACAACAAGAATCAGTAACCAAATTTAAATATGTAAATCCAATAAGAATCAATAACAAAATTTAAATCTATAAATCCAACAAGAATCAATAACCAAATTCAAATATGTAAATCCAACAAGAATCAAAAAATAAGTTCAATTTTCTAAATCTCAACTTCAAGCAACCTAAAGGAAACCAATAGCAAATCCACATGAGCATTTGATTCATTTTTGGCTAAGAAGTTGGAGATTAAGGAAGAAGATGAATAGAGAAGAGAAAAGAAATCAAAAAAATATATGAGGGAAGAAGATGAAGAAATCAAACGAACAAGAAGAAATCGAACCACCAAAGTGAAGAAATCAAACGGACAAGAAGAAATCAATCATTAAGGAGAAATCGGACCAGCAACAATAAATTGAACGAGCAAGAACAAATCAACCAGAAACGATAAATCAAACCAGCAAGGAGAAATCGACCGACAAGAAGAAATCGACCAGCAAGAAGAAAGAATCAGTAGGGATAAATCGAACTAGCAGAGTGAAGATATGGAACCATCATAAATTGATTAAGGAGTTGCAGATCATAGTCGGCGTCTAGGGTTTTTGAAGGTTGAAATCAATGGCGATACTGAAGATGGAGATGAAATCCGTTGAGGTGATGATGGAAATGAGATCAGGTGATGGTGATGATGGAGATGGAGATGGCGATGGAGGATGCGTGTTCTATCTGGAAGGAGGTTGAAAATGGAAGCGTATACAATGAAGGGGGGGGGGTGAAAGGTAGGGTTGTCCTTATTTTGGCTGAGCCTGGATAAGAGCCCTTCTCCATCTTTGCGAATAAGCCTATTTCTGTGCGAATAAGCCCCAAGTAAACACTATACTTTGGCTGAGCGAATAAGCCCATTTATCCATTATGCTCATTAAGTCGTAAGTAAACACCCTCTTAAATTGATTGATAAATATACAATGGGAAGTTGTTTCACTTGTAAACCAAGAAAGAAAGTCAACTCACCCATCATACTCATCTCAAATTCAGATTGTATGATAGTCTCAATGTTTTTACAAAATTCTGGATTAGTAGAAGCAAAGATAATGTCATCCACATAAATTTGTATTAAAATCAAATCCTTACCTTCCTTCTTCAAAAATAACGTAGTATCAATTGTACCTCTTTTGAATTTGGAATTCAGAAGGAATGTTGTCAGAGTGTCATACCATGCTCTTGGAGCTTGTTTTAATCCATATAGAGCTTTGTTTAAATTGTAGACATGACCTGGAAACTCTTTGCCAACAAATCCTTCTGGTTGATCAACATACACTTCTTCTTGAAGAATTCCATTAAGAAATGCACATTTAACATCCATTTGAAAGATGGATTTGCCAGAAGATCCTTATTGCTTCTAGCCTAGCCACAGGAGTAAAAGTTTCATCATAATTTATTCCTTCTTGTTGACAATATCATCTCGCTACAAGGCTTGCTCTGTTTCTCACAACAATGTCTTTCTCATCCTTCTTATTTCTGAATACTCATTTAGTTACAATGATGGATTTGCCCCTTGGGTCTTGGAATAAGTCTTCAGACTTTATTTCTTTCAAATTGATTTAGCTCATCTTGCATTGCTAAAACCCAGTCTGGATCTTGAAGAACCTCACATGGCTTCTTTGGTTTAATGCTGTTAAAAAAGTTCACAAATAAACATTCATTTGCTGTTGTAGATATGGTCGATACACCTTTTGAGGGATCACCTATTATTTGATGAATAGGATGATATGATGTCCATTTGTTCACATAGGCAGTGGTGGAATAGATGAGACATTATTTTGTGAATTATAATCTTCAATACTTGCTTGATGTTCTGGTTCTGAATGTATTTCTGAATTCAGATCTGAAGTCTCCCCCTCAAAATGTGGATTGATTTATGGAAATAAGGGTTCAGAAATTTCTTGTATAGGTTTAGAGGTTACTCAAACAGGTTTAGAAGTAGGAATTTCTAAAGTTGAGGTTGGGATAAGCTATGGAATATCACTGACAAGTGATGGATTCTAAAAATCCGCAGAGACATCAATAGACACATCAAATAAGTCTTGACATAAAAAATCTAGTTTGAATTAGATTTGTCAGTAAAGTCCTTCTCTGAATCAAGTTGGCTCATTGAATCTGATATTGGTGCTTTCAATGATTGTTCTTGTTTTCTTCATGAGAATCCTATAAGCTTTTGATCTCTGTGAGTAGCCAAAAAAATATTCCATTTAAGCCTTTAGGATCAAATTTGCCTAGATTCTCTCTGTCATTCAGCAAAAAACACCTGCAACCAAAAATTAGAAAAAAATCAATGGAAGGTTTTTTGTTTCTTATCAATTCATAAGGAGTTTTAAGATGTTTCCTATTCAGAATTATCCCGTTTTGTGTAAAACATGTTGTTATTATAGCTTCTGCCCAAAGAGAGACTGGTAGATCAGAATAAGAAAGCATGGTTCTTGCAGCTTCTACGAATGTTCTATTTTCGATCGATCATCATCATGATTCTCAAGAACTGGGGCATCATTTACCCTGGGGATATACCAAACCTGCTCAGGAATTTTGTAGCTAACTGAGGGAATGGCCATTTGAGATTGATAGGATATTCGTATAGAACGAAAAACCCTTCAGGACATTCATCCGGCGCAAATTCCCCCGGACTTTCTAGATAAACGATGTCTGGAATCCAAGCTAAATCTTTGAACGCCAGAAGATCGTCCACAGTGACGATCGTACTTAAGAGATTCGATATCTTTTTGCTAATGGTCCGTAAAATTAAACTCTCTCGTTGAAAAGAAAGGAATAATCGCAGGTTTTAAAGAAAGATCTTGCCTAAAAACTCAGAAAAACCGGGAAGAAGAAAAAGGAAAGCTATCGCTTCTTTTTATATCTACAGAATCTGAGCAGAATCGTCGCCCCGTATCCCAGTGGCGACACCTGTCCCACCCCTTTTTCTTGCCACCGTCGGATGGACGACACCTGTCCATAACAACTGTCTACGGGTGCCTGTTCACACGCATGCCATCATCGTAGCTTATCGGTTTCCAACGGATCAACTCCGACACGTCATCGTGACTCCGCAAAACCCTATCGTTTTCTAACTAATCCCGTTTCAAACGAAGTGATTTAGTTGCCCAATGGATATACTCATTAATTCGACAATGCGTGTCCTATGAAAATTTAAAAATAAAGTTGCCGCTCGAAAATTTGAATTTGGGGGCAAACGGTTTGGGTAAAAATCTCTGAAACCCACGACCTTTGACCAAAACGTGCGACGAAAGATATTTTACGGCTTGTAAGTATTAATTGTGACTCTGTAGTAATCGGTCGAATGAAACTCACGACAATGGATAATGACATACGACGAGCAAACAATGATCGCCCATTTGGTTCACGACCTTGGCGTCAGATATATTTAAACTAATGAGCTAACCGTTGGTCGACCGTTATGTGTTATACAGGACCGTTGGGTAGTTACGATTTACACCATTATAGACATTCATGAAGGCTATCAATGTCAGACGACAGTTACAAACGACTCCATTATGTTTCAATTTGTTTTGTAAAGAAAAGAACTTCAGAATCTGAAGATGAATAGTTCAGAAGTTCTGAACTAGCGCTAGAAAGATAAATAAAGTCATCTTCAGAAGTTCAGAAGATATATTCAGAAGTTCTGAAGAACTTCTGAATAAGTTCTAAAGTGAAAATTCAGAAGTTCTGAAGACAATCGGAAGTGGTTCTGAAGAGCAAAGTTCAGAATGCTGAAGATAGTTCAGAAGTTCTAAAGAACTTCTGAATAGAGTTTTTGATGACGTGTCTTAATGTAATTAGGCTGTGATTTAAATACATGTAACTGTAGCTTTACCTTTGTAGTATATATAGAGAGTCTGTTAGACAGTTAGGTAGTTAAACATTAATAGAACACCCCATATGAGAGTCGTTTAAAGGTCTAAGTGTGTGTTTCTCTGTATAAGCTTTCTACAGTTCTAATAAAATGAGGATTCATTGAGCAATATATCAGATCTGTTGTAATATGGGATTAACAAAAATCAACACTCAAATCAACAAATAGACCCCCGATTAACAATCACAATTCTCTAGCATCAAGAAACATACAATAGCTCTATAGACTTCATACGATGTTACTGCTCTTTTTTACATTTCCTTCTGTAATCATACGATACATCCTATCGTCTGCGGTTTTTTCCGTTGTTAAAGGGTTTTTCCGCATCACCAAATCTCTTGTCTTTAGTTTTTATTTCCTAAACTGTTTTTGTCGTGAGAATACTGTCTACGATCGATCAGCTCCACAAACTCCTTCAATTGACTTTTTGGCATTAACACACATAATGCCTCAATTTAGGGGGAGTATTTAGGAATAAGGTACATCTTCTAAGTATTCTTTTCTCGCATCTCAAAGATTCGAGAAACCGAGTTCTCGAAATTAAGATATCCGAGAACTTCATTTCTCGAAACCCTCACATTAGATAAAATTCAATTCTCCAAACCCTCTAATATGAGAAAAGGGTTCCTTGCACCTTAAAGACCCGTCAACCAACCTCGTCGCACTCTATATACCCGATAACCAAGGTTATCGGGTCCCTCTTCGCGAGCACGGTAACTTGCTCGGATGATTAAGGTCCGAGGACCATGCCCAAATTCACAACCAAGAAGTTGACTTGGTCAAAACTGTCCTTGACCAATACCTGACTAATACGTGGCATGCTCTTACCTGAGTAATTAAACAAGCCGACCCACACCACTATTCACTCCATTTCTCTCACCTATGAATCCGAGCACACCACTTTTCACCAAAAGATTTTCAATTCTTCGAAATAGACAACGAGATCAACCCCATTCGGTACGTATTTCCTTCGTGAACATCTTTAATACTTGGTGTTTTTCATTTTATCCATTGCATGATTGCTTAATGCACAGATGACTGTTTGATTTTCTAAAAATCTAAGGGTTTTTTGATTTTTCTTCTAAATGGTTAACTCGTGAATATTGTACTCCGTGACTACTTAAGAATATCGTTTTCGAAGCCCATCAACTACAGATCAACACTTCAGAACCCCTATTTCACACATTGAAATCTGGCATTCATCTAGTTCATGTTTCTCGGATCAAACATGCCTTCATACCTCCCATGTTCTAGCATCCCAAGGGTATTCAAGGTTGTCGCATCACCCTGATCTCAGTGTGATGTGAGTTTCAGACTTGGCTAATTTGAAAAAAAAAATTGTCCACTACAAGTCCCTAATGTCCAATCTACTTGTCTAACGTGTTTTCAAAGGATTAATATGGCGGCTATCCTAGACCCCAACGCTTCAGACGATCAAAACCCCATGCCCTACGTCCGCTTATCGACACCGAGTGTCACGACCGGCAATCCAGATGACGGTTTTATGCTCAAGAAAGACATGCTCGACTTCGAATTCCAACAACCACCAACTGGATTTCCATATGAAATTGGCTAACCCAGTTGTCATGGATATTGTCAAGGGACATCCGCTTCGTCACGCATTCAAATTAACCGCTGAAGTCCCGACATTTTATCTACAACAGTTCTGGCACACGATCCAATATCATCCAATAGACAGAGACTATCATTTCATAGCCCAAATAGACGAATTCACAACATGTCTAACACCTTCTAGTCTCCGTCGACTCCTCCGTCAACCGACCAAGAACTCATTCCCTGGTAAACAAGAGTATGATGAGGTTGCCACTGAAGAAGGACTTTGTCGCAAATTCCTGGCTGTCGGATACAACGAGCAACTCACAGCTATTAGCCAGTTCAAGAGGATGCACCTCCCACCAATTTGGTACACCTTATTCTCACTCATCAACCGATGTCTGACTTCCAAACACACTGGTGTTGATCGTCCAAACCTCTCCGTTCTACGCATTTTCCATGGTTTCACGTTCAACCACCACGATGACTACGCTACTCTTATCTAGACTGACTTGGTGGAAGTCGTGATGGACAACCACCACGGTCGCACTCAGAAATTTGTGCCCTTTCCGACGCTTTCTACAACTAATCATTCGGAGCATGATGACTTCTCAACGGGATATTCCAAGCCATGACGGTACACCCCTTGGCCCTCACTTTGTACAACATTTTTTGAAAGTACCGACCACACGTTTTGCCTATCAAATGCCTATCCCTAAAGCCCTGTTAGCCTATCTTGATCAGACTGCACCTAGTGTGATAACGTATAGGGAAGAGCATGGCTTAATGGCCCCTCTAGTACCGGAAGCACCTCCCCAAGTGCCGCCCTGAGGGGAAAATAGAGAGCTTAGTGAGGGTCCTAGACACTTAGATGAGCAGGTTCAGGAACTTGGTGGTCCTGAACAGCGTGTTGAGCAAGAACATGAGGTAAGGGGATTAGAAGTGGGTGGTGCATTTGATCTGCCGAACCCGACTATTGCCGAATCTACCACCCCTATCCCAACTACTCCAAGGCCACACTTGCTACCACATCTCAGCCTACGACTAGTATTCCTCGCCTACGAGTTCTAGTCCGCCGCCGAACCTCACGGTGAACCACCATATCCGATGAGCCGCGCCAACCTCGATGACACATCCGATGAGCCGCGCCAACCCCGCCAACCAAATGAAGACGCCATATTTGAACACATTGGCTGACAACATTCTATCACCTACACATCCTCCGATAGCACTGAAATCGATTCAGTTGCTCAAACCGAACCCCAATCTGTGCCCGAACCTCAAACCATGCCCAATATTGGATAAATAAGGAGACAGAAGGGAGATAAAGTCGAAAATATATTAGTGAACTTGAGTGAAGGGACAGATAAAATCATAGAGAGTGAGCGTATCCAAACTGTTACAAGTCGGGTAGCCTCATCATCTATCGATACTCATCCGTTGGGTGCCGGTATTGAACAAGAAACTGTGGACCCAACAGCTCAATTGCACGCCCCACCCAGCCACTCTGGTATTTCTCAACAGATGTCGGTTTCACATATACTGGCAGGCTTAGCTCCATTTCTAGCTGACATCCAATCGGGACAAGCTATTATTAATCATAGAAGACGTAACCTGCTGTCTTCGACTTCGATTGAATGCACAACGAGTCTAGAGCCACAACCATCAAGGACACCGGTCACTACCTCTACTGATAGCCTTCATGGGACAGTCAGAACTTCTATTGTGAAGTCTTATATTGACGCTTCGCGAGGATTGGAAGGAAATCCTATCAGCGCTACAATATCGCCAACGCTGAACGTAGGTCTCACAGTTGATTCAACTGCGATGACAACAGGTGCTCTACATGACCCTCGTTTTACCACAACTAGTTCTGCTCAATCGTCATTCATGGTCTCTCCCGCCATACGTGAATTTATCACCGATGCCTTACACAACGCACGGGCTTCTCTTACCTCTCATGTCAAAGAAATCAGAAGCCTTCTTAAAGGGAAATCACTTGCCGAAGCAATGGCCGATTCTACACGTGCTAGACAATCTTCTGCCAGTAGTAGCGAGTCCTCTCCTCCGACCCCTTCGACGCCTTCGACTCTTCCAACACCTCCCTTAGATCCACCGACCCTAAACACAGACGAACTTATGTCCATGTTATACGTAAATTTTCTCGAACAAGCTCAAGCTATTGGTCAACCTGAAGGCGAGCTTATCGACCTTCTATGTCGCAATTTACAGATCCAGACAGTCACTCGGCACAAGTTTGACTGCTTTAAACCCTAAGTGCATAAAGAGCTTGCCGACATAAAGACCCATATCTCAAACTCGGAAACTACCGCCTTAGGTGAAATTAGTGCTCTTCCTAAAGAAAATTTGTCAAAACTATCATCCCCGATTTTCCTCCAAATGATCACGCAATGATCATGACGATCAGGATGATCCTAATCTCCTTGAGGGGGAGAAACACAGGCGGACATGGGAAACAGCTACGACAGCTACCATTGCAACCACCATGACGACAACTCCGGTTCAAAAAATAGGCCCTTCTTCAAATCCATCACGTTAGCAAACGTCAATGCGAAAGTTCAACTACGAGAACATAACAAGAGCAGTTGATTCTGATAATGATGAGCCAATACAAATGATTGTTCAGAGCATGGAAAGAGAATTACGAGACTGGTTTCGAGATCCCTATGCTCTAGTACATGGAGATGAATATTATAAAGGCATCCATCAACAGAATAACTCTATCATACCTGGATCATTAGCAAGATGAGTACTGCCTCATCAAGCTAGATGGAAGAAGATAATCAAAAATCATAACCCCAACTGCGAAATAGAGCAAATCTGAGTTCCCTATCTGGAAAAGACTAAGCAAAAGCTTTTTGCCGAAAAGACAACTTCAGAAGACTTGGCTCACATTCACCGCGTCACTGAAATGTCGTCTCAAGAACTGATCAAGTACGTATTTATGCTTAAAGAGGTTGCAAAACCAAGAGAAGAGATGATTACAAAGAATAAGATTGTTGTGATCAAGGAAATCAGTTATGATTCGCTAAGTCAAGTCAAATTTCCAACATTCAAGGTCATACGCGATGATGCAAAAGACCAGAGCCTTAAGAGACATCGTCAGATTTGTCCAAAAGGAAATCCGATTCAGTTATCTGCACGATTTTCAACGTGTTCTCGAAAGCAAACAAGAAAAGATCTTCATCACTAAACCGAATCAAGACACTCGTGGCTTAGATAGACTCAAGATTCTCACCATCTTAACCAAGCTTATTCACGGAATCGTCTACATCAATCACATCGGTACCAAACGGTTCATGCGTGTTAGGTCCGATTCAACAAGGTCAAAAGAGGAATCATACGGAAATCATTGAGTCGTATGTTTTATTAATGAAAGCATTAAAGATTACAAACGCGAATGTACTTTAGACGACTCTCATTAACGAATCCTCTACCCTAGACTCCTTTATATACTAGGTGTTTAATACATGTAAGCCCAAGCCCATAAGAAATTAAACATAATATGGAAAGTTGCAATAAAACATTTCCTTCTTTATAAAACTTTCCTAATTCAGGACTTTTGGTCCTATCAATGCGCTTCAATGAAATAGCTGCCTACAGTGATGGGACTCTGAAAGTTTGTTCGTTTGCGACTATCTGCTGAAATCAGTTATGACAGAAAAGGAACAATCAAGATCAATCTGATTCAACGTCAAAAGATCTTAGACGCAATGGAAATCATCGACAAGCGCTTGATCTACCAACAGACTCTACGCAGATTTGAAGGGATGTTCGAAATCAGGTAACGATCTCATTTTGCCACATAGGGGAGATTGTAAGGAAACGATTTTATTGTGTCAAAAGTGTATAATGCCTTATTCTCTAGTTTGCTTATATCATATTTTCCTACAAATATAAATAGAGGGTTAAGGGATCAATAGAAAAAAGAGAGAATAACCATTTTAATCGATAGCCTTGTATCATGTGATAACTCTTGTATTATCGATTACCAAGTGAGATATATGACTTATGTTCTCTAATTCATAGTGTTCTTCATTTTATGCTTAATCTATACATTTGTACTTGATAATCTGGGATCCACACATAATTTTCCTTATGAAGAACATTTTGCAAGGAAAATTGAAATTTTGTCCAACATCAGTAATATCACTGTTTTAGCATTTGTAAAATTGTTTTTCTTAACTCCCGAATCAGAAGTAAAAGATTCAGTTGATGTGTCTACTTTAGACGTAGACTTAATGACATGAGACACTTGCTTTACTCCACTTCATTTATGATAAATTATCTAAAAAAATCAAAAAATTGATTTCCAGAGGAGTTTGAGTAATAAGCATGTCGCTTCTGAGACTTACCAGTCGTTTTTTCTTTTTTTTGAAGACCTATTTGATTTGAATAGGCATAATAGGTATTCACGGGAACTTTCTCAAAATTAGAATTTGATGATTCACCTTTCTAAAAATGAATTGGTGCCTCCTTTTTCTTTATCCAAATGACTTGGAAGTTTTGATGAAAAATCAAATTTCTCAATCTCGTCAAGTAAGTACTCCGTAGAATTCATTATAGCATAAAATTCAAGCTCAGACAAATTATCCTCATCTATTTTAATTGAATTACAAGAAGAAATTGGATTTATAAAATCATTAAATTTCTTTTGACACATCTTTTCAGAACTAGATCTTTAAAAATCCTTTGGATTACCTTGTCAAGGAAAACTTCTTATAAATTTTCCCCATGAAAGCTTTTCTAGAAGAAACATCTCAATCGATAGAATTATGCTCACTCGAAGTTTCATCTAATTCAGGAATGCCCTCTAGCTTTACACGAATTTTTTATTCAAGATCTTTGATTTTATTTAAAATAACAGTCATCTCTTCTTCAAAAAAAAATTCCTTTCTTCTTTAAACTCACTTTCAAGATGAATAATTTTACTTTCCATCACTAACGATGGAACGTAAGTTTCACTTTTAACTGGTTCAACTTCAAGTTCATTAGTTGAATAGCTTTGAATGTAATCATTAGAAAGAAAATTTGACTTGTTAAAACGATAACTATCATTTAAACTGTCATATGAAAAAAGAATTTGCATTTTCTTTTTGTTCTTACGGTTCCAATCTTCCCATCCTTCAACCTTTTTAGATGACTTGATATATCTGCTCTTTTATTGAGAGTAAATAGCTATATAGATAAAGTTGTCTTTATTGACAAGGTTGTCTATATGATAATAGATAGATAAAGTTGTCTGAATTGATAAAGTTGTCTATATGATAATAGATAACTTATTGTTCGGTTAGTTTGCTAAGTAAACAATCTGAATGACAAAAATGACAATTTTACCCTGGTGTATATTTTTAGTTGAATAAAACAATGTCTAAAGTCAAAGACTTCTCTATTTTACTTTCCATTTTCGAGAGCAGACAAATTTGTGGTCACTAACCATCCACGTTCCAATTTGAATCCATTACCATCTTCTTCTTATTTTTTAGGGGTGTAAGAACTATGAACACAAATCATCAAACAACAAAAGGGTATCCATCATCTTCTTCTTACAAAAATCAAGTTTGATAAACCTTGAATAAACTAAACCCAAATAGAAAAAACCCCAAAATTGATGAACGTTAAATAAAAAACGAAGCAGCACCAAAACCAAAGGGAATCCATCATCTTCTCAATATAGAAGTCGCAGATGAGATTGACACGACAAACAGAAATCGTAGTCGATAAACGAGAAATTGCAGAAATAGGAAAGGAGCAGTAGTGAAAGCAGTACATAAACAGCACCAACAGATCCCCTCTATTACCCTTGAGATTACATTGATCCAGATTGAGAACGAAAACCTAAAACCCAAAGACAAATAAAAGTTTCCGGATCGAGATAGAGAAGGAGGAGTCCACAGATCCAGAAGAGACTAGATTGATGGAGATGAAGACATGGAGAGACCGGAGGAGATCCTTGTGTGAGATATGGAGAACAGACCTTCGAATAACCATATCAGCCATATAGGCTATTCAGCCGAATAACCAAGTACCGAACAACCCCTAAGTTGCTCCAAGATTTATAAAATGAAATTCTTATAGAGTAGGAACTTTTGATAGTGCCTTCTTTAGGTACTTAGGATCATAATATTCTATACCCAAATTTGCATTAAATTTGAATTACTTGGCTTTATTCAGATGAAATTGTTGGAACCCAGATCCCGTAATCTTTAACAGAATGTTTATCACAGATATAAGATAAACAATAAACGGAAGCAAATACTATCAACAATCAAAATAGAAATGGTAAACTATATTGGATGAACATATTCATATCGATGAAGGGATAATTTGTATTTCACTCAGAGTGCCAAATAATACAGTACTGGAAATACAAATCTATCTCTCACAATCTCTCCAGCACAATCAACATTTAATACAAGGATAACTCACTCTATTTATATTATTTTAAGGAGAAAAGTGAAAGAGCTGGCCTATCATGGATTAACACGTAAGGAAAGTTATTAACATAATCGAATACGCAAGAGAAGTGTGACTTGCCACATCATGTAACATGAGTGTAGGTCCTTGTATTATATTCAGAAGATTCTTAATCTTCTAGAGTACCATGTTGTCTTCTGGACAGAGCTTCTGGAAGCAGCTATCTTTTAGAGACGCTAACTTCTAGAAATATACACTTTGTTCTCTAAGTGAAGTTCTGATTCATACTTTTACAAAAAAATAAATTCTAACAAAATTGTTTGATCTGTTTGACCTCTCTTGTAAAGCTTATCTTCAAAAACATTCAACTTTTAAAACAAATCACTCTTTTTTTTTGAACAAAATTATACTGACGAACATATTCAATCCTCTCACTCTCTGTTTTCTCAAATTTATCAGAAATTTCAGATATTTGATCTTTCAAAAACTTTTTCTTTGTTAAACTTTTCTTTTTCCTAGTTAAATATTTTACCATTGCAAGATTTGCTGCATTTTCGATGTTCAAGCGTAAAAGAGCCTTATGTTGGCTTTCAACACTATCTTCCAAAGAAAACACAAGGGTTTTTCCTTTTTTTCAGTTTACCCTGCAAATCTTGGAGTTCAAGCATCGTGCTTTGAGTTTTAGTCATAAACTCAGAATAAGTATGTGGATTTACCACATAATTAGATTCAGAATAGTATGACTCCTTGTCGTCATCATCAGAATACTTTGCCTCTTATATTGTTTCCATAAAACACAAAGGAGCTTGTGCTTCAGTATCAATTTCATCATCAGTCACATCAAGCCAATAATCATGTTCAGCCAATAGGGCTTTGCCAGCTTCTTTTGGTTTTGCCGATAACATTTTGTTTTTTGTAATAATCAAAATTATGTACATCCGACTTTCTACAGTCTCTGGAAAAACGACCGCGCTTCCCACAATTGTAGCACTTAATCAGCTCTTCACTACTGTCATACGTGTTTGTAAGACTTTTCTTCTCATCAGATTTCTTGTCCTTAAACTTTTTATTTCCCTTGAACTTATCTTTGTGCTCATAGTGTTTAGCACCAGAAGAATATCTCTGACTATTATATGAAGAATTTCGGTAAAATATCTTCTGAAATGCCTTTTTCCGTAAAAGCATTGCTTGTTTCAGCTCTACTCCATCATCTGAATCACTACCATTATGTTCTTCTATCTCCGTCTCACTTCTCTCTTTCTCTCTTTGATAACCATTCGATAACTGTTTCTCTCTTACCTGCAACAAGAGCTAAAGGTGCCACAACTATTTTCTCACCTTTCTTCTTCTCGCCTCTAATCTCCAGAACCTCTTCCTCGTTCTGTTTTAAAGTTTCATAGATTTCATGTAGGTCCAACTCATCTAAAGATATGTGTTGTCTAATCATTCTGGTAATTTTCTTTCACTCAAGTTGTATATTATTTACAAATTTCACATTGTTTTTTGTGAAGTTTTCTGAATTATATTCTTGCTCATCTCATTCAACAAGTCCACAAACCTTTCATCAGTTTCTTCCAATGTATCACCTTCTTTCGCTTTGAAATCCTTATAATTGTTAATAAAGTTAGTGACTTTCAGCTGGTTACCCACTTTGGTACCCATCATCATCTTATCCAATTGATCCCACGTTGATATACAAGAAGCTTTGTAACCATCTATACTCATATAGATGTCATTTGGTAGACTCTAAAGAACTAGAGATTGTGCTTGTTTATCTGCTTCTTTTCTATCTTTTTCAGCTTGTGTCCACTTGGCTAAACTCTTTAGAACATGAGAAGGACTTGTACGCATTTACTTCGGGAGCTTTCAAATATATATATGTTGGACCACTTTTCAATGAATCGTATATATGGACATAATTCTTATGTCGATCCCGAAAATCCAAGAATCTATTTTTCCACTATGCATGTTCTCCATTGAAAAAGAACTAGAGGTATGGAATCAGTTCCAATAGCCAAAGCATCTCTTAAGTCATGATTATAGATTTATAAATGACCGTTATATAGTTTAAAATTCTAGAACACGCAAGAAAGTCAACTTACGGTATAAGTCAACTTTTATCATAAAAGAGTCAAACCTTTGAAATGTCATTGATTTAATGTCGCTAGAGAATCCTGAGAATGTCACACAAGTCTTCCAGATATTCCATAATATTGCTGAAATCTTCAAGAATGAGAGTGTCGCAAAGAATGTCTCTCCAAAATAAAAACAAAATTTCCAAATATCGGACCACAAATGACGAATCTAACCCAACGATATATACAAATATCCCTATGAAGAGTGTATATCGCTCACCTCTTCAGTGATAATCCTGACGGCGATATACTCCCTCAGTGATAACTACAAATACACTTTTACCTCAGCGAAATACTCAAAGAAGTGAACAACTTCTTTCGATACCTAGAAGACCTCGTGAAATACTTCAAGAATTAAGATCAATTAGCGATATTAACCAAAAATCCCTAAAAGGCCTAGCGAAATTTCTTCATCTAGCGAGATTTCTGCATCTGAAATACAAAAACTAAGAATTACAACCTCAAATTTGACTCTTTGCAAAAAAAGCCTCAAGTTTGACAGACGCACTATTTTTAATTCTAAACAAGTTTAATTAATTACTTTGAACCAAAAATCGATTAAATATGATCAATTAAAGCAAAATCAGTCAAGAACTCAATAAAATAGTCGACTACACTCCAAACCATAAAATCACCAAACTGGATATGCAAAACTCGAAATTTGTTAGAATAAAAAATCAGATATGATTCCAATGTGTATCTATAACAAAACCTAATCAAATTTGCATCCAAAATCGAATTTTTTTTGGAATTATTACTCTGAAGTTTTTCCACTTTAGGTTGGACCGTTAAGTGCCTGTAATCAGTGTTCTGACCTGATCACGAAGAGGATTGAGTGCTTGCAATCATTATTCTAGAGTTACTCAAGATGCTAGACCGTTGAGTGTCTTCAATCAATTTTCTTTCTAGATCAAGCAGAAGTTTGAGTGATTATAATCATTGTTTTAGAGGTTTGATTTTGATTTAGAGTTTTAAGTGCTGATAATCATTCATCTAGTTCAGAAGATTGAATATGGGTTTGGTTGTTCAGTCCTCCGGAAGTTATCAGGAAATCGTCTTATCTTTCTTGTCTGACGGTTGCTGATCAAGAAGCTACGTTCTTAGTGCCATGTCTATCTCCTAAAACTCAAAACTCAAAAGGTGTTAGATTTATTCAACTAGGTTGTTTGATGATACCCCGTTGATTGAGCTCATCCGAAAAAGTTCTTGAGCCGAATGTTTATTCAACTCGTTGTTCAAAGGTATATTCTCTATTATTAGACAGATTCAGCACAGTGCCATCATGCAACTCACACTTTATCTATCTCGTGGTTTGACGAATCGTCATTCTTGTAGGTTGGCTGTGATTCTGCGGTTAACAGTTGTAATGAGTTTCAACCGATTTAAAAGTTGTATTTGGTGAAATTAGTGACGTTTCTTGCAAGTTGAATTTGGTCTTAAAGTTAAAAGTGAAGATAAAAGCTTTATTCAAGGGGGAACTTATAATATCCTTGAAGACCCGCATCACTACTATCTTTTCTATGGAAAGTAAGGGGAGAAGATCTAAAGATGCTTTGAATTGTTCTTTATAAAACATAAGGGGAGAATGCTAGGTCTAATATTTAGACCTTGTTAGTTGATGTTTTATAAAGTAAGCATTTATACTTTGTATTTGTAATACCATGTAATTGGGCTTTGGGCTTGAGTTTTTCATGTAATATTGGGCACATATAAATAGAGAGTCGTGGTCATTGTATTCATTAAGAGAATCGACTTTCAAATCTGAGGATGGCTTGAATGATTATATCTTGAATCTTGTTGTAATTTGGAACTCACATTAGTTCAGTTGAGTACTGTCATACTTTTCTCTGTACATTTTGTTTGTATATCTTTTGAACATTAACGACATGATGACTATTGAATCTCAATATTGTTAAGTGTTGAATTGCATTAGATCTGGTTTGGTAACTGATAGATCCTAAACAATCAAGATATAGAAAGATAACAAGAAATAGATCACCAAATGTTGCATATTGTATTAATCAGATGAATTGTATTACAAAATATGTCTTTACAAGCTTATGAAAAACCGTTGTTTAACTATCTAACAAACTATCTATTTATACATGAAATAGAAATGTTAAAGTTACAGTACAAAAATGACAAGCAAGTTCAGAACAACTTTTGAACTTCTTCAGAACTACTTCTGAACATCTTCAGAACTACTTCTGAAGTGTCTTCAGAACCTTCTTCAGAACCTCACCAGAAGTTTCTCTGAATCTCCAGAACTTCTGAAGTTGCCACTTCAGAAGTTATGCCTTAGGCTTTTATCTGCTTGTCTTCTGAGTACTGAGTCTTTCTTTCTTCAGATCTTTCTTACTCTTCAGAACCCAGTACCTTTTGAAGCTATATTAGTATCTCTATTAATCTCCACCTTAGCTTCAAAAGTTCAGATCATAATTCCAAAAATTCAAGATTTGTCTAACATCCTTCCAAATTAGACTTCTGTATTCCAACAGAGATTCTGCAATTCTGATCATCTCCTTTGCAAGTTTCTTATACTTCTCCCAATGTTCATCATTCAGATTCTTTGGTCTTCTGTTTTGTCTTTTAATCAAACGATCTCTGATAGCCATTAATGTTCCATTGCAACATTTGTGAAGTTCTTCAAATCTTACAAAAAGTAATTCTTGAAAGCACTTGCATACAAATCCTGGAGGTTGAATCACCAAAGTGCTTTTCTTCAAATTCTGAATATTAGGTAAACTTAAGTTCGGTTTACTCAGATGAACTTGTTTCTTATTCAGATGATACGCAACTTGGAAATCAATCTTTGCAGCCCAGATAAATTCTCTATACAAACCATCTCTCAGAACTGGAAATGATTTTCTAAACTTTGTAATCGAATCATGAAAAGGATAAAGACTCCTGTATACTCTGAGCATATCTCTTAGGTGAACATTCTGAAAGTCAGCTTCTGAAAAAGTAGATATTTCACCATCTTTCCTTTCTACAGTGAAAAATGCGTACTTGTAATTTTTCATTGTCTTCAAATCAACAGTAATCACCTTAACAATTGGACTTCCCTTTCTGACTTCACTCACAGGAATTCTCAACTTTCTTATTATCTCAGAATACCATTGCTTCCACCCAAAGGATTTGTTGATCCAGCAATCAATATAATTGAACTTCTGTTCATATTCCATGAACATTTCTGGATGAAAATATTCAAGAAACATGGTAAATGCACTTTTTTCAATCCTTTGTTCTTGTAGTTGTTCCTCTTCAGAAACTTGCTTTGTAGGAACCAACTCTTCAGAAACAACCTCATAAATTTTCTCCTATTCTTTTTTCTTTTTTCTTGGGCTTACTTCTGAACTTTCAAGATTCAGAGTGAACTTCTGAATTTCTTCCATATCTTGTTTCTTTGTATGAATCTTGAAATCATAAGCATCACTCAACAAATAGTCAGCTCCTCTGATTTTCTTTACCCTCTTATGACCAGCAAGATAACTCTTTCTTATAAATTCTCTGAAACTCATTCTTTCTTTGATCAAATAGATTATCTCTTCTTTGATATCAGATTCTTCAATAAAATCTGTCATATAGATCAGAAACCATTTGAGAGTGGATGTTGAATACTTTGGAATATCAGATGCAATAAATGTCTTGGTGACTCCTTCCACAAAGTACATAAAACCGATGTCTGGATTAGTGAATAATCTTTTTAGCCCTGATCTTTCAATATAAACAGGCTCTAGCAAATTCACTTTGGATAATCTGAATTCCAAGGCTAGTTGAAAATCATGCTTAATCAGATTTCTAATGTAAATACCCAAAATTCGTCTAATCTCTGAAACAATTTCAGAGTCTTCTTTGTTGACACAAAAAGCTAAAGTTACCAGCTCATCTTACAGTCTTAATTTGTACAGATCAATTTGAGTAAATTCAGATAAAATGTCATCCCTTCTTTCTGCTCCAAACCTAACTGTAAACAAGTCATCTTTGATTGACTTTGATAAGCATCTGATCTTCTTTATTAAAGTTGAATCATGAAAGTTCTGAACACCATGATTCTGAATATAGTTTCTCACTTAAGAAAAATTAATCTTCAGTCCATTCATCATTCAGAAAATCTTCCAATGTTGCAGATTTCATACTTCTTCTGTACATAAAACAATAAGTGCCTTCAGGAAATTTCAAACTACTTTCTCTAGGAATAAACACGGTGTCCTTTTCAAAAACTTGATCCAAAACAGGTTCTTCAAGTACTGGAAGATCTATTGCAGGAAAAACAATACAAGGTCTGAACCTTACTTCAAAATTTTCTGAAGAGACAATAAGAATTTCATCTGCAATTTCATTTCCTCCCATATGATTTAGATCAAACTCTATTTCAAATCTCTCATCTGCTTGATTCAGAGAGTCTTCAAAAATTGACAATCTATTATCCAAAAATCTACACTCCAGATTTCTTGGATACCCAACAGAATTTTCTCAACAAACTCCATAATTCTTCAGAAATATCACTATAAACCTCATTTAGAATTTGTTGTGGCTTCCAGATCACTAAATCTCTGACTTCATTAACTTCTGAGATTTCTTCCATATTAACTTCAGATTCTTCTTCAAACATGATCACATCTGAAAGATCACTTGGTTCACCAATTACATCTTCAAATGCAAGATATTATCTTAGCATTTCTTCATTAGAATCTGGAATCACATCTGTTTTATCTGAACTCAAGTTTCCTTCAGAATCAAAAGACAGTTTTTCTGTTTCATAACCTTCATCAATAAATTCTTCAGAAGAAGCAACATCAACTTCTTGGCCTTCATGTTCTGCAAGAATATCTTCTATGCCTTCTGAAACTCTGTTTGAACCTTCACCTATATTCTGAGCTTCTTCAGAAGTTTTCTCAGAAGATTGACCTTGAGTATTTTTAACATTTTCAGCTTCAGATACTTTTTGTATTTTCTCCCCCTCTTGATTATCAGGACCTTGATCATCAAGATTCCTTTTGTAAGTATCTGCCTGAGGTCTACATTCCAACACAGATAATCTGTTATTCAATGATGTCTGAGAAGTCTGAATAGAAGATAATTGATTCAAGATTTGATTAATGTCATCCTTAGTAGCAAATTCATAAGTATTAGGCTGAGAACTTGAAGAAGAAGGCTGCGATGCCTTAAGAGAAGATACAGAAGAAATCACTTCAGAGAAAGCATTCAGAAGTGCATCTTTAAAGGAGGTGAGATCATTTGAAGAAGAAATTTGAAAATCATTCAATTTGTTCACCCATTGTTACCTCCTGTTTTTTCAACCTATCCTCCATCACGTTGTTTGATTTGTTCGTCAATTCCTTTAATTCATTCTGAATCTTTTCAAATTCAAAAGTACAAAAATCCTTGAATTCTAAGAATTCAGAAGATGTGGGTAAATTGCCAAGACCAACAGATGGTCTTGTTTGCAGTCCTTCAGAAGAAGGCTGGCCTGTAGATGCCACAGCATCATGAATCATAAAAGACTCTGTGAATGGAGCTTTAGTGATGTTCACTCCACCAGGGCTTCCAACTAATCCTTAATACCCAATATTAGGAATATTTATAGTTGTTGAGGCAATGTGACACACACTTTGCTTATTTACATCTGAAAGATGTGTGCTGGTGTGAAGGAATTCCACATTAAGTGGTTCTTGAGGCTCAAGGTTGAGTGGACTCTCAGACTCTATGTGCTCAAAACAATGAAGGGGGGACATATGTTCTTCATTTTCAAGAAAAGGATCCTCCAGATGGGGTCCTAATGGTATATGAGCTGCTTGCCCCAATTGTGTTAATGAAACACCCTTCTATTGAGAGATGGGTGAGTGGCTGGGGGTGTTAACAAGTGTTGCCATGGGCTCACTGGCCTTTTCAATATTACCCACCAAAGAGTGTGGAGTAATAGATGATGTGGGTGCCTGGCTAGTAACATTTGGTTCACAAGTTTCTTTATTTTTTACTTGTGTTCTCCCCTCATCAGTTCTTTTTCTCGCCCTTCTACCCAAACTCTCATTTACATTTTTCCTCTTCAGACTATGAGGTTGTTCTCCCCCTTGAACAGCCTCCCCATCTTCCTAGATAGTCTAGACTCCTTAGCATGCTCACCACTCTTGTGGGAATCAGGGGAAGAGACTACTGGTTTTGGTAGTCCCGTTGATTCATAATACTCATTCACAATCCTATTTTTTGAATTTACAAGTTCAAGTAAGTAAGTAGGTAATGGAATGGCATTTGGAAATTTTAACTTTGCATTTGGTGGACGAAGACTATCCATGGTAAAGACAGGAACATGTACCTCATGTGCAAGATCAGGAATAACAGGAACAGCTTTCATTGCACCTTTGATAAATGTCTGAAAGAATCGTTGGAAAAGGAATGTAGTTTTATGTGGATTTCTTCAGAACAGCAGTCTGCAGGTCTTCAAAGATTAGTGAAGCATAGTCATAGTGTTTGTTGAATACCACTCCATGAAATATAATCCTTCCATTTGTAGATGCTTGGTCTAAACTAGAACTTTTTCCAGAGAGGCAAGTGTTTAAGATAGAGAATATACAATACCAGATTGGGGTAGACACTTCCTTCTGAATGAACTTAAAGCATTTAGTTGTTCAGAATATCTCAAGCTCATAAAATCTGAAATCATCTCAAAATATGATGGAATTGGATCATATGAAGTTTTCCCAAGAACTTCATCTTCTTTTGGAAGGAAATGTATATTTTTGACATCTTCCACAGAAACACATACCCTGTAGCCATGAATGTATGAGGAAATATCATCTGCAGCTTCATCGACCTCAGTGTAATACCACCATTGCTGCAAGTAAGAAGCAGAGACTGAAAATTTCCTTCAGAGCAAAACACGAAGTGGATGTTTCTTCAGAATTTCTATCAAATTCATTTGATCATCAGCAAAATCTGTCGATATGAAGGTCAGAGCACAATTATTCCTTTTGATATCGAGCAATTTTTCTTCAGGAACACATAATTTTGACAAATCAGGTCCGTCACTGCTCTCAGCACGAGATTGAGACTCACTTTCTGCAGCATTTGATTCAGAGACCACCTCAATAGGCTTGATTTGAGTTTCCCCAATTATAGCAAAACTAGGGTTAGGGTTAGGTTTTGGATTAGGAATTGGATTTGAAGGTCCGGCTTCACCAATAACAGTTGTGGCTGTGTCTTGTACTACTTGATCATCATTCAAAGGGATTTCCATTGATCCAATCACTATTTTCTTAGGCACAATTTTGAAGAAGAAGAAACCATCACATTCGAAGTCGACATCACTGGAAATGAATAAGGATACGCACTAGATTGCAAATGAATAAGCACAGAGAGGTTTTGGAGGGAAAAATCACTAGAAAATGCAGAAGACGATGATTCCATCTAATTTATATGACTGAATAAGCGTAGATAGACACGTGGCCAGAAATGAAACGAGATTAAAAGAGTAATCATCATTTATTTGGATTAATGAACCGTTTGATCGGCGTGGATTAAGAGAGGTCCAATGAAACTAAAACACGTGGCACACGCTTAAAAATAATAACGGGAAGTAAAGTTCTAAGAACAAGTTCAAAAACTTCAGAAGAAATTCAGAACTTCTAAGAAAAAGTTCAGAAGTCGAAATGAAGACATTCAGAAACACTTCAGAACTTGTAAGGAAAGTTCAGACCCAAACGTATATTCCTCCAAAATGAAAAAATTCATTTAAAATTACATACTTCTGAAACATATAAATCGTTTTAATTTTTCAGAAGTAGGTTTGAACAATAACAAAGATATTTTATCTATAGTAGTTTGTCCATACTACTTAGATTTGAAATTCAAGACTTATAACGAGCACCTCAGATCTGTTTGAAAGAAAGGAGTATTCATGATTTTGAAATTTAGCATCACTCCCCCTTGAATCATAAACAATTATGATTCTCCCCCTTAAACAATGTTATTTATCAGAGAAATGAAAATGTTTAGAGAAATGGAAAAAAAAAATGGAAGTATTTGAAAGATAATCAACTTTGAAGAAGAAATTAGAACTTCTGAGTTTAGAAAGAAAGATTTTTTTTTTCTGAAAATAGAACTTTAGATGATCTGAAGTTCAAATTATTCAGAATTAAGAAAAAATTAAACTCAGAATATAATTTCTAAATTCTTACATAGACATATTCATCATGCCCAATTTACTTACCAGAAAATTAAATCGTTTCTCATCAAGTGCATTCGTAAATAAATCAGCCAATTGATAATCTGTCTAAACAAAAAACATTTCAATATTACCTTTTTCCACATGATCTTTGATAAAATGATATCTGACATCAATATGCTTTGTTTTTTAATGTTGAACAGGATTAGCAGTGACAGCTATGGCACTCTTTGAATCACAGTACAAAGGAATCTTTTTGAAAGTGTAACCATAGTGCTTGAGCTGTGTTTGCATCCAGATCACTTGTGAACAATAGATTGCAGCTGCAACATACTCAGCTTCTGTAGTAGAAGTGGAAACACAGTTTTGTTTCTTTGAAGACCAGCTGACAAGTTTGTCACCTAAAAATTGACATGATCCAGATGTGCTTTTCCTGTCCAATTTGCAACCACCATGGTCTGCATCTGTGAAAGTTGTTAGCTCAAAACTAGAATCCTTAGGATACCAAAGTCCCAACGAAGGAGAACCTTTGAGATATCTAAGGATTCTTTTAGCAGCAAGAAGATGAGATTCCTTAGGATTAGCTTGATATCTAGCACAAATACATGTAGCAAACATTATATCTGGTCTACTAGCTGTTAAGTAAAGCAAAGATCCAATAATGCCTCTGTACTTTTTCTGATCAACAGATTTTCCATTCAAATCAGGTTCTAATTTTGTTGCAGTGGCCATTGGAGTTTGTTTACTAGAACACTCAGTCATGTCAAACTTCATAAGTAAATCAGAGATATACTTAGATTGATTCATGAATATGCCAGTGTGTAGTTGTTTAACTTGAAGACCAAGAAAAAATGTTAACTCTCCCATCATACTCATTTCAAATTCAGTTTGCAAAACTTTCTCAAAATTTCTACAAAATTTTGGATTAGTAGAAGCAAATATAATATCATCTACATATATTTGTATTAATATCATATCATCACCTTCCTTTTTCAGAAATAAAGTGGTATCAACAGTACCTCTTTTGAATTTGGAGTTCAGAAGAAAAGTTGTGAGAGTGTCATACCATGCTCTTGGTGCTTGTTTAAGTCCATATAAGGCTTTGTCCAAAATATAGACATAATCTGGAAATTCTTTGCTAACAAAGCCTTCTGGTTGTTCAACATACACTTCTTCATGTAGAATACTATTCAGAAATGCACACTTGACATCCATTTGGAACACCTTCATATTTTGATGAGCAGCATATGCAAGAAACATTCTGATAGCTTCAAGTCTTGCAACAGGGACAAAAGTTTCATCATAATCAATTCCTTCTTGTTGACAATACCCCTTAGCAACAAGCCTTGCTTTGTTTCTCACAACAATTCCATTTTCATCTTTTTTATTTCTAAATACCCATTTTGTGCCAATTATTGATTTACCTTTTGGTTTAGGAATCAATCTCCAGACTTTGCTTCTTTCAAATTGATTTATCTCATCTTGCATAGCTAGAATCCAGTCTGGATCTTGAAGGGATTCAACTGGCTTCTTGGGTTCCATGATGCTTGAGAAATTCACATACAAACACTCATTGGCTGTTGCTGGTCTTGTTTGAACACCTTTTGATGCATCACCAATGATTTGATGAATAAGGTGATTGGATGTCCATATGTTCACATTTGGTAATGGTTGAACAGACGAAACATTGTTGAAATAATCATAATCATCAATAATTGCTTGAGTTTCAGTATCATGGTTGATAACTGAATGTAGATCTGAATTCTCTTCCTCAAATGGAATATTTTGTACCGGTTCATAAGTTGTAGGCACTGGCTCAGAAACTGGAATATTCTGAACTATTTCAGAAGTCATGTGTACAGATTCAAAAATAGGAATTTCTGAATTTGAGGTTGATATTAATGGTGCTGAGTTATTTGATATTGGAATTTCTGAAATATCATGTACTGTTGTGCTTCTGAGGAGAGACGGATTTTGATAATCTGCAGAGACATTAACAGAAATATCAAATAAGTCTTGACATAAGATATCTAAGTTTGATTTAAGGAAAGTTTGAGATTCAGAAGTTTGATTTGTCTTGCTATGTTCTGAATCCAAGCTTTCAGAAATAGGGTTAAGTGTGAGTTCTGAACTGTAAGCCTTGGACCTATGAGAGTAGCCAACAAAGATACCAGCTACACCTTTTGGTGCAAATTTATCTAAATGTTGTGTATCATTTCTGAGAAAACACCTGCAACCAAAATTTTTAATGTAATCAATAGAGGGTTTTCTTTGTTTAATAATCTCATAAGGAGTTTTAAGTAGTTTTCTATTAAGAATTGTCCTGTTCTGAGTGAAACATGCAGTAACTATAGCTTCTGCCCAAAGAGATAAAGGAAGTTCAGAATATGCTAGCATGGTCCTTGCGGCTTCTACCAAAGTTCTATTCTTTCTCTCAACCACCTCATTCTGTTGAGGAGTTCTGGCAGCGGAAAAATTATGTGAAATACCAGCAGATTCCAAAACGTTCTAAATTGTAGAATTTGTAATATTCTGTGCCATTATCACTTCTGATCTTTTGGACTGGTAGTTGAAGAAGAAGTTGAATTTTCTTCAGAAAAGGTATGAGCCTTTCAGAAGTATCAGATTTGAGTCTAAGAAATTCAACCCAAGTATATCTTGAATATTCATCTACAATGACAAGAATATACTTCTTTCCACCCATGCTTTGAGTCTTCATTGGTCCACACAAATCCATATGAAGCATTTCAAGTGGAGCTTTGCATGAAGATAGAATTTTCAGAGGATGGGGTCTTCTCTTGATCTTCCCTAGTTCACAAGCAGAACATAAGGAATTCTTATCAAATCTGATCCTTGGTAGTCCTCTTACAGAGTGATGTTTTTCTAGTTCAGAAATTGCTTTGAAGTTCAGATGTGACATTCTTGTCACACCCCGCTAAAGCGGAAACACAAGGAGTGATAGTTCAAGATTTCATAGTAATAGAACGATAACAACACCAATTGTCCAATCAAATACATAACACATAAAACTGAACATTACATCATACCAGTTCAAGTTTTAACAAAAAAAAATGTTTTACAAAACGATTTCAAATTTAAACGCGGTTGATGTTGATGCGCCCCAAACACAAGCATTTTTAGTTACCCTTTCTTACCCCTGAAAGCATGAATAAAACAAGGTCAACTACAAAGAGTTGGTGAGTTCACAGGTTTTAAATATTTTAAACATTTTTTGCATAAATGAATATTGAGTAAAATACTTTTATGGCACTTAAATAATTTTTACATCATAAAACGCTCAAGGCATTTTTGTACCCTAATTATAAGTAATGAGCCACCACTAAACCTTCGACCACAAAAATATTTTTAGTTCTACCTCAGCGGTGGACCTAAAGTCCACATGTGTATAACCTTTTTTTTAGTTCTACCTCAGCGGTGGACCTAAAGTCCACATTTGTAGAACCTTCTTTTTAATTCTACCTCAGCAGTGGACCTAAAGTCCACATGTGTAGAACCTTCTTTTTAATTCTACCTCAGCGGTAGACCTAAAGTCCACATGTGTAGAACCTTCCCTTTTAAGTTTAGTGCACCCCTACCTGTAGTTTCCTGGTGTGATTGCTATCCACACCCTACTTTTCTGTTTTTAGGTGGGATTGTCCGTCCAATAGCGCTATCCACATATACCCTCGGCTCCTCACTTGAGTTAATAGTAGTGTACAAACTTTTATGGAACATTTTACTCAATACAATCTATTAGTGTACATGCCTTAGTGCCCAAAATCAACAATTTCATATTGTTTTACATTCGATAATGCAAATAGCTCAAATATTTCATTTAATCATGCTTTCCACCCCAAAATGTATAAAATACTTTAAAAATGGGGTTGTGAATACTAACCTTTGCAAGCTCCGGTACTCAAAAGCACGATTCGATCCCCACCCAAAGGCCTAACGATTCCCTAACAAAGAGAAATGCTCAAAACCATCACTTATGGGTGTAAAACTACTTATGGAGGTGAATAAGTCTTAAGCTTATAAATGTCCACATACATCCAACTTGATTGTATATAGTCCAATTATACATAATGCACATATGCTCGTTAATATAGTAACTTATACCGTAAGTTGTGTTATAAACCATCAAATGATCAATAATTGTTAAAATCAAGAAATTCCAGAATTTCACTTCTGGACAGAAACTTGTAGTACTCAAAATGATCAAAATGTAGAGAATTCCAATATGACATAGCTTCCCATATTTTTATATGTGATATAGTACTGGGTTATGGTGATTGTGACCAAATTTGATGCATTTTGGACATGTAAAAATGATTCAAATAATTTATGCAATGCAAAGGGTCACAACTGGCATGGCAGATTACACCATGGTAGTAAATCACTCATTTGAGGAGTTCTACTTAGTGTTTTCTAGAATTTCCAGTTGGATTGGAATCATAACTCATAAAGGAAACCTTTGAGATAAGAATCACTGATTTTGAAGAAGTTATGAAGGAGATATGGCACTACGAAGTTGCATGCACAATTCTATCATTAGCTGAAAGATTACACATTTAACTTTAATAAATTGGTTAATGCCTCAAAACTTCATATTTTTGAATGAAACTGAATTCATATGAATCCTAGCTCATAAAAGAAAGTTTTAGAAGAAGAATCATGCATTAAAGACAAATAACAAAGGAGATACTAACACACAAAGTAGAGTTTAGCTGCTGGTGGTTTCACAGATTGCACACCTAAAGTATTTTAAGTGTTTGGAGGGTCAAAACTCCATATTTTTAAGTGATTCCACTTGCAAACTGAATATAACTCATAAAACTAACTCTCAAAAGAAAAATCATCCTTTTTCATTGAGTTTTGAAAGAGATATGGCCATTTGAACATGCATGCACAAATCTGTCATTGGTTGACAATTTGCACACTCATTTTGTTTCAATTAATTGGAACCTCAAATCACCATATTTTTTAATGAAATCAGTGGGATTTGAAAGGTAATTCATTAAATTAACTTCCAAAAGAAAAATCAAGTGATTTGAAAGAATATTCAAAGAGTTATGGTCGTTCAAAGTAGGGTTTTTCTACTGTTGAACTTCCAGTTGCACACATGATTTGTTATGAGCATTTGGGGTGTCAAACTCAATGTTTTTTAGTGAGACCACTTGGGTTCTAACTCACTAAATAAACTTGTAGAAAGACGATTCATGATATTTGAACATATTATTTGCAAGAAATGGACGATTTATGCACATGCAATAAATCTGTCAGCACCA
The DNA here is from genome assembly GCA_036898165.1 of Silybum marianum. Taxonomy (NCBI): domain Eukaryota; kingdom Viridiplantae; phylum Streptophyta; class Magnoliopsida; order Asterales; family Asteraceae; genus Silybum; species Silybum marianum. The sequence goes on along the minus strand of CM072536.1, from coordinate 23,621,062 downwards.
AAAATCACCATTTTTACTCAAAAACACATAAAATCATGATTTTTCACCTATTTCTCGAGTTTTATTGTTTGGGTCATTGATTATCACCATTATGTAAACATTTTTATATGTTTTTTGGGTGTATAATCTTTCCATAAAACTCAAAACTTACAGAAGTTAGAAGAAAACACTTAAAATGCATGAAAAAGTGGGGTTTTCCCCAAAAATGTTAAGAAAAATGAAGAAGATGAAGTTTGCACTTACTTGGATGATGAAATGTGTTGAATATCTTCAATAATCTTGCACTATGATGAGTTTTTGATGAAAAAAAGGGATGGAATTTTTGTAGAGAAAAGAGAGGGAGAAGAGAGAGTGATTATGCCTCTTTAGTTCTAGAGAGAGAGAGTTTTGAATTTTGAGAGTTGCAAATGAGGGAAACTAAAAAAAACAATATTTATATGTGAAATCAAAGGGGTGCCAGGCTTGGAGATGGGCCCCACCCAAACCCAACAATTTTTTTTTAATTAATTTAAGCCCAAAAATATGAAATTAGAAGTCCATTTTCTCAATTTTTGACCTTTTTCCTTCAAATATGAGCCCAAAAGTGTTTAAATTATATAAATAATAAAACTTTTATATTTAGCATTCTAAACTTTATATTTTATATAAATTAGGTATAAATTAGAGCATTTGGCATTGTATTGGACGTTTCAGACAGTTACGGGTCGGACATTTTAAGCGACTACCGTAAATGCTAGGGATTTTTCGGCCATTCTAAACCAACTAACTCCTATTCTTATAACTTATCTGAAATAACACTAATATAAACTTAATAAGAGCTAACTTGGTAGCTCAAATTTGACAGTTGTCACAGTCTCCCCCTGTTAGAGAAATTTCGTCCCGAAATTTAAGAACTAGCTTTCTCCCGGGCGTTCGCAAACAGGCGAGGATACTTATGCTTCATCAAATCTTCTCGTTCCCAAGTACACTTTGGGCCATGTTTCGCATTCCAGCAAACTTTAAAAAATAGGGATTTTACTGTGCCTCAGCCGTTTGACTTCTCGGTCAAGGATTTCGATTGGTTCATCAATGAAGTGTGACCGATCGCTAACTTGAACTTCATCCAGGGGTAGCACCAATGTTTTATCCATTAATCATTTCTTCAAGTTTGACACATGAAACTTGTCGTAGATGGCGCTTAACTCCTGTGGCAACTTTAGTTTATATGCTACCGGTCCAATTCTCTCGGTTATTTCAAATGGACCAACGTATCTGGGACCCAGTTTGCCTTTCTTCCTGAAGCGTACTAGTGCCTTCCATGGCGATACTTTCAGAAGCACTTTATCACCCACTTGGAACTCTAATGGCTTTCTTCGATAATCCGCATAACTCTTCTGACGATCTCTTGCTGTCTTGAGTCTGTCCTTGATGGTTGAAATCTTACCAGTGGTTTCTGGAATGATATCGGGCGTGGTCAGTTGTCTATCTCCGATTTCTAACCTGCTAAGTGGCGATCTACATTTATGTCCGTATAGGGCTTCGTATGGCGCACACTGAATGCTGGCGTGATAGCTGTTGTTATAGGAGAATTCAACAGGTGGTAGGTGGGTATCCCAACTCCACCAAAATCTATTGCACACGCACGCAACATATCCTCTAGCGTTTTAATAGTTCTTTTCGATTGTCCATCCGTTTTAGGATGATAGGCAGTGCTATAATCCAACCGCGTACCCAATGCCTTTTGAAGTGGTTGCCAAATTGTGACGTATAGCGGGTACCTCTATCTGAGATAATGGCAATTGGCACTCCATGACGTGTAACTATATCATTGATGTAAATTTGTGCACGCCTTTCCAAACTGAAATCTTCACGAATAGGAATGAAATGAGTTGCTTTTGTAAGTCGATCAACTATAACCCATATAGAATTGTGACCCTTTCCAGTTTTCGGTAGCTTGGTTACGAAATCCATGGTTATTTTCTCCCAGTTCCATTGAGGAATTTCAAGCTGCTGAAGTAGACCGGATGGTTTCTGATGTTCGGGCTTAATTTTAGCGCAAGTTAAGCACTTGTTTATGTACAAAGCAATGTCTTTCTTCATTCCGGGCCACCAATAATATTCCTTCAGATCCTTGTACATCTTATCCGCTTCTGAATATCTGGATCGATGGGCTTCACCCAAGATGGTTGATCGTAATTTACCAACCTTTGGTACCCATACTTTATTCTTAAAGTAATGCACTTCATCTGATTGTAATTCAAATTCTTTTTCTAAGTGATGCAAGGTCTCATTCATCAAATTCTCATCTTTTAAAGCTTCTTTTTGTGCTTCAAGAATTTGAGTCTTTAAACTCGTTTGAACCATCATTCCCATAGCTCATACTCTCTTTGGTTTCACTCTTTCCTTTCCGCTTAATGCATCAGCTACTACATTAGCCTTGCCCGGATGGTACTTTATTTCACAATCGTAGTCACTAAGTAGCTCGACCCATCTTCTTTGCCTCATATTGAGCATTTTCTGGTCAAGAATGTGCTGAAGGCTTTTATGATCAGTGAAAATGGTGCACTTAGTGTCGTAGAGATAGTGTCTCCAGATTTTGAGTGCGAACACCCCCGCCCCTAACTCCAAGTCATGGGTGGTGTAATCTTCTCATGAATCTTTAATTGCCTCGATGCGTATGCGATAACTTTGTCTTTTTGCATCAGTACGCATCCCATCCCTTGAGGTGAAGCGTCACGGTAGGCTACAAAGTTATCCACTCCGTCTGGTAAAGCCAAAATCGTGCGTTGCATAACTTGTATTTGAGAGTCTGAAATGCTTCCTCTTGTTTCTCTCCCCAAATAAACTTCTTATCTTTTTGAGTCAGTGTCGTTAGTGGTTGTGCGATCTTGGAGAAATTTTCGATAAATCGCCGATAGTAGCCTGCCAACCCAAGAAATATGACGGATCTCAGCTGGATCAACATGTATTCTCTTTTCATTTACTACATGGCCATGAAAATGTACTTCGCGAATCCAGAATTCGCATTTGGAGAATTTGGCGTATAGCTTTTCGTTTCTGAGCAATTCTAGTATCAGCTTTAAATGTTGCTCATGCTCCTTCTTGTCTTGAGAATAAATGAGTATATCATCTATAAAAATGATCACGAACTTGTCTATGTACGGTCGACATACTCTATTCATTAAATCCATGAAGACTGCCAGTGCGTTTGTTAGCCCGAAAGACATAACTAGGAACTCGTAACGACCATAACGAGTTCTAAACGCTGTCTTACGAATGTCTTCTTCACGAACTCTCATTTGATGATATCCCGATCGAAGATCGATTTTTGAGAAATACGTAGCCCTTTGGAGTTGATCGAATAAGTCATCGATTTGAGGGAGAGGGTACCTGTTATTGATTGTCAACTTGTTGAGTTCCCTGTAATCGATACACATACAGAAAGATCCATCATTCTTTTTAACAAAAAGGACTAGAGCTCCCCAAGGTGAAGAGCTAGGCCTCATGAATCCTTTATCGAGCAGCTCTTGAAGTTGCTATGATAATTTCTGCATTTCCGACGGTGCTAGTCGATAGGGTGATTTTGTTACAGGCGCAACTCCAATAATTAAATCAATGTGGAACTCGACTTTTCTTGTTGTGGGTAGTCCGGGAAACTCATCTGGAAATACCTCGCGAAAATACCGAACTATAGGAAGTTCCTGAATGCGTTTCTTTTCGATCTCCTTATTCATGATGTGAGCTAGAAAAGCAATGCATTCCTTCCTCAAGTATTTTCGCATCTTCATGCACGTCACTATTTTAACATTCCTTCTGGGTTTCTTTCCATGTACTTCGAGAACAACTCCTTCAGGTAGTGGAACTCGGATGATCTTTTCGGAGCAGCAAATTTCAGCTTGGTTTTTAGACAACCAATCCATACCCCTAATTATATCAAAGCTTCCTAACATGATTGGGATGATGTCTATGCTAAACTTCCTCCATCTTTCTCTTATCTTGAGCTTTGTCTCTTGCAAATATCCCCGAACGATTAGTATTGTTGGTGAGCCTGGTTGCCAAATTCACCGCATCTTGAAGGTTTTTTTTTGGGTTTGCCGAAGTAGCGTCCCCATGTATTTCAGGAGATAAAACCCAGATAAACATTTCGACTCGATTTTCCTCTTGTTTGCCAAAATCGTGCGTTGCATAACTTGTATTTGAGAGTCTGAAATGCTTCCTCTTGTTTCTCTCCCCAAATAAACTTCTTATCTTTTTGAGTGAGTGTCGTTAGTGGTTGTGCGATCTTGGAGAAATTTTCGATAAATCGCCGATAGTAGCCTGCCAACCCAAGAAATTGACGGATCTCAGCTGGATCAACATGTATTCCCTTTTCATTTACTACATGGCCATGAAAATGTACTTCGCGAATCCAGAATTCGCATTCGGAGAATTTGGCGAATAGCTTTTCGTTTCTGGCCATGCGTTTGTTGTCCTTTCCGCTTAATGCGTCAGCTACTACATTAGCCTTGCCCGGATGGTACTTTATTTCACAATCGTAGTCACTAAGTAGCTCGACCCATCTTCTTTGCCTCATATTGAGCATTTTCTGGTCAAGAATGTGCTGAAGGCTTTTATGATCAGTGAAAATGGTGCACTTAGTGTCGTAGAGATAGTGTCTCCAGATTTTGAGTGCGAACACCACCGCCCCTAACTCCAAGTCATGGGTGGTGTAATTCTTCTCAAGAATCTTTAATTGCCTCGATGCGTATGCGATAACTTTGTCTTTTTGCATCAGTACGCATCCCATCCCTTGAGGTGAAGCGTCACGGTAGGCTACAAAGTTACCCACTCCCTCTGGTAAAGCTAAAATCGTGCGTTGCATAACTTGTATCTGAGAGTCTGAAATGCTTCCTCTTGTTTCTCTCCCCAAATAAACTTCTTATCTTTTTGAGTCAGTGTCGTTAGTGGTTGTGCGATCTTGGAGAAATTTTCGATAAATCGCCGATAGTAGCCTGCCAACCCAAGAAATTGACGGATCTCAGCTGGATCAACATGTATTCTCTTTTCATTTACTACATGGCCATGAAAATGTACTTCGCGAATCCAGAATTCGCATTTGGAGAATTTGGCGTATAGCTTTTCGTTTCTGAGCAATTCTAGTATCAGCTTTAAATGTTGCTCATGCTCCTTCTTGTCTTGAGAATAAATGAGTATATCATCTATAAAAATGATCACGAACTTGTCTATGTACGGTCGACATACTCTATTCATTAAATCCATGAAGACTGCCAGTGCGTTTGTTAGCCCGAAAGACATAACTAGGAACTCGTAACGACCATAACGAGTTCTAAACGCTGTCTTACGAATGTCTTCTTCACGAACTCTCATTTGATGATATCCCGATCGAAGATCGATTTTTGAGAAATACGTAGCCCTTTGGAGTTGATCGAATAAGTCATCGATTTGAGGGAGAGGGTACCTGTTATTGATTGTCAACTTGTTGAGTTCCCTGTAATCGATACACATACAGAAAGATCCATCATTCTTTTTAACAAAAAGGACTAGAGCTCCCCAAGGTGAAGAGCTAGGCCTCATGAATCCTTTATCGAGCAGCTCTTGAAGTTGCTATGATAATTTCTGCATTTCCGACGGTGCTAGTCGATAGGGTGATTTTGTTACAGGCGCAACTCCAATAATTAAATCAATGTGGAACTCGACTTTTCTTGTTGTGGGTAGTCCGGGAAACTCATCTGGAAATACCTCGCGAAAATACCGAACTATAGGAAGTTCCTGAATGCGTTTCTTTTCGATCTCCTTATTCATGATGTGAGCTAGAAAAGCAATGCATTCCTTCCTCAAGTATTTTCGCATCTTCATGCACGTCACTATTTTAACATTCCTTCTGGGTTTCTTTCCATGTACTTCGAGAACAACTCCTTCAGGTAGTGGAACTCGGATGATCTTTTCGGAGCAGCAAATTTCAGCTTGGTTTTTAGACAACCAATCCATACCCCTAATTATATCAAAGCTTCCTAACATGATTGGGATGATGTCTATGCTAAACTTCCTCCATCTTTCTCTTATCTTGAGCTTTGTCTCTTGCAAATATCCCCGAACGATTAGTATTGTTGGTGAGCCTGGTTGCCAAATTCACCGCATCTTGAAGGTTTTTTTTTGGGTTTGCCGAAGTAACGTTCCCATGTATTTCAGGAGATAAACCCCAGATATACATTTCAACTCGATTTTCCTCGGGTGTCACCAAATGTGGTACCATCTTTGCCAGTTCATGGAAACGAGAAGAGTAAGAATCTATGTCATTTCCCTTCATCTCATGATTCCATAGCTCCGCTTCCAACTTCTGGATTTTGCTCCTCGGCAGTATTCCTCTTTGAGCATCTTTTTGAATTCCTCCCAAGTAAGACTGTTCGCTGCTTCTCGGCCTCGGGTTTGCACTGAAAGATCTATATGCTCAAGAATCATTATTAGGATGAGATTGCTAATAATATATGATCCTAAAGGGTCACACCAATAACAACTTGATATAAATAGATTATTTATAAGAATTTGATTATTGATAAATATTTATAACTCTTATAATTAAATTGAAAATTATTTGTTTTATGAAAATGACAATTTTCAATGTCAAGTATCAACTATATCATAAAGTATGATTTATTGTCATGTACATCATTTTGAACTAGTAAGACTTTTGTCTTTTAGTTAGACATGCTTCTATTATTTAAATAGGAATGACATGCTTTAGAAGGATGTCTTGACACTATGATTAAGCATGGGTAGGATGTCTTGACACTATGATTAAGGATTAGTTGAGGTATAGTTCTTTAAAATACTCTCAAACTTGTTAAAAAGAAGATCTAAAGAATAATTGATACTTGCATACTCTCTTTAAGTCAAAACTTGGTTTTGTCTTAAAGCTTAAGAGTTTAGGACTAGCATCCTTTCAAGTTGGTAATTGTTGGTGAACATCTTTGGAGGAGTTCTACTCTTGCACTCTTGCCATCTTCTTCAACGATCTAGCCTCCCAAGAGGAACCAAAAGCTACAAAGGTTGTTATTCTTTTCTTCCTATGGTTGCATAATCTTTCCATACATGTAAAATGATCCTTGGTCGGTATATACTTGTTTTATGTTGTTCAAATCTTTATTGCTTCCGTTGCTATCTATGTGTTTTAGAAACCAAATTTTTGAACAAAACCTAACAATTGGTATCAGAGCCATTTTGCTTGCATGGTTAGATTTTAGATTATTTGGATAATCTTAGTTTTTAGAAAACATGGATAACTTTCTTTTATAAGAATATGCTCATACATGTTTTCTATGACAACTTGATAATTGTTATTATTATTTTTATTTTGTGACCAAAATTGTACATGCATTTTTGGTCATAAAAGTTGTCTTAGAAAAACAAAGAGTTGTTTTATGTTTATATGTATTTTTGAGTGCATAAACAAGCCATGGACCATTTGTGATGTTGTTTGTGTTGATTATTCAAAAATTGTAATATTTTTTTATTCATATGGTATGTAATAATTTAATAGTTAGTTTTTCTTCTTGTTTAATTTTGTAAGTAATAGATTAGTTTTAGACTAGTTTATCTTTATATAAAATGTAACAAGATTGAAGATGGTGGCCATTTTGAAGATCCAAACTAACCCCATGGTTTTGTGAAGTTTTACAACTTCCATGGATTTTTCAATATCTTGTTACAAGGAGTTGTCTAAGCAAGTAGGAGCTTGAAGAACATCATTTAGAAGATTTGGTTCCATTTGTCCCTTTAGGAATGGACTTGGCATTTTGTGATGGCTCACAAAATGTCACTAGTTTATGGCTTGGTTTATGCACCTATGCATGCTCGTGATGTTTATTTCATGTTAATATTATGCTTGGTTGATAAAATAGGATTTTACATGCTAAATAATATTTTGAACATAAATATCATCACATATTTCAAAATATGACTTTTAAACTTAAGATGTATAAATTGAGACTTCAAAATAAAATAGTTTTGTTTTGAAAGCCCTATTACGAAAATTTTTGAAATAATAATATTAATAAGTTTGAATTGGTGATTTTGAAACTTATCCAAACTCTAAGTCTTTATAATAAAATGAAGTTTTATTAAAAGGTTATAAATGATTCTATAACGCTCAAACGTCGAACTTAATATAAGATATTAATTTTAAAATTTGATTGCGTCGAAATATATAAAACTAGATTTATAAAGAACCTAAAACGTGATTTTGTGAAAATGATACCATGGCTTATTGGATGCATGCAATAACGATGATATCACATGTTTTAAACTAGAATTATAAAACATTTAAATCCCTTTTAAAAACGCAAGTCTATGCCATCCAATTATAGGAACATTCTCACATCATTTGTATAAGCTTGTGGGAAGAAGGAAACCTAACCGCTTGTATTATCTCTTGATGGCCGAAGTGTATTCGTGATTCCTATAACTAGTTATGGGCCGATTACACAAGTTTCTTTAATTGGATAACTTGATCGGGAATCTTTTGCGATAAAGGTTACCTAAGCATAAGAGGCCCGAGGCATAGATGGGATCAAACATGTCGATTAACAAAAGTTGTTTAGGATCCCATATAACTAGGAATTACATTTTGATGTAATTAGTAAATTGTCACTTACCTTGTTGAAATAAATAAATGGGAAAAAGGATACCTAACTATTTATTTGTTTTGCAACTTGGATCCTATACTTTAATAATTAATGTTTTAGAAACATAAGGGTATTAATTTTAAAGAATTAAATACTAAATAAAACTTTGTTAAAATTTTGTAGATGGCACCACCTGCATCTGTCCCACATCACTCTCACATAATATCCCTACGATCTGTCCTAGAAAAGGCAAAACTTGATCATTCCAAATTTTTGGATTGGCATCGCAATCTAAGAATAGTCCTTAAACAAGAAAAGAAGGACTACATTCTTGAGGGCCCTATTCCCGAGGAACCCCACACCACTCCTAAGGTTGCACATGACTTATGGTTGAAGCATTGTGATGATTCAATCGATGTGTCATGCCTCATGCTTGCTATGATGATCCCAGACCTCCAGAAGGATCTGGAACATCACACGCTTATGATATGATCACACACTTGAAAGAAATGTTCGATAAGCAAGCAAGAACTGAGCGCTTTGAAACTGTTCGAGGCTTGCACGGTTGCAAGATGGAAGAAACTGGGAATGTGAGCACACATGTTCTCAAGATGAAGAGCTATCTGGATCATTTGAAGAGACTTGACTCTCCATATCCAGTTGATTTGGCAACAGATGTGATCCTAAACACTTTGCCAAAATCATATGATACCTTCATCATGAACTACAACATGAATGGTTGGGATAAACCTATCTCAGAGTTGCACTCGATGCTTAAAACTGCTGAGAAGAACATTCCCAGGAAATCATCTCAAGTGCTCATGATAAGGGAGGGGCAAATCAAGAAGCCTAAAGGCAAGAACTCCAAAGGCAAGCCATATGTTGGTAAAGGCAAAAGGAAAATGTTTCCCCAAGCCCAACAGCCTAAGAAGAAGGAGAAAGTGGCAAAAGAAGATGCATGCTTTGAGTGTGGAGTCATTGGTCACTGGAAAAGGAACTGTCCTACTTATCTTGCGGGGTTGAAAGCTAAGAAGGCCGGAGAAGGCACTTCAGGTATATATATTTTCATGATTGAAATGGGAATCTTTACTTTTTCATCTAACACTTGGGTATTTGATACTGGGTGTGGAACTCATATTTGTAATTCGTTACAGGGGTTCAGAAGGAGTAAGCAGCTAAAGGCAGGCGACATGGTATTACACATGGGCAATGGAGCAAAAGTTGCAGTCCAAGCACATGGAAATTTTGATTTGTGTTTACCTAATGGCCTGTATTTAAAATTAGACAATGTATGTTTGATTCCTACTCTGACTAGGAATATTATTTCAGTTGCGCGTTTAAAACAATCTGGTTTCACTTATCAATTTGATGATGATAATATTCACTCCTTTATGAATGGAATGTTCTATTTTGAGGCTAGGCCTATTAATGGAATTTATGAATTAAATCTTGATTTTTTCTTCAAACAATAATTCCATTTATCATGCAAACACCAAAAGGGTCAAATATGATTTAAACCAAACCTATCTATGGCATTGTCGACTTGGCCATATAAACAAGAAGCGCATATCCCAACTTCAAAAGAATGGACTTTTGAAGGCAAGTGATGATGAATCATTTGATATATGCGAATCTTGCTTATATGGAAAGATGACAAAATCCCCTTTCTCTGGTTCTAGCGAAAGGGCAAGTGATTTGTTAGGAATCATACATACTGATGTATGTGGTCCTTTCAAAACTATGTCTAGATATGGTGAGAGATACTACATCACCTTTACTGACGACTTTAGTCGTTATGGTTATGTTTTCTTAATGAAACATAAGCATGAAGCATTTGAAAAGTTCAAATTGTTTCAAAGTGAAGCTGAAAATCAACTCAACAAGACCATTAAAATCCTTCGTTCAGATAGAGGAGGCGAGTACCTAAGCCAAGAGTTTCAATATCATCTTAGGAGTCGTGGGATTGTCTCACAACTCATTCCACCCAGAACACCACAACATAATGGTGTATCTGAGCGGAGGAACCGAACTTTATTAGATATGGTTCGATCTATGATGAGTAGAAGTACTCTTCCTTTATCGTTTTGGAGCTATGCCCTACTCACTGCTGCTCGTATTTTGAATATGGCTCCAACTAAGAAAGTAGATAAAACACCATATGAGATCTGGAATGGAAAAGCTCCATCCTTATCTTACTTGAGGGTTTGGGGATGTGAAGCTTATGCAAGACAAGAAACTTCAAGTAAACTTGAACCAAGATCTACTAAATGCATTTTTATAGGATACCCTAAAGATTGTTTAGGTTATTACTTCTACATTCCCAGCGAGAATAATATCTTTATTTCTCGAAAAGCTGATTTCTTAGAAAGCAAGTTTCTAATGGATGAATCAAGTGGGAGGCGCGTGGAACTTGAAGAAGATCATGAACCACCGCCAGATGCATCACAAGTTGGCACTAGTTCTCAACAAGAAATTGTTGAACCTGAAAAATTAGTTGTTCATGATTCTAACGAAACACAGAGCGTTCGTAGATCTGATAGAGTTCGTCAAGAACCTAAGAAATATGGATTTCTCATTGACGAATGCTTCTTGATAGATTCTGATGAACCCATCAACTACCAGACTGCTATATCAGATTCTGAATCTGACAAATGGCTTGAAGCCATGAACGCAGAGATGCAATCCATGCATGAGAACCAAGTATGGGACTTGGTTGATCTTCCTCCCCATAGTAAGACTGTAGGGAGTAAGTGGGTTTTCAAGAAGAAAACTGACATGGATGGTAATCTACACACTTTTAAAGCAAGACTTGTTGCAAAAGGTTTCACTCAAACTCATGGTATTGACTATGACGAAAATTTTTCTCTAGTCGCTATGATTAAATCTATTAGGATACTATTTGCCATAGCTGCATACTATGACTATGAGATATGGCAAATGGATGACAAAACCGCTTTTCTTAATGGACACTTACAAGAAGATGTCTATATGGTTCAGCCTGATGGTTTTGTCAATCAAAAGCATCCTAATAAAGTGTGTAAGCTCAAAAGATCCATTTATGGATTGAAGCAAGCATCTCGAACATGGAATATTCGTTTTGATGATGAAATCACAAAGTATGGTTTCATCAAGAACGAAGATGACACTTGTGTTTACAAGAAAACTAGTGGGAGCACAGTAACGTTCCTAGTCTTATATGTAGATGACATACTAATCATGGGAAATGACATTCTGACCTTGCAAGGTGTTAAGTCTTGTCTCGGAAAGTGTTTCTCAATGAAAGATCTAGGAGAGGCTGCATACATTCTTGGAATAAAGATCTATAGAGATAGATCAAGGCGATTAATAGGTTTAATTCAAAGTGCATAGATTGACAAAGTCTTGAAACGGTTCAAGATGGAACACTCTAAGCGAGGATTCGTACCAATAGCACATGGTACGATTTTGAGTTCATCTCAAAGTCCTAGCACAAAAGTTGAGCTAGAGAAGATGAGTGGCATTCCATATGCTTCGGCTATTGGATCCATCATGTATGCCATGCTATGCACTAGACCTGATGTATCATGTGCTTTGAGTATGACGAGCAGATACCAACAAAATCCAGGAGATAGTCATTGGATGGCTGTGAAGAACATTTTGAAGTACTTACGAAGAACTAAAGATATGTTCCTCGTCTATGGAGGTATGGAAGAAGATCTTAGTGTAAAGTGTTACACAGATGCTTCTTTCCAAACAGATCGAGATGATTGTAAGTCACAATCGGGATACGTCTTCATTATCAATCGAGGTGCAGTTTCTTGGAAGAGTTCCAAGCAGAGTGTTGTAGCACAGTCCACTACAGAATCAGAATATATTTCCGCTTCAGAAGCTGCAAAGGAGGCTGCTTGGATGAAAAAGTTCATTAAAGATATAGGGGTTGTTCCTTCCATTCAGGATCCTCTAGAAATCTTTTGTGACAATGAGGGTGCCATTGCATTAGCCAAGGAACCCAGATCACATCAAAGAACTAGGTACATTCACCGGAGATTCAACTACATTCGGGATGAAGTTGGAAGTGGTGACATTTGTATTCGCAAAGTACACACTGATCAAAACTTAGCGGACCCATTCACGAAGCCCCTTCCACAAGCTAAACATGAGGGTCATGCTAGAGCCATAGGACTTCGCTATTCTAGTGATTGGATTTGATCTTCTTTTAGTATTGAGTAATGGAACATTGTAAGTAACAACTATTTTAATGATTGTGATATATGGAATATGATCTTTTCATTAAATATTTGTTGTGTTCTATATTAACATGTTTAATCCTCGAATAATGTAGTTATTCTAAATGTCCATAGTCAATCATTGTTGTGGGAGCAACAATGAAGTAAGACTAATATGAATTGGATTGGTTGACAAAGCGTTGCAACCAAGTTCGTAGGTACTTGTTAAAGAACAAGTATTGGACTTGACCCATTTCAAGATCACTTCATGGATCGCTATCATAAGTGATACTTGATAAAGGTATTATCTTTATATCCTTAGACTTAAGATACATATTTGGGACTTGAGTGTGGCGAATGCTATACTTTGATATGGTTAAATGTTGTTCTTTAACCAGACAGTTATAAAGGCCATTATTAGGTATAGTATGAACTAGGCAAGAGGTGTATGTAGTCAAGATGGGATTTGTTCCTCTTATGTGTTGAGAGTTAGACATCTAAGGCGCCTTATCAAAAGTTGAACACTAAATGAGATTGATTGCGATCCATATCTCATATTCAACATGATGTCTGAGACAAAGGGATAATCGATAACTTACCTTGTACATCAATTGGAGCTTTGAGCTTATTGGGAACTAGATGTTGTTGAATGGCACTTCGTCGTATGTTATTGGGGGCAGTGAAATGTTGCTAGACATTCACCACTGTCTATGTCAATATATATATTGAGTCTTGAGCAAGTGGGAGATTGAAAGATCTATATGCTCAAGAATCATTATTAGGATGATATTGCTAATAATATATGATCCTAAAGGGTCACACCAATAACAACTTGATATAAATAGATTATTTATAAGAATTTGATTATTGATAAATATTTATAACTCTTATAATTAAATTGAAAATTATTTGTTTTATGAAAATGACAATTTTCAATGTCAAGTATCAACTATATCATAAGGTATGATTTATTAAGTCATGTACATCATTTTGAACTAGTAAGAGTTTTGTCTTTTAGTTAGACATGCTTCTATTATTTAAATAGGAAAGATATGCTTTAGAAGGATGTCTTGACACTATGATTAAGCATGGGTAGGATGTCTTGACACTATGATTAAGGATTAGTTGAGGTATGGTTCTTTAAAATACTCTCAAACTTGTTAAAAAAAAGATCTAAAGAATAATTGATACTTGCATACTCTCTTTAAGTCAAAACTTGGTTTTGTCTTAAAGCTTAAGAGTTTAGGACTAGCATCCTTTCAAGTTGGTAATTGTTGGTGAACATCTTTGGAGGAGTTCTACTCTTGCACTCTTGTCATCTTCTTCAACGATCTAGCCTCCCAAGAGGAACCAAAAGCTACAAAGGTTGTTATTCTTTTCTTCCTATGGTTGCATAATCTTTCCATACATGTAAAATGATCCTTGGTGGGTATAAACTTGTTTTATGTTGTTCAAATCTTTATTGCTTCCGTTGCTATCTATGTGTTTTAGAAACCAAATTTTTGAACAAAACCCAACAATTGGTATCAAAGCCATTTTGCTTGCATGGTTAGATTTTAGATTATTTGGATCTTTAATTGCCTCGATGCGTATGCGATAACTTTGTCTTTTTGCATCAGTATGCATCCCATCCCTTGAGGTGAAGCGTCACGGTAGGCTACAAAGTTATCCACTCCCTCTGGTAAAGCCAAAATCGTGCGTTGCATAACTTGTATTTGAGAGTCTGAAATGCTTCCTCTTGTTTCTCTCCCAAATAAACTTCTTATCTTTTTGAGTCAGTGTCGTTAGTGGTTGTGCGATCTTGGAGAAATTTTCGATAAATCGCCGATAGTAGCCTGCCAACGCAAGAAATTTACTGATCTCAGCTGGATCAACATGTATTCCCTTTTCATTTACTACATGGCCATGAAAATGTACTTCGCGAATCCAGAATTCGCATTTGGAGAATTTGGCGTACAAATTTTCGTTTCTGAGCAATTGTAGTATCAGCTTTAAATGTTGCTCAGGCTCCTTCTTGTCTTAAGAATAAATGAGTATATCATCTATGAAAACGATCACGAACTTGTCTAGGTACGGTCGACATACTCTGTTCATTAAATCCATGAAGACTGCCAGTGCGTTTGTTAGCCCGAAAAACATAACTAGGAACTCGTAACGACCATAACGAGTTCTAAACGCTGTCTTAGGAATGTCTTCTTCACGAACTCTCATTTGATGATATCCCGATCGAAGATCGATTTTTGAGAAATACGTAGCCCTTTGGAGTTGATCGAATAAGTCATCGATTTGAGGGAGAGGGTACCTGTTCTTGATTGTCAACTTGTTGAGTTCCCTGTAATCGATACACATACAGAAAGATCCATCCTTCTTTTTAACAAAAAGGACTAGAGCTCCCCAAGGTGAAGAGCTAGGCCTCATGAATCCTTTATCGAGCAGCTCCTGAAGTTGCTATGATAATTTCTGCATTTCCGACGGTGCTAGTCGATAGGGTGATTTTGTTACAGGAGCAACTCCAGGAATTAAATAAATGTGGAACTCGACTTTTCTTGTTGGGGGTAGTCTGGGTAACTCATCTGGAAATACCTCGCGAAAATACCGAACTAGAAAAGCAATGCAGTCCTTCCTCAAGTACTTTCGCATCTTCATGCACGTCACTATTTTAACATTCCTTCTGGGTTTCTTTCCATGTACTTCGAGAACTTCTCCTTCAGGTAGTGGAACTCGGATGATCTTTTCGGAGCAGCAAATTTCAGCTTGGTTTTTAGACAACCAATCCATACCCCTAATTATATCAAAGCTTCCTAACATGATTGGGATTATGTCTATGCTAAAGTTCCTCCATCTTTCTCTTATCTTGAGCTTTGTCTCTTGCAAATATCCCCAAACGATTAGTATTGTCGGTGAGCCTGGTTGCCAAATTCACCGCATCTTGAAGGTTTTTTTTTGGGTTTGCCGAAGTAACGTCCCCATGTATTTCAGGAGATAAACCCCAGATATAAATTTCGACTCGATTTTCCTCGGGTGTCACCAAATGTGGTACCATCTTTGCCAGTTCATGGAAACGAGCAGAGTAAGAATCTATGTCATTTCCCTTCATCTCATGATTCCATAGCTCCGGTTCCAACTTCTGGATTTTGCTCCTCGGCAGTATTCCTCTTTGAGCATCTTTTTGAATTCCTCCCAAGTAAGACTGTTCGCTGCTTCTCGGCCTCGGGTTTGCACTTGGGTGTTCCACTAGGTCAATGCTCGTCCTTGTAGCCGACAGGCAGAAAACTTCACTTTATTTCCTTTAGTGCACTTGTTGATGTGGAGAATTGACTCTATATTCTCAATCCATGTCAGTAATCCAATAGCTCATTCAGTTCCATGGAATTCCTTCGGGTTGGAGCTCCTAAAATCTTTGTATGTGCATTCCTTATCTCTACTTGCCCCAGATCCTCAGTTGTTTCGCGAATTAGCATTTAGACCCGCTGCCACTTGACTAACGATGTTCGGAAGTGCCGCGATGAGTTGCTCAGGCACAAGTCGCGCGATGTTGGAGTTTTCTCTCCTCGAAGGCATTGCCTTTAGGCATAGTTTCATATTGAGGTTGGGTCATATTACTATTACTATTTTTGCGCTAAGTCTACTTAACTAAGTTATGCATATAAAACACTCGATTCATCAAATCATAGGTTTAGAATCAGATAACTTCAATATCCAGCAAAAATAATTCCCAAAAGACATCAAGTGTCTTAGAGTTCTAAATAGTGAGCTACATGTCACCAAAATAAGTTTCCTAGTTTAACCAACAAAGTAGTCAAAAAGTTCTCTCCTAGGTTGACTACTCACATAGCCTGAGGAGTCAGCAGAGTACTTAGGTGAAGTGGATGAGTGAGACATAGGGAACTGCGATAGTAACAAACTTAATTACTAAATGTACTTTAGTAAATAACAATTTATAAAATGCTTATGCAAAATCACACTTATGACCATGCTTTTCATTTGGGCAAGAAGTTCCCAATATAATTGTTTCATGTCTCCCTTATACATATTAAATTAGACATAGGTGATCAGGCTTTGCCTAATTATAATATGCTAAGTCGACACTTATTCCAATTATACTAGTAGTAAGCTTTTAAAATTACAGTTAGTTTAGAAAAATAGTTTTCGAAAACTTTTTGTTATAGTATTTGGTTTTATAGAAAAAAAAACCGGTGTTCTCTATAACCTATGGCTCTGATACCAAGTCTGTCACACCCCGCTAAAGCGGAAACACAAGGAGTGATAGTTCAAGATTTCATAGCAATAGAACGATACCAACACCAATTGTCCAATCAAATACATAACACATAAAACTGAACATTACATCATACCAGTTCAAGTTTTAACAAAAAAAAAAAGATGTTCTACAAAACAATTTCAAATTTAAACGTGGTTGATGTTGATGCGCCCCAAACACAAGCATTTTTATTTACCCTTTCTTACCCCTGAAAAGCATGAATAAAACAAGGTCAACTACCAAGAGTTGGTGAGTTCACAGGTTTTAAATATTTTAAACATTTTTTTGCATAAATGAATATTGACTAAAATACTTTTATGGCACTTAAATAATCTTTACATCATAAAACGTTCAAGACATTTTTGTACCCTAGTTATAAGTAATGAGCCACCACTAAACCTTCGACCACAAAAATATTTTTAGTTCTACCTCAGCGGTGGACCTAAAGTCCACATGTGTATAACCTTCTTTTTAGTTCTACCTCAGCGGTGGACCTAAAGTCCACATGTGTAGAACCTTCTTTTTAATTCTACCTCAGCGGTGGACCTAAAGTCCACATGTGTAGAACCTTCTTTTTAATTCTACCTCAGCGGTGGACCTAAAGTTCACATGTGTAGAACCTTCTTTTTAATTCTACCTCAGTGGTGGACCTAAAGTCCACATGTGTATAACCTTCCCTTTTAAGTATAGTGCACCCCTACCTGTAGTTTCTCGGTGCGATTGCTATCCACACCCTACTTTTCGGTTTTTAGGTGGGATTGTCCGTCCAATAGCGCTATCCACATATACCCTCGGCTCCTCACTTGAGTTAATAGTAGTGTACAAACTTTTATGGAACATTTTACTCTATACAATCTATTAGTGTACATGCCTTAGTGCCCAAAATCAACAATTTCATATTGTTTGACATTCGATAATGCAAATAGCTCAAATATTTCATTTAATCATGCTTTCCACCCCAAAATGTATAAAATACTTTAAAAATGGGGCTGTGAATACTCACCTTTGCAAGCTCCGCTACTCAAAAGCACGATCGATCCCCACCCAAAGGCCTAACGATTCCCTAACAAAGAGAAATGCTCAAAACCATCACTTATGGGTCTAAAACTACTTATGGAGGTGAATAAGTCTTAAGCTTATAAATGTCCACATACATCCAACTTGATTGTCTATAGTCCAATTATACATAATGCACATATGCTCGTTAATATAGTAACTTATACCGTAAGTTGTGTTATAAACCATCTAATGATCAATAATTGTTAAAATCAAGAAATTCCAGAATTTCACTTCTGGACAGACACTTGTAGTACTCAAAATGATCAAAATGTAGAGACTTCCGATATGACATAGCTTCCCATATTTTTATATGTGATATAGTACTGGGTTATGGTGATTGTGACCAAATTTGATGCATTTTGGACATGTAAAAATAATTCAAATAATTTATGCAATGCAAAGGGTCACAACTGGCATGGCAGATTACACCATGTTAGTAAATCACTCATTTGAGGAGTTCTACTTAATCTTTTCTAGAATTTCCAGTTGGATTGGAATCATAACTCTTAAAGGAAACTTTTGAGATAATAATCACTGATTTTGAAGAAGTTATGAAGGAGATATGGCACTACGAAGTTGCATGCACAATTCTGTCATTAGCTGAAAGATTGCACATTTAACTTTAATAAATTGGTTAATGCCTCAAAACTTTATATTTTTGAATGAAACTGAATTCATATGAATCCTAGCTCATAAAAGAAAGTTTTAGAAGAAGAATCATGCATTAAAGACAAATAACAAAGGAGATACTAACACACAAAGTAGAGTTTAGCTGCTGGTGGTTTCACAAATTGCACACCTAAAGTATTTTAAGTGTTTGGAGGGTCAAAACTCCATATTTTTAAGTGATTCCACTTGAAAACTGAATATAACTCATCAGACTAACTCTCAAAAGAAAAATCATCCTTTTTCATTGAGTTTTGAAAGAGATATGGCCATTTGAACATGCATGCACAAATCTGTCATCGGTTGACAGTTTGCACACTCATTTTGTTTCAATTATTTGGAACCTCAAATAACCATATTTTTTAATGAAATCAGTGGGATTTGAAAGGTAACTCATTAAATTAACTTCAAAAGAAAAATCAAGTGATTTGGAAGAATATTCAAAGAGTTATGGTCGTTCAAAGTAGGGTTTTCCTACTGTTGAACTTCCAGTTGCACACATGACTTGTTATGAGCATTTGGGGTGTCAAAACTCAGTGTTTCTTAGTCAGACCACTTGGATTAGAACCCAACTCACTAAATAAACTTGTAGAAAGACGATTCATGATATTTGAACATATTATTTGCAAGAAATAGACGATTTATGCACATGCAATAAATCTGTCAGCACCAAAAATCATCATTTTTACTCAAAAACACATAAAATCATGATTTTTCACCTATTTCTTGAGTTTTATTGTTTGGGTCATTGATTATCACCATTATGTAAACATTTTTATATGTTTTTGGGTGTATAATCTTTCCATAAAACTCAAAATTTACAGAAGTTAGAAGAAAACACTTAAAATGCATGAAAAAGTGGGGTTTTCCCCAAAAATGTTAAGAAAAATGAAGAAGATGAAGTTTGCACTTACTTGGATGATGAAATGTGTTGAATATCTTCAATAATCTTGCACTATGATGAGTTTTTGATGAAGAAAAGGGATGGAATTTTTGGAGAGAAAAGAGAGGGAGAAGAGAGAGTGATTATGCCTCTTTAGTTCTAAAGCGAGAGAGATTTGAATTTTGAGAGTTGCAAATGAGGGAAACTAAAAAAAACAATGTTTATATGTGAAATCAAAGGGGTGCCAGCCATGGAGATGGGTCCCACCCAAACCCAACAATTTTTTTTTAAATTAATTTAAGCCCAAAAATATGAAATTAGAAGTCCATTTTCTCAATTTTTGGCCTTTTTCCATCAAATATGAGCCCAAAAGTGTTTAAATTATACAAATAATAAAAGTTTTATATTTAGCATTTTAAACTATATATTTTATATAAATTAGGTATAAATTAGAGCATTTGGCATTGTATTGGACGTTTCAGACAGTTACGGGTCGGAACCGGACATTTTAAGCTACTACCGGAAATGCTAGGGATTTTTCGGCCATTCTAAACCAACTAACTCCTATTTTTATAACTTATCTAAAATAACACTAATATAAACTTAATAAGAACTAACTTGGTAGCTCAAATTTGACAGTTGTCACAATTCTTCTGTGCCAAAGCCAACTATCATTCCTCATTGTGTTGGAAATGTAACATACCCCTTTTAATTGACTAGTTGCTGTAAAGGTAGCAGTGTAGATATCTCCATCTCTAAAAGCAATTAACTCTTTCTTATTTTCTGAACTTAGAGCATGACAATAGTCTATATCAAAATTTACTTTCCAATATTTGTCACAGAATTGACTGATACTGAAGAGGTTATGTTTAAGACCTTCAACATAGAAAACTTTCATTACTGTAACATCTCCTTTGATAAAAGTACCATAACCTCTCACATAATCTTTTGCATTATTTCCAAAGCAAACTGTTCCTTCATATCTCTCATGAGAATCAGTTAGTAGTTCTTTGAATGGTGTCATGTGTCTTGAACATCCAGAATATAAGACCCACACATGACATATCTGCAAAAATGATTATTGAGATTTAGGTACCCATTTGAGAATGGGTCCTTTGAGATTAGTAAAAAAATTTGAAGTTCTGAACTTTGACTTCAGATTTTTCAGTTCAGAAGTTTGTTCAGAACTTTGAGATTTGTCAGTCTTAGGTTTATTTTTATTTTTATTTTTATTTGCCAATTTAGCTGAAAAGTTCTGAATTGATTTCTTAAGATTATTTTTCTTTGATTTGGAGTTTAGTTGAAAATTATGATTACCACAATTAATACAGTGAATATGATTTTTCAGAATATTTAATAAAGCAGTAGAAGAACAAGA
Organism: Silybum marianum; assembly: GCA_036898165.1. Classification (NCBI taxonomy): domain Eukaryota; kingdom Viridiplantae; phylum Streptophyta; class Magnoliopsida; order Asterales; family Asteraceae; genus Silybum; species Silybum marianum. The sequence goes on along the minus strand of CM072536.1, from coordinate 23,600,010 downwards.
ATCAACACTATTGGATTTATCAACAAAATTTGTTTTATTCACTTTATTAAGTTTGGGTACATCATGTTTCTTTGAAAATGAAAAACTATCTAATTTGTCAGTCTTTGATAGTCTTTCTCCTTTCTTTCTCCAAACTAAAGAGGACAGCTCTGTAAAAGATAAGAAATGAGGATTAGTATAAGTAGTCTTTTTATCAATTTTAGATTTATCTTTGGGTTTATGTTCTGTATTATGAACTTCAGAAATTGAATTGGAAGACTGTCCTTTTTCAAAGAATTTGACTCTATGTATAAAGTCAGATGATGATGTTGAAGATTTTTCAGAAGTTAAAGATGTATTTGGAGTAATAGAAGTATAATTTGATGATGTGGAAGAAATTTCAGTTTTTAGAAACTCTTGTTTCAGAAAAATAGGGTTAAACATTTCTGAAGACAACTCTGGTTCTGTAGATTTTAAAATGTCCCCATCCATCATAGATGATTGTAATTTGTATACCAAATATCCATCTTTATCTATAACTTGAACCATATGATCATCATCATCTTCTGAATCTGATGCATTCATTAAATCTGAGAACTTATCTTGAGTCATGCTAGAAGCAAAAAAAAATTGATTTAAAATATTTTCAGACTCATCATCAGAATTATCAAAGATAATTTATGAATTCTCATTATTATTTTGTATAGATTCAATGTCTGAGAATTCATCATATTTTTCTTCTAATTTATTATCAATATTATCTTCTGTTTCAGAAGTTTGTTTAGAAGATGATTTAGAAATCGGGTCAGAAGTTTTCTCAGATTTAACAGATGTTTCAGATTTTTCTTCAGAAATAATTTTAGATTCAGAAGTAATTTCAAAAGATTTTAAAACATTATTACTCATTACTTCTGATTCAGAAATTATCTCAATTTTATCAGAATCAAAAGATTTTTCTTCAGAAAACAGAGTTTCTGATTTGACAAAGGGAATTCTTTCAGGCAAAGAGTAGTTAATAGGTTTGGATATGATACCTGTGTTGGTTTTATTTAAATATTTCCTTTTAGAATAGTCATAAAGATTTGCAGGTGCCTTTTTCAGAATTTGACTGTCATTATATCCCAAACCTGCTTTAATATTGTAAAATTTTGAATTCTGAGCCTGATTTGTCAAAATGTTCAGAGTCTGTTCAGTTTGACCTCTTTTAAAATTCAGATCTTCTAATTCCTTTATCTTTTTGTAAAGATCAAGTCTTTCTTGATTTAGAAAGTTCATTTTTACATTCAAAACTTCTTTTTCAGATTTCTCATTAATAATATCTTTCTTTAAACTGTCAATCTTTTCTTTTAATTGTTACTTTTCTTTAGAAACCTTATCAAGAATTTGTTCAGCTTCTTGGTTGTTTAGTTTATAGATTTGGCTTTCAGCTCTAAATTGATTTAGCAAAATTCTTTCACCTTTGATTCTGTTTCTGAGAGTTTCAAATTCAGAAAACATATTCTGAAATTGATTTTGTACTTCAGAATTTTCATAAATTTGTTCAAAATTTGGTTCAAAAAAAGAATTTAATTCAGAAGATGTATAAGATACCTCAGAATTATGTGCATGTTTTTCTTCTGAATCCATTTGGCACATGTAGCATTTTGAAGCATAATGAGCTACCTATTCATCATCATCTCCATCACTCTAGTTTAACCAGACTTCCTCATATTTGGTTACTAGAGCTGGATTTTGTTCCTTTTTCTTTGCAAGAAGATGCTTCTTCTCATAGTAGCCTGAGTTATTGACTTTGGGCATTTTGCACTGTCTTGCATAATGACCAGGCTTACCACAATTAAAACAGCTTGCTGGTTCAGATGACTCAGTTTGACCAGCATCTTGACTTTTCTTAGGTCCAACTTTAGACCTTGGTTTATTCGGATATTTTTGATTATATCTTTGAGTGAATTGCCTTGACATAAAAGCAATATTATCATAAATTCTTTTAAGTTCTTCATCTGATTCATTCCCATCACACAGAGTTGTCTCTGGAATTTCACAAACTTTATTTTTAGTAGAGATAGTTAAGAAATTGTTGTACTTTTTGTTTAACAAGGCTATAGTTTCATTTGCCTTTTTCTACTCATACTTTCTAGTTTTGATCTTGTCCTCTTGTTGGAACAAGATGCCATATACATCATGAATAGTCTTCCTAGACAGATTCCTTGTAACCATGTTATCAGAAAAGCTTGACCATTCATTTCCCAAGTTGTTCAGAAATTTTTTGTTTATCTCTGAGTTTGATTTTCGAACACCATTTCTTCTCAAATCATTGAGAATATTGTTGAATCTATGATATGTATCAGTAATTGATTCATTTTCTTTATATCTAAAATTCTCATAAGTACCCACACATATATTTAATCATTGTGCTTAGGCTTTTGTACTACCTTGCATCTGGGCTTCCACCTCATCCCACATAGCTTTGGCAGATGTTAGACTATCTACCCTATTAAAGATTTCATTTGGAATAGCCATAGTAAGAAGAGTTAATGCCTTTTTGTCAATTTTTGCTTGAGCTTTCGCAGTAGTACTATACATACCTGGGCTTTTCTTGATTCTTGATGCAGTTATTTCGGGAGTGGATTCAGTTCTTGGAACTGCAGGGATTTCCACATAGACCTCCAGAGGGCCATTTATAATCGATTGCATTAAAGCTTCATCGATATTGTCCAAGAATTGAACCATCCTGATTCGCCATTGATGATATTCTCCTAAAAACAAAGTTGGTGGTTTGGTTTCTGATCCAATGGAGACGATTTCTTTCGACATATTTGATTTAAAAAAGATCGAGAATTCACCTGAATTTTAATCTTGAATTTTTCGATCAAGAACACAACAAGAACTGTCAGATCCGACAAGTTCTTCTCTAACCTTCAAGATCAGATGAACAGGCTCTGATACCAATTGATAGATCCCAAACAATCAAGATATAGAAAGATAACAAGAAATAGATCACCAAATGTTGTATATTGTATTAATCAGATGAACTGTATTAGAAAATATGTGTTTACAAGCTTATGAAAAACCGTTGTTTAACTATCTAACAAACTATCTATTTATACATGAAATAGAAATGCTAAAGTTACAGTACAAAAATGACAAACAAGTTCAGAACAACTTCTGAACTTCTTCAGAACTACTTCTGAACTTCTTCAGAACTACTTCTGAAGTGTCTTCAAGACCTTCTTCAGAACCTTTTCAGAAGTATCTTCAGAATTTCCAGAACTTCTGAAGTTGCCACTTCAGAAGTTATGCCTTAGGCTTTTATCTGCTTGTCTTCTGAGTTCTGAGTCTTTCTTTCTTCAGATCTTTCTTACTCTTCAGAACCAAGTACCTTTTGAAGCTATATTAGTATCTGTATTAGTAACCTAAAAATTTTCTTTAGATCTGAGAACGCACTTCAACTGAATTGGATTGAAATTTCCAAATTGATCAAGATTCAGATTGTACGAAGCTTCAAGTTTAGTTGATCAAGATTGATCAAGAACGAATACCAAGAATCTTCAAGAACATTAAAATATTCAAAAACATATCTGGATCTCAAATTAACAACCAAAAAACTTTCAAATTCTCATTTGTATGCTCTTATACCAATTGTGAGTCCAATTTATCTAAAATACAGAGTTATAATCAAGAATATTTCAATCAACAACGCATAATTAATTAGGGTAGGGAAGTCAAATGTCATTGATATGAATTTGGTTGCAAGTTTTGCGAGAATATTGTAGAGAGAGAAAGTAAAATAGAATCTGAAACATATTGACTGAAATAATGTGAAAAGTTCCAGACTCTCTATACAAACATTATAAACTACAAGTACATAAGATAAGCTAATTATACATGACAGTAAAATGTAGAAGGTGAATCTCCTGGAAATCAAGTGCTAAGCGGATCCATCTAAGTGAAATAAGGGCTAGCACTAAGAACATGATATGTATTCTAGTATCCTTGGGTCTTCTAAACGTGGATCTTCAAATCTTGAGGAGTACAAATTTGAAATCCTTGAAGTCCCTAAGTCTGGAATGTTTTTCCAGACTTACTATTTGAAATCTGACTTTAATGGCTCAAATCTCTAAGTCATCTACAGCCGAACTCTGAAGTCTTTCTAGCCGAAGTCTGGACATACATCATCCAAACTATGATCCTTTATAGGAAGAGTTTTACACTTAGCATTCTCGGTAGGCTCTAACTCTGGATCAATTATCCAGATCTCTTGACCAACATTTAGTAACTTCTAGACTTCACTTATTTGATACAACATTACAAGTTTGGCTCTTCATAATAAACATAAATAGTACATGTCGCATATCACTAAGGGAGAGGATGGCAAGGATCTTCTTGTCCTTTTTCTAGATAACCTTAGCTGCTAGTAAATAGTATACTAGAGCAGTGGCCATGCATAAAAGGAGACAATAAACTATAATCCATATTGTACCTTTGGCATATAGTAGAAAGGATTGTTAGGTAACCAAATCTGATCTAATGCAATTAAATAACTAACAGTACTGATAACATTGAAGAAATGTACACAGATTGAGATCCAATGGTCATCATGTCATTGATTCTTAAGCGATTTATAGAGAGACAATTATTACAGTGATCAACTAAAATAATTGTCTAATCACAGTTACTAAGGAACTACTGATAACTCTTATTTATGAGAGTTATTATACTCTTTTCCTAAGATTTTATACCATTTTTATAACCATTTTGCTTCTATCCCCTTAGTTTTGTCTACTTTGTTTTTAAGAGATGATGAATAGCAGAAAATTTAATTTTATGCACAAAAATGACATCACTATGCACTGTGGGCACTCGTTGCTGCTTTTTGGCAAGTACTTTGGCTTATTGTTTGCTTGTCAATGGGAGCACTACTTTGCAGATTTGAGGAAGCACACACTATAATAAGAGGTAGAAATTAATCTATAATCTGATGATCGAGTCGATTCTATGATTATAAGTTCATTTCATACCGGACCAGACCGGCATGCATGCTAGAAATATTGGAAGTATGGGCCAAATAGTCTTCACCTTTTGTACTATAATAGTTATTTAATCATCCATCCAATGGTGAAAGGCTTAAAGAATTCATATTTAAAGAGGCTTAGGGGAGGCAAAGAGATCATCCCATCTTCAACGAAGCTCTCATCCTTGCTCTTGAAGATTTATTTTCGGTAGTTTAATTTTATGTATTTATTTCTGTAATTTTGTTTCCTGCATTAATATTCTGTAATTTACATTTCCGTAATCTAACTTTCTGTCCACAGGCCTGTCCGTTGTGGGCACGCTATGACTTTTATTTAATGCGATTTCCTTTCAAGTATTTATTTACTATGTCTTTTATTTCTAGTATGAACTAATCAGGTCTTTGGTGTGGGTGTCAACCATACTTAAGGCTAGTGGCAACGCTTGGGTATTGCCATAATTACTAATTCTAAACCTTGGTCACTTCGGTCGGGACTTAACTCAATGCAGATAAGCTGACCACTTTGAATTGTTAATATAAGACCATACACCCAGAGATGGGTGGGTTTGAAATACTGCTTAAGTGATGCACAAAGATTTGAGAGTGTCTTTGATAACCATGTAGAGGTATGGGTTTTGTATGATTTACTAAGGTTCAAACTCTAGTCGAGTTTTGTATCACAAAAAGATTTGGGTATAATTCCTTATGCTAATTGAATTTTACATATCATCATACTTAGTTAAATCGACAAGCTTATTAATCGTCAGTTATGGACACTTTATAGGTACTTTGTGCAACACGGTTTATAAAAGTGGCAAAGTTTGAATTTTAAATTTAAATGTTAAAAAGGTAACCAAATCGTTTAAACGGGAACCGAATCGGTTGATATTCGATTGGAGATAAGTGCGCGTGGTTGTTACGTCACACACGACATGGGCGTGTGTGTCACGCATGCTAGTTGTAAAGGACGTGTGTCATTAATCTGGTGGTTTCATGCGAAGAGGTAATGGACAGGTGTCGACAGGGGGTTTGATGAAGGTTTCGAATGGTTTTTTTTTGGAAACCGTATAAATACCAGCTGATTTCTATTTGATTTCCTTTTTCTATGTTTCGTTCAGCTTGAGAGAGATTCCTCGAAACCCTTGCTAAAACCTGAAAAGACCTACAAAAATCGAATCGAGTTTAGAGAGATGGTAGACCCTAAGAGTCTGATTGTTACGCTAGAGGGTCTGATAGCTTTCAAGGACTTGGCCGGTATTTCGGCCGGTATCTATTTAGAGAGTCCTGGAAAACTGAGGCCAAATGAATTCCCCGAAGGGTATTTCGTCTTGTACGAATATCCTTTCAAGATTGGGTTCAAATGGCCTTATTCCCGTCTATCTAGGGAGTTCTTGGGCAGGTTCGATCTGTCTCCGTGGCAGATGATGCTTCAGTTCTGGAGGATCGTGGCGACGATCGATCGGTTGACGTCCAACTGGGAGTCTCGCTTCACCATCCATGAGCTGTTGACACCTTAGATGGTGAAGGTTGACGCGAACACCCGATATAGTCCCTTTATTCATGTCCGGAGAGAACATGCATTGATCTAGGGCATGAGGTGACGATCGCGGTTGGAAAGAGCGTTACATGTTGGCTTCTAACGAGAATGACCAGTGGCTTACTTATGGCTGGATTACACGGGGTTAGTGTTGTCATACTTGAAAGTATGTACTGATTTCTCGAAGTTTCTTTCTGGCCGTACTATTCTTTTTGTATAGCGGTTACTATGACGTAGTCCAGCCCCTGCCTGACTCGGCGGCAAAAATCGAGCGTTTTCTGCAAATTCCTAATTGGACGTTCAAGGTTCACGTTCATCAGTTCGTTGACGAGGAGGATGAGGATATTGCTTTCCTGGGTACCTGAGAGGGTTCTTTCGGTCAAGAAGTCGAGGAAGAGCAAGCATAGATGACTGGTAAGCATTTTTGTCGTGCGTTTTCTTGTTTCCTATTCTTCACCTTTTACTAACTTTTGTCGTTCACTTTTTTCAGAAGGGTCGACGGATCCTTTGGGCAACCAGTCCGAAAACGGTGTCGGGGCATCCTATTCAGGGATGCTCCACATGCAACAACCCCAAACGAAGGGTGTGATTTTATCTGCCTCCTCTAGTGGGGCAGTGTCAGCTGGTGTGGATGGGTTTTCCCCGTTGTCAAACAAGGACGATCTCCCCTCGGGGGTTGATCGTCAAACTTTCCTTGCCCAACGGGGCTCGGAAATGAGAAGGAAGAGGGTTGCGGCCCGATCCGGGACCAAGAGGGCATTGAGGCCAATCCTGAGAGAACGGTCCTCTGGGGTCCATGACTCCAAGAAGCCGAAGACGTCGACGGCGGTGGAGCCTATTCGGGCGATCGTGCCGTCGATTGTGACTAGCGTTTCTTCTCCCCCTTCATCGCAAGACAAGGGTAAAAATTTGGTGACAGAAGCTTTTGTCGCTCGATCCCAGATCTCTTCTGATTTTCTGAAGGAGGTATCGATGGATCGCGAGGGAATGTTTAACGTCCTTGAGAACTTCAACGTTTTCAAGGACCGTTACGAAGGGATGACTCTAGCCGACAATCATGCTAAGCTTACGTAGCACCTTTTCCAGGTATAGGTTTTTTACTTTGCTAACTACGTTTGTGCGTTGTTCGTTTTCATGAGATCATGCGACTTGTGATTTTATCCCGTTCGTCGTGCGACATGCGTTTGCGCAACCGTACGTCCTTGCGATACTTTAGTCATACTGACGTTTTACTATTTTGTTTTCTTTTTATTCAGGCCTTTCAGGCGTCACTTAGCATTCAAGATAAGGTAAATAAGGCGTCACAGAGCTTCACCATGGCCTTGGATGCGAAGAAAAAGGCTCTTGAGCGTGTGGTTGCCGTGCTGACGAACGAAGAGGAGGCGACGGCTAGAGCCGATGAACTTCGCCTTTTCCTGGAGGATGCTCGGAACGACTATGAGCATGAAAAGAGGGTCAGTCTCGACCTCGGGGTCGTCTAAAGGAGGCCCTGGAAAAAAATAAAGGTTTTGAATGCAGAATCGGAGACCTTCAGGGTGGCTTCTGCTGGAAAATCCAAGGAGGTCGAGGACCTGAAGTCACAGCTGGGCGAGGCCCAAGGAAAGATCGCTGATCTTAGAGACCAACTAGAGGCACTCGACTCCTTTGGACGAGAGAAGGTTAAGGCGGCGATCGCCCGTCACCAAGTGAGGGGGTAGGATCCTCTGAAGGATGCCCAATTGGTCGTTGATCGGTTCTTTTCTGTCGTTGGTGGTAACGACGCGGATCTTCATTCTTACAATGAGAAGAAGGGCGTTCTTACAGTTGACCCCCCATGCCTTAGGGCTTTCCAGGGGGACCTTTCATAGTTTTTCACTTGTAACTCTTTGAAAAATCAATATAAGTGACTTTTGAATTTTTACCTGTGTCGTCATATGAATTACTTCTTCTGAATATTGATAAGTGACTTGGGACAGAAGCAAACTATAATGATAAGTATCTTGCGACCAAGGCAAACTTTTAATTGATAAAACTTTAATTGATAAGTATGATGCGTTGGAGGCAAGCTTTAGTCGATAGGTATCGTGCGTTAGAGGCAAGCTTTAGTCGATAAGTATCGTGTGTCATAGGCAAGATCAATGAGACTATCGACTAAGAATGTTTAGACAAGTGATTGTATTTCCGTCACAGGAATGTTCTTTATGACTTGCGGTAATCATATTCGACCGACAGGGGTCCTACAACGATTTGTTCTGAACGATGAAGTAACTCACAATTGGACTTGCAATTTGTATGAGTTACATTTTGACATTACTGATAGATCATTTGATCTATATGATTTCTTGCGATCCTACAGAAGATAATTGTTAGGGTGGTCGTGTGTTTGACCGACGACCCTCCGATGCTTATGTCAGTAATGTTCGATGGATAAATAAAGAATAAGAAAAGAGGAAAATGATGTTTTCTTCGCCATTTAAATCGACCAGGACGGTCGATCGTCGAACGATTTTAGGAAAATGATGTTTGCGTCGCCATTGAAACCGACCAGGACGGTCGAACGTCGAATGATTTTAGCTTGATCAATCCCCATGATTTTCAAAGCATCTAGGAAAATGATGTTTGCTGAACTCCCACCATCGATGACAACCCTCTTGGTAGAGCAATTCCCGATGGTTAGTTGTACGATCAGGCCATCATGATGTTTTCGCCATGTGTAGTGAATATCTTGATCGTCGAAGACGATGGGCATCGCGTCTAGCTCTTCATCTGCCTTCGTTCGACAAGGAATTTGAGGATCAATTGTTCGCTGGGATGCATGTCTTTTAGCCGCAGAGTAGGTGAGTCCACAGACTCGGATCAACCTGTAATACAATTTACAACTTTAGTAGTTGCCAGAGATCGGGGTCTAGAAAGTTTACTTATGTCGTTCTGCAATATCTATTTTTTGTATCCTTTAGGGACCAACCATGCGACCTCTTTCCTCAGAGCGAGGCAATCATCGGTCTGATAGCTATAATCTTCGTGAAAATCGCACCATTTAGATTTATCTTTTTCATCATTGGGTTTATCGGTCTTCTTCGGCCAACTGATGGTTGATTGAACGCCTTTCAATGCGTCTATCAAGTCTTCATTGTTCCTTTGATACCATACGAATAAGTTTTTCGATGACTTGGGAATCGCGACGAGTTGTTCGTTTCTTTCTTTTTGCCGAATCTGACGTTCGAGATTTGTTTCGTCGACTCCACTTTGGACGTCGTTTTGGCTTTGAACTATGGTTTTTTCACGCTTAACATGCGTTTGTCGTTGGTTTGTTTGTGCTTGAATATGGCATCATCTTCTACGCTTATGTATGCCAAGGTTCTCGCTCACACGTGTTAAAAGGTTTCTGCGGGATATTTCATCAGGTCAAGGTACAATTCAGACGTGTTGGATAAACTTAGATAGCTTCAAATGGAACTGGGTTCTGAAGCTAACAGTTCAGATCTTTTGAACTAATGTTATTCAGATAAATGTCTGAGTAAAGTTTAAAAGTTCAAGATCAGAAGTCTGAGAAACTAAGGCATAACTTCTGAAGTGGAAACTTCAGAAGTTCTGAAGATTTCTGACAGGTTCTGAAGAAGTTCTGAAGACAAGTTCTGAAGAAGTTCTAGAGACATATTCATAAGTGGTTCTGAAGTGAAGCTCACACGTGTTTAGATGCTATTGGTCTGTGATAGAACTACTTGTTAGAATAGTATCTCTCTTTGTATGTAAACAGAAAGTCAGTTAGTCTGTTGATAGTAAGTGATCATACTTTGTACTCTCATGACATATACAGTTTGTAATTCTTGTTCATATCAATAATACATCTAACTTCGTTGCTCCTGTCTTATTCTTTGTCTATTATTCTTGTTATATCTCGATCTACGGGAACAATCAATTGGTATCAGAGCCAATTCATCTATTTGCTGCTAGATCCGCGACTCTCTTAATCAGAATCTATCAGATCTATCAAGATTCTTGAAATCTGTTAATCAATCTATTATAGATTGATTAGATCTACTTTCTTTCACGGAAACAAGTGAATTCACGATCATTTGTTCAAGATGACTAAAGAATATGTTTCAATCGGATATGAAACAAAGCCACCTACACTATTTCTTGGAGAATATCCCTAATAGAGAATTCGTATGATCCATTTTCTGGACAATATTGATGAGGCATTAATGGACCTCTTGAAGTATACGTGCAAATTGTCTCAATTCCAACAGGTGAAAATACCCTTGAAATTACTGCTACCCGAATCAACAAAAGCCCAAATATGTACAATAATGCTGAAAAAGCTCAAATGAAGATAGATAAAAGAGTGTTGATCATAACTCCTCTCAGTGATTTGAATATGATTCCTCTATATACTTAGTGAAATTCCATTGGTAAACCTATGTTTAAATTTAGTGATAGCATACGCTGATTGTTATCAACGATCGCTGAAAATCAGAAACCTCAAGTCTACCTCTAAAGATCTGAAGATCAACCAACACACCAAAAGAACATTCAGCAAAAGTCGAAGACCAAGCTGAAGAAAGAGATAATCAGCTAGTGATCTGAAGCGATTCAGTGATAGCAAGGATTATCTAAACCAAAGTGTGAAGTCTTGTCAATCCTCAGCGATACTCTGAAAGTTCATCCTTGAAGTTTCAAGTTCATCGATCAAGTGAAACTTCTCAAACAAGATTCACGTTGATCTTATCCTCAATGCGCAAAAGTCAAACCTTATACTATGTCAGAAAAGGACGTACAGATTGTCTCATATATCCCCATCATATCTGATATGGTACTGTTCACACGCGGCTAAAAGCATGGTTGCTTTTGAACAAAAGACAAGCTTCCTATGAACGCTTGACATGTGCCATATACCTTTTGTCTTGCATTAAATGCAAACGGGTATAAATAAGATGAAGATATCTTCTTCATCTTCATGCATGCTACATTCTATTTCTATAACCTCTGTCTCTTTTCTTTCTTACTTTCTTGTGCATCAAACTGTGTGATTTCTTAAGTTACAATAGAATAGGTTTATTACTTGTTTTAATTCCGCTTGTAACTGTAAAATTTGTTTATTCAATATAAACCAATTTAAAAACAAAAAATTTGTGTGTTTGTATTCAAACCCCCGTTCTACAAACTGTTTCTATATCCTTGAACTCTTGTAGACTCCATTGGGACCAACAAGTGGTATTAGAGCATTGTTTCTTCTTATCTTTAAAATATCTTTTAACAAAACTATTTTAAAATGGCTAATACTAATACAAACTACATTGATAATGGATCTTTAGCTAAACCGCCAAGATTTAGCCGTGATAACTTTCCATTATGGAAGGAAAGAATGACTCTATTCCTAGAAGGGTCAGATCCTAAGATCCCCTACTATCTAGAAAATGGACCGTTTTCCTATAGCCCTGGTAGTTAGTGTTCCTGCCACCACTACCACTCCAGCCATCGCTGAAAGGAGAATCATCAAAACTCCAGATCGATGGACTGAAGAAGAGAAAAAGGAAGTAGCTATAGACTCTAAAGCTAGATCCATAATTTCAATGTCTTTACCAGATGAGGTCTATCATTATGTAATGATAATAAGAACATCTAAGGCCATGTGGGATACCTTGTGTATTCAATATGAAGGGACAGATGAAGTCCAAATCACTAGATGTATTAATCTGGTAAAACAGTATGAAAGTTTGATGCACTTAAAAGGTGAAACTCTCTCTCAAATTCACCAAAGGTTTAACTGTCTCTTGATTGATATGAAAACTGTCAACAGAGAATATTCTATTGCCGAAATCCTGACAAAATTCATGTAGGCACTACCTGAACAATGGGGAGTGTACACTACGTGTTTAAAACTGTCAAAAAATCTTGAAACTCTCTCTCTCTTAGTGCATTATATGGAATGTTCTTAAATGAAGAGCAATCTCAGGTTTTAAGGAAAAACCACATAAATGATATCAAGGGTGCCAAAAGTACTTCTTTGGCACTAATGACTTCAGAGGTAGAACCTTCAAAACAAGTTTCTTCTTCAATTACTTCTATCACTGAATTAAATCAAACTGATTCAGAAGAACTCACTGATGCTGATATCTCTGAGTTTCACAACTCTCTAGCCCTTGTAACAAACAACTTTAGAAGATTTGCTAGAAAGAGCAATTTTCGGAAACCTCCAACTATCACTGACTCTGATAAGTCAAAAACTCTGCTCGCTAAAAAGGCATCTGCTATATGCTCTAACTGTCAGCGAAAAGGTCACTTTGCAAGTGAGTGTGGATCTAAGAAAGTAGCTGCACCCACCACCTCGCAGAACTCTGATAAAAAGGAAAAGTATTTTAAATTGAAAAATAAATACAGAGATCTGAAAAAGAACCAGCAAAAAGCTAAAGGCCTAATTGCTGAAGAAGTTGACTGGGATCAAGAAAATGATTGGGCTCCGATGAAGAAGATCTTGCTTTCCTCTATCTAATGGCAAGAATTGAAGAAGCTGAAGAAGTCTCTGAAACATCTTCGTCAGAGTGTCCTTCAATTCAAAGTGCCAAAGGTATCTGGTATCTTGATAGTGGATGCTCAAGGCACATGACTGGCAGAAAAAATTTAGAACAAAGATTTCCATCTCTTGCTTTCATAGATTTTTTTTTTTGAAAATCCCGATGTCTCTGCTCTCTGAATACAAGGAAGAAGCTGAATCCTCAGTGACCTTTGGTGGAAATGGCAAAGAATACACTAAAGGTTATGGAATTCTATCCAATGGAGCTACCTCATTCAGTTACGATGAAGGACTAAAGCACAATTTATTGAGCGTTAGTCAGCTATGTTACAAAGACTTCAAAGTTCTATTTCTAAAGAATAGATGTGATGTCACTGATTCTAATGACAAACTTGCCTTAACAGGCAAAAGAGTTGAAAATGTGTATGTCATTAACATGAATAGCTCTCATTTTGAGAACATGTGCTTCATTTCCAGAGCCTCCTTAGACATAAACTGGCTATGGCACAAAAGACTCTCTCATCTGAAATTTAAGATGATCAATGAATTGTCTCAAAAAGAACTTGTCAGGGATCTCCCTAACCATACCTTTGCAAAGGAATCTCTTTGCTCAGCGTGTGAAAAGGGAAAATTGACAAAAGCCTCTTTCAGATCTAAACAAGTTTCCTCAGTGACCTCACCTCTTCAGCTTCTCCATATGGATCTATTTGGACCTGTCAATGTCCAATCTCTATCTGGAAAGAAGTACACTCTTGTGATAATTGATGAATATTCCAGATACACCTTGGTATTCTTTCTTCGATCCAAAAGTGATACACCTGACGTAATTATTGCATTTATCATAAGAATGGAAGTCCTGAACAATCTTATAGTTCGCTCCATGAGAAGTGATCATGGTACTGAATTCAAGAACAGTACCTTGATTAATTTCTTTGAAGAAAAAGGAATCACTCACAACTTCTCATCAGTGAGAACTCCTCAGCAAAAAGGTGTTGCTGAAAGAAGAAATCGAACAATCATTGAAGCAGCTCGCTCAATGCTCATCTACCTACTCAATATTGGGCTGAAGTAGTCAATACAGTGTGCTTTACTCAGAATCGATCCCTTATAGTGAAGCGATTCAAGAAGACCTCCTATTAACTATTTCATGGAAGAAGACCCTCTCTGAAATATCTACACATTTTTTGATTTAGATGTTATATTCTAAATGACAGAGATCATTTAGGTAAGTTCGATCCAAAAGCTGATGATGGGATATTTCTTGGATACTCTACTGTATCTAAGTCTTTAAGAATCTTCAACAAAAGAAGACAACATGTTGAAGAATCCATGCACGTCAACTTTGATGAATCTCGCCCAACAAATTCTACTCCTACCCCTGAAGAAGATGAGGAGGTGAATGAATGGATGAAATCTCATTACGGGGAACCTGAAACTTATTTCGGCAACCAACCTAATACTGAAACCAATGATGATGGGATCCCTGATCTTCCTATGTCAAGCAACGATTCTTCATCATCCGGGATCAACATCACTCCTCTCAATCAGATTCCTCCATCAGATACTACTTTAGAAAATTCTTCAGTGAATAACCAAGCTTCATCTTCTACTGATCAATCCTCTGAATCACCTCCAGAATTGATCTTAAATAATGAAGTACCTGTAACTGAAACAGCCAACGTTATCCCTGAAAGAGAACAAATCGCTGAATCTATTGTTGATCAATCACCTCAACCTCTAGCTCAGCGATGGACTTCAAATCATCCAATAAATCAAATCATTGCTGATCCAAATGCAGGTATCAAGAATCGTAGAGGTACAGGTAAAATCTGTCTGTATGTAAATTTTATTTCACTCTCTGAACCTAAGAAGATTGATCAAGCTATCTATGATCCTAGCCTGGGTCTCTGCCATGCAAGAAGAACAAACTGAGTTTCGTAGAAACAAAGTTTGGAATCTTGTTCCTCGTCCATCTAATAAAACTGTAATAGGAACCAAATGGGTCTTTCGAAATAAGCTGGATGAAAATGGCACTGTCATTCGCAATAAGGCCAGACTTATTGCTCACGGATACAGATAGGAAGAAGGTATTGACTATGATGAGACCTTCACTCCTGTTGCTAGATTAGAAGTCATAAGACTTTTCTTAGCTTATGCTGCCCATAAAGACTTTAAAGTTTTTCAAATGGATGTTAAAAGTGTTTTTTTGAATGGTAAACTCAGTAAGGAAGTTTATGTTGAACAACCTCTTTGGTTCTCTGATCCAAACCATCCTGGTTATGTTTTTAAACTTCAAAAAGCTCTTTACTGGTTTAAACAAGCTCCCAGAGCTTGGTAAGATACTCTTTCAAAATACCTTCTTAAAGAAAAATTTGTTCGTGTAAAAATTTGACCAAACTCTATTTTTAAGAAAACATAAAGGTCATACTATTCTTGCTCAAATATATGTTGATGATATTATTTTTGGCTCCACAAGACTCAAACTGTGCACTCGTTTTGCAAAAAGAATGAAGAAAGAATACAAAATGAGTATGATGGGCGAACTAACATATTTTCTAGGTTTGCAGATTAAGCAGTCTGACAAATGAATTTTCATTTGTCAAAGTAAATATGTTAAAGACATGTTGAACAAGTTTGATATGAATCAATGCTCAGCAATGAAGACCCCTATGACACCTCCTCTGATTTTGAATAAGGACCCAAATGGGAAACCTGTCAATATCACTGCCTATCTTGGGATGATCGGATCTCTGTTGTATCTTACAGCGAGTAGACCTGATATCATGTATTCTACCTGTCTCTATGCTCAATATCAAGCTGAACCAAAGGAATTTCACCTTATCGTTGTAAAGCGAATCTTCAGATATCTGAAGGGAACTCCTAATCTGGGTCTTTATTATCCCCAAGCCTCAAGGTTCGATCTAATCGGTTACTCTAATAGTGATTTTGCAGGATGCAAGATTGGTAGGAAGAGCACCACTGGTGGATGTCAGCTATTATGTGGTAAGTTGATAAGTTGGACTAGTAAGAAGCAGAACTTTGTGTCCACATCTAACGCTGAAGCTGAATACGTAACCACTAATAGCTGTTGTGCTCAAATTCTATGGATGAGAAATCAGCTGAGAGATTACGATCTCAAACTTTCCAAAATCCCTAGTGCTATTGCAATTGCAAATAACCCTGTACTTCACTCCAAAACCAAGCACATTGAGATTCGATATCACTTTATCAGAGATAATGTGATGAATGGAGAGTGGAACTTCATTTTGTACCAACTGAATATCAGCTCGCTGATCTTTTCACCAAGCCTCTTGATGAAACTAGGTTTAATCTAATCATCAGCGAACTTGGTATGTTAAATGCTGATTTAATCTAATCATCAGCGAACTTGGTATGAAACTAGATTTAATCTAATTCAGCGATACTTGATTTATCTAACTCAGGTATAAATTTCTAAATCTTTACATTCTCTGAATATTTCTTTCAGAGAATAAGTCTTCAAACTAAAAACCCATCACTAACAATCCTTAATTGTCTATTGACGGAGAATTTTAAGGATAATGATTAACATTTTTAAATGATAATCATTTTCAAAATTTTCAAATTAGAAAAGCACACATCAGACTTTATCTGACACATGACGGACCATGACGTTTCCTTTGCCACTCTTTTCTAGGAACGTGCGCTAGGTCATCATTACTTTTCAAAATGCTAAAACCGTCGTTTAGCTATCCTTTTATCTCTCCTCTTGCTATTTAAGCAATTCTTCTCTTCATTTGATTCTTTACGCGCTCATTATTCTCTAAAGGCAAGAATCTCCTTCGAATCTTCAAGGTTTTTTCAAGAACACCAAGAACACGCACTTGTGCGTTTTTCTTTGTTTTTCACTTTTAAGGTTTAATCTAACCCTTTATTCATTATTTAAAACAACAATGTCGTTTATCACATTTCTACATTAATAACTTCTAGCTTTTAATCAAATCCTGTTTTAAATCTAAAATAAATGTGACAAAACCCTAATTCTTTCTCAAAACCTGTTCTCGATTCGTCTTAGAACAGAAAACCATTTTTGGTATTTTTAACCAAGTTTTTCAAAAACCCTTTTCTAAAAATTGTGTTAATAAAAAGTATTTTGATCTTTGTTCATCAAAACACTTGTTTTTCTTCTAAATGTTTTGGTAATCTTTGTACCAAAGACATATTCTGGTTTATTCCTTCTATATTAAACCATGATCTTCCTCTTTGGTGTTCCAGTCTTTGAAACAGAAATGGCCTCTTCAAGCAAAACTACTCAAGCTGACGAGCGTGCCCCGATTGTCCTTGAAAAAGCTCCTGCCTGCCTCTTGGAATTGGAACAACCAACCTTCAAGGCATGCAACTACTTGGCCTTGGTGGACATCCCTGCTGACAAACCTTACTTCAATGATGGTGCAACTTTCATCAAGACTTGTCCACTGATGTGTGCTTTTGTACACAATCCTATTGGCATAACTTCTCATCTTCAAGCTCTCTGGCACTGCTTACTGCACAACACACTACGGACAAGGGAAACAAGCTCTCTGCCATCGCCTTCACAATCCCCACTCTTGGCCCTTTCGCCTTCACTTCGGGATTTCTCAGGAATGCTCTTCACCTTCCCTCAAGAGGTAAAAATCAGCGACGAGCCTCTGAGCCCACCAAGGAGCAGAGCAGATAGAGGAGTTTCTAGACTCTATTGGCTACGTATGGGAGAACCCTAAACGAAAATCAGTGGGATCGAAGACGGAGAAGAAGCGGCTTCCAGCTCGGTGGCAATACATATTTACCCATGTGATTCAGTGCTTGGGTTCCAAGACTTGCTCTCATGATCAAGCCAGCTAGCACTTCCAAGATCTTGGCTTCGCTCTCTACACAAACTACAAGCTGAACTATGCAGACCACATATTCAGCGACATGTACAATAGGGTGAAAGCTGGGAAAAGGAACCAATTCATTCCATACCCTAGGTTCTTTGCAACCATCATGGAGTTTGCCTTCAAGGATGAATATCCAAAGGTCGCCAACCAAAGCTTCTTCATGGTCGGCAAGAAGTCTCTGGACATTGATGTCCATCCAGATGATGCTCCCTATACTCCATACATGCTGCAACTTATTGGAGCCGCAACACATGTGTCCGTCTCACTGAACAGCCAATCAGTGAGTATCCCAGACACCTCCACTCCCTCCAAAAGAAAGGAACCGACCGATGGTCACAAAAAAACCATCGCTCACAAACCGGCGGCAAAGAAACCAAAGAAGGGAGTCTCTCAAAAGACTTCCCTTCCTGATTCAGTCGCAATACCAACGTCCTCTATAGCCACAACCACGACAACGGTCTCTGCATCCGTTGCCGTTTCTTCAGCACTACCACCATTTTCAGCGACTCCGGTCCCTGAAAGTGTTATAGCCAACTCCACTGAAGCTGGATCAGGTAATACATTCACAGCCCTCTCTTCTTCTTCTACCATCTCTTCGTTGGTCCTCACACAAATATATGATTCTGAGATAGTTGTCCCTATCTCTGATGATGTTAAATCGCACGCTATCCAAACTTCAGTGTTGTTTCGACAATCTGAGCTTTGGAAAGCCAGTATGACAGGACCTCAGCATGTCTCTCACATACATTCTAAGACATGGGGTAGTGATCCACATGACACTACCATCGTACATGTTGTCCCTGAGAGTAATCCTCATGACACTCTCAAGGTAAATAACATGTCTTGTCACCCTTCATCTAACCCAGAGCTCTTTTTGGCTGCTCTGTCTATGTTGTCATCAGGTATCGCACCTCCTCTTTCTACCTCAGCGACCACCACTACTACCACCAGAGCTAATGCTGCTCCCTCCAGCAGTATCAAAGGAAAATCTCCGCAGAACCAAAGACTACTGCAGACCTACGCTGGATCAAGCAGGAGAAGTTTGCCTCCAACCTTCCTCCCTTCTCTGTTGAGGTTCCAAAGGTTGTTCTCCCAGCTCCACATTCCCTGCTATTGACTTCTTGGTCAATGAATGTGCTCTCACAAGGGCCAAGGTAGACAACCTTCAGACGTCTGTTGAATTCATCTTTTAGACGGTCGCTGGTACTCCAGGAATGAAGACCACTATAAAAAATGTCTACACTGACATTCAAACAATCAAGGCGGACAATCTGGCTCATGAGCAAGCGATTGCCAAGCTGGAGAAGCAGGTGGAAGCACAAAACCAGGTGCTTGAGTCTATTCAGAAGACTCAGTCCGAAATGATGCAGATGCTGACAAAGATGCAAGAGGCTGGCTCATCCTTCACTGCTGCTGATCGGACCACGCTGAATTAGGTCATCCAGACCTAAACCACACACAGTGACTCACTGAAGGATATTGGGTCAAATGTGCGAACAATGATGGTGCATGCTCTCCCCGCTGACAACATCGAGGGGGAGAGATGAGCCAAAGAAATAGCTGACGAGATAATCAGACAGGTCAATGAAACAATTCCTGGCTCTCCGATATCTCCTTCCACTGTCGCTGAAAAAGAAATTGACGAGGAAGATGATGAGGAGGAAGAAGACGATGATGAAGATAATGATGAAATCCCTCACTATGGGGAAATGATGAAGATGATGATGATGACAAAAATAGTAGACCAGGCAACTTCATGCCTGAAGTAATCTACAGGGAGCCCTTGGGGGACGAACCACCTCCTTCCCAGGATCCGTCCAACCAATCAGGCAAAGGAAAGGAAGTGGTGGATCTTGATACCACCATCCCACTATCTGAGGGGGAGACCGGTATAGAGGTAACTCTTCCCCTTATCCCTTCTACTACTCCCATCTCTGAACCCCCAACCTATCCATCTTTCTCCCCTCCAGATTTTGGTTCTGACCAACCTCTCTCTCCATCTCCCATTCTCAGTGAGTCTAGTCCCCCAAAGGACTCCACTTTTTGGAAGGAACCTTCATCAGAGGAGCAGTTTGTGTACATATATGATTCTCACTCTGAAGATGAAGAAGGCCTTATTCTAAGACGTCGCGCACAAAGACCTCTAATAAGCGAGCCTGAAGAAGAAAGGCGAATAAATTTTCTAAACAAACTTGTAGCCAAAAGAATAAGGATGCCCACTGATGAACCAGAAAACCCTGTGCCTATCAGCATGGTAGATGATTTCGGCTTCCTATCTAAAGAGGAGCTACAAGCACTAGAAGCCCAGAGAATCAGGGATGAAAAGATGAAGCAAACAGAGAATGATCTTGAGCTTGCAAGAAAGATACTCAGGGAGGATGTTGCAAGAGATAAAGCGACTAAAAAGTTGAACGAGAAAAGTCAAAGAGTCGCTGAAGCTCTGGCACAAAGAGAACTTAATGAAGAAAATCTAAACGTGAATCTCATCCTCGCTCAAGAAAAGATCCTAAATGCACTAACTAATGAAGAGCCAAGCCACAGAGAAAAGGAACTACGTTGGTGCACTGAACGATTCAATTTTCGACGATCTGACTCAAAAATCATTCGAGCAACTATCGAAGGACGTCCTTCCAAAAGGTATGGTCTGAACTTATTTGTACGAGTGTACAGGCATGCGAACATTGAAAAATAAGATGCCAAGTTCTTGAAATTCTATGGATACTCTAAATGGCTAGAAATCAGAGATGCCATTCAGGGTTCCAAATCAAAATTTAAAGATGTGGTGGAAAGAGCTAGGGGTGAGCAATTGACCCATAAGAACCGGCCCGAACTGGAACCGGCACCGGTATTGCCCAATCGGTCCGGTTTTCGGTTCTCCAAATCCTCCATTTTTGGTTCCGGTTCCTAACCGGTTTCGGTGCCGGTTTTTCGGGTAATTAACCGGGACCGGCCCGGAAGTTTAAGTGACCAATTAATTTCGTTATAATTAAGGTAATTACTACTTCTTTTTTTAGTCTTTTATAATTTGTTTATAAATTAATGTCATTATAATTTAATTCTTTTGTTGTTAAACATATTGGCAATACAAATTTCAACCATGGCGTCCGAGTCCGCGTTTAGCACTAGTGGTAGAGTTTTAAATGAGTATCGAGCTAGTTTGTCAATGTTGATAGTTGAAGCTTTGTTGTGCACCCAAGATTGGGTTAGAAACTTTAGAAAGTCAATAATATATGACAACTACGATATCTTGAAGGACGATGAATAATTTTGGGTATATTTTGTTTTCCGTTTTTGTTTTTTTAAACGGGTATTACTTTTTATTAAATACGAACAATCTTTTTGGCTTTGTGTTTATATAGAGATTTCACAAACTTTAAATAGAGTAAATGCTAAAGCAATGGGGGAAGAAGACAATGGAAAATTATAGTGTGATTTTTGTTGGTTGATTTTTTATTAAACTATGAATATGTTGGGATTACTACACAATGATGTCATTAATTAAAAGTGTTCACGGATTAATGCACAGTAATACCATGGATTAACATAAAATTTGTTTAAAAGTGACGCTATAAGTTAATGTTAAAAAAGTTGTCAAATAATAAAAGGGATTGCATGAATTATATAGCGATGTGATTGATTAAAAAAGAAAAATACTAAATTCAAGAAAAGCAAATGCATTAACAATCGGTTCCAACCGGGTTTTTGACCGGAAAACCGGGACCGGGACCGGCACCGAACCGGCACCGGTATTGCCTATACGGTCCGGTTCGGTGCCGGTGTGGTCCGGTTCGGGCCAAATGCCCACCTTTAGAGAGAGCATTGGATCAGCTACTTCAGAGGATGTCACAGCATGTGCAAGTTCCGCCTCTCCCTGAGCCTACAAGAAGAAGAAGATCAAATGCTGAAGGAGGTTCATCTTCTAAAAGTGAACATAAACCAAAGTCAACTATGAAAGCATTCTTGGCCATCTTGAAATCCCTAACATCTCAATGTTGAACTCCTCTCTCCCTCAAGATCGAAGATATGAAGAAAATGAAATCATCACCTTCCCTGAACCTGGTATGGTTTTCTTGGATAATGGTGGATTCTTAGGACACTTCAGGAACCGAGAAATCAACAAGGCTCCATTAGTGTTCATAAAGATCATGCATCATTACTGCTGGTCAGATGATCCTCTAATGAATCGACAAAAGAAGATCTATAAAAATGAACTACGAAGAAGACATGAAAGACTCTCTGATTGATCTATAGTCTTCTTTTCCTTTGTAGTATTCTTCAGCTTATTGTAATTTTATCTTACAAATTTGTAATTTCATTTTCTATGTAACTTCTTCAGATTATTCTTAATGAAATTTCAAATGAAGTACTCTACTCCAATTGTGTACTGAAAAGTTCCCTGAAAATAGTAAATGAGACAATGAACATAAGAGTTTTAATTTCTTTACAAACCACTTTACTCACTGATATTTCTCTCTGAAATTTAAATCAGTGAATGTACTTAAAGCCTGTACTTGTAAAAATTGTGTTTTCATATCCTTATAAATGAAACTCAATGGCTATAATAGATTAGCTGAAAAAGATCTCATAGATTAGTACTTAGAAATTTTTACTTCAGTACTTATTAAGTCCCTACTAATTCTTTCAAGTAATTTTCCCATATTACTTAATCATAATCAAATAGGGGGATATTGTTGATCATAACTCCTCTCAATGATTTGAATATGATTCCTCTATATATTTAGTGAAATTCCATTGGTAAACTTATGTTTAAATTCAGAGATAGCATATGCTGATTGTTATCAGCGATCGCTGAAAATCAGAAACCTTAAGTCTACCTCTGAAGATTTGAAGATCAACCAACACACCAAAAGAACATTCAGCAAAAGTCGAAGACTAAGCTGAAGAAAGAGATAATCAGCTAGTGATCTGAAGCGGTTCAGTGATAGCAAGGATTATCTAAACCAAAGTGGGAAGTCTTGTCAACCCTCAGCGATACTCTGAAAGTTCATCCTTGAAGTTTCAAGTTCAAGGATCAAGTGAAGCTTCTCAAACAAGATTAACGTTGATCTTATCCTCGATGCACAAAAGTCAAACCTTATATTATGTCAGAAAAGGACGTATGGATTGTCTCATATGTCCCCATCATATCTGATATGGTACTGTTCACACGCGGCCAAAAGCATGGTTGCTTTTGAACAAAGGACAAACTTCCTATGAATGATTGACACGTGGCATATACCTTTTGTCTTGCATTAAATGCAAACAAATATAAATAAGATGAAGATATCTTCTTCATCTTCATGCATGCTACTTTTTATTTCTATAACCTCTGTCTCTTTTCTTTCTTAATTTCTTGTGCATCAAACTGTGTGATTTCTTAAGTTACAATAGAATAGGTTTATTACTTGTTCTAATTCCGCTTATAGCTGTAAATTTGTTTATTCAATATAAACTAATTTAAAAACGAAAAATTTGTGTGTTTGTATTCAACCCCCCCTTCTACAAACTATTTCTATATCCTTGAACTCTTGTAGACTCCCTTGGACGAACAAAGAGCTTTAACACTGTTAACAATGGCGATTCCAAATGAAATATTCAATATAGTTGACAGTCTTACTTCAGCAAAGGAAATATGTGATGAAGTAGAGGCCCAAATGCGTGGGAGTTCCAAGTCACAAGCCCAAAGTCTAAATATCTGTATTGGAACTTATGAAAACTTCAAAGCTAAAGATGGTGAATCTATTACTGATTCATATCACAGATTCAACAATATTCTTAACGATCTAAGATTAAATGGTGTTCAGATATTAAATCCTGAGATAAACAACAAATTTCTGAATAATTTGGGTAATGAGTGAGAAATTTCACTGATAACATGGTTGCAAGAAACTTGTTTAGAAAAACCATTGATGATATATATGGTATCTTGTTTCAACAACAAGACAAGATCAAAATTAGACAAAATGACAAGAAGAAAACCAGTGATACTCTGGCTCTTTTAAGTCAAAAAGTAAATAAACCCAAACCCAAATCTTCAACGACCAAGATCTATGAAAGTCCAGAAGTTGATCTCTGTGATGGGAATGAATATGATGAAGAAATGAAGAGGCTGGCTGAGGGTATTGCCTTTATGAGAAGACAGTTCAATCAACGATAGAATCAGAAGTATAAAGGTAAACCCAAAACTGAAGATGGAGTTGAGAAAGCTGTGAATAAGGAGGCGGTAAAGATGGATGAAGCAGAACCATCAAGATGTTTTAATTGGGGTAAACCTGGTCATTTTGCTAGACAACGCAAAATGGCTAAGGTTAAAAATGCTGGATATTATGAAAAGAAACATATGTTAGCCAAGGAGAATGAAGCAAATCCATCTTTAGTTTCTAAGTATGAAGATGACTGGCTATGCTGGTGTGATGATGACTATGATGAAGAGGTAGCTCACTATGCAGCCAACTGCTACATGTGTCAAATGGACCCAGAAGCCAGTCATGATCATGACACTGAGGTACAAATCTATTCTGAATCTACTTCTGAATCAACTTCTGAACCTTCTTCTGAAAATAATGTTCAAGAAGAAAATATAAAAATGACTTCTGAATTTAAAACCTTAAGAAACAGAATAAAAGGTGAAAGAATTTTAGTTAATAAATTCAGAGAAAAAAGTCAGATTTATAAATTGAATTGTCAAAATGCTAAAGAACAAGTTGATAAACTTTCTGAGGAGAAATTTATTTTGAAAGAAAAATTGGATAATCTGCAAAAACATATTCATAATGAGAAATCAGAAAAAGAGGTTTTAAGTGTCAAAATGGAATATCTGAACAAGGAAAGAATTAAATTGTATAGAAAGATTAAAGAAGTAGAAGATTTAAATTTCAAAAGAGGTCAAACTGAACAAACTTTGAATATTCTGACAAGTCAGGCTCAGAACTCAAAATTTTATAACATAAAAGCTGGTTTAGGTTATACTGAAAATAGCACCCTCTAATCTTTACAATCTATCTGATATGAAGATTTTTGACGAAGGGTTAAAGGTGTCTCCTCTAATCCATTAAATTTTATTTTGCCTGAAAGAATACCATTTGTTAGATCAGAAGTTTTGCTCACAAATGAAAAATCTTTGAATTCTGAAAAACTTGAAGCTAATACAAAGTCAGATGATTCAAAATAATCAAAAATATCAACTTCTGAAACTACTTCTGAAGTGCTTTCTGACAGAAGTTCTGAAATAAAATCTCAGAATCTTTTAGAAGAAACTTCTTAAGCAGTTTCTGAAGATATTTCAGAAGTTTCAAATTCTGATGAATGTCATGTTGTTAACTCTAAAGACAATTCAGATGAGAATTCTGAGGAACAATATGAAGAATTTTCTGATTATAATTCTTTAGTGGATGATCATGCTCATTCAGAAATATGTTTTCATAACTCTGATAATGAATCTGAAAAGGAAATAACAAAGGAAATTCAGAATTCTAATGAAATATTTTCAAAGTTAAACAGTTTTGTTGAAAATATGACTGAAGACAAATTTTCAAATCTTATGAATGCTTCAGATTTTGAAGATGAAAATGATGAACCTGTTGTTGCTCTATTAAATAAGGAAAGGTATTAGGTTTATAAAAAAAAACTTCTACGGTAGAAGGTGATAAATTAAAATCTAAACAACCTAAACTTCCTTCAGAAATGTTTAACTCAGTATTCGTAAAAGAAGAGTATCTGAATTTCTCAAGTTCTGAATCAAATTTATATAATTCATATTCTATTTCTAGTTCACCTACATCTAATTCAGAAGTTAAATCTATCCTTAATACAGGAACATCTAAGTTGTCTACATATTTATTTGACTTAAGAGTTAAGAATTTTGAAAATGGTCAATCTTCTAATACTAAATCTGGAAATAAATTCAAAAAGCCTAATGTTCAGAAAACTAATAAAAAACCCTACAAAGCCTTATATTCTAATCCTTATTTTGTATTATTTTAAGAGTTGTCCACTCTAGTTTGGAAGAGAAAAGATGAAAGCTTGACAAAGAACGACAAACTAGATAGTTTTCAGTCTTTTAAATCACAAGATGTATGGAAAGTTCTTACAATGAATAATTGAAAGAAAGTTGTTACTAAATCGAAATCTGTTGATTCTTGTTTATGTTATGCCATGATAAAACTGCTTAAAAATCATATTCATTGTACTAATTGTGGACATCACAACTTCCAACTCAATTCTGAAATTAAAAAGGTTTCTTCAAAGAAACAAATCAAGTATGCTTCACATATTTAGAAATCAAACAACTCTAAATCTCACACTAAAAGTAAATCTGAGAAGAAATAGGTTGTTAAACAAAGTTCTTAATCTAATTCTGAATCAAAATCTAAATTTTTTAAATATGTTATAAAATTCTGAATTCTTCTTTCATAACTAATCTCAAAAGACCCATCCACAAATATGTACCTAAACCTAGTAATTTTTTTTTTCAGATTCATCATGTGTGGGTCTTATATTCTAGTTGCTCAAGACACATGACACCATATAAGGAACTTATGACTGACTATCATGAGAGAAATGGAGGAACACTCAGTTTTGGAAATAATGCAAAGGGATATGTAAGAGGGTATGGAACGTTTATGAAAGGAGATGTAGAAGTAATGAAGGTTTTCTATGTTGAAGGACTAAAACATAATCTTTTCAGTATTAGTCAGTTTTGTGATAAAAGATGGACTTTACACTTTGACATTGAATACTGCCATATTTTAAATTTTGAGGATAAGGAAGCTTTAACTGCATACAGAGATCACCACATTTACACTGGTACCTTTACAGAAGATGGTCAACTTAAAGGCATTTGCTACATTTTCAGATCTGTTTTAGAAGAAAGTTGGCTATTGCATAAGAATGTCATATTTGAACTTCAAATCCATTGATGAACTAGGAAAGCAACATTCTATAATTGGCTTACCAAGGATTAGATATACAAAGAACTCTTTATGCTCTGCATGTGAATTGGGAAAGATCAAAAGAAGTTCTCATCTTTTGAATATTCTAGAAATGTTGCACATGGATTTGTGTGGGCCAATGAGGACTCAGAGTTTAAGAGGAAAAAATTATATCTTAGTCATAGTATATGAGTATTCAAGACATACATGAGTTGAGTTTCTAAGACAAAAATCTGATACTTCAGAAGTTTTAATCCCATTTCTGAACAGGATTCAAGTTTTGCTTCAACTACCTATTCAGAAGATAAGAAGTGATAATGGCACAGAATTCAAGAATGCTAAAGTTTAGACATTTTTAGAATCTGTTGGTATTTTGCATAACTTTTCCATTGCAAGAACTCCACCAATAAAATGGTGTAGTTGAAAGAAAGAACGAAACTACCTCTCTCTCTTTGGGCTGAAGCTATTGCAACAACATGTTTTACACAAAACATGACAATCTGAATAGAAAACATCTTAACTCCTTATAAATTACTTAGAAACAGAAAACCTACGAATGCTTATTTTAGAAGTTTTGGATGCAGGTGCTTTCTGCTAAATGACACAGATAATCTGGGAAAATTTGATCCCAAAGGCTTATCTGGAGTATTTGTTGGTTACTCTAAAAGATCTAAAGCCTACAGGATACTCATGAAGCAAACCAGAACTATTATTGAGAGCACTAATGTCAGATTCAATGAACCAACAATGACTTCTAAACAAGACAGTTCAGAACTTAAGCTCATTCAGAACTCTGAACAACTTGATTCAGGGAAGGGATCTAATGATAAATCTAATTCAAATGACTATTTACTTAAAGCAAAATTAGATTTATTTTGTCATGACTTGTTTAATGTATTTGCTGATGTCTCTACAGATTTTCAAAATCCATCACTCGTCAGAGATTATCCAGATCCTATCATAGATGATCCAATCACATCAAACATATCTGGACCACCAATTTCTTTTTCAATCTCAGAAATTCTCATTTCCGACCCTCAACGAGTAACTTCTGAACCATTTTCTGCAGAAGTCAGTATACAGGATATAGGAGAAAATTCAGATATACATTCAGAAATTCATCCAGATCCAAAACAACAAGCAATTATTGATGACTATGATTCACAAAAGAATGTCTCATTTGTTCAACCACTTCCAAATGTGAACAAATGGACATCAAATCACCTTGTTCATCAACTAATAGTTGATGCCTCAAAAGTAGTTCAAACCAGATCTGCAACAACAAATGAGTGCTTATATGTGAACTTTCTAAGCAGCATAGAGCCTAAGAAACCAAGTGAAGCACTTGAAGATCCAGGCTAGATTCTAGCAATGCAAGATGAACTTAATCAGTTTGAAAGAAACAAAGTCTGGAGGCTCATTCCTAGACCCAAGGGTAAATCCATTATTGGAACAAAGTGGGTCTTCAGAAATAAGAAGGATGAAAATGGTATTGTTGTGAGAAATAAAGCAAGATTTGTTGCCAAAGGATATTGTCAACAAGAAGGAATTGACTATGATGAAACATTTGCGCCAGTGGCTAGATTAGAAGCAATTAGGATCTTTCTAGCATATGTAGCTCATAAGAATATGAAGGTCTTCCAAATGGATGTTAAATGTGCATTTCTAAATGGAATCCTTCATGAAGAAGTGTATGTTGATCAACCAGAAGGCTTTGAAAGCAAAGAGTTTCCAGATCATGTCTATATTTTAGACAAAGCTTTATATGGATTGAAATAGGCTCCAAGAGCATGGTATGAAACTCTCACAACATTCTTTCTGAATTCCAAATTCAAAAGAGGTACAATTGATACTACCTTATTTCTGAAAAAGGAAGGTGAGGATTTGATTTTAATACAACTTTATGTGGATGACATTATATTTGCCTCTACTAGTCTAAAATTTTGTAAAAACTTTGAAACTATCATGCAATCTGCGTTTGAAATGAGTATGATGGGAGAGTTGACTTTCTTTCTTGGTTTGCAAGTAAAACAACTTCCCATTGACATATTCATTAATCAATCTAAGTGTGTTAATGACTTACTCAAGAAGTATGATATGTCTGATTGTTCAAGTATTAAGACTTCAATGGCCAATTCTACCAAACATGAACCATATTTAAATGGTAAATCTGTGGATCAAAAGAAGTACAGGGGAATCAATGGATCCTTACTTTATTTAACTGCTAGTAGACCTGTTATAATATTTGCCACATGTGTTTGTGCAAGATATCAAGCCAATCCTAAGAAGTCTCATCTCCTGGCTGCTTAAAGAATTCTTAGATATCTTAAAGGATCTTGTTTATTAGGCCTATGGTATTCTAAGAATTCTGTTTTTGAACTAACAGCTTTCACAGATGCAGATCATGGTGGTTGTCAATTCGTGGGAGATAGGCTTGTTAGTTGGTCTTCTAAAAAGCAAAACTGTGTATCGACTTCAACTGCAGAAGCTGAATATGTAGCAGCTGCAATTTGTTGCTCATAAGTGATCTGGATGCAAATTTAAGTTAAGGACCATGGCTATACATTCAAGAAGATACCACTTTACTGTGATTCCAACAGTGTTATAGCAATCACAGCTAATCCTGTTCAACACTCAAAAACCATACACATTGATGTGAGGTATCATTTTATTAAGGGTCATGTTGAAAAAGGCAATATAGAAATGTTTTTTGTTCAGACAGATTATCAATTGGTTGATTTATTCACTAATGCTCTTGATGAGAAAAGATTGAACTTTTTAGTGATTAAATTAGGCATGATGAATCTTTCTGGCTAACTCATTTACTTAGAAACAGTGTTAAGTATTAACTTCTGAACATGTTTAATTGAGAAATCTGAAAATCTAAATTCAGAAGTTCTGATTTTTGTTTTTCAGAAGTTTAAATCAAACAATTCAGAAGCTCATACTTTTAATTCTGAAGTATTTGTATTTGATCTTTTATCATATTTTTCTTTTCTATATAAGCATTCTTTAAGGGGGAGTTTTTTTTTTCATTCTCTTTTCTATCTCTTCCATGATTCTAGGGTGAGTATTATCATACATTTTTCATCAATTTTGCTAATGTTGTTCATGTATTGTGGTTTCTATTTAAGATTTGAACAGGTGATGATTCATTCTGAGCTTAATCACTTAGAAGTATGGACAAACTTCTATTGTTGATTACTGGTTTTCATTGTTCAAACTACTTCTGAATTTTAAAAACGTTTTTTGAATTCAGAAATTAGTATTTTTAAATGATTTTCAAGGACACAGTTATTTTCTAAGAAGTTCTGAACTTTCATTTAGAAGTTATGAAATTTCTTCTCAGAACTCTGAATTCTTTCTCAGAAGTTCTGAGCTCTCTTCTCAGAACTCTGAATTCTTTCTCAGAAGTTCTGAACTCGTATTCAGAAGATAATTAATTCTTCACCTTCGCGTCGTGTGCCACGTGTTATATTTTGATTCGAACATTCTTAATCTCGGCTTAAAAACGTTTGAGTAGCAAAATTAACCGTTGTTAATTCATCATTACCCACTAAGCGTAATCACTTTCCTTTTTCTGCCACTTGTCCCACGTAGACCACGTCATTCTTCTCATCCGATAAATATGTTTCCTCGATCATCTTCAAAACTTTCTTCTGCAAATTTTTTCTCCGAAAGCTTTTCTGAACTTCTAGCACTTGATTTTCTTTCTAGTGTTACAATTTCTTTGAAATGTCTTCTTCTCAAGTCAATCAACCTCTCTAGACAGCTAAAACCAGTTTTGATAACACTGATAGTGAATCTTCAAGCACTGGTTCTTTTAAAATTGTGCAAAAGAGTGTGTTGGTAGGATCGATTGAAGTGGCAATACCTAATGATCCAACTCTGGAAGATACAGCGATAAATGCTGAATGTTCAAACCCTAACTCTAACCCTCATTATCGTGAAATTGGGGAAAACCAAGATCAACCAATCGAACTTGGTTCTGAATCAATTGCTGCTGGAAATTAATCACGTGGTGATATTGGTGATGTTGTTTCAACTCAACATGCTCAATCAAAAGAAGAACTCGAGCAACTGGTCCTCTTTTAAATAAAATGTTTGTTTCTTTGGACAAAATCTGGGAAATCAAGAAGAACAACTGTGCTCTTAATCTGAAGTCTGATGATTTCACAGTAGATCAACAGCTTTTGATTGAAATTTTCAAAAGACATCCTTTAAGGAAGATGTTTGTGCAACATTTCCAAGTTCCTGGAATTTATCTACAACAATGGTGGTATTTCATGGAATATGATGAAGAGAGTGAGTCCCTTATTTCATATGTGGATGGTTACCTCTTTTGTATTAAACCTAAGGATATCAGAGAAATTTTGGAACTTGATGCGCATAATATAGTGGGCAAACAAAGGTATGATTCAATCAAGAGCTCTACAGAAATGACGGCTGATTTCATGACCTTAGGATATTCTGAGAATTTACCTACTCTAAGTGCCTTTAGAAGGAAGCATATTCCTCCAATCTGGTATTCTCTATTCTCTATTGTCAACACTTGCTTGTCGGGTAAACATTCTAGTATGGACCAAGCTTCTGCTAACATCAGAACTATCTTCCATGGGATTGCTTTTAATATCCACTATGATTATGCATCCCTGCTATTTGATGAGTTGAGAATTACAGTCACTACAACAAAGAAGCCTACATATATACCCTTTCCAAGGTTCTTTCGAATCTTTGTCAGAGGTGCATTATTCACAGAAAAGAGGATTCCAAGACTTGAAAATGCTTTAAAAGTTCCACTTTTTTACCATGGACAATCTGAGGCCACCTACATCAAAGCATGAACAGTTTCCTAATGCTATTCCATTACCAGAAGAGATCAGAGCTTATGTGAATCCCACAAATAGGATTTTGATTGAGTACTGTGAATCCATGGGATTACCAAAACCAGTGGTCCCTACCTATGATTCAAATCCCAGTGGTGTGCAAGGTGAGGGGTCTAGCATTCTTAGGGAGAGAGGGGAGGAAGTTTAGGGTGGTGAACAACCTCATAGTGCAAAGAGGAAAAATGGAAATGAGAGCTTGGGTAGAAAAGTGAGAAAAAGAACTGATGAGGGGAGAACACAAATAAAAGAAAAACAAACTTGTGAACCAAACTTTACTAGTTGGGCAACCACATTATCTATTACTCCACATTCTTTGGTGGGTAATATTGAAACAGGCATTAAGCCCATGGCAACTTTTGTTAACCCCCCCAGCCACTCACCCATCTCTCAACAAAATGGCGTTTCAATAACACAATTGGGGCAAGCAACTCATCTACCATTAGTTCCCCATATGGAGGAACCTAATGTTGAAACAGAAGGATATATGTCCTCCCTTCAAACTCATATGCACATTGAGTCTGATAGTCCAATCAATCTTGAGCCTAATAGAACACAAGATATTCAATTTATTCACACTAGCATAAGTCTTACAGACTTAACCAAGCAAAGTATCGGTCACATTGCAACAACATCAATAGGTGTTCCTTTTCAGGACATTCAAGGATTTGATGAAAGACCTGGTGGAGTGAACATCACAAAAGCCCCATTCACTGAATCAGTAATGATTAATGATGTTATGACATCAATAGGCCATCCTACTTCTGTAGGCATGCAAACAGGAACATCTGTTGTTCTTGGTTCTCTTACCCAATCTTCTGAATTCACATAATTCAAGGATTTTTGTACTTCTGAATTTGCAAAGATTCATAAGGACATCAAGGAAATGACGAAAAATAATCAAAATCTGATGGAGGATAGGGTGGATGCTGAAGGGAACAAAATTGTTGACAGGCTTAGTGAATTACAAAAAGTCTCCATGTCAACTTAAGATTTCAAAAAAATTCAGGAATCTACTCTGATGTCTTTCTTAAAAATAATTTCATATGTCTCAAGTTTAAAGACCTCTCTGCCTACAACTTCTGAACAATCTGGCTTATCGAATTTGGCTATAAAGGATGTTCTCAAGTTAATTCTTGACAAGTTGACAACTGTGCAAACTACATAGGTTGCCCTTGGTCAAAGAATAAAAGCATTGGAATGCAGACCTCAAGCTGAAACTCTCAAAAGAAAACATGATGATAAGGGTCTTGATGATCATGAGCGGGAGAAAAGAAGAATACTTTCCACTTCTGAAGATGTACAAAACATTATAGCCCAATCTTCTAAAAGATCTTCTAGAGATTTTTAGAATGATTTTGGTGCTGAAAAGCCTTCAGATGCAATTGAAGACTTGTCAATTTCTGGATCTGAGTTATCAAAAGTCCCAGTTTCTGAAGATGTTATTTTTACTGAGGTACCAAAGGTGGTTAGTTCTGAGATTTTTGTTCCAGAAGTTGAAAGTTCTGAAGAGCTTGAAGATTCAAATATTCTTATTTCCGATGAAGAAGATCTAGGTTATGAAACAGAGAAGATAAGTTTATCTGGTTCAGATGATGGAATTGATTCAGATAAAACTGATGTGCTTCCAAATTCAAGTGAAGAAATGATCAATGAATACTTGGCCTTTGAAGAGGAAGTTGGCGAACCTGGTTAAATATTAGATGTCATCATATTTGATGATGAAGAAGAGGTGAATGAGATCAGAGATTTAATTTTCTGCAGACTAAATGTTGTACAGAATGTTATTAGAAGAGAAGAAGGAGATCTTCTGAATATTTTCAATTGGTTAATGAATTTAGTTATTCTAAATTCTGATTTTATGAATTCTACAAGGAATCTGGAGTTGAGATTCATGGATGAAAGATTGTTTGTGTTTAAAGATTTCTTTGATCAACCAACTGAAGAAGCCTTCATTCAAGTTGATCTAAGTCATGTGGATGATATTGAGTTTAATGATGACCTATTAATAGAGTTTACAAAAGAAGTTGTGGTGAAGTATAAGGAATTAATGGAAATACCAAGAATTTCTCTGCCAATTCTTGAAGAACCTATTGTATATCAAGTTTTTATAAAGGAAACTATTTTCAATCTAATCCTTCATGAAGGGATGGTTTGGCGCTGAAGAAACATATCTTTACATGTATAAAGGTAGCTTGAGAAATGCTACTTTAGAGAGCTTTATAAGTGATGAATGGTGTGAAGATCATGCTTCGGAAGTCAGAGTTTATCATCAAAGGCATGGTTATCAAGATATGCTTGATTCCAATATAATAAAGCATTTCAGAAGTATCAACAGACAGATAGAAGAAGATTTGAAAGTTATAAGAATTGGAGCTGAAAGAAAGGATGGTACCCTAATTGAGTTTACTCAATTTGACGTTTACAATTGAAGGCTCCAAGACAAATTATCATTGTTGAGTTTTTGTGTTAAAAGAGATGATTTGGAGCTTGTACCAGAAATCAGAAGAATACTTGGTATCTACCTCAGAAACCTAGTAAAACATGACTTCCAACTTGCCTTGGAAAGAAGGATGAAGAAAGTAAACTTATTAGAACCAGCTCATGTTGAACTTACTGGTATTTCAAAAGTCTTTACTAGTCCAGAGCTTGGATTTCAATATATACCAGATGGATCAGATGAACGAACTTTTATAATTTCTGATATCCCAAAGTATTCTTCTTCAACTCTGAAATGGCTTTCTAATTATGTGATATGGATTCCTGGTACAAAAGAGATAAAAGACGAAATTGTTTATCTAATCAATGAAAGAATTCATTTTAGAGAGCTGATCAGAAGAAGTTTATCTACTGGCCATTCTCAGATAAACACTGTAAGGGATGCTGATTATTTGCTGAGTAATTCTTATGATTTTCATATTCATCCTAAAGAGCAGAAAATTGAATTTGAAGTATTAAAAGAAGCACAAGACAATTAGAGCTCAGAAGTTGTTATCTCAGAAAAGGAAAAGAAAAAAGGTGAGAGTTCAAAAGGAAAGGAAATTGTTGAAAGTATAGAACAAGAAAGGAAGTCACTAAAGCTAATCAGATGGAAATTGATAGAGTTGAAGAACATGCTTATACATTATTTATTGAATATTTTCATCCTGAAATGTTCATGGAATATAAG
Source organism: Silybum marianum (assembly GCA_036898165.1). Lineage (NCBI taxonomy): Eukaryota > Viridiplantae > Streptophyta > Magnoliopsida > Asterales > Asteraceae > Silybum > Silybum marianum. Next base: position 23,565,116 of record CM072536.1, on the reverse strand, counting down.
GAAAGGGTAAACTACATTGATCGCTTTGTGAATACAAATTTTGGGTTCAAGTTATGGTATTCTAATATAATTAGAAGTTTGAAGTTAACTGTCTCACAAGTTAGGAGTGATAGTCCTATTGTGAAAATATTGGATTCAAATCAGAGAAGTAAAAGTGGATATAAGTACTCATACTACAAGGTAGAAAGAGCAAATGGTGATGTGATTACTTTTTACAGAAGCAGATTTCCAAAATATCCATTAAAGGGATTTAATCAAACTGTATAAAAGCCTTTATCCTTTTCATGACATAATAAGCAAGTTCAGAAAGACATTTGTTTGTCTAAGAGATGGGGTTTACAGAGAATCTATCATGGCTACTAAAACGGACTTTCAAGTGGCTTATGTGTTCAGAAGAGAGAAAATACATATGAGCAGACCAAATTTTGAACTTGAAAACCTTAACAACATTCATTCTGGTACTCTTGTTATGTGTCCTCCTGGTATTGTTTGTAGAATAGGAAGTATCAAGCTTTTTATCAGATATGAAGAAGTGCAAAAGTGCTGCAATGGTACTATGCTTGCCATAAAAGAAATATTGGAAAAGAATCAAAAGAAAAGACCAAAGAATTTGAATGATGAAGAATGGTCTGAATACAAAAAGCTTGCAAAGAACCGGATAAAGAATATAGAAAATATATTGGAATACAGAAGATTGATTTTTTATGAAGTTCTTCCTATTCTCAGATATTGGAGTTATAATTTGAGTTTTTGAAGCTAAGGGGGAGATTGTTGAGTATACTTAGATGGCTTCAAAAGGGAATGGGTTCTGAAGCTAACTGGTCAAGTCTTCTAAACTAATACTATTAAGATAAACTAAGGCATAACTTCTGAAGTGGCAACTTCAGAAGTTCTGAAGATTTATGACAAGTTCTGAAGAAGTTCTGAAGACATATTCAGAAGTGGTTCTGAAGTGAAGCTCACACGTGTTTAGATGCTATTGGTCTGTGATAGAACTACTTGTTAGAATACTATATCATCTTTGTATATAATTAGAAAGTCAGTTAGTTTGTTGATAGTAGGTGATCATACTTTGTACTCTCATGACATATACAGTTTCTAATTGTTGGTTCCAGATTCCTTTAAACTGATTGTTAATTGAGAGTATTGAATCTGAGTGAATTGCGGAAGCAGATCAATTAACAATTTAAATCAATAGAACAGTAAACAGAATGAAGAACAAAGATTATGAAATGACTTACGCACAGTATTCTTCAATATGTAAATGTATTAATCGACAATTTTTACAAACACAATACAATGCTATTTATATAGATACAAAGACAGAAAGTCAAAATGCTAGCCAATTACAAAGTGCCATGTGTCATAAAGGGAGCGTCTAACAACAATTAGTTATAACAAGAAGTGTGTGTTGACATTTGTAGACATCTCTTCTTTGACTCATACTTTAATATCTAACATTCTCCCCCTAAGTATGAAGTCAAAAAAAAATAATTTTCTTCAGAGTGGATCAACAGCAGCGATGATACTTGAAATATTATTGATAAGCTCTCTGTTCTTCTGAAGTCCATCAAGTCTTTTCTCTATTTTCTTTGCAACTTCTGGATTTGTCGTGTCTAAGCCAAAGAAAGCTCTTGATGATGTAGACTACCTCGTAAGAGTATTTGTGAGCTTCTTTGATGCGAAAGAAGCTCTTTCTATTTGGTCTTTTGAAGATGATTCCCTCTTCTGGTTCAGTAAGAAGTCTACCCACTCTGAGTTTGCTTATCCCTTCAAGTTCCTCATTTGGTGCAGAGATAGCCAGATTATCCATTTTGAAATTTAATCCAATCTGGAAGTCGACCGCCTTTTGTATCTAATGTATGATTTCATACAGAATAATTCTAGTGTAGGCAACTTTGGTCTTGTGGATCTTTGCGTTCGAAAAGCCGAGTCTTCATAAATTCTTCCGGAAAAATGAGATCACCGGATGGATGGACAACAGATCATTATCACATATGTAATAACTTTTGTTGTTTGATGCGACTATCTCGTAGATTGTGTACCAAATGGGTGTATCTTGAAACCGTTTATGTTTCATGGTCGTTATCTTTGTAATTGGGACGGTAGTGAAAGACTTGTCTTCTGTCTTGTTTATGTGCCATGAAGTTATCTTTAACTTCATCTCGACATTGTATTGGTTGGCGAAGTTAGGCATCATGAGATAAATCTTACGATCCGTTGGAGCATACATGTGCCTTTTCTCAACTTCAATTGTTGGAAGTTCAATGTTTCCAACAATGTTTCCAACTTTATTTACTTTTTCTTCAAATTCTTCTCTTCGATCTCCTTCGCTTCGAGCGGCCTCTCGCTCGACTCTTGCTCTTTCTTCGACTTCAAAATCTTGTCTCTGTAGTTCTTCTTTAAGTCTAGCCTTTTCTCTTTCCGTGTTCTCTTTTTCAGCCCTCTCTATCTCTATTTGTTCTTCAACTATTATCCTCTGGCGTATTATCTCTTCTGCTTTCTCTTTCTCAGCTCTGAACACTTCCTCATCCTCCTCTCTGGCCCTTTTAGCTCTTTCCTTTGCAGCTTTAGCTCGTTCTCGTTCTTCGTGAGCTCTGACTACTTCAGCCCTTTCGGTAGGAGAGCTTGGGATTCTCGCTTTTTCCCATAAGATCCGGAATAAACTTAGCTAGCTGCGGATCTGCGGGTAGAGGACCGTAATGCGTAGCCGGAGGTGTTGGAGTGAGTGGCACTTGTTTTGAAGAAGAGGGTTCTTTGTGATGGTGTTGGCGTTGAAGAGTCGGCGGTGTTCGTGTTTGTGTCTGATGGTGTTTGTTTGGCTTGCTTAGGCTTAGAACCTTTCTCCCCCTTCTGAGAATCAGGATCCTGATCCTCAGAACGTTTCCTTTTCAGTTCGGCCTTTCTGCAAGCCCTTTCTTCCTTGGCTTTCTTTTTGGAAGTAAACGCCTCAGCTAGAGAAGAAACCAGAGGCACAAGTTGAGAGATAGTAGTTTCGAGAGCGGCAAGTTTCTGGTCAGTTGACGATGTGGAGGGCTTGGAAGAGTACTTTGAAGCGATGGTCGACATTCGCTCAAGAATAATCTTCTGGAAAGAGGCAAGGTCAGACTTCTTGACAAGTGTAGACACAGAGGGATCATCAGAAGTGATGATGGTCTTTACAAGCTTCTGTATGTCGGCCACCAGAGAGCTGTAGTCTACAGAGGCACGTAAAGATTCTGGAAGTTGAGATAGTGCCTCTGTATTTGCTTGAAGACCATTATTCAAGAGCAGAAGTTGTTCAGCAAGATAAGCCTTCTGATCTTCTTGAGAGGAACTCATTTGTCGCTGAAGATCTGCTAAAAGAGAGTTTTGCCTTTCAATTTGAATCTGAAGGCTCAGAAGAATAGAATGATTAGTAGTAGCGGATAATTTTAGATCTTCCACAGATCTCTGAATTTGATCAGCAAATGCCAAGAACGCTGCATTAGTGACAAAATCAGAAGTTGTAACCGGTGCATCTCCAACACATGGAGCCCCTTTACCCTCGCGTTCAGAGGGGCCTTCTACACCTGTTTTGACGTTGAGTGTAGAAGGACTTCCAACCTGTCCTTGAGGGCTGTTATGCACAGGCTCCTCTTCGGTTGTTCTGACTGTTTCAACAGTATCCTCATCATCAGAGGATGAGGTGCTGAAGACAGTATGCTTACCTTGATGAAGTGTAAACACTCCGGTAAGAGGTGCATTCCTAGGCTGTAACCCCTCTGATGGGAATTCATCAGCATCTATCCTAGGAGAGGATGTGGACGCATCCTCTGTGCCTACTGGTATGTCAGTCACGGAGACATGAACATGTGGTGAAGGAAGTGGCGAGTTCTGGGGCGAATGAACTCTTATATTATCATCATCATCCTGTTGGGAGGATGATGAAGTGGAGGTGCTTTCCCCGGTTGAAGTTGATTCAGAAGAAGAAGAAGTATTCCTCTGAACGGCTGGTTTCTGGGTGGTTTGAACTGGGCTGTTCTAAGTCAATGAGTGGAGACGTGGTGACGTCAACCTCAGAAGTTGTGGTTGCCCTTTGGGGAATTGGAGAGGAACACTCATATGTGTCTCTGTGGACATCTTCTGTACCTTCATTTAATAGAAGGTCGGCATGGGTAGAAGCACTCGGATGTTCACTCCTAGTTTTTTCAAACTCATGCTCACCAGACCCCTGACCACCTACACCTGGCTCTAAGTGCTCTGGGGTAGGAACTCTCTGTTCTGAGAAAACCATAGAGCTTCTATAGATTTGGAGATTAGAAGAGCTAGATGGGATTAGGTTAAGCATGTACCTGGATAGTTCTCTGGGTGCAGAGTAGCCGATGCTGTCAATGGTTGATCGATGGGAGCTCATTGATGCAATTTTGCAGAATGGTGAAACGGGGAGCTTCGATTGCCCCAATAGCAGGATGAGTGATGAGGGAGAGAAAGCGTGGGAACATGAGAGCTGGTAGTGGGCTTCCCCTGACTTTGATGTAGCACCTTAGTATGCACAGCTGCTTTAATCTCTTGGAAGATGAGACTCGCATAGTCCAAGGGGCGATTGTAGAACATCCCATACATAATCGTCAGAATGTTTCGGCTAGCTTGATCCAAGGAACCTATTTTGCAGGTTAGGCTTTTGTTGAGTATGGAGACGAGTAGATTCCACATTGGGGGTAACTTCTTTCTTCTGAATTCGGACAGCCTGGTAAGAGGTTCATTGTAACCCAGTAGATTGATGAAGGCTAGGAGGGCTTCTGTAGAAGGGTTTTCTTCTAGGGCAGGATTGGGAATGGTTTGTCCGTCGACTTCGATCACTGATAAGGGAAGATGAAAATATTTGGCGAGTTTTCTTTTGGTGATTGGGATTTGAACAGCAATTTCCACTTGTTCAGGATGAGTGACAGAACCGGCGAGTGTGTCATCATTTTTGATGAGCATTGTTTGCCACAGTTCTTGGACATAGATTTCAGGGATGTTTGGGTTGGTTAGGGTTAGGGCACGATTTAACTGGTGCTGTTGTAGAAACTCGATCATGATGCGAAATTCCGGTTGATAAGTATTAGGGTTGAGCAGTGCACACATTGTTCGCCTTCAATGGCAGTTTGACAATGGGAGTACTATCAGCAGTGGAATCGATGATTCTGTCTTCATCATTGTTGGTAGGATGGGCACAGTTGGAAGCCATTTTGAACTGTTGAAAGCTTGACAGTAGAACACTTTTTCTTTGCACTGAGAATAAACACTGATTGGGGAATATTTGCGAGGAAGAAGATGAAGGTTGAAATTGGGGGTTTTATGTGAGAGAGAAACTGTAGAATGGGAAGGGGTTATTCAGTTTGGGGAGAAACAAAAAAACGGTTCATTTGAGCTGAGGTAAGCACGCGGGTATACACATGCAGGGTGTCGATTGGAGACACGTGTACGACGAGACACATGTGTGATGATGATTTAGTAGCAGATGCGATTTTTCTTAAAAGCAGAAATAAACAAAAGTAAAAAAAAATCTGTTTAATTAATCAATTAATGTTGAATTAATTGAATAAACACAGAATTTAATCTTAATTTTATTTATTTAAGTTTAAAAATCAGTCAAGTGAGAACAAAAATCACATGAGAGTTTAGTTTCTATAAAAGAATAATAAAGAAGAATTTGTATTAAACATATAGATTTAAACAACCTTGGAGGCAAGAGTTGAATGAATTTATATATTTAATGGAAATTATAAGAATTATCAATTTATAGAAAATTAAGTTGAAAAACATGTCGACTTGATTTATACTTTTAAAAAAATTTGAAATGAATCAAAAGTCTAAGAGACCTTGGCGGCAAGAGAAACTCAGAGCAGATAGATTCAAATAAAATTTAAGTAAAATAGTAAATCAGAAGACAGCTAACCAGAGTTAGACTTAGACGAATATCTACTTCATTGCGAAACTCCCCCGTGAATGGTAAACTCCCCCTTGAATGGTAAGCTCCCCCTTGAATGGTAAGCTCCCCCTTGAATGATGAACTCCCCCTGTAGTAGCTTCTGTACCGCGTTTCTCAATCTGTACTTTATGATATTTCTTGAAAGAAGAATATTATTATGAAACAGAAAATCAGAGGAATTCAGAGGCTTCTGAAGTATTCTGAAGAGTTCAGACAGCATCAGAGACTTCTGATGACTTCTGAAGTATCGTCAGAATAGTTCAGAGGCTTCTGGATGCTTCTGAAGAAATCATTGTTACATATTAAGCATTCCCAACTTGCTAATTAAGAAGTTAAAACGACTCTCATCAAGAGCTTTTGTGAAAATATCAGCAAGTTGATAATCAGTAGAAACAAAATACATTTCGATTGTACCCTTTTCGACATGATCCTTGATGAAATGATACCTGACATCGATATGCTTTGTTTTGGAATGCCGAATCGGATTTTCCGTAATGGCGATAGCACTTTTAGAATCACATAGGATGGGAATCTTATCGTATATCGGACCATAATCTCTCGAGTTGGGTCTTCATCCAAATAACTTGTGAACAACAACTAGCGGCGGCAACATATTCGGCCTGCTTTGTAGATGTGGCGACGCAGCTTTGTTTCTTGGATGTCCAACTTATAAGTCGATTTCCCGAAGTTGACAAAGAACTTTGATGTACTTTTTCCGTCAAGCTTACAACTGCATGATCGAATCGTATACGCCATTAAATCAAATCCAGAATTTTTAGGATACCAAAGGCCCAATGATGGTGAACCTTTTAAGTACCTAAAAATTCTTTTTACAAAGAACCAAATGAGACTCTTTAGGATTGGCTTGATAACGAGCACAAAGACAAGTGGCAAACATAATATCGAGTCTACTTGTCGTTAAATATAAAAGAGAACCAATCATTCCTCCGTAGTGGTAATATCAACGGATTTACCCGGAGGAGTCAGTCCTAATTTCATACCGGGGAGATGGGTGTTTTCATGGATGATGAGTTTTGAAGATGAAACTTTTTAAGCATGTCGAAACATATTTTGCTCGATTTATAAAGATACCGGAGGTACTTTGTTTAACTTGAAGTCCTAGGAAGAAAGTTAATTCTCCCATCATACTCATTTCAAATTCAGTTTCCATCAACTTAGAAAACAAATCAACTTCTGTTTGATGAGTAGAACCAAATATTATGTCATCCACGTAAATTTGAACGATAGTTAACATACCTTTGCCTCTTTTGATGAACAGAGTTGTATCGATTTTACCTTTTTCATATCCTTTGCTGATCAGAAACGTATATAGTCGTTCATACCAGGCTCTTGGGGCTTGCTTTAGACCATACAAAGCTTTGTCAAGAAGATAAACATATTCTGGATATTTTGCATCTTTGAAACCATCAGGTTGTTCGACATACACTTCTTCTTTTAGACATCCATTAAGAAATGCACATTTAACATCCATTTGGTAGACTTTGAAGTTTTTGTATGCAGAGAAAAGCCAAGAATAATCTTATTGCTTCTAGTCTTGCAACAGGAGCAAAGGTTTCATCATAATCGATACCTTCCTCTTGACAGTAGCCTTTAGCCACCAAACGAGCTTTATTTCTGACAACAATTCCATCTTCATCCTTTTTGTTCCTAAATACCCATTTTGTGCCAATGGCAACTTTGCCTTTTGGTAAAGGAACAAGACGCCAAACTTTATTTCTTTCGAATTGAAGTAGTTCTTCCTGCATAGCATCCACCCAGCTTGGTTCAACTAAGGCTTCATGTACACGTTTAGGTTCGATCATACTAAGAAAATTAACAAAGAAGGCTTCATTTGCGATGAGATCGTGTTCGACCCCTCGGAAGGACTACCAATTATAAGATCCGGTGTGTGAGATTTAGTCCATTTCGTCATTACGGGTAGAGAAATTGAATGGGTTGTTTCATTTGACGAAATGATTTCATCCGGAAACACAAAATCTTCTTTATTTTCTTCTCGTATGTCCTTACGGTATCCGTTGTGTCACCGGTCCTTGTGTTTCCTCCTCGGATGATGGAATAGAAGTAGCGTCCGATCGCGAGATGTAGTAGTGGGAACTTCGGAAAAATAGACGTGTCGGAGGAAACGAAGAAGCGAGGACCGAGAGAGAGTAATGCCTGAGGCTTGGAGAATAGCTGGTATCTGCAAATGTGGAGGTGACATAGCTTCTGACACAACTTCGTCGCCCAGAAAATCATGAAAAATAGCATCAATCTCGGATTCTCTGGAACCTGAAAGATAGTCAGAAGTAACAGTATTAAGCTTGAGTTCTGAAGTAGAGTGTTCAGAAGTCAGTTGAGTGTTATCATCGAAGTCAATGTTTATGCTTTCCATAACAGTTTTTGTTCGTAAGTTAAAAACTCGGAAAGCTCTTGAATTTAACGAGTAGCCTAAAAATTTAGCTTCATCAGACTTCGGATCAAATTTGCCAAGATTATCTCTGTCGTTTAAGATAAAACATCCGACCAAAGATATGAAAAAATTTTACAGATGGTTTTCTTTTATTAATCAGCTCATAAGAGGTTTTTAGATGCCTCTTGACAATAATTGAACGGTTTTGAGTGAAACAAGCAGTAGCAACAGCTTCGGCCCAGAAGTAAATTGGGAGACCAGAAGCTGCGAGCATCGTTACGTCGCTTCAACCAAGGTTCGTTGCGACGTTCAACTACACCGTTTTGTTGTGGAGTGCGAACAGCAGAAGTTTTGAGTAATTCCTTGTGCAACAAGATACGATTCAAGCTTGGCGTTCCTGAATTCTGTACCATTATCACTTCGAAGTTGCTGAATTTTCTGATGTAGAAGAACCTGAATTCTGGTCATCATATTCTGTAGTACCACTGGGACTTCTGACTTTTGACGAACAAAAGCAAGCCAAGTATATCTGGAAAATTCATCAATTAGTACCAGAATATACTTTTTACCGTATAGACTCGAATTGCAATTGGACCACGAGAGATCCACATGTAATAATTGCGAGAGGTCTAGTACAAGAATGATCACTTTTTGTTTTATGAGATGCTCGTTTAATTTTGCCCATTTCACATGCGGGCGAGAGGTGATCTTTTTGAAAATGAATATCCGGAAGTCCGGATACCGGTTTGTGTTTAACAAGCATCTCAAGATTATTAAAATTTAAGTGAGACATTTTATGATGCCGAGCCACGCAACTTCACTCTTTTTGGAGATGAGACATAAAGTTTCCTTACCATCCTTAGAGGTAAAATTCATCATATACAAGTTACCTTTTCTCCGCTCTCCAAAGTTCTTCACCGCCTTAGAGAATAAATAACAATGTTTTTCATCAAATACTACTAGTATTTTAGAATCACAAAGTTGACTTACACCGAGGAGGTTATGTTTCAAGCCGTAAACATGAGCTACCTTTGATAAGGTGATATTACCTTCTTGTAAAGTACCGTAGCCTTTTATTTGACCCTTACCATTATCACCAAAAGTTACTATTCCACCGATTTGTCCTTGAATTTGGATAGTAAATTTTGGGATCCGATCATGTGCCTCGAGCATCCAGAGTCAAGATACCGGATATGCACATGTCCGTTTCCGCAATCAAAAATCGTATTTTCTTAGGTACCCATCGCATAATGGGTCCTTTTATGTTAGCTTTTGGAGTATGCTCGTTTTTTGATTTAACGAAGGTAAAGACTTTATTTTTGGTTTTTGGTGTTTTGGAGTTTTATTCTTTTTGTGATAAACACTGTGAATTGGAATGATCGTAGGTTTGCGAGAAAAATTGTTTTAACTTTAAGAACGGTGAAAAACATTCGAATATCGAAACATAGAAGATTGAATTGAATTGTCATTGCGAGAATGGTAATTACAATTATTCTTTCTAAAGTCTTTTCTAGTATCGGTTGTTCTAGAGAACCTATCTAGACTAGACTTTTGTTTTAGTTACGGCTTTTTCTTCTCTCGTGTTCTTCCTCTCGATCTACTTTTGCGAAGCTTCCGTTATTTACCGAAAAAGGAACATAAGTATTAGAGGATTTCCATTTGCCTTTTTGAATATTAGTAAACTTCGGAAGAGTAGAGTTTAAAATCTTTTGATTTTGCACTTTGGTTTTGAGTTCTGCCTCTTTCTCAAGTTCAAGACATGTTTTAGCTTTGAGACACATATCGAGGAAGTCTGGATGTATAGATACTGATTTTCTCGGTTCTGGAACAGAAACAGGAAGAATAGGTATACCACTTGAAAGTTTAGCACAATCTCTATCGAAGCTGCGATTTCTTGAGATTTATCGGTATACAAATAATCATCCTTTTTATCAATAATTTCTCGAATTATTTGTGATAACTTTTGATGATCTAAAAGAATTAATTTCTAAATTTGAAAGGTAATTTTCGCAGTTATCAAAAAATTCTTCATTATTATTGTCATTTTCCCATGGATACGTAATCTCAAAGCAAAGCTTTCTTGTGTTTCGTAAAGATGTAAATCTTCAAATGAACAGGAGTGATCTCTGGATGATTCTCACAAAGAGTTTCATTTCTAAAACATTTATCCGAGTAGAGAGAATATCGTTTTCAAACATAAGTCGTAGATCTTCTTCGCACGACTTGGAACAAAAATATCGGCCTCGGATTCAAAATTGTATGTTTATTTGAACCAAAATTGAAAATATCATCTTTCTTCTGAACTTTATTTAGATCAACATTTGTTTTACAACAATATTCAATATTTTCGAATTGAAGTTTGCTTGTTTTATGATAATTTTCATATCTAGATTTTTTAAAAATAGATTTTTCATACAAAATTGGAAACTTTGGCTTCTGTATTTGTCCAATACAAAAAACAGATTTCAGATCTGACCTTTTCTTACACGTGTAGGGATCTAGGTCCTCGAAACCAAGTCCAGATCTTCCTACTTGTGTGTTAATTTTGTCATGAACCTTCGTGCATCCAGATATGTTATAATCTGTAGCTTTTTCTGTTGAAGTTCAATGTGTAAAAACTCTCTCTCTTTCTGAAAATAGTTTTTAAGTGCTACAGAGTTGAGTCTATCACTCTCTTTGTCTCTGATTTCTTTCTCTTTTCCTTCCAGAAGTTTATTGAGATTCAAAATTTCCTTTTTAAGTTTTTCCTCAGAAAGTTTTAAACTCATGGAAATCGTTTCCTTTGCAGTATTTAATTCGAGTTTTTCTTCTGTAAGTAAATCCATTTCTCTTTTGAAAATATCTCTTTCCCTTTTGATTGTAGAAAGAGTTTTCTCAGTACTTTTTCGTAATTTCTTTTCGATTGTGAGTTTCGGCTTTTAGTTCCTCAAAATTGTTTGATAACATCACAATCGTTTGTTCAAGCTTAGATGATCCAGAGAAATTACTAACCGGTGACTCAGAGGGTTGATCCTCTGATTCGTTTGTGTTTGCCATTCCACGGAACATGGCTTCATCACCGCTGGATTCATCTTGCACCCAGTTTTCTTTTTCTGCAAAGTGTGCTCTTTCAGTGACATTGTACTTATATTTGTTTTTGTAATAAGTCTTATCCTTTTCCAGAGCTCCTCTGCAATCTCTTGAGTAATGTCCGGGCTTGCCACATCCGTAGCGTACATCTTTCTTCCTTTTTAATTCTTCTTCTTTCTTCTCTTCTTGTTTTCTCTACTCTCTGTACTTCTTGTTTAGGAACATAGGGACGATCAAATCGTTTATTTCCTTTCAAAGACCTATTTCCAAAACGATTAGTAAATTGCTTGGTTATTAAAGCCAGAGAGTCAGCAAACGCTTTAATTTCATCATCTGATTCGCAGTCATCTTCCGGGAGCCTTTCCGATATGTAGGCCTTCGATTTCTTCCTGTCATCACTTCGTCTTCTGATTCCTTTTGTTTCTGAGATCAAAGCCAGAGGACCTCCGATGTTTGTTCTTTTCTGAACAACTTCTTTTTCATGAGCTTGCAGTGTACCAAATACATCATGCAGCGACCATTGTTCAAGGTCCTGATTGGCTTGTAGTGACATGGATAGATTTGACCATTCAGGGTTTAGCCTTTTGAGAAATAGAACATTGTTGTCTTCCTTTGATCTAACAATGTCACATCTCTTGCGAGAGATTAATCGGATTGTTGAATCGATGAAATGTTTGTTCCGAGAGATTCATCGATCGGCGCTTGAAAACTATTATATTCATTTAGAGCTTGGGCTCTTCTCGTTCTTTTTCATTTTCGCACCACCTTCTAAGAGATTCTCAGTTGATCCCATAATTCTTTTCTTGTGTCACATGAGTCCAGAGATTGAAAAATCTCATTTGGAATGGCCATTATCAACGAGAGACTTAGCTTTCTTAGCTAATTCCACCTTAGCCTTTTCTTCATCGGTCCGGTTATTCCTTGACTTCGAACCGATCTTGCCGGTACCTCATCCGTATTTGCGTGGCCGGAATTACGGGAATAGTAGTGGTGGGAACAAACGGACCGTTTTGAATAATTGGATATAACTCGGCATCCAATCCCTCATAGAAGTTAACCATTCGAATCTTCCATTGTGGGTATTCATCACGTACAAGAGTTGGAGGTTTAGTCAGGGACCCAGACGTATAAACAGCATTCAAGCTCGAATTTGTCATTTGAGTATGATAGAAGAGAAAATTTGAAGATTTGAAAGAAATTTAGAACAATTAAATCTCAAGAAGAACGTGTCGATAATATCACCGTTTCTTCAGCATTACAAAATGAATGACTCAATTTAAGAGAAGATTGTTAATGATTCAACAAAATTTCGTAAAACGAGTGGATTGATAAACAAATTTTGAATGCGAGAAAACCTTGTTCGATTGAAAGGAATTCTTTCAATGGAAGAGATCTAATAATCAATAGATTGATTAGAAGGCTCTGATACCAATTGTTGGTTCCAGATTCCTTTAAACTGATTGTTAATTGAGAGTATTGAATCTGAGTGAATTGCGGAAGCAGATCAATTAACAATTTAAATCAATAGAACAGTAAACAGAATGAAGAACAAAGATTATGAAATGACTTACGCACAGTATTCTTCAATATGTAAATGTATTAATCGACAATTTTTACAAACACAATACAATGCTATTTATATAGATACAAAGACAGAAAGTCAAAATGCTAGCCAATTACAAAGTGCCATGTGTCATAAAGGGAGCGTCTAACAACAATTAGTTATAACAAGAAGTGTGTGTTGACATTTGTAGACATCTCTTCTTTGACTCATACTTTAATATCTAACACTAATACTTGTTTATATCAATAATACATCTGACTACGCTGCTCCAACCTTATTCTTTATCTATTGTTCTTGTTATATCTTGATCTGCAGGAACTATCAGAACGTAGTGTCAAGTCCTCGGTTATAAGCTTCGATTGTTGTCTGTATGTCGCAGTTTCGTATACCTATCATTTCAGAGTTAAAATGGTTAAAATAATTTCTGATGGATTCACCAGACTTTTGAATAATATAATATAAATCTCCCGTTTTTTCTTCATTTTGCGACAACTAGCGAATTGTTGGAAGAATTGGTTGACGAGTTCGGCAAAAGAATTGATTGACTTGAGGTTTCAAGTTTATCAGCCATTGCAATGCGGCTCCCGTAAATCTCAGACCAAAGCTATTGAACATGCATACTTCTTGATAATATTGCGGGATCGAGATCGTCCACATTAACTGCTTGTATTGCGCAACATGCTCGTTTAGATCTGACAATCCAGCGTATTTAGAGGCCATCGTCGGGATTGTGTATTTTTTTGGTATATCGACCAATGCTATTGCGTCTGAGAAGGGTGGCGCTTGATCCTGTCGGTGGCTCGACGTTGACAGGCACGACTGCGCCCGGGAATTTCGACAATAGAGATAAAACCTTTTCATTTTGTTTCTCCAACAGTTTCATTCGTTGTGCGACTGGGTCGTGCGTCATGCTCCCAGATCCTTGTCCTGTAAAAGGATTATCGTAAAGCATTGATCTAGGATTACCATTACTGTAATTATTTTGAAAAAGATGGTCACGAAAGTTGAGATTTTAGGCCTGGTTCCCGGCGAATGCATTCTGAAATTGGTAATGCTGAGAGGGCATATGTGTGCCTTGGCCGTTGTATATATTTTGGAATTGGAAACCGGATGCATTCGTGTGTCTAGGTCCAGCACCATTAGTGTTTACGTTCGACACTGGAACTCCAGATGTTGGTAGAAACGTTCCTTGTTGAGACGTCTGTACTTTAGTTGTCGGTGGTGGAGATGGAGGTTTTGGAACGAATGGTGGGGGCGTTGGGATGAATGACATTTGTCCCGGAATAAACGGTGGTAAAGCAGTAGATCCTGTTTGGCTCCCAATTATTGTATTATTGAGAGGAATGTAGGATCGTTCAAATCCTGGAGGTCCTTGTAGGTTCTTCAATTGAGTAATGCGTTGCCGAGCGTTTTCGAGTTCAGCTAATAGTTATTCGATCGACGGTTGATTCGACGTCCCTACATTTCTCAACAACAAATATTAGTGACAGAGAGGTTCGTCGAAGAATTTTCTTTAGGCGGGGTCCCACGGATGGCGCCAAACTGTTTATGCCAAGAATTGGTTTAATAAAATCAACTTAAAGTCAGTGTGGAGCTTATCCGACTAAAGAAAGAATTCTAACGACAAACACAACAGAGGAAAATAAATAATTGATAAAGAGATTTGATGACGCGGAAAAACCCTTAATCGAGGGAAAAAACCGCGGACGATGGGTAGCATTGTCGATGTACTAATGAAAATGACGTCAATAAGGGACGACGTCCTTATGTTACAATGATCTTAGGTAAATCACAGCAAAACTTATGAAAAAGATTAAGAGTGCTCTGAGTCCTAAATATTGCTTCGAATGTTTTTCGGTCCTCTTTGTCGCTTCAATATCTTCATATTTAAAGTGACTGAGATTGTAACAGTTGAGGCAATGACTGAGCCTTTAATTGCATCCGTTATATCCGTAGGTTTTAATGTTAATGGTCCTGTAATTAAAAACATAATCGAAACGTAAGTTATGTCGTGAGTAAAGCAAATGATCACCGATTCATTCGACGGTCATTGATAAGTGCGACGACGCTCGATTATGTCATTGGTCGATCCTTTGTGTCTTCCGTCGTATGATAGGGGCTTGGTCGTACGACGTAATCATCAGTAGATTCGAAGCTTATTCTCTATACCATAAGTCATTAGTTCCTTACGTCCTGGTACTGATGGTTGTGTGATTTCGTTCGATGGTCGTTAGTTGAAGATTTCGCTCCAAACATAAGAGATTATGAATAGCCAAGATTTGAATTTTATGGAAAAAGGACGTCAATGTGCACAGTGGGCACTCGCTGAGTGGTTTTAGGCAAGTACTTTGGCTTACTATTTACTTGTCCTTGGGAGCACTATTTGGCATATTTGAGGCATGCTGAAAATATTGAAGGTACGAGCCAAATAGTCTACACCTTTTCTACTATTATAGTTATTTAATCATCCATGCAATGGTGAAAGGCTTAAGAATTAATATATAAAGAGGCTTTGGGGAAGCAAAGAGATATTCCCATCTTCTCCCAAGCTCTCATCCTTCATCCTTCATCCTTCATCTTGAAATTTTAGTTTATGTAGTTTAATTTTCTATATTTATTTATGTATATTAATTTTCTGCATTAATATTCTGTAATTTACATTTTCGTAATCTTACTTTCTGACCACAGGCCTGCCCTCTGTGGGCACGCGGTGACTTTTATTTAATGCAAAATTCTTTCAATTATTTATATATTATGTCTTTTATTTCTAGTATGAGCTAATCACCTCTTTGGGTGTAGGTGTGAATCAAACTTAAGGTTAGTGGCAACACTTGGTGTTGCCATAATTACTAATTTTTAAGCTTGGTCACTTGGATCGGCACTTAACTTGTTAGATCTAATTACACAACTTAGATAGGAAGATTTATAAAGAATTGTATTTTGGGATTTTTCGGAGTTATGGGCTTGGGCTTTTATCTTGTAATGGGCATCTATATATGTTAGATCTGAAATTATTGTATTCGAGATAACAACTATTGAAGACATGAATGACCAAAAGTGCAAAGTCAACAAAGTCATTAATTAGGAAGGTTTAATATAAGGAAAGGATAACTATCTTGTAAATGGCAATTGTATAATGCCTAAAACACTTACCTTCCTTGTATAGTTTAATGGTTTAATATCAATAGGAGTTTTCGGCTATTCATTAACGGGTGTGAGAGATTAGAATAGAATTAGAGAGGTTAATAGATAATATCAGATAGAACATATTAGAGAATATCATTGTAATCATTCAAGTTAGACATTCATCTATTCAATATATACAAGTGAGATTTTCGGTTCACTCAAATGGTATTCTTCGTGTTCTTGAATATTCAACGGTTACCTGATCCAAACTGGGATCCACAATTGGTATCAGAGCCTGTGATCTGAGTTTTGGCTATTTTCTGAAATTATCAACGTGAAAAGAAGGTAAAAATCTCGATTTCTGCATATTTGAGTTTTTGTCGAGTCAAGCTTCTTCAGTTTGACCCGATAAAAAGTCTTAAGTTTTCCAAACCCAGACATGTTAAAGTTTTTTCGATTCCTTTCAATCAATTAAGATTCATAACTTAGAATCGACAAAAATCGCATCTTTTCTTAAAAACCCATATCTAAATTTCTATCAAGTTTCTTTACCCGATAAAACTTTATACGTGTTTCTGTTTCAAGTCTTGTCGATTCATATATTATTTTCTCGATATTAATTCGGATTAATTTAATCTGTTTTGATTAAAATTCTTCTACTTTATTTTGATTACTTTTGAAACTCTTTATATAAGAAAACTTAGGAACTAGTGACTCTTGCAGCTTTTCTTTCAAAAGAATTCTTAAGAAAAAATCATAAACTTTAGAAATTTTGGTTTTTGTTCTTAACTAAAGAATAAGAAACTCGAGAACTGAGATATTCTTGTCCATAAAAAGACTTGTTCTTTTTAGTCAAGAAGCTCTTTGTTCTTGTTTTCTAGTTTATCAGTGAAGAAAACTCAGATTCATTATTCTTAAATTTTTATCGAGCCCTTTCAATCGACATCTATTTTTATTGACTCCTTTTCAATCGACATCTTTTGTTCTCGGTTCCTTAGTGATCGATAACTTGTGTTTATCAAGTCTTCTTTGATCTATAAAAAATCTTGTCGATCCCTTAGAACCCGAGATTTTTTTTTTCGCGTCCCCTTCACTCGATAACAATTCTTGTCGATCCAACCTGATCCGACATAAATTGTTGTCGACCCCTTGGCAAATCGAGATAAATCTCCTGTTTTCTTTAAAAAAAAATTCAAAACTCACCGATCAAGATCAATTCACCTGGTAACCCGTGCTTTCACGATGAGTTCTGAAAAACAAATCTCTGAGCTAAATGCAAAAATTTCTCAACTTGAATTCAAACACAAAAACAACATGCAAGTGTTGGATGAACTTTTAAGAGAACAAGTCACTCTCAAATCTAGGCTTAATAACTCAGAAGAATTAAGAAAAGTTTTGCAATTAAATCAAAATGAATATTTGGAGAAACAACTTATAGAGTAT
This sequence comes from Silybum marianum, assembly GCA_036898165.1. Classification (NCBI taxonomy): domain Eukaryota; kingdom Viridiplantae; phylum Streptophyta; class Magnoliopsida; order Asterales; family Asteraceae; genus Silybum; species Silybum marianum. Next base: position 23,547,569 of record CM072536.1, on the reverse strand, counting down.
TCTAGGAATACAAATCATATGAGGTATGAAGACTTTTGCAAAAAGACAAATCTTGAGTTGACAAAAATAAATTTTGATCTGAAAAACAAAATTTCTGAGTTAAAAAAGTTTATAGATCATGAGACTTATAGTGTGGTTCTACAAATAAAATTAATTGAATTTTTGGAATGTGAGAAAGAAAGGATATTAACTTCTGATGAGAAACACAAGTTTGAGATTGAGGGAAAAGATTTTGAAAGCAAAATTAAAACTTGTGAACTAACCATTCAAAAACTTTGTAAACAAGTGTCAGATTTTGAACAAATTGTGATTTTTGTAAGAAAATCATCTGAAACAAAAAGTTTTCAAAACAAATTTCTGATCTTGAAAAACTTTTGAAAGATGAAAGAAATGGTTTTAAGATTGAGAAAAAAAATTTAATCAAGAAATGTAGTTTGATCTTTGCTATAAACAAAAATCTGGAAAAAGACTTTGAACCAGAAAAGCAAGCTTTTGAAAATAAATTTGACAAATTTTCAAATAAATTATCTGTTTTAGAAACAACTGTTGTAACATAAAAGAATTTGAGTTCTTAATTTTAAAATAAATATGATTTGGTAACAAAAGAAAGAGATGATTTATCATGCAAAATTAAAGAACTTGAAAGAAGAGCCTTGCAAACTGAACTTGACAACATATCCAAGGCTTCTACATGCAAAGTTTTTATTAGCAACTATTTGGATGACCAAATCAATACCTCTTCAAGAAGCTCTAAACTTCCGACGATGTATTAGACTATGTTGAGGAAATGCCTCGTTTTGACGAGTACATCGATTCCTTTTCAAATGAAAAATTCAAGGAACAGATAGATGATCTTGAAAAAATGATTTTTCCTAATGATTCTAATTCTGCTTCAAGTTCGAAGATGACCCCTCTTTCTCCTATCTGTAAGAATAACTGTTCTTTAAGTGTTAAATCAAATAGTTATTCTTACAGCTCCAAATCATATAGTTTTTCAAATTCTCGAACTCATAATTCTAATCAGTTTCAAAATGGTTTTGTTGCTGAATCCGGTAATTTCAAGAAGTTTAAAATGGTTTGGAGAAAGAAATCAACTACAGATGATAGTGTTAGAAACATGCCACAAACATCTCCTGTAGTTGATTCAAGATCATTTGTTTCCAAGACTAATTTGCCTTATTTTGTCAAATATCAATCAGCTAATTAGTCTAAGTGCCACAAAGATTTGTTGTTCTACTTGTGGAACAAATGATTTTGTCAATCAAAATTTCATTCATAAATGGTATGGTACTTACAGTGTACCATCTTCCCTATTCATAAATGATAAGGACCCAACAAAGTTTGGGTACCAAAATCCTTTTAATTTGTTTTGTATGTATGTCATGTGCATTCTAAATACTGAATATTCACATCACATGACATGATCATTCAAAAGGTTACATAGTTTTTGAGGGGGAGTATCATATTTCAGTATTAGCTTCATAGTATCTCAGCTATGGACCTGCTCTTAACCCGTTATTTTTATGTACACTATGACTTTAATGTTTTAACTCTTTGTGTGTTAGGAATAGAAGTTTCAATGGTCTATCCAGAACCGGAAAGACCTACCAATGAAACAAATCCCTAGGTTAGAAATTTTGAAAGGGTATATTGAGTGCTTGTGAGATAAAAGAAAAATGAGGGTGTGACAGGACTTAAAAGAAAATTGGTCCTTACCAAACCTAAATAGTTATCCGGGTAGCACACAATCTATTCATTCTCGCTTCTTTGGAGATGAATATTGAAAATAGACATGGACCTAATGTCGATAACTTTTGTCACCCCACCCAACTACTCAAGTATCTTAGATATTGAAACAAGAAGACGCACCTCCTGTCTTCGAACTTCATATTCTGTGCATAATCGATTCTATGTTGAGCCAAAATATATATATTATTTTTTTTCCACATTGCACGAATCTTTGTGATTCAACAAGCATAAGTTCGTGTTAAATACCGGAACGGTTTGAGAAGTTACTTCAATGATAACTGAAAGTCCTATCAGATATTCATCATTGCCAACTCTGAAAATAGGCCACTTCAATTGAATTTATTTTGATTAAGTGATAACAGTTGGTTCACGTGCTTCTGTATGTTAGTTTTTACACGCTTCATTAGTTTACTATTTTTTTGTCTTTGGTTATTCATAATGATTCGGATTTTCCTTATCATTCTGAGGGGGAGAGATTGTATATCAAAGACATGACATGCTCAGACATGCTTATTTGGGAGAAAAGGAAGATGACAAATACTGATTTGTTAAGACTGATTTTGTCGAGTTTCCTTGATTTTTGAAGAAAATATGTTAAATCAAGATGATTTTGTCGACTGCTGAAGATAAAGTTGAAGACTTATCGAGTTCTTAAGATCCGACATAAATTTTCATCGACTCATCTTGGCCTAACATCATTTTTGGCCGACTCATCTTGGCCCAAGTGTTGACCCGATATTTTTTAAGTCATATCTGAGCTTATCGAAATGGTTGACCCAAAAAAGTTTTGAAGAAAGGAAAAACCCTACGACTTCAAGGCTCCTTCAAATTTCTTTTCATGCTAATGTTAAGTGGAGCTTCGGAGCTTACAAGAGATCATTTTCGTGGGGGAGCAAAAGAATCAAGAAGAAAGATTTGTTGACAAAAGTTTCATGATCTTCAAAAGAAGAGTGCTGATTTGCTGAATTGTAATATCGAATGCAAAGGGGGAAATTGTTAGGTCTAAAATTATTGTATCCGAGATGACCACTATTGAAGACATGAAGGACCAAAAGTGCAAAGTCAACAAAGTCATTAATTAGGAAGGTTTAATATAAGGAAAGGATAATTATCATGTAAATGGCAATTGTATAATGCCTAAAACACTTACCTTCCTTGTATAGATTAATGGTTTAATATAAATAGAAGTTTTCGGCTATTCATTAACGGGTGTGAGAGATTAGAATAGAATTAGAGAGGTTAATAGATAATATCAGATAGAACATATTAGATGTGACAATTGTCAAAATTCGAGCTTTCAGGTTAGCTTCTATTAAGTTTATTAGTGTTTATATAGTTTAATTATAAGAATAGAAGTTAGTTGGTTTAGAATGGCCGAAAAATCCCTAGCATTTCCGGTGGTCGCTTAAAATGTCTGGTTCCGACCCGTAACTGTCTGAAATGTCCAATACAGTGCCAAATGCTCTAATTTATACCCAATATATATAAAATATATAGTTTTAGTATTTTTATTATAAAACTTTTATTTTTATTAGAAACTAACCAAAATGGGCTAACAAAGTTGAGAAAAAGGCCAAAATTGAGAAATTGGACTTCAAATCTCACAATTTTGGGCTTAAAATAGATTTTAAAGGAAATTTTTTGGGTTTTGGGTGGGGCCCATCACCATGCCCCCCCCCCCTCTAATCCACATATAAAACTTATGTTTTTTGTATTTCTCCTCATTTGCATCATTCAAAATTCAAATCTCTCTCTCTCTAGAACTAAAGAGCCATAAACACTTCTCTCTTCTTCCTCTCTTTCTCTCCAAAAACTCCAGCCATTTCTTTCATCAAAAACTCATCTTAGTGCAAGAACATTGAAGATATTCAACACACAATCATCCAAGTAAGTACAAAACTTCATGTTCTTCATTTTCTTGCAATTTTTGGGTGAAAACCCCACTTTTCTTGCATTTCTAAGTTACTTTCTTCTAATATCCAAAAATTCTGAGTTTGTGGAGAGATTTTACACCAAAACATGTAAATTGTTTATAAAATGGTGATAATCTATGATCTACACAAATAAAACTCAAGAAAATAGAGGAAAAATCATGATTTTAGGTGTTCTTGAACAAAAAGGGTGATTTTGGTTCTGGCAGATTCATGCGTGTGTGTAAATCGTTAATTTCTTACAATTTTTATGTTCAAATATCATGAATCTTCTTTCTACAAGTTTATTTAGTGAGTTGGGGTTCTAATCCAAGTGGTCTCACTCAAAAACATTGAGTTTTGACCCCCCCCCAAATGCTCATAACAAGATGCATATGCATCTGGAAGTTCAACAGTAGGTAAACCCTACTTTGAACGACCATAACTCTTTGAAAATTTTTCCAAATCACTTGATTCTTCTTCTGGAAGTTAATTAATGTGTTACCTTTCATATGCCACTAATTTCATTCAAAAATATGGTGATTTGAGGTTCCAACTAATTGAAACAAAATGAGTGTGCAAACTGTCAACCAATGACAGATTTGTGCATGCATGTTCAAATGACCATATTTCTTTCAAAACTCAATAAAAAAGGATGATTTTTCTTTTGAGAGTTAGTTTTATGAGTTATATTCAGTTTGCAAGTGGAATAACTTAAAAATATGTAGTTTTGGCCCTCCAAACACCTAAAATACTTTAGGTGTGCAATCTGTGAAACCACCAACAGCTAAACTCAATTTGTGTGTTAGTATCTCCTTTGGTATTTGTCTTTAATGCATGATTCTTCTTCTAAAACTTTATCTTATGAGTTAGGATTCATATGAATCCAGTTTCATACAAAAATATGAAGTTTTGACGCACAAACCAATTTATTAAAATTAAGTGTGCAATCTGTCAGCTAATGACAGAATTGTGCATGCAACTTTGTAGTGTCATATCTCCTTCATTACTTCTTCAAAATCCGTGATTTGTATCTCAAAAGTTTCCTTTATGAGTTATGATTCCAATCCAACTGGAAATTATAGAAAACTTTGAGTATAACTCCTCAAGTGAGTGATTTACTAACATGGTGTAATCTGTTTTACCGGTTGTGACATAATGTTTTGCATGAATTATTTGAACCACTTGTACATGTGCAAAAGGCATGAAATTTGGTCACAAAGACCATAACTCAGTACTTTATCTTATATAAAAATATAGGAAACTAGGTCATTTTGGAAGCCCTTGAAAACTGATCATTTTTAGGACAATTAGTTTCTGTCCAGGAGAGAAATTCTGGACTTCATTGATTTTTATAAATGTTGATCATGTGATGGATAATAAGATTACTTTCGATATAAATTACGATATTAACGAGCATATGGGCATTTTGTATAATTGGACGTATATAGACACATATGGGCTTAAGATTTATTCACCTCTATAATTAGTATTAGACCTATAAGTGACAGTTTTGAGTATTACTCTTTGATAGGGAAGCGTTAGGTCGTCGTGTGGGGATCGGATTGTGTTGTCTTGTGTCGCGGAGCTTTGCTATAAGGTGAGTATTCACAGCTCCTCTTTCAAAGTATTTTCTACGATTTGGGGTGAAAAGCATGATTGAATATGTTATATGAGCTATTTTCATTATGATTATGAAATTTTGTTAAATTTGACGTTGTGGGCACTAAGGCATGTACACTAATAGTTATATTGAGTAAAATGTAACATAAAAGTTTGTACACTACTATTAACTCAAGTGAGGAGCCGAGGGTATTTGTGGATAACGCTATTTGGACGGACAATCCCACCTAAAAACTACAAGTAGGGGTGCACTGTACTTAAAAAAAGGAGAAACGAAGGTTCTACATATGTGGGATATTAGTCCCACCGCTAAGGTAGAATTAACAATAAATTTTATTTTGTGGTCGAAAGGTTTAGTGGTGGCTCTTTATATACTAAAAATTAGAGTACGTAATGCCTTGACGTTTTAAGATATTAATAAGTGCCAAAGATTTATTTTGCTCATATTCACTTACACAAATGGATGTTTGAAATATTGAAAACCTGTGAACTCACCAACTCTTTGTAGTTGACCTTGTTTTTATCATGCTTTTCAGGGGTAAGAAAAGATTAACCGAATCTTTCCATTATGTGGGCGCATCGACATCAATCATCTTGAATATTTGAAACTGTTTAGTTGAAACACTTGGTTTACTTTATTTTGTTAGAAATTTTAGTTGATGCGATGTAAAATTTTAAACTTAAACTGTTATGTATTTGAATGGATGGTTGGTGTTGTTTTTATCCTATTGTTATGAAATCTTGCGCTATCACGCCTCGTGTTTCCGCTTTAGCGGGGTGTGACATTAGAGAATATCATTGTAATCATTCAAGTTAGACATTCAGCTATTCAATATATACAAGTGAGATTTTCGGTTCATTCAAATGGTGTTCTTCGTGTTCTTGAATATTCAACGGTTACCTGATCAAAACTGGGATCCACAATATATATGGTGTCTTTTTATCCTTTGTCATCTAAGTTTAGAGAGTTTACACACATATACACGGTGAGCTTTGATGAGAGTTGTGTAAATTTCTTGTTCTACAAGATCTTCAATTCCCTCAATTGCATTTCAATCATATGATTTGAGATTATCATTATATTTTTTCTTCATGCTTTCTCATCTCTAAGTTCAATGAAGTTTATTCAATTGTTGCTAGTTTTGGGATCTAACATTTGGTATCAGAGCCTATTGAAGAATTTTTTTTTTTCAATTCGGTCATCTATGGCAACAATTGTAGAATTGATGAATGATTTTGGTCTTTTTGTGCTTAGATTGTGTCAATCACATGAGCCTAAACCCAAATATCATTTATGTGATTTAGTTTTCTGTTTTGTGCTTATTTGAGATCCAATATTTCATCAAGATGAGATTTGGATGATCATTGATAGAAGATTTTATTCATTCTAAACCCAAGTTGATTCTGCACACCATGTGTTTGATGAAATGTGACTGTGAAGCATTAATTTCAGTTGAAATAGATCTGATCAGTTTTACTACATGTGCGTATGTGTTTTTGATTAAATTTGATCTCTCTCCTTTATTAGTCTAATATCTTTGCACTATGTAGGTGGTTGATCTTTGATCCCATCTTGTTGTGTGCTTGAGTCCATAGTTTCTCGGCATCTTGTTAGTAGGGCTATTTAATCTTTGATCTGGCCTTACTTTAATCCGAGATTGGACTCTCTACTTTCAGTTGGCTTTAATTAACAACAAATCAATAATTCAGATCGGGTTTGCTACCCCTCATGGTTGATTTTGTGTAGCAACATGTTGACACAACCTTGAAATGAACTGATTGTGGTTCATGGTTGTTTTTGTTCTTAAAATTCCAAAACAGGAAGTTTTTGGTGTTGTCTAAATTGATCCTAGTTTGGCTTATCTTGAACAAGTTAAACAACTACGTCTATGAATCTTGGCAAATTTAAGTTTAAAATGACAGGTGCATATGGTGCAACCAGCAGATTAGTTAAGTTGGAAAGTTCTCTCGAAACTATTATCTGAATGATGATCATTTGCTGCAACTTGTGCCTGAAATAAAGAATAAATGGCCATTCAAACATAGAACATGGAAATCAGCAAATTCCAATAAAGTAACTTCAAGGGTTCTGAAATAATTTTAATGAACAGAAAATTTGACTTTCTCCAAGAACTGTACAAATCAAATTCCAATATGGCCATTGAGATCATTGGGGAATTTTTCCTTAATAAAGTAACTTCCAGGATTCTGTGCCTGACACATCGCAACATACATGTGCGTTGGAGATCTTTCATTCAGCATTTGAGGCTGCTTGAATCAATCTCAACAGCTTTGGGAAATTCAAAAGATATTATCCATATGACTACTGTCACAAGAATGGAAGTCAATATCTCTTGCAACAGTTCCATGTATTAATGGCTGCTAGATCGCTTGTATTCTGGTCCAAGTCATGGTGCTAGTCGTTCAGCTCCTTGGCTTCCAATTGGTCTGTTTCTTGAACACCCCATGGTGGGATCCGTGGTGCCTACGTCTTTTCTTTTGGATTTGCCATTGGATCAACTGCACCTACGTCTCTTCTTTTGTTGACTGCATATATGGATGAGGTAGAAGCATTTGATCATGCCTCATTTACATAGTTTACTTCATCGATACACAAAGGCAAGCTACCAACAATTTTGGGCGTGTTGATGATTTAAATATGCAAAGGAGAATTAACGAGCCAACTGCTGCTGCATTGTCCTATGAATTAAACAATAAGGTGAAAGCAATAAATGGTGATATGTTCCTTGGAGGGGAGGCCTTTTATAATGCCATTTAGATTTCTTAGTTGGTGAGTTCAAGAGAACAGACGTAATAGACTTGATGAGAAAGCCAAAATTGAGTTGTATCCAATAACCCCGTGGATATTCACTTGTCGTCTATCACAATTGATGCTCATGGTGCAGCTAAAACAACATATAGTTTCTGTTTGGTCAGAAGCGTAGCTTCTGTTTATGATGCTGACTAGAAGCTCTGAGCAGTTGACAGGTTGCATAATGGTGTTGCGTTAATCGTAAGAGCAGTGATCTTGATTTCGGAAGAATGCAGAGAGCGTATTTGAAGATGGATTATCCATTAATGAGGATGCGAATCAAAGCTCTGATCCTAATTGACCAGAGCTGAACATAGACGAACCCAAGCTATGCATGAAATATGAGTGCAGAACATTCAACGAATGGGCTGAGGTATCATCTTGGAAAGATCAAGCATCTCTCTTCATTTCTTGCGGTGGTTCAGGTGCATAAAAATTAGCAGCTCGTGGAGACCGAACTTGACTTTCTGAATCAGCAGGACTATTGTGTCTTGTACTTAATCCGGGAGGAGATACAGAAGGCATTTTAGTTTCACTTGCAGTAGTTTACACGATGAGCCAGAGCTCTATTCGTAATGAACCAGAGCAATTTTTTTTTGGGAAAGTAAGACCTCATGAAGCTCTACGCATGATGAAGTCAAACCAGGATACCGATTAGCAGGGACAACGTATAGGTGGAATGCGTGCAACTATTTCTTATCAGCAGAATCAATAAACTGCCTGTTTCCTTTATGCAGCAAATTTAATTGTTAGAAGATCCTGATTTGATTCTCTCGATACGAAGGTAGGAGAAAAAGACTCGGTTAAGGCAAAATCCATGGCAGACCAAAACCAAAAATGGGCCAGAGATAACACTGATGTAGAGCTTTGTATGTGAACCAAAGAGCTCTGTATCCGAACCTGATTTAGAGCTCTACATTTTGGTTTGCATCCTAAACTGCACAACGTACCAATGATGCTAAGGGAATAAGACCACCTATGATTTATCCCGCAACAAATATGGATCTGTCTAACAAAACCAAATCACGTCTAAAGATTTCATGTTCTAGTTCAAATCACACACAGAGAAAGAAATCAAATGGGCAGGGGTTAAGCACTATACTGATTGAAGGTTATTCCAAATGCAATAGATCTGTATAGGGACGGAAGCAAGATCTCGAGAAGTGGATGACCTGAACGAGATGAACAAGAGATGATCTAAAGTCATTGCCAAAACGGACATGAAATGGGTACATGCAGAGCTCTGCATAGGCAAGCCAAAGGCTCTGCATGCACTATGTAGAGGCTCTACATGATGCTCTGTGTGGTGCTATACGCACTTGGTGTAATCAAAACTAACGGATCACAACTCACAAAGAGCAGACTCTGCAATGAATCAGAAATAGACCAGATACGTCTTATTCACTGTCAAAGTCTGTTGACTGATGCTGGACCGAAAGCATTGTTTTTCACTCAAACTCCTTCTGATTTCATAATGGTGTTTGCTTGCCCGTTCTTCATGGATTCATGCTATATTTGTGACAAATTTCATGCCACTCTCTCCTCTTTTTTTCAATACTATAGCTCTAAACTGAACGATTACTCAACGAGGTTTGAAGAGTAAAATTTTATGTTTGAACGAGGGGAAACTTGCACAACTCACTCATTTTTCATCCAAATTGGTTGAATCACAGGTTGTTGATAATCTAAGAGGCTGGAGTTCAATGTGCATGTTTTACGGTTTTGCTCAATTAGACTCCTTGATGTCCAAAAACAGTGATGAAGTTGAGCCATGAAAGCTGGACAAAAAGTGCAAATTGTCTTGGTTTTTCAAGAGTCTACACTTGAGGGGGAGCTAGTAACATCTTGATAATTTGATGTGTGGCATATAATAGCTTCTAAAGTGAGCAAGGGGGAGTTTATTTGGTGATTCTTTTTTTATAAAACTTTAGGGGGAGATTGTTCGATCTAATTAACCCTAATTAGGTAGAAATTTTATAAAGAATTATATTTTGGGCTTTTAGGGAGTTATGGGCTTGGGCTTTTATCCTGTAATGGGCACCTATATATATGGTGTCTTGGCTTCCTTTGTCATTTGAGTTTGGAGAAGTTACATAAACATACATAGTGAGTTTGATGAGAGTCGTGTAAATTTCTTGTTCTACAAGATCTCCAATTCCCTCCATTGCATTTCAATCATGTAATTTGAGATCATCATTATAATTGTTCTTCATGCTTTCTATGGAGTTTGTTCAATTGTTGCTAGTTTTGGGATCTAACATAACTCAATGCGGATAAGCCGATCACGTTGACGTGTTAATATTAGACCTTAGACCTAGAGATGGGCGGCTTCAAAATACGGCTTAAGTGATGGACAAATATTTGAGATAGTTTTTGATAACCACGTAGAGATACGTGTTTTGTATGATTTACTAAGGTTCAATCTTTAGTCGAGTTTTATTTCACAAAGAGATTTGGGTATAATCCTTTATACTAATCGAACTTGATTTTACATATTAAACTTAGTTATATCGGAAAGTTCATTAAACATAAATTATGGACACTTTATAGGTACTTTGTGAAGCACAGTTTATAATGATTCACTTTCGAGAGATCAGAATTTCTATAAGCCATTCTTGTGATTCACAAAATATTTAATCATTTGTTTCTATAAATGCCTTAAGGAAATTTTACACCCATATCCGTCTTTCAATCATAAGTTTATTTCACTTTTCAAATCAATTTAACCAGCATAACTCCACTTTATTTTCGTAACGTGTTCAAGAAGTTCATGTCAGTGTCTGATTCTCAGTAGTACATTCCATGTGGAAACGATCTTGGTATTTTACCACTTTATTACTTTAAAAGTGGTCATAGTGTTAGCATGTACTTACACCATCACTTTGGGGACTTTGTGCCCATTGTGAACCTATACGATCTTTTGCTATCAACTACTAAAGATACATGTCCATAAAATACAATATAATAACAATGATACACATGTTCTAGTATGCTAGAATCCCTAAGAACAATTACAAAAGATAACTCTACTAAGTACATGATCTAGATTGACAATTCAAACCTTACTTTATATTTCTGAACCTTCACATCTAGAGCTCTAGGTCTTCAGCCCCGGATTTCTGGATAAAAGTCTACTTCCACTTTAGAGTTCAGAATAAGAGTTATTTGAACTAACTTAGATCTTACAGACTTGTCTTTTACAAAGGAGAGATGGAGAGGCTTGATCCACAAGTTTCGATTCAGCTAGAAGATAGCCGTTTGAAATCATCTTTAGTGCCTTGTTCTACTTCTTTGTTTGTCACACCCCGCTAAAGCGGAAACACGGGAATGATAGTTCAAGATTTCATAGCGATAGAGCGAAAACAACACCAATTGTCCATTCAAATATATAACAAAATAAATCTGAACATTACATCATACAAGTTCAAGTTTTAACAAAATATAAGAAACAAGGTGTTCAACAAAACGTTTTCAAATTTAAACTTGGTTGATGTTGATGCACCCCAAACACAAGCATTTTTTGTTACCCTTTCTTATCCTGAAAAGCATGAATAAAACAAGGTAACTACAAAGAGTTGGTGAGTTCACAGGTTTTCAATATTACAAACATCATTTGCATAAGTGAATACTGAGCAATTAAATTTTTATGGCACTTTTTGTATCTTGAAAATCTTGGAATGTTCAAGGCAATTTGTACTCTAATTTTAAGTATATAATGAGCCCCTTTCGACCACAAAAACTGTTTTTAATTCTACTTTAGCGGTGGGACTAAAACCCCACATATGTAGAACCTTTATTTTTAAGTATAGTGCACCCCTACTTGTAGTTTTTAGATGGGATTGCTATCCACATCCCTACTTGTCAGTTTTTAGGTGGGATTGTCCGTCCAAATACCGCTATCCACAAATACCCTCGGCTCCTCACTTGAGTTAATAGTAGTGTACAAACTTTTATAAGACATTTTACTCAATACAACTATTAGTGTACATGCCTTAGTGCCCACAACATCAAATTAACAAAGTTCCACATTCGTAATGAAAATAGCTCATATATCACATTCAATCATGCTTTTCACCCCAAACGTATAAAATACTTTAAAAGAGGGGCTGGGAATACTCACCTTATAACAAAAGCTCCAATTAACAAAACACGATCCGCACCTACTCGTCGGCTAATGTTTCTCTATCAAAGAGAAATACCCAAAACGGTCACTTATGTGTCTAAAAGTTACTTATGAGGGTGAATATGTCTTATGTCCATAGATGTCCATAGTTGTGAACTCGGTTAACCATTTTGTCCGTCGTATATATAATGCACTTATGCCCTTTTTTATTAGTTCAAAACCATTGTTTTTGCCATCTATACTTATATTTGTGCCAATAATGGTCTTTAAATGATTTAAGTTCAAGAACTCAAACTTTCCATAATTTCATATTCTGGAAAGAAGAAAAATAAAGAGGATCAAAATAAACTTTCCCGAATTTCATATTCTGGAAAGAGGATCAAAATTAAGAGGATCAAAATAAACTACTTTATAGAATGATAAAATCCCTAAACTTTTTAATATGTGATACCTTACTGAGTTAAGGTCATTGTGACCAAATTTCAATCTTTTTCACTTTTTAATGTGAGGGTTTGTCGATAGAGAATTCTTTGTCGGGTCTTTGATATACCTTTTCTCCCTCATAATGGGCATTTGTCTTTGATACTTTTTCTTCCCCTCAGAATGATAAGGAGAATCCGAAGCATTATGAACGATCAAAGACAATAAGTGGATGTGAAAAAATGGGTAAAAAGTCTAACATAAAAGCACAAATAGCAACTATTATCACTTAATCAAAAATTTAATTTAATTGAGTGGTCTATATTCAGTGTTGGCAGCGGATTGGCACTGATAGGACTTCCAGTTATCATAGAAGTAAGTTATAAAACTAACTTCTCAAATTGTTCCGGCATAAACACGAAGATATGCAATGTGAATCACAAAGACTCGTGCAATGTGTAGAAAGAATTTATGCATTAAATGCTAACTTTAAGGCTCAAAATGTGAAAATATATTTCACAGACTCAATGTGCATTGAATGTGAAGTTCGGAGATCGGAGGTGTGTCTTCATTTTTCAATATCTTAATCTTCCGATTGAAGAAAAGATAGCAGATATGCTCATTCTCCGTGATATATGAAACAAATAACTTTTGTGAGATACTTGAGTAGTTGGGTGGGGTGACACAAGTTATCGACATTGGGTCCATGTCTAGTTCAATATTCATCTCCAAGGAATTGAGAATGAATAGATTGTGTGGCTACCCGGATAACTGTTTAGGTTTGGTGAAGACCAATTTTCTATGAAGTCTTGTCACACCCTCACATTTTTCTTTTATCTCACAAGCACTCAATTTTATTTTAATTATTCCCTTTCAGGATATCTAACCTAGGGATGTGTTTCATGGGTAGGTCCTTCCGGCTTTGGATTGACCATAGAAACTTCTAATTCCTAACACACAAAGAGTTAAAACATTAAAGTCCGAGTTCTGAACTAATGTATTCAGAAGTCATAATGCAATGTAAAACGGGTTAAGAGCAGGTCCATAGCTGAGATACTATGAAGCTAAACAATAAATAAAAAATTGTAAAAATGTGGTACTTCCCCTCAAATTGTAGCATAACCTTTGGAAAGATTTTCATGTGATGTGAATATTCGGAATTTAGCACACACATGACGTACCAACAAAACAGATTAAAAACATTTTGGTACCCAAGCTTTGTTGGGTCCTCGGAGGTTAGCTTTTGATGCAACAAATGGGGAAGTGGGGATACTGTATGTACCATACCATTTATGATCAAACCTTTGATTGACATAATGAGAGCGGGATACTGTATCTACCATACCATTCGGATCACTTGGAAGTAAAACTGATTGGATTGGCTTTTTGCCTTTGTCCAAAAACTCCGGATGATTTGGAAGTGTAGGATTGAAGTCAAAATCGGCATTTATGTCATCTAACTGTTCCGTGGATTTAAGGTTCGATGAGGAATCAGTGTACTCGTCAAAACGAGGCATTTCCTCAAGAAAATCATTTAAACATTCGTCCGATTCAATTGAAGAAACATTAGAATGGGCATCTAATTCATCATTGATTTGGTCGGGAGAAAGGAAACATTGTTGTTTTGGAGTAATATAATTTGGATCTCTTTTAAATAACTCTTCACAATCATCCAAATACGAGCTAACGAAGGCTTTACATGTAGACATATTTGAAATTTTATCATTTTCCCGGTTTTGGTTTAGTTGTAAAGCCTCGTTCTCAAGTTTTTGAATTTTGGAAATTAATGTTTCTTTTTTTTTTGTCCGACGAAGAACGATCATGTTCCAACACTTTTTCAAGTTGAACAATTTTCTTTTTTAAGAATAAAGTGGGAATGTAGGGTTTATTTTCAGGAATTTTATTTTGAAGTTCTTCGTCAGAATAAGAAGGAAAATAATCATTTGGAAGAGTTTCTTTTGAAGATTCCTCTTCTACTATTTAAGGATAGCAGAAAGAAATTTGATGAAAATCTTTGTTTTTCCTATTCAAATCTTCCCTTTGTTCGACGTTGGAATCCGACTTCATAAACTGAATTTTGTAATCCGGACCAAGGTTCATATATTCAAATTTATAGATAGTCGGGGTATTGTAGATGGCCTTTTCTAAATGTTTTGGATTATCAAATCCTAATCCAGCTTTAGAACTTAAATCTTTTGGAGCGTTTAAATGAATTGTGTGGTTAGTTTGACCAATTTTGTACAGCTTTAGTTCCAAATGTTTGAGTTTTTCCGAAAGGTATTGTCTTTGAAAACTCACAAATTCATACTTTGACGAAAAAATTTCGGTCTCACTTTTAAATTTGTTAAGTTGAAGTGTGAGATCAGATATTTGTTGTCTAAAAAGATCATTTTCTTCTTTTAAAACCATTTTCTCCGTTTCGAGATTGTGCGCTATACTTTGAGAAGTGACAAGTTCGGTTTGCATAAGAAGCAATTGACTATGATTATTTTCTAAGCGAGCTTCTAAATTGGAAACCAGGAGTTTCTCGGTTTTCAATTTAGATTGTAATTCTTTTAATTTACACATTAAATCATGCATTTGAGATACAAAAGAGTCATAGTCAGAAGGGCTTACCTCGGGTGTATAGTCAGAACCGATTGATTTTGCTTCGCGAGTGGTCATTGTATTTGGCTTGATGATCTCGATCAGCGAGTTTTTGGTAATTTTCTGAGTTTGTTTTGTGAAACAAGAAGTTTTCTCGATTGACTAGGGGTCGACAAAAACTTTTTATCGGGTTGTCGGATGCTTGAGACTCGATAAAACGTAGGGTAAAGGAGACTCGATAAGAATTGTTATCGAGTGAAAGAGGCTCGAAAAAAAAATGTTCTCGAATGGAGTTGGCTCGATATAAATTATTATCGAGTGAAGGAGGCTCGATAAAAAATGTTCTCGAGTGGAGTTGGCTCGATATAAATTATTATCGAGTGAAGGAGGCTCGAAAAAAAAATGTTGTCGAATGAACTTGGCTCGATAAATAGGTTTTTGATCGATTGATAACCACAGTGTTCTATATTAAACTCTATTCGATAATAAAATTTATAAATCTTGAGCAGAAACAAATTGATTAAAGATTTCTCGAATATAGAACACTCGATCAAACTTTTTCTCGATTCAACAAGACTCGACTAAAAATCAAATAATTTAATTCTGAGTTTTCTGTGATTGATAAACCAGAAAACAAAAACACAGGGTTCTTGACTAAAAAGAACTAGTCTTTTTATGGACAAGACTGTCTGGGTTTTGAGTTTCTTATTCGTTCAATTACAAAAAATATCAACATTACGAGAGTTTATGATTTTACTAAGGAATTCTTTAGCAATAAAAGTTGCAGGAGTCACAAGTTCCTGAGTTTTCTTATGTAAAGAGATTCAAAAGTAACAAAAATAAACTAAATTAACTTTAACTAAACAGATTTAAATATTTTATATAGGAGTCGATAAAAAATCCAGATGTAAACAGTTGAATCGATAAAAATTTAATCAACAGAAGGTAGAATCGAGAAAACTTCAACAAGCAGAATAGACTTTTAAATCGATAAACACACAGATATAATCAGTCGATAAAAACACACACAAGCAGATAGCTAGATCGATAAAAATTAATTGAAAAAACAAAACGGATCGATGAAAAAATTAATTGAACAATTATGATGCAGTCAACAAAAAAAGCAGAATGGTGTTTTATCGGGTATAGCATGAAACAGTGGGAATCGATAAAAAAAGCAACGAACAGAGGGATTCGATAAAACATCAACTAATATCAGAAATTTGCAGAAATCAAAAAAAATACCTTCTGTTTCGTGGTTTGCTTAGAAAATTGTAAAAACTCTTGATCTTAGGCTCTGATACCACTTGTTAATCCCAGATAAACAAGCACAAGCACAATGACAAGTAAATGTTAATTATAATGTAATACGACAATAATGATGTTAAGGAACTTACATAGTCGTATATCTCTTGAATATAATGATCGATTACAAAGTAACATAGTTTCGGCTCTCTCTCTAATGAATCGACTTCTATGAAAGTAAACCCTAGACTCCTATTTATATTGCTAGGCCTATGCTAATTAAGGAAACAAAGAGTTTAAGGAATTACAAACTTCCTTTTACAATCAAGCATATATTTTCCTTCTTTTGTCACAATTAAATAATAGACCTAACAAAGAAGATGTAAAAAGAGGTCAAATAATTTATGCAATACAATGTGTCACAACCGGTATGGCAGATTACACCATGTTAGTAGAACACACATTTGAGAAGTTCTACCAAGTGTTTTCCAGAATTTCCAGTTGGATTGAAATCATAACTCATAAAGGAAACCTTTAAGATAAGAATCACTCATTTTGAATGAGTTATGGCACCACAAAGTTGCATGCACACTTCTGTCATTAGTTAACAGATTGCACACTTATATTTAATAAATTGGTTAATGCCTCAAAACTTCATATTTTTTAATGAAACCGGATTCATATGAACCCTAACTCATAAAAGAAAACTCCAGAAGAAGAATTATGCATTATGGACAAATATTCAAAGAGATATTTACATGCAAAGTAGGGTTTACCTACTGGTGGTTTCACAGTTTGCACACCTAAGATGTTTTAGGTGTTTGGAGGATCAAAACTCCATATTTTCATGTGATTCCACTTGCAAACAGAAGATAAATCATAAAACTAACTATCAAAATTAAAATAATCCTTTTTCATTGAGTTTTGAAAGAGATATAGTCATTTGAACATGCATGCACAAATCTGTCATTGGTTGACAGTTTGCACACTCATTTTGTTTTAATTAGTTAAAATCCCAAATCACCATAATTTTAAGTGAAACCAGTGGCATCTGAAAGGTAACTCATTAACATAAATTCCAGAATAAAAATCAAGTAATTTGGATGAATATTCAAAGAGTTATGGTTGTTCAAAGTAGGGCTTACCTACTGTTGAACTTCCAGATGCACATGCATATGTTATGAGCATTTGGGGGGTCAAAACTCAATGTTTTTGAGTGAGACCACTTGGATTAGAACCCTATCTCACTAAATAAACTCTTAGAAAGAAGATTAATGATATTTGAACATATTATTTGCAAGAAATGGACGATTTATGCACATGCAATAAATCTGTCAGCACCAAAAATCACCATTGTTGTTCAAAAACACATAAAATCATGATTTTCACCTATTTTCTTGAGTTTTATAGTTTGGGTTATTGATTATCACCATCATATAAACATTTTATATGTTTTTGGTATATAATCTCTCCATAAAACTTAGAAAATTCAGAGGTTAGAAGAATGTGGTAAGAAAATGCAAGAAAACTGAGGTTTTCACCCAAAATTGACAAGAAAAAGGTAAGATGATGTTTGTACTTACTTGGATGATGTATAGAACTTCTATTTCTTGAAAAATCTTGAATTTTTGATGTTGTTTTGCCTTGAAATCGGCTGGAAATGGAGATGGAAGGAAAGTTTCTTGATTATGACTCTTGGTTTTAGAGAGAGAAAGAGAGTTTTGATTCAAATTTTGAATTGCAAATGAGAGGAAAATGAAAAAAAAATACTATTTATATGTAAATGAGAGGGGGGTGGCCGGCCATGAGGGGGCCCAAGCCCAATTTTTTTTTTAATAAAGTGTAAGGCCCAAAATTGTTAAAATGCTATTTTTCTCAATTTTGACATTTTTCTCCAATTTTGTAAGCCCATTTTGATTAAATTCTAACAAAATAAAAGTTTTATATTTAACATTCTAAAACTATATATGTTTTCTATAAATTAGGTATAAATTAGAGAATTTGGCATTATATAGGACATTTCGGCCAGTTACGGGTCGGAACCGGACTTTCTAAACAGCTACTGGAAAACTCTAGAAATATTTTGGCCATTCTAAGCCAACTAACTTCTATTCTTATATTTAATCTATATTAACACTAATAAACTTAATTAACGCTAACCTGGAGGTTCAAATTTGACAGTTGTCACAATCTTCCCTTGTTAGAGAAATTTCGTCCCGAAATTTAAGAGTTAGGTTTTTCCGGGGTGTTCACGAATAGGCTGAGATACTTATGCTTCATCAAATCTTCACGTTCTCATGTATACTTTGGACCATGTTTCGCATTCCAGCGGACTTTAATAATAGGGATTTTACTACGCCTCAACTGTTTAACTTCTCGGTCCAGTATCTCGATTGGTTCTTCGACGAAGTATAACCGATCGTTAATCTGAACGTCGTCCAGGGGTAACACCAATGTTTCATCCATTAAGCATTTCTTCAGATTCGACACATGGAACGTGTCGTGCATGACGCTTAAATTTTGTGGTAACTTCAATTTGTACGCCACTAGTCCAATTCTTTCGAGTATTTCGAATGGACCAATGTATCTGGGACTCAGCTTGCCTCTCTTCCGGAAGCATACTAGTCCCCTCCATGGCAACACCTTCAGAAGTACTTTATCCCCCACTTGGAACTCTAATGGCTTTCTTCAATTATCCGCATAACTCTTCTGACGGTCTCTTGCGTCTTGAGTCTTTCTTTGATGGTTGAGATTTTGTCAGTGGTCTCTTGAATAATATCGGGCGTAGTCAACTGTCTATCTCTGATTTCTAACCAGCTAAGCGGCGATCTACATTTACGTCCATATAATGCTTCGTATGGCGCATACTAAATGCTGGCATGATAGCTGTTGTTATAGGAGAATTCAACAAGTGGTAAGTGGGTATCCCAACTCCCACCAAAAATAGCTGTTGTTATAGGAGAATTCAACAAGTGGTAGATGGGTATCCCAACTCCCACCAAAATCTATTGCACACGCACGTAACTTATCCTCTAGCGTTTGAATAGTTCTTCCGATTGTCCATCCGTTTGAGGATGATAGGCATTGCTATAATCCGATCGTGTACTCAAAGCCTTTTGAAGAGACTGCCAAAATCGTGACGTAAAACGTGTGTCTTTGTCTGAAATAATGGAAATAGGCACACCATGATGTGTAACTGTTTCGTCGACGTAAATTTGTGCACGTTTCTCCATACTGAAATCTTCACGAATGGGAATGAAATGAGCTGATTTTGTAAGTCGATATACTATAACCCATATCGAATCATGTCCTTTCCCAGTTCTGGGTAGCTTGGTTATGAAATCCATAGTTATTTGCTCCCATTTCCATTGGGGAATTTCGGGTTGTAGAAGTAGACCAGATGGTTTATGATGTTCGGCCTTAACTTTAGCACAAGTTAAGCACTTGCTTATGTACAAAGCAATATCTTTCTTCATTCTTGGCCACCAATAGAATTCCTTCAGATCCTTATACATCTTATCTTCCCCTGGGTGAATCGAATATCTTGATCGATGGGCTTCACCCAAGATGGTTGATCGTAGATTACCAACCTTTGGTACCCAAACTCTGTTCTTAAAGTAATGCACTCCGTTTGATCGTAACTCAAATTTTTTCTCTATGCGATGCAGGGTCTCATGCTTCGAATTCTCTTCTTTTAAAGCTTCTTTTTGCGCTTCAAGAACTTGAGTCTTTAAACTTGTTTGAACCATCATTCCCATAGCTCGTGCTCTCGTCGGCTTTACCTTTTCTTTCCTGCTTAATGCATCCGCTACTACATTAGCCTTCCCTGGGTGGTACTTTATTTCACAATCATAATCACTAAGCAACTCAACCCATCTTCTTTGCCTCATATTCAGCATTTTCTGATCAAGAATGTGTTGAAGGCTTTGTGGTCGGTGAAAATGGTGCACTTAGTGTCGTAAAAATAGTGTCTCCATATTTTGAGTGCGAACACCACCGCTCCTAACTCCAAATCATGGGTGGTGAAATTATTCTCGTGAACCTTAAGTTGCCTTGATGCATATGCGATAACTTTGTCTTTTTGCATCAGTACGCATCCTAATCCTTGATGCGAAGCATCACAATAAACTACAAAGTTATCCACTCCCTCTGGTAGAGCCAGAATCGGTGCATTGCATAACTTGTGTTTGAGTGTCTGAAATGCTTCCTCATGTTTCTCTCCCCAAATAAACTTTTTGTCCTTTTGAGTTAGAGTCGTTAATGGTTTCGCGATCTTGGAGAAATTCGCGATAATTCACCGGTAATAGCCTGCCAACCCAAGAAATTGACGGATTCTCGTTTGGTGTCTTCGAGGCTTCCCATTTTTTAATGGCCTCGATCTTAGCGGGATCAACATGAAATCCCTTTTCATTTACTACATGGTCAAGAAAGTGCACTTCGCGAATCCAGAATTCGCATTTGGAGAATTTGGTTTACAACTTTTCGTTTCTAAGCAATTCTAGTATCAGCTTTAAATGCTACTCATGCTCCCACTTGTGTCAAGAATAAATGAGTATAACATCTATAAACATGATCACGAACTTGTCTAGTTACGATCAACATACTCTATTCATTAAATCCATGAAGACTATTGGTGCGTTTGTTAGCCCAAAAGGCATAGCTAGAAACTCATAATGACCATAACGAGTTCTAAATGCTGTCTTGGGAATGTCTTCTTCACGAACTCTCATTTGATGATATCCCAATCGAAGATCGATCTTTGAGTAATACGTAGCACCTTGAAGTTGATCAAATAAGTCATCAATTCGAGGGAGAGGGTATCGGTTCTTGATAGTCAACTTGTTTAGTTCCCTATAATCGATACATATTCGGAAGGATCCATCCTTGTTTTTAACAAACAAAACTGGAGCTCCCGAAGGTGAAGAACTGGGTCTGATGAATCCCTTATCGAGTAGCTCTTGAAGTTGTTCTGACAGTTCTTGCATTTCCGACGGTGCTAACCGGTATGGTGATTTTGCTACAGGCGCGACTCTTAGAACTAACTCTATGCGAAACTCAACTTGTCTTTCCGGGGGTAATCCAGACAACTCATCTGGGAATACCTCAAAATAATCCCGCACTATCGGAAGATCTTGAATGCCCTTTTCCTTGTTCTTCTTATCCTCACCACGAGCCAAAAATGCAATGCAGTCCTTTCTCAAGTATTTTCACATCTTCATACTCGTCATCATTTTAATACTCCTTCTGGGTTTCTCTCTATGTACTTCGAGTACTTCACCTTCGGGTAGTGGAACTCGAATGATCTTTTCGGAGCAAAACATTTTAGCTCGGTATTTAAACAACCAATCCATACCCACAATTATGTCGAAACTTCCTAACTTAATCGGAATTAGGTCTATACCAAAATCCCTATTGGCCAAGTTTAAGGTGTAGTTCATTATTATGTCGTTGGCCCTACTTTCCTGTCAGTTGGCATATTCAATGACATATATTTCTTTCAACTTCTTGGACCTTAATTTTATCTTTGGTCTAAATTCTAGCGATACGTAACTCTTATCTGCTCCAGAATCAAATAATACTGATGCATAATGATCGTTTAGAAGAAACGTACTTGTGACCACATCGGACTTTGTCTTCCTTCTTCTGCTCCGATTTCGAATACTCGACTCTTGCCTGACCTCCTTGGTTCTCTTGATTTACTGGTCGTGCTTGATTAGTATTTGGTCTTCGATCCAGTCTCGGACAAGTGTTTCGAAAGTGATCTAGATTTCCACATTCGTGACATGTTCGTCTTCCGCCACTCCTACAATCCTTAGCAAAATGGCCTCCCTTATTTCATTTGAGGCAAATGATGCATCTTCACCATGAAGGTTATTACACTTATCACACTTAGGGTATGTTCCATTTCCTTTCTCCTATATCTGTGACTGGATCCCATAGTTTCTTGTTACCTTCTGATTTTTACCCATTCTTCCTCCAGATTGCCTTCTTGTGGGTTCCTCCATTTTTCTCTTACCTTGAGCTTTGTCTTTTGCAAACATTCCCGAACGATTAGCATTATTGGTGAGTCTGGTTGCCGAATTCACTGCTTCGTGAAGGGTTTTATGGTTTGCCGAAGTAACGTCTCCGCGGAATTCCGGAGATAAACCGTAGACGTACCTGTCGACTCGATTTTCCTCAAGCGTCACCAAATGTCGTACCATCTTTGCCAGTTCATGGAAACGGGCAGTGTAAGAGTCTATGTCATTTCCCTTCATTTCATGATTCCATAGCTCTGTTTCCAACTTCTGGATTTCGCTTCTCAGGCAATATTCTTTTTTGAGCATCCTCTTGAATTCCTCCCATGTAAGACTGTTCGCTGCCTCCCGGCCTCGAATTTGCACTTGGGTGTTCCACCAGGTCAATGCTCGTCCTTGTAGCAGACAAGCGGCAAACTCCACTTTGTTCCCTTCAGTGCACTTGCTGATGTGGAGAACGGACTCCATATCCTTAATCCAAGTTAATAGTCCAACAGCTCCTTCGGTTCCATGGAATTCTTTAGGATTACAGGTCCTGAAAGTCTTGTATGTGCACTCTCTGTTCCTATCTACTCCGGATGCTGGGTTGTTTCCCTGATTAGCGTTCAAACCTGCTGCCACTTGGCTAACGATGTTTGGGAGTGCTGCCACGAGTTGTTCAGATACAAGTCGTGCGATTTCGGGATCTTCTCTCCTTGGAGGAATTTTCTTTAGGCATAGGTTCATACTACTATTAATATTTTTGCGCTAAGTCTACTTAACTAAGTTATGCATATAAAACACTCGATTCATCAAATCATAGGTTTAGAATCACATAACTTCAATATCCAGCAAAAATAATTCCCAAAAGACAGCAAGTATCTTAGAGTTCTAAATAGTGGGCTACATGCCACCAAAATAAGTTTCCAAGTTTAACCAACAAAGTAGTGAAAAGGTTCTCTCCTAGGTTAACTAGTCACATAGCCTGAGGAGTCAGCAGAGTACTTAGTAGGAGTGGATGAGTGAGACATAGTGAACTGCGATACTAACAAACTTAATTACTAAATGTACTTTAGTAAATAACCATTCACAAAATGTGTATGCAAACTCACACTTATGACCATGCTTTTCATTTGGGCAAGAAGTTTTTATTTTAGCCGACTCCCAATATAATCGTTCCATGTCCCTCCTTATTCATATTAAATTAGACATAGGTGATCAGGCTTTGCCTAATTATAATATGCTAAGTCGACACTTATTACAATTATACCAGTAGTAAGCTTTTTAAAATTAAAGTTAGTTTAGGAAAATAGTTTTCGAAAACTTTTGGTTATAGTATTTGGTTTTTAGAGAAAACCGGTGTTCTCTATAACCTATGGCTCTGATACCGAGTCTGTCACACCCCGCTAAAGCGGAAACACGGGAGTGATGGTTCAAGATTTCATAGCGATAGAGCGAAAACAACACCAATTGTCCATTCAAATATATAACAAAATAAATCTGAACATTACATCATACAAATTCAAGTTTTAACAAAATATAAGAAACAAGGTGTTCAACAAAACGTTTTCAAATTAAATTTTTATGGCATAAGTGAATAATGAGCAATTAAATTTTTATGGCACTTTTTGTATCTTGAAAATCTTGGAATGTTCAAGGCAATTTGTACTCTAATTTTAAGTATATAATGAGCCACCACCAAAGCTTTCGACCACAAAAACTGTTTTTAATTCTACCTTAGCGGTGGGACTAAAACCCACATGTTGGTCCCTAAAGGGTCTACAAGAGTTCAATTATAAGTAAACAGTTTGTAGAAGGGGGGGGGGGGGGTTGAGTACAAACACACAGATTTTGTTAAATTAGTTTATATATCATAAACAAATTTACAGTTACAAGCGGAATAAGAACAAGTTTAAAACCTATTCTATTGTAACTAAGAAACACTAAGTTTGATGCACAGGAGGAAGGAAGAAAGAGACAATTCGTACGTCCTTTTCTGACAAGGTATTAGGTTTGACTTTTGTGCATCGAGGATAAGATCAATCTTTAATCTTGTAAAGGAAGCTTCATTTGATCGCTGATTCTGAATGTTCAAGGATGAACTTCAGTATCATTGAGGCTTCACAAGGCTTCACACTTTGATTAGATAATCGCTGCTATCGTTGAACCGCTTCAGTTCACTTAGCTGATTATCTCTTTCTTCAGCTAGGGTCTTCGACTTTCGCTGAGTGGTCTTCTGGTGTGATAGCTGATCTTCAGGTTTTCAGAGATAAGCTTGTTGTTTCTTGATCTTCAGCGATCGCTGATGGTAATCAGCGTATGCTATCGCTGAACATGAACAAAAGCTTATACAATGGAATTTCACTAAGTATATAAAAGGAATCATATTCAAATCATCGAGAGGAGTTATGATCAACAATATCCCCCTATTTGATTATGATTAAGCAACATAGGAAAATTGCTTTAAGAGAATAGCAAGGACTTAAGAAAAATTTGAAGTAAATTTTCTAAGTATTAATCTGTACAATCTTTTTCAGCTAGTCTACTATCTGAATTAAGTTTCATTTATAAGGATATGAAAGCACAATTTTTACAAGTAAATAAGCATAAAGTGCATTCACTGATTAAATTTTCAGAATGAAAAATTAGTGAGTAAAATATAGTTTAAAGAAAATAGAACTCTTATGTTCATTGTCCCTTTTACTTTTTTTAGGGATCTTTTCAGTACATAGATGGAGTAAAGTACTCTGATTGAATTTCATTAAATATAATCTGAAGAAATTATAGGGAAATGAAATTACAATAATAAAAGTAAAGTACTTGTACACTGAAGAAATATTATAAAGGAAATAGAGAACCTATGACTAATCAGAGATGTTCTCGTTTCTTCTTTGTAGTTCATTCTCATAAAGCATTTTCTGTCGATTCATCATAGGGGTATCTGACCAACAGCGCCATAGCATGATCTTTATGAGAGAGGATAGGGCCTTGCGAATTTCTTGGTTTCTGAAGAGTCCTAAGAACCCTTCACTATCCAAGAATACCATACCAGGTTTAGGTAGTGAGATGATTTCATCTTCTTCGTATCTTCGATCTTGAGGGAGAGAGGTATGTAGCATTGAAATATCAGGGATTTCAAGATGACCAAGAATGCTATGATAATCAAATTTGGTTTCATGCTCATTTCTAGAGCTTGAACCACCTTCAGCAGTTGATCTTTTCTTCTTTGATGAATCAGGGAGAGGGGGAACTTGCACGTGTTGTGACATCCTTTGCAGCAACTGATCCAGTACTCTTTCCACCACATCCTTGAATTTGGATTTGGAATCCTGAATGGCGTCTCTGATTTCTAACCATTCATTGTATCCATAAATCCTTAAGAACATGGCTTCTTCTCTCTCAGTTCTGCTTGTCCTGGTCATTATTACATATACTTTTGGACCACCTCTGTTGGAGTCTCGCCCTTGGATAGTTGCATGAATGATTTTGGCTTCAGATCTTCGAAATTTCAGTCTATCAGTGCACCAGCAAAGCTCTTTGTCTCTCTGAATTGTAGCTTCAACGAATAGTGCACTTAGGATCTTTTGTTGAGCGAGGATCGGATGTACGTTCAAGTTTTCCTGTGCAAGTTCTTTCTGTGCAAGAGCTTCAGCGATCCTTTCACTCTTTTTCAATTGTTCCTTGGCCGCCTTGTCTCTAGCAGAGTCTTCCCTGAGTAATTTCCTGGCTAAAGCAAGATCATTCTCAGTTTGCTTTGTCTTCTCATCCCTGATACGTTGTGCTTCCAATGCTTGTTCTCTCTCTTCCTGGGAATAAGGCCTTCTTCTTCATCAGAGTCAGTTTCTATTATGTACATAAACTACTCTTCAGAAGAAGGTTCCTTCCATGAAGTGGAGTCCTTTGGGGGACGGGGATCACTGAGGGAAGGAGAGGAGGAAGAAGATTTATCAGAGAGAGTTTTTGTAGGTGAAGAAGGAAGTGTGGGGGTTTCAAAGAGAGGTGTAATATAAGGGATAAGAGGAAGAGATACCTCAATAGTGGTCCCCCCCCTCATATAATGGGATAGTGGCATCCAGATTTACCATTTCTTTTCCTTTGCCTGAGGGACCGGCTTGTCCCTGAGAGGGATGTTGTCCGTCCCCCAAAGGCTCGTGATGAGAGACTCCAGGCTTAGACATTCTGAAGTGCTCCAAGGCACTTCCAACATCATCGCCGTCTTCATCATCATCCATTCCCCCATAATGAGGGATGGGATCTTCCTCTTCTTCTTCATCATCTTCCTCAGCATCATCATCATCTTCTTCTTCAGCCGCCAACCCTTTAGGGAGGGAAGATCCCGTTCGCTGGATGTACGGAGATATCTTTTCACCAAGGAACGTCTGGTTGTGCTCCGCAATGAGTTCATCTGCAAACTCTTTGGCACATCTCTCCCCCTCGATGTTATCAGGAGGTAGACAGTGCACCATCAGAGTGCGAACATTGGACTGAATATCCTTGAGCTTCGTATCAATATCCTAAAGCGTCGTCCGATCAGCAGCAGTGAAGGAGGAACTAGACTCAGAGAGCTGGGAGAGCATCTGCATCATTTCGGATTGAGTTTTTTGAATAGACTCAAGGACTTTTCCCTGAGCAGCAACCTTCTGCTCTAAGTTGGACAAGATCTGGCCAAGGACCCGGTTGTCTTCCTTCAGAAAGAAAACGTCAGAGATGAGATTGCTGACGTTGGTCTTGATCGCTGGAGTCCCAGCGAGTCGTCGGAAGATGTATTTAGCTGACGTCTGAAGAGTGTCAACCCTAGCCCTGGTGAGAACACGTTCCCTGACCAGATAGTCAATAACAGGGAATGTAGGACTAGGAAGGACAATGGGAGGGAGTTCAGTGACGGGAGCGGGAAGCTTGGGAGTTGCCATCTCTGTCTTGACATCTCGGAGCTTTGCAGCACTGGGATGGCCCTGAGGAGACTTCCCCGTTTCCTTACTGAGAGGTTGAGCGCTGGTGGTGGTGGTTGACGCTGTCGCTGAAGAGTAGAGAGGAGCGACACCTGACTATAACATAGATAAAGAGGCCAAAAACGCATATGGATTAGATGATGGATGGAAAAAAAAAATTATCCTTGAGAGTATCATAAGGATTACTCTCAGGGACTACGTTTGCAGAGGTAGTGTCTTAGAGTATCTGAGAGAGACACTCTGAGGTCCTTTTAAATTGGCCTTCCAAAACTCAGATTGCCTAAACAATATTGAGGTTTGGACTGCGCCTATTTCAGCATTATCAGGGATAGGGACAACTATCGATGAGTCATGTGCTGAGGTGAGGACCAAAGGAGAGGAGATAGAAGAAGTTAAGAAGGTTGTGAGAGTAGTACTTGATCCAGCTTCAGCAGAGCCGGCTATAAAACCCTCAGTGACCGGAGTCACTGATGATGGAGGTAGTGCTGATGAAGCATCAATGGATGAAGAGACCGTTGAATTGGCTGTGGCTGTTGTTGGTGTTGGTAGTACCACCGAAAGCAAAGAGAGTGGTCTTTGTATGACCATCGGTTGGTTGTTTCCTCTTAGTAGCAGCAGTGTCCGGGATGCTCACTGTTGGGATGGGCAGCGAGGTTGACACTGAAAGAGGGGCTCCAATCATTTTCAGCATACAAGGCGTGAAAGGAGCATCACCTAGACGTTCCTCTATGTCTAGAGACTTCTTCCCCACCATGGAGAAGGAGTGGTCACCGACCTTCGGGTAGTCCTCCCCAAAGGCAACTTCCATGATTGTTGCAAAGAACCGCGGGTAAGGGATGACCGAGTGTCTGGTAGCAGCATTGATACGACTGACCATATCGCTGAAGATATAATCAGCGTAGTTGAGGTTGTGCCCGGTACAGAGAGAGAAGGCGAGATCCTGAAAATGCTTGCTCACTTGGTCATGCGAGCCAATCTTTGACCCAAGGCATTGGATCACCTGGGTAAAGATGTATTGCCAGCGAGCAGGCAATCTCCTCTTTTCCACCTTTGAGCCCACCGTTTTCAGCGATGGATTCTCCCAGGCATAGCCGATAGAGTTCATGAAGGCGTCGATCTGCATCTTGGTTGGTTCAACGCCCCATTGCACATTCTTGGCGCGTGTAGGGAGGTGAAGAGCCTTCCTCACAAATCCAGCAGTGAAGGAGAAGTATCCAAGGTTGGGAATCGTGAAGCCAATCGCAGGAAGCACAGTCCCTTTGTCAGTGGTTAGCGTGGTAGAGTGAGCCGTGTACCAGAGAGCCTGAAGGTGAGAGGAGATGCCCAATGGGTTGTGGACGAAGGCAAACATCAGGGGGCAAGCCTTGATGAAGGTAGCACCTTCCATGAAGTGATGGCGATCAGCGGGTATCTCGACCAATGCAATATAATTGCATGATTTGAAGACAGCTTTCTCCATAGGGAAGTGGCATGTTGGTGCAGCGACCAAGGTGTTGTCAACAGTTGTAGCAGCAACGGTTTCAGCAGTCTTACTTGCAGAGGCCATTTCTGTAGGAAAAATGGGAACACCAAAGAGATAAATCATGGTTTTATACATAAATGTATAAACCAGAGTTTGGTATAAAGAATACCAAATGTAAGATTCAAAGAAACAAGTATTTTGATGAACACGATCAAAATGCTTGTGGTAAAAACAATAACATAAAAGATTATTTTAGAAAAAGTAGAAGATAATTAAAAATGGATAAAACTTAAGAAGAAAGTCTTATGTTCTAAGGAAAGATTTTAGAACAGGGTTTTGAAAATAGAAGAATTTTTTGAGTTTTAATCCAGATTAAATATATTTTCTTCCTGAAATATGTTTTTATTGCATTTTAAGAAGATGTGAAACAAGATGTTTCCAGTTTTAAGTAAAGTTTTAGATCAAACCTGAGGTGAGTTCGAGAAGAAAAACGCACAAGTGTGTTCTTGGTGTTCTTGAGAAAGCTTGAAGATACGAAAGTTCTTTTGCCTTTGGAGAGTTATTAAAGCGTAAAGAGGCAAATGAGGCAAAAGAATTGCTTAAATAGCATGAGGAGAGAGAAAGAAAGGAGTGCTAAACGACGGTTTTAGCTTTTTGAAAAAGAAATGATGACCTGACGCATGTTTCAAGAAAAGAGTTGGAAAGGAAACGTCGCGGTCCGTCGTGTGTCAGAAAAAGGTCTGACGTGTCCTTTTCTTATTTTTTTTAAAAAGATTATAATGATAATTATCCATAAGGAAAGTATCATTATTAATTTAAAATCTTCATCAATGACAATAAAGTATTGTCAGTGAGGAGTTTTATTTTCAGAGATTCATTCTTTGATGAGAAAAGATATCAAAGAGTGATAAAGATTAGAAGATAATACGTGAGGAGATGGCCCAGATATCGCTGAATCAGAGTTCAGCGAATGAAAAGTTTGAAGGCTTTATTTGTATCACTTGTTGTAAGTCACTGAATAAGAAATTATTCAGCGTTCAACATACCAAGTTCGCTGATAAGTAGATTGAATCTAGTTTCATCAAGAGGCATGGTGAAAAGATCAACGAGCTGATATTTAGTGGGTACAAAATGAAGCTCAACTTCACCATTCATCACATGATCTCTAATAAAGTGATATCGGATCGCAATGTGCTTGGTTTTGTAGTGAAGTACAGGATTGTTGGCAATGGCAATAGCACTAGTACTATCACAATAAATAGGAATTTTAGAGAGCTTGAGATCGTAGTCTCTGAGTTGATTTCTCATCCAAAGAATTTGGGCACAGCAACTACCAGCGGCTACATATTCAGCTTCAGTGGTGGAGGTGGACACTGAGTTTTGCTTTTTGCTTGTCCAACTAATTAACTTTCCACCTTGTAGCTGACACCCACCAGTGGTGCTCTTTCTATCTATCTTACAACCTGTAAAGTCACTGTCAGAATAACCAATAAGATCAAATCCAGAGCCTTTGGGATACCAAAGACCTAGATTTGGAGTTCCTTTCAGGTATCTGAAGATTTGCTTTATAGCGATTAGATGGGATTCCTTCGGTTCAGCTTGATACCGAGCGCAGAGACATGTAGAATACATGATGTCAGGTCTACTCGCTGTAAGCTACAGCAGAGATCCAATCATCCCTCGATAGGCAGTGACATTGACTGGTTTCCCATTGGGATCCTTGTTCAAAGTCAGAGGAGGTGCCATAGGGGTCTTCATCACTGAGCATTGATTCATATTGTCACACCCCGCTAAAGCGGAAACACGGGGTAAGACAGTTCAAGTTCACAGCAGTAGGAATATAAACACCAACCATACATACATAATTAAAACATCAATGTTTAAAGTTTAAAAGTTTACAATTTGACAACTTTGTCTTAACAAACAAACTACATCGAAATAAATAGATATATATAAATTCTTGATTGGTGTTCCACAAAAATAAACTAAGCTTGACATAACTCAACATATCATTTTTGTGTAATATAAAGTTGCTCATCACAATGATTTATATACTTTTCGTTAATCAATATAAATCAATTCAATTTCCATTAAAACAACATGCTCTACACCCCAAAACGTATAAACATTTAAAAAGAGGGGCCGTGAATACTCACCTTTTAGCAAAGCTTCCAAAAATACCCGAGATGTTCGTTCGATGGCCTAACGCTTACCTAACAAAACAGCGTACCCAAATTAACACTTATATGTCTAATGGTTACTATGAGAGTGCTTATAAGTCCTTATATGTCCAAATTGGTCTACCATTGTCCCGTTATACATAATGCTCATATGCTCTTTAAAGAAATAATTTATAACGAAAATGTAATGTATAGTCTTTTAAGTGATCCTAACTTATGAAATCAAATAGTTTCCAAACTTTTATTTCCTGACAGAAACTATAAGTCCCAAAGAAGATCAAATTAATGTAACATCCAAAATAATAAAATTTTCCATCTTTTTATATGTGATGCATTACTAAGTTAAGGTCATTGTGACCAAGTTTCATGCATTTTAGACACATGAAAAGGGTTCAAATAATTTATATCAAACAGTGTGTCACAGCAAGCATGGCAGATTACACACTGTAAGTAAAACATTCATTTGAAGAGTTCTACGTAATATTTTTCAGGAATTCCAGTTGGATTATAAGAATAACACATAAAGGAAACTTTTGAAATAAAATCACTCATTTTGGATGAGTTATGAAGGAGATATGGAACCACAAAGTTGCATGCACAATTCTGTCATTAGTTGACAGACTGCACACTTAACTTTAGTAAATTGGTTAATGCCTCAAAACTTCATATTTTTGAATGAAACTGGATTCATATGAACCCTAACTCAATATAGAAAGTTTTAGAAGAATAATCATGCATTAAAGACAAATAACAAAGGAGATATTAACACACAAAGTAGAGTTTAGCTGCTGGTGGTTTCACAGATTGCACACCTAAAGTGTCTTAGGTGTTTTGAGATCAAATCTCCATATTTTCATGTGATTCCACTTACATGCAGAAAATAACTCATGTAGTTAACTCTCAAAGGAAGAATCCTCCTTATTTATTGAGTTTTGAAAGAGATATGGCCATTAGAACATGCATGTACTAATCTGTTAGTTTTCGACAGATTGCATACTCCTTTTGTTTTGATTAATTGAAACCTCAAATTACCATATTTTTGAATGAATGCAGTGGCATTTGAAAGATAACTAATTAAATTAATTTCCAGAAGAAAAATCAAGTGTTTTGGATATTCACACAGTTATGGTCGTTCAAAATAGGGTTTACCTACTATTGAACTTCCAGATGCACATGCATTTTGTTAGGAGCAATTGAGGGGTCAAAACTCAATGTTTTTGAGTGAAACAACTTGGATTAAAACCCCAACACATTAATAAACTTTTAGAAGAAGATTCGTGATATTTTAACATATTATTTGCAAGAAATGGACGATTCATGCACATGCAATAAATCTGTCAGCACCAAAAATCACCATTTTTACTCAATAACACATAAAATCATGATTTTCAACTATTTCTTGAGTTTTATTGTTTGGGTCATTGATTATCACCATTATGCAAACAATTTTATATGTTTTGGGTGTATAATCTTTCCATAAAACTCAAAATTTACAGAAGTTAGAAGAAAGTAGCTAAACAATGTAAGAAAAGTGGGTTTTTCTACCAAAATTTGCAACAAAAGATTAGTAGAGTTGTTACCTTGTTTTGCATGATGATTATAGCTTCCAAATCTTTGTATAAACTTGATTTTTGATGAAGAAATAGATGGATTTTGGCTGGAGTTTGATGAAGATGATGAAAGTGTTCTTAAAATGGCTCTTGGGTTCTAGAGAGAGAGAGAGTTTTTTTGAAATTTTGAAAGGGAGCAAATGAGTGGAAAAATGAAAAAAAACATTTTTATATATGGGATTAGAGGGGTGGGGGCGGCCATGGTGATGGCCCCCACCCAAAACCAAAAAAAAATTCTTTAAAACATTATTTTAAGCCCAAAATGCTAAGTTGGAAGTCCATTTTCTCAATTTTTGGCCTTTTTCTCAAAATGTAGGCTCTAAAATGGTTAATTTCTAATCCAAAAATAAAAGGTTTATAATTAAAATACTAAAACTATATATTTTATATAAATTGGGTATAAATTAGAGCATTTGGCACTGTATTGGACGTTTCGGACAGTTATTTGGGCCGGAACCGGACATTTTAAAAGACTACCGGAAATGCTAGGGTTATTTCGGCCATTCTAAACCAACTAACTCCTATTCTTAAAATTAAACTATATAAACACTAATAAACTTAATAGAAGCTAACCTGAAAGCTCGAATTTTGACAGTTGTCACAGTCTCCCCCCGTTAGAGAAATTTTGTCCTGAAATTTAAGAATTAGCTTGCCCCGGGGTATCCGTGAACAGGTGAGGATACTTATACTTCATCAAATCTTCTCGCTCCGAAGTATACTCTGGACCATGTTACGCATTCCAGGAGACCTTTATAATAGGGATTTTACTGCGCCTCAACCGTTTAACTTCTCGGTCCAGTATCTCGATTGGTTCCTCGACGAAGTGTAACCGATCGTTCATCTAAACGTCGTCCAGGGGTAACATCAGCGTTTCATCTGCTAGGCATTTCTTTAGATTCGACACATGAAATGTGTCGTGGATGGCGCTTTGATTCGGTGGTAACTTCAACTTGTACGCCACTGGTCCGATTCTTTCGAGTATTTCGAATGGACCAATGTATCTTGGACCCATCTTGCCTCTCTTCCTGAAGCGTACCAGTCCCTTCCATGGGGACACTTTTAATAGCACTTTATCTCCCATTTGAAACTCCAACGGCTTTCTCCGATTATCCGCATAACTCTTCTGACGATCTCTTGTTGTCTTGAGTCTTTCTTTGATGGTCGAGATCTTATCAGTGGTTTCCTGAATAATATCGGG
This sequence comes from Silybum marianum, assembly GCA_036898165.1. Classification (NCBI taxonomy): domain Eukaryota; kingdom Viridiplantae; phylum Streptophyta; class Magnoliopsida; order Asterales; family Asteraceae; genus Silybum; species Silybum marianum. The sequence goes on along the minus strand of CM072536.1, from coordinate 23,513,706 downwards.
CGTTGTCAACTGTCTATCTTCGATTTCTACCTAGCTAAGCGACGATCTACATTTACGTCTATACTTAGCTTCATACGGCGCACACTGTATGCTGGTGTGATAGCTGTTGTTGTAGGAGAATTCAACGAGTGGCAGGTGGGTATCCCAACTCCCACCGAAATCTATTGCACATGCCCGTAACATATCCTCTAGCGTTTGAATAGTCCTTTCTGACTGTCCATTCGTTTGAGGATGATACGCGGTGCTATAATCCAAACGTGTACCCAATGCCTTTTGAAGAGATTGCCAAAATCGTGACGTAAATCGTGTATCCCTATCCGAAATAATGGAAGTAGGCACACCATGACGTGTAACTATCTCGTTGATGTAGATTTGGGCACGTTTTTCCATGCTAAAATCTTCGCGAAGAGGAATGAAATGAGCCGATTTGGTGAGTCGGTCCACTATAACCCATATAGTATCGTGCCCCTTTCCGGTTCTGGGTAGCTTGGTTACGAAATCCATGGTTATTTGCTCCCATTTTCATTGTGGTATTTCGGGTTGTTGAAGTAGACCAGATGGTTTCTGATGTTCGGCCTTGACTTGAGCACATGTTAAGCACTTTCTTACGTACAAAGCAATATCTTTCTTCATCCCTGGCCACCAATAATATTCTTTCAAATCCGTATACATTTTATCTGTTCCTGGGTGAATCGAATATCTGGATCGATGGGCTTCGTCCAAAATGGTGGATCGTAGATTACCAACCTTCGGTACCCATACTTTATTCTTAAAGTAATGCACCCCGTCTGCTTGCATTTCAAATTCTTTCTCTAAGTGTCGCAAGGCTTCATTCTTCATGTTTTCTTCTTTTAAAGCTTCTCCTTGTGCTTCCAGAATTTGAGTCTTTAAACTCGTCAGAACCATCATTCCCATAGCACGTGCTCTTGTTCGTTTTATTCTTTCCTTTCGGCTTAATGCGTCGGCTACTACGTTAGCCTTGCCTGGATGGTACTTTATTTCACAATCGTAGTCACTAAATAGCTCAACCCATCTTCTTTGCCTCATGTTGTGCATTTTCTGGTCAAGGATGTGCTGGAGGCTTTTGTGATCAGTGAAAATGGTGCACTTAGTGCCGTATAGATAGTGTCTCCAGATTTTGAGTGTGAACACCACCGCCCCTAACTCCAAATCATGAGTGGTGTAATTCTTCTCGTGAATCTTTAGTTGTCTAGATGCGTATGCAATAACTTTGTCTTTTTGCATCAGTACGCATCACATCCCTTGATGTGACGCATCACAGTAGACTACAAAGTTATCCACTCCCTCTGGTAATGCCAAAATCGGTGCGTTGCATAACTTGTGTTTGAGTGTCTGAAATGCTTCCTCTTGTTTCTCTCCCCAAATAAACTTCTTATCCTTTTGAGTTAGCTTTGTTAGTGGTTGTGCGATTCTGGAGAAATTTTCGATGAATAGCCTGTAATAACCTACCAATCCTAGAAATTGGCGGATCTCCGTTGGTGTCTTTGGGGCTTCCCATTTCTTAATGGCTTCAATCTTAGCTGGATCAACTTGGATTCCTTTTTCATTCACCACGTGGCCAAGAAAGTGCACTTCATGAATCCAAAATTTGCATTTAGAGAATTTGGCGTACAACTTTTCGTTTCTGAGCATTTCCAATATCAGCTTTAAATGTTACTCGTGCTCCTTCTTATTTTGCGAATAAATAAGTATGTCATCTATAAACACGATCACGAACTTGTCCAGATACGGTCCACATACTCTATTCATCAAATCCATGAAAACTGCTGGTGCGTTTGTTGGACCAAATGGCATAACTAGGAACTCGTAATGGCCGTATCGAGTCCTAAAAGCCGTTTTGGGGATATCTTCTCTCGCACTCTCATTTGATGATATCCAGATCTAAGATCGATCTTCGAGAAGTACGTTGCACCTTGAAGTTGGTCAAACAGATCATCAATCCGGGGAAGGGGGTGTCGGTTCTTAATCGTCAACTTGTTGAGTTCCCTGTAATCGATACACATTCGAAAGGATCCATCTTTCTTCTTAACAAATAAAATTGGGGCTCCCCAAGGTGAAGAGCTAGGTCTGATAAATCCTTTGTCGAGTAATTCCTAAAGTTGTTCCGACAGCTCTTGCATCTCTGATGGTGCTAACCGATATGGTGCTTTCGCTACTGGCGCGACTCCATGAATTAATTCTATGTGAAACTCCACTTGTCTTGGTGGGGGTATTCCAGGCAACTCGTCCGGGAATACTTCAGGAAAATTCCGAGCTATAGGAATATCTTGAATGCCTTTTTCTTCGGCCTTCTTATCCAAGATGTGAGCTAGAAAAGCAATGCAATCCTTTCTCGAATACTTTCGCATCTTCATACACGTCACTATTTTAATACCCCTCCTGGGTTTCTCTCCGTGTACTTCGAGTTTTCCCCCTTCGGGTAACGGAATTCGAATGATCTTTTCGGAGCAACAAATTTCGGCTCGGTTTTTGGATAACCAATCCATGCCAACAACTATGTCAAAACTTCCTAGTTTAATCAGGATTAAATCTATACGGAAATCCCTACTAGCCAAGTTTATAGTGCAGTTCATTATTACATCATTGACCCTACATTCTTGACCGTTGGCATATTCAATTACGTATGATTCTTTCAACTTTTGAGGCCTCGGATTTATCTTTGGTCTAAAATCTAACGACATAAAACTCCTATCTGCTTCAGAATCAAATAGTATAGATGCATCATGATTATTCAGGAGAAACGTACCTGTAACGACATCTGGATTCTGCCTTGCTTCTTCAGCTCCAATCTCGAACACTCGACCTCTGGCCAGTCCTCCTTGGTTTACTTGGTTTGTTGGTTGCGCTTGCCTGGCATCTGACCTCCAATTCCTTTTTGGACATTTATTCCTGAAGTGATACGGGCTTCCACATTCATAACACACCCGCTTCTCACCCATTCGACAATCCTTTGCAACATGGCCTTTCCTATTACACTTGAGACAAGTAATGCATCTTCCCTGATGATGATGATTATTACATTTATCACATTTCGGGTATGACCCTTTTCCTTTCTCCGTTGTCAATGCCTGCATTCCATAATTTCCTGATGTTCTTTGATCCTTACCCGACCTCTTCCCAAACTGTCTTCTTTCAGGTTCATCCACCTTCCTCTTTCCCAATGCCTTGTTGGTTGCAAACGTTCCTGTACGGTTCGCATTGTTGGTGAGTCGTGTTGCTACGTTTACTGCTGCTTGAAGTGTCTTTGGATCAGCTGAAGTAACGTCCCCTCTAATTTCCGGAGACAGACCCCATACATATCGGTCGACTCTATTCTACTCAAGTGTTACCAGGTGTGGTACCAGTTTGGCCAATTCATGGAAACGGGCAGTATAAGTATCAATATCGTTTCCTTTCATTTCATGGTTCCATAATTCGGCTTCTAATTTCTGAATTTCACTTCTCGGACAATATTCTTCCTTCAGCATTCTTTTAAAGTCTTCCCATGTAAGATTGTTTGCTGATTCCCTTCCTCGTGTTTGTACTTTAGTGTTCCACCAAGTTAATGCTCACCCTTGTAAAAGACAAGCAGCAAACTCTACCTTCCTTCCTTCTGTACACTTGCTAATGTGGAGAACAACCTCTATGCTTTCTAACCAAGTCAGTAAACCGACGGCTCCTTCAGTTCCGTGGAATTCTTTAGGGTTACAACCCCTGAAAGATTTATATGTACATTCTCTATCTCCCGGTCCATGATTGTTATTTTGATTAGAATTTAGGCCAACTGCTACTTGGCTAACAATGTTTGGAAGTGCAGCCATGAGTTGTTTGGATACCAGTCGTGCAACTTCTGTGTTCTCTCTCTTTGGAGGCATTGTTCTAAAACACCATTTCAAATGGAGTCTTGGTCAGATTCTAATACTATGGTCACATATAGTCTACATAGTAAGTTATGCGTATCTTATAACATTCATTCAACAATAATCAAATAAACTCATACAGGAACAATCATGCGGTAAATAATTATCATGCATAACTCCATAATAAACCGTAACAATTTAACATAAAATTAAAAAAATTCAAAATACAATTCCAATAAGGCAATAAAGTGTTTAAACTTAACATCTAGGCTACAAGTCTCAAAAAAAATAACTGTTGTCATCCAAAAGATTCATAAAAACAGAAGTCTTCTAATGCATCAAAACCCAAATCAAGACTGCTAGCATCACCATTAACGCTCCTAATGCCCAAGCCAAATAAGTGTACAGCCTCCTAATCGCCCTCCTAGACTCGGAGGTAATCTCCATGATTCTATCAGTAATCTCATCCTGTGAGTACGAGTACGTAAAAATGCCGTCTATGGACTGCTGGAAATGGTCCAACCTCAGCCGATGAGTGTGTACTTCGTTGGCCATGCCCGAGACCCAGTAGTTCTCCGCTGCGGTCATTCCTCGAGACTGGGGCACGGGTACTCCAACTGCGGGTGAAGGGATAGTCACACTTCGCGATAGAGTTCGCGATCTGGATGGCTCGCTCGGAGATTCAGAGGGAACTGCAATAGTCACCCTCCTAGGAGGGAGAACGCGCTTTCGGGCGGTTCTCATCGTCCTAGGTCCTCGCGACGGACCAGCCATATCGATTGGAGGTGGCGCAGGTACAGAAGTTTCCACAGAAGTCTCTCGGGTTGCCGCGTCACTTTCTTCAGACGGATCGCTCTCATCATGTATGGGTTGGTTCTTCCCAGGGAGGCTAGTAAAATACCCGGATTCGTCGGGGGAGTGTTCGGGAAGTGAGGATGAGTGAGACATTTTTAAACTGCGACGGTAACAAATGTAATTAGTAAATGTACTTTAGTAAATAATAATTTAGAAAATTCTTATGCAAACTCACGCTATTTTTCGATTTGAAATAAGAAGTTTTCCCGATCTATGCTAATTTTTAGTATAACTAGTCCAAGTCCCTTCTTACTCATACCATATTTAGACATAGGTGATCAGACTTTGCCTAATTATAATATGCTAGAACGATGCTTATTGTAGTTATACTAGTAGTAGGTTTTTTAAAGTTTTAAGTTCATCTAAGAAAATAAATTTTTGGTTATAGTGCATGGTTTTTATTAGAAAACTGGTGTTCTCTATAACCTAAGGCTCTGATACCAAGTCTGTCACACCCCGCTAAAGCGGAAACACGAGGTAAGACAGTTCAAGTTCACAGCAGTAGGAATATAAACACCAACCATACATACATAATTGAAACATCAACGTTTAAAGTTTAAAAGTTTACAATTTGACAACTATGTCTTAACAAACAAATTACGTCGAAATAAATAGATATATATATATATAAAGTCTTGATTGGTGTTCCACAAAAATAAACTAAGCTTGATCGGTTACCTTCTTATCTTCCTGTAAAGCATGTTAAAACAAAGTGTCAACTACAAAGAGTTGGTGAGTTCACAGGTTTTTCATATGCACAAAACATTTTAAATGCAAGGTATAGAAATAGCGAAGCAGAAGTTCGCATCAACTTTAATATTTTAAAATTTCATGAGCAAAAATACAAATTTACCATTACACATGTTATATAAATATTGAGCCACTCCTAAGCCTACTCGACATTCTACGCCCCACGAACTACCTCAGCGGTGGACCTAAAGTCCACATGTGTAGAGCATTCTTAATTGATAAAGTGCACCCCTACTTGCCAGTTAGGTGGGTAAGTCAACCAAGTAACGCTATCCACAAATATCATCGGCTCATTTAGAGTTAAATAGTAGTGTACCACGGGGACTTTACATAACTCAGCGTATCATTTTGTGTAATATAAAGTTGCTCATCACAATGATTTATATACTTTTCCTTGATCAATATAAATCAATTCAATTTCCATTAAAACAACATGATTTACACCCCAAAACGTATAAACATTTAAAAAGAGGGGTCGTGAATACTCACCTTTTAGCAAAGCTTCAAAAAATACCCGAGATGTCCGTTCGATGGCCTAACGCTTACCTAACAAAACAACGTACCCAAATTAACACTTATATGTCTAATGGTTACTATGAGAGTTCTTATAAGTCCTTATATGTCCAAATTGGTCTACCATTGTCCCGTTATACATAATGCTCATATGCTCTTTAAAGAAATAATTTATAACGAAAATGTAATGTATAGTCTTTTAAGTGATCCTAACTTATGAAATCAAATAGTTTCCAAACTTTTATTTCCTGACAGAAACTATAAGTCCCAAAGATGATCAAATTAATGTAACATCCAAAATAATAAAATTTCCCATCTTTTTATATGTGATGCATTACTGAGTTAAGGTCATTGTGACCATGCAATTTAGACATATGAAAAGGGTTCAAATAATTTATATCAAACAGTGTGTCACAGCAAGCATGGCAGATTACACACTGTTAGTAAAACATTCATTTGAAGAGTTCTACTTAATATTTTTCAGGAATTCCAGTTGGATTATAAGCATAACACATAAAGGAAACTTTTGAAATAAGAATCACTAATTTTGGATGAGTTATGAAGGAGATATGGAACCACGAATTTGCATGCACAATTCTGTCATTAGTTGACAGATTGCACACTTAAATTTAGTAAATTGGTTAATGCCTCAAAACTCAATGTTTTTTAGTGAAACCACTTGGATTAAAACCCCAACTCATTAAATAAACTTTTAGAAGAAGATTCATGATATTTTAACATATTATTTGCAAGAAATGGACGATTCATGCACATGCAATAAATCTGTCAGCACCAAAAATCACCATTTTTACTCAAAAACACATAAAATCATGATTTTTCACCTATTTCTTGAGTTTTATTGTTTGGGTCATTGATTATCACCATTATGTAAACATTTTTATATGTTTTTGGGTGTATAATCTTTCCATAAAACTCAATATTTACAGAAGTTAGAAGAAAGTAGATAAACAATGTAAGAAAAGTGGGTTTTTCACCCAAAATTTGCAAGAAAAGATGAGTAGAGTTGTTACCTTGTTTTGGATGATGTTTATAGCTTCCAAATCTTTGTATGAACTTGATTTTTGATGAAGAAATAGATCGATTTTGGCTGGAGTTTGATGAAGATGATGAAAGTGTTTTTAAAATGGCTCTTGGGTTCTAGAGAGAGAGAGAGTTTTTTTGAAATTTTGAAAGGGAGCAAATGAGTGGAAAAATGAAAAAAAAAACAATTTTATATGTGGGATTAGAGGGGGGGGAGCAGCCATGGTTATGGGCCCCACCCAAAACCCAAAAAAAATTCTTTAAAACATTATTTTAAGCCCAAAATGCTAAGTTGGAAGTCCATTTTCTCAATTTTTGGCATTTTTCTCAAAATGTAGGCCCTAAAATGGTTAATTTCTAATCCAAAAATAGAAGGTTTATAATTAAAATACTAAAACTATATATTTTATATAAATTGGGTATAAATTAGAGCATTTGGCACTGTATTGGACGTTTCGGACAGTTACGGGTCGGAACCGGACATTTTAAGAGACTACCGGAAATGCTAGGGATTTTTCGGCAATTCTAAACCAACTAACTCCTATTCTTAAAATTAAACTATATAAACACTAATAAACTTAATAGAAGCTAACCTGAAAGCTCGAATTTTGACAGTTGTCACAAATATCAAACTTGTTCAGCATGTCTTTAACGTATTTACTTTGACAAATAAAGATTCCTTTGTCAGATTGTTTTATCTGCAAACCTAGAAAATACGTTAGTTCACCCATCATACTCATTTTATATTGCTTTTGCATTTTTGCAGCGAAACGAGTACACAATTTGGGTCTTGTGGAACCAAAGATAATGTCATCGACATATATCTGAGCAAGTATGGTATGACCTTTATATTTTCTTAAAAACAGGGTTTGGTCAATTTTTCCACGAACAAATTTTTCTTTAAGAAGAAATTTAGAAAGGTTATCATACCAAGCTCTAGGAGCTTGTTTTTAACCCGTAAAGGGCTTTTTTTAGTTTAAAAACATAACCAGGATGGTTAGGGTCTGAGAACCCAGGGGGTTGTTCAACATAAACTTCCTCGCTGAGTTTTCCATTTAAAAAAGCACTTTTAACATCCATTTGAAAAACTTTGAAGTCTTTATGGGCAGCATAAGCTAAAAAGTGTCTTATGGCTTCTAAACGAGCTACAGGTGCAAAGGTCTCATCATAGTCAATTCATTTTTCCTGTCTATAACCTTGAGCAACAAGTCTAGTCTTATCGTGAATTATAGTCCCGTTTTCATCTACCTAATTTCTGAAAACCCATTTGGTTCCTATGACAATTTTATTAGACGGTCTAGGAACAAGATTCCAAATTTTATTTCTACGAAATTCAGTTAGTTCTTCTTGCATAGCTGAAACCCAGCTAGGATCAGAGATAGCTTGATCTATCTTCTTAGGTTCAGAGAGAGAAATGAAGTTAACATAAAGACAGATATTACCTGTACCTCTATGTGTCCTGATACCTGCATTGGGATCACCAATAATATGATTGATTGGATGATTTGAAGTCCATCGCTGAGTTGGTGGTTGAGGAGAGAGATCAACAGCAGATTCAGCGACTTGTTCTTCAGTTTCTGGAATAGCGACTTGTTCTTCAGTATCAGGGGATTGATTTTCAGATGTAGTTTGGTTGTTCACGGAGAAATTTCCAAGAGAGGTATCAGCAATAGGAATCTGATTCAGAGGAGTAACATTCATCCGTGAAGATGGATGATTGTCACTTGAAGGATTTACAGGGATTTCGTCATCACTTGCTTCAGTAGGAGGTTGATTGCTGAAATACGTTCCCCATAATGGGATCTCATCCAAGCATTCAATTCTTCATCATCATCATGAGTATGAGAAGTATAAATGGCACGAGATTCATCAAAGTTGACGTGCATGGATTCTTCAACATGTTGTCTTCTTTTGTTGAAGACTCTGAAAGACTTAGATACAGAGGAGTATCCAAGAAATATACCATCGTCAGCCTTTGGATCAAACTTGCCCAAATAATCTCTGTCATTCAGAATGTAACATCTACATCCAAAAATATGGAAATATTTCAGAGTGGGTCTTCTCCCATGAAACAATTCATAGGGGGTCTTGTTAAATCGCTTAACTATCAGGGATCGATTTTGAGTGAAGCACGCTGTGTTGACTGCTTCAGCCCAGAACTGAGTTGGTAGATGCGATTTGCTGAGCATTGAGCGAGCCTCTTCAATGATAGTTCGATTTCTTCTTTCAGTAACACCATTTTGCTAAGGAGTTCTCACTGAGGAAAAGTTGTGAGAGATGCATTTTTCTTCAAAGAAGTTCACCAGAGTGCTATTTTTGAATTCAGTACCATGATCACTTCTTATGGAACAAAGAATTAGATTGTTCAGAACTTCCATCCTTTTGATAAAAGAAATTATCATTTCAGGGGTATCACTTTTGGATCGAAGAAAGAGCACCCATGTGTATCTGGAGTATTCATCAACAATCACCAAAGTATATTTCTTTCCAGAGATAGATTGGACATTGACAGGTCCAAATAGATCCATATGTAGTAGCTGAAGAGGAGCGGTCACTGAAGAAATTTGCTTTGACCCGAAGGAGGCTTTTGTCAGCTTTCCCTTTTCACACGCTGAACAAAGAGATTCCTTTGTAAAGGTATGATTTGGGAGGTCTCTGACTAGATCTTTTTGAGACAATTCATTTATTGTCTTAAAGTTGAGGTGAGAGAGTCTTTTATGCCATTACCAGTTAATGTCAGTGGATGCTTTAGAGATAAAGCACATGTTCTCAGAGTGAGAACTATTCATATTTATGACATACACATTCTCCACTCTTTTGCCTGTTAGGGCAAGCTTATCATTACCGTCAGTGACAGCACATCTATTCTTTAAGAATAGAACTTTGAAGTCTTTGTCACATAACTGACTAACGATCAAAAGATTGTGCTTTAGTCCCTCAACGTAGGCAACACGAGTAAATGATGTGGCTCCGTTGTATAGAATTCCATAACCTTTAGTGTATCCTTTGCCATTTCCACCAAAGGTCACTGATGGACCAGCTTCTTCTTTGTAATCAGAGAGTAGAGATTTTCTGCCAGTCATATGCCTTGAGCATCCGCTATCAAGATACCAGATACCTTTGGCACTCTGCATAAAACAAAAGGATTAATTGTTTGAAGGTACCCATATTACTATGGGTGCTGCTTGGTTAGTTAAGGGATTGGCGGAGGAGCTACTAGCTGAAGATCTCTCTTCAGTGGATATCTTTACCTTTGTTGGTTTTGCAACCTTGGTGGATTTCACTCTCCCTGATTTATCAGCTTGAGCTACTTTCTTTCCATGAGATAGTTTATCAGCTCTAATAGCGTTAGGACATTTACTTGCAATGTGGGTATTTTCACCACAGTGACAGCATTTCCTATATTTAAAGGGTTTGGAATTCAGAGAGAAAGCAGGAACTTTTTCAGGGATAGGACCAAGAATTCCTTTATCCATACTCCTTGGAGGTATAACAACCTTTTCAGGGGTAGGAGAGAGATCGATCTTAATTCTGGAATTGGTCTCTGAGAAAAGTCAGAGACCTTCTTCCCAGATTTAGAATTTCTCTCTGAGGATTTCTTGTTCCTATTCTGAGCGATCTTATTCTTAGGAACTTGGTCAAGAAACTCGTTCTTGATCACCTTCTTAGAATTTATCACAGGATTCTTCTCTTTAATAGAAGTGGTAGAAGTTGAAGAAGAAGGATCAGGGATAGAAGAGACAAACATTCCAAATTTGAGCATGGAACGATCATTTTCTGATTCTTCCTTTTAAGGGTTAAAGCCTAACCCACTTCTTATTTTCATTGGTATTTGAGCATTGATGATCTTATTGACTTTTTCATAAGCCTTACACCATCCTTCGATGGTTGCCTTTTCAGACTTAAGATCAGCGATAGCCTTTTCCCTATCAACAATAGCTTGCTTCTTCTCGATGCTTATGGTTTGATTTGCAAAGACTTGGTCCTTGAGAGTTTCCTCAATTTTAAAAAGTTCTTTGATCTATAGATGGCAATTTTTCAATTGCTCAGATAAATCAATGTTAATTTTCTCGGCCTTAATCTTTCCATTTAAAGCATTATAAAAATCAACAATCATAGCATCGAGGACTGACAAGTTATCACTTTCAGAGAGTAGAGAGATAGAGGGAATGGTTACCTGAGTAGAAGGGGACTCAGAGGAAGAAGTTTCAGTAGCTTCTTCAGCGTCCTCTATTCTTGCCATTAGACACAAGAAGGCAAGATCTTCTTCAATAGAGCCAGATTCTTCAGAGGTCTTGGCCCAGTCGTCTTCAGCGTCCCAATCAACTTCTTCAGCGATAAGGTCTTTGCCTTTTTGCTGGTATTTCTTCAGATCCTTGTATTTGTTTTTCAAATTCAAATACTTCTCCTTTTTATCAGAGGTCTGGGAGGTGGTAGGAGCTGCAAATGGTGTTGCAACCATGGCGCCAGGTCTACAGATCTGAGCCTCCTGTTCGTAATTATGAAGTGTTCTTCAGTTGCAAAAAGTATATTAGAAAAGAAAAAACGACTTTTAATGGTAAACAACTCCACTTAGAGAACATGGTTTCGTCCCTATGGTTTATTGAAATTTTATATTTTCATATTTGATGAATTCCAAGAGGTTGTGATGATGAATTCAAGTGCATCTGTGTGGATTTGGTCAAAGTTAAATGATTGGCATCATGGCAAGGCAATCAACCAATAAGTTTGCAGCCATGCCAAAAAAAATTCCCTTTGTTCCTATTAATCCAAACTCCTTCGGTGATTTAATCATGATTCTCTTATACTTAGTGAAATTCCTAGATTTAGATACTGCTCAGGTTCAGTGAATGCAAACACTGATTGCAGTCAGTGATCGATGAAACCCATCAGGTATAAGATCTGAACTAGAAGACCTGAAGACAAAGTTCACACAAAGGAACCTTCAGCAAATGTCGAAGACTAAATTGAAGAAAAAGACAATCAGCTCGTGATTTGAAGTGGTTCAGTGATAGCAAAGATTTAGTACATAAAGTGTGAGATCATGTGTATGATGCACTGATAACTGAAGGGATCCTCCTTGAGCCCTCAGTATCAGTGATCAAAGTGAAGTGTACTCAACAAGATTAGAATTTTTCTTATCCTCGATGCACAAAATCCAACTTCCACATACCCATGTCAGATAGTACGTACGGAGTTACTTTATTGCCTCTCATGTGCTTACCAACTCTAATAGAATCACTTTTCATATTCGGCTAAAAGCATGGTTGCTTTATGAACAAAGGACAAGCCTCCAATGGATGCTTGACACGTGACATGTACCTTATGACTTGCATTAAATGAATTGGGTATAAATAGATGAAGAACCTCTTCTTCACCTTCATGCATACTTTCCTTGAACCTCTATTTCTTTCTTTCTTATTTCATTAATTCCGTCTAAGAAGTAGAAGTAGGTTCGCTGAAGCCTATCTATTCAATAAGATCAGTTAAGCATGTTGTTAAGGCCACTCGACCTATAAGTAGTAGTATCACTTTGATCCTATATGAGCATCCACTTTTTCAAACAATTGAGTCTTCATCATGGGAATCAATAGGCTTGTTGATGCTTAGTACCAGCTTTATTGCAATTACTAACATGAGGAAAAGTTTCTTTCTCTCCTCTTGTTTTTATGTCGAGAATTGGTACAGTTCTTCCTTCTTAGGGGTGCTAACTTATCCTCCTAACCAACTCTATACAGGGTGTATGTAATTTAGTTGGTTCTGTATAAGCAGGGGTGGGGATGACGATCGTATCCCGTAACTTGTCAGTAGAGTCATTCATCCCTATCTTGGTTGCATTCTTTATCCTAGAAAGCTACTCTAGTCTCCGCCCCTGACTTTGGCAACCTTTGATCATGATGTTTCCGAGAATGGCGGAATCCGTCTCTAGCAAGTACGCAATTGGCCTTAAATTGTATCAGGCTACAGGACCTTCTCATAAGATGTTGTAAGCTACGGGCCTAATTCAACAAAGCTTAAAGTAGACATCAAGAGCTAAGAAGGGGGCCGTCCGGGATCATTCAATACAACAGTATGAACACGATATCAAGGCAAACCCATGGAAATACCCTTATCTTGTGCATCAACTCTTAGTGATTCTTAGATTGTTTTAGAATAGGTATTTATATTTGTTCTTATTTCGCATACAATCTGTAAATTTGTTTATTCATAATAAACTCATGTGCCAGACTCATATTCTGCTTGGTTCTTGCAATTAGTTTATAAAAAAAAGGCTGCCATGTAGTTTTGAAGAGTAACTTATACCTTATATCGTATATTAAATATATTTTTACAAGAGTTCAATTTTGAAATATATCCAACTTCTTGGCTATTATCACATGAAGGCTTTGTCAGGCTTTAAATTAATTGTGTCAAAATAAGGAAACTATTCTCTATTGTAAATATGGCAAGTGTACATTGCCTTTCTCCTTGTTTCCTTATATCGTTTAATCCTTTTCATATAAATAGGAGCTTAGGGTCATTGTATTAGCGTGCGCAATATTGAGAGCTAATCTGAAAGAGAGCCGACATATTTTATATTCAATACAAGTAAGATATCCGACTTCGGATCTTTGTTATAATCGTGTGTTCTTTGTGTTTTCACTAAAAACATTCGTACTTGATCATATTCTGGGAAACAAAATTGGTATCAGAACTACAAGATCTAAGTTTTGGATTAATTCTTATCGAGTTCGAAAAACAGGGTAAAAATCTCGATTCTGTCACTGTTCAAAAACTTATCGATTCAAGCTTTCCAAGCCTGAATCGACAAGATTTCTTATCGCACCTTTAATTATCATCAAAACGTGTTTATCGCATCCTAGTATATCATTAAGAAATTTTATATCGCATCTTTCATTCTCGATAAAATTTTATATCGCATCCATTAAGATCGACAAGTTTTTAGCGACAATATTTATATCGCCTCTTTAATAATCAACAAGATTCGTTCTTTTATTCAAATTCTTTTCTCTAGTTTAATTTGTTGTACTTTTGCTACATTTTTATTAGAAAACTCAGGGTAGCTTTTCTAGTTTAATAGTTCTCAAGTACAAGCCTTAAACTTTAGCAAAAGTCGAATTTTTTTTTACTTTAGTTTAAACCGTAGTACTTTTGCTTCATTTTTATTGGAAAACTCAGTGTCACTGACTTCTGCAACTTTTCTAGTTTAAGAGTTCTCTAGTACACTGCTTAAACTTCAAGTAACTCTTTTTATTTTCCTTTTGATATTGTTGGGGACTCGGAAACTTAGATCTTCTCTTCCTTAAAAAGACATTTTTCTTTTTATGTCGACGAAGGCTTCGTTCTTCCTCTTCAATAGTTCAATATAAACATAAAAAGGAATTTCAGAATCGTGTTTTAATCGCATCCTTTAGACCCGATAAGTTTTCTTATCGCCTCTTTAAGGCCCAATATAAAAACTTGTCAGCTTCTATTCATCCGATATAAAATCTTCTCAATACTACTCAACCCGATAAGTTTTCTTGTCGAGTTCTCTTAACCCGATAAAATTTTATTATCGCCTCCTTTGTTGCGGATAAGATTTTTTTTTATCAAATCAAGATTTTACTTTTAGTTCTCAAAACTCTAAGAATTTTTTTCAAAACCCCCGATTCTATTCCCGGGCGTATACTCTTAGTGGAAGGATCGGTTTCTAGACTTCATTGAACGTAATGATTATGTTGATGAAATCATGTGTTCCATTAAAGAAGGTCTTCCACCCGTATTCTATCAAGACTTCCCTGCCGTACCAAATGTTAATCCTCCTGTTGCTGCCAAAAGAGGGGTCAAACCCAAATCCGCCTACGATGACGATGAGAAGAAAATCATGAAAGGGGATCAACTAGCATGCTCATACCTCCTAATGAGCCTCCCAAATGAGATCTACATGAGCATCGACAGCCACAAAAGAGCTGCCAAAGAGATGTGGGAAGAAATCGAAAAGTTTATGTTAGGAACAAAGATTGGGACTCAACTAAAGATCACTAATTGTATCTCATAGTACGAAGAATTCAAAGCCAAAGAGGGTGAAAGTCTTACAAAATCTTACACTCGTTTTGTTCAATTGGCAAACGAGTTAAGCAAAAACGTTATTCGTAAGACAAAGATCGACAACAACGTGAAATTTTTTAGTAATCTTCAACCAGAATGGCGTCGCTTTGCCAACCAAATCAAACACAACAAATTTCTCGCTGAACTCGATTTTCACGAAGTGTACGAAACCCTACAATAAGACAAGGAGGAAGTACTTGAAGCTATGGGGACAAACAACAAAATTAAAAAGAGTTCCGATCCAATTGCTCTAGTAGCAAAAGAAAGCTCTCCTTTATCCCAAAGCACATCACAAGACGTCATTCCTGAATTAGAGGACGAAGAGTTCAACTATGATCCGGAGATTGCCAAATTCCAACAGCAATTGGTTCTGCTCACAAAAACGTTCCAACAAAAGTTCTCTCGTCGCTCAAATCCCAATCAACAACGGTAACCAAACAATCATGAGCGTAAAGCTATGTTTGAGCCAAAACCAAGGAGAGAAGAACATCGTCCACCACCCAAACCGGAAGACAAATTCAAGGGTGAAATGAGTCTGTGCTACAAATGCGGAAGATCCGGCCACTACGCCCATGAATGCAAGAAGCCAATAGTCAAAGACTCAAACTATTTTACTTACAAATTGATGTTGGCTAAACAAAAGGGCCGAAAAAGTACTCATGGCGGAAGATGAACACTAGCTCAATCATGGTAATGATGATGATACAGAAAACGAGGTCCAAGCACACTTCAGTTTGATGGCTTATTCTGATGATTCTACTTCTAACGCTTCCGACTACACACCCGAGGTAAGCAATTCTGACTATGACAATTTTGTTTCCCAAATGCATGATTCGATGATTCAATTGAAAGAATTACAATCTAAGTTGCAAACCGAGAAACTCTTGGTTTCCAACTTAGAAGCACGTCTAGAAAATAATCACAATCAACTGCTTATTGTCCAATCAGAACTTGCTACTTCTCAAAGTATAGCACAAAATCATCAAAAGGAGAAAACCACTTTTCAAAAGGAAAACTTAAAGTTAAAACAACAAATCTCGGATCTCATAAATCAACTTAACAAATCTAAACGTGAGACCAGAGAATTTTTATCAAAATTTGAGTTTGTCACCATACAAAGACTAGATCTTTTAGAAAAACTCAAGGACCTGGAACTCAAACTGTACAAGATTGGTCAAACTGAACAAACAATTCACCTAAACGCTCCAAAAGACTTAAGTTCAAAAGCTAGATTAGGATTTGATAATCCAAAACGTTTAGAAAAGGTCATCTACAATACTCCGACTATCTATAAATTTAAATATCTAGTCCTTGGTCCGGAATACAAAATTCAATTTATGAAATCACGTCCCAAAGTCGAGAAAAGGGAAGATTGGAAAAAGAAAAACAAGAATTTTCATCAAATTTCTTTCTGCTATCCGAAGCAAGTAGAAAATGAATCTTTAAAAGATACTATTCCGAACGACTATTTTCCATCGTATACTGACGAAAAACTTCAAACTCGTATTCCTGAATTTAAACCATATATTCCCACCTTATTCTTAGAAAAGAAAATTGTTCAACTTGAAAAGGTGTTGAAATCTGAACGTTCTTTGTCGGAAAAGGAAAAGGAGGAGTTAATTACTAAAATTCAAAAACTTGAAAACGAGGCTTTACAATTCACCAAAATCCAAGAAACTGATACAATTTCCGATATTTCTACATGTAAAGCTTTCGTTAGCACTTATTTAGATGATTGTGAAGAGTTTTTCAAATTAGATCCAAATTACTGCCCTCCTAAACAACAAATTTCCCTTACTCCCGACTAAATTGATGCTGAATTAGATGACCTTGAACAAATGATTTTTCCGGATAAAAATTATAATCCTTCTCAACTTAAATCGGATGAATGTTTGCATGAGTCGAATGCTAACTTTGACTTCAATACTACACTTCTAAGTCATACGGAGTTTTTAGACAAATGCAAGAGACCAATCGAAACAATCTTGATTCCGGAGGTTCAGGATGAATGTTCCACTAGTCAAACTAAAAACACTCATTCTAACCAAACGAATCAAACTAATTTTTTTTCAAAAGGTGCTAATCGTGGTCCTGTTGATGTTTCAACTCCCTAGTACAAAAATGACTTGTTGTGACGGTTTTATAAAATAGGTTTGTAACGGTTTGATAAAAAACAGTTACAAAAAGTCAAAAAAAAAAATTAAAGAATTGTTTTAGTAAGATTTTTTTATAAAAAACGTTACTATTACCAAAAATCTAGAAACATAAACCAACGGTTTAGATAAAAACGTTAATAAAAGGTCCCTAAGGTAACGGTTAAGAACCGTTAAGAAAAACCGTCGCTTTATGTAGTGACAGTTTTTAAAAAACCATTGCCATGTAAGACCCTTTAGTAACGGTTTTTGATTAAACAGTTGCTTTTTGCGGTAACGAATTTAAAAAACCGTTACAAAAACTAAAATATATGTAGCAACGTTTACTTGAAAACCATTTCCAAAAGTCACCAAGTTCTATGGCAACGATTTTGAAAAATTTGCGTCACTAAATGGTAGTGTATGGCAAGGGTTTTTGAAAGATTTACGTCACCATATACCATGCCGTTCGAATAATAAACGTCAACGTACGTTATGCTACGATGACGATTTTGCATAATAAACATGAACACATGTCATGTTATGGTGACGATTTTAGCTAATAAACGTCAACGTATGTTATACTACGGTGACAATTTTCAGAATAAACGTCACCGTATGTCATGTTATAGTGACGCATTTAAAAAATAAAGGTCACTGTACCACTGTGACAATTTTCAGAAATAAAAGTTACCGTATGTCATACTACGGTGACAATTTTCAAAACTAAATGTCACCATATGTTATGTTATAGTAATGGATTTAAAAAATAAATGTCACTGTATGTCATACTACGGTGACGATTTTCAGAAATAAACGTCACTGTATGTTATACTATGGTGACAATTTTTAAAAACAAATGTCACTGTATGTAGTGGACGGTTTTAAAAAATAAATGTTACTGTTTGTCATACTACGGTAGAGGTGTTGAATGATCAGGGTGTCACTTTTACATATTTTATCGACTCGTGTAAAAGTTATAACTGAAGTTTTTTAGGTTAAATTATTAATTATTTGGGCTTAGGCTCAAATTATTAATAGTTTAGGTTTAGCTTCATATTGTTAATCGTTTAGATTTAACCCATATATGTGCCTACTGTGATCTTATTTATATAATGTAATCAAAAGATTTACATGTTACAAGGCCTCCAAAAAGATTGAATTTGGATGACCCGCTCTACCTCATCTGTAAGGTGCTAAGTGATTATAGGTAAACTAACCATAGTTAGTAATATTTTTGTCTTTTCTTGAATTGATTTATTAAACAATATGTATAATTTAGTGTATTTGTTTCTTTTTTCTTGTATGCATTACCATATTGCCATATTACGTGTTTTTGGCTTAATAGATCTTTACTTGGATAGTTTTGCTCTTGTTTACTCATACTCGATAATTCTTCTTTCACAGTTATGGATTATAAAGAATCACGACAACAAAGGATACATGTGCTATGCCCTTGCTATTAATTGCTCCAACCTACTCTCAACCCTTAGTAAGTCATGTTTTTTATGCTTTTTTTCGATCTTATAGGGTTTAGTAAGTCCTAAGTTGTTCAGATATGTTTGCATGACTTAATGTTTAAAATATTTAGTGATATTTTATAAGCTTCTATAGTTGCAGCAACATGTTCAAAAACAGAAATTAACATACTTTTAAAGCAATAACATACAATCAAAATGATCTAATATGCATATAAACAATACCTATAGTAGGAAGTACCCAATAACCAAGTGGTAACGGAAAAACAAGCAGGATCAGTCAAATAGTTGCTTGTTACTTGTCCAAGCTAGATTACACCTAAACTTTGTGCCATAGCCTTTAGACATTTAACCAGTCACTTGTCTAATATGTGCATACAATGTGCCTTCAAACTACTCTTGCTCAAAATAATTTTAACAAAATTCTCATAATTTACGAAGACCTGGCAATGGGGCGAGGACCCCAATCCCCATCCCCGTCCTCATCCCATTCCCGTACTATACCCGTAGAAGTGATTAATCTTATGGTAAATCAAAGACTAATTCATAGTTTTTTAATTTGTTTTAGTTGTAAAATACATAATTGGGCAATATTCAGGTCGAAGTCAAAACAAGGTTTAAAATACCTATATGTTGATTGAAAATAGTTTTTTTTTCTTTCTTTGTTTACTTCTTTTAAACCTATACATTTAAGTCCAAGTTAAATTAGGGTTAAAACTTTTATAAAGATGCAAAAAATGGGTTGTGTTAAGCTGCACTTGTATGTGTAGCCGTCAGTAGCATAGAAGCAAGTGCTATAAGCTTGTGTGTGTGTGTCAATTTGAGATAACAAAAACAAGTGAGTAGTGTGTGTGATAAATGTAAGTAGTGCGAGATAGCAACAAACCGCAACCACAAGGGATTGTCCTATGTCTTGGGGTTGTACCAGCAGCAAAACAACATCCATAAGGAGTTGCACAACGTGCATAGGGCTGCACCCACAATAGGAAAACGGCGAAAATGGCTATGTGAGGGACCATGGTTGCATCAACTATAGTCCTGTGATGTCATGACCTTGATTAGGTGAGTTTGAGTTCAAGTGTAGCCTTACAATCATGATTCTAGCCTTACAATAAATGTAGTGTGTGTATCATCATTGTTGTAATTATATTGGTTTATTGAGTTAAATTTATTTTGTTTTCAAGTTAGTTTGCATCATTCTTCACATTGTTTTCCTTCTAATTTTTGAGCAGGCGTTGAAAGAATCAAATATTAGCGCATGAAAGACGATCTTACAAAACTTGACCACATTTTAAACTCCGTTCGGAAGAAGTAAAGATTTGATTAACCTTTTGGAAATTAACTTTATCTAGCATGTTTGTTATGTTTATATATTTGTTTCATTTGTTTTTATTTGATTAACTTTGTGTAATGGTTGTATTTTTTTTGTTTTATTGGTTGGGTTTTTGTGTTATGGTACAGGTTTTGGAAATGTTCAATATAGCAGTTATGCTGCCGAAATTTTTAAAGAATATTTGTTACTTTGTATGCATGTCATCCATTGTTTGTGATACGAAATATCAAACAACCTTTGTCTTTTTTATAGTTAAAGGAAGCCTAGTAGCAATAAAACTTAAAAGCTCTAAATTTGTTATTTAGTCAATAAACATGTATAAATTATTATGTTTCTTTCGTGTAAATTTGTATTATTTTTTGGATTGTAAAAAAAAAGTTGGATGTCTAAATACATATATTTAAAATGGTAACTTTGTAATCGTTTATCTTTAGCAAATAATTATTAGACTATTATTTATTTTCTATTACATAAAGAAGTTTTATACTTTTATACAAGATACGCAAAATGGCCCGAAACAGTCCTGGATCGAGCTTTTTTTTTTCAGCTACAATTGTCCATGTTCATATCAGAATGTCTAACCGGACCGGACTAGATTAGAATAGTAGTTCTAGTCCGAGTTTTATTTCTTTAGATCTTTTGTTGACCAAAAATTTGTTTTAAACATTAAAATTATGTACCAAAACACATAAAATTAGAAGATTGGTTTCTTTAGAAACAAACGTATACAAAATGACATGACAACCCGAGGCTTGGACCAACATGGTTTTTTGGACTAGTTTGTGTCCACCATTACTACATATGATTTACAGTAATGTAAATTTTTGAAAATCATTACCATATCATGACATCCGGTGACCTAACTTTATTAAAACCGTCCCTATAAAATGACATACGGAAAAATTTATCATTCAAAATTGTCACAGTAACATTACATACACTTGATATTGATCATTCTACACCACAACCATAGTATGACATTCGTTGACGTTTATTTTTTTAAACTGCCACTGCAACATGCCATACGATGACATTTATTTTTTAAACCGTAACCATAGTATGACATTTAGTGACATTTATTATTCAAAAAACATCATTTTTGCATGATATACATTGACGTTTATTATTCAAAAAAATCATCATAGCATGACATACTATGATTAAATTTGTCAAAACTGTTACTGCTTTATGACAAACGGTGACGTTCATTTTTGTCAAAACCGTCACCATATGATGACATACAGTAACATTAATTAATTAAAATCATCACCTTAACATGACTTACATCAATGTTTATTATTTGAAAACGTCGCTACAACATAGCATAGAGTGACTTCTTTATTTGAAAATCGTCACCGTAGCATAATGTAGGATAACGTTTATCTTTCAAAACCGTCACCATAACATGATGTACGGTGACATTTATTCTTTTAAATAGTCACCATAACATGACATATAGTGAGGTAATGTTTTTTGAAACCGTCACTGTTACATGACAGGAGGTGATGTTTATTTTTCAAAATCGTCAACGTAGCATGACATTTATAATTCATAACCGTCATCATAACATGGTGTATGATGACGTTTATCGTTCAAAATCATCATCGTAGCCTCCCGTACTCTTTTGTTTATTATTTAAAATCATCGGCATAACGTTACATATGGTCACACTTATTATAAAACATCGTCATCGTAGCTTAACTTACGTGGACGTTTATTATTCGAACCGTCACAATAACATGATATTTGATGACATTTATTATACAAAATCGTCACCGTTGTGACATGATATTTTTTTAAACCGTCACTATAAAAAACAGAATGGCAACGGTTATTTTTCAAAACCATTAACTTATGGTAAAGTACTCAAAACCGTCACCAAAACATGACATATGGGGACGGAAATTGTTCAAACCCGTCAATGTAGATTGAGATATGGTGATGTAAATGTTATATCATCATCACCAAAGCATGACATATGGTGACGCAAATCTTTCAAGAACTCTTGCCATAGACTAACTTTTAGTGACACAAATTTTGCAAAACCGTGCCAAAGAACTTGGTGACTTTTGGAAACGGTTTTCAAATAAACGTTGCTATATATATTTTAGTTTCAGTGACGGTGTTTTAAATCCGTTACAACATAAAGCAACGGGTTTTCAAAATGGTCCTAAATCGTTACCTTAGGGGACCTTTTGTTAACGTTTTTATCTAACCGTTGCTTCAAGTTTCGAGGTTTTTGGTAATAGTAACGTTCGTTTATAAAATCTGTTACTAAAACAATTCTTTAAAACTTTTTGTGACTTCTTGCAACGGTTTTTTATCAAACCGTCACAAATCTATTTTTTCAAAACCGTCACAAAAGCACATTTTTGTACTAGTGAACGTCCATGTGAAAGATAAATGTAGCAGTATGTAGTGTTATGCCACCAGTTTAAAATGATAAATGTCACTATATGTTATTTTATAATGACAATCTTGATAAAGTTGTACGTTGTCATGATTTGGTGGCGGTTTTACGAAATTTCCGTCATTATATGTCATGAAACAATGACAGTTTTAAAAATTTATGTCGTCGTTTATCATGAGACAGTGACGTTTGAGGAATTTATATCGTCGTATCTCCTGATACAATAACGGTTTATAGAAATATACAACAATTATTGTCGTATGTAATAATAGTGGGCACCAACCATTCCAAAAATTGGTTGTTCCTAGCCCATTCATTGGGGTGTGTCAAAGTGTTCCGTCGTACAGGGCCTCCGATCGTCTGGGGCATCCAAAGTTTTAGTTTTTTTTATAACAATATAAATAATATATAAGAAAAGAAATCCATTAAAGACTAAAAATTACTTTTAACTCAGTTCCTTATTTTTTAATTATCTATTTATTTTTCGTGATTTCCTTCTTTACATTACCTACTAAAAAGTCAATTATATAAGTAATTTATGTATTCATCTATTCGGTTTACTTTTGCAATCGGCATCATAAAATTGTAATGATCTTTTTTAGGTTCTTCGACTTTTTAAGGTGCAAATTTCATTATATAAGTAAATATTAAATGTTTTTATTTATTTATTTATTTTAGTTTTCCATGATTTTTTTCTATCAACATTCTTTGATTATTTAATGACCTGGGTCATTCTTGACTATTTATATATTTTTCTTAATTATATTTTAAACTTTTGAAAATTTATTTACTCGACTATGTTTCAATAGAGATTAAATATTGTAAGTTTGATTTTGCAATAAAATCCTAGAAAATCTTGATTATGAAAATATAATAAATGGTTCCGCTTGATTATGAAAATTTAATTACTTGTATTCTTTTTGTAAAAATAGACGTAGTAATGTCAATTTATTATTGGAGTATTAATCTACTGTCGTTATATGTTGTACATTTTACTTAGTATGTGTATTTTTAACTGTGTTACTAATTAACTTTTATCACGAGATTAATCATATGAGAGTTATGAAGATTAATATAACAATATAAACATTGAACTGAATTTTATTTGAATTTTGTTTATAATTATGTTTTAATTTCATGTATATCTAAACTAAAACAATTTATTTTTTTAATAAATAATATAATTGAAAAAATAAATATAGGATCACATTTAGGTTTTTGCATAGGACCTCCAAAAAGTATAGGAACTTCTTACCCTCGAGTTGACATGTCATTTTGGATACCTTTTTTTGAAATGGACAACCGGTATTTACTCGATCAATACTGTGTAAAAAGAACTTGGAAAAAAACTTGATTAATAAAGCTACCCGAATACAATTCCTTCACTTAATCATAAATAAAAAATCAGAAAAGCAAATCAAAGACATGGGTTTCAGCGGATTACTATAAATAGCTGAAACTAGAGATTGCTTACCTGTCCCAATAGCCACTTTTCTTCACCACTTTGCATATATATCCATAACAGATGTTGTAACGTTTTTGGGCTGGAATCTTTTCGGAAGCAAGTTATAATTAAAGAATCAAAATCAATCCACATAAAACCCAAGAACCCTAATATAGAACAAACTCACAAATTATGGGAGAGAGGAAGAGAAACAACAAACCGAGAGGAAGGTTGAAAGGATGTTCAATCGATAGATGAGAGAGCCTAAGAGAAATTGAAGAGGAGATGCAATCGTAGAGATAGAGAGAGACCCAACTGATTTTGGGGAATTAATATTTGAGGAAAAATTAGTATTTTGGCGGAAGAACTAAGAGGGGTGTTGGGATAATTTTAAAAAAGGCGCCACTTTTTTGTCAATTTGTATTTGAAATTCATTGAAATTTTAGTATAAAATTTAAACGTTTTGGTAAAAATTAGAATAAGTGATTGAACATTAATTGTTATAAACATACAAACCAAATCTAAATTATTAGTTTGTTTATTTTTAAGTTTAAAAATGATTATTAAATCAATTAAAGATGAAATTATGAGTAAATTTATAAATTGATTTAATGTCAATCATCTACATAGACAATAAAGTTTATATATTTTTGAATAATAACTATTTTATTTAGACGGTATATATTTTAGAGAACGTTTCAAATGCAACCCGTTACATTTGTATAACTAATACAATACAACCCAATCAATTGGAATATTTATGAAATCACATATTCGTTAGATTAAATGAACGGGTTGAGATCGGGTTCCATTGGTTGTATATTTGAAATAATAAATTTTAAAATTTAATTATTAGTGGCTTTTAATTAATTGTAATATACTTGATGGTCGTATTAGATTCATTGGTAACTAATGAACTATATTACACATTCATAAACTTGAGTGATTCTGAATGAACTTAATTGGGTTTTGATGAGCTTTACCTGCTTTTAACAAACTCTAATGGGCCTTAATGGATTGTATTGGACTGACCATCCACTTAAACACAAATTCTAACACAAATTCTTAAGTAGTGGATGTATAAGTAGTATGTATGTATGTATGTATTGGACATTCATGGGCTTCAGTGATTCTTAATTAACTTGATCGATTAGGCCTTAATCAACTTGATTTGGCCTTGATAGAATTTTAACTAGCAATAAACATAATATTACTAGTATGACATTTTGTAAATGACATGCACTCAACATATATGTATGTATATATGTATCTTTCTTTTGCACAACATAAATGTATACATGTATATGTGTGTAGTCATGTATGTGATGAACTTTATTGGCTCTTAATGAACTGTAATGGACTTAGTAGTTAATTCTTAACGAACTTGATTTGGCCTTAATGGGTTTTACCTAGTAACTAGCCCTTCATATGGTCAACATTCACGGTATTGCCCGTGAAACATCGGATAATTTTTCGCATTGGTATGTGAATGATAAAGAGGTAGTTTCGTAATCTTTATATATAATCGTAAAACGGATTCATATATGAACCTTTGTGATTCACATATGAACTACATGTTCATATATGAACCTGTTAATTAGTTCACATGTGAAATATTTTATTGATTCATAACCCATAAGCTCAAATGTGAATCATACATATGCACATGTGAATCAATTAAAATAGTTCATATATGAATATATTAGTAAATGTTATAAAACTACCGTCTCTTTTTTTGTGACCATAATTTTTGACCAGTCAATGCGGCAATTATTAACCATATGAATGACTATGATCGATTTATTTCTCAAATATTTACTACTTTTTGAATCTATGACTATATATATACACACACACATACAAATACATACATACATACATAAGCGCACACACACATTCATTACTAAAATTGAAATACATTCGTTCATACTAATCTATATAAACAATACATGCATTTATCATTAAAAACAATTTTTAAATAAATAAAACTAAACTAAACTAAATGATATTTTAAATTCAAAATTCAAAATTAAATGATATTTTAATTTTTAATTACATGGAACATAAAGAATTCTAATTATATTTTTGCCAAGCATGTTCTTTCTAAAATGGCTGAAAATACAAACATAATTAAGTAGAATTCTAATTATATTTTATATAATTAGTAAGCCGACATAGAAATATAATCATAAATTAATCGGTACATCAAATTTAGTTATAAATAGGTACTTCCATCTTGGAACATGATGTGTCTTTGGGGAAATTTGTGTGCATTCATTACCAAGATTGTTCGAGTTATGTTATTAACATTATGATTTCGTAACTTGTTTTGGTTAAGATGTATTTTCTTTCTATTTTGTGTTATTATTTATACACTTATTGGTTTCAAAGCTCAAGGAAGGTGAATCTGGTTGCTAGCTTGAGGCATTGGTTAGTAGCATGGGGGTCGATGATGCATTATCGCAATTGCAATTGACGTTAAAACGTGCATAAAAAACTATCTACAAGGTGATAACACGCCCCATTGTATTGTTAACGTTTAAATATAAATAGATTCATTGAAGCTTATCATCAAGTCCATATTGATGATCTAGGAGGGCAGGTTCTAGGAACTACCGTCAATGTCATATTTGATGATCCAAAGTGCAGGAAGAACTACTGGTTAAGTTTTATCTTAAAGGTAAACATTTATTTTTTATTTAAATTTGTCAACTTCCTTTCTTTTTTATTTTTTATGTCATTGTTTTGGTTGTTTAGTTTTGCAAAAGACCGTCATTGGCCTAAATAGTAACAAGTGGTAGAATTCGGTAATTTTTATATGAAACCATGGATACATATTGTGTAACATAAGTCAGATACGCGGCATGATTTAGTAGTCTCTTTCCAATTTACATTTTTGGCCCAAATGAGTCAAGCTAAGCTGACACCTTTAATATACCATCTTTTAATTTTTTTGAAGCCAATTTTTGTTTCAATTGTAGCTATGGTTAGTTAGGATAACTGGGCAACTATGTTACAACTAACAAGTTACCATGTTGGGATCCATCAATTGTAAAGACTAAATATGAGTGAATTTGTCTATTTGCTATCGATTGTTGTGTACATTGTATAAATACAAGCCCAAAATTAAAGTATAAAATAAGATATTTGTTTATGGTTGATTATTTTTTTACACAAAAAGTTCAATTTATGAAGCGCTTTTAATTACAAAAGGTCTTGGCACAATATTTGGACAATACATTTATTGATAGACATTGAAATGATGGTAGTATATAACATAAAAATAAAAAAGGGAATATCAATGTGTTCAACTTTAGTAACATGTGCCATGCAACTGGGTACTCGTATATACAAAGATAAACACATAGGTTAGTTGAAGCCTTATTTTACTTTTTGTTATAATTAATGCCCTTATAATAGACTAGATCATTATCGAGTAAAAACAAATTGTTATCATGTCTTGCCATGACGTCTCTTTAAGCACTTATGAAGCTTATTCAATCGGTTATCTAAATATTACAAAGTTAGATGCTCAATAGAGAACACATTCTTTAACCGTCAAAACATTATTTATTGCTCCTGTGCTATTTTTTATGGTCCCCACTTCATTTAAGAATGGTAGAATATCAATTGGTGTCATATACGGTTGTGGTAGTATTTTTTTGATGGTTCTAAATATTATTCTCTTGTTGCAGGTGTCGCAAACAACTTATGATGAGCATGCCAACAAGCAAAAGACTAAGAAGAAACAAGAGTTATACAATTATTAACCAGATACCAAAGGCGAAGAATGCTTTCACATTCTAGACACCAAAAAAATCTACTCGTTACTCAAATGTTTAGGTATAGACCAAGCACCAGAGTATCTTTAATAACAAAAACATTGTTTTAGATGAAGTGTAAGATTATTATAGATGCTTCGAAACATATTTTTTTGACCTAGTGAACATGTATTTTATTGTGTTCTTATCCATTAATAATATAACTATGAATACTAGTTTAATGTTGTTATATATACACATTCGTTGGATTATTATTTTGAAAATTTTAAAATTTGAATTTTATTATTTTTGTTGGACATTATAAAAACCGTTGCAAAAAGTTAGTTCATGGTAACAATTTAAAAAAAAATGTCACCATATTTCATGCTATGGTGACGGTTTTAAATAATAAGCATAAAATATTTTATTTTATGATGACGATTTTGAATAATAAACGTTATTGTACGTGGTGCTATGGTTATGGTTTTGAAAAATAAACGTCACAATACGTTGTTATCATACGTCATCTTAAGGCGACAATTTTGAAATAAACGTCATCATATGTCATTTTACATTGTCGGTTTTGAAAAATTAACATCACCGTATGTCATGCTACGGTGACGATTTTGAAGAATAAACATCGTTGTAAGTCCTGATACTGTGACAATTCTGAAAAATAAACGTCACCATATGTCATTATACGGCAACGACTTGCAAAAATAAACGTAACCGTTTGTCATGATACAATGATGGTTTTGAAAAATAAATGTCACCGAAAGTCATGCTACGATGATGATTTTAAATAATAAGCGTCATCGTATGTCTAGCTAAGGTGACGGTTTTGACAACTAAATGTCATTTTTTGTTATGCTACGATGACAATTTTGACAAATAAACGTCATCGTAACTCATATTATAGTGACGGTTTTTTGAATATGAACGTTAACTTATGTTAGGCTACTATGACAGTTTGAAATACTAAATGTCACCGTATGTCATTCTACGGCGACGGTTTGGAATAACAAATTGCACCGTATGTCATGCGATGGTGACGGTTTGGAATAATAAACGTTACCTAATGTCATGTTACGGTGACGATTTTAAAAAATAAACGTTACTGTATGTCAGTTACGTAACGGTGACAATTTTGATTAATAAATGTCACCTTATGTAATGCTAGGGTAACGTTTTCAGGGAAAATTTACTTTTTTTGTATACACCTAACGTGACGATTTTAGCCTATGGTAACGATTTTTGACATGATTTGGTAACGTTTTTTAAACGTAACTAAAAGTGTATCAAAAGTGACGGCAACTACGGTGACGATTTCTGTGTTCACAAAAACCGTTACCGTATACCTATGGTAGCGGTTTTTAACCGTCACTTGGGTTGAAAAAGGCAAACGCACTCCAAAGTCGTCATCCCACAATAAAGACAAATTTTGTTTTTCAAATTTTACAAATGTCAAAAGAACCAATCGTCATTTTTATTTCCATATACTATTAATTCGTTTTAACATTTAATTCGATTTTCACGTAATCAAATTTGTTGCTCAAATTGCGGTGTGAATGACTTTAAGCGCTTAAATTCTTTTGATTATAATTATTATCCGGACATGCCTTATTCATTCAATTGTCATTAAAACTATCCTGTTTATAAAAGGGTTCCTAAAACGACTATGGCTTCCGCACCTAAGTCCCACTTCCAATGGGTACCCAAAGGTGCCAAGTCAATTAACCCCAATGGACCCATTTACAAATTGGTACCTAAATCTGTCTGATTTTGTGCAGATCGGTCATGTGTGGTACTTAGATTCTGGTTGCTCCAAACACATGATCGGACAAAAGGAGCTGATTGCCAACTTCAAAGAGAAAAAGGGCGGATATGTATGTTTTGGCAACAATCATTTAGCACCTATCAAGGGACATGGAGACATCATTCAAAACAACATCACCATCTCAGATGTTTTCTATGTTCAAGGCCTGAGCCACAATTTGCTGAGCATTGGCAAATTCTGTGACAAACAACTCGAAGTCAACTTCCGACCTGAACGATGTTGTGTGCGAACCTTTCAAGGAAAAGAATTATTAGCCGACAAACGCAAACCCAACTTATACACCATCGGTCTTTCCCAAGTTCAATCTCCTTCAAATGTTTGTCAATTATCAAACGTCTCTAATCCCAAGAACTGGCTGTGACATCGATGACTATCTCATCTGAACTTCAAAAACATCAGTCGCCTCTCCATTCAAGGATTAGTCACCGGATTACCAAAGATAAAGTTTGACAAACCTCACTATGCGAAGCATGCGAGATGGGAAAGATGAAGAAAGTTTCACACAAACCCAAGGTGGTAAATAGCACAACTCGACCTCTACAATTCATCCATATGGATCTGTGCGGCCCAATGCGGACTCAAAGTATACATGGCAAGAAATATGTTCTCGTTATGGTTGACGATTTTTCTCGATTTATGTGGGTTAAATTTCTTCGCTCATAGGACGAAACCCTCGAAACAATCATCAATTTCTTGAAAGCCATACAAGTCAAATTGGAGCTTACGGCTCAAACGATCCGCACTGATAATGGAACCGAATTCAAAAATCGTTCCCTTGACGGCTATCTCGAATCAGTTGGAATTACACACACCTTTTCTGCGGCTCGAACTCCACAATAAAATGATGTGGCCGAACGCCGAAATCGTACGCTAGTTGAAGCTGCTCGAACTATGCTTGCATATTCCAAACTACCATACTTCCTTTGGGCCGAAGCAATCAATACCATTTGCTACACTCAAAACCGTTTGATCATCGACAAGCGATTCAACAAGACACCCTATCATTTGGTCTACTACCGCATCCCATCTATCGATCACCTTCACACTTTCGGAGGTCGCTGTTTCATTCTGAATGAAAAAGAAGATCGTGGAAAACTTAAGCAGAAAAAGCCGATGAAGCCTACTTTCTTAGCTACTCTCCAAACGCCGCAGCCTATCGGGTCAACATGAAACAAGCTCGTTGTGTGACGGAAAGTATCAATGTCCAGTTCGATACTAAAGCCGAAATGGCTCCTGAACAAGACAGTTCTGGACCCGCACTCACTGGTGTCTTAGCTTCCGAACAAATCCATTCAGAACCTGCACAAAACCCCGCTCAAGCTTCCACTTCCAAAACCGCTTCCTCAGATCTGGATGACTTATTCGAGCACTTTTACTTGGATTATTTTGGTCCATACACCGCTATTCCTAAGCGTATCACCCCACCTACCTTGGAGGTTGCCGAGACTACCAATCTTCCTGGACCGCCAGTTACAATGGAAATTGTCTCAACTGCTGCAACTCCAAGCTCATCGACAACTGCTACCCCATTCAACCTCATGCTCAACCAAGTTCTGACCCACTTCCTACGGAACCGACATCCTCTCCCCCACCATCGACCTCATCTCTCAAGGATGTCACTAGTTCCACTAGATCTTGCAACGTGGCACCAGCCTTGGAATCACTTCAAGATCTTCCCCTTGGCACTTATGAAGACGATACCCCGGACCCCAACGCCTTTCAACCATTACCCCACACTAACAAATGGGTCCGTTCTCATCCAACCGATCAGATTATTGAAGACCCAACAAAGCCGATCACTACACGATCCGCCTCGGCCAAGGATTGTTTGTTCTCTTCATTTCAAAGCAAGATCGAAACCACATCCATTCAAGAAGCAATGAACGATCCTGATTGTATTGTGGCTATGCAAGAAGAACTCAATCAATTTGAAAGTTTTAAAATATGGCTTCTCGTTCCCCGTTCACAAAACAAAACCATCATTGGTACCAAATGGATCTTCAAAAACAAACAAGATGAAGATGGGTTTGTTATACGGAACAAATCCCGACTTGTCGCAAAAGGATAACGCCAGCAAGAAGGTATTGATTATGACGAGACATTTTCACCCGTGGCCCGTATTGAAGCAATTCGGATGTTCTTAGCATAGCCGGCACACAAGAACTTTGTGGTTTTCCAAATGGATGTCAAAACAGCCTTCTTAAATGGTGTACTACGTGAAGAAGTTTATGTATCTCAACCCGACGGGTTTGTCGATCCTTCCAAGCCGAATCATGTATATATCCTCGATAAGGCTTTCTACGGCTTGAAACAAGCCCCGCGCTCATGGTATGCCAGTCTTTCCGATTATTTGGTGAAAAATGGATACTCCAAAGGTAAGATCGATCCAACTCTATTCATTAAAAAGGAAAATGGTGATATTATGCTTATACAGATTTGTGTAGATGACATTATTTTCGGTTCGACTAATCCACACCAGTGTAAGAATTTCTCCGAGCTCATGATTGCCAAGGTCAATATGAGCATGATGGGAATGATGAATTTTTTCCTCGGCCTTTAAGTAAAACAATTTTCAACAGGAATATTCATCAACCAATCGAAATACATCTTGGATATGTTACATAAATATAACATGATGACATGTACTCTGATTGGAACTCCCATGTCTCCATGTTCGAAACTACACGCTGATCCCTTGGGAAAAGTGGTGGATTCTAAAACCTATCGGGGAATAGTTGGTTCTTTAATGTATTTATTGGCTAGTCGACCGGACATAATGTTTGCCACATGCTTATGCGCTAGATATCAAGCATCTCCTAAAGAATCTCACCTCAGTGCTATAACACGTATTTTTCGATATTCAAAAGGTACTACTGATCTTGGCCTATGGTATCCTAAGGATACAGATTTCGAGTTAACTGCCTTTTCAGATGTTGATCACGCTGGATGCATGCTTGATCGAAAAAGCACGACGAGTCACATTTAGTTCTTAGGAGATAAATTGGTGAGTTGGTCCTTAAAGAAGCAAACTTGCGTCTCCACCTCCACCGTGGACGGCGAATACATTGTTGCCGTAAGTTGTTGTTCCCAAGTCTTGTGGATGTGCACGCAACTCAAGGACTATGGTTTCTGGTTTGATAAGATCCCCATCTATTGTGACTCCAAAAGCGCAATCACCATTTCAAGCAATCCAGTTCAACACACAAAGACAAAACACATTGATGCCCGGTATCATTTTACTAAACACCATGTCGATAGAGGTACGATCGAACTATATTTTGTTAATACAGAACTTCAGCTTGCCGATTTGTTCACAAAAGCATTGGATGAAAAACGCTTCCAGTTCCTAGTGTCCAAGTTGGGCATACTAAATCTCAAAACCTGATTTACAATCCGTATTTTCAAAAATACACAAAAAGCCCATTCAAACATTATGAACATTTCCCTTCTTAAAGTGAATTTTTTCATCATTCTTGAATTCTCGTTTTGTGAAAAAAAATTATTTTAAATGTTCTGTATTTTCAAATTTATTTTTTTCTCATACACTTTTCGTCATGTCCGTGTCTTTTCCTTTTGTCTCGATGTTTTTATCTAACCTGTCTTCACTCAAGGGGGAGCGGTCAGGTCAGCTTTTCTTAACTCACACTTCTATGGGAGCCAAGTTTTCTTAACTTAGGCACGAATCAAGGGGGAGCACTTAGAATTTTTTTTATTTTTTATCCAAGTTAAAGTTTTTCTCAGCTCAAACTTGTTGGCCCCGTTTGGCCCGACTAGAATTCTTGTCGACCAACAAAGGCCCGACAAGCTCTCATCTGACATCTTTTGCCCGATAGGAATTTACCACGTGTCATCTTCTGATGACCCCACTATTTATACTCGGGCCTCCACTTGCACTA
Organism: Silybum marianum; assembly: GCA_036898165.1. Lineage (NCBI taxonomy): Eukaryota > Viridiplantae > Streptophyta > Magnoliopsida > Asterales > Asteraceae > Silybum > Silybum marianum. Next base: position 23,480,305 of record CM072536.1, on the reverse strand, counting down.
TTCACAAATTTCAAAGTGTTCTGCCCTCTTTTTCTCTCCAAAACCCACTCGACATACACTGTTGCATAAAATTTCTCCAAGATCTTCGAGTTTTTCAATTCCAAAGACATCACCAGCTTCAATGGCGGCTAACCAAGATCCAAACATGTCTGATGACGAGAACCCAATGTCGTTTGAGCGTTCCATTGCCCCTAGCATCAACGCAATCAATCAAGATGATATCCTACTGCCCCCAAATGCCATAAGGAAACTCAGACAGAACAATCATCGTCTCAACTTTGACATGGCTTCGATCACCCCGTTATCATGGATATAATATGTAACTATCTCCTTCGGTTTGCTTTCGCACTCGATCACTGGGTTCTTGTATTCTACTTACAACAGTTCTGGTACACATTGGAATGTTACCCGGTGGAAGGCGACCATCATTTTACCACGCAAATAGATGAGTTTTGTTACCAAACTCACACCAACTAGACTTCGACGTATTATCCATCTCCCAGCTGCAGACTCCGTCACCAGCCTTGACACCTTTGAAGATCCACCAAGCAAGGACGAAATGTGTCGTGATTTTCGCGCTCTCGGCTATAACGACAACGATGAACTTACTTCCCTTGGCCAGTTTAAAAGGATGTTTCTTCCATACATATACTTCTTTATCTTTTCCCTGTTCAACCGATGTCTCACAGGCAAGCATACAGGAATGGATCGGGCCAGCGCATCCGTACTACGCATCTTCCATGGGTTCATATACAGTCGTCATTACGACTATGCGTCACTCATTTGGAACGACCTTGTTGCCTTTCCCGTCGATAAAGACAACCGCCGAGCATGTGAGTTTATTCCATTCCAACGATTCTTTCAAATAGCCATCCATCGGACAATGAATGCACGTGCGGAAATTCTAAGACGCAATGGCTCTCCACTTGGGCCATCGTACGTTCAAAAGTACTTGAAGCTCAACAACACCCATTTTCCTTTCACAATGCCTCTACCTGAAGCCTTACTATCCCTCGCTGATCAAGGTGCACCTAGTGTGATAGCTTATTAGTAGAGTATCGGCTTAATGGCTCCCCAACAACCGGGACAGCCTGCCCAAGAACCAAACTGTGAGGAACATCAAAGAGTGGGAGAGGGTATTAGATTACATCTGATACCGAAGAAACCCTTTCCGATGATCTCCAACATCGAAACCGCCGATGCATTGATGCTATGGAAGAAGCTCCCTTATACCGAATTGGTCGACAGCCCTCAGTTCCTGAATCCTCCTCGGATGCTACTACTAAAGCCTTTGATTTTGAACGATTCTCTGAACCTCAATCTGACCCTATCCTTAAGCAGTTATTTGGAGACATAAGGAGAACGGTGGGCGAATTAGTTGAAAATACTGAAGTGCGAGTGAGTGAAGGAGAGGTAAATATTACGGAGAGTGATACACCTGCCACCTCTACCCGGGTTACCGAGTCCGTTGTTGTTCCTCATTTGTTGGGTTCCGACATTGGACTAGACATATTCAGCCCAACAACGCAAATGCACGCCCGTCCTAGCCACTCCGTAATCTCACAACAGCCTACGGTTTCAGATATACTTGTGAGTTTAGCTCCTCATCTAGCTGCCCTCTCTTCGGGAGGCATAGATTTTGAAACTAGAAGTAGTATCTCACCTATTTCGACTTCATTTCTCAGCACATCGAGTCTAGAGCCCTCTAGGGAACACATGTCTATACACACTGAGAGCCTTCGTGGCCCAGTCCGAACTTCCATAGTGATGTCTCCCCGGAAGATCAAGTTGATGAGCCGTGTGATGGGAAACCCAATCTTTCATTCTCTTTCCCTTCTTCTTTTTCCTAGACCGACTGATATTCCATGAGGATTGGAAGGAAATCCTACCGGCACTTCATCATTGCCAATGTTGAACGTAGGTCACATAGTTGATTCAACTGTGATTTCAACGGGTAATCTAAGTGATCCCGGTGTTTCCCGTTCAGGTACTTTCACAGTCAATCCCGAGACTCAAGCTTACATTGATGCACAGTACAGAGGAGCTCAGGATTCTTTACATCCTCACGAAGTTCGCATGACTGCTCAAATGCAAGATTTTGTTCAAGAAGTGTTTGCCGCTGCTCGCTCCTAACACTGCTCCAAATCAAGCTAGCTCTTCCCGACCAAGCTCAAGTCGCTCTTCACCTCCACCACCACCACCACCTCGAGGCTCCACTCAAAATCCAGATCCTCATAACCGTCCTCCATCCCCTCAACGATATGAATACAACAATGATGAGCTCATGTCAATGATGTATGCCAATCTACTTGCTGAAGCTATCGCTCGAGGTTTACCTGAAGATACATTGTTGTGTCTTCTTCGTCGCAACCTTGAGATTCCCAGTGTCACTTGCTATGAGTTCGACTTGTTCAAAGCTGATATCGAGTCACAACTTCTTGACATGGCGACCAAACAAAAGCAATCATCTGACGAGATTCTTGGTGCCATCACTGTTCTTCACAATGAAATTCAACAAACTTGTCGTCTTGCCGCGTCTGTTCCTCGTCGTCAACCTGATCAGGACAATCCGGCCTCTGGTCCAAATCGCCCTGAGGGGGAGACACGCCGCCGAATTACAAGAACTCAAGCTCAAACCCGACCATCTTCTGCTACAACTTCTGGTCCATCTTCTTCTACAGCTCGACATTCAAGACAACAACACTCTGCTCCACCTCCCACACAACAACAAGCAAATCCGCCAACGGTTGAAAATCCCACGGTAGATTTTGAAATTGGGAGTGGATCGCAAGCTGCTGAACCGACAAATGAAGAAGAAGTAAATGTTCAGCATTTGAGAGATTCTGTCGGAAACTAGTTTCGTGATCCATATGAACCCGTACTAAAAGAAGAAGATTATGTGAATCTAATGCACGCGGAAAAGAAGTTTCTACCAATGAATATTAATCAAACACCGTTGTTGTCGCACCAAATTCATTGGGAAAGAGTTCTTTCGAACAACAAATGGGTAAATCCACAAGCCAGATCTCCGTATCTAGAAGAAACCATGCAAAAGATCTTTGTGGAAAAGAAGAAACCAAATGACCAGTCTTGAATACATCTGATCATGGAAATGGATCCGCTGCAAGCGACTGAATATGTGAGCATACTGAAGACTAAAGCGAAGGATCCTAAATAAGTTATTTCAAGACACAGAATTGTAACTATCATGGAAATCGGAGGTGATACAGCCTTTCAAGTAGAATTTCCTACATTTAACGTAAGAAGATTTGATGGAAAGGTCTACTCTTTATCTGACGCTGATTTTGCAAGACTAGATGTGTTGGATATCGAAACGCTATACACGGAGCTTGAAGACAAAACCAGAAGACAAGAAAATGAACAAAGAGCATTAAGAGCAGTTATTAGGCATGTTCAGAAAGAACTCAGATACAATTACCTTCATGATTTTCAAAGAGCGATTGAAAGTAAACAAAAGAAGATGTATCTGCCAAAGCCTGATCAAGATATCCCTGGACTGAAGAATATGAAAGTGACTCCAGTGATGACCCGACCAGCACATGGAGTTGTGTACATGAAGACAAACGGGGAAATGAGATTCTTAAGATTCGGTGAAGTTGCTACTTATTCTGATGGAACTTTATTGGCTATTCGAAGCAGACTATCTGCAGAAGTTAGTGTTAATCAAATAAGAGATAAGAAAAAGCAGCTAAAGGCAAATGAAAGAGAAAATCTATTGAATGCGATCGAGGTAATTGACAAGCGCATTATCTACCGACAGAATCTTAGACGATTTGAAGGTATGTTCAAGCTGAAGAGATGAAGGTTCATTTTGACACAAAGGGGGAGATTGTTAGGCTTTAAATTATTTGTGTCAAAATAAGGAAACTATTCTCTATTGTAAATATGGCAAGTGTACATTGCCTTTCTCCTTGTTTCCTTATATCGTTTAATCCCTTTCATATAAATAGGAGCTTAGGGTCATTGTATTAGCGTGCGCAATATTGACAGCTAATCTGAGAGATAGTCGACATATTTTATATTCAATACAAGTAAGATATCCGACTTTGGATCTTTGTTATAATTGTGTGTTCTTCGTGTTTTCACTAAAAACATTTGTACTTGATCATATTCTGGGATACACAGGCTTCTAGATTGAAACCCAAATATGAGTCTTTGTTATAATCCATCTTTATGATAATCGCAACCCTCACATTCTGAATGTCACATTATGCCACTATACCTGTAGTTGTCTTGATTCGAACACCTCTAAGTAACCAATTTTTAAAAGTTCTATTATTTATTTATTAAACCAAATATTCAAAGATTTAATCATTTAAAATTAATGAGAAAATTCAATGGTTTATTCATTCAAAATAAAAAGTTTCCTTGGCTTTTCTGACATTTTCCCTATTCAAATATGTATTTTCTTAACTTTTTGTATTAAAATAAATATTTAATATAACCAATACTCTATTAAACTAATAATAACTTGAGATTTTCTTGCTCTTTCAATTCAGAATGAAAAAAAAAGCATAGATTAAAAACTAAGTGGGACAAAAGTAAAACAAAGCAAGATATATGCACATGATTGTAAATTTTGTATTATTTAGTCATGAATTTCAAAAAATTTAGTTAGTACGGGATATTGTGTTTGAAAACTCGGAACTTCAAAAAGAAAATTCTAGATATCTTGTAAATAAGTCATATCTATTTTAGTAACTGATTGCAAATTAAACTATACAAACCGAGAAAAACTAAACTAAGAGAGACGGAGACCAGAACGAAACGGGAAAATGATTGTCAGATGAGTTATTGGCTTTATAATTTTGATTCACGTGCGCTGCATTGCACATGTACACAACTAGTATTATATAAAATGATATACACTACAACAAGATTATTTTATAGGATGTCTAAAATATAGAAGAATCCTAAAAAGTTACTTTATAGGACTTATGTTTATTAGATTAAACCAAACAGTGTAATATCCAAAAGTGTTACAATAGGTTTAGGATGCTTTTAGTTGTTTTAACAAAAAAATTAAGACAATTTTAAAAGTATGGTATTAACTGTTTTATATAACGTTATTTAAGAAAGTGTCCAATAAAATGATGGGTTTTAGGACATTTCTTAAAAAGTATTACATAAAATAGATAATATAATATTTTATTTTAAAAGCGGCCTAAATAAACTTGTGAATATGTCTAAAAAAGTCCTATAAACGCATAATAACGCATTTAGATAGCACACTTTATAGTTTGATCATATAAACCTAAGTTTTATAAAATATTAGATAGCACGATTAAACAATCTAAACATCCTATAAAATCAACTTTATTTTAGTGAGATAGAATAATACAAAAGTTTATTGTCACACATAAGTAGAGATGGGCAAATGGGTCCGGCCTGGGACCGGCGAAGGACTGGGACCGGGACCGGCTTGGGACAGGCCCGACCCGGTATCGATTGAGACCGGTTTGGGATCGGTGGTTCGAGAGCGGTTACGATATTCCATCGAAAACAAGGGCTTGGGATTGGTTATGTGGATCCCAGATTTATCAACCACAATGATATGAATACAATAAATACGAAGAACACAATAAATATATTAAATATGCGTAGTTGTATATCTCACTTGAATATCGATTACAATGATATGACAATATCTCGGCTCCTTCTCTCTCTGTAATCGACCTACCACCCTAAGTCTTTATTTATATTTGGGAGGACTAATCTAATTAAGGAAGTTAGGAAGAAAGGAATTATAAACTTTCCTTTTTAAATTAAAACACATACTTTCCTTATTTTGTCACAATGTAGTTTTAGTCCTAACAATCTTCCCCTTGGGACAAAATGACTTCTTCAGTTCAAACATCCCTTCAAATCTTCTTAGGGTCTGACGAAATATTATCCTTTCGTCAATAATCTTGATAGCATCCAACATTGAATTTCTTTCTGTTGAACTCATCCTTGTAGAACTCTTTTCATTAGCACTAATTTCCGCAGCAAGTCTATTTCGAATTCCCCACAAAGTTCCATCTGAATAAGTAGCAACCTCGTCAAAGCGCATGAACCTTTTCTCACCTTTTACATGCATCCATACTACTCCGTGAGCTGGATGTGTAAATACGGTTGTAACTTTATATTTATCTAAATCAAGAATTCTTTGATTAGGTTTTGCAATATGAACTTTCTTTTGTTCACTTTCAATAGCTCGTTGCAGATCATGAAGACAACTATATCGGAGTTCCTTTTGAATGTGTCGCACCACCGCTTTTAAAGCTCTTTTCTCGTCTAAGTTTCTTCTTGTCTCTTAACTCTGTATACAAAGTTTCGAATCCAAAATGTCAAGATTAGCAAAATCAGCTTCGGAGAAAGTATTTACTTTTCCATCTTCTCGTCGCACTTTGAAAGTTAGATAATCGACTTGGAAAACTTTTTCATAACCAATCTGCATAATACAAACAATCTTGTGTCGTGAAACCACTTCAGATGGCTTACGAGCTTTCATCTTCAGTATGTGAACATACTCTTTAACTTGAGCTTGATCCATCTCCATAACCAAGTGAATGTGCGCCAAGTCTTCTAATTTCATATTTTCCCTGAATATCCGTTCCATGGTTTCTTCAAGATAGGGTACTCGGATTTGCTGATTTACCCACTTTGATTTGCTTTCCGTTATCATCTTTTGCCATCGAATTTGATCAGGCAACAGTTTCAGTTCATTTGGATCTTTCGAATTCAGATAATCTTGTTCTTGAAGAACGGGTTCATATGGATCTTTAAATTCAGATAATCTTGTTCTTGAAGACGGGTTCATATGGATCTTAAAACCAGTTTTTCACGGAGTTCCACAAATTTTTTACATCTATCATCTCTTCATTGGACTCTGATTAAACATCTTCAGATATGCTCTCAAAGTTGATATCTACTGCAGGCTTTTCAACCGTTGGCGTATTAACTTCTTGAGTCATAGTAGGATTGGGATGTTGTCTTTGGTGGGATGGCGGCGCAGATGTCGATGGACCAGTATTAGTTGGTTGAGATTTAGCTCTTGAAACACGGTGTGTTTCCCCCTTAGGGCTATTGGGAGCAGAGCCCGGATCGTCCTAATCATGATGAGGGGTAGGAACGGAAACAGTCGGTCGACAGGATTGCTAAATTTCAGTGTGGAGAGCTGTAATTGCACCAAGGATCTCATCAGCTTTATCTTGTTGCTTCTTTTCCATTGCGGCCAAATGGTGATCTATATCAGCTTTGAAGAAGTCAAACTCGTGGCGAGTGACCGTTGGAATAACCAGATTGGGATGAAGTAAACCCATAAGCTCATCTTCCGGTAGACCTCGTTCAGTGGCTTCAGCTAACAGGTCGGCATACAACATCGACATAAGCTTATCACAGTTGAATTGATTACGAGATGGGGATGGTGGTTGCGGACGAAAAGCATCATCATCATCGGAAGACGATTGTTGTGGAGGTGGTGGAGGAGACCGACTAGTGCTTGGTCTCGAAGAACGTTCTTGATGAAGATTTTGAGCATTTGATCGAAGAGGAGCACGAAACATCTGTTCCATGTAATCGACATGAGAGTGGAACTGGGCGCTTGTTTTCTCAAAAGTTGTCTGAACAAAGTGTTGCATTTCAGGAGTGATGGCATATGAGATCGGAGCTATAACATTAAGGGAAACACCGGGATTACGTAGATTACCCGTTGACATCATAGTTGAAGCAGCTATGTGACCTACATTCAGCAGTGGCAATGATGTAGTGCTGGTAGGATTTTCTTCCAATCCTCGTGGAATGTCCGGAATGGATATCACTATGAAAGTTCAGACTGGGCCACGTAGGCTCGCAGTGTGTAAAGACTCGTGGTCCCTATTTGGATCTAGACTCGAAGTAAACTCAAACGAAGTCGAAGCAGGTGAGCTACTGCTTCTTGTTTCAATAGCTATGCCTCCCGAATGGAGGGGAGCTAGAAAATGAGCTGAACTCTCAAGTATATTTGAAACTGTTGGCTGTTGTGAGCCTTCAGAGTGGCTAGGAGGGGTGTGCAATTGCGCTGCTAGGTCCACAGAGTCTTGTCCACTAGACATATGCAACGAATGAGCAGTACTATCAGACGCGGTTAACTGAATGGGGGCAGTCGGTATCGCGCTCACATTAGTTTTTCTCGTCCATCACATACGCTCACATTATCTTTTTCAACTAAATCTCCCTCCTCTCTCCTTATCTCTACAAAGTTAGGCTTAGAAAATATGTCGGAAAGGGATTCAGAGATCGGATCCATTTCAAAGTCAAAAGGTTCATTTGGCTCATCAGTGTCAGAAGAGGAATCTGATATGGATGGTTGATGGCCGATTCGGCGGATACCATTTTCTTCGACGGTTGTGGTTCGTTGTCGTCGGGTAAGCGGTTGATCAGCGGAGTCATCATCATCAGAAGATGAAGGTCGGGGGAGAATGCGGGTATGGTTGACAATCATTTTTAAGCGAGGAGTACGTTGGGAAGAAGAAGCAGCTTTTGGGTTGGTAGGAGGTGGAATTGGGATAGCCGGTGCAGCACTTGTTGTGATAGGCTGATCAGGTGCACCGCCCTCGTCATTTCCCCTTACTATTCTCTCAACGCCCTGTTCAGGATCCCCACGATCCTGAACTTGCTCGTCTATCCTAGGACCCTCTCCTTGCTCAGGATTGTCCTCATGGTTTGGCTCTTGGGCAGGCACAACCGAAGGTGGTTGAGCCATTAAGCCGATCCTCTCCCTGTACGCTATAACACTCGGTGCAGTCTGATCAACAAACGCAAGTAAGGCTTCAGGGATAGGCATGATGAAGTCAAAACGTCGATCATTAAGTTTGAGGAACTTCTGTGAGTTGGTGTCCCTAACGGGGATCCCGCTCTTCGGGGAATCTCAGATCTTGAAGTCATCATCGCACGAATGAACAACTAAAGAAACCGTTGAAAGGGTACGAATTGGCGATTGTGATAGTTCAATTTGTCTTCAACAAATTCTACGAAGTCCGTCCATATGAGCATTGCATAGTCGTAGTGACAGTTGAATACGATCCCATGAAAAATCCATAAGGCCGCAGTATTGGCTTTGTCCATTCCAGTGTGTTTGCTTGTGAGACAGCGATTGACGATGGTGAACAACGAGAACCAGATCTGGGGTAAGTACATCCTTTTGAACTGTCCTGGGCTTGTTAGAGGTTCTGGGAGTTGTATCCTAGAGCCCAAATATCATTGCAAAGCTCCTCTTCGATCACAAGGGCATCAAACGGTCTGTCTTCGGTTGCAACAGGCAGACGAAGGATTAGCTGAATCCGAGTAGGTGTCAGACGGGTGACATAGTCATCGATCTGGGCAGTGAAGTGATGGTCGCCTTCAACCGGATGTGATAGATCCCAAAATATCAAGAATGTTGGAAGATTAAAGAACAAGAACAAGAATTATGTCACTAAAGTTGTATATCGTATTGATCACTGAACAGTATTACAAAGTATGTATCTTTACCAGCTCTATGAACGTTAGTTCTAACTACCTAACAAACTATCTATTTATATACAAACAGAAATGCTAAAGTTACAGTACAAAAATGACAAACAAGTTCAGAACCACTTCTGAACTTCTTCAGAACTTCTTCAAAAGTATCTTTCGAACCATCTTCAAAACTTCTTCAGAATCTTCAGAACTTCTGAAGTAGCCACTTCTGAAGTTATGCCTTAGGCTTTGCTTTGCTTGTCTTCTGAGTTCTGAACCTTTCTTTCTTCAGATAGAACCCAATCTTCTTTTGAATCTATCTTCTGATATCTATCAATCTCCCCCTTAGCTTCAACAGTTCAAATCATAACTCCAGAAATTTAAGATTTGTCTTACATCTTTAAGAATAAGACTTCTGTATTCCAACAAAGATCCAATGATCCTAAGCATCTCTTTGGCAAGCTTTTTAAACTTTTCCCATTCTTCATCACTTCGATTCTTTTGTCTTTTGTTCTGTCTCTTCTCCAATCTACCTCTTATAGCCATCAGAGTTCCATTGCAACATTTATGTAATTCTTCAAATCTTATGAATAGCAATTCTTCAAAGCATTTACATACAAATCCTAGAGGCTGAATAACAAGAGTGCTTTTTTTTAAGATTCTCAATGTTTGGCAGGCTGAAGTTTGGACTACTTAAATGAACCTTTTCTTTGTTCAGAACATAGGCAACTTGAAAATCTGTTTTAGCAGCCCAAATGAATTCTCTGTAAAGACCATCTCTGAGACCTGGAAATTTTTTTCTGAACTTTGCAATAGAATCATGAAAAGGATAGATACTCCTGTAGACTCTGAGTAAATCTCTAAGATAAACATTCTGAAAATCTGCTTCTGAGAATGTAGAGATCTCACCGTCCTTTCTCTCAACGGTGAAGTAAGCATATTTATAATTTTTTCTTGACTTTATATCTGCAGTAATAACTTTCACTATTGGACTTTCTTTTCTTGCTTCACTTACAGGGATTCTGATCTTTCTGATTATATCTGAATACCATTGCTTCCATCCAAAAGACTTCTTGATCCAGCAATCAATGTAATTAAACTTTTGTTCATATTCCATGAACATTTCTGGATGAAAATATTCAAGAAACATTGTGAGAGCATTTTCTTCAATTCTTTGCTCTTGCAGATGTTCAGATTCAGAAACTTGACTGACAGGATCATTTTCTTCTGGATTGGTTTCAGAGATCTTTTCATTCCCTTTTTTGCTTCTGAACTTTCTATCTTCTGAGAAAGCTTCAGAATTTCTTTAATATCTTGTTTCTTAGTATGAATATGAAAATCATACAAATTGCTTAGAATATAATCAGCTCCTCTGAGTTTGTTCATTCTTGTATGTCCAGCAAGATAGCTCTTTCTAATGCAATCTCTGAAATTGATTCTTTCCTTGATCAAATAGATTATCTCTTCTTTTACATCAGATGCAGCGATGAACCATTCAACATAATTCAAAAGCCATTTCAGTGTGGAAGTTGAATACTTTGGTATGTCAGACACAATGAAAGTCTTCTTAACAACTCCCTCTGTTTCATACATGAAACCAATATCTGGATTTGTAAACACCTTGGTTATCTCATCTCTTTCAATATATACTGGCTCTAAAAGGTTTACTTTAGATAATCTGAATTCCAAAGCTAGCTGAAAATCATGCTTGATAAGATTTCTGATATAGATTTCTAAGATCCTTCTTACTTCAGAAACAAGTTCAGACTCTTCTTTCTTCACACAAAATGCCAGAATAGCAAGTTTATCGTGTAGCCTCAGCTTGTATATATCACATTGAGAGAACTCTATTAGAGTACCATCTCTTCTTTCAGCTCCAAATTTCACAATGAATAGATCATCTTCAATGGTTTTAGTTAAGCACCTGATCTTCTTAATTCCTGAATTCCATGCTTTTCTACATACATTCTCACTTTTGAAATTTGATCTTCAGATCATTCACCATTTAAAAAATCTTCAAGAGTTGCATACTTCAGATTCCTTCTGTACATGTAACTATAAGAATCTTCTGGAAAGATAAGCTGACTACCTTCAGAATTATCAAACAACATCTCTTTTTCATATACTTGATCAATAATAGGTTCTTCAAGAATAGGAAGATTGATTGAAGAAATAGTAATACATCCTCTGAATCTGACTTCTAAGTTTTCTGAAAAGACCATCAGAATTTCATCTGAAATATCAACATCATGCATATGACATAAGTCCATCTCTATGGCAAAATATTCAGCTGGTTGATTCAGAAAATCTTTGAAAATAACCAATCTTTCATCCAAGAATCTACACTCCAGATTCCTTGGATTATTCAAAATTATGTATACCCAGCAGAATTGGCTTATTAACCTCCATAAGTTTTTGGATATTTCATCATTATCCACCCTATTCAGAATTTGTGGTCTCCAAATCACCAATTCTCTATGTTCATTTTCTTCTATTTCATCATTTTCCTCCATCTCCACATCATCATCAAACACTATAACATCTGAGAGATCACCAGGTTCTCCAAGTACTTCTTCAAATACCAAATATTCATTTAGCATTTCTTCATTAGATTCTGGAATAATGTCTGTATCTTCTGAACCTTGATTTCTTTCAGAATCATGAGACAATTTTTCAGTCTCATATCCTTCTTTAATATTTGCTTCAGAAGTAACATTTTCAGCCTCTTGTCCTTCTGTTTCAGCATATAAAGTATCATCTATAGCTTCAGAAACTCTGTTAGTATCTTCACTAACAACATTCTGAACTTCTTTAGAAGATTTTTCAGAAGTTTGAACAACATCTTCAGATACTTTCTGTCTCTTCTCCCCTCTTGATCATCAGGACCCTGATCATCAAGATTTATTTTCAATGTATCTGCTTGAGGCCTGCACTCTAAGACAGAGAGTCCTTCATTTAAAGCTGACTGAGAATTCTGAATTGCAGACAGTTGAGTCAGAATCTAAGTAATATCTTCCTTTGTAGCAAATTTGGAAGAATCTGGCTGAGTAGAAGAAGAAGAAGAAGTAGAAGAAGAAGAAGAAGAAGAAGAAGAAGAAGAAAAAGAAGAAGAAGAAGAAGAAGAAGAAGAAGAAGAAGAACAGCATCATGAACCACAAAAGATTCTGTAAATGGGGCTTTAAAGATGTTTACCCCACCAGGACTTCCAACCAATCCTTGATATCCTGTACTAGGAATATCTATAGTTGTTGTGGCAATGTGACAAACACTTTGCATTGGGACATCTGAAAGATGTGTGCTTGTGTGAAAGAAATCCACATTTAGTGGTTCATTAGGTTCAAGATTGAGTGGAGTCTCAGACTCAATGTGCTCAAAGCTGTGAAGGGGGACATATGTCCCTCATTTTCAACAATAGGCTCCACCAAATGGGGACCTATTGGTAAATGAGCTGCTTGCCCCATAAGTGTTTCTGAAACACCCTTCTGCTGAGAGATGGATGAGTGGCTGGGGGGGGGGGGTTAACTAGAATTGCCATGGGTTCACTGGCTAGTTCAATATTACCCACCAAAGAGTGTGGAGTAATACATGATGTGGCTGCCCGACTTGTAACATTTGGTTCACAAGTTTGTTTTTCTTTTACTTGTGTTCTCCCCTCTTCAATTCTTTTTTTTACTCTTCTACCCAAGCTCTCATTTACATTTTTCCTCTTCACACCATGAGGTTGTTCTCCCCCATGAACAGCCTCCCCACTCTTCCTAGAAATTCTAGACTGCTCACAATGCTCACCACTCTGGTTAGAATCAGGGGAAGAGACTACTGGTTTTGGTAGTCCCCTTGATTCATAACACTCATTCAGAATCCTATTTTTGGGATTTACATGAGCAAGTAAATGATCAGGTAATAGTAAAGCATTAGGGAATTGCAATTTTGCACTTGGTGGCCTTAAATTATCCATAGAGAAAAGTGGAACATGTACCTCATGAGTTAAATCTGGAATAGCTGAAACAGCTTTCAGGCACCTTTGATGAAAGTCTGAAAAAATCTCTGAAAAGGTATGTAGTTGTAGGTAGATTTGTTCAGAACAGCAGTCTTGAGTTCTTCAAAGATAAGGGAAGCATAATCATAATGTTTATTAAATGCAACACCATGAAAAATGATCCTCCCATTTGTAGAAGTTTGATCCAGGCTTGAACTTTTCCCAGAAAAACAAGTGTTCAGAATGGTGAATAGACAATACCAGATTGGGGGTAAACACTTCCTTCTGAAGGAGCTTAAGGCATTTAAATGTTCAGAATAGCCCACCTTCATAAAATCAGAAATCATTTCTGTGGATGATGGAATAGGGCCATATGAAGTTTTCCCAACAACTTCATCTTCTTTAGGAAGAAAATGAATACTGCGAACATCTTCAACAAAAACACATACCCTGTATCCATGAATATATGAAGAAATGCCATCTTCTTCTTCATCAACTTCAGCATGAAACCACCACTGCTGTAGGTATGAGGCAGGAACCAGAAATTTCCTGGATAAGAGAGCACGAAGGGGATGTTTCTTCAAAATTTCAATCAAGATCAATTGATCATCATTGAAATCAGCTGATTTGAATATCAGAGCACAGTTATTCCATTTGATATCCAATTGTTTATCTTCAGGAACATACAATTTTGACAAATCAGGACCATCACTACTTTCAGCACGAGAATGAGAATCACCTACTCCAGTATTTGATTCAGAAGCCACATCAATAGGCTCAATTTGTGTTTCCCCAATTTTGTCAGTACGCTGGTTAGGGTTGGGGTTAGCATTTGAAGGTCCGGCTTCAGAATTACCAGTTGTAGCAGTGTCCTTTAACATCTGATCATATTCCAGAGTTATCTCCATTGATCCAACCATTATTTTTTTAGGGACAATCTTGAATGAATCATCACTTGATGATCCATTACTGTCACTTAAGCACGATTTGGCAGATTGAACAGGTAAATCCACATTTAAAGTCGACATTGTTGAAAATGAATAAGGATTTGAGTTTGAATGAAGATCAATGATCACAGAGAGATTTCGGAGGGAAAAATTGCTAAAAAATGAAGACGACGATGAAGCCATGGATTATATATGTCTGGATGATCGTGGATGGACACATGTCCAAAAAGTAAGGGTAATTAGAGTAGTAATCATCATTTATGTAGATAAATGAACCGTTTAAGCGACGTGTTTAGGAGTTGACCAATGAAATTAAAACACAGGGCACAAGTTTAAATGAAGTACAACGGGAAGTAAGTTTCTGAGAATAAGTTCAAAAACTTCAGAATAAGTTCAGAACTTCTAAGAAGAAATTCAGAAGTTTGAATGAAAAGATTCAGAAATACTTCAGAACTATCAAATTTAGTTCCAAACTTAACTTTTATTACCTCATATCCACGAAAATCATTTAAAACTACAAACTTCTGAAAAATAGAAAACATTTTAATATTTCAGAAGTAGGTTTGAACAATATGGAAAAGGTTTTATCTTCAGAAGTTTGTCCATACTTCTTAGATTTGTAAGGTTTGAACTTTGATCCACCATTTCAGATCTTGATGACATAGGAGAGTATCAAAGAGTTAGACTTTAGTATCTCTCCCGCTTGAATCAAGAACACCTATGATTTTCCCCCTTAAGTAGTGTGAAACATCAATTTTGTTAGAAAGAAAAAAATTAGAGAGAAAAAAAATTAAAAGTATTAAGAGACAAACAACTTGGGAAATAAAAATTAATACTTCTGAGTAATGAAATATAAACTTCTGAAAAGTGAACTTCAGAAATACTAAAGTGAAAATTTCTCAGAATTTTGATAGAATGTATCTCAGATATAACTTTTAATTCTTAGTTAACGTCTAACACTTACATAGACATGTTCATCATGCCCAATTTACTTACCAAAAAGGTAAAACGTTTTTCATCAAGTGCTTTGGTAAATAAATCAGTCATTTAATAATCAGTCTGAACAAAAACATTTCAATATTACCTTTTTCAACATGATCTTTGATAAAATGTTATCTTACATCAATGTGCTTTGTCTTTGAGTGTTGAACATGATTTGCAGTGATTGCTATGACACTTTTTGAGTCACAATACAAGGGTATCTTTCTAAATGTGTAACCATAGTCTTTTAGCTGTGTTTGCATCCAGATCACTTGTGAGCAACACATATGGCAGCAACAACATATTCAGCCTCTGTAGTAGAAGTTGAAACACGGTTTTATTTCTTTGAAGACCAACTCACAAGTCTGTCACCTAAAAATTGACATGGACAGATGTGTTTTTTTTGTCCAGTTTACAACCACCATGATCTGCATCTGTGAAAGCTGTTAGCTCAAAACCAGAATCCTTTGGATACCAAAGTCCCAATGAAGGAGAACCTTTGAGATATCTAAGAATTCTTTTAGCAGCAAGAAGATGAGATTCCTTAGGATTAGCTTGATATCTAGCACAAATACATGTAGCAAACATTATATCAGGTCTACTAGCTGTTAAGTAAAGCAAAGATCCAATAATGCCCCTATACTTTTTCTGATCAACAGATTTTCCATGCAAATCAGGTTCCAATTTAGTTGCAGTGGCCATTGAAGTTTGAATACTAGAACAGTCGGACATGTCAAACTTCTTAAGTAAGTCAGAAACATACTTAGATTGATTAATGAATATGCCAAAAGGAAGTTGTTGTACTTGAAGACCAAGAAAAAATGTTAACTCTCTCGTCATACTCATTTCAAATTCAGTTTGCATGATTTTCTCAAAATTTCTACAAAATTTTGGATTAGTAGAAGCAAATATAATATCATCTACATATATTTGTATTAATATCAGATCATCACCTTCCTTTTTTTAGAAATAAAGTGGTATCAACTGTACCTCTTTTAAATTTAGAATTCAGAAGAAAAGTTGTGAGAGTGTCATACCATGCTCTTGGTGCTTGTTTAAGTCCATATAAGGCTTCCTCTAAGATATAGACATGATCTGGAAATTCTTTACTTACAAAGCCTTCTGGTTGCTCAACATACACTTCTTCCTGAAGAATTCCATTCAGAAATGCACATTTAACATCCATTTGAAACACCTTCATGTTTTTGTGACCAGCATATGCAAGAAAAAATCTAATAGCTTCTAGTCTTGAAACTGGAGCAAAGGTTTCATCATAATCAATACCTTCTTGTTGACAATACCCCTTAGCTACAAGTCTTGCTTTGTTTCTCACAACAATCCCATGTTCATCTTTTTTATTTCTGAAAATCCACTTGGTGCCAATGATTGATTTACCTTTTGGTTTTGGAATCAATCTCCAGCCTTTGTTTCTTTCAAATTGATTTAGCTCATCTTGCATAACTAGAATCCATTCTGGATCTTGAAGAGCCTCACTTGGCTTTTTGGGTTCCATACTACTTAAAAAGTTCACATACAGACACTCATTTGCTGTGGCTGACCTTGTTTGTACACCTTTAGATGCATCACCAATAATTTGATGAATTGGATGACTTAAGGTCCATTTGTTCACATTTGGTAATGGTTGAACAAATGAAACATTGTTGAAAGAGTCATAATCATCAATGATTGCTTGAGTTTCAGTATCAAGATTAATAACTGAATGTAGATCTGAAGTCTCCCCCTCAAATTGAAGATTATGTACTTGTTCAGAAATAATAGTCATCGGTACAGAAATAGGAACAACAGGTGCAGAAATAGCTTGAACTGTTTCTAAAATGACTTGTTCAAATTCAGAAGTAAGAAAATCTGAATTTGAGGTTGAGATAGGTGGTCCAGAAAGATTTGATATTGTAGGTTCTGTAGATTCTTGTTCTGGTATGCTTCTGAGAAGAGAAGGATTCTGATAATCTGTAGAAACATTCAAAGAAATATCAAACAAGTCTTGGCATATTGTGTTTTAATTGGTTTTAAGTGAAGTTTTAGACTGAGAAGTGTGATTTGTCTTGCTGTTTTCTGAATCCAAAATTTCAGAAACTGGGTTAAGGTTGAGTTCTAAACTGTCTTATTCAGAATTCACTGTTGGCTCATGAAATCTGATATTTGAAGTCTCAATGATCCTTTGAGTTCCTTTGATGAGTACTATGTACGCCTTGGATCTTTGAGAATAACCAACAAAGATACCAGCTATAAATTTATCTAGATGTTGTGTATCATTCAGAAGAAAACACCTGCAACCAAAGATTTTAAAGTAATCAATAGAGGGTTTTCTTTTCTTAATAATTTCATGAGGAGTTTTAAGTAGTTTTCTGTTAAGAATAGTCCTGTTCTGAGTAAAACATGCAGTTGCTATTGCTTCGGCCCAGAGAGATAAAGGGAGTTCAGAATATGGTAGCATGGTCCTTGCAGCTTCTACCAAAGTTCTATTTTTTTCTTTCAACAACACCATTCTGTTGAGGAGTTCCGACAGCAGAAAAATTGTGTGATATACCAACAGATTCCAAAAAGTTCTGAAGTGTAGAATTTGTAAACTCTGTGCCATTATCACTTCTTATCTTTTTGGATTGGTAGTTGAAGAAGAACTTGAATTTTCTTCAGAAAAGGGATGAGCCTTTCAGAAGTATCAGATTTGAGTCTTAGAAATTCAACCCAAGTATCTTGAATATTCATCTACAATGACAAGAATATACTTCTTTCCACCGATGCTTTGAGTCTTCATTGGTCCACACAAATCCATATGTAGCATTTCAAGTGGTGCTTTGCATGAAGATAGCATTTTCAAAGGATGGGAGCTTCGTTTGATCTTCCCTAGTTCACATGCAGAACATAAGGAATTCTTTTCAAATCTGATCTTTGGTAGTCCTCTAACAGAGTTGTGTCTTTCTAGTTCAGAAATTGCTTTGAAATTCAGATGTGACATTCTTCTGTGCCAAAGCCAACTATCATTTTTCATTGTAGTGGAAATATAACAAACTCCTTGTAATTAACCATCTGCTGTGAAAGTTGCAGTGTAGATATCTCCATCTCTATAAGCAGTTAATTTATTTTTGTTTGCAGAACTCAGAACATGACAGTAGTCTATGTCAAAATTGACTTTCCAATACTTGTCACAAAACTGACTTATACTGAAAAGGTTATGTTTTAGACCTTCAGCATAGAAAACCTTCATCACTTTGACATCTCCTTTGGAAAAAGTTCCATAACCTCACATAACCTTTTCCATTGTTTCCAAAGCTAACTGTTCCTCCATATCTTTCATGATAATCAGTTAGAAACTCTTTGAAAGGTGTCATGTGTCTTGAACATTCTGAATCTAAGACCCACACATGACATATCTGCAAAAATGATTATTGAGATTTAGGTACCCATTTAAGAATGGGTCCTGTGAGATTAGTTAAAAATTTTGAAATTCTGAACTTTGACTTAACATTTTGAGATTCACAAGTTGTTCAGAACTTTTGAATTTGTCTTTCATAGTATTGTTTTTATTTTTATTTGTATTTTTATGCTTATTTGCCAATTTTGCTGAAAAGTTCCGAATTGATTTCTCAAGATTTTTCTTGTTGGTTTTGTAGTTGAGATGAAAAATATGATGACCACAATTAATACAATGAATATGATTCTTCAGAATATTTAATATGTCAGTACATGAACAATAATCAACAGTATTTTATTTTGCAACAGAAGCCTTTCTTTTATTCACTTTATTAATATGTGGTACATCAGTTTTCTTAGAAATTGAAAAACTATCTAATTTGGCAGTCTTTGTTAGTCTTTCACCTTTCTATCTCCAAACTAAAGTGGATAGCTCTGTAAAAGATAAGAAATGAGGATTAGTATAAGAAGTTCTTTTACCAACTTTAGATTTAAGTTGTGAATTTTGAACTTCAAATTTTGAATTAGAAGACTGTCCTTTTTCAAACAATTTAACTCTGGTTACAAAATCAGATGATGATATGGAAGATTTTTCTGAAGTCAAAGATGTATTTTTAGAGATAGTAGTTTTGAATTTGTCAGTGTTCAGAAATTCTTTTTTTAGAAATACAAGATTAAACATTTCTGAAGGTAATTTTGGAGCTTCAGATTTTAAAATTTCTCCTTTAGTCATACAAGATTTTGATTTGTATACAAGATAACCATCTTTTCAATGACTTCAACTTTAGGATCATCATCATCTTCTGAATCTGAAGCATTCATTAAATCTGATAACTTGTTCTGAGTCATGTTTGATGCAAAAAAATTAGATTTGAAATTTTTTCAAACTCATCATCAGAATTATCAAAAAATAATTCTGAATTCTCATCATTGTCTTTTAAAGATTCAATATCTGAGAATTCATCATATTTTTCTTCATGTTCTGATTTATTGTCAGAATGATCTTCTGGAAAAACTTCAGAAGATAATTCAGAAGTATGTTCAGAAGTAATCTCAGTTTTAATAATTGGTTCAGATTTTTCTTCAGAAATAATTTTTGATTCAAAAGTATGTTCAGAAGTATTTTCTGAAATATTTGAAACATTTTTATTTGTTACTTCTGTTTCAGAATTTTTCTTTGTTTCACCAGAATTAAGAGATTTTTCTTCAGAAAATAAAGTCTCCGATTTACAAATGGAATTCTTTCAGGCAAAGAGTAATTAACAGGTTTGGATATGACACATGTGTTAGTTTCATTGAAATTTTTTATTTTTGAATAATCATAAAGATTTGCAGGTGCCTTTTTCAACATGTGGCATTCATTATAACCCAAACCTGCTTTTATATTGTAAAATTTTGAATTCTGAGCCTGATTTGTTAAAATATTCAGAGTTTGTTCAGTTTGACCTCTTTTAAAGTTCAGATCTTCTAATTCGTTGATCTTTTTGTAAAGATCAAGTCTTTCTTGATTCAGAATGTTCATTTTAACATTCAGAACTTCCTTCTCAGATTTTTCATTGAAGATATCTTATTGTAAACTATCCATCTTTTCTTTTAATAATAACTAGTTGTATACCCGCGCAAAGCGGCGGGATGCAAAATCCGAGCCGAGTAATTGTAAGCAAAAATGTGTCATACAATTGTATTAAATAAAGAACATTCAGTTAAACTACGTTCAAGACCATACTTAGAGGATAAAATTGGAAGAAAAAAACTAACATACACTTCTACAACTCCTAAGGACTTGTGTCTCAAAGCCATCCACTAAATTATGTTTATGGAATATTAGTATCCCTTTCTATCCATATATATAAATAAAAGAAATTATTTTTGATTCATAAGAGCATATGTTATATAAATTATGCATAATGTACATTAAGTTTCTGATTTTCCTTTTGGTTCATGAACATAACCGATGGTAACTGTATAAGATTCAACAAAATTCATACAGAAACACGTTATACGATATTTAAAAAGGACGGAACATGAAGAAAAACTATTTAAAAACAAAAAAAAAAGGATTGCAACCAAGACAGGGCCAAACTCTCAAAGACAATAACTTAAATGTCTTGCCAAAACATGTTTCGAGAAGAGCACAAGCAAGGAAACACTTATAAACCCCTTCACAATTTGTAAACCTCCATATAACAATAAATACAAACCCTATTACAAATTGTACAAAGCAAAAAGATTCACCAAAAATGATGATCCCTCTTGGCGAGATTGGGCCTCCTCACATTCCATGTTTCCAACAATAAATAAAAATGCATGATCACTTTCACGACCTAATAGAAAATGCAAATTCTTAACATCAATGTCGAGATCAGCTTCAGATGTCCCTGAACAAAAATAGGTTAGTTCTACAAAAAATGCATAAGAGGAAAACTTAACGATAGGAGGGAGAAAGACAAAAGGGGAGATATGCTGAGAAAGGATGGAATCACCTGGAACCAATTAGGACAATAAATAAAACTTGGGGAAAGGATGGAATCACCTAGATAAAAAGGTTAACATCTTGCTGAATTCATTCTGATCAAGATGGATCATACATTAAGACACCATGCTGCTCAACCTCACTCGAAAAAACCGAAGAAGAAAAAGGAACAATTATAAATGCTCCACATTGTAAATTTGTGACATTTTTAGATAGCACACTTAATAGTTTGGTCCTATAAACTTAAGTTCTAAAAGGTATTCTATTAGGATACTTTGACATTCTGGATGTCCTGTATAAACCAATTTTTTGTAATAGTCTATTAGAACTTAGACATAACATGGTGTCCTATAAAACCGATATAGTCCTATAAAACCAATCTATAAAACCAATCTATAAAACCTACCTTTAAAACATGTAGGAGATCTTTTCCAGACTTCAAGAACAGGTACTTCAAGAACAGGTAATGCATCATCATGAGTAACATAAATCATTAAACCAATGCTACTCACCTACTTCTGACTTTGAATTTGTTGTTTATCCTTTAAGCCATGGTGTTAAAAGGGTGAGTTAAGAATTTTTTTTAGCTAACAATATTTTTACTTGGACATAATAGTAGTTAAACCAATTCTTCCTTCATCACGTACTAATACTATTAGATTGTAATTGGGCAACCTAACAGGTCATGTATTCCATCTAAAAATGCCACAAACATCAACTTGTACCATACAAAATTACCAAGTCTTCAGAAAATATGCTTAGATAATATTAAAAGATTAAAGACTTAATTCAACATATAAGATTTAATAAGTGGTTGTGTACCAAAAGCTTATTGCCGGGTCATTTACCTTATCAGATAACATGGCAAGGCTAAGAATCATACGTACCCGGTACGAGCAAGGATAAGGATAAAGAGTCTTATCCGGCAAGGATGGTGATACCTGGTAAAGTAAGTAAGTTAGTGTTGAGTTACGGTAAGCTCTTACCAGACAAGTGTTTGCATAAACGATAACTAAGCAATGAATGTTAAAGGTCTCAAAAGCTTACTTGTTAAGCTAACACTAAGTTTTGAACATGGGTGTAATGAGAAAAATAGGATGTAAAAGATGAAAACCAACTCATTTTGATTGTGACAATAAAAAACTTGAAAGGAGATGTTAAAAAACATGGATTCTATACTTGCCCAAAGAAATCAGCAAGTGCTTTTACAAGCTATTACATTTATGTCTTGGAAATGAGGCACATGCCAAATCATAATAGGATGTCTAAATTAGAAAAAAATCATAACAAATTGGTAAAACCTGTTATTTGAAGAAAGCAAGGAAAAAAAGAGCAATAAGGTTGAGAAAAATCCAGATATACACATGGGAAAATTTGCCTTTAAATTGGAAGAGATTGTAGATTTATGATCACCATAGATGAAGAAACAAAAATAAATACTTGTGATAAAAAACGCAAGATCCATCAAATTCAAAACATGAATAAAAAACCAACAAAATGAAATTGACAGATTAAACCCATCATGAGTCTTAACAAACAATCCCTTCAATTCCATAGTAGATAAAAACTCAGAGCAGAATTAAGCAAATTGCCAGATAAAAACCGAACCAGCAACCATGTATTAATCTAACTGTGGATCACTAACTCAATATATAAAGCAATTTTTCCATAGGTCGTACCATAAGATAAAAAAAACAGATAGAGCAGCCACCCAACTGAAAAACCGTACTTAGAACAATCCAACCAAACATTTATAGACTAGTAAGGCATACTAAACCAGAAGGAAAGAGATTTGAGGGGATTAATACCAAACCAACACCAATATGGCCAAAGGCCGTTGCAAATCTGTTAATCCGAACCATCAGCCAAATGGACTTTATCCAGCATAATGAGGCTAGTCTGAAAGCAAAAAACAAAAACTGAACTGAGATTCCAAGGGAACAGTAACAGATTCAAATATAGCAACAAAAGTAATCAAATGCATTCAAGTATAGCAACAAAGATAATCAATCAAAGTAAAACAATAGATGGTATCCAGGTATAAACTTGTAAGAGAAGTAAAAATTAGATAACGCTCAGTTTGAATCTAAATAGCATGCTTCACATATTCTCAAAATTTGATGGGGTTCCACATATTCTCAAAGACTAAAACAAGCCTTCATATCAATTATTAGAGAAATATACTTACAGAGGATGCAAGATCATCAGAAGTCAGAAATTTTGCAAGACCAAAATCACCTGAAAATGACAAAAGAAATTTATGCTAATATAAAGTTATAAGGTGCATGTGCCTTAGAAACATTTATAGATTTCATGGTTTAAAGTACAATACAACAGATCATTACCAAGTCGGATTTCTTGATCTTTTGTTAGGAATATATTCGAACACTGAAGTAAAAAACAGGGAATTATTAAGTTATATCAGTTCTCACTTTCAAAGAATTCAAGCTAATTATGTAAAAATATTGCAGAAAGAAACCTTAACATCTTGATGGAGAATATGACTTTTGTGCAAGTAATCAAGGGTTGCCAGGAGTTGAACAAGCCATTTGCAGAGAATAAGAATAAGATCCATTACCTAATGTTTCTTGAAATTGCAATCAATTCAGATTCAGATTGGCTCCACTGAAATCAATTAATAACAACATATCATCACCAATTTCCTTCTCCTTCGTTTCTCCTGCAAAATGATATATTGTTTGACCTACATCCATCAAAGCATCAAGATTGTGAAGCTATAAGAGAAGTTGTGTACAACAGCAAGGATACAAACCTCCAACAAGAATGAAGCTCTGTCTCTTTCCTGTTCTTTTTGAGGAATGATGTCTCTCAAAATCTGAAATCTTCATAATTCAAGATTATCAGATCCACGCATAAAAGCATGGATCCAGTAGCATGTAGAACTTTCCATTAGCAAAAGCATGGATTTGAACATTTGTTTTATAAATAACTCACCAACGATTGTGAAAACACAAGTAAAAAACCCTAATTTGGGGAAACCCCCAATATCGATTACGAGATGGAAGATGGATGAGGCTCGAATGTATTTATAAAGCAAAGATGGATAAGAATGAGAAGACGAAAATTACCTCGAATGGAATCAGCGCCATGAATCAAGAACAAAATCTGGAGCGATGAGAGCAAATCAGTAGAGAGAGAGCGTGAACATGGTCTTGAATCAGTAATGGGAGCTTGAATCGTCTTCTTGGGTGAATAAGTTTTGAATCGTCTTTTTTGGGAAGGGAGAAGTGAAAAAGACTGTGTCTTGGAAAGATAATTCTGAGAGAAAGTTTTGCAGCATTAAAGAGTTGTACATAAAGCTTATTATGTTGTAATTAAGATTTTTAAGACTTTTAAGACTTTATGCATTAGAGGGTTATACCTTATGCATTAAAGTTTGTTTTTTAAGACTTTGGGTAAATTTTGTTTATAAAGTAGTATAGATTTTTCTTCAGAAACTTTTTCAAGAATTTGTTCAGCTTCTTGGCAACTTTGTTTATAAATTTGGCTTTCAGCTCTGAATTGATTCACCAAAATTCTTTCCCCTTTGATTGTATTTCTGAGACTTTCAAATTCAGAATACATGTTTTGAATTTGATTTTGCATTTCAGGTTCTCCAGAATTTGGTTCAGAATTTTGTCCAGAAGAGGAATTTAACTCAGAATTTAATTCAGAAGATGAAGAAATTACCTCAGAGTCATGTGCATGTTTATCTTCAGAATCCAGCTGGTACATGTAACAATGTGAGGCATAGTGAGCCACTTCTTCATCATACTCTCCATCACTCCAGTTTAACCAATCCTCTTCATATTTGGTCACCAGAGCTGGATTAAGTTCCTTCTTCTTAGCAAGAAGATGCTTCTTCTCATAGTAGCCAGAATTTTTTACTTTAGGCATTTTGCACTGTCTTGCATAAGTCCAGTCTTACCACAGTTGAAACATCTTGCTGGTTCTTGTGTCTCATTTTGACCGACATCTTGACCTTTCTTAGGTCCTTCTTTAGATTTAGACTTATTCTTATATTTATGATTATATCTTTGGTGAATTGCCTTGTCATGACAGCAATATTATCAAAAATTCCTTTAAGAATCTTCATCTGATTCATCTCCATCACACAGAGTTGTCTCTGGGATTTCACAAACCTTGCTCTTAGCAGAAATGGTCATGGAGTTATTATACTTCTTGCTCAATAAGGCTACTGTTTCATTTGCCTACTTTTGCTCATTCTGTCTAGTCTTGATTTTATCCTCTTGTTGAAACAAGATGCCATAAACATCATGAATTGATTTCTAGACAGATTTCTAGTAACCATATTGTCAGAAAAGCTTGACCACTCATTACCCATATTGTTCAGAAATTTATTATTTATTTATGAGTTAGATTTCTGAACACCATTTCTTCTCAAATCATTCAGTATATTGTTGAATCTGTGATAAGTCTCTGTGGTAGATTCATTTTCTTTATACCTGAAATTTTCATATATGCCAACACAGATGTTCAACCTTTGGGCTTGGGCTTTTGTGCTTACCTGCATTTGAGCTTCAACCTCATCCCACATGGCCTTAGCAGAGGTTAAACTATCTACCTTATTGAATATTTCATTTGGAATGGCCATTGTAAGAAGAGTCAGTGCCCTTTTGTCAATCTTGGCTTGATTTTTCTCAGCAGTACTGTACATACCTGGGCTTTTCTTGATTCGCGATGCAGGAATCTTAGGAGTAGATTCAGTTCTTGGAACTGCAGGAATTTCCACATAGACCTCCAGGACCGATTGCATTAAAGCTTAATCGATATTGTCCAAGAATTGAATCATTCTGATTCACCATTGATGATACTCGCCTAGAAACAAGGTTGGTGGTTTTGTTTCAGATCCGACGGAGACGATTTCTTTAGACATCTTGATTTAGAATAGATCGAGAATTCACCTGAATTTGAATCTTGAATTTTATCGATCAAGAATTTCAAGAACTGTCAGATCTGACAAGTTCTTCTCTAAATTGATCAATCAGATGAATTGGCTCTGATACCCAATTGATAGATCCCAAAATATCAAGAATGTAGACAGATTAAAGAACAAGAACAAGAATTATGTCACTGAAGTTATATATCGTATTGATTACTGAACAGTATTACAAAGTATGTATCTTTACCAGCTCTATGAACGTTAGTTCTAACTACCTAACAAACTATCTATTTATATACAAACAGAAATGCTAAAGTTACAGTACAAAAATGACAAACAAGTTCATAACCACTTATGAACTTCTTCAGAAGTATCTTCAGAACCATCTTCAGAACTTCTTCAGAATCTTCAGAACTTCTGAAGTAGCCACTTCAGAAGTTATGCCTTAGGTTTTGCTTTGCTTGTCTTCTGAGTTCTGAACCTTTCTCTCTTCAGATAGAACCCAGTCTTCTTTTGATGCTATCTTCTGATATCTATCAGGATGGTACGCCAATGTATAACAGAACTGCTTGAGGTAAAAGAGGGGAACTCGTGACCTAGGGCGAAAGCAAAGAGAAGGGGGTGGCGTTGTAGGATGTCGATGATGACTTGTTGTTCGAGTGTGATACTGAAATCGAGATGGTAGTTGTTTGGTTGAAGTATCTTAAGTTCGGCTGTAGGCATTAAGAGTTCGTCTCGGTTAGCCACGTTAATACTTCGTGCGGTTGATCTTTCAGAGGGCATGGGATTCTCATCATCGGAAAGATTTGGGTCGTTGATAGCCGCCATTTGAACTGATGATGTGCGTGGATTTTCAAAACTCAAAGATTTGAGAAAAAATTGTTGAACACTGATGAACTCGGGTGGTCGTGAGAGAGAAAGGGGATAATCTTAACTTTTTGAAAAACTAACCGTGAAAGTGATGGGGCCCGATGTTAAAATAGTGGGTCATCGGGTGATGACACGTGGCCAATTTTCATCGGACGCGGGTGATGACATCACCAAAGGATGTCGAGAGGAATGGTTATCGGTCCGGGTTTGGTCGACAAAAAATTTTGTCGGGCTAATAGCGGTCGACAATTTTAGTTTATTTTGAAAAACTGAGTTTTTAGAAAAAAAAATATCATTGCTCCCCCTTGAATGATGCTTAAGGTAATAAGAAAAACTTTGCTCCTCCTACGATCGTGAGTAAAGAAAAACTTACCTTGCCGCTCCCCCTTGAAAGCTGAAAGGATTAGACACATAACGAAGAAAATGACAGTGACAGAAAAGAAAGAAAGACACAAACATGATGAAAGCAGTATGAGACCAAGAAATATTGAAATTACAGAACTGTAACCATGTTCAAAATACATAAAACGAGAATTCAAGAGTGATGAAGATTCACTTTCAAGAAGGTGAATGTGCATTAAAACTTGAATGGGCATTTTGTGTATTTTTAAAAGACTGATTAGGAAATCAGGTTTTAAGATTCACAATGCCCAACTTGGACACTAGGAACTGGAAGCGTTTCTCATCCAATGCCTTGGTGAACAGGTCGGCAAGCTGTAGTTCTGTATTTACAAAGCATAATTCAATCGTACCTCTTACGATATGGTCTTTTATGAAATGATATTGAACGTCGATGTGTTTAGTCTTCGTGTGTTGTACAGGATTGTTTGAGATAGCGATTGTTCTTTTGGAATCACAATAGATTGGAATTTTGTCGAACCAGAAGCCGTAATCCCTGAGTTGGGTGCACATCCATATAACTTGTGAGCAAAAGCTGGCGGCAGTGGTGTACTCGGCTTCCGCAGTGTATGTGGAAACACACGTTTGCTTCTTTGAGGACCAACTCACCAATTTGTCTCCCAAGAACTGAATGTGGCCCGTTGTGCTCTTTCGATCAAGCATGCATCCGGCGTGATTAGCATCTGAAAAAGCAGATAACTCGAAACCCATATGGTTAGGATACCATAGGTGAAGATCATTAGTACCTTTTAAATAGCGAAAAATTCGTTTAACAGCACTAAGGTGAGACTCTTTGGGAGATGCTTGATATCTAGCGCATAAGTATGTGGAAAACGTTGTGTCCAGTCGACTAGCTGTGAGGTATATTAAAGAACCGACCATTCCCCGATATACTTTGGAATCTATCGCTTTTCCCAAAGGATCAGCGTGTAGTTTAGAACTAGGAGACATGGGAGTACCAATCGGAGTACAAGTCGTCATGTTATATTTATGTAACCTATCTGAGATGTATTTTGACTGGTTGATGAATATTCCCATCGAAAATTGTTTGACGTGAAGTCCTAGAAAAAAATTCATCACTCCCATCATGCTCATATTGAATTTGGCAATCATGAGTTCGGAGAAGGCTTTACATTGATTTGGGTTAGTCGAGCCGAAAATTATGTCGTCCACATAAATCTGTATAAGCATAATAGCACCATCTTCTTTCTTAATGAACAAAGTTGGATCGATATTACCTTTGGAATACCCGTTCTTCACCAAATAATCGGAGAGGCTATCATACCATGCGCGCGGGGCTTGTTTCAAGTCTTAGAGTGCCTTGTCAAGGATATAAACGTGATTTGGTTTGGAAGGATCGACAAACCCATCGGGTTGAGAGACATAGAAGACTTCACGTAGAACGCCATTGAGGAAGGCGGTTTTGACATCCATTTGGAAAACGACGAAGTTCTTATGCGTCGCGCATGCTAGAAACATGCGTATAGCTTCAATTCAGGCAACAGGTGCAAATGTCTTGTCATAGTCAATTCCTTCTTGTTGACGATATCCTTTTACGACAAGTCGAGCTTTGTTGCGTACGACAATCCCATCTTCATCTTGCTTATTCTTGAATATCCATTTGGTGCCGATAATGGTTTTGTTTTGCGGACGAGGGACGAGACGCCAGACTTTCAAACTGTCAAATTGATTTACCTCTTCTTGCATGGCCACAATCCAGTCAGGATGAGAAATGGCTTCTTGAATGGTCTTTGGCTCGATTTTGCTTAGAATAGAAGAAAACATGCAGTCGTTGGCCGTGGCCCGGATAATGACGGGTGACGGGTTTCGTCGGGTCCCGGATAATCTGATCAGGCGGGTGCGAAAGGACCCACTTAGTGGTGTGAGGAAGATGTTGTAGTGCATTCTGATCAGGATTATCGTCCACATATGTGCCAAGTGGAAGATCTTGAACGAATTCTAGGGATGGGGATTCTCCAGAAGGTCGAGAGGAACTTGAAACATCCGTTGGTGAAGAGTATGTAGGAGGGGGAGAGGATGCCGGTTCCGATTTCGTTGGTGAATTCGGGGTGCTTCCATGAATTGGATCGGACGGTAAAGGATTGGTGGGGGTAGCTTGAGGTGAGGATTTCGTGTTGATTGAATTTGAGGGAGGAGTTTGCTCACTTTTTGAGGATGTGCTTGAAGTCGCAGCAGTTGAGACGGTTTCTGTAATCCGAGTAAAAATGCTCGAACAAGACATCCAAATCTAAGGCGACGGTCTTGGACGAAGAGGCTTGATCAAGATATGACGGATTTGGAACAAGTTCCGAACCGTGTTGGTCGGAAGCTAAAACGCCGGTAAGTGCGAGTCCTGAACTAT
This sequence comes from Silybum marianum, assembly GCA_036898165.1. Classification (NCBI taxonomy): domain Eukaryota; kingdom Viridiplantae; phylum Streptophyta; class Magnoliopsida; order Asterales; family Asteraceae; genus Silybum; species Silybum marianum. Next base: position 23,450,482 of record CM072536.1, on the reverse strand, counting down.
CATGTACAGGAGCCATTTCGGCCTTTGTGTCAAGTTGGACATTGACACTTTCCATAACACACATGGCTAGTTTCATGTAGACCCGATAAGCCGCTGCATTAGGAGAGTAACCAAGAAAATATGCCTCATCAGATTTTGGTTTGAGTTTCCCACGATCTTCTTTTTCATTTCAGAATGAAGCGACGCCCTCCAAAGGTATGAAAATGATGGATGGATGGAATTCGGTTGTAGACTAACTCGTATGGAGTTTTGTTGAATCTTTTGTTGATGATTGAACGATTTTGAGTATAGCAAGCCGTATTAATTGCTTTAGCCCAAAGGTAGAGTGGCAATTCGGAATATGCAAGCATAGTGCGGGCAACTTCAACCAACCTGCGATTTCGTCTTTCAACTACACCATTTTGTTGAGGCGTACGAGCTGTAGAAAAAGTGTGTGTGATTCCAACCGATTCGAGAAAACTGTCAAGCGTACGATTATTGAACTCGGTGCCATTGTCAGTTCGAATGGTTTGTGCGGTAAGCTCTAATTTAACTTGAATGGCCTTTAAGAAAGTGATGATCGTCTCGGGAGCTTCATCCTTTGTTCGTTGAAATTTGACCCAAGTGAAGCGGGAGAAGTCATCGACCACGACTAGGACGTACTTCTTACCATGTATGTTTTGAGTCCGCATTGGGCCGCACAAATCCATATGAATGAGTTGGAGGGGTCGTGAGGTGTTGTGTTCTACTTTTGGTTTGTGAGTGACTTTCCTCATTTTTCCCTTTTCGCATGCATCACAGATGTGTGGTTTATCAAACTTGATCTTTGGCAGGCCATTGACTAATCCCCCAATCGAGAGTCGATTGATATTCTTGAAATTTAGATGGGATAGTCTTCGATGCCAAAGCCAATTCTTCGCATTAGTCACATCCGAAACGAGACACACACCCGTGGGAGGTTGAACTTGAGACTGGTCTATTGTGTAAAGAATTAACTTTCGAGAGCCAGCGAGAAGTTCTCTGCCTTCGTAAGTGCGTACACAACATCGTTCAGATCGGAATTTGACTTCTAGATCTTTGTCACAGAATTTGCCAATGCTCAGCAGGTTGTGGCTTAGCCCTTGCACATAGGAGACGTCAGAAATGGTGATATTCTCTTGAATAATGTCTCATTGGCCTTTGATTGGTGCTAAGTGATTGTTGTCAAACCTTACGTAACCGCCATTTTTCTCTTTGTAGTTGGCAAGCAGCTCCTTTTGTCCAGTCATGTGCTTGGAGCATCCAGAATCTGAGTACCACACATGACCGACCTGCACAAAATCAGGCAAATTTAGGTACCCATTTGTAAATGGGTCCATCGGAGTTAGTTGACTTAGCATCCTGGGGTACCTATTTGAAGTGGGACTTAGGTGCGTTAGTCATAGTCTTTTTCAAAACCCATTTATAAATAGGAGTGATGGGAAAATAATTCATGTGATGATTATTGAAAGAGTTTTGCATGTCAGGATAGTAACCACAATCATAATTGAAAGAATTCAATTGCACAAAGTCATTCATACCGCAATTCGAGCAACAAATTTTTATTCCGAGAAAAGTGAATTAAATGTTTAACAGAATGAATAGTGCAAGGAAATTGAAAATTGCGATTGGTTCTTTTAATATTTGGTAATTTTGAAAAAAGAAAGTTGTCGTTTTTGCGGGATGATGACTTTGGAGCACTTTTGCCTTTTTCGACCCAAACTTGCTTTGACTTTAAAGTGCGAAAAGCTGAAACATGAACATAACCACGGTTAGCATTTTTTACATAATGAGAATTGATGGGTTTTGAAAAATGGGTTTGATCCTTTTGGTTAGAATTAGAATTGCTTGTAGAGCACTCATTCTTAACCTCTGGGGTGAAAACTGTTTCCATTGGGTTCTTCCCTTTATCTAAAAATTGCTCATGACTTGGAAGAGTTGGATTGAAGTCAAAGTCGGAAATTAATTCATCTAATTGTTCCTTGGATTGGAGGTTTGAAGAGGCAAAACGAGGCACTTCCTTAAAATCATCGAAGTCATCGTCGGAAGTTCGAGAGTTACTTGGACTGGTTTTGACTTGGTCATCCAAATATGTGCTAACAAAAGCTTTGCATGTAGAAGCCTTGGATATTTTATCAAGTTCAGTTTGCAAGGCTCTTCTTTCAAGTATTTGAACTTTTAAAATCAAATTTTCTTTTTCCTTTTCCGAAGAAGAACGCTCACTTTCAACACCTTTTCTAATTGGATTATTTTCTTTTCTAAAAATAAGGTAGGAATGTAAGGTTTGTAATTTGGAGGTTCCGTTCGAAGTTCTTCGTCGGTATAGGAAGGAAATAATGTTAGGAAGAGTTTCATTAGAAGTTTCTTGTTCCATTTGCGTTGGATAGCAAAATGAAATTTGATGATAATTTTTATTCTTCCTATTCCAATCATCTCGTCTCTCGACTTTGGGATTCGACTTCATGAATTGAATTTTGTATTCCGGGCCAAGGCCAAGATATTCAAATTTGTATAAAGTCGGTGTATTGTAAATCGCTTTTTCTAAATATTTGGGACTATTCGATCCCACTCCGGCTTTACAACCTAATTCTTTTGGAGCATTTAGATGGATGGTTTGTTCCGTTTGACCAATTTTATAAAGCTCGAGTTCCAAGTTTTTGAGTTTTTCTAAAAGATCATTCCTTTGAATCATGGAAAACTCATATTTTTGAGAAAAATCTTCGGCCTCATTTTTGGTTTTATTAAGTTGAGTTGTGAGATCCGAAATTTGTTGTTTTAACATAACATTCTCATCGTCAAGTGTGGCTTTTTCCGTTTGTAAATTTTTCGCAATGTTTTGTGAAGTGGCAACTTCCGATGAAGCAATCAAAAGTTGGTTGTGATTATTATATAGACGATCATAATGTCATTCATTTGATTCACGAATTTATCATAGTCAGAATGGCTTACCTCGGGTGTGTACTCGGAAGCGTTGGATGTGGACTCATCATTCGGCTCGGAGTAAGCCATCAAACCGAAGTGAGCTTGTTGTTTAGTTTCCAGATCTTCATCATCATTGCCTTGGTTCAGTTAGTGCTCATCTTCCGCCATTAAAACCTTTCCGGACTCCTTTTAGCCAACATCAACATATAAGTGAAGTAGTTGGAATCTTTGACTATTGGCTTTTGCACTCTTGGGCATAATGGCCGGATTTGCCACAATTGTAGCACAAAATCATTTCCCCTTTGAATTTGTCTTCAGGTTTGACTGGCAGACGGTGCTCATCTCTTTTAGGTTATGATTCAAACATAGCCTTGCGCTCATAATTCTTAGTTCCCGAAGCATAGCGTTGTTGATTAGGATTGGAACAACGAGAGAACTTCTGTTGAAAATCTTTAGTGAGAATAACTAATTGCTGTTGAAATCGAGCAACATCCGAATCATAGTCAAATTCTTCATCGTTCAATTCAGGAATGGCTTCTTAAGGAGAACTACAGGAAGAAATTTGTGTTTCCTTTGCAACTAAGGCAATGAATCAGAAGGTTTCTAGACTTCATGTAGATCGAGTTCAGCAAGATATTTTCTGTGTTTGATTTGGTTGGTAAAGTGACGCCATTCAGGTTGTAGATTACAAACAAACTTCACGTTGTTCTCGATCTTTGTCTTTCGGATTTCATTCTTGCATAGTTCATTTATCAAGTGAACGAACCTGGTATAGGTAGCAGATAGAGTTTCACCCTCTTTAGCCTTGAAGTCCTCATATTGAGAGATGCAGTTTGTGATCTTGAGTTGAGTCCCGATCTTTGTACCAAGCATGAATTTCTCAATATCTTCCCACATGGCTTTGGCAGTTCTTTTGTGGCTATTGATGCTCATGTAGATTTCATTCCGGATACTCATCAATAGATAGGACTTGGCAAGCTGATCGCCTTTTGCAAATTTCTTTTCGGCTGCTTGATTTCTTGTCGAACAGGTAGAGGAGGGTCAGCATTCGGTATAGCAGGAAGGGTTTGGTAGAAAACCGGAAGGGGGCCTTCATCAATTGACCGCATGATTTCATTAGCATAATCATTCCTCTCCACGAAGTCAAGAAATCGATCTTTCCACTGTGAGTACTCCCCGGGGAACAGAAACGGGGGTTTTGTATCTGAACCAATGGCCATGGCTTCTCATGTAGTCATTGTACTTGACTGGATGATCTCGATCAGCGAGTTTTGGAAATTTTCTGAGTTTTCTTTGGAAAACAGAAGGTGTTTCTCGATAGGGAAGGGTCCGACAAAAAATTATGTCGGGTTTGACTGGGTCGACAAGATTTCTTGTCGGGTCAAGAGGACTCGATAAAAAAATTTGTCGGGTGTAACCGGATCGACAAAAATTATGTCGAAAAAAAAATTCAATTTTAACCAAAGATGTCGATTACTAATGACCCAATAATAGAGGTTGTCGATTGATAAAGACTCGATAAAAACTAAAGGATATCGAATCTGAATTTTCTTAACTGATAAACAAGAAAACAAGAACAAAGGGCTCTTGACTAAAAAGAACAAGTCTTTTTATGAACAAGAGTAGCTAAGTTCTCGAGTTTCTTATTTTTTAGTAAAAGAACAAAGACCAAAATTTACTAAAGTTTATGATTTTTACTTAAGAGTTCTTTAGTAAGAAAAGCTGCAACAGTCACTAGTTCCTTAATTTTCTTATGTAAAGAATTTCAAAAGTAACTAAAATAAACTAGAGTAATTTCAATTGAAGCAGATTAAATTCTCCGAAAAAAAATCAAGTTTATCTAGTATCGATCGACAAAAATTCAGATCTGGGTTTTAAGAACAGATACGATTTGTCGATTAAGATTTAAGAGTCTTAATCGATTGACAAAAATTGAAGAAAATTATCAGATTTGGGTTTTTGAAAAATAAGGCGTTTTATCGGGTCAAACTAATACAGCTTGACTCGACAAAAACTCAAATATGCAGAAATCAAGATTGTACCTTCTTTTCACGTTGATCACTTCAGAAAATAGCCACATCTTAGATCGCAGGCTCTGATACCAATTGTGGATCCCAGATTTATCAAACACAATGATATGAATGCAGTAAATACGAAGAACACAATGAACATATTGAATATCTGTAGTTGTATATCTCACTTGAATATCGATTACATTGATATGACAATATCTCGGCTCCTTCTCTCTCTCTGTAATCGACCTACGACCCTAAGTCTCTATTTATATTTGGGTGGACTAATCTAATTAAGGAAGTTAGGAAGAAATGAATTATAAACTTTCCTTTTTACATTAAAACACTTATTTTTCTTATTTTGTCACAATGTAATTTTAGTCCTTAGAGGTTAAGGGCCCGACCTAATTTTTTATTTAAAATTTATTTTTAAGTGTATTTGATTGAAGGCCAAAATGTATTTTTAAGTGTATTAGGATTAAAAAAAACGTATTTTTAGTGAAGTCGGTTGACACAATTAAATATTCTAACGTATGTTTGATCGACCAAATTCTTTAAAAAAAACGTACTTTTTAGTGCATTTGATTGACCCAATTATAAGAAATACGAATTTCTTAGTGTATTTGATTGACCAAATCCTTCAAAACATATTTTTTAACATAACCGGTACCGATTCTCATAACCGGCCCACATACACCTTAACCACGTCTTTGTATTTGGGTCGGATTGGGACCGGGACGGGTCAGGAGTTCTACTGTTTCGGCCCGAAATTGATTTGGGCCCGACTCGAGACCCATTTTTACCCCTCTCTACAGATAAGTAACCACTCAGTCTAATTATTTATTATCAAAAGTTTAAATAGATTCTTAAAGAAAAATGGCGACCATTAACCATAGCAAACGAAATTAAATTATAAAATATTATTCACCCTACATAAATAAAATTGTTACAAACTTTTTATCGTTGTGATTATTATTTTATTTATTATTATTAGAGTAAACTACGAATTCAATCCCTAAAATTGTCAAAAACAACACATTTGGAACATGTAGTTTTAAAATTACAAAGTTATCATCGTGATTTACGAAAAACGTCCGGATTTGATCCCACTTCAAACGTTGTTAAAAAATTCACTTAAATAAATTGATTTTTTGGATTTTTTTGAATTTTTGTCTTTTATCCAATCATAAAGCACAAGTGTTAAGACAAACATAACAAGTGTTAATACTCATCTTCTCCAAGATGATTACCAAGAACATGAACACCATATTTAAAAACATAAATCAAATCAAACTCATATTAAAAAACTAAAGTAAAAACCAAACCTATATCTAATAACCAAAATCAAACTCACTTAAAAAACCTAAATCAAACCCATATTTAAAAACCAAAATAAAGACTAGATTTAAAAAGCAAAAACTTAAATCAATCACATATTTAAACCTTATCAAACCAATATTCAAAAACTTAAATATAGCTAGATAGATTGGAAACCAAACCAAGAGAATATGTGATTGAGAGAAGAACAGGATCTGAGAGAGAGAGAGAGAGTGATAGAGAGAGAGAGAGACCACAAGGAGAAGAGGAAGTCTCCGAAGAAACTCGTCGGAGAAGACTAAGTCACCGGAGAAACTCGTCGGAGAAGACGAAGTGGCCGACCAGGTTTTTTAGATCCGGATCTGTATCTCGATCCCTTCTCTTCTTTCAGATCTCGATATGTTTCTCTCCTCTTGATCTATATATCTCTCTCTCTCTCTCATATCTTTCTCTCTTCTTTGTGTTCAAGAAAAACATGAACACCAAGGACCTTTAGTGTTCATGTTCTTGGTGTTCATCATGTGTAGTAGATGAATATACAAAAGAATCACTTATAATATGAAATAAGGTAAAATGACCATAATACCCTCATGCTTAACAGAGAAATTAGACGTCCGTCAGCTCGAGGACCAATTTTGTAACAAAATGCATACCTGGAGGGTTTTTATGTAATTTTTGAAGTTAAAGGACCAGTTTCATAACAATTGACAAACCTTAGAGACCAAATCCGTATTTTACTATAAATTTTGTCCTTAAATTTTAATAATCTAACAACATATGAGAAATAAATCATCTTATTAATATTTTTAGTGCACTTACAGTGTCATATAGAAACTAATATAACGTTTCATAAATATTGAATGGAAAAACTAATAAGATGATAGATATTGTATTAAATCATATATAACTTTATCCAAAAATTCCCTTTAAATTGTATAACTTTATATTAACAATTTAACCTAACGTTTTCATATATTACTTTAAAGTTTTAATTTTATAGATCCATATATGGAATGTGGCAGGCACACCAATCTCCGTCCCCTTCCTTGATTGTCAATTTCGGGCTCTCTGAAAAAATATAATCACATGCTTATCCACGTTTCCAACGAAGAATCAAGGATTTTTTTTTCAAATTTACATTTGCAAACAAAATATATGTCAAGTATCAACAATAATTTACCAACATTCACATTTAACCAAAACTAAATCAACAATACCAACAATCAAAATCATTAAATCTAAAACCAAAACATAATAAAAAAGAAAGGCCAAAATACGTTGTCTTAACAATACAAAAATGCAAAAAAGCATTTTATTTAATGGAATTTTTATCCATAGTGATTTGGAAAAATCATAATAAAAATAGAAAGCTGGAAATATTCTTTTTAAATTCAAAAATTACTAAATCTATTTTTTAAATAATATATTTAATAATAAATATATATTTTATTTTAAGTTCATGGGATGACACAGGTTCTAGATCAAATTATCCGACCCTGGTTTTTAACTATTAGGGATCCCCATCTTTATATCGGTCCTTGGTTTTAACTTTTAAGGTGACTCTCTACCCCAACGAGATTGACTCGATACCTATATAAACCTATCATATATTTTATGTGAAATTAATTAAAATAGCCAGTTTTCGGCTTGTTGTTTCACCGCCTAACCATTTATTTTCTGAAATCATCAAAAATAGTCATAGATTCGTAAGTGACAGTTCCTGTAGAGGTGTTAAAGTGTAAAAATTGTTCGAAACCAGGTTCGTAATAGTGAGGACCAAATATGTAAATTTGGTTGCAAAAATATGTCGGGTAAATAGAGGTTGTATTTTCCACATTTCAATATTTGGTTCCCGCAATTGAGGACATTATTCAGAAACTACCCTTTTTATTTACACTTTACCTTTTTTTGTAAAATATAGACATCTCATTTGTGGGTTTATGACCATTTTGATGATTTCTAGATAGACTAATAAAGACGAATTATTTGTTTGTACAAATACGAATAAAAATTCATTTAACAGTAATGGCTTTAGTAGTCAATCTATTTATTAATTGTCAAGTGATCTAAATTAATTAATTAATTAATAACATGACATTTGATCTCTTACTTTTTTTTAATTGGGACTTGGGAGATTATCCAGGGATGGGCTTCACAAGGAGACAAAGTGCCGGTAGTTTCTTCCAAACTTTTATTTGTCATATTATCAACTTTATATTCTCTTTTTAACTTTTGTTTTCTTTTATAACCAACAAAACTTATATGAGTAGTATTTGGCATATGCAACTTAATTAAGGGCATTTCAGTAGAAGTTATTATTATTATTTTTAAGGTTATGATTAACATGTACAAGATAAGATATGATTGAATAAAAAGATTAATTATTTTATTTTTGGAGTGACATTAAAAGGTCCATGGACCACTTTATATTATAGGTAATAGCATTAAGAAAAATAAAAGTGTGTACATAGCAACATGAATGAGTGACATTAAAAGGTCCATGGACCACTTTATATTATAGGTAATAGCATAAAGAAAAATAAAAGTGTGTACATAGCAACATGAAAATTTATGAGGTGGTGATTTTTGAAAGAAAAATGTAACACCATCAAATTTGAAAAGAACGGCTAATTTAAAATTTTCAATATTGCATCAATTGAAAGATAAATTCCTTCCTACAAACCAATAATTGAAGTCTCTCAAATAACAGTTCTTTATAAAACTCTATAGAAGAAAGTCAAGTCTTATACTATGACATAATCATGGTCGGGTGTTACTAAACCCAAAGAGTCGCTATCTCCGAATGCGGAAAACGTCACCAAGAGCTAAATCTTTAACGGGCTACTTCCTAGCTCTCGAGTCAACATGTGCGGCTAATACCAACTCCCAACAATAAGCTGATGCACATGCCGACAAAGAAAGAGGGTTAGGCTTAACGCCTAGTGAGCTCAAGAGTTTATAACATATTTATAATTGATTTAAAACCAAAATATTTGCTTGATAAAAGATAATTCTCAAACGAAATAACTTTATTATAAAGGCAACATCCTTCCCAAATTCATTATTTCCATCATAAAAGTTTTAGACTAAAATGTCACTAGAAATGAAAGCTTTAAAAGTAGAAATACTCATTTAGCGTAATTCAAACCCAATGCTCACGCGACCTTTGAAAGGGATAAAATATCCGAAGATAACGGGGGAGACCCGTATACCATTTAAAAGTGATAGGACACGTAGACGAGTCATTTTTAAATGTTAAGATTTCTTTCTAGGACCCCGAGGCATAGGCAACAACCTACCATACAAGCAAGTATGACCTCCAAAGGTCCTAGTCGGAACCGCACGTGAGATCTAGGGTTAAATGGCAGCAACCATTCACACAAGCAAGTACGGCTCTAATTTGACCTCATACATGGATCGAAAAGGGACGACAATCCCGATTTTTAAGACTGACTAATATACCTATGGATCCATTACATTCTAGTCTATAAATCAAATACGTCAAGCAAGACGTATTAATAATTTCCCAACACCAACTCTTTGCTCAAATTTTATTTTCCAATAATCACTTATTTCTCAAGGTTGGGAAGTCATAAAATTACACGACACCAAATGAATGACCAACACACCCAAAACGTGTAAAATATTGTTCGACTAGGATAAATGTCCATGAGACCCATTTTAGTCAAAACCGAGCAAATGCTCTATAACTCAACATTTATATAAAACTCGAAATATTAGTTGAGACATACCCTTTTTCCAAATGATCCCATATTCATATGTTTTTACAAAAGTCCCATAATACAATAAAATGTAAATTCCGCGGGTTTATAAATCCAATAGCCTCAAAATACTATTGACACCAAATAATCCTCGTTTATAAATAAAACATCAAGACCCCTCATGAAATACGTTTTATTTATTAAAGTGTCAAGAATCCAAAATATAACATTTGAAAGATTTATAAAAACATTTATACCACATAATTGCATATCATCAAAATACTCAAATACTTGACAAATAGAAAGTAAAACATGTTAATATATCAAAATGGACATTTTTGGCATGTAAATCGTTTTCACAAAGCAAATTGAACTCACCTTGCTAGATTTAGGCTAAATCAAGGTTTTACCCCTATACTGAGCTCCATTCGGTGAAGACTTTAGATCCTTGAGCTACACCTCTAGATCCATGGTGTAAGTCTTTCAATAACACCAACATAACCTCCAAAATATACACAAAAACGAACCCAAGAGAGAATGAGAGTCGTTGCTGTAAAACCCTAACCCTAGATTCGAGATTTCGGAGAGGTGATCTTACCTTCCACTCCTATGAGCTCCCAAAATCATCAAATAACCTCCTTCCATCTTTGTATCCATGTTGAAGAGCTTTTAAATACGAAATCGTAGCATTTTGAATCGTCCAAATCGGATGAGAAATGAGAGTGTTATGACCAAATGAAGTTTACCCCGAAATCCGACTTTTTAAACCCTGCACGAAGTGCGACCATGGAGTGCTATGAGGTCGCCCCTTCCCGAAAACACCCCTTACGGTACATAAAGTGCGACCATGGCCCCCGGGTGCAAGAATTGCGACCCTAGGGTCGCAGCTTACCCTTTTTCACGCATTTTGGGCTTTTCTTGCTTATTTTCGACATCTGACCGCAGACCAAAACCCCATTACTTATCCCAAACCATTCCATTGATGAATATGCTAATAACACTTCAATCTAGAAACGCCTAATTTCCGGGTGTTACAAAAAGACACACAGAGAAACAATACTATCGAAAATGTAGACAACACCGGGAAAAAGAAGGCAAAGCCAAGAAAGTCCCACGAGACTAGATATAGAGGAGAATCAAGCCACATTGTTCCCGAAATGTACGGATTTTTGTATCTTGTTGATATCCAAACGAAATATTAAAATTAAATATCACCAATTTCAATTTATTGCTTGGATATCAACAAGATACAAGAATCTAGGGGCGGACTCAATGTCTTGGATACGGTGGCATGGGCCACTGCTTCGTTTCTCCATTTATAGTGTAAAAAATTATAGGATCATGAAAGATGTCATCGTATCAGTTTGTTGTGTGCAACCGTATATATTATGAAACTACAATGAGAACATAAGTTTCTGTCGATAGAGTTGGTTTGCAAGACTTTACTTTCACCCTAAACCCAAGTTTGAATCATGTTAGTGTCATTTTCTTAGAATTTACTTTTTATTTCAGATTTATTATGTTTCTGAAATTTTTTGCAATAAAAGATTTGAACAGAGGACCTTACGTATGAAAAACAATGAACTAACCAACAGGTCAAAGAGAGTTTTATGAAAATTATCTCTATATTTTTTGGGTTTGGGTTTGAATATATAGCCATTGTTTGGGTAAAGTTTTACACCCAAAATCTAGCGACAAGTATATGGCAAGCTATAGTAGTTCTTCGGTTAAACCTTGCGGTGAGGAAGAAACAAAAGTTATGAGTTGTAAATCACAAAGACAAGTGAATAATTGGTCGTCACTTTCGATCGATTGGTCGTACGATCTATCTTACGATTTGCGACATACGACAAACAACACCCATCATGAAACTTATGACATGTGATTAAATCTGACGACAAACCATTTCTTAATATCTTTTATGCAGGATCTCGAACATTAAATAAAGAATCCGTAACAGATGACAAACAATTGAATGTTTAAAGTCAATCAATGACTTTAACCATTATGATCGTTGAAGATGCAATCAAGCACATTAATGGTAGAAGAATGGTATTAAAATGGAAAAAATACTTCGTTTGGACACACAGAATCTACGCAGAAGCATTACACATGCAATTCATCAGAAACTCTCTCGAATTTCTAAAAACTTCACGACAGTGCTACATCCTATAGCAATAACTCACGACCAAGTTTCTAAATGGCGTGAGGCTTGACGTGGCGGCAAGGTTAAGCCTCAAGCCTTAGGAGTTACAATGAGGCCGCGACGTCTTCCAAAACGTGCCCTAAGGCAGAATATATATATATATATATGTTGTATTTTAGTATTTATCGATAATTAAATAAATAAATAAAATTATACATGTATAGAAGTTGCCAACGGTTGTGTGAATCAGTTGGTGGTGGTTTTTCATCTTTATCTCTAATGCATGTATAAGTAGATGTGGTTTACGTCAACCACCATTATCTCTTTCATTTTCCATGATGAATCACTTTCACCCATATACACACAGTAGCCAATAATCATTCATATATCACATATATAATTTCATTTGCTCATATGTTCATAGAAAGTATTATGAGCGTTGCGTAACACTTTGAATCGAGGGAATCCCAGGAGGAATTTAGTCCAGAAACCATCTACGCAAATAGTGGGGGCTATAAATCCTTAAGAAAAGTGATTATCACGTCCTCGATTTTTTTATCTGTATCGTAACTTTATCGTTTTCTATTTTCTAACAATATATATATATACACACACACACATAGCCAGCTATTGTTAGCATTTTGAATAATACTTTAGGACAAATTAAAAAAGAAAGAAAAAACCATTAATACCAAACATATAGAGCTTATAGTAAAATGCTAGGTAAAATCGGGATTAAATCTCTTGAATCTCTACTCACTGCTTTTTTCAATTTTCAAAGACTTCGTGTACGGGAATGTCATTAAGCATTTATGTATTTAAGATTTTACTTTCTCTTTTATGTTGATTTAAGTCCTAGCTATTGTACGTAATTATTATTTATCACACATGTTATATATTAAAGTAACCCCATATCTTATAAAGTAACGCATCTTAACATTTCATAATGTGTCGTAACACGCCATAACGCGTTACGATGCAATCCAAGCCTTAGCGTGGAGCCATAGGGGTTAACGCGACGATGACCCCTATGGCTCCACTCAAAGGCTTGGATTGCATCGTAACGCGTTATGGCTAACGTGGCGATGACCCCAATCCTTGAAGTCATAACGCGCCATAACGAGGCCATAACGAGTTATTTAGAACATTGCTCACGATAACAAAAATTTACTTACGATTACTTTGTTTTTACTTACATCTTTACATCTGTACTCACAACTACTGTTCCTAAGGACGACGTCCCTATTTGATGTCACTTCTTCACTAATGTATCGACGATCTCAACCATTATCCGCAATTTTTACACAAAAAAGTGGTTTTTCGCGTCACCAATTCTTTGTGTGTCCTCATTTACATTTCTTTATCTCGTTTATCGAATGATACATTTTTTAGTTGATCAAGTTTCAAACCGCACTTAAGTTGATTTTTATTAAAACCAATTATTTTGTAGAAACAGTTTGGGGCCATTCGTTGGACCCAAGTAGAAAAATCCTTCAAAACCCTCTCGCACTATTAACGATTTCTTGTCGAGACTATTTCTCAAGAACATGGCAGGGTTGGAGCCAACCAGAATGTCATAGCTCGAACGAGGACAGAGTTGGAAGAAGCTCGACTGTAAATTAATTTGCTAGACAAACAAAATCGTAAAGCTAACAAGGAGATTATGTCTTGAGAACTCAAAACTCAAGAGTGTCTCATCATAATCAAAATTAACAACCGAACCTTCGTTCATCCCATTCCAACCTCCTTTTGTTCAATTTCCTTTTAATCCATGTCCAAACATCAGCCGAAATATACAATTGTCGTTACCAACACAACCCATGCCTTTCACTCGTCCACCGCCACCTCCACCGACGATGGAACAATGGTTCGCTTCGATCCCTATAACTACAACTTCGTTATTTTCAAATTCTACGATATCAAACATCCCCGTCACTAGCGACAGCTTCGAGTCTATCCTACGTCCAACCCCCATATGAATTTCAACGTAACTACATAAGGGTCAGATATTATTCCAACTTTTATAACTCACAATAATTTGGCAGATGATCCAGTCGCTCGACACTTCAAAAAATTGGAAGAACAGAACGAGAAGTGTGCATGTGCAAAAGTTTCGAAACATCCCTTACGGGTGCAACTTTTCAATGGTTAATCAATTTGAAGCCAAAATCAATTCATTCTTTTACTGACCTTGTCAACTAGTTTTTTCAATAATTCGCTAGTAGTCACAATATGGAGAAGTAGACTAACGACCTATACTATATAATCCAAAAGGAGGGAGAATCAGTGCGTAGTTACTTTAGTAGGTTCAACATGCAGATGATAAGTATTCGAAACTGCAATGTGAGGACCGTGATCGAAGCTTATAAGCAAGGTCTGGAAAATAGTTCAGATTTATACTTAGATCTAACCAAATATCCAGCTAGCTGAGACTTTCAAGGACGTAAGGGATAGAACTTTAGCTCACATGAGAGTAGAGGACAACGCAGATTTCCGATGAAAGCAATCATCTGACAAGAAACTTCTTGGAATCAAGAGACCAGATTTGAAAGTCAAAGCTAATTTAAAGTCAGAGTCTTCGCGTCAGATATCTAATGTTTGATTCGATAAAAAGAAAGACGATGCGATACCTTCTAAATTCATACAATATCCAAAACTGTCGACATATGAATTTTCAGGTACATAAAAAGATTTCGTCGAGGCTTTGAAAGGCATTTAGTCGACGATATGATGGCCCAAGAAGAATGATAGGCAAGTTAACAAGAAGGACATGATGAAATGGTTTCACTTTCATAACGACCATGGTCATCTTACTGAAGACTGTCTCACATTAAGAAAGCAAGTCGTCTGGTTGACCTAAAAAGGGCATCTTCAGGATTTACTATCTAAGTATACTACAAGTAACTTCCCTAGAACACCATCTCCTAACCATACTAAAATCATGAATTGTATCAAAGGTGGATCTGAAGTCTGAAGACTCACCTATCATGCGGCCAAAAGACACATCGGGCAACGATTAGATGAAACAGCCGTCCCCAAAGCATACCTAACAAAAGAAGAAAAGGAATTGGAGTCAATGCCAATAATATTCGATCACAGCGACTTCAGCGACATACGATGTAAACATCACGACGGTCTCGTTGTCCAACTCACAATCGGTAATTCCTCTACTAAAAGGGTATTGATTGATGGAGAAAGTTCAACAAACATCATATTTTTTAGCACAGTCAGAGCCATGGGAATCAGTGAGGACGAAATCGTACGACGCTTAACGGTGCTAGTAAGATTCAATGGCGCCGCTTTCACCACAATAGGAGAGATTCTTCTCCCCATTTATACCGAAGGCGTGAATAAGCAGACTCTCTTCAATCTGGTCTTTAGGAACCCAAATCCCTTTAAACACTCAATAAATGATGATTTACTAATATGAAAGAATGGAAAGCGGAAGCAGTTGCTAAATCATCAAATAAACTAGAATAGAGTAATTCCAGTGAAGAACACCAGGAACACACAATAGTGTGTGATAAATAGCTCACAGATTACTCTCTCTCTCTCTCATGTACAAATCTGGAAAGATATATTGCTAAAACACACCTATTACATCGACCAATTTCCTATTTATACTATGAAAATATAAAAGTCAACTCATTAGCCAATGAGAAGATGCCAAACTGTAAAGTTGAATAATCGTTTCTACACACGTGGCGTCATATAATATGACCATCTGTATAAGAGAGTGTCATTGGAAAAGTCTTGTAGTTGAAATCCGAGAAGGCTTTAAGAGACAGAGGCTCTTCATAGTACATCTAGAGGCTCTATATGTATGGTGCAGAGGCTCTACGTCTAGGACTTGAGTTCTGCGCGATAATACTTCCTTTGCTGCGTCTCTGCCCTCTTTATCCAAGCTCTATATCCGACTTAGACAACTTTTTACTTACACTTTCAAACAGAGTAATTTCTAACAATCTCCCTTAAGTATAAATAATTTTTTTTTGCAAAAAGTAACTATTAACTATAAAACAAGAGGCCAACATGGTCCTCTGTAAATTTTACTTTAAACAAAATATGATCGATACAAAATTACAGTAATCACTAACTAATGAGTATAGCTAATGAACTTTCTAATCAGATCTCTGAGTTCCATCATTGAGTCCATCTCAAGAGTGCATGCCTTTCTTATCTCCCTTACCTCTGTGTGGTCAGACACATGTTTCTCTATATGTCCTCTTATCAGCTTCAGGGTGGGATCCAAGTATTTGCTTGTTTGTGATCTTCTATACACCTTCCTCATATTCTGATCATTTATGTATACAAATCCGTGGTCATGGCCAGGCAGATAGTTTCCTGTCTTGATGTTCTCTAAGCCTTCCAAGTTCATTTGGAGCTGTCACATAGAGCTTATCTACACCAAGTTCTAGACCAATTTGAAAGTCAATTTTACTCACATACACCACCCATTCTCTCATAGCTTCCCTTATAGCACTATTGGTTGTTGCATTCACAATCCCTCTGTCCACTTTGTTTAGAGTGTGTCCATGCAGAATAAGTAATTCGTATGGATTTAAGTTCAGAACATCTGCATCAGTGAACATTGTGATCCTTCCCCACCTTCTTTCGAGCTTGGATTTACGTTGAGCTCGGAAGGACTTTAGACCGATCCTTATATCTTTGACTTTGACTTAGAGTTAGAGTATACTATAGTCCTTCTGTTGGCATTTCATTCACCTGCAAAGCTAGATTCATGCAAGTAAATCATGCCAAGTGAACCCTGAGGGCTATCGAGACCTAAAGAATTTAGTGCCCTAAGTCGTCGCTCTAGTTGACGTTTGGGATTTTCTAGTGCAGAGGAAATGAATTCCTCTGTAGGGGAGACATGACACTTGTATTTTCAATGAGTACATCCTGTTAGGAGGATGCACTCAGATTATGGGTTTCCCTTTGGCTGTGCGGCTCAGAGGAAGCATTGTCCTCTGAGTGGGTAGGCTAGTTAGGGATCGATGTGTGCACCTCTGTTTCAATATCCAATGATGCTCGTACATGCTAGATAGATTGTGTGCTTTCACTGGGTGTTGGAGTGGAGAACCAAATATGTGTCCCTCTAGGGGCATATTTTAGCGCATGCTCACGATTTTGTCCTTCTGGATCTATGTTTAAGTGTTCGACTCTCTCTATCTCTCTCGCACTTGGCTCATTATTCTTATTCCACCTCTGGGTACAATAAGATCGAGGATCACTCTTTCTTTACTATTCTGCTTTATTATCATCTTACCTTTTCTTTTTCTCTCTCTCTGTGTATGCTTTCTTGCTCTTCTCTCTTCTCTCGCTATCCTATCTTGCTTTGCATCTTCTTCTCTTACTCTCTCAAGTTCACCCTCTCGTACTATCTTTGGTTCTTCCTCTCTCACTATCTCTGGTTCTTCCTCTCTCACTATCTCTGTCTCTTCTCTAATCTGCCTTTGTATTCTTCTAGTTTTCCACGCAGATTTGCCTATGAAGACCAACTGATCTAGCTCTCCTAATCTTGGGGGGGGGGGGGGGGGGTTATTACCATCCTTGGTTCTTGGGGTTGGTTCCTAAGTCTATATGTGCGTCTTAGGGACTTAGGCCTAATATAGAATTGTAGTCTCTGAGACAGAGCTCTGGCCGTCGGGTAACCATCCTTGGAGATAGTTGGGTTTTATGTAGAGAAGGTGTGGTAGTCCAACTTTGGTTCAACTGTGCACGGGTTTTTTTGATCTTCAATTGCTGGTTTCATCAATAGAGGCAAAAATCTTGGAAAAAGAAGTGATGGAAGGGCTTTCTGTTTGGATTGCTCGATTTCCTTATTTTGTACAACACCTCTGACTTCATTGAAAAGGATGAAAGAGTAATTCAGAGGGATATCAAAATACATGCCATACAGAAATTGGAGTATATTGGTGGAAACCATGTCCATGCTTCCAATCTTGGCAGTTAGAGATCCGGTGACTAGAGTAAATAACATATTCCATAACGGGGGCAGAAATTGGCGACTGATTTGGGATGGGTATGTGATTTCTCAATTGTAACCAATCATCCTAATGAAACCTACCAGTTCTTCACCATTTGGTAATCTGGCATTACCCAATAAACATGTATCATCATGGTTGGAGTTTGAAGCACTGTTGAGAGCAGAGATCTTGATATTCAGACTTCACACTTCTTATTGAGTTATGGGATATGAAAGTATCCAACTATACCTACCTTTTCTACAAACTGACAAGTTTGACAGAATTCTTGGATATACTTTTCAGGTACAGTGTCATTAGTGTTAGTGAAATTGTGAACCAGGGGGTGTCTTTTCAGAAACCCGATGCCGAATGGTACTCTTATGGAAAGTTTTTTAGGTTGAGATCGAGCTTGTGGTTGTTGGGCTTGATAGGGAGAAACACAACATTGGAACTGGTGCCTTCAGATAACATCTGGGAGGTCTCGTTGTGAGAGTTGTTCAATTCAGATTGATTCGACATTGTTAAAGGTTGAAGTTCGGAGAAAATGCAGTTGTAGGTTTCTTGGAGAGAAAGTTGTAGAAGATAAGCGCGTAGAAAAGAAATTAGGACTGAAAATGGGTATTTATTTGAATTCTGAAAAGGTACTCGAGTGGTACAGTTTCCCAAATGGCGGATTGGATGTGGAGTATGAAACGTTTTGAGGTGGGTCCTGTGAAAAATGGACACGTGGCTCTAACGTGCGTTGCTAGTGACTCGTACCTTCTATGCGATATTTTAAAATGACAGGACTGTCACCTACACTGTCACCCGTACCTTCTATGCGAACCCAGAAAACACACAAGTGTAAATGGTACAGAGATGCTCTCATGCAGATTTAAGGCATTAGATACAGAAGGGGGCTTTCTCTGTCCATAAGCTTGAACCTTTTATATACCTAAACGTTTAAAATGCAAGTTCTAACTCTTAAAGATAAAGATTGTAGAATTTTAGGGACAGAGGCTCTGTATCTGAAGATATCCAATCTTGTTCTTATAGAAAGAGTTTTTGAGTTGGAGCATGTTTTAATGTGGTCTTTTTAAAGGTTAAAAAGAAGGATTACCTTGATAGCAAAGAATTGCTCCCCCTTGAATTGAGCATTGTATCTCTTGCTCCTCCTCAAACTATGCTTGGGTCAGGTAAAGATAAGAAGTGATATGCAAAGTTTGAGGTGCAGAGGCTCTGTATAGGACATACAAAGGCTCTGCAACCTTGACTTGATCTTATCATACATAACTGTTAGACGGAATTGGATCAAGGATAAGGCAAACTTTAGAAATTGATACAACGACTTTGTATACTTGGTACAGTGCGAAATATGTAATCGCAGTGAGGTTAGCAACTCAGTCCATACTGGACATCGCAAGTATACACTTGTCACTATGATTGTTTACCAAGTAATAAAGTGGTAAGAACCAAATATCATATCCTCAAGGACTAGAACTTAATCAAGACACTATTGTTTTCATGAACTTCCTTTTACAAGTTTCGATTAGAGAGGAAGCAATATTTTCAGTTGGTTTTGTGAAAATAACTTAACAAAGGTCTAATAATTAAAGGAAGAGATGTAGTTGTGATTTTTCCTAGATTTTACATTAAATACTTGATTTAGTAAAATGGTCATGGTACTGGAGCAGTGGTCACTCTCTGTCCAGAATGCCGACTCACTAATAATCGCAATTTTTCTAACTAAAGCTTTATGTATATAATTAACCTTCTTTGATTTGTTAGTAAGTTTTCTGGACCCTCCCGAGCCTCTATGATATAAGTAGTAAGCAAACACCATAAGTATTTTTAATGCCCAAATGGTTTGCTCCTACACCATGTAATGAAAAACTTACTATGTAAAGAATCTTTTCAAATTCCCTAGCATCATTCAAGCCTGTGTCACTACGTTCCGCCCATTTCTGGATCTCGAACTAGACAGTTGACACTTTCAAGTGATCGGCTTGTCCGCATCATTGGCGTTATCGAACAATGAATGACCAAATCAAAAAGAGGTAAAAATATATAAAACTACTCAAGAATTTTACATAATGTCTAGGTACTTCTCATTTTCTACATCTCAAAAAGAGTTTAGTTCGTGACTGGAAAAATAGTAGAAAACAGAAGTTAAACTACTGCAAGAAGCCATGCTAAAAAGATTTAAAATTAACTAAAAAGTCGCAGTGCCGACTTTCGTCGACACTTGTATACAAAGCTGGAAACTAAATTACTACACTTAAAATAAATTACTAAAGGTAAAATTACACTAATTACTAGAAATTAAAGGCAGAAATGTAAATCTTACTTAAAGGTAAAAAGCAAGAAAATAAATGCAAAATTATTTCTCTCTATAAAATCTATCTACCATACCTAAGTATATAATGAATTGTGTCTTGAGAATTAAATGCTCAAGCCTTTATATAGTAGGCCAAGAGCAAGTATAAAGAATTTACACAAAAGTCATAACACAAAGAGGAAGCATAAAAAACCATTGGATAAAGCACATTTTCCCTAAAAGGTGGCTTTTGAATATAATAACATTTTGGGCATGCTTTTCTTGTCCCCTCTTCAACTCTCAGCAGAAAGTGAAGCTTGTGAACCTTATTTTCAGCTTTTATGTCTCCAAAAAACACCTAGTTGGCCTCCAACAGTTGGCTTAATCGAATGGCTGAATCTGAATGGTGGAGTGATCACTCCGAGTACCAGTTCCGATGAAAATACGTTTTTTCATGTAAATATGTCATAAATGGTTTCAAGACATGAAAGTACTCACAAATAGCTCAAACAATTATTTTTGACCAAAAAGGGAGTTTTAGAAGGCAAAATGGCAGAAATCGACTAAATAAAATGGGTATAAAAGGAATGTAATAACTCTGAAATATAGAGTTATCACACCCCCAAACTTAAATAATTACTTGTCCCTAAGTAATAAAAATGACAAACAGAAAACGTGTAGATCCCAGTTTGATCAGGTAACCGAGTAATATCAAGAATAATATGTTGAAAACCTTTTGTCATATATCTAACTTGATGAATCGTGATTACAATGATATCTCTATAAAGCATAAACACGATAACTATTCTATTAAGCTCTCTCTATAAGTTCTAATCTCGCACTTTTATGATAGCTCTAACCTTCTATTTATATGAATAACAATTACCGTAATAAGGAAACTAGTAGATAAGGCATTATACACTTGCCTTATTTACAAATAAATCGTTTCCTTATAATTAAACATTAAATCTTTCCTAATTAATGACTTTGTTGACTTTTGCATTTTGCCCCTTCATGTCTTCAATAGTTGTCATCTCGGATACAATATTTTCAGACCTAACAATCTCCCCCTTTGTATTCGAGATTACACTTCAGCAAATCAACACTTTTGAAGACGATGAAATTTTTGTCAACAAATCTTCTTCTCGTAGCTTTCACTCCCCTTGCGAGTATGATCTCTTGATAAACTTCGTAGCTCCCCCTTAACATTGAGATGTAGTTCACGAACAAAAAGTCGAAGGAGCCGTAATGTCGTTGGGTATGTTTCTTCGAGTAGAACTTGTCGTATGATGAAAGAGACAAAAGAATGTCAGATCAAAATGTCGAGATATCTTTGAGGTTGTCGGGTTAGGCATTGAGGTTGTCGGATGATGCGATGACTTTTCCTTTGATGAATTTTCCTTTTCCTTTGATGAATTTTCCTTTCTTTTCTTGTTTTCTCCATGTTAACTTTTTGTATGTGTCTTTGATACATTATTTCTCCCCCTCAGAATGATAACAAGAATCTGAATCATTATGAATACTATCAAAGACAATAAGCGAAATGATGGGTAAAAAGGTAGCATAGAAGCACAAATAGCAACTGTTATCACTTAAATCAAAAATAAATTTAATTAAGTGGCCTATATTCAGTGTTGGCAGCGGGTTGACACTGATAGGACTTCCAGTTATCACAAAAGTAAGTTATAAAACTAATTTTACAAACTGTTCGGCATAAACACAGAGATATGCTTGTGGAATCACAAAGACTCGTGCAAGTGTAAAAAAATATTTGTGTCTATTTCGGGTCAAAGTTAGACTCGATGTGCACAGAATATGAAGTTCGAAGACCGGAGGTGTGTCTTCTTGTTTCAATATCTAAATCTTCTGAGTGAAGAATAGATAGATGATATGCTAAATCCCCGTGATATATGAAACAAGAATCTTTTGTGAGATACTTGAGTAGTTGGGTGGGGTGACACAAGTTATCGACATTGGATCCATGTCCATTTCAATATTCATCTCCAAAGAATCAGAATAAATAGATTGTGTTGCTACCCAAATAACTGTTTAAGTTTGGTAATGACCAATTTTCTTTTAAGTCCTGTCACACCCTCACTTTTTCTTTTATCTCACAAGCACTCAATTTTATACCCTTTCAAAATATCTATCCTAGGGGTGTGTTTCATGGGTAGGTCCTTCCAACTCTAGATTGACCATTGAAACATCTAACTCATATCACACACAAAGAGTTAAAACATTGAAGTCCGAGTCTAAACTGATGTGTTCAGAAGTCGTAATGTTTATATCAGGTTCATAGCTGAGATACTATGAAGCTAAAAGTGAAATATGGTACTCCCCCTCAAAAACTGCATAACCTTTTGAATGATCATGTCATGTGATGTGAATATTCTAAATTAGAACAAACATGCCATTCCTGCAAAACAGATTAAAAAGATTTTGGTACCCAAGCTTTGTTGGGTCCTTGGAGGTTAAATTTAGAAACAACAAATGGGGAAGTGGAGATACTATAAGTACCATACCATTTTGGAATGAACCTGTTAGGTCCGATTCAACAAGATCAAAAGAGGAACCATACGGAAATCATTGAGTCATATGTTCTATTGATGAAAGCTTTAAAGAACTAAAAAAACGAATATAACTAAACAAATCTCATTAACGAATCCTCTACCCTAGACTCCTTTATATACTAGGTGTCTATTACATGGTAAGCCCAAGCCCATAAGGTATTAAACACAATATGGAATATTACAATTAATTCTTTCCTTTTTTATAAAACTTTCTAAATTTAGGACTTTTGGTCTTATCAGTCGATTATAAAGCTACACAATCTGAGTTTTGATCTGATTCTAATCGAGTTCGAAAAACAAGGTAAAAATCTCGAATCTAACACTGTTCAAAAACTTATCGATTCAAGCCTTACAAGCCTGAATCGACAAGTTTTCTTATCGCATCTTTGTTTATCGACAAATTTTTTTTATCGCATCTTTGAGTATCGATAAGAATTTTATATCGCATCTGTTATTATCGATAAGTATTTTATACCGCATTTGCTTTTATCGATAAGAATTTTTATCGGCTCTTTATCAGCCGACAAGATTCGGTTTATCATTCAAATTTTTTAGTTTAATTCTTTGTACTTTTGCTTCACTTTTATTAGAAAACTCAGGGTCTCTGACTTCTGCAGCTTTTCTAGTTTAAGAGTTCTCAAGTACAAGTCTTAAACTTTAACAAAATTCGAATTTTTTACTTTAGTTTAAACCTTAGTACTTTTGCTTCACTTTCATTAGAAAACTCAGGGTCTCTGACTTCTGCAGCTTTTCTAGTTTAAAAGTTCTCAAGTACACTTTAAGTTTAGTACTTTTGCTTCACTTTCATTAGAAAACTCAGGGTCTCTGACTTCTGCAGCTTTTCTAGTTTAAAAGTTCTCAAGTACACTCCTTAAACTTCAAGTAAATCTTTTTATTTTATTTTGATATTATTGGGGACTCGGGAACTTAGATCTTCTCTTCCTTAAAAAGACTCTGTTCTTTTTTTGTCGACGAAGGCTTCATTCTTGTTCTTCAAAATTCAAAATAAAGATAAAAAGGAATTTCAGAATCTTGGTTTAACTCACGTTCGTTAGACCCAACAAGTTTTCTTATCGCCACTTTATTACCCGACATAAATACTTATCGGCTCCTAGTTGCCCGATATAAAATCTTCTCGATTCTGCTCAACCCGATAAGTTTTCTTGTCGAGTTCTCGTAACCCGATATAAATTTTTATCGCGTCGTTTACTGTCGATAAGATTTTTTTTAAATCGAGATTTTACTTTAAGTTCTCAAAACTCTTAGAACTTTTTCAAAACTCCTTGATCGAGATCACTCTGTCAGGTACTATGACTTCATGCGAAGCAATGTCGATCGGTTCAGACACAAAACCCCCGACTCTATTTCCGGGCGAATACTCTTAGTGGAAGGCGGTTTCTCGACTTCATTGAACGAAGTGATTACGCCGATGAAATCATAGGTTCCATTAAAGAAGGTCCTCCACCCGTGTTCTATCAAGACTTCCCTGCCTTTCCGAATGCCACTCCTCCTGTCGCTGCCAAAAGAGGAGTCAAACCTAAATCCTCCTAGGATGCCGATGAAAAGAGAATCATGAAAGGTGATCAACTAGCACGCTCATACCTCCTAATGAGCCTCCCAAATGAAATCTATATGAGCATAGACAACCACGAAAGATCTGCCAAAGAGATGTGGGAAGAAATTGAAAAGTTTATACTAGGAACAAAGATTGGGACTCAACTGAAGATCACAAATTGCATCTCTCAATACGAAGAATTCAAAGCTAAAGAGGGTGAAAGTCTTACAGATACTTTCAGTCGTTTTGTTCAATTGGTAAACAAGTTAAGCAAAAACGATATTCGTAAGACAAAGATCGAGAACAACGTGAAATTTGTTAGCAATCTTCAACCTGAATGGCGCCGTTTTGCCAACCAAATAAAACACAACAAATTTCTCGTTGAACTCGATCTTCACGAAGTACACGAAACCCTACAACAAGACAAGGAAGAGGTACTTGAAGCCACGGGGACAAACAATAAAACCAAAAAGACTTCCGATCCAATCGCTCTAGTAGGAAAAGAAAGCTCTCCTTTATCCCAAAGCACATCTCAAGATGTCATCCCTGAATTAGAGGACGAAGAATTCGACTATGATCCGGAGATTGCCAAATTCCAACAGCAATTGGCTTTTCTCACAAAATCATTCCAACAAAAGTTCTCTCGTCGCTCAAATCCCTATCAACAAAGATATGCTTCGGGATCAAAGAATCATGAGCGCAAAGCTATGTTTGATCCTAAACCAAGGAGAGAAGAATCTCGTCCACCACCCAAACCGGAAGACAAATTCAAAGGTGAAATGAGCCTGTGCTACAACTGCGGAAAATCCGGCCACTATGCCCGTGAGTGCAAAAAGCCAATAGTTAAAGACTCAAACTACTTCACCTACAAATTGATGTTGGCTAAACAAAAGGAGGCCGGAAAAGTACTCATGGCGGAAGATGAACATTGGCTCAATCATGGTAATGATGATGATGATATGGAAAACGAGGTACAAGCACACTTTAGTCTGATGGCTTATTCTGATGATTCCACTTCTAACGCTTCTGATTACACACCCGAGGTAAGCAACTCTTACTAGGACAATTTTGTTTCCCAAATGCATGATACAATTGAAAGAATTAAAATCTAAGTTGCAAACCGAGAAACTCATAGTTTCCAACTTAGAAGCACATCTAGAAAATAATCACAATCAACTGCTAATTGTCCAATCTGAACTTGCCACCTCTCAAAGTATTGCACAAAATCATCAAAAGGAGAAAACCATTTTTCAAAACGAAAATTTAAAATTAAAACAACAAATCTCGGATCTCACAAATCAACTTGACAAATCTAAACGTGAGACCGAAGAATTTTCATCAAAATTTGACTTTGTCACCATACAAAGACAAGATCTTTTAGAAAAACTCAAGGATTTGGAACTCAAACTATACAAGATTGGTCAAACTGAGCAAACAATTCACTTAAACGCACCAAAAGATTTAAGTTCAAAGGTGGGATTAGGATCTGATAACCCAAAATGCTTAGAAAAAGCCATCTACAATACTCCGACTATCTATAAATTTGAATATCTAAACCTTGGTCCGGAATACAAAATTCAATTTATGCAGTCGGATTCCGACGTCGAAGAAAGGGAAGATCGGAATAGGAAAAACAAGAATTTTCATCAAATTCCTTTCTGCTAGCCTAAGACAGTAGAACATGAATCTTCAAAAGGAACTCTTCCAAACGACTATTTTCCATCTTATACCGACGAAGAACTTCAAACTCAAACTCCTGAATTTAAACCATATATTCCCACCTTATTTTTAGAAAACAAAATTGTTCAACTTGAAACGGTGTTGGAATCTGAACGTTCTTCGTCGGACAAGGAAAAAGAGGCGTTAATTTCAAAAATCCAAAAACTTGAAAACGAGGCTTTACAAGTAACCAAAAACCACGAAACTGATACAATTTCCAATATTTCCTCGTGTAAAGCTTTCGTTGGCAAATATTTAGATGATTGTGAAGAGTTGTTTAAATTGGATCCAAATTATTGCCCTCCTAAACAACAAAGTTCCCTTTCCTTCGACCATATTGATACTGAATTAGATGACCTTGAGCAAATGGAGTTTTCGAATGAAAATTCTAATCCCTCCCAACTTAAAACCAACGAATGTTTAAATGATATGAATGCTGACTTTGATTTTAATCCTACACTTCCAAGTCATACGAAATTTTTGGACAAAGGAAAGAAACATGTAAAATCAGTTTTGATTCCGGATGTTCAGAATGAACGTTCCACTAGTCAAACAACACACACTCATTCTAACCATAGGAATTAAACTCATTTTTTCCCAAAAAGTACTAACCATGGTTATGTTGATGTTTCAGTTGTTCATACTTTAAAAACCAAACAAGTTTGGGTTGAAAAAGGCAAACGCACTCCAAAGTCGTCATCCCGTAATAAAGACAAATTTTCTTTTTCAAGTTATACAAATGTCAAAAGAACCAATCGTCATTTTCTTTTTCCATATACTATTCATTCGTTTCGACATTTAATTAAAATTTTCAAGTAATCAAATTTGTTGCTCAGATTGCGGCGTGAATGACTTTATGCGTTTAAATTCTTTTGATTATGGTTGTGATTATTATCCGGACATGCATTATTCTTACAATTTTCGTCATAATCATTTTCCAACTCCACGTGTTTATAAATGGGTTCCTAAAGAGACCATGACTAACGCCCCTAAGTCCCACTTCAAATGGGTACCCAAAGGCGCCAAGTCAACTAACCCCGAAGGACCCATTTACAAATGGGTACCTAAATCTGCCTGATTTTGTGCAGATCAGTCATGTGTGGTACTTAGATTCTGGATGCTCCAAAAACATGACCGGACAAAAGGAGCTGCTTGCCAATTACACAGAGAAAAAGGGAGGATTCGTACGTTTTGGCAACAATCATTTATCACCTATCAAAGGACATGAAGACATCATTCAAAACAACATCACAACTTCAGATGTTTCCTATGTTCAAGGCTTGAGCCACAATTTTCTAAGTATTGGCAAATTCTATGACAAACAACTCGAAGTTAACTTCCGACCCGAACGATATGTGTATGAACATTTGAAGGTAAGGAATTATTAGCCGGCACGCGCAAATCCAACCTGTACACCATCGATCTTTCCCAAGTGAACGCTCCTTCAAATGTTTGTCTACTCTCAAATGTCTCTAATCCCAAGAACTGGTTGTGGCATCGACGACTTTCTCATTTGAACTTAAAAAATATCAATCGCCTCTCCATTCACGGATTAGTCACCGACTTACCAAAGATAAAGTTTGACAAACCTCACTTATGCGAAGCATGCGAGATGGGAAAGATGAAGAAAGTTTCTCACAAACCTAATGTGGTACATTGCACAATTCGACCTCTTCAACTCATTCATATGGATTTGTGCGGCCCAATGCGGACTCAAAGTATTCATGGCAAGAAATACGTTCTCGTTATGGTTGACGATTTTTCTCGATTTACTTGGGTTAAATTTCTTCGCTCAAAGGATGAAACCCCCGACACCATCATAAACTTCTTGAAAGGCATACAAGTCAAATTGGAACTCACCGCTCAAACCATCCGCACTGATAATGGAACCGAGTTCATAAATCGCTCTCTTGACGGCTATCTCAAATCAGTTGGAATCACACACACATTTTCTGCTGCTCGAACTCCGCAACAATATGGTGTGGTTGAACGCCGCGATCAAACTTTAGTTGAAGCTGCACAAACCATGCTTGCATATTCGAAACCGCCGCACTACCTTTGGGCCGAAGCAATCAATAACGCTTGCTACACTCAAAACCGTTCGGTCATCAACAAGCAATTCAACAAGACACCCTATCATTTTGTCTACATGCGCATTCCGTTCATCGATCACCTTCATAATTTCAGCGATCGCTGCTTCATTCTGAATGAAAAAGAAGATCGTGGAACACTCAAGCCAAAAGCCGACGAAGCCTACTTTCTTGGCTACTCTCCAAACGCATCAGCATATCGGGTCTACATGAAACAAGCACGTTGTGTCACGGAAAGTGTCAATGTTCAGTTTTATACTAAAGCCGAAATGGCTCCTGAACAAGACAGTTATGGACCCGCACTCACTAGTATTTTAGCTTCCGAACAACTCCGTTCGAAACCTGCTCTAAACCCCGCTCAAGCTTCAACTTCCAAAACCGCATCATCAGATCTGGATTACTTATTCAAACACTTTTACTCAGATTATTTCGGCTCTTATACCGAAATTCCCAAACAAATCACCCTGCCTACCTTGGAGGTTGCCGAGACTACCAATCTTTCTGGACCGCCGGTTACACCAGAAACCGTCTCAACTGCTGCAACTCCAAGCTCATCTGCAACTCCTACCCCCGCTCAACCTCATGCTCAACCTAGTTCTGGCCAGCTCTTTACGGAACTGGCATCCTCTCCCCCACCTTTAACTTCATCTCCTAAGGATGTCACCAGTTCCACAAGATCTTCTAACGTGGCTCCAGCCTTGGAATCACTTCAAGATCTTCCCCCCGGTACATATGAAGATGATGCCCCGGACCCCAACGCGTTTCAACCGCTTCCCCACACTACCAAATGGGTCCGTTCTCATCCAGCCGATCAGATTATTGGAGATCCAACCAAACCTGTCACAACACGATCCTCGCCTCGGGCAACGATTGCCTGTTCTCTACTTTTCTAAGCAAGATCGAACCCACATCCATTCAAGAAGCAATGAACGAGCCTGATTGGATTGTGGCCATGCAAGATGAACTCAATCAATTTGAAAGCCTGAAAGTTTGGCGTCTCATTCCCCGTCCACAAAATAAAACCATCATCGGTACCAAATAGATATTAAAAAACAAACAAGATGAAGATGGAATTGTCATACGCAACAAAGGCCAACTTTGATGTGAATCAAAAGGAAATACATGGGTGTCAAATCTGACTTGGAGAACAAGCATTGAGCAAGGTGAAAAACCTAAGATTAGGTTTCTTGGAGAACAAGCAAGGAAAACCATAGATTTATATCTAGTTTAGAATTTGATTTCCAATCAATTTCTACTCAATCTATTTATTACTTTAATTTAGTTTTTGCCCCAACGTTTTGGAATTCAGTTGAATTCGTTTTACTTGGTTTGGCGTTAGGATGTTTTATTAAGTTTATTTCCTTCCTAGTTCATATTGTTTCCTTATTTATAGATATCTCTTAGGTTTCCTTATTTTCGCATTGTTTCCTTATTTACTAGGTTTCCTTATTTTCTATTTCCTTATTATCCATTATAAATAGGATCAATCATGTAATATCAAGATCATTCAATCAAAATATCGTTTTCTACATATTTCTTGTGCATCAAGCATAAATTTTATTCTTCTTTTCTTTACTTCAGTTACTGGATTGTTTTGAAGTTTAGAGTTGTCAAACACCTTAATTTCTGGATTGATCTAAGTGATAGGGATTCAAAGTACACGTTTCTGGATTGATCGTGTAGGGTTGAAATATCGGTTCATTTTGAAGCTTAAGGTGCAAGAAAACATCAAGATCTGATCTTTATCTCAAAGTTCTTCAATTCTTTTCAAGTTTTCACTTAAAAGGGGCTAAAATCCACATCAATCTGGTATCAGAGCACGGTTAACTGTTTTCTTGGTTCTTTAATTAAAGCACGTTTCCAAGGTTTGTTACATTCTTGATTTTCTTGATTTTCTTGATTAATTTATCAAGAAATATCTCTGTGGTGTTGTGATAGCGGTTTTCTTGTGTTTCTTGGGTTACAAGCAACCTAGCTATCATGCTTACCACGGACAAGTTGTTGGTTGAAGTTCTTGAGCATATGAAGCTGCAAGAGAAAAAGCTGGAAAAACTCGAGTTACTAGAATCTTCTACGGTAGGCAAGATTTGCGTATGAATGCTATATATGATGAATTCTAGAAAAAGCTTGATCCGAATTCTACCCACTTTGTTCTTAATAAATCTGAAGATGAAAATTCAAGTGATGAAGATTCCTCTGTTAAATCAACCCCAACTAAAATAAAGAGGCACAAAGACAAAATTAATGATCGCGGCATAAAGTTGGATGATTTTACAGGTTTAGGAAGTCCTGATGTTTATCTTGAATAGGAACGCCAAGTAGAGAAGATTGGTGACTATAAGTGTCTTAATGACAAACACAATTTAAGATTGCATATATTCGTTTGACAAAGAACGCTGATTTATGGTTTGAGAATCTTAAAGCTAGTAGGGCCAGAACTCAAAAGGAGAAGATCAAAACTTGGACGGTTTTGAAAAAGAAGCTCCGCAACAAATACCTCCCAGATGACTATGAACAAACACAATATTTGAAACTCACAACTTTGAATCAAGAAGCCATGGGTGTAGCAAAATACGTGGCTGAATTTGATAGTTTATGCTTAGTTTGTGACTTAGCAGAAAGAGAAACTATGAAGATTGCACGGTTCATTCGTCGGTTAAATTGACCTATTGCCAAAAAGGTTGAACTTAGGGAATTCTGAAGGATTTGGTTCATTCAGACCCAATGCTTCTCAAAACTCTCAACATCCATCATCAAAGTTTCCGCAAAAGAAAGAAGATTCATCGTTCAAGGATAAACGCGTGGAAACAGAAAAGATGTTTATTTCAAAAAAGGACTTTGAGAATCGGAGAAAGTGCTTCAAGTGTCAAGGGAAAGGACACATAGCTAGAGAATGTCCTTCTCGAAGAACTCTTACAACGAAACAATACATGGAATGGGAAGAAGAAGATAAGCACATAGAAGTTATGCTCGAATGTGAGCGAGTTCAAGAAGACGAAGAAGAATAAGAAGAGGATGACTATGCGGAGAATGATGCAAATCTCATTGTTGTTTGTAGAGTATTACATTCAGAATGCCCACCTAATGTTGATCAAAGGGAGAACTTGTTTCATACTCGATGCGAAGTTGGAAACAACACTTGCAACGTGATAATTGATAGCGGTTCTTGCACTAATGTTGCATCAGTTGATATGTTAAACCTTACAAGCTGAAAGGACCCATTTTAAATGGGTACCTAAAATACAGTAATTGTTTTTTCAGATGTGTCATGTGTGGGTTCTAGATTCTGGTTGTTGAAGACACATGACACCTTTCAAAGAACTACTTACTTATTATCATGAAAGATATGGAGGAACAGTTAGCTTTGGAAATAATGCAAAAGGATATGTAAGAGGATATGAAACTTTTTCAAAGGGAGATGTTAATGTAATGAGAGTTTTCTATGTTGAAGGTCTCAAGCATAATCTGTTTAGCATAAGTCAGTTCTGTGATAAATATTGGAAAGTACAGTTTGATATACATTACTGTCATCTGCTCAGTTCTGAAAATCTAAACAAGTTAACAGCCTATAGAGATGGAGATATCTACACTACTACTTTAACAGAAGATGGTCAACTGCAAGGAATTTGTTACATTTCTACTACCATGAAAAATGAAAGTTGGTTTTGGCACAGAAGAATGTCACATCTGAATTTCAAAGCAATTTATGAATTGGAAAGACACAAATCTGTAAGAGGTTTGCCAAAGATTAAGTTTGAAAGAAATTCACTATCTTCTTCATGTGAGCTAGGAAAAATAAAAAGAAGCTCTCATCCTCTAAAAATGCTTTCTTCATGTAAAGAACCACTGGAAATGTTACATATGGACGTATGTGGACCAATGAAGACTCAAAGCATGGGAGGAAAGAAGTATATTCTTGTCATAGTTGATGAATATTCAAGATATAATTGGGTTGAATTTCTGAGACTTAAATCTGATACTTCTGATAAACTTATACCTTTTCTTAAGAAAATACAGGTTCTTCTTCAACTTCCTATCCAAAAGATCATAAGTGATAATGGCACACAATTTAAAAATTCTACACTTCAGAACTTTTTGGATTCTGTTGGAATATCTCATAACTTTTCCGCTACCAGAACTCCTCAACATAATGGAGTAATTTAAAGAAAGAACATAATCTTAGTAGAAGCTGCCAGAACCATGCTTGCCTATTCCGAATTACCTTTATCTCTTTGGGCAGAGGCAATAGCTACTGCTTGTTTTACTCAGAACAGAACCATTCTCAACAGAAAACTTCTTCAAACTCCTTATGAAGTTATTAAAAAGAGAAAACCTTCTATTGATTATTTTAAAATCTTTGGTTGCAGGTGTTTTCTTCTGAATGATACACAACATTTGGACAAATTTGCACCTAAAGGTGTAGTTGGAATTTTTGTTGGCTATTCACAAAGAATCAAGGCATACAGAGTTCTAATCAAAGGCACTCAAAGGATCATTGAAACTTCAAATATATGATTCCATGAGCCAACAATGACTTCTGAACAAAACAGATCAGAACTCAAGCTTAAATCAGTATCTGAAGATTTGGATTCAGAAAAGAACATTATAGATAACACTTCTGAATCTAAATCTTTACTAAAAGAAAATTTAGACTCATTATGTCAAGATTTATTTGATATTTCGGTTAATGTTTCTGCAAATTATCAGAATCCATCTCTACTCAGAATATCAGAACCGGCTTCCACAGAAACAACAATATCAAATCTTTCTGCTCCACCTACTTCAACCTCAAATTCAGTACTTCCTACTTCTGACTCTGTACAAGTCAATACTGACACATTACCGGTCACTTCTGAACCAATCATAATTGTTTCTGAACCAATGATTGTTTCTTCTGAACTAGTACATAATCTTCAATTTGAGGGGGCGTCATCAGATCTGCACTTAGTGATAAATCCTACTTCTGAATCACATGCAATCATTGATGACTATGACTCCTTAAATAATATCTTATCTGTTCAACCATTACCAAATGTGAACAAATGGACATCCAGTCATCCAATTCATCAGATCATAGGTGATGTCTCAAAAGGTGTACAAACTAGATCAGCCACAGCAAATGAATGTTTGTATGTGAATTTTTAAAGCAGTATTGAACCCAAAAAGCCAAGTGAAGCTCTTCAGGATCCAGATTGGTTATTAGTTATGCAAGATGAGTTAAATCAATTTGAGAGAAACAAAGTATGGAGACTAATTCCAAAACCTAAGGAGAAATCAATAATTGGCACAAAATGGGTTTTTTCAGAAATAAGAAAGATGAACATGAAATTGTTGTGAGAAATAAAGCAAGGCTTATGGCAAAAGGATATTGTCAACAAGAGGGTATTGATTATGATGAAACCTTTGCTCCAGTAGCTAGATTAGAAGCTATTAGAATATTTCTAGTTTATGCAGCTCACAAAAACATGAAAGTTTTTCAAATGGATGTCAAATGTGCATTTTTAAATGGAATTCTTCATGAAGAAGTATATGTTGAGCAACCAGAGGGTTTTGTAAGCAAAGACTTTCCAGATCATGTTTATATCATAGACAAAGCTTTATATGGACTTAAGCAAGCACCAAGAGCATGGTATGAAACTCTCACAACTTTATTCTGAATTCTAAATTCAAAAGAGGTACAGTTGATACAACTTTATTTTTGAAAAAGGAAGGTGATGACATGATTTTAATACAAATATATGTAGATGATATATTTGCCTCTACAAATCCAAAATTTTGTAAATTTTTT
Source organism: Silybum marianum (assembly GCA_036898165.1). Classification (NCBI taxonomy): domain Eukaryota; kingdom Viridiplantae; phylum Streptophyta; class Magnoliopsida; order Asterales; family Asteraceae; genus Silybum; species Silybum marianum. The sequence continues at coordinate 23,416,379 of CM072536.1, read as the reverse complement.
GAGAAAATCATGCAAACTGAATTTGAAATGAGTTTGACGGGAGAGTTAACTTTCTTTCTTGGTCTTCAAGTAAAACAACTTCCCACTGGCATATTCATAAATCAATCTAAGTATGTTTCTGACTTACTTAAAAAGTTTGACATGTCTGACTGTTCTAGTATTCAAACTCCAATGGCCACTACAACTAAACTTGAACCAGATTTATCTGGTAAACCTATTATCAATAGAAATTCAGAGGCATTATTGGATCATTGCTTTACTTAACAGCTAGTAGACCTGATATAATGTTTGCTATATATATCTGTGGTAGATATCATGCTAATCATAAGGAATCTCATCTTCTTGCTGCTAAAAGAATCCTTAGATATCTCAAAGGCTCTCCTTTATTGGGGCTTTGGTATCCAAAGGATTCTGGATTTGAACTAACTGCTTTCACAGATGCAGATCATGGTGGTTGTAAATTGGACAGGAAAAGTACATCTGGATCATGTCAATTTCTAGGTGATAGGCTTGTAAGTTGGTCTTCAAAGAAGCAAAATTGTGTTTCAACCTCTACTGCAGAAGCTGAATATGTAGTTGCTGCAATATGTTGTTCTCAAGTAATATGGATGCAAATTCAACTCAAAGACTATGGCTACACCTTCAAAAAGATTCCTCTGTATTGTGATTCAAAGAGTGCCATAGCTATCACAGCTAATCCTGTTCAACATTCAAAGACCAAACATATTGATGTGAGGTATCATTTTATTAAGGATCATGTTGAGAAACGTAATATTGAAATGTTTCTTGTTCAGACAGATTATCAGTTAGCAGATTTGTTTAACAAAGCACATGATGAAAAACGATTTAACTTTTTGGTAAGCAAATCAGGCATGATGAATCTATCTACTTAAGTATTTTTACATCAACAAAGAAATAAGAATTAAGTTCAGAGCATTATTCATTCAAAATTCTGACATTCTTAACTTCAGAATTTTTCATGTTAACATTTCAGAAGCTCATCTTTCATTACTCACCAGTACTAATTCCTTATTTCAGAAGTTGTTGTATCTTAATACTCATTGTTTTTCTTTTCTCTCTTCTCTTTATCTAACTATCTCTATGATTAGCACTTTTCAAGGGGGAGAAATTCAATTACTCATGATTCAAGGGGGAGTGATATTCAAATACTCATACTTGATTCTTCCTTAAATTCTAAAAATGTGGATACTGACTCTCAGGAATACAAATCTTAGAAGTATGGACAAACTTCTGAAGATAAAATCTGATTTTTCTATTGTTCGAACTTACTTCTGATATATCAACATCTTTTATATATTCAGAAGTACGTAGTTTTAAATGATTTTCATACAGATTAAGTCATTACACTCAAGTTCTGAACTTTTTTTAAGAGTTCTGAATCATTTCCTATTACTTCTGAACCAGTTCTCAGAAGTTCTGAACTTCCCGTTATAAAAGCTCATCTCATAAACGCGTGTGCCATGTGTTTTAATTTCATTGGAGCAACCTTAATCACGTCGCAAAATGGTTCATTAATCCAAATAAATGATGATTACTTTTTCTAATCGTCATTACTTTTTCGGCCACGTGTCCCTTCACGAACATCCAACTCATATAATCCATTGGTTCGTCATCTTCATCATTTTTTAGCAATTTTTCCCTCCGAAACTTAATTTCTTCTTACCTTGAACTTCATTCAAACTTAGATTCTCAATTTGTGTCTACAATGTCGACTTCAAATGTTGATATGCTTTCAAACTGCAAAATCGTGCTTCAGGAACAGTGATTCATCTTCAAACGAAGGCTCTTTCAGAAATGTACCTAAGAATATCATGATTGGATCACTGGAAGTCAATCTGGATGCTGATCAAACGCTAGAAAATACTGCCACTAATGGAATTAGTGAAGTTGGACCTTCAAACCCTAACCCTAACCCTCGCAGCGGCAATATTGGGATTACTCAAATTAAACCAATAGAAGTTGCTTCTGAATCTATTGGTGGTGTGGGTGATTCTCAATCGATGGCTGATTCTAATCCAAAAAGAAGTTATGGTCCTGATCTTACAAAGATATACATTCCAGACAACAAGCGTATGTAAATCAAAAGAAATAACTGTGCTCTAAACTTCTGATCAACTGATTTTACTAATGAACAAATGATTATGCTTGAAATCCTGAAGAAGCATCATATTCGAGCTTTGTTATCTAGAAAATTTTTAGTTCGTACTTCTTATCTTCAACAATGGTGGTATCATGCTGAAATTGATGAAGAAACAAATGAAATTTCCTCATTTGTTAATGGTTACAGGTTCTTTCTTACAGTTGATGATATTAGGAACATCTTTGATTTGCCTAAATCAAATGCAGTTGTAGGCAAAAGTACTTTTGATGCAGTTCCATCCAATTCTGAAGTCATTTCAGATTTCATGAAGCTAGGATATTCAGAAACTCTTACTGCTCTGAGTTGTAGGCAAAAGTACCTCCTATCTGGCATTGTCTTTTCACTATCTTTAATACTTGTCTCCCTGGCAAAAGTTCAAGTTTGGATCAAGCTTCTACAAATGGCAGAATAATTTTTCATGGTGTTGCTTACAACAAGCACTATGATTATGCTTCCCTTATGTTTGAAAAACTGAAGACAGCTGTGATGAAGAAGTCTACATATGCTTATATTCCTTTTCAAAGGTTCTTTCAGATCTTCATCAAAGGAGCTATGAAATCTGTTGAGGCTATTCCTACATTGGATCATGAGGTATTTGTTCCACTCTTCTCTATGGATAGTTTAAGACCACCAAGTGCTAAACTTCGACTTCCTACTGCATTACCACTACCAGCGGAGCTTCTTGCTTATGTATGTTCTAAAAATAGGTATTTGAATGAGTATTGTGAATCAATGGGACTACCTAAACCTGTAGTCTCTTCCCCTGATTCAACTCCAAGTGGTGAGCAAAGTGAGGGGTCTAGACTTCCTAGTGAGAGAGGGGAGGAAGTTCATGGTGGAGAACAACCTCAAAGTGCTAAGAAGAAAAATTTATATGAGAGATAGGGTTGAAATGTAAGACAAAGAATTGATAAGGGGAGATCACAGATAAAAGAAAAAGAAATTTGTGCACTAACTGATACAAGCTGGGCAGCCATACAATCTATTACTCCACATTCTTTGGTGGGTAATGTTGAATCAGCCAGTGACCCCATGGCAACTCTTGTTATCCCCCCTAGCCACTCACCCATCTCTCAACAGAAGGGTGTTTCAAAAATACAAATGGGGCAAGCAACACATCTACCAATAGGTCCCCACTTGGAGGAGCCCATTGTTGAAATAGAAGGATATATGTCCCCCCTTCATACATTTGAGCACATAAAGTCTGAGTGTCAACTCAATTTTGAGCCAAATGACCCACAAGACATGGGATTTCTTCACACTAGCACATATCTTTCAGATCTCCAACAACAAAGTGTGTGTCACATTGCAACAACTTCAATAGATATACCTAATCTAGGATATCAAGGATTTGAAGGAAGTCCTAGTGGGGTGAACATCACTAAAGCCCCATTAACTGAATCAGTAATGATTCATAATGTGGTGACATCAACAAGCCAGTCTACTTCTGTAGGACTGCAAACAGGACCATTTGTTGGTGTTGGTTCTATTTCCCATACTTCTGAACTCTCTGAGTTCAAAGCTTTTGGTACTTCTGAATTAGAAAAGATTCAGAAGGACATAAAAGCATTGACAGAACAATCAACCAAGAAGTTGGAGGATAGGGTGGAAAGTCAGGAGAAAAAGTTGGAGGATAGACTAAATGAGTTGAAGTCTATGTCAGTTTCATCTAATGATCTCAAAGCTTTTCAAGCTGTTATTCTCAAGTCCTTTTCTAAAGCTGTTTCTTCTATAGCAAGTCTTCAAACTACTGTACCATCTACATCTGCACAACCAGATTTATATTACTTGGCTACTAAAGATGATATCTAACAAGTTCTGAATAAGTTGATTCTTGTTCAGAATACTCAAACACTTTTGGATCAAAGAGTTTTAGCTTTGGAGTGTAGATCTCAATCCGTTACTTTAAAAAGAAGTCATGATAATCAGGATGCTAATGATCATAAGGGGAAGAAAAGGAGAAAAGTAATTGAGTCTGCTAAAGAAGACACTCTATTAATAAAACATACTTCTGAACCAACTTCTAAAGCAGTTCAGAAAGAAAGTAATAATGAGAAAGTGTCAGAAGTAATTGAAGAAATTTTAATTTCTGAACCACAAGGTGTTTGTTCTGAAGTTGATCTGGTTGTAAATGTGCAACTCATTTTTGAAGGTGTTAATACAGAACAAGGTGTATCTGAAGAAGCTGAGGAAGGATACGAAACAGAAAAAGTTTCATTTAATTCTGAAGACAATGCTGGAACAGATGAAATAGATCCAATTCCTGATTCTAATGAAGAAATGCTAAATGAATATTTGGCTTTTGAAGATGTTATTGGAGAGCCTGGTGACTTATCAGATGTTATTATGTTTGATGAAGAAGAGGAAGTGACTGAGATCAGAGATATAATAGTTTGGAGACCACTTGTTGCTGATAGAAAAGAAGATGAAGAACTTCTGAATGCAATGTGGTATCTATTTTATCATATAGTCATGAAGTTTGTTTTCCTGAATTCATCAAGGAATCTGGAGTGTAGATTCTTGGATGAAAGATTATCTATATTCAGAGATTTTGTCAATCAACTAGTTCAGTATGCATATGTGGAAGGTGATATAAGCAAGATGAGTGATGTTGGTTTCCAGAAAAAGTACTAATGGATTATGAAGGATGGTTTGAAGTGAAGTACAGAGAAAGCATTTTAATTCCAAAGTTCAGATGGCCTCTTCTTGAAGAACCTTTAGTTGATACAGTTTTCACTAAAGAAGCAATCTTTGATGAACTTGAGCATACCATTACTGTCTTTCCTGAAGACACATACTGTTATATGTATAAACAGAGTCTGAAGTTTGCAACTCTGGAAAGCTATATAAGTGACAAATGGAATGAAGATTATGTTTCAGAAGTCAAATCTTTTCAACAGAGACATGGCTTTCAAGATATATTCAATCCTAGTTCTATCAGACACTTCAGAAGTGTTAAAAGATCAATTGAAGATGATTTAGAGATTGTTAGATTTGGTGTTGAAAGAAGAAATGGGACTCTGTTAGAATTCACTCAATTTGATTTCTATAATCTGAGATTGCAAGACAAGCTTTCACTTCTGAATTTTCCTTGTAAAAAGAGAAGACACAGAGATGGTATAAGAATTAAGGAGAATAATTGGTGTGTACCTGAGGAACTTTATTAAGCATGATTTTCAACTTGCTTTGGAGCATAAATTAGTGAAAGTGAATCTGTTGGAACCAACATTTGTATGCTTTGAAGGAATATCAAATGTCTTCATTAGTCCAGAACTAGGATTTCACTATGAAGCTGCAGGCTTAAACAAGAGACTTTTCTTGTTTCTGATATTCCAAAATATTCTTCATCAACTTTAAAGTAGTTGTGTGAATATATGTCTTCTATTGGCATGTCAAAAGAAATAGAAGATGAGATCAAATACTTGATAAAAGAAAGATTAATATTCAGAGAATTGGTAAGAAGAAGTATTTATGCTGATCATCAACAGAAAAATACAAGAAGGGATTCAGATTACTTGCTAAGTAATGTATATGATTTTCATGTACATTTTAAAGATCAAACAGTCGAATTTGAAGTGTTAAAAGAAAGTCAACCTCGGTTTTCTGAACAAGTTAGTTTGAGTTCAGAAAAGAATAAAAGAAAAAGTATAGAAGAACAAGTGCCAGTTGTTCAAGTTTCTAAAGCTGAACAATTGCAAATTAACAGAATTGATGAACATGCACTTACTCTATTTCTTGAAATCTTCATCCTGAGATTTTTATGGAAAATATGCAACCATTTGCTTATGTTGATTGCTGGTTAGAAAAATCTTTTGGTTGGAAGCAATGGTACAATAGAATTGTTAAGAAGTTAAAGTTGCCACTCACATAGTCAAGAAAAGAAAGTCCTATTGTGAAGGTAATCAATGTTGATCAGAAGACAAAGTTGAACTATAAATATTCCTACTTCACTGTAGAAAGGGAAAATGGTGAAGTATGCACTTTTTCTGAAGCTGAATTTTAGAATGTCCATTTAAGGGACTTGGTCAAGATTTACAGAAGTATCAATCCATTCCATGATTATATTACCAGATTCATAAAGGTGTTTCCAGTCATCAAAGGTGGGATTTATAGAGAATTCATCTGGGCAGCTAAGACTGACTTTCAAGTGGCATTTGTACTTGGCAGAGAAAAAGTAAATTTAAGCAGGCCAAACTTTGAGCTTCAAGGAATCAATTCAATCAACAAGGGTACTCTGATAGTTCATCCTCCTGGGTTTGTGTGCAAGTTTAACAAAGAAAAATTGTTTGTCAGATATGAAGAAATTCACAAGTGCAGCAATGGTACTTTACTTGCAATAAGTGAAGACTTGTAAAAAGACAGAAGCACAGACCAAGAAACATGAATGACAATGAATGGAATGAGTACTTTAAACTAGCCAAGAACATGCATAAAAGGATAGAATTACTACTAGAATACAAAAAGCTGATTATGGGTGAAGTCAGAGAAATGTTGATCTACTACGGTTATAGTTTGAACTTTTGAAGCTAAGGGGGAGATTGATAGAGTTCATAAGATAGCTTCAAAAGAAGCCCTGTTTCTGAAGAGCAGTTCTGAAGAAGGTCAGAATAAGTAAAGAAAGTACAGAAGTTCAGAAGTACAAAGACAGGATGCTAAAGTGAAGACAAGCCTAAGGCATAACTTCTGAAGTGGCTACTTCAGAAGTTCTGAAGATTCTCATGCTAATCTGAAGAACTTCTGAATAATGTTCTGAAGAAGTTCAGAAGTAGTTCTGAACTTATTTCTTTATGTCTGTCACTGATTGTATTGTTACTTTAGCACTTCCATATTGTATATATAAATAGAAGGTTAGTTAGTTGGTTAGAACTAATGTTCATAGATCTCTTGTACTGTAAAAGAAATATCTGTGTAACTCTGTTAAGATCAATAATACATCCGACTTCATTGAATAATTCTTGTTCCTTATTCTATTTTTTTTCTATTTCTTGATATTTGGGATTTAACATAGGGGGACTGAACTCACTGCAAATGGGGGATGGAGAGAGAGGTTCATCAGATCCAAAATTCAGAGGAGGAATAGATGGATAGGTTGGGGGTTCAGAGATGGGAGTAAAATGGATAAGGGGAAGAGTTACCTCTGTAGCAGTCTCCCCCTTAGAGTTTGCTGGAGTGGAGACAAGATCCACTACCTCCTTTCCTTTCCCTGAGGGATCGGACTGTCCTTGACAAGAAGGTGGTCCGTCCTCCAAAGAATCTATGAAGATGATTTCAGGCATGAAATTTCCTAGACGACTTTGACAAAAAAAAACTGATTAACACCTGGAGGAATGTCATCATCGTCATCATTTCCTCCATGATGAGGGATTTCATCATCATCATCATCATCATCATCTTCTTCTTCTTCTTCTTTATCATCAGCGACAATGGTTTGAGGACCTTGTTGTTGGGGCTCTTGCTGACCGTAGGGAGAAATAGGAGTTCCAGAGGTAGTTTCATTCACCTTTCCTATAATCTAGTCAGCTAGCTCTTTTGCATATCTCTCCCCCTCAATGTTATCAGGAGGTAGGACGTGCACCACTAGTGTACGCACATTTGAGCCGATATCCTTATGATTCGTAGTGTGCATAGACTAGTTCTATGTAACCTGAGCCAGCGTGCTCCGGTCGGTTGCAGTAAAGGAAGGCCCTTTATCAGCGATGCTCTTCAAGAGCTGTATCATATCAGGTTGAGTCTTCTGAATAGACTCAATGGCCTTGCCCTGAGCGTCCACGGCCTGCTCTAGCCTTTCGATGGCCTTACCATGAGCTTAATTGTCATCCTTCACTGTCTGAACGTCAGTGTATATGTTATTGGTTGTAGCCTTCATCCCCGGTACGGCAGCAACTGTTCGAAAGATAAGCTCTGAAGACAGTTGAAGAGTGTCCACCCTGGCCTTAGTAAGGGCACACTCATTCACCAGGAAATCAATCATTGGGAAAGAGGGATTAGGAAGGACATTCTTTGGAATGGTCATAGGAAAGGACGGAAGTTGAGTAGAGAGCTTCTCCTTCTTGATGTTTCTTATCTCCTGAGGATATTTCAGCGACGATCCCTTGCTTCCACTGACAGAAGTGTCGACTATCTTTGTGGTAGTAGTGGTGGTCACTGAGGAAGTGCGAGGAGGTGCAATACCTGATAATAACATAGATAAACCAGCCAGAAAGAGTTCTGGATTAGATGAAAGGTGATTTGAAGAAACATTTTTAACCTTGAGAGTATCGTGAGGATTACTCTCAGGGATACCACATTCGACGGTAGCATTTTGTGGATCACTATCCTGTGTATTAGAATGTTTATGAGAAACATTTTGAGGTCTTATGTTACTGGCTCTCTAAAGTTCAGATTGTTGAAACAACACGGAAGTGTGGGTAGCGTGCATTTCAACCTCATCAAAGATAGGGACAACTATCTCTAAATCATGATTTGATCTGAGGACCAAAGAAGAGATGGTGGAAGAAGAAGAGAGGGCTGTGAATGTATTACCTGATCCAGCTTCAGCAGAGCTGGCTAAAACATTCTCAGTGACCGGAGTCGCTGAAAATGGTGGTAGCGCTGATGAAGCGGCAACGGATGTAGAGATCGTTGTCGTGGCAGGGGCTGAGTGTGGCGTTGGTTATACGCCTTTATCAGAGAAGGAAGTCTTTTGAGAGACTCCCTTCTTTTGTTTCTTTGCAGCGGGCTTGTGAGCGATGGTCTTTCTGTGACCATCGGTCGGCTCTTTGCGTTTGAGAGGGGAGGAGGTGTCTTGGATACTCACTGATGGGTTGGTCAGTGAGATGGACACAGGTACTACCTCGTTGATGAGTTGCAACATGTAGGAGGTGTAGGGAACATCTCCTAGATGCTCATCAATATCCAACGATTTCTTTCCGACCATTGAGAAGCTTTGGTTGGTGACCTTTGGGTATTCATCCTTTAAAGCGACCTCCAAGATAGTAGCAAAGAATCTTGGGTAGGGAATGAACTTGTCCCTCTTTGCAGCTTTCACATTGTTGTACATATCGCTGAAGATATAATCAACGTAGTTGAGTTTGTAGTTGGTGCAGAGAGCAATACCCAGATCTAGAAAGCGATTGCTAGCCTGATCTTGGGAACCCAGGCACTGAATCACGTGGGTGAAGATATATGGCCATTTGGCAGATAGCTGTTTCTTTTCCATCTTGGAACCAACGGACTTGTCAGCAGGATTCTCCCATATGTAGCCGATAGAATCCGTGAAGTCTGCAATATGCTCCTTGGTGGGCTCAGCGGCCCATTGCTGATTTTTAACTCTAGCAGGGAGGTGGAGAGCGTTCCGTAAGAAACCACGAAGTCACCTTGAGTGGGGATTTGGAATCCAATAGCAGGGAGTTTGGTTCCCTTGTCAGTGGTGAGAGTCGTGCAGTGGGCAGTGTACCAGAGAGCCTGAAGGTGAGAAGTGATGCCAATGGGGTTGTGAACAAAGGCGTACATCAGCGGGCAAGCCTTGATGAATGTGGCACCATCTTTGAATTGAGGCTTTTCAGCAGGGATGTCCACCAGAGCCAAGTAGGTGCATGACTTGAAGGTTGCTTGTTCCAGAGAGAAGGTACAGGCAGGTGCTCGCTCAAGGATAACTTGGGCAAATGCATCAGCTTGAGGGTTCTTGCTTGAAGAGGCCATTTCTATTTCAAAGATAGGAACACCAAAGAGAAAGATCATGGTTTAATACAAAATGTAGAAACCAGAATATGTTTTGGTACGAAGAATACCAAATGTTAAGAAACAAAACAAGTGTTTTGATAAACAAAGATCAAAATACTTGTTATTTGGTAGAATAACACAAATTTTGAACAGATTTTAGTTTTAGAAAAAAATATTGATTAAAAAAAAATATGGTCTTTTGTTCTAAGAAGGAACTTAGAACAGGTTTTTGATTTTTTTTAGGGTTTTAACACATTTATTTTAGGTTAAAGTAGAAAATTTTTATAACAAGAAGTTATAAAGGATTTAGAGATGTAATAAACAACATTGTAGTTGTTTTTAATGAAGAATAAAGGGCTAGATCAACCCTTAAAAGTGAAAAACTAAGAAAAACGCACAAGTGCATGTTCTTGGTGTTCTTGGAGAAACTTGAAGATTCGAAGGAAGTTGCTTTTTTAATATGATGAGCGCGTAAAGAATTGAATGAATACGAAAGTTTCTTAAATAGCAAGAGGAGAGAGAAAGATAGTTAAACGACGGTTTAGCTTTTTGAAAAGTAATGATGACCTAGCGCACGTTCATAGAAAGATATAATAAAGGAAATGTCGTTGTCCGTCGTGTGTCAGAAAAAGGTCTGACGTGTTCTTTTTTCATTTGAAAATTTGAATAAGATTATCATTTAAATAAATGTTAATCATTATCTATAAATTTTTCATCAATAGACAATAAAGGACTGTCAGTGATGGGTTTTATTTTTTGAGATTTATTCTCTGAATATGAAAGCTTTCAGAGAATGTAAGAAATTAGAAGTTCATACCTGAGTGAGATAAATTAAGTATCGCTGAGCCAGAGTTCAGAGAATGGAAATATGAAGGCTTAATTTGTATGTCACTGAATATTTGTTGATCGCTGAATAGAATCTATTCAGCGTTTAACCTACCAAGTTCACTGATAAGTAAATTGAATCTAGTCTCATAAAGAGGCTTGGTGAAAAGATTAGCAAGCTGATATTCAGTTGGAACAAAATGAATTTCAACTTCACCATTCATCACACGATCTCTGATAAAGTGATATCGAATCTCATTGTGCTTGGTTTTGGAATGAAGTACAGGATTATTTGCAATTGTAATGGCATTGGTGCTATCACAATAGATAGGGATTTTAGAAAGTTTGAGATCGTAGTCTCTTAGATGATTTCTCATCCAAAGAATTTGAGCACAACAGCTGCCAGCGGCTACGTACTCAGCATCAGCGGTAGATGTGGACACAGGGTTCTGTTTTTTGCTTGTCCAACTTATCAACTTACGACCTAATAGCGGACATCCACCAGTGGTGCTCTTCCTATCTATATTGCAACCTGCGAATTCACTATCAGAGTAACCAATTAGATCGAATCCTGAGCCTTTGGGATACCAAAGACCCAGATTAGGAGTTCCCTTCAGATATCTGAAAATTCTCTTTACAACGATTAGGTTAGATTCCTTTGGTTTAACTTGATATCGAGCACAGAGACAGGTAAAGTACATGATGTCGGGTCTGCTCTCTGTAAGATATAACAGAGATCCGACCATCCCTCGATAGGCAATGACATTGATAGGTTTCCCATTTGGGTCCTTATTCAAAGTCAGAGGAGGTGCCATAGGGGTCTTCATCGCTGAACATTGATTCATATCAAACTTGTTCAACATGCCCTTAACATATTTACTTTGACAAATAAAGATTCCTTTGTCAGATTGCTTAATCTGCAAACCTAGAAAATATGTTAATTCACCCATCATACTCATTTTGTATTCTTTATTCATTCTTTTTGGAAAACGAGTGCATAATTTTAGTATGACCTTTATATTTTCTTTTTCAAATATATGTTGATGACATTCTTTTTTGGAAAACGAGTGCATAATGTCATCAACATATATTTGAGCAAGAATAGTATGACCTTTATATTTTCTTAAAAATAGAGTTTGATCAGTTTTTCCACGAATAAATTTTTCTTTAAGAAGATATTTAGAAAGGGTATCATACCAGGCTCTACGAGCTTGTTTTAACCCGTAAAGTGCTTTTTGAAGTTTGAAAACATAACGAGGATGATTAGGGTCAGAGAAACCAGGGGGTTGTTCAACATAAACTTCCTCACTGAGTTTACCATTTAGAAAAGCACCCTTTACATCCATTTGAAAAACTTTGAAGTATTTATGGGGAGCATAAGCTAAGAAAAGTCTTATGGCTTCTAATCTAGCAACAAGAGCGAATGTCTCATCATAGTCAATACCTTCTTCCTGTTTATATCCCTGGGCAACAAGTCTAGCCTTGTTTCGGATAACAGTGCCATTCTCATCTAGTTTATTTCGAAAGACCCATTTGTTTCCAATAATTGTTTCACCAGATGGACGAGGAACAAGATTCCAAACTTTGTTCCTACGAAACTCAGTTAGTTCTTCTTGCATGTCAGAGACCCAACTTGTATCAGAGATAGCTTGATCTATCTTCTTAGGTTCAGATAGAGAAATAAGGTTAACATAGAGATAGATATTACCTGTACCTCAACGAGTCTTGATACTTGCATTTGGATCACCAGTAATTTGATCTATTGGATGATTTGTAGTCCATCGCTGAGCTGGTGGTTGAGGTGATTGATCAACACGGGATTCAACGACTTGTTCTTTTTCAGGGATAACGTTGGTTGTTTCAGCAGCAGGTACTTCAGCATTCATTATCAACTCTGGAGTTATCTCAGAGGTTTGATCAGCAGAAGATGAAGCTTGGTTATTCACTGAAGAATTACCAAATGATGTATCAGAGGGAGGAATCTGATTGAGAAGAGTGATATTAACCCCTGATGATGATGGATCGTTGCTTGTGGTAGGAAAGAGATCAGGGATTCCATCATCATTATTTTCAGCACTTGGTTGATTACTGAAATAAGTTTCAGGTTCCCTATAGTGAGATTTCATCCATTCATTTAATTCTTCATCTTCTTCATGGAAAGGAATAGAGTTAGTTGGACGAGATTTATTGTGAGATAATTCATTGATCATCTTAAACTTCAGATGAGAGAGTGTCTTATGCCATAACCAGTTGACATCTGAGGAGACTCTGGATATGAAACACATACTCTCGGAGTGAGAACTATTCAAATTAATGACATACACATTTTCTAATTTTTTGCCTGTTAAGGCAAGTTTGTCATTAATATCAGTGACAACACATATATTCATTTAGGAATAAGACTTTGAAGTCTTTGTCACACAGCTGACTAACGCTCAATAAATTGTGCTTTAGTCCTTCCACGTAAGCAACTCGACTGAATGAAGTAGCTCAATTGGATAGAATTCCATAACCTTTGGTGTAACCTTTGCCATTTCCACCGAAGGTCACTGAGGGACCAATTTCTTCCTTGTATTCAGAGAGCAGAGATTTTCTGCCAGTCATGTGCCTTGAGTATCCACTATCGAGATACCAGATACCTTTAGCACTCTGCATACAACAAAAAGATTAAATTTTCACAGGCACCTATATTACTATGGGTCCTGGTGAGTTAGTGGAAGGAGTGGCGGATGAGCTACTAGCTGAACTATTTTCTTCAGTGGTTATCTTCACCTTAGAAGTTTTACCAACCTTGTTGGATTTCGTTCTCACTGATTTATCAGCTTGAGCTACTTTCTTACCATGAGCTAACTTTTTAGCTTTAGTAGCATTAGGACATTTGCTTGCAATGTGAGTAGTTTCACCACAGTGATAGCATTTCCTATATTTGTAAACGGGTTTGGAATTGAAGGAATTCAGAGAGCAGGTAGAAGCATTTTCAGGACCAGAACCAAGAATTCCTTTGTCTAGTGTCCTTGGGGGAATAACAATTTTCTCAGGCACATGAGTGAGGTCAATCTTAATTCTGGGAGTAGATCTCTGAATAAATCCAGGGATCTTCTTTCCAGTTTTAGGATGACTCACTGAAGGGATAGAGGAGTTCTTCTTCTATTTCTGAAAATTCTTGATTGTAGGAACATGGTCAAGGAACTTGTCCTTGATCACTTTCTTAGAACCATTAGATTTTTAGATTGGCAGCTTCTCATTGATATAAGATTTCTGAGAAGAAGGAACAGGGAACAAACATTTCGAATTTTTACATGGAACGATCATTCTCTGATTCTTCTTGGTCAGGGTTATATCCTAAACCACTTTTGACCTTCATAGGGATCTGAGCATTGATGATCTCCCTGACTTTATCAGAAGCCTTGCACCATCCTTCGATGGTAGCTCATTCAGCCTTGAGATCAGCGATAGCCTTTTCCCTTTCAGTGATAGCTTGTTGTCTTTCAATGCTTATAGTTTGATTTATAAAGACTTGGTCCTTAAGAGTTTCTTCAATCTTTGTGAGTTCTTTGATTTTTAAATCAAATTTTTTCAGTTGTTCTGATAGATCAATATTGATTTGTTCAGCTTTGATCTTTCCATTTAAAGCATCGTAAAAATCAACACTCATAGAATCGAGAGCCGACAAGTTATCACCTTCAGATATAGAGAGGTTAGTAGAGATATTTACCTGAGTCGAAGGAGACTCTAAAGACGATGTTTCAGAAACTTCTTCAGCTTCCTCGATTATGGCCATTAGACAAAGGAAGGCAAGATCTTCTTCATCAGAACCTGATTCATCAGAGGTTTTGGCCCAATCATCTTCATGATCCCAATCAACTTCCTCAAAAACTACACCTTTGCCTTTCTGCTGGTTCTTTTTCAGATCTCTATATTTATTTTTTAACTTAGGATATTTCTCCTTTTTATCAGAGTTCTGAGAGGTAGTGGGTGCAGCTACTTTCTTAGATCTGCACTCACTTGCAAAGTGAACCTTTCACTGACAGTTATAGCATATTGCAGATGCTTTTTCAGCGGGAAGAGTCTTTGACTTGTCAGAGTCAGCGATAGCCGGAGTTTTTCGAAAGTTACTCTTCCTAGCAAATCTTCTAAAATTGTTTGTGAGAAGAGCTAGAGAATTATCAAACTCAGAGATGTCAGCATCAGTGAGTTCTTCTGAATCGGTTTGATTTAGTTTAGTGATAGAAGTAATAGAGGAAGAAACTTGTTTTGAAGGATCTGCCTCTGAAGTCAATAGTGCCAAAGAAGTACTTTTGGCACTCTTGATATCTTTAATGACGTTTTTCCTTAAAGCTTGAGATTGCTCTTCATTTAGGAGCATTCCATCTAAAGCAGTTAGAGAGAGAGTTTCAAGATTCTTTGACAGTTTTAGACATGTAGTGTACACTCCCCATTGTTCAGGTAGTGCCTCCATGAACTTTGTCAGTATTTCAGCATTAGAATATTCTCTGTTGACAGTTTTCATGTCAATCAAGAGATAGTTAAATCTTTAGTGAACTTGAGAGAGGGTTTCACCTTTTAAATGCATAAATCTCTCATATTGTCTTAGCAGATTTATACATCTAGTGATTTGAACTTCATGAGTTCCTTCATATTGAATACATAAAGTATCTCACATGGCATTAGAAGTTCTCATCTTCATCACAGAGTGATAGACTTCATCTGGTAAAGACATTGTTATTATGGATCTAGCTTTAGCATCTATATCTACTTCCTTTTTGTCATATTCACTCCATCCATATGGAGTTTTGACGATTCTTCTCTCAGCGATAGCTGGAGTGGTTGCAGTGGCGGGAACTGCAGGGACCGGGGCCGTAGGAATGAATGGTCCATTCTCTAGATAATAGGGGATCTTAGGATCTGACCCTTCTAGGAATAGAGTAATTCTTTCCTTCCATAATGGAAAGTTATCATAGCTAAATCTAGGAGGTTTAGCTAAAGATCCATTATCAATGTAGTTTGTATTAGTATTAGTTATTTTAAAATAGCTTAAGAAACAAGTATTTTAAAGATTAGTAAGCAAGAAACACTGCTCTGATACCAGTTGTTGGTCCCAAAGGAGTCTACAAGAGTTCAAGGATCTAGAAACAACGGTGCCAAAATCTTTGTTGGTCCCAAAGGAGTCCCCGACAGCGGTGCCAAAAACTTGGTACGGTGCGAAATATGTAAACGCGGTGAGGTTAGAAACTCAATCCATAGTGGACAGCGCAAGTATACACTGGTCACTATGATCATTTACCAAGTAATAAAGTGGTAAGAACCAAATATTCCCATCCTTAAGGACTAGAACTTAATCAAAACACTAATGTTTTCATGAACTTCCTTTTACAAGTTTCGATTAGAGAGGAAGCAATATTTTGAGTTGGTTTTGGTGAAAATAACTTAACAAATTTCTAATAATTAAAGGAAGAGATGTAGTTATGATTTTTCCCAGATTTTACATTAAATACTTGATTTAGTAAAATGGTCATCGTACTGGAGCAGTGGTCACTCTCTGTCCAGAATGCCGACTCACTAATACTCGCATTTTTTCTAACTAAAGCGTTATATATATATATATAATTAACCTTCTTTGATTTTTTAGTAAGTTTTCTGGACCCTCCCAAGCCTCTATGATATAAGTAGTAAGCAAACACCATAAGTCTTTTTAGTGCCCAAATGGTTTGCTACTACACCATGTAATGGAATACTTACTTTGTAAAGAATCTTTTCAAATTCCCTAGCATCATTCAAGCTCTTGTCACTACGTTCCACCCATTTCTGGATCTTGAACTAGACAGTAGACACTTTCAAGGAGTCTACAAGAGTTCAAGGATATAGAAACAGTTTGTAGAAGGGGGGTTGAATACAAACATATAGATTTTTAATTTTTAAATGAGTTTATATTGAATAAACAAAATTACAGTTACAAGAGGAATCAGAACAAGTGATTAAACCTATTCTATTGTAACTAACAAATCACACAGTTTGATGCACAAGGAAATGAGAAAGAAAAGAAGCAAAGGTTTGAAGAAAATAAAAAGTAGCATGCATGGAGAAGAAGAAAGGATCTTCATCTATTTATACCCATTGCAATTAATGCAAGACAAAAGGTATATGCCACGAGTCAAGCTTTCATTGGAAGCTTGTCCTTTGTTCAAAAGTAACCATGCTTTTGGCCGCGCGTGAACACTACAAAATCAGATTTGATGGGGACATAAGAGACTATCCGTACGTCATTTTCTGACATAGTATAAGGTTTTGACTTTTGTGCATCGAGGATAAGATCAACATTAATCTTGCTTATAGACTTCACTTGATCGCTCAACTTTAAAATTTCAAGGATGAACTTTCAGAGTATCGCTGAGGCTTAGCAACACTTCACACTTTTATTTAGACAATCATTGCTATCACTGAACCGCTTCAGATCACTAGCTGATTATCTCTGTCTTCAGCTTGGTCTTCGACTTTCGCTGAATGTTCTTGTGGTGTGATTGTTGTTCTTCAGATCTTTAGAGATAAACTTAAGATTCTTGATTTTCAGCGATCGCTGAGTGCAACCAGCGTATGTTATTGCTGAATTTGAACTTTAGCTTTTAAATGGAATTTTCACTAAGTATACAGAGGAATCATATTCAAATCATTGAGAGGAGTTATGATCAACATTGACGTTATCGAACAATGAATGACCAAATCAAAAAGGTGTAAAAATATATAAAAACTACTCAAGAATTTTACATCAAGTCTGGGTAATTCTCATTTTCTACATCTCAAAAATATTTTAATTCATGACTGGAAAAGAGTAGAAAACAGAAGTTAAACTACTGCAAGAAGCCATGCTAAAAAGATTTAAAATCAACTAAAAAGTCGTGGTGCCCACTTTCGTCGACACTACTATACAAAGCTGGAAATTAAATTACTGCAGTTAAAATAAATTACTGAAGGTAAAATTACACTAATTACTGGAAATTAAAGGCAGAAATGTAAATCTTACTTGAAAGGTAAAAACCAAGAAAATAAATGCTAAATTACTTCTCTCTATAAAATCTATCTACCATACCTAAGTTCATGGCACTATAGCCTGTCACAATCGCCTAAAATGTACCTAGAGTTGCGATTTCGAGTTTGATCATTAGGTGACTCCCGACCACAGTGCCCTGCAATTGTTACATGGCACTATAGACTGTCACAATCTCCTAACTAGTATCCAGGGCGTTTTCGCTTCCGGTCTTGGTTTCTTTCCTCCAATTCATAGTAACCCAACATAAATCACTTGGAACACTCAAGATAGATAACTATAATAATATTAATATGCGAAATTCTCAACTTTGCATACAAAATTTCTGGGTGTTACAACCTCCCACCCTTGGAATTGATTTCGTCCTCGAAATCCCGAACTAAGTGAACACATGCGGGTTCTTTTTCTTCAAGTCTTCTTCTGCTTCCCATGATATGTTGGATGCTCGATGATGCTTCCATTGAACTTTTACCATGAGATTGGTGTTCTCATTGTTGTAGAATTGTGAATTTTGTATTTCTTGAGAATGTCATAGACATACTAGGCTTGGTTTATAAAAATGTCAGTGGTAGTCTGTTTGACTTGAAGCCCTATAAAGAATGTTAATTCTCCCATCATGCTCATTTCAAATTCACTCTTCATCAACTCTAAGAATATGTCACATTCTGCTTGATTAGTGGATCCAAAGATTATGTCATCCACATAAATTTGTGATAGAATGATCTCACCTTTGCACCTTTTGAGGGATAGAGTTGTATCGATTTTACCTTTCTCGTATTTGTGTTTGATCAGAAACACATAGAGTCGTTCATACCAAGCTCTTGGAGATTGTTTCAACCCATAAAGAGCTTAGCCCAAGAAATAGTCATAGTCTGGATGACCAGAGCTATCAAAACCAGGTGGTTGTTGCACGTATACCTCTTCCTTGAGCTTGCCATTTAGAAACGCTGACTTAACGTCCATTTGGTAAACCTTGAATCCTTTGTATTCAGAGAAGGCAAGAAACAAAATTATTGCTTCAAGTCTTGCTACTAGGCAAAGGTTTCATCGTAGTCAATCCCCTATTCTGGACAATAGCCTTTTGCAACCAGTCTGGCCTTGTTTTTTTATCACAATTCCATCCTCATCCTTCTTGTTCCTGAAAAACCATTTAGTACCAATAGCAAGTTTATCTTTAGGTAAGAGAACGAGTTTCCAAATCTTGTATCTTTCAAATTGTAGAAGTTCTTCTTGCATGGCATCTATCAAAATTGGATCTTGAAGGGCTTCATGAACTTTCTTAGGTTCTACCATGCTTAGAAAATTCACAAAGAATGCTTCATTAGCAGTGGCAGACCTAGTCTTTACACCTACAGAAGGATCACCAATGATTTGGTAGGAAGGATGATCTTTTGTCCACTTCTTTAATAGAGGTTGACAGATCATTTGGGGATAAATCTATGTATCAAGATGTGTTACTTCACTTGTGCTCTGTATTGGAGAAGAACCAAGTTGATGTCCCTCGAATGTTGGGTCAGAGATACAGATGCCTAATGCAGAGTTGTCGGGTTCTGGGTCAGAGATTTGTTCCACTAGGCTATTGATAACGTTTGTGGGTGCATAGTTGATGGCTTATGAGGGTTCTTCGTCTTTATCTGCATGGTCAGTTGGAGAAATGGGTGTAATAGATGGATCAGAAATATATGTATCTGAAGTTTGAGGATCCCCTGTTACTCTAACTGGAGCATATCTAGTTGCACACCCAGGGATTGGTTGATCTCCGAAGAAGTCCTCAAATAAGAGATCGAGTTCTAACTCTCCAGACTAGGAGAGATAGTCAGAAGTAACATTGTTGAGCTTGAGTTATGAGTTGGAGTACTCAGAAGTGAATTGGGCTTGATCATCAAAGGATACATTTATGTTTTCCATGACCTTCTTGGTCCGCAAGTTGTATACTCTGTATGCTTTGGAAGTGAGTGAGTAACCAAGAAGTTGGCCTTCATGAGACTTCTTGTCAATATTTCCAAGATGGTCTCGATCATTTAAGATAAAGTTCCTGCATCCAAAGATGTGTAAGAAGTGGATGTTAGGTTTTCTTAGATTAATCAATTCATAGGCAGCTTTGAGGTGTCTCTTGACCACAATTGATCTGTTTTGTGTGAATCATGCAGTAGAGACGGCCTCAGCCCAAAAGTGTGTGGGAAGACCAGAAACAGCAAACATAGTTCTTGCAGGCTCAACCAGAGTTCTATTTCTTCTTTCCGCAACACCATTTTGTTGAGGGGTCCTTGCAGCTGAGAAGTTCTATGATATTCCTTTTTTGTTTAGGTACTCTTCAAGTTTGGCATTCTTGAATTATGTGCCATTGTCACTTCTTATCTTCTATATTTTGCTCTGAAGTAGCACTTGAATACTTCTCATCATGGTGATTAACACTTTTGGTGCCTCTGATTTCTGTCTTACCAAAGCAAGCCAAGTATATCTATATTACTCATCTATTAGTACCAAAATATACTTCTTACCAGACATGCTCTATACTGCTATGGGACCATAGAGGTCAACATGGAGCATATACAGAGGTCTAGTGCACGAGACATCACTTTTTGTCTTGTGGGAAGCTCGTTTGAGTTTTCCCATTTCACATGCAGAACAAAGGTGATCATTCTGGAATTCGACCTCTGGGAGGCCAGTAACCAGATTATGTTTGACAAGTTTCTCAAGATTCGAAAAGTTCTAATGAGACAACTTATGGTGCCAGAGCCAAGCTATTTCACTTTTTTTGGATGTGAGACGGAGAGTCTCCTTTCCATTTTTAGAAGAGAAGTTTATTAAATAAAGATTACCTATCATGTTGGCTCTTAGCAGCTCTTTACCCGACTCTTCAAGTACAGAGCATTATTTCTTTTGAAAGAAGACGCCCATGTCTGCATCGCAAAGTTGGCTTACACTAAGAAGATTATGCTTAAGTCCAGAAACATAAGCCGCCTTTGATAAAGATACATCTCCTTCCTTCAGAGTTCCACAGCCTTTTATTTGTCCCTTGCCATCAACTCCAAAAGTTACAGTTCCTCTTAATTTGTCTTTGAATGAAGTGAGTAAACCTTTGCAACCAGTCATTTGGCTGGAGCATCTAGAGTCAAGATACCAAACGTGCACACGTTGTTTCTACAATACAGATTAGAGAGTTTTAGGTACCCATCTCATAATGGGTTCTTTTATGTTAGGCTTAGGATTCTTATCTTTCTTTTCTTCTTTCTTACTTTTAATGTCAGGTTTTTCAGTCATAACTGGTTTTTCCGACTGGGTTTTAGGTTTTTGCTTCTTCTGACTCTTAGGATTTTTGTTTTTCTTTAAGTCAGAGATAAAACAATGTGGACCAGGGAAGAGCTTTTTCAGCTTGAGTAATAGAGAGAGACATTCAGAGTTTTGAGAAATTACAGATTTCATTTAAATTTCATTTCTAGAATGAGAATTACAATATTTCTTATTGACATTTGTGCTAGCATCAGTTGTTCTATTGAACTTCTTATCTAGTCCATGTTTATTCCTCTTGAATTCTGATGTCTTCTCTTGGTCTCTCATCTTGATAGTCCACTCCCTTTTAACCACGGGAGATTTCACGGAAACCGAAGAGTTTTGGTTATCATTGATTGTCCATTTTCCTTTCTGTTCTTTTGTGAACTTAATTGGCTTTTGACAGTTTGACTTAGAAGGGTTAGGATTTTGAGATTGACTTCTTTTATTGACTTCTGCTTTTTTTCTAGTTCTAGACATGACTTAGCTTTGATACACATGTCCAAGAAATCAAGACACATGGGTATTCTGGGATTCCCATTTGGAAGTCTTTTGACTTCTGGTCCAGATACTATCCTTTCTATTAAATCAATATTTGTGTTTATCTCTATTTCGTTTGTAAACAGATATTCACCATATTCAGGGTTTGGAATTAGTGTAATGACATATACAGAGGGTAATCTATTTTCAAACGATGTGAGTAATTTGTCTGGATGAAAAAAGAACTCATCACATGTTTGATCGTTAGATTCTCATGGATTGATTTTAAAGCCATCGTCATCTCTATCTAGGCAGTCATTCAAGTCAACAAAAGTACAGGGAATGATCTCTGGATGAGTTTGTGGAGATGTAGAGCATTCAGGTATTTCTTTTTCCACGATTTTGTTTTGTTGCTTTGTATCTTCTTTTAACATATATTCATTCAAAGATTGGTGTAAATCTTTTTCAAATATTGATCTCAGCTCTTCTTTTACATTCATTGGTATAAACTCATCTACTTCTGGATTTAAAGTGATATGAGTAAATGACCCAAAGTTAAAAACTTCATCTTTTCTCTACACCAGTTTTAAATCAAATTGATTTAGTTTGCTGGCTTTTCGTGTAGAGCTATAAGTGATGCTCTTATATTTGAGTTTCTAAACTCTGTGTCCATTCTCATATTTTGATATTTTAAACACAGATTGTTCATAAAGAATTGGAAACTCTGGTTTTTGTTCTTTGCCCACATGAAATATAGATTCTAGAATTGATCTCTTTTTGCAAGTATAAGGATCAAGGTCATCAAAACTGAGACCTATCTTATCTGTTTGCATGTTGCTTTTCTCATGCACATTTTGAGCATCTTGATAATTTTTTATCAAGAACTCCTTCTTTTGAAGGCTAATATGTAGAAATTCCCTTTTCTTTTGAAAAATAGTTTTTAAGTGCTACAGAATTTTATCTATCACTTTCTTTAGCTTCAATCTCTTTGTCATTTTCTTTCAAAAGATTTCTAAGGTCATCAATCTCCTATTTCAGAAGCTCCATTTCTCTTTTAAAAATATTTTATTCTTTTTCAATAAGCTCAAAAGTCCATTCAAGAGCTTTTCTTTTCTGTTTTTTCACCTGAGAGCTTCTGTCTAAGAGTTTCGAAATCTTGAGTAAGATTAATTGTAGTGGTTTCTAGTTCAGATTGTTCGGATATGAAGCAAACCTGAGAGCCTGAGGCAGGATCCTCTGTATCGCTATTCTCCATGGCCATGCCACAGAATAGAGCTTATGTATCGCTTGAAGAGTCAGAAACCCAATTTTCTATCTCGACCACCTTTGCCCTCTCATATCTATTGCACTTATATTTGTTTTTATAGTACATGTCATCCTTGACCAGAGGGTCTTAAAATCAATGAAGAAATGCCTAGGCTTGCCACATCTATAGCATTTTTCAGTTCTCTTCTTTATCTCTTTCTTCTCTTCATCTTTCTTCTCGACGAGAGGTGTTTCTTGTCTTGGCACATATGTTTGTTGATTAGACCTCTCACCTCTATCTGATCTACCTCTTTTTTTGAAATGACCGGTTCCCAAACTTCCTCGTAAATTGTTTAGTGATTAGGGCCAGATATTTAGCAAAGGCACCAATCTCATCATCTTCTATCTCCTTCTGATATGAGTGCCTTGTTCTTTCCTCATTTTGCTTCTCTTGATTCATCTCTGTTCCTTCTGCTCGTACTTTTTGATATAGAGATCAAAGCCAGAGGACCACCAACACTTGTCTTCTTTTTCTGTGCCTCCTTCTTATGGGCTTGGAGAGTTCCAAACACATCATGCAACGACCATTGCTCAAGATCTTGGTTGATTTGCAGAGACATAGACAGATTTGACCACTCTTCATTCAAGCGTTTTAGGAATAAGACATTGTTGTCTTCCTGTGATCTCACTATATCACATCTTCTGCATAAGTTGATCAAAGTGTTAAACATGTGGTAAGTCTGTTCAAGGGTTTCTTCAGGCAGAGCTTGAAAGCTATTGTACTCATTCAGAGCTTGTGCTCTTCTGTTCTTTCTCATCTTGGCACCACCTTCTAGATGATTGGCTAGTTGATCCCATAGTTGCTTGGCAGTGTCGCACGATTCCAATGATTGAAAATGTCATTTGGAATAGCCATGATGAGGAGCCTTTTGGCCTTGAGATCGATTTCAACCTTATTTCTATCCTTATCATCCCAGTCCTTCCTTTCCTTGGGAATCCTTTAGGCAGAAATTTTCGCGTTGTCGACAGTGGTTGAAATTCTGGAAATTACAGTAGTTAGAATGTATGGCCCATTCAACACTGAAGAACATAGATCCAAATCTAGTCCTTCGTAGAAATTAATCATACGAATCTTCCATTGGGGATATTCATCCCTTAGAAGAGTAGGAGGTTTGGTCAAAGAACCTGAACTGTACAATGCATTCCAGTTTGGGTTTGCCATTTTTGTAGAAAACAGGGAATTGAAGTTCTAGATAAAAATTTTTAGAGAAGTTGAAGAAATAAGCTGAAATTTGAACAATCAAAACTTGAAATTAATGAGAGTAATACACGTTTCTCAGATTTAACAGCAAAGTACCACTGGATTGGATGAATTTGATGAACAAACAACAGAAACTCGTAAAACAAGGTATGAATGAAAAACAACTGTTGAAACTTGAAAAATTCTAGTTGAGTGGGGATTTATCCATGATGGATTAGATCTGCTAATCAATAGATTGATTAGAAATTTATGATACCAATTGTAGGAACTCAGATCCCTTTAACCACTAAATAAATGATGATTTACTAAATATGAAAGAGTGGAAATCGGAAGCAGTTTCTAAATCATCAAATAAACTAGAATAGATGAACAGGATAATAAATAGTGAATAGAAAAAACAAACACAGTGAAGATTCAGGAAGTCATATTGTGTATTGAAGAAGTAATCTGAGTAATTCCAGTGTAGAACACCAGGAACATACAATAGTGTGTGATAAAAAGCTCACAAATTACTCTCTCTCTCTCTCTCAAGTACAAATCTTGAAAGATATATTGTTAAAGCACACCTATTACATTGAGCGATTTCCTATTTATAATATGGAAATAGAGAAGTCAACTCATTAGCCAATGAGAAGATGCCAAGCTGTAAAGTTGAATAACCGTTTCTGCACACGTGGCATCTTGTAACAGGTCCATCTGTATAAGAGAGTGTCACTGGAAAAGTCTTGTAGTTGAAATCCGAGAAGGCTTTGAGAGACAGAGGCTCTGTATGTATGGTGCAGAGACTCTGCGTCTAGGACTTGAGTTCTGCGCCATAAGACTTGTTCTGCTGCGTCTCTGCCCTCTGTATCCGAGCTTTGTATCTTCCAATGACTTAGTCTTCTATATAAAACACTTAGACAACTTTTTACTTACACTTTCAAACAGAATAATTTCTAACATGATCAAATGTTCTTCAGCATACAACATGATCTACTGATGACCTTTAATACACGACATGAAAAACTCCTTTTATCATTAGTTACAGCAGTTAAAAAGTTACGACATTATTTCGAAACTCATCCAGTTACTGTCGTTACTAACTATCCACATAAGTCAGTTGGAGAAAACAAGAATTAACATGACATGTCGCGAAATGGAGTATATACCTTAGTAGTTACGACATTAACTTCAAACCAAGGACTGTTATTAAATCCCAAGTTCTTGCAGATTTTGCCGCAAATTTAAGTCCAAAACTGGAAAAACAAGCAATCAAAAAATGTCTCGGGTGGCGACTTTGGACAATACCCAGTGGACACTATATGAGGACGGATCTTCCAACTCGCGGGGGCAGGTCTAGGTTCTCCTAAATTCACCACAAGGGGGTACAATGGTATACTCCATATCTTGCCATTTCAAAGCAACAAACAATGAAGCAGAATATGAATCATTGATCGCAGGGATAGATATGTATTATGACTTAGGAGCAAGAACTTTACATGTCAAAAGCGATTCCCTACTGGTTGTCAACCAGTTAAATGGGGGATTCACGACAAAAGATTCTAAATTGACAGCATATCTCAAAGTCGCAAAAGCCAGAGCATAGTCATTCAATCCATTCAAGATCCAAAAGATCCCGAGGGATCAAAATACTCAAGCAGATGCATTAGCTAACCTCAGATTGGCAATCACCAAGTCCACCTTCGACGTTATACCATTGATTCATTTAGCGACGCGATCTATTGAAAATCATAACCAAACCTTCGCATTAAGCGACAGAAATGATGATTGGTTGAAATAAATCAAAGATTATCTAATGCACGACAAATTCCCTGACGATAAACTGGAAGCACAACGAATTCTTTTCAAAGCATCAAGGTATCTCATGATCGCCAATCAACTTTATTGATGATCGTTAACAGGTTTAACCCTACGATGTGTCGCCAAAAACCAAATCGAAGACAAACTTCTAGATATACATGATGGCGAATGCGGAAATGATTCTGGAGGTCATAGTTTACCTAATAGAATCTTTCAACAAGACTATTATTGGCCGACCTTACGACAACACACTACCAGGTACGTTCAAAGTTGCGACGCTTGTCAAGAGCACGCATGTATGATTCATTGACCCTCATACCAGGTACCTAATAGAATCCTTGCATACGTGATTAGTCCCATGGCCCTTCATGCGGAGGGGCATGGATGTAGTCAGCAAATTACCTCTAGCCCCAGGTCAAAAGGTATTTTTACTTGTACTTACCGATTATTTTTCAAAATGGATAGAAGTTGCTGCTTTTTCCATAGTTCGGGATAAAGAAGTATTTCTTTTATCCAGACTAACATCATCTTTAGATTTGGCATCCCTTCGGAAATTATCTGCGAAAATGGGTCACAATTCTTAAGTGACAAAACAAGAAGATTCTATGAAGAACCCCGCATAAAACTTGACGTTGACACCGCACTATCCTCAGTCGAACGGATTGATAGAATCGGGTAATAAAACCATCATCAACGCTATAAAATAAAAGACTAAGAGCTACAAAGTGATAATGGGTCAAAGAGCACCAAACAATGCTATCGGTAAATCAAACGACACTACGCACCTCGACGGGACAAACACATTTCTCATTGGTTTACGGTTGCAAAGCTGTCTTACCAGTCGAGGAAAAACTATTCGTCGGATGACATATCTATATGGATTATAATTTGGTGGACCTAAGTTATGATCTCGATGACCTCAAAGAACTAAGGGAATCAGCCCTAATTCGAATGGCGTCACAACAACAAGTTGTCGAAAGACACTTTAATAAAAGTGTGAAAGACAAAGTACTTCAAGAAGGAGATTATGTCTTATGACGTTTCTTCCAAAACACGAAGGAGATATACGCTGGTAAGTTAGCAACTAAGTGGGAAGGTCCATATTGAACATCCAAAGTCGTCGGAAAGGGAGCATACATATTACAAACTCTCGACGAACAAGAAATCCCAAGTAGTTGGAATGTTGTACATTAAAAGTTTCTTTTAAATTTAATCTTTCGATTATACTTTCTACCAAGTACTGACATAAGCATCTGAGGGTCGTTGGTCAAACCAACGACCACCGCTAACATTGTCTTTTCCCAGGGACGCAGAATGACTTAAAGACAAACCAAAACTATCTTACTTATCAGTTATTAGTATTGGAAATAACTTGTTTTATTTCTTCTTAAGATTTAGTTCACTACCGATAAAAATATTTGTCGCGGGTTAGTTATGTTTTTAAGAAAAATACACGTCTGATAGTGGACGGATAAAATCCACATGAAAGATAATTGCAAGAAAGTACCTTTTCTATTAAAAGGAAATGAGTTACAAAACAAAGGCATGATCACCAAGGATCACCCTTAAGAGTATAAAAAATAAAGGACTAAAAAATTCAAGAGGCAGGTTGGTCGAGCGTCAAGTTGACTGCAGTGGAAGAGGCCCAGCTTCTTTAGGATCATCCTCATCTTCCTCTTCTTCATCCAAATCAAGATCCTCTGACTCCCGATTTTCTTAAGGAAATAGCCAACCTGTTCTTTAGCAGACTTGAGAAAGCCCTTTCTAAATAAGTGACGACGCATCAAGGCCGCCCTCGTCTTGTAACGAGTAAACGCCTTAAGTGCGTCCACTTTTTTCTGGAGTATCTCCACTTGGCCCGGCAGATCCTTCGACCTCTTCTCCGAGGCAACCAACTTCCTATGGATGACCTTTGCCCTGTCCATTGCTTCCTCCATCCTCAACCTCAGGACCTTGGCCTCTTTTTCATTCTCGGTCAAGATCGCCTTGGTTGAGACCATCTCCGCCTCGGCAAACAACGCCTTGATAAGGATCTCCTTCATAGGCGTCCTCCTTGGCATGTGACTCCCTATCCAAATGCTCCAATGCATCCTCCAAACATGCAAAGTAGTCTTCAGCTTTTTGAACAAAAAAAGAGTAGTCTTCAACTTTCCTCAAAGCCTCCGCTATCCTAGCCAGATCCGCCTGCTCCCTCTCCTTGATTTTCGAAACTAAAGATTTAACCTTGTTCATAGGAGACTGGAGGTAGAGAGATGCCTAGAAATTCTACAAAAAGACAAATTTAATGTCAGATCATAATATACTAAAATAGAATGCATATACATAGAAAATCATTGAAACTTACAAAAAACGCCATCCCCGTCGCATAAGTATCAAGGTACCCAATCGTCGCTTTCTTGTAGCGATCCTTCATATGAAGAACCATGAACTCGTTGAGGTGGGGGAAGAGCATCTACTTTGATAGGATATCATCCAGCATGAAGGAACTGTATGAAGAAACTGTCGACCTGGACCTTCTTCCCCTTATACCACGGAGAAGAAACTATTGACGACGATGGGGTAAAATTCGTCATGACAGAAATCGATGTCATCATGACGGGCGCCATCGTCGCCGGCAGAGGAAAGTATAACGGCTCTACTGCGATCACGCCAGGTGGAGTCTTCATCTTCTCAGTACTGGCGACCATAGAGTGCCGCTAGCCTTCGAAGATGGTGCTCTCAAGAACTCCATATTTATCCTCTTGGACTCCTATTTGGACATCAGAGCCCTCTCTTCAACTCCCGACCCTTACAGGGAAAGATGAGCGACCTCTCTCTCTCTTAGAGAGACCCTTCAGAGGAGTAGCGCCAGTTTCTCTTGTAAAAATAAAAAATAGTCAGAGTGGAACGATAAATCAAATCATATGACGAATAAAAATAAACGACGGAAATAGATTTTACCCATCATCTCTTCATACTCTTCTTTCTCTTCAACTTTCTCCTCTTTCTTTCTCTCCTCTTCTTTCTATTCTACCTTATCCTCTCTTTTTTCCGCCTTCTCTTCTCTCTCCACCTCCCAGTCCCCTATCTATCATCTACGATGGTCGCCTGAGTGGTTCTGACATATACGACGTCGTCGCCTTTGTCGATCAGGAACCGAGCATGGGAATAAAATGCTCGACCTTGAACGCCGAACTCCAAGAAGCGTTCGATCTTCTTAGTTGTGTTGTTCAGAGGAGGCATAGAAAAATTTATTTCTGTCAAATCAAAAGAAATATGAGTCAGAGTATGAAAAAGTTGTAGAAAAACCAAAAAGACCAAAAACGGTAAAAAAAAATTCACCTAGGGTATTCCACCTAGAGACAATCCATTGATTGTCATCGTCCAGTTGTGGCAAGTGACCGAAAACAAACCTCGTATTCCTCTGATAGTTGTTCACCGCGGTCCTCTAACCTAACGTCTGTAAATAGACTATACCTATGACTCGACTCAGATTTCACTGAGTACACCATCAATAGGGTGTGGACTAAGAACTTTGACGATTAATAGGTGGCCAAATGCTCAGTCGTAAACACGATCCTCTAGAATTGGGGCATAACTTACCCCGACGATAGTTCAAAGGAGTGGAGAAACTCCTTCGCCAAACCTGTCAACGAGCATGAAAACCCTATTCTAAAGGGATATTCGTACAGAACGAAATACCCCAAAAGGTTATCAGGGGCCTCGACGCTCCCTGGACATTTAAGGACAATGTCGTCAGGGATGTAGGCTAAATTCACCAATGACTCTAAATTGTCATTATAAACAGTTCTACTAATAGGATTCAGCTATTCGTCTATGTTATCTACTGACTTTGATTCTGCTAGGAATTATGAAAAGCCTCCCATCGTTTTCTTGGTTTCTTGGCTAAGGATTTCGCACGCATATAGAAGAAACTAAGAAGGAAGCTGTACCTTATAAATGCTCTAAAAGCTCAATCAATTTTTGGAAACTTTCAAGGTTTTGGAAATGATTCTAGCTTAATAGAACTCGGAGAAGGTAAAAGAAAAAGATATCGGTAAGACATTCCTTTTATACCAAAAAAGAGAAACCCATTTTTCATCCTAAGTTAAAACCTGTCGAATAAACTGTTCGTTCGACCATCAGATTTGTAACACCTGTCTAGAGTCTCGGACACACACATAATGCGTATGATGATGTCATGAGATTTGCAAGGTATCATCGGTTCCCCATGTAACTGATCAAATTACTCTAAAATCGATTTAGTTTCTTACAAGACACCTGACATAAACTTGAAATTCTAATTTCCCTCTTATTTTCAAATTTATAGGCAAACTGTTTGGGTAAAATTTTCCACCCAAAATCTAGCGACAAGTATCTTGCGACCTATAGTGGTTCTTCGGTTAAACCTTGCGGTTAGGAAGGAACAAAAGTTATGAGCTAAAAGTCACAAAGACAAGTGAATAATCAGTCATCACTTTCGATCGATTGGTCGTACGATTTCTCTTACGACTTACGACTTGCAGCATACGACACCCATCATGTAACTTATGACTAATGATTAAAACTGACGACAAACCATTTCTTAATATCTTTTATGCAGGATCTCGAACATTGAATAAAGAATCCATAACCGACGACCAAATAAAAGTCAATGAATGACTTTAACCGTTATAACCGTTGAAGATGCAATAAAAGCACATTAATGGTAGAAGAATGGTATAAAAATGGCAAAAATACTTCGTTTGGACACACAAAATCTACGTAAAAGCATTACATAGGCAATTCATTAGAAACTCTATCGAAGCTCTCAAGAACTCACGACAGTCCTACATCCTACAACGATAACTCGCCACAACAACAAATGATTACTTAGTTTTTACTTACATTTTTACATCTGTACTTACAACTACTATTCCTGAGGACAATGTCCCTATTTGACATCAATTCTTCACTAGTGCATCGACGATCTCATCGTCAGAGGTTTTTACTCTCGAAAGAGGTTTTCCGTGTCACCTTATTTACATTTATTTATCTCGTTATTCAAAGGATACATTTTTTTAGTTGATTAAGTTCCAAACTGCACCTTAAGTTGATTTTCATTAAACGAACTTTTGGCATAAACAATCATTTGGGATAATTTGGTCAGGAGAGGGATTGATGTTGGCTCATTGATGTGTTCTCTTTATGATGTGGGTTTGGAGTCAGGATATCATTTTTCTTTGCCTAGAGCTCTTTAGCGTCGGAGATTTGAAGAAAAATTGGTAGATGGTGGTAGTTGGATATCCCGATGTTTCGTTCCTATGTGGCTTGGATTACATGGTTGTCTAATTTGCGGTTGAAGAGTGTTTAGTTCCTATGTGGCTTGGACTAATTTGAGGCAGTTATTCTCACTATGCTTTGGTACATATGGTAGTTCCGGAATGTGACCATTTTTTGCGACATCCAGATAAAGAAGACGGATATCTTCAACAACATTGTGACTCAGACGTATTTTTGGATTTATAATAGGAGTAGCAAGTTTAAGATTAATTGGGTGGGTTGGCTTCATAACCCCCGCCTACTTATTTCCTGTATCCAACTGTTTGTGATAGTTTCTTGCGTAGTTTTTTTCTTATGAAATCTCGTTGTTGCTAAAAAAATGTTGTCATCACTTGAAAACATTTCTAGGTCTGTCTCTACAAGAATTTTCGCGGACGACATGGCTTGATTCTTGTGTATATGTTGTCTCATGAGCACTTTTTGGAGGAGTGTTCCAGGTTATGCCAGACTAATCCAGACAAGTTTTTGACTGTAACACATCAGTCATGAAAAACTCAATGGTCATATTTCTTGTGAACGCCTGGTACTGAACTCAAGATAGATGGAATATTCCACCATATCCTCCTAGGCTTAAACCACTATGTCACAATCCTTATTGTTTAATCTTTCTTGGCTTTGTCTCCTTTTTTGTGTTGACTTCAATTTGGGTATTGTTGTTGTTAGGATCCGAATAATCCTATGAATTTGGGTCCTATGTTTTGAAATATTTTGTAGTCATTATTCAGATATTCAAACTTCACAGTTCAGAAGTTTAAAGACAAAGTTTTGAAGTTCCGAAGACAAAGTTCAGACGTCTAAAGATAAAGTTTAGAAGTTCTGAAGACAGTTCTGAAGTTCTGAAGAGTAGAGTTCAGAAGTTCTGAAGAACTTCTGAATAGAGTTTTTGATGACGTGTCTTTATGTAATTGGGCTATGATTTAAATGTCTGTAATTTTAGCTTTACCTTTATAGTATAAATAGAGAGTCTGTTAGACAGTTTAGTAGTTGTACTTCAAAAATGAGAGTCGATTAAAGGTGTATTGTGTGTTTCCTTGTAAAGTTTTCTCGAGTTCTTAATAAAATGAGGATTCCTTGAGCAATCTGTATCAGATTTGTTGTAATAAGGGACTTACAATTGGTATCAAAGCCAATTCATCTTTTCGTTAATTCTGTTAAGAATCTGTCAGACTCTCAGATCTGACAAGATTGTTGAATTTTTTTTTACTTAGATTGATTTGTTCCTTCTTGAAGTACAAAATGGAAGGTGAATTCAAGATCAAATGTTCATAGATCAGACTTGTACTTTCATTGCACATATTGTAAATCTTGATCGATATCGATAACACATCCGACTACGTTGCTCCAAT
Source organism: Silybum marianum (assembly GCA_036898165.1). Taxonomy (NCBI): domain Eukaryota; kingdom Viridiplantae; phylum Streptophyta; class Magnoliopsida; order Asterales; family Asteraceae; genus Silybum; species Silybum marianum. The sequence goes on along the minus strand of CM072536.1, from coordinate 23,383,944 downwards.
CTTGTTCTATATTTCAATATTCTTTCAATATCTTGATCTTGGGATCTATCAATTGGTGTCAGAGCACCAAATTTTTTCAAAGAAATCAATGGGGAGAAGATCTAAAGATTAAAGACTATGATTCTTTTACAAAATATTAGGGGGAGATTGTTAGGATCCGAAGAATCCTATGAATGTGGATCCTATGTTTTGAAATGTTTTGTAAAGTCATTATTCAGATATTCAGACTTCAGAGTTCAGAAGTTTAAAGACAAAGTTCTGAAGTTCTGAAGACAAAGTTCAGTAGTCTAAAGTCAAAGTTTAGAAGTTCTGAAGACAGTTCAGAAGTTCTGAAGAGCAGAGTTCAAAAGTTCTGAATAACTTATGAATAGAGTTTTTGATGACGTGTCTTTATGTAATTGAGCTATGATTTAAATGTCTTTAATTTTATCTTTACCTTTATAGTATAAATAGAGAGTCTGTCAGACAGTTTAGTAGTTGTACTTCCTAAATGAGAGTCGATTAAAGATGTACTATGTGTTTACTTGAAAAGTTTTCTCGAGTTCTTAATAAAATGAGGATTCCTTGAGCAATCTATATCTAATCTGTTGTAATAAGGAACTTACAATTGGTATCAGAGCCAATTCATCTTTTCGTTAATTCTATTAAGAATCTGTCAGACTCTCAGATCTGACAAGATTGGTGAATTTTTTTTACTTAGATTGATTTGTTCTTTGTTGAAGTACAAAATCAAATGTGAATTCAAGATCAAATGTTCATAGATCAGACATGTACTTTCATTGCACATATTGTAAATCTTGATTGATATCGATAACCCATCCGACTACGTTGCTCCAATCTTGTTCTATATTTCTATATTCTTTCTATATCCTGATCTTGGGATCAATCAATTGGTATCAGAGCACTAATGTTTTTCAAAGAAATCAAGGGGGAGAAGATCTAAAGATTAAAGACTATGATTCTTTCACAAAACATTAGGGGGAGATTGTTAGGATCCGAAGAATCCTTTCAATTTGGATCCTATGTTTTGAAATGTTTTGTAAACTCATTATTCAGATATTCAGACTTCAGAGTTCAGAAGTTTAAAGACAAAGTTCAGAAGTTCTGAAGACAAAGTTCACAAGTCTAAAGTCAAAGTTCAGAAGTTCTAAAGACAGTTCTGAAGAGCAGAGTTCAGAAGTTCTGAATAACTTCTGAATAGAGTTTTCAATGACGTGTCTTTATGTAATTGAGCTATGATTTAAATGTCTGTAATTTTAGCTTTACCTTTATAGTATAAATAGAGAGTCTGTCAGACAGTTTAGTAGTTGTACTTCATAAGTGAGAGTCGATTAAAGGTGTATTGTGTGTTTCCTTGTAAAGTTTTCTCGAGTTCTTAATAAAATGAGGATTCCTTGAGCAATCTGTATCAGATCTGTTGTAATAAGGGACTTACAATTGGTATCATAGCCAATTCATCTTTTCGTTAATTCTGTTAAGAATCTGTCAGACTATCAGATCTGACAAGATTGTTGATTTTTTTTACTTAGATTGATTTGTTCCTTCTTGAAGTACAAAATGAATAGTGAATTCAAGATCAAATGTTCACAGATCAGACTTGTACTTTCATTGCACATATTGTAAATCTTGATCGGAGTCGATAACACATCCGACTACGTTGCTCCAATCTTGTTCTATATTTCAATATTCTTTCTATATCTTGATCTTGGGATCTATCAATTGGTATCAGAGCACTAATGTTTTTCAAAGAAGTCAATGGGGAGAAGATCTAAAGATTAAAGACTATGATTCTTTTACAAAATATTAGGGGGAGATTGTTAGGATCCGAAGAATCCAATGAATTTTGGATCCTATGTTTTGAAATGTTTTGTAAAGTCATTATTCAGATATTCAGACTTCAGAGTTCAGAAGTTTGAAGACAAAGTTCAGAAGTTCTGAAGACAAAGTTCAGAAGTCTAAAGTCAAAGTTCAGAAGTTCTAAAGACAGTTCAGAAGTTTTGAAGAGCAGAGTTCAGAAGTTCTGAGTAACTTCTGAATAGAGTTTTTGATGACGTGTATTTATGTAATTGGGCTATGATTTAAATGTCTGTAATTTTAGCTTTACCTTTATAGTATAAATAGAGAGTCTGTCAGACAGTTTAGTAGTTGTACTTCATAAATGAGAGTCGATTAAAGGTGTATTGTGTGCTTCCTTATAAAGTTTTCTCGAGTTCTTAATAATATGAGGATTCCTTGAGCAATATGTATCAGATTTGTTGTAAGAAGGGACTTACAATTGGTATCGTAGCCAATTCGTCTTTTCGTTAATTCTGTTAAGAATTTGTCAGACTGTTAGATCTGACAAGATTGTTGAATTTTTTTTTACTTAGATTGATTTGTTCCTTCCTGAAGTACAAAATGAATAGTGAATTCAAGATCAAATGTTCATAGATCAGACTTGTACTTTCATTGCACATATTGTAAATCTTGATCGATATCGATAACATATCCGACTACGTTGCTCCAATCTTGTTCTATATTTCAATATTCTTTTTATATCTCGATCTTGGGATCTATCAATTGGTATTAGAGAACTAATGTTTTTCAAAGAAATCAATGGGGAGAAGATCTAAAGATTAAAAACTATGATTCTTTTACAAAACATTAGGGGGAGATTGTTAGGATCCGAAGAATCCTATGAATGTGGATCCTATGTTTTGAAATGTTTTGTAAATTCATTATTCGGATATTCAGATTTCAGAGTTCAGAAGTTTAAAGACAAAGTTCAGAAGTTCTGAAGATAAAGTTCAGTAGTCTAAAGTCAAAGTTTAGAAGTTCTGAAGAGCAGAGTTCAGAAGTTCTGAATAACTTCTCAATTGAGTTTTTGATGACGTGTCTTTATGTAATTGGGCTATGATTTAAATGTTTGTAATTTCAGCTTTACCCTTATAGTATAAATAGAGAGTCTGTCAGACAGTTTAGTAGTTGTACTTCATAAATGAGAGTCGATTAAAGGTGTATTGTGTGCTTCCTTATAAAGTTTTCTCGAGTTCTTAATAATATGAGGATTCCTTGAGCAATATGTATCAGATTTGTTGTAAGAAGGGACTTACAATTGGTATCGTAGCCAATTCATCTTTTCGTTAATTCTGTTAAGAATTTGTCAGACTGTTAGATCTGACAAGATTGTTGAATTTTTTTTTACTTAGATTGATTTGTTCCTTCCTGAAGTACAAAATGAATAGTGAATTCAAGATCAAATGTTCATAGATCAGACTTGTACTTTCATTGCACATATTGTAAATCTTGATCGATATCGATAACATATCCGACTACGTTGCTCCAATCTTGTTCTATATTTCAATATTCTTTTTATATCTCGATCTTGGGATCTATCAATTGGTATTAGAGAACTAATGTTTTTCAAAGAAATCAATGGGGAGAAGATCTAAAGATTAAAAACTATGATTCTTTTACAAAACATTAGGGGGAGATTGTTAGGATCCGAAGAATCCTATGAATGTGGATCCTATGTTTTGAAATGTTTTGTAAATTCATTATTCGGATATTCAGACTTCAGAGTTCAGAAGTTTAAAGACAAAGTTCAGAAGTTCTGAAGATAAAGTTCAGTAGTCTAAAGTCAAAGTTTAGAAGTTCTGAAGAGCAGAGTTCAGAAGTTCTGAATAACTTCTCAATTGAGTTTTTGATGACGTGTCTTTATGTAATTGGGCTATGATTTAAATGTTTGTAATTTCAGCTTTACCCTTATAGTATAAATAGAGAGTCTGTCAGACAGTTTAGTAGTTGTACTTCATAAATGAGAGTCGATTAAAGGTGTATTGTGTGCTTCCTTATAAAGTTTTCTCGAGTTCTTAATAATATGAGGATTCCTTGAGCAATATGTATCAGATTTGTTGTAAGAAGGGACTTACAATTGGTATCGTAGCCAATTCATCTTTTCGTTAATTCTGTTAAGAATTTGTCGATCGTTAGATCCGACAAGATTGTTGAATTTTTTTTTACTTAGATTGATTTGTTCCTTCCTGAAGTACAAAATGAATAGTGAATTCAAGATCAAATGTTCATAGATCAGACTTGTACTTTCATTGCACATATTGTAAATCTTGATCGATATCGATAACATATCCGACTACGTTGCTCCAATCTTGTTGTATATTTCAATATTCTTTTTATATCTCGATCTTGGGATCTATCAATTGGTATCAGAGAACTAATGTTTTTCAAAGAAATCAATGGGGAGAAGATCTAAAGATTAAAAACTATGATTCTTTTACAAAACATTAGGGGGAGATTGTTAGGATCCGAAGAATCCTATGAATGTGGATCCTATGTTTTGAAATGTTTTGTAAATTCATTATTCGGATATTCAGACTTCAGAGTTCAGAAGTTTAAAGACAAAGTTCAGAAGTTCTGAAGATAAAGTTCAGTAGTCTAAAGTCAAAGTTTAGAAGTTCTGAAGAGCAGAGTTCAGAAGTTCTGAATAACTTCTCAATTGAGTTTTTGATGACGTGTCTTTATGTAATTGGGCTATGATTTAAATGTTTGTAATTTCAGCTTTACCCTTATAGTATAAATAGAGAGTCTGTCAGACAGTTTAGTAGTTGTACTGTGTGTTTCCTTGTAAAGTTTTCTCCAGTTCTGAATAAAATGAGGATTCCTTGAGTAACCTATATCAGATTTGTTATATAGAGGAACCGAGGTTTCCTAAAAAAATTATGGTTGCGTTTAGTTGATGAAAAAATTTCTGTTTTCTAGAAAAAATTTCCAGTGAAAATGAAAATTTGGAAAAACGCGTTTAGATCGTTTAGTTTTCAAATATTTTCCAAAAAAAAAAATCATTTTCATTTTCTAAATTTACATTAGATTTAGAAAACAACTTTTTTGAGTTTTCAGAATTTTCATTTTCAAAATAATTTTCTACATGCACACACACTTACACTTTTACACGCATGCACATACACACTTTCACACACACACACACACACATATTCACTTTCACACACATATACAATTTCACACACACACACTCACTTTCACACTTTTTCACACACATACACACAGACACGCACTCACTTTCACACTTTTTCACACACTCACTTTCACACTTTTTCACACACACACACACTCGCTTTCACACTTTTTCACACACACTCACCTTCACACACACACTTACACTTTCACACACATGCACACACACACACACGCACACATTCACTTTCACACATACACACGCACACTTTCTCACACATACACTTTCACACCCACACACACACAAACTTTCACACAGACACTTTCACACACATATACATACACTTTCACACCCACAGACACACACAGACACTTTCACACACACACTTTCACTTTCACTTTCACACACACATACACTTTCACACTCATACACAATTTCACACACTTTCAGACACACACACACACATACACACACTCTCACTTTCACACACACACACTTTTTCACACACACACACACACACTCACTTTTACACTTTTTCACACACATACACACAGACACGCACTCACTTTCACACTTTTTCACAAGCTCACTTTCACACTTTTTCACACACTCACTTTCACACTTTTTCACACACACACACTCACTTTCACACTTTTTCACACACACTCACTTTCACACACACACACACTCAGACTTTCACACACATGCACACGCACACATTCACTTTCACACACACACACACACACACTCTTTCACACACATACACTTTCACACCCACACCCACAGACACACTTTCACACAGACACTTTCACACACACACACAAACATTTTCACACCCACAGACACTTTCACACACACACACATACATACACTTTCACACACACACACTTTCACTTTCACACTCATACACAATTTCATACACTTTCGCGCGCACACACACACGTATTTTCACTTTCACACTTCCACACACACACTTTCACTTTCACACACACATACACACACACAAACATACACTTTCACACACACACACACACTCACTTTTACACACATACACTTTCACACACACATACATTTTCACACACTCACTTTCACACACACATACATTTTCACACACACATACACACACATTTTCACTTTCACACTTCCACACACTCACTTTCACACACATACACTTTCATACACACACTCACTTTCACACACACACACACACACTTTTTCACACACACACACACACACACACACACTTTCACACACACACTTTTTCACACACACACCATTTTTTTACACACACATACACACTCACTATCATACATACACACACACTTTCACTTTCACACACACATACATACACTCACTTTCATACACACATATACACACTCACTTTCATACACACACACACTTTCACTTTCAGACACACATACAGGCCAACCACATGTGTGTGTGTGTGCGTGTAAAATTGTGTGTGTGTATGTCTGTGTAAAAGTGAGATTGTGTGTGTGCGTGTGTGTGTATGTGAAAGTTTGTGTGTGAAAGTGTGTGTGTGTGTGTATGTGTGTGAAAGTGAGTGTGCTTGTGTGTGCACGAAAGTGTGTACACACACTTTCTAATTTGAAAAAAATGAAAAATGGAAAATGAAAACAGGTAGAAAATGCACAACTAAACGCGTTTTCTAGAAATCTGAAAATGAAAAATGAAAACTCCATCATTTCAACTAAACGCGTTTTGAAAATTTTTCATAGAAAACTGAGAATGAAAACTCAATTCCATTTTCTGAAAACGTTTTCTTGGAAAATGAAAACAGTTTTCGTTAACTAAACGCACCCTAAATATTTTTAATTACTCTAAGTATGAATATATAGATTTTGTAATTTTTAGTTATTATAATTTTTATCGTTATAATTTTTAAATAACTTCTTTTAATTATAATAAATAATTATTAACGATTAAAATTTTATCATTGTATTTTTTAATCAATAGTTTTATATTATAATAAATAATTTTTAAATTATAGTGTTTTAATTATAACAATAAGTAATTTAACGATTATAATTTTTATTATTGTAGTTTTTTATTACATAAATTATGGACTGGCTTTTATAGTTTTTAAGGTCGGCGGTTTATTGAAAGGAAGAGTCGATGCAATTTGGCCAACGGGAAAGTCAATCATGTCGATTTCGGGAATCATACATTTTTTTTCAAATTGAGTAGGCCTTGATCTTTTGAGCAAAAATCAAAGACTAAGTCGGCACCCCGACATGTTATCACCTGAATTCACCTCTACAGGAAACTCTTTTGATATTCTTGGTTGATTTCTTACAATTTTTCAGTTTTTATGTTGCTTCCTTATGCATCTAGAATTTCGAGTAACAATAATCAAATCAATAACTAAAAACAATTGGAAAATAGAAACGAACCAAGAGAAAAAACTTATATTTTTTGGGAAAGTTAGTGATCAAACAAAATGATATGAAAGTAATGAAACATTCAATGTTTTATTAAGTATTACTAGTGGACCGTACCGCATGTTGCATGGTATTCAAAAAATAATTTAAGATTTTTTTGTGTTGTATGTAACGTAAATACAAATACACCTTGACTTATATAGTAATCAAGTGATTTATATATTTGATTTGTTAGCATATATAGTACTACTAAATTGAACAATATTCAATCACCAAAATAACTATAACGTTGAAAGCATAGTGTTCTTCATCAGCATTAAGTACAGTTAATCCTTCACGTGATGTAACTTCAGAGACTACAACATAGAGTTGCTCATGTGTAAAAACATATGAAAGATCACGATGAGGAGTATGGTTGTTTATATTGGTAAGTTGTGTAATATAACAATTGTTACATGAATAAAGTTTAGGATTTACTTGTTTTGGGAGGAAAAGTCCAACATTTTTAAGTGATTGGCCTTCACTCTTATTTATTGTCTTGGCGAAGCATGGCACTAACGGTATTTGGCGGCGATTAAGCTTGAATGGCCATTTTGAGACGTTGGTGGCATTACAATTCTTGGGATTGTAGCAATCTTGCTTGTATGACTTCCATACCATTACCCAAGTGATGTCACAATCAATCTTGTTCCGTTGCACAACCCTTCTATTTGACTGATGTTACGTAAAAGCATAACTAGAGCACCAACCTTAAGATGAATGTCATGATTTGGTATCCCACTAAATCTCAAACTATTTAGAAATTTAGTTGGATAAAGAAGGTCTTCATCATTAGATTGCACATTGCTCTTGCAAACATCCTCTGGACTTAGGTACGTCCATCCTTCTCCCGGTATTATATCCATGATGCATTCATTCAATTTTGGCACCATATCATTTTTTGGAGTTAAAATAGCTCTTTCTATAAGATATGAAGGATCTTTGTAATAATCCAATAGTGAGGGATAAACTGCTTCAAGTATGGATTGTATGATGTGCTTAAATTTTTGTAAACAAATGTCTGTAGGAAGCTTGAGCATTTCATCCTTAAAATTGTCATAATACGATCCATTGCCTATTTGTAACATCAATCATCAAATTCTCTAATATGAAGAACTTCTGAGGGAGACACATTTTTATGTAGAAGGCGCATGTTTTGGTTAAGCTCGTACACTCGAAACAATGGCCATAAATATGATGAATTAAGCGACGCATTAACAGTATCCAACCGCGTACCTTTGGAATGACCGACAAGATTTGACGAAAATCACAACCATAAACGACCGTTAGACCACCAAATGGCCTTGATATGTTGTCTTCATAATAGGTGCTCAATATGTCACATAGGCTCCTGCCTAAAGCTTCAAAATAACACATGTGTACCATAGGAGCCTCATCCCAAATAATTAAAGAATTTTTTTGAAGCAATTTAGCTAATTATGTGCCATACGGGATCTCAAGTTTTGATTCCGCAGTTACATCTAAAGGTATATGGATTCTAGAATGAGCAGTCCTCCCATTTGGCAATAAAAATGTTGTGATACCGGAAGATGCTACAAGGAATACAATTTTCCCCTCGGATCTAAGTCGTGCAATAATTGTCATCCAAAGGAATGTTTTCCCTATCCCTCCATGACCATCGATGAATATTAAATCACCTCGATCTTCGTACAAAGAATCCATAATAGCTTCATAAGCCTCGCTTTGGCATTGGTTGAACAATGGGAAATTGGTATCAAGAACAACTCTTCAATCTTCACGATTGTAGTCGAGTTTTTCATTTACCAACCTATTTTGTATCTGCGTAGTAATTGTTGATTTGGAAGTGGCATTCCATCAATTTCTTTCAAACTCTTCCCCTTTTTTACCATGATTGACTCTATTTCAAACAACTTATATGCTTCAATTTCTTAGGCAGTCAAATTCAAGTTTTTGGCCTTAAACCGTTTGTGTTGGATGATAGCTATATCTTTAGAGAGGGCTTCATTATGTGTATTCCATAAACAAAAGAGCGTCTGAAACCTGACAATGGGTGAGGATTGTGACAAACAAATGTTGCAACTCATACCTAGTAGCCCAACTTGATGCTTCTTCCAAACAATCAATCCATTCACAATTATCATCTAACAATTCGCGTGCATAACATGCTCCTATGTAAGTGCGTAAATCCATCTACTATCCGTATGTCTTCAAATGATGTGCATCATTTGACAATGTTTAATAGCATACGCATGTATAATTTTTCCCAGCAGATGGGTTGGTGAAGTACATCCTACCGATTGATATGTTTTTTTGTGTCTAGTCCAACCTTTGTCCTTAGAATTCCAAACCCATTCCGTTGGAAATGTTAAATAACTCAATTGTTGAGCATCTTCATATTCTTTTGTTTATCTCAAACCATTCAGTGAACTTAGTTTTCCCAACACCTGGTCTTGCAATAACCGCCTCAAGATTAGTGTTCTCTTTAAATGTTATTGTATGTTCACCAGGTAGATGAAAAAGGCAATCGCTCAACTGATAGATATCTGTAATGGATGTCAAATTGGATGACACACCAACATGCTTTAGATGCAGATATGTATCTACAATCTAAATATGTTTTAATTACGTCTCTTTCGATACTTGTATATGTCGAGTGAAATGTAGTGGTTTCTCTATCAGATCCTTTGTGATTATATTTAAAGAGATATTTTACTACTCTTGAATGGTTGCAAACTTCGACATTGATGTGGACATCAAACTTCACATTCAAATTTATGTTGTGTGGAACAATGTACCTGTTGTCCAATTGATGGTTTTTTTGGTAACATAAGCACATGTATCTCTTCTTTTGTATACTGGAAATCTATCTGAGTCGATTGATGTTTTTTCAACAAATTTCTTAGGGTAACTTTCTAAACACATACCTTGCACCATACATAGGGATGATGGATATATATCTCCACATGGACCATGAATCATATATTTATTCACGACATTAAAATCATAAGGATCAATACTTGCATCTGGAATCTCTACAGTAATGATTTTATCAATATGCTTAGCCAACGGGTTTTTGGATTTGGAATCCAAAAATAATAATATTTGTGCATGCGGTAAACCTCTCTTTTGGAGCTCGATAGTATAAATACCTAAAAAATTATGAAACCTTGATTAATTTTTAATGGTATGTCACACCCCGCTAAAGCGGAAACACGAGGCGTGATAGCTCAAGATTTCATAACAATAGGATAAAAACAACACCAACCATCCATTCAAGTACATAATAGTTTAAGTTCAAAATTTACATCGTATCAACTCAAAAGTTCTAACAAAATAAAGTAAATCAAGTGTTTCAACTAATCAGTTTCAAATATAATCATGATTGTTGTTGACACGCCCACATAACAAACGTTTCGGTTAATCTTTTCTTACACCTGAAAAGCATGATAAAAACAAGGTCAACTACAAAGAGTTGGTGAGTTCACAGGTTTTCATATGCACAAAACAGTTTTTATGCAGTTTTCAATTCTTGTGGAACAAACGTTCACATCAAGTATAAATAGTGAAATTTATGAGCATTTAATTAATCCTTGTATTGAGAAACGTGTCAAGGCATAATGTACTCTAGTTCATAGCAAGTATCGAGCCACCACTAAACCTTTCGACCACACAAAAATATCATTTTATAATTCTACCTTAGCGGTGGGACTAAAACCCCACATATGTAGAACCTTCGTTTTTATAGGTATAGTGCATCCCTACCTGTAGGTTCTAGGTGGGATTGCTATCCACACCCCTACTTTGTCGGTTTTTAGGTGGGATTGTCCGTCCAAATAGCGCTATCCACAAATACCCTCGGCTCCTCACTTGAGTTAATAGTAGTGTACAAACTTTTATGTTACATTTTACTCAAATACAAACTACTAGTGTACATGCCTTAGTGCTCATATCAACAATTTCACATTCTTTTACATAAATCAATCATTATTCAACTTTAAACATGCTTTTCACCCCAAAACATATAAAGCATTAAAAGAGGGGCTGTGAATACTCACCTTTGCAAGCTCCGCTACTCAAAAGCACGATCTGATCCCCACCCAAAGGCCTAACGATTCCCTAACAAAGAGAAATGCTCAAAACCATCACTTATGGGTCTAAAGCTACTTATGGAAGTGAATAAGTCTTAAGCTTATAAATGTCCACATACATCCAACTTGATTGTCTATAGTCCAATTATACATAATGCACATATGCTCGTTAATATAGTAATTTATACCGTAAGTTGTGTTATAAACCATCAAATGATCAATAATTGTTAAAATCAAGAAATTCACGAATTTCACTTCTGGATAGAAACTTGTAGTACTCAAAATGATCAAAATGTAGAGACTTTCAAAATTACATAGCTTCCCATATTTTTATATGTGATATAGTACTGGGTTATGGTGATTTTGACCAAATTTGATGCATTTTGGACATGTAAAAATGATTCAAATAATTTATGCAATGCAAAGGGTCACAACTGGCATGGCAGATTACACCATGTTAGTAAATCACTCATTTGAGGAGTTCTACTCGGTGTTTTCTAGAATTTCCAGTTGGATTGGAATCATAACTCATAAAGGAAACTTTTCAGATAAGAATTACTGATTTTGAAGAGGTTATGAAGGATATATGGCACTACAAAGTTGCATGCACAATTCTATTATTAGCTGACAGATTGCACACTTAACTTTAATAAATTGATTAATGCCTCAAAACTTCATATTTTTGAATGAAACTGGATTCATATGAATCCTAACTCATAAAAGAAAGTTTTAGAAGAAGAATCATGCATTAAAGATAAATAACAAAGGAGATACTAACACACAAAGTAGAGTTTAGCTGCTGGTGGTTTCACATATTGCACACCTAAAGTATTTTAGGTGTTTGAAAACTCCATATTTTTAAGTGATTCCACTTGAAAACTGAAGATAACTCATAAAACTAACTCTCAAAGGAAGAATCATTTTTTTTTATTGAGTTTTGAAAGAGATATGGCCATTTTTTTTTATTGAGCTTTGGACATATTGCACACTCATTTTGTTTTGAAGAGTTGAAACCCCAAATCACCACATATTTGAGTGAAACCAGTGGTATTTGAAAGGTAACTCATTAAAATAAATTCCAGAAGAAAAATCAAGTAATTTGGATGAGTATTCAAAGATTTATGGTCGTTCAAAGCAGGGTTTACCTACTGTTGAACTTCCAGATGCACATTCATCTTGTTATGAGCATTTGGGGGGTCAAAACTCAATGTTTTTGAGTGAAACCACTTGGATTAGAACCCCAACTCAGTAAATAAAATTTTAGAGGAAGATTTATGATATTTGAACATATTATATGCAAGAAATGGACGATTTATGCACATGCATAAAATCTGTCAGCACCAAAAATCACCATTGTTGTTCAAAATCACATAAAATCATGTTTTTCACCTATTTTCTTGAGTTTTATTGTTTGGATCATAGATTATCACCATTGTATAAACATTTTTACTTGTTTTGGTGTATAATCTCTCCATAAACTCATAAATTTCGGATATTAGAAGAAGGTAGCTAAAGAATGCAAGAAAAGTGGGTTTTTCACCCAAAATTTGCAAGAAAAAGATGAAGATGGTGTTGTTACTTACTTGAGTGATGATTGTGGTTCATAGATTCTTCAAAAATCTTGTCCAAAAGATGATTTTGATGATGAATGTGGCTGATTTTTAGAGAAAAAAAAGGATGAGAGACTTGTGTCCTTTAGTTTCTAGAGAGAGAGAGGAGAGAAATTCAAAATTTTCAACATGCAAATGAGGAGGAAATGGAAAAAAATATATATATATATATATATTTATATGGGGGAATTTGGTGGGGGGCTGGCCATGTACATGGGCCCACTCCAATCCAAAATATGTATATATTTTTATTTTAAAACAAAACAAACTTAAGCCCACTTAAGAATAAAATGTCATTTTTATCAATTTTTGGCCTTTTTCCTCAAAATGTAGGCCCTAAAATGGTTAATTTCTAACAAAATAAAAAGTTTCATAAATAAAATACTAAAACTATATATTTTATATAAATTAGGTAAATTAGAGCATTTGGCATTATATTGGACGTTTTAGACAGTTACGGGTCGGAACCGGACTTTCTAAGCAATTACCGGTAACTCTAGAAATTTTTCGGCCAATCTAATCTAACTAACTCCCAATCTTATAACTTATCTAAATTAACACTAATATAAACTTAATAAGAGCTAACTTGGTAGCTCAAATTTGATAGTTGTCACATGCTAAGCATACTTCCAACGAAAAATATGTTTTGTGTTATTCAACTTACAGACGGTTATGCTACCAAAAATCTTGGGAGTTTTTAAGTCTTGCATCAACTGTTTAAGCTTAATCTCAAACACTCTACAAACAATGTCCACTCAATTTGGATCATCATTTTGTTGTACCATGTCGAGTGTTTTAGTTATCTCTGACCATTTTGGATTACATGTAAGTGTCAGAAACAAATCTGGATATCTAGCCCACTTACATAGGGCCATAGCGTCTTGGTAATTCCAGATTCTGTATCGAGGGCTGCAAGTATGAGTGGATGGTAATATAATTGATTTATCTAATTTCTTACCATGGTATTTCCACGGTGTATAGCATCCATTAGTCCACAATATAGGTCGGTTCGTAATTGTTCTGGATTGTTACATATCCACCTAAAATGGCCTTCTTCAATTGCCATGTTAGCATCTACAATATAATGTCGAAGCAGTGGTCCAGAGTGTAGCCAAAGTGTAGCCTTCATGTACCCTTTGTTGCAATTTAAAGCAATAATACTGTCTCATCTTGACAAATTGTCTTTTGGTGGATGATTCAGTCATGTTTTGTAGTTGAATATTTTCTCGACACACATCCTCGTCGTAAGGGTGTATTAAAGGGTATGTCATGGACATGAAACTTGGATGCAGATTCGTAATGCATTGAAGACCATTTGTACGTTGTTCAGCAATGATATCACACTCAAAGTTGTCCTCACTAAGATCATCAACTATTAAACCAGCAACCTCGTCAACAGTGGACACATTATATTGACGACCACGATTTTACAACTTTTGATGCTTCGTAAGCAAAAAAGCAAAGTCACGATCTGAAAGATATCGATCTCTAGCCATGCAAAATGACTTTACCAAAATGTTGTGCTACTCTAACACTTCAGATAGTTCTTGTGTTATCTCTAAATTGAGATTAGTATCTCCAAACTAGCTTTGCATTGCGTTCATCATGTTGGTCATTTCATTCACGTTGTCATATACATAAAGTTGGGAAAATTGAGGCCTTATGCCACTTATAGGCAATAAACATCCAATTCGATGTAAATTTTATCCACTCACTCTATAAACATACGACCCTTTTCCCGCGATTAATAGTAGAATCAATTCGGCTTCCGACGGACGTCAATGTGAACATAGAACTATATGTTTGTATTTCTCTATGAAATGCTACCCATTTATTTCCAGATGTGGGGTCGAGCAAATTTTGGAGTGTCCTTGCTGGCGGCAGAAGTAATGGCAATCTTACACGACCTTCTGAACAACAAAAGATGAATGTTGGATCAGAGGTTTTGATGGTCTTTTGGTTTTGTTCTTCATACCACATAATGGCGCCACAATGTTTGCATATATGATTTGGCTTCCCGAACTTCCATGGAATCGAAAGTGGCACTAATAGTTGAAAATACATGTAGTTTGGAATTAGTATTGATATACATGACTATGGTAAATGATTGTAACAAAGAATAATAACATTATTTACCTTGGTCCTTAGATTTGTACAGTGCACGTAAGTGTAGCCACTTGAATTTGAGAGCGTTGCACCACACGTACCTGAAATTGTAGTAAAGATAATGTATAATGAATTATGTACTCTAAAATTGTATATTGTATAGATAAATAATTATCATAACACTTTGCATGCAATTACCTATGTTTGTAGATATATTTGTGGTAGCATCACGAATTCGTCTTTCTCTGATTATATTGAATGGGTCTTTTGCATATTCAACACAGCATGTGCATGAAATGTTCATTAAATTGCATTCATAATTCGAATTAAAAAATATCTTAAAAAACTTACATATCATTCAAATTCCTATGTATGAGCACAGATGTGATAAACGTATGTAAATTTCAATGCATACACATATTGGTATGAGTCAGATGATCTAGTAGCACGTAGGATGTCAACCTTTCTTGTCTTTCATAACGTGCCATATATGCCAGGGGTCGTCGAATGTTACGTTCTTCATCAGCAAGTTCCATGATACCTTTATTGAACACAATTATTAACTTCTTATTAATAGTATAATTAGATGACACTTGCAAAAAATAATCATCTCAAAGTGAAGCACAAGTTCATACGACAATCCAATTAAAAATTAAGACCATCCTTGTAGTTATAAAGTGTCTCTTTAAAATAAATCCATTTCATTTCAATCAGAATTATCCCAGTATGAGTCTATTCTACTGCCTTTAAATATGGTAATATATATTAGAATATAATATAGTATATCATTTGTGCTTTAACTAAGAACATGTACATATATGTGAATGATCTGAAATAAAAATCCGCTAAATAATATGTATTACTATTTGAGGAAGGTATTTTATATCTAATGGTTAAAGACAATGAAACCTAATTTCATGGTCATTTTTTTGTGTTGAGGGGCCCTCCTTTATATTTTTTGTTATTTACTTTAAAAAACGAATTAATAGAGGAAGAAGCATGAGGCTCGGGTTAGGTTTCTTAGATCAATGATGAGTTGGGTGTTTTTTTTATAGTGCCAAACCTAGAAAATTCCCTTGTTGAAAAACAATTAACTTTATTTTCTTATTACATGTGTAAAGACTGTGATTGTAAAGTGTTTTTTTTCTAAAAAGACTTTGTATCCAACATGATTTCTTAAGGTTACCAAGCCCTCATTGTCTTGTGTTATCACATAGTACCTCATGAAACAAAGAAAAATGAAAACTATAATATAGTTGTTAAAAGTACAATTCCAAAAACCAATGTCCCTAAATGCATAATTTAAATGTTAATGGATGGGTTTTTTTCCAAATAAACAATATCCATTAACGGTAGTTTTTGGTTACATATACACCTTACATGATCCAATTAAACAATTAATGTTATGATCAAACACACATCTAAATAACAGTATAATAGTTCAAATCAAGCTAGATAACTACCAACTAAAAGATTATAAACGAAGAAATTAAACATTTAGAAAAAAGGAAAAAAGGAATGAGTAGGCTAACCACACTGACAAAAACTATACATAGAGTGAATTCAAAAGGTAAATATACATCAATACAACATTTTTAGCAATAAAAACATCATTAAGGAATAAATAGCAAGTGGTCATGAAGTGACGTAGAAGAACTCATACCACACTTGAGATATAAAAATAAATTAAATGTAATTTATGTAACACTAAAACCCTAATTGACACCTCCATAGAACCTTCGTGGCTATTAAATAAGAAAACTTAACTAATAATTATTACCTTGGTAATACGGGATATCTTTAGTTTCAATTGTCAATGGATTCACATTGAATCCTTATTTTAAAATAATGAAAATTTTAGAAAGTAGCAAACAGTGATGATACTTTAGAGTAAGATTGTAGAAAAAAGAGGTAGTCAAATGTCTCGTGTTAAAAGATTGTAATGGTGATGCATCACATTTGATTTATGAGATTTCATGGTTAACATGTCAATTACCTTGAGTGTTTGCATGACATGCATATTTCTATGATTATTGGTAAGATAATAGTAAAACGCATCATATGCCATCTCTAAGGTGATTGTCAAGCCTAAGGGTCTTAAATTGCTTATGTGGTTAATATCTGTGTGTGTATTTAACGATAGTGGCAAGTCTTTCAGTTAAGCTATTGGTTGTAGAAAATTTATCAAAAGATTCACATTTTTAAAATTGCAAGAACATAATACATACCTTGATGGAGATGGAAAAAGGGT
The DNA here is from genome assembly GCA_036898165.1 of Silybum marianum. Lineage (NCBI taxonomy): Eukaryota > Viridiplantae > Streptophyta > Magnoliopsida > Asterales > Asteraceae > Silybum > Silybum marianum. The sequence goes on along the minus strand of CM072536.1, from coordinate 23,366,497 downwards.
GGCAAGACCGTGAGATTGAGACGGAGACGGAAACTGAGACCGAGACTGAGACGGGAAGAGGACAAAGAAGGCTACAAAACCAAGACAACTAGAGATGAGAAGAGTGTATGATAGGAGAGGGGAGAAGGAAGAGAGACAATTTAAAGATATTATTTGAATAATTATAACATGATCATCATTATATTTCTTGATTTGTTTCAACATTTTAATTGTATACTAAGATTAAAATTCTAATCACTTTACCATATTGATTATATTAATATTATTGATATCATTTTCATTTAGTTTAAATCAAAAAAATTAAGATAAATGTTTTAAATCTTTTGTAGATTTGTAGTAGAGGATAAAATAAGAACTAAATGTATTTTGATTGTATTGGAAAATCAATAAGATATCAAATGAAATTTCCTAAATACTAATTCACCATTGTGTGTGTCATTGTCTTATCCCATCACTATGTATTCCATTAATTTGACAATTTCGTAAAAAAAATCATGCCATTAATCAGATCAGCCTAATATTCATTTATTTGTTTGCTCATCTATGGCATTTTCATATTGGTAGTGGTTAGTTAAACGGTTTGAAGACAATTAAAGTCATTAATGTTTTACTATATTAAAAAATATTAGGGAAACAGTTTGAATACAACTAAGACAATTAATATAAAGACAATTAAGGGAACTAACGTTTTACACCTCCTAGACCCACATAAGAGAATACCTTTTTTTCAGGTAGTATGGTTATTCAAGACCTGAAATAAATACAAGTACGATATGCATAATCTACATCAAGGTCTCTCAAATTTGCAATGTTAATCAAGCTTTCATTATACGTTCTATCTCAAAAAGAATATTGAAGGATTTTTATATACCTATGTTTTGCAAGCATGTGTTATTTGATTAACCAGCAAGCACAATACAGCAGGTACACGCATATGTTGATTTAGCACACATATTAATTTATAAGAAAATCCCACAACATTGAAGTGTAAGTTAATGTTTATATATTATCTAATATACATAACTTTATTTTTTTTACTTTAACCAAACAAAAGTAAATGATGAATGAACATGTGTTCGAATTACGACGTACCAATTATGACATACCAACCAACACATGAAACACCAAAGCATACTTAAATTGTGTTGAAAATAAAATCTCAATAATAATTTTATTTACAAAATTAGATTTATCCAGTTAATTCGAAAATACCTTTCGATCCTTCACGATAAAAGGACTTAAGAAAGAGTATAAGAAAGACTGTCCACCGGCTTTATGGACTAACAATAATGTTGTAAAATTAAACCTTACCTAGGAATAGTAGCGCGCACGGGATCGAAAAACTACACGGAAAATATATCCTAACCTTAAAAGTTTTCACGTGCTCTATAAGCACTAAGAGCCTCTAAACATGATAGCCCCAGGTTTGATGCAATTTCTTAATTCATACAATACAGCGACAATGTACGAATATTATGTCTCGGTATGACAGAAAATGAAGAAGAGAGAGCAGTAGAGAGTTTTCGGTTTTTTGGAGTGAGTATAAATAAGGACTACTTTCCTCTATTTATATTAGCCTCAATGTAACCTACATCCTACCATTATTGGAGTTTTAATTCCCAAATCGTAACCGACAAGACAATTAACTCCATGAATTCTCAAATCGTAATCGACGTTTTAAATTTTGTAACCGGCGTAGGATGAAAAACTTCCAATCTCTCATTAATAAAAATTTCTCATTATCTTTTCCAACAATCCCCCACCAGGTTGGAAATTTTTCTGCAATTCTAATAGATAATGTCACAACGGTATCACGAAGATTAAACCATGCATTATACAAATACACAAAGCGAAATAGATTCAATGGTATTCTTTATGAATTTAAACCAAGAACCATGTGACTTCCCCGGTGTACCAATACACATCACCTTACCTTAGCATTTTCACTGAGCCCTAATATGGCAATGCACTAAGCCTTGTTTCATGACCCATTACAGAGAAACAACATACTCTCCGTTGAGACGGCACCACCTCGGAATCACATAGGCGAAGTTCTAGAACATCTCGGTTGCTAAGATGCCTCTAAACTTCGTTGAGAGTTAAAAACTCAACCTATCACTAACCGGTTATACGTGGTTTTAGTCTCACGTCTCTTGTAGTTTTGCTAACTAAATCTCTCGTTAGAGGTTTAGTTAATGGATCTGCCAGGTTTCCATACGACCCGAAAAATACCACACTAATGGTACCATTCTTACCAAGTTATATCACATAATTGTGTCGAAGACGTAAATGTCTCGACTTCCCATAAACAGTGTTGTACACTTTGGCCAAAGTAGTTTCACTGCCATAATACATGGGAATTGATGGAAGCGGATGTGTTCATATTTTCGCATCTGTTAGGAGGTCTCTAATCCACTCAACCTCCTTGCCCGCAACTACTACGACTATAAACTTGACCCCCATCGCCGAGTGAGCAATACACGTTTGTTTGTGCAAGACGTTTTTACCATAGAGAAATTAAACAAGCAATATAAAAAAAAAACTTTTCACTAAAACCATTATCAATTTCATCAATCAGAGAAACAAAATCACCACTAACATTTTTAATATTTACAACAACTTTGCCTCACTTATCTCTACTCCGTGTCTTTTCTTCAATTCGTAGTTGTTTTGCCAACTCATCTGAGGAATAGCCCTTGGATATATGCATAAACGTTTTTGCAAAATCCTTCCATGAATGGGGAAGTTTTGCAATTATAGCACCTACAACAAAGAGTTATGGCAAAATGATGGAAACGGCTCTCAACTTGTTGACTAGCACTTCGAGCTCATGTACTTACTCCAATATTGGCTTTTCATCAATCATTTGGATGTCTAAGAATTTGCACACGAGATACTTGTTCGTACCCTCTTATTGTGCCTTGTACTTATATTCCAAATCAGCCTATTATTTCCATGGATTTGTTTTCGTCACGTACAAATCATATAATCTATCAGAAAGAGGATTTATGATGTGACCGCATGCTAGGACCTCATGTTCTCTCAAAATCCGTTGTTTGTCCAATTTGTCAATTTTGGCCTTATCGGCCTCCTTGTCAGGCTGAGGAACCGGGTCAACGGGAGTTGGAGGGAGATCGGGATTTAGCACGTAAAGAAGCTTGAAGACCGTCAACACAAATTTGACCTTCTCAGCCCAACGCGTGTAACAAGTCCCATCAAGGCTGTCAAGTTTTACCAACTCTTGGTTGGTCACAAAATGAAGATTAGGAACAGATAAAACCCGGATGCCATCTTGAAAATGAAAACCTTTAAGAATGTTGAAAATAAAATAACAATAATAATTTTATTTATAAAATTAGATTTATCCGGTTAAGCCGAAAATACGTTTTGATCCTTCACGATCAAACAACTTAAGAAAGAGTAGAAGAAAGATTGTCCAACGGTTTTATGGACTAACAATAATGTTGTAAAATTAAACCTTACCTCGGAATAGTATCGCGCACGGGATCGAAAAACAACACGGAAAATATATCCTAACATTAAAGATTTTTTTCACTTTTTCTATAAGTGCCGAGAGCCTCTAAACGTGATAGCCCCATGATTTGATGCAGTTTCTTAATTCGTACAATGCAGTGACACCGTTGACACCGTACGAATATTATGCATCGGTGATGACAGAAAATATAGAGTAGAAGAGGGAGTCCTAGAGAGTTTTTGGTTTTTTGGAGTGAGTACAATGAGGACTACTCTCCTCTATTTATATTAGAGCCTCAATGTAACCTACATCCTACCATTAATGGAGTTTAATTACCAAATCGTAACCGACTAGATAATTAACTCTATTAATTCTCAAATTGTAACCGACGTTTTAAATTTTGTAACCGATGTAGGATGAAAAACTTCCAATCTCTCATTATTTTTTTCAACAAATTATATAAACTAATAAGATTTGTAAAACAAACAGCCTAACAAAACCCTAACATAATCATCAAACATATAGAAACAAAATGGATCAAGATGTTTTATTCATAGATTAAAACTTCTGACATTATGGATCAAAATGTTGAACCACCTCTCTACTCATTCTCGTCATCAATGATAATCTTTCTTCGTTTTGTAGGGGAGAGAGTGAGTGGGAACTGTTGAGCTTCAATTTCATCATCTAACTCATCAAGCAACGAAGCATCATTCTATTGAAATTGGAAGGTTTAATCAATATCAATATTATTAGAATCTATATAAATCAAGATTACTATACAAAGAAAAGTATTTACCTTTATTAAAACTCCTTTGTTGATGGTTCCACTTGTGGTTGCACATGTTTTCTATTTTTCAATTAGATATCAAACATAAGGTCAGTGTAAAAATAGACTATATAATCTTTAGTGTTAAAGATGAACTAACCTTTTCTCCCCCCATAGACAAATATTATTTATCCAAATTTTCATTTGGTTCAGACACATTATGAATCGAAAATTTGTCATTCCCCCTTTTAATGTTATAATCTATTAAAACGATTTTGAATATGTATTTTTTACCACGTAGTTCTAGGATTTCACGGGAAACCTCATTAGAATTCAGATCATTTTTTGTTCAACACTTTTAGTGCCGATGAATCCACCATTCGGTCAGCCAGCTTGTGAAAAATAATACATGTAGTCATATCAATATCGTCTTTAACAACAAAATGTAGTTTGTACCTTCAAACACAAAAGTTCATTATATTCTACATTGACTTTAGAACGTTAGAAATCTTAAAATAACTGGACGCTAAGAACGCTATAAACACCATTAATTAGTGTAACCCTTCGGCAACATCCTTTGCAAGCTAAGTAAAACCAGCCATAATGAGTTTCAAATCTATCATTAACACCTAATAATTATAAAATACCCCTACATGTAGAAGATTGAACTATGTAATTAGAAAACCAGTATAACATACGATTGTAGTTTGTTTAGGCATAGAAAAATGATGACAAAAATGCAACTTAGATTCGTTTTTCCAATCAGTCCTGAGTAATTGTTCAATGGTCATTCTATTATCAAACATTTCCTCTTCAACTGTTTTTGGTAATACACAAGCGGGTTTCAAAGTTTCACCCGAGGACATACATTTGCAAACCTACTAATCAAAGACGACACATATTCATTGGGAAGATTAACGTGTATCTTGCTAGCACTTGATGTTGAAAATTTGATGACACCTTAGAACACAACAAACCATATATGTGTTATTAATCATAGGAGAATCTAGAAATATACAAATGGACAGGAATTTAAAATATCTCGAAACTTTTTAATGCGTATTGAGGTGACGATAACAATTAAAGGGAAGTTCCCATTGTCAATTGGATGTTCCTCCATAAATTTTTCACAAAGTTCTCCCCACAATGTAACTTTGCAAGTAACCAAGCTGCACATAGAGATGGATGGAAGGATGTTAAGTTAAACTGTATGTTCTACTATAATATGGATAAAAAAGAAATGTATATGTAAGTATCAAACAAACTTACTAATCCAAATTAATTTCAAGATCCCTCTTTCTATAATTTCCACCAATAGTTTCGAGATCACCAATTTCTACTATACACCCAACAATATCTACACATATATTTTATATTAGAACAACTGGGTGTAGCAAGTACCAAAATAAAATAAATGAATATCACACAATATATTCAGGAGAAGTAAAAAAGATTGAAAAAGATCGTACCCCTGAGAATATTGTCATCATTCACCCCGAGTGTATACCATCTTCTCATTAATATATTGAAATTTGTGCATCGGTGTTGAAGGTGCATTGTCCTCTACTCTCCTAACGATTGTTAAAAAAGTAAACATGATCTTGAACTTCGAATGAACAACTCTATAAGCTACAGAATTCACCACCATCTTAAAGTTTTTCACAGTATACACCAAACCCTCCTGCAAGGTTTCCTTCAATAAATGCTTGAACTTCTACACCAAATTCCTCCAGATTGCTGTAGCCATTAGGGTTCCTTGAAATTAAAAGGAAAAATGAAGCAAGTGATCATAAAACTCCCACATAGATTACTTAGTATAAAACTTTTGAACATGCATCGGTCGATATTGCAAGAGGGACGTAATATTTCATCGATGAAAACCATATCCAAGCTAATTAGTTCTCCATTTTTTTAGTTCAAAGACTCCCACAAGCAGCAAAGTCTTACCTTAATAATCCAACATTCATTACCTTCTCCCAAATCTTTTAACTTTAGATACTCCATTAGAAAAACCTAAGAATCTAGAATCTAGACAACCAAACTTATCTTTTCGTTAAAAATGTTCAGACAACTTAATTCTATGCCTATAAATAAACATGTGTTCATATAATGAAGAGGCCTATTAATTGTAATAAATGATCTTTAATTATAATTATGCAAATTAAAAGTTCAAAAATAAACTCCAACTATCATTTATTTGATTGTAATAAATCATCTTTAATTGTCTTAATGTGTTTTAATTGTAATAATAAAGTTTGTCTAAATAACCATTACAATGGACCTACTAATTGTAATAAATTATTTTAATATCATAAAACCCCAAAAAAAAAGTCAATAGTTAGTATATATTAATGATTGTAGTAAATTATTCTTTCTAATTCTATATATTTGATTATTCTAATTTAATCTTCATATATTGTTTTTATGGTCTTCTTATATGCATATTGTTATATTGATTCTAATAAGTTTTTTTTTGGATAGAGAACAAAACCTTTGGCAATATATTAATAAAAAGAAAATTTCAAAAGAAAAGCTAAACGCCACTACAAAATCCAAATAACAAAATAAAGAAACCTGGTAACAATACCGTACCAAGCAACTAGAAGCCAAAAAGTACATAGATCAACTGACATAAACCAAGAGTAAAAGTGGATGTCAAGTAAACGCTTCCAAAATCCAATCCAGAAACCAAATGTCTTCATCATGTCATTTCTCTTTCTCAAATAATCAAGCATTATCATTGATGACCTTTAGAAGTCGTATCCGGTTGCTCCATCATATTCCTTTTTGTCTTCTCTTTGTTGGACATCTTGCCACTCTGAGAAACACTTTCCAAGTTCTCCCCTCCGCCCAACATATTTCCAAAAGGTCCAAATCTATTTGAAATGGACGGTTGCATTGTGTTGATCCAAGCTCCTTCAGTGATTTGAATATGATTCCTCTATATACTTAGTGAAAATCCAAGTTCATGTTACTGTTCAACTTCAGCGATAGCAAACACTAATTGCACTCAGTGATCGCTGAAACTCAGGAACACTATCTATGCTTAGAAGATCTGAAGACAACACTCAAACCAAAAGACCCTTCAGCGAAAGTCGAAGACCTAACTGAGATATAGACGGATAGCTCGTGATCTGAGGTGGTTCAGTGATAGCAACGTTCATCTAAAAGAAGTGTGAGATCTCGCGTATGCCTCAGTGATACCTGAAGGATTCCTCCTTGAAGCCTCAAGTATCAGCGATCAGATGAAGCCTACTCAGCAAGATCAAAATTGATCTTATCCTTGATGCACAAATATCAACCCCCCATACTCTTGTCAGAAAGTACGTATGGAGATACTTTATTGCCTACCACGTGTTGAGTAACTCTGATAGAGCCACTGTTCATACTTGGCTAAAAGTATGGTTGCTTTATGAACAAAGGACAAGTCTTCAATGGATGCTTGACACATGGCATGTACCCTCTGACTTGCATTGAATGTAGTGGGTATAAATAGATGAAGAACCCCTACTTCATCTTCATGCATGCTTAACTCTTTTCTCGAACCTCTGATACTTTCTTTTCTATATCTTGCGCATTTAAATTACTTTGTTATTCTAAGGTTGTAATAGAATAGGTTTATAACTTGTGCTTATTCCGCTTATAACCTGTAAATTTTTTTATCTCAATAAACTCATTTAAAAACTTAAAAAGTTGTGTTTGTATCCATCCCCCCACCCTTCTATAAACTGCTTCTATACTTATACATTCTTATAGACTCCTTAGGGACCAACACATTGAATTGTTACTAGGCGGTTTAGCCATTGAAGACATTTGAGTCGAGGGCGTGGTTCCACCCTTTGCCAACGCTACCCTATTTTGTTCCCCTTTTTGTTCCTTTCTTTTCTCCTTAGCTGATCCACTTTAGCATTTCCATTCTGTGTACTAGTATTCTTGGCAGGCGGTTCTATCCTTGATGAGCTTGCTACATCCTTGACAATTTTTGGCCTCTGATATTGCAGGCAAGTATGAGGTTTTGGCCTCCAGTGACGCTTTTCCACATGAATGAACCCATCGACGTCCTTTCCATCACCTTTATTTCCCAGATATGCTGAGGTGCTTTGACATACAAGGCAGTCTTATGCCCAAACACACAACAATGAGAGCATTGTGACGGTTCCCATAAGTATTCAACTTCAATGTTCACCATTTCATCCTCCCCTCCCTTTAGGTCGGGAATGACCACCTCTAACTTCCGTTTAAGTTCTCCCACTGTCCAAACATCAACAAGTACCTTTGCGAGTTCTAGCCTTCCCCATGTTTTGTCACAAATTATCGTCGTGCATGCATCCATTTGTTTGGGAAATCCAGGAGCACTATATATACAGCTTACTCCCTCCCTATTAAAAGCCACCAAAAGGGATGTTATGCAGTTTTACCCATAGTGGAAAAATACTATGTTCCGATTCGTGTAATCCCTTCGATGGTCCCATCAATAAACAAAAAGTGGAACTCCTTTTATCATAAGTGGACCCATATCAATCACTTAATTGCAACCACTTACATCGTTAAAGAGGTAAAAGAAGATCCCATTCTCATTCATCATAGCATCACATAAGCCAAACTTACCCCATGAAGTCTTTACACATTCTTTCACAATTGGAAAGTGTAACCGTAGTCCAAGAAAGTAGCCATAGAGAACCGATTGATAAGACTTTGCCACATCTTTTGCTAGATAAATTGGTATAGTAACCGTTGATTTCGATTTGTCAGTCAGAGGAAAAAAACTGCAACTCCGTAGAAGTAGATTTTCCTACCGCTTTCACAAAGTCCAATTTCATTGGCTCAGTTTCATTACCTTTTCCCACCGCCTCCTTAACAACATTCGAAGCGTTTGAACCTGCTATATTGTTTATAATTCCAGCATCGTTCCCAAATCTCATGATTTTCAATCTATCTTCTATGGCCTTCTACTTTGTAGCAAAATCAGAAGACCAAACATATTCTACAGTGTCGTTCCCCAACACCATTTGCCAATGAAACAAAACTATCCTCACCCGATCCCACATCCTCTACTACCATTGCATCCATTGGTAGTAAGTAACAGAAAATCACAAGTTTGAGAAATCGGGGAGAAAAACTGGATGGTACTTGAGAAGTTCCTGGGAGTAATCGGGACAAAACCAAATTCCGAATAAGGGATTCCCGGATGTAATTGGGAAACACCCAAAACCTGGGAGAAACTAACGGAGATCGATTTCTGGAAGAAGCCGATTACCGTATGTAAAACCCAGATGCGAAGAACTCCGGATCAAAGAAACAATCTAGCCAAATGAATTTACTAGACCTTCAGATCGATTACAAGAAACACGTCCACCGTTACCTATGAACTTATCGAAGATAAAATGGCCACTTGATTGTGACCAGATCGCAGCAGCCGACACCTTCAATCGCGAACCTTAGCAGCCGACTGTTTCAAATAAAGATCGAAAGCTACATTATTCTCTCCCAAACAACCAATCGAAGAACAAAACCAGAAAACAAGAAACAATTGATGACTCCAACCAAGATCCAAAAGCAGAAAATGATGAAATTAGCATCCATGGAAAGAATCGCCAAAATTGCCTAGGGTTGAGAGAGAACACGCCATGGGTGATCTAATTAGACTTAGAGTTTAGCCTGATTAGCCTTTGATTCTAATAAGTTTTGGTATTGATTATAATTAAAACACAAAATTAGGATCCAACATTACTGATAAAGTTGAAAAATACATTTTCTATTAGTATTGATTGTGCATTATAAACTTTGATGCTAATTAAACGTAATACAACACCATACTACAATAATGTCACGAAAGTTTAAATGTATAATATTCATAGGTCAATACGGATGGTCAATACTCGGTTAAAGAGGTGAGAGGTATGTTAGAATAGAGAAGGAGGTTGGAGGGAAGGATTGTTGATAAAACGCAGTGGTCAAAAATTATCCCAAAGAAGGTGAGTATTTTTTCTTGGAGAGCTAAGCTAGGTAAACTTCCGGCAAGGGTTGTTTTAAATGATACGGGTATAGATTTAGATTCTATTCTATGTCCAAGATGTGGGGGAGACATTGAAACTATAGATCATGCTCTAGTATCATGTCCTATGGTAAAGCAATTGTGGGATCAAGTGGTGAGATGGTGGGGGTTGGATTGGATTGGTGTAACTAATATTAAAGATATAGAGGAGTTAGGGATGCAAAGGGAAAGGTCACGAGATAGGAATGAGAGGTGGGTGGCGACGGTGCGATGTATGGCGTATTTTATTTGGGAGGACAGGAATAAAATTGTGTTTAAAAATGCATGCAGAAATCTTTCGGAGCGGATGTTCGAGGTACAACTAAAGGTCTATGAGTGGCTTTTGGCAAGAGGTGGTGCAAATCATCTCGGATGGCAACAATGGATGGTGAACCATGGGGATACGGATGACGGTGCGGCTTATCGAAGATGCCTTTTTGCATTGTGGAGGGCTGGACATTTCGCTATGGTTGATGTATGTGGAGAGTTTGCTGTTTGGGGACGACCTGTAGTCTCTTGTGTCTAAAAGTTTGGTTGTTGTTGTTTAATAGATAGTTCGGCCCACACGTTTGCCTCTCGCGAACGCCTGTGGTTTTTAGACTGTTCCGGTTATTTGATGTTGATGTATTGGTAAAGTGTTTGGTGGTAATAAAATTTGTTTGTTGTTCAAAAAAAATAATATTCATAGCTCACATTAGTGATTTAAAATTGGAGACATTTTCATAATAGAAAATTGTTACCATACTACATCATGGGTGCCTTTTAACATTTTGAGCTTCATTAAACTTACTTTATGGAAACTACATTCTCAAGGTCATAGTAGAAGAAATAAGTGGGTTAGGATTTAGCAACTAAAACACAAATTAGAATAACACATTATTGATGAAGTTGAAGAATACATTTGAAATATTCTTTAAAATTTTAATCTTAAGATCACAGAAGGAAGAGTCAACTTACTTCTTGTGAATATTCAGTCTCGGAGAGTCAAAGACGGTGATTGTTACGCTCTATGGTAAGGTATAGATATGAACAGAGCATATGGGGATGATTCCTAAATAGAAATAATAGGTCCACAACTAATTCTAGGGTTTGAAGATTTGGGGGATAGAAAGAGATACATACCTGAATACCATGGTTTGATCCTTACAATCATGTGCAGCGATTATGAACCCTAAGTCAAAAAAACACAACCCTAAAATCAATTGAGTTAAGTTTGCTATTAACTTATAGTCTACCTGTGGAGAACAGCAACCTAAAATCAACCGAGTTAAGATTGTTATTAACCTATCGTCTACCCTAAGTTGTGTTTATGGCGTGAGGCATGGAGAGGATACGATCGTAATGTAGGATTTGGAGTGTAAAAGAAAGTAGGAAATTCAAGGACTTGAGAATTTTTGAAATACTGGAAGGTGGTGATGCCATGTAAGACAACCATGATCCTACTTATATATATATATATATAGATTTTAAAAAAATTGTAAAAGTGATTTAGGATTTAAAGAAACAAGGAGGCGATTGGTTCGCAGGATTTAGACGAAATTTGAATGATCAACTTCTTTGACCAAATTCCATTCCGGCGTTTGGTTTATCTGTGGATTGGAATTGAATTCCACACATTCCACCATCCATGGATTTAGTCATTCCATCACAATTGAGAAGGAATTCAATTCATTTCCATCCCATATTCTCAAAAAGACAAAATTATCCCCATCTTCCCTATTTGATCCGAACCACCACCGATCTAAACCATTGGCAACCACCAACAATCTAAACAACTGTCTACCACCGTTGACGACCGTCAACCACTGCTCCCGACCACCGATTTGAACCACCACTGATTTAAACCACCGCCAACCGACCACCAAATCTGAACCACCACCGACCACTGACAATAGGAAACACCACCAACCATCGTCGATCTGAACCATTGTCAACCACCGCAGATTATGGCCAACCACCACCGATCTGAATCGCCCCCGACTATCGTCAATCTGAATCACCACCGACTACCATCAACCTGAACCACTGTCGACCACCATCCATCTGAACCACTGTGGACCACCGTCAACCACCACCGATCTGAACCACCATCGACCACCACCGACTACCGTCAACCTGAACCACTATCGACCAACATCCATCTGAACCATCGTAGACCACCGCCAACCAGCACCGATTTAAACCATCATCGACCATCGTTGACCACCCTGATCTGAACCAATACTGACCACCACGATATGAACCATCGTTGACCACCCTCAATATGAACCGCAATCGATTTGTACCACCGCCAAACACCACCGATCTGAATCACAGTAGTTGGATTTCAAATTCAACATATCCAGAAAGGGTATTTTGATCATTTACCAATATTTCATTCCAATTCCAATTCCAAATATATATATATATATATATCAGATTCTCATGGAGAAATCAGCATCGTCAGTGAAGCTACCTATCATCTACCAAACCTTTAGTCTCCCTTCCCTCCGGCGACCCTATTTATTTTCCCTCTACACACATACACACCCCTCCCTTCTAATTTGTTAGTGACCCCCACCTACGGTCCGCCTCACGTCGTCTTCTACCGAAAACGAAAACGAAACCCGGATTTGTGCAAAGTGAGACCTAGAGCCAGGGCCGGCCCTGGCCATGTGCAGCACGTGCAATTGCACATGGCATCAAAGCCCAATGGGGCATCAAGTTGTCATCTATTACTAGTTTTTAGTTTAATACTCCCCTGTCCCAAAATAAGTGTCTATATTACTTTTTTAATTTGTTCCAAAATTAGTTTCCACTTTTAAAAAACTAGTGCATACTTTTCCATTCTACCCCTTAATTATGAGATGGAGGAATTAAAGACACAAATCCTGAATGACCAATTTCTATGAACTTGTTGAGATGGTGTGTGAGTCATATTATAATTTATGGATCTTTAATTCTTTTTGCAAAAAAAAAATCTTAATTTCTAATTGATTACTATAAGTAGTGTCATATGTGGATGTGTAGGTCAGTGATTACTAGGCCAAGCTTAAGAGGCTTTTGTCATCATGATAATGAATATTGCTCTTGCATGATGAAAGTTGAAAATTGAAATTTGCAATGCATATGAGCACATCATTATATCTAGTATCGACACAATTGGAGCACGTTGCACAACAATAATAAAATATTGTGATATTGACTTATTGAGCACTTGTTATTTGCAATGCACAGTAAAATAGATTATGAATTTTGCAATTCATCATTGTTCTTTTGCATTTTCTTTACTTTGAGGTTTGATATTACCGTATTAGATATAGACTTTAGTATTCAAACTTGTAACTTTCTGAGTTTTGCTCTTTGTTTACTATGACACTAACTTCAACTATTTTAGTTAATATTAATTATAGTTTTTCTTATCTTTTAAGTTCCATATATTGAAATAAATGTTTTATTATTCTAATTTCAATTTGGAAAAGGGAAAACCCGAAAAGAAGGAAGCACGATCTTAATCCAACTTTTATTCCTCTATCATTCAATATTTTGTAATTCAAGGTTTTGTTTTTTATGTCACCCTGTTGTATTTTATTATTATAATTAAAAAAATCAGCTTGTGGATGAGACATTTAGCTTGACTAGATTTCAAACCCTTTAAAATATCGCATGTTTCGTCGTTTTATGTGCTTAAAATTTTGGCATAGGGGCATTTTTTAGCATTTTCGCACAGGGCATCAAAAACCCTATGACCGGCCCTGCCTAGAGCTCCTTCCCAAAAGTCTGTGTATGGTTTTTTTAACAGTGTGTTTATAGGTTTAAAGTGTGTGCATGGGTTTTTTTACAGTGTGTTAACAACACAAAGTCTTTCTGTATGTGTGTTTTTGAGAGAGATCAACTTTTTGGTTTTTGGGGAGAAATCGATGAACAATTGTAGTCCCTATTGGAGATGGTGAACGGATTACGACATCACGGTGACAACCGGTAAAAATGGTGCCAGATTTGGAGATGGTGACCGTATGCGTTTTGTTTGGAGATGGTTATCGTGTTATGTGTGTGTGTGTAAAATGTGAAACACAAAAAATATGAAAAAAGACAAAAACCATAAAAAGATATAAATGTCCTTTTTAACAGTCTTTTTTAATAGAGTTAGTGAGTAGGGGCTACTTTTAGAGCAAAATGCAAAACACATGGATGATTTCTATATTTATCAAAGTTCAAGTTCAACTTTCAGACTTTTCACTAAACCTCGGGAACCAAAATTAGAGTTTACTCTAATATTAATAATTTTGACTTAATTTTTTAACATATATTTATTTCACAATATTTTTAGTATACTTACATGATTATTAAAAAAATAACCATAACTGTAATTAATATTTTACAATATTTATGTTTTATCAGTAACAATCAAAGTAATTATGTGTTAAATATCAATATGTATGCTTTACTTTTATAATTATGTAACTATTTCAAAAATGTTTGTATTAATAAGAATTTATTTATAATTAAATAAAAGTAAAAAAAACTCATTTTACATGTAAATTATTTTATGTACTATTTTTATCATTTTTACAATCATACAATAATTACGGAAAAAAAGTGTTGTATTCATAAAAGTTTATATTAGAGAAAAAATAATTTGTATTGTTTTTATCATTTTATAATTATAAAATAATTATAGAAAAAGAACGTTTACATTTATAAAAACTTATATTTTAAAAACTTGATTTTACATTACTGATGATACATATTGATTAAAATTTAATAATAAAAAATATGAATAAAAAATGCAAAAGATAAAAAGAAAAAAGAAAACTCAACGATTAAACGAAGGATAGGATCATTAGGAATGCAATTAGTAAAATTATTAACTTCCGCCAACAAATGTAGATTGGTACAATCGGGGGGGGGTATCACCATATTCAGGATTCAAAGAGATACCGTACTGGTCAAGCTTTTTTCGATTGTTCCTGGTCCATCGGATAGAACATTTGGTGATACCTAAATATCAGGTTCATATTTGCATAAGTGATCAGTGATCCTATCTACTAGGCAGTTCCAAGCTGCAAGTCAAGATAGACAAGACGACACTGATTGGGCTTAACCCGAAAGCTTCTTGCTGAATTTCTCTGTAACTGAATTCCAAAGTTCATCTCTTCATCTTCCCAGCATACCAAAATTAACCGAAGTGGTAGCCTTATAAAGGGGGTCCAAGGACCCCATTCAACTATTAAAAAAAAATTATGTAGTGTAAAAAATATCAAAAAATAATGTATTTAGCCTTAGATCCCTCCAGTAAAAAATTTCAAAGGACCCCATTTTGTTGGTGATTGACAAATACACTAAAAAAGTCTCTTGAAATTAATAAAAAAAACTGAAAAAATCCTTCGAAATTGACTAAAACACTAAGAAAATGCTTCAAAATTGACAAAAACACCAATAAAATCCCTTGAAATCAACTAAAAATCTTAAAAAATTTCCCGAAACATGTCGGATGACTTTACGCGCCTTTAGTCTATCTTAATGGGACCCCAGTGGACAAAAATCCTGGATCTGCCACTGGGATGAATGATCGGGTCAAAAAAGAGTTAAGATGATAAAAATAAGAAAGGATCTAAACTATTGGTTGCCTTTAATCTACTGGTTGCCTTTAATCTAAAACTCGCACATTAATCATACTTGATACGAGAATTGATGTAGAGTATCTTACGCTAACATACATCCAAGAATGGAAATCCCTTGTTACACGTTTTATCTTAACTCTTTTTCTCACCATACACAACCCATACAATATATATGTATATATATATATATATATTTTATTTTTTTCTTTTATGGTACTTATAAAAAGAGTAAATTGCATTTTTAGTCTCTATGGTTTGTTGAAAATTTCGATATTTGTCCTTATGGTTTTAAAACAGTAATTTTCATTTTTATGTTTTATAATTTACTATTTTTTTGTTCATACAATTTAAAATTTATTGTTTTTTATCCTTATGAATTTTCCTTATGATTTACTATTCATATTTATTATAGTCTTTCATATTTAATAATAGCGTTTGGAACTCAAATACGAAAATAGAAATTAATTACGAACTATAAAAATAAAAACCAAAACATAACCAAATTCATTTTTTTATAACAAACACATGAACGAAAAGTTTAATTTACTCTAAAAAAATTATGCCCTCACAACACTATTAAATAAACACCGATTCACATGTGTGAGAAATAATATATATATATATATATAGAGAGAGAGAGAGAGATATGTATGTATATACAATTATATATATATATAGAGAGAGAGAGAGATATGTATGTATATACAATTATATATATATATAGAGAGAGAGAGAGATATGTATGTATATACAATTATATAATGATACTTACACCAACACCATAGGGAATCCTAGTAGTACCCAAAAGAACTCCATCAAACAAAGAACACCTCTATATCTCTGATGGCGTTTCCGACATTTTTCGGCCATCAAGGTGATCCACTGTGCGATCCTGATTGGGTGGACCAAAGTGATCCCCACTTACCGGAGAATCTCCTCAAAGATATCGATCAAATTTTAAAGAGTTCTCCACCGGAAAGCACCACCGATGGCTCCAATTTAACGACCCACAGTGTTTCTAGCTCGCCGGAAAATGATTCAAAAGATGCTGGCCCGAGAACCGATTGTACCAAAATATCAAAGAAAAAGACATCGGCGCGTGGGAAGAACGCGCCGGTAGACTGGACGAGGTACCGAGGAATAAGGAGGCGGCCATGGGGGAAGTTTGCGGCGGAGGTGACAAATCCGCTAAAGAAGAGGACGAGGGTGTGGCTGGGAACGTTTGATACGCCGGAGGAAGCCGCATTGGCTTACGATAGAGCCGCCTTTGAGCTCCATGGCTCACGGGCCAAGCTTAATTTCCCACTTTTGATCGGCTCCGATGGTAAGCAATCTTCGACGATAGCTTCTAAGCTGCTTGAGCCATCTCCGCCGGCGGCATCCACTTCCTCCTCGACGACGTCACATCGGAAAAAGCAAAAGAAAAATGAGATATTTTCCGCCGGTGCAATGGTGGCAAGCTGGCCGGAGATGGGTAGTGATCATGACAGTTATCTACTCGACGTCTTGGTGGAGCAACCATCTAGCGCCATCACTGCCACGACGGAGGAGGCAGGTAGTGATTGCGACTCTTTATGGAATTTTCAACTCGACACACTCATACCGGAAAGCTTCTTGCCCAACTGCCATGGCGGACACACTCATACAACTGCCCCAGCCGAGCAACCAGCGATTGCAGCGGCGGCGGAGGTGGTTGATTTTGACTTAAACTGGGAATTTCATACGGACACATCAATTTTTGAGCAACTTTTAGGTGAAACCATGGTGGAGCCACCACATACCGCCACAACGGAGATGGTGGCTGGTGACTTACCATGGGATGTTCTACTGCAAAACTTGGCTGAGCCACCAACAACCACCGTTGAAGCAGCGGAGATGGAGGTGGCTGATAATAATTGTGATACACCTTTGGATTTCCTTATTGATACATCGATATTTGAGAGTATTTTTGGGAAAAACGTTGCTGAGGAGGAGGCATCGGTGGTTGGTGATCTTCCATCACTATTGAATTGCCAAATGGATATGGTAACACAGCCGTCAACTAGCTACTCCACCGCAATCACGGAGGAGGTCGTTTGGTGAGGGACTTCAAAAATAATTAGATTAGATTTAATGAAATTTGAACTTTTATTTTAATTCTATGCGTACGAAATAAATTATTTTGGCTTTGCCATCGGATAAATAGAAATTATAATGATATATCTTTAGATTTTGTAGCATTAAAAAAAAACTAACTATAAATAAGTGGGAATTGTAATGAATAATGACGTGTCTATTGGTTTTAAGATTTTGGTTATGTGGTATTTGATTGGATAAAACAAAAAAACATTGATGAATGGAAAATCTTTTTTTACTTGAAGAAATTATTTTTCTTGATAGAAAAAGGATCAAATCTAGACATTTTTATAAACTACCATTATGGTTTATTGCTAATATTATTACTCTCTTTGTCTCCATGATCGATCCTGAGATTTCAGATGTCCACGATGAAAAGCCAAAAAAATTCCCCTAAAATTATAAAAATCAAAAGAAATATAAAATTTTAAAAGATTTCAAACGTTATCAAGCTAAGTGGCTCTTCCTAATAGTGTAAGATAACAAATACATCACCTAGTCTTGATTTGAATTTGAAAGAACCCTTCACTATATCATGTGAAAAGATTTTTGAATTGCTATACTTTTAAATTTTTAATGCTCTTTTAATGTAGTTGCCTCCAATGCTTCAACGCAAAACCAAGCTTTGAGTGGGGTATACATTTATCTTTAGATATATCAAAACAGTAACATAGCTAGTTATTTATAAAAGTAGTATTTAAATATACTTAAAAAATTATTTGTTAATGTAACAATTTAATATTTTAATTAATCTATATATATATATGTAGTTATCTCATATATTAAATTAACAAATCCACTAAAGTTTTGATTAAAAGAAACTATTAAACAATGTAATCAAACATTCTAGTTTGTTTTTAACTCTATTGAATACGTTGGTCAATAATACAGAATATGTTAAACCACCTTACTTTTGATGTAGTGGTTAAAATTTAAAAAGATGTAGCGAAGAATCTTGTCTATTCTAAGTTTGAATCCAGAAGTTACAAGGTTCTTGTAACCATTAAAATTTATCTATGATAATTTCATACCATTTATTGTCATCCAAAAGATTAGTTAGTACTTAGGCATTGTTTGGCAAAAATAAGCTAGCTTATAAGCTGACTTATAAGCTAGCTTATTTTCTGAGTAATCGTTTGGATGTACATAAGCTAGCTTATAAGTCAGCTTATAAGCTAGTTTATTGATAAACTACTTGGAGTAGCTTATGAGGAGCTTTTTGACACTTTTTCCAATTATACCCTAACTAATATTATTTATTTATTTTCAACGTGCCCTTTTTGGTCATTTCACATGCTCATTAGTTTTGCCAAACATATTCATCAATTTTTATCACTATCATCTAAATTTATAAGTCGTAATTTAGTTTATCATTTATTACAAACGTAGCTTTAGTATATATAAGCTTACCTAAAAAATCATAACTATTAATAATTATTTTGTTAAAATAATTTGTTTTTTAATTTAAGGCTTTAAGAACATTGTATGATGTGTTATGATATGATGTTCATAAAACTTATTTCGTCGTTAATTATTTTGAGCACGTGGAATTTTTAATTCTCTTTCCGTTGCGTCATCACTCAACACTCTTTAACACTCAACAATCAAGTGTTTGTTTGTATCTCCGATTATTTGTTTATTTATTACAAGAACATGGGTACAATGCATCTCACATGCCATACTCTCTCCCAACTCCCAAGTCCCAACTAATTTAGGATTCGTTGTTAGTGCATATTCGATACATCAAGGGTTGATAACGGGTAGGGTGTAGGTAATATAAGAGTAGAATAAAGGTAGAATAAATTTTATTTTTTAATACAAATAATATTGTAAACCTTAAATATATAAATAAAGCATAATTTTATAAAAATAATAATAATTTTACATCTAATTTATTCTAATAAATGTTTTAATATTATTTTAAATATAACCCCAATATCATATTTTAAAAACCACATAAAAACTGGAAGACAACTTTTTCACCGTATTTATTTTCCTGACCCCTTTTGCTTTTGATAAATATAAAAATTAATTTAAATTAAACATAAATACATGTCAATGGTCATACATGATAACATCATACAAAATATTAATATATATAGAGAAAGATATTTTTTTTTGTGAATCAAGTCATTAGTGTTTACTTTGTTAATTGAGCTATGTCTTTCATTTTTTTAATCAACCATTATAATTAAATGGAGATTATAATTTAATAAATAGTAAACTACAGTGTTGGTCCTTAAGGTATAGTGTTTTTTTTTGAAAGTGGTACCTAAATTTCAATATCTCAAGAAGTGATCCCTATAGTTTTGATTTTGCTTTGAATGTGGGATCTGGTAAAATGGTCCGTAAAGGTAGGGGTAAAATCATCCAACCATATTTTCCCTCTTTTTTTGCAATTCCTTTTGTTTTTTTCTTGTTTTTTAAAAAAATCATCAAACTTTAGGGACTGTTAGGTGATTAACTCATATATATATATATGTTGGTTTATTTATAAACTGGGTGAATCATATAAACTCGTACAAACCATATATAAAATTAATTTTTTCATCATTTTTTTTCATCAATTGCTATGATTTAAGATGTTATTACATATATGTTTGTTTCACAATGTAAAAGTTTCACATGTATTTGTTTTCATAAGTTAAAAGTTTCACATGTATTTTTTTCACAAGGTGAAATTAACATATGTGTAATAATATCTTAAATCATAGCATTTGATGAAAAAGAATCATGAAAAAATTATTTTTATATATGGTTTGTACGAGTTTGTACGATTCGTTCAGTTTGTAAATGAACCAACCTATATATATATGTATATGTATATGTATATTTATCCTCAACTTCTCAAGCAACCCTCCATCAAGGTTTAAATCAACAAGAGTCACCACTTTCTCCTTCTTCATCCTTCTAAACACCATCTTAAGAAGGGTTTGGGTTAAATTTATGTTTTTTGTCGAACATTGTGATGAATTTGTGTATTTGAGGAGTAAATCTTTTTGGGGAAGTTGGAAGCATTTGAGAGCATGATGGCAGAGAGAAACATGATACTGACATTACCAAAAATTGTCAACATATATATAAAGAGAGAGTGAGAGAGAGACAAAGGCACCATGAGGCGATGACAACCCAAAACTAAAAATCACTCAACTCTACAACACATAGACATGTAATGTTCTGTATGTTGTGTAGTGATATTCTGTTACAAAAAGTTAAACTTGATAAATTGTATATTGTATTATGTATTGACTTAATAGATTACAAGGATATATATATAGGAAAACTATTTACACTTTGTATCCTCCTATTATACTTATCTGTCTAACATTCCCCCGCAAGCTAAGGCCCGGAGACGACCTATAGCTTGAATCGTAGACTTTCGAATCGTTGTGAGGATAACGGTTTGGTAAAGACATCAGCGATTTGATCATTGATAGAGATCATGAGGTATCTTCAAAAGAAGTCTGGGTTCTGAAGTTACATAGTTCAGATCTTCTGAACTAGTTCTGAAGAGACAAAGAAATAAAGCCTAGAAGTCCAGACTCAGAAGACAAGCAAAGAAGTCAAGAAAAGCCTAAGGCATAACTTCTGAAGTGGATACTTCAGAAGTTCTGAAGATTCTAATGTTGTTCTGAAGAACTTCTGAATTATGTTCTGAAGATGTTCAGAAGTAGTTCTGAATTTACTTCTGTATGTCTGTCATGTTTTGTACTGTATTGTACTGTTACTTTAGCATTTCCTATTGTATATAAATAGAGTGTCTATTAGATAGTTAGAACTAACGTTCATAGATCTTTTGTACTGTAAAGACATATTTGTGTAACTCTGTTAAGATCAATAATACATCCGACTTCCTTGCTATAATTCTTGTTCCTTATTATATTTTCTTTCTACTTCTTGATATTTGGGATCTAACAATCACTAGTGGAAATATGCTTAACCAGGAGTTTCTTTTTGGCAACTTTTTCTCGGACAAAATGGAAATCCACTTCAACATGCTTTGTGCATGCATGGAAGACATCATTTGCGGATAGATATGTGGGTCCTAGGTTATCGCACCATAAGACAAGAACTGTAGCCATGGGAACTTGAAGTTCACGTAGGAGAGCTTCCAACCAGGTAATTTCAGCTACCGTGTCAGCTAGAGATTTCTACTCGGATTCTGTTGATGACCGAGATATAGTCTTTTGTTTTCTGGCTGACTAGGAGATAAGATTCGTACCGAGACAAATAGCATACCCCTCGGTGGATCGACGGTCATCTGGGCAACCAGCCCAGTCAGCATCCGAAAAAGCATTTAGACGAGGAGAGTGAGCATCAATATAGGCGTGTAAGGTGGTACCCGATTGATCAATAGACCATAATCAACCGTGCCCTGTAGATACCGGAGAATCCGTTTGAGCGCAGACCAGTGGTTTTCGGCCGGAGCGTGCATGTACTGGCAAACTTTATTTACAACAAAGGAAATATCTGGGCGTGACAGAGTAGCATATTATAGAGCACCAACAACCTGACGATATCGAGCTGGATTCTCAACCGGGGGGCTAGCACCAAGAGATAAGTTACCAGTGGTGGTGATTGGTGTAGCAACAGGTTTGGCCTGTGAGAGGCCGACTTTCCGAAGGATCTCCACAATATACTTTTCTTGGGATAGAAGCAAGTCTGAACCTTTGGAAGTAACTTCAATACCAAAAAAGTATGAGAGAGTGCCAATGTCCTGAACGACAAGTGTTTGGCTCAAGGTTTTGATGGTCTGATCGATAGCGGATGGGTTGTTACCTGTCCAGATGATGTCATCAACATAAACCAACAGATATAGGAGGGTGCCCTTAGAGGAGTAGATGAACAACGAATGATCAGTTTTAGACCCGTGAAAGCCCAATGAGAGTAAGGTATTGGACAAGCAATGAAACCAGGCACAAGGCGCCTACTTGAGGCCATACAGTGACTTGTGAAGGAGGCACACATGATCCGGTTTGTGCGGAACAACGAACCCAAGAGGTTGACGTAGATACACTGTTTCGTTTAGATCACCTTGTAAGAAGGCATTCTGAACATCTAACTGTGTGAGAGGCCACTATTTGGAGACTGCAAGAGAGAGTACCATACGAATAGTGGTGAATTTGACCACAGGGCTAAATGTCTCATGATAATCAATTCCCGGTTGTTGGTGGAAGCCTATGGCTACTAGACGAGCCTTGTAACGTTTAATTGCACCTGTTTGATGTTTCTTGATCCTGTACACCCATTTACAATCAACCACATTAGCATTAGGAACAGGTGGAATTAAGGACCAAGTGCCATTACGGATCAATGCACCGTATTCTTCAGCCATGGCCTTTCGCCAGTGAGGGTCTTTGTTGGCAAAGGAAAAGGTAGTGGGTTCAATGTCTAGGGTGGTAGAGGTGTGATAGGCCGATGGGTCATACGGCACCCTTTGTTTTGGATTTGGCCAAAGGGAAGGGGGTCGGGTACGAGGTAGAGGGAGACTTGAGTTAGGCTGGGGTGTAGCGGTAGAGTTAGGTGTAGGTGTAGGTGTAGGAGGAGGTAGAGGGGTAGAGGTAGTTAGGGATGTAGGAGGAGTATGGGAAGGATAACTGGACACATAAGGGTCGGATGGAGGAGCAAATGTAGGTGATGGGGAAGGTGAGGAAAGAAGGAAAGGGAAGCATTGCTCGTTGAAACGACCATGTCTGACAATATAGAGTCAATCAATGGTAGAGTCAAGGCATCTATAGCCACGATGAGAGGGACTGTACCCGAGAAACACACAAGCTATGGAGCGAAAATCCATCTTATGCTTATTGTAAGATCGGAGATCGGGAAAGCATTGAGACCCAAATATTTTCAGGAAGGAAAAGTCTGGTTTGTGATGAAAAAGGAGTTCAAAGGGTGAGTCGTTGGAGAGGTTGCGAGAGGGAATGCAATTGATTAGATAAACCGCGGATCGAAGGCGAAGTACCAAAAATGGGAGGGAACACCCGAGTGGGAGAGAAGGGTGAGACCGGTTTTCACTACATGTCGATGGCGTCTTTCAACTAAACCATTTTGCTCACTGGTGTGGGAACATGAGCGGCGATGGACAATTCCAAGGGAGGTGAAAAACTGAGAGAGGTTTCGAAATTCACCTCCCCAGTCTGTTTGGACAGATTTTAGTTTGGTACCGAATTGTCGTTCAACAACAGTCACAAGTTGTTTGAGAACATCATAAAAATCAGATTTGTCTTTCAAGGGAAATATCCACATATATCGAGAGAAGTTATCAACACAAAGTAAGAAATAAGAATGGCCATCTGAAGAAGTAACCGGGGCTGGAACCCAAACATCACAAAATATTAAATCTAAAATATGAGTACTTTTAAAATTGGACGACAATAAATGGAGTTTCAAGGATTTACCTATGTGGCAGGAAGTACAAAATTGATTTGAACTTTTATTTGAAACAGGAAGACTGTATTTAGATAACATGATTTGTAGAAGTTGGGGATGTGGATGACCTAGTCTGTGATGCCAAGTGTTGGAGGAAGCACGGATAACAGTGAAGGCAACTTTTGGAACACGCGGAGCTTGAGGAAGACGGATGGAGTAGAACCCGTTGTTACTAGGACCCGTGAGGAGGGTGATGCGTGTAGACACGTCCTTCACAGCAAAGAAAGTAGAATGAAATTCAAAGAAAACATTGTTATCTTGACAAAAAATTTGGACTAAAAAGAGATTTTATTTATTTCTAGAACATGGAGAATATGAGATAGAAAGAAGGTTTTGGACGGAGAATGAAAACTAGTGGAGCCAATATGAATAATGGGTAAACCCTTTCCATTACCAACATGAAGTGCATCCTTACCGTAGCAGGGCTCACATTGTCGAAGCTGGAGGTGTCTTGAGCAACATGAATGTTCGAGCCAGTATCAGGAAGCCATGTACTGAATTGTTGGGAGCGATAGTCAGCAAAGTTTGTACATGGTTGTTGTTGTCGCTGCCTTATGGTGGTAGGATCATGATTAGGGCATTGAGATGGTATATGGATAATACCACATCTGTTGCACGTGCCATAGACTGTGTTTTTGATTGGATGCCCAACTGAACTCATTTCGGTTTTCCCAGGCTGTTGATTGTTGAAGGAGCCTCGTCCAAGGCGATTATATGAACCACGTCCCCGATTGTTTTGAGAGCGAGAGGCAAAGAAGGCTTGTGTAGATGGTTGACTGAGTGGTTGAAGTTGAAGGCCAAGTTGAGAGGAAACTTGTTGTAGAGCTTGTAATGCATCCGGTTGTGAACTCGTGGGTGTGGTTGAAGGGCGGCTAGTGGTGGCAGCAATGAATGCCTGGGCTTGTGAGATAACAGGAGCATATTTCTTCACCATGTAATCGTGATCAGATAGGAGACCATACAGTTTAATGAAAGTTGTTGGATTCTATCGTGCAAGAAGTGATTTTAGGCCATTGTATTCTTCACGAAGACTAGAGATGACTAGCATGACCAAGTCCTTGTCTTTAACCGGTTCACCAATATTTGCGAGTGCATCGACATAATCTTTTGCCCTGGTAAGATAGGCTGATGCGGTTTCATCACCTTTCATCACAATTTTGAGCAGCTGTGTCTTAAGAGTGTATTCTCTAGAAGAGGTATGAGGGGCATAGGCACGCTCAAGAGAGAGCCAAAGATCTCTGGATGTGATGCCTTGAACATGTTGGAAAGAGGCTTCTGAGATGGTAGAGATGAGAAGCATTTTGATGTGAGCTTCATTAGACACCCAAGTGGAGTAATTGGGATTCGGTTGATGTGGTTTGGCTGGATCTGTGATAGTTTTTGATGGACAAGGAATGGTTCCATCAACGTAGCCGATTAAGTTATTGGTGATAAGGAATGGTTGAATCATTGTTTTCCAGAAGCCATAATTAGTAGGGGATAGAGTAAAGGCAAACTTGTGGGAGTTGTGAGACATTTTCTCACTGGAGGTAAAGGCGGCGATCCTTGCCATTATTGATCAAAAAAGGCAGGAAAAAAAGAGCGACAAAAAAGTCGAAAACACTGTTCACGTCGGAAAATACTGCTCCGCCGGAAACACTGTTCACGCCGGAAAACACTATTCATGCTGGAAACATTATTCACGACAGCGGCTGTATGGTTTCCTTGTGATGGCAGAAAGTGGGTTTAGGGTTTTTTGTGAAAGTAGAATGGCGGCTATTAGGGTTTTTGCAGCTAGGGTTGGCGACGGCTAGGGTTTGCTCTGTTACCAAGTTAAACTTGATAAATTGTATATTGTATTGTGTATTGACAGAATAGATTATAGGGATATATATAGGAAAACTATTTACACTTTGTATCCTACTATTATACTTATCTGTCTAATACAAAACCCATAAAAATGGTTGATGATTCTTGGAAATTTGTGGAGAGAAAGAAGTGGGGTATAGGTGACATGGAATGGTAGCTGGAGGATGGAGTTGAGGAAGAAGAAAAGAAATGGATTATTACAGAGAGTGCATGATGTTAGAAATGGAGAAAGTGTCTCTTCCCTACCGGATCTTGGTCATCGTCCCTGTGAAGTCTATCGTTTGAATCATTTGGATGGGGAGTGGGAGGGGAGGCCACGATGAAGCAAGGAAGACGGAGTTGGTGGTGTGGTTTACCGGAGAAGGTGGATGGTGGTGCTTTTGGTGTTCACCGGATAAGGCAGGGACGCCGGTGCTCCCTGTGATATCGTCCCTATATGTGTGTATATATATATATATACAGGGGAGGGATCATACGAGAACCACCTCTTTTTAAAAGAATAAATGAACACTTTGTGGACCACATATGATGTGGATCCCACATAATATTAAATCATTTCTGATTTAGTATTAAATCATATTAAATCAGAAATGATTTAATATTATGTGGGACCCACATCATATGCGGTCCACAAGGTGTTCCTTTATTCCTTTAAATTTACAAAGTTCTCATTTGAACCTTCCTCTCTCTCTCTCTATATATATACATATATATATATATATATATATAGAGAGAGAGAGAGGAAAGTTCAAATACGAACTCAAATTTGGTTGTGAACGTGAGGACAAATGAGAGCGTGACACGTGTCTGAATATAGATTATTCAGACTGAATATACAAAGAAATATTTAGACCGAATAATCATTATTTAGACTGAATAAATACTATATTCAGTCTGAATATTTTTTTGTATATATTAAGACTGAATAACCTTTATATTCAGTCTGAATATTTATTTGAATGGGACACGTGTCGCACCCTCATTTGTCCTCAGGTTCACAACCAAATTTGAGTTCTCATTTGACCCTCCCCTATATATATATATATATATATACTAGTTATATGCCCGCTGCAATGCAGCGGAATATAAAATTTGAACAAAAATAAGCAATAATAATGCAATGTATAAAGTTGTTTTTACCAAGCCAAAGTGTTACACGATTACAGTACTATCAAAAATCACAATACTGTCGATTAAGTTTAACAAACTATAAAGAACACCTACACAGAAAGCTAATAGATCCTAAACAACAATTTTTTTTGAAAAATGATGTCGGTACGGAAGATCTATCCAAGTTAAAGAAGCAACATTTTCATTTTTATAATGAATATGAAATCTTAAATATATCACTTCCTGTAAACTCAAATTCCAACCACCATATGAGAAAGGATTCAACACCACAGCAAGAGATCATCATCCAATCCAATACAGCAACTGTTTCACCCTTTAGGAACCAAAATCATCTTTGTGATACCCATGAATCAAACAGAATGTGGTACTCTACATTCAAATTTATAAAACATACTATCAAGCCTATCAGATGCAGAAAACATACAAAAGTAGTAAGCAACATTCAACAATGTAGAATTCACCCACATATTAGTAACACGAGCCTTGTTTTATGAACAAGATTTTTACATGATATTAAAACTACATAAAAGTATTATAATAAATGTTGAAGTAATTTTGTTGGTATGAGAGACTTACAATGACTCCATGATGAACCACAAGCTTATACGGGACGTTAAAACAAAATATATAAAATTTCATTGACCCCAAATGGAAGCAACTTAAAACATCTCTAAACCATGTGTAATTTGTCCCCGAGTTGTCCAGACAGTGTTGTAAAAATCGGCCTGGGAGTACTCGACCCTAAACCGAGGCGATTTGTGGTTAGTCGGCCAGATTACTCGGTCCTCGGCCTACTCAGTGAGTAATCGGCCTACTCGGTGAGTAACCGGCCTAGGCGGTCTAGGCCGGTCAAACCCGGTCAACTTAAAAATTTAGGTTTTAGTAGAAAACAATCGGACATTTGGCCCGTTTCCAGCACTCGATTGAAGAAGAAGCGACTGAAGAAGAAGCGACTTAAGAAGAAGCGATTGAATCAAAATCTAGACATCTGGTTTGATTGAATTAAAATCTGGACTGATTTTGCCATTCCGGTTTGGTAATTTGGTTAATTAGTTTACAACTTCTCAATTACGTTGATGTTTTTAAACATATATTTTGGGTGCTATGAACAAGTATCTTTATATTTGGTTATTTATGATTTATGAACATACTATATATATATATATAATTTTAAAATTTATATATAAAAAATTCCAATCCGAGTACACCCCGAGTACTCCCCTCCTAGGCCGAGTACTCGCTACAAGGGGGTCGACTGTCCGGCTACCGCCTAGCGTGTTTTACAACCTTGTGTCCAGAGTAAGCGTTTTGGACAGTGTGAAACAATATATCCAAAACTAAACTGACTACTATCTTGTAATGAGAAACAATAAATTAAAGATACCTACATGTCTTGAGTTCAATCAGGATAGAGAGTTCACTGTAACACATAGCGTTCATCGCACCAGAATTTGTATGTTCCTCTTTTCTAAAATCCAAAACACAACTTGTTAGTTCATCTTGCAGTACAGAAGGGTTGAATAAACTATTAAAATCCATAGTATTTAACAAAATCCCAACATAGAAACCAAGGAGTACAAACTCCACATCAAAAATAATTACCGGATATGCAGTCGAGATGGAAGAACGGTCGCGGAGGAGAACGGATTCCGTCACCAAAAAAGTGAGAGGGTGGAGGATTCATGGGAGCATGCTTTTGAGTGATTTAATGTTGAATTCGAAATAAAAAATGTAAACTTTTGAATTTGAACAGACATGTGAATCAGTGGTGGGTTTGGGGTAAAAACCTATTCTTTAAAAGCTTGTACATGGTGCAAAGTTTTAATTCTACTTGTGCAATAAAATGTAGTACTTTATGAATTTAAGATTAGAAAAATATCCATTTGACCAAGAAAACTTCAAAGCACATCTAACCCAATAATGTCGGTGTCAACAAAATATTGCATTGACTTAAGTTTACAGTTACATATCAAATCAAATGGCTAACATGTGATTATCTAAAAAAGCCTAAAGCTCGTGTATAACAGGCTAAACATATCAATCCAACTTTACTAAGGCGACATTTCAGAAATTATTAATAAGTCGAAAGAAGGGAACCCCAAGGGGACTTTTGAAGTTAGAATTGTCTTTACTAGGTTAGGTTCGATCTCTTACCATCAATAAATGTGATAATTCACATTTCACCTGGTCTTCACATTTGAAATACAAATGCACATTTCACATGGTCTTGACATTTCTTACCATCAATAAATGTGATAATTCACATCAATAAATGTTGATGGATATATTGGTTTGGTTTACTTGTATGTTCCATCTAACTTAACTAATCAAAATTAGAATAGGCAATCATGTCATTTTTAGAGGTGGTAAATAAATATTATAAGATGTAAAAGTTACAGATGATCACAAACCTTTTGACATGCACTGCTCCTACCTCGCTGATAGACAATGGTGAAAACTCCCTTGCCCTAAGGCTCTGTATTGATCTCCCATATATATAGTAAACACAAATATAGAAAGCATAATTACAGGGATTATAGAATAATTACAGCTAATTACAAGGGGAACTATAATAGGTAAATATATTGTCTAACACGCCCCGGCAGTCGGAGCGGGAGGAGGACGGATGCTCAGACTTGATCGAAAATCAACGAAAAGAGGTTGAGGCAGTCCTTTGGTGAAGATGTCTGCATACTGATAAGCGGAAGGCACATGGAGTACGCGGACATGACCAAGGGCTACTTTTTCACGAACAAAGTGAATATCCATCTCCACGTGTTTTGTGCCTTGATGTTGCACAGGATTATGAGACATATAGACAGCACTGATGTTGTCACAATAGACAATTGTGGCCTTGCGCAGTGGGCAATGTAGTTCAAGAAGAATATTGCGAATCCAACATGACTCGGCAACAACGTTGGCGACCCCACGATATTCGGCCTCTGCACTAGAGCGTGATAGGGTAGCTTGTCGTTTAGAGGACCAAGATATGAGATTGTCTCCAAGAAATACACAGTAGCCAGAAGTGGATCGACGTGTATCTGGGCACCCACCCCAATCAGCATCAGTGTAATAAATAAGCCCGGTTGTTGTAGTATGAGATAAATGCATGCCGAAATCTATTGTCCCTTTAAGATAGCGTAAAATGCGCTTCAAGGCATGTAGATGCATTTCACGAGGATCGTGCATGAATAGACAAATTTGTTGCACGGCATAGGATATATCAGGTCTCGTGAATGTCAAATATTGAAGAGCACCGGCGAGCTTGCGGTATAGTGTGGGGTTTTCTATTTTTGGGCCACTATTTGTGCCGAGTTTGGATTTGGTATCCACAGGAGTGGCAGCAGCTTTTACAAGATGACATATCGGCCCGAGCTAATATTTCTTGTGCGTACTTTCTTTGACATAGGAACATATGGTCCTTGGTGCGTGTCACAGATATACCAAGGAAGTATGAGAGCGGTCCCAAATCTGTCATTGCAAACTCGGAGCAGAGCAACAAAATGATGCGGTCCCTGAGAGAGTTAGAAGAAGCAGCGAGAATAATATCATCAACATATAACAAAAGGTATGCCATATCGCTACCTCGTCGATAGATAAATAAGGAGGGGTCACATTTGCTGCTCACAAAGCCTATAGAGAGAAGATACATGGCAAATCGTTGATACCAAGCCCGAGGGGCTTGCTTTAGTCTATAAAGAGATTTTTGGAGAAGACACACGTGCTTAGGACTGGTGGAATCCACGAACCCGGGGGGTTTGATGCATGTAGACGGTCTCATGGAGGTGGCCATGGCGGAATGCATTTTTGACATCTAGTTGGTGAATCGGCCATTGGTGAGAGACGGCTAAACTGAGTACTATGCGAATAGTAGTAGGTTTAAC
Organism: Silybum marianum; assembly: GCA_036898165.1. Taxonomy (NCBI): domain Eukaryota; kingdom Viridiplantae; phylum Streptophyta; class Magnoliopsida; order Asterales; family Asteraceae; genus Silybum; species Silybum marianum. The sequence continues at coordinate 23,335,209 of CM072536.1, read as the reverse complement.
CACCGGGCTAAATGTTTCATCACAATCAACACCAACCTCTTGACCTTTACCATTAACTACAAGTCGTGCTTTGTGTCTTTCAAAAGAACCGTCTGACCGGAATTTATGCTTAAATAGCCACATACAACGGATGACATTGACCCCGTTGGGGCGAGGGACCAGCTCCCATGTATTATTTTTCAAAAGAGCATTATACTCATCACACATTGCGGCTTTCCAGTTAGAGTCTTGTATGGCACTAAGGTGAGAGCGGGGTAGGGGAGATATAGGAGAAGACGAAGGTGTGGCAAGAACATACTTTTGATTTGGCTTACAGATCCCACTTTTACTACGAGTGTGCATGGCATGGGTAGGGAGAGATTCTATGATTGGCACACTAGGTGTGATGGAGGAATTGTTGGATGATATAGGTTGCCTAGAAGGGTGAGAGGAAGGAGGGACCTGCTGTGCGATTTGAGGAGTGGGCTGTTGGGCCTGCTGAATGGTTTCTGGAGTGGGCCGTTGAGCCTGTTGGTTGGTTTCTGGGGTGGGTTGTTGGGTTTGCTGATTGGTTTCTAGAGTGGTTTGATTGTGGTGGTTTGGTGTAGAAGGCAGTGAGCTGCTGGAGGGAAGAGATAAGTGAAGAGGATGGTCATTTGAGTGAACCGTATTACTCCGAATGAGGAGGGGAATCGGTGGGGAGTCGTCTAAGTCCAAAAAATCATATTGACTTGAGGATAGAGAGTGTGGGGAAGCATAGGGGAATTGGGACTCGTCAAATATGACATGGCGTGAGATTATGATCTTTTTGGTGGAAAGATCGAGGCAACGATACCCACGGTGATTAGAAGGAAATCCAAGAAAAATACAAGGTGAAGAGCGAGGACTAAGCTTGTTAGGAATAGTAGCGGCTAGATTGGGGTAGCATAAGCAACCAAAAATACGTAAGTGGTCATATATGGGTATTTTGTTGTATAAAACTTGCACGGGAGAAATGTAGCGGAGAAGACGTTTGGGTCGAATATTGTGGAGGTACGTAGCCATATGTAATGCTTCGACCCAAAGGGAGGGAGGGAGAGAGGCTTGAAAGAGGAGACTACGAACCACATTGTTTATTGAGCGGATCATACGCTCCGCTTTGCCATTTTGAGGTGAGGTATAGGGACAAGAATGTCGAAAAGTCATCCCGTTAGATTCACAAAAATGGGAGAAGTTGTTATTTTCATACTCACGACCATTGTCACAATGAAGTGCCTTTATATGATACCCGAATTGAGTTTTAATGAAAGTATGGAATTTGACAAAAGTAGAAAAAACATTAGATTTCGTTTTGAGAGGAAAAACCCAGAGATATCTAGAGTAATCATCTAAAAAGAGAAGATAATAACAAAAACCGGTTTCACTTGGAAGAGGTGAAGTCCATACATCACTGTGTATTATATCAAAAGGTGCCATTGTAATGTTATTGGAAGCAAGAAAAGGTAAACGACAATGTTTTCCTAACTGACAAACATGACAAACTTGGGAGCGATGCTCTTTATTACAATGAATAAATTTATTTGTCCTAAGATAGTCAAAAACAGGAACTCCAGGATGTCACAAACGGCTATGCCAAGTAGAAGGAGAGATGACAGCAAACGTAGAAGGATGATTGTCAGAATTGGTGGTGGTGGCATGTAAGGGGTAGAGCTCCCCACTACTTCTACACCTCGTCAAGACCGCCCCCGTCCGTAGATCCTTAATAGAAAAACCAAAAGGATCAAACTCCACAGAAACATTATTGTCAGAAGTGAATCTACGAACATATATAAGATTTTGAATAATGTTTGGGGCATAAAGAATGTTTTTAAGAGCGAGGGAAGGGTAGGGATGTGGGAGGGTGGATGTGCCCAAGCCTCTAACTGGAATTTTTGTTCCATCACCGACCATAATAGATGAATTGAAATTGCACCAATTTTGAAGGGGATGAAGCATACCTGGGTTGTTCATAAGATGGGAGGACGCCCCGGTGTCCATGTACCAGTTTTCATCCGGGGGTTGTAGTGACATGGCATTAAAGAAGCTCGGGAGATCAGTAGGCTGGTTTATACTGTTTGGTGCAATAAAAGCTTGTTGTTGTTGGTGCTGATTTTGACGTGGGGCAGGGGCGAGAATACCTGTGTGGCTACTGGGTGGAGGTCCTCGGTGTTGGGAAGGTTGAGTGGGATATGGACATGGAGGGTAAGCCCACGGCTGCTGCCATGGATTATTCCATGGTCCATAAAAGTGTTGCGGCTGTGAGTAGTGCCCACGACCTCCAATAATACCTCCGCGTCCTCCACGATTTGTATGACCTTTTCCTCTATTGTTTCGACCACCTCTCCCCCCACGCCCACTAACTTGCTGTTGATTAAAATGGGGTGTGGTCGGATCGGTGGAAGTGAGAAGGACAGTAGGCGAAGAAGAGGAATTACCGGATTTTCTGTGGTGGTTGCGTCGTGTCTCTTCCAAGGCGAGCATAGATCGGGCCTTGCTGAATAAGGGGAGAGGCACTGATTGTTCAATGACGGTAGCAACCATGGCATATTCTTCCGTAAGACCTGCAACAAGTTGTAAAACGAGTCGCTCATCGGAGACTGGGTGATCGATCCCAGCAAGTTGATCAGCAATGGTTTTAAGTGCTTGTCAGTAGGCGGCGAGAGACGGGAAGTTGTCTAGTTTCGTTGAAACAAATTGATTTTCTAGATGCACCGTACGAGTGCTTTTGTTATCTTGAAAATGATCATGTAACCGTCCCCAAGCAACCATAGCTGTGGCTTTTTCGTCTAGAATGATGTAAAGAAGATCGGTGGAGATAGTACCATAAAGCCATTGCAGAACTATGGCATCAAGACGAAGCCACAAATCGTCATCAACATCGGAGGGGCGCAGGATCTTGGCGTCGATGTGATCTAAAACCTGATAGGCACGAGCAGTGTTTCGAAACAGAGTCGCCCAAGAAGTGTACTGCACCTTTTCCACATCAAGAATGAGAGGGACTAAATTACGGATGTTGGAGACGTTTAATGCTGGATGGTAGGCAGTAGAGATTATGGTCTTGGGACCATTATTATTGTTCTCATTTTGACCACCAGCCATGGGGAAAATAGAAGAACGAGAGGGTGAAAGATGGTAGGAGGGGAAGAAAGGGAAAAAATATAGGAAGGCTGGGTTTAAAGCTCTGATACCATGATAGACAATGGTGAAAACTCCCTTGCCCTAAGGCTCTGTATTGATCTCCCATATATACAGTAAACACAAATATAGAAAGCATAATTACAGGGATTATAGAATAATTACAGCTAATTACAAGGGGAACTATAATAGGTAAATATATTGTCTAACACTCGCATTTCCATCTCCATACCACCAGTTTGCATGACAACCTGTAGCTACAATCAACCATAAAGAATGGAAACCAATTAACAAAAAAAAGTGACCGGTTTAAGTTGACAGGTACTTACCAGAAATTGTTTATTCAGGACAACAATTTTGTCTAATCCATACAAAGTTACAAACACCCTAATCCATACATGATTTAACTGAAAAAAATAAGTAAACAACCCCTAAGATAAGATAGATACTTTTCAAACTATAAATCTTTAAATAAGCCTATTGAAAGATGATATATCAAAATTAAAAATAAAATGAAAAAACTGATCAAAGTATGTTCTATTTGTACGAGTTACATCAATAGTGACACATCAACCTTAGACCTTTTCTTAACTTTTGATGTAAATAGTAAATAGCTTTTACCTTCGCAATTTTTGGACTTTCGGCTTCACCCATACGTTAACTAAACTACAACAGATCAACACATAAGTGGTAAGGTATTGAATAAGAGTATGATGAGCTAGCAATAACCCTCATCTGCATCAACAAATGATAATAAATCAATACAAAATATGCCAAAAGCTTATTGAGATTTCTTCAATAACCATCTAATTTTTTAAAAAGTTGCATCCTTTAATTATTGTTTTGACTATACTAAATAAGGAAGGAGAACTAAAACATCATATACTTACTCCGACTTTACATCCATATGTTGCTCTATAGGAATTTGAACTTCTGCCTTTTTTTCATGTTCTTTTTATCCTTCCAACTTTCAACCCCGTTCTTCCAAATTGGGTTCCTTCCCACCTTCGTCAATCATTTCTCCATAAAGAGTGAATGAGAATAGCGAATAATCAATTATAAAATTTACATATACTCTAACTAAGTGTATCAAACGGTATCTCCGGAAAAGTTATAACTAATGGTAGGGTGGCTTTCTTTCCTCAAGCTGCAAACCGGCCAACATGACAATTACACCATTTCCAATAAGTATAAAAATTGTACCAACGACAGCAAGACGGTGAATAGTAGAATGCCATAGAAAGGTCATTTACCTCTTTCAACCCATTTTTGACCGGTCGGAGTCATCCTAATCATCACAAAAAAATGAGATTAGTGATCTTTAAATACCAAACTAAACTTCAAGAAACTTATAGGTTGAAAACTGTTATACCTTTGTCCATTGCAACATTTGGTATGTATTTGCCTATTGTCAAATGTCTAAAATACCTTTTTGTACCATCAAGGCAAATATTCGAAAATAGAATCAACCATTTATAACAATGACCAGGAGGAAATGGTAATTTTAGCTTAAATTTTTCTAAAACAGAGCAGTGAGCACAAAGAAATTAAACCAAGGACCGATTATTTAAAAAAAATGTAAATGAATAAAATGGTTTCACTTTCACCCATTACAAACTGTAAGTGGATGGCATGACATTGTTGAGTCTATATCAAAAAAGACTAACCCTTTTTCAAGGCTGCTCAGAAATAAGCAATCTTGTAAAATTGGTTAAAAATGCACATGTTTTCAACAATTTCTTTTGGGACTTTTACAAGTAAATCGTTATTTTGAGAGCTGAATTTGATTTAAAAGGCTGAATACAATCTCATACAAATATTTGTAAGCAATAGCATATCAACATCAGGACTAAAAACTAAGATCACATCCTTTTCTAGAACTGAATTTGGTCAATTCTATCATTAAAAGCAATAAAATGATAAAGTGTGCATTCAAAATTCATTGCAACCAAATTCAAATTTAGATTCATGATCCCTTAGCATAATTAGCTACAACAATCATATCATAAGCTCTTAATTCAATCCCAAAATAATAACAACTAAGCAGGGAAAACCTCATACAATCTGGGATGGAGGTAGTAGTTGCTAAATAAACCCCGAATTACAAAAAAAAACCCCAACAAGTGATGTCAAACCAACGGAGTTTTCAAAGAAGCAAACAATAATCGTTATCAGGAAATCTTCAAAATTCAGGATGTGATTAAAGAACAATTTGTTTTTTCCAGTTTATAGGTCAACTTTCTACTGTTAAGCAGATATATATGCCAGGCGCATTTTTTATAATCCTAGGGTTTTTGCTATAAATACCTAAATTGCGAAAAGCACTGCAACAATATCCATATCAAAAACCTTTCCCTCTCACTTGCGGTTCTACTTCGATGTAAAATGAACCAATTTCCAAATCAAAACGAATTTTAACCTAGAAAATATAAAACATGAAAGTATCCATGATTTCAGAGTTCAGGCATACAAACCTCGATGGGGATAAAAGAATTTGAAACTGAATCAGAGATTCAAAGTAGAACATAAATGAAACACATAACAGTAGAAAGGGAAAAGGCGCACGTACCTTGAGTGTTACTCCAAATATTTGAACAAAAATGTGATTCATCAGGCAAGCATAACCAATCCAATTCATTCACTTCACATAATCATCATGTATCTGCTTCTTTTTCTCCAATGAAAAAAAACCCTAAATAAGAGATTTTTGAAATATCAAACAACTAAAACATAAACCATCAGTAAAAATGAGGGTAACCGGGGTTTGGATTTGCATTTTAGGGATTTCATCCTCACCTTTCATTTGATAACAATAAGTTCCCAAGAACCCAAATTTGTTTCAGGGGACCATCAAAATGATAGCAGTTGGAATCAGGTGAAAAAGAGAGGGAATGGAAGGATTCAGGAGGTTAAGCTATTAGGAGATGGGTTTATGAAGCTGGAGAAGATGAAGATAGATATGGTTAGGGAGAGTGAGAGAATGCGAATAGAGACAAAGATCAATGGACCATAAACCAGATTTTCAAAGCCCGAAATCGCCATACGGATTTGGAAAGAAATCGAAAGGCCATGAGTGTTTGATTGTCGCTGTTGGTTGCTCTTGCCGGATGAAATCGAAAGGGAAGGGGGAGGAAAACTAGGACGGACATGGAGAGAGGGAGAAAAATTAGGTCGGGACGTGGGAAAACGATTCAGGGAGAGGTGTAACTGTAGAAAGAGAGTTTAGGATATGGTGCTTTAGACGCTTGTACATTGTGCAGTAAAATCAGTAAGTCTTAAATTTCTAAACAAACCATTTTACACGCTTTATATAATAGTATAGATATACTAATACCACCATCCACTAACCCAAGAGTTGCTTTTACTTCCCGATCTACTCCACGATTCAAGATGTTCGTTAGCCGTAACCTGTTCGCCCACGACCTTCATCGTCTGATGAAGATGAATCTGATACTCAACCCCTTTCCCGCCGTCCAAGAACTGCTGCGATTGAAGAACGAACTCTTAGTCGCATTGGTCCACAACCACCTCTATCCGATTCTACATCGGACACGGATGAACATCCTACTGCAACAAATGATGAGCCGAATGAACCCTTCGACTTTGAAGCAGATCAAGAACATGATGAGCCGAATGGACCTTTCGACTTTGAAGCAGATCAGGTCTCTGGATCGATGTCTAACATCTTCAACGAGCCTTTTACTAGAGAGAAAAGGAGAGAGGAGGAAGAATTAGTTGAAAAAGAAAGCGTGAGCGTGAGCGATAGGACGAGAAAAACTATAGTGAGCGCGAGACCAGATTCCCCCATCTAGGTAACCGCGTCAACTAGCCCTACTCATTCGTTGGGTATGTCTAGTGGACAAGACGCTGTGGACTTAGCAGTGCACATGCACGCCCTCCTAGCCATTTTGAAGGCTCCCAACAGCCAACAGTTTCACATATACTTGTGAGTCTAGCTCCTTATCTAGCTCCCCTCCATTCGGGAGGCACAACTATTGAAACAAGAGGCAGTAGCTCACCTGCTTCGACTTTGACTGTACGCCCTTCGAGTCTAGAGCCAAATAGGGAACATGTGTCTACACTCACTAAGAGCCTTCGTGGCCCAGTCAAAACTCCTATAGTGATGTCCATTCCGGACATTTCACGAGGATTGGCAGGAAATCCTACCAATGCTACAACCATGCCACCACTGAACGTAGGTCATACAGTTTTTTCAACTGTCATGTCAACGGGTAATCTAAGTGATCCCGGTGTTTCCCAAACAGGTACCTCGACTCCAGCTTTTACTATTCCCCCCACGGCTCAAGCACTTATAGACGCTCAGTTACAATGAGCCAGAGCCACTTTGAACGAACATGCTGCACTTATGACTGCTGAAAGAGAAGCATTTGCTAGAGAAATATGTGTCACTGCTCGCTATGGTCAACTTGATCCGAATCAGGCTAGTTCCTCCCGACCCAGCAGCAGTCGCACCCCTCTGGATTCAACACCAGACCCCAACAATTGGCCTCCCTCACCACATCGAAAAGAGTACAACAATGATGAGCTCATGTCGATGTTATATGCTAATCTGCTTACCGAACCCACCGCTCGGGGTCAACCGGAAGATTCTTTAATGGGTCTACTGCGGCGCAATCTGGAAATCCCCACCGTCACCAAATATGAATTTGAACTATTCAAAGCTGAAATGGAACAACAGTTAAGTGATCTGCACACGTCTCAGCAACAACATCATGATTAGATTTTGGGTCCCATCACCGCTCTACACACCGAAATTCAAGAATCTTGTCGACCAGCTGTTTCTGTTTCTCGACCTCGACCTGATCAAGACGATCCGAGCTCTGCTCCAACTCGCCCTGAAGGGAACTGGGTCTCAAGAACACGTCTTGTATCTGCTACAACTTCAATTGCACCATATGCGCCATCATCCCATCAAAGACAGCATACGCCAACGACTCAAGAAGTCAATACACCAACGGTCGAAAAGCCTGCGGTAGATATTGAATTCGAGAGCACATCTGAAGCTGCCGAACCAGAATCAAATGAAGAAACAACTAATGTTGAACCGGAATTAAATGAAGCGATAGTTGATGTTCAAAACTTGAGGAACTCTGTGAAGCACTGGTTTAAAGACCCATATGAACCGGTTCTCCAAGAGCAAGACTATGTGAACTTGAAGCACGCAATAAAGAATTACACTTCAAGAGATCAAAATGAATCGAGACTGTTACCTCATCAAATTCGGTGGCAAAGAATGCTAACTGAGCGCAAGTCTAAATGGGTAAATCAACAAATCCGGGTGCCATATCTTGAAGAAACTATGGAACGGATATTCAGAAAGGATAAGAAACCTGAAGACTTGGCGCACATCCTGAAAATGAGAGCTCTAAATCCTTCCGATGTAATCTCACGACACCAGATCATTGGGATTATGCATATTCGTTCTGATAGAGTCTTTCAAGTCGAGTATCCAACCTTCAAAGTCCGAAGAGAAGATTGTAAAGTATATTCCTTTTCCGAAGCTGATTTTTCTAACCTTGATATCTTGGATTTGAAACGTTGTATCACGACCTAAGAGACAAGAAGCGAAGAACTGAGGATGAACAAAGAGCACTAAGAGCGGTGGTGCATCACATTCAAAAAGAACTCAGATACAACTATCTTCATGATTTGCAACGTGGAATTGAAAGTGAACAAAAGGAGATTCATATCGCCTAGCCTAATCAAACAATTCCTGAGTTGGATAAATATGATGTTACGACTGTTTTGTCATATCCAACACACAAAGTTGTATGGATGCATATGAAGGGCGAAAAGAGGTTTCAGAAATTTGATGAAGTTGCTGCCTATTCTGATGGAACACTATGGGGAATTCAAAACAGACTAGCTTCGGAGATTGCTACCGACAAGAAGAATACAACAAGGATGAACTCAACCAGAAGAAATTCTCTCTTGGAAGCTATCAGACTAATTGACGAAAGGATTATGTTTGGTCAGACTTTGAGAAGATTTGAAGGCATGTTCGAGCTGAAAAAGTAAATACTTATTTTGCCACAAAGGGGGAGATTGTTAGGTCTATTATTTTAATTGTGACAAAATAAGGAAAAAATATGCTTTAATTGTAAAAGAAAGTTTATAATTCCTTAAACTATTTCCTTCCTTAATTAGTTTAGACCTTTCAATATAAATAGGAGTCTAGGGTATCATTAGAAGTAGTCGATTACCAATAGAGTTAAATTAGTTTCATATCAACATTGTAATCGCACAAGTAAGATATACGACTACGAAAATTCTCTAAGCACTTTGTTCTTATCGCTTTATCATTCATATCATTGTGCTTGCATATTATCTGGGATCTACACTTACCCGCTGCAATGCAGCGGAATTTCAATATTTTACCAACAATAACTTTAGAATTCTCGAACCCATTAAGATATGAAGTTGTCTATCGTTATGAACTTATAAATCGGCCTCCATTATTTTTATAAAACCCAAATACAATCTTAATTTAAAAAGAACAAAGTAGTACATTTAAGACCCATTTGATTTGACGAAATGTTTTTTTTAATAATTTGGATTTTGTGGAATTTTTTTGAATCTTTGGTGTGTTTGTTTTGTAGGATTTAGAATAAAATTGAATTTCATTATTAATCGATTTTTATAAAACAAGTAATTAAACATTTGTAACTATTAAAAATCTAAACAGTAATCACTCTTTATAATATAGGATAAATATAGATATATAAAGCCATAATGGTGTAAATTGAAAAACTAAAAATGAAAAATTAAGATGTTAAATTAAGTTTTAAAAATAACTCGGTACGTATTTATAATATTTATTGTTATTATTAAATCAAAAAATATAGATATTAGACTATTCTGAAGGTATTGAAGAACGACCATAATCGTATAATCTATAAAAAAGAAAGTGTTTTTTTTTAATATATTTTAGTAAATACGATTATATATGTTATTATAAAAAATGTTTTCAACGAAAATTGAAGAGTTATAAAGTAAACTATAACAAATTATAATGGTGTAAAAAATATTTTAAAAATAAAAATTTAATGATTATGCTGAATCTTGGAAGTTGTAACTTCAAAAATTGCATATAATACATCAACATTTGTATATTTTAAATAAAAATGGTGATAAATGAAAATTAAAAAAGTAAAAGATATAAAAGTTAATTAAATAACTATAATGTATTAACTGTAAATTTTAAAAATAATTAACTACATATTATATTATTTAATGTTGGTCCCAAAAAAGTCTACAAGAGTTCAAGGATATAGAAACAGTTTGTAGAAGAGGGGGGGGGGGGGGTTGAATACAAACACACAGGTTTTTTTGGTTTTTAAATATGTTTATATTAAATAAACAAATTTACAGTTACAAGCGGAATTAGAACAAGTAATTAAACCCGTTCTATTGTAAATAAGAAATCAAACAGTTTGATGCACAAGGAAATGATACAGAAAAGAGACAGAGGTTTGGGAAATAGAAAGTAGCATGCATAAAGATGAAGAAGGGATCTTCATCTATTTATACTCGTTTGCAATTAATGTAAGACAAAAGGTATATGCCATGTGTCAAGCTCTTATTGGAAGCTTGTCCTTTGTTCAAAAGCAACCATACTTTTGGCCACGTGTGAACAGTACCAAATCAGATTTGATGGGGGACATAAGAGAAAATTCGTACGTCCTTCTCTGACATAGTATAAGGTTTTGACTTTTGTGCATCGAGGATAAGATCAACATTGATCTTGCTTTATAGACTTCACTTGATCGCTGAACTTGAAACTTCAAGGATGAACTTTCAGAGTATCGCTGAAGCCTAGCAAGATTTCACACTTCTATATAGACAATCCTTGCTATTATTGAACCACTTCGGATCACTAGCTGATTATCTCCGTCTTCAGCTTGGTCTTCGACTTTCACTGAATTTTCTTGTGGTGTGAATGTTGTTCTTCAGATCTTTAGAGATAAGATTAAAGTTCCTGAGTTTCAGCGATCGCTGAGTGCAATCAGCGTATGCTATCGCTGATTTTGAACTTAAACTTATAAAAGGAATTATCACTAAGTATATAGAGGAATCATATTCAAATCATTGAGAGGAGTTATGATCAACAATCTCCCCCTATTTGATTATGATTAAGAAATATAGGAAATTTGCTTGAAAGAATTAGTAGAGACTTAAAAATTTAAGGTAAAATTTCTAAGTACTAATCTGTGAGATGTTTTTCAGCTAATCTACTATTATAATTGAGTTTCATTTATAAGGATATGAAAACACAATATTTACAAGTATGGAAGCTTTAAGTACATTCACTGATTAAATTTCAGAAAGAAATATCAGTGAGTAAAGAGGTTTTTAAAGAAAGTAGAACTCTTATGTTCATCCTAGCTGTAAGGGTACTTTGATAGTACATCCTCCTGGTTTTGTGTGCAAGTTCAACCCAGAGAAACTGTTTGTCAGATATGAAGAAATTCACAAATTGTGCAATGGTACATTATTGGCAATAAGTGAAAGAATTGTTAAAAGACAGAAGCACAAGCCAAAGAATCTGAATGATGGTGAATGGAATGAATATAAGAAGTTGGCTAAAGACATGCACAAAAGAATAGAGTTGTTGCTTGAGTATAGAAAACTAATTTTGGGAGAAGTCAGAGAACTTTTGACCTTTTTGGGATATAATTTGAATTTTTAAAGCTAAGGGGGAGATTGATAGAGATGATGAAATAGCTTCAAAGAAGACTGGTCTAAAGCTTCATAGTTCAGATCTTCTGAACTAGTTCTGAAGAGACAAAGGAAGAAAGCCTAGAAGTCTAAAGTCAGAAGTCAAGTAAAGAAGCCAAGGAAAGCCTAAGGCATAACTTCTGAAGTGTCTACTTCAGAAGTTCTGAAGATTCTTAAGATATTTTGAAGAACTTCTGAAGACTGTTCTGAAGAAGTTCAGAAGTGGTTCTGAACTTTATAATGTACACTTGTATTGATTCTATTGGTCTGTCATGTAAGTATATGTTAGTATAGAATCCTTACTTGTATATAAATAGAAGGTTAGTTAGTTTGTTAGAAATAATGTTCTTAGAACTTTTGTACTCTAAAGATACGTCTGTGTAACTTTGTCAATATCAATACTACATCCGACTTCCTTGCTACATTTCTTATATAACATTCTATATTCTTTCTATATTTTGATACTTGAGATCTATCTTGTTCGTTTTCGGTCAGCACTTATTTCAGTAGATAATCTCAATCGGATGCCTTTCAACGTTCCATCACAGTAAGCAACTATTCCATTGGAGTGCAAGAACCGTTTGTTGCCGGTTCGATTGAGGTAAACAACCCCATGAGCTGGCTTGGTGAGAATGGTGTGAACTTTGAGCTTGTCGAGGCCGAAGATGTCTTGATCAAACTTGGTAAGGTATATCTTCTTTTGTTTACTTTCAAGGCCTCGTTGAAAATCATGCAGATAGCTATAACGGATCTCCTTTTGAACAAATCTGACTATTGCTCTTAACGTTCTTTGTTCATCTCTTGATCTTCTTTTCTTGTCTCTCAGCTCGAGGTACATAAATTCCACATCATAGATCTCTAAATTTGGAAAGTCAGCTTCAGTGAAGTAATACTCTTTTGCGTCATCACGGATAACTCTGAACGTTGGAAATTTGACCTGACTGAGATGATCATAACTAATTTCTCTGATAATCATTATTCCTTTCTTTGAATATACATCTTCTCTTGGTTGTGCCTTAGCTCTGAGCATAAAGACCTATTCGATGAGCTCTCTTGATGACATTTCAGTGACGAGATTTATGCGAGCCAAGTCTTCGGTCATTCTCTTTTCGACAAAGAGATTCTGTTTGGTTTCTTCCAGATGGGGAACTGGATTCTGATCTCTTCGCCATTTGGGGTTCTGATTGGCTTTGATCTTTTCCCATTTGATTTGATGAGGCAGTAGATGTTTTGGCGAGGGAATAATTGAGCTATTTTCTTGAAGGATGCTCTTGTAGTCTTCATCTCCGAGAACCGAAGCATATGTATCTCTGAACCAGTTTCGCGTTTCGTTCTGCATGCTCTGTACGTTTACTCTGACTGTCTCATTAGAGTCTGGATCAACAATTCTTGAGATGTTCTCGAAGTTGAATTCTAGTATTGATGCTTGTTGTCGGATGGAGCTGAAGATGGACCAGCAGATTGTTGTACCAAAACATTTGGTGTTGGGATAGCAGTGATAGTACTTGGTCGGGATTCAGATGTACGCCTTCGCTTCTCCCCCTCAGGGCGATCAGGACCTTTCAGATTGTCCTGATCATCGCGAGGCTGCATAGTAGATTGCTTCGATTTGCAGTTTTGACAAATCTCAGTTCAAAGAGAATTAATGGCATCGAGAATGGCAACTTGGGAGCTTTCGATCTGGTTTTGCATGTTCGTGAGCTTGGTATTAACATCGGCTTTAAAACAGTCAAACTCATGAAGAGTGACCGTAGGGATCTCGAGATTGCGGCAGAGGATCCAATAAGATCATCTTCAGGTTAACCGGTGGCTTCGACTTGAGCAAGCAGATTAGCATATAGCATGGACATCAGCTCATCATTATTGAATTGGGTTTGACGTTGCGGGGGATGGTTCGGATGCTGTGAAACTGAGGAATCAGAATCCCATGGTAGAGATGGAGGAGGCGATCGGCTGGTGCTGGCACGTGAGGGTCGGGGTCTTGGAGATCTGGGAGGCACAGAACTAGAAAAATTTTCTTCAAGGGATTTGCCTTTCAGAATACTTTCCATTTTGTCGACATGTGATTTCAAGGAATTGTTGGCTCTTTGGAATGCAGATTCGACAAACTCTCTCACCTCGGGAGTAATAGTAACTGTTGGTGGAGCAAAACATCTAGGGGTAAAACCAGGGTCACGAAGAGCACCTGTTGTTACCACTGTTGAATCAACCGTGGGACCTACGTTCAGCATTGGCATGATGTTACCGCTGGTAGCATTTCCTTCCAATCCTCGTGAAATGTCGATAGATGGCACCACTATAGAAATTTTGACTGTGCCACGGAGGCAATCGGTGTGTATAAACTCTTGTGTCCTAACAGGTGGAGGTTCTAGACTCGATATGCTCACAATCGAAGTCGAAGACATCAGATAACGTCTTCTATTTCCAATAGCAGGGAGTCCCGATTAGAGACCCACTAGATGAGGAGCTAGTCTGCAAGAATATGTGAAACCGACAGCTGTTGGGAGATGCCGGAGTGGTCGGTTGGAGCGTGCAATTGCGCTGCTGGGTCCACAACGTCTTGTTCAATACCGACACCCAACGGATGAGTGTCGATAGAAGTTGTGGCTACCCGGCTAATAACGGTTTGGATTCTTACACTCTCGTTCATATTTTGCGTCCCTTCACTCTCACTTACTTGAACATTTTCGACTGTATCTCCCTCCTCTCTTCTTATCTATCCAATAATTGGCTCAGACTGGGTATGGGTGCGAGCAACTAAGTCGGATTCAGTGCTTTCAGATGATGACTCCGGAATGGATGGTTGACTGCCGATTCGGTTATTGCAGCATCGATGGTAGTTTGACATTGTCCGCGTAGCTCGGGAATGTCTTTAGAACTATCATGAACATCAAGGTCAGCATGGTCTTCCGTTTCTGTTTCGGAAGATGAGATGGGCTGGCGTGTTGGACGGCTATGCGTGCGGTGGGTTGAGAAGTGGTGGCACTGGTAGCACCAGAAAGAGGTTGTATCGGGTTGGTGGGTGCAGGGGTTGATGGGATAGCTGATCAGAAGCACCGCCCACTTCGAATCCCCTCACTTCGTGTATTCAGGATCCCCTTGGTCATGAACCTGCTCATCTAAGATCCTAGGACCCTCACCTAACTCCTGATTTACCTCACCAGGTGGCTCTTGGGGAGGCCCTTCCGGTTGTGGAGGGGCCACTAAGCCATGCACTTCCCTATACACTATCACACTCGGTGTAGTCTGATCAGCATAGGTTAGGAGGGCTTCGGGTATTGGTATTTGTCGATCAAACCAGACATTCGGGAGTTTCAGGAAGTGTTGTACGTAGTGCGGTCCGTAGGGAGTGCCATCTCTTCGAGGTATTTCACGTTGGGTGTTCATCATGCTTCAGATGATTAGTTGGAAGAATGGCTGGAAGGGAACAAACTTGCGGTCGCGGCCGGTGCCTTTTTCCGCAACAATGTCGACAAGGTCATTCTAGATGAAGGTTGTGTAGTCTTAGTGGCAGTTGAATGCAATGCCGTGAAATATGCGAAGAACAAAAGCACTGGCTCTATCTACTCCGGTGTGTTTAGAAGTTAAGCAGCGATTGACCAGTGAGAAAGCGTAGACAATATAGGCGGCAAATGCATACACTTGAAATTGTTGAAGCTGGTGAGGTCGTCCTTGTAACCTAATGCCAGAGTGTCACAGAAGATATATTTTTCAGAGGCTAGGTCTTCATACTTTTGTCGTATGGGAAGTGCATTCCTGGCGGGGAGCCGGAGAACACCACGTATTCGGGAAGGGGTTAGCCAGGTTTCGTATTCGTCAAACCGAGTCGTAAAGTGATAGTCGTTTTCACTTGGATGATAGCAGAGTGTGTGCCAAAACTGCTGAAGATACAATCCGAGTACTTGCACCGTCATATTGAACGCATGGCTGAGAGGGTGGGCTTTGAGAATTTCGAGGAAGACCGGGTGTTCTAACCGCATTTTAAAGCTTAGCTGATGGTTGAAATTCCTTCATTTTGTTCGGAGCATGAATCAGACATCAGGGTTTCCCGTTGAGACACTCGGGGCGGATGAGCGTATTGAGACCATTGGGTTCTCATTGTCGGATAGGTTTTGGTTATTGATAGCCGCCATAGATTCTACAAAACAGCGTTAGAGAAACCCAGGTACAGAAATTAGTCTAGAGACCAAATTGACTAGCATTTGAAAAAAGTACTAAGTGTGGAACTCGGATGACACTGAGGCCAGTGTGATCCGAGAACCAAACTTAACGGATGGGAAGGTCAAGCACAAATGAGTCCAAGGGGTTGCTCGGGTCATACGAGGGATTGAAGAGTCCAAGAACTGAGAATGTCGGACCAAGCTGTAGAGGTTCTCGGATAGAGAGCTTAGAGGTTAGAATGGGAAAATGTTCTAAGTGTAGTACTCAAATGAAGCATTTGAAGTACCGTCCGACAACCTTAAGGGTCCGATAAATATGAGTCTAATGAAACCCAGATATCAAAGTGTGAACTCGAGTGATTAGGGCCTAAATCTATATCCACTAGGTGTCGTCTAAGTACATTGATAGAGATCATAAGATAGCTTCAAAGAAGTCTTGGTTTTGAAGCCTCAGATCTGAAGACGTTCTGAAGAGATAAAGAAAGAAAGTTCAGAAGCTCAGAAGTCCAAAGACAAAATGACTAAAGTGAAGATACGCCTAAGGCATAACTTCTGAAGTGGCTACTTCAAAAGTTCTGAAGGTTCTTATGCTGTTCTGAAGAAGTTCTAAAGAACTTCTGAAGTATGTTCTGAAGACGTTCAGAAGTAGTTCTGAACTTACTTTTGTATGCCTGTCATGTATTTTACTGTCACTTTAGCATTTCCTATTGTATATAAATAGAGTGTCTGTTAGATAGTTACAACTAACGCTCATAGATCTTTTGTACTGTAAAGACATATCTGTGTAACTTTGTCAATATCAATACTATATCCGACTTCCTTGCTATAATTCTTGTTCTATATTCTATTTTCTTTCTACATTTTGATATTTGGGATCTAACAATTAGTATCAGAGCCAATTCATCTGTTTGATAGTTCTATTAAGAACTGTCAGATCTGACAAGTTTTTGAAATTCTTGGTCGATATATTCAAGATTGATGCGAATTGTTCTAAATTTCAAACCTAGGTGAATTTGCGTCATTCAATTCAAGATGTCGAAAGAAATCGTCTCCATCGGATCTGAAACTAAACCACCAACACTGTTCTTGGGTGAGTATCATCAATGGCGCATTCGAATGATTCAATTCTTAGATAGCATAGATGAGGCATTGATGCAATCTATCATCAATGGTCCCCTTGAAGTGTATGCAGAAAATCCAGTTGTTCCAAGAACCAAAACTACCCCTGAAATTCCTGCTTCAAGAATCAAGAAAAGTCCAGGAATGTATAGTAACGGTGAGAAAGATCAAGCCAATGTTGATAGGAGGGCACTTACTCTATTCACAATGGCTATACCAAATGAGATATTCAACAGAGTTGACAGTCTAACCTATGCTAAAGCTACGTGGGATGAGGTAAAGGCTCAGATGCAGGGGAATACTAAAGCTCAAGCCTAGAGACTTAACATCTGTGTTTGAACATATGAATATTTCAGATATAAAGAGGGTGAGTCAATCACAGAGACTTATCATAGATTCAACAATATTCTGAATGATTTAAGAAGAAATGGTGTTCAAAAATCCAATTTAGAAATTAACAACAAGTTTCTGAACAATCTGGGTAATGAATGGTCTAGCTTCTCTGACAACATGGTTACTAGAAATCTGTCTAAAAAATCTATCCATGATGTTTATGGGATTTTGTTTCAACAAGAAGACAAAATCAAGTTCAGAAAGAATGAACAGAAAAAGACAAATGATACTGTAGCCTTGTTAAGCAAGAAGTTAAACAGTTCAATGACAATGTCATCAAAGAACAAAGTTTGTGAAATTTCAAAATCTGCTCTTCGTGATTGAGATGAATCAGATGAAGAATTGAAAAGGATTTCTGATAATATTGCTTTTATGACAAGACAATTCCATCAAAGATACAATCAAAAGTACAAGAAGAAATCAAAATCTGAAGATGGAGTAAAGAAGATCTTAAGTCAAGATGTTGTTCAACAAGATACAACAAAACCAGCTATGTGTTTCAATTGTGGAAAACCTGGACATTTTGCAAGATAGTGCAAAATGCCTAAGGTCAAGAATGCTGGTTATTATGAAAAGAAGCATCTACTTGCAAAGAATAAAGAAATAAATCCAGCTCTAGTAACCAAATATGAAGAAGATTGGATTAACTGGAGTGATGAAGAATATGATGAAGAAGTTGCTTATTATGCATCAAACTGTTACATGTGCCAAATGGATCCAGAAAATACACATGCACATGATTCTGAGGTACAAACTTCTTCTTCTGAACTACATTCTAAAACAAATTCTTCATTAAATTCTGATAATTCTGAAAACAACATGCAAGATCAAATTCTAACATGACTTCTGAATTTGAAAATCTCAGAAACAGAATAAAAGGTGAGAAACTATTGGTAAATAAGTTTAGAGCTGAAAGTCAAATCTATAAACAAAATTGCTAAAATGCTGAAGAAACACTTGAAAAAGTTTCTAAAGAAAAATCTTTGTTGAAAGAAACGATGGATAGTATGCAAAATAATATTTTAAATGAAAAGTCCGAAAAAGAAGTTCTGAATGTCAAAATGAATTTTCTGAATCAAGAAAGACTTGATCTATACAAAAATATCAAGGAATTAGAAGATCTGAATTTTAAAAGAGGTTAAACTGAACAAACTTTGAACATATTAACAAGCCAGACTTAGAATTCAAAGTTTTATAATATCAAAGCAGGTTTAGGATACAATGAAAGTCAAATTTTAAAAAAGGCACCTGCAAATTTATATGATGTTTCAAAAATAAAAATTTTCAATGAGAATAATAAAGGTATAGTAAATAAACCTGTTGATCATTCTTTGCCTAAAAGAATTCCTTTTATAAAATCAGAGACTTTGTTTTCAGAAGAATAACCTCTTAACTCTGGTGACTCATTCAATAATTCTGAATCAGAAATAAGGCCTGAAAGAATTTCTGAAACAAACTTTGAAGTCTTAATTACTTCAGAAAATCTTTCTGAAAGTACTTCTGAATCAAATACTTAATCTGAAGTATCTTCTGAGTTAAAATCTGAAGTTTCTCCAGAAGCAACTTCTGAATGTACATCAGAAATTATTGCTGAAGCTCAAACTAAAATAGATTCTAAAGAAATTCTTGAAGAAATATATGAAGAATTTTCCAAAATTGAATCTTTAAATGATAATAATGAGTCTTCAGATTTTTTTTTGATAATTCTGATAATGAATCTGAGAAACTTTCAAACTTAATTTTTTTTGCCTCAAATATGACTCAGAACAAATTTTCAGATTTAATGAATGCCTCAGATTCAGATGTTGATGATGATCCTACTGTTGAAATAATAGACAAACATGGATACATAGTTTACAAATCTAAATCTTCTATGATTAACGGAGAGAAATTAAAATCTGAAGAACCAAAATTACTTTCGGAAATGTTTAATGGTGTATTCTTGAAAAATGAATACCAACATTATATATCTTCTGAAAATACTTCCTCTACAGGATCAAATTCTACTCCTTTTAAAAATGATTTCAAAGATACATCTTTAACAACAGAAAAATCATCATTATAATCTTCAGACTTTGTCACAAGAGTCAAGATTTTTGAAAAAGGACAGTCTTCTGATTCTAAATCTGCAAATCAAAATTAAAAAATCAAAAAGAATGTTGATAAAAGTTCTTCTTATACTAATCCACATTTCTTATTTTTTATAGAGCTATCCACTCTAGTTTGGAAGAAAAAAGGTGAAAGACTATCAAAGAAAGACAAATTAGATAGTATTTCTTCTTTTAAGAAATTTGATGTACCCAAAGCCAATACTTTGAATAAAAGCAAGATTCAATTCATAAAACAAATGTTGTTCATTCTTGCTTATGTATTGAGATTTTAAAGGTTCTTAAGAATCATATTTATTGTATGAACTGTGGACATCATAATTTTCAAATCAAATCCAACAACAACAAGAAAGATCCTAAGAAACCAATGAAGAATTTTTCAGCAAATTTGGCAAACAAAAATAAACATAAAAAGGACAAATCTATCAAACAAAGTTCTAAACAAAGTTTTGAATTTCATTTTGTTAAATCCAAATTCAGAATTCCTACTGTTATAGCTAATCTAAAAGGACCCATTTTTAAATGGGTACCTAAAACACAATAATTGTTTTTGCAGATGTGTCATGTGTGGTTTTAGACTCTGGTTGTTCAAGACACATGAAACATTTCAAAGATTTAATAATTGATTATCATGAAAGATATGGAGGAACAGTTAGCTTTGGAAACAATGCAAAAGGATATGTCAGAGGATATGGAACTTTTTCAAAGGAAGATGTTAATGTAATGAAAGTTTTCTATGTTGAGGGTCTCAAGCACAATCTGTTTAGTATAAGTCAGTTATGTGACAAATATTGGAAAGTTCACTTTGACATTGACTTTTGTCATGTTCTCAGTTCTGAAAATCTAAACAAATTAAAAGCCTATAGAGATGGAGATATCTACACTGCTACTTTCACTGAAGATGGTTAACTACAGGGAGTTTGTTATATTTCTAATACCATAAAAAATGAAAGTTGGTTGTGGCACAGAAGATTATCTCATCTGAATTTCAAAGCAATTTCTGAATTGGAAAGACATAAATCAGTCAGAGGTTTTCCAAAGATCAAGTTTGAAAGAAATTCATTATGTTATGCATGTGAACTTGGAAAGATAAAAAGAAGTTCATATCCTCTAAAAATTCTTTCTTCATGTCGAGCACCACTTGAAATGCTACATATGGATCTATGTGGACCAATGAAGACTCAAAGCATGGGAGGAGAGAAGTATATCCTAGTAATAGTCGATGAATATTCAAGATATACTTCGGTTGAATTTCTTAGACTTAAACCTGATACTTCTTATATACTTATTTCTTTTCTAAGAAAAATATAGGTTCTTCTTCAACTTCCTATTCAAAAGATTAGAAGTGACAATGGCACAGAATTTACAAATTCTACACTTTAGAATTTTTTGGATTCTGTTAGAATATGTCATAACTTTTCCGCTGCAAGAACTCCTCAACAGAATGGAGTAGTTGAAAGGAAAAACAGAACCTTAGTAGAGGCTTCCAGAATATTGCTTGCCTATTAAGAATTAACTTTATCTCTTTGGGCAGAAGCAATAGCAACTGCTTGCTTTACTCAGAACAGAACGATTCTCAACAGAAAACTTCTCAAAACTCCCTATGAAATTATTAAAAAGAGAAAACCCTTTATTGATTATTTTAAAATTTTGGATGCAAGTGTTTTCTTCTGAATGACACACCACACTTAGACAAATTTGCTCCTAAAGGAGTAGCTGGAGTGTTTGTTGGCTATTCACAAAGATCCAAGGCATACAAAGTTCTTATAAAAGGCACCCAAAGGATCATTGAAACTTCAAATATCAAATTTCATGAGCCAACAATGTCTTCTGAACAAGACAGTTTAGAACTCAAGCTTAATCCAGTTTCTAAACTATTATATTCAGAAAAGAGCAATACTGATAATACTTCTGAATCTGAATCTTTACTAAAGGCAACTTTAGATTCATTGTGTCAAGACTTATTTGATATTTCTGTTAATGTTTCTGCAGATTATCAGAATCCATCTCTTCCCAAAATAATACCAGACCAAGTTTCCACAGAAAGCACAATATCAAATCTTTCTGCACCAACTATCTCAACCTCAAATTCAGCAATTCCTACTTCTGAATCTGTACAAGTCAATTTTCTGACACATTTCAAGTCATTTCTGAACCAACCATACCTATTTCTGAACCAGTGACTATTTCTTCTGAACTAGTACATAATCTTCAATTTGAGGGGGAGTCTTCAGATCTACATTCAGTAATCAATCTAAATTCTGAATCACATGCAATCATTGATGACTATGACTCTTTAAATAATGTCTCATTTGTTCAACCATTGCCAAATGTGAACTAATGGACATCAAGTCATCCAATTCATCAAATCATAGGTGATGCCTCAAAAGGTGTACAAACCAGATCAGCCACAGCTAATGAATGTCTGTATGTGAATCTTTTAACCAGTATTGAACCCAAAAAGCCAAGTGAAGCTCTTCAGGATCCAGACTGGATATTAGCCATGCAAGATGAGCTAAATCAATTTGAAATAAACAAAGTCTGAAGACTAATTCCAAAACCAAAGGGGAAATCAATTATTGGCACAAAATGGGTTTTTAGAAATAAGAAAGAGATCATGGAATTGTTGTGAGAAATAAAGCAAGGCTTGTAGCAAAGGGTTATTGTCAACAAGAAGGCATTGATTATGAAGAAACTTTTGCTCCTGTAGCTAGGCTAGAAGCAATTAGGATCTTTCTATCTTATGCAACTCACAAAAACATGAAAGTCTTTCAAATGGACGTCAAATGTGCATTTCTAAATGAAATTCTTCATGAAGAAGTATATGTTGAACAACCAGAAGGCTTTGTTAGCAAAGAATTTCCAGATCATGTTTATATCTTAGACAAAGCTTTATATGGACTTAAACAAGCACCAAAAGCATGGTATGACACTCTCACAACTTTTCTTCTGAATTCTAAGTTCAAAAGAGGTACAGTAGATACAACTTTATTTCTGAAAAAGGAAGGTGAAGACATGATCTTAATACAAATATATGTGGATGATATTATATTTGCTTCTACAAATCCAAAATTTTGTAAAATTTTTGAGAAGATCATGCAAACTGAATTTGAAATGAGTATGATGGGAGAGTTAACATTCTTTCTTGGTTTACAAGTTAAACAACTTTCCGCTGGCATATTCATTAATCAAACTAAGTATGTTTTTGACTTACTTAAAAAGTTTGACATGTCTGACTGTTCTAGTATTCAAACACCAATGGCTACAGCTACTAAACTTGAACCAGATTTATCTGGTAAATCTGTTGATCAAAAGAAGTACAGGGGTATTATTGGTTCTTTGCTTTACTTAGCAGCAAATAGACCTGATATAATGTTTGCCACATGTATTTGTGCAAGATATCAAGCATATCCTAAAGAATCTCATCTTCTTGCTGCTAAAAGAAGACTTAGATACCTAAAAGGTTCACCTTTTTTGGGCCTTTGGTATCCTAAGGATTCTGGATTTGAACTAACTGCTTTCTCAGATGCAGATCATGGTTCTTGTAAATTAGACAGGAAAAGCACATCTGTATCATGTCAATTTCTGGGTGATAGACTTGTAAGTTGGTCTTCAAGAAGCAGAATTGTTTATCCAATTCTACTGCAAAAGTTGAATATGTAGCAGCTGCCATATGTTGCTCACAAGTCATCTGAATGCAAATTCAACTGAAAGACTATGGCTATACATTCAAAATGATTCCTCTGTATTGTGATTCCAAAAGTACAATAGCTATTACAGCAAAATATGTTCAACACTCAAAGACAAAATATATTGACGTGAGGTATCATTTTATCAAGGATCATGTTGAGAAAGGCAATATAGAAATGTTTTTTGTTCAGACTGATTATCAATTGGCATATTTGTTTACCAAAGCACTTGATGAAAAAAGATTTAATTTTTTGGTAAGCAAATTAGGATGATGAATTTGTCTACATAGGTATTTTACATCAACTAAGAGTTAAGAGTTAAATTCTGAGACTCATTCATTAAGAATTCTGAAAATCTTAACTTCAGAAGTTCTAAGGTTAACTTTTCAGAAGTCGATATTTTAAATCTCAGAAGTACTAATTCTTTTTTTCTAAAGTTGTTGTATTATAATACTTATCAATATTTATCTTTTCTTCTAACCATTTCTATGTTTAGCACTTTTCAAGGGGGAGATTTATATCTTTACTAATGATTCAAGGGGGAGTGATACTCATACATGATGTTTTGCTTCTTTCATATGTTATCAAGATCTGAAAAGATGGATACTGATTTTCAAATTAACAAATCTTAGAAGTATGGACAAACATTTGAAAACACAAACCTGTTTTATAAATTGTTCAAATTTACTTCTGAAATATCAAATTGATTTATATATTCAGAAGTATGTTGTAAGACTAATTTCTGAACTTGTTCTCAAAAAGTTATGAACTTCCCGTTGTAAGACTAAGTTAATACACACGTGTGCCATGTGTTTTAGTTTCATTGGAGGAGCCTTAATCACGTCGCAAAACGGCTCATTAATCAAAATAAATGATGATTACTTTTCTAATCGTCATTACTTTTTACTCCTTTTTCGGCCACATGTCCCTCCACGATCATCCACCTAATATAATCCATGTCTTTGTCATCTTCTTCTCTATTTAGCAATGTTTCCCTCCGAAATTTAATCTCGGTTTTTCTTGAACTTCATTCGAACTCGAATCCTAACTCTCTGTCTACGATTGTTGACTTCAAGTGTTGATATTCCAATCCAAACTGCAAAGTCGTGTTTCAGCAACAGTGATACATCATCGAATGAAGACTCTTTCAAAATTGTGCCTAAAAAGATCATGATTGGATCAATGGAGGTTACTCTGGATGATGATCCAATGCTAGAAGACACTACCACAAAAGGAAATCTTGAAGCCGGACCTTCAAACCCTACAACTAATCCAAACCATAACCCTAACCCTCATTCACCTACAATTGGGCAAACACAAGTGGAGCCAATCGAAGTACCTTCTGAATCTGTTGGAGGTGTAAATGATTCTCAATCTGTTGTTGGTACTCCTCAAGAAGAAAGTTATGGACTTGATCTTACAAAACTATATGTTCCAGAGCAAAAAATGATGGAAATTAAGAAAAATAATTGTGCTCTTAATATTCGTTCAACAGACTTCAATGATGAACATAGAATTTTGATTGAAGTATTGAAGAAGCATCCTCTTAAAGCTCTGTTTACAAAAAAAAATTTGGTTCCCGAGTCCTACTTACAACAATGGTGGTTTCACACTGAAATTGATGAAGAAGAAAATGATTTTTTTATTCATTTGTTCATGGTTATATATTCTCCATTAAGGAATCTGATATCAGGGATATCTTTGATCTTCAAAGGCTGATGCAGTAGTTGGTAAGACAACTTTTGATGCCATTCCTTCTTCCTCTGAAATTATTGCAGACTTCATCAAGTTAGGATATTCAGAATCAATAACTACATTGAGTTCTTTTAGAAGAAAGTGTCTTCCACCTATTTGGTATTCAGTGTTTACCATCATCAACACATGTTTATCTGGGAAGACTTCATGTTTAGATCAAGCCTCATCAAATGTCAGAATTATCTTCCATGGTATTACTCACAACAAGCATTATGACTATGCTTCTCTTTTTTTTGAAGAATTAAAGATAGCTATCTCAAAGATAGCTATTCTTACATTCCTTATCAAAGATTCTTTCAAATCTTTATTAAAGGAGCCATGAACACTGTTGAACCCATTCCAAGATTGGATCATGAGGTATTTGTTCCACTTTTTTGTATGGATAGCTTAAGACCACCAAGTGCCAAACTCAAATTTCCAAATGCAATGCCACTACCAGCAGAACTTCTTGCCTATGTAAGTTCTACAAATAGGTTTTTGATTGAGTATTGTGACTCTTTGGGATTGCCTAAACCAGCAATCTCTCCCCCAGATTCAACCCAAAGTGGTGAGAAAGGTGAGGGGTTTAGAATACATAGTGAGATAGGGGAGGAAGTTTAGGGTGGGGAACAACCTCATAGTGAAAAGAGGTAAAATGTATATGAGAGAAGGGTAGATATGTGGGAAAAAGAACTGATGAGGGGAGATCACAGGTTAAAGAGAAAGAAACCTGTGCACTAATTGATCTAAGTCGGGCAGCCACACAATGTATTACTCCACACTCTTTGGTGGGTAATATTGAAACAATAGTGAGCCCATGGAAAATCTTGTCAACCTCCCCCCCCCCCAGCCACTCACCCATCTCTCAACAAAAGGGTGTTTCATTAACACATATGGGGCAAGCAGCACATCTACCATTGGGTCCCCACATAGAGGAGCCCAATGTTGAAAATGAAGGATATATGTCCCCCCTTCACATATATATGCACATATGTTGAGCCTAATGAACCACAAGATGTGGGATTTATTCACACAAGCACACATCTTTCAGATGTCCATAAGCAAAGTGTTAGTCACATTGCATCAACATCCATAGATGTTCCTATTTCTGGACTTCAAGGATTGGATGGAAGTCCTGGTGGGGTGAACATCTCTAAAGCCTCATTCACTGAATCAACAATGATTCATGATGTGGTGACATCAACAGGCCAGCCTACTTATGTAGGAATTCAAACAAGATCATTTGTTGGTCCTGGTTCTATTACCCAATCTTCTGAATTTTCTGAATTCAAAGATTTCTGTACTTCTGAATTTGAAAAGATTCAGAAGGACATCATGGCACTATCTGAAAATCAACCAAGGTGTTGGAGGATAGGGTGGAGAGTCATGAGAAGTTATTGGATCAGAAGCTAAGTGAATTGAAGAATGTTTCTGTCTCAACAAATGATCTGAAATCATTTCAAGAAGCTATTTTAAATTCTTTCTCAGAAGTTGTTTCTTCAGTGGCAAATCTCAAAACTTCTTTGCCATCTACTTCTGCACAACCAGGCCTTAAGCTGACACTTTGAAAAGGAAACATGATGATCAGGAACCTGATAATCATGAGGGGGAGAAAAAATGGAAAGTGATTCATTCTGAAGTTGTACTTATGCTAAAAGCTCAGTCTTTTGAAAGATCTTCTGAAGATGTTCAGAAAGATGCTGGTGCTAGTGCTGAAAAGGTTTCTTAAGCAATTGAAGACATTTTATCTTCTGAATATGAACCTCAAGAGACTCCTTGTCCTGAACATGAAATTGGTGGAGTTATTTCTGAAGAAAACATTGAAGATAAAGTAACTTCTGAAGAAGTAAATGAGTGGTATGAAACTGAAAGATTATCTTTCAATTCTGAAGATAAAGCAAGTACAGATGATACAAATATCATACTTGATTCTAATGAAGAAATGCTTAATGAGTACTTAGCTTTTGAAGATGAAATTGGAGAACCTGGTGATCTATCAGATGTTTTTATCATATTTGATGAAGAAGAGGAGATAAATGAAATAAGGGATTTAGTTGTATGGAGACCTCTTATTGTTGGTAAAAAAGAAGATGAAGATCTTCTGATATTACAATGTAGTATTTGGTTTATCAGATGGTTATGAAGTTTATGTTTTTGAATTCACCAAGAAATCTGGAGTGTAGATTCTTGGATGAAAAATTGTCTATATTCAGAGACTTTTAAAATCAACAAAACCAGTATGCATATGTGACAGTTAATTTAGGTCATATGAGTGAAGTTGGATTCTCTGAAGATGTGATAATGACTTATGTTGGTGTGTTTGAGGTCAAGTACAAAGAGAGTATTTTAATTCCCAAATTCAACTTACCACTCCTTGAATAACCCATAGTTGATCATGTTTTCACAAAAGAATTTTTTTTGATGAACTTGAAAATGTTGTCACTGTATTTCCTGAAGACACATACATTTATTTGTACAAAAAGAGTTTGAAGTTTGCAACTCTTGAAAGTTTCTTAAGTGACAAATGGGATGAAGACTTTGCTTCTAAAGTTAAATCTTTTCAGCAAAGATATGGTATTCAAGACATATTTAATCCCATTCCTATCAACTACTTCAGAAGTATTAAAAAGGCAATTAAAGAAGACTTGAAAATTGTCAACATTGGTGCTGAAAGAAGAGATGGAACTTTGATAGAATTTACTCAGTTTGATTTCTACGATCTAAGGCTACAAGATAAGCTCTCTCTTTTAAATTTTTTTGTAAAAAGAGAAGATACAGAAATGGTGCAAGAGTTGAGAAGGATAATTGGTGTTTATCTCAGAAATTTTGTTAAGCATGATTTTCAACTTGCCTTGGAACGTGGGTTAAGTACAGTGAATCTGTTGGAACCAACTTTTGTGAGTTTTGAAGGAATTTCAACTGTTTTCACTAAACCAGAACTTGGTTTTCATTATGAAGCTGAAGGGTTAAACAAAAGAACCTTTATTGTCTCTGATAATCCAAAGTATTCCACTTCAACTTTGAAATGGTTATGTGACTGTATGTCTTGGATTGCTGGCTCTACGGAAGTAAAGGATGAGATCTTGTATCTGATCAAACAAAGAATAAATTTCAGAGAATTAACAAGAAGAAGTATATCTGCTGGTCATCAACAGATAAATTCAAGAAGAGATGCAGATTACTTGTTAAGTAATGTTTATTAATTCCATATACATGCCAAAGAACAAGTAGTTGAATTTGAGATACTTGAAGAAAATCAACCTTCAGAAGTTCCCATTTCTGAACATGCTGGCACAAGTTCTGTAATGGATAAAGACAAACATGTAGAACTTGTTGAAGATCAAATGCCAATTTACTCAAGTATCTGAAGCTGAACATGTGCAAATCAATAGGATTGCTGAACATGCTCTTACTTTATTCCTTGAATATATGCATCACGAAATATTTGTGGAACATGAGCAAATATTCAATTACATTGATTGCTGGCTAGACAAATCTTTTGGTTGGAAACAGTGGTACAGTAAAATAGTCAAGAAACTGAAGTTGCCAGTCTCTGAATCAAGGAAAGAGAGTCCTATTGTCAAAGTGATTGATGCTGATCAAAACGAAAAATTGAATTATAAATATTTTTACTTCACAATTGAAAGAGAAAATGGTGAAGTATGCACATTTTCTGAAGCTGATTTCCAAAATGTTCATTTAAGGGATTTGGTTAAGATATACAGAAGAATTAATCCTCTTCATGACAACATTACCAGATTCAAAAAAGTGTTCCCTATTGTAAAAGGAGGAATCTACAGAGAGTTCGTATAGGCAGCAAAGAAAGATTTTCAAGTAGCATTTGCACTTGGAAGAGAAAAGGTGATTTTAAGCAGACCAAACTTTGAACTTCAAGGAATTAGTTCAATCAACAAAGGTATTTTAATAGTGCATCCTCCTGGATTTGTGTGCAAATTCAATCAAGAGAAATTGTTTGTAAGATATGAAGAAATTCACAAGTGCTGTAATGGTACACTATTGGCAATAAGTGAAAGGCTTGTCAAAAGACAGAAACACAGGCCAAAGAATCTGAATGATAGTGAATGGAATGAATACAAGAAGCTAGCCAAAGACATGCATAAAAGAACAGAACTGTTACTGGAGTATAGAAAGCTAATTCTTGGTGAAGTTAGAGAACTTTTGACTTATTGGGGATACAATTTGAATTTTAGAAGCTAAGGGGGAGATTGATAGAGATCATAAGATAGCTTCAAAGAAGTCTTGGTTCTGTAGCCTCAGATCTGAAGTGGTTCTGAAGAGATAAAGAAAGAAAGCTCAAAAGCTCAGAAGTCAAACACATAATGACTATAGTGAAGATAAGCCTAAGGCATAACTTCTGAAGTGGCTACTTCAGAAGTTCTGAAGGTTCTTATGCTATTCTGAAGAAGTTCTAAAGAACTTCTGAAGTATGTTCTGAAGACGTTCAGAAGTAGTTCTGAACTTACTTCTGTATGTCTGTCAGTGATGTATTGTCACTTTAGCATTTCCTATTGTATATAAATAGAGTGTCTGTTAGATAGTTACAACTAACGTTCATAGATCCTTTGTACTGTAAACACATATCAGTGTAACTTTGTCAATATCAATACTACATCCGACTTCCTTGCTATAATTCTTGTTCTATATTCTATTTTCTTTCTACATTTTGATATTTGGGATCTAACATACATTATATTAAGGCATAACAACGAATAAGCACATATCGAACCAGAAACCAGAAAAAAAACTTAAAACCCATAGGGTTTTTGGACTATGAACAGTAAAGCATGAAATTGGCAGGCATGCAACAGTTAAAAATCAAAATAGCAAGAATTAAAGTTGCCCAGTGAGTGAATGCGAACCTGGTGGTGTAAGCCTGGTGTTGTGATTTGAAGATTTTGAAAAAAACACGTATGAACAGTGGGTGCTCGAGTGACTTACTGTGAGAAAGAGAGGAAAAACTTGTGCGAGCAGTGAATAGTGTATGCGGGGACAAAATTTTAAATAGGCTGAGAATGCATGCCACTGTCACCTTTTCATTCGTCGTTGACTAAGTCAACTTGTCGGATGGTGAGTTTGAACAAGGACCTCGGAGATGTACCATCCGAGAAAGTTACTGTTCTCGGAGGGTGTCATCCGAGAACAAGGGTTTTCGCGGATGGTAAACATCCGACAAACAATTTTGTCGGGTGATATTGGGACGATGAAAAACATATGTCGATCTTTGAAGTCCGAGAAATGACTTGTACTAATTTTTCCCTGTTGGTCCCTAAAGGGTCTACAAGAGTTCAATCAAGAGAGAACAGTTTGTAGAAGGGGGGGGGGGGGGGTGAATACAAACACACATAGATTTTGGTTTTTAAATGAGTTTATTGAATATAAACAAATTTACAGTTACAAGCGGAATAAGAACAAGTTTAACACCTATTCTATTGTAACTAAGAAACACTAAGTTTGATGCACAAGAAGATGAAAGAAAGAATAAAGAAGGTATAGGTTAGAAAGAAGCATGCATTAAGATGAAGAAGATATCTCCATCTTATTTATACCCGTTTGCATTTAATGCAAGACAAAAGGTATATGCCACGTGTCAAGCTTGGATAGGAAGCTTGTCCTTGCTAATAAGACAACCATGCTTTTGGCCGAATATGAACATTACCATATCAGATACGATGGGGACATAAGAGACAAGTCGTACGTCCTTTTCTGACATGGTTCTAGGTTTGACTTTTGTGCATCGAGGATAAGATCAATCTTTAATTTTGCAAAGGAAGCTTCATTTGATCGCTGATACTGAATCTTCAAGGATGAACTTCAGTATCGCTGAGGCTTCACAAGACTTCACACTTTGAGTAGACAATCGCTGCTATCGCTGAACCGCTTCAGTTCACTTAGCTGATTATCTCTTTCTTCAGCTAGGGTCTTTGACTTTCGCTGAATGGTCTTCTGGTGTGATAGATGATCTTCAGATCTTCAGAGATAAGCCTGTTATTCCTTGATCTTCAGCGATCACTGATGGTTATCAGCGTGTGCTATCGCTGAATATGAACAGAAGCTTATACAATGGAATTTCACTAAGTATTAAAAAAAGGAATCATATTCAAATTATTTAACAGGAGTTATGATCAACAATCTCCCCCTATTTGATTATGATTAAGCAACATAGGAAAATTGCTTTAAGAGACTAGTAAGGACTTAGGAAACATTTAAAGAAAAATTTTCTAAGTACTAATCTGTAAAGTCTTTTTCAGCTAGTCTACTATCTGATTTGAGTTTCATTTATAAGGATATGAAAGCACAATTTTTACAAGTAAATAAGCTTAAAGTACATTCACTGATTGATTTTTCAGAGTGAAAGATCAGTGAGTTAAGATAGTGTAACGAAAATAGAACTCTTATGTTCATTGTCCCTTTTACTATTTTCAGGGATCTTTTCAGTACTAGGATGGAGTAAAGTACTATGATTGAATTTTATTAAAGATAATCTGAAGAAATTACAGAGAAATGAAATTACAATAATAAAAGTAAAGTACTTGTACACTGAAGAAATATTACAAAGGAAATAGAAATCTATAACTAGTCAGAGATATTCTTGTTTCGTCTTTGTAACTCATTCTCATAAAGTGTTTTCTGTCAGTTCATCAGAGGGGTATCTGATCAGCAGCGCCAAAGCATGATCTTTATGAGAGAGGATGGGGCCTTGCGAATCTCTTGGTTTCTGAAGAGTCCTATGAATCCTTCATTATCCAAGAATACCATACCAGGTTCAGGAAGTGAGATGATTTCATCTTCTTCATATCTTCGGTATTGAGGGAGAGAGGTATAAAGCATTGATATATCAGGGAGCTCAAGTTGACCAAGAATGCTTTGATAATCAAATTTAGTTTCATGCTCATTCTTAGCACTTGAACTTCCTTCAGCAGTTGATCTTTTCTTCTTAGATGATTCAGGGAGAGGGGGAACTTGCACATGTTGTGACATTCTTTGCAGCAACTGATCCAGCACACTGTCCACCACATCCTTGAATTTGGATTTGGAACCCTGAATGGCGTCTCTAATTTCTAACCATTCAGCGTATCCATAAATTCTTAAGAATTTGGCTTCTTCTCTCTCTGTTCTGTTCGTCCTTGTCATTCTTACATATACCTTTGGACCACCTCTGTTGGAGTTTCGCCCTTGGATAGTTGCATGAATGATTTTGGCTTCAGATCTTCGAAATTTCAGTCTGTCAGTGTACCAATCAAGCTCTTTGTCTTTCTGCATAGTGGCTTCAGCGGATAGTGCACTTAGAATCTTCTGTTGAGCAAGAATTGGATCTACATTCAAATTTTCTTGTGCAAGTTCTCTTTGTACAAGCGCTTCAGCGACCCTTTCACTCTTTTTTAGTTGATCTCTGGCCGCCTTATCTCTTGCAGAGTCTTCTCTGAGCAATTTCCTTGCTAAAGTAAGATCATTCTCAGTTTGCTTTATTTCCTCATCCCTTATCCTTTGTGCTTCCAATGCTTGTTCTCTCTCTTCTCTGGACAGAAAGTAGAATTCATCTACCATCCTTATTGGTACGGCTTCAATGGGTTCAGCTTCAGGCACCCTTATTCTTCTAGCCTCGAATTCCTTAAGGAATTTTATTCGCCTTTCTTCTTCTTCAGGCTCGCTTATGATCGGCTTTTGAACGCGACGCCTGGGAATATGGCCTTCTTCTTCTTCAGAGTCAGTTTCTATTATGTACATAAACTTCTCTTCAGAGGAAGGTTCCTTCCATGAAGTTGAGTCCTTTGGGGGACGGGGATCACTGAGGGAAGGAGAGGAGGAAATAGTAGGTGAAGAAGGTAGAAGGTGTGGGAGTTTCAGAGAGAGGAGTTATGAAAGGGATAAGAGGAAGAGATACCTCATGAGTGGTCTTCCCCTCAGATATAGGGATAGTAGTATCCAGATCTACCACTTCTTTTCCTTTGCGTGAGGGACCGGATTGTCCCTGAAAGGGTTGTGGTCCGTCCCCCAAGGGCTCTTGATGAGCGACTCCAGGCCTTGACAATCTGAAGTGCTCTAAGGCACTCCCAATGTCATCGTCTTCTTCATCATCATCCATCCCCCCATAGTGAGGGATAGGTTCTTCATCATCTTCTTCATCTTCTTCTTCTTCTTCTTCTTCTTCTTCTTCAGCTTCAGCCTGCTGGATGTATGGAGAAATTCTCTCTCCAGGGAACCTCTGGTTATGCTCCAAGATGAGTTCGTCAGCGAACTCTTTGGCACATCTCTCCCCCTCAATGTTATCAGGAGGTAGACAATGCACCATCAGAGTGCGAACATTCGACTGAACGTCCTTTAGCTTCGCATCATTATCCTGAAGCGTGGTGCGATCAGCAGCGTTGAAAGAAGAGGAACTTGCCTCAGACAGCTTTGTGAGCATCTGCATCATATCGGATTGAGTCTTTTGAATAGACTCAAGGACGTTTACTTGAGCAGCAACTTTCTGCTCCATGCTTGTCAGGGTTTGATGAAAGGCCCTGTTATCTTCTTTCATGCCGAAAACGTCAGAGATGAGGTTGCTGACATTAGTCTTGATCGCTGGAGTACCAACGATCCGTTTGAAGATTAGCTCGGCAGACGTCTGAAGGTTGTCCACCCTGGCCCTTGTGAGAGCACATTCCTTGACCAGATAGTCAATTGCAGGGAATGTAGGGTTGGGAAGGACAATGGGAGGTAGCTCAGTGACTGGAGTGGGAAGCTTGGGAGTAGCCATCTCTTGCTTCACGTCTCTGAGCCGAGCAGCGCTAGGAGGACCCTGAGGAGATTTCCCCATATCCTTGCTGATGGGAGGAGCGTTGGTGGTGGTGGTTGTCGTCGCTGAAGTTGGCATAGAAGCGACACCTGATGATGACATAGAAGCGACACCTGATGATGACATAGATAAAGATGCCAAAAACACACCCGGATTAGAAGATGGATGAAAAATTGTATGTTTCTCCCTGAGAGTATCATGAGGATTACTCTTAGGGACCACATTTGCAGAGGTAGTGTCTTGAGGTACACTAACCAGTGTCTTAGAATATCTGAGAGAGATGCTCTGAGGTCCTTGTAATTTGGCCTTCCAAAACTCAGATTGCCTAAACAATATTGAGGTTTGGACTGCGTGCATTTCAGCATTATCAGGGATAGGGACAACTATCGCTGAGTCACTTGCTGAGGTGAGGACCAATGAAGAGGAGATAAAAGTAGATAAGAAGGCAGTGAAAGTAGTACCTGATCCAGCTTCAGCGGAGCTAGCTAAAGCACCCTCAATGACCGGAGTCGCTGATGAGGTAGGTAGTGCTGATGAAGCAACAACGGTTGAGAAGACCGTTGAAGTGGCTGAGGTTTTAGGTGGTGTTGGTAGTACACCAAAATCATAGAGAGTGGTCTTTTGAGAGACCATCTTCTTTGGCTTCTTGAGTTTGGTTGCGATGGTCTTTTTATGACCATCGGTTGGTTGCTTCCTCTTAACAGCGGCAACAGTGTCTGGGTTCCTCGTTGTTGGGTTGGACAGCGAGGTGGACACTGGAAGAGGAGCTCCGATCACCTGCAGCGTGTAAGGAGTGAAAGGAGCATCACCTGCACGTTCCTCAATGTCGAGGGACTTCTTCCCTATGACAGAGAAGGAGTATCGCCGACCTTCGGGTATTCTTCCCCGAAGGCAACTTCCATTATGTTCGCGAAGAAGCGAGGATAAGGGATGACGGGATGTCTGGTGGCGGCGCTGATACGACTAACCATGTCGCCGAAGATGTAGTCAGCGTAGTTGAGGTTGTGGCCGGTGCAGAGGGAGTAAGCAAGGTCTTGAAAGTGCTTGCTTGCTTGGTTGTGCGAGCCAATCTTCGACCCAAGGCATTGGATCACCTGGGTGAAGATGTATTGTCAGCGAGCAGGTAGCCTTTTCTTCTTTACCTTAGAACCCACCGTCTTCAGAGAGGGATTCTCCCAAGCATATCCGATAGAGTCCAAGAATGCATCGATTTGCATCTTGGTGGGTTCAGCGCCCCATTGTTGATTCTTTGCCTGTACAGGGAGACGCAGAGCCTTCCTGATAAACCCAGCAGTGAAAGAGAAGAACCCAAGATCTGGAATCTTGAATCCAATAGCAGGGAGTTCGGTTCCCTTATCAGTTGTTAGCATGGTACAGTGAGCCGTGTACCATAGGGCTTGGAGATGAGAAGAGATGCCCACTGGGTTGTGGATGAAAGCGTACATCAATGGGCACGCCTTGATGAAGTTTGCTCCTTCAGCGAATTGAGGGCGGTCTGCAGGGATCTCCACCAATACAATGTAGTTGCAGGACTTGAAGACGACTCTTTCCAGAGGAAAATGGCAGGTTGGTGCAGCGACCAAGGTAGTGTCTTTAGCACCAGAGGTTGCAGCGGTCTTACTTGCAGAGGTCATTTCTGTGGGAAACATACGAACACCAAAGAGGTAAATCATGGTTTTATACATAAATGAATAAACCAGAGTTTGGTATAAAGAATACCAAATTTAAGATCAAAGAGAACAAATATTTTGATGAACAATATCAAAACGCTTGTTATAATCAATATAATGAAAGATTTAAAAAAAAAAATTTAAAAATCTTCTGTTCTCAGGAAAGAACTTAGAACAGGGTTTTTATAAAGGGGAAAAAAAACTTTTAAGTTTGATCCAGATTATTTTTATTTTTGTTTCTAAGAAATGTTATTATATCATTTTTAGAGTTTTAAGGAGAAGAAGAGGTGAAACAAGATCTTTCCAGTCATAATTCAAGGTTTAGATCAAACCTTAGTTGAGTTCAAGACGAAAACACACAAATACGTGTTCTTGGTGTTCTTGAGAAAACTTGAAGATTTGAAAGTTTCTTTTGCCTTTAGGAGAGTTATGAAAGCGGAAGAAATAAAGTAAGGCAAAAGAGATGCTTAAATAGCAAGAGGAGAGAGAGAGAAAGGAGTGCTAAACGACGGTTTTAGCTTTTTGAAAAAGAAATGATGACCTGGCGCACGTTCCAAGAAAGGAGTTGGAATGGAAACGTCGCGGTCCGTCGTGTGTCAGAAAAAGGTCTGACGTGTCCTTTTCTTTATTTAAAAGATTATAATGATAATTATCCATAAGGAAGGTTTATCATTATTAATTTTAGAAAAATCTTCATCACTAATAATAAAGGATTGTCAGTGAGAAGTTTTAATTTTAAGAAAGTCATTCTTTGATGAGAAAAGATATCAAAGAGTGATAAGGATTTGAAGATAATACCTGAGGAGATGGCCCAAATATCGCTGAATCAGAGTTCAGAGAGTGGAAAGTTTAAAAGCTTTATTTGTATCCCTTGTTGGTCACCGAATAATAATTATTCAGCGTTCAACATACCAAGTTCACTAATGAGTAGATTGAATCTAGTTTTATCAAGAGGCTTGGTGAAAAGATCAGCGAGCTGATATTCAGTAGGTACAAAAATGGAGCTCAACTTCACCATTTATCACATGATCTCTGATAAAGTGATATCGGATCTCAATGTGCTTGGTTTTGGAGCGAAGTACAGGGTTGTTGGCAATTGCAATAGCACTAGTACTATCACAATAGATAGGAATTTTAGAGAGCTTGAGATTGTAGTCTCTTAGTTGATTTCTCATCCAAAGGATTTGAGCACAACAACTACCAGCGGCTACATACTCAGCTTCAACGGTGGACGTGGACACTGAGTTTTGCTTTTTACTTGTCCAACTTATTAGCTTTCCACCTAGCAGCTGACATCCTCCAGTGGTGCTCTTTCTATCTATCTTACAACCTGCAAAGTCACTGTCAGAGTAACCAATAAGATCAAATCCTGAGCCTTTGGGATACCAGAGACCAAGATTTGGAGTTCCTTTCAGATATCTGAAGATTCGCTTTACAGCGATTAGATGGGATTGCTTCGGTTTAGCCTGATACCGAGCACAGAGACAGGTAGCGTACATGATGTCTGGCCTACTTGCTGTAAGATACAGCAGAGATCCAATCATTCCTCGATAGGCAGTGACATTGACTGGTTTTCCATTGGGATCCTTATTCAACGTTAGAGGAGGCGCCATAGGGGTCTTCATCGCAGAGCATTGATTCATGTCGAATTTATTCAGTATGTCTTTAACATATTTGCTTTGACAAATAAAAATTCCTTTGTCAGATTGCTTAATCTGCAATCCTAGAAAACATGTTAGTTCACCCATCATACTCATTTTATATTGTTTTTGCATTCTTGCAGCGAAACGAGTGCAAAGTATGACCTTTATATTTTCTTAAACATATATCTGAGCGAGAATAGTATGACCTTTATATTTTCTTAAAAACAGGGTTTGGTCAATTTTTCCACGAACAAATTTTTCTTTAAGAATAAATTTAGAAAGGGTATCATACCAAGCTCTAGGAGCTGTTTTAACCCGTAAAGAGCTTTTTCAAGTTTAAAAACATAACCAGGATGGTTAGGGTATGAGAAACCAGGGGGTTGTTCAACATAAACTTCCTCACTGAGTTTTCCATTTAGAAAAGCACTTTTAACATCCATTTAAAAAACTTTGAAGTCTTTGTGGGCAGCATAAGCTAAAAAGAGTCTTATGGCTTCTAAACGAGCAACAGGTGCAAAGGTTTCATCATAGTCAATTCCTTCTTCCTGTCTATAACCTTGAGCAACAAGTCTAGCCTTATTGCGAATTATAGTCCCGTTTTCATCTAGCTTATTTTTGAAAAACCATTTGGTGCCTATGACAGTTTTATCAGAGAGTCTTGGAACAAGATTCCAAACTTTATTTCTACGAAATTCAGTTAGTTCTTCTTGCATAGCAGAAATCTAGCTAGGATCAGAGATAGCTTGATCTACCTTTTTAGGTTTAGAGAGAGAAATGAAGTTAAGATAAAGACATATATTACCAGTACCTCTATGTGTTTTGATACCTGCAGTGGGATCACCAATAATTTGATTTATTGGATGATTTGCAGTCCATCGCTGAGCTGGTGGTTGAGGAGAGAGATCAACAGCAGATTCAGCGACCTGTTCTTCAGTTTCTGGAATAGGACTTGTTTCAGCAACAGGTACTTCATTTAGAATCAATTCAGGGAATTGATTTTTAGATATGGTTTGGTTATTCACTGAGGAGTTTCCAAGAGAGGAATCAGCAACAGGAATCTGATTCAGAGGAGTAACATTCATCCCTGAAGATGGATGATTGTCACTTGAAGAATTTACAGGGATTTCATCATCACGTTCTTCAGCAGGAGGTTGATTGCTGAAATAGGTTTCAGGTTCCCTATAATGAGATTTCATCCAGGCATTGAATTCTTCATCATCCTCAAGAGAATGAGATGTATGAATGGGACGAGATTCATCAAAGTTAACGTGCATGGATTCTTCAACATGTTGTCTTCTTTTGTTGAAGACTCTGAAGGATTTAGATACAGAGGAGTATCCAAGAAATATACCATCGTCAGCTTTTGGATCAAATTTACCCAAATGATCTCTGTCATTCAGAATGTAACATCTACATCCAAAAATGTGGAAATATTTCAGAGTAGGTCTTCTCCCATGAAATAATTCATAGGGCGTCTTCTTAAATCGTTTAACTATCAGGGATCGATTTTGAGTGAAACACGCTGTACTAACTGCTTCGGCCCAGAACTGAGTGGGTAGATTCCATTCACTGAGCATTGAGCGAGCCGCTTCGATGATAGTACGATTTCTTCTTTTAGCAACACCATTTTGCTGAGGGGTTCTTACTGAGGAGAAGTTGTGAGAGATACCTCTTTCTTCAAAGAAGTTTACCAGAGTACTGTTTTTGAATTCAGTGCCATGATCACTTCTTATGGAACGAACAATTAGATTGTTGAAAACTTCCATCTTTTTGATAAAAGAAATTATCATTTCAGGGGTATCACTTTTGGATCGAAGGAAGAACACCCATGTGTATGTGGAGTATTCATCAACAATCACTAAAGTGTATTTCTTCCCAGAGATAGATTGGACATTGACAGGTCCAAATAGATCCAAGTGGAGTAGCTGAAGAGGAGCGGTTACTGAAGAAACTTGCTTTGACCTGAAGGAGGCTTTTGTTAGCTTTCCCTTCTCACGCGCTGAACAAAGTGATTCCTTTGTAAAGGTATGATTTGGGAGGTCTCTAACTAGGTCTTTTTGAGACAATTCATTTATTGTCTTAAAGTTGAGGTGAGAGAGTCTTTTATGCCATAACCAGTTTATGTTAGTGGATGCTTTAGAGATAAAGCACATGTTCTCAGAGTAAGAACTATTCATCTTTATGACATATACATTTTCCACTCTTTTCCCTGTAAGGGCAAGCTTATCATTTTCGTCAGTGACAACAC
The DNA here is from genome assembly GCA_036898165.1 of Silybum marianum. Taxonomy (NCBI): domain Eukaryota; kingdom Viridiplantae; phylum Streptophyta; class Magnoliopsida; order Asterales; family Asteraceae; genus Silybum; species Silybum marianum. The sequence continues at coordinate 23,295,777 of CM072536.1, read as the reverse complement.
GTCTATTCTTTAAGAATAGAACTTTGAAGTCTTTGTCACATAACTGACTAACGCTCAAGAGATTGTGCTTTAGTCCCTCAACGTAGGCAACACGAGAAAACGATGTGGCTCCGTTGGATAGAATTCCATAACCTTTAGTGTATCCTTTACCATTTCCACCAAAGGGCACTGATGGACCAACTTCTTCTTTGTAATCAGAGAGCAGAGATTTTCTGCCAGTCATGTGCCTTGAGCATCCGCTAACAAGATACCAGATACCTTTGGCACTCTGAGTAGAAGGAGACTCAGAGGAAGAAATCTCCGTGAATTCTTCGGCGTCCTCAATTCTTGCCATTAGACAGAGGAAGGCAAGATCTTCTTCATCTGAACCAGACTCTGCAGAGGTCTTGGCCCAGTCATCTTCAGCATGCCAGTCAACTTCTTCAGCAACAAGGCCTTTGCCTTTTTGCTGGTGTTTCTTCATATCTATGTATTTGTTTTTCAATTTCAAATACTTCTCCTTTTTATCAAAGGTATGGGAGGTAGAGGGAGCTGCAACTTTCTTCGACCTGCATTCACTTGGCAAAGTGACCCTTTCGCTGACAGTTGAAGCATATCGCTGAGGGGTTAGAAGGTTTTCGAAAATTGCTCTTTCTAGCAAATCTTTTAAAGTTATTAGTTAAGAGAGCTAGAGAGTTATCAAACTCAGAGATTTCAGCATCAGTGATTTGATCTTTTGAATCAGTTTGACCTAATTCAGTGATGGAGGCGATAGTGGAAGAAGAAACATTTTTAGAAGGAGTTCCCTCAGAAGTCACAAGTGCCAAAGAAGTACTTTTGGTACCTTTGAGTTCATTTATGAGGTTCTTCCTTAGAAGTGGAGATTGTTCTTCATTTAAGAGCATACCATATAATGCACTTAAGGACAAGGTTTCAAGATTCTTTGACAGATTTAGACATGTAGTGTACACTGCCCATTGATCGGGTAATGCCTCCATGAATTTTGTCAGAATTTCAGCGTTAGAATACACTCTGTCGACTGATTTAAGATCAATCAACAAACAGTTGAATCGCTGGTGAATTTGAGAAAGAGATTCACCCTTTGATACATAAAACTCTCATATTTTCTTACAAGGTTTATGCATCTAGTGACGTTAACCTCAGAAGTTCCTTCATATTGGATATATAGAGTATCCCACATGGCCTTAGAAGTCCTCATTTTCATGACAGAATGATAGACTTCATCTGGTAAAGCCATTGCTATTATAGATCTAGCTTTAGAATCAATAGCAATTTCTTTCTTATCTTCTTCAGTCCATTTGTTAGGAGTTTTAACAATAACCCTTTCAGGAATAGCTGGAGTAGCAGTGGTGGCAGGAACACTAGCTACTATTGTTGTAGGAACAAATGGTCCATTTTCTAGATAGTAGGAAATCTTTGGATCAGATCCCTCTAGAAATAGAGACATTCTTTCCTTCCATAATGGAAAATTATCATGGCTAAATTTTGGAGGTTTAGCTAAAGATCCATTATCATTGTAGTTCCTATTAAGGTTTGACATTTTAAAATAGTTATAAAAAAATATTTTTAAGATTTAAGAAGCAAACACTGCTCTGATACCACTTGTTGGTCCCTAAAGGGTCTATAAGAGTTCAATCAACGGGGGGGGGGGGGGGGGGTTGAATACAATCACACACAGATTTTGGTTTTTAAATGAGTTTATTGAAAATAAACAAATTTACAGTTACAAGCGGAATAAGAACAACTTTAACACCTATTCTATTGTAACTAAGAAACACTAAGTTTGATGCACAAGAAGATGAAAGAAAGAATAAAGAAGGTATAGGTTAGAAAGAAGCATGCATTAAGCTGAAGAAGATATCTCCATCTTATTTATACCCTTTTGCATTTAATGCAAGACAAAAGGTATATGCCATGTGTCAAGCTTGGATAGGAAGCTTGTCTTTGCTAATAAGACAACCATGCTTTTGGCCGAATATGAACAGTAGCATATCAGATATGATGGGGACATAAGAGACAAGTCGTACGTCCTTTTCTGACATGGTTCTAGGTTTGACTTTTGTGCATCGAGGATAAGATCAATCTTTAATCTTGCAAAGGAAGCTTCATTTTATCGCTGATACTGAATCTTCAAGGATGAACTTCAGTATCGCTGAGGCTTCACAAGACTTCACACTTTGAGTAGACAATCGCTGCTATCGCTGAACCACTTCAGTTCACTTAGTTGATTATCTCTTTCTTCAGCTAGGGTCTTTGACTTTCGCTGAATGGTCTTCTGGTGTGATAGATGATCTTCAGATCTTCAGAGATAAGCCTGTTTTTCCTTGATTTTCAGCAATCGCTGATGGTTATCAGCGTGTGTTATCGCTGAATATGAACAGAAGCTTATACAATGGAATTTCACTAAGTATTAAAAAAAGGAATCATATTCAAATTATTTAACAGGAGTTATGATCAACACTCCCCCTAGACTTATGCAGTATTGAGTACGAGAATGTTACTCCCCCTATGTTTGTGCGGAGTTGAAGAAAAACTTAGGAGTACATTCTCCCTTGAATGCTGAAAGGTTAGTGAAAACAAAATATCGATACGGAAAAAATATAAAAGACAGAAATATGACGAAATTTGTACGAGAAAATAAATTGAAAATATAGAAAGACAAAGATTCGAATGTCACAAACGAGAATTCAAGTATAACGAAGATTCACAAAATGGTGAATGTGCATTTATGCTTGAATGGGCTTTTTGTGAATTTCGAAGATACTGATTTTGGAATCAGGTTTTGAGATTTAACAAGGCCAACTTGGACACTAGGAAATGGAAGCGTTTCTCATCCAAAGCCTTTGTGAACAAGGCGGCAAGCTGAAATTCTGTATTAACACAGTATAGTTAAATCGTACCTCTTTCGACATGGTCCATAATAAAGTGGTACCGGAAATCGATATGTTTTGTCTTGGTGTGTTGAACCGGATTGCTGGATATGGCAATAGCACTCTTCGGGTCGTAGTTTATGGGGATCTTGTTGAAGCAAAATCCGTAGTCCTTGAGCTGGGTGCGCATCCAAATGACTTGCGAGCAACAACTCGTAGCAGCGATGTATTCGGCTTCCGTGGTGGATGTAGATACATAGGTTTGCTTTTTAGAGGACCAACTTACGAGTTTGTCTCCCAAAAACTGGATGTGACCTGATGTGCTTTTCCAATCAAGCATTCAACCAGCTAGGAATGGCAACATGGCGGGTTCGGGTCTGGGATTGGTCTCCCCTTCCCCGAAACCGATAAAGAAAACCATCCGTGTCGCCGTCCCGATCCCCGTCGGGTCCCTGCGGTTTCCCTGATCCCCGTTGGGGAACCCGTTAAGCAAAAAATCACTGTTACCCATTGGTTTTACCCGAACAGAAAAAAATGAAAAAATTTCAAACAAAAACTAAAGCAATAACAACTTGGAATAAATCAAACCAAAACAAAGTAGTTCATTTGACCACATAAACATGATCAAACATGATTAAACCAAAACAAAGTCAGTTTTACAAACAATCACAACATGATCAACCAAATTACAAACAAATTATCTTAACGATAATCCAACTAACATAACGATAAAAACTCCTAAACGCCAAACTCGTCAACCGAAGCTTCCATTTTCCTTAGTTTCCTATAAAATAAAACGTACGTAAAACACTAAATAGATAAATACATCATAATATTTGTCAATAGTAGTGTAGTTACCTCTTCCACGTCATAATCATACTCAATAGTACGACAATATGCTTCGGTCTTATATAGAACAAGTTTCTATATAAACAACACAATATATTATTAATAAAAATAAAATAATTAAACTATAAAACTAAAAGAAAAACGTATAACTAAAAACAAATATACGGTTACCTCGTATTTCATTCAACAACCAACTTTGAGCACACAATAGAGCCTCCAATGTTTTTGGGTGAAGTCGAGTACGATGTGGAGTTACCAATTGTCCACCGGTACTGAATGCGGATTCTGAGCCGACAGTAGAAATAAGAACGGCTAATATGTCTTGAGCTATCCTTTAAAGTGTCGGGTATTTATACCCATTTGTCTTCCACCAAAGTAGCAAATCAAGTTCTATGTCTTTAGGCAAAAGTTTCTCTTTCAAGTAATTATCTAACTCGATTATAAGACCTGAATCATTATGTTGGTTGGCAATTGAAGCAATGTTTGATAAGAGGTTTTGAAATTCAATATGATGACTTGTTGAAGACCCCGAACTTAAAGAAGACGAACCACTAACACCTCCATTGTTGTTACATACGCCGGGATAACTACATTCATATTCTTGAAACAAAGTCTAGACCAATTTCTTGAGCTTTTCAATTTCAATCGCGGATTTGTCTTGTCCTTACAACAAAGTAAAAAGTAACTCCACAAACTTCACTTTATACCGAGGATCTAAAACCGTTGCCATTCCCATAATCCCGTGTATAACAGACCAATATTTGTAAACTTCAAGAGCATTTTTTTAGCCATCTCCTTAATAACTTCACTAGTAGAACATGACCAATCAACCATAAAATATCTAATTTCACATATTGGAAAAAAGACATTTACAGTAGGATACTTTGAACCAGAAAACATTACAGTTACCTAATGATTGCCAAAAAAACAAAAAACAAAAACAAAAAACTAGAGTTTAAATATAAAAATTGAGTTTAAATAAAACTTAAAGTTACCTAATATAAACAACTTAAAAGTAAAGTTTAAATAAAGTTAGAGTTACCTCATAAAATAATCTCAATCTATCACAAATCTCTTTGGCGAACTCCCAAACCCGCTTGGTTGGCAATCTTTTATATTGAAGCACTCGTTGCTTTAAGCGTTGAAAAACATCCTTGTAAATTATAGCACCACTGATCATCAAATAAGTAGAGTTCCAACAAGTCTTGCAATCAAGTGTCAATTTCTTGGTGCATGATACTTCCAATTGTCGGGCTGCTTGCTCGAACTTTTGATGCGTTTTTGGTGATGCAGTAAAAAAGGCAGCAGTATCTCAAATCCTTTCAATCCCATCCCTAAAAATATTCAATCCATCTTGAACTATCAAGTTGAGGATGTGTGCACAACATTGCATGTGGAACAAACTGCCCCCAATTATAAGTGAACTCAAAGGAAGTTTGTCCAACAAAATGTTGATTATTGCATCCTTTGCGGTGCAATTATCAGTAGTTAGTGTGGAAATTTTCCTATCAAGATTCCAATCTAATAAACAATCATAAAGTACATCCGCAAGATTTTTGGATGTATGTGGACAAGGCACATAAATAAACCCGGTTCAACATTTGATACATTAATAAAACTGAAAATAATCTAAACTAATTAACATTAAAGAATATACATAGTAAAAATGTACCTCATGATCCGGCTTTGCATATTCCAATTTTGATCAATAAAGTGAGCAGTGAGCGCCATAAATCCATTTTTCTGATTTCTAGTCGTCCACATATCAGTCGTAATTGCAACTATACTGGTGTTCTTCTCTAAGAACTTCAATGTATTTTGTCTTTCAAAGTCATAGATCTTCAAGATGTCACTTTTAATGGTGTTTCTAGATGGAACCTTAAACAATGGTTGAAGACCTCTTATAAATTTTCTAAACATATGATGCTCTACCATTGAAAGTGGGTACTCGTGTATGATGATCATCTCCGCAAGATTTCTTCGTGATTTATCCGCATTAAAGGTATAGTTGGAGACATATGATGAAGTGCCATCAACATTCGTTTGCTCCGCTACTAAGATATTTTGGAGTATATCTCGAATGGGTCGCCTTGCACAAGACTTGAAGTGATCATGTAAATGCCTTGTACCATTTTTAGAGTTCCCTCCCAATTTTTTCTTCCAATAATTGCAATCGGTCTTATCATTACCATCCACTTTTATTTTCTTAAAGTGGTTCCATACTACTGATCCCGAATTCCTCTTTCTACCCTCCGACTCAACTTCATCATCATTGTCATTAGTTTGAGTTTCATTTTGAGTCACCGAGTTAATCGCATGTGATGATCCGATCGGTTGACTTTGTGAAATAGACTTATTCTTTGTTGGATTGCTTTCATTAGGAGTGATTGTATTAGAATCACCACATTATCTTCCCATATCACCTATGCAAAAACAAACAAATTCAATATTATTATTTGATGTCAATTAGTATAAAAAAGGACATCAACTAAATATACATTGCATTAATGAAGTCACTAACAAAAAAGTAAAAGAGACCAAGTTACCAAATAGATCAAGTAAATGAGACCAAGTTACTAACAAAAAGAGTAAAGAACAAAATCAATTTACCAAGTTCTAACTTCTAATATTCACTTAGGGTTAGAGAAAAAACATAATACAAACAAATCAACTATGAACAACAGCTTGTTATCAAGCAACTTCCCATTTACCAATGTCGAATATTCACTTAGGGTTTAGAAACAAATAAACAAATTGATTAGGAACAAAATCAAGAAACACATATTATAAAGTAGAGAAACTGTTAGGATCCAAAGATTCCTATGAATTTAGATCCTATGTTTTGAATGTTTTGTAAAGTGATTATTTAGATATTCAGAAGTTCTGAATGAAGAGAAGTTCTGAATAGAGTTTTGATGATGTGTCATAATATAATTGGGCTGTGATTTAAATAAATGTAGCTTTGGCTTTTCTCTAATAGTATAAATAGATTGTAATGTACTCCAAGCTAAATAAGAGTTATTCAATGAGAGTCGATCAAAGTTAACTGTGTGTTTTTGTAAGTGTTCTTATATTCAGTATATAAATAAAGAGGATTTATTGAGCAATTCTTATCAGATCTGTTGTAACAAGGATCTAACAGAAATAATTAAACAAATCAACAAAACAACACATTAGAAAGTAAACAAATCAATAAATTATCTAATCAAGTAATCAACAAATAGCTTAGCTTATTAGAAGAAAAAAACAAAAAGCTTCTGCTGCCGTCGCCTGAAAAACTGATGTCGTCGCCTAAAAACTGCTGTCGTCGCCTGAAAACCTATTGCCGTCGCCTGAAAACTGCTACTGTCACTTGAAAACCTGATGTGTCTCCTGAAACCTGCTGCTGTCGCCTGAAAACCTACTGTCGTCGCCTGAAACCTGCTTTCAGCATCCGTCGTCGAGCTGAGACTTGCAGTTGTTGTTGCCTGTCGTTGAGCTGAGTTATCGGAGTAGCTGACTATCGTTGATTTTTATGCGGCCAAGGTGAACATACGTCAAGCTGAACGTGATTTTTAGCTTGTTGGGCATTTTGTTTGGGCTTAGGCGATTTATTTTGTTTCTAAAATCATTTATATTACACATTATATTAAAAATTAAAATAATATATATATATATATATATATCCTATTGTGACAACTGTCAAAATTCGAGCTTTCAGGTTAGCTTCTATTAAGTTTATTAGTGTTTATATAGTTTAAATCTTAAGATTAAGAAATAGTTGGTTTAGAATGGCCGAAAAACCCCTAGCATTTCCGGTAGTCGCTTAAAAATGTCCGGTTCCGACCCGTAACTGTCCGAAACTTCCAATACAGTGCCAAATGCTCTAATTTATACCCAATGTATATAAAATATATAGTTTTAATGTTTCAAATATAAAACTTCTATTTTTATAGAATTTTATCACTTTTGGGATTACATTTTGAGGAAAAAGGGCCAAAAATTGAGAAAATGACATTGTATTCTTAATTGGGCTTGAGTTTTATTTTATTTATAAAACAAATATATGATTTTGAGAGGAGTGGGCCCCCATGGCCGGCCTCCTCTCTAAACCCCCATATAAATACATTTTTTTTTCATTTTTCTCCTCATTTTGCATGTTCAAAATTCAAAATTTGCTCTCACCTCTCTCTCTAGAAGTGAAGAGACATTTTCTCCCTCTCTAAAACAAAAACTCCAGCCATTTCTCATTTCAAATCATCATCAAGATCAAGTTCATACAAGGATTTAGAAGCTCTAATCATCATCCAAACAAGGTAACAACTTTACCCTCATTTTCTTACCATTTTTGGGTGAAAACCCCACTTTTCTTACATTTTTTTTAGCTACTTCTTCTAATATCCAAAAATTCTGAGTTTTTGGAGAGATTTTACACCAAAACATGTAAAATGTTTATAAAATGGTGATAATCTATGACCTACACAAATAAAACTCAAGAGAATAGGGGAAAAATCATGATTTTATGTGTTCTTGAACAAAAATGGTTATTTTGGTTCTAGCAGATTCATGCATGTGTGTAAATCGTCAATTTCTTACAATTTTTATGTTCAAATATCATGAATCTTCTTTCTACAAGTTTATTTAGTGAGTTGGGGTTCTAATCCAAGTGGTCTCACTCAAAAACATTGAGTTTTGACCCCCCAAATGCTCATGACAAGATGCATGTGCATCTGGAAGTTCAACAGTAGGTAAACCCTACTTTGAACGACCATAACTCTTTGAATATTCCTCCAAATCACTTGATTTTTCTTCTGGAAGTTAGCTTAATGAGTTACCTTTCATATGCATCTGATTTCATTCAAAAATATGGTTATTTGAGGTTTCAACTATTCAAAACAAAATGAGTGTGCAATCTGTCCAAAGCTGACAGATTTGTGCATGCATGTTCAAATGGCCATATCTCTTTCAAAACTCAATGAAAAAGGATGATTTTTCTTTTGAGAGTTCTATTTATGAGTTATCTTCAGTTTGCAAGTGGAATCACTTAAAAATATGGAGTTTTGACCCTCCAAACACCTAAAATACTTTAGGTGTGCAATCTGTGAAACGACCAGCAGCTAAACTCTATTTTGTGTGTTAGTATCTCCTTTGTTATTTGTCTTTAATGCATCATTCTTCTTCTAGAACTTCATTTTATGAGTTAGTATTCATATGGATCCAGTTTCATGCAAAAATATGATGTTTTGAGGCACTAATCAATTTATTAAAGTTAAGTGTGCAATCTGTCAGCTAATGACAGAATTGTGCATGCAACTTTGTAGTGTCATACCTCATTCATAACTTCTTCAAAATCAGTGATTCTTATCTCAAAAGTTTCCTTTATGAGTTATGATTCTAATCCAACTGGAAATTCTAGAAAACACTGAGTATAACTCTTCAAATGAGTGATTTACTAACATGGTGTAATCTGTTTTACCGGTTGTGACATATTGTTTTTCATGAATTATTTGGACAACATGTACATGTCCAAAAGGCATGAAATTTGGTCACAAAGACCATAACTCAGTAATTTATCTTATATAAAAATATAGGAAACTAGATCATTTTGGAAGCCCTTGAAAACTGATCATTTTTAGGACAATTAGTTTCTGTCCAGAAGAGAAATTCTGGACTTAATTGATTTTTATAAATATTGATCATGTGATGGATAATAAGATCACTTTCGGTATAAATTACGATATTAATGAGCATATGGGCATTTTGTATAATTGGACATATATAGACACTTATGGGCTTAAGATTTATTCACCTCTAAGTAGTATTAGACCTATAAGTGACGGTTTTGAGTATTACTCTTTGATAGGGAAGCGTTAGGTCGTTGTGCGGAGATTCGGATTGTATTGTTTTGCGTTACGGAGCGTTGCTATAAGGTGAGTATTCACAGCCCCTCTTTCAAAGTGTTTTATACGTTTTGGGGTGAAAAGCATGATTGAATGTGTTTTATGAGCCATTGTCATTATGATTATGAAATCTTGTTAAATTTGATGTTGTGGGCACTAAGGCATGTACACTAATAGTTATATTGAGTAAAATGTAACATAAAAGTTTGTACACTACTATTAACTCAAGTGAGGAGCCGAGGGTATTTGTGGATAGCAATCTCACCTAGAAACTACAGGTAGGGGTGCACTATACCTATAAAAACGAAGGTTCTACATATGTGGGGTATTAGTCCCACCGCTAAGGTAGAATTAAAAATATTATTTTGTGGTCGAAAGGTTTAGTGGTGGCTCTTTATATACAAAAATTAGAGTACATAATGCCTTAACGTTTTAAGATATTAATAAGTGCCAAAAATTTATTTTGCTCATATTCACTCACACAATTGGATTTTTTTTTTATATCGAAACCTGTGAACTCACCAACTCTTTGTAGTTGACCTTGTTTTTATCATGCTTTTCAGGGGTAAGAAAAGATTAACTGGATTTTCTTTTATGTGAGCGCATCGACATCAACCATCTTGTTTATTTTGAAACTGTTTAGTTTAAACACTTGGTTTACCTTGTTTTGTTAGAACTTGTATTTGATGCGATGTAAATTTTTTTTTTTTTAAAACTTAAACTGTTGTGTATTGGAATGGATGGTTGGTGTTGTTTTTATCCTATCGTTATGAAATCTTGCGCTATCACGCCTCGTGTTTCCGCTTTAGCGGGGTGTGACAGACTTGGTATCAGAGCCATAGGTTATAGAGAACACCGGTTTTTCGAAAAACTATAACCAAAAGTTTTCGAAAATTGTTTTTATAAAGTACTAGTATAATTGGAATAAGTGTCGACTTAGCATATTGATATTAGGCAAAGCCTGATCACCTATGTCTAATTCAATATGTGTAGGGGAGACATGGAACAATTATAATGGGAACTTCTTGCCCAAATGGAAAGCATGGTCATAAGTATGAGTTTGCATAAGTATTTTAATTTTTTTTTTATAAAGTGCATTTAGTAATTAAATTTGTTACTGCCACAGTTTAAAATGTCTAGCTCTTCTTCCACTCCCGATCACTCCCCCGACGAATCCGGGTACTTTACTAGCCTCCCTAGGAGGAACCAGCCCATGCTTGAAGAGAGTGATCCGTCTGAACAAAGTGACGCGGCCACCCGAGAGACTTCTGTGGAGATTTCTGTACCTGCGCCACCTCCGGTCGATGTGGCTGGACCGTCACGCGGACCTAGGACTATTCGGACAGCCCGAAAGCGTGTTTTCCCTGGCCGAAGGGTGGTCTTCACGGTTCCGTCCGACCCGTCGGGTGAACCAGCTGGATCGCGATCTCGATCGCGAAGCGTGACGCCTCCGTCTCCGGCCGTGAGAGTTCCAGAGCCGCAGCCTCAAGGGATGACGGCAACCGAGAACCTCTGGGTCACAGGATTGGAGGTTCAGATACAGGGACAGCGAGATAGACTAGAAGAGATTAAGCAGGCCTTAGAAAGCATTCTTACAGTCTTGCACACTCAGGACGAGATCACTACGGGGATCAGGGTGATCGCACATGAGGCCGGGAGGGCTACTCGGAGGCTGTACACGTATCTGTTTTGGGCATTAGGAGCACTGATGGTGATGATAGGAGTATTGATTTGGGTAATGATCCATTAGGGAACTTCTGTTATTAAGAATCTTTTGGAGGACCATATTTGCTTTTGAGGCTTGTAGCCTAGATGTTTAAGATTAAACAATTTTATGTTATTTGGGTTGTACTTTAAAACTTATGTTTGAATTACTTTGGTTTATTTTTGATAATTATGTAAGTTATCTATTTATCTCATGTTGTTTTGAAATGTATGTGTTCGTGAGTAGTATTGGATGTATGTTATAAGATGTGTATGATTTAGTAAGTAGATTTATAATGGCCATTGTAACACAAAATTGACTAAAACTCAATTTAAAATCGTGTTTAGAACAATGCCTCCAAGAAGAGAGAATTCCGAAGTTGCGAGACTTGTGTCCGAACAACTCATGGCTGCACTTCCGAACATTGTTAGTCAAGTGGCAGCTGGCCTGAACAATAATCAAAACAACAGTCAAGGGTCTGGAAACAGAGAATGTACATATAAATCCTTTAGGAGCTGTAACCCTAAAGAATTTCATGGAACTGAGGGAGCCGTGGGATTATTAACTTGGATAGAGAGCATGGAGTCTGTGCTCCATATTAGCAAATGTACCGAAGGTAAGAAGGTAGAATTTGCTACATGCTTATTACAAGGACGAGCGTTAACATGGTGGAATATACAAGTACAAACCCGTGGTCGAGAAGCTGCTAACAGACTTACGTGGGAGGATTTCAAGAAAATGTTGAAAGAAGAATACTGCCCAAGAAGCGAAATTCAGAAGCTGGAAGCGGAATTGTGGAATCATGAAATGAGAGGGAATGATATCGACTCCTACACAGCCCGATTTCATGAATTGGCAAAAATGGTACCGCATCTGGTAACGCCTGAAGAGAACCGCGTTGATAGGTATATTTGGGGATTATCTCCGGAGATACGCGGGGATGTTACCTCAGCAAACCCAAAAACTCTACAAGAGGCAGTAAGTTCGGCAACCAGACTCACAAACAATGCTACTCGCTCGGGATTGTTTGTAAGAGATAAGGCACAAGGGAAGAGAAAACTGGATGAACCAATGAGAAAGCAGTTTGGAAAAAGAACAAGCAAGGAACAAAGAACTACAGGTAACTACGGAATTCAAACTCAACCTGCAGAGAAAGGGAAAGGACCTTATCCCAAATGTGACAAATGCAATAGACAGCATACCGGACAATGTATTATCTGTCAAAAATGCAACAAAGGAGGTCATTATGCCAAGGATTGCAGGAGCACAGGAAAGCGGGCATGTTTTGAGTGTGGAAGCCCGGATCACTTTCGGAATACATGTCCACGATGGAATCAGAGACCGAACACTCATCAAGCAAGACCGCCCAACCGAGGAAATCAAGGAGGTCCGGCAAGAGGTCGAGTGTTTGAGATTGGAGCAGAGGAAACAAGGCAAAACCCAGATGTTGTTACAGGTACGTTTCTTCTGAATAATCATTATGCGTCTGTACTATTTGATTCTGGAGCAGATAGGAGTTTTGTGGCGACAGAATTTAGATCAAAGATAAATTTAAAACCTCAAAAATTGAAAGAAATATATGTCATTGAATATGCCAACGGACAAGAATGTAGGGCTAAAGACATATTAATGAACTGCACCTTAAGTTTGGCCAATAGAGATTTTAGTATAGATCTAATACCGATTAAATTGGGAAGTTTCGACATAATCGTGGGTATGGATTGGTTGTCCAAAAACCGAGCTGAAATTTGTTGTTCCAAAAAGATCATTCGAGTTCCGTTACCCGAAGGGGGAAAACTCGAAGTACACGGCGAGAAAACTAGAAGGAGTGTTAAAATAGTAACGTGTATGAAAATGCGAAAGCATTTGAGAAAGGACGGTATTGTCTTTCTAGCTCACGTTAAGAATAAGAAAGCTGAAGAAAAACGCGTTCAAGATATTCCTATAGTTCGGGACTTTCCCGAAGTATTCCCAGACGACTTTCCTGGAATACCCCCGCCAAGACAAGTTGAATTTCACATCGATTTAATTCCTGGAGCTGCGCCCGTGGCAAAATCACCATACCGGTTAGCGCCATCTGAGATGCAGGAACTGTCAGAACAACTTCAGGAGTTACTCGATAAGGGATTCATCAGACCCAGCTCTTCACCTTGGGGAGCTCCAATCTTATTTGTTAAAAAGAAAGATGGATCTTTTCGAATGTGTATCGATTATAGGGAACTCAACAAGTTGACAATTAAGAACCGATACCCCCTTCCCCGGATTGATGATTTGTTTGACCAACTTCAAGGTGCAACGTACTTCTCGAAGATCGATCTTAAGTCTGGATATCATCAAATGAGAGTGCGAGAAGAAGATATCCCCAAGACGGCCTTTAGGACTCGATACGGTCACTACGAGTTCCTAGTCATGCCATTTGGTCTAACAAACGCACCGGCAGTCTTCATGGATTTGATGAATAGAGTATGTCGACCATACCTAGACAAATTCGTGATCGTATTTATAGATGATATACTCATTTATTCTCGAGACAAAAAGGAGCATGAGCAACATTTGAAGTTGATATTGGAATTGCTCGTAGACGAGAGGTTGTACGCGAAATTCTCTAAATGTGAATTACGGATTCGTGAGGTACACTTTCTTGGCCATGTGGTGAATGAAAAGGGGATCCAAGTTGATCCAGCTAAGATTGAGGCCATTAAGAAATGGGAAGCCCCAAAGACACCGACCGAGATCCGACAATTTCTGGGATTGGCAGGTTATTACCGGCGATTTATCGAGAATTTCTCTAAGATCGCGCAACCACTAACGACTCTAACACAAAAAGATAAAAAGTTTATTTGGGGAGAGAAACAAGAAGAAGCCTTCCAGACGCTCAAACACAAGTTATGCAACGCACCAATTACGGCTCTACCCGAAGGAGTCGAAAACTTCGTAGTCTACTGTGATGCTTCACATCAGGGAATGGGCTGCGTGTTAATGCAAAAAGACAAAGTTATTGCATACGCTTCGAGACAACTAAAGATTCACGAGAAGAATTACACCACTCATGATTTGGAATTAGGGGCGGTAGTGTTCGCACTCAAAATCTGGAGACACTACCTATACGGCACCAAGTGCACCATTTTCACTGATCATAAAAGCCTCCAACACATCCTTGACCGTAAAATGCTCAATATGAGGCGAGAGAAGATGGGTGGAACTACTTAGTGACTACGACTGTGAAATAAAGTACCATCCGGGAAAAGCTAATGTGGTAGCCGACGCGTTAAGCCGAAAGGAAAGAGTAAAACCAACAAGAGTATGTGCTATGGGAGTAATGGTCCAGACGAGTTTAAAAACTCAAATTATTGAAGCACAAAGAGAAGTTTTAAAAGAAGAAAATAGGAAGAATGAAACCTTGCAACATTTAGAGAAAGAAATTGAAATGCAAGAGGATGGTGTGTATTACTTCAAGAATAAAGCATGGGTACCGAAGATTGGTGATCTACGGTCAACCATTTTGGATGAAGCCCATCGATCCAGATATTCAATTCACCCAGGAGCAGATAAAATGTATAAGGATTTGAAGGAGTATTATTGGTGGCCGGGAATGAAGAAAGATATTGCTGTATTCGTAAGCAAGTGCCTGACTTGTGCTAAGATAAAGGCCGAACATCAGAAACCATCTGGTTTACTCCAACAACCTGAAATACCACAGTGGAAGTGGGAGCAAATAACAATGGATTTCGTAACTAAATTACCTTAATCGGAAAGGGGCACGACACAATATGGGTTATAGTAGACCGACTTACCAAATCGGCTCATTTCATCCCCATTCGCGAAGATTTCAGTATGGAAAGGCGTGCGTAAATCTATATTAATGAAATAGTTACACGTCATGGTGTGCCTATTTCCATTATTTCGGACAGAGATACACGATTTACATCGCGTTTTTTGGCAATCACTCCAAAAGGCATTGGGTACACGTTTGGATTATAGCACCGCCTATCATCCTCAAACGGATGGACAATCGGAAAGAACTATTCAAACGCTAGAGGATATGTTACGGGCTTGCGCAATAGATTTCGGTGGAAGTTGGGATACCCACCTGCCACTTGTTGAATTCTCCTATAACAACAACTATCATAACCAGCATACAATGTGCACCGTACGAAGCTCTATACGGACGTAAGTGCAGTATCGCCGCTTAGCCGGGTAGAAGTCGGAGATAGACGGTCGACAACGCACCGATATTATACAGGAAATCACTGACAAGATCTCAATCATCAAAGAAAGACTCAAGACAGCAAGAGACCGTCAGAAAAGTTATGCGGATAATCGGAGAAAGTCGTTGGAGTTTCAAGTGGGAGATAAAGTGCTATTAAAAGTGTCCCCATGGAAGGGACTGGTACGCTTCAGGAAGAGAGGCAAGCTGGGTCCCAGATACATTGGTCCATTCGAAATACTCGAAAGAATCGGACCAGTGGCGTACAAGTTGAAGTTACCGCAAAATCTAAGCGCAATCCACGACACATTTCATGTGTCGAATCTAAAGAAATGCCTAGCAGATGAAACGTTGATGTTACCCATAGACGACGTTCAGATTAATGATCGGTTAAACTTCGTTGAAGAACCAGTTGAGGTTTTGGACCGAGAAGTTAAACGGTTAAGGCGCAGTAAAATCCCTATTATTAAGGTCCGTTGGAATGCGAAACATGGTCCAGAATATACCTGGGAACGTGAAGATTTGATGAAGCAAAAATATCCCAGCTTATTCACGAACACCCCGGAGAAAGCCACTTCTTAAATTTCGGGACGAAATTTCTTTAACGGGGGAAGACTGTGACAACTGTCAAAATTCGAGCTTTCAGGTTAGCTTCTATTAAGTTTATTAGTGTTTATATAGTTTAAATCTTAAGATTAAGAAATAGTTGGTTTACAATGGCCGAAAAACCCCTAGCATTTCCGGTAGTCGCTTAAAAATGTCCGGTTCCGACCCGTAACTGTCCGAAACTTCCAATACAGTGCCAAATGCTCTAATTTATACCCAATGTATATAAAATATATAGTTTTAATGTTTCAAATATAAAACTTCTATTTTTATAGAATTTTATCACTTTTGGGCTTACATTTTGAGAAAAAAGGGCCAAAAATTGAGAAAATGACATTGTATTCTTAATTGGGCTTGAGTTTTATTTTATTTATAAAACAAATATATGATTTTGAGAGGAGTGGGCCCCCATGGCCGGCCTCCTCTCTAAACCCCCATATAAATACATTTTTTTTTCATTTTTCTCCTCATTTTGCATGTTCAAAATTCAAAATTTGCTCTCACCTCTCTCTCTCTAGAAGTGAAGAGACATTTTCTCCCTCTCTAAAACAAAAACTCTAGCCATTTCTCAATTCAAATCATCATCAATATCAAGTTCATACAAGGATTTAGAAGCTCTAATCATCATCCAAACAAGGTAACAACTTTACCCTCATTTTCTTACCATTTTTGGGTGAAAACCCCACTTTTCTTACATTTTTTTTAGCTACTTCTTCTAATATCCAAAAATTCTGAGTTTTTGGAGAGATTTTACACCAAAACATGTAAAATGTTTATAAAATGGTGATAATCTATGACCTACACAAATAAAACTCAAGAGAATAGGGGAAAAATCATGATTTTATGTGTTCTTGAACAAAAATGGTTATTTTGGTTCTAGCAGATTCATGCATGTGTGTAAATCGTCAATTTCTTACAATTTTTATGTTCAAATATCATGAATCTTCTTTCTACAAGTTTATTTAGTGAGTTGGGGTTCTAATCCAAGTGGTCTCACTCAAAAACATTGAGTTTTGACCCCCCAAATGCTCATGACAAGATGCATGTGCATCTGGAAGTTCAACAGTAGGTAAACCCTACTTTGAACGACCATAACTCTTTGAATATTCCTCCAAATCACTTGATTTTTCTTCTGGAAGTTAGCTTAATGAGTTACCTTTCATATGCATCTGATTTCATTCAAAAATATGGTTATTTGAGGTTTCAACTCTTCAAAACAAAATGAGTGTGCAATCTGTCCAAAGCTGACAGATTTGTGCATGCATGTTCAAATGGCCATATCTCTTTCAAAACTCAATGAAAAAGGATGATTTTTCTTTTGAGAGTTATATTGATGAGTTATCTTCAGTTTGCAAGTGGAATCACTTAAAAATATGGAGTTTTGACCCTCCAAACACCTAAAATACTTTAGGTGTGCAATCTGTGAAACCACCAGCAGCTAAACTCTACTTTGTGTGTTAGTATCTCCTTTGTTATTTGTCTTTAATGCATGATTCTTCTTCTAGAACTTCATTTTATGAGTTAGTATTCATATGGATCCAGTTTCATGCAAAAATATGATGTTTTGAGGCACTAATCAATTTATTAAAGTTTAGTGTGCAATCTGTCAGCTAATGACAGAATTGTGCATGCAACTTTGTAGTGTCATACCTCCTTCATAACTTCTTCATAATCAGTGATTCTTATCTCAAAAGTTTCCTCTATGAGTTATGATTCTAATCAAACTGGAAATTCTAGAAAACACTGAGTATAACTCCTCAAATGAGTGATTTACTAACATGGTGTAATCTGTTTTACCGGTTGTGACATATTGTTTTGCATGAATTATTTGGACAACATGTACATGTCCAAAAGGCATGAAATTTGGTCACAAAGACCATAACTCAGTAATTTATCTTATATAAAAATATAAGAAACTAGATCATTTTGGAAGCCCTTGAAAACTGATCATTTTTAGGACAATTAGTTTCTGTCCAGAAGAGAAATTCTGGACTTAATTGATTTTTATAAATATTGATCATGTGATGGATAATAAGATCACTTTCGGTAGAAATTACGATATTAATGACCATATGGGCATTTTGTATAATTGGACATATATAGACACTTATGGGCTTAAGATTTATTCACCTCTAAGTAGTATTAGACCTATAAGTGACGGTTTTGAGTATTACTCTTTGATAGGGAAGCGTTAGGTCGTTGTGCGGAGATTCGGATTGTATTGTTTTGCGTTACGGAGCGTTGCTATAAGGTGAGTATTCACAGCCCCTCTTTCAAAGTGTTTTATACGTTTTGGGGTGAAAAGCATGATTGAATGTGTTTTATGAGCCATTGTCATTATGATTATGAAATCTTGTTAAATTTGATGTTGTGGGCACTAAGGCATGTACACTAATAGTTATATTGAGTAAAATGTAACATAAAAGTTTGTACACTACTATTAACTCAAGTGAGGAGCCGAGGGTATTTGTGGATAGCGCTATTTGGACGGACAATCCCACCTAAAAACCGACAAAGTAGGGGTGTGGATAGCAATCCCACCTAGAAACTACAGGTAGGGGTGCACTATACCTATAAAAACGAAGGTTCTACATATGTGGAGTATTAGTCCCACCGCTAAGGTAGAATTAAAAATATTATTTTGTGGTCGAAAGGTTTAGTGGTGGCTCTTTATATACAAAAATTAGAGTACATAATGCCTTAACGTTTTAAGATATTAATAAGTGCCAAAAATTTATTTTGCTCATATTCACTCACACAATTGGATTTTTTTTTTATATCGAAACCTGTGAACTCACCAACTCTTTGTAGTTGACCTTGTTTTTATCATGCTTTTCAGGGGTAAGAAAAGATTAACTGGATTTTCTTTTATGTGAGCGCATCGACATCAACCATCTTGTTTATTTTGAAACTGTTTAGTTTAAACACTTGGTTTACCTTGTTTTGTTAGAACTTGTATTTGATGCGATGTAAATTTTTTTTTTTTAAAACTTAAACTGTTGTGTATTGGAATGGATGGTTGGTGTTGTTTTTATCCTATCGTTATGAAATCTTGCGCTATCACGCCTCGTGTTTCCGCTTTAGCGGGGTGTGACACCTATCGGGCAGGGCCGGGCTGGTGAGTACCGTCCCCGTTAAGACGTCCACCCGAATTGTTCGGTTTCGGTTTTCACCGTCGATTTCGGATTTTTTGCCATCCCTACAACTAGCATGATCAGCATCTCAAAAAGCAATTAACTCGAAACCGTATCCTTATGGTACCAAGGCCAAGATCAGTAGTACCTTTTAAATATCGAAAAATACGTTTAACGACACTAAGGTGGGATTCTTTCGGTGAGGTCTGATATCGAGCACATAAACATGTAGCAAACATTATATACGGGCAACTAGCCATTATATACATTAAAGCACCTATCATGCCTCTATAGTTCTTAGGATCTACCGCTTTCCCGGAAAAGTCAGCGTGTAGATTAGAACCGGGATGTATTACTATTGGTTGATGAATATTCCTGTCGATAGTTGTTTATCTTAAAGACCTAGGAAGAAATTCATCACTCCGATCATACCTATATTGAATTTGGCAGTCATGAGTGCTGAGAAGTTCTTATAGTATTGTGGGTTAGTTGTACCAAAGATAATGTTGTCTACGTAGATTTGAATAAGCAAGATATCATTTTCCTCATTTTTATTGAAAAGAGTAGTCAGAGGACTGGGCAGGATTGTCATCCACATAAGTGCCAAGTGGTTGATCTTGAACGGTTTCAAGTGTCGGAGCCACTTTAGAGGGGCGAGCCGAACTGGTGACATCCTTGAGAACAGGGGTATAGTGTGGGGGAATGATTTAAGGAATTGGATCCGGTTGAATTGGAATGAGGTTAGGAATGACATCTTCTACAAGTATTTCATTCGTTGCTTCAGTGGGGGGCGGTTCAGTTTGGTGAATTGATTCAGACGTGGAAGCGGAGGGGATCGGTTGAGATTTAGGTGTGGGTATAGATTGAGAATCAGATGTCACGAATGTGTCGGTTGAGGTTGTGGGTCCAGAGACATGGTGGTATTGGCGATCATCTCAGTTGGTGGGACAATCGGTTTGTTCGATGGAGCGTATGGTCCAAAATAATTGGAATAGAAATATTCAAACAAATCATCCAATTCAGAGGTAGCGTTTTTGGAAGTGGAGTTGTTCAGAACTGAGATGTTCAGAAACTAAAACACCGATAAGCGCGAGTCCAAAACAAATTTGTTTGGGAGCCAATTCGGCCGTGTCATCGAAGTCAACATTGACACTTTCAGTGACTGTCCTAAGGTTTTTTAGATAAATCCGATATGATGCTGTATTTGGGGAATAACCAAGGAAGAATCCTTCTTCGGCTTTGGGATGGAGCTTGTCGCGGTCCTCTTTATCATTGAGAATAAAACGTCGGCAACCGAAGTTGTGGAAGTAGTGAGTAATTGGGATGCGTTTGTTGATCAAATCGTACGAGGTTTTGTTGAAGCGTTTGTTGATGATGGATCGGTTTTGAGTGAAACAAGTCGTGTTTGTGGCTTCAGCTCATAAGAAGCAGGAGCGTGGAATGAACGAGCATGGTACGAGCAGCTTCGGCCAAAGTTCGATTACGGCATTCAACCATCCCATTTTGTTGCGGAGTTTGAGCGGCTGAAAAAGTCTGAGTTATGGCGACGGAAGTAAGGAAGTTGCTTAGCGTTCGATTTTTGAACTCTATGCTGTTATCCGTTCGAATGGTTTGTACAGTAAGCTCGGTGCGAAGGAATTTAACCCATGTGTAACGAGAGAAGTCATCCACCATGACAAGAACGTACTTCTTGTCGTGGATACTTTGAGTTTGCATCGAGCCGCATAGATCAATACAGATGAGTTGAAGAGGAAAAATTGTGCCATGTTCCACCTTGGGTTTATGAGAGGCTTTCTTCAACTTACCCATTTCACACGCGCTGCATAGATGTGTCTTTTTAAACTTGAGTTTTGGTAATCCCGCTACCAACCCATTGCTAGTGAGTGTGTTGATGTTTTTCAAGTTTAGGTTGGAAAGGCGACGATGCCAAAGCTAGTTTTGCTCGTTGGATGCTTTGGAAAGAAGACAGACGTTGGTGGGGACTTTTGGGTCAAAAAGATCGATGGTATATAGATTAGAGTTGCGTGAGCTGGAAAGCAGTTCTTGTCCCTCGTAAGTGTGAACGCAACATCATTCGGATCGAAAGTTGACTTCTAGTTCTTTGTCCCAAAATTGTCCAATGCTTAGAAGATTGTGGCTGAGACCATGGAGAGACTTTGGATATGGTAAGATTGGCGCAAATGATAACTCTGTGTCCGATTATTGGTGTATAATGATTGTTTCCAAATCGTACTTCTCCACCATATTTGCGTGTGTAATTGGCGAGCAACTCCTTTTGTCCAGTTATGTGCTTGGAGCAGCCATAATCTATGTACCAGACATGACTGGCCTGCAAAAGAAATTAGACATATTTAGGTACCCATTTAAAAATGGGTTCTTCAGGGTTAGTTGGCTTTGCAAACTTGGGTACCCAGTGGGGATGGGACTTAGTTGCAGAAGTCAAGGGCCTTTTCGGAACCCACTTGTAAACAGGATTTGTAGGATATGAATGATAATCATTGTAAGATCTATGCCTGTTAGAATGATAATGATAACCATGATCATAAGTATTCAAGCACACAAAGTCATCCACACCACAAATTGAGCAACAAATTATATTTCGAGAAAATTGTAGGAAATGTCGAAACGAGTGAATAGTGTAAGGAAAATTAACACTTTGTTTTGAAGTTTTGACATTTGAAAAATTAAAACTAGATTGCTTATTGCGGAGCGTTGACTTTGCTTGACTTGTGCCTTTTTCAATCCAGACTTGCTTTTTCTGTAGAGGGCGTAAATCTGAAACATTGAAAGGACCAGTATTAGATTCCATGGAAGTATGTAGTGTTGTCATTTGATAATGCACAGTATGATTTTTAGTTTCGGAAATGGAGGCTTGAGAAGAACTTGTTAAACATTCATTTTCAAAATCAGGAGTCAAACTTAGTTTATAGGTTGTTTGCCTTTGTCCAAAAATTCCTCATGACTTGGAAGTATGGGATTGAAGTCAAATTGATCATCCAAGTCAGCTAGACACACTTCGGAGTTAAGAAGGTTTGAGAAATTTAGTTGAGATTCAGCTAGGATTCGAGGTTCATCGGCCTTTAATTCTGCTTCTATTCATTCGGGAGTAAAGGAAATTTTTTAAGTAGATGGACGGTAATTGCAAGAATTTGAAGTCTCACGGAAAAAATCATCCATGTCACACGAGCAAGGAATTGTATGATCGTTTTGTTCAAAATCTTCGAAGTCACAGTTTGTTTGGTGAGTACTTATGAAAGCTTTGCACAAGGATACTTCTAAAGTTGTATCAACTTCGGGAGTATTTTGTGTTTTCAAAACGGTGTTTTCGAGAATTTGAATTTTAGCGATTAATGCGTCCTTTTCCTTTTCCGAAGAAGAGTGTTAGGATTCAAAACCTTTTCATGTTGAATAATTTTCTCTTCAAGAAATAAAGTTGGAATGTATGTATGGTTTGAAAGTTGGAGGTTCAGTATGAAGTTCTTCTTCAGTATACCAAGGAACATAATTTTTTGGAAGAGTTTCCATTGTTAAATCGTTTGCAACATTTTTAGGATAACAAAAAAGAATTTGATGGTACTTTTTGTCCTTCCTATTCTAATCTTCCCTTTTCTCGACTTTCTTAGGAGACTTCATAAATTGAATTTTGTAATCTGGACCAAGGTCTAGATATTCAAACTTATAAAGTGTTGGAGTGTTGTACCACGCCTTTTCTAATCGTTTAGGATTTTCAAAACCTAAGCCAGCTTTTGAACATAACTCTTTTGGTGCGTTTAAATTAATCGTTTGTTCCGTTTGTCTTAATTTGTAAAGCATAAGTTCCAAGTCCTTGAGTTTTCCAAAATGTCATTGCTTTGAATAGTGGCAAATTCAAATTTTGTTGAAAAATCTGACATTACGTTCAGATTTGTTAAATCTTTCCGTGAGGTCAATAATTTTGATTTTTAGCTGCATATTTTCATCTTCTAAAATGGTATTTTTCTTTTGAATGTTCTTAGTTTGACTTCTAGAATTTGCAATTTCGGATATGGCAATTAAGAGTTGGTTATGATTATTTTCTAGACGTGCCTCTAGATTAGAAACCAAGAGTTTATCGGTTTTCAATTTAGATTGTAGATCTTGCAATTTGGTTGTTAAATCATGCATTTGGGCAACAAAATAATCATAGTCAGAGTAAGATACCTCGGATGAGGGGTCGGAAGAGTGAGACTTTGACTCATTATTGACGTTGGCCATGAGGTTGATACCATCGTGAGGCGCATCATCCGAAGGAGTAGTGACATTGGCCATGAGACTGAAATAGGCTTGAATTTCTTCTTGCTCCGCCATTAGAACTTTTCTGGCTTTGCGTTGTTTAGGAAGCATGAGTTTGTATGCGAAATAGTTGGAATCTTTGATGATTGGATTCTTTCATTCACGGGTGTTGTTGCCAAAAATTAACTCAACAAAAGTCAACTTAAGGTGCTTGTGGACCTGATTCATTAAAGGATGGTATTCTCACGACAAACACATATAAGACAAAAAGTAAACGGAGACAAGAGATTTGGTGACGCGGAAAAACCCTTAAACGAGGGAAAAACCGCAGACGATAGGTTAATATCGTCGATGCACTATGGAAAAATGACGTCAAGCAGGGACGCCGTCCTTTAGAGTTGTGGTCGTACGACTACAAGAGAAACAAGTAAGAAAGAGCTAAATTATGGTATGAAATCTAAAGAGCTATTTCGTCTTCTTTGATTCGAGAGTGCAGATGTGATTAGTCGGGACCTCTTTGATAGCTTGAGCGTTGCTTTTATATTCGTAGGTACTTGTAACGGTTGATCGACAATGATTTTCTTTCATAAATGCTCTTGATGACGCCAGTTGTAACCGTCTAACGGCCCTATAAACGGGTAACGGCTGATTAATGATGGTCTCGGCGTTTTATCGGTTTGATTTAAGTGATCGCTGGTCTGTCGTACGTCGGAGGATTTGCCCGGGAGTTTCTGTCGATTGTTGCCTTTTGGTGCTTCGGCCAATATTCACGGGTCGTGAAATGTCTTTGATCGCACGTTTTATCTTGGTGTTAAGAGTTACATTCGACCGTCGCTTCCTTAAGTCTTGGCTGACATCTGGGAATCATGGAAAGTCATTGGTTGAGCGTTTTGGTAAACGGTCAAAGGTTTGAGATTTTTGTCCAAACAACGGGCATAACGGCCAGACTTGCCAAAGTTGTAGCATAAACTCATCTCTCTTTTGAATTTATTTTCGGGCTTAACCGGTGGATGTTTGGGTTCATCTTTGCGAGGTTTGGGTTTGTTAAAACTTAATTTATGAAAGTATGAACCAGAATCTGCTAAGTCCTAAACCTCATAAGACAAACCAGAAGTTATCTTCTGTCTCTCTCATCACAGAAGCGCCTAGAGACCTGAAGACACTCTGGATTTCAAGTACCCTTCCACACGCGCTTTTGATGACGTGGCAGGCATACTTTCCGAACGTAACAAATTATGTTAGTCGTAGAAGTGACATGTCACTCAGTGATAGGCTAGCTCATTGACTTTCCCTTTTGTACTAGTATATATAGAGTTAGTTATCACTGTAAAAGAGTCGACGATCTGAGAGAGAGAGAAAGGGTTTTTCATTCAACGTATTTGTAATCGTTCTTCAGATTATTAAATACAAATTCTCATTCGATTTTCAAAAAAAAAACTGTTAGAACTTAGTTTATAAAAGTATGAACCAGAATCTGCTAAGTCCTAAACCTCATAAGAGAAACCAGAAGTTCATCTTCTGATCTCTCTCATCACAGAAGCGCCCGGAGACCTGAAGACACTATGGATTTCAAGTACCCTTCCACACGCGCTTTGGATGACGTGGCAGTCACGCTTCCGTGCGTAACAAACTTTGTTAGTCGTACAAGTGACGTGTCACTCAGTGATAGGCTAACTCATTGACTTTTCCTTTTGTACTAGTATATATAGAGTTAGTTATCACTGTAAAAGAGTCGACGATCTGAGAGAGAGAGAAAAGGTTTTTCATTCAACGTATTTGTAATCGTTTTTCAGATTATTAAATACAAATTCTCATTCGATCTTAATACTGTTCTTACTGTTTTAATTACTTCCGCTCATATATTATTTATTGAATCTATTGATTATTTGAGTTTAAAGGGATATGGGTTCCAACAATTAGTATCAGGGTCAGTGTAAGCAATCTATTGATTATTCGATCTCGTTTGGTTTGGAGAAATCCCCACTCAACTAGCAGTTAATTTCAGGTTTTAAACTACTGTGTTTCACGAGATTTTGTCGACTTTACACAATTTTTCTCTAAATCAGTGGTAATCTTAGTATAATTATGAAATCAGTAAATAAAACGTTTCATTTCGATTCATTTGAAGTTTATTTGTTCTAAATTTCAAGAGTATTTTCTGCAAATTTTGAATCTCTGTTTTCTGCAAAAACGGCGAATCAAAATCTAAACGCCATATACACTTTAGGATCCTTAACAAAACCTCCTACTCTAATTCGAGACGAATATCCTCAATGGAAGATTTGTATGATAAACTTTTACGAAGGACTAGATGCAAATCTATATCCTACCTTTCTAAATGGTCCCTTCGTACCAATGACCACCATTCCAAGAGTTCCGCCCACAGCAACAACTGAAGAAATTCCTGCTCGCCAAGTTCCCAAAGAAAAGGGAAATTGGACTGATGATGATAAGGCCAAAGTGGAAATTGCCAAAAAGGCAAAAAGTCTACTAATCATGGCAATTCCCAATGAGATTTTTCAATCTCTTGATTCCTGCGAGAGGGCCAAGGAACTATGGGATCAACTTACATATCAACTGTAGGGAGGTGCTAAAATGAAGAAAAAATAGAAGAGCTCAAGCCTTGAACGAATACAACAATTTTCAAACTAGAAGATTTAACACTCTGATAAATCTGTGCAAGAAATGTGATATCATCAGATCAAAGGAGGATAATAATGTTCTATTCCTCAAACGCTTGAATCCAGAATGGTCAAATCTTTCTATGTCTCTTCAGGCTAATCAAGATTTGGAAATGTGGACATCACTTGATGTGTTTGGAACTCTTCAAGCACATGAGAAAGAGGTTATTCAGAAGAAGACAAGTGTTGGTGGACCTCTGGCCCTCATCTCTGAATCAAGAGGATCAGGCAGAAGAAGCAGGGAGACATGAAAGAAAGGGAAGAGCAAGGCTTTTGTGTCAGAGATCAATCCAGAAGATCTCTCTGATTCTGTAGGTGACGAAATAAATTTGTTTGCTGAATCATTAGCTCTTATTACCAAACAGTTTACCAAAAAGTTTGGTAATCGTTCATTCAATGGAAATAGAAGATTTGAAAGCAGAAATGAACGACCTACTCAGCCTTATGTTCTAAGGCAGGAAATACAGAAGACGCAGAAGTCAGAAGCTGAGAAGAAAGAAGAAGAGTTGAACAAGAAGAAAGATGTTTGTTACAGATGTAGAAAGTCGGGTCATTATTCGAAGGACTATTAAAGTGTTCTTGTCAAAGACAAACAATATTACAAGAACAAATACAAATACAACAAAGTTGAAAGAGCACACTATGCTGAAAGAGAGAACTGGCTAGATGATCAATCAAGTGAAGATGAAGCCATGTTCTGTGCAATGGCAATGACAGATGACTCATAAGATCAACATTCTGAGACTCCCGTCTATACTATCTCTAATTCTTCTGAACTCGGGCAAACAATTTTAAATCTAACGGTTGATTTTGAAAACCTAAAATAGAAGCTTTTTTTGAAAAGAAATTAAAGAAAAACATTGAACTATCTCTTTCTACCATCCAGAAGGAAAGAGATATTTTCAAAAGAGAGATGAAGATTTTGACTGATGAGAAATTTGAACTATCTGTTAATAATGAAAAGATTTTAAAACTTCTAAAATCAACAGAAGTCAAACTCAGAGAAGAGAACCAAAACTTTTGTAAACTTCTAGAAACTTAGGATAAGGTGATAAGTGCTAAAGAAAGTGACAGATTAAACTCTGTAGCACTTAAAAACCACTTTCAAAAGGAAGGGGAATTTTTGCATATTGAACTTCAAAACAAAGAGCTACAGATTAAAAAATATCTAGATGCTCAGAAGGTTCATGAAAATATAAATACACGAGTACGGAAAACGTGTAAAAAAAGACCTACTCTTACTTCTATCTTCTGTATGAGTAAAGAACATAAACCAAGTTTTCCCATTCTATATGAACAATCAGTCTTTTAAATCAGATCAAACAAATTTAAAACAACAAATTTTTGAAAACCATCCAAAGATAATTCCCTGTTCTTTTGTAGATTTAAATCCTTGTGAAGTAGAACACAAGGAGGAGTTTATTACTTATCCCTGAGAAAATGATAATCAAAATGATGATGGATGTTTTGAATGTTCTGAAAACTATATTTCAAATCTTGGAGATTTTTTGCCTCTTAATTTTACAAAGGTTCCAAAGGTCATCAAGGACACAAATGCTTCATTTTTATATACCAATGAACCTATGGAAAATAGAGCTGATGAATCTCATACTACTAAACTCTCAAATGGAATACCACTATTCTTTGTTCCTCCAAAAGAACGAACAAAAGAGGTTCCTATTCATCCAGATTTCCTTGGGATATGTTTACAAGCCAAGACCTATCTTGAACTCGAAAAGGAGGCAAATCTCAAAGAGAAAGCAAATCTTAAGCACCGGTCTCTGAAATCTCAGTCATAAAAGTTTACTTGTCTTGAAAAAGGAAAATAGAAAGCTAACTCTTACACTTCTGTTTCAGTAAAACCAAAAGTTCCAGAGAAGTCTACACAGAAGAAGGCCCCACAGAAGAATTCAAATGTTCCAAAGCATAAGTCTAGACTAGATAAAAAGTTCAATAGAACAACTGATGCTAGAATAGACAGAAATAAGAAAATTATCATTCTAGTAATGAAAATTCAAGGAATTCTCAAGGCCTTCTGGTTATTTCTCTGATGAACGAAAGCACTCAAACTTTAGACATCAGAACAAAAGTAGTTATTCAAACAAAACAGGAAAACCAGTTGTCTCTGGAAAACCTGTTCATCTTTATCCTCAAACAGAAAAGTTAAATAAAAAACCTAGACCTAACAACAAAGGACCCATTATCAAAAACCTTGATTGCAGAAGCAGTGTGTGCATATCTGGTATCTTGACTCTGGATGCTCGAGGCACATGAGTGGAATGAAAAACTTACTCTCCAAATTCAAAGATAAAAGGCTACGGTACTCTTCAAGAAGGTAATATTACCTTATCTAAAGTAGCTCACGTTTCTGGACAGAAACATAATATGTTAAGTGTAAGTCAACTCTGTGATTCTAAATGCTAGTTGTATTTGATGAAAAACACTACTTATTCTCTAAGGCAAGTAAAGAATTATGGAGAGCCGACAGAAAAGGTAATCTATATATGATGAAATTTACATCCAAGCATGGTAACAAAACTCTATGTATTATCTCCAAGAAGAGTGAAGTTGCATGGCTATGGCATCATAAAATTTCACATTTGAATTTTGAAAATCTTGAGCTTCTTGTCAAACATAATCTGGTTAAAGGCCTCCCAGAGGTACACTTCCAGAAGGATCACCTCTGCCCAGCTTGCGAGATGGGTAAAATAAAAAAAGCATCGCACAAAACCAAAAGTGATCATTCGTGGATTAGGCCTCTGCAAATGTTACATGTTGACCTTTGTGGTCCCATTGCAATTCAGAGCCTTTCTGGAAAAAAGTATATCTTGGTACTGATAGATGAATTTTTCAGGTATACATGGCTTGCCTTTGTACGACAAAAATCAGAGGTTCCAATTGTGTTAAAGAATATGATGACAATAATACAAGTTCTTCTGCAACAGAAAATCCAACAACTCAGAAGTGACAATGGTATAGAACTCAAGAATTCCAAGCTTGATGAATACCTTGTTGACAATGGAATTACTCAAAACTTCTCTGCTATACGCACTGTTAGACCTCATTTTTAGAGAAGTATGATTCAGAATTATGCAAGTATATTCACATCTGATGATGTGGCAGACACACCCTCCGTGTGTAACTAAGTTTGTTATTCACTTGCTTACGTGTCAAGTTGTAATAGGCTAGATAGTTGACTTTCATGTTTGTAATCGTATAAATAGCTATTTCATTGATTGTAATTGTGTGATTCGAAAGATACAGATATGAGAGCAAAATTGTATGCACTGTTGATTATCATTCAAAGCAATTCAATACAAATTACGTTTGTTCTTCAATTCTGTTCTTACTAATTGTGCTGTTTATCATAGATCTGTTTTCTTCCGATCATAATTACTTATTTTGATCTATCAATTAATTGTAGAAAGGGATCTGGGATCCAACAATTGGTATCAGAGCCTAATAATCAATCTATTGATTATTAGATTTCTTCCATTTGGAGAAATCCCTTTTCTATTGACAGTATTTTTCAGTTTTAAGCTCCTGTTCTTCATTCTACCCTGTTTTACGAGATTTTGTTAATTTCATTACAATTTTCTCTAAATCCTGTGGTAATTTCTGCTTAAATCTGAGATTAGTAAGAATATAGTCTTATTTCAATCAATTTGAAATTTGTTTATTCCAAATATCAACAAATCTTTAGTAAATTTCAAAATCTCTGTTTCTGGTTATATGGCAAATTCTAATCTGAATGATGTATATACTTCTGGTTCTCTGACCAAACCTCCTACTCTAATACGTGATAAATATCCACAATGGAAGCTCCGTATGATAAACTTCTATGAAGGATTGGATGTTGAACTGTATTCTATTGTTCAAGAAGTAAGGAAGTCGAGAAGAAAGGAAAAAGTAAGGCTCTCGTGTCAGAAGCAAATCCAGAGGATGATTCTGACTCTGATGATGAAATCAATGCTTTTGTTGATTCACTGGCACTTATTACCAAACAATTCACAAAAAGGTTTGGTAATAGATCCTTTCAAGGAAGCAAAAGGTTTGATCGCCCTACTCCTAATTATGCACCTCGTCAAGAAATACATAGATCTGAGAAGACTGAGGCAGGGAAGAAGGAAGATGAGTTAAAGAAAAAGAAGGATGTGTGCTATAGATGTGGCAAGCCAGGACATTATTCAAAAGATTGCAGGGGAACTCTGAACAAAGACAAAATGTACTACCAGAATAAATACAAGTATAATGTCGATGAAAGAACTCACTTTGCAGAAAAAGAAAACTGGCTAGGAGATGAGTCAAGTGGTGATGAAGCAATGTTCTGCGGAATGGCCAAAACAAATGAATCAGAAGATCAGCCATCTGAAACACCTGTAAGTACTCTCTCTGACACATCTGAACTTGAACACCATTTTGGAAATATCTATTAATTTTGAAGAACTTAAGCAAAAGCTTACAGTTGAAAAGAAACTGCGAAAATAAACTGAAAAAACCCTCTCTGAAACTCAAAGAGAGAGAGAGAGAGATTTATAAAAGAGAAATGGATCTTCTAACTGAAGAAAAATTGGAACTCAATGCTGAAAATGAGAAGATTTCCAAAAATTTTAAAAATACAGAAGTTAAGTTCAAGGAGGGGAAATTGAACTTAAACAAACTTTTGGAAAAGAAAGAAAAGGAGATTAGAGCTAAGGAAAGTGACAGATTAAATTCTATTGCACTTAAAAACTATTTCCAAAAGAAAAGAGAATTTTTACATATTGAACTTCAAAAAACAAAGCTACATATCAAAATATATCTAGATGCTCAGAAAGTTTATGACAAGATAAATACACAAGTAGGAAGATCCGGACTTGGTTTCGAGGATCTGGATCCCTACACATGTGAGAAAAGATCAACTCTGAAATTTGTTTTCTGTATAGGACAAGAATAGAAGCTTGTGTTTCCAATTTTATATGAACAGTCTATTTTTAAAAAATCAACAATAGAAAATAATCGTCATCAACGAAAACTTAAGTTTAAAAACATCGAATATTCGTCTGGAAAAACAAGTGTTGATCTGAATAAAATTCAGAAGAAAGGCGACATTTTCAAATTTGGCTCAAGCGTTCATATGACTTTGAATCCAAGGGAGGATGTATTTATTCCTTCACAAGCAGAAGAAGAGCTACATCTAAACTTTGAAAAAGATATTCTATTCGCTGAAAAATGCTTTAAACTTGATATTCTATTCACTGGATAAATGCTTTAAACTTGAACTTGAAAAAGTTAAGAAAATCTCTTCAGAAAACAATCCAGAGATATTCCCGTGTTCTTTTGTAGACCTAAATCTTTCTGAATCTCAAGACTGTTTTGAAACGATTACATATCCATGGGAAAATGAAGATCAAGGTGATGATTTCTTTAACTCAGAAAATTATCTCTTAACTTTAGAAAATCAACTACCTTCTGAGTACAAAAAGGTTCCAGAAGTAACTAAGAATGAGGAAGCTCCTTTCTTATTTACTAATGAACCTCTGGAAATAAGAGCCTCTAGTCTAAATATTGAAAAACATGCAAGTGGAATACCAACATTCTCTGTTCCTCCAACAGGACAGAGAAAACCTGTGTCCATTCATCCAGACTTCATTGGGATGTGTCTTAAGGCCAAATCTTGTCTTGAACTTGAGAAGAAAGAAAGTCTTAAAAATAAATGTTTTGTTCAGCAAAAATCATCACAATCATGTTATCCAAAGTTTACTTCTGCTCAAAAAGGAAAATGGAAATCTAATCTTTCTTCTTCTGTTTCAGTAATTCAGAAAACTCTTAAGAAGGTTTATCAAAGGAAGTCTCAACAGAAGAACACTTATGATTCTAAGCATAAGTCTAGTCTAGCTAAGAAGTTCAATAGAACTACTGATACTAGTATAGACAAAAATAAGAAGAATTGTAATTATCATTATTCTAATGAATATTCAATGCACTATTTTATGTCTCAGAATTCTGAATGTTTTTCTTTATTCTTAAAATTAAATGAATTTTTCTCGAGGCCCTCTGATCGTCTTTATGATAATATCTCACACGTCAGGACTAAACAAATGAAAAACAAATAAACAGCAAATAAAAAGACCAAACCTTTATATCCTGTTAAATCAAATCATGTGCAAGATAAAAAGAGTGAAAAATCTAAAACTAACATCAAAGGACCCATTATGAGATGGGTACCTAAAAAACTCTGACTGTGATTGCAGAAGTAGCGTGTGCAAATCTGGTATCTTGACTCTGGATGCTCGAGGCACATGACTGGATCGAAAAACTTGCTCTCCCAATTCAAAGACAAATGTGGTGGAGCTGTAACGTTTGGAGACAACGGTAAGGGTCAAATTAAAGGCTATGGTACACTACAAGAAGGAAATATTACCTTATCAAAAGTTGCTCATGTTTATGGACTGAAACATGATCTGCAGAGTGTAAGTCAACTTTGTGATTCTAAATTACTTGTTGTATTTGATGAAAAGCATTGTTACTTGTTTTCAAAGGCAGGTGAAGAACTCTGGAGAGCAGACAGAAAAGGTAATTTGTATATGACTAACTTCACATCAAAGGACGGTAAAGAAACCCTCTATCTAATCTCTAAAAAGAGCGAAGTTGCATGGTTATGGCATTACAAAATGTCTCACTTAGATTTTGATAATCTTGAGATGCTTGTGAAACACGATTTGGTAACTGGTCTTCCAGAAGTTCACTTTCAAAAAGATCATCTCTGCCCTGCATGTGAAATGGGCAAAATAAAACGAGCATCTCATAAAACAAAAAGTGATCATTCTTGTACTAGACCTCTGCAATTGTTACATATCGACCTCTGTGGTCCCATAGCAATTCAAAGTCTATCTGGTAAAAACTATATACTGGTACTTATTGATGAACTTTCCAGGTATACATAGCTCGCATTCGTTAGACAGAAATCAGAAGTGCCAATTGTATTACAAAATATGATGACTAGAATTTAAGTTCTTTTACACCAACGGATTCAACAGCTAAGAAGTAACAACGGTACTGAGTTCAAGAATGCCAAGCTTGAAGCTTACCTTGTTGAAAATGGAATTACACAGAACTTCTATGCTGTACGCACTCCTCAACAAAATGGTGTAGTAGAACGACGCAACAAAACATTGGTGGAAGCTGCCAGAACGAAGCTTGCAGCCTCTGGACTTCCCATTCATTTCTCGGCTGAAGCTGTAGCCACTACGTGTTTTACCCAGAATCGTCCTATTATTGTCAAGAGGCATCTCAAAACCTCTTATGAGCTTATTAATAATCGAAAACCCTGTGTCAAATTCTTTCACATTTTTGGTTGCAGGTGTTTTATTTTAAATGACAGAAAAACTTGGCAAGTTTGACAAAAAAATCAGATGAAGCTAAATTCTAAGGATACTCATTAAATTCAAGAGCTTTTAAAGTTTTTAATTTACGAACTAAGACTGTAATGGAAAGCATTAACATCGATTTTGACGATCAAACTCAATTAACTTCTGAGTATTCTACTTCTGAACTTAAGCTTAACACAGTAACATCTGATTATCTCTCAGGTACCAGAGAATCTGAAATAGATGCTATTTTTCAAGATTTTATGGGGTAAGAAATATTGGCAGAGCAAAGCCCAACCAATCCATCTTTAAGTATTCCTGAAGTTCTCCAGGCTTCTAGAATTACACTCTCTGATCCTGAATCACCTGCTGAGAGCTCATCCGACCCTTTCGTCCTTCCTGTTTCATCTAATAACTATCTAGAAGTCACTTCTGTGCCTTCATCTCAAAGGGAGATTGTAGATGATCCTCCTGTTTCCGAATCCCTTCCAGAAGAAGTCCTTCCACCCTCTGAAACAGAAGTTCACGCTCAACCAGTATCTCAATCTCGGATGACGAGATGGACTAAGTCACACACCCGAGATCTCATAATTGGCAGTCCCTCTGAAGGTGTTAAGACAAGATCTGCTACTGCAAATGAAGCTTTCTTTGTAAATTTTCTTAGCATGATCGAACCAAAACATGTTCATGAAGCCTTGCAAGAACCTAGCTGGGTGACCGCTATGCAAGAAGAACTGCTACAATTTGAACGAAACAAAGTCTGGAACCTAGTTCCTTTACCAAAGAACAAAGTAGCTATTGGTACTAAGTGGGTCTTCAGAAACAAGAAAGATGAAGACGGAATAGTGATCAGAAACAAAGCTCGACTGGTTGCTAAGGGGTATTGCCATGAAGAAGGAATCAATTACGATGAAACTTTGCCCCTGTAGTAAGACTTGAGGCGATAAAACTATTTCTGGCTTTCTCCGCATACAAAAACTTCAAAGTATATCAAATGGATGTTAAATGTGCATTTCTGAATGGGTATCTCAAAGAAGAAGTGTATGTTGAACAACCTGTTGGCTTTAAAGATGCTAAACATCCAGAGTATGTCTATCTTCTCGACAAAGCTTTATATGGTCTAAAACAAGCACCTAGAGCATGGTATGCACGACTATCTACGTTTCTGATCAGTAAAGGTTATGATAAAGGTAAAATTGATACAACTCTGTTCATCAAAAGAGGCAAAGGTATGCTAACTGTTGTTCAAATCTATGTGGATGACATAATCTTTGGTTCTACTCATTAATCAGAAGTTGATCTGTTTTCTAAATTGACGGAACAAGAATTTGAAATGAGTATGATGGGAGAACTAACGTTCTTTCTAGGACTCCAGGTTAAACAAAATGCCTTTGGCATATTTATAAATCAAGCTAAGTATGTTTCTGACATGCTTAAGAAATTTCATCATCAAAATTCCTCACCAATGAAAACTCCTATCTCTACTAGCACGAAACTAGGCCCTGATCCTTCTGGGAACTCAGTGGATGTTATGGGTTATAGAGGTATGATTGGATCACTTTTGTATCTGACTTCAAGTAGACCAGATATTATGTTTGCCACTTGCCTATGTGCTCGCTATCAAGCGAATCCTAAAGAATCACTTTTGGCTGCTGTTAAACGAATTTTTAGATATCTCAAGGGATCTCCTTCACTTGGTTTCTGGTATCCCAAAAATTCTGAATTTGATTTAATGGCATACACAGATTCTAATCATGCAGGTTGCAAGTTGGATCGTAAAAGTACCTATGGAAGCTGTCAACTTTTAGGTAACAGATTTGTAAGTTGGACATCCAAGAAGCAGAACTGTGTGTCAACATCAACAGTAGAAGCTGAGTATGTTCTTGCGACCGATTCTTTGTTCTCAAGTAATCTGGATGAAAACTCAGCTCAGAGACTATGGCTTCATATACGACAAAATCCCTATCCTATGTGACTCAGAGAGTGCTATCGCCATTACTGAAAATCCAGTTCAGCATTCAAAAACAAAGCACATCGATGTCAGATATCATTTCATTAAAGATCCTGTAGAGAAAGGTACAATCGAAATGTATTTTGTCTCTATTGATTCTCAACTTGCTGACATTTTCACAAAAGCTTTGGATGAGACACGATTCAATTTCCTAGTCAGCAAGTTGGGGATGTTAAATATGTAATTTTACTTAATTCTTTGATCTTCTTAGAATTCTGTCAAAATTACTTATTTATGTACATATATATTGTTTCGCACATCCCAGAACCATCCAGAAGCCTCTGGTCATCTCTGATGATCTACTTCAGAGGCACTCAGAAGCCTCTTGACACCTCTATTCATTGAATAAATATTACATTTGTGACCCAAGTGACATCAGAAAGGGTGCAACTCCTATCGTTGCAAGGGGGAGCAGATTGCAATTTTTGAGGGGGAGCAGAATGCAATTTTTGAGGGGGAGAATAATGCAATTTTCAGGGGGGAGCACATCAAGTCTAACATCTGTTAGCTGTCTTCTGAACCTTTCTTTACTTAACAATTTTCTTTGAATATGTTTCTTCTGACTAACTCTTGCCGTCAAGGTTACAAAGACGTTTCATATTCAACTTAAATTCTTTTGAAAAGATGTTCTTTTACATTCTTGGTCAAAAATGTTTTCTATGACAACATATTCTCTACCTTGTTATTTTTTTTTAAATTTTCTTTAATAAGCCTATATTATTTAACTCTTGCCTTCAAGGTTACTTAAATTTTTTTTATTATATTTTAATTTCTTAAATAAATACTTGGCTTTGAATATTAAACTTTCATTTGGTGCAAACAAGTTTTCTATCCAAATGTCTGTTTTTCAATTTTTTTAAAAGGAATTATTTAATTTAAAATTATTTTTTAATCAACAATTTATCTGGTTGTTTAAATTGTAATTTTCTTTTAATTAATTTCCTTTTAATTTCTTTTCAGGAGGGAATACTCAATCGCTTTAGGCGCTAAACCTTTTCACTTGTCAGTTCTCCTTTACACGTGTCATTCATCGTGCCATTGCATGTTGACATGCATGCGCGCTTACCTCAGCAAACACGAACCGTTTTTGTTGGTCCCCAAATTAAAACCCCTCCCATGCAAAAATCACTCGATTACTCTCTCTCTCTCTCTCATATATAAACCTCGATTTGGGAATTTAACAGTACTGTGCTTCATCTTCTTCCTCAAGAATCTAAATACTTCTCAATCGGCGTCTTATTCTCTCTAAAGCATTCTTCATCAATGGCGTCTCCTGTTGCAAATCCTGATACCCAAAACGACGACGGTAACTTGGTCACTTCAACAGCTGATACTCCAGTTGTCAAGCTACCACTGAAACCCAACAATGTTCAGGTTCTTCTCGATCCCCACACTTATCTATCTGATTTCAGGATCATGATTGAGTTCCTGCAAAACCATTCCCTGAATCGAACCCTAACCTTGACAAATCCAAATGTTCCTGAAATTTATGTGCAAGAGGTCTGGCAAACTACTGAAAGGAGGATAACCCCCAGGCAAATTTATAAAGAAATAAAGAAACAGTACAGAACAAAACAAAAAAAGACTACCGAATCCAAGGCTTGGACAAACAATACCAAGCAAAAATGATCCAAAATGAACAAAGACTAATGAGCCAGTAAAGAAAACAATCGAAAAAGAAAGAGGCCCATAACCACCAAACAGCACTCAACAGAACCCGCCTCGCCATCCACCCGGGAATGTTCTTCATACTGAGATGCTTCGCTTTCCTTTCGTCTTCCAAGCAATCCGCAACATCACTTCTTTCTTTATCACCTTAATGAGATGTTCTTCATTCTGGTTTCGGTTTTCAAAGAATCTATTATTTCTTTCAATCCAAATATGATAAACCGAGGCTAACACGGTGACCTTATGTAACGTAGACCATCTTCTCCAGGAGCCAATCGCCCAATCATTTAGAATTGCATCCCAATTATCCAGATTAGAAGTTAAACCAACTTCTTTCCGCATCTCGTTCCAGACCTTTTTAGAGAATTTGCATTGAAAAAATAAGTGATTGTGGGTCTCTATCATGCAATTACAAAGTAAGCATTTCCGATCCAGATGATCAGTCCTCCATTGGATAATACAGTCTTGTGTAGGTAACTGCTTGTGACACGCCATCCACATACATAAGGCACGTTTCAGGATGTAAGCCTTATTCCACACAATTTTGTACCATGAAACAATCTCACCAGTTTCCTCCATAAATCTCCACGCCGATTGGACCGAGAACTCACTTAGCGTATTATTTGGACCCAACCATCGTATCTGATCACTCATATTACTAATAGTTGGGATCCCGATATTAGCTATTTGTGGATATCTATGTACCCAAGTATCAGGCCAGATTCCCCCAAAGCTCTCTAAATGTTCCCTAAAAGTACCCTAACCGAAGTGTTTGTGCGAAACCCAACACTATGAATAAATCTGTGGGAAATGGTATGAATAAGAGGGCCTGCACTACTCCAAGCATCTTCCCATGCGTTGGTCGAATTACCATCTCCCACTTGGGTGACAAAAAACCAGCGGCAATGGGGCCTTAGATCTAATATCGATCTAATGGGCCATGACCAATTCTTTCTTTTCTTTATCAACCACAGATTCTTCTCATGCATGTAATTAGAGCTAACCCATTCCACCCATAAAGAGTTTCGTTTGGTTAAAATGTCCCACATATGTTTAAGGAAAAGACATTTGTTTCATAATGCTAATCTCTTGATCCCCAAACCCCCATTCTTGAGAGGTTTACATACCAACTCCCACGCTATACGACCCTTGTTACTGCCATTGTCCTTATGTGACCAAAGAAAATTCCGACAAATTTGCTCAATTTCATGAATCGTAGAAGATGGTAGCAAGAAAACCGACATCCAATATGTTTGCATAGATTGTAACACTGAGATAATAAGCTGGCGTCTACCTCCGTACGAAAAAATTTATTCTTCCAGTTGGCAAGGCGATTCTTCACTTTTACTACCAGAGGGTTGAAATCATTGACTTTCAATCTAACTGGTGATAAAGGCACCCCCAAATACCGAATTGGGAACACACCTTGGCGGAACGGTAAGGTATTAAGAATAGCGGCTTTTGT
Source organism: Silybum marianum (assembly GCA_036898165.1). Classification (NCBI taxonomy): domain Eukaryota; kingdom Viridiplantae; phylum Streptophyta; class Magnoliopsida; order Asterales; family Asteraceae; genus Silybum; species Silybum marianum. The sequence goes on along the minus strand of CM072536.1, from coordinate 23,257,102 downwards.
ATTATCCTCCACATTGCCAAAGAAGACGTCGCTCTTCTCAATACTTGGTGATAATCCAGATTTATCACGAAAAAATTGCAGTGCTTTCTTTATAGTTTCCACCGATTGAACATCTCCTCGTGTGAACACAAACAAGTCATCAGCAAAACAAAGATGTGTAAGGCCCGACGGTTGGCACCCTTTGTGATGAGAAAATCCCTCCGCTTCTTCAATACATTTCTTCAAAATGGTCGATAGGCCTTCCATAACAATTGTGAACAGATATGGTGATATCGGATCACCTTGTCGAATACCCCTTTTCCCTTTGAAGAATCCCTCTAGAATACCATTTACACATATTGAGAAAGAAGGGGTGGAGATAAGAGTGCGTATCCAGTTTATCATCACTGGATGAAAGCCCATCCCAGTCAACATACACAAGAGGAACTCCCAATTAACTGTATCATATGCTTTCTGAATATCAATTTTGAACGCACGTCTAGGTTCCCCATCATGTAAATGATAACCTGCAACCAGTTCATGTGCCATCATAATATTATCAGATATTCTTCTTCCCGGTATAAACGCTGATTGACCCTTGCTAATGAGATAGTCCAACGATCCCTTCAAACGTTCCGAAATGATCTTCCTAATGCACTTATACAACACATTACAGCAAGCAATCGGTCTAAAATCAGTAACCTTACTAGCATTAGGCACTTTAGGGATTAAGCACAGCGTAGTATGGTTTAGTTGATTTTCAATTTTGCCCGAATAGAAGAAATTAGGCACCGCAATTTGGATGTCCCTTCCAATTATGTTCCAAGCCGATTTAAAGAACACAGCCGAGTAACCATCCGATCCTGGAGCCTTATCATCACCAATACTGAACAAAGCATTTTTAATTTCATTGTCAGAGATAGGCTTAATCAATTGAAGGGATTCATGTAAAGTTAAACTTTTCTCAAAAGAAAATCCCTCCATTGTCGGAGTAACCAAATGGTCACTAGTACCCAATATAGATTGAAAGTGCTGAATAAACACACTTGGCACATCATCTTCATCAAAAACATGCCCATCCTCATCTTTAATGGTCACAATGCGGTTATAATTTCTCCTTTCACGAATTGCATGGAAGAAGTATCGAGTGTTACCATCGCCTTCATTTAACCAAGCGACCTTAGCCCTTTGTTTTGCCAAATCCTCCTGCTTCTTTCTAGCATCATGATATGCCAATAGAAGATGGGCGACATCCTCCCTTAGCACCTCATTAAACGGGTCTATGTCACAAGCCAGTTGTGCCACATCTAACTCCGCTTTAAGGTCAGAAGCCTTTTTTTCCAAGTCCCCCATCCTTCTTTTAAGCTTCCGAAGAGGGCCTTTCAATTCTTTGAGTTTCAACAAAACTTGTTTCATATACGTACCTGCTTTCGGGGTTTTCCATACATCTTGGACCGTTTGCAAGAAGACTGGATCACTTACAAGGTAGTTGTCAAATTTAAAACCCCACACTTTCTTCCGGACACCCCCCTTAAAAGAGAGTATTCCTGGAGTGTGATCCGATATACATCTCGGAAGGAACTTTACGGCCGCATCCGGGAACCTTGATACAAACGATGTATTCCCCATAATTATGTCCAACTTTCTCATTATCCCCTCTTCATTACCCGACGATTTTTAGACCCAAGTGAATTGAGCCCCTTGATAATTGATGTCAAACAGTTCCACATCTTCTATAAAGTCATAGAATTCCTCCATGTCACCATTTCTTCTAGAAGAGCCTCCCAATCCATCATGCGGAAACAGTATAGTGTTAAAATCACCAAGAACAATCCAAGGTTTTGAGTCAATAAGAATTTTGAATTTGCGCAGACCCGACCACATCTCCCTTCGTCCCACTCCTTTATTAAAGCCATACACAAAGGAGATGAAAACCGGGTCAGACACCCCCCGTAACCTAATTTCAGAATTAAGAAATTGGGGGTCCGAATCCAGCACCATAATAGACACAACATTTGGGTCCCAAGCACAAATAATTCGCTTACCATGATGGCATAATGCATCATTCGATACCCAATTCCATCTACCAAAAACTTTCGAACACACCTCTCCCATACTGTTGTTCTGACACCTGGTTTCAATAATAACACAGATATTAATACCCTGACAATGGATAAGATCCCATACCTCCCTTTGCTTTAAAGGAGCATTTAAGCCCCTTATATTCCAAGTTGCGATCTTTATCATTGAGAATTATTGATTTGCGCACCTCCTTCCCTCAGATCTGGATTTTCCACCTCTAAAACCTCCTCACCATCCTCCTCCGAGTCATCACTAGTCAAAGTTTCAAACCGGTTGGAAGTTACCGGTTCCGTTAGCGGATTACCCCTTTTGGCCCTTTCGAGCTGTTTAAACGAAGCAACCACAGATTTTAACAATGTTGGTGTTGGCTTCCTCTTTTCTCCCCCCACTTCAGCCTCTATCGGATTAGTAACCTTGTCCGTACTCTTTCCTTGATTTTTACTCGTTTCTTCAAACGCCACTCCCTCTTTACTCCCCTCTTTTCCCCCCGGCGTCCATCCTGCATTTAAAGTACAATATACCCCCTCTGTCAATTTTCCTGCCTCATTGCTTTCCCCAATATTTTCAGATTGCTTTACATTTCCCTCTCCGGTGCTGACCTTTGTGTCCACCTTTTGTGCTCCACTTTGCTCATGGGTTTGTATCGGTTCACCTATCACATCAGTTAGCTTATTTTATTGAGCAGATTGAGCCAAGTTTTTCACCACCTTGTCTACCACCTTTGTTATGGTACCCACGCCAACCAACGCTTCACCATTCCCTCCTCCTTTTACATTAGAGGAGCTCCCCTTCTCCGATGTCCCAGTCCGAATGAGGTCATAAGGCTTAGGTTTTGGCTTCCATTGCTTCTTTACAACCTATTGGAATCCCTCCGAATCCACCTTTGGCTTTGAGTTGTCCTTTGGTTTGTTGACACATGTCTTCGCACAAGTAGAGGCCTTGTGGCCGAACACTTTACATTCAGTACATTGGCTCGGTTCCCATTCATATTCAAGAAAGACTTTGATCACATCCTCCCCATCACCCGAAAGGTGCGGTATTGCCACCTCCACTTCCCTATGTAATGCTCCCAATGCCCATACATCAACCAGCACCTTGGCAAAGCTCAACCTCCCCCACTCTTTATCACACGTGGTTGTAGTACAAGCGTCCATATGTAAAGGGACCCCCACCGCACTAGCAATCCTACTGATGCCTTCCTTAGTAAAATCCACCAGCGGAACATTATAAAATTTAATCCATAATGGACATGACTTATGCTCCGGTTTACGTAGACCCTTAGACGGATCCCACGGAAACACAAATAGCGGAACGCCTTTTATCATTATTGGTGACTGTTCCAGAACCTGAGTGCAACCCCCTTCATCATTGAATCGAAAGAAAAAGATCCCATTGTCGTTTACCTGAGCATTACGGAGTCCAAACTTTCCCCAAGCATTTAGAGCATACCTTTGAACGATAGGAAAAGGAATGCGTGGACCCAACAAGTACCCATAGAGGACAGCATTATATTTTTTTTCCCGTCTTCCTAGTCAGTTCCAACGGAAAAGGAACTCTAGGGTTCTCCTTATTTTCCACAGGAAAGAATGGCAACATCGGGTCAGTGAGTTTCCCCACAACCGATGCAAAGTTAGGTTTTTGAGAACTCGTGGCCACCACGGGTTCCACGACGTTCCCTAGATTCTATCTTCGGGTCAAGCCGATCAAACACCGAGACCCTAGCAGATTTTTCCAGTTGCCTTTCACCCATTGGTTCCACCTCCTTCATAGTGACATCAACCTTAGGGTGGATACCCTCACCCATAGCTTGCATGGGATCAACATCACTAGATTGCATGGTATTGCCCATGATGACATCAGCAAAATCATGTAAACTAACCTCTTCCTTCATAACTTCATCCGCAAAGTCCGACATGTCGCGTAACACCCAAGATGGTGCACCCGAGAAAAGAATGTCGCCAGGGGCCACCCGACAAACCCTAAGCCAGACCCGATGAGACCCGATAAAAAGACCCGATAAGATGGGCCGATAAAACATAGACCCGATAACTTATCACCCGAGAACTGCACCCGATAACCTCGAATAGGTGAGACCCGACAACAATAACAAGGGACCCGACAAACTTGGCCCGATAAACGGATCCGATAACCTGACCCGATAACCAGAAGGCCACCCGAGAAAACCACGCGAGGAGGGACTCGATAAACAGGGCACCCGAGAAGATCACTCAACCGTATCACCCGAAAAAATTGTCAAGTGATACCCGACAAGCTCCCACAAGGAAACCCTAATTACCCGATAAACCACCCGATAAAAAAGCGAACCCCTAAACGACGGCCACATGGAACCCTAGTATGTTCTTGACAGTTTAACAAAGCTTTGATGCTGCTGGTTACACTAGGTAATCGAGGATCCCTAACAACCATAGGGTGAGCAACGAAGTTCTCGATAAATCGAGAAGCTGAAGCCCTAGATCGATCTCTAATGAATCAACAGAGATCAAAGAAACACGAAAAACGAAAAAAACACAATAGGATCCCACGACTAAATCCAACACGTCCATCGGGAACACGAAACCGATCAACGATCAATTACTAATCCGAAATAAAACAAAGAAGAATACTCATGATAGCTATCATGATCCACGAAATGATCCACGACAGCAGCCACGATCCACAATCTTCATGAAACCCTAGGCACGAAACCCTAATCGCCTTCAAGAGAGAATTCCATCTTTGTTACCATTGTCCTATCTCTACAATTGGTACAGGTCTGGCAAACTATGTTCATCAAGGATGACAATACCCTAATTGGAACCTTTGGACACCCCACTGAACCTGAAACTGCGGTCCAAATCCCAATCACACGCAAGAAAATAGCAAGGTATTTTCATCTTCCTCAACCATACATTAAAGCTGAAGGTCAAACAGTTCCCAACCCTGACCTAGAACCTAATCCCACACCAGAAGCTCTAGTGGCCTTTATTCGCTTCTTAGGTTACAATGAACACCTCCATAGGCTATCTGAGTTCAAAAGAAAGAAACTGCCCCCGATATGGAAAGTCCTCCATTCTGAATAAGAGTCTCATATGCAAAATTGGGTCTCTCGATCAAGACAGTAAGAACGTTCTCACAATCATGTATGGGATGTTCTTTAACAGACCTCTAGACTACACAAGCCTTATCTTCCAAGAAATGAAAGCTGCTGTCCAAACAAAAGTTCCCTCCAGAGCCAAGGGAAACCACTTCCTGCTTTAATGTTTCCACGATTTCTATCACTATTTACCTTCCCAGCTATTGGTGCATTGAAAGCTCCTCTGCTTCAGCCTTTCTGCAAAATAGCTTCAATGAGGTCTCACAAGCAAAAAATTGACAACAACGGTTATCCTGCATCCAGAGACCTCTCCAGGTACATGCTAGATCTTATTCCTTCAACCTCTCTTACTCTCATATCCTATAAACGCTCTATGGTATTCTCGGAACAGAGAGTATCTACCCCAACGTACTTAGAGCCGAAATTAGAAAATGAGGAGTCAAGTGAGCCTGAGATTGAAAAGAATTCGAGTGACCACCAGAGAGTTTCTACCCATCCCGACTTCTTAATGCAAGAGGTTACAGAAGATGTCCATAGAGACACATTTGAGCAAATCTCTCCACGATCCCCAAGGGTACCCACATCTCCTGAGGTAGATGTCAACACATCTACTCTCATTGAAAAAGGACAACCCAGTCCAAACTACCAACAGCCAAACCGATCAGAGGGAATTCTTTGTTCCTCTGAATCACGCACATCAGGGGAATCTACCTCATCCTCATCATCCTCTCAACAGGGTGATGATGAAAATATAAGGGTTCAATTGCCCCAGAACTCGCCACCACCCACACAGAACGTTGATGTCTTCGTGACCAACGATGTAATAGGGCAACCAGAGGGTACGTCCATGCCCTCTGTTAGTTTAGATGCTGATGAAATCCTATCAGAGGGGTTACAACCACAGGATGCACCACTTACCGGGGTCTTTACCCTTCCTAAAGGTAAGCACATTGTGTTCAGCTCCCCATCCTCTGATGATCGCGATCAAGTTGAACCTTTCAGAACAACCGAAGAGGTGTCTATGAATAAAAGCCCTCGAAGACAGGTTGGAAGTCTCTCCACACTCAACGTCGAAATAGGTGTGAAAGAGGGCCTCTCTGAACGCGAGAGACAAGGGGCTCCATGTGTTGTAGATGCACCAGTTACCTCTTCTGAATTTGTCACCAATGCAGCGTTCAAGACATTTGGTGATCAAATTCAGAGATCTATGGAAGATCGAAAATTATCCCTGGTTTCTCAACAACAAACTCTAACAGCCATTCAAGCCCACCAAGCAACTCAAACTCAAACATTGGAGGATATCAGAAACCTTTTCTCTGATAATGCAGAGGCTTAACGGAATTCCGCTAATGCTCACTTCCAGGCTCTGGACGCTGGAATTAAATCTAATGCAGAGGCTATCTTTAATCTTCCTTCCGAGATACCTACACCTGAAGTTACAATCTCAGCTGATGAATATGGATCGTTTGTTGCTGACATCCATAAACTAATACAGGTTGTTTTTCCTTCTGAAGATACTTCTGTTTCTGCCTCTTCTCTAGTCAAGAAGTCTGATATGGCACACTTTCAAAAAGCAATGATTGAACGCATCAATACTTTGGCCTCCAAGTATGCATCCAAAACCAACTCCAGCAACTTGAATATGGACCAAAAGCTCACATCTCTGGAAACCTCTGTCTCAAAGTTATCCTCTCTAGTTGGTACATTATCTGCTTCCTTTGAAGACCGGAAGAAAGCCAAAGAAGCTCGGGCATGTAAAAAGGCGGAGTTAAAACGCAAACGTTCTGAGGATCAGGATCCTGATTCTCAGAAGGGGGAGAACATGGAAAACCTTAAAAAGAGGAAAATTGAAACGGGTCAGAAGATGGAACAAGACAAAGGTAAAGCTACAAACTCCTCACCTTCTCCTTCTGCACCTCCTCCCTTTAAACAGACTCTATTGACGCTTACTCCTCTAGCTACTCACAAGGGTCCCTTGCCCAAGGATCCAGAAATTGCAAAATTCGTACTGGATATAATTGGCAACACTAAAACGAAATCTCACCCCCAGCAGAAATAGAGGCAGCTAGAGAAGAAGCTGCCAGAGCGAGCCGCCAGAGAAAAAGTCGCGAGAAGCGGCTAGAGCGAGAAGGCTGCGCCAGAGCGTGCTTCGAACGAAGAAGCCAGAGCTAAGGCAGCCAGAGCCGAGGCAGCTAGAACAGAAGAAGAGAATAGAATAAGATCTGAGGCTAAACAAAAGGCTAAATCTGAAACAGAAAAAGCTAAGGAATAAGCCATAAAATCCAAAGCTGAAGCAGAGAAAGCTATGGCTCAAGCAGAAAAAGAGAGAGAAGAAGCTGAAAAGGCTAAAGAAGCTGCTGAAAGGGCACGTGCTAACTTTGAAGAAACAAAAAGACGGGAGTCTGCAAAATTCAGAGCCTCAAATGAAGAAAAGATGCAGAAGTTGGGAAGACTCGAGCTACCCAACTTAGAAATAAAAAATAAGCACATGTATGCCCCTGTGGATCAGAAGATATACCTAATGATGCCGAATTTTTCAAATGATTACCAAGTCAGTGTTAAGATCAAAGACAAATTCATAACTCACAGGCAACCAAGGAAGGAGGCTTATTCCATTGTTCCAATCAAGACTATATCATACAGGCATGCACAATTTAAACAAACACCCAACTGGTACACAATTTACAAGGTTGTCAGAAAAGACAACAAACCATCCTACTTCTGTGACAATGACTTATTGTCAATCAATCCTTCTAATCTGATAACTCTGGAAAAATTTATGAAGACTCAAATGAACAGAGGGAGAGATGATCAAGACAAAGTTGCTTACTTCCGTATCTTTGATTGTATGAAGTCTTTCATTCGATACAGAAGGCAAGTAGACTTCCAAACGGGTTTGAACTACAAAGTAGATAACTTGTGTATCTCTGCTCCAAATGAAGATTTGGAGGGTATAAATGCACTAAGGATTGGGAAAGTGATAACTCAACCAGAAGTCGGAATTGTGTTCAGAAGGCCGAGCAGAAACAGTTTCTTCAGAATTAAAGATGCTCACAGATACTCTACAGAAGTTGTGTATATCATAAAATGTTATGCTTCTGTAGCAGTTGATAATCAAGATTCAGAAGTCAGAGGAAAGATTGAGAAGAGACTTGACAAACTAATGAAGCTCAGTGAAGTTACAGATGTCATCTCCAAAGTCATTTTTTAAAGAGCTCCCTTCTGACAAATTACAATACGTGCTTATTGTCAACTATTGAGCCTATGAAAGAACAGTGAAGCTACGCGTGCAGCATTCTGAATTTCATACTTAGGGGGAGATTGTTAAACCTCATTTTTAGAGAAGTATGATTCAGAATTATGCAAGTATATTCACATCTGATGACGTGGCAGACACCCCTTCCGTGTGCAACTAAGTTTGTTATTCACTTGCTTACGTGTCAAGTTGTAATAGGCTAGATAGTTGACTTTCATGTTTGTAATTGTATAAATAGCTCTTTCATTGATTGTAATTGTGTGATTCGAAAGATACAGATTTGAGAGCAAAATTATATGCACTTTGATTATCATTCAAAGCAATTCAATACGAATTACCTTTGTTCTTCAATTCTAGTCTTACTAATTGTACTATTTATCATAGATCCGTTTGCTTCCGCTCATAATTACTTATTTTGGTCTATCGATTAATTGTTAGAAAGGGATCTAGGTTCCAACACGCACTCCTCAGCAAAATGGTGTGGTAGAAAGACGAAATAGAACACTAGGTAAAGCAGCAAGAACAATGCTTGCAGCATCTGGGCTACCCACCAACTTCTAGGCAGAAGCAGTTGATACGACGTGTTTCACCCAAAATAGATCAATAATAATTAAGAGGCATTTTAAAACCTCTTATGAGCTGATAAATAACAGAATACCCTCTGTTAAATTTTTCCATATTTTTGGCTGCAGGTGTTTTATTCTGAATGATCGAGAAAAACTTGTCAAGTTTGACAAGAAATCAGATGAAACCAAGTTCTTGGGATACTCGTTAACTTCAAAAGCTTTTAGGGTTTTTAATTTGCGAACTAAGACTGTAATGGAGAGCATAAACATCAATTTTGATGATCAACCTCAATTGACTTCTGATTATTCTGATTCATAACTCAAACTTAATACTGTCACCTCTGATTATCTTTCAGGCACTAGAGAGTTCAAGATTGATGCTTTATTTGAAGATTTTCTGGGAGAAGAAATATCTTCAGAGAGAGTACCCACTAATCCTTCACTGAATATTCCTAAAGTACTTCAGGATTCTGGGATAACTCTTTCTGGTCCTAAATCACCAAATGACAGTCCAGAGGTAACCTCTATGCCTTCATTGAGGGGGGAGACATTAGGTGCTCATCCAGATCCTGAACCAATCCCAATACCAGAAGACGTTATCTAACCCTTAGATACAGAAGTCCAAGCCCATCAAATACCACAAGCAAGGATGAAAAGATGGACAAAGTCTCATACTCCAGATCTAGTAATTGGAGTTCCATCTGAAGGGGTTAAAACCAAATATGCAACAGCAAATGAAGCTTTCCTTGTAAACTTTCTAAGCATGATTGAGGCAACAAAAGTTCATGAAGCTTTATAAGAATCAAGCTGGTTGGATGCAATGCAAGAAGAGCTTCTTCAATTTGACAGGAATAAGGTGTGGAAATTAGTACTTCTCCCTAAAAATAAAATCGCTATTGGTACTAAGTGGGTATTCAGAAACAAAAAGGAAGAAGATGGAATTGTGATCTGAATTAAGGCAAGGTTGGTGGCCAAGGGATACTGTCAAGAAGAAGGAATTGACTACAATGAAACTTTTGCTCCAGTTGCAGGACTTGAAGCAATAAGACACTTTTTGGCCTTCTCAGCATACAAAGATTTCAAGGTGTACCAAATGGCTGTTAAACGTGCATTTTTGAACGGCGATGTCAAAGAAGAAGTGTATGTTCAACAACCTCCTGGTTTTGAAGACTCGAGACAGCCAGATCACGTCTATCTTTCGGACAAAGCTCTGTATGGCTTAAAGCAAGCTCCCTGAGCTTGGTATGAACGATTGTCAAAGTATTTGATTAAGCACTCGTACGAAAAGGTAAAATTGATACAACTTTGTTCATCAAAAGAGGCAAAGGTACCTTAACTATGGTTCAAATTTATGTGGATGACATTATATTTGGTTCTACTGATCAAACAGAAGTTGATTTGTTTTCTAAGTTAATGGAAAGTGAATTTGAAATGAGCATGATGGGAGAATTAACATTAATCTTGGGACTACAAGTCAAACAAACTACCTCTGGCATTTTTATAAATCAAGCCAAGCATGTCTCTAACATGCTAAAGAAATTTAAACATCAAAATTCCACTCCTATGAAAACACCTATCTCTCCTAGTACGAAACTTAATCCTGATCTCTCTGGGAAATCAGTTGATGTTACGAATTATAGAGGTATGATTGGATCCCTTCTGTATTTGACTGCAAGCAGACCAGATATAATGTTTGGCACCTGTCTCTGGCAAGATTTAAAGCTAATCCAAAAGAATCTCATTTGGCTGCTATAAAAATAATTTTTAGGTACCTAAAAGGAACACCTTCACTACGTTTATGGTATCCAAAAAATTCAGGTTTTGATTAAATTGCATACACTGACTCTGATCATGCAGGATGTAAGTTAGACAGAAAAAGCACTTCTGGTAGCTGCCAACTTCTGGGTAATAGGATGATAAGTTGGACATCCAAAAAGCAAAATTGTGTTTCAACTTCTACGGCAGAAGCAGAATATGTTGCTGCTGCTAGTTGTTGCTCACAAGTTATCTGGATAAAGACTCAACTCAGAGACTATGGTCTGGTATATGATAAAATTCCCATCCTTTATGACTCAGAAAGTGCTATCGCCATCACAGGAAATCCAGTACAGCATTCAAAGACCAAGCACATTGATGTCAAGTATCATTTCATAAAGGATCATGTGGAGAAAGGGACAATTGAAATGTATTTTATCTCCACTGATTACCAACTTGCTGATATTTTTACAAAAGCTCTGGATGAGAAGAGATTTAATTTTCTAATAAGCAAGTTGGGTATGCTAAACATGTAACTAACTTAGATTTTATAAGTCATTTGTAATCTAGGTTTAGCTACTTATTTAGTATATTCTTATCGCTCTACTAGGTATAACTTTTATTTTAATAAATGAACTAGAGACAATCAGAAGTCTTTGCATACCTCTGATAGAAGAAAAATGATCAGAGACACTCAGAAGTCTCGGGGTCCCTCTGTTCGCAAAAAGAATACTTGTTATCATTCTATGATCCATGTACAGTTCAAGGGGGAGCATTGCATGCAGAAATCAAGGGGGAGAAACAAATGCATGATTCAAGGGGAGCACAGAATGCTGATTTATTCAATGGGGTGAATTTATCAAATTTTCAAGTCTAACTCATGTTAGCTATTCTCTGAATATGTTTTTCCTTTGAAATTCTTTTTAATAAGTTACTTCTGAACTAACTCTTGCCATCAAGGTTATTTCACCAATTGACTAATTTTAATTTTTTTTATAAATTTTTTTCTAAATTTTTTTCTTTTAATCCACATTTTTGTTGATTAATTGATAATTTTTATTCTTAATTTTTGGAGGGAATATTTAAAATAAACGGAACTGTTTCTCATCGAAAACCAACGAGAAACCCTTGAGTGACTCATCTACTCTTATACGCGTCTTTAATCCTTTAATACACTCTAGAAAGTTCCTCCACGTGTCATTAATCAACTGTTTGCATTGTGCACGCCTCATTTCCCACGTCTGCTCCTAAAAACCGTTCCTAATCCCCAAGCCAAATAAACCCTTGATATTCAAAAACACTCGAGTTCATTTTTTAATCCTACTATATAAGCTCGAAGAATACCTCAAATTTACTTTTCACCGTCTTTAACTTCTCGATTTTACTGTGCAATTGCAAACCTGCAACTTCCGATTTCAAAATCCCCAAATCCCAAAATGGAGAACCAGGCACGAAACATGAAAATTCAAAACGACGAAGACCGAGTGACCGATTCCACAGCTGAAAGTACCCCAATCGTGAAGCTACCCCCGAAACCAAACAATGTGCAGGTGCTACTTGATACAAACACATATATCAAAGATTATAGAGTAATGGTCGAGTTTCTACAACACCATTCCCTGAACCGTGCCCTAACCCTGACCAACCCTAATGTCCCAGAAATCTATGTTCAAGAAGTATGGCAGACATTGTATATCAAGGATGATGAAACTTTATCTGGAATTTTTGGACACCTAACTGACTCTGAGCATGTTGTGGAGATACCTATCACCAAGAAGAAGATAGCCAGATTCTTCCACCTATCTCAATCCATCATTGAAGCCGAAGGCCAACAGATACCCAACCCCGATCTCGAAGCTTGTCCCTAAACTGAAGCACTGCTGGCGTTCATCGACCATTTGGGCTACAATGCAGTTCTCACCAAGTTATCCGAGTTTAAGAGGAAAAACCTACCCCCTATGTGGAATATTCTTGTTTCCATCCTAAATAAGAGTCTCACTTGTAAAATCGGCTCTATGGACCAATCAAGCAAAAACAACCTTACAATCATCTATGGTATGTAATTAAATCGATCTCTGGACTATGCAAGTTTGATTTTTCAAGAGATAAAAGACAGCCGTGGATCTAAAAGTATTGAACAAGACCAATGGCAAAGCTCTGCCAGCACTCATGTTCCCTAGATTCCTAGCCCTGTTCACCTATCCAGCAATCTCTGCCATTGAAGGCATCATTCATTCAACCTTTTGTCAAGATATCCACGATGAGCTCTCATAAACCTACCATCGATACTAACGGCTACACTACTCAGAGAAAACAATCCAGGTACATGTTTGACATTATAACTCCAACCTCTGCTAATCTTATTTCTGATAGGAGCTCTCTGGTATTCTCAGAACAGTGAATACCTACCCTAGAGCATCTAGAGCCTAGGGTAGAAAGTGAGGGGTCAAGTGAGCCGGAGGATGAAACTAATCAGAGTGAACATCTGAGCGACTCTAACCATGCCGAGAGACTATTAAAAGAGAGCCAAGAAGATGTCCATAGAGACACATTTTTGAGATCTCGTCGAGTCCAACCAGGGTACCCACAAATACTCAGGTAGTTGCCAACACATCTACACTCATTGAAACAGGACAGCCCAGTCCAAACCACCATAAACTTAACCGATCAGAGGACATTCAAATTTCCTCTAAATCAAGCACAGCCGGGAGAACCACATCTTCATCATCCTCTCAAAAGGATGATGATGCAAATATAAGAGTTCCTTCGCCCAGAACTCGCCACTTTCCACACACGTTGACGTCTTTGTGACCAACGAAATCCCATTAGAGGGGTTAAGGAATGAGGATGCACCACGTACCGGAGTCTTTGCACTTCCTACAGGTACGCACATTATTTTCAGCTCCTCATCCTCTGATGATGAGGTAGAAGTTGAAACAATAAGAACATCCAAAGAGGTGTCTATTAATAATAGTCCTCAAATATAGGATGGAAGTCCCTCCAGGCTTAACGTCCAAACAGGCGTGAACGAGGGCCTCTCTGGACGCGAGAGATAAGGGGCTCCATGTGTTGGAGATGCATCGGTTACCACTCCAGAATTTGTCATAAATGCAGCGTTCAAGGCATTTGTTGATCAAATTCAGGGATCTCTGGGGGATCTAAAACAAACCGTTTTAACAATCGAATCAAATATCTGTTCAAAAATAAAGGCTCAGAATCTTCTAATTAGCAACGTCCAGAGCACTAAAAAAGAACACATCTTCATCATCCTCTTAAAAAGCTGATAATAGATACTGCAGAGACCCAGAAGAATTCTGCAGTTGATCACTTCAAAAGATTGGATGATGGTATCAAGGCTAATGCAGAAGCCATATTCAATATTCCAGAAGCTATTCCCTCACCAGAGGTTACTATCTCTGTTTCGGAGTATGGGTCTTTAGTTGCTGATATTCAGAAATTGATAAGTGTTGTAGCTCCTTCAGAAGCCTCTACCTCAATTTCCTCTGCTCTAATACGACAATCTGACTTAGCAACCTTTCAAAAGGCCATAATGGACAGATTCAACGCCATTAATGCTAAGTTCGTTTCAAAGAACAACTCGAGCTCAAATGACTTAGCCTAGAAGGTATCTACCTTAGATACCTCTGCTTCAAAGCTAACTTCAATAGTTAGTTCACTTTCTGCAGAGTTTGAAGCAAAGAAAAAGGCCAAAGAAGCCAGATCCTGTAGACGAGTGGATCTTAAGAGAAAGAAGTTTGAGGATCAGGATCCTGATTCTCAGAAGGGGGAGAGTTCGGCGAAGAAGACTAAGACTGAAAATTTCCAAAGTGCTCAAGCTCAGAACAAAGGTCAAGCTTCTACCTCTACACCTTCTGATCCACCAACTTCATGTAGACAAGCACCCTTCTCTCCAACACCTATGGCCGTTAATTCTGGTCGGCTTCCCGAATATCCAGACATGGCAAAGTTCATACTTGAACTTCTTGGAAATAAAAGAAGGCCAGAAGCTCAAACCCAGAAGACTAGCCAATCACAACCTCGCCAATCACAACCTCCAAAACCTCAAGCTCAAATAGAACCCATATCTACCGGTGCAAGAACCAAAGAATATCCCAAAGGTCAAAGCTCAAGCCCACATATTTTTACCTCAAAGACACCTGTCTCTAAACAACCTCCTTTCTCTGAACAATCCAAACTTAGAGCTGAAGCAGAAAAAGTGAAGAAAGAGATATCAGACAGAAGGAAGGCACAATTACAGGAGGATCTTAGGAAAGTTGATGCGTTCAAAATACCTACTTCAATAGAAATAGAATACAGGAATATGTACGCAGCAACTGATCACAAGGTCTATCTGATGCTTCCAAACTTTTCCAACGACTACAATGTGAGCGATGAGGTCAAGACAAGATTTATGAGCCACAGGCATATGAGAAAAGAAGCTTACACAACTTCCCTAATCAAACGCATAACTGGCGTCAAGGATACAATGTTTGAAAACACAGAGCTGTTGTATACCATATATTAAGTTGAAAGGGAAGATAAACAGAAATATTACTTCTGTGACAATGATCTCCTCTCAATTAATCCCTCTGACTTGATACATTTAGGAAGGTTCATGAAAAACAAGATGAATCAAAGAAAAGATAGTCAAGACAAAGTTGCCTTTTTTCAGAATCATAAGATGTATGGAAGCATTTATAAGATACAGGAAACAGGTAGACTTTCAAATAGGACTTGATCATAAGGTGAATATTTTGAGCATCTTTGCACCAAATAAAGATAGAGAAGAAATTGAGCATCTTCTAGTTGGCCAAATACTGACAGAACCAAAGGATGGGATTGTTTTCAAGAGACCGAAAACAAAGAGCTTCTTCAGAATAAAAGAGGCTCACAACTGTTAGGACCCAAACAATCAAGATATCAATATATGAAAAGATTATAACAAAAGTGATGGTAGCCAAATGTAATTTGTATTGATTGAATGTACTGTATATAGAATATGTCTTTACAAAGTATATGAAAACATTAGTTCTAACAATCTAACTAACTATCTATTTATACATACAATAGAAAAGCTAAAGTGACACAACAGTCATAACAGACAAGTTCAGAATTGGTTCTGAACTCCTTCAGAACTTCTTCAGAAGTGTCTTCAGAACTTCTTCAGAACCTCTTCAGAAGTATCTTCAGAACTTCTTCGCATCTTTTCTCTTTTAAGAACCCAGTTCCTTTTGAAGCTATTATGATATTTCTATCAATCTCCCCCTTAGCTTCAAAAGTTCAAATCATACTTCCAGAAATTCAGAATTTCTCTTACATCCTTCAGAATTAATCTTCTGTATTCTAGTAAGGATTCAGCAACTCTAATCATTTCTTTTGCAAGTACCTTGTACTTCTCCCAATCTTCATTGCTCAGATTCTTTGGTCTTCTATTTTGTCTCTTTACCAAACGATCTCTGATTGCCATGAGAGTTCCATTGCAACATTTGTGGAGTTCTTCAAATCACACAAATAATAATTCATGAAAGCATTTACAAACAAAGCCAGGAGGATGAAGTACTAAAGTGCTCTTCTTTAAATTCTGAATATCTGGTAGACTTAAATTTGGTTTGCTTAAGTGTACTTGCTTCTTGTTCAGAACATAAGCAACCTGGAAATCAGTCTTTGCGGTCCAAATAAACTCTCTATATAATCCATCTCTAAGCACTGGAAAAGATTTTCTGAACTTGGTAATTGAGTCATGGAAGGGATAAAGACTTCTATATACTCTGAGAAGATCTCTGAGATTAACATTCTGAAAGTCAGCTTCAGAAAAGGTAGAAATCTCACAATTTTGTCGCTCAACAGTAAAGAATGCATATTTGTAATTCTGTCTTGTCTTCAAATCAGCATTAATTACTTTGATCACAGGACTATCTTTTCTTGCTTCATTAATTGGAATCCTTATCTTTCTGATAATGTCTGAGTACCATTGTTTCCAACCAAAAGACTTTTGAATCCAGCAATCTATATAGTTGAATTTTTGCTCATATTCCATGAACATTTCTGGATGAAAATATTCAAGAAACATAGTATAAGCACTTTCTTCAATTCTTTGTACTTGAAGTTGTTCCTCTTCAGATATTTGCTTTTCAGGAACCAACTCTTCAGAAATATTTTCAAGAATTGCTTCCTTTTACTTTTCTTTTTCCTTTTGTCTTTCTTCTAAACTTTCGACATTCAGAATGTATTTCTGAATCTCTTCCATATCTTGTCTCTTTGTATGAATCTTGAAGTCATATGCATCACTTAGTAGATAATCTGCTCCTTTTATCTTGTTTACTCTCTTGTGACCAGCAAGATAACTTTTTCTCACAAATTCTCTGAAATGTATTCTTTCTTTGATTAGAAAGATTAGATAAACAATTTCTTCTTTGATGTCAGATTCTTCAAAGAAATCTGTCATGTAGTTCAGAAACCATTGGAGTGAAGGTGTAGAATACTTTGGAATATCAGAAACAACAAATGTTTCAGAGACTTCTTCAACAACATACATGAACCCAATATCTGGATTAGTAAACAATCTCTTCAACCCAAATCTTTCAATATATATAGGTTCTAACATATTTACTGTGTTAAGTCTGTGTTCCAAAGCCAGCTGAAAATCATGCTTTATGAGATTCCTTATGTATATTCCCAAGATTCTTCTAATCTCTGAGACTAACACAGATTCACCAGAATTAACACAAAAAGATAAGATTGCCAACTTATCTTGTAGTCTAAGCTTGTAAACATCAAATTGAGTAAATTCACACAGAGTACCATCTCTTCTTTCTGCTCCAAATGCGAATATAGTTAAATCATTACGAATCGATTTTGATATGCATCTGACCTTCTTTATTAAAGTTGAATCATGAAAGTTCTGAACACCATGATTCTGAATAAAGTTCTTTACTTGAGCAATATAGTCATCAGACCATTCATCATTCAGAAAGTCTTCCAACTTTGCAAACTTCATACTTCTTTTGTACATGAAGCAATAAGTTTCTTCAGAAAATATCAGACTGCTTTCTCCAGAAATAAAGATATTCTCTTTTTCAAACACTTGATCCAAAACAGGTTCTTCAAGTATTGGAAGATGTACCTTAGGATTGATAATGCAAGGTCTGGTTCTGACTTCAAATCTTC
This sequence comes from Silybum marianum, assembly GCA_036898165.1. Lineage (NCBI taxonomy): Eukaryota > Viridiplantae > Streptophyta > Magnoliopsida > Asterales > Asteraceae > Silybum > Silybum marianum. The sequence goes on along the minus strand of CM072536.1, from coordinate 23,239,203 downwards.
CTGAGAAAGCAATTAAGATTTCATCAATAATTTCAACTCCTTCTAAATGAGTTAAGTTAAATTCCAATTCAACTCTTTCATCTGGTTGTTCAAGAAAATTTCTGAAGATTGAAAATCCGTTGTCCAAAAGTCTACACTCCAGACTTCTTGGATAATTCAGAAAGATATGTACCCAACAGAATTGATTCAGAATATCCCATAATCTTTCAGAAGCACTTCTGAACTCTTCACTCAGAAGTTGTTGAGGCTTCCAAATTACTAAATCCTTTATTTCATTTGAGCTTTCTTCCATATTTACATCAATCATATCTTCTTCAAACATGATCACATCAGAAAGATCACTTGGTTCTCCAATAACATCTTCAAAGGCAAGGTATTCCCTTAGCATTTCTTCATTAGAATCTGGAATTATATCTGTGTTATCTGAGACCAAGTTACCTTCAGAATCAAAAGACAACTTTTCTGTTTCATACCCTTCTTCTATCATTTCTTCAGAAGAATGATCATTTATCTCTTGTACCTCATGTTCTGCGTATAAAATGTCTTCTATGGCTTCTGAGACTTTATTTGATTCTTCAACAACATTCTGAGTATCTTCAGAAGTCTTCTCAGAACTTTGAACTTGATTAGTTTCTGGTTCAGATACTCTTTGTCTTTTCTCCCCCTCTTGATTATCAGAATCCTGATCATCAAGACTCCTTTTCAAAGTATCTGATTGAGATCTGCATTCCAGAGCAGATAATCTTGTGCTTAAGTCTGACTGAGAACTCTGAATAGAGGAAAGTTGATTGAGAATTTGAGAAATATCATCTTTAGTGGCATAAGCTTGTGAAGCAGAAGAAGAAGAAGAAGGCTGAGAAGCTTTCAAAGAAGAAACAGAAGAAGCCACTTCAGAAAAAGCTGACAAAAGAGCTTCTTTAAACATATTCAGATCATTAGAAGATTTGAGATGAAAGTCATTCAACTTGTTAATCATATTCTCCCCATGTTGATCCAACCTAACCTCCAACACCTTTTTAGTAGAATCCGTCAAATCCTTGATGTCCTTCTGAATCTTTGCAAATTCAGAAGTACAGAAATCTTTGAATTCTGTGAATTCAGAAGATGTGGGTAAGTTGCCAAGATCAACAGATGAACTTGTTTTCAGACCCTCAGAAGAAGGTTGGTCTGTATGAGCCACAAAGGCATCATGAACCACATTTGATTCTGTGAATGGAGCTTTTGTGATGTTCACCCCACCAGGACTTCCAACTAATCCTTGATATCCAAAAGTTGGAATATCTATAGTTGTTGATGCAATGTGACAAACACTTTGCTTAGGGACATCTGAAAGATGTGTGCTTGTGTGAATGGATGCCACATTAAGTGGTTCAGAAGGCTCAAAGTTGAGTGGACACTCAGACTCAATGTGCTCAAAACTGTGAAGGGGGGACATATATCCTTCATTTTCAACAAAAGGAACCTCCAATTGGGGTCCTAATGGATTATAAGCTACTTGCCCCATATGTGTTGTTGAAACACCCTTCTGTTGAGAGATGGGTGAGTGGCTGGGGGGGTTAACCAAAGTTGCCATGGGCTCACTGGCTGTTTCAATATTATCCACCAAAGAGTGTGGAATAATAGTAGATGTGGGTGCCCGGCTTGTAACAGGTGGTTCACAGGTTTGTTTTTCTTGTACCTGTGTTCTCCCCTCATCAATTCTTTTTCTGACCCTTCTACCCTGTCTCTCATTCACATTTTTCCTCTTTACTCTTTGAGGTTGTTCTCCCCCTTGAACAGCCTCCCCCCTCTTTCTAGTAAGTCTAGACTCCCTTGCATGATCACCACTCTGGTTTGAATCAGGGGAAGGGATTACTGGTTGAGGTAATCCCATAGATTCTAAATTCTCACTCCCAATCCTAGTTTGTGTACTTACAAGTTCAAGTAAATGAGAAGGAAGTGGAACTGCATTTGGAAAAACAAGTTTTGCATTTGGAGGCCTTAAGCTATCCATAGTGAAAATAGGAACATGTACCTCATGAGCTAGAACAGGGATGTTTGAGACAGCCTTCATTGCTCCTTTGATAAGTGTTTGAAGAAATCTCTGAAATGGGATATAGTTAAATGTAGACTTCTTCAGAATTGCAGATTTGAGATCATCAAAGATGAGACTAGCATAATCATAGTGTTTGTTGAAAGCAACACCATGAAATATAATTCTCCCATTTGCTGAAGCTTGGTCTAAACTTGAGCTCTTCCCAGAGAGACATGTATTCAGAATGGAAAATAGGCAATACCAAATTGGAGGTAAGAATTTTCTTCTGAAAGAACTCAGAGCACTAAGATTTTCTGAATAACCCAAGCTCATAAAATCTGAAATCATCTCTGATGAGGATGGAATAGAGTCATAACAGGTTTTCCCAAGAACCTCATCTGGTTTTGGCAAATAGTGAAGGCTTCTAATGTCATCTACAGATATGCAAACTTTGTAGGCATGAACATAAGATACAATTTCATCATCATTTTCATCCACCTCAGCATAATGCCAGAATTGTTGAAGATAAGAAGCAGGAACAGAGAACTTTCTTGAAAGAAGAGTGCGCAGGGGATGTTTCTTCAGAATTTTAATCAACATTACTTGATCATCAATGAAGTCTTTGGATTTGAAGTTCAGTGCACAATTGTTTCTTTTGATGTCCAGTAATTTCTCAGCAGGTACATAGAGTTTGGACAGGTCACCACTTTCAGCAGGAGTTTGGGATTCACTTTCAGCAACATTTGATTCAGAAACAACATCTATGGGTGTATTCTGTGTTTCCCCAATTTTAGCAGGTGTCGGGTTAGGGTTAGGGTTAATGATAGGGTTTGAAGGTCCGGCTTGATGAGTTGCAGTTGTGGCTGTGTCATGAAGCATTTGATTCAGAAACAACATCTATGGCTGTGTCATGGAGTCATTGGAACTCGAGGAAGTAGAAATCATGGTTTTTGAAGTAGACATGGTGTAGAAAGAACACAGATTGATAACTGAAAGATGATGAATAACCACAGAAATATTTCTTAGAGTAAAATTGCTAAAAGAATGAAGATGATGAAGAATCGATTGATTTATACGATTGGATAAACGTTGAAGGACACGTGGCCAAAAAGTAAATGTGATTAGAGTAGTAATCATCATTTATTAAGAGAGATCCAATGAAATTAAAGCACGTGGCACACGCTTAAATGAAAAAATCAACGGGAAGTTTTAGTTCTGAAAATAAGTTCAAAAAAAAACTTCAGAAGTTGTCCAGAACTTCTGAGAAAAAGTTCAGAAGTCTGAAAGAAAGAATTCAGAAGAACCTCAGAATTTGTAAGTGAAGTTCAGAATTTGTAAGTGAGTCATCTTAGGAGACAAAAAATCATTTAAAACTATAAACTTCTGAAAAATATAAAACATTTTGATCATTCAGAAGTAGATTTGAACAATTATAAAACTTGTTTTAATTCTAAGGAAGCTTGTTCATACTTCTTAGATAGAAAGTGCAAGACTTTCTAGAGTTGTTGTGTAGGAAAGGGTAGTTAGAAATAATTGAAATTAATAACACTCCCCCTTGAATCACTAGTAATTATGATTCTCCCCCTTGATTGTTGCAACCTTATCAAAGAATCAATCAATATATTAGTGAAATGAGAAATAAATGAAAAGTATTAAAATACAATCAACCTAGTTACTGAAGAGATATACATCTGAGTTTGAAAATTTGCAAAAATCTGAATGATAAACTTCAGAATATACAAAGTAATTCTGAAGAGCGAAGTATTCAGAAGTTGATAAAAAAAAATTCCGAATGTAACTTCTAGAGTATAGGTGATGTATAATACCTACATAGACATGTTCATCATGCCCAATTTACTTACCAAGAAGTTAAATCGTTTTTCATCAAGTTCTTTGGTAAATAAATCAGCTAACTGATAATCTGTCTGAACAAAAAACATTTCAATATTACCTTTTTCCACATGATCTTTGCTAAAATGATATCTTACATCAATGTGCTTGGTTTTTGAATGTTGAACAGGATTGGCAATGATGGCTATGGCACTATTTGAATCACAATACAGAGGAATCTTTTTGAAAGTGTAAACATAGTCTTTTAGTTGAATTTGCATCCAGATCACTTGTGAGAAACATATTGCAGCTGCTACATACTCAGCTTCTGCTGTAGAAGTAGAAACACAATTTTGTTTCTTTGAAAACCAGCTGACTAGTCTATCACCCAGAAACTGACATGATCCAGAAGTGCTTTTCCTGTCAAATTTGCAACCACCATGATCTGCATCTGTAAATGCTGTTAGTTCAAAACTAGAATCCTTATAATACCAAAGTCCCAATGAAGGAGAACCTTTTAGGTATATAAGTATTCTTTTTGCAGCAAGAAGGTGTGATTCCTTAGGATTAGCTTGATATCTGGCACAAATACATGTAGCAAACATTATATCTGGTCTACTAGCAGTTAAGTAAAGCAAAGATCCAATTATGCCTCTGTACTTTTTCTGATCAACAGATTTTCCATTTAGATCAGGTTCTAGCTTAGTGGCAGTGGCCATTGGAGTTTGAATACTTGAACAATCAGTCATGTCAAACTTCTTAAGTAAGTCAGAGACATACTTAGATTGATTAATGAATATGGCAGTGGGAAGTTGTTTAACTTGAAGACCAAGGAAAAATGTCAACTCTCCCATCATACTCATTTCAAATTCTGTTTGCATGATTTTCTCAAAATTTCTACAAAATTTTGGATTAGTAGAAGCAAATATAATATCATCTACATAGATTTGTATCAAAATCATATCATCACCCTCCTTTTTCAGAAATAAAGTTGTATCAACAGTACCTCTTTTGAATTTGGAATTCAGAAGAAAAGTTGTAAGAGTATCATACCATGCTGTTGGTGCTTGTTTAAGTCCATATAAGGCTTTATCTAATATGTAAACATGATCTGGGAATTCTTTGCTTACAAAGCCTTCTGGTTGTTCAACAAACACTTCTTCATGTAAAATACCATTCAGAAATGCACATTTGACATCCATTTGAAACACCTTCATGTTTTTATGAGCAGCATAGGCAAGAAAAATTCTAAAAGCCTCTAATCTGGCAACAGGAGCAAAGGTTTCATCATAATCAATTCCTTCTTGTTGACAATACCCCTTAGCTACAAGTCTTGCCTTGTTTCTTACAACAATTCCATTTTCATCCTTTTTATTTCTGAACACCCATTTTGTGCCAATGACAGATTTACCTTTTGGCTTTGGTATCAATCTCCAGACTTTGTTTCTTTCAAATTGATTTAACTCATGGCTAAAATCCAGTCTGGATCCTGAAGTGCCTCATATGGCTTTTTGGGTTCCATGCTGCTTAAAAAATTAACATACAGACATTCATTTGTTGTTGCAGATCTTGTTTGAACACCTTTTGATGCATCACCAATTATTTGATGAACTGGATGATTAGATGTCCATTTGTTCACATTTGGCAATGGTTGAACAGATGAAACATTATTCAGAGAATCATAATCATCAGTAATTGCTTGAGTTTCAGTATCATGATTGATGACTGAATGTAAATCTGAAGACTCCCTCTCAAATGAAAAAATCTGAATTGGTTCAGAACTGTTAGGTTCATGGTCAGAAATAGTTTGAACTGGTTCAGAAACAACTTGAATTGGTTCAGAAATTTCATTTTCAGAATTTGGAAGTTCTGAATTTGAGATAGAGAGTTGTGGTGCTGATGTATTTGAAATCTGTATTTCTGAAATGTCTTGATCATTTGGATTTCTGAGTAGAGAAGGATTTTGGTAATCTGCAAACACATTTACAGAAATATCAAATAAGTCTTGACATAAAATATCTAAATTTGATTTAAGTAAAGTTTGAGTTGCAGAAGTAGTTTGTATGATTATGTTCTGAGTCCAAACTTTCAGAAGGTGGTTCATGTGCGAGTTCTGAACTGTTTTGTTCAGAAGTCATTGTTGGCTCATGAAATCTGACATTTGTTGTCTCAATGATTCTTTGAGTTCCTTTAATAAGTACTCTATAAGCTTTGAATCTTTGAGAGTAGCCAACAAAGATACCAGCTACACCTTTTGGTGCAAATTTGTCTAGATGTGGAGCATCATTCTTCAGAAAACACCTGCAACCAAAGATTTTAAAATAATCAATAGAAGGTTTTCTTTGTTTTAATAATTCATAAGGAGTTTTAAGAAATTTTCTGTTAAGAATGGTTCTGTTCTGAGTAAAACATGCAGTAGCAATTGCTTCTGCCCAAAGAGACAGAGGAAGTTCTGAATATGCAAGCATGGTTCTTGCAGCCTCTACCAAAGTTCTATTCTTTCTTTCAACTATCCCATTTTGTTGAGGAGTTCTTGCAGCGGAAAAATTATGAGAAATACCAACAGATTCCAAAAAATTTTGAAGTGTAGAATTAGTAAATTCTGTTCCATTGTCACTTCTGATCTTTTGAATTGGGAGTTGAAGAAGAACTTGAATTTTCTTCAGAAAGGGTATCAATCTTTCAGAAGTATCAGATTTGAGTCTCAGAAATTCAATCCATGTATATCGTGTATATTCATCTACTATAACAAGAATGTATTTCTTTCCCCCCATGCTTTGAGTTTGCATTGGGCCACATAAATCCATATGTAGCATTTCAAGTGGAGCTTTGCATGAAGATAGCATTTTCAGAGGATGAGAACTTCTTTTGATTTTCCTTAGTTCACAAGTAGAACAGAGAGAGTTCTTTTCAAATCTGATCTTTGGTAGTCCTCTTACAAATTGATGTTTGCCTAGTTCAGAAATGGCTTTGAAGTTCAGATGTGACATTCTTCTGTGCCAAAGCCAACTATCATTTTTCATTGATGTAGACATATAACATACACCTTGTAGTTGACCAGTTGCAGTGAATGTTGCTGTGTAGATATCTCCATCTCTATAAGCAGTTAACTCATTCTTGTTTGTTGTACTCAGAACATAACAGTAATCTATGTCAAAATTAACCTTCCAGTATTTGTCACAGAATTGACTAATACTGAAAAGATTATGTCTTAGTCCCTCAACATAGAAAACTTTCAATACTTTCACATCTCCTTTAATGAAAGTGCCATATCCTCTTACATATCCCTTTGCATTGTTTCCAAAAATAACTGTTCCTCCATATCTTTCATGATAATCAGTCAGTAGTTCTTTGAAAGGTGTCATCTGTCTTGAACATCCAGAATCTAAGACCCACACATGATATATCTGCAAAAGGGATTATTGAGTTTTAGGTACCCATTTCAGAATGGGTCCTTTGTGATTAGTATTAAAATTTGAAGTGCTAAACTTTTTCTTCAAATGTTTCAACTCAGAAGTTTGTTCAGTACTATGAGATTTATTTTTATTTCCATTTCTTTGTTTACTTGAATTTGTCAAAGTAGCCAAACATTTCTGAAAAGATTTCATCAAATTTTTTTTGTTTATTTTGGAGTTAAGAAGAAAATTATGATGACCACAATTAATACAGTGAATATGATTCTTTAATGTATTTACAACAGTATTAGACATATAAGAATCAATAACATTTGATTTTTCAACAAAAAATCTTTTATTCACTTTCTTTGTTTTAGGTACATCATTCTTCTGAAAAAATGAAAAACTCTCTAATTTGTCAATCTTTGACAGTCTTTCATCTTTCTTTCTCCATACTAAAGTGGATAGCTCTGTAAAAGATAAGAAATGAGGATTAGTATAAGAAACTCTTTTGTTCACTTTATGTTTAGTTTCATATTTTGTGTTAATTTTCTGAACTTCAGAGAGAGAGTTTGAAGATTGACCTTGTTCAAAAAATTTAACTCTGGTGTTAAAGTCAGAAGATGTTACTGAACATGGTGTTGAATTTGATGATATGTTTGTATTAGTAGGAGAAAAATCTGAATTCTGATATTCTGATTTTAAAAACACAGAACCAAACAATTCTGAAGGTATTTGTGAAACTTCAGATTTTAATTTTTCTCCTTTAGTCATACATGATTGAGATTTATAAACCAAATAGCCATTTTTGTTAATGACTTGCACCATTTGATCATCATCATCTTCTGAATCAGAAGCATTTATTAGATCTGAAAACTTATTATGAGTCATACTTGTTGCAAAAATATGTGAATTTTTTGTTGTTGTAGACTCATTATCAGAGTTATCAAAAAATATATTGGAATTTTCATCAATATCTTCTGAGAATTCAATATCTGAGAATTCATCATATTTTTCTTCATGTTCTGATTTATTATCAGGAGTATCTTCTGAAATGTTTTCACAATTGAATTCAGAAGTGACTTCAGAAACAATTTCAGATTTAACAATTACTTCTGATTTTTCTTCAGAAATAATATTTGATTCAGAAGATATACAAATATTTGAAATTTTATTCATTTCTTCTGTTTCAGAGGTACTTTCTGGTTCACCAGTTTTAAGAGGTGTTTCTTCTGAAAACAACGTTTCTAATTTTATAAAAGGAATTCTTTCAGGCAGAGAATGGTTTACAGGTTTGGAAATGATGCCAGTATTTGATTCATTAAAAATTTTCATTTTAGAATAATCATACAAGTTTGCAGGAGCCTTTTTTAGAATTTGGCTGTCATTATATCCTAAGCCTGCTTTTATATTGTAAAATTTTGAATTCTGAGCCTGACTAGTTAAAATAATCAGAGTTTGTTCAGTTTGTTTTCTTTTAAAATTTAAATCTTCCAATTCCTTAATCTTTTTATAAAGATCAAGTCTCTCTTGATTCAGAAAATTCATCTTGACATTTAGAATTTCCTTTTCAGATTTTTCATTTATAATTTCTTTTTGTAAACTATCCATTTTTTCTTTTAAAACAAGTTTTTCTTCAGAAATTTTTCCAAGAATCTGTTCAGCTGCTTGACAATTTTCTTTATATATTTGACTTTCAGCTCTGAATTGATTGACCAAAATTCTTTCACCTTTAATTCTGTTTCTGAGTGTTTCAAATTCAGAAAACATATTTTGAAATTGATTTGTCATTTCTGAATCTTTAGTATTAATTTCAGAATTATGTTCAGAATTTTGTGCAGTAGATGAAGAAGATACCTCAGTGTCTTGTTTTTCCTTTTCTGGATCCATTTGACACATGTAGCAATTGGTTGCATACTGAGCAACTTCTTCATCATCATCTCCATCACTCCAGTTTAACCAGTCTTCTTCATACTTGGTTACTAGAGCAGGATTAAGCTCTTTTTTCTTTGCTAATAGATGCTTCTTCTCATAATAACCTAAATTCTTGACTTTTGGCATCTTGCATTGTCTAGCATAATGTCCAGGCTTTCCACAGTTGAAGCATCTTGCTGGTTCAGATGTTTCAGATTGACCAGCCTCTTGACCTTTCTTAGGTCCAATTTCAGATCTAGGTTTATTCTGATATTTTTGATTGTATCTTTGTTTGAATTGCCTTGTCATGAAAGAAATATTATCAGAAATCCTTTTAAGCTCTTCATCTGATTCATCCCCATCACACACTGTCATCTCTGGGATCTCACAAACTTTCTTGGTAGCAATGGTCAAAGAATTATTGTAGTTCTTGCACAGAAGGGCAACTGTTTCTTGTGTCTTCTTTTGTTCATTTTGTCTAACTTTGATCTTGTCCTCTTGTTGGAACAAGATGCCATAGACATCATGAATTGTCTTTCTAGAAAAGTTCCTAGTTACCATATTATCTGAAAAACTTGACCATTCATTTCCCAGATTGTTCAGAAATTTGTTGTTTATCTCAGAATTTGATTTCTGAACATCATTTCTTCTTAGATCATTCAGAATGTTATTGAATCTATGATATGTATCAGTGATAGATTCATTTTCTTTGTACCTGAAATTTTCATATGTTCCAACACAGATATTTAATCTCTGTGCTTGAGCCTTTGTACTTCCTTGCATCTGAGCTTCTACTTCATCCCACATGGCTTTTGCTGAAGTTAAACTATCAACCCTATTGAATATCTCATTTGGAATTGCCATGGTGAGTAAAGTTAATGCTCTTCTATCAACTTTCATTTGAGCCTTTTCTGCTGGATTATACATTCCAGGACTCTTCTTGATTCTTGATGCAGGGATTTCAGGGGTGGATTCGATTCGGAGGCTATTTGGAATTTCAACAAATACCTCTAGTGGGCCATTTGTGATAGATTGCATTAAAGCTTCATCTATGTTATCCAAGAATTGAATCATTCTAATTCTCCATTGATGATATTCCCCTAAGAAGAGAGTTGGTGGTTTCGTTTCAGATCCAACTGAGATTATTTCTTTAGACATCTTTGATTGTTAGAAGATCGAGAATTCACCTGTATTGAATTTGACTTTTGTAGATCAAGAACACCAAGAACTGTCAGATCTGACAAGTTCTTTCACAAATTTTCTTCAAGAACAGATGAATTGGCTCTGATACCAATTGTTAGGATCCAAACAATCAAGATATCAATATATGAAAAGATTATAACAAAAGTGATGGTAGCCAAATGTAATTTGTATTGATTGAATGTACTGTATACAAAATATGTCTTTACAAAGTATATGAAAACATTAGTTCTAACAATCTAACTAGCTATCTATTTATACATACAATAGAAAAAGCTAAAGTGACACAACAGTCATAACAAACAAGTTCAGAATTGGTTCTGAACTCCTTCAGAACTTCTTCAGAAGTGTCTTCAGAACTTCTTCAGAACCTCTTCAGAAGTATCTTCAGAACTTCTTCAGATCTTTTTCTCTTTTAAGAACCCAGTTCCTTTTGAAGCTATTATGATATTTCTATCAACAACTATTCTACTGGGATTGTAAACATAGTAAAAGGATATGCATCACTCCAGAATGATGACAGAAGCAAAGAGGCTTATGACAGAATTATAGCTGAGAGGGTGGATAATCAACTCAACATAACCTTAAAACTAAGACAAATCACAGATCAATTCCACGAGATTGTTACATTTCATCCTGATGCTCCATTTTAATTTTTATAATGTAAATTTTGATTTAAATGTATCTGTTCGATTATAAAGAAATGAACTTCTGTTTTGCTATGTAATTCTTAGTTCTGGAATTCATACTTAGGGGAGATTGTTAGAACTTAGTTTAAGAAAGTATGAACCAGAATCGGCTAAGTCCTAAACCTCAGAAGACAAACCAGAAGTTCATCTTTTGTTCTCTCTCTTCACAGAAGCGCCCAGAGAACTGAAGGCACTCTAGATTTCAAGTACCCTTCCACACGCGCTTTGGATGACGTGGCAGTCACACTTTTCGTGCGTAACAAATTCTGTTAGTCGTACAAGTGACGTGTCACTCAGTGATAGGCTAGCTCATTGCATTTTCCTTTTGCACTAGTATATGTAGAGTTAGTTATCACTGTAAAAGAGTCGACGATTTGAGAGAGAGAAAGGGTTTTTCATTCAACGTATTTGTAATCGTTCTTCAGATTATTAAATACAAATTCTTGTTCGATCTTCATACTGTTCTTACTGGTTTAATTACTGTTCTAGTTATAATCATTGATTTATATTGTTTCCGCTCATATATTGTTTTGTAAATATATTGATTATCTGAGTTTAAAGGGATATGGGTTCCAACAGGGTTCAAACATTTCCTTGCGTTCGTAATTCTTCGGTACGGAAGCATATCTAAGTTTGTTGGAGGTGGGGCAGCGAGAAAACTTCTTTTGAAAAGCTCGGGTAAGAAGGGCTAATTGTTGTTGAAATTGAGCGATTTTGGGGTCAGATGCGTAGTCGCTTTCCTCTTCCTCTGTGAAACTTTCTCGTTGGATGTTTCGAGATGTGTTGTGATCTTTTTTGGCCATAAGAGCAATCGGATCGGATGTCTTAATGTATTTCTTGTTGGCCGCCATGACTTTGAGGACTTCCTCTTCATCTTGTTTTAGAGTTTCATAGACTTCGTGTAGATCTAGTTCGACGTGAAATTTGCTATGTTTGATTTGATTGGCAAACCCACGCCATTCCAATTGAAGATTGCTTATGAGTTTTACATTATTTTCAATCTTTGTCTTTCAGATTTCGTTCTTGCTAAGTTCGTTGAGAAGATTGACAAATCGCTCATAGGTATCCGAAAGACTTTCACCATCTTTGGCTTTAAACTCTTTGTAATGTATAATGCAGTTGGCGATCCTTAGTTGAGTGTCAATCTTCGTTCCAAGCATCATCTTCTGGATTTTTCCGACATTCCTTTAGCCGTGGTTCGGTGGCTATCGATGCTCATGTAAATTTCATTAGGAATGCTTTGGAAAAGATATGAACTTGCGAGTTGATCACCTTTGGTAACACGTTTTTCAGCATCATCATAAGCGGATTTCGGTTTTATTTATTGTCAAACTGGAAGAGGATGGTTACTGTTAGGCATTACGGGACAATCACGGTAGATGACAGGAGGTGGTCCTTCAGTGATAGACCGTAGAATTTCTTCCGCATAGTCATTGCGTTCAACGAAGTGGAGAAAACGGTCTTTCCATTGAGAGTTGTTGGAACCCAGATCCCTTTCTTAACAATAAACCAATAGATCGTAATAACAGAGTATGAGTGGAAGCATTACAGATATATGATTAATATTGAAGCAATGATTTAAACACTAAGAACAGTAAGAAGATTAAATGAGAATTCGTAATAATAACCTGGAAATTGATTACAATACGTTGGAATGAAATAGCACAAATTTCTCTCAAAGATGATCAACCTCTATTATAGTGAAGACTGGCTCTATTTATACGATTACAAATGATAAAGTCAACAAGACAACCTATCTCTATGTGACACGTCACTTGTACGACTAACAGAATTAGTTACGCATGGAAAGTGTGACATGCCACGTCATCTGAAGCGCACATGGGATGGGAGTTGAAATCCAGAGGACTTTGGATTCTCTGGGTGCTTCCGGATGAGATTTCAAGAGGTGAACTTCTGGGTTGCCTTCTAAAGTTTGACACTTAGGCATTTTCTGATTCATACTTCATAGAATATTATAACAATCTCCCCCTAAGTGTTATCTTTCTGAAAAGAGGCATAACTCTTGACGATGCTAATCACTCTAGCAGGGTATTTATGTGCTACACTAATTCTGAAGAAGCTTTTTCTCATGGGTCTTCTAAATACTATGCCATCTTCTGGTCCTGTCAATAGTTCTCCAACTGAAAGATGATCAAGACCTCTCTATCTTCATTGGGTGCAGTGATGCTCAGATTTGTTACTTTATGATCTAGATCCATTTAAAAGTCTACCTGTCTTCTATACTTGATGAAAGCTTCCATGCAACCAATAATTCAGAAGAAGGCAACCGTGTTCTGAGCATCAGTCCTTGGATTCATTTTGTTCTTCATGTAGCTTCCCAGAGGTATAAGATCAGAAGGATTGATAGATAAGAGATCATTATCACAGAAGTAGTACTTGTTGTTGTCTTCTCTCATCACTTCATATATAGTGTACATAATCTCTGTATTCTCGAATCTGGCATGCTTAATCCTAGAGATTTTCCTAATTTGCAGAGTAGAGAAGGTCTCTTTCCTTATTAGCCTATGACTCGTGAATTTGTTTTTGACTTCATCGCTTACATGATAGTCATTGGCAAAGTTTGGAAGCATCAGAAAGACCTTTTGTTCTGTGATTGACTACATGTGCATGTGCTCAATTTCTAATGAAGTTAGACATTCGTACTGTTTTAATTTATCCTTTTCCACTTGGATCTCTGCCCTCCTTTTGATTGACTTTTCCCTCTTGATTCTTTCAATTTCTGCCTTAACTTTGTCAGCTTCGACCTTAAGCTTGGTTCGATCAGAAGTGGGTTGTTCAGAAGCAGAGACAGAGGAATTTGGATTTTGATCAACAGGGAACTCTCTGGTTCTAGCGTAGGAAGAGATTTCTAATTTAGTTCCTTGAGCTGGTTGTGTTTGTTGTTGTGGCTTTGGTTGAGGTTTTGGTTGAGGTTGTGGAGGTTGTTGTGGTTGAGGTTGTGGTGGTTGTTGTGGATGAGGTTGTGGAGGTTGTGGTTGAGATGAACTTGCACTCTGAGGTTTACCTTCTGGATCTCTTTTGTTTCCCAAAAGATTGAGAATGAACTTAGCCAAATCTGGATCTTTGGGAAGTGGGCCAGAATTTACAGTCAAAGGAGTTGGTGTAAGAGGGGTTTGTTTGGATGATGGTGGTGGATCAGAAGGTGTATGAGGCAGAGGCTTCACCTTTGCTCTGAGTTTGAGAAGTTTCAGCACCATCGGTTTTGGCCTTCTTTGCCATGCTCTCCCCCTTCTGAGAATCAGGGTCCTGATCCTCAGATCTTTTTGTCTTCCTCTCTTCCTTTTTAAACGCTCTGGCTTCCTTAGCCTTCTTCTTTGCTTCAAACTCTTCATAAATAGAGCTAACTAATGGAGTTAGCTTGGAGACAAAAGCATCTAATGCAGATACTTTATGTGCTAACTCGTTAGAGCTAGAGTTTTTGATCTTGGATACAAACTTGGCATTTATGGTGTTGAATTTATCCATCATTGCCTTTAGAAATGATGCCAAGTCTAACTGTCGAATAAGGATAGAACTTGTTGATCTAGAGGCCGCAGAGGGTACCACAACAATGATAAGCTTCTGGATGTTAGCAACAAAGGATCCGTTTTCAGAAACTGAAATGGTCACTTCTGGAGAGGGGATGGATGCTGGAATATTGAAGATGGCTTCTGAGTTAGCTTTAATTCTGGCATCCAGCTTGGAAAAGTGATCAGAGGAAGAGTTCCTCTGTGAATCAACATTATCGAAAATGAGTTTCTTGAGATCTTCCACAACTTGAGTCTGTTCCTTCTGAGTTGTATGGATTCAGTTAATGGATGAATTCATAGTCTGAATTTCTGATTTTAGATTTGCCTCCAAATTTTGAACCAGTTGTTTTAGATCCACCATAGATCCCTTCATTTGATCAACAAATGCATTGAACATTGGTTTTGTGACAAAGTCACGTGTTGTAACCGGTGCATCCGCAACACATGGGGCCCCTTGTCTCTCGTGTTCAAAGAGACCCTCATTCAAGCCTGTTTGTACGTTGAGCATGAAGGGACTTCCATCTTGTCTTTGAGGGCTATTATGAATAGGCACCTCTTCGGTTGTTCTGACATTATTGAGTTTTTCTCCAACATCAGAGAGTGGAGAGTTAATTAATGTGTGCTTACCTTGAAAGAGTCTGAAGACTCCGGTAAGTGGTGCAACCTCTGGCCTAAACCCCTCTGATAGGATTTCATAGGCATCTACACTAGTAGAAGGCATGACGTGCCTTCTATATTTCCTAAGATTGTGTTGGTCACAGAGAAATCAACACGTAGGAGGTAGAGAGTTCCGGGGCGATGGAACTCTTATATTTACATCATCATTCTTTTGAGAGGATGATAAAGATGACGTGGTTTCCCCAGCTGTGCTTGAGTCAGAGGCAAAAAGACCCTCTGCTTGGTTAGTTATAGGGTGGTTTGGACTGAGCTGTCCGGTATCAATGAGTGTAGATGTGTTGGCATCTACCTCAGCAAATGTGGTTGCTCTGGTTGGACTTGGCGAGGAACTGACAAATGTGTCTCTATGGACATCTTCTTGGCTCTCTCTTAACAAACGCTCAGCATGGTTAGAAGTGCTCGGTTGTTCACTCGTACTATTTTCAGTCTCAAGCTCATTCGACCCCTCACCATCTATTCTAGGCTCTAAGTACTCTGGGGTAGGGAGCCTCTGTTCTGAGTGTACGATAGAGCTTCTATAAGAAGTAAGATAAGGAGCGGTTTCAGGAATATGTTCGAGCATGTACCTGGATAGTTCGCGTCTGATAGTGTAGCCGGCGACGTCGATGTTTGGTTTGTGGGAGTTCATGGTTGAAATTTTGCACAGAGGTTGATTGATTGGGGAATTTAGGACAGTATGACAGAATAGGGCAAGAAACCTAGGAAACATAAGTGCTGGAAAAGCCTTACCATTTGCTTGATTCAGAACCTTTAGGTGAACTGCTGCACTTATTTCTTGGAAAATGAGGCTTGCAAAATCCAAGGGTCGGTTGAAGTACATACCATGCATGATAGTGAGAATATTTCTGCTTGCCTGATCCAGAGAACCTATCTTACAAGTGAGGCTTTTGTTGAGTATTGAAACAAGGACATTCCACATTGGAGGTAACTTTTTTCCTTTTGAACTCAGAAAGCTTGGTGAGATGTTCGTTGTAGCCCAGAAAATTGATAAATGCTAACAACGCTTTTGTTGAAGGATTTTGTTCAAGATCAGGTTTAGGTACTATCTGATCTTCGACTTCAATGAGAGATTGGGGCAAATGAAAGTATCTTGCAATCTCCTTCTTTGTTATGGGTATTTCAATAGCATTTTCAGGGTTTGTAGGATGACTAAAACTACCAGGTAAGGTTTCATCGTTCTTGATATACTAAATCTGCCACATTTCTTGAACATACACCTCCGGAACATTTGGATTTTTCAGCGTTAGGGCTCGGTTCAACTGATGATGTTGCAAAACTCTATCATCACTCGATATTCTGACAGATACGTGTTGGGATCCAAAAGAACTTTAACGTTGTTGCGTTTGATGGGCAATCAAATGATTGGAGCACTGTCTGCAGTTGAATCGATGAGCCTGTCTTCTTTGTCATGAACATTCATGTTTGCACTTGGGTTTGTCATTTGTAAGATTGGGGAGAGTTGAGAATCGAAAGTTGCAGGTTTGGAATAGAGCACAATAATGGCTAGAGGTTGAAGACGGTGAAAAGTGAAATTAGGGATTTGAATAGGAAGGGTTTATTTGGGAATTGGGGATTTGAAAACGGTTCCCGACTGCTGATGTCAGCCTAAAAGGCGTGCAAACATGCAAACCATGGATTTATGACACGTGGAGGTTCAATAGCGCGTGCATAAAGGGATGAGTAACGTTTCGTGGGTTTTTGATGAGAAATGGTTTCTCTTTCATTATTTTGACTATTCCCTCCAAAAATTAATAACAAAAATTACCAATTAATCAACATGAATTGTGGATTAAAAGAATAATTTTGAAAAATAATTTTTATAAAAAGAATATCTAAATATTATTTTTTGAAGAAATTTGATTAAATAAGGAAATTCTAAATAACCTTGAAGGCAAAAGTTAGTTTAGATATAATCTTATTAAGAAAATTTTCAAAAGAAATTAAAATTTATGGAACAGCCAAACATGAGTTTGATGAAAGCATTTTAGGACCAAATGAAAGTTTTATGTCCAATGAAAGTCTTTTCAGAAGAACTTTGATTGAATTTGAGAATTATGAATAACTTTGACGACAAGAGTTAGTTCAGAAGTAACAAATTCGTAAAAACTTCTAAGAAAAAAATCAGATGACAACTAACAATAGTTAGTCCCAAGAGTTATTTTCCTTTGATGGAATCAGAAGTTTGTGCTTCTGAGTTTGCATTGGAATGCTCCCCCTCAAAATCGTCAAATTTAGCTCCGCCTTGAAATTTGCATATTTGGCTCCCCCTTAACTTCTGCAAATTATGCATCCCTTTCTGTCAATACTTGGATCAAAAAATGAAAACAATTGTTCTTTTGAGAGCAGAGGTGTCCAGAGGCTTCTGAGTGCTTCTGAGTTAATTACCAGAAGTGACCAGAGGCTTCTAGGCGGATCTGATTTGTTGTGATGCATCAATTTGACTAAGTATGAAAATAAAGATATACTGAACAAGTAGTTTGGCCCAATACTATGAAAGTCATAGAAATTAAGATAATTACATGTTTAGCATACCCAACTTGCTAATTAGGAAATTGAATCTCTTTTCATCCAAAGCTTTTGTAAAGATGTCAACAAGTTGGTAATCAGTAGAGACAAAATACATTTCAATAATCCCTTTCTCCACATGATCCTTTATAAAATGATACCTTACATCAATGTGCATGGCCTTTGAGTGCGGTACTGGATTTTTAGTGATGGCAATCGCACTTTCTGAGTCACATAGGATGGGTATTTTGTCGTATATCAGACCATAGTCTCTGAGTTGAGTCTTCATCCAGATGACTTGTGAACAACAACTAGCAGCGGCTACATATTTTGCTTCTGCTGTGGAGGTTGAGACACAATTCTGTTTCTTGAATGTCCAACTTATCAGTCTATTTCCCAGAAGTTGACAGCTACTAGAGGTGCTTTTTCTGTCTAACTTGCATCCTGCATGATCAGAGTCAGTGTATGCAATTAAATCAAATCCAGAGTTTTTTGGATACCATAGGCCTAATGATGGAGTCTCTTTTAGATATCTAAAAATTCTCTTTACAGCGGCCAAATGAGATTCTTTTGAATTTGCTTGGAATCTCGCACAGAGGCAAATGGCAAACATTATATCTGGTCTACTTGTTGTCAGATACAGAAATGATCTTATCATACCTCTGTAGTTTGTTACATCAACAGATTTACAAGAGAGATCTGGATCTAGTTTGTACTCGGAGAGATAGGTGTGTTCATTGTAGTGGAATTTTGAAGTTTGAATTTCTTTAACATGTCAGAAGCATACTTGGCTTGATTTATAAAAATGCTAGAGGTAGTCTGTTTGACTTGAAGTCCTAAGAAGAAAGTTAGTTCACCCATTAAACTCATTTCAAATTCACTTTCCATTAACTTTGAAAACAAATCAACTTCTGCTTGATCAGTAGAACCAAATATGATGTCATCCACATAAATTTGAACCACAGTTAAAGTACCTTTTCCTCTTTTGATGAACATGGTTGTATCGATCTTACCTTTTTCGTATGAACGCTTAATCAAATATTTTGACAAACGTTCATACCAAGCTCTGGGAGCTTGCTTTAAGCCATACAGAGCTTTATCCAAAAGATAGACATGATCTGGATGTCTTGAATTTTCAAACCTAGGCAGTTGTTGGACATACACTTCTTCTTTTAATTCTCCATTCAAGAAAACACATTTGACATCCATTTGGTACACCTTGAAGCCTTTGTATGCAGAGAAGGCCATAAATAGTCTTATTGCTTCAAGTCTTGCAACTAGAGCAAAAGTTTCCTCATAGTCGATGCTTTCTTCTTGAAAGTATCCTTTGGCTCAACCTAGCCTTGTTTCTGATCATGATTCCATCTTCATCCTTTTTTTTTCTGAATACCCACTTAGTACCAATGGCAACCTTATTTTTAGGTAGAGGTACTAGTTTCCACACCTTGTTTCGTTAAAATTAGAGAAGTTCCTCTTGCATGGTTCTTGTAAAGCTTCGTGAACCTTCTTTGGTTCTATCATGCTCAGAAAATTTACAAAGAAGGCTTCATTAGCAGTTGAAGATCTGGTTTAAGCCCTTCAGATGAATCTCCAATTACTAGATCTGGAGTATGAGACTTTGTCTATCTTTTCATCCTTGTTTGAGGTATTTGCTGGGCTTGAACTTCTGTATCTTTTGCTTGAGCTTCTGGAATAGGCTCTAGTTCTGGTTTTGGAGAAGCTTCTGTATCTTCTGCTTGAGCTTCTGGAATGGGTTCTATTTCTGGTTCTGGAGAAGCACCTAAATTCTCCCCCTCAAATGAAGGCTCAGAGGTTACTTCGGAACTATCATTTGGTGAGCCAGAAGTAGAGGGACCAGAGAGAGTTATTCATGATGCTTGAAGAATATCTGAAATGTTCAAAGTAGCAGGTGTGGGTATTCTCCCTGAAGGAATCTCTTCACCCAGAAAATCATCGAATAATGCATGGATTTCGGATTCTCTGGAACCTGAAAGATAGTCAGAGGTAACTGTGTTAAGCTTGAGTTCTCAGTCAGAATAATCAGAAGTCAATTGAGTTTGATCATCAAAATCAATATTTATGCTTTCCATGACAGTCTTAGTTCTTAAGTTAAATACTCTAAATGCTTTTACATTTAAAGAATATCCTAAGAATTTGGCTTCATCAGACTTCGGATCAAACTTGCAAGCTTTTCTCGATCATTCAGAATGAAACACCTGCAACCAAAAATGTGAAAAAATTTGACGGAGGGTATTTTGTTGTTAATTAACTCATATGAAGTTTTGAGATGTCTTTTAACAACTATAGAACGATTTTGAGTAAAGCAAGCAGTTGCGACAGCTTCTGCCCAGAAGTGGGTTGGTAAACCAGAGGCTGCAAGCATTGTTCGTGCAGCTTCAACCAAGGTTCTGTTTCTTCTTTCTACAACACCATTTTGTTGAGGCGTGCCTACAACAGAGAAGTTTTGAGTAATTCCGTTGTGGACAAGTTATTCTTCAAGCTTGGCATTCTTGAATTCAGTACCATTGTCACTTCTTAGTTTTTGTATCTTCTGATGTAGTAGAACTTGAATGCGAGTCATCATGTTTTGTAAGACTATTGGTACATCTGACTTTTGTCGGATGAATGCAAGCCAAGTATACCTTGAAAATCATCTATTAGAACCAAGATATACTTCTTACCAGATAAGCTCCGAATTGTGATGGGACCACAAAGGTCAACAATTTGCAGAGATCTATTGCATGAATGATAACTTTTGGTTTTGTGAGATGCTCGTTTTATTTTTCCCATCTCACATGCAGGACAGAGGTGATCCTTCTGAAAATATACCTCTGGAAGATCTGTAACCAACTTATGTTTTAGAAGCAGTTCAAGATTTGGAACATTTAAGTGAGAGAGTTTGTGGTGCCAAAGCCAAGCTACTTCACTCTTCTTTGAAATGAGACAGAGAGTATCTGTTCCATCCTTGGACGTGAAGTTCATTAAGTACAAATGTCCTTTTCTGTCAGCTTTCCACAATAGTTCACCTGCTCGAGAGAGTAAGTAACAATGTTTATCATCAAATAAAGCTAACATTTTAGAATCACATAGTTGACTTACACTAAGAAGATTATGTTTCAATCCAGAAACATGTGCTACTTTGGATAAGGTAATGTTACTTTCTTATAGATTACCGTAGCCTTTTATTTGACCCTTACCAATATCACCAAACGTTACTGCTCCACCAGATTTATCTTTAAACTTGGAGAGTAAGGTTTTTGTTCCAGTCATGCGCCTCGAGCATCCAGATGTGAACACACTGCTTCTGCAATCAAAATTAGAGAGATTTAGCTACCCATTTCATAATGGGTCCTTTGATGTTAGATTTAGGTTTTTGATTTATGAATTTCTTTTGAGCATAATTAATTGCAGGATTTCCAAAGACCGTTGGTTTTCCTATGGTATTTGAGGTATTACTTTTGTTCTGCCTTGAGTGTTTCTTATCATTAGAGAAATAACCAGAAGGCCGTGAGAAAAATTATTTAAGTTTTAGGAATAAAGAGAAGCATTCAGAATTCTAAAACATAAAAGAATTCATTGAATTTTCATTACAAGAATGATAATTACAATTGTTCTTATTTCTGTCTATTCTAGCATCAGTTGTTCGATTGAACTTCTTATCTAGTCTAGACTTATGTTTTAGAACATCTGAATTCTTCTTTGACGGCTGCTTCTGTGGAGATTTCTCTGGAACTTTAGATTTCACTGAAACAGAAGTTGAGGAGTTAGCTTTCCATTTTCCTTTTTCATATAAGTGAACTTCTGTGACTTGGATTTTGGAGATTGAAAATCAATATTTTCTTTCTTTTGAAGATTTTTCTCCTTTTCAAGTTCTAGACAGGCTTTCGCTTTTAGACACATCCCAAGAAAATCTGGATGAATGGGAACCTTTTTTCTTTGTTTCTTGGGAGAAACAGAGAACATTGGTATTCCATTTGAAATTTTGGAAACCTCTGGTCCAGCAGCTCTAATTTCAAAAGGTTCATTTGTAAATAAGAATGGAGCATCAGGGTTTTTTATAACTTTTGGAACCTTTTTATAAGTAGGAGGCAAACTGTTTTCATTTTTGAATAAAGATTTATCCATGATTTCAAAAAATTCATCATCATTTTGATTATTATTTTTCCAGGGATATGTAACAAACTCATCACTGTCTGTGACTTCGGATGTCAAATCTACAAAAGAACAGGGAATAATCTCTGGATGATTTTCAGAACTTTGGTTTGATAAGATTGTTTATTCTGATTTGAAACATTCATCCAAAGTTGATAGCAAGTCATTCTCAAAATTGAGTCTTATCTCTTCTTTTGTCTGCGCAGATATGAACTCATCAACTTCTGGATTTAAAGATATGTGAGTGAAAGAACCAAAAGTAAAAATATCACCCTTCTTTAAGGTAACTCGGGTTATCTTTTCAGAAGAATATTTGATATTTTTGTATTTAAGTTTCCTCACATGATGACCATGTTCATATTTTGATTTTTTGAAAATTGACTAGTCATACAGATTAGGAAACACTGGTGTTTGTTATTTATCTTTATAGAACACAGATTCAAGAGTAAATCTCTTTTTACACGTGTAAGGATCCAGATCCTCAAAACCAAGGCCTGTTTTCCATACTTGTGTATTTATCTTTTCATGTACCTTCTGAGCATCCAGATATTTCTTTATCTGTAGCTCTTTGTTTTGAAGTTCCACATGTAAAAATTCTCTTTCCTTTTGAAAATAATTTTTAAGT
The DNA here is from genome assembly GCA_036898165.1 of Silybum marianum. Taxonomy (NCBI): domain Eukaryota; kingdom Viridiplantae; phylum Streptophyta; class Magnoliopsida; order Asterales; family Asteraceae; genus Silybum; species Silybum marianum. Next base: position 23,216,671 of record CM072536.1, on the reverse strand, counting down.
GCTACAGAATTTAATTTGTCACTTTCTTTGGCACTTATCTCCTTGTCTTTTGTTTCCAGAAGTTTACGAAAATTCTGGTTTTCGTCTCTGAGTTTGACTTCTGATGTTTTTAGAAGTTTTGAAGTTCTTTCACATTCCCCAGAAAGTTCAAGTTTTTCAGAGGTCAAAATTTCCATCTCTCTTTTGAAAATATCTCTTTCTTTTTTAATAGTTGAAAAAGTTATTCCAAGATTTTTTCTAACTTTCTTTTCTAACACAAGCTTCTGTTTTAGATTTTCAAAATCTTTAGTTAGATTTATGATTGTGTTTTCGAGATCAGAAGATGAGCTAACCAGAGTTTCAGAAGGTTGATCTTCTGAGTTGTCTGTGTTAGCCATTCCACAGAACATAGCCTCGTCTCCACTAGATTGTTTATCAAGCAAGTTTTCTCTTTCAGCATAGTTTGCTCTCTCAACTTTGTTGTATTTGTACTTGTTCTTGCGGTACTGTTTATCTTTGACAAGAGCACTTTTGCAATCTTTAGAGTAATGACCTGGCTTACCACACCTGTAACGGACATCTTTCTTTTTGTTCACCTCTTCTTCTTTCTTCTCAGCATCTGATCTCTGCACTTTTTGAATTTCTTGCCTTGGAGCATAAGGCTGAACAGGTCTTTCATTTCTGCTGTCAAATCTTCTATTGCCATTGAACGAACGATTACCAAACTTTTTAGTGAATTGTTTGGTAATAAGAGCTAGAGATTCAGCAAAAGAATTTATTTCATCATCTTCAGAGTCACACATATTTTCTGTGTTGATCTCTGAGACAAAGGCCTTGCTCTTGCCTTTCTTCTCTATCTCTCTGCTTCTTCTGCTTGATCCTTTTGATTCAGAGATGAGGGCCAGAGGTCCACAAATGCTGATCTTCTTTTGAATGACTTCTTTTTCATGTGTTTGGAGAGTTCCAAACACATCATGTAGTGTCCACATCTCTAGATCTTGATTTGCTTGGAGAGACATGGACAGATTTGACCATTCTGGATTTAGGCGTTTGAGGAACATTACATTATTATCCTCCCTTGGCCTGATGATGTCACACTTTTTGCACAAATTTATCAGAGTATTAGATCTGTGATAAGTTTGTTCCAAACTTTCTTCTGGGAGACCTTGGAAGCTGTTGTATTCGTTCAGTGCTTGACCTCTTCTATTTTTCTTCATCTTGGCACCACCTTCAAATTGGTAGGCTAGTTGATCCCATAGATCCTTGGCAGTTTCACAGGAATCCAGAGATTGAAATATTTCGTTGGGTATAGCCATGATTAACAGACTTTTTGCCTTTTTGGCAATTTCAACCTTTGCCTTGTCATCATCAGTCCAATTTCCCTTCTCTTTGGGACCTTGTCGGGCAGGAATTTCCTCTGTTGCAGTAGGAGGAACTCTTGGAATAACAGTCATTGGTACAAAGGGACCATCCACAATGGTAGGATATAGATTTGCATCTAGTCCTTCATAGAAATTGATTAGACGAATCTTCCATTGAATCTTCTTCTTCAATAATCAGATGATTGCCACTCTCATACCAATTGTTAACTCCAAATATATCTAATAACGATGAATCTAATCAATAATATCAACAACACAATCATCGAATCATTAAATCATCAAATATATTGATATATTCTCTCTTTAGAACCTCTCTCTACAATATAAGATATGAATATGACCATGAAAAGTTTTTAAGTGTTACAATCAAAGTACTTCAACATGAGTATTTATACCCCTACTCTATACAAAGAGTAAACTACACTTTAAGCATGTTGAGCTTGTTGACTCACTATGTTGACTTTGTTGACCTCAAGCTTTGACTTTCTCGTCTTCAATACTGTAATCTCGGATACAGTATATTTATATCTAACAGACACCATTCCTGGGTGAACCTTCGAACGCAGATCTGTTCACGTACATATCCGAATCAGATTCTGAAGACGTAGAAGGCCTAGTTCAGAGGCGTGTACATATAGATCATATACTTGAACCTGAGGAAGAAGGAAGAATGGCTCTACTAATAAAGGAGTTAGAGAGGACCAGAGTAAAAATTCCTTTTCGTACCTCTGGTCCTGAAGACTCCCTACCCATACATACATCCCCTGAAGATGAATTATCCTTCCTCTCCGATGAAGAAAAAGAGGAAGCATTACAAGCTCAACGAAAGATGAGCAATTAAGAGAAGCACAAGAAAGCCTCAAGGTCGCTGAAGCCCTGGCAAGAAAAGAAACATTACAAGCTTAGCGACACGGAGATGAATAATTACGAGAAGCTCAAGAAAGCCTCAAAGTCACTGAAGCATCGGCACAAAAAAAGCTAGCCGAATCAAACTCAAAGCCCAAGAAAGAATTCTGCAAGCTGCGAACAAAGACCTTTAGAAAGCTAAAGATAAAAAGAATGAAGAACTCGAATGCTGCAATAAGAAAGTTCATTCTCGTGTCCTTCCTGAAACTATTACCAATGTCACTATATCTGGAAGAAATTCAATATATGGTCCAAAAATAAAGGTAAATATTTTTAGAGGAAGCATTGATCAAGAAGAAGCACCTCAGTTCCTGAAGTTCTATGGTTTATCTGAATGGCTGTAAATCAGAGATGGTATTCAACAATCAAAGTCCCAGTTCAAAGTTGTTAGAACTTGTTATGAAAGTATGAACCAGATGTGGATAAGTCTCAAGCATCAGAGAACAAACTCAGAGACTCATTCTCTAATCTCTCTCTCGTCAGAAGGGCCCAGAGACCTCTAAAGACCTCTAGATATCAACTGTTTTACTCACGCGCTCTTGATGACGTGGCACGTCACACTTTCCGTGCATAACTAATTCTGTTAGTCGTACGAGTGACGTGTCACTCAGTGATAAGCTAGGTTGTTGATTTTCTTTCTCTTTGTAGTATATATAGAGTTAGTTATCACTGTAAAAGGCGTCGATCATCTTGGAGAGAATTAGGGCTTTTCATTTAAACATATTGTAATCCGATCTTCAGGTTATTGAATACAAATTCTCATTTGATCTTCAAATAATGTTCTTACTGTTCTAATAACTGTTTTAGCTTTAATCATAGATTTAAATTGCTTCCGCTCTTATAGTTTACTTAGATCTATTGATTAATTGAGTTAAATAGGGATCTGGGTTCCAACAATTGGTATCAGAGCTAGATAATCAATCTATTGATTATTCGATCTCGTCCAGTTTTGAAAAATCTCTACTCAACTAGCAGTTAATTTCAGCTTTTAAACTACTATTCTTCATTCTACCCTGTTTTTCGAGATTTTGTTGATTTAGTACAATTTCCTCTAAACTAGTGGTAATTTTAGTTTAATTCTGAGATCAGTAAGTAAATCGTTTCGTTTCGATTCATTTTGAAATTTATTTGTTCTAAATTGCAACAGTATTTCCTGCAATTTCTTTTAATCCCTGTTTTCTACAAAAATGGCGAATCAAAATTTGAAGGAATGCTATTTACACATCTGGATCTCTAACCAAACCTCCTACTCTAATTCGAGACGAATATCCTCAATAGAAAATTCGTATGATAAATTTCTACGAAGGGTTAGATGCAAATCTATATCCTACCATTTTAAATGGATCTTTCGTACCAATGACTATCATTCTTAGAGTACCCCCTACTGCCACCATTGATGAAATTCCTGCTCGTCATGTTCCCAAGGAAAGGGAAAATTGGACTGATGATGAAAAGGCCAAAGTAGAAATTGCCAAAATACTTATAATGGCAATTCCCAATGAGATTTTTCAATCTCTTGATTCTTGTGAGACAATAAAGGAACTATGGGATCAACTTACTTATCAATTGGAGGGAGGTGCTAAGATGAAAAAGAACAGAAGAGCTCAAGATCTAAATAAATATAACAGTTTTCAAGCACTCCCAGAAGAATCTCTGGAACAGACTTACCACAAATTTAACACTCTGATAAATCTGTGTAAGAAGTGTGATATCATCAGATCAAAGGAAGATAGTAACATTCTGTTTCTTAAACGCTTGAATCCAGAATTGTCAAATTGAAGATGAAGCCATGTTCTGTGGAATGGCGATAGCAAATGACTCAGAAGATCAAACTTCTGAAACTCCGGTATGTACTAACTATAATTCTTCTGAACTCGAGCAAACTATCTTAAGTCTAACTTTTGACTTTGAAAATCTAAAACAGAAGGTTTTTGTTGAAAAGAAATTAAGGAAAAATATTGAACTATGTGTTTCTACAATCCAAAAGGAAAGAGATATCTTCAAAAGAGAAATGGAGATCTTAACTGATGAGAAACATGAACTGTCTGTTGAGAATGAGAAGATCTCAAAACGTTTAAGATCAACAGAAGTCAAACTAAGAGAAGAGAATCAAAACTTTTGTTAACTTCTGGAATCTAAGGATAAGGAGATAAGTGCTAAAGAAAGTGACATATTAAACTCCTTAGCACTTAAAAATTATTTTCAAAAAGAAAGTGAATTTCTGCACATTGAGCTTCAAAGCAAAGAGCTACAGATCAAAAAATATTTGGATGCTCAGTAGGGAAAACAGGCCTTGGTTTCGAGGATCTGGATCCTTATATGTGTAAAAAGAGATCTACACTTCACTCAGTGTTCTGTATGGGTAAAGAAAAGAAACCTAGTTTTCCCATTCTATATGAACAATCTATGTTTTTTTTAAATCAAAATATGAGAATGGACATCAAGTTAGAAAACTAAAGTACAAAAACATTAAATATTCTTCAGAAAAAGTAATTCAAGTTGATGAGTTTATACAGAAGAAGAATGGTGTTTTTAATTTTGGTTCATTCACTCATATATCTTTAAACCCAAAAGCTGATGAGTTTATACAGAAGACGAGCTTAGACTCAAGTTTCAAAATGACATTCTCACAACTCTGGATCAATGTTTCAAATCTGAACAAACAAATCTCAAGCAACAAATCTCAGAAAACCATCCAGAGATTTTTCCTTGTACTTTTGTGGATTTAAATCTTTGTAGAATTGAAGACAATGATGAGTTTGTTACTTATCCCTGGGAAAATGATAATCAAAATGATGATGATTTTTTTGACAACTCAGAAAAATATATCTCAATTCTTGAAAATCTTTTACCTCCTAATTATACAAAGGTTCCAGAAACTATAAAGGACAGAAATGCTCCGATTTTATACACTAATGAACCTTTGGAAATTAGAGCTGCTGGATCAAGTATTGTAAAACTTTCAAGTGGAATACCAATAATCTCTGTTCCTCCTAAAGAACAAAGAAAAGAGGTTCCCATACATCCAGATTTCCTTGGGATGTGTTTACAAGTTAAGACCTGTCTTGAACTCGAAAAAGAAGCAAATCTTAAGAGGAAAGAAAATTTCCAACACAAATTCGTAACAGAAGTTTACATGCTTTGAAAAGGGAAAATGGAAAGCTAACTCTTACACTTCTGTTTTAGTAAAATCAAAAGTTCCACAGAAGTCTCCACAGAAGAAGCTCCCACAGAAGGATTCAAATGTTCCAAAGCATAAGTCTAGACTAGATAAGAAGTTCAATCGAACAACTAATGCTAGAATAGACAGAAATAAAAACAATTGTAATTATCATTCTTGTAATGAAAATTCAATGAATTCTTTTATGTTTCAGAACTCTGAATGATTCTCTCTGTTCTTTAAACTTAACCAATTTTTCTCAAAGCCTTCTAGTTACTTCTCTGACAATCGCAAACACTCAAAAAATCAAAAACCAGAGAAATAATTCAAACAAAACAGGCAACCCAATAGTCTCTGGTAAATCTGGAAAACCTGTCAATCCTTCTGTTTTAAAGGAAAAGATAAATCAAAAACCCAAACCTAACAACAAAGGACCCATTATGAAATGGGTACCTAAATCTCTCTGATTTTGATTGCAGAAGCAGCGTGTGCATATCTGGTATCTTGACTCTGGATGCTCGAGGCACATGACTGGAACGAAAAACTTACTCTCCAAATTCGAAGATAAAATTCGTGGAGCAGTAACATTTGGCGATGATGGCAAGGGTCAAATAAAAGGTTACGGTACTCTTTAAGAAGGTAATATTACCTTATACCTGTTAAGTGTAAGTCAACTCTGTGATTATAAGATGCTAGTAGTATGTGATGAAAAACATTGTTACTTATTCTCTAAGGCAGGTGAAGAATTATGAAGAGCTGATAGAAAAGGTAATCTATATATGATGAACTTTACATCCAAGGATGGTAAAGAAACTCTCTGTCTTATCTCTAAAAAGAGTGAAGTTGCATGGCTTTGGCATCATAAACTTTCACACTTAAACTTTGAAAATCTTGAACTTCTTGTAAAACATAATCTTGTCAAGGGTCTCCCAGAGGTACACTTCCAGAAGGATCACCTCTGCCCGGCTTGTGAGATGGGTAAAATCAAAAGAGCATCTCACAAAACCAAAAGTGATCATTCGTGCACAAGACCTCTGCAATTGCTACATGTTGATCTCTGTGGTCCAATCACAATTTAGAGCATGTCGCGCAAAAAGTATATCTTGGTACTAAAAGATGAATTTTCCAGGTATACATGGCTTGCTTTTGTATGACAAAAATCAGAAGTTCCAATGGTGTTGAAAAATATAATGATAAGAATTCAAGTGCTTCTGCAACAGAAAATACAGCAACTCAGAAGTGACAATGGTACTGAATTCAAGAATACCAAGCTTGAAGAATACCATGTTGAAAAAGGCATTACTCAAAATTTCTCTGTTGTATGCACTCCACAGCAAAATGGTGTTGTAGAAAGAAGAAACAAAACATTAGTTGAAGCAACAACAACAATGCTTGCAGCTTCTGGGCTACCCACCAACTTTTGGGCAGAAGCTGTAGCCACAGCATGTTTAACTCAGAATCGATCAATTATAATTAAGAGGCATTTCAAAACCTCTTATGAGCTAATTAACAAAAGAATACCCTCGGTCAAATTTTTCCACATTTTTGGCCGCAGGTGTTTTATTCTGAATGATCGAGACAAACTTGGCATGTTTGACAAGAAATCTGATGAAGCCAAATTCTTGGGATATTCGTTAAATTCAAAAGCTTTTAGGGTTTTTAATTTACGAACCAAGACTGTAATGGAGAGCACAAACATCGATTTTGATGATCAAACTCAATTAACTTCTGAATATTCTAATTCAGAACTTAAACTTAACACTGTCACCTCTGATTATCTTTCACGTTCCAGAGAATCCGAGATTGATGCTCTATTTGATGAATTTCTGGGAGAAGAAATACCTTCAGAAAGAATACCTAATAACCCACCAGTGAATATTCCTGAAGTACTTCAGTGATAGATATCAGAAGATAGCTTCAAAAGAAGACTGGGTTCTGTCTGTAGAAAAAAGGTTCAGAACTCAGAAGACAAGCAAAGCAAAGCCTAAGGCATAATTTCTGAAGTGGCTACTTCAGAAGTTCTGAAGATTCTGAAGAAGTTTTGAAGATGGTTCTGAAGATACTTCTGAAGAAGTTCTTAAGAAGTTCAGAAGTAGTTCTGAACATGCTTGTCATTTTGGTACTGTAACTTTAGCATATCTATTTGAATATAGATAGATAGTTTGTTAGGTAGTTAGAACTAACGTTCATAGAGCTTGTAAAGATTCATACTTTGTAATATTGTTCAGTAATCAATTCGATATACAACTTCAGTGACATAATTCTTGTTCTTGTTTTTTAATCTTTCTACATTCTTGATATTTTGGGATCTAACAATTGGTATCAGAGCCAATTCATCTGATTGATCAATTTAGAGAAGAACTTATCAGATCTGACAGTTCTTGAAATTCTTGATCGATAAAATTCAAGATTCAAATCCAGGTGAATTCTCGATCTATTCTAAATGATCAAGATGTCTAAAGAAATCGTCTACATCGAATATGAAACAAAACCACCAACCTTGTTTATGGGCGAGTATCATCAATGGCAAATCAGAATGATTCAATTCTTGGACAATATCGATGAAGCTTTAATGCAATCGATCGTAAATGGCCCTCTGGAGTTATATGTGGAAATTCTTGCAGTTCCAAGAACTGAATCTACTTTTGAGATTCCTGCATCGTGAATGAAGAAAAGCCCAGGTATGTACAGTGCAGCCGAAAAAAATCAAGCTAAAATTGATAAAAGGGCACTGACACTACTTACAATGGCAATGCCAAATGAAATTTTTAACAGAGTTGATAGTCTCACATCTGCAAAAGCCATGTGGGATGAAGTTGAGGCTCAAATGCAGGGGAGTACAAAAGCCCAAGCTCAGAGGTTGAACATCTGTGTTGGTACGTATGAAAACTTTAGGTATAAGGATAATGAATCTATCACAGAGACTTACCACAGATTCAACAATATCCTTAATGATCTGAGAAGAAATGATGTTTAGAAATCCAACTCAGAAATAAATAATAAATTTCTGAATTATCTGGGTAATGAGTGGTCAAGCTTTTCTGACAATATGGTTACTAGAAATCTGTCTAGGAAATCATTTCATGATGTTTATGGCATTTTGTTCCAACAAGAGGACAAAATCAAGACAAGACAGAATGAGCAAATGAAACAGTAGCCTTAATGAGCAAGAAATATAATAATTCCATGACCATCTCAACTATGAGCAAGGTTTGTGAAATCCCAGAGACTACTATTTGTGATGGAGATGAATCAGATGGAGAGCTTAAAAGAATTTCTGATAATATTGCATTCATGACAAGGCAATTTACTCAAAGATATAATCAGAAATATAAGAACAAGACTAAGTCTGAAGATGGACCTAAGAAAGGTCAAGATGCTGGTCAACATGAGACACAAGAACCAGCAAGGTGCTTCAACTGTGGTAAGCCAGGACATTATGTAAGACAATGCAAAATGCCCAAAGTGAAAAATGTTGGTTACTATGAGAAGAAGCATTTACTTGCCAAGAAGAAGGAACTTAATCCAACTCTGGTTACCAAGTATGAAGAGGATTGGTTGAACTGCAGTGATGGAGAGTATGATGAAGAAGTGGCTCATTATGCCTCAAATTGCTACATGTGCCAGCTGGATCCTAAAAATAATCATGCACATGATTCTGATTTTCTGAATTAAATTCTGAATCAAGTTTCTCTTCTGAACAAAATTCTGAACCAAATTCTGGAGAAACTGAAATGCAAAATCAAATTCAGAACATGTATTCTGAATTTGAAAGTCTCAAAAATAGAATCAAAGGGGAAAGAATTTTGGTAAATAAATTCAGAGCTGAAAGCCAAATTTATAAACAAAATTGTCAAGAAGTTGAACAAATTCTTGAAAAAGTTTCTGAAGAAAAATTATTATTAAAAGAAAAGATGAATAGTTTACAAAAAGATATCTTAAATGAAAAATCTGAAAAGGAAGTTCTAAATGTTAAAATGAACTTTCTGAATCAAGAAAGACTTGATCTTTACAAAAAGATCAATGAATTAGAAGATCTGAACTTTAAAAGAGGTCAAACTGAACAAACTCTGAATATTTTAACAAATCAGGCTCATAATTCAAAATTTTACAATATAAAAGTAGGTTTGGGATATAATGAAAGCCAAATTTTGAAAAAGGCACCTGCAAATCTTTATGATTATTCAAAAATGAAAATTTTCAATGAAACTAAAACAGGTGTCATATCCAAACCTGTTAGTTACTCTTTGCCTGAAAGAATTCCATTTGTAAAATCAGAGACTTTATTTTCTGAAGAAAAACCTCTTAATTCTGGTGAAACAGAGAAAATTTCTGAAACAGAAGTAACAAATAAAGATGTTTCAAATATTTCAGAAAATATTTCTGAACATACTTCTGAATCAAAAATTATTTCTGAAGAAAAATCTGAACCAATTATTAAAACTGAGATTACTTTTGAACGTACTTCTGAATTATCTTCTAAACATACTTATGAGTTATCTTCTGAAGTTTTTCCAGAAGATCATTCTAATAATAAATCAGAACATGAAGGAAAATATGATGAATTCTCAGATATTGAATCTTTAAAAGATAATGATGAGAATTCAGAAATATTTTTTGATAATTCTGATGATGAGTCTGAGAAAATTTCAAATCTAAATTTTTTTGCATCAAGCATGACTCAAAACAAGTTCTCAGATTTAATGAATGCTTCAGATTCAGAAGATGATGATGATCCTAAAGTTGAAGTCATTAATAAAGATGGTTATCTTATATACAAATTAAAATCTTGTATGACTGAAGGAGAAATTTTAAAATCCGAAGCTCCAAATTTACCTTCAGAAACGTTTAATCCTGTATTTCTGAAAGAAGAATTTTTGAACACTGACAAATTCAAAACTCCTATCTCTAAAAATACATCTTTGACTTCAGAAAAATCTTCAATATCATCATCTGACTTTGTAACAGAGTTAAATTGTTTGAAAAAGGACAGTCTTCTAATTCAAAATCTGAAGTTCAAAATTCAGAACTTAAATCTAAAGTTGGTAAAAGAACTTCTTTACTAATCCTCATTTCTTATCTTTTACAGAGCTATCCACTTTAGTTTGGAGAAAGAAAGGTGAAAGACTATCAAAGACTGCCAAATTAGATAGTTTTTCAATTTCTAAGAAAACTGTTGTACCACATATTAATAAAGTGAATAAAAGAAAGGCTTCTGTTGCAAAATCAAATACTGTTGATTATTGTTCATGTACTGACATATTAAATATTCTGAAGAATCATATTCATTGTATTAATTGTGGTCATCCTATTTTTCATCTCAACTACAAAACCAACAAGAAAAATCTTGAGAAATCAATTCAGAACTCTTCACTAAAATTGGCAAATAAGCATAAAAATAAAAATAAAAACAATACGAAGAAAGACAAATTCAAAAGTTCTGAACAAACTTCTGAATCTCAAAATGTAAAGTCAAAGTTCAGAATTTCAAAATTTTTAACTAATCTCACATGACCCATTCTTAAATGGGTAACTAAATCTCAATAATCATTTTTGCAGATATGTCATGTGTGGGTCTTAGATTCAGGATGTTCAAGACACATGACACCTTTCAAAGAGCTTCTAACGGATTATCATGAAAGATATGGAGGAACAGTTAGCTTTGGAAACAATGCAAAAGGCTATATGAGAGGTTATGGAACTTTTTCCAAAGGAGATGTCAAAGTGATGAAGATTTCCTATGTTGAAGGTCTAAAACATAACCTTTTCAGTATAAGTCGGTTTTGTGACAAGTAAATTTTGACATAGACTACTGTCATGTTCTGAGTTCTGCAAATGAAAATCAATTAACTGCTTATAGAGATGGAGATATCTACACTGCAACTTTCACAGTAAATGGTCAATTACAATGAGTTTGTTATATTTCCACTTCCATGAAGAATGACAGTTGGCTTTGGCACAGAAGAATGTCACATCTGAACTTCAAAGCAATTTCTGAACTGGAAAGACACAACTCTGTTAGAGGTCTACCAAAGATCAGATTTGAAAAGAATTCCTTATGTTCTACATGTGAACTAGGGAAGATCAAAAGAAGCTCTCATCCTCTGAAAATGCTATCTTCATGCAAAGCTCCACTTGAAATGCTACATATGGATTTCTGTGGACCAATGAAGACTCAAAGCATGGGTGGAAAGAAGTATATTCTTGTCATTGTAGATGAATATTCAAGATATACTTGGGTTGAATTTCTAAGACTCAAATATGATACTTCTGAAAGGCTCGTCCCTTTTCTGAAGAAAATTCAAGTTGTTGTTCAACTACCAATCCAAAAGATCAGAAGTGATAATGGCACAGAATTTACAAATTGTACACTTCAGAACTTTTTGGAATCTGTTGGTATATCACACAACTTTTTCGCTGCCAGAACTCCTCAACAGAATGGTGTTGTTGAAAGAAATAATAGAACTTTGGTAGAAGCTGCAAGGACCATGCTAACATATTCTGAACTCCCTTTATCTATTTGGGCAGAAGCAATAACAACTGCATGTTTTACTCAGAACAGGACTATTCTTAACAGAAAACTACTTAAAACTCCTTATGAAATTATTAAGCAAAGAAAACCCTCTATTGATTACTTTAAAATCTTTGGTTGCAGGTGTTTTCTTCTGAATGATACACGACATCTAGATAAATTTGCACCTAAAGGTACAGCTGGTATCTTTGTTGGTTATTCTCAAAGATCCAAGGCGTACAGAGTACTCATCAAAGGAACTCAAAGGATCATTGAGACTTCAAATATCAGATTTCATGAGCCAACAGTGACTTCTGAACAAGACAGTTTAGAACTCAAGCTTAACCCAGTTTCTGAAATTTTGGATTCAGAAAACAGCAAGACAGAACATACTTCTGAATCTAAAACTTTACTTAAATCCAATTTAGACACATTATGCCAAGACTTCTTTGATATTTTTGTGAATGTTTCTACAGATTTCAAAATCCTTCTCTTCTCAGAAGCATACCAGAACAAGAATCTACAGAACCTACAATATCAAATCTTTCTGTACAAGTCATTATAGAAACAGTTCAAGTCATCTCTGCACCTGTTGTTCCTATTTCTGAACCGATGACTATTATTTCTGAACCAGTACAGAATCTTCAATTTGAGGGGGAGACTTCAGATCTACATTCAGTTATCAATCTTGATACTGAAACTCAAGCAATCATTGATGATTATGACTCCTTCAACAATGTCTCATCTGTTCAACCATTACCAAATGTGAACAAATGAACCTCAAGTCATTCAATTCATCAGATTATTGGTGATGCATCTAAAGGTGTACAAACAAGGCCAGCCACAGCAAATGAGTGTCTGTATGTGAACTTTTTAAATAGCATGGAACCCAAAAAGCCAAGTGAGGCTCTTCAAGATCTAGACTGGATTCTAGCTATGCAAGATGAGCTAAATCAATTTGAAAGAAACAAAGTCTGGAAATTGATTCCAAAACCAAAAGGTAAATCAATCATTGGCACCAAGTGGGGTTTCAATTATAAAAAAGATGAACATGGGATTGTTGTGAGAAACAAAGCAAGACTTGTAGCTAAGGGGTATTGTTAAAAAGAAGGAATTGATTATGATGAAACCTTTGCTCATGTTGCAAGACTAGAAGCTATTAGAATTTTTCTTGCATATGTTGCTCACAAAAACATGAAGGTGTTTCAAATGGATGTTAAATGTGCATTTCTGAATAGAATTCTTCATGAAGAAGTGTAAGTTGAGCAACCAGAAGGCTTTGTAAGTAAAGAATTTCCAGATCATGTCTATATCTTAGACAAAGCCTTATATGGACTTAAACAAGCACCAAGAGCATGGTATGACACTCTCACAACTTTTCTTCTGAATTCCAAATTCAAAAGAGGTACAGTAGATACCACTTTATTTCTGAAAAAGGAAGGTGATGGTATGATATTGATACAAATATATGTAGATGATATTATATTTGCTTCTACTAATCCAAAATTTTGTAGAAATTTTGAGAAAATCATGCAAACTGAATTGGAAATGAGTATGATGGGAGAGTTAACATTTTTTCTTGGTCTTCAAGTAAAACAACTTCCGACTGGCATATTCATTAATCAATCTAAGTATGTTTCTGACTTACTTAAGAAGTTAGACATGTCTGAATGTTCTAGTATTCAAACTCCAATGGCCACTACAACTAAATTAGAACCTGATTTGCATGGAAAATCTGTTGATCAGAAAAAGTATAGGGGCATTATTGAATTGCTTTAGTTAATAGTTAGTAGACCTGATATAATATTTGCTACATGTATTTGTGCTAGATATCAAGCTAATCTTAAGGAATCTCATCTTCTTGCTGCTAAAAGAATCCTTAGATATCTCAAAGGTTCTCCTTCATTGGGACTTTGGTACCCAAAGGATTCTGGTTTTGAGCTAACAGCTTTTACAGATGCAGATCATGGTGGTTGTAAACTGGACAGGAAAAGCACATCTGGATCATGTCAATTTTTAGGTGACAGACTTGTGAGTTGGTATTCAAAGAAACAAAACTGTGTTTCAACTTCTACTGCAGAAGCTGAATATGTTGTTGCTGCCATATGTTGCTCACAAGTGATCTGGATGCAAACACGGTTAAAAGGCTATGGTTACACATTCAGAAAGATACCCCTGTATTGTGACTCAAAAAGTGTCATAGCAATTACTGCAAATCCTGTTCAACACTCAAAGACAAAGCACATTGATGTAAGATATCATTTTATCAAAGATCATGTTGAAAAAAGTAATATTGAAATGTTTTTTGTTCAGACTGATTATCAATTGGCTGATTTATTTACCAAAGCACTTGATGAAAAACGTTTTACCTTTTTGGTAAGTAAATTGGGCATGATGAATATGTCTATTTAAGTATTAGACATTAACTAAGAATTAAAAGTTATGTTCTGAGATACATTCTATCAAAATTCTAAGAAATTTTCACTTCAGTGTTTCTGAAGTTCACTTTTCAGAAGTTTATATTTCATTACTCAGAAGTATTAATTTTTATTTCCCAAGTTGTTTGTCTCTCATTACTTTCAAAAAAAAATCATTTCTCTCTTTCTCTTCTTTCTAACAAATTTGATGATTCGCACTGTTTAAGGGGGAGAATCATAGTTGTTCATGATTCAAGGGGGAGTGATACTAAAATTTAACTCTTTGGTACTCTCCTAAGTCATCAAGATCTGAAATGGTGGATCAAAGTTCAAACCTTACAAATCTAAGAAGTGTGGACAAACTTCTGAAGATAAAACCTTTTCCATATTGTTCAAACCTACTTCTGAAATATTAAAATGTTTTCTATTTTTCAGAAGTTTGTAGTTTGATATGATTTTCGTGGATATGAGGTAATAAAAGTTAAGTTCTAAACTAAATTCGAAAGTTCTGAAGTATTTCTGAATTTTTTCATTCAAACTTCTGAACTTATTCTCAGAAGTTCTGAACTTATTCTGAAGTTTTTGAACTTATTATCAGAAACTTACTTCCCGTTGTACTTCATTTAAACGTGTGCCACGTGTTTTAATTTCATTGGTCAACTCCTA
Organism: Silybum marianum; assembly: GCA_036898165.1. NCBI lineage: Eukaryota > Viridiplantae > Streptophyta > Magnoliopsida > Asterales > Asteraceae > Silybum > Silybum marianum. The sequence goes on along the minus strand of CM072536.1, from coordinate 23,201,650 downwards.
AACATCGAGGTGTCAAAAATGTACCGAGACAAACCAACCAATTAATATACCAACCGTACCAATTTAATTGGTACCAACTAAATTGGTACCGATTATATTGGTTGGTACTACCGTACCAATTTCACAAACATGGTTGGTACGTGGTATCGAAAACGCAATACCACGGTACTACCGTACCGTACCGACTTTTATATATATTAATTTTTTAGTTATTTTTTATATAATAGATCAATTAAATGTATTATATAATAATTATTTACAGTTTAGTTTTTATAGTTTTATATTTTTTTTCTTTTTTTTACATTCACTTTGGTTTGGGTTTACTTATTGTCTTTAGTTACTTTAGGGTTTAGAAGACTCTTTAGTCCCATTTCAATATAACAGATAACAAAAGGTAGCAACCCAACCCTAACCTAATCTCAAGCAGGTTTTGGACAACCGATTTTGGATAGCAAGAAGGTTTTAGACAACAAATCATATTTATTAGTTTATATTAAACATTAAATTTTGTGAACTTTGAGAAGTTGGTATAAATACCGTACCAACACGTACCAACCGAAATAAGTTGGTACCAATTAAGTTGGTTGGTACACGGTATAGATTTTTGAATACCAATTATAATTGGTTGGTACATGGTATTGAGGAAAAAAACTGGTACCGTACCATGTTCACCCTTGCCTAAACACGTCGCTTAAACGGTTCATTTATCTAAATAAATGATGATTACTACTCTAATCATCATTACTTTTTGGCCACGTGTCCATCCACGATCATCCAGTCATATATAATCCATGGCTTCATCGTCGTCTTCATTTTCTAGCAATTTTTCCCTCCGAAATCTCTCTGTGATCATTGATCTTCCTTCAAACTCAAATCCTTACACATTTCCAACAATGTCGACTTCAAATGTGGATTTACCTGTTCAATCTGCCAAATCGTGCTTTAGTGACAGTAATGGATCATCAAATGATGATTCATTCAAGATTGTTCCTAAAAAAATAATGATTGGATCAATGGAGATAACTCTGGAAGATGATCAGATGTTAAAGGACACTGCTACAACTGGTAATCCTGAAGCCGGACCTTCAAATGCTAACCCTAACCCTAACCCGCGTACTGACAAAATTGGGGAAACACAAATTGAGCCTATTGATGTGGCTTCTAAATCAAACACTGGAGTAGGTGATTCTCATTCTCGTGCTGAGAGTAGTGATGGTCCTGATTTGTCAAAATTATATGTTCCTGAAGATAAGCAATTGGATATCAAAAAGAATAACTATGCTCTGAATTTCAAATCGGCTGATTTCAATGATGATCAAATGATCTTGATCGAAATTTTGAAGAAACATCCCCTTCGTGCTCTCTTATCAAGGAAATTTTGGTTCCTGCCTCATACCTACAACAGTGGTGGTTTCATGCTGAAGTTGATGAAGAAGCAGATGACATTTTTTCATATGTTCATGGACACAGGGTATGTGTTTCTGTTGAAGATGTTGGCAACATTCATTTTCTTCCTAAAGAAGATGAAGTTGTTGGGAAAAATTCATTTGACCCCTATTCCATCATCCTCATAAATGATTAAAATGAAGTTGGGCTATTCTGAACATTTAAATGCCTTAAACTCCTTCAGAAGGAAGTGTTTACCCCCAATCTGGTATTGTCTATTCACCATTCTGAACACTTGTCTTTCTAGGAAAAGTTCAAGCCTGGATCATTTTTCATGGTGTAGCATATAATAAACATTATGATTATGCTTCCCTTATCTTTGAAGAACTCAAGTCTGCTGTTCTGAAGAAATCTACGTACAACTACATAAGAAATCTACCTACAACTACATACCTTTTCAGAGATTTTTTCAGACTTTCATCAAAGGTGCCATGAAAGATGTTTCAGCTATTCCAGTTTTAACTCATGAGGTACATGTTCCACTCTTCTCTATGGATAATCTAAGGCCACCAAGTGCAAAATTGCAATTTCCCAATGCATTACCATTATCTGATCATTTACTTGCACTTGTAAATCCCAAAAATAGGATTCTGAATGAGTATTATGAATCAATGGGACTACCAAAACCAGTAGTCTCTTCCCCTGATTCTAACTAGAGTGGTGAGCATTGTGAGCAGTCTAGGATTCCTAGGAAGAGTGGGGAGGCTGTTCATGGGGGAGAACAACCTCATGGTGTGAAGAGGAAAAATGTAAATGAGAGCTTGGGTAGAAGGGTGAAAAAAAGAATTGAAGAGGGGAGACCACAAGTAAAAGAAAAACAAACTTCTAAACCAAATGTTACAAGCCGGGCAGCCACATCATCTATTACTCCACACTCTTTGGTGGGTAATATTGAACTATCCAGTGAGCCCATGGCAACTCTTGTTAACCCCCACCCCCAACCACTCACCTATCTCTCAATAGAAGGGTGTATCAGAAACACTTATGGGGCAAGCAGCTCATTTACCAATAGGTCCCCATTTAGTGGAGCCTATTGTTGAAAAAGAAGGACATATGTCCCCCCGTCACAGCTTTGACCACATTGAGTCTGAGAGTCCACTCAATCTTGAACCTAATGAACCACTAAATGTGGATTTCTTTCACACAAAGCACATATCTTTCAGATGTCCCAATGCAAAGTGTTTGTCACGTTGCCACAATAACTATAGATATTCCTAGTACAGGATATCAAGGATTGGTTGGAAGTCCTGGTGGGGTGAACATCTCTAAAGCCCCATTTACAGAATTTTTGTGGTTCATGATTTTGTGGCATCTACAGGCCAGCCTTCTTCTGAATGACTGCAAACAAGCCCATCTGTTGTTCTTGGAACCTTTCCCTCATCTTCTGAATTCTCAGAATTCAAAGATTTCTGTACTTCTGAATTTGCAAAGATTCAGAAGGACATTAAGTATTTGACGGATAAATCTTACAAGGTGATGGAGGATAGGGGATAAGCAAGAGATAAAAGTGGTAAATAAGTTGAATGATTTCCAGTTGTCAACTTCCAATGATCTACAAACCTTTAAGTAGGCAATTCTGAACGTTTTTTCTGATGTGGTTTCTACAGTTGCATCTCTGAAGACTTCAATGTCTTCTTCTTCTTCTACTCAGCCAGATTCTTCCAAATTTGCTACAAAGGAAGATATTTCGCAGATTATGACTCAATTGTCTGTAATTCATAATTCTCAATCCTCTTTAAATGAAAGACTCTTTGTCTTAGAGTCCAGGCCTCAAGCAGATACTTTGAACAGAAATCTTGATGATCAGGGTCCTGATGATCAAGAGGGGGAGAAGAGACAGAAAGTATCTGAAGATGTTGTTCAAACTTCTGAAAAAATCTTCTGAAGAAGTTCAGAATGTTGTTGGTGAAGATGTTAACAGAGTTTCTGAAGCTATTGATGATATTTTATATGCTGAAACAGAAGGACAAAAGGCTGAAAATGTTACTTCTGAAGCAAATGTTGAAGAAGGATATGAGACTGAAAAAGTGTCTCATGATTCTGAAAGAAATCAAAGTTCAGAAGATATAGACATTATTCCAGATTCTAATGAAGAAATGCTGCATGAATATTTGGCCTTTGAAGAAGTACTTGGAGAACCTGGTGATATCTGAGATGTTATAGTATTTGATGATGATGTGGAGATGGAGGAGAACGATGAACTAGAAGAAATGAACATAGAGAAGTGATGATTTGGAGACTACAAGTTCTGAATAGAGTGAATATGATGAAATATCTGAAAACTTATGGAGGTCAATAAGCCAATTCTGCTGGGTATACATAATTCTAAATAATCCAAGGAATCTGGAGTGTAGATTCTTGGATGAAAGATTGGTTATTTTCAAAAAAAATCTGAATCAACCATCTGAATATTTTGACTTAGAGATGGACTTATGTCATATGCATGATGTTGAAGTTTCAGATGAAATTCTGATGGTCTTTTCAGAAAAATTAGAAGACAGATTCAGAGCATGTATTACTATTTCTTCAATCAATCTTCCTATTCTTGAAGAACCTATTATTGATCAAGTATATGAAAAAGAGACATTGTTTGATAATTCTGGAGATAGTCAGCTTATCTTTCCAGAAGATTCTTATAGTTACCTGTACAGAAGGAATCTGAAGTATGCAACTCTTGAAGATTTTCTTAATGATGAATTTTCTGAAGATCAAATTTCAAAAGTGAGAATGTATGTACAAAAGCATGGAATTCAGGAATTACATGATTCTACTCTGATTAAAAAGATCAGGTGCTTAACTAAAACCATTGAAGATGATCTATTCATTGTGAAATTTGGAGCTAAAAGAAGAGATGGTACTCTAACAGAGTTCTCTCAATTTTATATGTACAAGCTGAGGCTACAGGATAAACTTGTTATTCTAGCATTTTGTATGAAGAAAGAAGAATCTGAACTTGTTTCTGAAGTAAGAAGGATCTTAGGAATCTATATCAGAAATCTTATCAAGCATGATTTTCAGCTAGCTTTGGAATTTAGATTATCTAAAGTAAACCTTTTAGAGCCAGTATATATTGAAAGACATGGGCTAACCAAAGTGTTTACAAATCCAGATATTGGTTTCATGTATGAAACAGAGGGAGTTATTAAGAAGACTTTCATTGTGTGTGACATACCAAAGTATTCAACTTTCACACTAAAACGGTTTTTGAATTATGCTGAATGGTTCATTGTTGCATCTGATGTAAAAGAAGAGATAATCAATTTGATCAAGGAAAGGATCAATTTTAGAGACTACATTAGAAAAAGCTACCTTGTTGGACATACAAGAATGAACAAACTCAGAGGAGCTGATTATATTATGAGCAATATGTATGATTTTCATATTCATACTAAGAAACAAGATATTGAAGAAATTCTGAAGCTTTCTCAGAAGATAGAAAGTTCAGAAGCAAGTTTAAAAGAAATAGAAAAAGGGAAGGAAAATTTCTCTAAAACCAATCCAGAAGAAAATGCTCCTGTCACTCAAGTTTCTGAATCAGAACATCTGCAAGAGCAAAGAATTGAAGAAAATGCTCTCATAATGATTCTTGAATATTTTCATCCAGAAATGTTCATGGAATATGAACAAAAGTTCAATTACATTGATTGCTGGATCAAAAAGTCTTTTGAATGGAAGCAATGGTATTCAGATATAATCAGAAAGGTCAGAATCCCTGTAAGTGAAGCAAGAAAAGAAAGTCCAATAGTGAAAGTTATTACTGCAGATATAAAGTCAAGAAACAATTATAAGTATGCTTACTTCACTTTGGAAAGAAACGATGGTGAGATCTCTACATTCTCATAATCAGATTTTCAGAATATTCATCTTAGAGATTTACTCAGAGTCTACAGGAGTATCTATCCTTTTCATGATTCTATTGCCGAGTTCAGAAAAATCTTTTCCAGTTCTCAGAGATGGTCTTTACAGAGAATTCATTTGGGCTGCTAAAACAGATTTTCAAGTTGCCTATGTTCTGAACAAAGAAAAGGTTCATTTGAGTAGTCCAAACTTCAGCCTGCCAAACATTGAGAATCTTAAAAGAAGCACTCTTGTTATTCAGCCTCCAGGATTTGTATGTAAATGCTTTGAAGAGTTGTTGTTCATAAGATTTGAAGAACTACATAAATGTTGCAATGGAACTCTGATGGTTGTAAGAGATAGATTGGAGAGGAGACAGAACAAAAGACAAAAGAATCTAAGTGATGAAGAATGGGAAAAGTACAAAAAGCTTGCCAAAGAGATGGTTAGAATCATTGAATCTTTGTTGGAATATAGAAGTCTTATTCTTAAAGATGTTAGACAAATCTTAAACTTCTGGAGTTATGATTTGAACTTTTGAAGCTAAGGGGGAGATTGATTAATATCAGAAGATAGCTTCATAAGAAGACTGGGTTCTGTCTGTAGAAAAAAAGGTTCAGAACTCATAAGACAAGCAAAGCAAAGCCTAAGGCATAACTTCTGAAGTGGCTACTTCAGAAGTTCTGAAGATGGTTCTGAAGATACTTCTAAAGAAGTTCAGAAGTAGTTCTGAACATGCTTGTCATTTTGGTACTGTAACTTTAGCATATCTGTTTGAATATAGGTACATAGTTTGTTAGGTAGTTAGAACTAACGTTAATAGATGTAAAGATTCATACTTTGTAATGTTGTTCAGTAATCAATACGATATACAACTTCAGTGACATAATTCTTGTTCTCGTTTTTTAATCTTTCTACATTCTAGATATTTTGGGATCTAACATTCAGGCTTCTAGGATAACTCTTTCTGGTCCTGTATCACCAAATGACATCCAGAGGTAACCTCTGTGCCTTCATTTGAGGGGGAGACATTAGGTGCATCTCCAGAACCAGAACCAGAACCCATTCCAATACCAGAAGATACAGAAGTTCAAGCAGAAGATACAGAAGTTCAAGCCCAGCAAATACCTCAAACAAGGATGAAGAGATGGACAAAGTCTCATACTCCAGATCTAGTTATTGGAGATCCATCTGAAGGGGTTAAAACCAGATCTGCAACTGCTAATGAAGCCTTCTTTGTAAACTTTTTAAGCATGATAGAGCCAAAGAAGGTTCATAAAGCTTTACAAGAACCAGGCTGGGTGGAAGCTATGCAAGAAGAGCTGCTTCAATTTGACAGAAACAAGGTGTGGAAATTAGTACCTCTGCCTAAAGATAAGATCGACATTGGTACTAAGTGGGTATTCAGAAACAAAAAGGATGAAGATGGTATTGTGATAAGAAACAAAGCAAGATTGGTGGCCAAGGAATATTGTCAAGAAGAAGGAATCGACTACGATGAAACTTTTGCTCCAATTGCAAGACTTGAAACAATAAGATTATTTCTGGCCTTCTCTACATACAAAGAGTTCAAGGTGTACTAAATGGATGTTAAATGTGCTTTCTTAAATGGAGACTTGAAAGAAGAAGTGTATGTCCAATAACCGCCTGGGTTTGAAAACTCAAGACATCCAGATCACGTCTATCTTCTGGACAAAGCTCTGTATGGCTTAAAGCAAGCTCCCAAAGCTTGGTATGAACGTTTGTCAAAATATTTGATTAAGCACTCATACAAAATAGGTAAGATCGATACAACCCTGTTCATCAAAAGAGGAAAAGGTACGTTAACTGTGGTTCAAATTTATGTGGATGACATCATATTTGGTTCTACTGATCAAGCAGAAGTTGATTTGTTTTCAAAAAGTTAATGGAAAGTGAATTTGAAATGAGTTTAATGGGAGAACTAACTTTCTTCTTAGGATTCAAGTCAAACAGACTACCTCTGGCATTTTTATAAATCAAGCCAAGTATTTTTCTGACATGTTAAAGAAATTCAAACTTCAAAATTCCACTACTATAAAAACTCCTATCTCTCCGACTACAAAACTAGATCCAACTCTCTCTGGTAAATATGTTGATATTACGAACTATAAAGGTATGATAGGATCATTTATGTATTTAACAGCAAGTAAACCAGATATAATGTTTGCCACTTGCCTCTGTGCGAGATTCCAAGTCAATCCAAAAGAATCTCATTTGGTTCCTGTCAAAAGAATTTTTAGATACCTAAAAGAAACACCGTCGCTAGGCCTATGGTATCCAAAACATTCTGGCTTTGATTTAATTGCATATACTGACTCTGATCATGTAGGATGTAAGTTGGACAGAAAGAGTACCTCTGGTGCTGTCAACTTCTGGGAACCAGGCTAATCAGTTGGACATCCAAAAAGCAAAATTGTGTTTCAACTTCCACAGTAGAAGCTGAATATGTTGCTGATGTCAGTTGTTGTTCACAAGTTATTTGGATGAAGACTCAACTCAGAGATTATGGTCTGATGTATGACAAAATTCCCATCCTCTGTGACTCAGAAAGTGCTATAGCCATCACTGGAAATCTAGTACAGCATTCAAAGACCAAGCATATTGATGTCAGGTATTATTTCATAAAGGATCATGTGGAGAAAGGGACAATTGAAATGTATTTTGTCTCCACTGATTACGAACTTGCTGATATATTTACAAAAGCTTTGGATGAGAAAAGGTTCAATTTTCTGATCAGCAAGTTGGGCATGTTAAACATGTAATCTATACAGAACTTATAAACTTCTTATAATTTTTGTATGATTATTTATTTAGCCTGTCTTTTTAATCTTACAGTTAGTCGCATAAATTCATAACCCAGAACAGGTCAGAAGCCTCTGAATGCTTCTAACGCACATTACAGAATTCATCAGAAGTCTCTGGTTGTCTCTATCTTTCTCAAAAATACTTGGTATTACATTTCATGATCCAAGCACAGGTCAAGGGGGAGCACTAAATGCAGATATCAAGGGGGAGCACTAAATGCAGATTTCAAGGGGGAGCACAGATTATTGCATCATTCAAGGGGGAGAATTTTCTGTTCTCAAAATCAAGTCTAACAAATGTTAGATGTCGTCTGATTTTTTTTCTTAGAATTTTTTGCGAATTTGTTACTTCTGAACTAACTCTTGGCGTCAAGGTTATTCAGAATTCTCGAATTCAATCAAAGTTCTTCTGAAAAGACTTTCACTTGACATAAAACTTTCATTTGATTCTAAAATGTCTTCAATAGACCAAATGATTTTTTTTAACTATGCTTTCATCGAACTCAAGCTAGCTGTTCTATAAATTTTCATTTCTTTTGAAATTTTTCTTAATAAGATTACTTCTAGACTAACTCTTGTCGTCAAGGTTATTTAGAATTTTCTTATTTAATTAAATTTCTTCAAAAAATAATATTTATAGAATATAAAGCTTTCTCTTAGTTCAAAATGTTTTCAATCAACTATTTTTAATATTCTTTTTATTAAAATTAATTTCTAAACTTATTCTTTTAATCCACAATTCTTGTTGATTAATTGATAATTTTTATTATTAATTTTTGGAGGGAATATTCAAAATAATGAAAGAGGAACCGGTTCTCATCAAAAACCTACAAGAAATGTTTAAGTGCCCTGTACTGACAAAACACGCGTCCCTTATCCCTCTATACACGCGCAAGTGAACCTCCACGTGTCATAAATCAATGGTTTGCATGTTTGCACGCCTTTTATGCATACGTCAGCAGTCAGGAACCGTTTCCAAGCCCCAATTCCCAATTAAACCCTTCCCATTCTAATCCCGTTCCCAAATCTCAATTAAACCCTTAATCTTCAAAATTACTCGAGTGCATTTTCAAATCTTACTATATAAACTCGAGTAAATCCCCAATTTCACTTTTCACCGTCTTCAACCTCCAGCTTTTACTGTGCTCATACGCATTTTTACCCTCGATTGCAAACCTGCAACTTCCGATTCTCAAACTTTCTCAATCTCCCAAATGGCAAACCCAAGTGCAAACATGAATGTTCATGATGAAGAAGACAGGCTCATCGATTCAACTACAGATAGTGCTCCAGTCATTCGATTACCCATCAAACCCAACAACGTTCAAGTTCTTTTGGATCCCAACACGTATCTGTCAGAGTATCGAGTGATGATAGAGTTTTTGCAACACCATCAGTTGAACCGAGCCCTAACTCTTACAAATCTAAATGTTCTGGAGGTATATGTTCAATAAGTATGGCGGACTTTGTATATCAAGACTGATGAAACTTTATCTGGAAGTTTTAGTCATCCTAAAAACCCTGAAAATGTTGTCGAACTACCCATAACCAAGAAGAAGATTGCCAGATGTTTTCATTTGCCCCAACCTCTCATTGAAATCGAAGGCCAGACAGTACCCAATCCTGATCTTGAACAAAATCCATCCACAGAAGCTTTGTTAGCATTTATCAATTTTCTGGGCTACAACGAACATCTAACCTAGCTTTCTGAATTCAAGAGGAAAAAGTTACCTCTAATGTGGAATGTATTGGTTTCAATACTCAACAAAAGCCTCACTTGCAAAATAGGGTCTCTGGATCAGGCGAGCAGAAACATTCTCACCATCATGTATGGTATGTACTTCAACCGACCAGGTACATGCTCGATCTTATTCCTCAAACCGCTCCTTATCTTACTTCTTATAGAAGCTCTATGGTACACTCAAAACAGAGGGTACCTACCCAGAGCACTTAGAGCCTAGAGTAGATGGTGAGGGGTCGAATGAGCTTGAGATTGAAAATAATACGAGTGAACAACCGAGCGCTTCTAACCATGTCGAGCGTTTGTTAAGAGAAAGCCAAGAAGATGTCCACAGAGACATATTTGTGAGTTCCTCGCCAAGTCCAACCAGAGCAACCACATTTGCTGAGGTAGATGCCAACACATGTACACTCATTGAAACAGGACAGCTCAGTCCAAACCACCCTGAAACTAACCAAGCTGAGGGTATTTTTGCCTCTGACTCAAGCACTGTTGGCTAAACCACATCATCCTCTCAAAAGGATGATGATGTAAATATAAGAGTTCCATCGCCCAAGAAATCGCCACCTCCTACACTGGTTGATGTCTCTGTGACCAACACAATCTTACGAAACACAGAAGGTACGTCCATTCCTTCTACGAGTGTAAATGCCTATGAAATCCCATCAGAGGGGTTCAGGCCAGAGGTTGCACCACTTACCGGAGTCTTCGGACTTTTTCAAGGTAAGCACACGTTAATTGACTCTCTACCCTCTGATGTTGGAGAAAAAGTCAATAACGTCAAAACATCCGAAGAGGTGCCTATTCATAATAGCCCTCGAAGACAGGATTGAAGTCCCTCCACGCTCAACGTCTAAAAAGGGGTGAATGAGGGCCTCTCTAAACGCGAGAGACAAGAGGCCCCATGTGTTGGGGATGCACCGGTTACCTCTTCTGAATTTGTAACCAATGCAGCGTTTGAGGCATTTGGTGATCAAATTCAGAGATCTATGGAGGATCTAAAACTATCCCTTCAAACCCAAAATTCTCTGATCTGCAGTGTCCAGAATACTCAAAGAGAACAGAATCAAGCTCTAGAAGCTCTCAAGAAGCTCATTTCTGAAAATGCTGAATCACAGATGAACTCTGCCTCTAATCACTTCAACAAGCTGGACGATGGAATTAAAGCTAACTCAGAAACCATATTCAATATTCCAGCCGCCATCCCCTCTCCAGAAGTCACCATCTCGGTTTCCGAATATGGATCCTTCGTTGCAGACATACAGAAGCTAATCAATGCAGTTGTTCCCTAAGAAGCCTCTGCCTCAACTTCTGCTTTAATTCGGCAATCAGATTTGGCAAAATTCCAGAAGGCAATGATGGACAGATTCAATGCAATAAATGCCAAGTTCGTTTCCAAGAACAATACAAGCTCCAATGACTTGGCTCAGAAGGTATCTACCTTAGATACCTCTGTTTCCAAGCTAACGTCTCTGGTAAGTTCCAATTCTGTAGACTTTGAAGTGAAGAAGAAAGTCAAAGAGGCCAGGGCGTGCAAAAAGGCAGAAAAGAAAAGAAAGGGATTTGAGGATCAGGACCCTGATTCTTAGAAGGGGGAGAGCATGGCAAAGAAGGCTAAAACAGATGGTGCTGAAACTACTCAAGCTCAGAGTAAACACAAAACCTCTGCCTCTACACCTTCTAATCCACCACCATCATCCAAACAAACACCTCTTACACCAACACCTTTGGCTGTCAATTCTGGCCCACTTCCCAAAGATCCAGATATGGCTAAGTTCATTCTCAATCTTTTGGGAAACAAAAGAAAGCCAGAAGGTCAAACCCAGAAGCAACCAAGCCAAACAAGCCAACCCCCAAGACCTAAAACCCAAACTGATACTACACCTTGTGACTCCGCAACCTTAAATCCCAAAGGTCAGAGCTCAAGCTCACAAATTCCCATCTCTAAGCCACCTGTCCCTGAACAACCCCCTGTCTCTGAAGCAGTCAAACTTAGAGCTGAAGCAGAAAAAGTGAAGAAAGAGATTTCTGACAGAAGGAAGGCGCAATTGAAGGAGGATATCAAGAAGTTTGATGCATACAAAGTACCCACCACAACAAAAATTGAATACAAGCATATATACGCAGCAACTGATCACAAGGTATTTCTAATGCTTCCAAACTTTGCCAATGACTACAATGTGAGCGATGAAGTCAAGACAACATTTATGAGCCACAGGCAAATGAGGAAAGAAGCTTACATTGTTTCCCCAATCAGACGCATAACAGGGGTCAAACATGTAAAGTTTAAAAATACAGAGCTACTGTATACCATTTATGAGGTGGAAAGGGAAGATAAAGAGAAACATTATATCCATGATAACGATCTCCTATCGACCAATCCCTCTGACTTAATTCCTTAAGGAAGATTTATGAAGAACAAGATGAATCAAAGTAAAGATGCTCAAGACAAAGTGGCCTTCTTCAGAATCATAAGGTGCATGGAAGCTTTTGTGAAATACAAGAAGCAGGTAGACTTTCAAACAGGGTTGGATCTCAAAACTATTATCTTAAGTATCTCTGCACCTAACGAAGAAAGAGAAGGGATTGAGCATATCCCTGCTAGGCAAATTTTGACAAATCCAGAGGATGGAACTGTCTTCAAGAGACCAAAAAGAAAAAGCTTCTTTAGAATTAAAGAAGCTCACAAATACTCTTCTGGAATTGTGGACATTGTCAAAGGGTTTGCATCCCTTTAGATGGAGGATACAGGAAAAGGAGCTCACATCAGAATTGCCGCTGAAAGGATGTATCAACAACTGGACTTGATTGTAAAGCTAAGACATGTCACTGATCAATTTCACAAGATCACTACATTTCATCCTGATGCTCCATTTTAAATTTTACAATGTAATTTTCTTTTTGATGTATTTGTTTAAGCATTAAAGAAATGAACTTTTGTCTTTGTTTTGTAAATTCCTAGTTCTAGATTCATACATAGGGGGAGATTGTTAGAACTTGTTATGAAAGTATGAACCAGATGTGGATAAGTCTCAAGCATCAGAGAACAAACTCAAAGACTCATCCTCTGATCTCTCTCTCATCAGAAGCGCCCAGAGAGCTCTAAAGACCTCTGGATATCAACTGCTTTACTCACGCGCTCTTGATGACGTGGCCTATCACACTTTTCGTCCATAACTAATTCTGTTAGTCGTACGAGTGACGTGTCACTCAGTGATAAGCTAGCTTGTTGACTTTCTCTCTCTTTGTAGTATATATAGAGTTAGTTATCACTATAAAAGGCGTCGATCATCTTGGAGAGAATTAGGGCTTTTCATTTAAACGTATTGTAATCCAATCTTCAGGTTATTGAATACAAATTCTCATTTGATCTTCAAATATTGTTCTTACAGTTCTAATAACCGTTCTAACTTTAATCATAGATTTAAATTGCTTCCGCTCTTATATTTCACTTAGATCTATTGATTAATTGAGTTAAATAGGAATCTGGGTTCCAACAAAAGTTGTAGTACAAGAACATCTGAATCGGCTTCTACAAAGGATATCTCAATATGTAATGGTGCCTCCTATCCCTCAAAAATCCAAATAGAAGAGATCCAAGTCCGACACTGAAGAAGGTCCATCGTTCAGAAATGAACATGAGACAAAATTTGACCTGGACAGTCTCCTCGCTCATTTAGTCTTCCCTGATCTTTCAATGTTGAATACTTCCCTGCCTTCATAGAGAAAATATGAGAAAAAGGTGAAATAGTTGGCAAACCTGAACTAGGAATGGTATTTCTTGATAATGATGGAAATACAAAATTCCTCATAAATAAGGAGATCTCTCTCGCTCCATCTAAACATCTCAAGATTCTCTTCTACAACTGCAATGATGAGAATGATCGATTCGAATTTCAAAGATGAAAAATTGAGAAGGAGATACACGAAATAAAGGAGTTAATTACCTCCATTCAGGGACCTAGTTCCTGATTTTTTTTAATCCTTTGTATTACTTCAGTGTATTGTACTTTACTTATTATTGTTTTTCATTTCCTGATGTAATTCTTCAAATTATTATGCAATAAAAATTAATGAAGTACTTTATTCCATCAATGACTGAAAAGATCCCCTGAAAATAGTAAAAGGGACAATGAACGTAGGAGTTCTGATAACCGTAGAACCTTATTACTCATTGATATTTTTTTCTCACATTTATCATTGAAAATGCTTTCTAGTTTATACACTTGTAAAAATTGTGTTTTCATATCCTTATAAATGAAACTCAATTGAGATAGTTAACTGAAAAAGATCTCATGGATAGTCCTTAGGATTTTAACTTCAAATTTCCTTGGCCTTACTAATCTTCCCAAGAAAATTCTCCTATGTTGTTTAATCATAATCAAATAGGGGGATATTGTTGATCCAAACTCCTTCCAGTGATTTGAATATGATTCCTCTAAATACTTAGTGAAAATCCAAGTTTAAGTTACTGTTCAGATTCAGTGATAGCATACACTGATTGCACTCAGTGATCACTGGAAGTCAGGAACACTATCTGAACTTAGAAAATCTAAAGAACAACACTAACACCAAAGACCATTCAGTGATAGTCGAAAACCTATCTGAAGAAAGAGATGGACAACTCATGATCTGAAGCGGTTCAGTGATAGCAACGTTCAGCTAATAGAAGTGTGAGATCTTGGGTATGCCTCAGTGATACCTGAAGGATTCATCCTTGAAGCCTCAGTATCAGCGATCAAATGAAGCCTACTCAGCAAGATCAAAGTTGATAAGCTCGATGCAATGTCAAACCCCATGCCTTGTCAGAAAGTATGTACGGAGTAAGTTGAATGTCTCTGATAGATCCTAAACAATCAAGATATAGAAAGATAACAACAAATAGATCACCGAATGTTGTATATTGTATTGATCAGATGGACTGTATTACAAAATATGTCTTTACAAGCTTATGAAAACGTTAGTTCTAACTATCTAACAAACTATCTATTTATACATGAAATAGAAATGCTAAAGTTACAGTACAAAAATGACAAGCATGTTCAGAACTACTTCTGAACTTCTTCAGAACTTCTTTAGAAGTGTCTTCAGAACCTTCTTTAGAACTTCTTCAGAAGTATCTTCAGAATCTTCAAAACTTCTGAAGTTGCCACTTCAGAAGTTGTGCCTTAGGCTTTTATCTGCTTGTCTTCTGAGTTCTGAGTCTTTCTTTCTTCAGATCTTTCTTACCCTTCAGAACCCAATACCTTTTGAAGCTATATTAGTATCTCTATCAGTCTCCCACGTGCTTACCAACTCTGACCAGGTCACTGTTCATATTCGGCTAAAATCTTAGTTGCTTTATGAACAAAGGACAAGTTTCCTATAGAAGCTTGACACATGGCATATACCCTCTGACTTGCATTTAATGCAAAGGGTATAAATAGATGAAAACCTCCATCTCCATCGTTATGCATGCTCATCTCTCCTTTAACCTCTGGTCTTATTTCTATCTCATATTTTATGCATCCAAAGTACTTAGTTATTCTAAGGTTGTAATAAAATAGGTTTAATACTTGTTCTTATTCCGCTTATGACCTGTAATTTGTTTATCTCAATAAACTTATTTAAAAACCTTAAAAAGTTGTGTTTATATTCACCCCCCCCCCTTCTACAAACTGGTTCTATACCTTTACACTCTTGTAGACTTCATTGGGACTAGCAAACCTTAATACCACACACTTTAGCCACTGCCAATCGCCTCTCCAAATAAACTCATCGAACAAATCCGCCCTCTCACCATAAACTCATCGAACCAAACCAGTTATGGCCCTAATCATCGATTTACATTTCAAGAAAGAAGCTTGATAGCTGAAAGTTCGATGGGGAAGAAGAGATGAGAAGGATGTCGACCATTCCTTAAACCGAGCTCCAAACATCCTGATACGGTACCAAAGACAGGAAACAGGATTTCTAACTCGTTTTTTGCATCACGGACGGACCACCCCGGGAGGGTCAATTTCAACTCAACACCATGCCATGGCAAATCATCCGGGTACACATCACAGTGAGGTAAAACACTCTCCACTTTTTAGTTCAAAGCTTGCAAGAAATATGCATAAGATTTTTTCACAAAAGATCAGTCACACTCCCAAAGGTTTTCATGAACAAATTCATGAAACCTTCCCAGAGATCAAACTTCTCATTGATAAGATGGAGTGGGATCTTTTGTTTGCAACACCAATCCTTTACAACTTAGATTGGAAAAGGGACTTTTATACAAAAATTTCAACATCTAAGTCGATAAAATTAATGGTGAGGCACAAGTGTATAGACCTTTTTTGCAAATGCCATCAACCGGCTATTTGGCATTACCCCACCTTAACATTCCTAACTCGATGCTTTCCTCACTAACATCTTGTTAACAATAGTCATGGAGGGGGCAGAATGGTCCTTTAGGACAAATGCTAGAACTTTGAAAGAGTCTTTCCTCACAGCACAAGCCAATGTGTGGCTTTACTTTGTCAAAAACACACAGCACCCAACCACGCACGACTCAGATTTATGCATGGAAAGAGTATAGTTAGTTTATTGTATTATGAAGGGATACAAATTTAATGTCAGAAAGTTTGTATATACCATCATAAAACGATTTGTTAAAATAATGCATGCCCAACTTCCGTATCCATGCATTATCCACAAGATCCTCGTTGCACATCATGTCCTAACATTACCATCTGATCATTCTTCAAACAGTAAGATGGTAATAGACACAAAAAATCTGGTTAGGATAATGCGGAATAAAAACCAACCATTCCAAATTTACCTTCGTGGACATCACTTCAATAGGCACTAACATGCACAAAGTTTATGATGAATCCACAAATGTTGTCGAAAAATAGGATCATGATGAGCCATGGTTTATTTTTAGCATTGAATTTTAAAGGTTGTATAAATCTAACAATAATAAGCTTTAAACCTACCCCTATTCTTTTTGTTTCTAACCCTGAGTATTCCTTAACTCAACTTGATAGCATACCTCTTTCAGGTCCTGTATTAAAGACTGAGTCTCATGTCATATCAACAAAGACAGAGAAGATCGCTGAAAAGAAGTCCTCTTTTACGCTTCAACTCAACCTTCCTATCCTAGACGAAGTTGTTGCAGATGTCTAGAACCTGAAAATGAAGGGCGCTATCCTTCAGCAATATGGCGCAGGCATTTACAAACAAACATCCTCCATCAATGAAGATGAGACATGAGGTTGCTGAAAAATCCTCCAACATCAATTCCCTTCAGAGTGCCTTCACCATTCACTCTAAAGTGGTTACCAAAGAGATTGTTACGTAGCGAAAGTCAAATAGTGGTTGATTTGCAGAAAGAGATCAATATGAAGATCCACGGGCTTGAAAGGACCGCTGAAAAGAAGAGGTATGAGGATGGTAATATTCAGACGTGATAGATGGAGGAACATTTGGAAATATACCTTGGTTATCTTCGCTGGGTGATCTTGTTAATCGTTGTTGAGTTGATGATATGGTTTAGCATGGAAGAGGCGTCCATTTCGCTTTGTATGTTTTGGCTTTTAGTTCTTTGGTACATCTTGTATGAGAGCTTTTATTGTATTGGTTCAAGGCCCCTTCCCTTGAGTAGGGCCTGTCTTATGTCAAGGTAGGGTGCCTTTTGCGGGAGGGAGTCCCTCGCCATTTCATTGTAATTTTTCCTTATATAAATTGCCAGGAGTGCCGCTTCCTTTCCCAAAAAAATAAGACTCGCGCCTTAATGAGATCCAACCATATGAGCGAGATTTGATTTTGCCAAGAAGGTTTAAGGTCGAATCAGTCCTTTTGAAAAGATGAGTGTTTCTTTACCTTAGAATAAAATATGTAACTACATTGTGTTTTTACTCAATCTTATATATAAATCGGAGACCTAAATATTTAAAATGTTTAAATATAAGAAACTGTTGTAGGATAAATGTGTCATCGTCTAAATGATATGACAATATACTTATAGAGATAAATATAAACTATTTATGTAGTAAATCATATTTACATACTTGTTGATATCTCTATGTAATCTCCCCTATTTAATGGGTTTATGATTAATGAGAATTTACAACTTTTCAATTCTCTATTATATTGTTGTTCTATTTCGTTGTTCCTTTAACACGTTATCAGCACGTACGCTCTATAGGACGAAGTGAGCGTGAAATCAAGCTAAGATTTGATATTTGAGGTAACTTTTATATGTTTTAGTTTTAAATTATCGTTATATTATGCTTTATGAAGATGAACAAATATGATGAATCCGTAAGAACATGTTTTTTTTTAAATGTTTAAACCATAACATCACTCTAATATGCTTTATGTTATAGATATAATATATGATTTGTCACTCCTATGAAATCTTAATTCACGTATTCTTTATGTTTATGAAATTTGCATAATATGTGTTACCGTGATATTATCATTTTTTTAAACCCCATAATTGTTATATACATGTCGTTTATACAAAAAAATTAATAAATAACACCATTATGTTTTAAACCCCATAATTGTTATAAATAACACCATTATGGATTTGATAGACATGAATATTATATATTTTCCTTGAATTTCAATTTCTTTATTAAGTTATCAACATGGTTCTAAAAAACGCGTTATGGCGGCGTTATGGCGCGCCATAACGTCGAAGCGTGGCCTCGCCGTCACGTTAAAGCTCGTGGCGTGACTCTGAGGCGTGGCTTGCAATGTGGCACGTTATGGCGGGTTATAAGGCGCGTTATGGCGCGTACGGCGGGCTATAAGGCGTGAGTTGGGTTTTTTTCTTTACTTTTTGCAAACCTTGTGTATTTGATATAAAATTATGAATGCATGTTTTTTCATTTGTTTAGTTTTATATGAATTTAATTTGTTTAATCATTATTGTTCATTACACTGGCTCAGATAGACATATGTATATATAATATATATAAAAATTTGTCGCCTTAAGTCGCGCCTTAAAAAACGTCATGGCATCGCCGTAACTCGTAAGGCTTGAGGCTTGACCTCGCCGTCACGCCACGCCTCACGTCATTTAGAACCTTGGTTATCGATCATTATCGATTATTTTTTTGGGTAATTCAATTTCAAAGATGCTATTGTCTTGGAATAAAATTAAAAGAAAAGGGAAAGAAAATTTGCATATAAATGTAAGAAAAAATCATCTCCTTTGCATCTATTTTAAGAAAAGAAAATAATATATTTTTCTTTCTAAAAGTTATCGATTATTTTTTTTTTTCTATATCGTAATGGAGATGTGTATACTTTTTTAATGTATAAAATAAATGTTGTAGTCATTAGCTTTTTTGGTTGAATGGATAACTCATATTTGATTGATATATCGAGTATTCGGTTATTTTATTTTATTTCAAAAAAAATTCCTATGCTACTTATGCATTGTTAATTTTTTTTCAAAAAGTTGAGTTTGTGAAGATTATCCATTATAAGCTTCCAGTCATTAACATTTAGTTTGTTACGAATTAAATTTGCATTTAAATATAATATAATTGATTAAAAACAAGTCTTTATCTATTGAACCGTTATTGTTATTATATTAATTTATTTCGGTTTATTTTATATGATTTTATTTTATCTTATTGCTATTATATTAAATTGGACTGGTTAACTGTTATTTGTTTTATTTTATCCTATTGTTATTGTTTTAATTTGTTTTATTTTATCCTATTGTTAACTGTTATTTGTTTATTTAAGTCAATAGTTTTAATTTGGCATTGAAATGTTAAGTACTTTAATCATGGATTTAGTTTTAAAATTATATTCTCTACATAATATCTAAATGTTTATCTTAATTATAAGTTCCTACTTATAATTCTTAATCTTATAATTGATTTTTAGAAGTTATACTTCTGACTCCCATTACTTTTGATCTTCTGACAAAAGCTTAAAAAATACCATGAAAATATTAAAATATCATTCAAATGTTTATCTTGATTATGAGTTCCTAATCATTATTTTCTATCTTAATTAATAAATGAAAGTTACACTTTCAACCCTATATATTTTGGTTTCCTACCAAAAGCTCCCAAAATATTATTAAGATATCAAAAGTTTAAATTTGATTTTAAATGTCAAAACCAACATTTATTTGTCTCATGACACAATCTCTAAAAACAACATTTAGTATTAATACATTGAAGTTGGCTTCACATGCCAAACTCGTATTATTTTTTGCCTTATGCCAAAAGCATAAAACTATTATTGTTTCTTCAAATTAAATAGATCGCAAAATACTGATTGGATTTTGTCAAATGGGTGTAAATAGTTCAAGGTTTGTAGGGACTTAAGAAATCCATGTGATTCCCCTACTACCTGGAAATCCAATTGATTGAGTGATTTATTTTCACAAATAAAAATATTGATGAAGTACTATCAACAAAATTTAAACATACAAAAATCCAATGATAATGAAATCTCATACATATACAAAAATCCAATGATAATATCATTAACTAGAATCCCCCAAGAACTGCGGGACGCCCTGATAACGAAATCAGGAGTATTCATTAGAAATTATACAGTGGAATGAAATCCACTCGCTTACAAGAAGATGACTGATTTCAACAAAGAAATGTCGTGTCTCAAATGCAATTCAATCTTCGTGACATAATTCATGGCAAGATTATTTCAGATCACAACACTAAACATGTTGGGATAAAGAAAATTCTCGTGGTCAATAATAAAAATGTTAGAGGTGAAAACAACTACAAAGGACAGTGAGTTAAAGACAATTTCACATAGGTGACATCTATGCATCCCATGGACAAAACCATGGAAAGGGTAAGGGTCATGACAAGAGTGGAAAAGGGTTTTCCAATTCTTGGAGCAGAGATGCAACTACTGCCTAAAAGATAATGGACAATATAAGAAGAAAAATGTGTTAATAATCGTTCATATAAAAAAAGAACAAGTTGGAAATGAACTATATTAGATTAATTTAAGATTGATTAAGCATAATTTCGATTGAAATTTATTTTAAGTATTAAATTTATTTCATTTGTTGGTGGAAAACCAAATATTTAAAATGTAAAGAAATACATCAAAATTACAAATATAAAACTCTCAATATTCTCCATTCCATGTTGGAATGTATCGAGGAGAACTTGAGTGTTTTTGTGGGACCTCCTACGCAATCATAAAAGATAAACTAATATTTACTCCTCCAACCAAAATACTTAGACGATGGACTGTCATTTTCTTGTTGGTACAAGATTAATAGTCATTAACGGACTATATTAATGAGAACCTTGTTAAGATATTCGTATAAATTGGAAATCATAATATAAGAATGGAAATGGGTATATATGTACATCAACTATAATTATATGAAAGGAACGTATATTAGAGAAATTAATGTGTCACACTATCTAGGTCATCAAATCATATTATGTCACCAATAAAGAACTTTGCAACAATTACACATATATGTTTCGACATGACCTTGTGGGACACCATGGTTATGACATAATGATCCATGTATTGAAAAATACATATAAACACATTATCTTTCGAGTGAAAGGGAAAATAAAGCAATTAACCAAATTGCAACTATTGACTTCTGCAGCACAAGAAGCAACACCACTATCATAATATGTCATCTTGAATACCTACAACTTTTGTATACCCTCATTCGTAGCTAAGACAGGAATGAGACCATCCTAAAGCTAAAACAAAAATATTTCATTCTTACAACGAATACAAGGTAATATTTATGGACATAAACAACCAGAGTGCGGGCCATTGATGTATTTTATGGTTCTGGTTTCGACACAATGAACGCATGTCGTATCATTGTCCACATGAAAAGTTGCACTCCTAGCACTAGTTATACATTTAAGGGCTTACCACCCTGATTATCTCATTAAGTCTACATGACTTGGAATGCTGGAGAATTTACGTCATAAGGATTTGATTAATTATTATTGCATATGTATTGGATCAATGTAGAGTTTCATATACCTTATGTGTATATATATATATATAATAGTCTCGTAAAAGTTGTCAGCAAAAGAATATAGATGGTATATAGGACATTGGTTATGCGCACCAATTTTACCTAAGTCTACATGGGCTTATGCAATATTACATGCAACTTTACTTATTTGTTTTTTGACCCACTATTAGCCAACCAGTATCATGTGTACCATTTGGTAACTGGATATAAGCCTGATATTTCACATTTAAGCATGTTTGGTTGTGTAGTATACGTGCCAATTTACGCCCCCACAGCGCACCCAAATGGGTCATTAAAAACATTCAATATAAGTTGGATATGAATTCCCAACAATTATCCGCAAATTTGAACCCTTGACGGGTGATCTCTTTACCGCTAGATTTGCGGGTTGTCACTTTGATGAGACAGTCTTCCCGTCGTAAGAGGGAGATAGAAAAAAGGATTTTCCATGGGAACGACAGGAAGTGTCATAGAATATTCTTACATTGCCTCATTTTGATCCCCAAACTTCACAATGTAAAGTTGAAGTCAAACAAATCAAACTCGATACCTGATACGTTTAATGTGATTCCATAAGTGACAAGATCACATATACAGCTGCAAATATACCTGCAAGGTTAAAAGTCCCTAAACAAGGGCACGACGCCATTGGAAAGTGCGTTGCAATCACACACGGTGGAGGTGTGGTTGAGGTCGTGGCTCCCAAAAGGAAATGGGGGAAGCTAGTTGGTTCGATAGATACTCGTCTAAAGGAAAATAAGAGTAAGGCACAACCATTTATCATCAATACATAAACCTCTCATGAGATTGTCTCTGACTAAAACTATGTCTACTGAAGCATTACTGGAGGACGCTCCGAAGTTAATATTTGATTCCAGAGATCAAATAAATCTCAAAGGAATTATGAAAGTGCATACAAGTCGATGGACAGATAGTACATACTCATTGATGATATTCACATATATTGTTGCTCAGGAGATGATAGGGCACGATGACATCGAACCACGCTCAGTTGAAAAATGTCAACAAAGAGCAAATTGACCTAAATGAAAAGAAGCAATCCAGGGAAATTATACAAATGAACGGGTATTTGGTCAGGTAGTGCTAACCCACCAAGTGTAAACCCTGTAGGACATAGATAAATCATTTGTCAGAAAGCATAATGAGTATAATTAAGTCATAATGTATAAGGCTTTCCTTTAGCACAAGGTTTCTCACAACGCCTTGGATTGACCACGAGAATACTTACTCTCTCGTAATGGACGTTATAATGTTTTGCTAGTTAATTACCCTAGTAGTTTCTGAATGATGGGAAATACAGCTCATGGATGTGGTCACTACATATCTCTGTGGGGATCTAGATTAAGAGATATATACAAGTAGTTGATGATATTATATTACCCAAATCAAGTAACTTTGAAATCACGAAATACATTTGCAGTGAAATTAAAACACCCACTTTATAGATTAAAGAAATATAGGCGGATATGGTATACCTACCTAAATGAATACTTGATAGGGAAGGGATATAAGAACAATGAATTGTGCCCATGCGAAAACAAGTTCTAGATTTTCAATAATAATTTTATATGTCGATGCTATGAACTTAATAAACACTCTTGATGAAATAAGAGAAACCATAAACTACTTGAAATCTAAAGTTGAGATAAAAGATATTGGGAAAACTCGTGTTTACTAGTTATATGAACTAGGACACCGAGCTTGTGGAGTATTGATCCACCGATCCGCATATGTCCAAATGATCAGACGATTTAATAATGACAAAGCGCATCAGGCTAGCACTCCCATGATCGGTCGAAGTGTTGGATAAAAGAAAAAAATCCATTATGTCTAAAGGATGACGACAAAAAAGGTTTTTTGGGAGATGGAATTCCCTGTTTAAGTACAATAGGCGCAATATTGTACTTGACCATATATTGTATTTCTCAATGATCTTGTTAGCTAGATTTAGCTCAGCGCCAACGCACCATCATTGGAATGATATCAAATTAATATTTTGGAACCACTGATGTGGGCTTATACTTCCCTTACAAATAGAAAAATGGGATTGATAATGAAACTTCAATGCCTACTTTGAATATGAGCGGCAAAAGTTGTTGGTCCCTAAAGGGTCTACAAGAGTTCAATAATAAGTAAATAGTTTGTAGAAGGGGGGGGGGGGGGGGTTGAATACAAACACACAGATTTTGGTTTTTAAATTAGTTTATATATCATAAACAAATTTACAGTTACAAGCGGAATAAGAACAAGTTTAAAACCTATTCTATTGTAACTAAGAAACACTAAGTTTGATGCACAAGAGGAAGGAAGAAAGAATAAAGAGGGTTTAGGTTAGAAGGAAGCATGCAATAAGATGAAGAAGATATCTTCATCTTATTTATACCCGTTTGCATTTAATGCAAGACAAAAGGTATATGCCATGTGTCAAGCTTGGATAGGAAGCTTGTCCTTGCTAATAAGACAGCCATGCTTTTGGCCGAATATGAACAGTACCATATCAGATATGATGGGGACATAAGAGACAATTCGTACGTCCTTTTCTGACAAGGTATAAGGTTTGACTTTTGTGCATCGAGGATAAGATCAATCTTTAATCTTGTAAAGGAAGCTTCATTTGATCGTTGATTCTGAATCTTCAAGGATGAACTTCAGTATCGCTGAGTTTTCACAAGACTTCACACTTTGATTAGATAATCGCTGCTATCGCTGAACCGCTTCAGTTCACTTAGCTGATTATCTCTTTCTTCAGCTAGGGTCTTCGACTTTCGCTGAATGATCTTCTGGTGTGATAGCTGATCTTCAGGCCTGCAGAGATAAGCTTGTTGTTCCTTGATCTTCAGCGATCGCTGATGGTAATCGGCGTATGCTATCGCTGAATATGAACAGAAGCTTATACAATGGAATTTCACTAAGTATATAAAAGGAATCATATTCAAATCATCGAGAGGAGTTATGATATTATGATTAAGCAACATAGAAAAATTGCTTTAAGAGACTAGTAAGGACTTAAGAAAAATTTGAAGTAAATTTTCTAAGTACTAATATGTACAATCTTTTTCAGCTAGTCTACTATCTGAATTGAGTTTCATTTATAAGGATATCAAAGCACAATTTTTACAAGTAAATAAGCATAAAGTGCATTCACTGATTAAATTTTCAGATTGAAAAATCAGTGAGTAAAATATAGTTTAAAGAAAATAGAACTCTTATGTTCATTGTCCCTTTTACTTTTTTTCAGGGATCTTTTCAGTACATAGATGGAGTAAAGTACTCTGATTGAATTTCATTAAGTATAATCTGAAGAAATTATAGGGAAATGAAATTACAATAATAAAAGTAAAGTACTTGTACACTGAAGAAGTATTACAAAGGAAATAGAGAACCTATGACTAATCAGAAATGTTCTCGTTTCTTCTTTGTAGTTCATTCTCATAAAGCATTTTCTGTCGATTCATCAGAGGGGTATCTAACCAGCAGTGCCATAGCATGATCTTTATGAGAGAGGATGGGGTCTTGCGAATTTCTTGGTTTCTGAAGAGTCCTAAGAACCCTTCATTATCCAAGAATACCATACCAGGTTCAGGTAGTGAGATGATTTCATCTTCTTCGTATCTTCGATCTTGAGGAAGAGAGGTATGTAGCATTGAAATATCAGGGATTTCAAGATGACCAAGAATTCTATGATAATCAAATTTGGTTTCATGCTCATTTTTAGAGCTTGAACCACCTTCAGCAGTTGATCTTTTCTTCTTTGATGACTCAGGGAGAGGGGGAACTTGCACGTGTAGTGACATCCTTTGCAGCAACTGATCCAGTGCTCTTTCCACCACATCCTTGAATTTGGATATGGAACCCTGAATGGCGTCTCTGATTTCTAACCATTCAGTGTATCCATAAATTCTTAAGAACTTGGCTTCTTCTCTCTCAGTTCTGTTTGTCCTTGTCATTCTTACATATACCTTTGGACCACCTCTGTTGGAGTGTCGTCCTTGAATAGTTGCATGAATGATTTTGGCTTCAGATCTTCGAAATTTCAGTCTATCAGTGCACCGGTCAAGCTCTTTGTCTTTCTGAATTGTGGCTTCAGCGGATAGTGCACTTAGGATCTTTTGTTGAGCGAGGATCGGATCTACGTTCAAGTTTTCCTGTGCAAGTTCTTTTTGTGCAAGGGCTTCAGCGACCCTTTCACTCTTTTTCAATTGTTCTTTGGCCGCCTTGTCTTTAGCAGAGTCTTCCCTGTGTAATTTCCTTGCTAAAGCAAGATCATTCTCAGTTTGCTTTGTTTTCTCATCCCTGATACGTTGTGCTTCCAATGCTTGTTCTCTTTCTTCCTTAGAAAGAAAGTAGAATTCATCTACTATCCTTATTGGTACAACGTCTATGGGTTCAGCTTGAGGCACCCTTATTCTTCTTGCTTCGAATTCCCTGAGGAATTTTATTCGCCTTTCTTCTTCTTCAGGCTCGCTTATGATCGGCTTTTGAACGCGACGCCTTGGAATAAGGCCTTCTTCTTCCTCAGAGTCAGTTTCTATTATGTACATAAACTGCTCTACGGAAGAAGGTTCCTTCCATGAAGTGGAGTCCTTTGGGGGACGGGGATCACTGAGGGAAGGAGAGGAGGAAAAATATTTATCAGAGAGAGTTTTTGTAGGTGAAGGAGGTGTGGGGGTTTCAGAGAGAGGTGTAATATAAGGGATAAGAGGAAGAGATACCTCATAGTGGTCTCCCCCTCAGATAATGGGATAGTGGCATCCAGATTTACCACTTCTTTTCCTTTGCCTGAGGGACCGGCTTGTCCCTGAGAGGGATGTTGTCCGTCCCCGAAAGGCTCTTGATGAGAGACTCCAGGCCTAGACATCCTGAAGTGCTCCAAGGCACTTCCAACGTCATCGTCGTCTTCATCATCATCCATTCCCCTATAATGAAGGATGGGACCTTCTTCTTCTTCTTCATCATCTTCCTCAGCATCATCATCATCTTCTTCAACCGCCAACCCTTCAGGGAGGGAAGATCCCGTTCGCTGGATGTACGGAGATATGTTTTCACCAGGGAACGTCTGGTTGTGCTCCGCAATGAGTTCATCTGCAAACTCTTTGGCACATCTCTCCCCCTCGAGTTATCAGGAGGTAGACAGTGCACCATCAGAGTGCGAACATTGGACTGAATATCCTTGAGCTTCGTATCATTTTCCTGAAGCGTCGTCCGATCAGCAGCAGTGAAAGAGGAACTAGCCTCAGAGAGCTTGGTGAGCATCTGCATCATATTGGATTGAGTCTTTTGAATAGACTCAAGGACGTTTGCCTGAGCAGCAACCTTCTGCTCTAAATTGGACAGGTTCTGGCCAAAGACCCGGTTGTCTTCCTCCAGAGAGAAAACGTCAGAGATAAGGTTGCTGACGTTGGTCTTGATCGTTGGTGTCCCAAAGATTCGTCGTAAGATGAGTTCAGCTGACGTCTGAAGATTGTCAACCCTAGCCTGGTGAGAGCACATTCCCTGACCAGATAGTCAATAGCAGGGAATGTAGGACTAGGAAGGACAATGGGAGGGAGTTCAGTGACGGGAGCGGGAAGCTTGGGAGCTGCCATCTCTGTCTTGACATCTCGGAGCTTTGCAGCACTGGGGCCTTGAGGAGACTTCCCCGTTTGCTTGCTGAGAGGTTGAGCGCTGGTGGTGGTGGTTGTTGTCGCTAAAGAGAAGAGAGGAGTGACACTTGATGATAACATAGATAAAGATGCCAAAAACGCATCTGGATTAGATGATGGATGAAAAAATTTATTTTTCTCCTTGAGAGTATCATGAGGATTACTCTCAGGGACTACGTTTGCAGAGGTAGTGTCTTGAAGATCACTAACCAGTGTCTTAGAGTATCTGAGATAGACACTCTGAGGTCCTTTTAAGTTGGCCTTCCAAAACTCAGATTGCCTAAACAATATTAAAGTTTGGATTGCGTGCATTTCAGCATTATCAGGGATAGGGACAACTATCGCTGAGTCATGTGCTGAGGTGAGGACCAAAGAAGAGGAGATAGAAGAAGTTAAGAAGGCTGTGAGAGTAGTACCTGATCCAGCTTTGACGGGCGGCTATAACACCCTCAGTGACCGAAGTCCCTGATGATGGAGGTAGTGCTAATGAAGCAACAACGGATGAAGAGACCGTTGAAGTGGCTGTGGCTGTTGTTGGTGTTGGTAGTTCACCGAAATCAGAGAGAGTGGTCTTTTGAGAGACCATCTTCTTTGGCTTCTTGTTTTTGGTTGCGATGGTCTTTGTATGACCATCGGTTGGTTGTTTCCTCTTAATAGCAGCAGTGTCCGGGATGCTCGCTGTTGGGATGGGCAGCGAGGTAGACACTGAAAGAGGGGCTCCAATCATTTTCAGCATGTAAGGTGTGAAAGGAGCATCACCTGGATGTTACTCTATGTCCAGAGACTTCTTCCCCACCATGGAGAAGGAGTGGTCACCGACCTTCGGGTAGTCCTTCCCGAAGGCAACTTCCAGGATTGTTGCAAAGAACCGCGGGTAAGGGATTACCGGGTGTCAGGTAGCAGCATTGATACGACTGACCATATCGCTGAAGATATAGTCAGCTTAGTTGAGGTTGTGACAGGTGCAGAGAGAGAAGGCGAGATCCTGAAAATGCTTGCTCGCTTGGTCATGCGAGCCAATCTTTGACCCAAGGCATTGGATCACCTGGGTAAAGATGTATTGCCAGCGAGCAGGCAAGCTCTTCTTTTCCACCTTTGAGCCCACCGTTTTCAGCGATGGATTCTCCCAAGCATAGCCGATAGAGTCCAAGAAAGCGTCGATCTGCATCTTGGTTGGTTCAGCGCCCCATTGAACATTCTTGGCGTGTGTAGGGAGGTGAAGAGCCTTCCTCACAAACCCAGCAATGAAGGAGAAATAGCCAAGGTTGGGAATTGTGAAGCCAATCGCAGGGAGCACGATCCCTTTGTCAGTGGTGAGCGTGGTACAGTGAGCCTGAAGGTGAGAGGAGATGCCCACTGGGATGTGGACAAAAGCGTACATCAGCGGGCACGCCTTAATGAAGGTAGCTCCTTCGTTAAAGTGAGGGCGATCAGCGGGTATGTTGACCAATGCAATATAATTGCATGATTTGAAGACAGCTTTCTCCATAGGGAAGTGGCATGTTGGTGCAGCGACCAAGGTGTTGTCAACAGTTGTAGCAGCAACGGTTTCAGCAGTCTTGCTTGCAGAGGCCATTTCTGTAGGAAAAATGGGAACACCAAAGAGATAAATCATTATTTTATACATAAATGTATAAACCAGAGTTTGGTATAAAGAATACCAAATGTAAGATTCAAAGAAACAAGTATTTTGATGAACAAGATCAAAATGCTTGTGGTAAAAACAATGACATAAAAGATTATTTTAGAAAAAGTAGAAGATAATTAAAAATGGATAAAACTTAAGAAGAAAGTCTTCTGTTCTAAGGAAAGAACTTAGAACCGGGTTTTGAAAATAGAAGATTTTTTGAGTTTTAATCCAGATTAAATATATTTTGTTCCTAAAATATGTTTTTATTGCATTTTAAGAAGATGTGAAACAAGATGTTTCCAGTTTTAAGTAAAGATTTAGATCAAACCTTAGGTGAGTTTGAGAAGAGAAAAACGCACAAGTGCGTGTTCTTGGTGTTCTTGAGAAAGCTTGAAGATTTGAAAGTTCTTTTGCCTTTGGAGAGATATGAAAGCCTAAAGAGGCAAATGAGGCAAAAGAATTGCTTAAATAGCATGAGGAGAGAGAAAGAAAGGAATGCTAAACGACGGTTTTAGCTTTTTGAAAAACAAATGATGACCTGGCGCACGTTCCAAGAAAGGAGTTGGATAGGAAACGTCGCGGTCCGTCGTGTGTCAGAAAAAGGTCTGACGTATCCTTTTCTTAGTTTTAAAAAGATTATAATGATAATTATCCATAAGGAAAGTTTATCATTATTAATTTCAAAATCTTCATCAATGACAATAAAGGATTGTCAGTGAGGAGTTTTATTTTCAGAGATTCATTCTTTGATGAGAAAAGATATCAAAGAGTGATAAAGATAAGAAGATAATACCTGAGGAGATGGCCCAGATATCGCTGAAACAGAGTTCAGCGAATGGGAAGATTGAAGGCTTTATTTGTATCACTTGTTGTAAATTACTGAATAAGAAATTATTCAGCGTTCAACATACCAAGTTCGCTGATAAGTAGATTGAATCTAGTTTCATCAAGAGGCTTGGTGAAAAGATCAGCGAGCTGATATTCAGTGGGTACAAAAGGAAGCTCAACTTCACCATTCATCACATGATCTCTGATAAAGTGATATCGGATCTCAATGTGCTTGGTTTTGGAGTGAAGTACAGGATTGTTGGCAATGGCAATAGCACTAGTACTATCACAATAAATAGGAATTTAAGAGAGCTTGAGATCGTAGTCTCTGAGTTGATTTCTCATCCAAAGGATTTGAGCAAAACAACTACCAGCGGCTACATATTCAGCTTCAGCGGTGGAGGTGGATACTGAGTTTTGCTTTTTGCTTGTCCAACTAATTAACTTTCCACCTAGTAGCTGACACCCACCAGTGGTACACTTTCTATCTATCTTACAACCTGCAAAGTCACTGTCATAATAGCCAATAAGATCAAATCATGAGCCTTTGGGATACCAAAGACCTAGATTTGGAGTTCCTTTCAGGTATCTGAAGATTCGCTTTACAGCGATTAGATGGGATTCCTTCGGTTCATCTTGATACCGAGCGCAGAGACATGTAGAATACATGATGTCAGGTCTACTCGCTGTAAGATACAGCAGAGATCCAATCATCCCTCGATAGACAGTGACATTGACTGGTTTCCCATTGGGATCCTTGTTCAAAGTCAGAGGAGGTGCCATAGGGGTCTTCATCACTGAGCATTGATTCATGTCGAACTTATTCAGCATGTCTTTAACATATTTTCTTTGACAAATAAAGATTTATTTGTCAGATTGCTTTATCTGCAAACCTAGAAAATATGTTAGTTCACCCGTCATACTCATTTTATATTGCCTTTGCATTCTTGCAGCGAAATGAGTACACAATATGGGTCTTGTGGAACCAAAGATAATGTCATCAACATATATCTGAGCGAGCATAGTATGACCTTTATATTTTCTTAAAAATAGGGTTTGGTCATTTTTTCCACGAACAAATTTTTCTTTAAGAAGAAATTTAGAAAGGGTATCATACCAATTTTTCTTATTGCGAATTATAGTCCCGTTTTCATCTAGCTTATTTCTAAAAACCCATTTGGTTCCTATGACAGTTTTATCAGAGGGTCTAGGAACAAGATTCCAAACTTTATTTCTACGAAATTCAGTTAGTTCTTCTTGCATAGCTGAAACCCAGCTTGGATCAGAGATAGCTTGATCTATCTTCTTAGGTTCAGAGAGAGAAATGAAGTTAACATAAAGACAGATATTACCTGTACCTCTACGTGTCTTGATACCTGCATTGGGATCACCAATAATTTGATTTATTGGATGATTTGCAGTCCATCGCTGAGCTGGAGGTTGAGGAGAGAGATCAAGATCAACAGCAGATTCAGCGACTTGTTCTTCAGTTTCTGGAATAGGACTTGTTGTTTCAGCAACAGGTACTTCATTTAGAATCAATTCAGGGGATTGATTTTCAGACGTAGTTTGGTTGTTCACGGAAGAATTTCCAAGAGAGGAATCAGCAATAGGAATCTGATTCAGAGGAGTAACATTCATCCCTGAAGCTGGATGATTGTCACTTGAAGGATTTACAGGGATTTCGCCATCACATGCTTCAGTAGGAGGTTGATTGCTGAAATACGTTTCAGGTTCCCCATAATGGGATCTCATCCAAGCATTCAATTCTTCATCATCATCATGAGTATGAGAAGTATGAATGGGACGAGATTCATCAAAGTTGACGTGCATGGATTCTTCAATGTGTTGTCTTCTTTTGTTGAAGACTCTGAAAGACTTAGATACAGAGGAGTATCCAAGAAATATACCATC
This sequence comes from Silybum marianum, assembly GCA_036898165.1. Taxonomy (NCBI): domain Eukaryota; kingdom Viridiplantae; phylum Streptophyta; class Magnoliopsida; order Asterales; family Asteraceae; genus Silybum; species Silybum marianum. The sequence goes on along the minus strand of CM072536.1, from coordinate 23,169,774 downwards.
GTCAGCCTTTGGATCAAACTTACCCAAATGATCTTTGTCATTCAGAATGTAACACCTACATCCAAAAATATGGAAATATTTCAGAGTAGGTCTTCTCCCATGAAACAATTCATAGGGGGTCTTCTTAAATCGCTTAACTATCAGGGATCGATTTTGAGTAAAGCACGTTGTGTTGACTACTTCAGCCCAGAACTGAGTTGGTAGATGCGATTCGCTGAGCATTGAGTGAGCCGCTTCAATGATAGTTCGATTTCTTCTTTCAGCAACACCGTTTTGCTGAAGAGTCTTCACTGAGGAAAAGTTGTGAGAGATGCCTTTTTCTTCAAAGAAGTTCACTAGAGTGCTGTTTTTGAATTCAGTACCATTACCACTCCTTATGGAACGAACAATCAGATTATTCAGAACTTCCATCCTTTTGATAAAAGAAATTATCATTTTAGGGGTATCACTTTTGGATCGAAGGAAGAACACTCATGTGTATCTGGAGTATTCATCAACAATCACCAAAGTATATTTCTTTCCAGAAATAGATTGGACATTAACAGGTCCAAATAGATCCATATGGAGTAGCTGAAGAGGAGCGGTCACTGAAGAAATTTGCTTTGACCTGAAGGAGGCTTTTGTCAGCTTTCCCTTTTCACACGCTGAACAAAGAGATTCCTTTGTAAAGGTATGATTTGGGAGGTCTCTGGCTAGATCTTTTTGAGACAATTCGTTTATTGTCTTAAAGTTGAGGTGAGAGAGTCTTTTATGCCATAACCAGTTTATATCAGTGGATGCTTTAGAGATAAAGCACATGTTCTAAGAGTGAGAACTATTCATATTTATGACATACACATTTTCCACTCTTTTGCCTGTTAGGGCAAGCTTATCATTACCGTCAGTGACAGCACATCTGTTCTTTAAGAATAGAACTTTGAAGTCTTTGTCACATAACTGACTAACACTCAAAGGATTGTGTTTTAGTCCCTCAACGTAGGCAACACGAGAAAACGATGTGGCTCCGTTGGATAGAATTCCATAACCTTTAGTGTATCCTTTGCCATTTCCACCAAAGGTCATTGATGGACCAGCTTCTTCTTTGTAATCAGAGAGCAGAGATTTTCTGCCAGTCATATGCCTTGAGCATCCGCTATCAAGATACCAGATACCTTTGGCACTCTTCATACAACAAAAGATTAATTGTTTAAAGGTACCCATACTACTATGGGTCCTGCTTGGTTAGATAAAGGATTGGCGGAGGAACTACTAGCTGAAGAACTCTCTTCAGTGGATATCTTCACCTTTGTGGGTTTTGCAACCTTGGTGGATTTCACTCTCGCTGATTTATCAGCTTGAGCTACTTTCTTTCCATTAGCTAGTTTATCAGCTCTAGTAGCGTTAGGACATTTACTTGCAATGTGGGTAGTTTCACCACAGTGATAGCACTTCCTATATTTAAAGGGTTTGGAATTCAGAGAAAAATCAGGAAATTTTCAGGGATAGGACCAAGAATTCCTTTTTCCATACTCCTTGGAGGTATGACAACCTTTTCAGGGGTAGGAGTGAGATCGATCTTAATTCTGGGGGTTGGTCTCTGAGAAAATTCAGAGACCTTCTCAGATTTAGAATTTTTCTCAGAGGATTTCTTGTTCCTATTCTGAGCGATCTTATTCTTAGAAACTTGTTCAAGAAACTCATTCTTGATCACCTTCTTAGAATTTATCACAGAAAACTTCTCTTTAATAGAAGAGGAAGAAGTTGAAGAAGAAGGATCAGGGATAGAAGAGACAAACATTCCAAATTTGAGCATGGAACGATCATTCTCTGATTCTTCCTTTTCAGGGTTAAAGCCTAACCCACTTCTTACTTTCATAGGTATTTGGGCATTGATGATCTTATTGACTTTATCAGAAGCCCTACACCATCCTTCGATGGTGGCCTTTTCAGACTTAAGATCAGCGATAGCATTTTCCCTATCAGCAATAGCTTGCTGCTTCTCGATGCTTATGGTTTGATTTGCAAAGACTTGGTCCTTGAGAGTTTCCTCAATTTTAGAAAGTTCTTTGATTTTTAGATGGCAATTTTTCAATTGCTCAGACAAATCAGTGTTAATTTTCTCGACCTTAATCTTTCCATTTAAAGCATTATAAAAATCAACAGTCATAGCATCGAGAGCTGACAAGTTATCACTTTCAGAGAGTAAAGAGATAGAGGGAATTGTTACCTGAGTAGAAGGGGACTCAGAGGAAGAAGTTTCAGTAGCTTCTTCAGCGTCCTCTATTCTTGCCATTAGACACAAGAAGGCAAGATCTTCTTCATCAGAGCCAGACTCTTCAGAGGTCTTGGCCTAGTCGTCTTCAGCGTCCCAATCAACTTCTTCAGTGATAAGGCCTTTGCCTTTTTGCTGGTATTTCTTCAGATCCTTGTATTTGTTTTGCAATTTCAAATACTTCTCCTTTTTATCAAAGGTCTGGGAGGTGGTAGGAGCTGCAACTTTCATTGATCTACATTCACTTGCGAAGTGACCCTTTCGCTGACAGTTGAAGCATATAGCTGAGGCTTTCTCAACGGGCATTGTCTTTTGCTTTTCAGAGTCAGAGAGATTTGAAGGTTTTCGAAAGTTGCTCTTTCTAGCGAATTTTTTAAAATTATTTGTTAAGAGAGCTAGAGAGTTATCAAACTCAGAGATGTCAGCATCAGTGAGTTGATCTTCTAAATCAGTTTGACCTAATTCAGTGATGGAGGTAATAGTGGAAGAAGAAACATTTTTAAGAGGAGTTGCCTCTGAAGTCACAAGTGCCAAAGAAGTACTTTTGGCACCTTTGAGTTCATTTATGAGGTTTTTCCTCAGAAGTTGAGATTGTTCTTCATTTAAGAGCATTCCATATAATGCACTTAAGGACATAGTTTCAAGATTCTTTGACAACTTTAAACATGTAGTGCATATTGCCTATTGATCGGGTAGTGCCTCCATGAATTTGGTCAGTATTTCAGCGTTAGAGTACACTTTGTTTACTGATTTAAGATCAATCAACAAACAGTTGAAACGCTGGTGAATTTGAGAAAGAGATTCACCTTTATGATACATAAAACTCTCATATTGGCTTACAAGGTTTATGCACCTAGTGACTTGTACTTCAGAGGTTCCTTCATATTGGATACATAGAGTATCCCACATGGCCTTAGAAGTCCTCATTTTCATAACAGAATGATATACTTCATCTGGTAAAGACATTGCTATTATAGATCTAGCTTTTGAATCAATAACAATTTCTTTCTTATCTTCTCCAGTCCATCGATTAGGAGTTTTAATGATACTCCTCTCAGGGATGGCTGGAGTAGTAGTGGTGGCAGGAACACCAGCTACAATAGTTGTAGGAACAAATGGTCCGTTTTCTAGATAGTAAGGGATCTTTGGATCTGATCCTTCTAGAAACAGAGACATTCTTTCCTTCCATAATGGAAAATTATCATGGCTAAATCTTGGAGGTTTAGTTAAATATCCATTATCATTATAGTTCGTATTAGGGTTTGACATTTTAAAATAGTTTATAAGAAAATTATTTTAAAGATAAAAGAAACAAACACTGCTCTGATACCACTTGTTGGTCCCTAAAGGGTCTACAAGAGTTCAATAATAAGTAAATAGTTTGTAGAAGGGGGGGGGGGGTTGAATACAAACACACATATTTTGGTTTTTAAATTAGTTTATATATCATAAACAAATTTACAGTTACAAGCGGAATAAGAACAAGTTTAAAACCTATTCTATTGTAACTAAGAAACACTAAGTTTGATGCACAAGAGGAAGGAAGAAAGAATAAAGAGGGTTTAGGTTAGAAGGAAGCATGCAATAAGATGAAGAAGATATCTTCATCTTATTTATACCCGTTTGCATTTAATGCAAGACAAAAGGTATATGCCATGTGTCAAGCTTGGATATGAAGCTTGTCCTTGCTAATAAGACAGCCATATCAGATATGATGGGGACATAAGAGACAATTCGTAAGATATATCAAAGGTGATAACTCAAAGCAAATTCTGCTTTAAGTCTATATACAATGAGCAATAGAAAAGTCTCCTCTAGATTCAAGTGAATCAAGTAAGATGCAAGGATGATCTGACATAGAAAGTATTGGAATGCTAAGACTTTCCAAACTCCGTTGATTAATGAATGAATCAGGGGGAGTAGTAGACAAAAGGGGGAATCTACTATATATGTAATACTGGTATGTTGTGCTCTTTCCTTCAGCTAAGGTTTTATTTTTCCCATTGGGTTTTGTTCCTTGGTCTAAGGTTTTAGCGAGGCAACAATTTATATACCATCCTGCTTTCCCAACTTCATGATTAATGTACAAATCTAAGAAAATGTTAGACTAAAGAAAAAGTCTTTGTATTACAAAGAAACTGGTGCGTTGTACTCTTTCCTTCGTCATATTTTTATTTTTTTCCACTGGGTTTTTATTTCGGCATAAGGTGTTAACGAGGCAACAAGTGTGCACCATCATTCACATGACTTAACACAAGGGGGAGTGTTGTAGATAAATGTGTCATCGTTTAAAGGATATGACAATATACAGATAGAGGTAAATATAAACTATTTATGTAGTAAATCATATTTACATACTTATCGATATCTCTATGTAATCTCCTCTATTTAAAAGGTTTATGATTAACGAGAATTTATAGTTTTTTAATTCTCTATTATATTGTTGTTCTATTTTGTTGTTACTTTAATATAAACCATTTTTTTTTGAAATTTCGTCAAACAAAATAACAACAATCGAATCTAAACAAATTATGTTTTAATATAATTTGATCAACGAATAAAATAGAAAAACAAAACCTTTGAAACTTTGTGCATTAACAAGTTGTACCTTGAAAATGGAGTCTCTTGTATTCAAAGAAAATTGTGTTTTTACTCAATCTTATATATAAATCGAAGAGCTAAATATTTAAAATGTTTAAATATAAGAAACCAATTTTATTTTGAAATTTCGTCACACAAAATAACAATCGAATCAAAACAAAGATCAACGAATAAAATAGAAAAACAAAACCTTTGAAACTTTGTGCATTAAGAACTTGTACCTTGGAAATGGAGTCTCTTGTATTCAACGAAAGGGAGACAGAGAGAAGAGCCAAGCAGGCCGAGTGGAGATCAAGTTGGAATGATTCAGCCGCCTCTCTTTTAAAGAGCAATAATTTTCATATCCAGAATATGTATGCAACAATGACTTGTATTTTATGTAGATAAAGTTATAAGCTTATTTTGAACAAATCAATTTCAGCTTTAGAAAAGTAAAAACAAACACGCGCTTTACTAGCGCGTGGAAAAATCTATTCGCCATCACTTCATCGCTGTTATCAATTTTGACTTGAAAAGGAAGAACCCGCCAACGGAGCTTTTTCTGTCGATCCCCAAATTTCCGTTGATATAATATTATTCAAATCAAACAGCACGTATTTTCGAATCATTGTATGCTTCTTTAATCTATCTGTAAAGCAACTACAAGATCTGCCTTGGTTAGCTGTTCACAAGTATTATTGAATCGCAGTTTGTTGTATATAGCTTCAGGGAAAAACCCCTGATTTGGGAGGAGCAGGAACAAAATTGGAGTTCTAGGGCTTTGTATTATCAGATATGGCGCAGAAGCAAGGTGGTGGTGGTGGCTTTTTTTCATCGCTTGCTTCAAGTCTGTCCAACTTTAAGAACCAAGTTAACGGGTAAGTAACTCTATGCTTTTTTCTTTCCCATAGCTTTTTTTTGCCCACCAGCTTGGTCGATTCATGGTGTGTTGATGTTGTTTTGACTTGATTTCAAATTGAAATTTCTTGAAGCATGGGATATAGTTAATCGTTGCTTGATTTATTTGAAAATTTATGTTTGCATGTTTTATACTTCGCACTTGTTTGATAAGGTTTTAGCTTTTAAGCTTGGAGATTTGATTTACGAATTGGTTTTGAGTTTGACCCTCTTGATACTTATCGACCTTTTGGATTCTCACATACTAGGCGCAAAAGTTACCACTGTCAGTGGTTGAAAGGTCTCAAGATTATGATACCCGTTAAGATTTATGAATCCATGACCGAGGAATAGAACGATAGGGTACCAATTTTCAATTGTTATCGAAGTCCAGATTTGGTGGTACAAGTTGATTTTGTGTCGAATAGATCCTTCCAGATCCAAAAGGGTCATGATAGTATAATCACTTGAAAATATGATGACTTCACGGGTTGCATAATTCAGTTTTTATATTGTCTGTGTTTTTGTCTAGATACTTCTGCAGGTTCCTACTAGAACGGTTAGTAAATCAGAGAATAAGAATACGGTCCAATCACATGTGATTATACACTATAATCACTTGTAAAATCACATATGATTCACGCCACTTAGGCTGCGACCTGCCAAGTGGTCTGCACACCCTTTTGTTGACTGTTAATGTAAAATCACATGTGATTTTGCATTTGATTTGGCTGTTTTTATATTATCTTATTTAGTTACTATTCTTGTTTGAACCTACCTCTACTACTGGATTGCTTTTAGATCTTAAAATGACTCATTTAAACGACAAAATAGGTGTGTGGTTTTTGTGATAGAGAGTATGGCAGACTCTTCTTCACTTGGATCTCATGATGTAAAACCTATAAACATAGTTCCGTGATTCTATTGATTGCTCTGCCCCTGAAACCCGCCACATGTTTTGTACTTTGCTTCTTTAATACCTTATTTCTGAAATAAAAAAGATTACATTCCAGCTGATGAGAGATGGTAAGAGATAACCCTCCTCCACATCCAGACATATGCATACACCAAAAGGCCCCACAAAACAAAAATATGAATAGAAGTAAGTATGCACATTTCATGCACTTTCTTGTGTGGAATAGAGATGCTTTTATTTATGAAAACATAGGACATCGTAGATAATGCTTTTTAGTTGGAAACCAATGTGAAAAGAAAATGTCTCTTAACTTAGTGCAAGGGATTATGTGAGATTACTCAATTCGAAACCAATGGTAGACAAATCACCTGCTTTGTACAATTCAGCATAATGTTTACATGCAACTGGGGTCTCAAGCATCTTTCTGCTCTATGGATACGCCGGAACCAAACGATGATTTCAGTATTTAAATGTTGAGCAGTGTGGCCAGAATTTCGAGTTGGTGAAGTAAAAAAAATTACCGCGTTCACTTGTTATAACATATACCAGCATAAGTATGGGAATGATTGTCTTCATCATATTGTTATGTTGAAACCAGTATCTTAAAAGAGTGAAGAGCTAACTTGAGCTGATATTCTTCGTGGGTGGAAGCTTGTCTACTCTTCAGTTTTCTCTGTAATAAACTGTGCATGTACGGTGTACTACGATAAGACTGGCTATAGCAAATGATGAATTGATAACCGGAATGTTGCATGTCTGATTAGTGGATTTACTTATTTGGCAGCTTGCTTGGTTATGAGGGCCTGGAGGTTATAAATCCTGAAGGAGGGACAGAAGATGCTGAAGTTGAAGCACAAAGAGGCAGATGGAAGCAAGAGGTATTGAATATTTTGTTTACTTATCCGCTATCTCATTCCTTTGTTTCGTTTTAAGTACTTATAAGGTGTTCTTGCCAAGAATTATTTTGCATTTGTTGTATGCAAGGTAAGTGATATTGTTGTTTGCAGTTTCGGCAAAATGTTGATGTTAATGATGTCAGTTTTGCAGTTTCTGTTCATAAACCACATAGCTCTACATGAATGGAGAAAACAAAATCTGATTCCAGTGATATAGTGGAAATCTGTTGCTTTTGTGTTAACTTGTATCCAATGAACATTCATTGAAAAATTTGCTGGTATACTTTATTGATCGTTGATGATATCTTACTGTTGGAGTCCTACATTGACTGGTAACAGACCTACCAACATGTATATGTTTAGGGGTTGCTCTCTACAAATACTCTTACATATAGAGAGAATTAGGGTTTCCACATATTCTAATATGGTATCAGAGCCGGTGTCTAGTAGACTAGTACCACTAGGCAAGGTTTTAAAAAGCGGAATCGTGCCTCAAGGCATTTTCCTTCAATGAGGCGAGGCGTAAGCCCTGAGGCGGAAATATATATACTACATAAAGTATATTTTTAGAGAAAGAACAAGGGGTTCCACATATTCTAGTAATTACTCCCTTGTTTCATTGAACTTCTTTGTTTAGTTATCTTATAAAAAAGCGTTTACCATTGTTTTATATGTTTCGTGTGATGTTGAAATTTAGAAGGGTTATGGTCCTTCAACATGGCATGGAGAAAATGGAAACCTCTTTACCAGGAGGCTCTGACGTGTATAATCTGCAATGTGTTCTTATGTTATATATCTTGTAAGTAGCTGATACTAGCTAGTTTCCTACGAGTATGTACCCCCTTTCTGAAAGCCTGTGTTAAATTAATATCACTAGTATGGGGAAGTGGTGTTCGTTAAACAACTACAAATTCGAGAAAATTAATTATCTTTGTATGTTGTACCTTGGTCTGATCAACTGCAAATTCTGGAAGATGATACTTTTGTCATTTCACACCTGTTATTGTCCTAAGTGATGAATGACAAATGTTATTTGTTATGAGATCAATGCTTAAGTTCCACCTTGAGTTGACCAACTTTTTTTTTCTGAAGTTTATAATATTTATATACGGCAAATGAAATAAGAAAACTCACACACCCTCCTCACCTTTGGTGAGGTTTGAACCCCCGACCTTGAGTTGACCAACTTGGTGTCCATTATATGTCTTTTATTTATTGTGCCTTTCGTGAAACTGCTCACAACATCAAACCTCTTCCTTTACAGGATCGTGATGGTCACTGGAAGATGATGCAGAAGTACGTAGGCGCTGATATCACATCAATGGTGACATTACCAGTACTCATTTTCGAGCCAATGACAATGCTGCAGAAAATGGCAGAGGTTTGTCTAACATTACCTATTTGATTCTAGTCACTGACTTTGTACAGGTTTTTATGTTATTGAAAAATAATTATATACTATTTTCCCAGTTGATGGAATATTCCCACCTGCTAGAGCTAGCAGATGAATGTGAGGATCCATACATGCGATTAGTGTATGCCGGTAAGAATCTTACACATGCAAATTGAATAGACACACATACACCCCTATATGAGTCACCATTTCTTCAACAATCTAGTTTTCTTTGATGCAGCATGCACATAATTCTCCATATGCACACACATGCACTTAATCATCCATCTATGTCTATAAATGCATGTGTGTGCCATATACAAGTATTTAATTTTTGGGTATTCTTGATGTTTTCTGTTACAGCATCGTGGTTCATTTCATTATATTATGCTTTGCAACGGACCTGGAAGCCTTTCAATCCAATTCTTGGTGAAACCTATGAAATGGTTAATCATCAAGGAATAACATTTATTGCAGAGCAGGTGATATTTTAAAAACCTTATATGCTGTCAGAAGTCTTTTCCTTTCTTTCTCGGTTTGAATATTGTTCCTAGTTTGCTGGTTTCGATTATTATAACCTCTTTTCATTATATATATATATATATATATCAGGTTAGTCATCACCCTCCAATGAGTGCTGCACATGCTGAAAATGAGCATTTTATTTATGATATAACTTCAAAGGTGAAGACCAAGTTTCTTGGAAACTCGGTGGATGTATATCCTCTTGGAAGGTAAATTCTTGTGTTCAAAATGATGTTTGCGTTTCTTAAGCTTTAGGATCCAACAGGTTCTTGTACTGTAGCTCCTCATTGACTTTTTGTTTTACATTATATTTCGAACACCAAACAAATAATAAAAATCTCATGTGTCATGAACCCAACCTTACTGTAATAAGTCATTTCACAACTCAATGACACAAGTTAAGAAGATTAGTGAGCCTTAACTCTCCTCCTATCCAAGTTTTCAAGTCTTGCCTTTCACATTCTCGCTACTGTTGGATAGCTAGACTATAATTTTAATTCATTAATATATGTGTATGTGGTGGACCTTAGTTGTGCAAAGTATAGACTTGCACTCCATTTACAACATAATTCTAACTGATGAACGTGATTTATCTTTTTCTTTATTTGTTATCCCTTTAAGTTTTAAAGTTAAATAAGTTGATTATACTTTTGTCAAATGTGGTAATTATATAAACTGATTTGCATTCATTTTAATAAAATGAAATCCCTTTTTTTTGGAACATCTTTGGAAATCATATCAAATACCATCATTTTCTTAGTGCTTAATCTCATATGAAATAATCTTTCATCAAAAATATTGACATGTTAGTGCTTATAGTGAAGTTTGTATTACTGTTATGTGCTTGTACATGAAGAGAGTAATATAGTTGTTTGATGTTAAGCTCCAAGTTTTTTTAGATTGGCTCTGATATAATATCAAATTATGCTTCTTAATTTTAATTTTGGACTTCCTTGCTACAAATTTTTGCACATTGAAGTAAGTGGTACGAAGTGTTGTCAGATCCTCTTAGCGACTTATTCCTTCATGAAAATAAGTGGTCATTTGTGGGACTCGACTTAATTAGTGCCCAAAAATACCAATGAACCATGAGTCCATCACAATGTTTTACTGATTTTTAATTTTTTTTTGAATGCAGAACTCGTTTGAAGCTGAAGAAAGATGGAGTAACCCTAGAACTGGTGCCCCCTCCCACAAAAGTTAACAATTTAATATTTGGAAGGACATGGGTTGATTCTCCTGGAGAGATGGTTTTGACCAACTTGACCACAGGGGACAAAGTTGTGCTATATTTTCAACCCTGCGGTTGGTTTGGGTAGGTGCCTCTGATATCTCTTTCTTGGTGTTTGTAGTGCAATACTACTCTTTGACTCTTTGTTAATCCATGATAACAAAATTTTGAAAACATCTACCCCAGGTTAAGGCTTGTGGCGTACTGGTTAAGGCTTGTGGGGGATGAGGCTAGATAACCCATCTACCCCAGGTTCGAATCCAGGCGCAAACAACCCGTGGCCACTGAGGAATTATCTCAGTGCTGCATGCTTTAACAGTCTTAAAATTGTCAGGGATTAGTCTAGGCAAATGCTTAGGATACCCTTTCCATAATTTTTTTTTGAAAACATGTCTGGCTTCTTTCTGTTTCTTATTTTTGTGTTCATATACATGCTCAATATGCTGCATACTTTCAGTGGAAGGCTGAGAGCTAATGTGTTTCCCCTATTCAACTTACTCCATCTCTAACCCCCACCCACATATCTAAAGAGTTGAAGGGCTAAAGGTCTTTTAACTCTGTGATATATTTGCAAAGACATATGATTTAATCGTCTGGGGGTCCTTTAGCTGTTAAAAAGATAGCTATGATCTTTGTTCGTCGTATTCCATCTTTTATATATTTTAATAGAATTACTAGTTATTAGTCTCCAGTAGGCTTGATGAAAATATCAAAAGATAGTTTCAGGAGGGCTAAAAGTTTTCTCGGTACCGGTTAGGGGCCGTTTACCAAACACTTACCAGGTGTCACTTACCTTACCTGGTAAGAGGCATAGCAAGGACCAAAAATCTTACTCGGTAAGTGAGGGATAAGACTCTTACCCTGTTAGCACTTACCGGGTAAGAGACACGTATGAACAATCTATTTTGATGGTTTAGAATGTTACCTGATAAGGTAAGTGAGGGTGGTGACTTCTGCTAGTAAGTGATTTGGTAAATTGCCTGTTAGAAGGAAAACCTTTTAGAGGGGATATCAATGACTGCAAAGAGACAAAAAGGCTTTGAAAGAACTCATCTGAGGTTTTGGTGATGGTTATCAGAATCATGAATTACAAGAAATCTTAAATCTTGCAGTATATGGTTATTGGTGCAAACGCTTTCGGTAGGATGAGTTACACCTAGTAAGTGATCGGCTTTATTAGTCCTCAAAACTCTGGCCTGTAGATTCTGCTCTTACCTGGAAAGGGGATCCTTGATAAAGAGCATTTAGAGGTTCTAAGGAGTTGGTAAAAAAAAGAAGAGTAAGTCAACGTCACACTCACAATTCAGTGGTGGATTAAGGAAAGCATGACAGGTTTTTATGGAGAAAACGGCTGTTATAAACTCATTTATGGCCATAGATTGTAGTAAGAGATCAAATTTATCGCTTATTTAGTGTTATCCTTATGACAAATGTTTGGTGAATGGAAGAAGAAACCGCTGTTCCCCATCTACAAGAATAATAAGAGATATCTCTGAATATGGCTCTTTGTCATTTTGGTTGGTGTCCCGCTTCTTAAACTCTCATTTTCTCCCTCTTTCTATATATAAACGGATTCTGCGATCATTCTAATGAAATAGGTCGTTAAAAGCAATCATAGTTTAGATTTCTGCAGCCGTTCTGCTGCGATAGTTGCAGAGTATTTGATCGTACAACAGAAAAATATGGAGCATACATCTTCAAAATTATGAGAAAACAAATTGCCTTTCATGTTAAAGAGATCAAATATGAAGATATTTTCTTTGATTATATGAACCAACAAGAAATATAGGGGATATAAATAGGAATCATTGATCTTGATTAAAGAGATCAAATATGAAGATATTTTGTATAAATACTGTATTATATATATGTCCAGAATCTTGTGCTATATATATTGTGTATATATATTTAGTAGTATCTACCTTGATTGTATTATACTATTTGTGTATATTTAGTATATATATTTTGTATTATACATACATACATATATAGAGTCGGGTTCAAACGAGAACGGTACCTGTTTAATAGAATAAGAAAACGGTCAATTCACATGTGAGTTTACACTAACATCACGTACAAAATCACATGTGATTCATGCAACTTTGCCCCGTGACCTGAAGACGGGGCCAAAGTCGCCCGCATACCTTTTTGATAGTTAATGTAAAATCACGTCATTTTGTACTTGATTTGGCCGTTTTTGTATTCTCTTAAATAGTTAGCATTCTCGTTTGATCCTCTACACACACACACACACACACACACACATATATATATATATTATACATATATACATCCGCCTTCGGGCTTACGCCTCACCTCACCGAGGGAACACGCCTCTAGGCCCGATTCTGTTTTTTAAACCTTGACTAATTGCAAGAGTGCTAATATGAAATGAACTACGTTTAATGTGTAGCATAAACATATTCGTTCTTTTGTTTGGAATATTTAGCCTAACATATAGATACTTTTGTGTTGTTTGTAGTGCTGGTCGCTATGAAGTGGATGGATACGTATATAATGCTGATGAAGAACCTAAGATATTGATGACAGGCAAATGGAACACATCTATGAGCTATCAGCCTTGTGATTTGGATGGGGAGCCCCTTCCAGGCACTGACCTTAAAGAGGTAAGTATCCATCACTTTGCCTAGTGACTTCAATTTTAACGCATCCTTATTTTAAAACTTGGAATGGAACTAGCATTTGTTGGATGCCGTAAAGGCTTCTATGGAAAGGGTTGGGTTCTGGTAGATATTTAAAATTGTGGGAACCGTAGGAACTACTTCGTTTGCGGAGGTTCGCATAAGTTAACATCCTCACATACGATAACATATGTTAGCGTATTATAACTTACATGAACATTCATGATAACATATTTTAACTTATGTGAACATCCGATAACATTGTGGTTGGTTCTTACGAAAAAAAATTCCTACACGATCCTGATTCTCTTGGAAATACCGAAATCTCTTTTCATTTCTGCAAAGAGACGATTCTGATAAGATAGTTTTGTTAAGTAATTGTATCCCAAATTATATTTTGGTGGTGAAAATACATTGAGTTTTTGTTTAGGCTATTATATAGAATTGATACTCAAAACATTAGTTTTGAAGTTAGTTTGACTAGGAATGGCAGTAGTTTACGATTTGGTAGTTTTATCGGATTGACTTCCTGACGGAAAGAAGTTAAATTTGAAATTATTGTCCCTGATGGTGTTTTGAAGGTTTGGAGAGTTGCTGAGGCTCCTGCAAATGACAAATTTCAGTATACACATTTTGCGCATAAAGTAAACAGCTTTGATACAGCACCACCGAGATTATTGGCATCAGATTCTCGCTTGCGGTCAGATAGATATGCACTTGAAAAGGGTGACCTGGCTAAAGCCGGTTCAGAAAAGAGCATGTATGCCATTCTCTCTCTCTCTCTCTCTCTCTCTCTTTCTACACAGACACATGTTTGGTAAACTAACTGATAAGCCAAACGACATATTGAAGAATTGATTGAAACAATATAAGGGTCATAATTGAAAAAAACTCCTGGAACTTGTTGAAACGTACTTGATGCAACTTAGTCAAAAAGCTAGTTTTTAGCTGATCAAACAGACAGGGCTTGATTGGATACACAAATCTAACACTTTATACTTGGTTTACTTCTAGTCTGGAGGAGAAACAGCGAGCTGAGAAGAGGACTCGAGAGGCAAAGGGTCAGAAATTCACTCCAAGATGGTTCGACATGACTGAAGAGGTTGCTCTCACACCTTGGGGCGATTTGGAGATCTACGAATATAATGGGAAATATACTCAACATCGGGAGGCTATTGGGAACGTAGACACGAACCAAGAAGCAGATGTCATCAAGACAGAGTTCAACCCTTGGCAATATGGTAATGTTGCTGAAATGTAGTGTGTGATTTTTATGCATGTCGGTTCTTTTATTTGTTGTTGGAAATCATACTTGCATAAAGCTGAAATGCCGAATTTGGGTTACATGGCATTTGGGTTTTGCAATTGTATCCATTTTTTCTTCGTTCAAATTGTGGCCATCAATTTCGTACATTGAATGATATTGTCGATAGATAATGTTAATATTTAATTGTGTAAGGACATCAACCTGTTTTATTTTATGTAAGAGTAAATTACGGATTTGATCTATGTTGTTTAGTTTTTCTACCCACAGCTGTCCTAAAATAAAAAATAAATACAGATTTGGTACCGTCCGTGCGCATTTTCGCACTCATGAATGAGTTCTCCCTAAGAATAATTTTTTTCATTAACCCATTTAAATCAAGGGCTAATTTAGTTTTTTTCACCTTGCTTTTGCCTTTATCCTAATTAATATTTATTTATTACATATTATTATATTATATATACATATGATACAATACACATGTCCTGGTCACCATCACCGACGTCAGTCACCATCTCTTTGGCCTGTTCAACTCCCTTTACCATTTCCTGCCTAATTCCATTCATATACATTAACAGAGTCAAGTGAATCCCCACCTCCTAGTTTCTGGTGACCCAGACCCATCTTGTTCCCCCGTCGCCCGTATACTAAGCTTTTCTGCGTTGTTGTTTGGTTTTGTTTTTCGGCTGTGGCCTGTTTGTACATTTTTCTCCTTTTATTTTAGGGAGAATTTCATACACGTCCTTAAAAACTTGCATTATTACGCATATATCCTTGTAAAGTTTGAAATTACGCATATATCCTTCTTAACCTCTAAAACTCACATATATATCCTTCTCCCTAATTTAATTATTATTAAAATATTTAAAAAATACAAATTTACTTAACTACCCTTCTAAACTATCCTAATTTATTTAAGGAAAAAAAAATCAAAATAAAAAACAAAACCTAACATATGCTACCCCAACCCCATCTTTCCCACCACCTATCTTCTAAAACCCACCTTTCTTTTTTCCGGCAACCACCATTTTTTCCGGCCGCCACCATTTTTTCTGGCAATCACTCTTTTAAAATACATCTTTCTTTTTTCCCGCCACCACCATTTTTTCCGGCAACAACCCTTCTAAAACCCACCTTCCTTTTTCCGGCCACCATTTTTTCCGGCAACCACCCTTCTAAAACACACTTTCCTTTTTTCCGGCCACCACCATTTTTTCCGGCAACCACCCTTCTAAAACCCGAAAAAAATGGTGGTGGCCGGAAAAAACCGTAAAAAAGGAAGGTGGGTTTTAGAAGGGTGGTTGCCGGGAAAAATGGTGGTGGCCGGAAAAAAGGAAGGTGCGTTTTAGAAGGGTGGTTGCCGGAAAAAAGAAGGTGGGTTTTAGAAGATGGGTTACCGGAAAAAATGGTGGTGGCCGGGAAAAGGAAAGATGCGTTTTAGAAGGGTGGTTGCCGGAAAAAATGGTGGTGGCCGGAAAAAAGGAAGGTGCGTTTTAGAAGGGTGGTTGCCGGAAAAAATGGTGGTGATCGGGAAAAAGGAAGGTGGGGTTTAGAAGGGTGGTTGCCGGAAAAAAAGAAGGTGAGTTTTAGAATATAGGTTGCCGGAAAAAATGGTGGTGGCCGGAAAAAAGAAAGGTGGGTTTTAGAAGATGGGTGGTAGGGAAGATTGGGTTGGGGTAGCATAGGTTAGGTTTTGTTTTTTATTTTGATTTTTTTTCCTTAAATAAATTAGGATAGTTTAGAAGGGTAGTTAAGTAAATTTATATTTTCTAAATATTTTAATAATAATTAAATTAGGGAGAAGGATATATATGTGAGTTTTAGAGGTTTAGAAGGGATATATGCGTAATTTCAAACTTTACAAGGATATATGCGTAATAATGCAAGTTTTTAAGGACGTGTATGAAATTCTCCCTATTTTAATGAATGTGCCTGAAGTTTCCTCTAAAAAAAATTATGTTGATCTCGATCTCCATTTTCTAATGACCTAGACCTAAATCAGAAAAAAAATCCTTATATTGCAGGACGATGGTGGTGGGAAGCAGAAACAGGGAGAAGGGGGGTGGGGGGTGAGTGTAACATCCTGATTTTTGCCCAAGTTGAAGAAAGTGTTGAATCGAGCAATTCAATAACCAAATGATAATTTTAGAGTTCGAGCAGTGGTGCCATATGAAAGTGACATCTGTCACAATAGCACCGATGGTACTTAGAGTATGGTCGTCCCGACCATTGTGCCATGCGGTTATGACATCTGTCATAATAGTACCGGTGGTATCAAGTGGTTGGGTGTCCCAACAATTGTGTCATGCTATAGTGACAATGGCACAATATATTAACCGGATCTTTGGTAAAGCAAATCTCGAGTCCTCTTTGTGTCTCATTCTTTGAATAAATGAAATAAGTAATTTGAAGTTAATCATATTGGGTATCATCTACTAGACGAGAAACGGGATCAAAACGGGTGAAAAGTAGGAAAAATCGCCCTCGGTACCAGTTGGGCGACTATGACAGGCTATTGTATTGTGTCACAGTCACAGGGCATAGTAGCCGGGAGCCATCAGATGCCCTCACTCAAAATCGCACTCTCGGTACATAGCGGGCGATTGTGCCATGCTATTGTGACATGGCACAATCGCGGACGACCAACAGTGCATAAAAATCGGGATTTCCTTCTTTTGGCCATATCTCTATCATTTCTTATCCGATTTGGGGATTCAAAGTGCTTTGGTTTCGTCTTTGGAAGCTATTTAACATGGAAACAAAGATGGCTAGAGGTTATTGGATGATTTTGGAGCTCATAGGAGTGGAAGGTAAGATTGTTTCTCTTGGTTTTGGGTTGTGTCTTTTGGTTGGCAGGTGTCTTGGTTTTTTGCTTGTTATTCTTTGGCTTCTATTTGCCTTTGTTTGTATTGGCTGCTTGTAGCTTGGTTCATTTTGTCTTTGGTTGCTTGGTTTGTTTTGTAGCCTTGTAATATGTATTTTGTTTTGCTTTCTTGTTTTAATGGATGTGCCTGGGTTTCCGCTAAAAAAAAGGTAAGATCGTTTCTCCGAAATCTTAAATCTAGGGTTTGGTTTGTGGTTTTGATTTTTGTTTGATTTTGGTCTATGTTGGGTTTGTTTATGATCTAGATGAAGGTTTTATAGGTGGAAAGTTGTGAATCTGAAGTCCTCATCTAATGAAGCTCGGTATTGGGGTAAAACCTAGATTTAGCCTAAATCTAGCAAGGTGAGTTCAAGATACTTTGTGAAAACTTTGTACATTCCAAAAACGTCCATTTTTGAAGTATTAACATGTTTTACTTGTTATTTATCAAATGTGTGAGTAGTTGGGTAAATTTGCATATTTAGTATAAAAGGATTTATACATCATGTGAGAGGCTTGTACTTGAGTTTTAGACATTTTGACAATTAAAGTATAAGTGTGAGTTGTTTGGGTGCATTACCTTTTAAATGAAAACCATTTGGTTGTATTTGCATCTTTAGAGTATTTGATTTATAAATCGTTGGAAAATACATTAATATGATTTTATTTGGAAAATGGTTCGTCTCAACTAATGTTTTGAATAATTACATATTGACTAAATGAGTCTCATGGACATTTGTCCGATTTAGATAGCTACATGTTGAGCTTTTCGGGTTATATGTAGTTAAGGTATAATTGTTTATAAAATTACACGTTTTGGGTACATTGATCATTCATTTGGTGTCGTGTAATGGTAAGACTAGTGTAATGGATCCATAGGCATAAAAATCAGATTTATTTGGGGATGGGCAAGTAATAAATCCTAGATAGGGGTTGAATTTGTTCAGATTTAGGTATCGAGTAATAGATCTTGGATAGGGGTTGAACTCGTTACCCGTAAGCCGAAGATTTTTATCCGGCCGAGCTTACCTACTCGCTGGCTAAAGATCCTCGATAGGGGTTGATGTTGGTACAATAGCGAGTCACCCCCGTATTTCCCTCAAATTGTGTTCTTTCAAGTATAGTTAGTTTAATTTGGGGATGGGACAAGTAATAGATCCTGGATAGGACTTGAACTACCCGTAAGCCGAAGACTTCTTTCTGCTCGAGCTTACCTACTCACTAATTTTTATTAGTGCAATAACGGGCCTCCCCCGTATTTCCCTCAAAGTGTGTTTTTTCAAGAATAAGCGTGAGTTAATGGTTTATAAATATGGTTAAAGTTATGTTTCTATCTTTGCGTTTGTAAACTTATTCATGGTCGTGTGAGTATTGGAATTGGTATCACGTTAAAGAGAATCTATATCATAGAGTTTCACACTTTCTGTGTTCATCGGAACTAATAGACATTGTTGTAAAAGCCGGATTCTTGCCACTGTATATCACATCTATATAGCCAACACAAAATTTGAATATCTATATCACATCTGTACAGCCAACACAGAAAATAGGCTCCTGTCTCTTCCACCAATAACTATCAAAACAACAAATTTCTTGTTGATTATACTAAGAATTGAATCGGATATCTTCATCCAAATAAATTAGAAATTGATAAGTTTGAAAATCAATTAGTTGAGGAAAAAAAGGACGTAAATCTTGATTGAAATCCTTGATTGAAAACTATAAAAGAAAACATATAAATTTAATTTAAATTAAATAGATTACTAATATACTCTCAAGTATTAATTAATTAAATAAAATTAATATAATAAAATGATTGGTCCATATTGGATCTCACAGTTATCATAAACTAATGAGTTCTCATTTGATTAAACTCTTATATATATATATATAGGGTCTTCTTTGTGAGAACTTTAGATCCATTTTAAGTCACTAAATGATTTTAAATTTGAAATTTTTAATTTTGGTAATTTTGAATTAAAAGATCAAATAAAGGGTATTATGGGTATTTATAAATCTCTTATCTCTCTCTCTCTCTCTCTCTCTCTCTCTCTCTCTTATCTCTCCTTCTTCCTCCCCAACCTGTTCGAAAACCTCCATCCCCAATTTTTATAAACACAGCGTGCACAAAACCTCCCTCTCCAATATTTGTGAACCCAATGTCTACAAAAGCTCCATCCCCAATGTTTGTGAACACAATGTGCACAACCTAGTAAACACTTTATGAACACATTATACACACACACACACACACACATAAGCATCAAATAAAGAACACAATGGATGATCTTTGTGAATACAACTTAGTAAACACTTTGTGAACAACATATTACATATATATGAATTCCAAATGAAGACCACTGTAGATTTTTGTGTGAATACTATGTAACATTTTACACATTTTTAGTGTTTGGTGATATATTGTAAACACATTGTGAACACCATATGTAAATGCATTGGGAAATATAGGTTGGGGGAACACCCGCACATCTTGAGTGTCTGTGGTAAATTAAAACAAAGACCAAGTCTTGTGCAACCATCAGAACACAAAACACTAAATTAAAAATACAAATTAAAACATCAAAACAAAACCCAAATCAAGATTCTAAACCCATGAAGTAGAAGCAAACCCAGACGCATAAGCATGTTGTTGTGTCTGGTAAATAAAAAACATCTTTCTTCGGGGCTTCAAAACCCACGAACTAGATATTTTCCCAAAAGAAGCCCACAAAGTAGTACTTTCGGAAATAGGGATTGTTGCTAATGGTGGTTTCAAACTAAAATCAAACCCAGATGCCAATTCGCTTACATTTTCATCATTGTCAAACTGAAATCAAACACAACCGTGAATCCATCTTTCTGCTCGCATCGCGAATCAGTCTCGACACGTCTACTAGTAATTGTTTCTGATACGATTTGTTGTGCATCGACCTTAATGGGTTTCTTCTTTTCAGTCCTTTTAACTTGGTATGGAGGCTCTTGTCTTTAAATCTTCCGTCTTCTTTTCTAAATTTTGCTCTTGGTTTCTTTGTATACTATTCATATACATACAGAACGAAGAAATGTGTTGAATGGAGGAAAAAATTGGAGAGAAGATTTGTGATAAGAATGAAGAAACTTGTTGAATGTAGGAAAAAATTGGGTTTGAAATTCAATTTATTAAGATAAGCATGGCAAATTACCTTAAATTTTAAAAAAAAGATTACGATGCAATAAATAACATGATTTGATGAGTTGTAACCTAATTATTCAAGTACTATTTTACCTTTTAATCAATAATTAAGAAATAAATTTAATTATTGTTGGATTATATTAATTTGTGGCTAATATTCATTCTCCAAGATCTCACAAAAATTGTAGTTCTCAAAAGATTATATATATATATATATAGAGGGAGGTTCAGAAGAAAACGCTAAAAAAAGAGAAGACTGAAGAACACCTTGGGAGACCGCCATCTGGATGGTATGCCCTAACATGTATTTGTGCATATGCACTAATGCATATTTATGCATTGATGCTTAGAAAAAAGGAGCTCTAGTCGCTTGTATGCATTTGTGCATATGTACTAATGCATATATATGCATTGATACATAGAAAAAAATACCGTCCAGATGGCGGACTCTCAGCGTGTTCTTCAGTTTTCTTTTTTTTAGCGTTTTGTCCTGAACCTCCCTCTCTCTTTATATCTCTCTCCCTCTCTCTCTCTCTCTCTCTCTCTCCCTCTCTCTTTATATATATATATATATAGAGGCTTAATCTTTTGAGAACCCCAATTTTTGTGAGACCCGTGAGAACTTCTACATTATGGTTTTGTTTCACATGATTTTTTTCCATCTAAGTATAGTATTGAACGTATTGATTAACATATATTTGTTTTGTAATGTGTTTGTCTCACATGTGCTCGGTTCACAATGTGAAACTTTTTTGCGTGTATTTTTTGTTTCACAAACACATAAAAAATATTCACATTGTGTACCGAGTACATGTAAGACAAATACATTGTGAAACAAATATATGTTAATCAATATTCTAAATCCTACTCTTTATTGAAAAAAAATCACATGAAACAACACATGATGCACAAGTTCTCAAGATTATCACAATTTTATTAGTTCTCAAAAGAATGTCCCATATATATATATATATAAACAATATATGGTTTAATCGTTTATATATATATATATAATATTAATATTTTAATACTATTCTATTTAAAATGTTTTATGTAACACCCGGAAATTTTTAGATAAAATATTAAATTCTAGAGAAGACGTGTTTTAAAAGGGTTATGGGTTGGTTGATGAAAAAGATCG
Source organism: Silybum marianum (assembly GCA_036898165.1). NCBI lineage: Eukaryota > Viridiplantae > Streptophyta > Magnoliopsida > Asterales > Asteraceae > Silybum > Silybum marianum. The sequence continues at coordinate 23,148,003 of CM072536.1, read as the reverse complement.
AAGCTATGCGTCGGAAATCAAGTTTGGGAGTTTCGGGGTAACTTAAATGGCTCGTGCTAGTTGCGGCTGAGCTAACCCACGCTACTAAGTGGCTTTACACTCTGTTTGGCTAAGGCCAGTTACCAATGCCAGTTATGAAATGTAACGAGCTTCACAACTAGCGCCGGGGACTGTTTGGTCAAAATGGAGCCGCGTGAGTTACCAATGCCAGTTACGAAATGTAACTACCTTCACAACTAGCGCCGGGGTCTGTTTGGTCAAGAAGGAGCCGCGTGAGTTACCAATGCCAGTTACGAAACGTAACTGACGTCCATATCTGGCGTCCAACACTGATCAGTTTTTATAACATCCGTTTTTCTTGACTTTCACACTCATTTTTCACCAAAAACCTTCTCCTCCACAATAATGGCAATTTTAATGCTTTGAACCACCATTCTAACCAACTTGGGAGCATTTATTGAGCATCTAGCTTGAGGATTTCGGTTTGGAGCTCAAGTGTTCTTCTTCTTCTTCTTCTACTTCATCTTCTCCACCAAGTTCCACCCTATTCATCCATTTTAGGGAGATTTTCTAGGGTTTCCTAACCCTAGCTATGTGAGTTCAAATCTAAACTTATAAACTCAAATACTTGTTGTAAATGTAGTATTTTGCTGATTCTTAAACTTGGTTTTAAGTAGTTGTGTATTTGAGTAAGTTTGGAAGTTTTAGGTCAAAATGAGGGTTTTGAGTATGTTGTTGTAGATGATGAAATGAGCATCATAAATGGTTTAAAATACTTGGAAATGTTATAAAATGAAATAATCTTTGGTTTAGAAACACAAAATGATTTGACCTAGTTTTTGGTAAAACTTGGATTTGAAAGGAAATGGTTTATTGAAAGGGTTTTCAATGTTGGAAAACTAGTAATACGTCTCGTTGATGTATTTGGTCGTAGGGCTAGTATGTATTAGATCCATAGGCATATAGTCGGTTTAAAAGCGGGATTGTTGTCTCTTTTTGGTTGCATAGCAGTCTAGTGTAGGGCCTGGTACCGTTGGGTATTATGCCGGTTCATTTCCGGATGCCATTGACTCTATGTATGCGCTAGTAAGGGTCTAGTAGGGCCGTGTACTAAGGTACATAATCGGTTGTTGCCGGTTGCCATTGACCCATTGCGCGGGCTAAAGTAGGAGTCATCGGAGGCCGTGTACTAAGGTGCATAATCGGTCGTTGCCGGTTGCCATTGGCTCTTACGGTTAGCTCAAACATCGTTTAGTGACCTACTTATGGTATCTGTCACTAAGGATGGAACACCGGGTCTCCCCCGGTTGCTTTTAAAGGATCCTTGCTCATCAAGAGTAAGTTATTTCAAGTGAAGTTAAATGGGATAAAATGCACCGTATCTTATCTTTTTAAATGTTTTAACAGCTTTATCCATTTAACTGTTTGTTCTCAGTAGGCGTAAGCCTAACACTTGATTTAAAAAATGTGGTTTAGCAGGTAAGCAGGTTGACGGGGCTCTTTAGAGAAGAGCGGGACGGTGTGTCGAGATAGAGGCACCTTTTTGGAGATATGCCTTAGAGCATATATAGTTGGAGTTATAACTCATTCTTTTGAGGTTATTAGTAACACCCAATTGTAATCTATAGTCTGAATAGCATAGATTAATAGGTTGTTATTTTAATATCCATGTTTAGATGTAAACTCCCATACTCTATCCCCACTTACTAGGTGATTTTTATATTTATTCCGCATTTCGTTTGGTTTAATTTTGCTCTAAATTTTAGGGTGTTACAAGTTGGTATCAGATCCCTAGTTTAAGCGAACTAGGTATGAATTTAAGATGCCTAGACTTAAGCTGAGACTTTAAGTGTTGATCGGTGAGATATGGGTAGACACTCTTGAGATAGAAGAGCTTTAGAGTCGACGGAAATGCACTAATCATGAAATGTAACTGTGGTAATAAGAATTCTTACCTGTATGATATATTCAAAATATCACTTAGCTAATGCTATTTTGGGTATATTGTTATGTAAGTTTGCTTACTTACTATTGTTAGCCCTTGAAAACTGATCATTTTTAGGACAATTAGTTTCTGTCCAGAAGAGAAATTCTGGACTTAATTGATTTTTATAAATATTGATCATGTGATGGATAATAAGATCACTTTCGGTATAAATTACGATATTAATGAGCATATGGGCATTTTGTATAATTGGACATATATAGACACTTATGGGCTTAAGATTTATTCACCTCTAAGTAGTATTAGACCTATAAGTGACGGTTTTGAGTATTACTCTTTGATAGCGAAGCGTTAGGTCGTTGTGCGGAGATTCGGATTGTATTGTTTTGCGTTGCGGAGCGTTGCTATAAGGTGAGTATTCACAGTCCCTCTTTCAAAGTGTTTTATACGTTTTGGGGTGAAAAGCATGATTGAATGTGTTTTATGAGCCATTGTAATTATGATTATGAAATCTTGTTAAATTTGATGTTGTGGGCACTAAGGCATGTACACTAATAGTTATATTGAGTAAAATGTAACATAAAAGTTTGTACACTACTATTAACTCAAGTGAGGAGCCGAGGGTATTTGTGGATAGCGCTATTTGGACGGACAATCCCACCTAAAAACCGATAAGTAGGGGTGTGGATAGCAATCCCACCTAGAAACTACAGGTAGGGGTGCACGATACTTAAAAACGAAGGTTCTACATATGTGGGGTATTAGTCCCACCGCTAAGGTAGAATTAAAAATATTGTTTTGTGGTCGAAAGGTTTAGTGGTGGCTCTTTATATACAAAAATTAGAGTACATATGCCTTAACGTTTTAAGATATCAATAAGTGCCAAAAATTTTTTTTGCCCATATTCACTCACACAATTGATTTTTTTTTGAAATATTGAAAACCTGTGAACTCACCAACTCTTTGTAGTTGACCTTGTTTTTATCATGCTTTTCAGGGGTAAGAAAAGATTAACTGGATTTTCTTTTATGTGGGCGCATCGACATCAACCATCTTGTTTATTTTGAAACTGTTTAGTTTAAACACTTGGTTTACCTTGTTTTGTTAGAACTTGTATTTGATGCGATGTAAATTTTTTTTTTAAACTTAAACTGTTGTGTATTTGAATGGATGGTTGGTGTTGTTTGCATCCTATCGTTATGAAATCTTGCGCTATCACGCCTCGTGTTTCCGCTTTAGCGGGGTGTGACAGACTTGGTATCAGAGCCATAGGTTATAGAGAACACCGGTTTTTCTATATAAAAAAAAAAAAAAAAAAAAAAAAAAAACAAATACTATAACCAAAAGTTTTCGAAAACTGTTTTTATAAACTAACTAAAAAAAAAAAAAAAAAATTTAAAAGCTTAGTACTAGTATAATTGGAATAAGTGTCGACTTAGCATATTGATATTAGGCAAAACCTGATCACCTATGTCTAATTCAATATGTATAGGGGAGACATGGAACAATTATATTGGGAACTTCTTGCCCAAATGGAAAGCATGGTCATAAGTGTGAGTTTGCATAAGTATTTTAATTTTTTTTTTACTAAAGTGCATTTAGTAATTAAATTTGTTACTGCCGCAGTTTAAAATGTCTAGCTCTTCTTCCACTCCCGATCACTCCCCCGACGAATCCGGGTACTTTACTAGCCTCCCTAGGAGGAACCAGCCCATGCTTGAAGAGAGTGATCCGTCTGAGGAAAGTGATGCGGCCACCCGAGAGACTTCTGTGGAGACTTCTGTACCTGCGCCACCTCCGGTCGATGTGGCTGGACCGTCACGCGGACCTAGGACTATTCGGACAGCCCGAAAGCGTGTCCTCCCTGGCCGAAGGGTGGTATTCACGGTTCCGTCCGACCCGTCGGGCGAACGGGCCGGATCGCGATCTCGATCGCGAAGCGTGACGCCTCCGTCTCCGGCCGTGAGAGTTCCAGAGCCGCAACCTCAAGGGATGACGGCAACCGAGAACCTCTGGGTCACAGGATTGGAGGTTCGGATACAGGGGACGAGCGAGATAGACTAGAAGAGTTTAAGCAGGCCTTAGAAAGCATTCTTACAGTCATGCACACTCAAGACGAGATCACTACGGGGATCAGGGTGATCGCACATGAGGCCGGGAGGGCTACTCGGAGGCTGTACACGTATCTGTCTTGGGCATTAGGAGCACTGATGGTGATGATAGGAGTATTGATTTGGGTAATGATCCATTGGGGAACTTCTGTTATTAAGAATCTTTTGGAGGACCATATTTGCTTTTGAGGCTTGTAGCCTAGATGTTTAAGATTAAACAATTTTATGTTATTTGGGTTGTACTTTAAAACTTATGTTTGAATTACTTTGGTTTATTTTTGATAATTATGTAAGTTATCTATTTATCTCATGTTGTTTTGAAATGTATGTGTTCGTGAGTAGTATTGGGTGTATGTTATAAGATGTGTATGATTTAGTAAGTAGATTTATAATGGCCATTGTAACACAAAATTGACTAAAACTCAATTTAAAATCGTGTTTAGAACAATGCCTCCAAGAAGAGAGAATTCCGAAGTTGCGAGACTTGTGTCCGAACAACTCATGGCCGCACTTCCGAACATTGTTAGTCAAGTGGCGGTGGCCCGAACAATAATCAAAACAACGATCAAGGGTCTCGGAAACGAGAGAATGTACATATAAATCCTTTAGGAGCCGTAACCCTAAAGAATTTCATGGAACCGAGGAGCCGTGGGATTATTAACTTGGATAGAGAGCATGGAGTACGTGCTCCATATTAGCAAATGTACCGAAGGTAAGAAGGTAGAGTTTGCTACATGCTTATTACAAGGACGAGCGTTAACATGGTGGAATATACAAGTACAAACCCGTGGTCGAGAAGTCGCTAACAAGTCTTACGTGGGAGGATTTCAAGAAAATGTTGAAAGAAGAATACCGCCCAAGAAGCGAAATTCGGAAAATTTGGAAGCGGAATTGTGGAATCATGAAATGAGAGGGAATGATATCGACTCCTACACGGCCCCAATTTCATGAATTGGCAAAAATGGTACCGCATCCGGTAACGCCCCTTTGAAGAGAACCGCGTTGATAGGTATATTTGGGGATTATCTCCGGAGATACGCGGGGATGTTACCTCGACAAACCCAAAAACTCTACAAGAGGCGGTAAGTTCGGCAACCGGACTCACAAACAATGCTACTCGCTCGGGATTGTTTGTAAGGGATAAGGCACAAGGAAGAGAAAACTGGATGAACCAATGAGAAAGCGACTTGGAAAAAGGACAAGCAAGGAACAAAGAACTACGGGTAACTACGGAATTCAAACTCAACTCCTGCAGAGAAAGGAAATGACCTTATCCCAAATGTGACAAATGCAATAGACAAAGATACCGGACAATGTATTATCTCGTCAAAAATGCAACAAAGGAGGTCATTATGCCAAGGATTGCAGGAGCACAGAAGGCGGGCATGTTTTGAGTGTGGAAGCCCGGATCACTTCCGGAATACATGTCCACGATGGAATCAGAGACCGAACACTCATCAAGCAAGACCGGCCAACCGAGGAAATCAAGGAGGTCCGGCAAGAGGTCGAGTGTTTGAGATTGGAGCAGAGGAAGCAAGGCAAAACCCAGATGTCATTACAGGTACGTTTCTTCTGAATAATCATTATGCGTCTGTACTATTTGATTCTGGAGCAGATAGGAGTTTTGTGGCGACAGAATTTAGATCAAAGATAAATTTAAAACCTCAAAAATTGAAAGAAATATATGTCATTGAATATGCCAACGGACAAGAATGTAGGGCTAAAGACATATTAATGAACTGCACCTTAAGTTTGGCCAATAGAGATTTTAGTATAGATCTAATACCGATTAAATTGGGAAGTTTCGACATAATCGTAGGTATGGATTGGTTGTCCAAAAACCGAGCTGAAATTTTTTGTTCCAAAAAGATCATTCGAGTTCCGTTACCCGAAGGGGGAAAACTCGAAGTACACGGCGAGAAAACTAGAAGGAGTGTTAAAATAGTAACGTGTATGAAAATGCGAAAGCATTTGAGAAAGGACGGTATTGTCTTTCTAGCTCACGTTAAGAATAAGAAAGCTGAAGAAAAACGCGTTCAAAATATTCCTATAGTTCGGGACTTTCCCGAAGTATTCCAGACGACTTGCCTGGAATACCCCCGCCAAGACAAGTTGAATTTCACATCGATTTAATTCCTGGAGCTGCGCCCGTGGCGAAATCACCATACCGGTTAGCGCCATCCGAGATGCAGGCTGTCGAGAACAACTTCGGAGTTACTCGATAAGGGATTCATCAGACCCAGCTCTTCACCTTGGGGAGCTCCAATCTTATTTGTTAAAAAGAAAGATGGATCTTTTCGAATGTGTATCGATTATAGGGAACTCAACAAGTTGACAATTAAGAACCGATACCCCCTTCCCCGGATTGATGATTTGTTTGACCAACTTCAAGGTGCAACGTACTTCTCGAAGATCGATCTTAGGTCTGGATATCATCAAATGAGAGTGCGAGAAGAAGATATCCCCAAGACGGCCTTTAGGACCCGATACGGTCACTACGAGTTCCTAGTCATGCCATTTGGTCTAACAAACGCACCGGCAGTCTTCATGGATTTGATGAATAGAGTATGTCGACCATACCTAGACAAATTCGTGATCGTATTTATAGATGATATACTCATTTATTCTCGAGACAAAAAGGAGCATGAGCAACACTTGAAGTTGATATTGGAATTGCTCAGAGACGAGAGGTTGTACGCGAAATTCTCTAAATGTGAATTCTGGATTCGTGAGGTACACTTTCTTGACCATGTCGTGAATGAAAAGGGGATCCAAGTTGATCCAGCTAAGATTGAGGCCATTAAGAAATGGGAAGCCCCAAAGACACCGACCGAAATCCGACAATTTCTGGGATTGGCAGTTATTACCGGCGATTTATCGAGAATTTCTCTAAGATCGCGCAACCACTAACAACTCTAACACAAAAAGATAAAAAGTTTATTTGGGGAGAGAAACAAGAAGAAGCCTTCCAGACGCTCAAACACAAGTTATGCAACGCACCAATTCTGGCTCTACCTGAAGGAGTCGAAAACTTCGTAGTCTACTGTGATGCTTCACATCAGGGAATGGGCTGCGTGTTAATGCAAAAAGACAAAGTTATTGCATACGCTTCGAGACAACTAAAGATTCACGAGAAGAATTACACCACTCATGATTTGGAATTAGGGGCGGTGGTGTTCGCACTCAAATCTGGAGACACTACCTATACGGCACCAAGTGCACCATTTTCACCGATCATAAAAGCCTCCAACACATCCTTGACCGTAAAATGCTCAATATGAGGCAGAGAAGATGGGTGGAACTACTTAGTGACTACGACTGTGAAATAAAGTACCATCCGGGAAAAGCTAATGTGGTAGCCGACGCGTTAAGCCGAAAGGAAAGAGTAAAACTAACAAGAGTATGTGCTATGGGAGTAATGGTCCAGACGAGTTTAAAAACTCAAATTATTGAAGCACAAAGAGAAGTTTTAAAAGAAGAAAATAGGAAGAATGAAACCTTGCAACATTTAGAGAAAGAAATTGAAATGCAAGAGGATGGTGTGTACTACTTCAAGAATAAAGCATGGGTACCGAAGGTTGGTGATCTACGGTCAACCATTTTGGATGAAGCCCATCGATCCAGATATTCGATTCACCCAGGAGCAGATAAAATGTATAAGGATTTGAAGGAGTATTATTGGTGGCCGGGAATGAAGAAAGATATTGCTGTATTCGTAAGCAAGTGCCTGACTTGTGCTAAGATAAAGGCCGAACATCAGAAACCATCTGGTTTACTCCAACAACCTGAAATACCACAGTGGAAGTGGGAGCAAATAACAATGGATTTCGTAACTAAATTACCTAGAACTGGAAAGGGGCACGACACAATATGGGTTATAGTAGACCGACTTACCAAATCGGCTCATTTCATCCCCATTCGCGAAGATTTCAGTATGGAAAGGCGTGCGCAAATCTATATTAATGAAATAGTTACACGTCATGGTGTGCCTATTTCCATTATTTCGGACAGAGATACACAATTTACATTGCGTTTTTGGAAATCACTCCAAAAGGCATTGGGTACACGTTTGGATTATAGCACCGCCTATCATCCTCAAACGGATGGACAATCGGAAAGAACTATTCAAACGCTAGAGGATATGTTACGGGCTTGTGCAATAGATTTCGGTGGAAGTTGGGATACCCACCTGCCACTTGTTGAATTCTCCTATAACAACAACTATCATACCAGCATACAATGTGCACCGTACGAAGCTCTATACGGACGTAAGTGCAGATCGCCGCTTATCTGGGTAGAAGTCGGAGATAGACAGCTGACAACGCCTGATATTATCCAGGAAACCACTGATAAGATCTCAATCATCAAAGAAAGACTCAAGACAACAAGAGACCGTCAGAAAAGTTATGCGGATAATCGGAGAAAGTCGTTGGAGTTTCAAGTGGGAGATAAAGTGCTATTAAAAGTGTCCCCATGGAAGGGACTGGTACGCTTCAGGAAGAGAGGCAAGCTGGGTCCCAGATACATTGGTCCATTCGAAATACTCGAAAGAATCGGACCAGTGGCGTACAAGTTGAAGTTACCGCAAAATCTAAGCGCAATCCATGACACATTTCATGTGTCGAATCTAAAGAAATGCCTAGCAGATGAAACGTTGATGTTACCCATAGACGACGTTCAGATTAACGACCGGTTAAACTTCGTTGAAGAACCAGTTGAGGTTTTGGACCGAGAAGTTAAACGGTTAAGGCGCAGTAAAATCCCTATTATTAAGGTCCGTTGGAATGCGAAACATGGTCCAGAATATACCTGGGAACGTGAAGATTTGATGAAGCAAAAATATCCCAGCTTATTCACGAACACCCCGGAGAAAGCCACTTCTTAAATTTCGGGACGAAATTTCTTTAACGGGGGAAGACTGTGACAGCTGTCAAAAATTCGAGTTTTCAGGTTAGCTTCTATTAAGTTTATTAGTGTTTATATAGTTTAAATTTTAAGATTAAGAAATAGTTGGTTTAGAATGGCCGAAAAACCCCTAGCATTTCCGGTAGTCGCTTAAAAATGTCCGGCTCCGACCCGTAATCGTCCGAAACTTCCAATACAGTGCCAATGCTCTAGTTTATACCCAATTTATATAAAATATATAGTTTTAGTATTTTAATTATAAAACTTTTATTTTATTAAGATTCTAACCAAAATGGGCTACCAATTTTGGGAAAAAGGCCAAAAATTGAGAAATGGTCTTTTAATTGTGTCATTTTGGGCTTAAAATGAGTTTTTTTTAAAAAAAATAAATTGGCTTGGGTAGGGCCCACTCCATGGCCGCCCCCCCCCTCAAAATCCACATATAAATACCAATTTTTTTTTCATTTCACTCATTTCAAACTCAAAAATCAAACACCTCTTTCTCTCTCTAAAAGTGAAGAGACTCTTTTGTTTTTCCCTCTTCCTCTTCCTCTCCATCAAGTTCCAGCCAATTTCTCATGTTCTAATCCATCAAATAGCAAGAATATTGAAGATTTTGGTACACATTTCATCACACAAGTAAGTATAAACACCATCTTATTCTTTCCTTAGCATTTTTGGGTGAAAAACCCACTTTCTTGTATTTTAAGCATTCTTCTTCTAAACCTTTGAATTTTTTGAGTTTGTGGAGAGATTTTACACCAAAACATGTAAAATGTTTATAAAATGGTGATAATCTATGACCTACACAAATAAAACTCAAGAAAATGGGTAAAAATCATGATTTTATGTGTTTTTGAACAACAATGGAAATTTTTGTTGCTGACAGATTCATTGCATGTGCAAAAATCGTCCATTTCTTATAATAAACATGTTAAAATGTTAAAAATCTTCCTTCTAAAAGTTTATTTAGTGAGTTGGGGTTCTAATCCAAGTGGTCTCACTCAAAAACATTGAGTTTTGACCCCCCAAATGCTCATAGAAAGATGCATGTGCATCTGGAAGTTCAACAGTAGGTAAACCCTACTTTGAACAACCATAACTCTTTGAATATTTTTCCAAATCACTTGATTTTTCTTCTGGAAGTTAGCTTAATGAGTTACCTTTCATATGCATCTGATTTCATTCAAAAATATGGTGATTTGAGGTTTTAAATGATTAAAACAAAATGAGTGTGCAAACTGTCAAACAATGACAGAATTGTGCATGCATGTTCAAATGGCCATATCTCTTTCAAAACTCAATGAAAAAGGTTGATTCTTTTTTTGAGAGTTATATTTATGAGTTATCTTCAGTTTGCAAGTGGAATCACTTAAAAATATGGAGTTTTGACCCTCCAAACACCTAAAATACTTTAGGTGTGCAATCTGTGAAACCAGCAGCAGCTAAACTCTACTTTGTGTGTTAGTATCTCCTTTGTTATTTGTCTTTAATGCATGATTCTTCTTCTAGAACTTCATTTTATGAGTTAGTATTCATATGGATCCAGTTTCATGCAAAAATATGATGTTTTGAGGCACTAATCAATTTACTAAAGTTAAGTGTGCAATCTGTCAGCTAATGACAGAATTGTGCATGCAACTTTGTAGTGTCATACCTCCTTCATAACTTCTTCAAAATCAGTGATTCTTATCTCAAAAGTTTCCTTTATGAGTTATGATTCTAATCCAACTGGAAATTCTAGAAAACACTGAGTATAACTCCTCAAATGAGTGATTTACTAACATGGTGTAATCTGTTTTACCGGTTGTGACATAATGTTTTGCATGAATTATTTGGACAACTTGTACATGTCCATAAGGCATGAAATTTGGTCACAAAGACCATAACGCAGTACTTTATCTTATATAAAAATATAGGAAACTAGATCATTTTGGAAGCCCTTGAAAACTGATCATTTTTAGGACAATTAGTTTCTGTCCAGAAGAGAAATTCTGGACTTAATTGATTTTTATAAATATTGATCATGTGATGGATAATAAGATCACTTTCGGTATAAATTACGATATTAATGAGCATATGGGCATTTTGTATAATTGGACATATATAGACACTTATGGGCTTAAGATTTATTCACCTCTAAGTAGTATTAGACCTATAAGTGACGGTTTTGAGTATTACTCTTTGATAGCGAAGCGTTAGGTCGTTGTGCGGAGATTCGGATTGTATTGTTTTGCGTTGCGGAGCGTTGCTATAAGGTGAGTATTCACAGTCCCTCTTTCAAAGTGTTTTATACGTTTTGGGGTGAAAAGCATGATTGAATGTGTTTTATGAGCCATTGTAATTATGATTATGAAATCTTGTTAAATTTGATGTTGTGGGCACTAAGGCATGTACACTAATAGTTATATTGAGTAAAATGTAACATAAAAGTTTGTACACTACTATTAACTCAAGTGAGGAGCCGAGAGTATTTGTGGATAGCGCTATTTGGACGGACAATCCCACCTAAAAACCGATAAGTAGGGGTGTGGATAGCAATCCCACCTAGAAACTACAGGTAGGGGTGCACGATACTTAAAAACGAAGGTTCTACATATGTGGGGTATTAGTCCCACCGCTAAGGTAGAATTAAAAATATTGTTTTGTGGTCGAAAGGTTTAGTGGTGGCTCTTTATATACAAAAATTAGAGTACATAATGCCTTAACGTTTTAAGATATCAATAAGTGCCAAAAATTTATTTTGCCCATATTCACTCACACAATTGATTTTTTTTTGAAATATTGAAAACCTGTGAACTCACCAACTCTTTGTAGTTGACCTTGTTTTTATCATGCTTTTCAGGGGTAAGAAAAGATTAACTGGATTTTCTTTTATGTGGGCGCATCGACATCAACCATCTTGTTTATTTTGAAACTGTTTAGTTTAAACACTTGGTTTACCTTGTTTTGTTAGAACTTGTATTTGATGCGATGTAATTTTTTTTTTTAAACTTAAACTGTTGTGTATTTGAATGGATGGTTGGTGTTGTTTTTATCCTATCGTTATGAAATCTTGTGCTATCACGCCTCGTGTTTCCGCTTTAGCGGGGTGTGACATTTGATGTGATGGGTTGTCCCTTCACTGGATTTGCCCCGTCGCACATATTTTCCGGCACTAAACCAAAATCGAATCTATATGACCTAAATCTGCGTAAATGTCTTAGATTGTTTTGTAGGACATAATTTTTATAGTAACAAACAACTGTATGTCATATATAAAGATGTTACGACATATTTGGGCATCCTAACATATTTTTAGGACAATTTAGAAATAAAGTGTTGTATAAGCTTTTTTATATGACAACTTTTGTAGGATATTCTTTTTTTATTGGATATTTTTTCAAATAATGTTAGAAAATTAATAGTACGCTTTATTACAAAAAAAATGCTAAAACATTTGTTAAGATGCCTAAAACCATTTTGTCATCTTTTTTTAAACAAAGCATTATATCAACTTATTTTAACACATTTACGTATAAAGCCAATTGTTTGGTCCTATAAAACAGTCAATTTGGATATTGTTACATTTTTCACGTCACAAAAAATTCTATTTTATTATACCACAACCAAACAAGAAATATCCCCATTCTTCAATGAACTCATCTAGAATATTAGTCTATACAACTATACATTTATACATACCACTGGTTTGATATGAAAACACATAAAAAAACATCTAATAAAAAAGGAATTTTCTTATGTTAAAAAAAGATTTTCTTTAACTTTCTACCATAAATTCTCGTCTAGGACTCCATCAACCAAAAAACAGTTCGAAATCAACCAAAAAAACAAAAAAGGTCCCTCGAATCAACAAAGAAATCCCTTTGAAATGATGGAATTAAGCTACAAACATATCGGATGACTTTACGGTGGATTCGCCACTAAACTCACTCGATTGGTTAGGATCATAACCGTTAGACTTAAATCACTCCATTTTTTTTATTAACCTGGAAATCCATCCCACTATGCGAGCTGACTAATCCCAGTGCGACCACCCGCTTCGCGGGTAGCCCGGAGTCACCGCATCTTAACCTACGTGGCCATAAGGGGATTTTTATTTCTCCTTGGATTCAAACTTGGGACCTCCAGGTACGTTCGACCTTTGGAGCCCAAGCTCAAACCATTGAGGCACCACTCTTGTGGTTTATCAATCCTGCTTTTCAAAGCAATGACCATGATTTCTTTTAGATTTGAAGAACCAAGTCGAAAACACCATGGTTCAGTTAACAAAGAATTACAACTTTACAGGCATAAAATACACAGTAATTCCATGAATGGTGAAAAACCAATTAGCAAACTTTTTTCGGTTGTAATAATGAAACTATGTAATCAACATAAATCACAACAAAAAGCCTTAATACTAGACGTTTACGATAACAAACTTTTACTTTCAATCAAAAATGTTTACGAGAAATTTACAAAGACAAGGTAAGGCTTACATTAGCTGAAGATGGTGATGGTGATGGTGTTGATCATAACTCCTCTCAGTGATTTGAATATGATTCCTCTATATACTTAGTGAAATTCCATTGGTAAACTTATGTTTAAATTCAGCTATAGCATATGCTGGTTGTTATCAGCGAACGCTGAAAATCAAAACCTCAAGTCTACCTCTGAAGATCTGAAGATCAACCAACACACCAAACGAACATTCAGTGAAAGTCGAAGACCAAGCTGAAGAAAGAGATAATCAGCTCGTGATCTGAAGTGGTTCAGTGATAGCAAGGACTATCTAAACCAAAGTGTGAAGTCTTGTCAAGCCTCAACGACACTCTGAAAGTTCATCCTTGAAGTTTCAAGTTCAGCGATCAAGTGAAGTTTCTCAAACAAGATTAACGTTGATCTTATCCTTGACGCACAAAAGTCAAACCTTATAGTATGTCAGAAAAGGACGTACGGATTGTCTTTTATGTCCCCATCATATCTGATATGGTATTGTTCACACGCGGCCAAAAGCATAGTTGCTTTTGAACAAAGGACAAGCTTCCTATGAAAGCTTGACACGTGGCATATACCTTTTATCTTGCATTAAATGCAAACGGATATAAATAAGATGAAGACATCTTCTTCATCTTCATGCATGCTACTTTCTATTTCTATAACCTCTGTCTCTTTTCTTTCTTACTTCCTTGTGCATCAAACTGTGTGATTTCTTAAGTTACAATAGAATAGGTTTATTACTTATTCTAATTACGCTTGTAACTTTATTTTTGTTTATTCACTATAAACTAATTTAAAAACAAAAAATCTGTGTGTTTGTATTCACACCCCCCCCCACTTTCTACAAACTTTTTATATATCCTTTAACTCTTGTAGACTCCTTTGGGACCAACAAGTGGTATCAGAGCAGTGTTTCTTGCTTATATTCAAAATATCTTTTAACAAAACTATTTTAAAATGACTAACACTAATACAAACTACCTTGATAATGGATCTTTAGCTAAACCTCCAACATTTTGCCGTGATAACTTTCCATTATGGGAGGAAAGAATGACTGTATTCCTAGAAGGGTCAGATCCTAAGATCCCCTACTATCTAGAAAATGGGCCATTTGTTCCTATAGCCCTGGTAGCTAGTGTTCCTGCCACCACTACCACTCCAGCCATCGCTGAAACGAGAATCATCAAAACTCCAGATCGATGGACTGAAGAAGAGAAAAAGGAAGTAGCTATAGACTCTAAAGCTAGATCCATAATTGCAATGTCTTTACCAGATGAAGTCTATCATTCTGTAATGAAAATGAGAACATCTAAGGCCATGTGGGATACCTTGTGTATTCAATATGAAGGGACAGATGAAGTCCAAATCACTAGATGTATTAATCTGGTAAGACAGTATGAAAGTTTTATGCACTTAAAAGGTGAAACTCTCTCTCAAATTCACCAAAGGTTTAACTATCTCTTGATTGATATGAAAACTGTCAACAGAGAATATTCTAATGCCGAAATTCTGACAAAATTCATGGAAGCACTACCTGAACAATGTGGAGTGTACACTACGTGTTTAAAACTGTCAACGAATCTTGAAACTCTCTCTCTCTCTTAGTGATTTATTCAACCAAATGTCTGTTTTTAAAATTCAATTAAAAAGCTTTATTAATCTGAAAAATTATTTTATTCAACAGATTACCTGTTGATTAATTAATAATTTTTCTTATTAATTTCTTTTTAATTTTCTTTATGGGATTAATCAACGGTTTAAAGGTAATTAAACCCTTTCAATGACTCATCCATACCCGTGCTAGTCATCACACACGCAATCAAATTGTCCACGTGTCAACGATCTAGTTATTGCTTGACTGCACGCCTGTGCTTACATCAGCATAAACGAACCGTTTTTGACAATCCCCAAATTAAAACCCTTTCCATTCCAAATTACACTCGAGTACTCTTTCTCTCTCATATATAAACCTCCCAACTATAGTGCATCGTCTTCTTCCTCACGCTATTACTCGCAACCGCAAACCTGCTCTTTCATCGACTTCCAAACACCCAAATTTCATCAATGGCGACCCAATCTGCTAATCTCAATGTCCAAAATGAAGATGGAAGGTTAATCGACTCAACGGCTGACAGTGCTCCAGTCATCAAACTGCCATTGAAGGCCAACAATGTTTAGGTACTTCTCGATCCAAACACCTATCTGGCCGATTACAGGGTCATAATAGAGTTCCTCCAACACCATTCTGTAAACCGAACCCTAACTTTAACCAATCCCAATGTCCCTAAAATTTATGTCCAAGAAGTTTGGCAATCCATGTTTATACAAGATGAAGAAACTCTTATTGGAAACTTCAGCCACCCCACCGAATCTGACACTGCTGTGGAAATACCCATTACAAAGAAAAAAATCGCAAGGAACAAAAAATACCCAATCCTGCCCTTGAACAAAACCCTACCACTGAAGCCTTACTTGCCTTCATCAACTTCTTGGGTTATAATGAACCTCTTAGAAAGTTATTTGAGTTCAAAAGAAAGCAGTTACCCCCATGTGGAACGTACTGGTTTTCATACTGAACAAGAGCCTAACTTGCAAAATCAGCTCCATAGACCAGACAAGCAAGAGCATCCTTACCATCATGTATGGTATGTACTTCAATCGACCACTGGATTATGCGAGTTTGATTTTCCAAGAAATGAAGTTGCTGTGCAAACGAAGGTTACTCATCAGAGCCAAGGAAGAGCCCTCCCAGCCCTAAAGTTTCCACGATTTTTATCCCTATTCACTTTTCCAGCCATAAGGGATCTGAAGGCTCCTCTGCTTCAACCATTTTGCAAGATTGCATCTATGAGCTCACATAAGCCGACCATCAACAACAATGGGTATTCATAACCAAGGGTGCTCTCCAGGTACATGCTTAATCTCATACCTACAACCTCTCCTAATCTCATATCCTATAGAATCTCTTTAGTATTCTCAAAACCGAGAATACCTACCCCAAAGCACTTAGACCCTAGTTTAGGCAGTGAGGGGTCAAGTGAGCATGAGGTTGAAAAGAATGTGAGTGAACATCCTAGTGCTTCTACCCATCCTGGCCTCTTACTACAAGAGGGTACTGAAGATGTCCATAGAGACACATTTGAGCGAATCTCACCTTCTTCCCAAAGGGCACCCACATTTACTGAGGTAGATGCCAACACATCTACTCTCATTGACCAAGGACTACCCAGTCCAATCCACCCAGAAGCCAATTGATCAGAGGATATTCCTCTTTCCTCTAGATCTAGCACTACCGGGGATTCCACCTCTTCTTCATCATCCTCTCAAAAGCGTGATGATGAAAGTATAAGAGTTCCATTGCGCCAGAACTCGCCACTACCATCACCACTTGTTGACGTCTTCGTGACCAATGAAATCCTAGGGCAAGCAGAGGGTCCGTCCATACCCTTTGAAAATATAGGTGCTGACGAAATCCCATCAGAGGGGTTACAGCCACAGGATGTACCACTTACCGGGGTCTTTACGGGGGTCTTTACTCATTGATGATAGGGAACAAGTTGAACCAATCAGAACAATAGAAGAGATGGCTGTCAATGACAGACCTCGAAGATAGGTTGGAAGTCCCTCCACACTCAACGTCAATACAGGTGTGAATGAGGGCCTCTCTGAATGCGAGAGACAAGGGGCTCCATGTGTTAGAGATGCACTGGTTACACCTTCTGATTTCGTCACCAATGCAGCGTTTATGGCATTTGGTGATAAAATTCAGAGATCTATGGACGATGTAAAACTATCCCTTGACTCTCAGCAAACCATACTTAACAATATTCATACAGAATAATTAGCTCGGTCTCAAGCTCTGGAGGCCATCAAGAAGCTCATCATTGATAATGCAGATTCTCAGAGGAATTCTGCTTCTGACCACTTTCATGCTCTGGACGCTGGCATTAGGGCCAATTCAGAGGAAATTTTCCATCTTCCTGAAGAGCTTCCATCTCCAGAGGTCACCATTTTTGTTGCTGAATATGGTTCTTTCGTAGCTGATATTCAGAAGATTATTAAGGCCGTTATTCCTACTGAAGATGCTTCTGCTTCCTCCTCCTCCCTGTTAAAGAAGTCTAACATGGCTATTTTCCAGAAAGCCATAATTGACAGGATCAATGCTTTGACTTCGAGATATGTCTCTAAGACAAATACTAGCACTTCAAACATGGATCAGAAGATCACCTCTTTAGAAACCTCTGTCTCGAAGTTATCCACCATGGTAAGTTCTATCTCTGCTGCTTTTGATAATAAGAAGAAAGCTAAGGAGGCAAGGGCATGTAAGAAAGCAGAGGACAAGCGCAAAAAGTCTGAGGATCAGGATTCTGATTCTAAGAAGGGGGAGAATCTGGAAAATCTTAAGAATGCCAAAACCAAAACTGCTCAGAAAATGGATCAAGACAGAGGTAAAGCTCTTGCCCCTTCACCCTCTGCTCCTCCTCCTTCTAAACAAACTCCTTTAACTCCAACGCCACTTGCCACACACACTGGTCCTCTTCCTAAAGATCCTGAGGTGGCCAAGTTTCTACTTGAGATTATTGGCTAAAGCTGAAGCTGATGAAGCTAAGGCCGAAGTTGGAAGAGCACGGGAAAATTTTGAGAAAGCCAAACGAGAGGAGTCATTAAAATGCAGAGCTGCATATGAAGAAAGACAACAGAAGCTGGGAAGACTTGAGTTACCAACTCTGGAATTGAAAAACAGGCACATGTATGCTCTTGCTGATCAGAAGATTTTCTTGATGCTGCCCAATTTTGCAAATGACTATCATGTAAGTGATGTTGTTAAGGATAAATTTATGAGTCACAGGCAAGCAAGAAAGGATGCTTACTCGATTGTACCAATCAAAAAGATCTCTACAATCAAGCACACTCAATTTGAACAATCAGAGATCCGGTACACAATATATGAGGTAGTCAGAGAAGACAAACAAAATTACTATTTTTGTGACGATGATCTATTGTCCATTAACCCTTATGATCTTCTGATCCTGGAGAAATTCATGAAGATTCAAATGAACAAGAAACGGGATAGTCAAGATAAGATTGCTTACTTTCGGATCATTGAGTGGGTTGAACTACAATGCTGACAATTTATGTATCTCTGCTCCAAATGAAGAATTGGAAGGCCTCAATGCTATGAGAATTGGAAAAGTGCTGGCTCAGCCAGAAGAAGGGGTTGTGTTCAAGAGGCCAAACAGAAGAAGCTTCTTCAGAATAAAAGAGCCATACAAATATTCATTAGAGGTAGTATACATTGTCAAATGTTATGCCTCTGTTGAAGTTGATGATCATGACCAAGAAGCAATAGAGAAGATAGTGAAGAGACTTGATAGCGTTTTGAAGATCAGAGAAATCACAGATCAGATCTCCAAGATTATCTCACAGTGTTAGAAAAGTACACATACAGATTTAGGTAGAGGAAGAGATGAATCAAGCTAAACTCATATTATTGATTGGAGAATTGCAATTACACCAAGAACACCGTGGAAAACACACTTACGAAATTAGGAGTCGACTCTCATCACCTTTCCTCTCAACCCTAAGACTCCTTATATATGGTCCATTACATTCCAAGCACAAGCCCAAGTCCAATTACAATTACAATTAAATGGACTACAATTAATTATGCTAACTTTATAAAACTTTCTATCTAATTGGGGCTAATTAGATCTAACACACAGGTTTCCCCCTTCTGATACAAGATGAACTGAGTAATCAAACAACTTTATAGCCTAATAAAACAAACGAAACTAAAGCCCAACGAAGTCATCTTTCAACTTTCTGGAATTCATACTTAGGGGGAGATTGTTATACCTCATTTCCAAAAGAAGTATGAACCAAAAATGTACAAGTGCAGAAGATTAGAAGTTTATCTTCTATTCCCACTCATCACAGAGAAGACCAGAGTTTGGAAGAACAGCTGGACTACAACAGAGGTATCTTACGCGCTCTTGATGACGTGGCCTACACATGTACCGTGTATCTAATCTTGTAACTGAATTTGTTACAAACTTTGCTTACGTGTCAGTTTGTAATAGGCTAGAATGTTGACTTCTATTCATTGTACTTGTATAAATAGATCCTTTTATGAATGTAATAGTTGTCGATTTGAGATACATTTTGGAGAACAAATAGATCATTTCATTCATCGTATTGTAATCATCTTCCAGGTTATTAATACGAATTACCATTTGTTATTCAATATCGCTCTTACTGTTCTTACTGTTAACTGCTTAAATTCGTAGATCTAATTTGCTTACGCTCATATTCACATTCGATCTATTGATTAATTGTTAGAAAGGGATCTGGGTTCCAACAAATGCTCTTAGATGAAGAGCAAACTCATGTTATAAGGAAAAACCTCATAAAATGATATCAAGGGTTCCAAAAGTACATTTTTGGCACTAGTGATTTCAGAGGTAGAGCCTGCGAAACATGTTTCTTCTTTTATTACCTCTATCACTGAAGCAGTCAATACATCGTGCTTTACTTAGAATCGATCCCTTATAGTGAAGCGATTCAAGAAGACCTCCTATGAACTATTTCATAGAAGAAGACCCTCTCTGAAATATCTACAGATTTTTGGATGTAGATATTATATTCTGAATGACAGATATCATTTGGGTAAGTTCCATCCAAAAGCTGATGATGGGATATTTCTTGGATACTCTTCTGTATCTAAGTCTTTTAGAATCTTCAACAAAAGAAGACAACATGTTGAAGAATCCATGCACGCCAACTTTGATGAATCTCGCCCAACAAATTCTACTTCTATCCCTGAAGAAGATAAGAAGTTGAATGAATGGATGAAATCTCATTACGGGGAACCTGAAACTTATTTCAGCAACCAACCTAATGCTAAAACCAATGATGATGGGATCCCTGATCTTCCTATGTCAAGAAACGATCCATCATCAGCGATCAACATCACTCCTCTCGATCAGATTCCTCCATCTGTTACTTCTTTAGGAAATTCTTCAGTGAATAACCAAGCTTCATCTTCTACTGATCAATCCTCTGAATCTCCTCCAGAATTGATCTTAAATAATGAAGTACCTATTGTTGAAACAACCAATGTTATCCCCGAAAGAGAACAAACCGCGGAATCTATTGTTGATCAGTCACCTCAACATCTAGCTCAGCGATGGACTGCAAATCATCCAATAAATCAACATTGGTGATCCAAATGCAGGTATCAAGACTCGCAGAGGTACAGGTAATATCTGTCTCTATGTAAATTTTATTTCTCTCTCTGAACCTAAGAAGATAGATCAAGCTATCTCTGATCCTAGATGGGTCTCTGCCATGCAAGAAGAAATAAATGAGTTTCGTAGAAACAAAGTTTGGAGTCTTGTTCCTCGTCCATCTGATAAAACTGTAATAGGAACCAAATGGGTTTTCCGAAACAAGCTGGATGAAAATGGCACTGTAATTCCCAATAAGGCTAGACTTGTTGCTCAGGGATACAGACAGGAAGAAGGTATTGACTATGATGAGACCTTCGCTCCTACTTGCTAGATTAGAAGCCATAAGACTCTTCTTAGCTTATGCTGCCCATAAAGACTTTAAAGTTTTTCAAATCGATGTTAAAAGTGCTTTTCTAAATGGTAAACTCAGCGAGGAAGTTTATGTTGAATAACGTCTCCGGTTCTCTGATCCAAACCATCCTGGTTATGTTTTTAAACTTCAAAAAGCTCTTTACGGGTTAAAACAAGCTCTTAGAGCTTGGTATGATACTCTTTCAAAATACCTTCTTAAAGAAAAATTTGTTCGTAGAAAAATTGACCAAACTCTATTTTTAAGAAAATATAAAGGTCATACTATTTTTGCTCAAATATATGTTGATGACATTGTTTTTGGCTCCACAAGACTCAAACTATGCACTCGTTTTGCAAAAAGAATGAAGAAAGAATACAAAATGAGTATGATGGGTGAACTAACATATTTTCTAGATTTGCAGATTAAGCAGTCTGACAAAGGAATTTTCATTTGTCAAAGTAAATATGTTAAAGACATGCTGAACAAGTTTGATATGAATCAATGCCTAGCAATGAAGACCCCTATGGCACCTCCTCTGTCTTTGAATAAGGACCCAAATGGGAAACCTGTCAATATCACTGCCTATAATGGGATGATCGGATCTCTGCTATATTTTACAGCGAGTAGACCCGATATCATGTATTCTACCTGTCTCTGTGCTCGATATCAAGCTGAACCAAATGAATATCACCTTATCACTGTAAAGCAAATCTTCAGATATCTGAAAGGAACTCCTAATCTGGGTCTTTGGTATCCCAAAGGCTCAGGGTTCGAACTAATCGGTTACTCTGATAGTGATTTTTGCAGGATGCAAGATTGATAGAAAGAGCACCACTGGTGGATGTCAGCTATTAGGTGGTAAGTGTATAAGTTGGACAAGTAAGAAGCAGAACTCTGTGTCCACATCTACCCCTGAAGCTGAATACGTAGCCGCTGGTAGCTGTTGTGCTCAAATCCTATGGATGAGAAATTAGCTGATAGATAATGATCTCAAACTTTCCAAATCCCTATCTATTGTGATAGCACTAGTGCTATTGCAATTGCAAATAACCCTGTACTTCACTCCAAAACCAAGCACATTGAGATTCGAATCACTTTATCAGATATCATGTGATGAATGGAGAAGTGGAACTTCATTTTGTACCAACTGAATATCAGCTCGCGGATCATTTCACCAAGTCTCTTGATGAAACTAGATTTAATCTACTCATCAGCGAACTTGGTATGTTAAATGCTAATTAAACTCTCCATTCTCTGAACTCTAATTAAGCTATACTCGATTTATCTCACTCAGGTATGAATTTCTAAATCTTTACATTCTCTGAATATTATTTTTCAGAGAATAAATCTTCAAACTAAAAACCCATCACTGATAATCCTTTATTGTCTATTGATGAAGAATTTAAGGATAATGATTAAGATTTTTAAATGAAAATCATTTTCAAAATTTTCAAATTAGAAAAGGACACATTAGACCTTTATCTGAAAATGACGGACCACGACGTTTCCTTTCCCACTTTTCTCTTGGAACGTGCGCTAGGTCATCATTACTTTACAAAAAGCTAAAACCGTCGTTTAGCTATCCATTTCTCTCTCCTCTTGCTATTTAAGCAATTCATTCCTTCATTTGATTCTTTACGTGCTCATTACTCTATAAAACCAAGAATCTTCTTCGAATCTTCAAGCTTTCTTCAAGAACATCAAGAACATGCACTTGTGCGTTTTCTTTGTTTTTCACTTTTAAGGTTTGATCTAACCCTTTATTCTTTATTTAAAACAACAATGTCGTTTATCACATTTCTACATTAATAACTTCTAGCTTTTAATCAAATCCTGTTTTAAATCTAAAATAAATGTGATAAAACCCTAATTCTTTCTCAAAACCTGTTCTGTATTCGTCTTAGAACAGAAGACCAATTTTGGTATTCTTAACCAAGTTTTTCTAAAACCCTTTTCTAAAAATTGTGTTAATAACAAGTATTTTGATCTTTGTTCATCAAAATACTTGTTTTTCTTCTAAAAGTTTTGGTAATCTTTGTACCAAAGACATATTCTAGTTTATTCCTTCTATATTAAACCATGATCTTCCTCTTTGGTGTTCCAATCTTGGACACAGAAATGGCCTCTTCAAGCAAAACTACTCAAGCTGACGAGCGTGCCCCGATTGTCCTTGAAAAAGCTCCTGCCTGCCTCTTCGAATTGGAACAAGCAACCTTCAAGGCATGCAACTACTTGGCCTTGGTGGACGTCCTTGTGGACAAATCTTACTTCAATGATGGTGCAACTTTCATCAAGACTTGTCCACTAATGTATGCTTTTGTGCACAATCCTATTGGCATAACTGCTCATCTTCAAGTTCTCTGGTACACTGCTCACTGCACAACACTCACTACGGACAAGGGAAACAAGCTCCCTGCCATTGCCTTCACAATTCCCACTCTTGGCCCTTTCTCCTTCACTTCGAGATTTCTCAGGAATGCTCTTCACTTCCCCTCAAGAGGTAAGAATCAGCGATGGGCCTCTGAGCCCACCAAAGAGAAAATAGAGGAGTTTCTAGACTCTATTGGCTACGTATGGGAGAACCCTGAAGCAAAATCAGTGGGATCGAAGATGGAGAAGAAGCGGCTTCCAGCTCGCTGGAAATACAAATTTACCCCAAGTGATTCAGTGCTTGGGTTCCAAGACTGGCTCTCATGATCAAGCCAGCAAGAACTTCCAAGATCATGCTTCGCTCTCTGCACAAACTACAAGCGGAACTATGCAGACTACATATTCAGCGACATGTACAATAGGGTGAAAGCTGGGAAGAGGAACCAATTCATTCCGTACCCTAGGTTCTTTGCAACCATCATGGAGTTTGCCTTCAAGGATGAATATCCAAAGGTCGCCAACCAAAGCTTCTCCATGGTCGTTAAGAAGTCTCTGGACATTGATGTCCATACAAATGAAGCTCCCTAAACTCCTTACATGCTGCAACTTATTGGAGCCGCAGCACCTGTGTCCATCTCACTGAACAGCCCATCAGTGAGTATCCCAGAGACCTCCACTCCCTCCAAAAGAAAGGAACCGACCGATGGTCACAAAAAGACCGTCGCTCACAAACCGGTGGCAAAGAAACCAAAGAAGGGAGTCTCTCAAAAGACTTCCCTTCCTGATTCAGGCGTAATACCAACGTCCTCTGCATCCGTCGCCGTTTCTTCAGCACTACCACCATTTTCAGCGACTCCGGTCCCTGAAAGTGTTATAGCCAGCTCCGCTGAAGCTGCATCAGGTACTACTTTCACATCCCACTCTTCTTCTTCCACCATCTCTTTTTTGGTCTTCACACAAACATATGATTCATAGAGAGTTGTCCCTATATCTGATGATGTTGAATCGCACGTTGTCCAAACTTCAGTGTTGTTTCGACAATCTGAGCTTTGGAAAGCCAGTATGACATGACCTCAACATGTCTCTCACAGACATTCTAAGACACAGGCTAGTGATCCACATGACACTACCATCGTACACATTGTCCCTGAGAGTAATCCTCATGATACTCTCAAGGTAAATAACATGTCTTGTCGTCCTTCATCTAACCCAGAGCTCTTTTTGGCTGCTCTGTCTATGTTGTCATCAGGTATCGCACCTCCTCCTTCTACCTCAGCAACCACCACTACTACCACCAGAGCTAATGCTGCTCCCTCCAGCTGTATCAAAGGAAAATCTCCGCAGCAACCAAAGACTGATGCAGACCTGCGCCGGATCAAGCAGAAGAAGTTTGCCTCCAACCTTCCTCCCTTCTCTGTCGAGGTTTCAAAGGTTGTTCTTCCCAGCCCCACATTCCCTGCTATTGACTTCTTGGTCAATGAATGTGCTCTCACAAGGGCCAGGGTAGACAACCTTCAGACGTCTACTGAATTCATCTTTCAGACGGTCGTTGGTGCTCCAGGGATGAAGGCCACTATAAACAATGTCTACACTGATATTCAAACAATCAAGGCGGATAATCTGGCTCACGAGCAAGCGATTGCCAAACTGGAGAAGCAGGTGGAAGCACAAAACCAAGTGCTTGAGTCTATTCAGAAGACTTAGTCCGAAATGATGCAGATGCTGACAAAGATGCAAGAGGCTGCCTCATCCTTCACTGCTGCTGATCGCACCTCGCTGAATCAGGTCATCTAGACCCATACCACGCACAACGACTCGCTGAAGGACATTGGGTCCGATGTGCGAACAATGATGGTGCATGTTCTCCCCGTTGACAACATCGAGGGGGATAGATGCGCCAAAGAAATCGCTGACGAGATAATTGGACACGTCAATGAAACAATTCCGGGCTCTCCGATATCTCCCTACATACAGCAAGATCCTCCTTCCAACGTCGCTGAAAAAGAAATTGACAAAGAAGATGATGAGGAGGAAGAAGACGATGATGAAGATAATGAAGAAATCCCTCATTATGGGGAAAATGATGAAGCTGATTGTGAGGTCTAAAATTATTGTATCCGATATGACAACTATTGAAGACATGAAGGACCAAAAGTGCAAAGTCAACAAAGTCAATAATTAGGAAGGTTTAATATATGGAAACGTTGCTTTATTGTAAATTAGGCAAGTGTATAATGCCTTATCTCATAGTTTCCTTATTACGATAAATGTTCTACATATAAATAGAGGGTTAGGGTCATTCTTTAGGTGTGCGCGAGATTATTTATTAAGAAGAGATTAGAGTGAATATTAGTCGATTAGAAAGCCTAAATACTGTCAAATCATATTGTAACCGTACAAGTGAGATATCCGACTGCGAAAATTCCTCAATCACTTTGTTCTTATTGCTTTAATCGATATAATCATTGTGCTTGCATATACTGGGATCTAACTGTGGTATCAGAGCAGACGATCTGAGTTTTTGCGTTTTTCTGAAGTTATCCACGAAACAGAAGGTAATTTTTCGATTTCTGCGTTTTTTTTAGTTTTTATCGATTCATACTGTTTTAGCTATACCCGATAACAACTCATAATTTATAAGATCTGTTTTTTTCTCGATTCATTCTTCATTCGTTTAAATTTTTATCGATTCATCGTAATATATCCTTGATTTCTATTCAAACTATTTAATCTGTTTTAATTAAAATTATTTTAGTTTATTTTGATTACTCTTGAAACTCTTTACATAAGAAAACTCAGAAACTAGTGACTGTTGAAGCTTTTCTTACTAAAGAATTCTCTAGTAAAAATCATAAACTCTAGTAATTTTGATTTTTTTTCTTGACTGAACAAATAAGAAACTCGAGAACTTAGACATTCTTGTTCTTTTTAGTCAAGAACCCTTTGTTCTTGTTTTCTGGTTTATCGGTTAAAGAAAATTCGGATTAAGTATCTTTGAATTTTTATCGAGCACTTCATCATCGACAAATTTTATTTTATCGAGTCATCTGGAATCGATATAAATTTTTTATCGATTCGGTTTTTATCGAGTGAATTTTTTTTTTGTCGAATCTTAATCTATTGAGAAACTCGAAGTTATCGAGTCCCTTGTGATCGATAAAACTCTTCTTATCGATTCAATATTTTCTTAGAAGTTTTATCGAGTCTCCTATACCCGACAATAATTTTTATCGAGCCTCAAACACCCGACAAAAACTCTTGTCCTCAAAGCCCAACTCGATAAAAAAAAAATTTCGACCCCTACTCAATCGAGAAAACTTTCTGTTTCACAAAAACAAACTCATAAAATTTCAAAAAAAAAAAAACTCACTGATCGAGATCATCAAGCCAAGTACAATGACCACTCGCGAAGCAAAGGCAATCGGTTCCGACTATACGCCCGAGGTAAGACACTCTGACTATGATGTTTTTGTTTCCCAAATGCATGATTTGATGCTTAAATTAAAAGAATTACAATCTAAGTTGAAAACCGAGAAACTCTTGGTTTCCGACTTAGAAGCACGACTAGAAAATAATCATCATCAACTGCTAATTGCCCAATCTGAAATTGCTACATCTCGAAGTATTGCACACAATCATCAAACGGAGAAAACGGTTTTTCAAGAAGAAAATATTCTCTTAAAACAACAAATCTCGGATCTCACACTTCAACTTAACAAATCTTAAAGTGAGACCGAAGATTTTTCATCAAAATATGAATTTGTGAGTTTTCAAAGACAAGACCTTTTGGAAAAACTCAAAGATTTGGAACTAAAACTGTATAAAATTGGTCAAACTAAGCACACAATTTATTTTAACGCTCCAAAAGATTTAAGTTCAAAAGTTGGTTTAGGATTTGATAATCCGAAACATTTCGAAAAGGCCATCTACAATACTCCGACTATCTGTAAATTTGAAGATCTGAACCTTGGTCCGGATTACAAAATTCAATTTATGAAGAAAGGGAAGATTGGAAAAGACAAAACAAGAATTTTCATCAAATTCCGTTCTGCTATCCTCAAATAGTAGAAGAGGAATCTTCAAAAAAAACTCTTCCAAATGATTATTTTCCTTCTTATTCTGACGAAGAACTTCAACATAAAATTCCTGAAAATAAACCCTACATTCCCACTTTTTTCTTAGAAAAGAAAATTATTCAACTTGAAAAAGTGTTGGAACATGAACGTTCTTCGTCGGACAAAGAAAAAGAAGCATTACTTTCCAAAGTTCAAAAACTTGAGAAGAGGCTTTACAATTAAACCAAAACCGGGAAAATGATACAACTTCAAATATGTCTACATGTAAAGCCTTAGTTAGCTCGTATTTGGATGATTGTGAAGAGTTGTTTAAATTAGATCCAAACTATATTCATCCTAAACAAAAATGTTCCCCTTCTTTCGACCAAATTGATGATGACTTAGACTCTCTTGAGGAAATGCCTCGTTTTGACGAGTACACTGATTCCTCATCGAACCTTAAATCCACGGAACAGTTAGATGATTTAAATGCCGATTTTGACTTCAATCCTACACTTCCAAATCATACGGAGTTTTTGGACAAAGGAAAAAAGCCAATCGAATCAGTTTTACTTCCAACGGATCCGAACGAGTGTTCTACAAGTCAAATGCATTACACTCACTCTAACCAAAAGGATCAAACTCACTTATCCAAACCCATCAATTCTCATTATGTGAAAAATGCTAAAGCTTTTCGAACTCATAATTCGAAACAGTTTCATAATGATTTTGTTGCTAAATCCGGAAATTTCAAGAAGTTTAAGATGGTTTGGAGAAAAAAATCAACTATAGATAATACTGTTGGAAATATGCCACATACATCTCCTATAGTTGATGCAAAATCATTTGTTTCCAAGACTAATTTGTCTTATCTTGTAAGATCTATCAATCAGCTAATTAGTCTAAGTGCCACAAAGATTTGTTGTTCTACTTGTGAAACAAATGATTTTGTTGATCAAAGGTTCACTCATAAATGGTATGGTACTTACAGTATCCCCACTTTCTCATTTATTGCATCAAAAGCTAACCTCGAAGGACCCAACAAAGCTTGGGTACCAAAATCTTTTTAATCTATTTTGTAGGTACGTCATGTGTGTTCTAAATTCCGAATATTCACATCACATGAAAATCTTTCAAAAGGTTATGCTACATTTGAGGGGAGTACCACATTTTTACCATTTATTTAGTTTCATAGTATCTCAGCTATGAACCTGCTCTTAACATTATGACTTCTGAATACATCAGTTCAGAACTCAGACTTCAATATTTCAAAACTCTTTGTGCGTTAGATTTAGACGTTTCAATGGTCAAACCAAATCCGGAAGGACCTACCCATGAAACACATCCCTAGGTTAGATATCCTGAAAGGGAATGATTAAAATAAAATTGAGTGCTTGTGAGATAAAAGAAAAATGTGAGGTGTGACAAGACTTTAAAGAAAATATTTGATCTTCACCAAACCTAAACAGTTATCCGGGTAGCCACATAATCTATTCATTCTCGATTCTTTGGAGATGAATATTGAACTAGACATGGACCCAATGTCGATAACTCGTGTCACCCCACCCAACTACTCAAGTAGGTCACAAAAGATATTTGTTTTATATATCACGGAGAATGAGCATATCTGCTATCTTTTCTTCACTCGGAAGATTAAGATATTGAAAAAGGAAGACACAACTCCGGTCTCCGAACTTCACATTCAATGCACATTGGGTCTGTGAAACGTATTTTCACATTTTGAGCCTTAAAATGAGCATTTAATGCATAAATTCTTTCTACACATTGCACGAGTCTTTGTGATTCCTCAAGCATATCTTCGTGTTTATGCCGGAACAGTTTGAGAAGTTAGTTTTATAACTTACTTTTATGATAACTGGAAGTCCTATCAGTGCCAATCCGCTGCCAACACTGCATATAGGCCACTTAATTAAAATTTATTTTGATTAAGTGATAACAGTTGCTTCACGTGCTTCTGTATGTTAGTTTTACACGCTTCATTAGTAAACTATTTTTTATGTCTTTGGTTATTCATAATGATTCGGATTCTCCTTATCATTCTGAGGGGGAGAGATTGTATATCAGAGACACGACATCACGACATGAGAAAAGGAAGATGACAAATGTTGATTTGTTTTGAATATAAAGATTGAAGAAAATATGTTTTGTCGACTACTGAAGATAAAGTTGAAGACTTATCGAGTTCTTAAGACCCGACATAAATTTTCATCGATTCAACTTGACCCGAGATCATTTTTTGTTGAAGACTTATCGAGTGCTTAAGACCCGACATAAAGTTTCATCGACTCATCTTGGCCCAACATCAATTCTTGTCGAATCTACTTCGCCCGAGATTTTTTTTCATCGACATCACCTGACCCGACAAGTTTATATCCTACGACATCACGGCTCCTTCGATTTTTCCAATCATGCTAATCTTAAGGGGGAGCAACGGATATTACAAGAGATCATTTTCGTAGGGGGAGCAAAAGATTCAAAAGAAAGATTTGTTGACAAAAGTATCATGATCTTCAAAAGAAGAGTGTTGATTTGTTGAATTGTAATCTCGAATACAAAGGGGGAGATTGTTAGGTCTGAAATTATTGTATCCGAGATGACAACTATTGAAGACATGAAGGACCAAAATTGCAAAGTCAACAAAGTCAATAATTAGAAAGGTTTAATATAAGGAAACGTTGCTTTATTGTAAATTAGACAAGTGTATAATGCCTTGTCTCATAGTTTCCTTATTACGATAAATGTTCTACATATAAATAGAGGGTTAGGGTCATTCTTTAGGTGTGCGCGAGATTATTTATTAAGAAGAGATTAGAGTGAATATTAGTCGATTACTAGAAAGCCTAAATACAGTCAAATCATATTGTAACCGTACAAGTGAGATATCCGACTGCGAAAATTCCTCAATCACTTTGTTCTTATTGCTTTAATCGATATAATCATTGTGCTTGCATGTACTGGGATCTACACTGATGATGATGACATCCCTCCTGGTGCTCTTGAGCACTTTAAAAATAGTAGACCAGAAAACTTCATACCTGAAGTAATCTATAGGAGCCCTTGGGGGACGGACCACCTCATTCTCAGGATCCGTCCAACCAATCAGGCAAAGGAAAGGAAGTGGTGGATCTTGATGCCACCATCCCACTATCTGAGGGGGAGACCGCTGTATAGGTAACACTTCTCCTTATCCCTTACACTACTCCCATCTCTGAACCCCCAACCTATCCATCTTTCTCCCTTCCAAATTTTGGTTCTGACCAACCTCTCTCTCCATCACCCATTCTCAGTGAGTCTAGTCCCCCAAAGGACTCCACTTTTTAGAAGGAACCTTCATCAGAGGAGCAGTTTGTGTACATATCTGATTCTGACTCTGAAGATGAAGAAGGCCTTATTCCCAGACGCCGCGCACAAAGACCTCTAATAAGCGAGCCTGAAGAAGAAGAAAGGCGAATAAATTTCCTAAGGGAACTTGAAGCCAAAAGAATAAGGATTCCCACTGATGAACTAGAAAACCCTGTGCCTATCAGCATGGTAGATGATTTCGACTTCCTATCTAAAGAGGAGAGAGCACAAGCACTAGAAGCTCAGAGAATCAAGGACGAAAAGATGAAGCAAACAGAGAATGATCTTGAGCTTTCAAGAAAGGTACTCAGGGAGGATGCTGCAAGAGACGAAGCGACCAAAAAGCTGAACGAGAAAAGTAAGAGAGTCGCTGAAGCTCTGGCACAAAGAGAACTGAATGAAGAAAATCTAAACGTGAATCCCATCCTCACTCAAGAAAAGATCCTAAATGCACTAACTAATGAAGAGCTAAGCCACAGAGAAAAGGAACTACACTGGTGCACTGAACGATTCAATTTTTGACGGTCTGATTCAAAAATCATGCGTGCAACTATCGAAGGACGTCCTTCCAAGAGGTATGGTCTGAAGGTATATGTACGAATGTACAAGCATGCGAATTTAGAAAAAGTAGAAGCCAAGTTCTTGAAATTCTATGGATACTCTGAATGGCTAGAAATCAGAGATGTCTTTCAGGGTTCCAAATCAACATTTAAAGATGTGGTGGAAAGAGCATTGGATCAGCTACTTCAGAGGATGTCACAGCATGTGTAAGTTCCGCCTCTCCCTGAGCCTACAAGGAGAAGAAGATCAAATGCTAAAGGAGGTTCATCTTCTAAAAGCGAACATGAAACCAAAATCAACTATGAAAGCATTCTTGGCCATCTTGAAATCCCTAACATCTCAATGTTGAACTCCTCTCTCACTCAAGATCGAAGATATGAGGAAAATGAAATCATCAACTTCCCTGAACCTGGTATGATTTTCTTGGATAATGATGGATTCTTAGGACTCTTCAGGAACCGAGAAGTCAACAAGGCTCCATCAGCTTTCATAAAAATCATGTATCATTACTGCTGGTCAGATGATCCTCTAATGAATCGACAAAAGAAGATCTATGAAATTTCTTCAGCTTATTGTACTTTTATCTTACCAATTTGTAATTTCATTTTCTATGTAATTTCTTCAGATTATTCTTAATGAAATTTCAAATGAAGTACTCTACTCCAACTGTGTACTGAAAAGATCCTTCAAAATAGTAAATGGGACAATGAACATAAGAGTTCTAATTTCTTTACAAACCTCTTTACTCACTGATATTTCTCTCTGAAATTTAAATCAGTGAATGTACTTAAAGCCTCTACATGTAAAAATTGTGTTTTCATATTCTTATAAATGAAACTCAATGGCTATAATAGATTAGCTGAAAAAGATCTCATAGATTAGTACTTAGAAACTTTTACTTCAATATTTCTTAAGTCCCTAATTAATTCTTTCAAGTAATTTTCCCATGTTACTTAATCATAATCAAAGAGGGGGAGATTGTTGATCATAACTCCTCTCAGTGATTTGAATATGATTCCTCTATATACTTATTGAAATTCCATTGGTAAACTTATGTTTTAATTCAGCGATAGCATACGCTGATTGTTATCAACAATCGCTGAAAATTATAAACCTCAAGTCTACCTCTAAAGATCTGAAGATCAACCAACACACCAAAATGACATTCAGCAAAAATCGAAGACCAAGCTGAAGAAAGAGATAATCAGCTCGTAATCTGAAGCAGTTCAGTAATAGCAAGAATTATCTAAACCCAAGTGTGAAGTCTTGTCAAGCCTCAACGATACTCTGAAAGTTCATCCTTGAAGTTCCAAGTTCAGCGATCAAGTGAAGCTTCTCAAACAAGATTAACATTGATCTTATCCTCGATGCTCAAAAGTCAAACCTTATACTATGTCAGAAAAGGACGTACGAATTGTCTCTTATGTCCCCATCATATCTGATATGGTACTGTTCACACGCGGCCAAAAGCATAGTTGCTTTTGAACAAAGGACAAGCTTCCTATGAAAGCTTGACACGTGGCATATTGTGACGTCCGTCAAATTTAAGCTTCTAGATTAGTATTTATTAAGCCCTTGTTAGTGTTATTTTAGATAAATTATAAGATTAGGAGTTAGTTAGATTACATTGGCCGAAAAATTACTAGAGCTCCCGGTAGATGCTTAGAAAGCCCGGTTCCGACCCGTAACTGTCAAAAACGTCCAATATAGTGCCAAATGCTCTAATTTATACCCAATTATTATAAAATATGATCTTTTAAAGTTTCAAAAATAAAACTTTTTATTTTTGATTGAACTTAACCATTATGGGCTTACAATTTCAAGAAAAATGTCAAAATTGAGAAAAATGACATTTTAAAACATTTTGAGCCTTACATATATTTAATTTAAAAAAAAATAAAGAAAATCCAAGGGTTTGGGCCCCCATGGCCCCCCCCCCCCCCCCATACTCCCTCATATAAATACAAAAAAAATTCCTAAAATCCCTTATTTTTACATTTCAAATTCAAAACTTTCTCCTCTCTCTCTCTAAAAATCAAAGGTCAATTCAAGAACACACTCATCTTCTCTCTAAACTTCCAGCCCTTTTCTCCATTCAAATCCATCAAATTAACAAGATTATTTGAAGATTTTGGACCTCTATCATCACACAAGTAAGTAACAACTTTATCTTCATCTTTTTCTTGCAAATTTTGGGTGAAAAACCCACTTTTCTTGCATTTTAAAACTACTTTCTTCTAACCTCCGAAAATTCTAAGTTTTAAGGAGAGATTACATATCAAAAACATGTAAAAATGTTCATATAATGATGGTAATCTATGACCCTAACACTAAAACTCAAGAATGTAGGGAGAAATCATGTTGCATGTAGAGTTTAGTTCATAAAAATGGTAAATTAGGTGCTGACAGAAAACATGTCTGTGTTTATATCGTCCATTTCTTGCAAAATATTTTTTCAAACGACATGATTCTTTTTCTAAATGTTTACTTTATGAGTTGGGGTTTTAATCCAAGTGGTCTCACTCAAAAACATTGAGTTTTGACCCCCCAAACACTCAAAACAAGTTGGATGTGCATCTGGAGGTTTTCAGTAGGTAAACCCTACTTTAAACAACCATAACTCTCTAAATAATCATCCAAATCACTTTATTTTTCTTCTGTAATTTACTTTATTGAGTTAGCTTTCAAATGCATTTGGTCTCATTCAAAAATATGAAGATTTGACCATTTAAAACCTTGAAACAAATTTGGTATGCAAAGAGTACAATCTGGACAGATTGTTGCATGTGTACTAAAAGTGTTATAACTCCTTCAAAACTCAATGAAAAAGGATAACTTTTCTTTTGAGAGTTAATTTTATGAGTTATATTGTGTTTGCAATTGGAATCACATGAAAATATGGAGTTTTGATCCTCCAAACACCTAAAACCTTTTAGGTGTGCACACTGTGAATTCACCAGTAGGTGAAACCTACTTTGCATAACAATATCTCTTTGATTATTTAACCAAAATGCATGATTTTTATTCTATAGTTTTCTTTTATGAGTTAGGATTCATATGAATCTAGTTTCGTTCAAAAATATGAAGTTTTGAGGTATTAACCAACTTATTTAAGTTGAATGTGCAATCTGTCAATCAATGACAGATGTGTGCATGCAACTTTGAGGTGTCATATCTCCTTCATAACTCATCCAAATTGAGTGATTCTTTTTTTAAAACTTCCCTCTATGTGTTATGTTTACATTCCAACTGGAATTTCTCAAAAAAAAAATAGTAGAACTCCTCAAATGGTTGTTTGAATACCAATGTGTAATCTGCCATATCTGCTGTGTCACATTGTTTTGCATAAACTATTTGAACCCTTTTTACATCTCCATAAAGCATGAAATTTGGTCAAAATGACCTTAACTCAGTGATTTATCACATATAAAAGGATGGGGAATTTTTTCATTTTGGATGTTACATTAATTTGATCATT
This sequence comes from Silybum marianum, assembly GCA_036898165.1. Classification (NCBI taxonomy): domain Eukaryota; kingdom Viridiplantae; phylum Streptophyta; class Magnoliopsida; order Asterales; family Asteraceae; genus Silybum; species Silybum marianum. The sequence continues at coordinate 23,113,152 of CM072536.1, read as the reverse complement.
TTTAGAACTTATAGTTTCTGCCAGAAAGTGAAATTTTGAAATTGTTTGATTTCATGAATTTTGATCACTTGAAAGGCTATAACATTACATTTTCGGTATATATTATCATATTAAAGAGCATATGTGCATTATGTATAACGGGACTATAGATAATCAAGTTGGACATATAAGGACTTATAACCATTCTCATAGCAATCGTTAGTCATATAAGTGGTCATTTTGGTACTTTGCTTTGATAGGAAAGCATTAGGCCGTCAAGCGGACGTCTCGTGTATATAATTGGAAGCATTTGCTATAAGGTGAGTATTCACAGCCCCTCTTTTAATGTTTTATATGTTTTGGGGTGAAAAACATGTTTAAAGTTGATTAATGATTGATTTATGTAACAGAATGTGAAATTGTTGATATGAGCATTAAGGCATGTACACTAGTAGTTTGTATTTGAGTAAAATGTAACATAAAAGTTTGTACACTACTATTAACTCAAGTGAGGAGCCGAGGGTATTTGTGGATAGCGCTATTTGGACGGACAATCCCACCTAAAAACCGACAAAGTAGGGGTGTGGATAGCAATCCCACCTGGAAACTACAGGTAGGGGTGCACTATACCGATAAAAACGAAGGTTCTACATATGTGGGGTTTTAGTCCCACCGCTAAGGTAGAATTATAAAAAAATATTTTTGTGTGGTCGAAAGGTTTAGTGGTGGCTCGATACTTGCTATGAACTAGAGTACATTATGCCTTGACAGGTTTCTCAATACAAGGATTAATTAAATGCTCATAAATTTCACTATTTATACATGATGTGAACGTTCGTTCCACAAGAATTGAAAACTGCATAAAAACTGTTTTGTGCATATGAAAACCTGTGAACTCACCAACTCTTGTAGTTGACCTTATTTTTATCATGCTTTTCAGGAGTAAGAAAAGATTAACCGAAACGTTTGTTATGTGGGCGCGTCAACATCAATCATGATTATATTTGAAACTGTTTAGTTGAAACACTTGGTTTACTTTATTTTGTTAGAACTTTTGAGTTGATACGATGTAAATTTTGAACTTAAACTATTATGTACTTGAATGGATGGTTGGTGTCGTTTTAATCCTATTGTTATGAAATCTTGAGCTATCACGCCTCGTGTTTCCGCTTTAGCGGGGTGTGACAGACTTGATATCAGAGCCATAGGTTATAGAGAACACCGGTTTTTCCATAAAACCAAATACTATAACCAAAATTTTCAAAAAAAAATTATTTTCTTAGATAAATTTAAAATTTTAAAAGCCCACTACTAGTATAACTACAATAGACATCGTTCTAACATATCATAATTAGGCAAAGCCTGATCACATATGTCTAAATATGGTATGAATAAGAAGGGACTTGGACTAGTTATACTAAAAGTCAGCATAGATCGGAAAACTTCTTACTCAAATATGAAAAGCATGGTCATAAGTGTGAGTTTGCATAAACATTTTTATGAATTTTTATTTACTAAAGTACCTTTAGTAATTAAATTTTCTACTATCGTAGTTCGATATGTCTCACTCATCCTTCCCTATCGAGTACTCTATATGTTGTTAAGAATAAATGATTAGATCTTAGCATTAGATGCATGTTATTTGTTATGCATAACTCAGTTAGGTAGATTCGGCGCGAAAATAGTAATAGTAATATGGCCAAATCACAATTTGAGATTGTGCTTTAGAACTATGCCTCCTAGGAGAGAAGATCCCGTAATCGCACGACTTGTATCTGAACAACTCATGGCAGCACCTCCAAATATCGTTAGTCAAATGGCAGCGAGTCTGAACGATACTCTAGGAAACAACCGAGGGTCTGGATCAACTCGAGATAGGGAATGCACAGATAAGGCTTTTAGGACCTGCAATGCTAAAGAATTCCATGGAACAGAAGGAGCTGTCAGACTACTATCTTGGATGGAGGGCATATAGTCTGTACTCCATATCAGCAAGAATACTGAAGGGAACAAAGTGGAATTTGCCGCTTCTCTGCTACAAGGACGAACATTGACCTAGTGGAACACCCAAGCACAAACACGAGGTCGGGAAGCAGCCAACAGTCTTACATGGGAAGATTTCAAGAGAATGCTGAAAGAAGAATATTGTCCGAGGAGCGAAATCCAGAAATTGGAAGCGTAGCTATGGAATCATGAAATGATAGGAAATTACAACGACTCTTACACTGCACGTTTTCATGAACTAGCAAAGAGAGTGCCACATCTGGTTATGCCTGAGGAAAACCCAGTCGACCGGTATTTCTGGGGTTTATCTCCTGAAATACGCGGAGATGTTACTTCGGAAAATCCGAAAACCCTTCAAGAAGCAGTGAATTCAGCAACCAGACTCACCAACAATGCTAATCGTTCGGGAATGTTTGCAAAACACAAAGCTCAAGGTAAGAGAAAGGTGAAGGAACCCACAAGAAGGCAATCTGGAGGAAGAATGGGTAAAAATCTAAAGATGATAGGGAACTATCGGATTCAGACTCAACCTGTAGAGAAAGAGAACATACCCTAAGTGCGATAAGTACAACAAACCGCATGTTGGAAGATGTATTATTTGTCAAAAATGCAATAGAGGAGGTCATTTCGCCAAGGATTGTAAGAATATAGGAAAACGGACATGTTTTGAGTGTTGAAGTCCTGATCACTTCCGGAACGCATGTCCAAGGTGGAGTCAAAGACCGAACACTAATCAAGTACGACCAGCCAATCAAGGAAATCAAGGAGGTCAGGCAAGAGGTCGAGTGTTCGAGATTGGAGCTAAAATATGTTGTTCCAAGAAGATCGTTCGAATTCCACTACCCGAAGGAGGAATGCTCGAAGTATACGGAGAGAAGCCAAGAAAGGGTATTAAAATAGTGACGTGTATGAAAATGCGAAAGCATTTGAGAAAGGACAGTATTGCCTTTCTAGCTCACGTTAAGGATAAGAAAGTTGAAGAAAAACGCGTTCAAGATATTCCTATAGTTCGGGATTTTCCCGAAGTATTCCCAGACGAATTTCCTGGAATACCCCCGCCAAGACAAGTTGAGTTTCACATCGATTTAATTCCTGGAGTTGCGCCCGTGGCGAAATCACCATACCGGTTAGCGCCATCTGAGATGCAGGAGTTTTCAGAACAACTTCAGGAGTTACTCAATAAGGGATTCATTAGACCCAGCTCTTCACCTTGGGGAGCTCCAGTTCTGTTTTTCAAAAAGAAGGATGGATCTTTTCAAATGTGTATCGATTACAGAGAACTCAACAAGTTGACCATTAAAAACCGATACCCCCTTCCTCGGATTGATGACCTATTTGACCAACTTCAAGGTGCTGCGTATTTCTCGAAGATCGATCTTAGATCTGGATATCATCAAATGAGAGTGCGAGAAGAGGATACTCCCAAGACGGCGTTTAGGACTCGATACGGTCATTACGAGTTCCTAGTTATGCCTTTTGCTCTAACAAATGCACCAGCTGTTTTCATGGATTTGATGAATAGAGTATGTCGACCATACCTAGACAAATTCGTTATCGTGTTTATAGATGATATACTCATTTATTCTCGGGACAAGAAGGAGCATGAACAGCATTTAAGGTTGATACTAAAATTGCTCAAGAATGAAAATTTGTACGCCAAGTTCCCCAAATGCGAATTTTGGATTCGAGGAGTACATTTTCTTGGCTATGTAGTAAATGAAAAGGGAATTCATGTTGATCCAGCAAAAAAATCGAGGTCATTAAGAAATGGGAAGCCCCGAAGACACCAATAGAGATTCGTCAGTTTCTTGGATTGGTAGGCTATTACCAGCAATTTATCGCAAATTTCTCCAAGATCGAGCAACCACTGACGACACTAACCTAAAAGAACAAGAAATTCATTTGGGGAGAAAAACAAGAGGAAGCATTCCAGACACTTAAGCACAAGTTATGTAATGCACCGATTTTGACACTCCAAGAAGGAATGGATAATTTTGTAGTCTAATGCGACGCGTCCCATCAAGGTTTGGAATGTGTGTTGATGCAAAACAACGGAGTCATCGCATATGCTTCAAGACAACTTAAAGTCCATGAGAAGAACTATACCACTCATGATTTGGAGTTAGGAGCCGTAGTATTTGCACTTAAGATTTGGAGACATTATCTGTACGACATTAAATGCACGATCTTCATTGATCGCAAAAGCCTTCAACACATCCTTGATCAGAAGATGCTCAATATGAGGCAAAAAAGATGGGTTGAGTTACTTAGTGACTATGATTGTGAAATAAAGTACCATCCGGGCAAGGCTAACGTAGTAGCCGATGCATTAAGTAGGAAAGAAAGAGTAAAACCGTCAAGAGTAGCAGCTATGGGAATGTTTGTTCAGACGAGTTTAAAAGCTCAAATTCTTGAAGCACAAGAAGAATCGTTGAAAATAGAGAATCTGAAGAACGAGACCCTACATCACTTGGAAAAGAAATTTCAAACAAAGTCCGATGGGGTACATTACCTTGAAAATAGAGTCTAGGTACCAAAGGTTAGTAATATACGATCAACCATTTTGGATGAAGCCCATCGATCAAGATATTCGGTTCACCCAGGAGCGAATAAGATGTACAAAAACCTAAAGGAATAATACTGGTGGCCAGGAATGAAGAAAGACATTGCTTTGCACGTAAACAAGTGCTTAAACTGTGCTCAAGTCTAGGCCGAACATCAGAAACTAGCCGGTCTACTTCAGCAACTCGAAATTCCCCAATGGAAATGGGGCAAATAACCATGGAGTTCGTAACCAAGCTACCCAAAATTGGGAAAGGACATGATTCTATACGGGTTATAGTAGATCGACTTACAAAATCAGCTCATTTCATTTCCATCCGTGAAGATTGCAGTATGGAAAAATGTGCACAAATTTACATTAATGAAATCATTTCGCGTCATGGGGTACCTATTTCTATTATCTCAAATAGAAGTACTCGTTTTACGTCACAATTGTGGCAATCACTCCAAAAAGCATTGGGTACGCAATTGGAATCTTCAAACAGATGGACATTCGGAGAGAACCATTCAAACGCTAGAGGATATGTTGCGTGCTTGCGTAATAGATTTAGGTGGGAGTTGGGATACCCACCTGCAACTTGTTGAATTCTTCTATAACAACAGCTACCACACTAACATTCAGTGTGCGCCATACGAAGCCTTATAAGGACGCAAATGTAGATCACCGCTTGGTTGGAAGTTGGTGATAGACAACTTACAACGCCCGAAATCATCTAGGAAACCACTGACAGGATCTCAAACATCAAGGAAAGACTCAAGACAGCAAGAGATCGTCAAAAAGGTTATGCGGATAATCAAAGAAGCCATTAGAGTTCCAAGTGGGTGATAAAGTGCTTCTGAAAGTATCGCCAAGGAAAGGACTAGTACGCTTTAGGAAGAGAGGCAAGCTAGGTCCTAAATACACTAGTCCATTTGTAATACTTGAAAGAATCAGGTCAGTGGCGTACAAGTTAAAGTTACCACAAGAGCTCAGTGCCATTCAATACATTTCATGTATCGAATCTCAAGAAATGCCTATCTGCCAAATCGTTAGTATTACCATTGGAGGAGATTCAAGTCAATGAACAAATGCGCGTTATGGAAGAACCAGTTGAAGTTCTTGACCGAGAGATCAAACGATTAAGGCATAATAAGATTCCGATTATAAAAGTTCGTTGGAACTCAAAGTATGGGCTGGAATTTACCTGGAAGCAAGTGGATTTCATGAAAGGCAAATATCATCATTTGTTTGCAAAGAAATCCATTGGAAGTAGCAGTCATTAAATTTCGGAACGAAATTCCTCTAACAGGGGGAGACTGTGACATCCGTCAAATTTAAGCTTCTAGATTAGTATTTATTAAGCCCTTGTTAGTGTTATTTTAGATAAATTATAAGATTAGGAGTTAGTTAGATTACATTGGCCGAAAAATTTCTAGAGCTCCCGGTAGATGCTTAGAAAGCCCGGTTCCGACCCGTAACTGTCAAAAGCGTCCAATATAGTGTCAAATGCTCTAATTTATACCCAATTATTATAAAATATGATCTTTTAAAGTTTCAAAAATAAAACTTTTTATTTTTTATTGAACTTAACCATTATGGGCTTACAATTTGAAGAAAAATGTCAAAATTGAGAAAAATGACATTTTTAAACATTTTGAGCCTTACATATATTTAATTTAAAAAAAAATAAAGAAAATCCAAGGGTTTGAGCCCCCATGGCCGCCCCCCCCCCCCCCCATACTCCCTCATATAAATACAAAAAAATTTCCTAAAATCCCTTATTTTTACATTTCAAATTCAAAACTTTCTCCTCTCTCTCTCTAAAAATCAAAGGTCACGTCAAGAACACACTCATCTTCTCTCTAAACTTCCAGCCCTTTTCTCCATCCAAATCCATCAAATTAACAAGATTATTTGAAGATTTTGGACCTCTATCATCACACAAGTAAGTAACAACTTTATCTTCATCTTTTTCTTGCAAATTTTGGGTGAAAAACCCACTTTTCTTGCATTTTAAAACTACTTTCTTCTAACCTCCGAAAATTCTAAGTTTTAAGGAGAGATTACACATCAAAAACATGTAAAAATGTTCATATAATGATGGTAATCTATGACTCTAACACTAAAACTCAAGAATGTTGGGAGAAATCATGTTGCATGTAGAGTTTAGTTCATAAAAATGGTAAATTGGGTGCTGACAGAAAACATGTCTGTGTTTATATCGTCCATTTCTTGCAAAATATTTGTTCAAACGACATGATTCTTTTTCTAAATGTTTGTTTTATGAGTTGGGGTTTTAATCCAAGTGGTCTCACTCAAAAACATTGAGTTTTGACCCCCCCAAACACTCAAAATAAGTTGGATGTGCATCTGGAGGTTTTCAGTAGGTAAACCCTACTTTAAACAACCATAACTCTCTAAATAATCATCCAAATCACTTTATTTTTCTTCAGTAATTCACTTTGTTGAGTTAGCTTTCAAATGCATTTGGTCTCATTCAAAAATATGAAGATTTGACCATTTAAAACCTTGAAACAAATTTGGTATGCAAAGAGTACAATTTGGGCAGATTGTTGCATGTGTACTAAAAGTGTTATAACTCCTTCAAAACTCAATGAAAAAGGAAAACTTTTCTTTTGAGAGTTAATTTTATGAGTTATATTGTGTTTGCAATTGGAATCACATGAAAATATGGAGTTTTGACCCTCCAAACACCTAAAACCTTTTAGGTGTGCACACTGTGAATTCACCAGTAGGTGAAACCTACTTTGCATAACAATATCTCTTTGGTTATTTAACCAAAATTCATGATTTTTATTCTAACTGGAATTTCTCAAAAAAATTTAGTAGAACTCCTCAAATGGTTGTTTTAATAACAGTGTGTAATCTGCCATATCTGCTGTGTCACATTGTTTTGCATAAACTATTTGAACCATTTTTACATCTCCATAAAGCATGAAATTTGGTCAAAATGACCTTAACTCAGTGATTTATCACATATAAAAAGATGGGGAATTTTTTCATTTTGGATGTTACATTAATTTGATCATTTTTAGAACTTATAGTTTCTGCCAGAAAGTGAAATTTTGAAAATGTTTGATTTCATGAATTTTGATCACTTGAAAGGCTATAACATTATATTTTCGGTATAAATTATCATATTAAAGAGCATATGTGCATTATGTAAAACGGGACTATAGATAATCAAGTTGGACATATAAGGACTTATAACCATTCTCATAGCAATCGTTAGTCATATAAGTGGTCATTTGGGTACTTTGCTTTGATAGGAAAGCATTAGGCCGTCAAGCGGACGTCTCGTGTATATAATTGGAAGCATTTGCTATAAGGTGAGTATTCACAGCCCCTCTTTTAATGTTTTATATGTTTTGGGGTGAAAAACATGTTTAAAGTTGAATAATGATTGATTTATGTAAAAGAATGTGAAATTGTTGATATGAGCACTAAGGCATGTACACTAGTAGTTTGTATTTGAGTAAAATGTAACATAAAAGTTTGTACACTACTATTAACTCAAGTGAGGAGCCGAAGGTATTTGTGGATAGCGCTATTTGGATGGACAATCCCACCTAAAAACCGACAAAGTAGGGGTGTGGATAGCAATCCCACCTGGAAACTACAGGTAGGGGTGCACTATACCTATAAAAACGAAGGTTCTACATATGTGGGGTTTTAGTCCCACCGCTAAGGTAGAATTATAAAAAAATATTTTTGTGTGGTCGAAAGGTTTAGTGGTGGCTCGATATTTGCTATGAACTAGAGTACATTATGCCTTGACAGGTTTCTCAATACAAGGATTAATTAAATGCTCATAAATTTCACTATTTATACATGATGTGAACGTTCGTTCCACAAGAATTGAAAACTGCATAAAAACTATTTTGTGCATATGAAAACCTGTGAACTCACCAACTCTTGTAGTTGACCTTGTTTTTATCATGCTTTTCAGGAGTAAGAAAAGATTAACCGAAACGTTTGTTATGTGGGCGCGTCAACATCAATCATGATTATATTTGAAACTGTTTAGTTGAAACACTTGGTTTACTTTATTTTGTTAGAACTTTTGAGTTGATACGATGTAAATTTTGAACTTAAACTATTATGTACTTGAATGGATGGTTGGTGTTGTTTTAATCCTATTGTTATGAAATCTTGAGCTATCACGCCTCGTGTTTCTGCTTTAGCGGGGTGTGACACATATACTTTTTATCTTGCATTAAATACAAAGGGGTATAAATAAGATGAAGTCATCTTCTTCATCTTCATGCATGCTACTTTCTATTTCTATAACCTCTGTCTCTTTTCCTTCTTACTTCCTTGTGCATCAAACTGTGTGATTTCTTAAATTACAATAGAATACGTGTATTACTTGTTCTAATTCCGCTTGTAACTGTAAATTTGTTTATTCAATATAAACTAATTTAAAAACTAAAAATCTGGGTGTTTGTATTCAACTCCCCCCCCCCCCTCTCCTACAAACTGTTTCTGTATCCTTGAACTCTTGTAGACTTCTTTGGGACCAACAGATGGTGCTGGCGGAAGTGCAATAACTGCATCCCGCATCAGTATTTTTGTTTCCAACATTCTGTTTCCTTCAACCATAGTTTTTGGTGGCTGTTTTTCTTGCTCCAACATGACTACATTCTTAGCCCTTGTACCCCACATCTAACTCCTGCCTTGATCTCTTCTGTGGCACCTTCAATTCAATACAAGTAGATTAGTAAGCGATGTAAAAAAGAAAAAAATCCATGATATAACTTGACATAAAGCCCAACAATCTATCAGAATTGTGAAAAACAATGAAGAAGATATAAAGAAGAAATTCGTATCATGAACTCGTACAATCTCCAAATCTTTGCACGTTGGATAAATATTCTTCTCACGCCCTCAATTAATGTGTGCCTTGCCTTATGTTTAACATAAATTGAGATACCATGGTTGATATATTTAACATGAATTACGTTCATATCGTCCCCCACTAACCGTTGATTTTTAGATATTTATTATACACTATGAAAACAATTTATTTTCCGATAGATGCACTAAATATGAAAAACATGGATCATCCAGTCATGTAAATACCTGAGGTAAATCCAATATGAAAGTTGCACTTGAAGAGCTCTCAAGCAAGTAGCTTATGACTTGAGCGGCCATTGTTGGTATATGGTCTTTTTGCTTCATATTTATCTTCAAACAATTCAAGTTATTGAACGGGCATGGTTTATACGAGAGTTGATCCAGGCATGAGGAGAGAGCCTTGGGACATAATTTACAAACAAATACACATACATAAGAAAATATAATGTATCAATATTACAGATTGACCCACTGCTCGTTATAGAGGCCATTAGGCCCACCAATGAAAGGGGCTGGGGAAGTGTTCCATATAAAAAAGGATAAGAGGAAGGATCTTTTGACATACATGCTAGAAGAATATATTTATATAAACATGGTGATTAAATACTAGTGCCTTTTTTAGACGGGCCAGTTTAGAGTTATACTTTTGACCTAAAACTAACTCATAACAAAGTAGTCATTTAAAATAATAATAGTAAACATAATAATAAATAGTCATGAAAATGTTGGAACTTAGTTAAGGATAGAGGAATAGTGTCCCACATAGGAGCCAAGAGGAATCATATTCCACTTAATAAACAACAACAATGGAGTCTTAAATGAATAATTTAAGACATTGACTTTGGTGTGTGGTTGTTCCTTGGGTCTCTCCTTGACATAAATATACATATTAAATGTCAAAAAATAGGGCCTTGGGCCTTGGGGACTCTTGTACAACCTTTCACGCGAGTGTCCATACTCGCGTGACTCACTGGAGATGGCGCGAGTGTCCATACCCGCGTGACTCACTGGAGTCCGAAACAGAAGCTGACACAACCTTTCATGCGGGCTACCCGTGTTAATACCCGCGTCATACACTGTTTTGTCGGTTTTTCTGCAATTATTTGCGGTTTATATGGGAAACATATATATATCTCATTCCTTTCGAAATTTTTGACAGAGAAAACCATATTCTCATATTCTCTCTATCATCTACATCAATTTGATCACCAAACATGAATGTATCTAATTCATGGGTTGTAATTTTTGCGATCTGCGTATCGTTTTTGATTTCAATACAATGTAATAGTTGGGTTATGTTACCCTAGTATAGTTTTTTTAAATCGAAAGACCAGAGGAATCGAAGACGGCGTCCCGGAGTTCACCTCGGTAGGCGGAGCTAGTGGGAGTCGACATGCGGTGTCCTTAGGTTTTGGACCGGGTTTTTCATGTGGGCTCACGAAAACCACATAGTTGGGCCTAATCGAATCCATGTTATGTGTTTGCATGCTTGCATGTTTGTGGTTGTTTATTTCCGTATTATTGGGTTTAATTATATGTTATAATTATTATAATGGGTTTTTAAAATTGGTAATTTTATCACAATAACTAATATCGGTAAATTGTAAATGTTTTTACAAATTAATTTGATAAGCTATCAAACTAATACCGATTGGATAAGTTGTAAATGTTTTTACAAATAAATTTAATAAGTTATCAAATAATGAATTTTAGTAAATAAATTGATACCAACTCAAAATAGTTTTAAAATTAATTAAAACGTAAAATTGGAATGAGATCGGTAAAACCCTTCATGATAAAATTGTGAGTTTTTCACAACCCATTTAAAACGGTTATCGAGCGCATAACTAGTCGATTTCGGGTGAGCATTGGCGAATCCGTGTCGGAAAAGTTTGTGGTAAGATAAAGTGCCGACTCACGAGATCATTTCACGTTATGTATTGCCCGCCTGTAATGATAGTCGTGACCCGGACGATAAATTTTTGAGTTGTTACTCAAAATAAAAATTGTGATGTTTTAGTATAGTTAAGCTCAATTGAGGTATTTTTACATTGTGTATTGCCCGTCTACAAATGATCTCAAGGTGAAGATGTGAGATTAAACATGTCTTTAAATTTAAAGAATCTCACGAAGGATCTAAGAGTTGTGATGATCACAATAGGAAGTTGCCTACCTAAATAAATAGATTTCACCATTTGCATATTGCCTAATCGTTAAAACTAATGAAATATGGATCTTAGCTAAAATATTTGAATTTTATGGGTTATTCAAAATTTTAAACTAATACTAAAATCGAACTTTAATTTCTGAAGATGTCTGCTAATCAAGAAAAAACAAACACCAATCTCTCCCAGCACATTTTTCAACCTATCCTCAACATTGGAATTCTGGATGGACAAAACTTCTTGGAATGGTTCCAATTGTTAAGTGTTGTCCTAGATTCGAAAAGAAACTCTATATAATCGAGAATCCTCCTCCTAATCTCCCAGCAAGGAACGCCCCTGGAAGTTCTCACGTTGCTTATGATAAGTATCAAAGAGACTCTCTAGGCGTGTCCTATCTTATGCTAGCCTCCATGACTCCTGAACTTTGCAAGGAGCATGAGGAGTGGTCAGCATGGGAAATTATTAACAACCTGAAGACCATATTTGGACTATAGATAAGACTTGAAAAGTTTAAGACATTTTGATCAATACATGCTTGTGCGATGAAGGAGGGAACATCAATTAGTACCCATGTCTCAAGGATGAAAGGGTACAATTATCGATTGTCTCGATTAGGATGTCCTCTGGATCAAAAGTTAGGGGTCGATTATGTCCTCAACTCTCTGACAAAATCATATGATAGTTTTGTGCTCAAATATCACATGAATGGCTTGGATGTATCTCTTCCTAAACTACATAGTATGCAGAAAGCTTTTGAAAAAGAGAACCACTCCAAGTTGGAGAAAGCCAGAAATGTCTTGATGATCAAGACACAAAGAGGAATAAGAAAGAAAAGGGCTGGAAAAGTTATGACTGGAAAAGGAAAGGAAAAGACTGGAAGTTCCAGGCAAACCAAGAAGAATGAGGGAATGATTCCCCTGGACTCAGTTTCATCCAAAAGAAACTATCCAGTTCTTCAGCCAAAGAAGGAGAAAGTTATGATAGTCGGACCTTCATGTATGTTTACTATCGATTTATTCAATCCTGATTATGATTCCTGGGTATTGGATACCGGGTGTCGTGCTCACATATGTGCTTCTCCACAGGGATTAAGAAGTGAAAGGCAACTGCGACCAGGCCAGTTGGAGGTCAAGATGGGCAATGGGGCAAGAGTTGATGTTGTGTCCCAAGGGAAATATGATATGACCTTTCCAAATGGTCTAGTATTGAAACTAGATGATTTTCTTTACGTTCCTAGTATCATTAGAAACATTGTTTCTGTTGCACGTTTGAGACAAGATGGATTTATGTTTAAATTCCTTGACGATGGATCTATTTTGGCATGTTTGCATGGCATGTTATATTTTATCGCCAGGCTAGTTAATGGCATTTATGAAATACATATTCATAGTAATCTCAATTCTAAATCGATATATAATGTGAATGCTAAACGACTTAAGAAAGAATTAAGTCAAACATATTTGTGGCACTGTCGTCTTGGCCATATAAACAAGAAGCGCATTGCCAAGCTCCAAGTGGACGAGATCTTGGAATCAACGGATGATTCTTTTGATAAATGTGAATCATGTTTATTAGGGAAGATGACTAAAGCTCCTCTTAAAGGAAAGCCCGAAAGGGAAAATGAGTTGTTGGGAGTGATACATACTGATGTGTGTGGACCCTTCAACCCAGCCACAAGAAATGGCTGTTACTACTTCATTACTAATGATTATAGTAGATATGGATATGTTTATCTAATGAAGCACAAGACTGAAAGCTTTGAAGTTTTCAAAGATTTTCAGAATGAAGTAGAGAACCAACTAGGCAAGAAGATAAAAGCTCTTCGATCTGATCGAGGTGGTGAATATCTGAGCCATGAATTCACTGAGCATCTTAGAAAGTGCGGGATAGTATCCCAACTTACTCCACCAAGAAAACCACAGCATAATGGTGTGTCCGAAAGAAGGAACCGTACCTTGTTAGATATGGTTAAGTCTACGATGAGTCATACCAAGTTGCTTATGAATTTTTGGGGATATGCTTTGCAAGCAGCCGCCAAAATACTAAACAATGTACCAACCAAGAAGGTCGACAAGGCTCCATATGAGATGTGGATTGGGAAGATCCCAAGTCTATCTTACATGAAAGTTTGGGGCTATGATGCTTATGTTAAGAGAAAAGCTTCTAGGAAGCTAGAGCCCAGATCTGAAAAGTGCATTTTTCATAGGATATCCCAAAGAGACTATTGGGTATTATTTCTACAACCCCGGTGAGAACAAGGTCAAGTCAGAGTTCCTAGAAAAATCAAATGATTTTCTAACTAGGCCAAGCGATGGGGATAAGGTGGACCTTGAGGAAGTTCGGGAAACACCTAATGCCTAGGTTGACACTAGTGCTCAACAAGATGTTGAAACTCAACAAGATGTTGAACCTCAGCAAGATGCTGAGGATACCAACGAGAGACAAACGCTCCGAAGGTCGGGAAAGATTCATCAACAGCCGGATAGATACCTAGGGTTTCTAATAGGTTGTGACGATACGGTTGATGATGAACCGTCAAAGTACCGACAGGCTATGTCAGGTTTAGAACATGTCAAATGGCTTGATGCTATGAAATCCGAGCTTCAATCCATGGCTGATAACCAGGTCTGGGATCTGGTGGATGCACCCAATGGCTGCAAATTCGTAGGGAGCAAATGGGTTTTCAAAAAGAATCCGACATGGATGAGCTCGTGCACACATATAAGGCTAGGTTGGTAGCAATGGGTTTCACACAAACTCATGGTGTAGACTATGATGAAACCTTTTCTCCAGTAGCCATGATTAAATTCATTAGTGTTTTGCTTGCCATAGTTGCTCACAAGCTAAACTTTCTTGTCCCCAAGAAAGAAATAGAACGTGCTTGGAAAAAAAATTGAAAAAAACAAAATCTCCGGAGATGTCAAAACGAGTTATCCCACAATCTCACAAGGTATAATCGAGCATTAAGGCTACATAGTACATATACAACTAAATTCCATGAGTTGGATTAAAGCAAAGCAAATAAGAACGTATGAATACCAAAGAGTCTAACTGGCACACACAAACCAAGCATATCGCAAAAAATCGCAACAAAAAAAAAGATTTTGTAAACATACCATAGCCGCTAAGGGAGGGGATGATGATCTATATGGATGGTAACTCACGGTGTCACTCTATGCTCTCAAGTGTGTATAAGGACGTGTATACGCTCAATTCCTTCCCATTCGAGAAATATGCAATGCATTCTTACCGCGTTTGAAACATTTCTCAAGTCTAAAAACTTTCGTAAAAATTGCATGAAATGAGGACTTTTAGGTATGGTAAAGGGTTAAGGGTTAATGGTTAAGGTAGGTAAAGGGTAAAGGGTTAAGGGTTATGAAAAGTTTAGACGAGCGTTTTAAAAATGGCCCCGGCAACGGCGCCAAAAACTTGATGTGTTTTAATTTAATACCACAAGCGTACGGATTGTGTAGCATACGGGTCGATCTCAGGGAGGTGACGGTCTAGACACTAACTACTTAATGACTATGGCCTAGTTATGCGAATCAAATCATTGTTTTGATTATTTAACTAATTAGACATAAATTAAACGAGATTAAGGGAAAAGGGAAAGATAGAAAGAACTAAAAGAGAAACTAAACAAAATAGAAGACAACTAATCTAAAGGAAACTGGGTAACGTCAACTACAGACTTCGGTAGTGGTGAGAATTCGCTTTGTAAAATTACTTTACCCCTCTTTCGAGGTGGAGAAGTTTTTCTAACCGACGACATGTATTTACTTTCGCAATACATGTGCGTTGGGAAGAAAAGTTAAGAGTTAAAACTACTATGTTTCCCAATCAACGTCCCTAACTATTTACATGTTAGGACCGTTGTCATCGATTAAATTAACACAAGCAAAAAGAACAACTTTCGTTTTTCGTTAAAAGCTAATTATATTAACCAAACGTTTTATTAAAAACCAATTAGATCGATTCCAACTTTCGTTAGAATCGAAATGGATTGTAATTCAACATTCGTTTTGAGAACAAGTGATCGATACCAAAACCTCTATCCTAAGTGACAATTACCCAATAAACAAATTCTAAATTAAAACCAAGGACAATGTAATTATTTATAACCTAACACAATTATAGAAGAAGAGATGAAACCAACTACTAAGATAACTACATTAGACTCGATCAACTAACTATCAACATTGACTAACAACAACAACAAAGAACAATTAACCAAGTACACATGTGCAGAATTTTACCTAAGTGCAGAAAATTAATAAAGTGCAGAAAATTAATAAGGTGCAGAAAATTAACAATCCTAATATGCAAAAAATTTAAAAGAGAGTAGAGAATGCAGAAAATTAAAAAAGGAGAGTAGGGAAGAAGTAGAGAAGGTGCAGAAAATCGAAACAAAAATTAAAAGAGAACAAAAGATAAAATTCAATGATTAATCGATTTTTATCAATCGTTCAAACAAACACGAAATCTAAATACAAACTAAAGAGATAGGGAAGAAGATACTAGTAATCGTATGGAGAAGCGATTGTTAATCGGATTCCAATGGCTTAAGCTTGAGCACTATCTTCCTCCCTAGTAGAAATCGATCAACAAAAGAGAACCCTAAGAGAAAGCGCGGCCGTCGTATCTTCAAAAGAATAAAAATCCATCCTTAATTAAACCTAAAACAAAGTATTTAAACGACTAATTAAAAAACCCAACAGAAAAAGCCCAATAAAAAATATAGGTCCATCAGATTTTCATGGTCATGAAATATTTCTCATGCCCATGAAAATGCAGCAGAAAGTTTGGTCTTCAAATCTTGGCTTTTTCAACCAAGTCTTTATCTTCAAGAATCCCTTCTTTCATCGCTTCCTTGGCCATGCCCTTCGATCCTCTTAGTCCATCTACCGTGTCATATTCGACTCCTTGTAAAACCTGCACAAAAGTATATCGAAAACGTAAAAACCATTCCAAAAACAATTCCAACCGTGATTAATAAAAGAGAAACGGAAAAGAATAATAAAAGATGCATGAAAGGACTAAACTAACGACTAAAATGCATAAAAGACTCAACTAAAACACACCAAGTTAGATGCATAAAATGCACTTAACAGTTGCATATAACAATTATGAGATATGACAGATGGATGTCAAAACCATGTTTCTTAACGGAAAGCTAAGAGATGACGTATACATGCTACAACCAAAAGGTTTTGAAGAGTGTGCAAGTTTCTTAGATCGATTTATGGACTGAAGCAAGCGTCTAGGAGTTTGAATCTTCGTTTTGATGAGAAAATCAAAGAATTTGGTGTTATAAAAAACGAAGATGAACCTTTGTGTATACAAGAAAGCTAGTGGGAGCATTGTTGTCTTCCTAGTCCTGTATGTGGATGACATACTGATCATTGGAAACGACATCCTGACGCTGAAAGGTGTAAAAGCCTGTCTAGGGAAGCGTTTCTCAATGAAGGACCTTGGAGAAGTTTCCTTTATCCTTGGAATTAAGATCTATCGGGATAGATCGAGGCGCTTAATTGGATCAAGCCAGAGTACGTATATTGACAAGGTCTTGAAACGCTTCAAGATGGAGGGTTCCAAGAGGGGGAACTTGCTAATGGTACATGGAGTACAACTGAGCAAGTCTCAATTTCCTTCGTCGAAGGAAGATATAGATCGCATGAAGGGTGTTCCCTATGCTTCAGCTATTGGATCTATAATGTACGCCATGATATGTACTCGACCTGATGTATCTTTTGCCTTCACCATGAATATTAGATACCAGTCGAATCCTGGGGATGCTCACTGGGTAGCAATAAAGAATATCCTCAAGTACTTGAGAAGAACTAAGGATATGTTCCTACTATACGGTGGTAAAGAAGGAGATCTGTGTGTCCGAGGATACTCATATGCTAGCTTCCAAACCGACCGTGACGACTTCAGGTCACAATCGGGTTTTGTGTTTACACTCAATGGTGGTGCTGTGAGTTGGAAAAGCTTCAAGCAAAGCACTATATGCAGACTAACCTGCTGAGTCAGAATACCTAGCAGCTTCGGATGTCGGGAATGAGGCCGTATGGATGAAAAAGTTCATAATGGACCTAGGAGTAGTTCCTAGCGTGGATGGACCCATCGAGATCTATTGTGATAACGAGGGTGCCATAGCACACGCGAAAGAACCTAGGTCGCACCAACGGTCCAAGCATATTCTGAAGAAAATATCACATAATTCGAGAGATGATCAATCGGGAAGATGTGAAGATTTGTAAAGTTCGTTTGGAAGATAATCCGGAATATCCATTCACTAAACCTATGAGTCAAAGTAAGCATGATTGCCAAACTAGCTCAATAGCTTTGAGGTTTCTAAGTGTTTCAAATGATTTGTAAATTTAGTATGACTTTTTGGAACATCAAGCAATGAAATTCTATCTGTTATTGGCATACTGGGTATGAGTAATTACATTAATTCTATTGTGTTCTAGGTTAACATGTTTAGATCCTAAACTATATGATACGGTTTAAACTATCCATGGTCACTTATCACTGGGGGACTGGTGATAAACTAAGATCATAGTGAAGTTTGGTTAAGGTTAAGTTGGGCCAGCATGTTGCGACCAAAGTCACTTGCACTTGTAGGTTTAAGTGTTGGAAGACCAGTTTTCAAGATCACTTCATAGATCGGCATCATAATGTGAATCTTGAAGATGATAGTTATTCATTTTATCCTTTGACCTGAGATGTATATTGGGACCTCGAGCATAAGGAGTGTTGTACGTTAATATATGTCTAACGTCGCCTTTGACTGGGTGATTATAAGGGCTATGTTAGGTGCAATACGATCTACGTAAGAGTCGTATACATGCAATATGGAATTTTCTCCTCTCAAATTGAGAGAGAAATCTCTGGGCCCTCGATGATATTAAAATGAGAAATGTATGGTCGTACACAGGTAGGTTGATTGAATCAATAGTACTTTTTCTCTCATTAAATATCGGGATCTATGCCTTGAGTTCAATTAGGATATCGTGAAGCAAAGGGATAAGGAACATTCATTTGACTTTGGGGGCAGTGGCGCGTTGCTAGACACATAACCATTGTCTGTGTCTTATGTGGCATGTGAAGTGGGAGACTGTAGGATCTTATGTGCCCACATCATATGAGAAACAATGTTGACGTCAGATGAACCTAGAGGGTAACACGCATAAGAGTGTGTAGATCACGAGTTAACCAAGTTGGTTATAACCCGACAAAGTTACAAGTTGTAAAGTGAGGAATTATTATTCTAGAAGAATAATAATCGTGAAATATAATTATGATTAATTATATAATTTAATTATTAAGTTAATAATTAAATTGAAATAATTATTATGTTAATAATTATAATTAAAAGCCCAAAGAGTCAAGTAAAGTTTACTTAAGCCCAAAGCCGAATTAGTTAAATTAGTTATTAAGTTAATAATTAATTAGATAATTAATTAAGAATATGAAAACTTTTAATTATGTTAACTAAGCCTTGCGGGCTTAATTGAGCCCGGTCCAAGAATGGAGGAAAACTATATAAAGGCATGTTGCCTTATTACTTTCATCAAAACAACACAACACAATTGAGAAACTTGAAGTTTGGTCTCTCCTCCCTCTCCTCTCTTTGAGATCGACGGCCACACACAAACCAAGAAGAAATCGATTTTCTTCTTGGTGTTCTTCGGGTTTGGGCTAGCAACCGTTCGTGATCGGATTCACATTCGCGTGGATACCGCTAGAGGGAATCTACTTTGATTCCTAACGCTTGATCTTGATCAACCAATCCAAACCATTGAGGTGTTGTTCTAAACTCTTTATGGTTATGTTTAATCCTTAAAGTTGTTCGTAACGGATCCGGCCTATCTAGGGTTTTTACCGGTTATTGTTTTTGTTTCCGCTGCGCATGTTTATAGTGATCCCCGTATCAAAACCCTACAGCTGGTCCATCTAACAACCATGCCAACCTCACCCATTCCCCAAATGAGTTGGTTGGGGTGATCAAGACGCAGTTGGTGACCAATAGTGTGGATTGGTGGTATGAAACCGGGGGAACCCGACACATTTGTAATTCAAGAAGCTTGTTCGATACTTATCAAAAGGTGAATGAAGCCGAGCCGATGTTAATGGGGAATGCGACCACGTCAAGGGTGGAAGGAAAGGGGAAGAGAACTCTAAAGCTTACTTATGGAAAGAATCTTTTTTTAACCGATGTAGTACATGTACCGTTTATGACTAAGAACTTAATTTCTAGCCCTATTCTTAGTATGAAAGGGTTCAAAGTTGTAATAGAGTCGGACAAAATAGTCATCCCCAAGGGTGGTGTGTATGTTGGGAAGGGTTACCTCAATGAGGGACTTTTCAAGACAAGCCTTGTACATAACTCTGTAAATACCGCAGCCGCCATTGTAAATATTAATAATAATAAGGCAGGCCCGAGCACTGCTCCTTCCATGTACATGGTTGATCCTTCTTTCCTTTGGCATTCAAGATTAGGATATGTTAGTTTTAGATCATTACAACGAATGATCAAACTTGACATGGCACCTAAATGCTCCCTTAAGAAAATGACTAAGTGTGAGGTTTGTGTAGAAGCTATATATGCAAATCATCCACACAAGTCCGTTGAAAAATCTATTGAAATACTTGGGTTAATGCACAATGATTTATGTGACTTTAAGGCAACTCCTACACATGGATGAAAGAACTATTACATTTCCTTCATAGATGACTGCAGTAAGTATTGTTGTGTTTATCTTTTAAATACAACAGATGAAGCCTTAAACATGTTTAAGAATTGCAAGGCTGAAGTTGGGAATCAACTTGATAAGAAAATCTAAATTCTAAGGTCGGACCGGATGAGTTCACAAAATTTTGTGCAACACATGGCATAGTACATCAAACCCCCGCTCCTTACACTCCATAACAAAATGGAGTGGCCGAGTGGAAAAATAGAACATTGAAGAATATGATGAACTCAGTGTTGATCACGTCGGGAGCTCCATTTCATATATGGGTTGAGGCGTACCTTAGTGTAAATATGATCTTAAATAAGATCTCCCACAAGAAGAGTGATAAATCTCCTTGCTAACTTTGGAAAGGGAGATTACCATCCTACAAAAGAATGAAAGTGTAGGGTTTCCTTAACAAGGTTCAAGTCCCTTTACCGAAAAGGACAAAACTTGGACCTAAAACCATAGATTATGTATATATCAGTCCAGCTAAGAATAGTGCTGCATATAGATTTTTAGTATATAAATCTAATGTAGTTGACATAAGCAACAACACAATCATAGAATCTGCCGAAGCGGGATTCTTTGAGACCATCTTTCATTACAAAGAAAAAGAGGGTCAAACCTCTAATTCAAGGAAAAGAACACACGACACTCACACTCATGTAGAGTCAAACGATAATTATCAATCTAGCAAAGGAGAATCCTCCAAGGTTCAAGAAGAGTTAGAACCAAAGAGAAGCAAACGTGGTAGAATTGCCAAGGACTTTGGACCTGACTTTATGGCCTTTAATGTTGAAGAAGAACCTCTAGCATATAAGGCTGTCATGGAATCATCCGAGGCACCTTATTGGGAAGAGGCAATTCAAAGCGAGATAAACTCAATAGTGCAAAACAATACTTGGAGATTGGTTGATTTACCCCCGGGTCAGGAGGTAATCGGCCATAAGTGGATCTTCAAGAAGAAATTGAGATCCGATGGCACCATTGTCCACATATAAAAATAAATTTTTCTTCTCATTTGCTCATTTTCAAATTCAAAATTTCTCTCATCTCTCTTTCTCTCTAAAAGTGAAGGGACACTTTCATTTTCCTTCTCTTCCTCTCTAAAACTAAACTCCAGCCATTATCATTAAAAATCTTCATCAAAATCAAGTTCATACAAGGATTTAGAAGCTCTAATCATCATCCAAAACAAGGTAACAACTCTACTCTCATTTTTCTTGCAAATTTTGGGTGAAAACCCCATTTTTCTTACATTTTTTTAGCTACTTCTTATAATATCCGAAATTTTTGAGTTTGTGGAGAGATTATGTAGATCCCAGATTATGCAAGCACAATGATTATATCGAATAAAACAATAAGAACACAAATATTAAAGAAGCTTCGTAGTCGGATATCTCACTTATACGGTTATAATATGATTTGACAGAATTTAGGCTCTCTAGTAATTGACTTACAATTCACACTTTTCTCTTCTTAATAAATAATCTCGCGCACACCTAAAGAATGACCCTAACCCTCTATTTATATGTAGAACATTTTTCGTAATAAGGAAACTATGAGATAAGGCATTATACACTTGCCTTATTTACAATAAAGCGACATTTCCTTATATTAAACCTTCCTAATTTTTTACTTTGTTGACTTTGCACTTTTGGTCCTTCATGTCTTCAATAGTTGTCATCTCGGATACAATAATTTCAGACCTAACAATCTCCCCCTATGTATTCGAGATTACAATTCAACAAATCAGCACTCTTCTTTTGAAGATCATGAAACTTTTGTCAACAAATCTTTCTTTTGAATCTTTTTCTCCCTCTACGAAAATGATCTCTTGTAATCTCCGTTGCTCCCCCTTAACATTAGCATGATTGGAAAAATCGAAGGAGCTGTGATGTCGTAGGGTATAAAACTTGTCAGGTCAAAAAGCATATCGGGTTAGGCAGATGCGATAACTTTATGTTGTCGGGTTAGGCAGATGTGATATCTTTGATCTTGTCGTATGATGACTTGAACTTGTTGAACATGAGTCGACATAAACACTTAGGTATAGATGTTGGCTCTTTGGAATGCGACAAGAAAATATGAAGAAAATATGTCGGTTCAAAGGAAGTCGAAAAGTCTTCATCTTCATCTTCAAACATTTTAAATTTATGTCGGGTCAAGCTGAGCCGATTGTCGGGTCAAGCTGAGCTGATAAAACATGTTGTCGGCTCAAAAGAAGCACTCTAAGACAAGATCTCGGGCCAAGATGAATCGACATAAGAAGATGTCGGGCCCAAGAAATTTTGTCGGGTCTTTGATATACCTTTTCTCCCTCATAATGGGCATTTGTCTTTGATACTTTTTCTCCCCCTCAGAATGATAAGGAGAATCCGAAGCATTATGAACGATCAAAGACAATAAGTGGATGCGAAAAAATGGGTAAAAAATCTAACATAGGAGCACAAATAGCAACAATTATCACTTAATCAAAAATTAAATTTAATTGAGTGGCCTATATTCAGTGTTGGCAGCGGATTGGCACTGATAGGACTTCCAGTTATCACAGAAGTAAGTTATAAAACTAACTTCTCAAACTGTTCCGGTATAAACACGAAGATATGCAATGTGAATCACAAAGGCTCGTGCAATGTGTAGAAAGAATTTATGCATTAAATGCTAATTTTAAGGCTCAAAATGTGAAAATAAATTTCACGGACTCAATGTGCATGAAATGTGAAATTCGGAGACCGGAGGTGTGTCTTCCTTTTTCAATATCTTAATCTTCCAAGTGGAGAAAAGGTAACAGATATGCTTATTTTCCGGTGATATATGAAACAAATATCTTTTGTGAGATACTTGAGTAGTTGGGTGGGGTGACACGAGTTATCGACATTGGGTCCATGTCTTGTTCAATATTCATCTCCAAGGAATCGAGAATGAATAGATTGTGTGGCTACCCGGATAACTGTTTAAGTTTGGTGAAGACCAATTTTCTTTGAAGTCTTGTCACACCCTCACATTTTTCTTTTATCTCACATGCACTCAATTTTATTTAATCATTCCCTTTCAGGATATCTAACCTAGGGATGTGTTTCATGGGTAGGTCCTTCCGGCTTTGGATTGACCATAGAAACTTCTAATTCCTAACACACAAAGAGTTAAAACATTAAAGTCCGAGTTCTGAACTAATGTATTCAAAAGTCATAATGCAATGTAAAACGGGTTAAGAGCAGGTCCATAGCTGAGATACTATGAAGCTAAACAATAAATAAAAAATTGTAAAAATGTGGTACTTCCCCTCAAATTGTAGCATAACCTTTGGAAAGATTTTCATGTAATATGAATATTCGGAATTTAGCACACACATGACGTACCTACAAAACAGATTAAAAAGATTTTGGTACCCAAGCTTTGTTGGGTCCTCGGAGGTTAGCTTTTAATGCAACAAATGGGGAAGTGGGGATACTATATGTACCATACCATTTATGATCAAACCTTTGATTGACATAATGAGAGTTGTAAGAAAAATGCATGTTAGGAAAACAACCATAATCATAAGAGAAAGAATTTAATTGCATAAATTCATTGATACCGCAATTCGAGCAACAAATTTTATTCCGAGAAAAATGAATTAAATGTTTAACAGAACGAATCGTGCAAGGAAATTGAAAATTTCTATTGGTTCTTTTAACATTAGGAAATTTTGAATAATAAGAGTTGTCGTTTTTGCGAGATGGTGACTTCGGAGCACTTTTGCCTTTTTCGACCCAAACTTGCTTTAAAGTTCGAAAAGCTGAACCACGTTTAGCATTTTTCACATAATGAGAATTGATGGGTTTGGAAAAGTGAGTTTGATTCTTTTGGTTAGAATGAGTGTAATGCATTTGACTTGTGGAACACTCATTCGGATCCGTTGGAAGTAAAACTGATTCGATTGGATTTTTGCCTTTGTCCAAAAACTCCGTATGATTTGGAAGTGTAGGATTGAAGTCAAAATCGGCATTTATGTCATCTAACTGTTCTGTGGATTTAAGGACTGATGAGGAATAAGCGTACTCGTCAAAACGAGGCATTTCCTCAAGATAGTCTAAGTCATCATCAATTTGGTCGGAAGAATGGGAACATTTTTGTTTAGGAGGAATATAGTTTGGATCTAATTTAAACAATTCCTCGCAATCATCTAAGTAATTGCTAACGAAAGCTTTACACGAAAAAATATTGGAAATAGAATCATTTTCGTGATTGTTGTTTAAATGTAAAGCCTCGTTTTCCAATTTTTGAATTTTTAAAATAAATGCCTCTTTTTCCTTTTCCGACGAAGAACGTTCAGTTTCCAACACCTTTTCAAGTTTAATAATTTTCTTTTCTAAGAACATGGTGGGAATATAAAGTTTAAATTCAGGAATTTGTGTGTGAAGTTGTTCGTCAGTATAAGATGGAAAGTAGTCATTTGGAAGAGTTTCATCTGAAGATTCCTTTTCTACTATTTGAGGATAGCAGAAAGGAGTTTGATGAAAATTTTTGTTTTTCCTATTCAAATCTTCCCTTTCTTCGACGTTGGAATCCGACTTCATAAACTGAATTTTGTAATCCGGACCAAGGTTCAGATATTCAAATTTATAGATAGTCGGGGTATTGTAGATGGCCTTTTCTAAATGTTTTGGATTATCAAATCCTAATCCAGCTTTAGAACTTAAATCTTTTGGAGTGTTTAAATGAATTGTGTGCTTAGTTTGACCAATTTTGTACAACTTTAGTTCCGAATCTTTGAGCTTTTCTAAAAGGTCTTGTCTTTGAAAACTGACAAAGTCAAACTTTGATGAAAATTCGGCAGTCTCCCTCCTAGATGTGTGAAGTTGAGGAGTGAGATCAGATATTTGTTGTTTAAAAAGATCATTTTCTTCTTTTAAAACCATTTTCTCCGTTTCGAGATTGTGCGTTATACTTTGAGAATTCACAAGGTCGGTTTGCATAAGAAGCAATTGATTATGATTATTTTCTAAGCGTGCTTCTAAGTTGGAAACCAAGAGTTTCTCGGTTTTCAATTTAGATTGATGTTCTTGCAATTTTATCATCATGTCATTCATTTGAATCATAAATTGATCATAGTCTGAAAGGCTTACCTCGTGGGGTTTTGTGTCTGAACCAATGGTTTCGCGAGAAGTCATTGTACTTGGATTGATGATCTCGATCAGTGAGTTTTTGAAATTTTCTGAGTTTGTTTTGTGAAACAGAAAGTTTTCTCGGTAGAACAGGGGTCGACAACAATTTTTATCGGGTGAGGCTTTCTGAACAAGAGTTTTGTCGGGTGTAGGAGGCTCGATAAAAATTATTGTCGGGTATAGGGGACTCGATAAAACTTCTAAAAAAAACTTTGAATCGATAAAAAGAAGTTATCGATCACAAAGGACTCGATAACTAAGAGTTTCTCGATAGATTAAGATTCGACAAAAAAAAATCTTTGACTCGATAAAAAACGAATCGATAAAAATTTATATCGATTCCATATGACTCGATAAAATAAATTTTGTCGATTAGGAAGGGCTCGATAAAAATTCAAAGATACTTAATCCGCATTTTCTTTAACCGATAAACCAGAAACCAAGAACAAAGGGCTCTTGACTAAAAAGAACAATTCTTTTTATGGACAAGAATGTCTAAGTTCTCGAGTTTCTTATTTGTTCAGTCAAAAAAAAAAATTAAAATTACTAGAGTTTATGATTTTTACTAGAGAATTCTTTAGTAAGAAAAACTGCAAGAGTCACTAGTTCCTGAGTTTTATTATGTAAAGAATATCAAAAGTAATTAAAATAAACTAGAATAACTTTAATTAAAACAGATTAAATAATTTTGACTAAAATCAAGAATAACTCAATATGGATCGACAAAAATTTAAGCGCATGAAGTATGAATTGACAAAAAATCAAGTTTATCAAAATAAGACTTTTTATCGGGTAAAGCTAATGAAGTATGGATCGAAAAAAACAGATCAAAAACAATTATGAGTTTTTATCGGGTAAAGCTAAAACAGTTTGAATCGATAAAAACTCAAAAACTCAGAAATCGAAAATTTACCTTCTATTTCGTGAATAACTTCAGAAAATTGAAAAAGAACTCTGATCGTCTGTTCTGATACCACTTGTAGATCCCAGATTTTGCAAGCACAATGATTATATCGAATAAAACAATAAGAACACGGATATTAAAGAAGCTTCGTAGTCGGATATCTCACTTATACGGTTATAATATGATTTGACAGAATTTAGGCTCTCTAGTAATTGACTTACAATTCACACTTTTTTTCTTCTTAATAAATAATCTCGTGCACACCTAAAGAATGACCCTAACCCTCTATTTATATGTAGAACATTTATCGTATTAAGGAAACTATGAAATAAGGCATTCTACACTTGCCTTATTTACAATAAACCAACGTTTCCTTATATTAAACCTTCCTAATTATTGACTTTGTTGACTTTGCACTTTTGGTCCTTCATGTCTTCAATAGTTGTCATCTCGGATACAATAATTTCAGACCTAACAGATTATACACCAAAACATATAAAAATGTTTATACAATGGTGATAATCTATGATCCACACAATAAAACTCAAGAAAATAGGAGAAAAACATGATTTTATGTGGTTATGAACAACAATTGTGATTTTTGGTGCTGACAGATTTCATGCATGTGCATAAACCGTCCATTTCTTGCAAATAATATGTTCAAATATCATGAATCTTCTTCTAAAAGTTTATTTAGTGAGTTGGGGTTCTAATACAAGTGGTTTCACTCAAAAACATTGAGTTTGGACCCCCCAAATTCTCATAGCAAGATGAATGTGCATCTGGAAGTTCAACAGTAGGTAAACCCTACTTTGAACGACCATAACTCTTTAAATTTTTCTCCAATTCACTTGAGTTTTCTTCTGGAATTTAATTTAGTGAGTTATCGTTCCAATGCCACTGGTTTCATTAAACAATATGGTGATTTGAGGTTTCAATTAATCAAAACAAAATGAGTGTGCATTGTGTCCAAATCTGACAGAATTGTGCATGCATGTTCAAATGGCCATATCTCCTCCAAAACTCAACGAAAAAGGATGATTCTTCCTTGAAGAGTCAATTATATGAATTATCATTTTTTTGCAAGTGGAATCACATGAAAATATGGAGTTTTGACCCTCCAAACACCTAAAACAATTTAGGTGTGCAAACTGTGAAACCACCAGTAGGCAAACTGTGAAACCACCAGTAGGTAAACCCTACTTTGTATGTTGAATATTTGTTCTTAATACATAATTCTTTTTCTGGAGCTTTCTTTTATGAGTTAGGGTTCATATGAATCTAGTTTCATACAAAAATATGAAGTTTTGAGCCATTAACCAATTTATTAAAGTTAAGTGTGCAATCTGTCAACTAATGACAGAAGTGTGCATGCAAATTTGTGGTGCCATATCTCCTTCATAACTCATCCAGAATGAGTGATTCCTATTTCAAAAGTTTCCTTTATGTGTTATGCTTATAATTCAACTGAAATTTCTGAAAAAATATTAAGTATAACTCCTCAAATGATTGATATAAATTATTTGAACCCTTTTCATATGTCTAAAATGCATGAAATTTGGTCACAATGACCTTAACTCATTAATGAATCACATATAAAAAGATGGGAAATTTTCTTATTTTGGATGTTACATTAAATTGATCATTTTTGGGACTTGTAGTTTCTTTCAGGAAATGAAATTTTGAAACTATTTGATTTCATAAATTAGGATCACTTAAAAGAATACACATTATATTTTCGGTATAAATTATTTCCTTAAAGAACATATGTGCATTATGTATAACGGGAGACCAAGTTGGACATATAAGGACTTATGGGCACACTCATAGTAATCATTAGACACATAAGTGACCGTTTTGGGTATTTCTCTTTGATAGGGAAATGTTAGGCCATCGAGTAGGTGCGGATTGTGCTTTGTTGATTGGAGCTTTTTGCTATAAGGTGAGTACTCACGGCCCCTGTTTTATGTGTTTTAAACGTTTTGGGGTGAAAAGCATGTGGTTATGAATTAAAATTGATTTGATTTATATTGTTAAAAGAAAACCATATAAATCTATACAATGAGCAAATTTATAATACACGATGATATGTTGAGTTATGTGAAATCCCCGTGTTACACTACTATTTAACTTTATAATGTTTGAGCCGATGATATTTGTGGATAGCGCTATTTGGTTGACAAACTCACCTAACTGGCAAGTAGAGGTGCACTTTATCAATTAAGAATGCTCTACACATGTAGACTTTAGGTCCACCTCTGAGGTAGTTCGTGGGGCGTAGAATGTCGCTTTAGGTTTAGTAGTGGCTCAATAATTTGATATCATGTGTATTTAAAATTTGTATTTTTGCTCATAAGAAGTTAAAATGATAAAAGTCGATGCGAATATCTGTTTCGCATTTCATACCTTGCATACAAAAGGTTTTATGCATTTAAAAACCTGTGAACTCACCAACTCTTTGTAGTTGACCGTTGTTTTATCATGCTTTTCAGGAGTAAGAAAGGTTATCTGAAATGCTCGCTTGTAGGCGCGACGACATCAATTATGTTTTAATTTGAAATCTTTTGTTTGGACTTTATGTTTATGTCGTTTCGTTAAAACTTTGTACTTGTATGACGAATTTTTCAGTTTTAAAATGTTATGTATTTGAATAAATGATTGGTGTTGTTTTTTCCCTATTGCTATGAAATCTTGAACTATCCCCGCCTCGTGATTCCGCTTTAGCAGGGTGTGACAGACTTGGTATCAGAGCCATAGGTTATAGAGAACACCGGTTTTTCTATAAAAACCAAATACTATAACTAAAAGTTTTAGAAAACTAATTTCTAAATTAATTTAGTTAATTTTTTTAAAACTTACTACTGCTATAATTGGATTAGGTATTGACTTAGCATATTACAATTAGGCAAAAGCCTGATCACCTATGTCTAATTTAATATGTATAACGATGGACATGAAACAATTATATGTAAAGTTCTTGCTCAAATAAAAAGCATGGTCATAAGTGTGAGTTTGCATAAATACTTTTTTTTGTGAACAGGTTATTTACTAAATGCATTTTATAATTTTGTTACTGTCGCAGTTTAAAAATGTCTCACTCTTCTTCACACCCTGATCACTCCCCTGATGAGTCCGGTTACTATACTAGCATTCCAAGGAGAAACCAACCCGTTCATGAAGAAAGTGACCCATTAGAGGAAAGTGACGCGACCACTCAAGATTCCACTACCGAATCTTCCGTACCTGCGCCACCTCCGGTCGATGTGGCTGGACCGTCACGTGGACCAAGGACTATACGGACCGCTCGGAAGCGTGTTCTTCCTCCAAGGAGAGTGACCCTCTCAGTTCCCACCGAACCATCTGACGAGCCATCTAGATCCCGAACCAGATCGTGGAGTGTGACCACTCCTCCACCCGCAGTTGGAGTACCTGTGCCCCAGCCTCAAGGAATGACTGCAGCAGAGAACTATTGGGTCTCGGGCATGGCCAGCGAAGTACAGACTCATTGGCTGAGGTTGGACCATTTTCAGCAGTACATAGACGACATTTTTACAGCCCTGTACTCACAGGATGAGATTACTGATAGGATCATGGAAGTTACCTCTAAGTCTAGGACCGCAATTAGGAGGCTGTACACTTATTTGGCTTGGGCATTAGGAGCGTTGATGGTGATGCTAGGAGTCTTGATTTGGGCATTGATGCATTAGGGGACTTCTGTTTTTATGAATCTTTTGGATGACAACAGTTACTTTTTGAGGCTTGTAGCCTAGATTTTAAGTTTAAACACTTTTTTGTCTTTTGGGATTGTATTCTGAATTTTTATGTTTAAATTGTTATGGTTTATTTATGGAGTTATGCATGATATTTATTTACCGCATGTTGTTCCTGTATGTGTTTATTTGATTATTGTTGAATGGATGTTATAAGGTACGCATAACTTAGTATGTAGACTATATGTGACCATAGTATTAGAATCTGACAAAGACTCCATTTGAAATGGTGTTTTAGAACAATGCCTCCAAGGAGAGAGAACCCAGAAGTTGCACGACGGGTATCCGAACAACTCATGGCTGCACTTCCAAACAATGTTATCCAAGTAGCAACTGGCCTAAATTCTAATCAAAATAACAATAGAGGACTGGGAGATAGAGAACGTACGTATAAATCCTTCAGGGGTTGTAACCCTAAAGAATTCCACGGAACTGAAGGAGCCGTCGGTTTACTGACCTGGTTAGAAAGCATGGAGTCTGTTCTCCACATTAGCAAGTGTACAGAGGGAAGGAAGGTAGAGTGTGCTACTTGTCTTTTACAAGGGCGAGCATTAACTTGGTGGAACACTCAAGTACAGACACGAGGGAGGGAAGTTGCAAACAATCTTACATGGGAAGACTTTAAAAGAATGCTGAAGGAAGAATATTGTCCGAGAAGTGAGATGCAGAAACTAGATGCAGAATTATGGAACCACGAAATGAAGGGAAACGACATTGATACTTACACCGCTCGTTTCCATGAATTGGCCAAACTGGTACCACACTTGGTAACTCCTGAGGAGAATAGGGTCGACCGATATGTTTGGGGATTGTCTCCTGAAATAAAAGGGGATATTACTTCAGCTGATCTAAAGACACGTCAAGAAGAAGTAAACTTGGCAAAACGACTCACCAACAATGTGAACCGTACGGGAATTTTTGCAAACAGTAAGGCCTTAGGAAAGAGGAAATTGGATGAACCTGCAAGAAGACAGTTTGGAAAAAGGACGGGTAAGGATCAAAGAACATCAGGAAATTATGGAATTCAGGCATCGACAACGGAGAAAGGAAAAGGGTCGTACCCGAAATGTGATAAATGTAATAATCATCATCAGGGAAGATGCATTACTTGTCTCAAGTGTAATAGGAAAGACCATGTTGCAAAGGATTGTCGAATGGGTGAGAAGCGGGCGTGTTATGAATGTGGAAGCCCGAATCACTTCAGGAATAAATGTCCAAAAAGGAATTGGAGGTCAGATACCAGGCAAGCGCAACCAACAAACCAAGGAAATCAAGGAGGACCGGCAAGGGGTCTGGTGTTCGAGATTGGAGCTGAAGAAGCAAGGAAGAATCCAGATGTCGTTACAGGTACGTTTCTCTTGAATAATCATGATGCATCTATACTATTTGATTCTGGAGCAGATAGGAGTTTTGTGTCATTAGATTTTAGCCCAAAGATAAATCTGAGGCCTCAAAAGTTGAAAGAATCATATGTAATTGAATATGCCAACGGTCAAGAATGTAGGGTCAATGATGTAATAATGAACTGCACTATAAACTTGGCTAGTAGGGATTTTCGTATAGATTTAATCCCGATTAAACTAGGAAGTTTTGACATAGTTGTGGGCATGGATTGGTTATCCAAAAACCGAGCCGAAATTTGTTGCTCCGAAAAGATCGTTCGAATTCCGTTATCCGAAGGGGAAAACTCGAAGTACACGAAGAGAAACCCAGGAGGGATATTAAAATAGTGACGTGTATGAAGATGCGAAAGTATTTGAGAAAGGATTGCATTGCTTTTCTAGCTCACATCATGGATAAGAAGGCTGAAGAAAAACGCATTCAAGATATTCCTATAGTTCGGAATTTTCCAGAAGTATTCCAGGACGAATTGCCTGGAATACCCCCAACAAGACAAGTGGAGTTCCACATAGAATTAATTTCTGGAGCCGCGCCAGTGGCGAAAGCACCATATCGGTTAGCACCATCAGAGATGCAAGAGCTGTCGGAACAACTTCAGGAATTACTCAACAAAGGATTCATCAGACCTAGCTCTTCACCTTGGGGAGCCCCAATTTTATT
Organism: Silybum marianum; assembly: GCA_036898165.1. Classification (NCBI taxonomy): domain Eukaryota; kingdom Viridiplantae; phylum Streptophyta; class Magnoliopsida; order Asterales; family Asteraceae; genus Silybum; species Silybum marianum. Next base: position 23,080,955 of record CM072536.1, on the reverse strand, counting down.
TGTTAAGAAGAAAGATGGATCTTTTCGAATGTGTATCGATTACAGGGAACTCAACAAGTTGACTATTAAGAACTGATACCCCCTTCCTCGGATTGACGATCTGTTTGACCAACTTGAAGGTGCAACGTACTTCTTGAAGATCGATATTAGGTTTGGATATCATCAAATGAGAGTGCGAGAAGATGATATTCCCAAGACGGCCTTTAGGACTCGATACGGTCATTACGAGTTCCTAGTTATGCCGTTTGGTCTAACAAACGCACCAGCAGTTTTCATGGATTTGATGAATAGAGTATGTCGACCGTATCTAGACAAGTTCGTGATCGTGTTTATAGATGACATACTTATTTATTCGCAAGATAAGAAGGAGCACGAGCAACATTTAAAGCTGATATTGGAATTGCTCAGAAACGAAAAGTTGTACGCCAAATTCTCTAAATGCGAATTTTGGATTCGTGAAGTGCACTTTCTTGGCCATGTGGTGAATGAAAAAGAAATCCAAGTTGATCCAGCTAAGATTGAAGCCATTAAGAAATGGGAAGCCCCAAAGACACCAACCGAGATCCGCCAATTTCTGGGATTGGCAGGTTATTATCGGCAATTCATCGAGAATTTCTCTAAGATCGCGCAACCACTAATAACTCTAACCCAAAAAGATAAAAAGTTTATGTGGGGAGAGAAACAAGAAGAAGCTTTCCAGACACTCAAACGCAAGTTATGCAACGCACCGATTCTGGCTCTACCAGAAGGAGTGGATAACTTCGTAGTCTACTGTGATGTTTCACATCAAGGAATAGGATGCATGTTAATGCAAAAAGACAAGGTTATTGCATACGCATCAAGACAACTGAAGATTCACGAAAAGAATTACACTACGCATGATTTGGAGCTAGGAGCGGTGGTGTTCGCACTCAAGATCTGGAGACATTATCTCTACGGTACTAAGTGTAGTATCTTCACGGATCACAAGAGCCTACATATTCTTGACCACGGAACACAAGGCAAAGAAGATGGGTTGAACTACTTAGTGACTACGACTGTGAAATAAAGTACCATCCAGGCAAGGCTAATGTAGTAGCCGACGCGTTAAACTGAAAGGAAAGAGTAAAACCGACAAGAGCACGTGCTATGGGAATGATGGTTCAGACAGGTCTAAACACTCAAATTCTGGAAGCACAAGGAGAAGCTTTGAAAGAAGAGAACTTGAAGAATGAAACCTTGCAGCACCTAGAGAAAGAATTTGAAATGAAAACAGATGGGGTACATTACTTTAAGAATAAAGTATGGGTACCGAAAGTTGGTGATCTACGATCAACCATTTTAGACGAAGCCCATCGATCCAGATATTCGATTCACCCAGGAGCAGATAAAATGTATAAGGATTTGAAAGAGTATTATTGGTGGCCAGGAATGAAGAAAGATATTGATGTGTTCGTAAGCAAATGCCTGACTTGTGCTAAGGTAAAGGCCGAACATCAGAAACCATCTGGTTTACTTCAACATCCTGAAATACCACAATGGAAATGGGAGCAAATAGCCATGGATTTCGTAACCAAGCTACCCAGAACCGGAAAGGGGCACGATACTATATGAGTTATAGTGGAGCGACTCACCAAATCGGCTCATTTCATTCCAATTCGCGAAGATTTTAGTATGGAAAAGCGTGCCCAAATCTACATCAGCGAGATAGTTACACGTCATGGTGTGCCTACTTCCCTTATTTCGGATAGGGATACACGAGTTACGTCACAATTTTGGCAATCTCTTCAAAAGGCACTGGGTACACGTTTGGATTATAGCACCGCGTATCATCCTCAGACGGATGGACAGTCAGAAAAAACTATCCAAACGCTAAAGGATATGTTACAGGCATGTGCAACATATTTCTGGGAGTTGGGATAACCACCTGCCACTTGTTGAATTCCCCTACAACGACAACTATCACACCAGCATACAATGCCCGCCGTATGAAGTTCTATATGGACGTAAATGTAGATCGCCGCTTAGCTGGGTAGAAATCGGAGATAGACAATTGACAACGCCCGATATTATTCAGGAAACCACTGATAAGATCTCAACCATTAAAGAAAGACTCAAGACAGCAAGAGATCGTCAGAAGAGTTATGCGAATAATCGGAGAAAGCCGTTGGAGTTTCAAGTGGGAGATAAATTGTTTTTAAAAGTGTCGCCATGGAAGGGACTGGTACGCTTCAGGAAGAGAGGCAAGCTGGGTCCCAGATACATTGGTCCATTTGAAATACTCGAAAGAGTCAGACCAGTGGCGTACAAATTGAAGTTACCACAAAATCTAAGCGCCATCCACGACACATTTAATGTGTCAAATCTAAAGAAATGCCTAGCAGATGAAACGTTGGTGTTGCCCATGGACGACGCTCAAATTAACGATCGGTTAAAGTTCGTTGAAGAACCAATTGAGATATTGGACCGAGAAGTTAAACGGTTGAGGCGCAGTAAAATCCCTATTATTAAAATCCATTGGAATGAGAAACATGGTCCAGAGTATACATGGGAACGCAAAGATTTGATGAAGCATAAGTATCCCAGCCTATTCGTGCACACCCCGGAGAAAGCTAGCTCTTAAATTTCAGGACGAAATTTTTTTAACAGGGGGAGACTATGACAACTGTTCAAATTCAAGCTTTCAGGTTAGCTTCTATCAAGTTTGTTAGAGTTATTTTAGATAATTAGAAGAATAAGAGTTAGATAGATTAGATTAACCGAAAAATCTCTAGCATTTCCGGTAGTCGCTTAAAATGTCTGGTTCCGACCCGTAACTGTCCGAAACTTCCAAGATAATGACAAATGCTCTAATTTATACCTAATTTATATAAAATATATATAGTTTTAGAATGTTAAATATAAAACTTTTATTTTTATATAATTTAAACACTTTTGGGAATATTTTGAAGGAAAAAGACAAAATTTGAGAAAATGGACTTTTAATTTCACTTTTTTTTGGGGTTAAAATAATATTTTTTTTAAAAATTGTTGGGATGGGTGGGGCCCATACCCATGGCCGGCCAAACCCCCCCCCCCCCCCCATTGTCCACGTATAAAAATAAATTTTTCTTCTCATTTGCTCATTTTCAAATTCAAAATTTCTCTCATCTCTCTCTCTCTCTAAAAGTGAAGGGACACTTTTATTTTCCTTCTCTTGCTCTCTAAAACTAAACTCCAGCCATTATCATTAAAAATCTTCATCAAAATCAAGTTCATACAAGGATTTAGAAGCTTTAATCATCATCCAAAACAAGGTAACAACTCTACTCTCATTTTTCTTGCAAATTTTGGGTGAAAACCCCACTTTTCTTACATTTTTTAGCTACTTCTTCTAATATCCGAAATTTCTGAGTTTGTGGAGAGATTATACACCAAAACATGTAAAAATGTTTATACAATGGTGGTAATCTATGATCCACACAATAAAACTCATGAAAATAGGTGAAAACATGATTTTATGTGGTTATGAACAACAATGGTGATTTTTGGTGCTGACAGATTTCATGCATGTGCATAAACCGTCCATTTCTTGCAAATAATATGTTCAAATATCATAAATCGTCTTCTAAAGTTTATTTAGTGAGTTGGGGTTCTAATCCAAGTGGTTTCACTCAAAAACATTGACTTTGGCCCCCCAAATGCTCATAGCAAGATGAATGTGCATCTGGAAGTTCAACAGTAGGTAAACCCTACTTTGAACGACCATAACTCTTTGAATATTTATTCATATCACTTGAGTTTTCTTCTGGAATTTAATTTGGTGAGTTATCGTTCCAATACCACTGGTTTCATTCAAAAATATGGTGATTTGAGGTTTCAATTAATCAAAACAAAATGAGTGTGCATTCTGTCCAAATCTGACAGAATTGTGCATGCATGTTCAAATGGCCATATCTCCTCCAAAACTCAATGAAAAAGGATGATTCTTCCTTTAGGAGTCAATTATATGAATTATCGTTTGTTTGCAAGTGGAATCACATGAAAATATGGAGTTTTGACCCTCCAAACACCTAAAACATTATACGTGTGCAAACTGTAAAACCACCAGTAGGTAAACCCTACTTTGCATGTTAATATCTCTTTGAATATTTGTCCTTAATGCATAATTCTTCTTTTGGAGCTTTCTTTTATGAGTTACGGTTCATATGAATCCAGTTTCATTCAAAAATATGTAGTTTTGAGGCATTAACCAATTTATTAAAGTTAAGTGTGCAATCTGTCAACTAATGACAGAAGTGTGCATGCAACTTTGTGGTGCCATATCTCCTTCATAACTCATCCAAAATGAGTGATTCTTATTTCAAAAGTTTCCTTTATGTGCTATGCTTATAATCCAACCGAAATTTCTGAAAAATATTAAGTAGAACTCCTCAAATGACTGTTTTACTAACAATGTGTAATCTGCCATGCTTGCTGTGACACACTGTTTGATATAAATTATTTGAACCCTTTTCATATGTCTAAAATGCATGAAATTTGGTCACAATGACCTTAACTCAGTATTGCATCACATATAAAAAGATGAGAAATTTTATTATTTTGGATGTTACATTAAATTGATCATTTTTGGGACTTATAGTTTCTGTCAGGAAATGAAATTTTGAAACTATTTGATTTCATAAATTAGAATCACTTAAAAGAATACACATTATATTTTCGGTATAAATTGTTTCCTTAAAGAACATATGTGCATTATGTATAACGGGACAATTATAGAACAAGTTGGACATATAAGAACTTATAAGCACACTCATAGTAATCATTAGACACATAAGTGACCGTTTTGGGTATTTCTCTTTGATAGGGAAACGTTAGGCCGTCAAGTAGGTGCGGATCGTGCTTTGTTGATTGGAGCTTTTTGCTATAAGGTGAGTATTCACGGCCCCTATTTTATGTGTTTTAAATGTTTTGGGGGTGAAAAGCATGTGGTTGTGAATAAAAATTGATTTGATTTATATTGTTAAATGAAAACCATATAAATCTATACAATGAGCAAATTTATATTGCACGATGATATGTTGAGTTATGTGAAGTCCCCGTGTTACACTACTATTTAACTCTATAATGTTTGAGCCTATGATATTTGTGGATAGCGCTATTTGGTTGACATACCCACCTACCTGGCAAGTAGGGGTGCAGTTTATCAATTACGAATGCTCTACACATGTGGACTTTAGGTCCACCTCTGAGGTAGTTCGTGGGGTGTAGAATGTCGCTTTAGGTTTAGTAGTGGCTCAATAATTTGATATGATGTGTATTTAAAAATTTTATTTTTGCTCATAAGAAGTTAAAATGATAAAAGTCGATGCGAACATCCGTTTCGCATTTCATACCTTGCATACAAAAGGTTTTATGCATTTAAAAACCTGCGAACTCACCAACTCTTTGTAGTTGACCGTTGTTTTATCATGCTTTTCAGAAGTAAGAAAGGTTATCTGAAATGCTCTCTTGTAGGCGCGACGACATCAATTATGTTTTAATTTGAAATCTTTTGTTTGGACTTTATGTTTATGTCGCTTCGTTAAAACTCTATACTTGTATTACGAATTTTTCAGTTTTAAAATGTTATGTATTTGAATAAAAGATTGGTGTTGTTTTTGCCCTATTGCTATGAAATCTTGAACTATCACCCCTCGTGATTCCACTTTAGCGGGGTGTGACAGAATGCGATGAATAATATCATCAGACAATTTACTATTCTATCTTCTTCTGCAATGATACTTGCTCTATCATGTACCAAATCCATATGTTCCCCTCTTCTACTCAGTCCAAAACTCTAGACATGTGGCGTGTACAGTCTGCAACCCATTGATGTGGATTCAATTAGAAGCTTATAATCTCTTCTATACTTGTTGTTTATGCTTTGATCTTTCTTAGCACTTGAAGCACCTAAATTTTGTTGATGTATATATCAGCAAACTATATAATGAAACAATGATACTCGGTGTTACCTTTAAACGAGAGTTGAACAATATCACCCTATGTAAACTAAAATCTATTAAAACTTGGAAGGAAGGGGAAGGAAATAAGAACCAAAGTATAACAAGACATGTTGACTTAGAACCTCTGCTAAAATAGATAAATCATAAGTACTCAACCACAACTCTGCATCCATAACGCTTGTGGTTGAATAGGCTACAATGTACCCGAAAAAAGAACAATAAAGCATTGAGAGCATTAGGATGTTACTTCATCAAAGAATCAAGCTTTCTAAATTGAATATCTGATCAAATACTTTTAGGGTGTGTTTGGTAAAGAAAATTGATAGTCGAGAAAGGGAATTGGAAACAATTCCTTTGTTTGTTGACACTAAAGAAAAGAAGGAATGAGAAAAGAAACAATTCATTTTCTCTATTTTCATTTCCTCCCACATGAAAAGAAAAGGGGAGAATTGAAAATTTGGTTTCTCTTTGAGAATTGAAATATTTCAAATAACAAAAGAATTCATACACCCTCTTCATCTTTGGTGAGTTTTGAATATTTTACCTTCGAAGAGGCTAAAGGTCCGGAAACCACTAGCGATAAGGCCCTTTGGTATGTCTAGTTATCTTCATAGCAATACTACCATGAAAATTTCATTCCTTTGATCCTCGTACCCATCTCATTTACAGGAGTAGCAACTTTTCCCTTTACTCCACATTATTCACGAATTTACCAAAAAGGAGTACCAAAATGAATATTAAAAATTCTATCTAAATGAATTTTATGTTTAGTGAAGACATAGTTACCTCCAAATATAAATTTAATCCCACAACACGTGAAATTACAAGATCTTACCACATACACATATGATATAACCATACTGATTTTGCATATCCCCCTTAAAGGTAAGGTCAAAGGAGGATGACATATCCACACACATGTCTACTACCCCAAAGATGATCGGTCATTTCAACAAAAAAAGAACTGACTTGTAAAAAGAGATTTGCAAAAAACTAAATAAAAGTGTGCAACATATATATAACAAACAGACTACAATGCAACATTGAAATGTATAAGGAATTACACAACGTCTTATCTAAGTATAGGACAACTATGATGTCAGATTTGGTACGGCTATTCTATAACCCTCTCCCGAAGTCCCACCTCAAACCTCATTATCTCTCTCCCCCTCCTTCTACGATATCTACAAGTCCTCAATCCTAGCCTATTATCCTAGGTTCATACGCCCTAGGCTATCCATGGGTCGGCTAACACAACTTATAAAGTTCACAACACAAAGTACACATCAATATATATCATTGCTTCATATTTGAACATTAGTTCCATGAATGATGAACCACCATTTACCATACTTGACAAGTCAGTAGTTTCAAAAGTGATGGTGAAACTATGTAACCAATACAAAACACAACCAAAACAAGTAACAAAAGCCTCAATACTTTTTGAGGTATGTTTGCAACAAGAACAAACATTTAATTTCAAGTCACAAATGTTTACGAGAAATCTATAAAAATAACACAAAGATGCATGGAATAATGGTAAAAAACAAGAGCTCTGAAGCTTGAATGATCGCGTTGCTTCTTTCACTACAACAAAATTAAGTTTATAAGACATCTAAAATATTTAAGCATCATAATAGGATACTTTACATAACATAATTTTATAGGACCAAAGTATAAAGCGTTCTATCTAACTTTGTTAGAATTTATAATCGGTTTATAAGACACTTTTTCAAATAATCTAGTATAAAAGAACTAATATGACATTTAATTTTAAAAACGTCCCAAACACTTCTTAAAGCGCAAAGACATTTACATGAGGGGGATTGGTTTCTAGAAAATTGCAAGCAAAAAGGGACGAATTGTAGGGAAGCGACTCTTATCCGATTTCCACTGATTTACTTCGATTTTGATGGTTTGTTACTTTGAGTTTTCATTTTAATTTTTTGGAACAAACTTATTTACTTGATTTCTAATTACAATGTCATTTTCATTTGAATGTTTACACTTTTAGAATTAATGACAGGTACTAATCGAACTGGGTTTTTAATTCATCGTTTTAACTAGTTTCTATGGTGTGCTTATTAATTAATTGAATCCAAATGCTTAATTTTAACTTTCCATTCTTGTTCTTGAATTGTATAGTCGTAATAAGTTGAACCTAGTCTATGTAGATTCTACCCGACAAACGTTATTACAATATTGGTTGTAAATAGCCTAGTAGTTGGATTTCATGGTTTTCTAATTTGTGGTTGAGGAGTGGGGAATGTTGAAAATTTTAAATTAGATAAGTTTTTCATTGGATGTTGTACAATTCACCAAGCATAACGTACAAGTGATTATTGCGTGAAGATGTGGATCAATGAGGACCACACATTTGAGAAGACTATGGTTTTTTGTCTTATATGGAGATATTAGAAGTCTTTCTCTCGTACACATGCATGGGAAAAATGGTGCTTACTCATCCTAACTAGATGCCTTAATTAGCCAACACGTTTTTCATATGTACCATTCATGGTACATATGAAATGTCAACCATCGCCAACTTGCAAGCACTAGAAAGGAAGGCTCCGGTTTTTTCTTGGCAAAATAAAGCCATGCATATGCATTCGAAGAATTTAAGAGTGAAACAAGAAAAGACTTTACTTTTCTTTTGGGTTTCTTCCTCATATATTTTAGTTTTTGGTTTCTCCCAAATTAGATTACTTTCTAGCTTAGGTAACTTTATTTTGGGGAAACACTAGGCAGCTGATTCGTTGATCCAAAGATCTCGCAAACACGTTGTATTTTTTCCCGGTTGGTAATATATCGAGCTCTCTCTCTCTCTCTCTCTCTCTCTCTCTCTCTCTTTGTTGGACGCGCACTATCACATCGATAGTAGAACCATTTAAATTCTCATGTTGCTAATTTCGTTTGTAAACTTGTTTTTTTTACGTAGATTCAAACATATATTGTTATTATCTGTATGTAGGGTTGTTTATCTTCGTTAGAGTCACTGTGCAACATCCGGATCATTGTTATCCACATTTTTTATCGGGTTTGTTGTGTCCTTAGATTTCTATTTGTTTTGGGACCTTAGAAATCACTTGCTAGCATTTGAATCGTGACACACATTTCCTAACAGGGAGAAATTATGCTTTGAGGCAGTTATTCTCATATAGTTTGGTACATATGGTTGTTCTGGAATAGGACCATTTTTGGCAAAGCCAATCTAAAGAAGGCGGATATCTTTGACATGATCGTGACTCGGGCGTATTTTTAGGTTTATAACAAGAGCAAGTTTAAGATTAATTGAGTGGGTTGGCTTCATAACCCTTTCGTAGCTATTTCCTGTGTGTAATTATTTGTTCTGACGTTTTTCTAGTTTTTAAAAAGAATCTCGTTGCTGTTAAAAAAAAGCCAATAGTTGGAACTTATTATTCGGTGGATTCAACATCCGTCACGTCACATGGGATAACAAATCAGATGTGCGTGAGCTTTGATACAATCCTTGGTTGCAAGCCTAATCACCCGCACACCACTAGACTATTATCATGTGTGATTTTCTATAGTAGAAGACTCGAAGAAGGTTTTCACATTTCCGTAAATTGAAGATGTTCTCGCTTGAACCTCCAACTATATATATATATATAATTTTGAAAAATGTGTATTTTAATAACTAAAAGCAACGTAACATACACAAAATTTGACATATATATATATATTTACAGGCGGCAATTCGAGGAAGAACTTATTAGTTTGTGATAACTGTAAAAACCAATTTCAACCACAAATCAATGGTTAAGTTAAGAAATTTATAACTATCGTAATTTGACTTAAATTTTTTGTTAAAGGAAATTTAATGTATTCTAAAAAATTTATCTCTTCTCTTTCCTCTCTCCGTCGAACATTATTCCAGCAAACACATGACATATATTGTGATATATTTCATAAAATAACGAAAAAACAGAGTGATACACTTAGTAGAGCAACATTACCTGATACGGTGTGTTACACTTCAGGAAACAAAATACGTTGTGATACACACTATAATACCATTATACCACTGTGATACCATTGTTTTACCCTTTATTTTATTTTAGTAAACATTATTAATTACCAATTTTGTTTTAGTAAACAAAGTAAATTACCAAATTTAACTTTTATTTTATCTTAGTAAACAACATTAAATATATAAAATTATTGGTCCATATTAGTTCTTACAGTTACCACAAACTAATCAGTTCTTATTTGATCAGGCTCCTATAATATATATATATATATAGAGGAAAGTTCAAATGTGAACTCATTTTTGGTTGTGAACGTGAGGACGAATCTCAGCCACTTATCCGGTCAATAAAGGCGGCTTTGACATGGTTCCCCTCCTTTAATAATCTCCACCCTCCCATGAATCGCGTCAATCCTCCGTGATCGCGTCCACCATAACCGAAGATGTGTGGCTGAGATTCGTCCTCACGTTCACAGCCAAAATTGAGTTCACATTTGAACCTAACCCTATATATATATATATATATATAACTAGTAGTGTACCCGCACGTTGTAGCGCGATGCATTTTATTTATGAAGTCGAGAAGTCAAACCCTAATTTAGTTTTGTTCTATTCTCTACCGGTCTCGATTTTATTTTTGGTTTTTTAAAATTTTGTAAATCATGTTTCCTAGTGCTTCCGATTCAAATAAACTAAATATACCACATCCCAATTTTCTCATGACCCAACTCATAAGGTGTTAATCCTGATTCCTGACTATAACTTTGTGGAGCTAGTTTGCAGATGTAAAGATCTATCATCCATACCCCCATTTTTACTATTCTTGATTTATTTACAACATTTTATCCTGACAACAAAAAATTTATAAATTGGTGGTTTGAAACAAAAACCATTAAAATCTTACAATTATATTCACCTGGTCCAATGTTTTTAAACTATGGAGGAACAAATAATATTAAATCAGAAAGCTAAATTATCTAATCTCAGTGCATCCCAAAGAAATAAGAACTAATGCAAAATGTGTCGGTCTATGGTAACCATTGTTTTCACTTCGTTGGACGCCTTTTTCAGATGCATCTGCATTTTTAAACACATACCGGCTAAGTCAAATATGTCGTTTGAAAGCACAATTTGTTCTTAATGAGCGAGGGCCGAGCATGGATTTTTGGGTGAATAGGGTGAGAAAATTTAATTATAAATGGAAAATGAAAAGGCTATAGGTGTAAAATAAGAGCCACCACAACTAAAAACATCTGATTTCAATTAAATTGATAAATATTGAATTGAAGTCACACTTACTTAGAAATACGTAATAATGCACACTATTAGACTTCGTGAAGGATAAAAACAATATCCAAAAGTTGAATTACAAATAAATATTGTACAGGAACCAATAAATTGAGGATGAAAAGAATATAAAATTACATTAACCTTAACTGTTGAAAGAGTTCTAAAGCTTCAATAGTTCCAATAAGTATTACCTGACAGTAAGCCCATGGCCGAGATTAGAAATAACTAAATGAAGTTTAAAATAACTTAGATGAAATACCAAACTCTAATTTTGTTCTTCGGACATACAATCATGCAGGATACCAATGAAGTTAAAAAATATTTATTGATGGCCACAGAATTAGTTTGTATAAACAAATTACTGCTCCAATGGCTGCATTACCATTCCTATAGGCTATAACGAACCCAACAATATTAGCTGCAAGCTCTTCGCAAGTTTTTCAAGGACTTCGGAAGATAAAAATGACCTTAAGCACTTACCAAGTTAATAATATCCACAAGAACAATGTCTATTCTCACTTCCCCTCACGTAATTATTAGAAATATGTTTTCAGAAGACATGAAAACACACAATAGTTGTTGTATATATGCCTTTTGTTCTTAATCAACGCTAGTTTGAGGAAAACAACAATCGGATGTCATATAAAGCTCTGTCACACCATGCATCTTATAGTAGTTAACTCATGACTCATAAAAATCATACATAGTATTTTAGCAAATGGTCAGCAAAGTAATAGAATTCAACTGGGGATGCAAAATCTGAATTACCATGGCATCTAAACTCAAATATATATATATATATAGGTGGACCTTACAAATTGTCATTGCGACTGAATGCTACCACATGAAAAGAAAAAGAAACTAAGAACATGGCACCACAACAATGTTCTGGTCTGTGTGGTCAGTTCCATTATAAAATAAGGTAGGGCAAAGAACATCAGAAGTACATCCAGCAGCTAATCCTGGACTGAAGCTAACACATGAGCTGATTACCACCAAAAGTCCAATTGGGGCTAAAACATGTTTTGGACTGTGCAGAAACAGTAACCCAAAACACAATCTTTTCCTTTTGCAATATTAAAGCAGTCACCAATCTTTCAAGAATTTGGTTAGTTTTTAAGTTGAATGCCTTAAATGAAGCCATACATAGCAATTAAACAATACAGAGACTCAAGTAAACCTCCTAACATCCACAAAAGCACATAGAAGAACATTCATAATCATATATGAATCCTAGAAGAACCAAGTTCAGATCTCAGCCTAATAATCATAGAAAAGGTTGTTCTTGAATAACCTGTATGTACTATTTATATTTTTAGAAACACGAACGCTATGATCATCTTTCTGGGCCCCAAACCTAATGGAATTGAGGCCGGTTTGGCAAAACGAATTGGGTGGCAGTTTTCATCATCCTCATCAAAAGTTGTAGTTTTTACCATGGAAGTTTTCTGCTCCTTTTTCATAGCAGAACTTGACATGTTCTTGATCTCATCAACATGATCCTTAAAAAAAAAATCACCACTTCCAACACAAACAATCACTCCATTTAGTCCATGTTGATCGCTCCATTTCCTAAAGTTCCATCAAAATTAGCAAGATTTGGGGAGAAATAACAAGAAATTTGAAATTTGCTTACTTGGCGAAGAACTTTTTCAGGTCAGCTTTGTCGATAGGAAGCCTAGTCAAAATCACTTCAGTTTTCAAGAAATTGCATCAAGATTAAGATTGCTGGAGAAACCGATATTTGTAAAAGGAAACCTAATGCAGCCATCAAACCTAATGGGCCTCAATAAATAAGATTTCAATAAATATTTTGGAAATTTCAATTTGAAACCCTAGGAAATATTTTCTAAGAGAGCGTCTTAAAAGGAGAAAGCCTAAGAAATATTTTGGAAATTTGAATTTGAAATTCAAAACCTAACTTTTCCAGGGGTATTTGCAAGCGGGAACTGGAATAGGGAACAAGCACTCTGCATTTAATAAAGTAAAGCTGAAGTACTCTCATTTGGTGGTGTTGATGATGGATGCATCAAGAGTGTGTACCTTATGCTCTATAAGTTGTAATTAATAGTTTTTTAAAATTGCTGCATAGAATGGTGGTACTCCATGCATAAAAAGTTGTATTTAAGACATTTGGTTCAAACCAATACTAAGGTAGTATAGATATATAAATAAATAAATAATTGGAAATTTTTCTATTTTAGTAACCAAAAGTAACGTAACATACACAAAATTTGCAATGTTACAAACGTAGGTCACAAGTTCGAATCTAGGGAGACATAAAAATCCCCTTGTGGCCACGGAGATTCAAAAGCGGTGAGTCCGGAGCTACCGGCGAATCAGATGGTCACCCTAGAATTAGTCAGATCGTATAGCGGGTTGTTATAGAGTAAACTACAAAAATGGTCCCTGTAATATACCACTTCCTTTGAAACGAGTCCTTATGGTTCACTAACTACAGTGATGGTCCCTAGCGTTTCACTTTTGTCTCGAAACCGGTCTCTGCTCGTTAGCTCCGTTAATGTTTTCTCTTAAGTCGAGGGTATTTTAGTCTTTTTACTTTTACAGGGATGTGTTATACCACTTTGTTTAAACTATAAGGGACCAAATTGTAATTTATTCTAATTTATATTAATATATAAAACATATATATATATATATATATATATATATATAAGCAGTCACACATCTCCGGGAAGAAAATATAAGAAACCAAGTTTAGTAACCAGCAACCAGCGCCTTCTCCGGCGACCCAGAACCCATCTCCAAATTCCATCTGGGTTTTGGTATTTTATTCTTTTGATTTTGATTTTGGGTGAATTTTTTTTTATCTATCAAAGTATCAATCGATCACAGTGTTGGGCATGGTTGTCCCCAAAATTGGGTTTTCTAGAAAAACTATAAAGACTTGTTTAAATCATCTCATGGTGTTTGATCATCTTGTGGGATATATATGTGGATTTCTTGAAAGGTGTTTATGAGGGTGAATATATATGTGGATTTCACCAGAGAGTGGTGGCGCCGAATATATATGTGGATTTCACCTTTGATGGTTTTGCAACCTTGGTGGATTTCGCTCTTGCTGATTTATTAGCTTGAGCTACTTTCTTTCCATGAGCTAGCTTTAGGACACTTACTAGCAATGTGGGTAGTTTCACCACAGTGATAGCACTTCATATATTTGTAAAGTTTGGAATTTAAAGATTTTAGAGAGGTAGAAGGGATTTTGTCAGGAATGGGACCAAGAATTCCTTTATCCATTGTTCTTGGAGGTATAACAACCTTTTCAGGAACAGGAGTGAGATCAATCTTAATTCTGGGGGTTGATCTCTGAGAGAATTCAGAGATCTTTCTCCCAGGTTTAAGATTGCTCTCTGAGGAGGCAGAGGATTTCTTATTCTTCTGAACATTTCTATTTCTAGGAACCTGGTCAAGAATCTTGTTTTTGACCACTTTCTTAGAGTAGAAAGATTTTAACACCGGAGTCTTCTCATTATTGAGGTCTCTGAGACAAAGAGAAGGGATCAGGGATAGAGGAGACAAACATTCCAAATTTAAGCATGGAATGGTCTTTCTCTGATTCTTCCTTTTCGAGGTTAAAGCCTAACCCACTTCTTAATTTCATAGGGATTTGGGCATTGATGATCTCATTTACCTTGTCAGAGGCTTTGCACCATACTTCGATGGTAGCCTTTTCAGACTTGAGATCAGCGACGGCCTTTTCTCTTTCAGCGATAGCTTGCTGCTTTTAAATGCTAATTGTTTGATTTACAAAGACTTGGTCCTTTAAGGTTTCCTAAATCTTTGAAAGTTCTTTGATTTTTAGATGACAATTTTTTAATTGTTCAGATAAATCAGTGTTAATTTTCTCAGTATTGATTTTTCCATTTAAAACATTGTAAAAATCAACAGTCATAGCATCAAGCGCAGATAAGTTATCGTTTTCAGATATTAAGGAGATAGAAGGAATGGGTACCTGAGTAGAAGGGCACTCAGAGGAAGAAGTTTCAGATACTTCTTCAGCGTCTTCTATTCTTGCAATCAGACATAAGAAGGCATGATCTTCTTCATCTGTGTCTGACTCATCAGAGGTTTTAGCCCAGTCATCTTTATCATCCCAGTCAACTTCTTCAGCTACAAGACCTTTACCTTTTGGCTGGTTTTTCTTCAGATCTTTGTATTTGTTTTTTAATTTCAAATACTTCTCTTTCTTATCAGAGGTCGGCGAGGTAGTGAGGGCTACAACTTTCTTGGATCTACATTCACTAGCGAAGTGACCCTTTCACTGACAATTGTAGCATATGGCTGGGGCTTTCTCAGCGGGCATGGTTTTCAATTTATCAGAGTCAGCGAGAGTCGGTGTTCTTCTAAAGTTGCTTTTTCTGGCAAATCTCTTTAAGTTATTAGTTAACAGATCCAGAGAGTTATCGAACTCAGAGATGTCAGCATCAATGAGTTGATCTTCTGAATCGGTTTGACCTAATTCAGTGATGGAAGTAATAGTAGAGGAGGAAGCATTTCTTAAAGGATTTACCCTGAAGACACGAGTGCCAAGGAAGTACTCTTGGCACCCTTGAGTTCATTGATGAGGTTTTTCCTCAAAACTTGGGATTGCTCTTCATTTAAGAGCATTCCATACAAAGCACTTAAAGAAAGAGTTTCAAGATTCTTTGACAATTTCAGACATGTAGTGTACACTACCCATTGTTCGGGTAGTGCCTCCATGAATTTTGTCAGAATTTCAGCATTGGAATAGTGTCTGTTGACTATTTTTAAATCAATCAATAAGCAGTTAAAACGCTGGTGAAGTTGAGAGAGAGTTTCACCTTTATGATGCATTAAACTTTCATACTGTCTTACTAGATTAATACTTCTAGTGATTTGTACCTCAGATGTTCCTTCATATTGAATACATAGAGTATCCCACATGGACTTAGAAGTCCTCATTTTCATTACTGAATGATAGACTTCATCAGGGAGGGACATTGCTATTATGGATCTTGCTTTTGAGTCAATAGCAATTTCTTTCTTATCTTCTTCAGTCCATCGATTAGGAGTTTTAATGATACTCCTTTCAGGGATGGCTAGAGTAGTAGTGGTGGCAGGAACACCAGCTACAATAGTTGTAGGAACAAATGGTCCGTTTTCTAGATAGTAAGGTATCTTTGGGTCAGATCCTTCTAGAAACAGGGACATTCTTTCCTTCTACAATGGGAAATTATCATGGCTAAATCTTGGAGGTTTAGCTAAAGATCCATTGTCATTATAGTTTGTATTAAGATTTGACATATTTTCAAAATAGTTTAGAAAGAAAATATTTTAAAGATAGAGAGCACACTGCTCTGATACCACTTGTTTCAAAGGAGTCTACAAGAGTTCAAAGGATATAGAAACAGTTTGTAGAAGGGGGGAGGGGGGGGTTGAATACAAACAGATAGATTTTTACGTTTTTAGATAAGTTTATATTGAATAAACAAATTTACAGTTACAAGCGGAATTATAACAAGTTAAATAACCTATTCTATTGTAACTTAAGAAACACACAGATTTGATGCACAAGAAATTAGAAAGAAATGAAGCAGAGGTTCAAGGAGAGTAAGTAGCATGCATGAGGATGAAGAAGATATCTTCATCCTATTTATACCCGTTTGCATATCATGCAAGACAAAAGGTATATTGTCACGTGTCAAGCTTTTATAGGAAGCTTGTCCTTTGTCCAAAAAGGCAGCCATGCTTTGGCCGAATATGAACAGTACCATATCAGATTTGATGGGGACATAACAGACAAGCCGTACGTTCTTTTCTGACATAGTATAAGGTTTTGATATTTGTGCATCGAGGATAAGATCAACTTAAATCTTGTTTGAAGTCTTCACTTGATCGCTGAATTTGAAACTTCAAGGATGAACTTTCGAAGTGTCGCTGAGACTTCACAAGACTTCACACTGATTTAGATAATCCTTGCTTTCATTGAACCGCTTTAGATCACTAGCTGATTATCTCTTTCTTCATATTGGTCTTCGACTTTCGCTGAATGTTCTTCTGGTGTGATAGCTGATCTTCAGGTCTTCAGAGATAGACTTTAGGTTCCTGAGATTTCAGCGATCGCTGATGGTAATCAGCGTATGCTATTACTGAAATGAACTTGAGTCTATAAATGGGATTTTCACTGAATATATAAAGGAGTCATATTCAAATCACTGAGAGGAGCTATGATCAACACCCTATTCCGGTCTGGTCCGATATGAAATGAACTTATAATCATAGAATCAACTCGATCATCAGATTATAGATTATATGTTCATAACTAGGGGAGGATTTATGCTTTAGGTTTGGGGGTCGGTTGCACCCCATAAAATCTCTTAGATAATTGTTTTTGTATCATAAGTTTTATAATTTATAAACATATAATGTGTTTTGACACCCCAAATTTTCTGTATCGCCCCTTAAGTTTAAGATAATTCCAATTTATAACCCTTGGCCCAAAACCTGTTGAGCCCAGTTATTAAAATATTGACCCCATTTGCAACTTTTCATTCTTCCTTTTGTCCTTTGATTGATTTATATAAATTTAAGAATAAACTTTTAAAAAATGTTGTTGGTATAAATATATTTATTATTTAATTTAATTTTGGTGTTATTTATATATAGTTATAAAAAAGAAATTTTGGATCATGTGAATTTGAAGTGTAAAAAGATGGTTTTATGGGTCTCACGAAAACAGATTGGTGTTACGTGAACCAGCCCTATCACTGTCAGAGTTAGTGTTTGTTATTTGATATATAATTGTGAAGTTTTAGTTAATTGTTTTATTATTTCGCTAAGAAGATGAAAAAATGTTACAAAAAAAGTTGTTATATTAATTTGCTACAAAAAAATAATTAAATTGAAAAAATGTAAACATTCGGAACTGATAATGGTGGTAATGAATCTCGTAATATTTATGTTGCTTAAATTTCCAACCCTGTTCATAACCCAAGCCCGTGATCTCATTTCATTAGGCTCCAATATTAATCATTTGAGAAATCCAAAATTGTGAGTAATCTTGGATTAATCATCGTAACCATAGTAAGTAAGCATACTCACATAACAATATACCCAAGATAGCATTAGCTACGTGATATCTTGGATATATCACTCGTATAAGAATTCTTATTACCACAGTCACGTTTAATAATTTGTTCATTTCCGTCGACTCTAAAGCTCTACTATGTCAAGAGTGTCTACCCATTCTCACACAACATCACTTAAAGTCTCAGCTTAAGTCTAGGCATCTTAGGTTCATACCTAGTTCGCTTAAACTAGAGCTCTGATACCAACTTGTAACACCCCTAAAATTGGGAGTTAATTTAAACCAAAAGAATTGCGGAATAACAACAACTACGTAAGACATTACCCATAAATATGGGGAGAAGGTTAGAGTGAGTTTACAACTTCTATAGGAATATTAAATGACAACCTAGTAATCTATACAATTCAAATACAGATTAAGTTCGGGTGTCACTAAAATCCTCAACATAATCTTCTATGTAACTCCATCTATACACACGAGGTGTACTTCCAAGAATGCCACTACCGGCACCTAGCTTCTCTCATCCCATCAAAGCCCCATCCACTTGATCACCTGATATACATGTCATTTTAAGAAAAAGTGTTAGGCTTAAAAGCCTAGTGAGAACAAACAGTTCAAAATATATAAAAGCCATTTAAATAAACATATAACCGAAAGCTTTTCTCAAAACATCCCTTTTTCTTTACTTCTGCGATTTACACCTGAAAGATACGCTTTACTTCTCTTGGGGGAACTTCTACGGGAATGACCCGTCATCACATTAATCCTCACGAGTTCAACCCCAAACCGGGATCTATTACAAGTGCCCTCCCCAAGTACTTCTGACTATATGTGCCTATGGATCCATTACACTAGTCTATCATCTTAATACAATTGTTTCCAATGTATTACTTCTCTCCAAAAAACCTGTGAAGTATAACATCTTAATACACTTGTTTCCAAGGTATTACTTCTCTTTACAAAACCTGTGAAGTATAACATCTTGCTTCCCAAAACCTTCCTTGCAAAAATTAGGTCAAATAATCATTTAGGTTTATACATCATATTTCTCATCAAAAACCCATAAGGGTGTTTTAAAACCGTTCATTCGTACTCATTTCATCATTTCAAAGAAAAACCATAAATGACACATTTTGACCTAGTTTTTACCAAAACCTTCCAAGTATAGAAATACTTATTTTAAACATCACATTAAGGCAAAATACTTCATTTTGACATGTATAAAGTTTTAAAGGTAAGAATGAACTCACTAGCTAGATTTATACTAAATCTAGGTTTTATCCCAATACCGAGCTTCATTAGGTGAGGACTTCAAATCCACAAGTTTCCATCTATAAAATCTTCATCTAGATCATAAACAAACCCAACATATACCAAAAACAAAACCCAAATCAGAAATCATAGAACCAAACCCTAGATTCAAGATTTCAGAGAGGTGATCGTACCTTTCGACGTATGGAAACCCCAAATAAACAAGTAAACTTTAATCTTCACTGCTTCCATCTTAAAGAGCTCTGAAATATGAAACCACAGCACTTTGAATCGCCCAAATCGGAGTTGAAATGAGAGAGATATGGCCAAATGAAGGAAATCCCGAATTTATGCACTGGATGCCGTCCGCGACCATGACATGCGACCATGCCATGTCATGATCGCCTGGCAAGGTCGCCTGGCAAGGTCGCCCGAAGTGTACCGAAACTCAATTTTCCATCAGGTGAAAGCCCAGTGACCATGCCTTCGCGACCTTGACATGGCATCGTCGCCGTGTCATCGTAGCCAAACATGTACCGAGAGTTTTGTTGAATTTCTTGCCATTTGATGCCTTTGCTACCATGCCCTGCGACCTTGAAATGGCATCCTAGCCTGTCATGGTCGCCTAGAAGGTACCGAGGCCGAATTTGGTTTCGTTTTTTGCTCCTATCTTCCAATTCATTGCAACTCAGTATTAGACCCTTGAAACACATCATTTAACTTACAGATATCAAAATGTTTAGGATGCGAAAATCATTATCTTGATTACAAAATTTCGGGTGTTACAATCCTCCCTCCCTTGAATTTAATTTCGTCCTCGAAATTTAATGTTGGTCCAAAACTTCGAACGTCATACGACCCGTAGCACAAGCTCGATAAATAACTCGTTTCGTCCATCCCAACGAAAAAGAGACCTCAAAATACTATACCTGAGCAATACAATAACTTTACTTCCTTGGGAGAGTTTAAACGTAATTCTTCCTCATCTATAATATGTAATACTTCATTGCCACGACGGGCACAATAGACACTTCACTTCTCATAACGAGTCATCACTACCCGATCGTTAAATTCAATACATCACAATATTAACAGAAAGATCATTGACCCACATTGAACCAAACTTCAAATTTAAGCTCGATGTTGCCTCCCAACCTTAGGTGGTTCATATCACCTTGGGAGTAGCTTTTGGCTTTAGTAGATCAATTTTACAATTGATGCCCAAAACGTAATTATTTCTTAGGATTTTCAAACCATTTCCAATAGGTCGGGATGCTCTTTCCCTTTGTATTCGACATTCGATTTCTTTCGCAAGACCTCATCCGGATAAAACCAAACAGATTCCCTACACATCAGTTTAACCATTACTTTACCCAGATGGTAAAGGAATCCGACATAAGCAGTTCTGAAAAGACCACTACCACATCAAAAATTTTACCTCAACCAAACAACTTCTCCTTAAATAAATGATTTATGTTAAGGTCTACCTTAACGATCACACTATATTTTTCCAATAAACATCACGACGAAGAATTATCATCCCCTTCAAAAGCACCACACAAGGCCTTCCACACTATTTGAAATCAACCAAAGTGCTCCAATCGCTCTAATGCCATATGACCCTAAGAACAACCAAGGTTGGCGTCAAGCCAAAACACTTCTCGAGGTAAACAATTGCCTAAAAGTTTCCAATCCAAAGATTTATGACACTAGAGGATCATCACGCAACTAACTTGAAGTGACCCAAACGTCCAATTACTCTGAGTTTCTATAACCATCGGTCGTCCAGACCTATGTCCCGAAAGTGTGAACTAACCTACTGTCACAATTCGACACAATAGTCAAAGGCACACCATGCCTTGAGACAATTCCATCCACATACAACTTAGCTAGCTTGACAACTGGACCGGCTCCTCGCATTGCCAAGAAGTGAGCACTTTTCATAAGTCCGTCCACCACTACCCATATAGCATCGTGACCTTTCAAGGTCTTTAGTAACTTTGTCACGGAATCCATAGCAAGGTGCTCTCATTTCCATTCCGGATTTTCCAGCGATTGAAGACTTCCATATGGTCGTTGGTGTTCTGCCTTTACTTGTAACATGTTACACTTCTCTCTAAATATCTAGCCACATCCAACTTCCTGACAGGCCATCAATACGTCAACTTCAAATCCCCAGACATTTTGATACTGCTCGGATGTATGGAGTACTTAGGCTCATGGACGTCCTCCTATAGTAATTCCCGGTTGCGTCCAATCTTGGGCACTCAAATATGCCCACGAAATAACTTCAAACTACGACTATCTTCCGTTAGTAACAAGTGTTGCTTCACCATAACCTCGTCTTTAAAATTTCCCTCAAGTAGTGCTCCGCTTGGGAGGTGTTGATCCGACCGATCAATCTTGACACTAATGCAATCTTCGTAAGTACGACTCGTGTTCCATTACCGTACTCCTTTCGAGTTAGAACATCCATTACTATATTTGCATAACACGGGTGGCATAATAGCACATAACCATAATCCTTAGGCAATTCAAATCAACGTCATTACCTCATGTTTAACTCCTTTTGAGCAAAACATACTTCAAACTGTTACCGTCGGTGTAGAGTGTACACTTAGTTCCGTAAAGCCAATGTTGCCATAACTTTAATGCGATTACCACTGCTGTTAACTCTAAGTCGTGGGTTGGGTAATTCTTCTCGTGTTCCTTGAGTTGCCTTGACGCATATGCAATCACCTTGCTTCTTTGTATCAATACACAACCCGAACCCATCCTTGATGCATCACTATAGACCACAAAATCTTCAGATCCTTCTGGCAAGGATAAAATCGATGTTTCACACAATTTTCCTTTGAAGAGTTTGGAAACCTCTTCATGTTTGTCGTTCCAAAAAGCTTCATATTCTTCCTCGTCAAGCCCGTCAAGGATGATGCAACCTTTGAGAAGTCATGCATAAACCTTCCATAATAGCCCGCCAATCCTAAGAAGCTTCTAATTTCGAACGGATCCCGAGGCGGTTCCCAATTCATCATTGCTTCAATTCAGATGGATCCACCTTCGCTCCGTCTTTAGTGACAACATGCCTCAAAATTGTACTTCCTTCAACCAACAGTCACACTTAGAGAATTTGATGTATAACTTCTTCTTCCTTAACACTTCGAGGACTTTTCGAAGGTGTTGCTCATGTTCTAACTCGTTCCTAGAGTAGACAAAGATATCATCAATAAATGCCATCACTGATTGATCTAGAAACGGTCGACATACCTGATTTCATCAAATCCATAAACATTGCTGACGTGTTTGTCAACCCAACGGCATTACTAAGAACTCATAATGACCGTACCGCGTCCTAGGCGTCGTGTTTGCTACATTACCCTCCTTCACCTTCACTTGATGATAAACCGAACGTAAATCGATCTTTGAGAAACAACCCGTCCCTTCCAGTTGATTAAAAGGATCATCAATCCTCCGAAGTGGATACTCATTCTTCACGGTTGCTTTATTCAACTTCTTATAGTCAATACACATCCTCATCGTGCCAAATTTCTTCCTCACAAATAAGACCAGAGCTTCCTATAAAGACGAGCTTGGTCTCGCGAAACCCTTCTCGAGGTGGTCTTGCCATTGCGTCATCATTTCTTGCATTTCGGGTGGTGCCAATCGGTAGGGTGCTCTAGAAATTGGATCGGCCCCCGACCCTATATCTATTGGAAACTCCACTTGTCTATCGGGTGGAAAACCGGGTAATTCTTTTGGGAACACATCGGGAAGCTCACTAACGACCCGTACATCATCTAACTTCCTCTTCTCTAACTTTGCATCTAGACCATAGGCTATATACAAAAGACATCCCTTGGCTAAACACTTGCTCGCCTTTGCCAAGGTTAACCAAGCTAGTTCGCCTTTCCTTCCTTCCCCGTAGATTACCATCACACTGCCATCCAATAACGGAGTCCGGATTAACTTCTTAGAACATCGAATTTTTGGCTTGGTTCTCGGCTAACCAATCCCTTCCTATCATCACATCAAACTTTCCTATCGACATAGGCATGAGATTTATCCCAAACTTACTCCCTTCAACTTCCAACATGCAATCCTTAAGAATATTCCGAACCAGAGCTCACTTGCCATCGGCTAATTCAACCATATAGGCATCTTCCAAAGTACTCATGGGTACGTGTAGATTTGAGTGGAAAGAAGTGGACACAAAAGAAAAGTGGCACTAAAATAAGAAGGACATAAGTGAGTATACTCTCTCACCGTCTCGTTTCCTTTCTTGAGAACCCGAACATTCATCCCTGATAGGACCGATAATTCCCTCATCGCGATACTCTTCCAAAACTTTTGCTTTGAATAAATCCAAGGTTATCATAGAGACTATGACTGGCCCAAAGTAGCTGTGGTGTGCTCCACCATGCTAAAGCCTCGCCCCTAAGCATATGTGAAGAGAACTTCACCCTTTCCTTCTCTTCATATTCACTCGAGCCAAAACTTGCTAAATCTCTCGTAAATAATTCATATAACCCACCGGATCATCTTATCCGAAGAACTTGGGTGATTTAGAGCATACGAAGGTCTCGTACGAACAACCCTTTTTCGTTCTCCTTACTTCCGTCACATATGTCTCTTTAGTACTAGGACCTGCCTGTTACTCCCGGGGCCCACTACTATATCCTCAGCAGTTGCTCCACGCCTTCTGTTACTGGCATCCCTCTCCTCGAATATCTTGCGCAAAGTTTCATGTTGTTGTGCTGTAACGAAAATAACTGCCTGCAACATACTGAGTCAGAACTCATCCTGTAAGCCCACTTCTACCATTAAAGGTTTACCCTGATCAAGGGTGACTTCAAGCAGGCGATCAATTCTGGGCACATCCCTTGTTGGAATAAGAGGGGTCATAAGTGATTGAGTAACCTCCACTGTCACTTGTAGACTCGAAGTAGAAATACTGTTATTTGTGTCCTCAGCTTCGTTTCACGATGTAGTACACATATTAATCATCTCAGTCAGCCACAAACATAGAATAGGAGTAAGACAAATCTAACATAGATACGTATAACATATTCACCAATCATCGTAACCATAGTAAGTAAGCATACTCACATAACAATATACCCAAGATAGCATTAACTATGTGATATCTTGGATATATCACTCGTATAAGAATTCTTATTACCACAGTCACGTTTAATAATTTGTGCATTTCCGTTGACTCTAAAGCTCTACTATGTCAAGAGTGTCTACCCATTCTCACACAACATCACTTAAAGTCTCAGCTTAAGTCTAGGCATCTTAGGTTCATACCTAGTTCGCTTAAACTAGAGCTCTGATTCCAACTTGTAACACCCCTAAAATTGGGAGTTAATTTAAACCAAAAGAATTGCGGAATAACAACAACTACGTAAGACATTACCCATAAATATGGGGAGAAGGTTAGAGTGAGTTTACAACTTCTATAGGAATATTAAATGACAACCTAGTAATCTATACAATTCAAATACAGATTAAGTTCGGGTGTCACTAAAATCCTCAACATAATCTTCTATGTAACTCCATCTATACACACGAGGTGTACTTCCAAGAATGCCACTACCGGCACCTAGCTTCTCTCATCCCATCAAAGCCCCATCCACTTGATCACCTGATATACATGTCATTTTAAGAAAAAGTGTTAGGCTTAAAAGCCTAGTGAGAACAAACAGTTCAAAATATATAAAAGCCATTTAAATAAACATATAACCGAAAGCTTTTCTCAAAACATCCCTTTTTCTTTACTTCTGCGATTTACACCTGAAAGATACGCTTTACTTCTCTTGGGGGAAACTTCTACGGGAATGACCCGTCATCACATTAATCCTCACGAGTTCAACCCCAAACCGGGATCTATTACAAGTGCCCTCCCCAAGTACTTCTGACTATATGTGCCTATGGATCCATTACACTAGTCTATCATCTTAATACAATTGTTTCCAAGGTATTACTTCTCTTCACAAAACCTGTGAAGTATAACATCTTGCTTCCCAAAACCTTCCTTCCAAAAATTAGGTCAAATAATCATTTAGGTTTATACATCATATTTCTCATCAAAAACCCATAATGGTGTTTTAAAACCGTTCATTCGTACTCATTTCATCATTTCAAAGAAAAACCATAAATGACACATTTTGACCTAGTTTTTACCAAAACCTTCCAAGTATAGAAATACTTATTTTAAATATCACATTAAGGCAAAATACTTCATTTTGACATGTATAAAGTTTTAAAGGTAAGAATGAACTCACTAGCTAGATTTAGACTAAATCTAGGTTTTATCCCAATACCGAGCTTCATTAGGTGAGGACTTCAAATCCACAAGTTTCCATCTACAAAACTTGCATCTAGATCATAAACAAACCCAACATATACCAAAAACAAACCCAAATCAGAAATCATAGAACCAAACCCTAGATTCAAGATTTCGGAGAGGTGATCGTACCTTTCGACGTATGGGAACCCCAAATAAACAAGTAAACTTTAATCTGCATTGCTTCCATCATAAAGAGCACTGAAATACGAAACCACAGCACTTTGAATCGCCCAAATCGGAGTTGAAATGAGAGAGATATGGCCAAATGAAGGAAATCCCGAATTTATGCACTGGATGCCGTCCGCGACCATGACATGCGACCATGCCATGTCATGATCGCCTGGCAAGGTCGCCCGAAGTGTACTGAAACTCAATTTTCCATCAGGTGAAAGCCCGGCGACCATGCCTTCGCGACCTTGACATGGCATCGTCGCCGTGTCATCGTAGCCAAACATGTACCGAGAGTTTTGTTGAATTTCTTGCCATTTGATGCCTTTGCTACGATGCCCTGCGACCTTGACATGCCATCCTAGCCTGTCATGGTCGCCTAGAAGGTACCGAGGCCGAATTTGGTTTCTTTTTTCGCTCCTATCTTCCAATTCATTGCAACTCAGTATTAGACCCTTGAAACACATCATTTAACTTACAGATATCAAAATGTTTAGGATGCGAAAATCATTATCTTGATTACAAAATTCCGGGTGTTACATTAACATACATTTATTTCATAATATGTTTGTTTCATATGTATTCGGTGAAACTTTTTTACGTGTATCTTTCGTTTTACAAACACGCCAAAAAGATTCACATTGTGAACCAAGTACACATGAAACAAAAACATTGTGAAATAAATAAATGTTAATTACTACATTAAATTCTAGCCATAAATGAAAAAAAGATCATACGAAATGTCACATGATGCACTAGCTCCCAGAGATTTCACGATTTAGAGAGTTTTCATAAAGAAGGCCCATATATGTGTGTGTGTATATACATACATGTATTTATAAATGAAGGATCAAATGAGAATGTTAACTATTGAAAAGACTACAAAAATGGACAAATCATGTGCAAAATCACATATGATTTTGCATTAACGGTCAAAAAAGTTGTGTGGGTGAGTTTGGTATGTGACTTCAGGTCGCGAGGTATAGTCATCTGATTTTGTAAGTGATGTCAGTGTAAAATCACATGTGATTTGGCTGCTTTCTTACTCTCTTAAATACGTATTATTCTCTTTTGAATCTGACTCTATGTGTGTTTTTGTGTGTTGTGTGTGTATATATTTATATAGGGCGGATTCTGTTGATCATAACTCCTCTCGATGATTTGAATATGATTCCCTTTGTATTCTTAGTGAAATTCCAATGTATAAGCTTCTGTAAAATTCAGCGATAGCATACGTTGATTACCATCAGCGATCGCTGAAGATCAAGGAACAACATGCTTATCTCTGAAGACCTGAAGATCAGCTATCACACCAGAAGACCATTCAGCGAAAGTCGAAGACCCTAGCTGAAGAAATAGATAATCAGCTAAGTGAACTGAAGCAGTTCAGCGATAGCAGCGATTATGTAATCAAAAGTGTGAAGTCTTGTGAAGCCTCAGCGATCTGAAGATTAATCCTTGAAGATTCAGAGTCATCGATCTAAAGAAGCTTCCTATACAAGATTAAAGATTAATCTTATCCTCGATGCACAAAAGTCAAACCTAATACCTTGTCAGAAAAGGATGTACGAATTGTCTCTTATGTCCCCATCATATCTGATATGGTACTGTTCATATTCGGCCAAAAACATGGTTGTCTTATTAGCAAGGACAAGCTTCCTATCCA
The DNA here is from genome assembly GCA_036898165.1 of Silybum marianum. Taxonomy (NCBI): domain Eukaryota; kingdom Viridiplantae; phylum Streptophyta; class Magnoliopsida; order Asterales; family Asteraceae; genus Silybum; species Silybum marianum. Next base: position 23,053,208 of record CM072536.1, on the reverse strand, counting down.
AGCTTGAAACGTGGCACATACCTTTTGTTTTGCATTAAATGCAAACGGGTATAAATAAGATGAAGATATCTTCTTCATCTTAATGCATGCGTCTTTCTAGCCTAAACCCTCTTTATTCTTTCTTCCTCTTCTTGTACATCAAACTTAGTGTTTTCTTAGTTACAATAGAATAGGTTTTAAACGTGTTCTTATTTCGCTTGTAACTGTAAATTTGTTTATGACATATAAACTCATTTAAAAATCAAAATCTGTGTGTTTGTATTCAACTCCCCCCCTTCTACAAACTATTTACTATTTATTGAACTCTTGTGGTGTTCAACAAGTGGTATCAGAGCAGTGTTTGCTTCTTTTATCTCTAAAATATTTTTCTTATAAACTTTTTTAAACTATCAAACCCTAATACGAACTACAATGATAATGGACCTTTAGCTAAACCTCCAAGATTTAGCCATGATAATTTTTCATTATGTAAGGAAAGAATGTCTCTGTGTCTAGAAGGATCTTACCCAAAGATCCCCTACTATCTAGAAAACGGACCATTTGTTCCTACAACTATTGTAGCTGGTGTTCCTGCCACCATTACTAATCTAGCCATCCCTGAAAGGAGTATCGTTAAAAGTCCTAACCGATGGACTGAGAAAGATAAGAAAGAAATTGCTATTGACTCTAAAGCTAGATCTATAATAGCAAAGTCTTTACCAGATGAAGTCTAGCATTCAGTTATGAAAATGAGGACTTCTAAAGCCATGTGGGATACTCTATGTATTCAATATGAAGGAACCTCTGAAGTACAAGTCACCAGGTGCATAAATCTTGTAAGACAATATGAGAGTTTTATGTATCATAAAGGTGAATCTCTTTCTCAAATTCACCAGCGTTTCAACTGTTTGTTGATTGATCTTAAATCAGTAAACAGAGTGTACTCAAACGCTGAAATACTGACCAAATTCATGGAGAAACTACCCGATCAATGGGCAGTGTACACTACATGTCTAAAGCTGTCAAAGAATCTTGAAACTCTATCCTTAGGTGCTTTATATGGAATGCTCTTAAATGAGGAACAATCTCAACTTCTGAGAAAGAACCTCATAAATGAAGTCAAAGGTGCCAAGTGTACTTCTTTGGCACTTGTGACTTCAAAGGCAACTCTTCCTAAAAATGTTTCTTCTTCCACTATTACCTCCACAACTGAATTAGGTCAAACTGATTCAGAAGATCAACTCACTGATGCTGACATCTCTGAGTTTGATAACTCTCTAGCTCTCTTAACAAATAATTTTAAAAGATTCGCTAGAAAGAGCAACTTTCGAAAACCTTCAAGTCTCTCTGACTCTGAAAAGCAAAAGTCATTGCCCGCTAAGAAAGCCTCAGCTATATGCTTCAACTGTCAGCGAAAGGGTCACTTTGCTAGTGAATGTAGATCAAAGAAAGTTGCAGCTCCCACCACCTCCCAGACCTCTGATAAAAAGGAGAAGTATTTGAAATTGAAAAACAAATACAAGGATCTAAAGAAACACCAGCAAAAAGGCAAAGGCCTTATCGCTGAAGAAGTTGATTTGGACGCTGAAGATGACTGGGGCAAGACCTGTGAAGAGTCTGGTTCTGATGAAGAAGATCTTGCCTTCCTCTGTCTAATGGCAAGAATAGAAGACGCTGAAGAAGCTACCGAAACGTCTTCTTCTGAGTCCCCTTCTACTCAGGTAACAATTTCTTCTATCTCTTTAATATCTGAAAATGATAACTTGTCAACTCTCGATGCTATGACTGTGGATTTTTATAATGCTTTAAATGGAAAGATTAAGGCCGAGAAAATTAACACTGACTTATCTGAGCAATTAAAAAATTGCCATATAAGAATCAAAGAACTTTCTAAAATTGAGGAAACTCTCAAGGACCAAGTCTTTGCAAATCAAACCATAAACATTGAGAAGCAGCAAGCTATCGCTGATAGGGAAAAGGCTATTGCTGATCTAAAGTCTGAAAAGGCAACCATCGAAGGATGGTGTCAGGCTTATGATAAAGTCAATGAAATCATCAATGCCCAAATATCTATGAAAGTAAGAAGTGGGTTAGGCTATAACCCTGAAAAAGAAGAATCAGAGAATGATCGTTCCATGCTCAAATTTGGAATGTTTGTTTCTTCTATCCCTGATCCTTCTTCTTCTTCAACTTCTTCTTCTTCTATTAAATAAAAGTTGCCGGTGAGAAATTCTAAGAAAGTGATCAAGAACGAGTTTCTTGACCAAGTTCCTAAGAATAAGGGCTCTGACTTTTCTCAGAGACCAACCCGAGAATTAAGATCGATCTCACTCCTACCCTAAAAAGGTTGTTATACCTTCAAGGACTATGGATAAAGGAATTCTTGGTCCTATCCCTGAAAAAGTTCCTGCTTTCTATCTGAATTCCAAACCCTATAAATATAGGAAGTGCTATCACTGTGGTGAAACTATCCACATTGAAAGTAAATGTTCTAACGCTACTAGAGCTGATAAACTAGCTCATGGAAAGAAAGTAGCTCAAGCTGATAAATTAGCGAGAGTGAAATCCACCAAGGTTGCAAAACCACCAAAGGTGAAGATATCCGCTGAAGAGAGTTCTTCAGCTAGTAGCTCCTCCGCCAATCCTTTATCTAACCAAGCAGGACCCATAGTAGTATGGGTACCTATAAACAATTAATCTTTTGTTGTATGTAGAGTGCCAAAGGTATCTGGTATCTTGATAGCGGATGCTCAAGGCATATGAGTGGCAGAAAATCTCTGCTCTCTGATTACAAAGAAGAAGTTGGTCCATCAGTGACCTTTGGTGGAAATGGCAAAGGATACACTAAAGGTTATGGAATTTTATCCAACGGAGCCACATCGTTTTCTCATGTTGCCTACATTGAGGGACTAAAGCACAATCTTTTGAGCGTTAGTCAGTTATGTGACAAAGACTTCAAAGTTCTATTCTTAAATAATAGATGTTCTATCACTGACGGAAATGATAAGCTTGCCTTAACAGGCAAAAGAGTGGAAAATGGGTATGTCATAAATATGAATAGTTCTCACTCTGAGAACATGTGCTTTATCTCTAAAGCATCCACTGACATAAACTGGTTATGGCATAAAAGACTCTTTCACCTCAACTTTAAGACAATAAATGAATTGTCTCAAAAAGATCTAGTCAGAGACCTCCCAAATCATACCTTTACAAAGGAATCTCTTTGTTCAACATGTGAAAAGGGAAAGCTGACAAAAGCCTTCTTCAGGTCAAAGCAAATTTCTTCAGTGACCGCTCCACTTCAGCTACTCCATATGGATCTATTTGGACCTGTCAATATCCAATCTATTTTTGGAAAGAAATATACTTTGGTGATTGTTGATGAATACTCCAGATACACATGGGTGTTCTTCCTTCGATCCAAAAGTGTTACCCCTGAAATGATAATTTCTTTTATCAAAAGAATGGAAGTTCTAAACAATCTAATTGTTCATTCCATAAGAAGTGATCATGGTACTGAATTCAAAAACAGCACTCTGGTGAACTTCTTTGAAGAAAAAGGCATATCTCACAACTTTTCCTTAGTAAGAACTCCTCACCAAAACGGTGTTGCAGATAGAAGAAATCGAGCTATCATTGAAGCGGCTCGCTCTATGCTCAGCGAATTGCATCTACCTACTCAGTTCTGGGCTGAAGCAGTCAACACAGCGTGTTTCACTCAAAATCGATCCCTGATAGTTAAGCGATTTAAGAAGACCCCCTATGAATTGTTTCATTGGAGAAGACCTACTCTAAAATATTTCCAGATTTTTGGATGTAGATGTTACATTCTGAATGACAGAGATCATTTCGGTAAATTTGATCCAAAAGCTGACGATGGTATATTTCTAATATCCAAGTCCTTCAGAGTCTCAACAAAAGAAGACAACATGTTGAAGAATCCATGCACGTCAACTTTGATGAATCTCGTCCCATTCATACTTCTCATACTCATGATGATGATGAAGAAATGAATGCTTGGATGAGATCTCATTATGGGGAACCTGAAACGTATTTCAGCAATCAACCTCCTGCTGAAGCATATGATGACGAAATCCCTGTAAATCTTTTAAGTGACAATCATCCTTCTTCAGGGATGAATGTTACTCCTCAAAATCAGATTCCTATTGCCGATTCCTCTCTTGGAAATTCCTCTGTGAACAACCAAACTACGTCTGAAAATCAATCTCCTAAATTGATTCTAAATGAAGTACCTGTTGCAGAAACAAAAAGTCCTTTTCTAGAAACTGAAGAACAAATCGCTGAATCTGCTGTTGATCTTGATCTCTCTCCTCAACCTCCAGCTCAGCGATGGACTGTAAATCACCCAATAAATCAAATTATTGGTGATCCCAATGCAGGTATCAAAACACGTAGAGGAACATGTAATGTATGTCTTTATGTTAACTTCATTTCTCTCTCTGAACCTAAGAAGATAGATCAAGCTATCTCTGATCCTAGCTGGGTTTCAGCTATGCAAGAAGAACAAACTGAATTTCGTAGAAATAAAGTTTGGAATCTTGTTCCTAAACGTTATGATAAAACTGTCATAGGAACCAAATGGGTTTTCAGAAATAAGCTAGATGAAAACGGGACTATAATTCGCAATAAGGCTAGAGTTGTTGCTCAAGGTTATAGACCAGGAAGAAGGAATTGACAATGATGAGACCTTTGCACCTATTGCTCGTTTAGAAGCCATAAGACTCTTTTTAGCTTATGCTGCCCATAAGGACTTGAAAGTTTTTCAAATGGATGTTAAAAGTGCTTTTCAAAGTGGAAAACTCAGCGAGGAAGTTTATGTTGAACAACCCCCGGTTTCTCAGACCCTGACCAAAAGTGTGAAGTCTTGTGAAGCCTCAGCGATACTGAAGATTCATTCTTGAAGATTCAGAGTCAGCGATCAAATGAAGCTTCCTTTACAAGATTAAAGATTGATCTAATCCTCGATGCACAAAAGTCAAACTTAATACCTTGTCAGAAAAGGACGTATGAATTGTCTCTTATGTCCCCATCATATCTAATATGGTACTGTTCATATTTGGCCAAAAACATGGTTGTCTTATTAGCAAGGACAAGCTTCCTATCCAAGCTTGACACGTGGCACATACCTTTTGTGTTGCATTAAATGCAAACGGGTATAAATAAGATGAAGATATCTTCTTCATCTTAATGCATGCGTCTTTCTAGCCTAAACCCTCTTTATTCTTTCTTCCTCCTTCTTGTGCATCAAACTTAGTGTTTTCTTAGTTACATAGAATAGGTTTTAAAATTGTTCTTACTCCGCTTGTAACTGTAAATTTGTTTATGATATATAAAGTCATTTAAAAATCAAAATCTGTGTGTTTGTATTCAACCCCCCCCCCCCCTTCTACAAATTGTTTACTATTTATTGAACTCTTGTAGACCCTTTAGGGACCAACAGGTTCAAATGAGAACTCAAATTTGGTTGTGAACGTGAGGACAAACGAGAGCGCGGCACGTGTCATATTTAGATTGAATAATCAAAGAAATATTCAGATAGAATAAAACTGAATATAGTGTTTATTCAGTCTGAATAATGCTTATTCTGTATGAATAAGCATTATTCAGACTGAATAAACATTATATTCATTTTTATTCGGTCTGAATATTTTTTGATTATTCAGTCTGAATAATCTATATTCAGACACATGTCGCGCTCTCATTTGTCCTCACGTTCACAACCAAATTTGGGTTCGCATTTGAACTTTCCTCTCTCTTTCTCTCTCTCTCTCTCTCTCTATATATATATATATATATATATATATATATATATAAATAGAGAAGATTTCAAATACAAATCAAGCAATTTGTACAAACCGTACAAACTTCATAGTTTCCTTTTTTTGATTAATTTTTTTTCCATGAAAGTGTTTAACAGGATGAAATAGTTTCATATAATTCTTTTCTTTTTTATGAAATTATTTCATATACTTTTGTTTCTATATGAAAATGGAACTATTTCATGTATTTCTCATTTCGATGAATTTTGTTTCATATATTCTTGATTAATCAACTCTTATCTGTTCTTGAGGAACTTTTTTCACATATTATTGACTAATCAACCCTCATAATTAAGAAAAAAATGATTTAAAAAAAATGATTGGTTGACTGGAGTTTGTACGAATTGCATAGTTTGTAATGAATATCTCACCTATATATATATTTATAGAGAGAGAGAGAGAGAGAGGGAGGGAGGGAGGAGGTTAATGCGAGAAGAAAACTAATTTGTCAGAAGACGAGAAAGAATATGGACCATATACCTTATTTAGGAAATGGATAAAAAAGAACATATTAAATCAAATTAAAAAGGGTAATATTATTTGTAATTGTGGTGATAATCCCCGATAAACCGAGATCGAGTTTATTTTCAAAACCGATTTCTAATAATCCTTAATAACCGATTTCATCACAAAAATAAATCTAATCTTTGTAGATCCCAGATTAACAAGCACAATGACAGATAAACGTTAATAGCAAAGGTAATATGACAATAACGATATTAAATAACTTACGTAGTCATATATCTCTTGAATGATATGATCGATTACAATGTAACACAATTTCGGCTCTCTATCTAATGAATCGACTTCTTAATAAAGCAACGTTTCCTTATATTAAACCTTCCTAATTATTGACTTTGTTGATTTTGCACTTTTGGTCCTTCATGTCTTCAATAGTTGTCATCTCGGATACAATAATTTCAGACCTAACAATCTCCCCCTTTGTATTCGAGATTACAATTCAGCAAATCAGCACTCTTCTTTTGAAGATCATGAAACTTTTGTCAACAAATCTTTCTTCTTGATTCTTTTGCCCCCCCTACGAAAATGATCTCTTGTAAGCTTCGTAGCTCCCCTTAACATTAGCATGAAAAGAAAATCGAAGGAGCCGCGATGTCATAGGGTATAAAACTTGTCGGGTCAAAAAGCATGTCGGGTTAGGTGATGTCGATGAAAAAAAGATCTCGAGCCAAGTAGAGTCGACAAGAATTGATGTCGGGCCAAGATGAGGGTATTAAGTACTCGATAAGTCTTCAACACAAAATGATCTCGGGTCAAGTTGAATCGATGAAAATTTATGTCGGGTCTTAAGCACTCGATAAGTCTTCAACTTTATCTTCAGCAGTCGACAAAATCATTTTACTTCAAAAATCAAGTAAGGAAACTCGACAAAAATCAGTATTCAACAAATCAACATTTGTCATCTTCCTTTTCTCATGTCGTGTCTTTGATATACAATCTCTCCCACTCAGAATGATAAGGAGAATCCAAATCATTATGAATAACTAAAGACAAAAAAAATATTTAACTAATGAAGCGTGTAAAACTAACATACAGAAGCACGTGAAGCAACTGTTATCACTTAATCAAAAATAAATTTAATTAAGTGGCCTATATTCAGTATTGGCAGGGGGTTGGCACTGATAGGACTTCCAGTTATCATAGAAGTAAGTTATAAAACTAACTTCTCAAACTGTTCTGGCATACACACGAAGATATGTTTGAGGAATCAAAAAGATTCGTGCAATGTGTAGAAAGAATTTATGCAGTAAATGCTAATTTTAAGGCTCAAAATATGAAAATACATTTCACAGACTCAATGTGCATTGAATGTGAAGTTCGGAGACCGGAGGTGTGTCTTCCTTTTTCAATATCTTAATCTTCCGAGTGAAGAAAAGATAGCAGATATGCTCATTCTCCGTGATATATAAAACAAATATCTTTTGTGAGATACTTGAGTAGTTGGGTGGGGTGACACGAGTTATCGACATTAGGTCCATGTCTAGTTCAATATTCATCTCCAAAGAATCGAGAATGAATAGATTATGTGGCTACCTGGATAACTGTTTAGGTTTGGTGAAGACCAATTTTCTTTGAAGTCTTGTCACACCCTCACATTTTTCTTTTATCTCACAAGCACTCAATTTTATTTTAATCATTCCCTTTCAGGATATCTAACCTAGGGATGTGTTTCATGGGTAGGTCCTTCCGGCTTTGGATTGACCATAGAAACTTCTAATTCCTAACACATAAAGAGTTAAAACATTAAAGTCTGAGTTCTGAACTAATGTATTCAAAAGTCATAATGTAATGTAAAATGGGTTAAGAGCAGGTCCATAGCTGAGATACTATGAAGCTAAACAATAAACTTTTTTTGTAAAAATGTGGTACTTCCCTCAAATTGTAGCATAACCTTTGGAAAGATTGTCATGTGATGTGAATATTCGGAATTTAGCACACACATGACGTACCTACAAAATAGATTAAAAAGATTTTGGTACCCAAGCTTTGTTGGGTCCTCGGAGGTTAGCTTTAGATGCAATAAATGGGGAAGTAGGGATACTGTAAGTACCATACCATTTATGATTGAAATTTTGATTGACAAAATCATTTGTTCCACATGTAGAACAACAAATCTTTGTGGCACTTAGACTAATTAGCTGATTGATTGATTTGACAAAATAAGGCAAATTAGTCTTGGAAACAAATGATCTTGTATCAACTACAGGATATGTATGTGACATGTTTCCAACACTATCATCTGTAGTTGATTTCTTCTTCCAAACCATTTTAAACTTTTTGAAATTACCGGTTTTAGCAACAAAATCATTTTGAAACTGATTAGAGTTAGGAGTTCGAGAATTTGAAAAACTATATGATTTGGAGCTGTTAGAATAACTATTTGATTTAATACTTGAAGAACAGTTATTCTTACAGATAGGAGAAAGAGGAGTATGCTTTGAACTTGAAGTAGAATCAGAATCATGAGGAAAAATCATTTTTTCAAGATCATCTAACTCCGCATTTAAATATTCGGGAGTAAGTTGTTTGACTGATTCTGAATTCATTTGTTTTTGTTTTGAAAGTTCGTTTTCAAGTTCTTTAATCTTGCAGGATAAATCATCTCTTTCTTTTGTGACCAAATCATATTTATATTTAAATTCAGATCTCAAATTCTTTTCAGTTAGAAGAGTTGTTTCTAAAACAGATAATTTGTTTGAAAGTTTGTCAAGTTTACTTTTAAAAACTTGCTTCTCTTTGTCAAAATCTTTTTCCAGATTTTTGCTTTTAGCAATGATCAAACTACATTTCTTGATTAAATTTGTTTTCTCAGTTTTAAATGCATTTCTTTCATTTTCCAAAAGTTTCTCAAGATCAGAAATTTGTTTTGAAAGCTCTTGACTTTTTGTTTCAGATGATTTTCTTTCTAAAATCACAATTTGCTCAAAATCAGACACTTGTTTAGAAAGTTTTTGAATGGTCAGTTCACAAGTGTTAATTTTGCTTTCAAAATCTTTTCGTTCAGACTCAAATTTGTGTTTCTCATCAGAATTTAAAATCCTTTCTTTCTCACATTCCAGAAATTCAATTAATTTTCTTTTAAGAACCACACTATACGTCTCAAGATCTATAGATTTTTCTAACTCAGAAATTTTGGTTTTTAGATCAAAATTTATTTTTATCAACTCAAGATTTTTCTTTTTGCAAACTTCTTCATAAAATACATGATATGTATTCCTAGTATGCTCGGTGAGCTGTTCATCCAAAAATTCATTTTGATTTTGCAAAACTTTTCTTGATTCTTCTGAGTTATTAAATCTAGATTTGAGATAGACATGTTCTCTTAAAAGTCCATCCAACACTTGCATGTTGTTTGTGTGTTTGGTTTCAAGTTGAGAGATTTTTGCATTTAGCTCAGAGATTTGGTTTTGAGAAGTCATCGTGACAGCACGGTTTACCTGATAAAGTGATCTTCGATCAGCGAGTTTTTGAACTTTTCTGAGTTGTCCCGTAAAACAGAGGGTTTTTATCGATTGACAAAGAATCGACAATAATTTTATCGAATTGGGTCTGGATGATAAGAACTTTTGTCGGGTGTTAAGGACTCGATAAAAATTATTGTCGAGTAAAGGAGACTCGATAAAAGTTCTAATAAATTTTGAATCGATAAGAAGAGTTTTATCGATTACAAGAGTCTCGATAACTTCAAGTTTCTCGATTAATCAAGATTCGACAAAAATAATTTGACTCGATAAAACAATGAATCGATAAATATTTATATCGACTCCTGTTGACTCGATTAAAAAATTTGTCGATTTAAAAAGGACTCGATAAAAAATCAAAAATACTTAATCTTAGTTTTCTTGAACCGATAAACCAGAAACCAAGAACAAAGGGTTCTTGACTAAAAAGAACAAGTCTTTTTATGGACAAGAATGTCTAAGTTCTTGAGTTTCTTATTTGTTCAGTCAAGAAAAAAAATTAAAATTACTAGAGTTTATGATTTTTACTAGAGAATTCCTTAGTAAGAAAAGCTGCAAGAGTCACTAGTTCCTGAGTTTTCTTATGTAAAGAATATCAAAAGTAATTAAAATAAACTAGAATAACTTTAATTAAAACAGATTAAATAATTTTGACTAAAATCAAGAATAACTCAATATGGATCGACAAAAAATTAAATGCATGAAGTATGAATCGAGAAAAACTGATCTTTAAAAAGAGGAATTCATGCGGAAATCATTGAGTCGTATGTTTTATTGATGAAAGCATAAAGATTACAAACGCAAAGTAAATTAAACGACTCTCATTGCTGAATCCTCTACCCTAGACTCCTTTATATAGTAGGGTCTATTACATGGTAAGCCCAAGCCCATAAGGAATTAAACCAAATATGGAAAGTTACAATTAATTCATTCCTTCTTTATAAAACTTTCTAAACATAGGAATTTTAGTCCTAACAATCTTGATTGAAAGTTTTTATCACATGTCATAATTTATTCAATGATCGTATCAATCATATGTGATGTGATATTATATATATATAGATTTTTTTTGGAACCGGCCATATTATTAAAACCCCACACCCAGTTGCAGAAAGCGCAACCAGGGGGAAAAGGAAAGACAAAATTACAAGTGCCCGAAAGGGTCAGCACACCACTCACTCCACTTAATGAGATGATCGGTTCTTCTATATTTAAACCACAAAAAAGCCGTATTTTTAATGAAGTCGACCACCTTATACTCGGAGATTCTTTCCGATCTGAAAAGTAGATTGCATCTCGATTTCCAAATGCACCAAATCGTAGCATAGCAGATGCAGATAAAATGTCTTTTCTTCTTTTCGCAAGCCCCCCGTATCTTAATGAAATCCATCAGGGCCCCGAAACTATCAAAATCTTGGTTACTAATCTTACACCATCGGGTAACCCACGACCAAACCAATTTTGCGAACTTGCACCTAAAGAGCAAGTGACAACAATCTTCTTCCTCCTCTTGATAGAGAACACAAGTAGTCGAAGAAATCAGAATACCTCTAATTGAGAGTGCACATGCAGTCGGGATGCGGGATAGAGATACCCTCCAAATAAAGCACCCCACTTTTAAAGGGACTTCGTGAAGCCATCTCACGATACATTCATTCGGGGGAGCCATAATATTCTCAAGTTTAATTCTTAACGCACCCACCGAAAAAATCCCATTCGAAGTTAACGGGCATCACCAAATATCAGCTCCCGCGGTAGGTTGGAATCGACCAAGGGTCGAGGTCAAATTCTAAATTTGCGGATCAAGAGAGTTCGCGATAATTGCAGATTTCCAATCCCACATCAAAGACCCCGCTTTGACCCTATCGGAAACAAGACACTTTTTGGAATTTTCCAAAGCGTACAGCTCCGGAAACTGCTCCTTTAAGGTAACATCCCCGATCCATTTATCCAGCCAAAACTTCGTTTTATCACCGGATCTAATCTCTTTGCAAATAATTTGGTCCACCTCTACGCACATTTTTGACAACCCGTCATTGACTCTAGCAACGTTATTCCACACACCGGTTAAGGATTTGGAGGAAATATTATTAGTCGGTTTCGAGTCGATGTTATGAAGGTTGTTTATGACCTTAGACCAAATGCAACTTTTATCTACTCGAAGACGCCACCACCATTTAACGATTAGGGAGATATTAAACGCTTTAAGAGACCCAACTCCAAGCCCTCCCAATTGTTTTGGAGCTGCCACTTTTTCCCAGGAAACCCAACTGATTTTCCTTTTTGCATCGTCCCCACCCCATAGGAATCTCCTTCTGATCTTTTCAAGGGATTTTAGCACTCCATCCGGAGCAACAAATAGAGAAAAATAATAAATTGGAAGGCTCCCTAATACCGCTTTAACGAGTGTCAAACGACCACCGAACGAAAGGTTTCTAGCTTTCCAAATGGAGAGCTTAGATTTAAATTTCTCTAACACAGGTTTCCAATTTTTTGTGAGGTTCATATTAGCACCCACCGGGATGCCAAGATACGTAAAAGGTAGGGCCGCCGGTTTGCACCCGAGAGGGGAGGCCCATCTATTAATCTCATCCATAGTCGCGCCTATACTAAAAACACATGATTTCTGGAAATTCACTTTAAGCCCGGAAACCATGTGAAAACATCTAAGGATGCGAGCGAGATTTTGAATATTATTAGAGCACCACTCCCCCATAAAAAGCGCATCGTCCGCATAGAAGAGGTGAGATAGGATAGTCCCATCTCTAGGAAGAGAGATACCTTTGAAGATCCCTTTGTTACACGCGTCTTTCATGATTACATTTAGGCCTTCCATCGCTAATATGAAGAGAAAAGGTGATAAAGGATCCCCTTGTCTTACTCCTCTCTCTAAGGAGAATTCCGAAGTGGGAGACCCGTTAACTAGCACCGACGTCTTAGCCGATGAAAGATAACCTTTTATCCAAGATCTTCATTTAATACCGTACCTCATTTGTTCCATAACAGAGTCCAAGTAACTCCAGCTTACCGAATCGAAGGCTTTTTCGAAATCTGCTTTGAAGAGAAGAATCTTCCTTTTTTTCTTTTTTGCCCAAGATATAGGGGAGGGATCATACAATAACACCCCCTCTTTAAAGGCACAAAGGAAAACTTTGTGGACCACATATGATGTGGGTACCACACATTAAAAAATTATATCTGACTCAATGGGGTCCACCATTGAATCATATATGAGTTTATAATGTATGGGACCCATATTATATGTGGTCCACAAGGTGTTGCTTTGTTACAAAGTTCTCATTTGAACCTCCCTCTCTCTCTATATATATATATATAACTTGATTTAAACTGTTTATTATCATTGATTCATTTAGTAATAGTAGAAATCATATGTTTATGTATATAATATTATATATGAATAGAGATTTGTCGTCATAAGTCAAGCCTTAAAAAATGTTGTGACCTCGTCGTTGTTTCCAAGACTTAAGATTTGGCCTCGTCGCCATGACACGTCTCACACTATTTAGAACCTTGCATGTGATTAGAGGTAGCAAAAAATCGGTCCCAAGCCAGACTGGGTCGGGTCCCAAACTGGTCCCGATCACTATTCACCGTAATCGGTCCTGGTCCCGACTGTAAAAGAGTGGCTCGGTTAAGCTTGGGTTGTAACCGGTCCTATGTTAAAAAAACTATTTTTTTTAATTAAATATTTTTTATTAAATTTTTAATAATACTTTAATATATGTAATTGGGTCTCTCAAAAACACTTTAAAAATACGTTTTATTATAGTTTTATAATTGGTTAACAAAATACACTTAAAAAATACGTTTATTATACTGTATATATATGGTTTTCTATTAAATACACTTGAACAATTAGAAATACATTTAATAATAAGGTTTGTAATTTTTACAAACCGCATTCAACCAATCATTTTTCTAATCTTTTTCACTTTTTCTTAATTATGAGGGTTGATTAGTCAATAACATAGGAAGATTTTTCATCAAGAATATATGAGGGTTGATTAATCAAAAATGCGTGAAACAAGTTTCATCAAAATGAGAATTTCATGAAACAATTTTATTTTCATGTAAAAACAAAAATATATGAAATAATTTCATGAACAAAAAAATATATATTAAATAATTTCAGCATATAAAATACTTTCATGAAAACAATTTTATCCAATTAAATAATGAATCACATGGTTTGTAAGAATTGATTGATTCACAATTGAAATCTACCCTATATATATATATAGGGGCATAATCAAATAAGAACTCGGTATTTTGTCATAACTGTGAGATCCAATATGGACCAATCATTTTTAATAATTAAAGTTATTTACTAAAATAACATAAAGAGTAAATTAATAATTTATTTCTTTTTGACAGCTCATAAAACATAAAATGTGAATTAAAAAATTTGCATCATTTATTTTGGCAGCCCAAACCCTATTCGCATAGCTCATAAACAAGAAAATCCCACCGGCCACCATCGAAATTTCTCACAACCAACATTCCATCATTTCTTCACAACCGTCATTCTCGTCGTTTGTTGTTGTTGGAACCCAGATCCCCATTAATACTCAATTGATGTTGATATGAATATAAAATAAGCAGATAGCGGAAGTAAATATGATCAACAATCAAACTAGAACATAAACATTAATGGAAGAGAATAGCAATATGAATCAAACGATAATTTATATTTCTCCATCCAATATAATCGACATTCAATATAGTGATGACACTCTCTATTTATACCATTAATAGAAAAGTGAATCAGCTACTATCACGTATTGACAAGCAAGACATCTAACAAATTCAGTTACACATAGGAAGCATGACTTGCCATGTCATTAAAGCGCGTGGGTAGTTCCTTGAGTAATATCCAAAAGATGCCCAATCTTCTGGATCGTCAATGAAGCCTCTGAACTACTCTTCTAAAGTGTCAGTTTTCTCGATAAACTTGCTTATGGAGAGGAACACTTATTCTATTAGAATGAAATTTTGATTCATACTTTTACATATAAAAATAAGTTCTAACAATCTCCCCCTAAGTATGAATTCAGAATAATACAAAATTGAAAGAATAAAATTGAAATTTGCATTACATTTAATTGAAATGAATTACAAAAGGAGAAATACATAAAATAACTAGAATGGGGCTTCTGGATGCCCACTGATAACTCTAAGAAATTGTCTAGTTATCTCTCTTAATTTGAATACTCCTTCGATGTACTTCTCCATGTCCAACGCTGCTCTCTTGATGATTATATTTACATCATCCTTCTTTACCGCAATTAAACCTCGAATCAGATTCAACATGTTATCAGAATATTTAAAAGCTTCTATTAACCTGAAGAACCTCTTTCCTACAGGTCTTATGAAGACAACCCCTCTTTCTTGATGAGGTTCAAAAATTATATCACCAACCTTCTTCGTTTCAATCCCCTCTAACCCTTCATTTGGTATTGTTATGGGTAATCGTTCCACAAGTCTTTCAAATGCAATCTGAAAGTCCACCTTGGTTCTGAAGTCAACAAAAGCTTCCATGCTAGACAAAATTCTTAAGTAGGCAATATTGTCATTTGAACTTTTGTTTCTTAAACTTTTCATGTATCTTCCAAGGGGTATTATGTCAGAAGGATTTAAAGACAGAAGATCATTGTCACTAAAGATGTATATCTGTCCATTGGCTCTTTCAACTCTGTACACTGTATACATAACATCAGTGTTTTCGAAATTCTTGGTTCTCAATCCAAGTACTCTTCTGATAGGAGAGGAGGCGAACACATTTTCCCTGGGTTTTCTAAAACTTGCAAATCTGGCCCTGGTTTGCTCATCTGCACCTTCAGCAAAATTAGGCATTAAGATGAATGTCCTCTCTTCTCTTTCTGCATATAAGTGGCTAATGTGTATCTCTCTGTTCATAGAGAATTGAGTACTGACCACTCTTTCGTGTTGTTCTAGACCCATAGAACTCCATTGCATATCCGACCATCTTCTGTTGGTTTGTTCAACAATGGTCTGATCATCATATTGATCAACTATTGGGGCCTTCATCCTTTGATCAATAATAAGTTGGCTTTTTGAGGCTCCTGCATCATCAACTGGTTGTACTTGTTGATTTTCAGGAATTGAGACTTCAGAAGGAGAAACTTCTGGTATTCTTGCTTCTTGAACAAAAGTGGTTTCTGGAATTACAAAAGAAATTGGGATTTCTGATGTTTGTACCTCTTGAGCATTAGAGGTAGTTGTTTGAACATTTGGAGTACAGGAGGAAGCCTGACCATGAGCTCTTGGTCTTGTTATTGTATTCTTGGTCTTATGGGAATGGGAAGGATTGGTCGTCTTCTTATGCTTTCCAGACCTAGGATGAAGTTTTCAACTTCTGGATTTTATGGTAGAAGACGCATAGCAAGTGGAGTTGCATGGATTGGAGTAGAAGTAGATGAAGCAGAAGGATTTTCTTCTTGATGTTGTTCTTGCTCGTTGGGTTGCTCTGTAGGTTGTTGTGGTGGTTGGGATGACGAAGGTTGATCTTGAGCCTATTCAGAAGTTGATCCCACCAGCTTCTACCTTTTCTCCCCCTTCTAAGGATCAGAAATATCTGGATCCTGGTCCTCATATCGTTTTCTTTTTAGCTCAGCCTTTCCACAGGCTCTTTCTTCATTTGACTTCTTTTGTGAAGCATTTGCACGGCTGTTGTTAAGGTATTTAAAGAGGTATCCAAGGCATATACCTTTTGGGTTAGCTCGATTGTTGGGGCAGAGTTGATTTTAGAAACAAACTTAACATTTACATCGTTGAACTTATTCAGCATGGCCTTCAGAAAGGTTGTCAGATCAGCCTTGGTGTCACACCCCGCTAAAGCGGAAACATGAGGCGTGATAGTTCAAAATTTCATAGCAATAGGGCAAAAATAACACCAATCATCCATTCAAATACATAACAACTTAAACCCGAAATTTACATCATACAAGTCCATAGTTTAAAATAAAATTAAGGAAACAAGTGTTCAAACAAAACGATTTGAATTGTAAAACATGATTGATGTTGACACGCCCAATTAATAAGCATTTCATTTAATCTTTCTTACCCCTTAAAAGCATGAATAAAACAAGGTCAACTACAAAGAGTTGGTGAGTTCACAGGTTTTAAATATTATAAACATCTTTTGCATAAATGAATATTGAGCAAAATACTTTTATGGCACTTAATAAATCTTTACATCATAAAACGTTCAAGGCATTTTTGTACCCTAATTATTAGTAAGTAATGAGCCACCACTAAACCTTCGACCATAAAAATATTTTTAGTTCTACCTCAGCGGTGGACCTAAATTCCACATGTGTAGAACCTTCCTTTTTAAGTATAGTGCACCCCTACCTGTAGTTTCCAAGTGGGATTGCTATCCACACCCCTACTTTTTCGGTTTTTAGGTGGGATTGTCCATTCAATAGCGCTATTCACATATACCCTCGGCTCTTCACTTGAGTTAAAAGTAGTGTACAAACTTTTATGGAACATTTTACTCAATACAATCTATTAGTGTACATGCCTTAGTGCCCAAAACAATAACTTCATAATGTTTCACATTCGGTAATGCAAATAGCTCAAATATTACATTTAATCATGCTTTTCACCCCAAAACGTATAAAATACTTTAAAAATGGGGCTGTGAATACTCACCTTATAGCAAAAGCTCCAATTAACAAAGCACGATCTGCACCTACTCGTCAGCCTAACTTTTCCCTATCAAAGAGAAATACCCAAAACGGTCACTTATATGTCTAAAGATTATTATGAGAGTGCTTATAAGTCCTTATATGTCCAACTTGGTCTACTATTGTCCCGTTATACATAATGCACATATGCTCTTTAAAGAAATAATTTATACCGAAAATGTAATGTATAGTCTTTTAATTGATCCTAATTTATGAAATCAAATAGTTTTAGAATTTCATTTTCTGACAGAAACTATAAGTCCCAAAAATGATCAATTTAATGTAACATCCAAAATGATAAAATTTCCCATCTTTTTATATGTGATGCATTACTGAGTTAAGGTCATTGTGACCAAATTTCATGCATTTTAGACATATAAAAATGGTTCAAATAATTTATATCAAACAGTGTGTCACAACTAGCATGGCAGATTACACATTGTTAGTAAAACAATCATTTGAGGAGTTCTACTTGATATTTTTCAGAAATTCCAGTTGGATTATAAGCAAAACACATAAAGGAACTTTTAAAATAAGAATCACTCATTTTGAATGAGTTAGGAAGGAGATATGCACCACAAAGTTACATGACACTGCTGTCATTAGTTGACAGATTGCACACTTAATTTTTAATAAATTGGTTAATGCCTTAAAACTTCATATTTTTGAATGAAACTGGATTCATATGAACCCTAACTCATAAACGAAAACTCCAGAAGAAGAATTATGCATTATGGACAAATATTCAAAGAGATATTAACATGCAAAGTAGGGTTTACCTACTGGTGGTTTCACAGTTTGCACACCTAAAATATTTTAGGTGTTTGGAGGGTCAAAACTCCATATTTTCATGCAATTCCACTTGCAAACAAAAGCCAATTCATATAATTGACTCTCAAAGGAAGAATCATCCTTTTTCATTGAATTTTGGAGGAGATATGGCCATTTGAACATGCATGCACAATTCCGTCAGATTTGGACAGAATGCACACTCATTTTGTTTTGATTAATTGAAACCTCAAATCACCATATTTTTTAGTGAAACTAGTTTGAAAGATAGCTCACTAAATTAAATTCCAGAAGAAAAATCAAGTGATTTAGATGAATATTAAAATAGTTATAGTCGTTCAACGTAGGGTTTATCTACTGTTGAACTTCCAGATGCACCTTCATCTTGCTATGAGCATTTGGGGGGTCAAAACTCAATGTTTTTGAGTGAGACCACTTGGATAAGAACCCCAACTCACTAAATAAGCTTTTAGAAAGAATATTCATGTTATTTGAACATATTATTTGCAAGAAATGGACGATTTATGCACATGCATAAAATCTGTCAGCACCAAAAATCATCATTTTGTTGTTCAAAATCACATGAAATCATGATTTTCACCTATTTTCTTGAGTTTTATTGTTTGGATCATAGATTACTACCATTGTATAAATATTTTTACATGTTTTGGTGTATAATCTCTCCACAAACTCAGAAATTTCGGATATTAGAAGAAGGTAGCTAAAGAACTGCAAGAAAAGTGGGTTTTTCACCCAAATTTTGCAAGAAAAGATGAAGATAATGTTGTTACCTTGTTTTCATGATGAAAGGATTGCAAAGTTTTCAATAATCTTGCTATTTTGTTGGATTCTTGATAGAAAAATGGCTGGAAATTAGAGAGAAGAAGAGAGTTCTAGAACGACTCTTGAGTTTTGAGAGAGAGGGAGAGAGTTTTCTTTTGAATTTGAATTGCAAATGAGATAAAAAAAAAAAATTATGTGTGGAAATAGGGGGGGGGGGCATGGAGATGGGCCCCACCCAAACCCAACCAATTGTTTTTAAAATTATTTTAGGCCCCAAAACAATGAAATTAGGAGTCCATTTTCTCAATTTTGGCCTTTTTTTTCTCAAAATTATAAACCCATTTTGGTTAATACTAAAACTATATATTTTATATAAATTGGGTATAAATTAGAGCATTTGGCACTATATAGGACATTTTAGACGGTTACAAGACGAAATCGGACTTTCTAAGCAACTACCGTCAACCCTAGAATTTTTTCTGCCATTCTAAGCCAACTAACTCCTATTCTTATATTTAATCTATATTAACACTAATAAACATAATTAAAGCTAACCTGGAGGTTCAAATTTGACAGTTGTCACACTTGGTTATCATAACAAAGGAAGTAGAAGCTTCTGAACGGACAACTGCATCTAACAACTTCTTCATGTCAGCAGCAAAGGCACTAAATTCCTCTATAGTAATGGCATTAGTTGAAGTTGGGAGTTCAGAGGGAATCTTTGTGATGGTTTCATTGTTGGCTTTAAGATTACTCTCCAACTTCTAAAGTTGAGTAATTTTCAGGTCTCTTTGAGCATCATGAGCATTGAAAAAGAAGTTCTGAAACTGAGCAAGTTTCTTGGTGTGCTCTGACTGCATGGCTCGTATGTTGCATAGAGAAAAGTTTACTACAGTGAGCTCTCCCTGCAAATTAGTTTCTTAGGATTGGATTGCAAGTTTTGGATCATTCAGGGATCCCTTCATTTGATCAGCAAATGCTTGAAAACGCAGCATTAGTGACCAATTCTGGAGATGGGGTAACATATACACTTTTTTTTTTCTTTGAGGGTAGAGGGACTTCCATCCTGACAATGAGGGCTCCTAAGAGACTCCTCTTCGAATGTTCTGATCACATTGACTTGATCTCCAACATAAGAGGGTGGAGAGTCAATATTGATGTGAGTACCTTTAAATAGATTAAAAACTGAGGTACATGGTGTATCCTGATGCCATAACCCCTCTGATGGGAATTCATTGGCGTTTGGAATGGGAGCTGCCATGGACGTGCCAACTTCAATCCAATATATATCATCGGTCACAGAGACATCGATGTCGTGTGTGGATGGTGGGGAGTTCTGGGGCAATTGAACTCTTATATTTGCATCTTATTCCTGTTGAGTGGAAGAAGATGAGTTGGTTTCCCCAGAAGTGCTTGATTCAGAAGCATTTGAGATAGCTTCTGATCGGTTGGTTTTGAGTTTGGGTTTGGACTGAGCATACGTCCTTGTCCAATAGGTGTTGATGTGTTGGCATCAACCCTAACAGATGTAGGTGCTCTGGATGTACTCGGCTGGATTCTCTCATTTGTACAATAGGACATCTTCTGTACTCTCTTTTAAATGTCTCTTAGCATGGGCAGAAGCACTCAGGTTATCACTCTGAGGTATTTTCAAAATCATTCTCACTTGACCCCTCACTTTCTATTTTGGATTCTATAAACTCTGGGTAGGTGATCTCTGTTCTGAGATCACCAGAGAGTCCCTATAGTTTTGGAGAGTAGGAGAGGTAGAAGGAATTAGATTTAGCATGTACCTAGAGAGTTCACGATTTTTCCGATATCCATCCTTGTGAATTGTTGGACGGTGAGTCTTCATGACATGGATTTTGCATAATGATTGCACACATGGAATTTTCCATTTTGATATGGTCCTTGTAGGAATAGGGCTAAGAATCATGGAAACACCAGTGATGGGAGAGGTTTGCCTTTCTTTTGAAGAAGAACTTTGTTGTGAACAACACTTGGCATTTCCCTAAACAGGAGATTAGTATAATTCAGAGGTCGGTTAAAGAACATTCCATACATCACTATGATGATATTGGTGCTCGCTTGATCCATTTAGCCGAGTTTTCATGTAAGACTTTTGTTTAGGATGGAAACCAGAACGTTCCACTTTGGGGGTAGGCACTGTCTCTTAAACTCAATGACCCTGGTTATTTCTTGGTTGTACCCTAACCTCTTAAACTCAGGCACTGTCTCTTAAAATCAACCAGAATATCGGATGTTGGGTTTTGTTCAAGTGATGGATTTGGCTCAAGAGATTCGTGTAGGGATTTACATGTCGGATTAAAATAAATATGCAGCAGAAAAAACAAAACGGGAAAACCCTAATAGCCTAGATCTGTTACTAACAACTTTAGGGATTAAACACAACCATAGCGGGTTTAGAATTATACCTCACTGGTTTGAATTGGTTGATCATGAACAAGCGTTATAGAGATCAAAGCAGATCCCCTCTAGCGGTATCCACGCGAATGTGACACCAATCACGAACTGTTGCTACCCCCAAACTCGAAGAACACAAGGAGAAATCGATTTCTCCTTGTGGTTGTGTGTGATCGCCGGTTTCAAGAGAGAGAAGAGGAGGAGAGAAATTTTCAGGTATCTCAGTTGTGTTATTATTTCAATAAGGCAACATGCCTTTTTATAGTTTTCCTTCTAATCTAGGACCGGACTCAATAAAGTTGGCAAGGCTTTATCATAATCAAATAGGGGGAGATTGTTGATCATAACTCCTCTCAATGATTTGAATATGATTCTTTTTATATACTCAGTGAAATTCCATTGTATAAGCTTCTATTCATATTCAGCGATAGCATACACTGATTACCATCAGCGATCGCTGAAGATCAAGGAAAAACAAGCTTATCTCTGAAGACCTGAAGATCAGCTATCACACCAGAAGACCACTTAGCGAAAGTCGAAGACCCTAGCTGAAGAAAGAGATAATCAGCTAAGTGAACTGAAGCGGTTCAGCGATAGCAACGATTATCTAATCAAAGTTTGAAGTCTTATGAAGCCTCAGCTATACTGAAGTTCATCCTTGAAGATTCAGAATCAGCGATCAAATGAAGCTTCCTTTACAAGATTAAAGATTGATCTTATCCTCGATGCACAAAAGTCAAACCTAATACCTTGTCAGAAAAGGACGTACGAATTGTCTCTCATGTCCCCATCATATCTGATATGGTACTGTTCATATTCGGCCAAAAGCATGGCTGCCTTATTAGCAAGGACAAGCTTCCTATCTAAGCTTGACACATGGCATATACCTTTTGTCTTGCATTAAATGCAAACGGGTATAAATAAGATGAAGATATCTTCTTCATCTCAATGCATGCTTCTTTCTAACCTAAACCCTTTTTATTCTTTCTTCCTTCCTCTTGTGCATCAAACATAGTGTTTCTTAGTTACAATAGAATAGGTTTTAAACTTGTTCTTATTCCGCTTGTAACTGTAAATTTGTTTATGATATATAAACTAATTTAAAAACCAAAATCTGTGTGTTTGTATTCACCCCCCCCCCCCCCCCTTCTACAAACTATTTACTTCTTATTGAACTCTTGTAGACCCTTTAGGGACCAACAAGTGGTATCAGAGCAATGTTTGCTTCTTTTATCTTTAAAATATTTTTCTTATAAAATATTTTAAAATGTCAAACCCTAATACGAACTACAATGATAATGGATATTTTGCTAAACCTCCAAGATTTAGCCATGATAATTTTCCATTAAGGAAGGAAAGAAAGTCTCTGTTTCTAGAAGGATCTGACCCAAAGATCCCTCACTATCTAGAAAACGGACCATTTGTTCCTACAGCTATTGTAGCTAGTGTTCCTGCCACCACTACTGCTCCAGCCATCCCTGAAAGGAGTTTCATTAAAACTCCTAATCGATGGACTGAAGAAGATAAGAAAGAAATTGCTATTGATTCAAAAGCTAGATCTATAATAGCAATGTCTTTACCAGATGAAGTATATCATTCTGTTATGAAAATGAGGACCTCTAAGGCCATGTGGGATACTCTATGTATCCAATATGAAGGAACCTCTGAAGTTCAAGTCATTAGGTGCATAAACCTTGTAAGACAATATGAGAGTTTTATAAATCATAAAGGTGAATCTCTTTCTCAAATTCACCAGCGTTTCAACTGTTTGTTGATTGATCTTAAATCAGTCAACAGAGTGTACTCTAACGCTGAAATACTGTCCAAATTCATGGAGGCACCACCCGGTCAATGGGCAGTGTACACTACATGTTTAAAGTTGTCAAACAATGTTGAAACTCTGTCCTTGAGTGCATTATATGGAATGCTCTTAAATGAGGAACAATCTCAAGTTCTGAGGAAGAACCTCATAAATGAACTCAAAGGTGCCAAAAGTACTTCTTTGGCACTTGTGACTTCAGAGGCAACTCCTCTTAAAAATACTTCTTCTTCCGCTATTACCTCCATCAGTGAATTAGGTCAAACTGATTCAGAAGATCAACTCACTGATGCTGACATCTCTGAGTTTGATAACTCTCTAGCTCTCTTAACAAATAATTTTAAAAGATTCGTTAGAAAGAGCAACTTTCGAAAACCTTCAAATCTCTCTGACTTTGAAAAGCAAAAGACAATGCCCGCTGAGAAGGCCTCAGCTATATGCTTCAACTGTCAGCGAAAGGGTCACTTCGCAAGTGAATGTAGATCAAAGAAAGTTCCAGCTCCTACCACCTTCCAGACCTCTGATAAAAAGGAGAAGTATTTGAAATTGAAAAACAAATACAAGGATCTGAATAAATACCAGCAAAAAGGCAAAGGCCTTATCGCTGAAGAAGTTGATTGGGACGATGAAGACGACTGGGCCAAGACCTCTGAAGAGTCTGGGACTGATGAAAAAGATCTTGCCTTCTTGTGTCTAATGGCAAGAATAGAGGACGCTGAAGAAGCTACTACAACTTCTTCCTCTGAATCCCCTTCTACTCAGGTAACCATTCCCTCTATCTCTTTACTCTCTGAAAGTGATAGCCTGTCAGCCCTCGATGCTATGACTGTTGATTTTTATAATGCTTTAAATGGAAAGATTAAGGCCGAGAAAATTAACACTGGTTTATCTGAGCAATTGAAAAATTGCCATATAAAAATCAAAGAACTTTCTAAAATTAAGGAAACTCTCAAGGACCAAGTCTTTGCAAATCAAACCATAAGCATCGAGAAGCAGCAAGCTATTGCTGATAGGGAAAAAGCTATCGCTGATCTTAAGTCTGAAAAGGCAACCATCGAAGGATGGTGTAAAGATTCTGAAAAAGTCAATAAGATCATCAATGCCAAAATACCTATAAAGTAAGAAGTGCGTTAGGATTTAAGCCTGAAAAGGAAGAATCAGAGAATGCTCGTTCCATGCTCAAATTTGGAATGTTTGTCTCTTCTATCCCTGATCCTTCTTCTTCAACTTCTTCCTCTTCTATTAAAGAGAAGTTTCCTATGAAAAATTCTATGAAGGTGATCAAGAACGAGTTTCTTGACCAAGTTCCTAAGAATAAGATCGCTCAGAATAGGAACAAGAAATCCTCGGAGAGAAATTCTAAATATGGGAAGAAGGTCTCTGACTTTTCTCAGAGACCAACCCCTAGAATTAAGATCGATCTCATTCCTATCCCTGAAAAGGTTGTTATACCTCCAAGGACTATGAATAAAGGAATTCTTGGACCTATCCCTGAAAAACTTCCTCCTTTCTCTCTGAATTCCAAACCCTTTAAATATAGAAAGTGCTATCACTATGGTGAAACTACCCACATTGCAAGTAAATGTCCTAATGCTACTAAAGCTAATAAACTAGCTCATGGAAAGAAAGTAGCTCAAGCTGATAAATCAGCGAGAGTTAAATCCACCAAGGTTGCAAAACCAACAAAGGTGAAGATATCCACTGAAGAGAGTTCTTCAGCTAGTAGCTCCTCCGCCAATCCTTTATCTAACCATGCAGGACCCATAGTAGTATGGGTACCTTTAAACAATTAATCTTTTGTTGTATGCAGAGTCCCAAAGGTATCTGGTATCTTGATAGCGGATGCTCAAGGCATATGACTGACAAAAAAATCTCTGCTCTCTGATTACAAAGAAGAAGCTCGTCCATCAGTGACCTTTGGTGGAAATGGCAAAGGATACACTAAAGGTTATGGAATTCTATCCAACGGAGCCACATCGTTTACTCGTGTTGTCTACGTTGAGGGACTAAAGCACAGTCTTTTGAGCGTTAGTCAGTTATGTGACAAAGACTTCAAAGTTCTATTCTTAAAGAATAGATGTGCTGCCACTGAAGGTAATGATAAGCTTGCCCTAACAGGCAAAAGAGTGGAGAATGTGTATGTCATAAATATGAATAGTTCTCACTCTGAGAAAATGTGCTTTATCTCTAAAGCATCCACTGACATTAACTAGTTATGGCATAAAAGACTCTCTCACCTCAACTTTAAGACGATAAATGAATTGTCTCAAAAAGATATGGTCAGAGACCTCCCAAATCTCTTTGTTCGGTGTGTGAAAAGGGAAAGCTGACAAAAGCCTCCTTCAAGTCAAAGCAAATTTCTTTAGTGACCGCTCCTCTTCAGCTACTCCATATGGATCTATTTGGACCTGTCAATGTCCAATCTATCTCTCGAAAGAAATATATTTTGGTGATTGTTGATGAACACTCCAGATACACATGGGTGTTCTTTCTTCGATCCAAAAATGATACCCCTGAAATGATAATTTCTTTTATCAAAAGGATGGAAGTTCTGAACAATCTGATTGTTCGTTCCATAAGAAGTGATCATGGTACTGAATTAAAAAATAACACTCTGATGAACTTCTTTGAAGAAAAAGGCATCTCCCACAACTTTTCCTTAGTGAGAACTCCTCAGCAAAACGGTGTTGCTGAAAGAAGAAATCAGCCTATCATTGAAGCGACTCGCTCAATGCTTAGTGAATCACATCTACCAACTCAGTTTTGGGCTGAAGTAGTCAATAGAGCGTGTTTCACTCAGAATCGATCCCTGATAGTTAAGCGATTTAAGAAGACCCCCTATGAATTGCTTCATGGGAGAAGACCCACTCTGAAATATTTCCATATTTTTGGATGTAGATGTTACATTCTGAATGACAGAGATCATTTAGGTAAGTTTGATCCAAAGGCTGACGATGGTAAATTTCATGGATATTCCTCTGTATTTAAGTCTTACAGAGTATTCAACAAAAGAAGACAACATGTTGAAGAATCCATGCACGTCAACTTTGATGAATCTCATCCCATTCATACTTCTCATACTCATGATGATAATGAAGAATTGAATGCTTGGATGAGATCTCATTATGGGGAACCTAAAACGTATTTCGGCAATCAACCTCCCGCTGAAGCAAGTGATGACGAAATCCTTGTAAATCCTTCAAGTGACAATCATCCATCTTTAAGGATGAATGTTACTCCTCTGAATCAGATTCCTATTGCTGATTCCTCTCTTGGAAATTCCTCCGTGAACAACCAAACTACGTCTGAAAATCAATCCCCTGAATTGATTCTAAATGAAGTACCTGTTGCTGAAACAACAAGTCCTATTCCAGAAACTGAAGATCAAGTTGCCGAATCTGCTGTTGATCTTGATCTCTCTCCTCAATCTCCAACTCAGCGATGGACTGCTAATCATCCAATAAATCAAATTATTGGTGATCCCAATGCAGGTATTAAGACACGTAGAGGTACAAGTAACATATGTCTTTATGTTAACTTTATTTCTCTCTCTGAACCTAAGAAGATAGATCAAGCTATCTCTGATCCTAGCTGGGTTTCAGCTATGCAAGAAGAACTAACTGAATTTCGTAGAAATAAAGTTTGGAATCTTGTTCCTTGACACTCTAATAAAACTGTCATAGGAACCAAATGGGTTTTCAGAAATAAGCTAGATGAAAACGGGACTATAATTCGCAATAAGGCTAGACTTGTTGCTCAAGGTTATAGACATGAAGAAGGAATTGACTATGATGAGACCTTTGCACCTGTAGCTCGTTTAGAAGCCATAAGACTCTTTTTAGCTTATGCTACCCATAAAGACTTGAAAGTTTTTCAAATGGATGTTGAACGGGCTTTTCTAAATGGAAAACTCAGCGAGGAAGTTTATGTTGAACAATCCCCTGGGTTCTCAGACCCTAACCATCCTGGTTATTTTTTTAAACTAGAAAAGCCCTTTACGGGTTAAAACAAGCTCCTAGAGCTTGGTATGATACCCTTTCTAAATTTCTTCTCAAAGAAAAACTTGTTCGTGGAAAAATTGACCAAACCCTGTTTTTAAGAAAATATAAATGACATACCATTCTCGCTCAGATATATGTCAATGACATTATCTTTGGTTCCACAAGACCCAAATTGTGTACTCGTTTCGCTGCAAGAATGCAAAAGCAATATAAAGTGAGTATGACGGGTGAACTAACATATTTTCTAGGTTTGCAGATAAAACAATCTGACAAAAGAATCTTTATTTGTTAAAGTAAATACGTTAAAGACATGCTGAACAACATTGATATGAATCAATGCTCAGCGATGAAGACCCCTATGGCACCTCCTCTGACTTTGAACAAGGATCCCAATGGGAAACCAGTCAATGTCACTGCCTATCGAGGGATGATTGGATCTCTGCTGTATCTTACAACAAGTAGACCTGACATCATGTATTTTACATGTCTCTACGCTCGGTATCAAGCTGAAAATCGAAGGAATCCCATCTGATCGTTGTAAAGCGAATCTTCAGATACCTGAAAGGAACTCCAAATCTACGTCTTTGGTATCCCAAAGGCTCAAGATTTGATCTTATTGGTTATTCCGACAGTGACTTTGCAGGTTGTAAGATAGATAGAAAGAGCACCACTGGTGGGTGTCAGCTACTAGGTGGAATGTTAATTAGTTGGACAAGCAAAAAGCAAAACTCAGTGTCCACCTCCACCGCTAAAGCTGAATATGTAGCCGCTGGTAGTTGTTGTGCTCAAATCCTTTGGATGAGAAATCAACTAAGAGACTACGATCTCAAGCTCTCTAAAATTTCTATTTATTGTGATAGTACTAGTGCTATTGCCATTGCCAACAATCCTGTACTTCACTCCAAAACCAAGCACATTGAGATCCGATATCACTTTATCAGAGATCATGTGATGAATGGTGAAGTTAAGCTTCATTTTGTACCGACTGAATATCAGCTCGCTGATCTTTTCACCAAGCCTCTTGATGAAACTAGATTCAATCTACTCATCAGCAAACTTGGTATGTCGAACGCTGAATAAATTCTTATTCAGTGACTTACAACAAGTGATACAAATTATGCCTTCAAACTTTCCATTCGCTGAACTCTGATTCAGCGATATCTGGGCCATCTCCTCACGTATTATCTTCTAATCTCTATCACTCTTTGATATCTTCTCATCAAAGAATGAATCTCTGAAAATAAAACTCGTCACTGACAATTCTTTATTGTCATTGATGAAGATTTTAAATTAATAATGATACTTTCCTTATGGATAATCATCATTATAATCTTTTAAAAATAAGAAAAGGACACGTCAGACCTTTTTCTGACACACGACGGACCGCGACGTTTCCTTTCCAACTCCCTTCTTGGAACGTGCGCCAGGTCATCATTTCTTTTTCAAAAAGCTAAAACCGTCGTTTAACACTCCTTTCTTTCTCTCTCCTTATGCTATTTAAGCAATTCTTTTGCCTCATTTGCCTCTTTACGCTTTCATAACTCTCCAAAGGCAAAAGAACCTTCGAATCTTCAAGCTTTCTCAAGAACGCCAAGAACACGCACTTGTGCGTTTTTCTTCTCGAAATCACCTAAGGTTTGATCTAAACCTTTACTTAAAACTGGAAACATCTTGTTTCTCATCTTCTTATCTTTCATCTTCTTAAATGCAATAAAAACATATTTTAGGGAGAAAATAAATTTAATCTGGATTAAAACTCAAAAATTCTTCTATTTTCAAAACCCTGTTCTAAGTTCTTTCCTTAGAACAAAAGACTTTCTTCTTAAAGTTTTATCCACTTTTAATTATCTTACATTTGGTATTCTTTATAACAAACTCTGGTTTATACATTTATGTATAAAACCATGATTTATCTCTTTGGTGTTCCCATTTTTCCTACAAAAATGGCGTCTACAAGCAAGACTGCTGAAACCGTTGTTGCTACAACTGTTAACAACACCTTGGTTGCTGCACCAACATGCCACTTCCCTATGGAGAAAGTTGTCTTCAAATCATGCAATTATATTGCATTGGTCGAGATACCCGTTGATCGCCCTCACTTCATGGAAGGTGCTACCTTCATCAAGGTTTGCCCCCTGATGTTTTCTTTTGTCCACAACGCAGTGGGCATCTCCTCTCATCTTCAAGCTCTCTGGTACATGGCTCACTGTACCACCCTCACCACTAACAAAGGAACCGTGCTCCCTGCAATTGGCTTCAAGATTCCTAACCTTGGGTACTTCTCCTTTACTGCTAAATTTGTGAGGAATTCTCTTCGCCTCCCTACACGAGCCAAGAATGTGCAATGGGGCGCTAAACCAACCAAGATGCAGATCGACGTCTTCTTGGACTCTATCGGCTATGCCTGGGAGAATCCATCGCTGAAAATGGTGGGCTCATAGGTGGAAAAGAAGAGATTGCCTGCTCGCTGGCAATACATCTTTACCCAGATGATCCAATGCCTTGTGTCAAAGATTGGCTCGCATGACCAAGCGAACAAGCATTTTCAGGATCTCGCCTTCTCTCTCTGCACCGGCCACAACCTCAACTACGCTGATTATATCTTCAGCGATATGGTCAGTCGTATCAATGCTGCTACCAGACACCAGGTCATCCCTTACCTATGGTTCTTTGCAACAACCATGGAAGTTCCCTTCAGGGAGGACTACCCGAAGGTCGGTGACCACTCCTTCTCCATGGTGGGGAAGAAGTCCCTGGACATAGAGGAACGTCCAAATGATGCTCCTTTCACGCCTTATATGCTGAAAGTGATTGGAGCCCCTCTTACAGTGTCTACCTCGCAGCCCATCCCGAAAGCGAGCATCCCGGACACTGCTGCTACTAAGAGGAAACAACCAACCGATGGTCATACAAAGACGATCGCAACCAAAAACAAGAAGCCAAAGAAGATGGTCTCTCAAAAGTCCACTCTCTCTGCTTTCGGTGTACTACCAACACCAACAACAGCCACAGCCACTTCAACGGTCTCTTCATCCGTTGTTGCTTCATCAGCACTACCTCCATCATCAGTGACTCCGGTCACTGAGGGTGTTATAGCCAGCTCTGCTGAAGCTGGATCAAGTACTACTCTCACAGCCTTCTTAACTTCTTCTATCTCCTCTCCCTTGGTCCTCACCTCAGCACATGACTCTGCGATAGTTGTCCCTATCCCTGATAATGCTGAAATGCACGCAGTCCAAACCTCAATATTGTTTAGGCAATCTGAGTTTTGGAAGGCCAATTTAAAAGGACCTCAGAGTGTCTCTCTCAGATACTCTAAGACACTGGTTAGTGATCCTCAAGACACTACCTCTGCAAACGTAGTCCCTGAGAGTAATCCTCATGATACTCTCAAGAAGAAAAATAATTTTTTTCATCCATCATCTAATCCAGATGCGTTTTTGGCCTCTTTATCTATGTTATCATCAGGTGTCGCTCCTCTCTTCGCTTCAGCGACAGCGACAACCACCACCACCAGCGATCAACCTCTCAGCAAGGAAACGGGGAAGTCTTCTCAGGGCCATCCCAGTGCTGCAAAGCTCCGAGATGTCAAGACAGAGATGGCAGCTACCAAGCTTCCCACTCCCGTCACTGAACTCCCTCCCATTGTCCTTCCTAGTCCTACATTCCCTGCTATTGACGTCAGACGTCAGCTGACCAATGTCAGCAATCTCATCTTCCGAGGAGTCGTTGGGACACCAGCGATCAAGAACAATGTCAGCAATCTCATCTCTGACGTTTTCTCTCTAAAGGAAGACAACCGGGTCCTTGGCCAGAACCTGTCCAACTTAGAGCAGAAGGTTGCTGCTCAGGCAAACGTCCGTGAGTCTATTCAAAAAACTCAATCTGATATGATGCAGATGCTCACCAAGCTCTCTGAGGCTAGTACCTCCTTCAATGCTGCTGATCGGACGACGCTTCAGGAAAATGATACAAAGCTCAAGGATATTACGTCCAATGTTCGCACTCTGATGGTGCACTGTCTACCTCCTGGCAACATCGAGGGGGAGAGATGTGCCTAAGAGTTTGCAGATGAACTCATTGCAGGCACAACCAAACGTTCCCTGGTGAAAAGATATCTTCGTACATCCAGCGAACGGGATCTTCCCTCCCTGAAGGGTTGGCGGCTAAAGAAGAAGATGATGATGATGCTGAGGAAGATGATGAAAAAGAAGAAGAAGATCCCATCCCTCATTATGGGGGAATGGATGATGATGAAGATGACGATGATGTTGGAAGTGCCTTGGAGCACTTCAGAATGTCTAGGCCTGGAGTCTCTCATCAAGAGCCTTTGGGGGACGGACAACATCCCTCTCAGGGACAAGCCGGTCCCTCAGGCAAAGCAAAAGAAGTGGTAAATCTGGATGCCACTATCCCATTATCTGAGGGGGAGACCACTATTGAGGTATCTCTTCCTCTTATCCCTTATATTTCACCTCTCTCTGAAACCCCCACACTTCCCTCTTCACCTACAAAAACTCTCTCTGATAAATCTTCTTCCTCCTCTCCTTCCCTCAGTGATCCCCATCCCCCAAAGGACTCCACTTCATGGAAGGAACCTTCTTCTGAAAAGCAGTTTATGTACATAATAGAAACTAACTCTGAAGAAGAAGAAGGCCTTATTCCCAGGCGTCGCGTTCAAAAGCCGATCTTAAGCGAGCCTGAAGAAGAAGAAAGGCGAATAAAATTCCTTAGGGAATTCGAAGCAAGAAGAATAAGGGTGCCTCAAGCTGAACCTATAGACGCTGTACCAATAAGGATGGTAGATGAATTCTACTTTCTGTCTAATGAAGAGAGAGAGAGAGAGAGAGAGAGAGAGAACAAGCATTGGAAGCACAATGTATCAGGGATGAGAAGACAAAACAAACTGAGAATGATCTTGCTTTAGCAAGGAAATTACTCAGGGAAGACTCTGCTAAAGAAGAGGCGGCCAAGGAACAATTGAAAAAGAGTGAAAGGGTCGCTGAAGCTCTTGCACAAAAAGAACTTACGCAGGAAAACTTGAACGTAGATCCGATCCTCGCTCAACAAAAGATCCTAAGTGCACTATCCACTGAAGCCACAATTCAGAAAGACAAAGAGCTTGACTGGTGCACTGATAGATTGAAAGTTCGAAGATCTAAAGCCAAAATCATTCATGCAACTATTCAAGGGCCACACTCCAACAGAGGTGGTCCAAAGGTATATGTAAGAATGACAAGGACAAGCAGAACTGAGAGAGAAGAAGCCAAGTTCTTAAGGATTTATGGATACACTGAATGGTTAGAAATCAGATACGCCATTCAGGGTTCCAAATCCAAATTCAAGGATGTGGTGAAAAAAGTACTGGATCAGTTGCTGCAAAGGATGTTACAACACGTGCAAGTTCCCCCCCTCCCTGGCTAATCAAAGAAGAAAAGATCAACTGCTGCAGGTGGTTCAAGCTCTAAAAATGAGCATGAAACCAAATTTGATTATCATAGCATTCTTGGTCATCTTGAAATCCGTGATATTTCAATGCTACATATCTCTCACCCTCAAGATCAAAGATACGGAGAAGACGAAATCATCTCACTACCTGAACCTGGTATGGTATTCTTGGATAATGAAGGGTTCTTAGGACTCTTTAGAAACCAAGAAATTCGCAAGGCCCCATCCTCTCTCATAAATATCATGCTATGGCGCTGCTGGTCAGATACCCCTCTGATGAATCGACAGAAAATACTTTATGAGAATGAACTGCAAAGAAGAAACGAGAACATCTCTAATTAGTCATAGGTTCTCTATTTCCTTTGTAATATTTCTTCAGTGTACAAGTACTTTACTTTTATTGTTGTAATTTCATTTCCCTGTAATTTCTTCAGATTATATTTAATGAAATTCAATCAGAGTACTTTATTCCATCTATGTACTGAAAAGATCCCTGAAAAAAGTAAAAGGGACAATGAACATAAGAGTTCTATTTCCTTTAAACTATATTTTACTCATTGATTTTTCACTTAGAAAAATTAATCAGTCAATGTACTTTATGCTTATTTACTTATAAAAATTGTGCTTTCATATCTTTATAAATGAAACTCAATTTAGATAGTAGACTAGCTGAAAAAGATTGTACAGATTAGTACTTAGAAAATTTACATCAAGTTTTTCTTAAGTCCTTACTAGTGTCTTAAAGCAATTTTCCTATGTTGCTTAATCATAATCAAATAGGGGGATATTGTTGATCATAACTCCTCTCCATGATTTGAATATGATTCCTTTTATATACTTAGTGAAATTCCATTGTATAAGCTTCTGTTCATATTCAGCGATAGCATACGCTGATTAGCATCAGCGATCGCTAAAGATCAAGGAATAACAAGCTTATCTCTGAAGACCTGAAGATCAGCTATCACACCAGAAGACCACTTAGCAAAAGTCGAAGACCCTAGCTGAAGAAAGAGATAATCAGCTAAGTGAACTGAAGCGGTTCAGCGATAGCAGCGATTATCTTATCAAAGTGTGAAGTCTTGTGAACCCTCAGCTATACTGAAGTTCATCCTTGAAGATTCAGAATCAGCGATCAAATGAAGCTTTCTTTACAAGATTAAAGATTGATCTTATCCTCGATGCACAAAAGTCAAACCTAATACCTTGTCAGAAAAGGACATACGAATTGTCTCTTATGTCCCCATCATATCTGATATGGTACTGTTCATATTCGGCCAAAAGCATGGCTGTCTTATTAGATAGGACAAGCTTCCTATCTAAGCTTGACACGTGGCATATACCTTTTGTCTTGCATTAAATGCAAATGGGTATAAATAAGATGAAGATATCTTCTTCATCTCAATGCATGCTTCTTTCTAACCTAAACCCTCTTTATTCTTTCTTCCTTCCTCTTGTGCATCAAACTTAGTGTTTCTTAGTTACAATAGAAAAGGTTTTAAACTTGTTCTTATTCCGCTTGTAACTGTAAATTTGTTTATGATATATAAGCTAATTTAAAAACCAAAATCTGTGTGTTTGTATTCAACCCCCCCCCCCCTACAAACTGTTTACTTCTTATAGAACTCTTGTAGACCCTTTAGGGACCAACACAGTTGCTACCCTAACTCGAAGAACACAAGGAGAAATCGGTTTATCTTTGTGGTTGTGTGTGATCGCCGGTTTCAAGAGAGAGGAGAGGAGGAGAGAAATTTTCAGGTATCTCAATTGTGTTATTATTTCAATAAGGCAACATGCCTTTATATAGTTTTCCTTCTAATCTAGGACCGGACTCAATAAAGTTCGCAAGGCTTTGTTGACATAATTAAACCTTCTCTTATCTTAATTAATTAATTACTTGCTAACTTAATAATTAATTAACCAATTGGGGTTTTGGGCTTAAGTAAACTTTACTTAACCCTTTGGGCTTTTAAATAAAACATTATTTTAAACCCGATGGACTTTTTATTATAATTATTAACATAATAATTATTCCAATTTAATTGTTAACTTAATAGTTAAATTATATAATTAACTTAATTATATTTTACACACTTTACAACTTGTACCTGTACTGGGTTATAACCAACTTGGTTAATTCGTGATCTACATACTATTATGCGTGTGACCCTCTAGGTCCATCTGACGTCAACAGTGTTTTCATCTGACGTGGGCACATAAGATCTTTCAGTCTCCCAGTTGCACACGCCAAATTAAACACAGACAATGGTTATGTGTCTAGCAACGTGCCACTGCCCCCAAAGTCAAATGAAAGAACGCTCTTCAGCTTCAGGTTCTATTCACAACAGTCAATGTTATGATAAAAGTATCCTTTATCTCTTTGCTTCACGATATCTCTATTGAACTGAAGGCATAGATCTGACTCATCCTTGTTTGTTCAATTATTATGTTTCTCGATCCCGACATTGTGTGAGAGAACAAGTACTATTGATTCAATCAATCCACTTGTCTACGGGCATACATTTCTCACTTTAATATCATCGAGGGGCCCAGAGATTTCTCTCTCAACTTGAGAGAAGCAAATTCCATATTGCATGTATACGACTCTTACATAGATCGTATTACACCCAACATAGCCCTTATAATCACCCGATCAAAGGTGGCGTTAGACATATATCAAAGTACAACACTCCATATGCTCGAGGTCCTAATATACATCTCAGGTCAAAGGATAAATACATAACTTATCATCTTCAAGGCTCACTTTATGACGCCGATCTATGACGTGATATTGAAAGCGGGTCTTCCAACACTTGAACCTACAAGTGCAAGTGACTTTGGTCGCAACTTGCTGGCCCAACTTGACCGTAACCGAACTTCACTATGATCTTAGTTCATCAGCAGTCCCCTAGTGACAACCGACCACGGACAAATTCAAACTATATCATATAGCTTTGGATTTATTTAAACATGTTAATATAGAACACAACAAAATTAATGTAATCACTCGTACCCAGTATGCCAAAACAGATAGAATTTCATTGGTTAATGTTCCAAAGGTCATACTAAATTTACAGATCATTTCTAACACTTCAAAACCTCAAACCTATCGAGCTAGTGTGGCAATCATGTCTATTTGACTCATAGGTTTAGTGAATGGATCTGCCGGATTATCTTCCGAACGAACTTTGCAAAATTTTCACATCTTCCTGATTGATCATCTCTCGAATAATGTGAAATTTCCTCAGAATATGCTTAGACCGTTGGTGTGACCTAGGTTCCTTTGTTTGTGCCATGGCACCCTCGTTATCGCAATAGATCTCGATGGGTCCATCCACTCTAGTAACTCCTCCTAGGTCCGTTATGAATTTCTTCATCCACACGGCTTCTTTCCCAACATCCGCAGCTGTTAGGTATTCTGACTCTGTAGTCGAGTCTGCTGTAGTGCTTTGCTTGAAGCTCTTCCAACTCACAACACCACCATTAAATGTAGACACAAAAACCGATTGTGACCTGAAGTCGTCACGGTCGGTTTGGAAGCTAGAATCTGAGTATCCTCAAACACACAGATCTCCTTCTTCACCACCCTATAGCAGGAACATATCCTTAGTTCTTCTCAAGTACTTGAGGATATTTTTTACTGCTACCTAGTGAGCATCACCAGGGTTCGACTGGTATCTACTAGTCATGCTCAAAGCATACTTGAAAAGATAAATAGTATGCAAAAAGATACTTGATCTAAAGAAAAATATTTCTTGAAAGAAAAGATGGATAGTATGCAAAAAGATATTTTAAATGAAAAATCTGAAAAACAAGTTCTAAATGTCAAAATGAATTTTCTGAATCAAGAAAAACTTGATCTATACAAAAAGATCAAGAAATTAGCACATCTGAATTTTAAAAGAGGTCAAACTGAACAATCTCTGAACATATTAACAAGTCAAGCTCAAAATTCAAAATTTTATAATATCAAAGCAGGTTTAAGATACAATGAAAGTCAAATTTTAAAAAAGGCACCTGCAAATTTATATGATGTTTCAAAAATGAAAATTTTCAATGAAAATAATAAAGGTGCAGTAAATAAACCTGTTGATCATACTTTACCTGAAAGGATTCCTTTTATAAAATCATAGACTTTGTTTTCAGAAGAAAAATCTCTTGATTCTGGTGATTCAGTTAATAATTCGTAATCAGAAGTAAAGTCTGAAAGACTTTCTAAAACCAACTTTGAAGTCTTAATTACTTCAGAAAATCTTTCTGAAAGTACTTCCGAACCAAATACTAAATCTGAAGTATCTTTTGAGTTAAAATCTGAAGTTTCTCCCGAAACAACTTCTGAATGTAAATCAGAAATTATTGATGAAGCTCAAGTTCAAATAGATTCTACATAAACTCTTGAAGAAAAATATGAAGAATTTTCAGAAATTGAATCTTTAAATGATAATGATGAGTCTTCAGAAATATTTTTTGATAATTCTGATAACGAATCTGAGAAACTTTCAAACTTAAATTTTTTTGCGTCAAATATGACTCAGAACAAATTTTCAGATTTAATGAATGCTTCAGATTTAGATGTTGAGGATGATCCTACTATTGAAATAATAGACAAGGATGGCTACATGATTTACAAATCTAAATCTTCTATGACTCAGGGAGAGAAATTAAAATCTGAAGAATCAAAATTACCTTCAGAAGTATTTAATGGTGTATTTTAGAAAAATGAATATTAGCATTATAAATCTTCTGAAAATAATTCTTCTACAGGATCAAATTCTACTCCTTTTAAAAATGATTTTAAAGACACATCTTTGACAACAGAAAAATCATCATTATCATCTTCAGACTTTGTCACAAGGGTCAAGCTTTTTGAAAAAGAACAATCTTCTAATTCTAAATCTACAAATCAAGATTCAAAATTCAAAAAGAATGTTGATAAAAGTTCTTCTTCTACTAATCCACATTTCTTATCTTTTACAGAGCTATCCACTCTAGTTTGGAAGAAAAACGGTGAAATACTATCAAAGAAAGACAAATAGATAGTATTTCTACTTTTAAGAAACTTGATGTACCCAAAGTCAATACTTTGAATAAAAGAGAGCATTCAATTCTTAAAACTAATGTTGTTCATTCTTGCTTATGTCATGAGATATTAATAGTTTGTAAGAATCATCTTCATTGTATGAACTATGGACATCATAACTTTCAAATAACACCCAACAACAACAAGAGAGATCCTAAGAAACCATTTAGATATTTTTCAGCAAATTTGGCAAGAAAACTTAACCATAAAAAGGATAAATCTATCAAACAAAGTTCTGAACAAACTTCTGAATTTAATTCTGTCAAATCCAAATTCAGAATTCCAAATGTTATAGCTAATCTGAAAGGACCCATTTTTAAATGGGTACCTAAAACACAATAATTGTTTTTGCAGATGTGTCTTGTATGGGTTTTACACTCTGGTTGTTCAAGACACATGACACCTTTCAAAGAACTACTAACTGATTATCATGAAAGATATGGAGTAACATTTAGCTTTGGAAACAATGCAAAAGGATATGTAAGAGGATATGGAACTTTTTCAAAGAAGATGTTACTGTAATGAAAGTTTTCTATGTTGAGGGTCTCAAGCATAATTTGTTTAGTATAAGTCAATTCTGTGATAAATATTGGAAAGTACATTTTGACATAGACTTTTGTCATTTTCTTAGTTCTAAAAATCTAAACAAATTAACAGCCTATAGAGATGGAGATATCTACACTACTTATTTTACTGAAGATGGACAACTGCAGGGAATTCGTTATATTTCCACTACCATGAAAAATGAAAGTTGGCTTTGGCACAGTAGGATGTCAAATCTGAATTTCAAAGCAATTTCTGAATTGGAAAGACATAAATATGTAAGAGGTTTGCCAAAGATCAAATTTGAGAGAAATTCATTATGTTCTGCATGTGAGCTAGGAAAGATCAAAAGAAGCTCTCATCCTCTAAAAATGCTTTCTTCATGTAAAGCACCACTTGAAATGTTACATATGGATCTATGTGGACCAATGAAGACATAAAGCATGGGAGGAAAGAAGTATATCCTTGTAATAGTTGATGAATATTCAAGATATACTTCGGAAGAATTTCTGAAACTTAAATCTGATACTTCTGATAGACTTATTCCTTTTCAAAAGAAAATATAGGTTCTTCTTCAACTTCCTATCCAAAAGATCAGAAGTGATAATGGCACAGAATTTACAAATTCTACACTTCAGAACTTTTTGGATTCTATTGGAATATCTCATAACTTTTTCGATGCAAGAACTCCTCAACAGAATGGAGTAGTTGAAAGAAAGAACAGACCCTTAGTAGAGGCTGCAAGAACTATGCTTGCCTATTCAGAATTATCTTTATCTCGTTGGGCAGAAGCAATAGCAACTGCTTGCTTTACTCAGAACAGAACCATTCTCAACAGAAAATTTCTCCAAACTCCTTAAGAAATTATTAAAAAGAGAAAACCTTCTATTGATTATTTTAAAAAATTTGGTTGCAGGTGTTTTCTTCTGAATGACACAGAACATTTGGATAAATTTGCACCTAAAGGTGTAGCTGGAATTTTTGTTGGCCATTCACAAAGATCCAAGGCATACAGAGTTCTCATCAAAGGCACTCAAAGGATCATTGAACCTTCAAATATAAGATTTCATGAGCCAACAATGACTACTGAACAAACCAATTCAGAACCGAAGCTTAATCCAGTTTCTGAAATATTAGATTCAGAAAAGAGCAATACTGATCACACATCTGAATCTAAATCTTTACTAAAGGGAAATTTAGATTCATTATGTCAAGATTTATTTGATATTTCTGTTAATGTTTCTGCAGACTATCAGAATCCATCTCTTCTTAGAAGAATACCAGAACAAATTTCCATGTAAACAACAATATCAAATCTTTCTACACCACCTATATCAACCTCAAATTCACAAATTTCTACTTCTGAATCTGTACAAGATAATTATGACACATTACCAATCACATCTGAACCACAAACACCTGTTTCTGAACCAGTGAATATTTCTTCTGAACCAGTACATAATCTTCAATTTGAGGGGGAGTCTTCAGATCTACATTCAGTAATAAATCAAAATTCTGAATTACATGCAATCATTGATGCCTATGACTCTTTCAACAATGTCTCATCTGTTCAACCTTTGCCAAATGTGAACAAATGGACATCAAGTCATCCAATTCATCAGATCATAGGTGATGCCTCAAAAGGTTTACAAACTAGGTCAGCCACAACCAATGAATGTTTGTATGTGAATTTTTTAAGCAGTATTGAAGATTCCAAAACCTAGGGGAAATCAGCCATGCAAGATGAGCTAAATCAATTTGAAAGAAATAAAGTCTGGAGACTAATTCCAAAACCTAAGGGGAAATCAATTATTGGCACAAAATGGGTTTTCAGAAATAAGAAAGATGAACATGGAATTGTTGTGAGAAATAAAGCAAGGCTTGTAGCAAAGGGATATTGTCAACAAGAATGCATAGATTATGAAAAAACTTTTTCTCCTCTAGCTAAACTCGAAGCAATTAGAATCTTTCTAGCTTATGCAGCTCATAAAAACATGAAAGTTTTTCAAATGGGTCTCAAGTGTGCAATTCTGAACGGAATTCTTCATGAAGAAATATATGTTGAGCAACCAGAAGGCTTTGTAATCAAAGAATTTCCAGATCATGTTTTTATCTTAGACAAAGCCTTATATGGACTTAAACAAGCACCAAGAGCATGGTATGAAACTCTCACAACTTTTCTTCTGAATTCTAAATTCAAAAGAGGTACAGTAGATACAACTTTATTTCTGAAAAAGGAAGGTGAAGACATGATATTAATACAAATTTATATGGATGATATTATATTTGCTTCTACAAATCCAAAATTTTGTAAAGTTTTTGAGAAAATCATGTAGACTGAATTTGAAATGAGTATGATGGGAGAGTTAACTTTCTTTCTTGGTCTTCAAGTAAAACAACTTCCCACTGACACATTCATTAATCAATCTAAGTATGTTTCTGACTGTTTTTAAGAAGTTTTTAAGAAGTTTGACATGTCTGACTGTTCTAGTATTCAAACTCCAATGGCGACTGCAACTAAACTTGAACCAGATTTATCTGGTAAATCTGTTGATCAAAAGAAATACAGAGGCATTATTGGATCTTTGCTTTACTTTAACAGCTAGTAGACCTGCTATAATATTTGCTACATGTTATTGTGCTAGATATCAAGCTAATCCTAAGGAATCTTATCTTCTTTCTACTAAAAGAATCCTTAGATATCTCAAAGGTTCTCCTTCATTAGGGCTTTGGTATCCAAAGGATTATGGATTTGAGCTAACTTCTTTCACAGATGCAAATCATGGTGGTTGTAAATTGGACAGGAAAACTACATCTGAATATGTAGCCGTTGCAATATGTTGCTCTCAAGTTATCTGGATGCAAATTCAACTCAAAGACTATGGGTACACATTCAGGAAGATTCCTCTGTATTGTAATTCAAAAAGTGTCATAGATATCACAACTAATCCTGTTCAACATTCAAAGACCAAACATATTGATGTGAGGTATCATTTTATCAAGGATCATGTTGAGAAAGGTAATATTGAAATGTTTGTTGTTCAGACTGATTATCAGTTAGCAGATATGTTTACCAAAGCACTTGATGAAAAACGTTTTAATTTTTTGGTAAGCAAATTAGGCACGATGAATTTGTCTACTTAAGTATTTTACATCAACTAAGAAATAAGAGTTAAGTTTTGAGCCTTATTCATTCTGAATTTTGAAAATCTTAACTTCAGAAGTTCTGAGGTTAATTTTTCAGAAGTCTATCTTTCATTACTCAGAAGTACTAATTCTTCATTTCTGAAGTTATTGTATCATAATACTTATCATTTTTTTTCTTCTTTCTCCCTCTAACTATTTCTATGTTTAGCACTTTTCAAGGGGGAAAAATATAATTACTCATGCTGTAAGGGGGAGTAATACTCATACATAATTCTTTGGTTCTTACTTCTGTCATCAAGATCTGAAAAGGTGGATACTCATTCTTAAATTTACAAATCTTAGAAGTATGGACAAACTTCTAAAGATAAAACCTGATTTATAAATTGTTCAAACTTACTTCTGAAATATCAAATTGGTTTACATATTCAAATGTATGTAGTTTTAAATGGTTTTCATGCATATTCAGCCATAACATTCAAGTTCTGAACATAATTCAAAAGTTCTGGGTCTTTCTAAATCATTTAATCTAACTTCTAAACTTGTTCTCAGAAGTTCTGAACTTCCCGTTGTAAAATCTGATTTCATATACGCGTGTGCCATGTGTTTTAATTTCATTGGAGAAGCCCTAATCACGTCGCAAAACGGTTCATTAATCCAAATAAATGATGATTACTTTTCTAATCGTCATTACTTTTTTGGCCACATGTCCTTCCACGATCATCCATCTCATATAATTCATGGCTTCGTCATCTTCTTCACTTTTTAGCAATTTTTCCCTCCAAAACTTAATCTTTGTTCTTCTTGAATTTCATTCGAACTCGAATTCTCACTCTTTGTCTACAATGTCGACTTCAAAATGTTGATATGCCCATCCAAACTGCAAAATCGTGCTTTAGTAACAGCGATTCATCATCAAATGAAGGCTCTTTCAAAATCGTACCTAAAAGAATCATGATTGGATCAATGAAGGTTAATCTGAATGATGATCAAATGCTAGAGGACACTGCCACAAAAGGAATTAATGAAGCTGGTCCTTCGAACTCTTATCCTAACCCTCGCATTGCAAATATTGGGGATACTCAAATTGAACCAATCGAAGTGGCTTCTGAATCTATTGGTGGTGTGGGTGATTCTCAATCGATTGCTGGTTCTAATCCAGAAAAAAGCTTTGGTCTTGATCTT
Organism: Silybum marianum; assembly: GCA_036898165.1. Lineage (NCBI taxonomy): Eukaryota > Viridiplantae > Streptophyta > Magnoliopsida > Asterales > Asteraceae > Silybum > Silybum marianum. The sequence continues at coordinate 23,010,460 of CM072536.1, read as the reverse complement.
ACAAAGATATATATTCCAGACAACAAATGTATGGAAATCAAGAAAAATAACTGTGCTCTTAATTTCAGATCGGCAAATTTTAATGTGATCAAATGATTCTGCTTGAAATTCTGAAGAAGCATCTTATTCGATCCTTATTGTCTAGAAATTTTTTGGTCCCTGCTTCTTATCTACAACAATGGTGGTATCATGATGAAGTTGATGAAGAAATAGATGACATTTCTTCATTTGTTCATGGTTACAGATTCTACTTTACAGTTCATGATATTAGGAATATTTTTGATCTGCCTAAAGCCAATGCAGTCGTAGGCAAAACTACATTTGATGCAGTTCCACCTAACTCTTAAATCATGTCAGATTTCATGAAGTTATGCTACTCAGAAACTGTAACTGCTTTGAGTTTATTCAGAAGGAAGCGCTTACCTCCTATTTTGTATTGTCTTTTCACTATCCTCAATACTTGCCTCTCTGGTATAGGTTCAAGTTTGGATCAAGCTTCTAAAAATGGCAGAATTATTTTTCATGGTGTTGCTCACAACAAACATTATGATCATGCTTCTCTTATGTTTGAAGAATTGAAGTCAGTTGTCATGAAGAAATCTACTTACACTTACATTCCTTTTCAAAGGTTCTTTCAGATCTTCATCAAGGGAGCCATGAAGTCTGTTGAAGCTATTCCAAAATTGGATCATGAGGTATTTGTTCCACTTTTTTCTATGGATAGCTTAAGACCACCAAGTGCCAAACATAGATTTCCTAATGCATTACCACTACCAGCAGAACTTCTTGCTTATGTAAGTTCTACCAATAGGTTTCTGAATGAGTAATCTGAATCAATGGAACTACCTAAACCTGCAGTATCTTCCCCTGATTCAACCCAAAGTGTTGAGAATAGGTGAAGTGTCTAGACTTCATAGTGAGAGAGGGGAGGAAGTTCAAGGTGGGGAACAACCTCAGAGTGCTAAGAGGAAAAATATATATGAGAGACAGGTAGAACCGTGTGACAACTGTCAAAATTCGAGTTTCCGGGTTAGTTCCTATTAAGTTTATTAGTGTTAATATAGATTAAATATAGGAATAGAAGTTATTTGGTTTAGAGTGGCCGAAAATTTTCTAGAGTTTCCGGTAGCTGCTTAGAAAGTCCGGTTCCGACCCGTAACTGGCCGAAACGTCTTATATAGTGCCAAATGCTCTAATTTATACCCAATTTATATAAAATATATATTTTTAGTATTTAAAATATAAAACTTCTATTTTTATAGAATTTAACCACTTTTGGACTTTCATTTTTGGGCTTGAGTTTAATTTTTTTTTAAATAAATAAATAATTGGGTTTGAGTGGGACCCATGTACATGGCTGGCCCCCCATAACCCCCCATATAAATATATTTTTTATTCATTTCCTCCTCCTTTGCATGATTAAATATTTGAATTTTTCTCTTCTCTCTCTCTAAAACTCAAGGGTTTTCTTCAAAAAACCTCCTTTCTCCTTTAAGTTCCAGCCAACATTCACCAACAAATCCAACATTTTAACAAGATTTTTGAAGATTTTGAGTCTCCTTCATCATCCAAGTAAGTAATAACATCATCTTCTTCATTTTCTTACCATTTTTGGGTGAAAAACCCACTTGTTGTTGCATTTTAAGTCTTCTTCTTCTAACCTCTGAAATTTTCTGAGTTTATGGAGAGATTATACACCAAAAACATGTAAAAGTGTTCATATAGTGGTGGTAATCTATGCCCCAAACAATTAAACTCAAGAAAATAGGTAAAAATCATGATTTTATGTGTTTTTGAACAACAATGGTGATTTTTGGTGCTGACAGATTTATTGCATGTGCATAAATCGTCCTTTTCTTGCAAATAACATGTTCAAATATCATGAATCTTCTTTCTAAAAGTTTATTTGGTGAGTTGGGGTTCTAATCCAATTGGTCTCACTCAAAAACATTGAGTTTTGACCCCCCAAATGCTCATAACAAGTTTGATGTGCATCTGCAAGTTCAAAAGTAGGTAAACCCTACTTTGAACCGCCATAACTCTTTAAATATTTATCCAAATTACTTGCTTTTTCTTCTGGAATTTATATTAAAGAGCTACCTTTCAAATGCCACTGGTTTCACTCAAATATGCGGTGATTTGGGGTTTCAATTTATCAAAACAAAATATGTGTGCAATCTGTCCAAAGCTGACAGATTTGTGCATGCATGTTCAAATGGCTATATCTCTTTCAAAACGCAATGAAAAAGGATGATTTTTCTTTTGAGAGTTAGTTTTAGGAGTTATCTTTTGTTTTCAAGTGGAGTCACATGAAAATATGGAGTTTTGACCCTCTAAACACCTAAAACATTTTAGGTGTGCAAACTGTAAAAACCACCAGTAGGTAAACCCTACTTTGCATGTTAATATCTCTTTGAATATTTATTCATAATGCACAATTCCTCTTCTGGAGTTTTCTTTATGAGTTAGGGTTCATATGAATCCAGTTTCATTCAAAAATATGAAGTTTTAAGGCATTAACCAATTTATTAAAGTTAAGTGTGCAATCTGTCAACTAATGACAGATGTGTGAATGCAACTTTATGGTGCCATATCTGCCTCATAACTCATTCAAAATGAGTGATTCTTATCTTAAAAGTTTCGTTTATGTGTTTTGTTTATAATCCAACTGGAATTTCAAAAAACAATTTAGTAGAACTTCTCAAACGGTTGTTTTACCAACTGGGTGTAATCTGCCATTCTTGCTGTGATACATTATTTTGTATAAATTATTTGAACCATTATTAAATGTCCAAATTGCATGAAATTTGGTCACAATGACCTTAACTCAGTAATGTATCACATATAAAAAGATGAGAAACTATTTCATTTTGGATGTCACTGTAATTTGATCATCTTTAGCACCATTAGTTTCTGTCCAAAAGTGAACATTCTGGAATTGTTGATTTCATGAACTTTGATCACTTGAAGGATTATTACATTACTTTTCGGAATAATTTATATCATATTAAAGAGCATATGTGCATTATGTATATAACGGGATAATAGTAGACCAAGTTGGACATATAAGGACTTATAAGCACTTTCATACTAACCGTTAGGTATATAAGTGACCTTTTTGGGTACTTTGCATTGATAGGAAAGCGGTAGGCCATCAAGCAGATGTATCGTGAATTTATTTGGAAGCTTTGCTGTAAGGTGAGTATTCACGACCCCTCTTTTTAAATGTTTATACATTTGGGGTGTAAAGCATGTTGTTTTAATGGAAATTGAATTGATTTATACTGATTTAACAAAAAGTATATAAATCATTGTGATGAGCAACTTTTTATTACACAAAACGATATGTTGAGTTATGTAAAGTCCCCGTGGTACACTACTATTTAACTCTAAATGAGCCGATGATATTTGTGGATAGCGCTATTTGGTTGACATACCCACCTAACTGGCAAGTAGGGGTGCACTTTATCAATTAAGAATGCTCTACACATGTGGACTTTAGGTCCACCGCTGAGGTAGTTCGTGAGGCGTAGAATGTCGAGTAGGCTTAGTAGTGGCTAAATATTTATATATCATGTGTAATGGTAATTTGTATATTTGCTCATAAAGGTTAAAATGATAAAGTTGATGCGATCATCCGATTCGCTATTTTTATACTTTGCATATAAAAAGTTTTGTGCATTTGAAAATCTGTGAACTCACCAACTCTTTGTAGTTGACCGGTCCTCCGGTTTTAACATGCTTTACAGGAAGATAAGAAGGTAACCGATCAGGCTTGGCTTACTTTTGTGGAAACACGAATCAAGACTTGATATATATCTATTTTGATGTAATTCGTTTGTTAAAGTCAAAGTAGTCGGATTGTAAATTTTAAACTTTAAACTTTGACGTTTTAATTATATATGGGTTGGTGTTTATATACATGTTATTGTGAAACTTTGGACTGTCGTACCTCGTGTTTCCGCTTTAGCGGGGTGTGACAGACTTGGTATCAGATCCTTAGGTTATAGAGAACACCGGTTTTCTAACAAAAACCGTACACTATAACCATTTTATCGTTTCCTTAGATAAATTTAAAAATTTAAAAACCTACTTCTAGTATAACTAGAATAGACATCGTTCTAACATATCATAATTAGGCAAAGCCTGATCACCTATGTCTAAATATGGTATGAATAATAAGGGACTTGGACTAGTTTTACTAAAAGTCAGCTTAGATCGGAAAACTTCTTAATTCAAATTGGAAAATATGATTTTGTATGAGTTCACGTAAGTAATACAAAATGTTTTTGACATTTATTAAATGTATAACTATCACAGTTCACTATGTCTCACTCATCCGCTCCTCCTAAGTACTCTGCTGACTCCTCAGGCTATGTGACTAGTCAACCTAGGAGAGAACTTTTTGACTACTTTGTTGGTTAAACTTGGAAATTTATTTTGGTAGCTTGTAGCTCACTATTTAGAACTCTAAGATATTTGCTGTCTTTTGGGAATTATTATTGCTGGATATTGAAGTTATGTGATTTTAAACCTAGAATTTTATGAAGCGAGTGTTTTATATGCATAACTGAGTTAAGTAAACTTAGCGCAAAAATAGTAATAGTAATATGACCCAACCTTAATATGAACTTATGCCTAAAGACCATGCCTTCGAGGCGAGAAAACCCCGAGATCGCGCGCTTGTGTCTGAGCAACTCATCGTGGCACTTCCGAACATCGTTAGTCAAGTGGTAGCGGGTCTAAATGCTAATTCGGGAAACAACTGAGGATCTGTAGCAAGTGGAGATAGGGAATGCACATACAAAGCTTTTAGGACCTGCAACCCGAAGGAGTTCCATGGAACTAAAGGAGCTGTTGGAATACTGACATGGATTGAGAATATGGAGTCCGTTCTCCACATCAGTAATTGCACTGAAGGAAATAAAGTGGAGTTTTCCGCCTGTCTGCTACAAGGACGAGCATTGACCTGGTGGAACACCCAAGTGAAAACCCGAGTCCGAGAAGCAGCCAACAGTCTTACTTGGGAGGAATTCAAAAAGATGCTCAAAAAGGAATACTACCGAGGAGCGAAATCTAGAAGTTGGAAGCGGAGCTATGGAATCATGAAATGAAGGAGAAACACTCGAAGTACATGGTGAGAAACTTAGAAGGAATCTTAGAATTGTGTCATGCATGAAGATGCGAAAGTACCTAAGGAAATATTGCAGTGCATTTTTGGCCCACATTGTGAATAAGGAGGTCGAAGAGAAGCGCATTCAAGATATCCCTATAGTTCGAGAATTTCCCGAAGTTTTCCCAGATGAGTTACCTGGACTGCCCCCACCCAGACAAGTCGAATTCCACATTGATCTAATCCAGGGAGCTGCGCCTGTAGCAAAATGACCTTATCGATTAGCACCGTCGAAAATGCAAGAACTGTCAGAACAACTTCAAGAACTACTCGATAAAGGGTTCATTAGACCTAGCTCTTCACCCTAGGGAGCTCCAGTTTTATTTGTTAAAAAGAAAGATGGATCTTTCCGAATGTGTATTGATTACAGAGAACTTAACAAGTTGACAATTAAGAACCGATACCCCCTTCCTCGAATTGATGACTTATTTGATCAACTTCAAGGGCTACGTATTTCTCAAAGATCGATCTTCGGTCGGGATATCATCAAATGAGAGTTCGTGAAGAAGACATCCCTAAGACAACGTTTAGAACTCGTCATGGTCATTACGAGTTCCTAGTTATGCCTTTCGGGTTAACAAACGCACCGACGGTCTTCATGGATTTGATGAATAGAGTATGTCGACCATACCTAGACAAGTTCGTCATCGTAGATGATATACTAATTTATTCTCGTGATAAGAAAGAACATGAACAACATCTGAGGTTGATACTGGAATTGCTCAAGGATGAAAAGTTGTACGCCAAGTTCTACAAATGCGAATTCTGGATTCGAGAAGTACATTTTCTTGGTCATGTAGTAGATGACAAGGGAATTCATGTTGATCCAGCTAAAATCGAGGCCATTAAGAAATGGGAAGCCCCGAAGACACCAACTGAGATCCGACAATTTCTTGGATTGGCAGGCTATTATCGACAATTTATCGAAAATTTCTCCAAGATCGCGCAACCACTAACGACTCTAACCCAAAAAAAATGATAAGAAGTTTATTTGGTGAGAGAAACAAGAGGAAGCATTCCAGACTCTCAAACACAAGTTATGCAACACACCGATTCTGGCTGTACCCAAAGGAGTGGATAACTTCGTAGTCTACTGTGATGCTTCACATCAGGGAATGGGATGCGTGTTGATGCAAAAAGACAAAGTTATTGCATACGCATCAAGGCAACTGAAGATTCACGAAAAGAATTACACTACTCATGATTTGGAGCTAGGAGCGGTGGTATTCGCACTCAAGATCTGGAGACATTATCTCTACGGTACTAAGTGTACTATCTTCGCGGATCATAAGAGCCTTCAACATATTCTTGACCAGAAAATGCTCAATATGAGACAAAGAAGATGGGTTGAGCTACTTAGTGATTACGACTGTGAAACAAAGTACCATCCAGGCAACGCTAACGTAGTAGCCGACGCATTAAGCCGAAAGGAAAGAGTAAAACCGACAAGAGCACGTGCTATGGGAATGATGGTCCAGACGAGTTTAAAAACTCAAATTCTGGAAGCACAAGGAGATGCTTTGAAGGAAGAGAACTTGAAGATTGAAACCTTGCAGCGCTTAGAAAAAAGAATTTGAAATGCAAGCAGATGGGGTGCATTACTTTAAGAACAAAGTATGGGTACTGAAGATTGGTAATCTACGATCAACCATTTTGGACGAAGCTCATCGATCCAGATATTCGATTCACCCAGGAGCAGATAAAATGTATAAGGATTTGAAGGAGTTTTTTTGGTGGCCCGGGATGAAGAAAGATATTGCTTTGTTTGTAAGCAAGTACCTGACTTGTGCTAAGGTAAAGGCCAAACATCCAAAACCATCTGGTCTATTTCAACAACATGAAATACCACAATGGAAATGGGGGCATATAACCATGGATTTCATAACTAAGCTACCCAGAACTAGAAAGGGGCACGATACTACATGGGTTATAGTAGACCGACTCACCAAATCGGCTCATTTCATTCCCATTCGTGAAGATTTCAGTATGGAGAAACGTGCAAAAATTTACGTCAACGAAATAGTTACACGTCACGGTGTGCCTATTTCCATTATTTCAGACAGAGACACACGTTTTACGTCACGATTTTGGCAGTCTCTTCAAAAGTCTTTGAGTACGCGTTTGGATTATAGCACTGCGTATCATCCTCAGACGGATGGACAGTCAGAAAGAACTATCCAGACATTAGAGGATATGTTACGGGCATGTGCGATAGATTTTGGTGGGAGTTGGGATACCCACCTACCACTTGTTGAATTCTCCTATAACAACAGCTATCACATCGGCATTCAGTGTGCGCCGTACGAAGCCCTATACGAACGCAAATGTAGATCACCCCTTAGCTGGTTAGAAATTGGTGATAGATAGCTGACTACGCCCGACATTATTCAGGAAACCACTGACAAAATCTCAACCATCAAAGAAAGCCTTAAAACAGCAAGAGATCGTCAGAAGAGTTATGCAGATAATCGGAGAAAGCCGTTGGAGTTCCAAGTGGGAGATAAAGTACTTCTGAAAGTGTCACCATGGAAAGGACTGGTACCTTTCAGGAAGAGAGGCAAGCTGGGTCCCAGATACATTGGTCCATTCGAAATACTCGAAAGAATCGGACCAGTGGCGTACAAATTGAAGTTACCACAGAATTTAAGTGCCAAACACGACCCGTTCCATGTGCCAAACACGACCCGTACCATCGGTTACACTTCGTCGAAGAACCAATCGAGCTACTGGACCGAGAAGTTAAACGGTTGAGGCGCAGTAAAATCCCTATTATTAAGGTCCGTTGGAATGCGAAACATGGCCCAGAGTATACTTGGGAAAGAGAAGATTTCATAAAGGGCAAATATCCGCATTTTTTTGCAAAGGAGTCCATTGGCAGTAGCAGTCAATAAATTTCGGGACGAAATTTCTTTAACAGGGGGAGACTGTGACAACTGTCAAAATTCGAGCTTCCGGGTTAGTTCCTATTAAGTTTATTAGTGTTAATATATATTAAATATAGGAATAGAAGTTAGTTGGTTTAGAGTGGCCGAAAAATTTCTAAAGTTTCCGGTAGCTGCTTAGAAAGTCCGGTTCCGACCCGTAACTGGCCGAAACGTCCTATATAGTGCCAAATGCTCTAATTTATACCCAATTTATATAAAATATATATTTTTAGTATATAAAATATAAAACTTCTATTTTTATAGAATTTAATCACTTTTGGACTTTCATTTTTGGGCTTGAGTTTAATTTTTTTTAAATAAATAAATAATTGGGTTTGAGTGGGACCCATGTACATGGCTGGCCCCCATAATCCCCCATATAAATATATTTTTTATTCATTTCATCCTCATTTGCATGATTAAATATTTGAATTTTTCTCTTCTCTCTCTCTAAAACTCATTGGTTTTCTTCAAAAAACCTCCTTTCTCCTTTAAGTTCCAGCCAACATTTACCAACAAATCCAACATTTTAACAAGATTTTTGAAGATTTTGAGTCTCCTTCATCATCCAAGTAAGTAATAACATCATCTTCTTCATTTTCATACCATTTTTGGGTGAAAAACCCACTTGTTGTTGCATTTTAAGTCTTCTTCTTCTAACCTCTGAAATTTTCTGAGTTTATGGAGAGATTATACACCAAAAACATGTAAAAATGTTCATATAGTGGTGGTAATCTAAGCCCCAAACAATAAAACTCAAGAAAATAGGTAAAAATCATGATTTTATGTGTTTTTGAACAACAATGGTGATTTTTGGTGCTGACAGATTTATTGAATGTGCATAAATCGTTCTTTTCTTGCAAATAACATGTTCAAATATCATGAATCTTCTTTCTAAAAGTTTATTTGGTGATTTGGGGTTCTAATCCAATTGGTCTCACTCAAAAACATTGAGTTTTGACCCCCCAAATGCTCATAACAAGTTTGATGTGCATCTGCAAGTTCAAAAGTAGGTAAACCCTACTTTGAACCGCCATAACTCTTTAAATATTTATCCAAATTACTTGCTTTTTCTTCTGGAATTTATATTAAAGAGCTACCTTTCAAATGCCACTGGTTTCACTCAAATATGCGGTGATTTGGGGTTTCAATTTATCAAAACAAAATATGTGTGCAATCTGTCCAAAGCTGACAGATTTGTGCATGCATGTTCAAATGGCTATATCTCTTTCAAAACGCAATGAAAAAGGATGATTTTTCTTTTGAGAGTTAGTTTTAGGAGTTATCTTTTGTTTTCAAGTGGAGTCACATGAAAATATGGAGTTTTGACCCTCTAAACACCTAAAACATTTTAGGTGTGCAAACTGTAAAAACCACCAGTAGGTAAACCCTACTTTGCATGTTAATATCTCTTTGAATATTTATTCATAATGCACAATTCCTCTTCTGGAGTTTTCTTTATGAGTTAGGGTTCATATGAATCCAGTTTCATTCAAAAATATGAAGTTTTAAGGCATTAACCAATTTATTAAAGTTAAGTGTGCAATCTGTCAACTAATGACAGATGTGTGAATGCAACTTTATGGTGCCATATCTGCCTCATAACTCATTCAAAATGAGTGATTATTATCTTAAAAGTTTCCTTTATGTGTTTTGTTTATAATCCAACTGGAATTTCAGAAAAACATTTCGTAGAACTTCTCAAATGGTTGTTTTACCAACTGGGTGTAATCTGCCATTCTTGCTGTGATACATTGTTTTGTATAAATTATTTGAACCATTATTAAATGTCCAAATTGTATGACATTTGGTCACAATGACCTTAACTCAGTAATGTATCACATATAAAAAGATGAGAAACTATTTCATTTTGGATGTCACTGTAATTTGATCATCTTTAGCACCATTAGTTTCTGTCCAAAAGTGAACATTCTGGAATTGTTGATTTCATGAACTTTGATCACTTGAAGGATTATTACATTACTTTTCGGAATAATTTATATCATATTAAAGAGCATTTGTGCATTATGTATAACAGAACAATAGTACACCAAGTTGGACATATAAGGACTTATAAGCACTTTCATAGTAACCGTTAGGTATATAAGTGACCTTTTTGGGTACTTTGCGTTGATAGGAAAGCGGTAGGCCATCAAGCGGATGTATCGTGAATTTATTTGGAAGCTTTGCTGTAAGGTGAGTATTCACGGCCCCTCTTTTTAAATGTTTATACGTTTGGGGTGTAAAGCATGTTGTTTTAATGGAAATTGAATTGATTTATACTGATTTAACGAAAAGTATATAAATCATTGTGATGAGCAACTTTTTATTACACAAAATGATATGTTGAGTTATGTAAAGTCCCCGTGGTACACTACTATTTAACTCTAAATGAGCCGATGATATTTGTGGATAGCGCTATTTGGTTGACATACCCACCTAACTGGCAAGTAGGGGTGCACTTTATCAATTAAGAATGCTCTACACATGTGGACTTTAGGTCCACCGCTGAGGTAGTTCGTGGGGCATAGAATGTCGAGTAGGCTTAGTAGTGACTCAATATTTATATATCATGTGTAATGGTAATTTGTATATTTGCTCATAAAGGTTAAAATGATAAAGTTGATGCGGATTCGCTATTTTTATACCTTGCATATAAAAAGTTTTGTGCATTTGAAAATCTGTGAACTCACCAACTCTTTGTAGTTGACCCTCCGGTTTTAACATGCTTTACAGGAAGATAAGAAGGTAACCGATCAGGCTTGGCTTACTTTTGTGGAAACACGAATCAAGACTTGATATATATCTATTTTGATGTAATTCGTTTGTTAAAGTCAAAGTAGTCGGATTGTAAACTTTTAAACTTTAAACTTTGACGTTTTAATTATATATGTATGGTTGGTGTTTATATACCTGTTGTTGTGAAACTTTGGACTATCGTACCTCGTGTTTCCGCTTTAGCGGGGTGTGACAAACCGTTAGAAAAAGAATTGATGAGGGGAGATCACAGATAAAAGAAAAAGAAATCTGTGCACTAGCTGATACAAGCCGAGCATCCGTACAATCTATTACTTCACATTCTTTGGTGGGTAATATTGAACTAGCCAGTGAGCCCATGGAAAATCTTGTTAACCCCTCCAGCCATTCACCCATCTCTCAACAGAAGGGTGTTTCAATAACGCATATGGGGAAAGCAACACATCTACCAATGGGTCCCCACATGGAGGAGCCCATTGTTGAAACAGAAGGATATATGTCCCCCCTTTATACATATGAGTACATAGAGTCATGTTAAGCCAAATGACCCATAAGATATGGGATTTCTTCACACTAGCACATATCTTTCAGATATCCAACATCAAAGTGTAAGTCACATTGCAACAACATCCATAGATGTTCCTATTTCTGGACTTCAAGGATTGGATGGAAGTCCTGGTGGAGTGAATAATTTTAAAGCCCCATTCCCTTCATCATCAATGATTCATGATGTGGTGACATCAACAGGCTACTCTTGTAGGACTGGAAACAGGATCATTTATTGGTCCTGGTTCTATTACCCAATCTTCTGAATTCTCTGAGTTCAAAGATTTTTGTACTTCTGAATTTGCAAAGATTCAGAAGGACGTCATGGAACTTTCTGAGAAATCAACCAAGGTGTTGGAGGTTAGGGTGGAAAGTCAGGAGAAATTATTAGATCAGAAGCTAAGTGAGTTGAAGACTGTTTCTGTCTCTACAAATGATCTCAAATCCTTTCAAAAGGCTATTTTGAATTCCTTCTCAGAAGTTGTGTCTTCAGTGGCAAATCTCAAAACATCCTTGCCTTCTACTTCTACTCGACAAGATTTATCTCAGGTAGCCACAAAGGATGACATTAATCTCATTTTGAATCAGTTATCTTCCATCCAGAATACTCAAGTAACTTTGGATAAAAAAATATCGGCATTAGAATGTAGGCCTCAAGCTGACACTTTAAAAAGAAAACATGATGACCAGGATCCTGATAATCATGAGGGGGAGAAAAGAAGGAAAGTGTCTCATTCTGAATATATACTTATGTTACAAGATCAGACTTCTGAAAGATCTTCTGAAGATGTTCAGAAAGATGCTGATGTTGGTGCTGAAAAGGTTTCTGAAGCAAATGAAGACATTCTATCTGCTTAACCTGAATTTCAAGAGGTTCCTTTTTCAGAACCCATTCATGAAGCTGGTGGAGTTATTTCTGAAGAGAACATTGAAGATAAAGTAACTTCTAAAGAAGTAAATGAGGGTTATGAAACTGAAAGATTATCTTTCAATTCTGAAGATAAAGGATGTACAGATGATACATATGTCATACCTGATTCTAATGGAGAAATGCTCAATGAGTATTTGGCTTTTGAAGATGTAATTGGAGAACCTGGTGATTTATCAGATATTATCATGTTTGATGAAGAAGAGGAAGTTAATGAGGCCAGGGATATAATTTTATGGAGACCACTTATTGTTGATAGAAGAGAAGATGAAGATCTTCTGAACACAATGTGGTATTTGATTTATCAAATGGTTATGAAGTTTGCGTTTCTGAATTCACCAAGGAATCTGGATTGTAGATTCTTGGATGAAAGATTGTCTATATTAAGAGATTTCTATAATCAACCAAATCTGTGTGCATATGTGACAGTTAACTTAGGTCATATGAGTGAAGTTGGATTTTCTGAAGAGATGATAATGACCTATGTTGGTGTGATTGAGGTCAAATACAAAGAAAGTATTCAAATACCCACATTCAACTTACCACTCCTTGAAGAACCCTTAGTTGGTCAAGTGTTTGCAAAAGAAACAACTTTTGATGAACTTGAAGATGTTGTTATTATCTTTCGTGAAGACACATATATTTATTTGTACAAAAAGAATTTGAAGTATGCAACTCTTGAAAGTTTCATAAGTGATAAATGGGATGAATACTTTGCCTCTAAAGTTTAATCTTTCCAATAAAGATATGGTGTTCAAGACATATTTAACCCTATTCCCATCAAGCACTTCAGAAGTATTAGAAAGTCAGTTGAAGAAGGCTTGAAAGTTGTCAGGATTGGTGCTGAAAGGAGAGATGGAACACTGATAGAGTTTATTCAGTGTGATTTCTACAATCTAAGGTTACAAGACAAGCTTTCCCTTCTGAATTTCTTTGTAAAAAGAGAAGATACAGAAATGGTGCAAGAGTTGAGAAGAATCATTGGTGTTTATCTCAGAAACTTCATTAAGCATGATTTTCAACTTGCCTTGGAACATGGGTTAAACAAAGTAAATCTGGTGGAACCAGCTTATGTGAGCTTTGAAGGTATTTCAACTGTGTTTACTAAACCAGAACATGGTTTTCATTATGAGCCTGAAGGGTTAAACAAAAGAACTTTCATTGTTTATGATATTCCAAAGGATTCCTCTTCAACCTTGAAATGGTTTTGTGATAATATGACCTGGATTACTGGCTCTAAAGATGTAAAGGATGAGATCTTTGTTAGGTCTATTATTATTATTGTGACAAAATAAGGAAAGGATATGCTTTATTGTAAAAGGAAGTTTATAATTCTTTAAACTCTTGTTTCCTTAATTAGACTAGACCTAGCAATATAAATACATGCTTAGGGTTTTACTTTAGATGAGTCGATTCATATATTAATTTAGAGAGAGAGCAGAAACCGTGAATCATATTGTAATCGACATATACACTTTCAAAAGATATATGACTACGTAAGTTCTTTAAATCATTGTTCGTGTCATATTACTTTCATATTAACTGTTTATTGTCATTGTGCTTGTTATAATGGGATCAACAAGTGGTATCAGAGCCTGAGATCACGAGTTTTTACGATTTTCTGAGCAAACCACGAAACAGAAGATAAAATTATTTTTCTGCTGTTCATTGTTTTTTTGTCGAGTCATACAGTGCCAAGCTTTACCCGATAAAACTTCTTATTTTTTTTATCGACTAACACATATCTGCTCAATGAATTTTTCTCGATCATCATATCAGTTTCTGTGTGTTATTTTCGATTAGGTATATCTGTGTTCTTTTCGATTTAAATTTTTTCTCGACTTATTATTTTTTTATCGGATATCCCTTCTGTTGATTGACTTTTTATCGATACAAACTGCTTAAATCTTGAACTTTTATCGACTCCTTTATAAAATAGTTAATTCTGTTTAGTTAAAACTACTTTAGTTTATTTTATTACTTTTGAATATCTTTACATAAGAAAACTCAGGAACTTGTGACTCCTGCAGCTTTTCTTACTAAAGATTTCCTTAGTAAAAATCATAAACTCTCGTAAATTTGATATTTTCTGTGATTGAACAAATAAGAAACTCGAAAACCCAGACAGTCTTGTCCATAAAAAGACAAGTTCTTTTTAGTCAAGAACACTGTGTTTTTGTTTTCTGGTTTTTCAATAAACAGAAAACTCAGAATTAAGAATTTTTATCGAGTTCTATTGAATCGAATTTTTTTTTTTATCGAGTAAGTCAGTATTCGATAAAACTCTTTAAATCAATCTGTTTCTCGAGTCTTGTTCACTCGACAATTTTTTATATATATATATATATCAAGTCCCACTCAATTCGATAACAATTTTTATCGAGTCTTGTTCACTCGATAACAAGTTTTATCGCGTCTTGTTCACTCGATAACAAGTTTTATCGCGTCTTGTTCACTCGATAACAATTTTTATCGCGTCTTATTCACTCGATAACAATTATTATCGATCCTTAGTCATCCGACAACAATTTTCATCGAGCACTTCACGCCCAATAAAATCCTTAAATCGATTTTCTTTAGTCACTCGATAATAACCTACTGTTTCCAGCAACACCTCAGATTTTTTTAAAAACTCATTGATCGAGGTCCAACCAAACAGTACAATGACCACCCGAGAAGCCATGGCCATTGGATCAGACTCCAAGCCTCCAATTCTCTTTCCGGGAGAATATTCTCAATGGAAGGATAGATTTCTTGATTTCATTGAACGTCATGACTTTGCCGATGAGATCATGAGTTCAATCAAAGAGGGTCCTCCTCCGCCATTTTATCAGGAGTATCCTGCTATGCCAAACAACACTCCTCCTACGCCCGCACGAAGGGAAGTTAAACTCAAAAGCTCTTGGGATGCAAACGAGAAGAGGATAATGAGAGGTGACCAACTTGCCCGTTCTTATCTACTTATGAGCCTTCCCAATGAGATCTACATGAGCATTGATAGCCACAAAAAGACGGCTAAAGAAATGTGGGAAGTCATAGAGAAATTCATGCTTGGAACGAAGATTGGTACACAACTCAAAATCACCAACTGCATTTCTCAATATGAAGAATTCAAGGCAAAAGATGGAGAAAGTCTTACGAACACATATACTCGATTTGTACAACTGGTGAACGAACTTAGCAAAAACGAAATTCGTAAGACTAAGATCGAAAACAATGTCAAATTTGTTAGCAATCTTCAACCGGAATGGCGTCGGTTTGCTAATCCAATCAAACACAACAAATATCTTGCTGACCTTGACCTTCATGAAGTCTATGAAACCCTTCAACAAGATGAAGAGGAGGTTCTCGAACTTATGGGGTTAAATTCCAAAAAGAACCCGGATCCAATCGCATTAATGGCAAAAGAGTCCTCTTCAGTTCCTCAAGAAATGTTTCCCGAATTAGAAGACGAAGACTTTGACTATGATCCAGAAATTGCCAAACTTCAACATCAACTGCCCTTCCTTACAAAATCTTTTCAACAAAAGTTCTCACGTCGCTCGAATCCCAATCAACAAAGGTATGCCTCGGGATCTAATAACCACGAGCGAAAGGCAATGTTTGAACCCAAAACTAGAAGAGAAGAACCTCGCCCTACACCCAAGCCTGAAGACAAGTTCAAGGGTGAAAGAAGTTTGTGCTACAACTGCGGCAAAACTGGCCACTACGCAAGGGAATGCAAGAAGCCAGTAGTGAAGGACTCTAACTACTTCACTTACAAACTGATGCTGTCCAAACAAATAGAAGCCGGTAAAGTCCTTCTAGCTGAAGATGAACAATGGCTTAATCAAGATGATGAAGATGACATGGAAGGGGATACTCAAGCACATTTCAGCTTCATGGCTTACTCTGATGACACTCCTTCTAACGCTTCCGACTACACACCCGAGGTAAGCCCTTCTGACTATGACTCTTTTGTATCTCAAATGCATGATTTAATGTGTCAATTAAAGGAATTACACTCCAAATTGAAAGCCGAGAAACTCTTGGTTTCCAATTTAGAAGCAAGTCTTGAAAATAACCATAAACAATTGCTTCTTATGCAAACCGACCTTGTCACTACTCAAAGTATAGCACAAAATCTCGAAACGGAGAAAATGGTTTTAATGGAAGAAAATGAACTTTTCTAAAAACAAATATCTGATCTCACACTCCAACTTCAAACATCTAGGAATGAGACTACCAAATTTTCATCTAAGTTTGACTTTGTCAGTTTTCAAAGACAGGATTTATTAGAAAAACTCGAAGCATTGGAATTAAAACTTTACAAGCTTGGTCAAACTGAACATACAATTCACTTAAATGCACCGAAAGATTTAAGCTCCAAAGCCGGTTTAGGTTTTGAAAACCCGAAACACTTAGCAAAGGCTATCTATAATACTCCAACGATTTATAAATTCGAATATCTGAACCTTGGTCCAGATTACCAAATTCAATTTATGAAACCGGACCCTAGTGTTGAGGAAAGAGAAGAATGGAAGAGACTAAACAAAAACTATTTTCAAATACCTTTCTGCTATCCTCAAGTAGTAGAAGAAGAATCTTCAAGTGAATCTCTTCCAAACAACTACTTCCCATCTTACTCCGCCGAAGAACTTCAAAACAAGATTCCTGAGTGTAAACCGTACATTCCCACACTATTTTTAGAAAAGAAAATTCTTCAACTCGAACAAGTGTTGGAATACGAACGTTCTTTGGCGGAAAAGGAAAAGGAAACATTTTTATTTAAAATACAACAACTTGAAAAAGAGACTTTACAATTGAACAAAACTCGTGAAAATGATACTATTTCAAACGTTTCAACTTGTAAAGCCTTCGTTAGCAATTATTTAGATAATTGTGAAGAGTTGTTCAAAATGGACCCTCAATCCAATCTTCCAAAACAAAAATGTTCCTATTCCGAAGAACAAATCAATGCTGAATTAGATACCCTTTCTAACAAATCTTCACTTGAATCGGACGAGTGCTTAAATGATATATGTGTTAAGTTTGATTTCAATCCTGTACTTCCTAATCATACTGAATTCTTAGACAAAGGAAAACAACCTATGGAAACAGTTTCTTTACCTACTGAACAAACGGAGTATTCCACAAGTCAAAATCCGATCACTCACAATCAAAAGAAAAACAATCAAGTCTTCAAAAACCATACTAACCGTCTTCCTTTTACCATTTCAGCGCTTCATACTTTAGAAACCAAGTCGGTTTGGGTCAAAAAGGGCACGCATACTACAAAGCAAACACCCCGCAATGAAGGCAAGTTTTTACATTCCAATGTCAAAAAAAACAACTCTAGATTTCTTTTTCCGTATCAAATTCATTCATTTAGACATTTAATCAAATTTTCTCGTAATAAAATTTGTTGCTCTAATTACGGTGTGGATGTTTTTGTTCGTAAAACCTCTATTGATTATGGTTATGGTTATTTTCCGGACATGCATAATTCATTTAATCACAACTTTTATCATTCATCCTCCATTTCTAAATCGGGTCCGAGAAATCAAATGACTAACGCCTATAAGTCTCACTTCAAGTGGGTACCCAAGGGTGCAAAGTCAACTAACCATGATGGACCCATTTACAAATGGGTACCTAAATCTGCCTGATTTTGTGCAGATCGGTCATGTGTGGTACTTAGATTCCGGCTGCTCCAAACACATGACCGGCCAAAAGGAGCTGCTTGCCAACTACACTGAAAAGAAAGGCGGATTCGCCAAATTTAGCAACAATCACTTGGCACCGATAAAAGGATACGGTGATATCATTCAAAACAACATCACCATTTTAAATGTTTCTTATGTACAAGGGCTAAGCCACAACCTATTGAGCATTAGAAAATTTTGTGATAAGCAACTCGAAGTCAATTTCCGACCCGATAGATGCTGTGTTCGCACGTTTGATGGAAAGGAGCTTCTAACCGGCACTCGTAAGTCCAATCTCTACACGATCGATCTTTCCCAAGTAAACGCCCCCTCAAGTGTTTGTCTTCTACCAAACGTCTCTAGTCCAAAGACCTGGTTATGGCATCGTCGCCTATCTCACTTAAACTTCAAGAACATTAATCGCCTCTCCATCAACGGATTAGTCACCGGACTCCCATCTGTTAAATTCGACAAGCCACATCTTTGTGATGCATGCGAAATGGGAAAGATGAAGAAGGTCTCTCACAAACCCAAGATAATTCACAGCACGACTCGACCTCTTCAACTCATTCATATGGACTTGTGCGGCCCGATGCGAACTCAAAGCATACATGGTAAAAAGTATGTTCTCGTGATGGTGGACGATTTCTCTCGCTTCACATGGGTCAAGTTCCTTCGATCAAAGGATGAAACCCCCGACACCATCATCACATTTCTCAAAGCCGTTCAAGTCAAACTAGAACTTACTGCACAGACCATCCGCACCGATAATGGAACTGAATTCAAAAACCGTATCCTTGACGGTTACCTCGAATCGGTTGGTATAACCCACACGTTCTCTACAGCTCATACTCCACAACAAAACGGTGTGGTCGAACGCCGAAATAGAACTCTTGTTGAAGCCGCTCGCACTATGCTTACTTTTTCAAAGCTTCCTCTCCACCTTTGGGCCGAAGCTATCAACACAGCCTGCTATACTCAAAACCGATCCATCATCAACAAGCGCTTCAACAAGACACCGTATCACTTAGTCTACGATCGCGTTCCTTCAATCGAGCATCTTCGAACGTTTGGCACACGTTGCTTCGTACTAAATGAAAAAGAAGATCGTGGGAAACTCAAGCCAAAAGCCGATGAAGCCTACTTTCTCGGATACTCACCAAATGCATCATCTTATCGGGTCTACGTAAAACACGCACGTTGCATCATTGAAAGCGTTAATGTACAATTCGATCCAAACGCCGAGATGGCTCCTGAACACGATAGTTCCGGACCCGCACTCACCGGTATACTAGCTTCCGATCACATTCGTTCGGAACCTGCTCCCAACCCTGATGAACCTTCAACGTCCAATACTGCCAAGTCAAATCTGGATGACCTATTCGATTACTTCTACTCGGATTACTTTGGACCGTCCGCTGATAATTCTCTCCAGATTCCCCCGCCTACCTTGGAGAATGCCGAGACCTCGGATCTTTCCGGACCACCAATTACAACAGAAACCGTCTCAACTGCTGCATCTCCAAGCACCTCTACGACTGCTCCTCCAAATCAAACTAGTCCATCGGATGCTCCTCTTGTTCCTCCTGAACCTCAACCGCCTGTTCAATCAAATACTGCGGAACCGACATCCTCTGCCCCTACATCCATTTCAACAATGCCGGATGTCACAAGTGCCACTAGATCTTCACCCGTGGCCCCATCTTTGGAATCTGTTCAAGATCTTCCCTTAGGTTCTTATCACGATGACACCCCGGATCCAAATGCCTTTCAACCTCTTCCTCATACAACAAAATGGACCCGCTCTCATCCTGTTGAACAAATTATCGGAGATCCAAACCGACCAGTTACAACAAGTTCCGCCTCGGCCAATGATTGCATGTTCTCTTCATTCATAAGTAAGGTTGAACCCACATCCATTCATGAGGCAATGAATGATCCTGACTGGATTGTGGCCATGTAAGAGGAACTCAATCAATTTGAAAGTCTGAAAGTATGGCGCCTTGTTCCCCGTCCACGAAACAAAACCGTTATTCGCACGGAATGGATATTCAAGAACAAGCAAGATGAAGATGGAGTCGTCATTCGCAACAAAGCTAGACTTGTCGCCAAAGGATACCGTCAACAAGAAGACATTGACTACGACGAAACATTTGCACCCGTAGCCCGTATTGAAGCAATTCGCATGTTCTTAACTTACGCGGCACACAAGAATTTCGTGGTTTTCCAAATGGACGTTAAGACGGCCTTCCTAAACAGTGTTTTGCGTGAAGAAGTCTATGTCTCTCAGCCCGACGGGTTTGTCGACTCCTCCAAGCCTCATCATGTCTACATTCTGGACAAGGCTCTGTATGGATTGAAGCAAGCTCCCCGCGCATGGTACGATAGCCTGTCTACCTATTTAGTGAAAAACGGATACTCCAAAGGTAAGATCGATCCAACTCTTTTCATTAAAAAGGACAACGGTGACATTATGCTCATTCAAGTCTATGTGGACGACATCATCTTCGGCTCGACTAACCCACGGCAATGCAAAGAGTTCTCTGAACTCATGATTGCCAAATTTAACATGAGCATGATGGGAATGATGAATTTTTTCCTTGGTCTTCAAATTAAACAATTTTCTACTGGAATATCCATCAACCAATCCAAATACATCTTGGATATGTTGAGTAAATACAACATGACGTCATGTTCTCCGATTGGTACACCCATGTCCCCGGGTTCAAAACTACACGCTGATCCTTCGGGAAAAGATGTGGATTCAAAAAATTACTGGGGCATGGTTGGTTCTCTCATGTATCTTACGGCTAGTCGTTCGGACATTATGTTTGCCACCTGTCTCTGCGCGAGGTATCAAGCATCTCCAAAGGAATATCATCTTAGTGCGATCAAACGGATTTTCCGGTATTTAAAAGGTACACCTAATCTTGGCCTATGGTATCCCAAGGATACGGGTTTCGAACTAACTGCCTTTTCAGATTCGGATCATGCCGGATGCATGCTCGATCGTAAAAGCACTTCGGGCCATATTCAATTCCTTGGAGACAAATTGGTCAGCTGGTCATCAAAGAAGCAAGCATGCGTCTCCACATCTACCGCGGAAGCCGAATACATCGCTGCCGCAAGCTGCTGCTCGCAAGTACTATGGATGCGCACTCAACTCAAAGACCATGGCTTCTGGTTCAACAAGATTCCCATCTATTGTGACTCCAAAAGCGCCATAGCCATTTCAAGCAACCCGGTTCAACACACGAAGACAAAGCACATCGACGTTCGATATCACTTCATCAAGGATCACGTCGAAAGAGGTATAATTGAACTATACTTTGTTAACACGCAACTTCAGCTTGCCGACTTATTTACCAAGGCACTGGATGAGAAACGATTCCAGTTCCTAGTATCCAAGTTGGGAATGCTCAATCTTAAAACCTGATTATCCAAAATCAGAATGCCTCAAAATCCTTAAAAAACGTCTATTCAAGGGTTTTTGCACATTAACTCGTTGAGTCAATCTGCACAACACCTGGACTCTCATTTTTTAGATTTTGACTTTTATCTTACAGTTCCGTATTTTCAATGTTTTTCTTTCCTTTTATTTTTACCTCGCTGTGTATATCACCATGGTTCATCATTCAAGGGGGAGCAACAAGGTACGTTTTCCTACTCATCCACATTCATAGGGGGAGCACACCTCTGTATGCTCACATTTAGGGGGAGCCATTTTTTAATGCTTTTTTTGAAGTTCTTTAAAAAAATAAAAAATAAAAAAAAAGAAGAAAGAAGAAAAATAAAATAAAAAATTATTATTTTTAAGTGCAGTTCTCGGCCCTTAAGGGCTCGACAAAAATGGGATTATCGACCCCCTCCGGCTCGATAACCTCCCCAATCGACATTTGTTAACGGGAAATTTTTCATCGGCACAATCACACACTACCACGTGTCATTACCCGATGACCACTATTTAAAGTAATCGGGCCCCTCTCTCAAAGAACCTTTCTTCACAAATTTGAATTTCCCTCTTTCTCTCTGAAAAACCCTTCAAGTTCTTGGCTTCCAAAATCAAAATCTCCAAACTTCGAATTTTTCAGATCCGAAAGCACCACCAGGTTCGTAATTCTCCCCTTATCATCTTTAACTCTTGCACTTTGTTCACAAAAGTGTTGCATGATCATGTTTTCAATGCTTGACTGTTCGTTTTTTTGGGGTTTTATATGGGTTTCCGATTTTGACTGTTCATCAGTCAAAATCGTGGGTATTTAATGGTTTTTAGTCTTAAGTGCTTTACTAATCTTGTTCCCTATCACTAATCGCACCTAGTAATAGGATTTTGCCTTAGTTTTAGGCCCCTTTTTGGAATCTGAGCACTTAGAAGTTCTTAGTCTGGTTTATGAGTTTTTATCGTGTCCTTCATCATCCTTTGATTTTTTATCGAGTCTCGTTACTGTGACCAAGAACACCATCTTTTTCCCCAAGTCTTTTTATCGAGCCTTTATGACTCGATAACCTTTGTTATCGAATTTCATAAACTCGATGAAAAACACCTAGTCTTTTTATCGAGCCTTTATGACTCGATAACCTTTGTTATCGAATTTCATAAACTCGATGAAAAACACCAAGTGTTTTTATCGAGTCTTTATGACTCGATAACTTTTGTTATCGAACCTGATAAACTCGATGAAAAACACCAAGTGTTTTTTATCGAGCCTTTATGACTCGATAACATTTGTTATCGACTATCTTTTTGGATCGATAACCTGCCCTTACATTGTCCATGTATTTTCATCGAGCCTCATCGAATCGACAACATGCTATACATAGATCGATATTTTCTAAAAAGTTTTCAAGTACTTTCATCGACCCTTAGGCAATCGATAACCTGTTCTTCTGTTCTTCTCGATTCTCATTGACTCGACAACCCCTCCACAGGTTTGATCTAATTTTTTTTTTCCAAGTCTTGTTGTCGATCCTGTTTCAATCGACAAACATTTTTTTATCGATCCCATTGCACTCGATAACAATTGTTATCGACCCAATGGGACTCGATAACAATTGTTATCGACACTAATTTTTACACTTGGTTTGCCTAACTGTCTTATTTCAGAAACCAATGGCAGCCATGAATGACCCAAACATGTCCGATGATGAAAACCCGATGCCATCCGAAGGCTCGACCGAACCAAGCATCAACGCAGCAAACCGGGATGACCTCTTGATGCCACGAGCTCACTTTCGCCAAATCAAACCGAATTACCACCGACTAGACTTCGGCATCACTCTCGAACACCAGATCATTCTCGACATTCTTCAGCAACATCCGCTTCGCTTCGCATTTGCACTAGACCACCGAGTACCCATGTTCTATCTCCAACAATTCTGGTAAACGCTGACTTATCATCCGGACGAAGGTGACCATCATTTCAAGGCTCAGATCGATGACTTTATCACCCGCCTAACTCCAGCCAGGATTCGCCGCATTCTCCGCCTACCGCTTGCTACCGCCGAACACCCATACGAAGCTTTTGCAACCGACCACCAACTGGTTGCCGACATACTAGCCCTCGGGTACGAATCCCCTGAACCACTCACAAGTCCCGGCCAGTTCAAGAGGATGTACTTGCCTCAGATTTGGTTCACGCTATTTACCATAGTTAATCGCTGTCTGACCAGCAAACATACTGGCATGGACAAGGCCAGTACGGCGGTTCTTCGGATCTTTCACGGCATCGCATTCAACCGCCACTACGACTACGCGATGCTCATCTGGACGGACTTTGTAGAACTAGTCAAAGACAAATCCAGCTTTCACGATCGTGCATTCGTTCCGTTTCAGATGTTTCTTCAACTATTCATCCATGCAATGATGACTTCTCGACCTGCCATTCCTAGAAGAGCCGGAACACCCTTAGGCCCAACCTGTGCTTTTAAATTTCTACGCCTGAATGATCGGGTCTTCCAAAATACCATGCCTATCCCTGAAGCGCTCCTCGCTTATGCTGATCAGAATGTACCTAGTGTAATAGCCTATAGGGAGCGACATGACTTAATGGCCCAACCACCTCCGGTTGCGCCGGCCCAAGAGCCGATCCAAGAGGAAAATATTGAGGGAGGTGAGGGTCCTAGAATAGAAGAGCAGGGTCAGGATCAAGGGGACCCCGACCAGGGAGATGAGCGCACTGTGAGGGGACATGACGAGGGAGGTGCATCTGATCAGCCCCCCCCAACCAACCTACTACCAACCACCCCCGCACTCGACCCATTATCCCCACACCCCGATTCAAAACTTTAGTCAGCCGACAACGTATCCGCCCCCGCTCTTCATCATCAGATGAAGATACATCCGACAACCAACCGCTCCGTCGTCGCCAACGCACTGCAGAAATAGAGGTGCAAG
Source organism: Silybum marianum (assembly GCA_036898165.1). Classification (NCBI taxonomy): domain Eukaryota; kingdom Viridiplantae; phylum Streptophyta; class Magnoliopsida; order Asterales; family Asteraceae; genus Silybum; species Silybum marianum. The sequence goes on along the minus strand of CM072536.1, from coordinate 22,986,054 downwards.
CCGTCACCCACATCGGCCCTCAACCCTCTATAACCGAATCCAGCTCTGAAAATGATGCATCATCATCTGAACCGAATCCTGATCCAATCATCCGTTCACCCACATCCGCTCCGACCCCACCATCTGATGAGGAAACACAATTCCACTTCGACTTTGAAGCTAATCCGTCCTCCCCATCTATGTCAGACATCTTCCCTGAAACCTCTATTGGAGAGATAAGGAGAACGGAGGGAGTGCAAGTAGAAAAAGAATCAGAGAGGATGAGCGAAGGGGAGACAAAAACAATAGAGAGTGAGAGTCCAAAATCCCCCGACCAGGTAACCGCGTCCACTAGCCCTACTTATTCGTTGGGTGTGACTATTGGACAAGTCGCTGTGGACCTAGCAGCGCAATTGCACGCCCCTCCCAGCCACTCTGAAGGCTCACAACAGCCAACAGTTTCAACAATACTTGTGAGTCTAGCACCTTATCTAGCTCCCCTCCACTCGGGAGGTATAGCTATTGAATCAAGAGGCAGTAGCTCACCTGCTTCGACTTCGGTTGCGTGCACATCGAGTCTAGAGCCTGCTAGGGGACACGAGTCTTTACACACTGCGAGCCTTCGTGGCCCAGTCGGAACTCCCATAGTGATGTCCATTCCGGACATTCCACGAGGATTGGGAGGAAATCCTACCAGCGCTACATCATCGCCAATGCTGAACGTAGGTCATAAAGTTGAATCAACTGTTATGCCAACGGGCAATCTAAGTGATCCCGGAGTTACCCCCACAGCTACCACCTCTTCGTCCTTCTCTATTCCCCCGGAAGGCGAAGCACTCATTGCGGCTCACTTACAAAGGGCACGAGACACCCTTGCTGAACATCTGGTCCTTATGACAGCCGAAAGAGAAGCCTTTGTGCGCCAGATAAGAGAAGCTGTGCGTCTTAAAGAGCCGACTCCTGTTCACACCGAATCTGCTCATGCAAGCTCCAGCCGTCCAACCACCAGCCACTCCCCACCGCCACCATCACCCCCCGAATATTGACCACATTCCCCGCATCGATATGAGTATAACACCGATGAACTCATGTCGATGTTGTATGCTAATCTGGTCGCTGAATCCAATGCCACCGGCCAACCGGAGGATTCACTTGAAGGTCTTCTTCGCCGTAATCTTCAAATCCCCACCGTAACTCGTCACGAGTTCGATGTATTTCGCGCACACATAGACCAAGAGCTCGCCGACATGAAAAATGCCCAACAGCGCCAAACGGAAGACATCCTGGGTGCAATTACTGCTCTTCGAACGGAAATCCAAGAGTCTTGCCGTCCGGCAGTTCGTACTTCTACTTCCAGACCTCATCAGGACGACCTTCGCTCCGCTCCAACTCGTCCTGAGGGGGAGACACGCCAAACGGCAAGATCACGATCTAGAGCATCTGCTGCCTCAGCTTCAAGACCACATGCTCAATCCACCCAACAATGGCAACGCACTTCAACGACTCAAGAGGACGATACACCAACGGTTGAAAAGCCTGCGGATATCGAATTCGAGAGTACAGCAGCCGAACCAGCCGAACCTGCCGAACCAGAACAAAATGAAGAACGAGTCGATGTTCAACGTCTTCGCAACTCACTTCGAAACTGGTTCCGAGATCCATATGAACCAGTACTTCAAGAACAAGACTATGTGAACTTGAGGCACACAGCAAGAAACTATGCCTTAAGGGATCAAAACGAACCAAGACTCCTACCTCATCAAATTCGGTGGCAACGAATGTTAACGGACAGTAAGTCCAAATGGGTGAATCAGCAGATACGTGTGCCATATCTGAGGAAACCATGGAGAAGATCTTTCGCAAAGAAGCAAAACCTGATGATCTGGCACACATTCATCTAGTGATGGAAATGGATCCTGCTCAAGTTAGAGAGTATCTCCATATCCTGAGGATGAGAGCTTTACCTCAAGCTGAAGTGGTCTCTAGGCACAGGGTTGTCGGGATTTTGAAGATAGACACTGCAAGGATTTTCCAAGTCGAATATCCGATTTTCACTGTTCAAAGAGAAGATGGTAAAACGTATTCCTTCTCTGAAGCCGATTTTGCTAATCTCGATATTATGGACTTGGAGATCATCTACAATGATCTGAGAGATAAGGGCAACCGAAACATACACGAGCAAAGAGCTTTAAGGGCAGTGGTTAGACATGTTCAGAAGGAGCTTAGGTACGGTTATCTTCATGATCTTCAACGAGGAATCGAAAGCGATCAAAAGAAGATACACATTACTAAGCCTGATCATTCTTTGCTTGTACCTGACAGTACTTTGGTCGCCATTGTCATCACTCGTCCAGTACATGGTGTTGTTTGGATGCATCCTTCTAGAGAAAAGCGGTTTCTCAGATTTCATGAAGTGGCTGCATATTCTGACGGTACATTATGGGGAATTCGGAACAGGCTTGCGTCAGAACTTGCTACAGATAGAAAGAGCGCAACACGGATGAGCAATGACAAAAGAAACTCTCTCTTAGAAGCGATCAAGATAATCGACGACAGAATTATTTATCGACAAACCCTACGAAGATTTGAAGGCATGTTCGAGCTTAGAAGATGAAGACTCATTTTGCCACAAAGGGGGAGATTGCTAGGTCTATTATTATTATTGTGACAAAATAAGGAAAGGATATGCTTTATTGTAAAAGGAAGTTTATAATTCCTTAAACTCTTGTTTCCTTAATTAGACTAGACCTAGCAATATAAATACATGCTTAGGGTTTTACTTTAGATGAGTCGATTCATATATTAATTTAGAGAGAGAGCAGAAACCGTGAATCATATTGTAATCGACATATACACTTTCAAGAGATATATGACTACGTAAGTTCTTTAAATCATTGTTCGTGTCATATTACTTTCATATTAACTGTTTATTGTCATTGTGCTTGTTATAATGGGATCAACAATCTTGTATCTGATCAAACAAAGAATAAACTTCAGAGAATTGATAAGAAAAAGTATGTATGCTGGTCATCAACAAATAAACACAAGAAGAGATGCAGATTACTTGTTAAATAATGTTTATGATTTCCATATTCATGCCAAAGAACAAGTACTTGAATTTGAAGTACTAGAAGAAGTCAAACCTACACTAACCCAACACCTTATGGCATGAGCTGACGACAGCCATGCACCACCTGTGTCCGCGTTCCCGAAGGCACCCCTCTCTTTCAAGAGGATTCGCGGCATGTCAAGCCCAGCTCCTATTTCTGAACATGTTGGAACAAGTTCTAAAAGGATAAAGGCAAAGGTGTAGAGGTTGTTGAAGATCAAATGCAAGCTACTCAAGTATCAGAAGCTGAAATCAGTTGCAAATCAATAGGATTGTTGAACATGCTCTTACTTTATTCCTTAAATATATGCATCCTGAAATATTTGTGGAACATGAGCAAATCTTTAATTACATTGATTGTTGGATAGACAAATCTTTTGGTTGGAAACAGTGGTACAGTCAAATAGTCAAGAAACTGAAGCTGCCACTATCTAGATCAAAAAAAAAGAGTCCCATTGCCAAAGTAATACATTACAAGATTCAGAACAGCTTTTCCTGTTGCAAAAGGAGGAATTTATAGAGAGTTAATCTGGGCAGCAAAGAAAGACTTTCAGGTAGCTTTTGTACTTGGAAGAGAAAAAGTAGATTTGAGCAGACCAAATTTTGAACTCCAAGGAATTAGTTCAATTAACAAAGGTACTTTAATAGTACATCATCCTGGATTTGTATGCAAATTTAACCAAGAGAAGTTGTTTGTAAGATATGAAGAAATTCACAAGTGCTGCAATGGTACACTATTGGCCATAAGTGAAAGACTTGTTAAACGACAAAAACACAGGCCAAAGAATTTGAATGACAGTGAATGGAATGAATACAAGAAGCTAGCCAAAGATATGCATAAGAGAACAGAACTGTTGCTGGAATATAGGAAGCTAATTCTTGGTGAACTCAGAGAGCTTTTGACTTACTAGGGTACAATTTGAATTTTTGAAGCTAAGGGGGAGATTGATAGAGATCATAAGATAGCTTCAAAAGAAGACTTGGTTCTGAAGCTTAGTTCTGAAGTGATTCAGAAGAGATAAAGAAAGAAAGCTCAGAAGCATTGAAGTACAAAGACAGAATGACTAAAGTGAAGATAAGCCTAAGGCATAACTTCTGAAGTGGCTACTTCAGAAGGTCTGAAGATTCTCATGCTGTTCTGTAGAAGTTCTGAAGAACTTCTGAATTATGTTCTGAAGGTGTTCAGAAGTAGTTCTGAAGGTGTTCAGAAATAGTTCTGAACTTACTTCTGTATGTGTGCCATGTAATGTACTATTACTTTAGCATTTCCTATTGTATATAAATAGAGTATCTGCTAGATAGTGATAACTAACGTTCATAGATCTTTTGTACTGTAAAGACATATCTGTGTAACTCTGTTAAGATCAATACTACATCCGACTTCCTTGCTATAATTCTTGTTCTATATTCTATTTTCTTTATACTTCTTGATATTTGGGATCTAACATTATGCATTTTGCTTTGCAGACGCACCTGAATCCTCTTCATCATGTTAATTAGTACAATTGGGACTTCTGACTTTTGTCTAATAAAAGCAAGCCAAGTATACCTGGAAAATTCATCAATTAGCACAATAATGCAGAGCTCTAGGACCACAGAGGTCACTACAATGGGACCACGGAGGTCAACATGTAACATATGCAGAGGTCTTGGACAAGAATGATAACTTTTTGTTTTATGGGAAGCTCTTTTTATTTTCCCCATTTCACAAGCAGGACAGAGATGATCCTTCTGGAAGTGAACCCCTAGGAGGCCCTCAACCAGATTATGTTTCACAAGTTAAATTCAAGAGTTTGAAAGTTAAGATGAGAAAGCTTATGATGCCAGTGCCAAGCTACTTCACTCTTCTTCGAGATAAGACAAAGTGTTTCTGTTTCATTCTTAGGAATTAAGTTCATCATGTACAAATTACCTTTTTGGTTGGGTCTCCATAACTCTTTACCTGCCTTAGATAGTAAGTAACAATGTTTTTCATCAAATAGAACCAACATTTTAGCATCACATAGTTGACTTAGACTCAGAAGATTATGTTTTAATCCAGAAACATGAGCAACCTTTGATAAGGTGACGTTTCCTTCTTGTAAGGTACCATAACCTGTTATTTGAACCTTTCTATTATCTTCAAACGTTACTGCTCCACTGGTTTTGTCTTTGAATATGGAGAGTAAGTTTCTGGTTCCAGTCATTTGCCTGATTTTGTGTTAAAATTATTTTTCTTCTGGTGTTTGAAATTTGAGCGTTTATAGAAATCAGAAGAGAAACAATGTGGACTCAAGAAGAATTGTTTTAGTTTAAGGAAAAGAGAGAAGCATTCAGAGTTCTGAGACATAGAAGAATTCATTGAATTTTCATTTCTGGAATGATAATTACAAGATTTCTTATTGTTGTCTATTCTAGCATCAGTTGTTCGATTGAACTTCTTATATAGCCTAGACTTATGCTTCGGAACAGGTGAATACATCTCTAAAGGCTGCTTCTTGGGAATCCATTCTCTATGAACTTTTGACGAAGTTACTGAAACAAAAGGAACATGATCATTAAGTTTTCCATTTAGCTTTTCGTTCTCTTGTGAGCTTTGTGTTCTTCTGAGGCTGTGACCTTTGAGGTTTTTGTACAAGTTCAGTTTTCTTCTTGATTGTTGCTTCTTTTTCGAGATCAAGACAAGTCTTAGATTGAATGCACATACCAAGGAAATCTGGATGAATAGGAAACTCTTTTCTTTTTTCCTTTGGAGGAACTGAGTTCAGAGGAATACCATTCGGAAGTTTTGCAACTTCTTGTCCAGCAACCCTTACTTCTGGTGTTTCATTTGTATATAGAAAAGAAGTAGAGCTATTCTTTAAACACTGGTTGACAACAACATAAGTATAAGGCATAAAGTTTTCAAACTTAGTTAGTAATTTATCTGACATGTTAAAGAAATCATCATAATTTTGATACTCGTTTTCCTAGGGATAAACATCAAACTCATCATTATCCTTCTCTTGAGAAAGATTAAGATCTATAAAAGAACAGGGAGTAATTTCTGGACGGTTTTTAAAAGGTAAATATTTTTCTTGTTTTTCCTTTTGAAGAGATAAGGTTTGATTAATACACTCATCCAGAGCTTTAAGAAGATCATTTTCAAACTGAAATCTCAGATCTTCTTCTGTATTTTTAGGAATGAACACATCTGCTTCTGGATTCAATATGATATGAGTGAATAAGCGAAATTTTAATAAATTGTTTTTCTTCTGGTTTTGTTTTGAATCATCTTGATTTGATTTAGAAATCTTTCCATCAGAAGAATACTTTATGTTTTTATATTTGAGTTTTCTAACTCGTTGTCCATTCTCATATTTAGATCTTTTGAAAACAGATTGTTCATATAAGACAGGAAAATCTGGTTTTTGTTCTTTTCCTATATAGAAGACAGAATCTAAGGTAGACTACTTTTTACAAGTGTAAGGATCCAGATCTTCAAAACCTAGACATGTTTTCCCAACTTGTATATTTATTTGTTCATGCACCTTCGTGCATCTTGATATTTTTTAATCAAGAGCTCCTTCTTTTGAAGATCAATGTGCAGAAACTCCCTTTCCTTTTGAAAATAGTTTTTAAGTGCTACAGAGTTTAATCTATCATTTTCTTTTGCCTCAAGTTCTTTATCTTTAGCCTTCAGAAGATTATTAAGCTCGTCTATTTTATCTTTTAAAATACTTTCCACAAATGTTTTGAGTTTGGAAGTTTTCTGATTTTCCACAAAAAGTTCTTGCTTTTCTTCAGTGAGAATTTCCATTTCTCTTTTAAAGATGTTTCTTTATTTTTCAATAACAGTAAATGTTATTTCAAGATCTTTTCTTATTTTCTTTTCCTTTTGATGCTTCTGTTTCAAATTTTCAAAATCAAATGTTAGGATTAAAATGGTTTGTTCAAGATTAGTAGGTTCAGAGGTGGTGCAAACCGGGGATTCAGAAGGTTGTTCTTCTGCATCACTTGACATAGCCATTCCACAAAACATGGCTTCTGCATCGCTTGACTGATCTGAACACCAGTTGTCGTGCTCAGCTTATTTGGCTCTCTCGTCAACATTGTACTTGTATTTGTTCTTGTAGTACATCTCATCTTTGACTAGAGATCCTTTGCAGTCTTTTCAGTAATGGCTAGGTTTGCCACATCGATAGCACACATCCTTCTTCTTCTTTAACATCTCTTCCTGTTAGAAAGTATTATGTGAAATATGAATCCGAAATTCCTAAGTGTCAAACTTTAGAAGGCAATCCAGAAGTTCAACCTCTGATCACCCTCTGATCACCCTGTTTTTAGAGATTTTGATTAATTTGATTCAATTTCCTCTAATCAGTGGTAATCACAGTTTAAATTCTGGAATCAGTATTAATCATTTCGTTTCGTTCCAATTTTGAAGTTTAATCGTTCTAAATTTCATAAGCTTTTTCTGCAATTTTTTAAACTCAGCTTTCTGAAAATATAATTCTATATACACCGCTGTATCTTTGACCAAACCTCCAATTCTAGTCCGAGATGAATATCCATAGTGGAAAATTAGTATGATAAATTTCTACGAAGGACTGGATGTTGAACTGTATCCTATTGTACTAATTGGTCCATTCATATCCATGACCGGCATTGTAACACCCCGCCTTACCACGACACAATATTGTCCGCTTTGGCCTAAGCCACACGAATTTGTTTCTGGCAACCTGGCGAGAACTTCCCAGGGGATCACCCATCCTGGTACTACTCCCACCCAAGCACGCTTAACCACAGAGTTCCAAGAACCTGCCTTGCGTGTGGCCCCAAAATGCGTTGTGTTTAGGAAGGCCAAGGTTTACTGCGTTGTGTTTAGGAAGGCCAAGGTTTACTTATGAACCCAGCATCACTCCTGTCCACGGCCGATATGGGATCTGCCTAAGGTGTTACAAACACCCCCCCTTAGGGACTCATTGTCCTCGATGAGGTTTGCCCCACATCCCGAACGGCACAGGAGCCGCTCTGATACCATTTGTAACACCCCGCCTTACCACGACACAATATTGTTCGCTTTGGCCTAAGCCGCACGGATTTGTTTCTGGCGACCTGGCGAGGACTTCCCAGGGGGTCACCCATCCTGGTACTACTCCCACCTAAGCACGCTTAACAACAGAGTTCCATGAACCTGCCTTGCGTGTGGCCCGAAAACGCGTTGTGTTTAGGAAGGCCAAGGTTTACTTATGAACCCAGCATCACTCCTGTCCACAGCCGATATGGGATTTGCCTAAGGTGTTACAAAATATACTTGTAACACCCTACTTTTGGGATAAGAAATCTAACGAAAATTCGGCATGACCTATTCGTAAATTCTTCATATACCTGTTTCGTATCCCACTTATATATATGTGTAATATGATTCCCAAAAGAAAATTATACAAAAAGCCACAAATATAAGAGCTAGTTTATATACATAAAACTAGTTTCCAATATAATATTACTACAATTCCCATCACAATACTAATGGAAGCTAAATCATTTCCATTTTTCCCAATCGGGACATCAACATTGCATCATCTTACCATATCATGTACTAGTTTAGTAATTCTTATCGCTAGCACTATGAACTGCACCAGAATAATCTGGTCCTGGAATAAACATCAACAAACAAAACAAATCAGGCTTTACGCCTGGTGAGTTCAAGATTTACGTCGTTAAACATTCAATAAAATCAGAATCACTCATAATTTTCAAAACAATGCATAATCATAAATATTGATATAAGCAACCCACACAATTACTTACTTTTTCAACAAACATCAATAACATATATGTTTATCCATAACATATTTATATGTTATAATGAAACAAGTATAAATATCAAACTTCACTCGTTTCATTCTATTCTATATATATGTCCCACATATAATAGATATAATGTCTTAAGCCTTTTATAAAGACTCTCCATCCCGCTATATTTGACTCATTACAATATACCATCGTTAATCACATTATTGATTTCTAGGTAGGGAAGTCCTACCATGACCGGCCGATGAAAAAGAGCATAGCATTTCATCAATACCGTTGGCTAACTTAGGCATGTTATGGGACCTCCCAGGTCCATGTATGTGTGTAATTTTGACCTCCCAGGTCTAGGTACATACATAATTATGACCTCCAAGGTCTATTATATGTATTTGGCCCCCCGAGCCATATGCCTAAATTGCCGCCTAACTGCGCTCCCAGCCCCTCCAACTTTAGACATATTTAGTGAACGTCCCACGTCCTATGTCTTTAATAAATATGTATCCACCCATTCCAAGATATTTTAAATCTATACCAACCCCGGACATTAGACATCTAAATCTGAACGTCTCATGTTCTATTTCAATATTCAATTTGCATCAAGAATCCAACATATCACATATGTCCATCACAACAACTCAAGCATGTTTTTTAGTAAACTTTAAATTTCAATACTTCAAAAGTATATTCCAGTGTTTCAATATCACTTAACATGCTTGTTTCACATTCAAATTTACTTTTATAAAGCATCTAATAACCGCACTTTAGAACAATTTATAAATCATGCATTTTTCACAAAACGTATTCGAACGCAAACAACATAATTCAGTTATGTCACAATACATATATTTCAAAAATTCAGAAGCTCTCTCAGAAGTTAGAAATTTCAGAAGTTAAAGAAGTAGAAAAACGAAAAGAAAAGGTTTCTGAAAATAATCTAGATGAAGTTGTTCCTATTCCTCAGAAGTCTGAATCTGAACATGTTGGTCCCAATAAGGATCTACAAGAGTTAAAGATTAAGTAAATAGTTTGTAGAAGGGGGGGGGGGGTTGAATACAAACACACAGATTTTGATTTTTAAATTAGTTTATAGATTATAAACAGATTTACAGTTACAAGCGGAATTAGAACAAGTTCAAAACCCATTCTATTGTAACTTAAGAAACACACAGTTTGATGCACAAGAGGAAGGAAGAAAGAATACAGAAGGTATAGGCTAGAAAGAGGCATGCATTGAGATGAAGAAGATATCTTCATCTTATTTATACCTGTTTGCATTTAATGCAAGACAAAACGTATATGCCACGTGTCAAGCTTGGATAGGAAGTTTGTCCTTGCTAATAAGACAACCATGTTTTTGGCCGAATATGAACAACACCGTATCAGATATTATGGGGACATAAGAGACAAGTCGTACGTCCTTTTCTGACATGGTTCTAGGTTCGACTTTTGTGCATCGAGGATAAGATCAATCTTTAGTCTTGCAGAGGAACCTTCATTTGATCGCTGACATTGAATCTTCAAGGATGAACTTCAGTGTTGCTGAGTCTTCACAAGACTTCACATTGAACCGCTTCAGGTCACTTAGCTGATTATCTCTTTCTTCAGCTTTGGTCTTCGACTTTCGCTGAATGGTCTTTTGGTGTGATAGCTGATCTTCAGGTCTTTAGAGATAAGCTTGTTGTTCCTTGATCTTCAGGGATCGCTGATGGTAATCAGCGTATGCTATCGCTGAATTTGAATAGAAGCTTATGCAATGGAATTTCACTAAGTATAAAAAAGGAATCATATTCAAATCATTGAGAGGAGTTATGATCAACAGAATAATTACAAGAGCAAAGAATTGAAGAACATGCTTTGACAATGTTTCTTGAATACTTTCATCCAGAAATGTTCATGGAATATGAACAAAAGTTCGATTATATTGATTGTTGGATTCAGAAGTCTTTTGGATGGAAAGAATGGTATTCAGATATCATTAGAAAAATCAGACTTCCTGTAAGTGAAGTAAGAAAAGTGAGCCCTGTTAGACTTTTGAAGTATGAGTCAAAGATGACGTGGCAACATTCACTTGTAGATAGTCTTTATAACAGAATTTGTTAGACGCTCCTCTATGAGGTGGCATTTTGTGATAGGCTAAAGTGTTGACTTTCTGTTTGTGTAATCATATAAATTGATATGTACTTTCACTGTAATAGTTGTTGATAAAAGATCATTAATGAAGAAGAGTTTTGCGTACATGTCACACCCCGCTAAAGCGGAAACATGAGGCGTGATAGCGCAAGATTTCATAACAATAGGATAAAAACAACACCAACCATCCATTCAAATACATAACAGTCTAAGTTTAAAATTTTACATCGCATCAACTAAAAGTTCTAACAAAATAAAGTAAACCAAGTGTTTCAACTAAACAGTTTCAAATAAACAAGATGATTGATGTCGATGCGCCCAGATAATGGAAAGATTCGGTTAATCTTTTCTTACCCCTGAAAAGCATGATAAAAACAAGGTCAACTACAAAGAGTTGGTGAGTTCACAGGTTTTCAATATTTCAAACATCCATTTGTGTAAGTGAATATGAGCAAAATAAATCTTTGGCACTTATTAATATCTTAAAACGTCAAGGCATTACGTACTCTAATTTTTAATATATAAAGAGCCACCACTAAAGCTTTCAACCACAAAATAAAATTTATTGTTAATTCTACCTTAGCGGTGGGACTAATATCCCACATATGTAGAACCTTCGTTTCTCCCTTTTTTTAAGTACAATGCACCCCTACTTGTAGTTTTTAGGTTGGATTGTCCATCCAAATAGCGCTATCCACAAATACCCTCGGCTCCTCACTTGAGTTAATAGTAGTGTACAAACTTTTATGTTACATTTTACTCAATATAACTATTAGTGTACATGCCTTAGTGCCCACAACATCAAATTTAACAAAATTTCATAATCATAATGAAAATAGCTCATATAACATATTCAATCATGCTTTTCACCCCAAATCGTAGAAAATACTTTGAAAGAGGGGCTGTGAATACTCACCTTATAGCAAAGCTCCGTGACACAAATAAACACAATCCGATCCCCACGCGACGACCTAACGCTTCCCTATCAAAGAGTAATACTCAAAACCGTCACTTATAGGTCTAATACTAATTATAGAGGTGAATAAATCTTAAGCCCATATGTGTCTATATATGTCCAATTATACAAAATGTCCATATGCTCGTTAATATCATAATTTATACCGAAAGTAAATCTTATTATCCATCACGTGATCAATATTTATAAAAATCAATTAAGTCCTAAATATGATCAGTTTTCAAGGGCTTCCAAAATGACTTAATTTGCTATCTTCTTATACAAAATAAAGCACTGAGTTATGGTCACTGTGCCCAAATTTCATGCCTTTTGGACAGATTACACGATGTTAGTAAATCACTCATTTAAGGAGTTCTATAAAGTGTTTTCTAGAATTTTCAGTTGGATTGGAAAGATAACTCATAGAGGAAACCTTTGAGATAAGAATCACTGATTTTGAAGAAGTTATGAAGGAGATATGGGACTACAAAGTTGCATGCACAATTCTGTCATTAACTGACAGATTGCACACTTAACTTTAATAAATTGGTTAATGCCTCAAGACTTCATATTTTTGTATGAAACTGGATTCATATGAATCATAACTCATAAAATAGAGTTTTAGAAGAAGAATCATGAATTAAAGACAAATAACAAAGGAGATACTAACACACAAAGTAGAGTTTAGCTGCTGGTGGTTTCACAGATTGCACACCTAAAGTATTTTAGGTGTTTGGAGGGTCAAAACTCCATATTTTTAAGTGATTCCACTTGCAAACTGAACGTAACTCATAAGACTAACTCTCAAAAGAAAAATCATTCTTTTTCATTGAGTTTTGGAAGAAATATGGTCATTTGAACATGCATGCACAAATCTGTCATTGGTTGACAGCTTGCACACTCATTTTGTTTCAATTAGTTAAGACCTCAAATAACCATATTTTTTAATGAAATTAGTGGCATATGAAAAGTAACACATTAAATTAACTTCGAGAAGAAGAATCAAGTGATTTGGAGGAATATTCAAAGAGTTATGGTCGTTCAAAGTAGGGTTTACCTACTGTTGAACTTCCAGATGCACATGCATCTTGTTATGAGCATTTGGGGGGTCAAAACTCAATGTTTTTGAGTGAGACCACTTGGATTAGAACCCCAACTCACTAAATAAACTTGTAGAAAGAAGATTCATGATATTTGAACATACAAATTGTAAGAAATTGACGATTTACACACATGCATGAATCTGCCAGAACCAAAATCACCATTTTTGTTCAAGAACACATAAAATCATGATTTTCCCCTATTTTCTTGAGTTTTATTTGTGTAGATCATAGATTATCACCATTTTATAAACATTTTACATGTTTTGGTGTAAAATCTCTCCACAAACTCAGAATTTTTTTTTTGGATATTAGAAGAAAGTAACTTAGAAATGCAAGAAAAGTGGGCTTTTCACCCAAAATTTGCAAGAAAATGAAGAACATGAAGTTTTGTACTTACTTGGATGATGATATGTGTTGATTGTCTTCAAAAATACTTGCTCTTAGGTGGATTTTAGATGAAAAAATGGCTGGAACTCTTTTGAGAGAAAGAAAAGAAAGAGAGGGAGAAGAGAGAAGTGAATAACTCCCTTTGTTTCTAGAGAGAGAGAGAGATTTGAATCTTTAGTTTGGAAATGAGCAAAATGAAGAAATTTGGGTTTTTATATGTGGATTTTAAGAGAGGGGGGGGCGGCCATGGGGTGGGTCCTACCCAAACCAATTTTTTTTTTTATTTGTATAAATTAAGCCCAAAATGTGAGATTTGAAGTCCAATTTCTCAATTTTGGCATTTTTCTTAACTTTGTTACCCATTTTGGTTCTTTTCTAATAAAAATAAAAGTTTATAATAAAAATACTAAAATATATATATATATTTTATATAAATTGGGTATAAATTAGAGCATTTGGCACTGTATTGGACGTTAGAGACAGTTACGGGTCGGAACCGGACATTTTAAGCGATTACCGGAAATGCTAGGGATTTTTCGGCCATTCTAAACCATCTAACTCCTATTCTTAAAATTAAACTATATAAACACTAATAAACTTAATAGAAGCTAACCTGAAAGCTCGAATTTTGACAGTTGTCACAGCCTTCCCCCGTTAAAGAAATTTTGTCCCGAAATTTAAGAAGTGGCTTTCTCCAGGGTGTTCGTGAATAAGAAGGGATACTTTTGCTTCATCAAATCTTCACGTTCCCAGGTATATTCTGGACCATGTTTTGCATTCCAACGGACTTTAATAATAGGGATTTTATTGCGCCTTAATCGTTTAACTTCTCGGTCCAAAACCTCAACTGGTTCTTCAACGAAGTTTAACCGATCGTTAATCTGAACTTCATCCATGGGTAACATCAACGTTTCATCTGCTAGGCATTTCTTTAGACTCGACACATGAAACGTGTCGTGGATGGCGCTTAGATTCGGTGGTAACTTCAACTTGTACGCCACTGGTCCGATTCTTTCAAGTATTTCGAATGGACCAATGTATCTTGGACCCAGCTTGCCTCTCTTCCTGAAGCGTACCAGTCCCTTCCATGGCGACACTTTTAATAGCACTTTATCTCCCACTTGAAACTCCAACGGCTTTCTCCGATTATCCGCATAACTTTTTTGACGATCTCTTGCTGTCTTGAGTCTTTCTTTGATTGTCGAGATCTTATCAGTAGTTTCCTGAATAATATCGGGCATTGTCAACTGTCTATCTCCGATTTCTACCCAGCTAAGCGGTGATCTGCACTTACGTCCGTATAGAGCTTCGTATGGTGCACATTGTATGTTGGTGTGATAACTGTTGTTATAAGAGAATTCAACTAGTGGCAGGTGGGTATCCCAATTCCCACCAAAATCTATTGCACATGCACGCAGCATATCCTCTAACGTTTGAATAGTTCTTTCCGATTGACCATCTGTTTGAGGATGATAGGCAGTGCTATAATCTAATCGCGTACCCAAAGCCTTTTGAAGAGATTGCCAAAATCGCGATGTAAATCGTGTATCTCTGTCCGAAATAATGGAAACAGGTATACCATGACGTGTAACTATTTCATTAATGTAGATTTGTGCACGCCTTTCCATGCTGAAATCTTCGCGAATGGGAATGAAAAGAGCCGATTTGGTAAGTCGATCTACTATAACCCATATAGCATCGTGCCCCTTTACAGTTCTAGGTAGCTTAGTCACGAAATCCATTGTTATTTTCTCCCATTTCCATTGTGGTATTTCGGGTTGTTGAAGTAAACCAGATGGTTTCTGATGTTCGGCCTTTACCCTAGCACAAGTCAGGCACTTGCTTACAAACACGGCAATATCTTTCTTCATTCCCGGCCACCAATAATATTCCTTCAAACCCTTATACATTTTATCTGCCCCTGGGTGAATCGAATATCTGGATCGATGGGCTTCGTCCAAAATGATTGATCGTAGATCAGCAACTTTCGGTACCCATACTTTATTCTTGAAGTAAAACACTCCATCCGCTTGCATTTCAATTTCTTTCTCTAAATGTTGCAAGGTTTCATTCTTCAAATTCTCTTCTTTTAAAGCTTCTCTTTGTGCTTCAAGGATTTGAGTTTTTAAACTCGTCTGGACCATCATTCCCATAGCACGTACTCTTGTTGGTTTTACTCTTTCCTTTCGACTTAACGCGTCGGCTACCACATTAGCTTTTCCTGGATGGTACTTTATTTCACAGTCGTAATCACTAAGTAGTTCAACCCATCTTCTTTGCCTCATGTTGAGCATTTTCTGGTCAAGGATGTGCCGGAGGCTTTTGTGATCAGTGAAAATGGTGCACTTGGTGCCGTATAGATAGTGTTTCCAGATCTTGAGTGCGAACACCACCGCCCCTAACTCCAAATCATGAGTGGTGTAATTCTTCTCGTGAATCTTTAGTTGTCTCGAAGCGTATGCAATAACTTTGTCTTTTTGCATTAACACGCAGCCCATTCCCTGATGTGAAGCATCACAGTAGACTACGAAGTTATCTACTCCTTCGGGTAGAGCCAGAATCGGTGCATTGCATAACTTGTGTTTGAGTGTCTGGAAGGCTTCTTCTTGTTTCTCTCCCCAAATAAACTTTTTATCTTTTTGTGTTAGAGTTGTTAGTGGTTGCGCGATCTTAGAGAAATTCTCGATAAATCGCCGGTAATAACCTGCCAATCCCAGAAATTGGCGGATCTCGGTCGGTGTCTTCGGGGCTTCCCATTTCTTTATGGCCTCAATCTTAGCTGGATCAACTTGGATTCCCTTTTCATTCACCACATGGCCAAGAAAGTGTACCTCACGAATCCAGAATTCACATTTAGAGAATTTCGCGTACAACCTTTCGTTTCTGAGCAATTCCAATATCAACTTCAAGTGTTGCTCATGCTCCTTTTTGTCTCGAGAATAAATGAGTATATCATCTATAAACGCGATCACGAATTTGTCTAGGTATGGTCGACATACTCTATTCATCAAATCCATGAAGACTGCCGGTGCGTTTGTTAGACCAAATGGCATGACTAGGAACTCGTAGTGACCGTATCGAGTCCTAAAGGCCGTCTTGGGGATATCTTCTTCTCGCACTCTCATTTGATGATATCCAGACCTAAGATCGATCTTCGAAAAGTATGTTGCACCTTGAAGTTGGTCAAACAAATCATCAATCCGGGGAAGGGGGTATCGGTTCTTAATTGTCAACTTGTTGAGTTCCCTATAATCGATACACATTCGAAAAGATCCATCTTTCTTCTTAACAAATAAGATTGGGGCTCCCCAAGGTGAAGAGCTAGGTCTGATAAATCTTTTGTCGAGTAATTCCTGAAGTTGTTCCGACAGCTCTTGCATCTCTGATGGTGCTAATCGATAAGGTGATTTTGCTACAGGTGCGGCTCCTGGAATTAATTCTATGTGAAACTCCACTTGTCTTGGTGGGGGTAGTCCAGGCAATTCGTCCGGGAATACCTTAGGAAAATTTCGAACTATAGGAATATCTTGAATGCGTTTTTCTTCAGCCTTCTTATCCTTGATGTGAGCTAGAAAAGCAATGCAATCCTTTCTCAAATACTTTCGCATCTTCATACATGTAACTACTTTAATACCCCTCCTGGGTTTCTCTCCGTGTACTTCGAGTTTTCCCCCTTCGGGTAACGGAATTCGTACGATCTTTTCGGAGCAACAGATTTCGGCTCGGTTTTTGGATAACCAGTCCATGCCCACAACCACGTCAAAACTTCCTAGTTTAATCGGGATTAAATCTATACAGAAATCCCTACTAGCCAAATTTATAGTGCAGTTCATTATTACATCATTGACCCTACTCTCTTGACCGTTGGCATATTCAATTACGTATGATTCTTTCAACTTTTGAGGCCTTAGATTTATCTTTGGTCTAAAATCTAATGGCACAAAATTCCTATCTGCTCCAGAATCAAATAGTATAGATGCATCATGATTATTCAGGAGAAACGTACCTGTAACGACATCTGGATTCTGTCTTGCTTCCTCAGCTCCAATTTCAAACACTCGGCCTTTTGCTGGACCTCCTTGATTTCCTTGGTTGGCTGGTCGTGCTTGATTAGTGTTCGGTCTTTGATTCCATCATGGACATGCATACCGAAAGTGATCCGGGCTTCCACACTCAAAACATGCCCGCCTTCAAGTGCTCCTGCAATCTTTGGCATAGTGACCTCCTTTGTTGCATTTTTGACAGATAATACATCGTCCGGTATGCTGTCTATTGCACTTGTCACATTTGGGTTAAGGTCTTTTCTCTTTCTCCGCAGGTTGAGTTTGAATTCCCTAGTTACCTGAAGTTCTTTGTTCCTTACTTGTCCTTTTTCCAAACTGCTTTCTTATTGGTTCATCCATCTTTCTCTTCCCTTGTGCCTTATCCCTTACAAACAATCCCGAGCGAGTAGCATTGTTTGTGAGTCTGGTTGCCGAACTTACTGCTTCTTGTAGAGTTTTTGGGTTTGCTGAGGTAACATCCCCGCGTATCTCCGGAGATAATCCCCAAATATACCTATCAACGCGATTCTCTTCAGGCGTTACCAAATGCGGTACCATTTTTGCCAATTCATGAAATCGGGCTGTGTAGGAGTCGATATCATTCCCTTTCATCTCGTGATTCCACAACTCTGCTTCCAGCTTCTGAATCTCGCTCCTAGGGCAGTATTCTTCCTTCAGCATTATTTTGAAATCTTCCCATGTAAGACTGTTGGCAGCTTCCCGTCCTCGGGTTTGTACTTGGGTGTTCCACCAAGTTAATGCTCGCCCTTGTAATAGACAGGCAGCAAACTCCACTTTCTTTCCCTCAGCACACTTGCTAATGTGGAGGACAGACTCCATGCTTTCCAACCAGGTCAATAAACCGACGGCTCCTTCAGTTCCGAAAAATTCTTTAGGATTACAACTCCTAAAGGATTTATACGTACATTCCCTGTCTCCAGAACCCTGATTGTTATTTTGATTAGCATTTAAAGCAGCTGCTACTTGGCTCACAATACCTGGTCGTGCTGCCATGAGCTGTTCGGATACTAGTCGTGCAACATCGGAATTTACTCTTCTCGGAGGCATTGTTCTAAAAACACAATTTTTAAATTGAGTTTTAGTCAATTTTGTGTTACAATAGCCATTATAAATCTACTTACTAAATCATACGCATCTTATAACATACATCCAATACTACTCACGAACATATACATTTCAAAACAACATGCGATAAATAGATAACTTGCATAAATTCCAAAAATAACTAAGGCAAGCCAACATAAGTTTTAAAATACAGTCTAAAAGATAATAAAGTGCTTAAACTTGAATACATAGACTACAAGCCTCAAAAGAAGGTAATATTCACCCAAAAGTTCAAAATATCTAGAGTTCCCTAACGCATCAACATCCAAATCAATACTCCTAACATCACCATCAACGCTCCTAATGCCCAAGCCAAATAAGTGTACAACCTCCTAATCGCCCTCCTAGACTCTGAGGTGATCTCCATGATCCTATCTGTAATCTCATTTTGTGAGTACAGGGCTGTAAAAATGTCGTCTATAGACTGCTGAAAATGCTCCAACCTCAGCCGATGAATGTGTACCTCGTTGGCCATATCCGTGACCCAGTAGTTTTCCGCTGCGGTCATTCCTTGTGGTCGGGGCACAGGTACTCCAACTGCGGGTGGAGGAGGAGTCACACTTCGCGACCTGGATCGCGACTGAGATGGTTCTCCCGATGGCAAGGAAGGAATCGTGACACTCACTCTTCGAAGAGGGAGAACGCGCTTGCGGGCAGTCCTTATCGTCCTTGGCCCGCGAGATGTCCCCTCACCAGTAGGTATGGGTACGGGCATGGGAACAGAAGATCGAGCAGAAGAGTCGGCAGAATCCTCTTCATGACTATGCTCGGATGGGTCATAGTCATCACAGTTTGTGTCGGCTCTCCTAACCCTGCTGGTAACATAACCGGATTCATCCGGGGAGTGGTCGGATGTGGACATAGTGCTGAGATAAAAAAAAAAAATTATAAATATCAGAAGCATTTTATAATAATCATGTGAACTCACATAAAATCATATTTCTCATTTTGAAGTGAAAGATTTCCCGATCGATTCCTATTTTTAGAATAATTTAATGCAAGTCCTTCTTATTCATACCATATTTAGACATAGGTGATCAGGCTTTGCCTAATTATGATATGTTAGATCGTTGCTTATTCTAATTATACTAGTGGTGAGCTTTTTAAATTTATTTACGAAAATAGTTTTTTTTTTATAAAAAGAAAATTTTGGTTATAGTATTTGGTTTCAATAGAAAACCGGTGTTCTCTATAACCTATGGCTCTGATACCAAGTCTGTCACACCCCGCTAAAGCGGAAACACGAGGCGTGATAGCGCAAGATTTCATAACAATAGAATAAAAACAACACCAACCATCCATTCAAATACATAACAGTCTAAGTTTAAAATTTTACATCGCATCAACTAAAAGTTCTAACAAAATAAAGTAAACCAAGTGTTTCAACTAAACAGTTTCAAATAAACAAGATGATTGATGTCGATGCGCCCACATAATGGAAAGATTCGGTTAATTTTTTTTTACCCCTGAAAAGCATGATAAAAACAAGGTCAACTACAAAGAGTTGGTGAGTTCACAGGTTTCGACCACAAAATAAAATTTATTGTTAATTCTACCTTAGCGGTGGGACTAATATCCCACATATGTAGAACCTTCGTTTCTCCCTTTTTTTTAAGTACAGTGCACCCCTACTTGTAGTTTTTAGGTGGGATTGTCCGTCCAAATAGCGCTATCCACAAATACCCTCGGCTCCTTACTTGAGTTAATAGTAGTGTACAAACTTTTATGTTACATTTTACTCAATATAACTATTAGTGTACATGCCTTAGTGCCCACAACATCAAATTTAACAAAATTTCATAATCATAATGAAAATAGCTCATATAACATATTCAATCATGCTTTTCACCCCAAATCATAGAAAATACTTTGAAAGAGGGGCTGTGAATACTCACCTTATAGCAAAGCTCCGCGACACAAATAAACACAATCCGATCCCCACACGACGACCTAACGCTTCCCTATCAAAGAGTAATACTCAAAACCGTCACTTATAGGTCTAATACTAATTATAGAGGTGAATAAATCTTAAGCCCATATGTGTCTATATATGTCCAATTATACAAAATGCCCATATGCTCGTTAATATCATAATTTATACCGAAAGTAATTCTTATTATCCATCACATGATCAATATTTATAAAAATCAATTAAGTCCAGAATTTCTCTTCTGGACAGAAACCAATTGTCCTAAATATGATCAGTTTTCAAGGGCTTCCAAAATGACTTAGTTTCCTATCTTTTTATACAAAATAAAGTACTGAGTTATGGTCACTGTGCCCAAATTTCATGCCTTTTGGACATGTAAAAGTGGTTCAAATAATTAATGCAAAACATTATGTCACAACCGGTAAAACAAATTACACCATGTTAGTAAATCACTCATTTAAGGATTTCTACTAAGTGTTTTCTAGAATTTCCAGTTGGATTGGAAAGATAACTCATAGAGGAAACTTTTGAGATAAGAATCACTGATTTTGAAGAAGTTATGAAGGAAATATGGCACTACAAAGTTGCATGCACAATTCTGTCATTAACTGAACGTAACTCATAAGAATAACTCTCAAAAGAAAAATCATTCTTTTTCATTGAGTTTTGGAAGAAATATGGTCATTTGAACATGTATGCACAAATCTGTCATTGGTTGACAGCTTGCACACTCATTTTGTTTCAATTAGTTGGGACGTCAAATCACCATATTTTTGAATGAAATTAGTGGCATATGAAAGGTAACACATTAAATTAACTTCCAGAAGAAGAATCAAGTGATTTGGAGGAATATTCAAAGAGTTATGGTCGTTCAAAGTAGGGTTTACCTACTGTTGAACTTCCAGATGCACATGCATCTTGTTATGAGCATTTGGGGGGTCAAAACTCAATGTTTTTGAGTGAGACCACTTGGATTAGAACCCCAACTCACTAACTAAATAAACTTGTAGAAAGAAGATTCATGATATTTGAACATAGAAATTGTAAGAAATTGACGATTTACACACATGCATGAATCTGCCAGAACCAAAATCACCATTTTTGTTCAAGAACACATAAAATCATGATTTTTCCCCTATTTTCTTGAGTTTTATTTGTGTAGATCATAGATTATCACCATTTTATAAACATTTTACATGTTTTGGCGTAAAATCTCTCCCAAAACTCAGATTTTTTTTTTTTGGATATTAGAAGAAAGTAACTTAGAAATGCAAGAAAAGTGGGTTTTTCACCCAAAATTTGCAAGAAAATGAAGAACATGAAGTTTTGTACTTACTTGGATGATGATATGTGTTGATTGTCTTCAAAAATACTTGCTCTTAGGTGGATTTTAGATGAAAAAATGGCTGGAACTCTTTTGAGAGAAAGAAAAGAAAGAGAGGGAGAAGAGAGAAGTGAATAAGTCCCTTTGTTTCTAGAGAGAGAGAGAGAGATTTGAATCTTTAGTTTGGAAATGAGCAAAATGAAGAAATTTGGGTTTTTATATGTGGATTTTAAGGGGGGGGGGCGGCCATGGGGTGGGCCCTACCTAAACCAATTATTATTTTTATTTATTTGTATAAATTAAGCCCAAAATGTGAGATTTGAAGTCCAATTTCTCAATTTTGGCATTTTTCTTAACTTTGTTAGCCCATTTTGGTTCTTTTCTAATAAAAATAAAAGTTTATAATAAAAATACTAAAATATATATATATTTTATATAAATTGGGTATAAATTAAAGCATTTGGCACTGTATTGGATGTTTCAGACAGTTGGACATTTTAAGCGATTACCGGAAATGCTAGGGATTTTTCGGCCATTCTAAACCATCTAACTCCTATTCTTAAAATTAAACTATATAAACACTAATAAACTTAATAGAAGCTAACCTGAAAGCTCGAATATTGTCATTTGTCACAGTACAATTCTCAATTACTTGTAATCGATCATCAGGTTATATTACAAAGTTGATATGTTCTTCATTCGTCTACTGTTCTTATTACTGTTGATCAATCAATATTAATTGCTTCCGCTTACATTCTGATATATGAATCTATTGATTAATCATTGAAGAAGAATTCTGGAACCAACAATTGGTATCAGAGCCATCTAATCAATCTGTTGATTATTAGATCTCCTTAATTTGGAAATTTCTCTCTTCATTCCTGCAGTAATTTCCAGTTTTAACTACTGTTCATAATTCTACCCTGTTTTATGAGATTTTATTAATTCATAGTAATTTTTTCCAAAAACAGTGGTAATTGTAGTTAAAATTTTGAAGAATTAGTAAGCCGATCTCTTTGTTATTCAATTCAATTGAAGTTTAATCGTTCTAAATTTCAAATCAATTCTTCCTCTCGATTCTCTGCTTTCTACGAACAAAATGGCAAATTCAAATCTGAATTCTGTTTATACTTCTGGATCGTTGACGAAACCTCCTACTCTCATACGTGACGAATATCCTCAATGGAAAATTCGAATGGTGAATTTCTACGAGGGACTGGATGCTGATCTATTTCCAATCATTCAAAATGGTCCTCTGGTTCCTATGTCTATTATTCCATGAATTCCAGCAACGGCCAATACTGATGAAATTCCTGCCAGACAAGTTCCAAAGCTAAAGGGAAACTGGTATGATGAAGAAAAGGCCAAAGTTGAACTAGCCAAAAAGGCTAAAACTCTTCTTATCATGGCCATTCCAAATGAGATTTTTCAATCTCTGGATTCCTGTGATACTGCCAAGGAATTATGGGATCAACTAGAAAATCTTCTGGAAGGCGGTGCTAAAATGAAAAAAAAAATCGAAGAGCTCGGGCACTGAATGAATACAACAACTTCCAGGCCATTGCTGATGAATCTCTGGAACAAACTTTTCATAGATTTAACAATCTCATAAATCTATGCAAAAGATGTGATATCATTCGATCAAAGGAAGACAATAATGTCTTATTTCTGAAGAGATTAAATCCAGAATGGTCAAACCTCTCCATGTCTTTACAAGCCAATCAAGATCTTGAGAAATGGTCTCTACATGACGTATTTGGAACTCTTCAAGCTCATGAGAAGGAAGTTGTACAAAAGAAAACAACAATAGGTGGTCCTCTGGCTTGGATTTCTGAATCAAAGGGAATGATAAGAAAAGGTGAAGGTAGAAGAGTGAAAAGCAAGGCATTCATATCAGAAGCTGCTCCAGAAGAAGATTCTGATTCTGATGATGATATAAAGGCATTTGCTGATTCTTTGGATCTTATAACCAAACAGTTTACAAATCGTTTTGGAAATAGGAATTTTCAAGGAAATAGAAGGTTTGATCGTTCTACTCATATTTCTAAGCAAGAGGTTCAGAGATCTGAAAAGACTGAAACAGAGAAGAAGGAAGAGGAAATAAAGAAGAAAAAGGATGTATGTTATAGATGCGGTAAACCAGGACACTACTCAAAAGAATGCAGAGGAGCTCTAGACAAAGACAAGACGTACTACAAGAATAAATACAAGTACAATGTCACTGAAAGAGCTCATTATGCTGAAAAAGAAAACTGGTTAGGAGATGAATCCAACGGAGATGAAGCTATGTTTTGTGGGATGGCTAATTCGAATGAATCAGAAGATCAACCTTCTGAGTCACCGGTTAGTAATTCCTCTGACTCATCTGAACTTGAGAATACAATTGTTCTTTTGTCAAATAATTTTGAGGAACTTAAACAAAAGCTTACAATTGAGAAGAAATTACGAAAAGGTATTGAGAAAACTCTTTCCACAATACAAAGGGAAAGAGATATTTACAAAAGAGAAATGGATATCTTAACAGAAGAGAAACTGGAACTTGACACTCAGAAAGAAAAGATTTCTAAAACCTTGAAAGACATAGAAGTTTTGTTAAAAAGGAGCGCTTAAGTTTTAAGAAACTTCTGGAAGAAAAAGATAAGGAAATTCAAATTAAGGAAAGTGACAGATTAAATTCTGTAGCACTTAAAAACTATTTTCAAAAAGAGAGAATTTTTATATATTGAACTTCAAAACAAAACGCACCAGATCAAAACATATCTGGATGCTCAAAAAGTTCATGAGAAAATAAGTACACAAGTAGGAAGGTCTGGAATCGGGTTTGAAGATTTAGATCCCTGCACGTGTGAAAAGAATTCTTGTTTAAACTCTGTTTTTCATATGGGAAAACAACAGAAGCCTGTGTTTCCAATTCTTTATGAACAATCATGCTTTAAACCTTCTAAACTTGAAAATAATCGTCATCAGAGAAAACTTAAGTTTAAAAATATTATATATTCGTCTGGAAAATTGATTTAAATAAAGTCCAGAAGAAAGATGATATTTTCAAGTTTGGTTCAAGTGTTCTTATAAAATTGAATCCTGAGGCTGATGCGTTTATTCCTATTCAAGCAGAGGAAGAATTAAGACTTAGTTTTGAAAATGATCTTCTCTTGACTCTGGATAATTGTTTTAAACTTGAGAATGCCAAACAAAAAGAGTTAGAAAACAATCCAGAGATTTTTCCATGTTCCTTAATTGATTTAAATCTATCTGAAGTTCAAGAAGAATTAGAAGAAGTCACATATCCCTGGGAAAATGATGATCAGAGTGAAAATTTCTTTGACAATTCAGAAACATATCTTTCTCACTTTGAACATCAATCTCCTATCTATGCTAAATTTCCAGAGGTTATTAAAAATAAAGACGCCCCACTTTTATTTACAAATGAATCTCTGGAAATAAGAGCCTCTGGATTGAATGTTCAGAAACATTCAAATGGAATTCCAATTTTCTCTCTTCCTTCAGAAAAACGAAAAACTTTTATACATCCAGATTTTATAGGAATGTGTCTGAAAGCTAAAACTTGTCTTGAACTTGAAAAAGAAGAAAAACTTAAAAAGAAGATTCCTATCCAAACTCCTAAAACTTATACTCCAAAATTTTCTTATGTTCAGAAAGGTAAATGGAAATCTAATCTTTTTGTTCCTGTTTCAGTAAATCCAAAAGCTTCTGTGAAGGTAAATCCGAAGAAATCACAGCTGAAGAATATCTCAGATTCTAAACATATGTCTAGTCTAGATAGGAAGTTCTTTAGAACAACTGATACTAGAAAAGACAGTCGTAAGAATAATTGTAATTATCATTATCGTAATGAAAATTCAATAAAATCTTCTATGTTTCAGAATTCTGAATGTTTTTCATTATTCCTAAAATTACAACAATTTTTCTCAAGGACTTCAAATTTATTAACTGCCAACCATTCGTACTTCAATAAGAATAAAACAAAGAAAAACAAAAAAACAAAAAATACAAACAATCCGTCTTTAACTTCTGTTAAATCAAATCAAAAGCAAATAAAAAAGGCTGATAAAACAAAAACTAACATTAAAGGACCCATAATGATATAGGTACCTAAGAAACTCTGATCTTGATTTGCAGAAACAGCATGTGCATATCTGGTATCTTGACTCTGGATGCTCAGGGCACATGACTGGTTCACGAAACTTACTCTCCAAATTTAAAGACAAAAGTGGCGGAGCTGTAACGTTTGGTGATAATGGTAAGGGTCAGATTAAGGGCTATGGTACTTTACAGAAAGGTAACATTCCCTTATCTAAAGTAGCTCATGTTTCAGGTTTGAAACATAACCTCCTAAGTGTAAGTCAACTCTGTGATTCTAAGATACTTGTCGTATTTGATGAAAAACATTGTTACTTATTTTCTAAGGCAGGTGAGGAGCTTTGGAGAGCAGACAGAAAAGGTAATCTCTACATGATAAATTTTACCGCCAAGGATGGTAAGGAAACCTTATGTCTTATTTCCAAAAAGAGTGAAATTGCATGGCTCTGGCATCATAAAATGTCTCACTTAAATTTTGACAATCTTGAGTTGCTCGTCAAACATAATCTGGTATCTGGACTTCCTGAAGTTCATTTTCAGAAAGATCACCTTTGCCCTGCATGTGAAATGGGCAAGATCAACCGAGCATCCCATAAAACAAAAAGTGATCATTCATGCATTAGACCTCTGCAATTGTTACATGTTGATCTCTGTGGTCCCATTGCAATTCAGAGTCTTTCTGGTAAAAAGTATATACTGGTACTTATTGATGAATTTTCCAGATATACTTAGCTTGCTTTTGTTCGACAGAAGCCAGAGGTACCTATTGTACTCCAGAATATGATGACCAGAATTCAAGTTCTTCTACACCAAAAGATTCAACAGCTGAGAAGCGACAAAGGTACAGAGTTTAAGAATACCAAGCTTGAAACATACTTTGTTGCAAATGGAATTACTCAGAACTTCTCTGCTATAAGCACTCCCCAACAGAATGGTGTCGTTGAACGTCGCAACAGAACATTGGTCGAAGCGACGTAATGATGCTTGCGACCTTTCCGGTCTTCCCATACACTTTTGGGCAGAAGCTGTAGCCACTGCTTGTTTTACTCAAAATCGCTCAATAATCGTCAAGAGGCATCTCAAAACCTCTTATGAGCTTATTAACAACAGAAAACCATCTGTTAAATTATTTCAATATCTTTGGTTGTAGGTGTTTTATCTTAAATGACAGAGATAAACTTGGCAAGTTTGATCCAAAATCCGATGAAGCTAAATTTTTAGGATATTCTTTAAATTCCAGAGCTTTTCGTGTTTTTAACTTAAGAACAAAAACTGTTATGGAAAGCATTAATGTTGATTTTGATGATCAAACACAGCTGACTTCTGAATATTCCTCTTCAGAACTCAAACTTAATATTGTCACCTCTGACTATCTTTCAGGTTCCAGAGAGTCTGAGATTGATGCTATTTTTCAAGATTTCCTGGGCAACGAAATATTGTCAGAAACAACTTCATCCTTGAACATACCAAAAGTTCTTCATGCCTCTGGCATAACTTTTTCTGGTTCTACTTCTGAACCACACTCTTCCTTCCCTTCTGTTCCAACATCTGATTGTCCAGAAGCCTCTTTTGTTCCATCATCTAAGGGGGAGACAGATATAAGAGACTCAGAATTAGTATATCCAGAAGCAGCCATTCCAACTTCTGAAACAGTCATTCCAACTTCAGACACAGAAGTGCAGGCTCAACCAATATCACAAACAAGGATGAAGAAATGGACTAAATCACACACTCCAGATCTTATCATTGGTAATCCTTCTGAGGGTGACAAAACACGATCTGCTACAGCAAATGAAGCTTTCTATGTCAACTTTCTTAGTATGATCGAACCCAAGCAAGTTCATGAAGCCTTAGTTGACCCAAGTTGGGTAGAAGCTATGCAGGAGGAGTGACTTCAATTTGAACGGAACAAAGTTTGGAACTTAGTATCATTAACAAAAGGCAAAGTTTGGGTCTTCAGAAATAAAAAGGATGAAGATGGAAGTGCAGGCTCAACCAATATCAGAAACAAGGCTCGTCTGGTGGCAAAAGGTTATTGTCAAAAAGAAGACATTGATTACGATGAAACCTTTGCTCCTGTTGCAAGACTGGAGGCCATACGACTTTTTCTGGCATTTTCTGTATACAAAAACTTTAAAGTATATCAAATGGATGTTAAATATGCATTTTTAAATGGAAATCTCAAAGAAGAAGTGTATGTTGAACAACCTGCTGGCTTTAAAGATACAAGAAATCCAGAATACGTCTATCTCCTTGACAAAGCTCTGTATGGCTTAAAGCAAGCACCCAGAGCCTGGTATGAACGTTTATCCAAGTTTCTGATCAGCAAAGGGTATGAAAAAGGTAAAATTGATACCACACTTTTTATCAAAAGAGGCAAAGGTATGTTAACTATTGTTCAAATTTATGTGGATGACATAATTTTTGGTTCTACTCATCAAACAGAAGTTGATTTGTTTTCTAAATTGATGGAAACTGAATTTGAAATGAGTATGATGGGCGAACTAACATTATTTCTAGGACTCCAGGTTAAGCAAAGTACCTCTGGTATTTTTATTAATCAAACAAAATATGTCTCTAACATGTTAAAGAAATTTTATTTTTAGAATTAATCACCTATGAAAACACCTATCTCTCCTAGTATGAAACTAGGTCCTGATCCTTCTGGGAAACCAGTAGATGTCATGGGCTACAGAGGTATGATAGGGTGTGTTCTGTATTTAACTACTAGTAGGCCAGATATTATGTTTGCTACCTGTCTTTGTGCTCGTTATCAAGCCAATCCAAAAGAATCTCATTTGGCGGCTGTTAAAAGAATTTTTAGATACTTAAAGGGAACTCCCTCATTGGGTCTCTGGTGTCCTAAAAATTCTGGGTTTGATTTAATGGCATATACAGATTCTGATCATGCAGGATGTAAGGTGGACAGAAAAAGTACCTCTGGTAGTTGTCAACTTTTGGGAAATAGACTTATTAGTTGGACATCCAAGAAACAAAATTGTGTATCCACATCTACTGCAGAGGCTGAATATGTTGCTGCTGCTAGTTGGTGTTCACAAGTTATTTGGATGAAGACTCAACTCAGAGACTATGGACTGATATATGATAAGATTCTCATCTTATTTGATTCAGAAAGTGCCATTGCCATTACTGAAAACCCAGTCCAGCACTCCAAAACAAAACACATTGATGTCAGGTATCATTTTATCAAAGATCATGTAGAGAAGGGCACAGTTGAAATGTATTTTGTCTCTACTGATTATCAACTAGCTCATATTGTTACAAAAGCTCTGGATGAGAAGCGTTTTTATTTTTTAATCAGCAAGTTGGGAATGATAAACATGTAAATCTTATTCTTTTTATTACTCAGAACGGATCAGAGACCTCTGATTGATTCTAATGATTTTATCCAGAAGCATTCAGAAGTCTCTGACCATCTCTGTTGAAGATTCTTATTCCTTTACATCCAAGTGATAACAGAAAGGAAGCATCTCTTGAAAAGCGAAGGGGGAGATTGGTACATCTTCTGAGGGGAAGCTTCGAGCTTATTTCAAGGGGGAGAAAAATTAAGTCTAACTTCTGTTAGCTGTCCTCTAAACACTCTTTTCTTAAAATGATTATTTTAGATTTGTTTTTTCTGATTAACTCTTGCCGTCAAGATTATTCAAAATTTTCAAATTTAACTTAACCTTTTCTTGAAACTTTTGTTCTTTTGACATTCTTAGGTCAAAAAAAATTTTGTTTTCTTATTTTTCTTCTGAAATTTTAATCATAAATAAGTCTATTTTTTTAACGCTTGCCGTCAAGGTTAATTAAAAATTTTCTTATTATTTATTAATTTCTTAAGAACATTTGACTATGAAAGTATTAAACTTTCATTTGGATCCAAACTGCTTTATTTTTTCCAAATGTTTGATTTTAAATTCATTAGAAAGGATTAATAACAAAATTGATTTAATCAAATTAAATTTGCTTTTCTTATTATTCTCTTTCTAATTATTTTTGGGGATAATCAAACGGTTTATCTTTGATAAACCTTTCAGTGACTCATCACACGGTTTATGCTTTACACGTGTCGTTCATCGTGTGATTGCATGACTACATGACTGCGTGCTTACCTAAGCATAACTGAATCGTTTTTTTTCTCTTTTCCCCAAATTCAAAAACCCTTCCATTTCCACCAAAACCCTCTAGCTTTCAACATCTCTCATATATAAACCCTATACACAGTATCTCGTCTTCTTCCTCGCGATTTCTACAGTATTTGCTTCCCCACAGTAATTCTTCCAAAAGATACCTAACCAATCTTCAATGGCCTCCCACTTTGCAACCCAAATATCAAAGACGATGAAGGCCGTCTTGTTGATTCCACCGCTGACAGTGTTGCAATCGTCAAATTGCCTTTGAAGGCAAACAATGTGCAGGTTCTACTTGATCCTAACACTTATTTGGCCGAATTCAGAGTCCTCGTTGAATTTCTTCAACAACATCAACTGAACCGTGCTCTAACCCTAACAAATCCTAATGTTCCTGAGCTCTATGTCCTAGAAGTGTGGCTATCCATGTATATCACTGATGAAGAAACCCTGCGTGGAAACTTTAGTCATCCAAATAGCCCTGAAAATGCTGTGGAAATAACCATCACCAAGAATAAAATTGCCAGGTATTTTCACTTGCCTTCCTGTACACTTGAAAATCATGATGAGATTGTGCCAAACCCTGCCCTAGACCAGAACCCATCTCCTGAAGCCTTGCTCTCATTCGTTCAATTTTTGGGTTACAATGAGCAATTATCCAAACTTTCTGAATCAAGCGCAAGAAACTGCCCCCTATGTGGAATACCCTTATCTCCATTCTCAACAAAAGCCTCACATGCAAAATTGGCTCTCAAGATCAAGCCAGCAGAAACATCCTTACAATTATGTATGGAATGTACTTCAACCGTCCTCTGGATTACGCAAGTCTCATCTTTCAAGAGATCAAAGCCGCTGTTCACACCAAAGTGTCTCTCCAGAATCAAGGAAAACCACTACCTGCTTTGATGTTTCCAAGGTTTTTGTCCCTGTTCACATACCCAGCGATTGGTGCTCTTAAAGCTCCTATGATTCAACCATTCTGCAAAATCGCTTCAATGAGCTCCTATAAACCAACTATCGACATCAACGGTTATACATCTCCAAGGGAACTCTCCAGGTATATGCTTGACCTTGTTCCTTCCACCTCTCTTTATCTTCTATCTTATTAAACGCTCTATGGTATTTTCAGAACAGAGAATACCTACCCCAGAGTTCTTAGAGCCAGATGTAGGAAGTAAGGTGTCAGGTGAGACTGAGGTTGAAAAGAATACGAGTGCAAATCCGAGTGTTTCTACCCATGCCGACCTCTTAATGCAAGAGGGTACTGAAGATGTCAATAGAGACACATTTGAGCGTAACTCTCCTTCTTCCCAAAGGGATCCCACATATGTTGAGGGAGATGTCAACACATCTACTTTCATTGAACAAGGACCACCCAGTCCAAACCACCCAGAAACCATCCGATCAGAGGATATTTTTTCATCCTCTGCATCAAGCACAACCGGGGAAACCTCTTCTTCATCATTCTCTGAACAGAATGGTGATGATAATATAAGAGTTCATTTGCCCCAGAACTCGCCACACTCCATACACAATGTTGATGTCTCTATGACCAACAAAGTCATAGGAACCTCAAAAGATAAGTCCATATCTTCTAATAGTTTAGAAGCTGAGGAAATCCCATCAGAGAGGTTGCAGCCACAGGACACACCACTTACCGGAGTGTTTACACTTCATCAAGGTAAGCACATTGTTTTCAGCATCTCATCCTCTGATGATGAGGACTCTGTTGAGACAATCAGAACAACTGAAGAGGTGCCTGTTAATCACAGCCCTCGAAGACAAGTTGGAAGTCCCTCCACACTCAACGTCAAAACAGGTGTGAATGAGGGCCTCTCTGAACGCGAGAGTGAAGGGGCTCCATGTGTTGGAGAAACACCGATTACACATTCTAAATTTGTCACCAATGCAGCGTTTCAAGCATTTGGTGATAAAATTCAGAGATCTGTGGAAGATCTAAAACTATCCTTGGATTCTCAAAATGCCATTCTTCTGGCATTTCAAAACGAACAAAGACAACATACGAAAACTCTAGAGGCGCTCAGAGAGCTTATTTCTACAACTGAAGAAGCTCATCAGAACCAAGCTTCTGATCATTTTTCTTCTTCCCATAAAGGCATCCAGGCTAACTCTGACGCTATCTTTTTCATACCTGATGCAATCCCAACTCCAGAGGTCACCATCTCGGTTGATGAATATAGTTCCTTAGTGGCAGATCTCAACAAAATTATTAAAGATGTTCATCCCTCTAAAGACACTTCTGAGTCCTCTCTGGTAAAGAAATCCGACATGGCTGTTTTCCAGAAGGCCATGCTTGACAGAATCAATTCTCTCTCCTCTAAATATGTCTCCAAAACAACTGCAAGCACTTCAAATGTGGATTTGAAGCTCTCATCTATGGAAACCTCTCTCTCCCAACTTACAAATCTTGTAAGTTCTCTTTCTGATACATTTAACGCAAGGAAAAAGGCTAAGGAGGAGCGTGCTTGCAGAAAAGCAGAGCTCAAACGGAAAAGGTCTGAGGATCAGGATCCTGATTCTCAGAAGGGGGAGAAAGCACAAGAAGCCAAGAAAGCCAAACCCACTAACAATGTTGAAAGCTCCAATCCAACGAAGTCTCCACCTACTTCTGACAAACACCAATCACCTTCCAAGCATCAAACTCATTCTGCTCAACCTTCATATACACAAACTCCTCTAACTCCAACCCCATTAGCCACTCACTCTGGGCCTCTTCCAAAAGACCTAGAAATAGCCAAATTTATTCTAGAAGTAATTGGCAATACAAGGAAAGCGCCATACTCATCATCTACTCACGCAACAATAGCCCAAGAAAAGGATGCTAAGGCAAGAGCTGATGCATCAAAAGCTAAAGTCGAAGCCCTAAATAAAGAGAGGAGAGAAGCCGAGTTAAAAGCTAAAGCAAAAGAAGACCGAGCTAATTCTGAAGTAGAAGAAGCCAGAAGACGAGCTGATTCAGAAAAAGAAAGGATTGAAAAAGAAAAGGCAAGGGCAGAAGAAGAGAGAGAGAGAGAGAGAGAGAGAGAAAAAAAAAGAAGCAAGAGAGAAGTCAAACCAAGAAAAATCACAGAGAAGGGCTATCCATGAAGAAGAAGCCAAGAGGTTGGGAAATCTTGATCTTCCAAAAATTGAAATTATCAGAAACAGCATGTATGCTCCAAACGATCAAAAGATTTATTTAATGCTGCCCAACTTCTCTAATGCCTATCAGGTAAGTGATGCTGTAAAAGACAAATTCATGGCACACAGACAAGCAAGAAAGGATGTCTACACTTCTATACCTATCAAACGAATCTCTGCTATAAAGCACTCGCAATTTGAAGATACAGAGATCTGGTACACAATCTATGAAGTAATCAGAGACGAAAATCAAACTAGGTACTTCTGCGATAATGATTTACTATCTGTTCATCCTTCTGATCTTTTGTTTCTGGAAAGCTTTATGAAAGCCCAAGTGGCCAGAGGTATTGATAGCGAAGACAAAGTTGCCTATTCAAGAATCATTGAATGCATGAAGTCTTTGTTAAGATACAAGAGGCAAGTCGACTTCCAGATAGGGCTAAACTTCAACGTTGATAATCTTGCCATCTCTGCACCAAATGAAGAGTTTGAAAACATCAATTCGTTCAGAGTTGGTAAGTTCTTACTACAACCAGAAGAAGGGGTCATCTTTAGAAGACCAGACAGAAGAAGCTTTTTTAGAGTAAAGGATGCACATCGATACTCTTCAGAAGTTGTATACATTGCAAAATGTTACATATCTACCAGTGCAACTGAACACGATCCAGAAGTACTTGAAAGGATAATCAAAAGACTTGATAGCCTATTATCAATCAGAGAGGTCATCAACAAAATTGCAAAGGTCGTATCTGAAGTTGCTCCTTTCTGAACAAACGCCATTCTTCTGACTTCATACTTAGGGGGAGATTGTTAGACTTTTGAA
Organism: Silybum marianum; assembly: GCA_036898165.1. Taxonomy (NCBI): domain Eukaryota; kingdom Viridiplantae; phylum Streptophyta; class Magnoliopsida; order Asterales; family Asteraceae; genus Silybum; species Silybum marianum. Next base: position 22,951,993 of record CM072536.1, on the reverse strand, counting down.
GTATGAGTCAAAGATGACGTGGCAACATTCACTTGTAGATCTAGTCTTTATAACAGAATTTGTTAGACGCTCCTCTATGAGGTGGCATTTTATGATAGGCTAAAGTGTTGACTTTCTGTTTGTGTAATAGTATAAATTGATCTGTACTTTCACTGTAATAGTTGTCGATAAAAGATCATTAATGAACAAGAGTTTTGCGTACAATTCTCAATTACTTGTAATCGATCCTCAGGTTATATGACAAAGTTGATATGTTCTTCATTCGTCTACTGTTCTTATTACTGTTGATTAATCAATATTAATTGCTTCCGCTTACATTCTGATATATGAATCTATTGATTAATCATTGAAGAAGAATTCTGGAACCAACAAGCCTAATAATGAAGTAATCACAGCTGATCTGAAGCAGAAAAACAATTACAAGCATGCTTACTTCACTGTTGAGAGAAATGATGGTGAGATCTCAACTTTTACAGAAGCTGGTTTTCAAAATGTCTATCTCAGAGATTTGATAAGAGTATACAGAAGTTTGTAACCTTTTCATCATTCTATTGCCATGTTCAGAAAAGCTCTCCCAGTTCTTAGAGATGGTCTGTATAGAGAATTTATTTGGGCAGCTAAGACAGATTTCCAAGTGGCTTATCTACTGAGCAAAGAGAAAGTTCATATGAGTGCTCCAAATCTAAGCTTACCAAATATTGAAAATATCAAAAGCAGTGCTCCAGGTTTTGTGTGTAAATGCTTTGATAGATTACTGTTTGTAAGATTTGAAGAATTACACAAGTGCTATAATGGAACTCTTATGATTATAAGAGATAAACTGGAGAAGAAGAAAAACAAAATACAAAAGAATCTTAGTGATGAAGAATGGGAGAAGTACAGAAAGCTGGGAAAGGAAATGATAAGGATCATTGAATCTATTCTGGAGTACAGGAAGCTTATTCTTAAAGATGTTAGAGAAATTATGAACTTCTGGAAGTATGACTTAAACTTTTGAAGCTAAAGGGGAGATTGATAGATATCAGAAGTAGCTTCAAAAGAAGACTAGGTTCTGAAAAGAAAGATTCAGAAGTCTAAAGACAAATGAAGAAAAGCCTAAGGCATAACTTCTGAAGTGGCTACTTCAGAAGAAGTTCTGAACATGTCTGTTATTTTTGTACTGTAACTTTAGCTTTTCCATTTGTATATAAATAGATAGATTGATAGTTTGTTATAACTAACGTTGATAGATAGAGCTTGTAAAGATACACATATTGTAATAAAGTTCATTGATCAATACTACATACAACTTCAGTGATCTAATTCTTGTTCTTGTTCTTTAATCTTTCTACATTCTTGATTGTTTGGGATCTAACAAAATTTTTTTCAGAAATTTCATAATTTTCAATTACTCTTAGAACTTGAGGTCTCCAGATCACCAGATCTCTATTCTGATTTATTACAACATCATTTTCTAACTCCATTTCTTCATTCACTTCCATATCTTCATCAAATAATATTACATCAGATAAGTCACTTGACTGTCCAATAATATCTTCAAAAGCAAGATACTCATTCACCATCTCCTCATTTGAATCAGGAACAACATCTGTGTCTTCAGAACTACGTTAAGTTTCAGAGTCCAGAGACACTTTTTCAGTCTCATATCCTTCTCCCACATTTTCTTCAGAAATAATGTTCCGAGCTTCTAATCCTTCATCTTCTGCATGTAGAATATCATCTATTGCTTCAGAAGTTCAGTTAGTTTCATTACAATGTTATGAACTTCTTTAGAAGTTTTCTCAGAAGATCTTTCAGAAGTTTGAACTTGAGCTTCTTCAGAAGACTTTTCAGAACTCTGAGCTTGTGGCATTAGAACATCTTCAGAGAATTTCTGTCTTTTCTCCCCCTCTTGATTATCAGGATCATCCTAATCATCAAGATTTCGTTTTAAAGTCTCCGCCTGAGAACCACACTCTAATGCTGAAAGTCGATTATTCAAGGAGACTTGAGAATTCTGAATAGCAGACAGTTGATTCAGAATCTGAGAGATATCATCCTTCGTTGCAAATTCAGAAGAAGCTGTCTGAGTAGATGAAGATGGCATTGAAGTCTTTAAGGATTGAACTGTGAAAATAACTTCAGAAAAAGAATCTAGAATTGACTTTTGAAAAGCTTTGAAATCAGAAACAGTTGCCAGATGAAAGTCATTTAATCTATCCACCACTTTCTTCTCGTGTCCATCCAACCTATCCTCCATCACCTTACAAGTGTTATCCGTCAGTTCTTTAATGTCCTTTTGAATCTTTGCAAATTCAGAAGTACCGAAATCTTTGAATTATGAGAATTCAGAAGATGAGGGAAAGTGTCCAAGACCAACAAATGGCCTTGTTTGCAGTCCTTCAGAAGAAGGCTGGCCTGTAGATGCCACAGCATCATGAACCACAAATGATTCTGTAAATGGAGCTTTAGTGATGTTCACTCCACCAGGTCTTCCAACTAATCCTTGATATCTTGAAGTAGGAATATCTATAGTTGTTATGGCAATGTGACTAACATTTTTTTTGTTGACATCTGAAAGATGTGTGCTAGTGTGAAGAAAATCCACATTTAGTGGTTCATTTGGCTCAGGATTGAGTGGACTCTCAGACTCATTGTGTTCAAAGCTGTGAAGGGGGACATATGTCCTTCTGTTTCAACAATAGACTCCACCAAGTGGGGACCTATTGATAAATGAGCTGCTTGCCCCATAAGTGTTTCTGAAACACCCTTCTGTTGAGAGATGGGTGAGTGGCTGGGGGAGTTAACAAGAGTTACCATAGGCTCACTGGCTACTTCAATATTACCCACCAAAGAGTGTGGAGTAATAGATGATGTGGCTGCCCAGCTTGTAAAATTTGGTTCCCAAATTTGTTTATCTTTTATTTGTGTTCTCCCCTCTTCAATTCTTTTTCTCACTCTTCTACCCAAGCTCTCATTTACATTTTTCCTCTTCACACCATGAGGTTGTTCTCCCCCATGAACAGCCTCCCCACTCTCCTTAGGAATTCTAGACTGCTCACAATGCTCACCACTCTGGTGGGAATCAGGGGAAGAGACAACTGGTTTTGGTTATCCCATTGATTCATAATACTCATTCAGAATCCTATTTTTGAGACTTACAAGAGTAAGTAGATAATCAGATAATGATAATGCATTAGGAAACTGTATTTTTGCACTTGGTGGCCTTAGATTATCCATAGAGAAGAGTGGAACATGTACCTCATGAGCTAATTCTGGAATGGTTGAAACTGCTTTCATAGCACCTTTGATGAAAGTTTGAAAGAATCGCTGAAAAGGTATGTAGTTGTAAGTAGATTTCTTCAAAACAGCATACTTTAGTTCTTCAAATATGAGGGAAGCATAATCATAATGCTTATTAAAAGCAACCCCATGAAAAATAATTCTCCCATTAGTAGAAGCTTGACCCAGACTTGAACTTTTTCCAGAAAGACGAGTATTCAGAATTGTGAATAGACAATACCAGATTGGAGGTAAACACTTCCTTCTGAAGGAACTTAAAGCATGTAATTGTTCTGAATATCCCAATCTCATAAAATCAGAGATCATTTCTGAGGATGAAGGAATAGGGTCATATGATGTTTTCCCAATAACTGCATTTGCTTTAGAAAGAAAATGAATACTTCAAATATCTTCAACAGAAACACAGACCCTGTCGCCATAAATATTTGAAGAAATGTCATCTGCTTCGTCATCAACTTCAGCATGAAACCACCATTGTTGTAGATATGAGGCAGGAACTAGAAATTTCCTTGATAAAAGAGCACGTAGGGGATGTTTCTTCAGAATTTCAATCAATATCATATGATCATCATTGAAATCGGTTGATTTGAAATTCAAAGCACAATTGTTCTTCTTGATATCCAACACCTTTTCTTCAGGAACATATAATTTTGACAAATCAGCGCCATCACTACTTTCAGCACGAGAATGAGAGTCACCAACACCAACATTTGATTCAGAAGCCACATCAACAAGTTCAATTTCTGTTTCCCCAATTTTTTCAGTACGCGGGTTAGGGTTAGGGTTAACATTTGAAGGTCCGGCAACTGTTTTACCAGTTGCAGCATTGTCTTTTAACATTTTATCATCTTCCAGAGTTATCTCCAAAGAACCAACCATTATCTTCTTAGGAACAATTTTGAATGAAGCATACCTAGATGATTCATTACTGTCACTGAAGCACGATTTGGCAGATTGAACATTAGAGGTCGACATTGCAGGAAATGAGTAAGAAATTGAAGTTGTTTGAAGATCAAATAGCACAGAGAGATTTCGGAGGGGAAAAATTGCTAAGAAATGAAGACGACGATGAATCCATGGAGTTTATATGACTGATTAATCGTGGATAGACACATGGCCAAAAGTAATGGTGATTAGAGTAGTAATCATCATTTATTTAGATAAATGAACCGTTTAAGAGACGTGTTTAAGAGATATCCAATGAAATTAAAACACGTGGCACACGCTTAAATGAAAGTTAACGAGAAGTAAGTTTCTGAGAACAAGTTCAAAAACTTCTGAATGAGTTCAGAAGTTTGAATGAAAGAATTCAGAAATACTTCAAAACTTTCGAAATTAGTTCAGAACTTAACTATTATGACCTCATATCCACGAAAATCATTTAAAATTACAAACTTCTGAAAAATAGAAAACATTTAGATATTTCAGAAGTAGGTTTGAACAATATGAGAAGAAAAAGATTTTATCTTCAGAAGTTTTTGTCCGAGAAATCAAATGACTAACACCTGTAAGTCTCACTACAAGTGGGTACCCAAGGGTGCTAAGTTGACTAACCATGATGGACCCATTTACAAATGGGTACCTAAATCTGCCTGATTTTGTGCAGATCGGTCATGCGTGGTACTTAGCTTCTGGATACTCCAAACACATGACCGGACAAAAGGAGCTCTTGCCAATTACACTGAAAAGAAGGGCGGATTCGTCAAATTTGGCAACAATCATTTGGCACCGATTAAAGGATATGGTGATATCATTCAAAACAACATCACCATTTCCAACGTTTCTTATGTTCAAGGCCTGAGTCACAACCTGTTGAGCATTGGCAAATTCTGTGAGAAGCAACTCGAAGTAAATTTTAGACCCGAACGATGCTGTGTTCGCACATTCGATGGAAAGGTGCTACTAACCGGCACACGCAAGTCAAATCTCTACACGAATGATTTTTCTCAAGTGAACGCACCCTCAAGTGTTTGTCTGCTTTCAAATGTTTCCAGTCCAAAGACATGGTTATGGCATCGACGTTTATTTCACTTAAACTTCAAAAACATCAATCGTCTTTCCATTCAAGGACTAGTCACTGGTCTTCCAGCTGTTAAATTCGACAAACCGCATCTCTGTGAGACATGCGAGATGGGAAAGATGAAGAAGGTCTCTCACAAACCCAAGTTAGTTCATAGCACAACTCGACATCTTCAACTCATTCATATGGACGTGTGCGGCCCGATGCGGACTCAAAGCATACATGGTAAAAAGTATGTTCTAGTGATGGTGGACGATTTCTCTCAGTTCACATGGGTAAAGTTCCTTCGATCAAAGGATGAAAACCCCGACACCATCATCACGTTTCTCAAAGCCATTCAAGTTAAGCTAGAACTTACTGCCCAAACCATCCGCATCGATAGTGGAACTAAATTCAAAAACAGTACCCTTGAAGGTTACCTCCAATCGGTTGGTATAACCCACACGTTCTCTGCAGCTCGCACTCCGCAACAAAACGGTGTTGTCGAACGCCGAAATCGAACTCTAGTTGAAGCCGCTCGGACTATGCTTACTTACTCAAAGCTTGCTCTCCACCTTTGGGCCGAAGCTATCAACACTGCATGCTACACTCAAAACCGCTCTATCATCAACAAACGCTTCAACAAGACACCTTATCACTTGGTCTTCGATCGCGTTCCTTCTATCGAGCATCTTCGAACGTTTGGCACTCGTTTCTTCGTACTCAATGAAAAAGAAGATCGTGGGAAACTCAAGCCGAAAGCCGATGAAGCTTACTTTCTCGGATACTCACCAAATGCATCCACCTATCGGGTCTACATAAAACACGCACGTTGTGTCACGGAAAGCGTTAATGTTAAATTCGATCCAAACGCCGAAACGGCTCCTAAACACGACAGTTCTGGACCCGCACTGACCGGCATCTTAGCTTCCGATCACATTCGTTCGGAACCTGCTCCCAACCCCGCCGAACCTTCAACTTCCAAAACCGCTATGTCAAATCTGGATGACTTATTCGAGTACTTCTACTTGGATTACTTTGGACCATCCACTGATACTTCTCTCCAGATTCCCCCGCCTACCTTGGAGCTTGCCGAGACTTCGGATCTTTCCGGACCGCCAATTACAACGGAAACCGTCTCAACTGCTGCATCTCCAAGCACATCTTCATCAGCTCCTCCTATTCAAACCATTTCAACGGATGCTCCTCTTGTTCCACCTGAACCTCAACAGGCTGTTCCACCAAATCCTGCGGAACCGACATCCTCTCCCCCACCATCAACTTCGACCCCTAAGGATGTCACAAGTGCTACAAGATCCTCTGCCTTGGCTCCAACCTTGGAATCACTTCAAGATCTTCCGCTAGGCTCATATGAAGATGAAACCCCGGATCCAAATGCAGTTCAACCGCTTCCTCATACAACCAAATGGACCCGTTCTCATCCAGTTGATCAGATAATTGGCGATCCAACCAGACCAGTCACTACATGCGCCACCTCGGTCAACGATTGTATGTTCTCTTCGTTCATAAGCAAGATTGAACCCACATCCATTCACGAGGCAATGAATGATCCTGATTGGATTGTGGCAATGCAAGAGGAACTCAATTAATTTGAAAGCTTGAAAGCTTGGCGCCTTGTTCCCCGTCCACAAAACAAAACCATTATCGGCACGAAATGGATATTCAAGAACAAGCAAGATGAAGATGGAGTCGTTATACGCAACAAAGCTGGACTTGTCGCCAAAGGATGCCGTCAACAAGAAGGCATTGACTACGACGAAACATTTGCACCCGTCGCCCGCATTGAAGCAATCCGGATGTTCTTGGCTTACGCGGCACATAAGAACTTTGTGGTTTTCCAAATGGACGTCAAGAGGGCATTCTTAAACGGTGTTCTGCGTGAAGAAGTCTATGTTTCTCAGCCCGACGGATTTGTCGACTCCTCCAAACCGACTCATGTCTACATTCTGGACAAGGCTCTGTATGGCTTGAAGCAAGCCCCCCGCGCATGGTACGATAGTTTGTCTACCTATTTAGTAAAGAATGGATACTCCAAAGGTAAGATCGATCCAACTCTTTTCATTAAAAAGGACAAAGGTGACATTATGCTCATTCAATTCTACGTGGACGACATCATCTTCGGTTCGACTAACCTACAACAATGCAAAGAGTTCTCCGAACTCATGGTTGCAAAATTTAACATGAGCATGATGGGAATGATGAATTTTTTCCTTGGTCTTAAAAAAAAACAATTTTCTACGGTAATATTCATCAACCAATCAAAATACATTCGGACATGTTGTGTAAATACAACATGACGTCATGTTCTCCGATTGGTACACCCATGTCCCCGGGTTCAACACTGATCCTTCAGGAAAAGATGTAGATTCTAAAAGTTACTGGGGCATGGTTGGTTCTCTCATGTATCTTACGGCTAGTCGTCCGGACATAATGTTTGCCACCTGTCTATGCGCGAGATATCAAGCATCTCCCAAGGAATCTCATCTTAGTGCTATCAAACGGATTTTACGGTATTTAAAAGGTAAACCTAATCTTGGCCTATGGTATCCCAAGGATACGGGTTTCGAGCTAACTGCCTTTTCAGATTCGGATCATGCCGGATGCATGCTCGATCGCAAAAGAACTTCGAGCCACATTCAATTCCTCGGAGACAAATTGGTCAGCTGGTCCTCCAAGAAGCAAGCTTGCGTCTCCACATCTACCGCGGAAGTCGAATATATCGCTGCCGCAAGCTGCTGCTTGCAACTACTGTGGATGCGCACTCAGCTCAAAGACTATGGCTTCTGGTTCAACAAGATACCCATCTACTGTGATTCCAAGAGCGCCATAGCCATTTCCAGCAACCCGGTTCAACACACGAAGACAAAACACATCGACGTTCGATATCACTTCATCAAGGATCACGTCGAAAGAGGTACAATTGAACTCTATTTTATCAATACGGAACTACATCTTGCCGACCTGTTTACCAAGACACTGGATGAGAAACGATTCCAGTTCCTAGTATCCAAGTTGGGAATGCTCAATCTTAAAACCTGATTATCATAAATCAGTCTGTCTCAAAATCCTCAAAACGTCTATCCAAGGGTTTTTGCACATTCACTCTACAAGTCAATCTGCATCACACTTGGATTCTCATTTTTTGGATTTTGACTTTTATCTTACAGTTCCGTATTGTCAATCTTTCTTTCTTTATCTATCTATCTCGCTATGTGTATCACTTTAGTTCAACTTTCGAGGGGGAGCAACAAGGTACATTTTCTATCCTATCGCATTCCTAGGGGGAGCACACGTTCTTTTGCACACATTAAGGGGGAGCCTTATACACAAAATTTTAAGTTCTTTAACAAAAAAAAAATATTTTAAGTGAGGTTCTCGGCCCTTAAGGGCCCGACAACATTGGATTGTCGACCCCCCTGGCTCGACAACCTCCCCAATCGACATCTCGATAACGGGAAAATTTTCCTCGGCCCTATCACAAACTGCCACGTGTCATCACCCGATGACCACTATTTAAAGAAATCGGGCCCCACTCTCACAGAACTTTTTCCCTCAAGTTTGAATTTCCCTCTTTCTCTCTGAAAAACCCTTCAAGTTCTTGGCCTTCAAAGATCAGAATCTCAAAACTTTGAGTTTTTCAGATCTGAAAGCATCACCAGGTTCATAATCCTCCCTTTAACATCTTTAATTCTTTCACTTATTGTGATTGTTCATTGCATGATTCGATTTCTGTGGTGTGACTGTTCGGTTTTGGGGTTTTAGTATGGGTTGTAGATAATACTTTTTGGACTTACATGCTTTACCAATGTTGCTTTAGATCACTTTTCGCACCTAGTAATAGCATTTTCCATTAGTTTTAGGCATGTTTTTGGGTTTGAGTACTTAGGTTGTTCGACTGTTCTTCTGAGTTATTATGCTTTTTTATCGAGTCCCTCTATGAACCCTTGGGTTTTTATCGACTCTAGTTACACATGCCAAGAACATCATCATATTCACTAAGGTTTTTTTATCGATCCCTTGTGACTCGACAACAGTTTTTGTCGATAGCCTCTTGATCGATGAAAATCACTAAGTGTTTTCATCGAATGCCTTAGGACTCGATAACATTTGTTATCGACTCAAATAGGATCGATGAAAACCACTAAGTATTTTTATCGATCCCTTGGAACTCGATAACATTTGTTATCGATTATCAATAGATCGATGAAAACTACTAAGTGTTTTCATCGAGCCCTATAAGACTCGATAACATGCTCTTACATCTTACAAGTTTTTTTTATCGAGTACTTAAGGCTCACTAGCATGATCAAGTGCTTTCAACAAGTCAATTTGAATCGATAACCTGTTTTAAGTTTTTTCATCAAGTCTCAAAGGTTCAATAACCTGTGTTTCTCGATTCCCACTTTCAGATACGCAGGTTTGTTCTTTCTAATTTTTTACCAAGTCTTGTTGTCGACCCAGCTCACTCGATAAACTTATGATTCTCGATCCCACTGCACTCGATAACATTTGTTATCGGCCCAATGGGACTCGACAAAAAGACTTGGCATTTTTTTTTCACTATCACTTCACAAACTAACTGTTCATCTGGTTGACTAACTGTCTTATTTCAGTACACATGGCAGCCATGAATGATCCAAACCTTTCCGATGATGAACACCGATGCCTTCCGAACGCTCCATAGAACCCAGCATCAACGCAGCTAACCGGGATGACATCTTGATGCCTAGAGCACATCTTCGGAAATCAAACCGAACAACCACCGTCTGGATTTTGGCATCACAATAGAACACCAAGTCATCCTCGACATCCTTCAACGACATCCGCTTCGTTATGCCTTTGCACTGGACAAGCGGGTACCCCTCTTCTATCTCCAACAATTCTGGTACACGTTGACGTACCATCCGGACGAAGGTGACCACCATTTTACTGCTCAAATTGATGACTTTCTCACCCGCTTGACTCCATCTAGGATTCAACGCATCCTCCGCCTGCCGCTCGCCACAGCCGAACACCCATAGGACGCCTTTGCAACCGACCAACAACTGGTTGCCGACATCCTAGCCCTTGGGTACGAATCCCCTGGACCTTTCACAAGCCCCGGCCAGTTCAAAAGGATGTACCTGCCTCAGATTTGGTTCACGCTATTCACCATCGTCAATCGACGTCTGACTAGCAAACACACTGGCATGGACAAGGCCAGCACTGCGGTCCTTCGAATTTTTCACGGCATCGCTTTCAACCGTCATTATGACTATGCAATGCTCATCTGGACGGATTTTGTAGAGCTAGTCGAAGACAATTCCAACTATCGCGATCGTGCCTTCGTACCCTTCCAACGGTTTCTTCAATTATTCATTCACGCCATGATGTCTTCCAGACCTGCCATCCCTAGACGAAACGGATCACCATTAGGACCGACCAACTCACTGAAGTTTCTCCGACTCAATGACAATCAGTTTAACTTCATCATGCCAATCCCTGAAGCTCTTCTAGCCTATGCTGATCAGAATGCACCGAGTGTGATAGCTTATAGGGAGAGACACGGCTTAATGGCTCAACCACCTCCGGTTGTGCCTGTCCAATAGCCAATCCATGAGGAACATATTGTGCAGAAAGAGGGTCCTAGAATAGATGAGCAGGTTCAGGATCATGGGGATCCTAAATAGGGTGATGAGCGTATAGTGAGGGGAAACGAAGAGGGCGGTGCACCTGATCAGCCAATCCCAACATCTGCTGCCCCATCAATCCCAATACCACCACCCACGAACCCACGACTTGCTTCTACTTCTAGATCTACCCCGCGCATCCAAATGCTCGTCAGCCGTAGCCGTGTTCGCCCCCGACCTTCATCATCTGATGAAGATGAATCTGATTTTCAACCCCTATCCCGTCGACCGAGACCTGCTGCCATTAAAGAACAAGCTCTACGTCGCATTGGCACGCAACCACCCCTATCTGACTCTGCATCGGACACAGATGACCACCAAGCCGCAACAACTAATGAACCTGATGAGCCAAATGACCCCTTTGAACTAGTACAAAAATGGCTTTTTGCCACGGTTTTGAAAATGTCGGTTAGCCACGGTTGGGTTCAGAACCATGGCTAAAAGTTATAAAAAAAATTAGAGTGTTATTTTAGTCATGGTTTAATTCAATAACCGTGAGCATTAGGAAACATGTCCGAACATAAAGCCATGGTTTTGGCAAAGTTGTGACTAAATGGTTTCCTATGGCTACGGTTTTTTGTCTGTGGCCAGTAACTGTCAAAAACCATGGACATAGAAAATCATATAGTTACGGTTTTTGTCAAAACCATGGCTTTATGTTCTGACGGTTATTGTCTGTGGAGATAGACAGACATATTGCTACATGAAACCAATTTTTCGTGGCTAAAGTAAAATATTTATAGCCATAAAACTAAGTTAAACGTGGCCAAAAATCATTGTTGTATTTTGCTATGGTTTTTTGTATTATGTGTGACAAAAAAGGTAACTAGTAGCCACGGTTCTAAAAATTAAATGTAACTATATGTCATGATTTGGTCACGGTTAATATGAGATTTTTGTGGCTATAAGTATATATATAAGGTCATGGTTAAACTAAATTTATATGACCAAAAGATAACCAATAGTCATGGTTAAAACGATTCCACTCATGTGACTAATAAATTTTTTATGGCTAGAAGCAGATCAGTTTCGCGCGAATGGATACTCTGAGATAGAACGAGAAAAATTGAATTTGATTGATTCAACTTATAAGACTTTGGAACAACTAGAAAATTACAAAAATGCGGTTTTATTATTTTGCATTACCAAAACCTGAATAGACACGAAAAATTTAAGCGTAACTTTATGTCTAGAATTGGCCACGGTTAATATGAATTTTGGGTGGCTATAAGGCCACGATCAAAATAAATCTATGTGACTAAAGCATAACTAATAATCACGGTTGATGTTATTGTTGTTGTTGCTGCTTCTCCATTGACCTTGATGTTGTTGTTGTTGTTGTTCCTGCTGCTAAAAAGTGCTTAACACAACCAATTCAATCACTCATGTTTTAAATCCAACGTCCACAAATCCCAAAACTATTAACAATTAGAACTGTAGGAGCAGGTTGAGTTACAAACCTAAGTTTCATTGTGAACAAGGGGATAAAAGAGAACATGCCATAAATTCCAAAACATATTAGAGTTTACTTTCCATAAATTCTTCTTATGAAATCAGGCATCATTTCATTAGTTCCAACCAACCAAATCTAAGCACAATACAAGTTTAATTATGAAAATCCACCCATGATGAAGTGATGTAGTTTCTTTGGTCATTGGCTATGATAGTTCCTAACTTGTTGGCAGTGACGGAACCCCATAAGGGCCTTCGGGGGCCATGGCCTCACTGTTTTTTTCACTTAAATATTATATATGTACAATAAGTTAGACAAAATGGTATGTAGCTCTAGTGGTTATCATGTTGTTTTCACCTTGAAGAGGTCTAAGGATCAAATCCCACTTGTTGCACTTTGCACTTTTCTTTTTTCCTTTCATCATTTCTATTTTTTTTTCATACACTACAATATTAAATTATTATTATCCAAATATTTATATATATAAATTATTTTTTTTTAAATATATAAGAAACAATGTTTGAGTTATTCTATATGGTGTTATATTAATCTAAAAGTTGTATTTTTATTAGTTAATAATAGTACAAAAATATAATAAATTTGCAATTACTATTTTTTTGGTTAATAGTTTAAAAAGTTTTAAGTTTATAGACTATTTATCTAAATATTTACCCGATAAGCGCTTACTAGTAACATTTGTCACTATTTATTTTGTCGGGTAGATTTTTATTCCATCAAAATGACATTATATGCGACAACTTACCCGGTGATCACTATGAGCGGTAAGCATTTGGTAATCGACCAATTAGTCTTCGTTAACAAATTTTCTCTAAAATTTAATATTATAATATAGAAAAAGAATTAAAAAAAAGTTTCATACATATCATTTGGATATTTAAATCTTAGTAATATTATATTTCACCCCCCCCCGAGACTACAACAGTCGTGTCCCGTTCCTGCTTGTTGGCCTCTTCTTTTGCAAGGGAAGTTGCAAATAAGCGGCACAAGTAACTAGAGGTGATCATTTACGGGCTTGGGCGGGCTACGGGCCGGGCCTATCGTATTTTTCTTGTCCAACGGGCCTAATATAGGAAACCTAAGCCTGTTTTTGCGGGTTTGAGAACTTGCCCATACCCGTCTGATAAGCGGGCCGGGCTTGCCAACGCGCTAACCGGCTTAAAATATTACATTTAAAAAAAACTTATTTAAAATGCTACGTTGTGTAAAAATATCCAAGGTACATCATTTTTTTCGAACTAAAAAAATATAAAATATACTAATATGCATGACATAAGAAAAAAATGATTTTCATAAAATATGGAGTTGGACATTTACTTTCAAAGAATTATCATCCTTTGAAATTTGGATTTTTCAATGATAAATATTTAACCATCAATTATTTCAAGATTGAGATTAGAGGCATATTTTCTGACATATTGCATATAGTATATATTTTATAGGTGGTTGATACCCAATAAACGGAGTTCAACGCAAAACCAGTTCTAAACTTTTTTTTAACAAAATATTAATTACATACAAAATTTAATATATTATAATTATATATCGGGCCCGATGGGCCTGTCCATATTTCTTTTTTCATTGCCCAAGCCCGTTCATTAATCTGAATGGAACAGCTCGGGTCTGCCCGTATTTTAGCCTGCTTTTTAGATGGATCGGACAGGCCGGGTCTAACAGGCCGTACCGTCCATAAACAACTCCACATGTAACATATAATGATTAGTATATGAAAAAGACCCATCTTCAAATCTTCGTTGACAATTCAAGACATAAAAGAAAACTATTATGCCAGACAGTTTGCAGGTAAAAATTGGCCATTGGTGGAAACAGGCCCGACCCTGGGTCTGCTTGCGTCTCCCGAGGCTTTTGTATATTATAAAAATACTCTTTATAGTAGTATATAAATATGTTACTTTATCATTTCATTAAAGTTTACTTTGTTGGAGTGGCAAGGAGCAAAAGTTGATTGTACTATTCGTGTTGCCCAGAGTTCGAATCCTCAAATGTGTTTTCAAATTTCTTAATTTAATTTTGTTTTCTAAATAAATTTTTTGATGACTTTTTGTTTCCTAATTAAAATTTTTGATAATTTTTTGTTTCATATTTCTTTAGCAATCGATAATAAGATTATGTAATTTTTATAGTAATCTACAAGTTTATACCCAAAATCCACAATCCTTAATTATTATTTTTATTTTCATTTTTCAATCTTCATTCCTTGTCGTCTTTCTTTGGATATTTCACTTTTAAAATTATAGGAACAAAATTGAATTCAATTTTTTTGATTATTTAGTAATTTTTATATTTTTAATAATTTCTTATACAATTTTCTTTAATAATTTAATACAGTTTAAAAGAAATTAATCTTTGGTTGATTTTTTATACGTTCTTTAAAACTTTTTCAATTTTAATGTAGAATTTTTTAACGATCATAGATTTATATATAAAATGTTCTTGTTGATATTTATTTTTGTAATTACAAGTAACAATTGATTACTTCTATATAAAACTAGAAATCTACAACTAGAACTTTTGGATCAGATAATTTTAAACATCAAAAAAGAAAAGAAAAATAACATAATTTTCAAAGTCAAAAAGGAACCTTCGATCCAAGGGGCCACATTTAGTTTGTCGCACAAAGCCTCCAAAATGTCAGGATCGACCCCGGATGGAATATACTTTTTCATGACATAAAAAAAACTATTGGTTCCATACTTTTATTATTGCCGTATTAAGGCAATATCGTACCGAATTATTTTATAACTCGGAAACAATTGCCAAAGCACTTGCGTCCATGGAGGTACATGTGATGACTCATGCCATTTGTGTCCATGGAATGATGTTGTGAGAAAATATAAAAACTACAAGACGAATTATAACTGAAGATGGTTGTTGAATAGATGCTAGAGTGGTTGGAGTTAAAGATGGCTGCGAGAGTTAGGGGTGCTCGCGGGTTGATCTGGTTGAAGGCATTTCAACATCCCAACTCAATGCTTTCGGTTTGAAATATCTAAACCCAATCCAAACCAAATAGCAACCCAACCCGTACGGGTTGGTCGGGTTGATACTTTAATACAACAAAATATTTTCTTAACCTTTAATATTTTGTTTTTCTCTAGTCTACTCATAATTTATTTTTCATCGTCAACCATTTGGTACAATTTATTCATACTTATTAAATCTTAAGTATTACATTCAAATAATTTTATCAATATATATATATATATATAAATAGAGGAAAGATCAAATGAGAACTCAAATTTGGTTGTGAACGTGAGAACAAATGAGAGTGTAACACGTGTCTAAATGTACATTATTTAGACTGAATAATCAAACAAATTCGGGTTCGTCGGGTTGAGTTGGATTCAAATAAACGTAACTCGTTATCAACCGAATATTTACGGTTTGAAAATTTTACAATTCGATTAGACGTCGAGTTACTTCGGGTTGAGTTATTTTGCATCGGGTTGGGTTGATCAGGTTATGTGTGTTTTTTAATGTATTTGGATTAATTTAAAACTTGTTTTTTGTGTATATTTAATGTTGGAACTTGTGGACGTCAAATTATTACTTTATATATATGTATGTACGTAGGAAAATGAAAAAGATACAACGAATTAAGAAAATTATTGAAACCGGTTAATCCGGTAGTTGAACCGGTTGAACCAGTTAACCCGGGACCGGTCACCATGCCGGGTTAAAAAAAACGGTTTTAAATTATTGATTTTTCAAACTATAATTTTCACAAACTACAATGATAAAATATCAATTTTATGTCGCAAGAACATTTTGATAAAATTGAGAAGTAATTATACTAATTTTGTAGTTTTTAAAACTTTTTGATATTTTTAATAACTACAAGAATCGTTTGAATTTATATAGAATTCAAATTTGAGCAAAAACATCATTTTTGTATTCATTTGAATTTTTAAAATTCAAATTTGGGGAAAAGGGGCAGGAAGAATTGGAGAACAAAAATTAGCGGGTTTCACCTCGAATCTATTTCCATTTCCATGCCTAAACTCAAAATCATTTTTTCTTCCTCTCTCTATCTCTTCCGTTCCTGCGTCTTCTTCTTCAATTGACGACAAAGGGATATCAAAATGAAACAGCCTAACCTCACCTCTCTAACTAATCTTGCCTCTTCTCGGCCTCAACAGGGAGACACATTTAATCTCAATTATCCAATCTCAAACCCTAACCTACAATTCATTACATTCAAGTACGAGTGTGCCGTGTGCGAGCCTCAATCCTCAATCTCAAACCCTAACTGCTTGATTTTTGATTTAATTCACATCAGGTCCGTTTATATTTTGTATTTGTGTCGTTTTTCATTTGTATTTATGTAGCTAACTCAAACAAACGATTACAAATTATGATACCCATTGCTTCTATGACAGGGTATATGATTATGATATGGTCATGTTTGATACTTTAATCAAGATATTTAACCCAACCTCCCAGGTTGAATTGAAACCTTAAAAACTAGGCAAACACATTTATATTAGGTATATGGTTGCCTAGGATGTATGCCTCTGGTGGAATTCAAACAAAAAAAACTTGGCAAATATATTTTAATATTTTGAATTAGTCTGTAGATTAGCATATGTATGTATGTATGTATGTATCCCTATAGATTAATAGATATTGATTTTTAAATGAGATTCAATCTAAAAGACTCGGCAAATGTATGGATGCCTCTGTTTCTATTTGTGCATGTATGGTTACCAATGATGATTGTGAGTTTATTCGGTGGTGATGATTGATTGTGTTTTAGTTTTGATGAATATAATGAAATTGAATCTCAGTCTTCTTAACCACCGAATGAATAATAGTAGTGATTTTTTAAGAAGACATACTACAATTTCATTTAAATATGTTTTTTACTTGAATTGAGTTCGTCTATGCCCTTTTGATCATTGAATGAGCAACTGAGTCTTTGGCTTTTTGATCATTAGTGGATAATTCTATAATGTTCTTTTACTATTGATATACTCTACAATTTATTTTGAATATTTATAGTACTTTGGCTCAAACTAACTTTGTATCGACTCCTGTTTCATGTTCTTTGCAAGGGCTGATAATCTTACCCGGTAAGCGAGGGTGACGACTCTTACCAATAACCCCTTATCGGGTAAATTCTTGCATATGATACCATTTTGATGTAGTACAATCGAACCATGTCAAACTTCATGTTATGGGTTCCTTTTATCCTTTTTGCACATTCTCTTATGTATAAGGTTTCAATGATTCTATTTTTTCAAATACTTTTTGTGAAAATGTATGGTTTCCTTTGCTCTATTTTCTTAACTTTTAGATCTTCTTATCTGTTAACGTATGACTTGCAGAGGGCTTGCTATAAGTTTGAAATGAATTTTGCAAAGCCAAGTACTTCTACATGCCATGTATGTTTTTGATTTGGTATTCGTGTGCAGTGTGCTTTAGCAACCAAGATAAGTGTAGATCTTCCAGATTTAGAACTAAAGAGTATGTTATTTAAAAGTAAGTCTGCCTTTGTATAATTGCACTTGTATTGTTCTTGTTATTTTCTACATGAAGAACATAAATCGGATACTTGACCACACTTAGAAAGAAATAATCACTAGTATATTGAAGATGAACAGAGGGTAATTTGAAAATATGTCATAATAAAAACTTATTGATGGTGACTGTGATCATGTTGGTTGTGAGGTTTATTCTATGCTGCAATTTCATTGATGTTTTTTAATATTTTCTTTGTTGCCCACAAGCTACTACTATTTCTTGTGATGTATACTACACAAGACTGGCAAAAAGTCTTGGGAGAAGAATTTTTTTTATGAAGTGGTCGATTAAATCCTAACCTTAATGGTTAGTATCTTACAACACTGGGTTCTTTCTTTTTGATCAATTGGAGAAATCCTTTTCTCACCTTTTTTTCTTTCTTTCCTCTATTCTTTTTTGTTAGTTTTATATGTTTACCATAAGCTTTATTGAATCATATATAATCTTGTGTTATGTTCTCATAGTATGGCTAGAGGAAGATACGAGCATGCAAGACTATTTACTTATGATGAAACCTTTTGTTTTTTTGATACAAATTAAGGCAATTTTCAAAACGTGCTTGATGGTTTTGTGGAAAAGGCACAACACATTATTTGACTCTGCTGATCATGTAGGAGTACAAATTAGATAAGAAGACATTTGAAGATATCTCTTTTCTCCAAAACTTGTGATAATGTATAAAGGTTGAGCTTTGTTGATTTCAGATTACTAGTACCCGATAAATTAGATGTTTCTTACTCTTAACTTGTCTGGTAGCTAGATCGTATACTAATGGTGATATTGTGGATGAAATCTTCTTCTCTAATAGCCCCAAAATCTTGATCATCCTGCGAATCAACCGAATCAATCCTGCACTCAATGATTAAGGTGATTCACAACCCTTGCTTGGTAGACAACTCTTACCTGTATCAACTTCGAATTTGATCATTCATCAACCTGAGTTGTTAATAGTTTACAATTTTTAGGGGTTTCATATTCATTGTTCGAGCAACGATTTATGGCACGTTCAGGTTAAGTTTTGTCAATCATATTGTAGCTTAGGGGCCGTTTACCAAAACACTTACTTGGTTAGTGCTTACAGGTAAAATTCAACACTATCACGTATTTACCGAGTAGTATTTTAGTCCACCAAAACGGCTTCATATGTGACAATTTTTCCGGTAAGAGTCGTCTTGCAAACTTACCTTTACTATCTTAATTTTTTCTCTATCTCCTATAGACCCAAAAAGCAGCAACCTGCAATTACTCCAATCCAAGGAATTACTCTAATCCACATAAACAAGCCTCTAGCAAGCTTCATTACATATCATAGTCTAAGAACTAGGTAACAGTTCTTAATAATATGAATCTTTTATAATATAAAAGTTCAATCTTGGTAGATGGATCACCCATTGAAGTAAACACCTAACCCACCAAGAAGGTCACTTAAACCTATTTCATTTATCAAAGTTCTTTTCTATGTATTATAAAGTTAAGCGTAATGTTAAATTAGATCTGTTGGTTTAAGCCTGTTTGGTGTGGCTTCATTGTGAACAGTTTACCATGTTGTCTGCATAGTGTGCTTTTGGATCTTACATTATAACCGATTGTAGACAGGTACCTTTCACTACATTCAAATTGTCATCTTGCATGAACCTCCATCAATAAAGATTCATATGGAGAGTACCAAGTGCTTAACATAGTTTTGTGGACAACTGTTGTGGACTTGGCTAAGCCTAACTCGGGGTTTGTTGACAGGTTGGTACTATTTCTTACATCATAAATTTTTTATTTGTATTTCAATTTGATACACATAATTGAATTTGAACTACAAAATTTGATTAGAAGTTGATTGTATCTCAATTTTCATGGATCAAATATATTCATTTGAAATTATTAAAATTTTAATGTTCTCCTCCATAATCAACACACTTTTGATGTCGGTGATAATCAGCTTGGTGCGAATTCCATTCTACTATTGGCTAAGAGCAGCTAGTTTGCCAAAAAACAAATATGTGACTTCTGTAGATATGAACATATACTGTTAAAATCGTAGTCCCGATATAACCTATTCTCCAATAAGCCTTCAACTTGTGCCAAATGAAAACTAAGGGGATATGCATTAGTTGACTAAATAGTGCATTTATGTTGATTAAAGAGCCTTTACTTCATAACTCAATTTGCTATGTCATGGTTATTTAAAAAGATTTGCAATGCTTACTTAATCCCTCAACTTGCAAGTTACTTTTTAGCATCTTTAGATGTTTGACTAAAATCTCTTACTTATAACTTTCACAGGAGAAAACCCACACAGAACCATAAAAAATAAAATTCAAAGAAACAAAAAATGAAACAAAGTAGGAAGTAGGAAGTATGATCGTGGGTTCTAGTTTTTGGATTCAAAATGGATTCAAAATCGCAGGATGTGGGACAACTTAGTTTAATGTTTATTAATATTAGTTTAATATTTTATGGAGAACTTTATAAATGAAAATACCCGATGTTACATTATAAAGAATCGGAAGAATATCAAACTTCATTTTCTTTGTTCTTTTTTTGTACTCGTTAGTATGTCTTGAAAATTTATGGTTTTTTTCTTCTATTTTCGTAAATTTTAAACCCTCTTCTTTGTCAGGGTATGACTTGTAAATGGTGTGTTGCATGTTTCAAATGAATTTTGGAGACCTAAGTACTTCAACATTTGGATGTTTATGATTGTGTGCTTTAGCAACCAAGATAAGTGGAGATCTTGAAGACTTAAAATTGTAAGTCTGCCTTTCAAAAATTGTACTTGTACTTTTCTTGGCATTTTCTAGGACAAAGATTTAATGTGTCATGATGCTTGTAATGTAGATTCATGACTTACCTGAGTTTTGTTATGCTCTTTAGGTAGCATGAATTGGCACATAAGAGGATATTTAGTAACCTATTTTCAATAATGGGATCAAAATGCTAAAGACATTGATCACACTTTGTTCCCTTCAAATGCATAAACATACACACATATTGAACCATGACTCATGCTTCAAACTTTTCCATGTTCATCTAAATGAACTGAATTTGCAAGTTGTATTTGTTGTAGATGATGGACCACGATTTTTGGTCCTATATATGGGTGTACTAATATTTGGTTTATACATATTAAATACTACTATTTTGTTGCAGGTATTGCAACCTTGCAACTTATCATCTTATTGAGATTTAAGCTAGAAAAAACGTAAGAAAAAGAAGAATTATACAAGACACCGAAGCCTCAACGTATGAGGAGTAGCTTTAGTAAGCAAAACTTTAATGTACTTGATAATTAGTGGTGGTAGGTTAATTTTCGATGTACGTATACATTCTTCGTATGTTTATTGATATTAGTTTAATGTTTCTCATTTGATTATAACTTTAATGTTTTTTTGCGACACATGATAAAAATTGTTGCCGAAGGTTAATTACCGCAATGGTTGTCTTATAATGGCCAAATTTAAACCTGTATTATAAGTAGCTATACATACTTTAGGGTTACAGTTTTATGTGGCCAAAAGGTAATCAATAGCCACTTCTCAAACAAATTAGTGTAACCAAATGTTATGAATTTGGTTACGATTAGCATGAAATTTTGTGGCGATAAGTAGTTTATAGCCATGGTTTTAGTTATTTTGTGTGACCCAAATATAATCAATTGTCACGGTTCTAAGAATTCAGTGTAACCATATGATATGAATTTGCCACGGTTATTTCCATGACTATAAATTGTTTTTTTTACCACGGTTTTGGTTATTTCGTTACTAAAAGCTAACCAATAGCAACATTTCTGCCAATTCAACTTAAACATATGTTATGAATGCCACGTTAATATAAATTTACATGGCTATAAGTAGTATATGGTCATGGTTTTGGTTAATTCATATGACCAAAAGTTGATCAATAGTCACATTTCTAACAATTTAGCATAACCAGATGTTGTGAATTGGCAACGGTTATCCTGAAATTTGTGGTGATAACTATTTTATGGCTACGAATTTAGTTATTTCGTGTGACCAAAATATAAGCAATAGTCACAGTTCTAACTAGTTTATTGCTATGGTTTTAGTTACTTTATGTGACAAAAATATAATCAATTGTCATGATTCAAACAATTTAGCGTAACCATATGTCATGAATTGCAAAGCTATAAGTTGTTTATGGCTTCATTTTTTAGTTATTTCGTATGACCAAAAGATAACCAATAGCCATAGTTCTAACATTTATGGTAACCATATGTCATAAATTGGCGACGTTTGATATAAAGTTTGTGTGACGACAAGTAGTTGATGGCCACATTAAAACAAACATACGTGATTATAGGGTAATCATTGGCCACCTTAAAAATAATCTGTGTGGCCATAAGTAGTTAATTGTGATGGTTTTCTTTATTTGTGTGACCAAAAGATAGTTAACCGCCACATTTATTGAAATTAAGCATAAATAAACGTAATGCATAGGCCACATTTTTCATTTGATATGGTGACAGATTTTAAACGTGGCCAAAAGGGTATCAACGGTCACGCAAAGGTATCAATGGTCACGCAAGAATAGGCTACGGTTTGATTGAAGAAAAAAACCGTGGCCAAAGGCCTATTGCCACGGTTTTTAACCGTGGCAAATGTGAGTTTTTGTACTAGTGTTGACTTTGTTACCGGTCATGTATCTACCTCAATGTCCGACATATTCACCGAGCCATTTACTGGAGAAATAAGGAGAGAGGAGGAAGTATTAGTTGAAAAAGAAAGTGAGAGCGTGAGTGATGGGAAGTGAAAAACTATAGTGAGCGAGAAACCAGATTCCCCCATCCAGGTAACTAAGTCAACTAGTCCTACTCATTCGTTTGGTATGACTAGTGGACAAGACGCCGTGGACCTAGCGGCGCACTTGCACGCCCACCTAGCCACTCTGAAGGCTCCCAACAGCCAACAGTTTCAAACATACTTGTGAGTCTAGCATCTTATCTAGCTCCCCTCGACTCGGGAGGCATAGCTATTGAAACAAGAGGCAGTAGCTCTCCTGCTTCGACTTCATTTTTATGCACATCGAGTCTAGAGCCCGCTAGGGAACACGAGTCTATACACACTGCGAGCCTCCGTGGCCCAGTCGGAACTCCTATAGTGATGTGCATTCCGGACATTCCACGAGGATTGGGAGGAAATCCTACCAGCGCTACATCTATACCAATGTTGAACGTAGGTCATACAATTGCTTCAACTGTTATGTCAACGGGCAATCTAAGTGATCCCAGTGTTACCCATACCGCCACCACAACTCCATCGTTCGCTATACCCCCGGAAGGCGAAGCTATCATTGCCGCCCACCTACAAAAGGCAAGAGACACTCTCGCTGCTCATGCTGGTCTAATGACAGCCGAGAGGGAAGCCTTCGTACGAGAAATTCGTGAAGCCGCGCGCCTTAAAGATCCGACTCCAAGCTCAAGCCATCCAAGCTCAAGCCGTCCAAGCACTAGCCACTCTCCTCCGCCACCTTCCTCCCACCCCCCCCCCCCCCCCCGAAGATCGACCCCGTTCCCCACATCGATATGAGTACAACACTGATGAACTCATGTCAATGTTCTATGCCAACCTGCATGCCGAATCCAATGAAACCGGCCAACCAAAGGATTTGCTTGAGGGTCTTCTTCGCCGCAACCTACAGATCCCCACTGTCACTCATCATGAGTTTGATGTCTTCCGCGCCCACATTGACCAAGAGCTCACCGACTTGAAGACCGCCCAATAGCGCCAAACAGATGACATCTTGGGTGCAATTACTGCTCTACGCACCGAAATACAAGAGTCTTGCTGTCCGGCCGTTCGTGCTTCTGCATCCAGACCTCACCAGGACGACCCGGCGCTCCAACTCGTCCTGAGGGGGAGACACGCCAAACTGCAAGATCACGACCACGAGAAGCTGCTGCATCAGCTTCAAGACCACCCGCTCAAACTACCCAACAAAGGCAACGCACTACAACGACTCAAGAGGACGATACACCAACGATTGAAAAGCTTGCGGATATCGAACTCGAGAGTCCAGCGGAACCAGTCAAATCTGCCGAACCCAATCAAAATGAAGAACGAGTCGATGTTCAAGGTCTGGGAAACTCACTACAAAACTGGTTCAGAGATCCGTACGAACCAGTACTCCAAGAGCAAGACTATGTGAACTTGAGGCATACAGCAAAGAACTATGCTTTAAGGGAACAAAACGAACCAAGACTGCTACCCCATCAGATTCGGTGGCAAAGAATGTTGATGGAAAGCATATCAAAATAGGTAAACCAGCAGATTCGTGTGCCATATCTTGAGGAAACTATGGAGAAGATCTTCCTCAAGGAAGCGAAACTTGACGATTTGGCATACATTCATCTCGTGATGGAAATGGACCCTGCTCAAGTTAGAGAGTATCTCCATATCCTGAAGATGAGAGCTTTACCTCCAGCCGAAGTGGTCTCAAGACACAGGGTTATCGGGATTCTGAATATTGACACTGCAAGGATCTATCAAGTCGAGTACCCGGTTTTCACTGTCCAAAGAGAAGATGGTAAAGCATATACCTTCTCGGAAGCTGACTTTGCAAACCTTGAGATAATGGACTTTGAAACCATCTACAACGACTTAAGGGATAAGCGAGGCCGAAACGAACATGAGCAAAGAGCATTAAGAGCAGTGGTAAGACATGTCAAGAAAGAGTTACGGTACAGCTATCTGCACGATCTTCAACGTGGGATAGAAAGTGAGCAAAAGAAGATACATATTACCAAGCCTGATCAGTCTTTACCTGTACCAAGTAGCACACCAGTTAGCACCGTCATCACTCGTCCTGTTCATGGAGTCGTTTGGATGCATGCCTCTAGAGAAAAACGGTTTCTCAGGTTTCATGAAGTGGCTGCATATTCTGACGGTACTTTGTGGGGAATCTGAAACAGACTCGCTTCAGAAGTTGCAATTGATAGAAAGAGCGCAACTAGAATGAGCAATGACCGAAGGAACTCTCTCTTGGAAGCCATCAGAATTATCGATGAAAAGATCCTATATCGTCAAACCCTCCGAAGATTTGAAGGCATGTTCGAACTAAAGAGATGAAGACTCATTTTTTCACAAAGGGGGAGATTGTTAGGTCTATTATTATTTAATTGTGATAAAATAAAGAAAAGATATGCTTGATTGTAAAAGGAAGTTTATAATTCCTTAAACTCTTTGTTTCCTTAATTAGCTTAGACCTAGCAATATAAATAGGACATTAGGGTTTTCCTTTGTGCTTGTCGATTCATATTACATAGAGAGAGAGCTGAATCTGGTTTACATTGTAATCGATTATTATATTGAAGAGATATACGACTACGTAAGTTCCTTAACATCTTTATTGTCGTATTACATTAATATTAACGTTTACTTGTCATTGTGCTTGTTCATCTGGGATCAACAAGTGGTATCAGAGCTGAAATCGAATCCATCTGATTTGATACGATCATCAAAGTTCATCAAGATCAAGGTATTATCGAGTATTTTTTTTTCTCTCACTGTGCATTTTTTTTTCTTCTCGGGACTGCAGAATCGACTTTTCTGGTATAATGGTGTTTTTTTCGATCTTAAAGTTTTTTGATTGTTGTCAAATTGAATATCCATATCGATTTCATCTTCTTGCTTATATACTGGATTCATCGTTTGAAGTGTCTTGCTCATCAAATCTATATCGATAAATCGATCTGTTTGGATCTGTTAGTCGCTGGAGATTCGAAAATATCTGTCATGGAGACAAAGGATAAAACAGCCGGAACCCTAAATTTAACAAAGTTTTTCTGGGTTTGATAACAATTTTTCTCGAGCCCCAAAGACCCGACAAGAAATTCCTAAGTGTTTTTCTCGAGCCCCAAAGACCCGACAAGAAGTTCCTAAGTGTTTTTATCGAGCCCCAAAGACCCGACAAGAAGTTCCTAAGTGTTTTTCTCGACTCCACTTTGCCCGAGAATTGTTTTTTTCGAGTACACTACCCCCGACAACCATTCTTCTCGACCCATGCTTGAGCCGACATCATGTTTTCTCGAGTCTACATGACCCGAAATATATTTTTCTCGAGTCAACATGACCCGATATATATTTTTCTCGAGTCAACATGACCCGACATATATTTTTCTCGAGTCCATATGACACGACATATATCCTTCTCGGGCCTATAAGACGCGACATAAACTTTTATCGGATATATGTGACTCGACATTCTCACTTGTCGCATCTTGAAGACCCGACATCCTTTAATGTCGCATCCATACAACCGAGAACTTCATGCAGATCCCGACCAAAGCGTATTTCATCGACCACAGTTGAGTTTCAACCCAAGATTCCTTATAACCCCCATGCTGAGTCTCGGGAGGGGGATCATTGTTCATTGATTTCATGCAAAGCCGAATTTGAAAAGGTTTCAAGACAAAGGTAATTGGATTCTGCATCTGGTTGGATTAATCAGAAGTCTGACTCTCTACATTCATCATTCTGGAGTGTTTATTTAGATGCCAGTTTCAGTAAATGTATGTTGTTATTATGTGCTAATTCTTCCTAACCATTTACTGTCTGGAGGTTTGATTATGATTTAGAATGTTGAATGACGATATTCATTCATCTGATTAAGAAGATTGGATCTAAGTTTGGTTGTTTTACGTTTTGGAAGTATTCTGGAAATCGGCTACATTTTGAAGAATTAAATGTCAAAGAAGCAATGCTCATCAAATATCATCTCCCAGTTCGTCATACATTTCCTCGGTGATCCAAGTTCCTTGAGTTTATCAGATTAAAGCTCTTTACACATAATTCTTATTCAACTTGCGGTTAAAGACAGATTCAATGTTTTTCTTACTGATTATGCATTGAGCATTGAAGCTACTCGCACATGTATCTTTGATTTATGCGGCTAACAGTTGTGTCGAGTTGTCTACAGATTGAAGATGTATTTTGTGCAATCAGTGGCGGTTATAGCACATTGAATCTGCTATTTTTCAGTTGAAACCAAAGAGTAAGGGCTTATTTCAAGGGGGAGCTTGAAAGACCGACGTCACTAAAGCTTTTCCAAAGAAAGCAAGGGGGAGAAGATTTGAAGATGCTTCCTTTATAAAATTTTAGGGGGAGATTGATAGGACCAAAAGTCCTAAGTTTAGAAAGTTTTATAAAGAAGGAAATGATTGATTGTAATATTCCTTATTTAGTTTAATTCCTTATGGGCTTGCGCTTACCATGTAATAGACCCTACTATATAAAGGAGTCTAGGGTAGAGGATTCGAAAATGAGAGTCGTTTAATTTACCTACGCGTTTGCAATTCTTTAAGCTTTCATCAATAAAACATACGACTCGATGATTTCCGTATGATTCCTTTTTTGATCTTGTTGAAACGGACCTAACACCATACTTTTGAGATTTGTAATTTTTGAATTTTGACCCATCATTTCAGATCTTGAAAACATAGAAGAGTACCAAAGATGTATATTTTAGTGTTACTCCCCCTTGAATCATGAATAACTATGATTCTCCCCCTTAATCAGTGCAAATCATCAAATTTGTTAGAAAAAAAATATAGAAATGAGAAAAAGAAACTAAATTGAAAGTATTAAGAATCAAACAACTTGGGAATTAAAAAACTAATACTTCTGAGGAATTAAATATGAATTTCTGAAAAAGTGAACTTCAAAAATTCTGAAGTGAAACAATTTTCAGAATTTTGATAGTGTATCTCAGAACATAACTTTTAATTCTCAATTGATGTCTAATACTTACATAGACATATTCATCATACCAATTTACTTACCAAAAAATTAAAAACGTTTTTCATCAAGTGCTTTGGTAAATAAATCAGCCAATTGATAATCAGTCCGAACAAAGAACATTTCAATATTACC
This sequence comes from Silybum marianum, assembly GCA_036898165.1. Taxonomy (NCBI): domain Eukaryota; kingdom Viridiplantae; phylum Streptophyta; class Magnoliopsida; order Asterales; family Asteraceae; genus Silybum; species Silybum marianum. Next base: position 22,924,126 of record CM072536.1, on the reverse strand, counting down.
TTTTTCAACATGATCTTTGATCAAATAATATCTTACATCAATGTGCTTTGTCTTTGAGTGTTGAACAGGATTTGCAGTGATTGCTATGGCATTCTTTGAGTCACAATACAGAGGTATTTTTCTGAATCTGTAACCATAGTCTTTTAGTTGTGTTTGCATCCAGATCACTTATGAGCAACATGTTGCAGCAGCAACATATTCAGCTTCTGCAGAAGTAGAAACACAGTTTTGTTTCTTTGAAGACCAACTCACAAGTCTATCACCTAAAAATTGACATGACCCAGATGTGCTTTTCCTGTCCAATTTACAACCACCATGATCTGCATCTGTGAAAGCTGTTAGTTCAAAACAAGAATCCTTTGGATACCAAAGTCCCAATGAAGGTGAACCCTTGAGATATCTAGGGATTCTTCTAGCAGCAAAAAGATGAGATTCCTTAGGATTAGCTTGATATCTAGAACAAATACATGTAGCAAACATTATATCAGGTCTACTAGCTGTTAAGTAAAGCAAAGATCCAATAATGCCCCTATACTTTTTCTGATCAACAGATTTACGATTTAAATCATCTTCTAATTTTGTTGCAGTGGCCATTGGAGTTTGAATACTAGAACAATCAGTCATGTCAAACTTTTTAAGTAAGTCCAAAACATACTTAGATTGATTAATGAATATGCCAGCGAGAAGTTGTTTTATTTGAAGACCAAGAAAAAATGTTAACTCTCCCATCATACTCATTTCAAATTCAGTTTGCATTATTTTCTCAAAATTTCTACAAAATTTTGGATTAGTAGATGCAAATATAATATCATCTACATATATTTGTATTAATATCATATTGTTGGTCCCGGTTAGGGTAATGGAAAACAAGTAAAGGATTTGCAGAAGGGGGGGGGGGGGGTTGAATACAAATACACAATTTTTACTCTTTTAAATTTTTTAATATAAATATTAAGAATTTACACACAGAAGTTTGTTGCGGTAAAGAATAGACACACTATTCTAACAAACTTAACACATGAAATACACGGAACACATGATAACAGCAATTAACTTATACACTAAGAAAGCTAAAAGGAAACTGTTAAAACACACAGGATGCCGGAATCAAACAAAAGATCACACAGATGTTTGTTGAAAGCATGAGATTTATGGGAAGATGCCACTCCCTTTGTACTAGGTTAATGGATGAACCATTCTTTGTAGCACGCAATGTCAGATAAATTTATCTCTTTTTCTTCAGGCTTTGTGAAGTCCCATCAAACCTTTTAGCTAAAGACAAACATCCTTTTTAATTGAGTAAAAAGAGAATGTCCCAATTTAAGGTTTGCTACCCAAGTTCTTGTTCCACACGTATCTTGCATTTGTTGTGTCAAAAGAACTTATCTCTGAAAATTGCTAGGTGATATATGGAACCTTGTATCACATCGGTTAGTGCCTTATAAGGTTGGAATTGATAAGTGTACACATAACTTGGTGATCCTCATTTTTCACTAAGTGTTGGCAAATGTACATCCTTGTATTGATAACTTGTTATTACAACCTTAAAGGAAGGCAACTGCAATTTTCGGTGACCATATATGCAAATCGGTGACCTCTGTATGCAATGTCGGTGACCTCCATGTATAATGTCGGTGACCTCATCTGACAGGTCGGTGACCTCATCTTTTGGGTCGGTGACCACATCTTGTATCAGTGACCCAATACAACATCGGTGACCTCTTGGATCGGTGACCCAATCCAAGGTCGGTGACCTCTTGCAAGGTCGGTGACCTCTTGCAAGATCGATGACCTCATGCAAGGTCGGTGACCACACTTGATTTCGGCAAGTAGTCTGAATTTTAGTGTTAGTTGATACATCAAAAATTCCACATTTTGTTGTACAACCCTTGATTGGATGGTCTTTGATTTTCCAATACTTGAAGCATATTTCAGACCTTCGAAAGAACCTGTAAAAGATCAACCATATAAACAGAGAAGGTTCATCACCAAATCATCGGTGACCCAACAATCTCCCCCTATTTGTTGATGATACCTGTATGTTAGAAAGAAATACTTTTTGACCCTTTCTATTTATCTTTTGTGTTCTTTTCACTCAGATATTTTTTTTTGTTTTTCTTAACTGAGTATCCGGGTACTTGAAGGGAATTGTTGCAGCATCAGCATCTCTACTCTTGAGTTCCTTGAAGATTAAATTGTAGAGAATTCCTACATCTTTGTTGTACCTCTTTTGAATTTGGAATTCAGAAGAAAAGTTGTAAGAGTTTCATACCATGCTCTTGGTGTTTGTTTAAGTCCATATAAGGCTTTGTCTAAGATTTAGACATGATCTGGAAATTCTTTACTTACAAAACCTTCTGATTGCTCAACATACACTTCTTCATGAAGAATTCCACTCAGAAATGCATATTTAACATCCATTTGAAACACTTTCATGTTTTTATGAGCAGCATATGCATGAAAAATTCTAATTGCTTCAAGTCTTGCAACAGGAGCAAAGGTTTCATCATAATCAATACCTTCTTGTTCACAATACCCCTTAGCAACAAGTCTAGCTTTGTTCCTCACAACAATCCCATTTTCATCCTTTTTATTTCTGAAAACCCACTTGGTGCTAATGATTGATTTACCTTGTGGTTTTGGAATCAATCGCCAGACTTTATTTCTTTCAAATTGATTTAGCTCATCTTGCATAGCTAAAATCCAGTCTGGATCTTGAAGTGCTTCATATGGCTTTTTGGGTTCCATACTACTTAAGAAATTGACATACAGCCACTCATTTGTTGTGGCTGACCTTGTTTGTACACCTTTAGATGCATCACAAATAATATAATGAATTGGATGACTTGATGTCCATTTGTTCACATTTAGTTATGGTTGAACAGATGAGACATTATTGATGGAGTCATAATCATCAATGATTGCTTGTTTTTCAGTATCATTATTGATAACTGAATGTAGATCTGAAGGTTCCCCCTCAAATTGAAGATTCTGTACTGGTTCAAAAATAATAGGCATCAGTTCAGAAATGGGAACAGCAGGTTCAGAAATGACTTGAATTGTTTCTGAAATGACTTGTACAGATTCAGAAGTAGGAAAATCTGAATTTGAGGTTGAGATAGGTGGTCCAGAAAGATTTGATATTGTAGGTTCTGTAGATTCTTGTTCTGATATGCTTCTGAGAAGAGAAGGATTCTGATAATCTGCAGAAACATTCACAGAAATATCAAATAAGTCTTGGCATAATGTGTCCAAATTGGATTTAAGTAAAGTTTTAGATTCAGAAGTGTGATCTGGCTTGTTGTTTTCTGAATCCAAAATTTCAGAAACTGGGTTAAGCTTGAGTTCTGAACTGTCTTGTTTAGAAGTCACAGTTGGCTCATGAAATCTGATATTTGAAGTCTCAATGATCCTTTGAGTTCCTTTGATGAGTACTCTGTATGCTTTGGATCTTTGAGAATAGCCAACAAAGATACCAGCTGTACCCTTAGGTGCAAATTTATCTAGATGTTGTGTACCATTCAGAAGAAAACACCTACAACCAAAGATTTTAAAATAATCAATAGAGGGTTTTCTTTGCTTAATAAATTCATAAGGAGTTTTAAGTAGTTTTCTGTTAAGAATACTTCTATTCTGAGTAAAACATGCAGTTGCTATTGCTTCTGCCCAAAGAGATAAAGGGAGTTCAGAATAGGCTAGCATGGTCCTTGTAGTTCTGAAGTGTAGAATTGTAAATTCTATGCCATTATCACTTTTGATCTTTTGGATTGGTAGTTGAAGAAGAACTTGTATTTTCTTCAGAAAAGGCATGAGCCTATCAGAAGTATCAGACTTGAGTCTTAGAAATTCAACCCAAGTATATCTTGAATATTCATCAATAATAACAAGAATATACTTCTTTCCACCCATGCTTTGAGTCTTCATTGGTCCACATAAATCTATATGTAGCATTTCAAGTGGAGTTTTGCATGAAGATAGCATTTTCAGTGGATGGGAGCTTCTTTTGATCGTCCCTAGTTCACATGCAGAACATAGAGAATTCCTTTCAAATCTTATCCTTGGTAGTCCTCTAACAGAGTTGTGTCTTTCCAGTTCAGAAATAGCTTTAAAGTTCAGATTTGACATTCTTCTATGCCAAACCTAACTATCATTTCTCATAGTTGTGGAAATATAAGAAACTCCTTTTAATTGACCATCTTCAGTGAAAGTGGCGGTGTATATATCTCCATCTCTATAAACGGTTATTCATTTTTATTTGCTAAACTCAGAACATGACAGTAGTCTATGTCAAAATTTACTTTCCAATACTTGTCACAAAACTGACTTATACTGAAAAAATTATGTTTTAGACCTTCAACATAGAAAACCTTCATGACTTTTACATCTCCTTTGGAAAAAGTTCCATAAACTCTTACATATCCTTTTGCATTGTTTCCAAAGCTAACTGGTCCTCCATACCTTTCATGATAATCAGTTAGAAGCTCTTTGGAAGGTTTCATGTGTCTTGAAGATCCTGAATCTAAGACCCACACATGGCATATCTGCAAAAATGATTATTGAGATTTAGGTACCCATTTAAAAATGGGTCCTGTGAGATTAGTCAAAAACTTTGAAGTTCTGAACTTTGACTTAACATGTGAAGATACAGAATTTTGTTCAGAACTTTTGAATTTGTCTTTTTTTGTATTATTTTTATTGTTGTTTTTATTTTTATTTGCCAATTTTGCTAAAAAGTTCTGAAATGATTTCTCAAGATTTTTCTTATTTGTTTTGTTATTGAGATGAAAAATATGATGACCACAATTAATACAATGAATATGATTCTTCAAAATATTTAATATGTCAGTACATGAACAAGAACCAACAATATTTGATTTTGCAATAGAAGCCTTCCTTTTATTCACTTGATTAATATGTGGTACATCATTTTTCTTAGAAATTGTAAAACTATCTAATTTGGCAGTCTTTGATAGTCTTTAACCTTTCTTTCGTCAAACTAAAGTGGATAGCTCTGTAAAAGATAAAAAATAAGGATTAGTATAAGAAGTTTTGATACTAACTTTGGATTTAAGTTCTGAATTTTGAACTTTAGATTTTGAAATAGAAGACTGTCCTTTTTCAAACAATTTAACTCTGGTTACAAAATTAGATGATGACATTGAAGATTTTTCTGAAGTCAAAGATGTATTTTTAGAGATAGGAGTTTTGAATAAATCTAAAGTCTTGGTATTTAGAAATTCTGCTTTCAGAAATACAAGATTGAACATTTTTTAAGGCAATTTTGGAGCTTCAGATTTTAAAATTTCTCCTTCAGACATACTAGATTTTGATTTGTATACATGATAACCCTCTTTATCAATGACTTCAACATTAGGATCATCATCATCTTCTGATTCTGAAGCATTTATTAAATCTGAGAACTTGTTTTGAGTCATGTTTGATGCAAAAAAAATTAGATTTGAAATTTTCTCAGACTCATCATCAGAATTATCAAAAAATATTTCTGAATTTTCATCATTATCTTTTAAAGATTCAATATCTGAGAATTCATCATATTTTTCTTCATGTTCTGATTTATTATGAGAATGATCTTCTGGATAAACTTCAGAAAATAATTCAGAAGTATGTTCAGAAGATAATTCAGAGTAATCTTAGTTTTAATAATTGGTTCAGATTTTTCTTCAGAAATAATTTTTGATTCAGAAGTATGTTCAAAAATATTTTCTGAAATATTTGAAATATCTTTATCTATTACTTCTGTTTCAGAAATTTTCTCTGTATTACCAGAACTAAGATGTTTTTCTTCAGAAAATAAAGTCTCTGATTTTACAAATGGAATTCTTTCAGGCAAAGAGTAATTAACAGCTTTGGGTATGACACCTGTATTTGCTTCATTAAAAATCTTAATTTTTGAGATACCATAATGATTTGCAGGTGCCTTTTTCAAGGTTTGACTTTCATTGTATCCCAAACCTGCTTTTATATTGTAAAATTTTGAATTTTGAGCCTGATTTGTTAAAATATTCAGAGTTTGTTCTGTTTGGCCTCTTTTAAAATTCAGATCTTCTAATTCCTTAATCTTTTTGTAATGATCAAGTCTTTCTTGATTCAGAAGGTTCATTTTTTACATTCAGAACTTCTTTTTCAGACTTTTCAATTATAATACCTTTTTGTAAATTATCCATCTTTTCTTTTAATAATGAATTTTCTTCAGAAACTTTTTCAAAAATTTGTTCAGCTTCTTGACAATTTTGTTTATAAATTTGGCTTCCAGCTCTAAATTGATTTACCAAAATTCTTTCACCTTTGATTCTGTTTCTAAGTGTTTCAAATTCAGAATACATGTTCTGAATTTGATTTTGCATTTCAGGTTCTCCAGAATTTGATTCAGAAGAAAAACTTATCTCAGAATTTAATTCAGAAGATGAAGAAAGTACCTCAGAGTCATTTGCAAGTTTATCTTCAGGATCTAGCTGGCACATGTAACAATGTGAAGCATAGTGAGCCACTTCTTCATCATATTCTCCATCACTCCAGTTCAACCAATCTTCTTCATACTTGGTCACCAGAGTTGGATTGAGTTCCTTCTTCTTAGCAAGAAGATGCTTCTTTTCATAGTAACCAACATTTTTTTATTTTGGGCATTTTGCACTATCTTGCATAATGTCCTGGCTTACCACAATTGAAGCATCTTGCTTGTTCTTGTGTGTCATTTTGACCAGCATCTTGACCTTTCTTTGGTCCTTCTTCAGATTTAGACTTGTTCTTATATTTCTACTTATATCTTTGAGTGAATTGCCTTGTCATGAAAGCAATATTATCATAAATTCTTTTAAGCTCTTCATCTGATTCATCTCCATCACACAGAGTTGTCTCTAGGATTTCACAAACCTTGCTCTTAGTAGAAATGGTCATGAAATTATTATACTTCTTGCTCAATAAGGTTACTGTTTCATTTGCCTTCTTTTGCTCATTCTGTCTAGTCTTGATTTTATCCTCTTGTTGAAATAAGATGCCATAAACATCAGGAGTTGATTTTCTAGACAGATTTCTAGTAACCATATTGTCAGAAAAGCTAGACCACTCACTACCCAAATTATTCAGAAAGTTATTATTTATTTTTGAGTTGGATTTTTGAACTCCATTCCTTCTCAGACCATTCAGGATATTGTTGAATCTGTGATAAATCTCTGTAATAGATTCATTTTCTTGATACCTGAAGTTTTCATAAGTGCCAACAAATATGTTCAATCTTTGGGCTTGGGCTTTTGTGCTTCCCTGCATCTGAGCTTCAAATATGTCCAACCTCATCGCACATGGCCTTAGCAAAGGTTAAACTATCTACCCTTTTGAATATTTCATTTCGAATAGCCATTGTAAGAAGAATCAATGCCCTTTTCTCAATCTTAGCTTGATTTTTCTCAGTTGTACTATACATACCTGGGCTTTTTTTGATTCACGATGCAGGAATTTCAGGAGTAGACCTAGTTCTTGGAACTGCATGAATTTCCACATAGACCTCCAGAGCGCCATTTACAATCGATTGCATTAGAGCTTCATCAATATTGTCCAAAAATTGAATCATTCTGATTCGCCATTGATGATACTCGCCTAGAAACAAGGTTGGTGGTTTGGTTTCAGATCCGATGGAGACAATTTTATTTCAATATCTTGACAAAAATAGATCGTGAATTCAACTGGGTTTGAATCAAATTGGTCTTGAATGTATCGATCAAGAATTTCAAAAACTGTCAGATCTGACAAGTTCTTCACAAAATTTGATCAAACAGTTGATTTAGCTCTGATACCAATTGTTAGATTCCAAACTATCAAGAATGTAGAAAGATTAAAAAACAGGAACAAAAATTATGTCACTTGTATATCGTATTTATCACTGAACAGTATTACAAAATATATGTCTTTTTACAAGCTTTATGAACGTTAACACTAACTGTCTAACAAACTATCTACTTATATACAAAGTGAAATACTAATGTTATAGTACAATAATGACAGACATGTTCAGAACTGCTTATGAACATCTTTAGAACTTCACTTAAGAACCTCTTTAGAAGTGTTCTTCAGAACTTTAGAACTTCTGAAGTAGTCACTTCAGAAGTTATGCCTTAGACTTTCTTTTGCTTGTCTTCACACTTCTGAGCTTTTCTATCTTCTGATATCTAACATAAACTTTCTAAGCATGATAGAGCTAAAGAAAGTTCATGAAGCTCCACTTGAACCAAGCTGGGTAGAAGCAATGCAAGAGGAGCTACTTCAATTCGAAAGAAACAAGGTGTGGAAATTAGTACCTCTACCAAAAGACAAAGTGGCCATCGGTACTAAGTGGGTTTTCAGAAATAAAAAGGATAAAGATGGAATAGTGGTAAGAAATAAGGCAAGATTGGTGGCTAAGGGCTATTTTCAAGAAGAAGAGATAGACTACGATGAAACATTTGCTCCTGTAGCAAGACTTGAAGCAATAAGACTTTTTTCTGGCTTTCTCAGCATAAATAGACTTTAAAGTATATCAGATGGATGTTAAATGTGCATTTCTGAATGGAAATCTCAAAGAAGAAGTGTATGTTGAACAACCTCCTAGATTTGAAGATGCTAGACATACATATTATGACTATCATATGGATAAAGCTCTATACGGATTAAAGCAAGCACCAAGAGCCTGGAATGAGCGTTTATCTAAATATCTGATCAGTCATCATATGAGAAAGGTAAGATCGATACCACGTTATTCATCAAAAGAGGCAAAGGTACATTAACTGTAGTTCAAATATATGTGGATGACATCGTATTTGGTTCTACTGATCAAGCAGAAGTTGATCTATTTTCAAAACTAATGGAAAAGGAATTTGAAATAATCATGATGGGAGAATTAACATTCTTCTTACGGCTACAAGTCAAACAAACTACTTCTGGCATTTTCATAAATCAAGCCAAGGATGTTTCTGACATGTTAAAGAAATTCAAACTTTAAAATTCCACTACTATGAAAATTCCTATCTCTCCTAGCACGAAACTTGATCATAATCTCTCAGGAAAATTAGTTGATGTTACCAGCTATAGATGTATGATTGGATCAGTTCTGTATTTAACTGCATGTAGACCAGATATCATGTTTGCCACTTGTCACTGTGCGAGATTTCAAGCCAATCCAAAAGAATCTCATTTAGCTGCTGTAAAAAGAATTTTTAGATACCTAAAAGGAACTCCATCACTAGGTCTCTAGTATCCTAAGAATTCTGGATTTGATTTAATTGCGTATACTGACTCTGATCAAGCAGAATGTAAGTTAGACAGAAAAAGTACCTCTGGTAGCTGTCAACTTCTGGGAAACAGGCTAATCAGTTGGACATCCAAGAAGCCAAACTGTGTTTCAACATCTACAACAGAAGCCGAATATGTTGCAGCTATTAGTTGTTGCTCTCAAGTTATCTGGATGAAAACTTAACTCAGAGATTATGGTCTGGTGTACGACACAATTCCCATCCTCTGTGACTCAGAAAGTGTTATTGCTATCACAGAAAATCCAGTACAACACTCAAAGACAAAGCACATTGATGTCAGGTATCATTTCATAAAGGATCATATGGAGAAAGGGACTATTGAAATGTATTTTGTCTCCATTGATTTCCAACTTGCTGACATTTTTACGAAAGCTCTGGATGAGAAAAGATTCAATTTTCTTGTAAGCAAGTTGGGTATGTTAAACATGTAACTAATTAAGTCAGGTTCAGAAGTTGCATAAATATTCCTCTGATTTGACTTTCCTATTCTTGAAGAACCCATAGTTGATCAAATATATGAAAGTGATATGATATTTGAAATCTCTGGAGGAATTCAGCTTATCTTTCTTGAAGATAATTATTATGGCATGTATAGAAGAAATCTCAAGTATGCAACCTTAGAAGACTATGTGAATGATGAGTAGTCTAAGGATCATATTTCAAAGGTAAGGTCGTATGTACAAAGACATGGATTACAAGAATTGCATGATTCAACTTTGATTAAGAAGGTCAGATGTATATCTAAAGTTGTTGAAGATGATTTGCATATGGTAAAATTTGGAGCTGAAAGGAGAGATGGTTCTTTGACAGAATTTCTATTTGATTTGTACAAGTTGAGGTTGCAAGATAAGCTTACTGTTCTGAATTTTTATGTCAAGAGAGAAGATTCTGAAGTTGTTTATGAAATTAGAAGAATTATAGGGATCTATGTCAGAAATCTAATTAAGCATGATTTTCAGCTGGCATTAGAATTCAGATAAAATAACGTCAATCTCTTGGAGCAAGAGAGTATTGAAAGACATGGAATTACAAAGGTGTTCATAAGTCCAGATTTGGGATTCACTTACAGAACAGGAGTAGATCATTCAAAGACATTTATTGTTTCAGATATACCAAGGTATTCAACTTCTACTCTGAAATGGTTAGTAGAGTATGCAGAACAATATCTTCCTTCATCTGATGTAATAGAAGAAATAATTTACTTGATCAATGAAAGAATATTCTTCAGAGTTTATTTAAGAAAGAGTTCTATGGCTGGGCACACAAGAGTAAATCAAATCAAAGGAACTTATTATCTTCTAAGCAATGTCTATGATTTATAGATTAACACAAAGAAACAAGATATTGAAGAAATTCTGAAATTTTCTCAGAAATAGAAAGTTCAGAAGTTAGCCTGAAGGAAATTAGAAAAGGAAAAGAAAAAGTTTCTGAAAACTATCTAGAAGAAATTGCTCCTATTCCTCAAAAATCTGAATCTGAACATCTACAAGAGCAAAGGATTGAAGAACATGCTTTCACCATGTTTCTTGAAGTTTTCCATCCAGAAATGTTCATGGAATATGAACAAAAGTTCAATTATATTGATTGCTGGATTCAGAAGTCATTTGGATGGAAACAATGATATTCTGATATCATTAGAAAAATCAGACTCCCTGTAAGTCAAGTACGAAAAGAAAGTCCAATAGTGAAAGTAATCACTGCTGATCTGAAGCAGAAAAATAATTACAAGCATGCTTATTTCACTGTTGAAAGAAAAGATGGTGAGATTTCCACTTTTACAGAGGATGATTTTCAGAATGTTTACCTTAGAGATCTCTTAAGAGTATACAGAAGTTTATATCCCTTTCATGATTCTATTGCCAAATTTAGAAAAGCTTTCCCAGTTCTCAGAGATGGCCTATGCAGAGAATTTATTTGGGCAGCTAAAACAGATTTCCAAGTGGCTTATGTTATGAACAAAGAAAAGGTTCATATGAGTGCTCCAAACTTAAGCTTACCAGATATTGAAAACCTCAAAAGAAGTACTCTGATCATTCAGCCTCCGGGCTTTGTGTTCAAGTGTTTTGATATATTGTTATTTGTAAGATTTGAAGAACAGCACAAGTGCTGTAATGGAGCTCTTATGATTATAAGAGATAAACTGGAGAAGAAGGAGAAGAATAAAAGACAAAAGAAACTTAGTAATGAGGAATGGGAGAAATACAGAAAGCCGGCAAAGGAGATGCTCAGAATAATTGACTCTATATTGGAGTATAGAAATCTTATTCTTAAAGATTTAAGAGAGATTTTGAACTTCTGGAAGTATGATTTGAACTTTTGAAGCTAAGGGGAGATTGATAGATATCAGAAGTAGCTTCAAAAGAAGACTGGGTTCCGAAGAGAAAGGTTCAGAAGTCTGAAGTCAAGTAAAGTAAAGCCTAAGGCATAACTTCTGAAGTGGCCACTTTGACAACTCTCAAAATTCGAGCTTTCAGGTTAGCTTCAATTAAGTTTATTAGTGTTAGTATAGATTAATTTTAAGAATAAGATTTAGTTGGTTTTGAATGGCCCATCACCATGGCCGCCGCCCCCCCCCCTCTCTAATCCACATATAAAAATGATTTTTTTTTCATTTTCCCTCATTTCTCAAGTTTCCTTTCAAATTTCAAAAACTCTCTCTCTCTCTCTCTCTTGAAACCAAGAGCCATTTTAAGAACACTTTCGTCATCTTCATCAAACTCCAGCCAAAATCCATCCATTTCTTCATCAAAAATCAAGTTCATACAAATATTTGGAAGCTATAATCATCATCCAAAACAAGGTAACAACTCTACTCATCTTTTCTTGCAAATTTTGGGTGAAAAACCCACTTTTCTTACATTGTTTAGCTACTTTCTTCTATAATCTGAAATTTCTGAGTTTGTGGAGCGATTATACACCAAAACATGTAAAAATGTTCATACAATGGTGGTAATCTGTGATCCACACAATAAAACTCAAGAAAATAGGTGAAAAACATGATTTTATGTGATTATGAACAACAATGGTGATTTTTGGTATTGACAGATTTCATGCATGTGCATAAATCGTCCATTTCTTGCGAATAATATGTTCAAATGTCATAATTTTTCTTCCAAAAGTTTATTTAGTGAGTTGGGGTTCCAATACAAGTGGTTTCACTAAAAAACAATGAATTTTGACCCCCCCCAAATGCTCATAGCAAGATGTATATGCATCTGGAAGTTCAACAGTAAGTAAACCTTACTTTGAACGACCATAACTCTTTGAATATTCATCCAAATCACTTGATTTTTCTTCTGGAATTTAATGTAATAAGTTATCTTTCAAATTCCACTGGTTTCATTAAAAAATATGGTGATTTGAGGTTTCAATTAATCAAAACAAAATGAGGGTGCATTCTGTCCAAAGCTGACAGATTTGTGCATGCATGTTCAAATGGCCATATCTCTTTCAAAACTCAATGAAAAAGAATGATTTTTCTTTTGAGAGTTAGTTTTATGAGTTATCTTCTGTTTGCAAGTGAAATCACATGAAAATATGGAGTTTTGACCCTCCAAACACCTAAAACAATTTAGGTGTGCAAACTATGAAACCACCAGTAGGTAAACCCTACTTTGGAGTTTTCTTTTATGAGTTAGGGTTCATATGAATCCAGTTTCATTCAAAAATATAAAGTTTTGAGGAATTAACCAATTTATTAAAGTTAAGTGTGCAATCTGTCAACTAATGACATAATTGTGCATGCAACTTTGTGGTGCCATATCTCCTTCATAACTTATCCAAAATGAGTGATTCTTATTTCAAAAGTTTCCTTTATGTGTTATGCTTATAATCCAACTGGAATTTCTGAAAAATATTAAGTAGAACCCCTCAAATAATTGTTTACTAACTGTGTGTAATCTTCTATTCTTGTTGTGACACGCTGTTTGATATAAATTATTTGAACCCTTTTGATATGTCTAAAATGCATGAAATTTGGTTACAATGAGCTTAACTCAGTAATGCATCACATATAAAAAGATGGGAAATTTTATTATTTTGGATGTTACATTAAATTGATCATTTTTGGGACTTATAGTTTCTGTCAGGAAATGAAATTCTGAAACTATTTGAATTCATAAATTAGGATCACTTAAGAGAATATACATTATATTTTCGGTATAAATTATTTCCTTAAAGAGAATATATACATTATGTATAACGGGACAATAGTAGACCAAGTTGGACATATAAGGACTTATAAGCGTACTTATAGTATTCATTAGTCATATAAGTGACCATGTTGGGTATTTCTCTTTGATAGGGAAACGTTAGGCCGACGGGTAGGGGTGCGGATCGTGCTTTGTTGATTGGAGCTTTTGCTATAAGGTGAGTATTCACATCCCCACTTTTAAAGTATTTTATATGTTTTGGGGTGGAAAGCATGATTAAATGAAATATTTGAGCTATTTGCATTACCGAATGTGAAACAATATGAAATTATTGTTTTTGGGCACTAAGGCATGTACACTAATAGATTGTATTGAGTAAAATGTTCCATAAAAGTTTGTACACAACTATTAACTCAAGTGAGGAGCCGAGGGTATTTGTGGATGGCGCTATTGGACGGACAATCCCACCTAAAAACCAAATAGTAGGGGTGTGGATAGCAATTCCACCGGGAAACTACAGGTAGGGGTGCACTATACTTAAAAGGAAGGTTCTACACATGTTGCATTTAGGTCCACCGCTGAGGTAGAACTAAAAATATTTTTGTGGTCGAAGGTTTAGTGGTAGCTCATTACTTACTAATAATTACGGTACAAAAATTCCTTGAACATTTTATGATGTAAAGATTTATTAAATGCCATAAAAGTATTTTGCTCATTATTCATTTATGCAAAAGATGTTATAATATTTAAAACCTGTGAACTCGCCAACTCTTTGTAGTTGACCTTGTTTTATCATGCTTTTCAGGAGTAAGGGAGGTAAACTGAAATGTTTAGTTATGTGGACGCGTCAACATCAATCAAGTTTTTATTTGAAATTGTTTCGTTTAAACACTATGTTTACTTTATTTTGTTAAAATTTTGGGATTGTAAGATGTAATTCCGAATTTAATATTTTATGTATTTGAATGGATGATTGGTGTTGTTTATGTCCTATTGCTAGGAAATCGTGAGCTATCACGCCTCCTGTTTCCGCTTTAGCGGGGTGTGACAGCTACTTCAGAAATTTTGAAGATTCTGAAGAATTTCTGAACATGGTTCTGAAGATACTGCTGAAGAAGTTCTAAAGAAGTTCAGAAGCATTTCTGAATATGTCTGTCATTTTTGTATCTTTAGCATTTCCATTTGTATATAAATAGATAGTTTGTTAGATTGTTAGAACTAACGTTGATAGATAAAGCTTGTAAAGATACACATTTTGTGATACTGTTCAGTAATCAATACGACATACAACTTTAGTGATCCAATTCTTGTTCTTGTTCTTTAATCTTTCTACATTCTTGATTGTTTGGGATCTAACAATAACATAAATTACTATCGTCGACCCAAATTAGAACTAACCGTTGATTTTAATGTATTTATTATATGTACTACGAATAGAATTTATTTAACCCAGACATATATCATCAACATTCATAACTTCACTAAATAAACTGTCAAATAAGTGATGAACAAGAATTGATGTCAAGTACATAGATCACGCAGTAATGTGAATACTTGAGGTATATGCATGATGATAGTGGCACTTGGAGAGCTCTAAAGCAAGTAGTTTCTTACTCGAGTTAGCATTGTTGGTATACGGACCCTTGGTTCCATTTTTATCTTCAAACACTTCAAGTTATTGAACGGACAAGGTTCAAGTGAGAATTGATCCAGGCATTTGGAGATAACCTTGGGAGTTGGGACATAATATACAAAAATATATATACATGAAAACAAAACCTGTCAATTTTGTCTTCATACATATACAAAAGAATATGATGACTATGAATTATAAATATATGCAAATATTTTTCTCAAGTAAGAGGTTCATAGTTATCAAACTTATTTTTTGATAAACAAATTTCCCAAAAGATTGACACAAAAACACACATGGGAGTAAAAACGTACAGTAATTGGTAACCTATTAATTGATATCTCTATGCGGTTTCTATCTTTTTTCAAATTTCCTTTTAGTTTCTGGACGATGTTCAAAACTTTATAAAATCCCTTTTCATGATTGTAGTCAACCTCTTGAGCATAAGAATCATGAGGGGCTGAAGAATATCGATCCATCTTATTGTCTCGATGACAAAAATATCTTCAATGGTTTCAATTTGTTAAAGCTGATGTCAAGAGATTTGGCACTTTACATATGGAGGCCATTAATTGAGTTGAGTTGGATCCTATCCAAATTGTGTCTCTATGATTTCTGCTGAATAGTAGGTATGTTATGATGGACTGAGAAGTTGTTAATAAACTATGTCAAGACCTCCTTCAATATTTCAAGTGGATTCAGGGGGACATGATAAATTGTTCAACCAAATTTGATAAATCCTTATTTCATGTTGTACAACTTAAGCTTAGGGCTATTAATGATAATATAAGCCTATTTATATAAATCCTCGTATATTTCTAACGACTGAGGATAAAAATAACAATAAGGATAATATTTAAAAATAACCATGAAAATAGATATTTGTATACCTCAATGATACCTTTATCAAGGATAAGAAATTTGGCACTATTGAGATTCTTGAACAAATCGAGTAGTTGGGGAGCAGTTATATCTACTACGAAGTAGTAAGGTGCCAGCAAAGAGAGCTTCACTTTCTCTAGAGAATCCGAGCCTTCTGTGGATAGCTGTAGACAACTCTCGTTATCATCGTCGACTGTTGCTGTCAGGTTCTTCAGCTGAGGAGCAACCACGTTGAGAACCTTGGAAAACAGTCAGGATCTCTAATTGCAAGATTAGAAAGATGTGGAGCACGGACATTGAAAATATCCAAACCCGACATTGAACATTGATGTAAAGTGAGGTCTTTCAAGTTCAGACACATGGAAAAAAGGTTGAGGCTCTTATCTCCATCATCATCTAATTGCTAATTGCTAATTGCTAATTACGCAACCTTAGAGTTTCTAAAGCCGTAAAATACCAAGCTAAATTAGGTATGCATGAACCACAACAGCGATACGATTGATAATTGGTTAAAAACCATTGCATAACAATTGTACAATGTGCAATAGAAGTTTTAATTAAGAAATTTTCAAGTTTTATGCATGAAAAGGTTGTACCATATGCCTTAAGACTTGTCTTTAAGACTTTTTTTTCCTAAATGTATATTAAGGTAGTATAGATATGTATACTAGTTGTGTACCGCGCAATGCAACGGGATGTAAAAGGTTCATTAAGATGGGAAATTGAGGAAAAGTATGCGAAGTTCGACTATTTAAGTTAAGATGGGGTATTGAAGTTCGAATATGCTTCCATTTCTTAGACAACGTACTTGTCTGAATAGCATATTTCATGTCAAGGAAAGATAGAATGTGATGAATAGTCACACCTGGCAAGTTGCTTATTCTATCTTCTTCTTCTTCTTCTGCGCCTTTAGAAAAATAAAGGATGTCCCTCATTATTTGTCGCTGAGTTCTAACTGACGTCTGTCTCTAGTTCATATGCTAGAGGCCTTAGTGTTCAACGCACCATGTCCATCCTTATGGAATCCATCTGGACAGCTTACCCTTAAACTTTTTCCAATGGGTGTTCTTAATTTTTTTTATGGTTTTTGACCCTATATATATATATAGAGAGAGAGAGAGAGAGGGAGAGAGAGGGAGAGAGAGGAGGTTCAAGGGAAAACACCAAAAAAAGGAGATAACTGAAGAACACCCTGGAAGCCCTCTATCCGGACGGTATGCATTAATGCATACAAGCGTTTTTTGTTCCTATGCACCAATGCTTTTATCATTACATATGCATTGATGAATATTCACAAATGCATGTTACAAATTACTGGTATGCATTAGTGCATACATGTTAACTTGATATGTAGCAAATCACAATCAAACCACAATAACATCAAATAAAATCAAAGAGAAATTGCTCTAAATGCTCTCAAAATGTCATGTGTATTACAAGTCAAAAACTTACAAAATGAAAGACTTGGTTACAAATGAAAGTCAACAAAGCTATTTATACTAGGAAGTATAATTACATTTTCAGTCCCTCTACATTCAACAATTCTATATCTAACAATACCGTCCAGATGGAAGGCTCCTAGGGTGTTATTCAGTTTTCTCTTTTCTAGCATTTTTCCTTGAACCTGACCCTATATATATGTGTGCAATTGAAACCTCCCCTATATATATATATATATCAACATGCCATATATGAATATGACTATCTGGCTAAAGGAGGAAACTTCTTATTACATTTAAGCAACGAGAAGGATCTTGTGTAAAGATCGAACAGTAAACATCTCAAAACCTACCTTTCGTCTTCAAATACTGTTAACTTCTCTTCATATTTGTTTTTGAAAGGAATGTTCAAAACGGCGACCATGCGAAGCAGACATCCAGTGATCGTTCAATACTTCTTTGTCTAATTGCTCCCTTTGGGTTGTTGCACAATTAATACTGTAAACATACAAAATCCATTAATTGACAATAAGAAAAAACAAGTACAAAAATGGCAAGTAAGAATTAGGAGTCTATATATGATGCAAGAGAAACTACATTTTGTGGAATACGTCTGTACTTGGGAGTGCAGCTTTCACAATTAGATAAGTCAAGTTCACGAAGAGGTTTCACTTCCTTCTCATCTTTCTTGGATACTCGAGACATTTTCCTCTTTCTCATTTTGAGTGTAAGTCTATTGCTAGTGGCAGACCGTTTTCTCTTCCTCTTTTCGTTGATTTCTCTACGTATTTCCACCTTATTTACGTTACCATCCTCAGTTTTATCACTGTGGTTGATAACTTCACTGAATTCTTTCATAAGGTTTGGATGATCAAGGGGGTAAATCATGGACCTAAGAAAAAATGGAAGTTTCTTAAAACCAAAACCATCAAAGCATGAAAACTTAATTAACAAGAGAGTAGACTGAGTAACCATTGCATTATATGCTTTAAAATAAACATACACTATTTGATATAGAAATTCCAAAATTACCAAAGATTGTAGTTGTAGTGAATTTATGGTTCTTCTGCAACACTTTGTAATTTTGTCACTAACCCTACAAGTTTATTAACCATCATTTTTTTAGTCACAAACCCTTTCAACTCCATAACCAATGAAAACTATTTAGTGACTAATATATTTTGGTCACTAACCTCTTCAATTTAGTGACTACCATTTTTTTTGTCACTAACACTACAAATTTAGTGACTATCATTTTTTTGGTCACAAACCCTTTCAACTCCATAACTAATGAAAACTATTTAGTGACCACTATTTTTTGGTCACTAACCCCTTCAATTTGGTGACTACCATTTTTTTGTCACTAACACTACAAATTTGGTGACCATCATTTTTTGATCACAAACCCTTTCAAGTCTATAACTAATGAAAACCATTTAATGATCACTATTTTTTGGTCACTAACCCCTTCAATTTAGTGACTATCATTTTTCTGTCACCATCACTACAAATTTAATGACCATCATTTGGTCACTAATTCATCCAAGTCAATACAATATACAACTAATTAATACACTTGATGACCATTATCTTTTGTCACTAATATATCCAATTTAATGATCATTATTTTTTTGTCACTACCACTACTTTTTATGACAAAACACAAAGTAGTAAAAAATTCGTTGTAAAATAGTGACCACCTAGTGACCAAATTTATTTTTTGTCACTAAAATTAATATTGAGGACCAAAATTTAATGACGACCTTTGTAATCATCACTAATATCACAAATAGTGACGAAAATATAAGTCGTCACTAAAATTTGGTCACTAATTAAGCTTTTTCTTGTAGTGCACATCAAGATACAACTTTCAAGAGTTAAAATAATATAGACAATGCAATTGAATTGTTTAAAAGACATTTACATAATTGAAACTAAAATAGGATATTAAATAAAAAAAGTGGGATAATTACGAAATAAAACAAAATATCTATTAAGAATAAAAAGTTAAACTTAGAAGTAAATCCTGTGTTTTTGTATGGATTACTATAGATAATTGTTTAATTATTAAAAAGGCATCTAGATTATTAAAAAAAGGATATTAAATCGTATATGTAAAAAATGTGATATTAAATCTTTTTTATTATGGTGAAACTTAAGAAATCGTTTATACACATATCAGAGAAAATGATAGATTGGTAAAGGATTGTGTTTTTAGTCAGTAATACAAAAAAGATAAAAACAATAATCGTAAAAGATTCAATGATAACTGAACTGCTAAACTAAGAAACAGGTAGAGAAATCGGTGAATGGTATATATCGGAAGAGGAAAGAAATCAGTATCTAAATCAGAGAAAGGTGTGTATCGGCAGAGTTAAGAAATGGGTAGTAAAATCGGAGAAAGATATGTGTAGTAAGATGATTTTCTCATATCGGAGAAAGAGGTATATCGGTTGAGTATTCCTTTTTTAATATTTACTTACTTAATTGCATATACGATGATTATTATGGTCATTATGGTGTCAAATAGATTGACTTTGATAACTAAACTGCTAATGTAAATTGTGTCTAGACTCTAAATACATGTTGAATTGTGTCGAGATACATGTTTAGGCGGGAAAGTATTAGAACCGGCTCACCAGATCGCAACACTTGTTTAGTATACACGACAACATGGGCGGTAACCCATCTCACACCACCGGTCGTTCGACCGACTATCCCTCACACCATCGACGACGTTCTCCCTCACCTTTACCCCACCGTGAACCCACCTAACTCATTGTTCGAGTCATAGCACACATGTCACACCCATCATCTTTTACTTCGGTCATCTTCTCCGGAGTAACATACATATTGATCCTCTCCGAACTTTATTCTGATCATCTTCTCTGGTCACCTCTACAAACCATCCATCAAGCAGTAGGGGATGAGGATTGTTGATGGGAGCGGTAGGGGATGGGGATCGTTGACTGTAGCAATGGTGGAGGAGGGTAACAGAGGGTCGTTATAGGACCAAAGTAAAGTTGCAGGTGAAGACAAATGAGGAAGGTTAGAGAGAGTGACATGGCTGGAGGATGGGGAGACATATGAGTTTTGCAGATTTGTAGAGTTTGCAGGTTCGCAGGGAGAAAAATGATGGCAGCAAGAAACAAAATGATTTTTATTTGTGTCTGGCCCTCCAAATTATAATAAATTCATTTTTCCCCTTGGTTTAAAAGATGTCAATTAAAAAAATGTATCCAAAAATGGGAAATGAAAAATGGAAAAAGACCTTTATGCTCTTGACCTTAACGGGCCTGGTAGACGATCGTTTGACCAAAGGACCAAATGCAACAGAAAATACATATCTCATGTACCAAAACCATAATAAATGAAGGCTTGGGACGATTTTCATAAAAATCAGTAAACCACAGGAACTAAATCCATATTTTACTTTATATATTTATCATAAGATAGAAGTTTTGAATAGTTCTTAACTGAAAAACATCAGTAAGTAAACCACAGGAACTAAATCCATATTTTACTTTATATATTTATCATAAGATAGAAGTTCTGAATAGTTCTTAACTGAAAAACATCACTAGTAATGTGTTTCAAATTAAATATTCAAATACCTATCTAAGTACCAATTTCTTACCTAATTAGTTTGTTTTTGCAACAAAATATATCAAGTAAAAAATTTTAATAACAGTCTATGTTGTTGCTCAGAAATTGAACCAAATGATAATGAGAGCAGAAATATTTATAAAGTACTACAGAATGAAGCTTACACGACGATGCAACAAGTGGCTAGGTCCTGTGAAATGCGATGAACATTGAAGTTGTAACCTACAACATCGATTCCTGGTTGCCCACAACAAACATTAAACTGCAAATATGAAGTTTACATGTGAGAACAAATTTTAATAAACAGAAACAACAAAGCCCTTGATACTATCGGTCAACATGGATGAACAAGAACAACTCATGTTGAAAATTGAAATTTTAGGGGTACTTTATTAGAAACACAATTGTACAAGATCAATTGATTTTTGAATTTGCAAATATAACAAACTTCAATTGATCATTAATTAGACCCAAACAACTTTGCACAACATAGATTAGTTAGATATCTATAACAACAAAAATACAAAAGAAACATTACGTTGTTCGAATCTGATAAAAAATTTTCAAATCGGTTTAGAAATTAAATGGAATCCAACAATGTTTGAAAAGGAAAGGTGATGAGATCGAATATGAATCATTTACAATCTAAATCTAATCACAAAACTAAAGAACGAAATAGAAACAACGAATTTAAGATCTACCCAGATCTAGCACAAAAAATACAGATAGGGACGATGGCTTACAGTGATGAGGCGATATGGATATTGAGCGGCTGTTGAATGATAAGGGTGTACACTCTCATCCATGTTGGCTAGATGAATTGAAATCGATGTAGATTGGAAATGCATAAGTAAGTTTATATAGTAGGCTATAGGCATACAATTTTAACCCTAATATTAAATTATTGTTTCTCATTGCTAGCTTACACATAGGGCCGACCATAGGGGAAGGGCGGGCTGGGCACACGCCTAAGGCCCACAAGAAAGAGGACCCCAAATTTTTTAGTACATACAAGTAATACAAAAAAATTAATAAATAAAATATACACAATTTTTTAGTATCTAATAAAATCCAAAAAGAATACAGTATTATATTAAGATTTCAAAAATATATTAATTAATTGTATTTGAAAATAAATTTTGTTAGAACTTAATTGATCGTTCATGTATAGTATTGTTTATTGTTTTCTCTAAGTTTTTGTATTTAGTACCAAAGCCTAAAACTAGTTACACATAATACTTTGATATATTCTCTAGCATTCATCTTCAAACGGCTCTATTGATTATTCCATCCTCATTAATTTTATTTTTGTATTAGAATTTAGTAGAATTTTTGTTATTAGAAAAAAAAACACTCATTTCTTTTGAAAAAAATTCTCAACCATATATGATGGGTCTAACTTATATCTATATTTTATTTCAAAAGATCTTTGTGTTTTTATACATTATTGACTTTTTATCACATAATATCGAGTACATGAATCTTATGTACTCATTTATTCAAACATAAGAATAAGATCTCAAACTATAACCAACATAACATTTTGATTCTAATATTGATTGTTCCAAAAAAGGTTGTTTTAAACCTAAAACTTTAAAATGGTGATAAAAAAAACTTGATGAGTTGAGATCGATGAAAACCCAACTGACTTTTATTCAATTACATAGAGTGTTACTCTGAATAGTTAACATTGTGATATCAAGTGATGTCAATCGATATATTAAAGGTATATCATACATTATGGGCTGAGAAGCTATGTAAAAATGATATGATACATAACATTATTAAGAAATTTTTTTTGTTTAATTTTGCATCTAAGAAGACTCAAGAAATGCTTTTACATGAATTATTAATATTTCCTGAATTCAATGTTAGTTATGATGATAAAAACAATATATTGAAGATTTTTTTGTACTTGTCAAAGGGCCTTTTTTACATCTTGCTCAGGGTATATAAAATATTCAAAACGGGCATACATGCAGTGATTCATTGTGTTAGATCCCAAATATCAAGAATGTAGAAAGTTTAAAGAATAAGAACAAGATATGTATCACTTAAGTTGTATGTCGTACTGATTATGAAACAGTATTACAAAATGTGTATCTTTACAAGCTTTATCTATCAACGTCAGTTCTAACAGTCTAACAAACTATCTATTTATATACAAATGGAAATGCTAAAGATACAGTACAAAAATGACAGACAAGTTCAGAACTGCTTCTGAACTTCTTCAGAACTTCTTCAGAAGTGTCTTCAGAACTATCTTCAGAACTTCTTCAGAACTTCTTCAGAATCTGCCGAACAACTGAAGTAGCCACTTCAGAAGTTATGCCTTAGGCTTTACTTCACTTGTCTTCTGAGTTCTGAACCTTTCTCTTCAGAACCCTTCAAAATAAGACTTATGTATTCAAGCAAGGATTCAATGATTCTAAGCATCTCCTGACCAAGCTTTCTGTATTTCTCCCATTCTTCATCACTTAAATTTTTCTATCTTTTATTTTGTCTCTTTACCAACCTGTCTCTTATGGCCATTAAAGTTCCATTGCAACACTTATGAAGTTCTTCAAATCTTATAAACAACAACTCTTCAAAACATTTGCAAACAAATCCTGGAGGCTGAATAACCAGTGTGCTTCTTTTGAGATTATCTATATTTGGCAACTTGAAGTTTGACCTGCTTAGATGAACTTTCTCTTGATTTAGAACATATGCAACATGGAAATCAATCTTTGCAGCCCAAATAAATTCTCTTTAGAGGCCATATCTGAGAACTGGGAAAGATTTTCTGAATTTGGCAATAGAGTCATGAAAAAGATAGAGACTTCTGTAGACTCTGAGTAAGTCTCTAAGATGTAGATTTTGAAAATCAGCTTCTGAGAATGTAGAAATCTCACCATCCTTTCTTTCCACAGTGAAGAAGGCATACTTGTAATTTTTTCTTGTCTTTACATCTGTTGTAATCACTTTCACAATTGGACTTTCTTTTCTAGCTTCATTTACAAGAATTCTGATCTTCCTTATAATATCAGAGTACCATTGCTTCCATCCAAAAGATTTCTTGACCCAACAATCAATATAATTGAATTTTTGTTCATACTCCATGAACATTTCTGGATGAAAGTACTCAAGGAACGTTGTGAAAGCACTTTCTTCAATCCTTTGTTCTTGCAGATGTTCAGATTCAAAAACTTGTGTAACCGGAGCTATTTCGTCAGATATATATTCAGAAACCTTTTCCTTTCCTTTCTCTTTCTCTTTCTCTTCAAGATTTCTTCTATATCTTGTTTCTTGGTGTGAATCTGAAAGTCATATACATTGCTCAAAATATAGTCAGCTCCTTTAATTTGATTTACTTTTCTATGCCCAGCAAGATAACTTTTTCTGATAGTTTCTCTGAAATTTATTCTTTCCTTGATCAGATAGACAATCCATTCTTTTATATTAGATGCAAAGACAAACCATTCAGCATATTTCAGAAGCCAATTCAAAGTAGAAGTAGAGTACTTTGGTATATCAGATACAATAAAAGTTCTATAGGTTCCTTCTACTTCATACATGAAACCTATATATGGATTTGTAAATACTTTAGTTAACCCAGCTCTTTCAATACTAACTGGCTCTAAAAGAATCACTTTATGTAATCTGAATTCCAAGGCTAACTGAAAATCATGCTTGATCAGATTTCTGATATAAATTCCCAAGATTCTTCTAACTTCTGAAACAAGTTCAGAATCTTCTCTTTTGACACAAAAAGCCAGAACTGCAAGTTTGTCTTGTAACCTCAACTTATAAAAGTCAAATAGAGGTAACTCAGTTAGCGTACCATCTCTTCTTTCAGCTCCAAACTTCACAATATAAAGATCATCTATAAATGTTTTAGAAAAGCATATGATCTTCTTTATTAAAGTAGAATCATGTAGGTCTTGACTTCCATACTTTTGAACAAACACTTTCACCTTTAAAATATAATCTTCAGACCATTCATCATTAAGAAAATCTTCAAGGGTTGCATGCTTCAAACTTTTTCTGTACAAATCACTGTAAGAATCTTTTGGAAAGACGAGTTGGATGGCTTCAGAAAAATAAAACCTATTTTCCTTTTCATACACTTGATCAATAACAGGTTCTTCAAGTAAAGGCAAATTGATCTTACTTGATCAATAACAGGTTCTAATGCAGGATTTGAATCTTACTTCCAACTTTTCAGAAAATGCCATCAAAATCTCATCTGAGACTTCCACATCATGCATATGACATAAGTCTATCTCTATGTCAAAATACTCAGATGGTGGATTTATAAATTTTTTGAAAACAGCCAAATTGTCATCCAAGAATCTACACTCCAGATTCCTTGGACTGCTCGGAATTAGATATACCCAGCAGAATTGGCATATTAACCTCCAAAGGTTTTCAGAAACTTCATCACTATCCAATCTATTCAGAATTTGTGGTTTCCAAATTACTACTTCTCTGTTTTCATTCACCTCTTCTTCAACATTCTCTTCCATCACTATATCATCTTCAAAAGTTATCACATCTGAAAGATCACCAGGTTCTCCAAGAGCTTCATTAAAAGCTAAATATTCATTTAGCATCTCTTCACTTGAATCAGGAATAACATCTGTGTCTTCTGAACTTATATTCTTTTTAGAATCATGAGACACCTTTTCAGTCTCATATCCTTCTTCAAATTGTTCTTCAGAAGTAAAATGTTCAGCCTCTTGACCTTCTGTTTCAGAATGTAATATATCTTCAATGGCTTTAGAAACTCTGTTAACATTTTCACCAACATTCTGAACTTGTTCAGAAGATTTTTCAGAAGGCTGATTTTGTGGTATCTCAACATCTTCAGATACTTTCTCTCTCTTCTCCCCCTCTTGATTATCAGAATCCTGATCATCAAGATTCCTTTTGAAAGTATCTGCTTGAGGCCTACACTCTAAGACAGAGAGTATACCACTTAATGAAGATTGAGAGTTCTGAATTGAGGAAAGTTGATTCAGAATCTGAGAAATGTCATCCTTGGTAGCAAAATTAGAAGACTCTGGCTGAATAGAAGAAGTAGAAGGCAAAAAAGTCTTCAGAGAAGATACATTAGAAACAACTTCAGAGAAAGCATTCAGAATGCTTGTTTGAAAGATTAAAGATCATTTGAAGTTGATAACTGAAAATTATGCAACTTGTTTACCACTGTTTCCTCCTGCTTATCCAACCTATCCTCCATCACCTTCTGAGATTTGTCTGTCAATTCCTTGATGTCCTTTTGAATCTTTGCAAATTCAGAAGTACAAAAATCTTCGAATTCTGAGAATTCAGAAGATGTGGGAAAAGGTCCAAGACCAACAAATGGTCTTGTTTGCAGTCCTTCAGAAGAAGGCTGGCCGGTAGATGCCACAGCATCATGAACCATATATGATTCTGTAAATGGAGCTTTAGTGATGTTCACTCCACCAGGACTTCCAACCAATCCTTGATATCCTGTAATAGGTATATCTGTGGTTGTTTTGGCAATGTGACTAATACTTTGCTTGTTTACATCTGAAAGATGTGTGCTAGTGTGAAGAAAATCCACATTTAGTGGTTTCGAAGGCCCAATGTTGAGTGGACTCTCAAACTCAATGTGCTCAAAACTGTGAAGGGGGGACATATGCCCTTCTTTTTCAATAATAGGTTCTTCCAAATGGGAACCTATTGGTAAATTAGCTGCTTGCCCCATATGTGTTAGTGAAACACTCTTCTGTTGAGAGATGGGTGAGTGGCTGGAGGGGTTAAGAAGATTTGCCATGGGCTCGTTGGCTTTTTCAATATTACCCACCAAAGAATGTGGAGTAATAGATGATGTGGGTGCCCGATTTAGAACAATTGGTTCACAAGTTTCTTTATCTTTTACTTGTGTTCTCCCCTTTTCAGTTCTTTTTCTTACTCTTCTACCCAACCTCTCATTTACATTTTTCCTCTTCACACCATGAGGTTGTTCTCCCCCATGAACAGCCACCCCACTCTCCCTAGGAATTCTAGACACCTCACTACTCTTGTTGGAATCAGGGGAAGAGACTACTGGTTTTGGTAGTCCCATTGATTCATAATACTCATTCAGAATCCTATTTGATGTTTTTACATATGCAAGTAAGTAATTCCGTAGTGGTAAAGCTTTGGGAAATTGTAACTTAGCACTTGGTGGCCTGAGATTATCCATAGAGAAAAGGGAACATGTACCTCATGAGCTAAAACAGGAATAGCATGAACAACTTTCATGGCCCCTTTGATAAAGGTTTGAAAAAATCTCTGAAATGGTATGTAGTTGTAAGTAGATTTCTGCAAAACTGCAGATTTGAGTTCTTCAAAAATAAGTGAAGCATAATCATAATGTTTGTTGAACGCCACACCATGAAAAATGATCCTTCCATTTGTTGATGCTTTTCCTAGACAGGCAAGTGTTCAGAATTGTGAATAAACAGTACTAGATTGGGGGTAAACACTTCCTTCTGAATGAGCTTAAAGCATGCAATTGTTCAGAATATCCTAACTTCATAAAATCTGAGATCATCTGTTAGACCTAAGAAGTATGAACCATAAGATGGAAGTATGATATGACGTGGCACACTCTTACCTCATGCGTCTCTGCTTACAACTGAATTATGTTATACGCTCCTACCTGCTGACGTGTCAGTTTGTAATTGGTTAGCTTGTTGACTTTACATTCATTGTAATAGTATAAATAGATTAAGTCTTTGAATGTAAAAGTTGTAGATTAGAAAACATACTTTTGGAGATCATATTGTGCATTTTATTCCTGTATCTGTAATCGATCATCAAGGTGATCAATACAATCTCAGTCTGTTCTTCATTTCTTATTACTTACTGTTTGTTTGATAATTACTGTTGTTAATTGATTTGAATTGCTTCCGCTTATACTTTGATTCTCAAATCTCTCAATTAACTATTTAGAAAGGGATCTGGGTTCCAATAATTGGTATCAGAGCCATCTAATCAATCTATTGATTATTTGATCTCTTCCATTTGGAGAAATCCCTCTTCTACAGTAATGTATCTTTCAGTTTTATACTACTGTTCATAACTCTACCTTGTTCTACGAGAATTTGTTAATCTCATAACAATTTTCTCCAAAATAGTGGTAATTGTGGTTAAATTTGAAGGATATCGACCTGTTTTTCGATTCAATTGGAATTTAATTATTCTAATATTTATATAATCGTCAAAAAAAATTTCTCCCATCTCGTTTCTCTGTTCTCTGTCACAAATGGAAAATTCAAATCTAAATGCTGTTTACACCTCCGGTTCTCCGACCAAACCTCCTACTCTCATTCGTGGTGAATATCCACAATGGAAATTCGAATGATAAATTTCTATGAAGGATTGGATACAGAACTCTACCCTATTGTCCAAAATGGTCCCTTCGTACCAATGACTACAATTCCACGAATTCCTGCTACTACCAATACTGATGAAGTCCCATCTCAAAAAGTTCCAAAGCTGAAGGGAAACTGGTCTGATGAGGAAAAAGCCAGAGTTGAACTAGCCAAAAAGGCTAAAACTCTTCTTATCATGGTTATTCCAAATGAGTTTTTTCAATCTCTGGATTCCTGTGATACTGGCAAGGAATTATGGGATCAATTAGAAAATCTTCTGGAAGGCGGTGCTAAAATGAAGAAAAACCGAAGAGCTCAAGCTCTGAACGAGTATTACAGCTTCCAAGCCAATCCTAAAGAGTCTCTAGAACAGACCTATCATAGATTTAACTCTTTAACAAATCTATGTAAAAGATGTGATATTATTCGATCACAAGAACATAACAACGTCCTATTTCTTAAACGATTGAATTTAGAGAGCTCAAATCTTTCTATGTCCCTTCAAGCAAATCAAGATCTGGAGCTATGGACTCCGCATGATGTTTTTGGCACTTTGCAAGCCCATGAGAAAGAGGTTGTTCAGAAGAAAACAACTATAGGAGGACCTCTGGCTTTGATCTCTTAATCTAAGGGAATGACCAGAAGAAGAAGTGAAGAAAAGAGAGGAAAAAGCAATGCATTCATATCAGAGGCATTTCTAGAGAATGATTCTGACTCTGATGATGAAATCAAAGCCTTTGCTGATTCTTTGGCTCTTATTACCAAACAATTCACTCATAGGTTTGGGAATAGATCATTTTAGGGGAAAAGAAGATCTGATCGATCTACTACTTTTTCTCCCAAACAAGAGATAAAGAGAGAGAAATCTGACGCTGAGAAGAAAGAAGATGAGATGAAGAAGAAGGATGTGTGCTACAGATGTGGCAAGCCAGGACATTACTCTAAGGATTGCAGAGGAACTCTTGATAAAGACAAGACGTACTAGAAGAACAAATATAAGTACAATGT
The DNA here is from genome assembly GCA_036898165.1 of Silybum marianum. Taxonomy (NCBI): domain Eukaryota; kingdom Viridiplantae; phylum Streptophyta; class Magnoliopsida; order Asterales; family Asteraceae; genus Silybum; species Silybum marianum. The sequence goes on along the minus strand of CM072536.1, from coordinate 22,894,738 downwards.
CACTGAAAGAGCTCATTATGCTAAGAAAGAAATCTGGCTAGGAGATGAGTCTAGCGGTGATGAGGCCATGTTTTGTGAGATGGCAAAGACAAATGAGTCAGAAGATCAACCTTTTGAATCCCCGGTTAGTACTTTCTCTGAATCATCTGAACTTGAAAACACAATTGTGCTTTTATCAAACAATTTTGAAGAACTAAAACAAAAGCTTACAATTGAAAAGAAATTACGAAAAGGCATTGAAAAAACTCTTTCTACAACACAAAGGGAAAGAGATATTTACAAAAGGGAGATGGATATTTTAACAGGAGAGAAATTGGAACTTAGCACTGAAAAAGAAAGGATTTCCATGACCTTAAAAAATACTGAAGTTATGCTCAAAAAGGAGAATTTAGATTTTAAAAAACTTTTGGTAGAAAAAGACAACGAGATTCAAGCTAAAGAAAGTGACAGATTAAATTCTGTAGCACTTAAAAATTATTTTCAAAAAGAGAGAATCTTTACATGTTGAACTTCAAAACAAGAAGCTTCAGATCAAAACCTATTTGGATGCACAAAAAGTTCACGACAAAATTAATACACAAGTAGGAAGATCTAGTCTTGGCTTTGAGGATATAGATCCCTACACGTGTGAAAAAAGGTCTACCTTAAATTCTATTTTCTGTATGGGACAAGAACAGAACCCAGTGTTTCCAATTTTATATGAACAATCACTCTTCAAACGATCAAAACTTGAAAATGGTCATCATCAACAAAAACTCAAGTTCAAAAATATTGTATACACATCTGGAAAACCGAATGTTGATCTGAATAAAATTCAGAAGAACTATGACATTTTCAAATTTGGCATGAATGATCATGTAACTTTGAATCTAGAAGCTGATGCCTTTATTCCTACACAAGTAGAAGAAGAGTTACGACTTAGTTTTGAAAATGATATTCTCTCAACTCTGGATAAATGTTTTAAACTTGAAAATGAAAATGTTCTGCAAAACCCTTCAGAAAACAATCCAGAGATATTTCCTTGTTCTTTAATAGATTTGCATCTTTCTGAATCTCAAGATAATTTGGAAGTAATCACATATCCTTGGGACACTGATGATCAAGGTGAAGATTTCTTTGATAATTCTGAAAAGTATTTTTCTAAATTAGAAAATCAATCTCCATCCACTTTCACCAAGTCTTCAGAGGTCATTAAAAATAAGGATGCCCCTTTCTTATATACCAATGAACCTCAGGAAATCAGAACCTCTGATAAAAATGTTGAAAAGCATCCTAGTGGCATACCGATTCTCTCTACTTCTGTAATAGGACTGAGAAAATCTGTATCTATTCATCCAGACTTCATAGGGATGTGTCTTAAAACCAAATCTTGTCTTGAACTTGGAAAAAAAGAAAAGCTCAAAAATATTTTGAAAGATAAACAATCTCCAAAACCCAATCTTCCAAAATATACTTATGTTCAAAAGGGAAAATGAAAATCTAATCTCTCTGTTCATGTTTCAGTAACTTCGAAAGCTCCTAAGAAGGTAAATCAGAGGAAGCCTCCGCCGAAGAACATTTCAGATTCTGAACATAAGTCTGGTCTAGATAGGAAGTTCTATAGAACTACTAATACCAGAAAAGACAATAGTAAGAAAAATTGTAGTTCTCATTATATTAATGAAAATTCAATGAAATCTTTTCTGTCTCTGAATTCTGAATGGTTTTCTATGTTCTTAAAATTGAAACAATTTTTCTTGAGGACCTCTGATTATGATCATAATGCTAATTTCTCTTACTGCAAAAATAAACAAAAGAAAAACAATAAGATTAAAACTGCAAAGAAGAATCCTCAAACCTCTGCTAAATCAAATCCAGAGCAAACAATTGAAAGACCCAAAACTAAAATTAAAGGACCCATAATGCGATGGGTACCTAAAAAACTCTGATTGATTTCTGGTATCTTGACTCTGGATGCTCGAGGCACATGGTTGGAACAAAAAACTTACTCTCCCAATTCAAAGACAAAAGTGGTGGAGCTGTAACGTTTGACGATAATGGTAAGGGTCAAATAAAGGGCTACGGTACTTTACAAGAAGGTAATATTACCTTATCTAAAGTGGCTCATGTTTCTGGATTGAAACATAACTTGCTAAGCGTAAGTCAACTCTGTGATTCTAAAATCGTTGTGGTATTTGATGAAAAACATTGTTACTTATTTTCTAAGGCAGGTGAGGAAGTCTGGAGAGCTGACAGAACAGGTAATCTATATATGATGAATTTCACATCCAAGGATGGTAAGGAAACTCTCTGTCTTATCTCCAAACAGAGTGAAGTTGCATGGTTATGGCATCATAAAATGTCTCATTTAAACTTTGACTCTCTTGAAATGCTTGTCAAACAAAAGTTAGTTACTGGTCTTCCAGAAGTTCACTTTCAAAAAGATCATCTTTGTCCTGCATGTGAAATGGGCAAAATTAAACGAGCTTCTCATAAAACAAAGAGTGATCATTCTTGTACTCGACCTCTGCAATTGTTACATGTTGACCTCTGTGGTCCCATTGCAATTCAGAGTCTCTTTGGCAAAAAGTATATTCTGGTACTTATTGATGAATTTTCCAGGTATACTTGGCTCGCATTTGTAAGAAAAAAGTCAGAGGTGCCTATCGTATTACAGAATATGATGACCAGAATCCAAGTTCTTCTACATCATAAGATTCAACAGCTCAAAAGCGACAACGGTACTGAATTCAAGAATGCCAATCCTGAGGCATACTTTGTTGCAAATGGAATCACACAAAATTTCTCTGTTGTACGCACTCCTCAGCAGAATGGTGTAGTTGAACGTCGCAATCGAACCCTGGTAGAAGCAGCCAGAACTATGCTTGCAGCTTCTGGTCTTCCCATTCATTTCTGGGCAGAAGCCGTAGCCACTGCTTGTTTCACTCAAAATCGCTCCATAATTGTCAAGAGGCATCTCAAAACCTCTTATGAGCTTATCAACAAACGAAAACCCTCTGTCAAATTTTTCCATATTTTTGGTTGCATGTGTTTTATCTTGAATGACAGAGACAAACTTGGTAAATTTGATCCAAAGTCAAATGAAGCTAAATTCTTAGGATATTCGTTATACTCTAGAGCCTATCGAGTTTTTAACTTACGTACTAAGACTGTTATGGAAAGCATTAACATTGATTTTGATGATCAGACCCAACTAACTTCTGAGTACTCTACTTCAGAACTTAAACTTAATACAGTGACTTCTGATTATCTTTCAGGACCCAGAGAACCCGAGATCGATGCTATTTTTCAAGATTTTCTACGCGAAGAAATATTTTCAGAACAAATACTTCGTACCCCATTCTTAAGTATTCCAGAAGTTCTTCACACCTCTGGAATAACCATATCTGGTCCTACTGTCTCTGCAGCAAGTTCCCCTGTCATCTCTGCTCCAATCTCATCACATGCCAGTCCAGAAGTTACTCCAGTATCTTCATCTGAAGCTACTTCTGTACCTTCATCTAAGGAGGAGATTTCAGGCACTAATGATTCAGATTCAACAATTCCATATGAGGTTATTCAATCTTCTGAAACAGAAGTTCTGGCTCAACACGTACCACAAACAAGGATGACAAGATGGACTAAATCACACACTCCAAATCTCATCATTGGTAGTCCATCTGAGGGTATTAAAACAAGATCAGCTACTGCTAATGAAGCATTCTATGTCAACTTTCTTAGCATGATCGAACCAAAGCATGTTCAAGAAGCCTTGATAGAACCAAGTTGGGTTGAAGCTATGCAAGAAGAATTACTTCAATTTGAACGTAACAAGGTGTGGAACTTAGTACCTTTACCAAAAAGAGAAATTGCTATTGGTACTAAGTGGGTATTCAGAAATATGAAGGATGAAGACGGAATAGTGATCAGAAATAAGGCTCGTCTGGTGGCTAAGGGATATTGTCAAGAACAAGGCATTGACTATGACGAAACATTTGCCCCTGTTGCAAGACTCGAAGCAATAAGACTATTTCTGGCTTTCTCTGCATACAAAAACTTTAAAGTATATCAAATGGATGTTAAATGTGCATTTTTGAATGGTTATCTCAAAGAAGAAGTGTACGTTGAACAACCTGCTGGTTTTAAAGATGCAAAACATCTAGAATACGTTTTTCTTCTCGACAAAGCTTTATATGGTTTAAAGCAAGCACCCAGAGCCTAGTATGAACGCTTATCCAAATATCTGATCAGCAAAGGATATTAGAAAGGTAAGATTGATACCACACTGTTCATCAAAAGAGGCAAAGGTATATTAACTATTGTTCAAATTTATATGGATGACATAATATTTGGCTCTACTCATCAAACTGAAGTAGATCTGTTTTCTGCATTGATGGAAAAGGAATTTGAAATGAGTATGATGGGAGAACAAACATTCTTTCTTGGACTCCAGGTTAAACAAAATACAGATGGTATCTTTATTAACCAAGCCAAGTATGTTTCTGACATGCTAAAGAAATTTCACCTTCACAATTCATCACCTTTGAAAACATCTATCTCTCCTAGTATGAAACTTGGTCCTGATTCTTATGGGAAACCAGTAGATGTCACGGTCTACAGAGGTATGATAGGGTCTCTTCTGTATTTAACTGCTAGTAGGCCTGATATTATGTTTGCCACCTGTCTTTGTGCTCGATATCAAGCCAATCCAAATGAATCCCATTTGGCCGCTGTCAAAAGAATTTTTAGATACTTAAAGGGAACTCCTTCATTGGGTCTCTCTCTGGTATCCTAAAAATTCTGGGTTTGATTTAATGGCATATACAGATTCTGATGATGCAGGATGTAAGCTGGACAGAAAAAGTACCTCACAGTATTTGTCAATTTTTGGGAAATAGACTTATCAGCTGGACATCCAAGAAACAAAATTGTGTCTCAACATCTACTGCAGAGGCTGAATAGGTTGCTGCTGCTAGTTGCTATTCACAAGTTATTTGAATGAAGACTCAACTCAGAGACTATGGACTGAATTATGATAAGATTCCCATCCTATGTGATTCAGAGAGTGCCATTGCCATTACTGAAAACCCAGTCTAGCACTCCAAAACAAAGCATATTGATGTCTGGTATCAGTTTATCAAAGATCACGTAGAGAAGGGCACAAAATGTATTTTGTCTCTACTGATTACCAACTAGCTGATATTTTTACAAAAGCTCTGAATGAGAAGCGTTTTAATTTCTTAATAAGCAAGTTGGGGATTATAAACATGTAAATCTTATTTTTTTTTTATTATGATCTCAAAGCTGATCAGAGACCTCTGATCGCTTCTGATGGTTTTATCCAGAAGCATTCAGAAGTGTCTGACCATCTCTGTTTCTTGAGCTTTTTATTCATTTATATCCAAGTGACAACAGAAAGCAAGCATCTCTTGAAAAGCAAAGGGGGAGAATGGTACAACTTCTGAGGGGGAGCTTCGAGCCTGATTCCAGGGGGAGAAAAACTAAGTCTAACATCTGTTAGCTGTCCTCTGAACATTTTCTTTCCTTAAAAGGTGTTTTTAAATCTGCTTCTTCTGATTAACTCTTGCCGTCAAGGTTATTCCGAATTTTCAGATTTAACTTAATCTTTTCTTGAAAAATTGTTCTTTTGACATTCTTAGGTCAAATTTTTTTTTACCTATTGTTTGTTCACTTTTTTTTCTTCTGAAATTTTAACATCAATAAGTCTATTTTTAATTAACTCTTGTCTTCAAGGTTAATTAAAATTTTATTTATTAGTTTCTTAGGAAACATCTGTCAACAAATATTAAACTTTCATTTGGATCCAAACTGCTTTATTTCTCCAAATATCTGATTTTAAATTCATTAAAAAGATTTAATCTCAAAAATTGGTTTAATTAATTAAAATGTTATTTTTCTTGATTAAATACTAATTTTTCTTATTATTTTCTTTTTAATTCTTTTTTTGGGGATAATCAAACGGTTTACCTTCGATAAACCTTTCAGTGACTCATCAAACCTGTGCTAAGTCATCATTTACACGATTTATGCTTTACACGTGTCTTTCATCATGTGACTACATGACTACACGCCTTCGTGCTTACATCAGCATAACTGAATCGTTTTTCCTTTTCCCCAAATTCAAAAACCCTTCTCATTCCACATTACTCTCAAACTCTCTCATATATAAACCCCATACATAGTACTTCATCTTCTTTCTCGCGATTTCTACAGTAATTGCTTCTCTACTTTCAAATTATCCCAAGAATATCTAACCATCCATCAATGGCCTCCCGACTTGCAAACCCAAATCTCAATGATGATGAAGGTCGTCTTGTTGATTCCACCACTGATAGTGCTCCAATCGTCAAATTGCCTTTGAAGGCAAATAACGTGCAGGTTCTCCTCGATCCCAACACCTATTTGGCCGAATTCATGGTCCTGGTCGAATTTCTTCAACAACATCAACTAAACCGAGCCCTAACCTTGACAAATCCAAATGTTCCTGAGCTCTATGTCCAAGAGGTGTGGCAGTCAATGTACATCGCAGATGAAGATACCCTACATGGAAATTTCAGTCATCCCAATGCACCTGAAAATGCTGTGGAAATACCTATCACAAAGAAGAAGATTGCTAGGTATTTTCACTTGCCTTCCTCTACACTTGAAAATAATGGTGAGATTGTGCCAAACCCTGCCCTAGACCAGAATCCATCATCTGAAGCCCTGCTCTCCTTTGTTCAATTCTTGGGTTATAATGAGCATTTATCAAAACTCTCTGAATTCAAACGCAAGAAACTGCCCCCAATGTGGAACACACTTATCTCCATTCTCAACAAAAGTCTCACATGCAAAAGTGGATCCCAAGACGAAGCCACCAAAAACATCCTTACAATTATGTATGGAATGTACTTTAATCGCCCTCTGGATTATGCAAGCCTCCTCTTTCAAGAGGATCAAAGCCGCTGTTCACACAAAAGTATCCCTCCAGAATCAAGGAAAACCATTACCTGGCTTGATGTTTCCCAGGTTCTTGTCTCTGTTCACCTACCCAGCGATTGGTGCTCTTAAAGCTCCTCTGATTCAACCATTTTGCAAGATTGCATCCATGAGCTCCCATAAACCAACTATCGATGTCAACGGTTACTCATCTGCAAGGGAACTCTCCAGGTATATGCTCGATCTTATTCCTTCATCCTCTCTCTATCTCTTATCTTATAAACTCTCTATGATATTCTCATAATAGAGAATACCCACCCCAGAGCACTTAGAGCCAAATGTAGGAAGTGAGGGGTCACGTGAGGCTGATTTTGAAAAGAATCAGAGTGCACAACCGAGTGTTTCTACCCATGCCGACCTCTTAATGCAAGAGGGTACTGAAGATGTCCATCGCGACACATATGAGCGCAACTCTCCTCCTTTCCAAAGGAATACCACATTTGCTGAGGTAGATGCCAACACATCTACTCTCATTGACCAAGGACCACCGAGAAACCATCCGATCAGAGGATATTTCTCAATCTTCTGCATCAAGCACTACCGGGGAACCAAATCCTCTTCATCATTCTCTCAAAAGAATGATGATGATATTATAAGAGTTCATTCGCCCCAGAACTCGCCACACTTCACACCAAATGTTACTGTCTTTGTGACCAACAAAGTCATAGGGACCTCAGAAGATACGTCCATATCTTCTGATAGTTTAGAAGCTGAGGAAATCCCATCAGAGGGGTTACAGCAAAACGACGCACCACTTACCGGAGTGTTTACACTTCATCTAGGTAAGCACATTGTCTTTTGCACCTCATCCTCTGATGATGAGGACTCTGTTGAGACAATCAGAACAACCGAAGAGGTGCCTGTTAATCACAGCCCTCGAAGACAGGTTGGAAGTGCCTCCACACTCAACGCCAACACAGGTGTGAAAGAGGGCCTCTCTGAACGCGAGAGTAAAGGGGCTCCATGTGTTGGAGATACACCGGTTACACATTCTGAGTTCGTCACCAATGCATCATTTCTGGCATTTGGTGATAAACTTCAGAGATCTGTGGAAGATCTAAAATTATCCCTGGATTCTCACAATGCCATTCTTCTTGAAATAAAAAATGAACAAACTCAGCATACGCGAACTCTGGAGGCACTCAGAGAGCTTATCTCTACAAATGCAGAAGCTCATCGAACACAGGCTTCTGATCATTTTTCTTCTCTGCACAAAGGCATCCAGGCCAACTCTGACGCTATCTTCTTTATTCCTGATGAAATTCCAACTCCAGAGGTCACCATCTCTGTTGACCAATATGGCTCTTTGGTGGCAGATCTTCAGAAGATATAAGGCTGTCCAACCCTCTGAAGACACTTCTAGATCATCCCTGGTAAAGAAGTCCGACATGGCTGTCTTTCAGAAAGCCATGCTAGAAAGAATTAATACTCTCACTTCCAAGTATGTCTCAAAAACCACTGCCAGCACTTCAAATGTGGATTAGAAGCTCACTTCTCTGGAGTCTTCTATTTCTAAATTATCTTTAATGGTAAGCTCTCTCTCTGCTACATTCGCTGCTAAACAGAAGGCTAAGGAAGAGAGGGCATACAAAAAGTTTGAACTTAAAAGAAAAAGATCTGAGGATCAGGATCCTGATTCTCAGAAGGGGGAGAAAATACCAGAATCCAAGAAAGCTAAAACTACTATGGGCACTGATACTTCTTCTCAAGATAAAGGAAAAGCTTCTGTCTCATCTCCATCTGCACCTCCATCTTCAAAACAAACACCTCTAACTCCAAGACCTCTGGCCACACATTCCGACACTCTTCCTAAGGATCCAGAAATGGCTCAATTTCTTTTGGATGTCATTGGCAACAACAGAAGTGTTCCCTACCCTCCAGAAGTTGAAGCAGAAATTTTTAAAGTTAAGATTGCCAAGGCTAAAGCTGAAGCTTCAAAAGCTAAAGTTGAAGCCTTAAATAAAAGAAGAGAAGAAGAAAGAGTAGAAGTTGAACTCCATGCAAAAGATGAAGCAGAAAGAGCCTCTACAGAAGAAGCAAGAGCACAAGCAGAAATAGAAATGGAAAAAGCTGAAAAAGCAACTGCTGAAGGATCATCAAATCGAACAGCTGAAAATAGAGAAAAATTGTAGAGACTTGGAAGAATTGATCTTCCAATTCTGGAAGTCACAAAAAGATACATGTATGCTCCTATAGATCAGAGATCTATCTTATGTTGCCTAACTTCTCAAATGGATACACTGTTAGTGATGCTGAAAAGGATAAATTCATGAGTCACAGGCAAGCTAGAAAGGATGTCTACACAACAGTGCCAATCAAGAGAATTTCTGCCATTAAGCATACTCCTTTTGAACAAACAGAGATTTGGTACACAATATATGAAGTAATCAGAGAAGACAATAAGACTTATTACTTCTGTGATAATGATTTATTGTCCATCTTTCCTTCTGATCTCATCTTTCTGCAGAATTTCATGAAGATTCAGATGACCAAAAGAAGTGATAACCAAGATCAAATTGCCTACTCCAGGATCATTCAAGGCATGAAGTCTCTCATCAGATACAAGAGGCAAGTAGATTTTCAAATTGGAATCAATTACAATGTTGACAATCTTGCAATCTCTGCTCCTAATGAAGACTTAGAAGGTATCAATTCTCTAAGAATTGGCAGAGTATTGATTAAACCAGAAGAAGGGGTTATCTTCAAAAGGCCAGATAGAAGGAGTTTCTTAAGGATCAAAGAAGCACACAAATATTCATCAGAAGTTGTATACATTGCAAAATGTTATATCTCTGTTGATATCAACAACTATGATCCTGAAATAACTGAGAGGATGGTAAAAAGACTCGATGGTCTCTTGAAGCTCAGAGGAATCATCGACAAAAATCTCAAAGATCATTTCAACAGTTGATCCTCTCTAAGACAAAACAAGGATCATATTCCAAAACTCTGGTTTCATACTTAGGGGGAGATTGTTAGACCTAAGAAGTATGAACCATAAGATGGAAGTATGATATGACGTGGCACACTCTTACCTCATGCGTCTCCGCTTACAACTAAATTATGTTATACGCTCCTACCTGCTGACGTGTCAGTTTGTAATTGGTTAGCTTGTTGACTTTACATTCATTGTAATAGTATAAATAGATTAAGTCTTTGAATGTAAAAGTTGTCGATTGGAAAACATACTTTTGGAGATCATATTGTGCATTTTATTCCTGTATTTGTAATCGATCTTCAAGGTTATCAATACAATCTCAGTCTGTTCTTCATTTCTTATTACTTACTATTTGTTTGATAATTACTGTTGTTAATTGATTTGAATTGCTTCCGTTTATACTTTGATTCTCAAATCTCTCAATTAACTATTTAGAAAGGGATCTGGGTTCCAACATCATCTCAGAAGAGGATAGAATAGGATCAAATGAAGTTTTCCCAACAACTTCATCATCCTTTGGAAGAAAATGAATACTTCTAACATTTTCAACAGAGATACAGACCCTGTAGCCGTGTACATATGAGAAAATATCATCTGCCTCTTCATCGACTTCAGCGTGAAACCACCATTGTTGCAGATATGAAGCAGGAACCAAAAAATTTCTTGATAGCAAAGATCGAAGAGGATGTTTCTTCAAAATTTCAATCAAAATCATTTGATCTTCATTGAAATCAGTAGACTTAAGGTTCAGGGCGCAGTTGTTCTTCTTGATGTCAAGTAATTTCTCTTCAGGAACATATAATTTGGACAAATCAGGGCCATCACTTCTTTGTGCACGAGAGGAAGAGTCAGCAACACCAACATTTGACTCAGAAGCCACTTCAATAGGCTCAATTTGAGTTTCCCCAATTTTGTCAGTGCGCGGGTTAGAGGTAGGGTTAGGGTTTGGATTCGAAGGACCAACTTCAGAAATCACAGTAGTAGTAGTAGTAGTATCTTTCAGGATTTGTTCATCTTCTAGATTGATCTCCATTGATCCAACCATTATCTTCTTAGGAACAATTTTGAATGAATCATCACTTGAGGATCCATTACTATCACTGAAACAGGACTTTGCAGATTGAACATTCGAAGTCGACATAGTTGTAAGTAAGAAAAAATTTGAGTTTAAATGAAGATCAGTGAACAAAGTCCCAATGAAGGAGAACCTTCGGGATATCTAAGAATTCTTTTAGCAGCAAGAAGATGAGATTCCTTAAGATTAGCTTGATATCTAGCACAAATACATGTTACAAACATTATATCTGGTCTACTAGCTGTTAAGTAAAGCAAAGATCCAATAATGCCCCTATACTTTTTCTGATCAACAGATTTTCCATTTAAATCAGGTTCTAATTTTTGTTGCAGTGGCCATTGGAGTTTGAATACTAGAACAGTCAGACATGTCAAACTTTCTAAGTAAATCAGAAACATACCTAGATTGATTAATGAATATGCCAGTAGGAAGTTGTTTAACTTGAAGACGAAGAAAAAATGTTAACTCTCCCATGATACTCATTTCAAATTCAGTTTGCATGATTTTCTCAAAATTTCTGCAAAATTTTGGATTAGTAGAATCAAATATAATATCATCTACATATATTTGTATTAAGATCATATCATCACCTTCCTTTTTTAGAAATAAAGTTGTATCAACAGTACCTCTTTTGAACTTGGAATTCAGAAGAAAAGTTGTGAGAGTGTCATACCATGCTCTTGGTGCTTGTTTAAGCCCATTTAAGGCTTTGTCTAAGATGTAAACATGATCTGGAAAATCTTTGCTTACAAAGCCTTCTGGTTGTTCAACATACACTTCTTCATGAAGAATTCCATTCAGAAATGCACACTTAACATCCATTTGAAACACCTTCATATTTTTGTGAGCAACATATGCAAGAAAAATTCTGAGAGCTTCTAGTCTTGCAACAGGAGCAAAAGTTTCATCATAATCAATTTCCTCTTGTTGACAATACCCCTTAACTACAAGTCTTGCTTTGTTTCTCACAACAATTCCATGTTCATCCTTTTTATTTATGAAAACCCATTTGGTGCCAATGATTGATTTACCTTTTGGTTTTGGAATCAATCTCCAGACTTTATTTCTTTCAAATTGATTTAGCTCATCTTGCTTAGCTAAAATCCAGTCTGGATCTTCAAGGGCTTCATACGGCTTTTTGTGTTCCATAATGCTTAAAAAATTCACATACATACATTCATTTGCTGTGGCTGATCTTGTTTGTACACCTTTTAATGCATCACCAATAATCTGGTGAATTGGATGACTTGATGTCCATTTGTTTACATTTGGAAATGGTTGAACAGATGAAACATAGTTGAAAGAATCATAATCATCAATGATTGCTTGAGTTTCAGTATCATGATTGATAGCTGAATGTAGATCTGAAGTCTCCTCCTCAAATTGAATATTCTGTACTGGCTCAAAAATAGTATGTATAAGTTCAGAAACAGGGACAACAGGTTCAGAAATGACTTGAACTATTTCTAAAATAACTTGTACAGGTTCAGAAGTAGGAAGTTCTGAATTTGAGGTTGAGATAGGTGGTCCAAAAATATTTGATATTGTAGGTTCTGTAGATTCTTGTTCTGGAATACTTCTGAGTAAAGAAGGATTTTGATAATCTGCAGAAACATTCATAGAAATATCAAATAAGTCTTTGAATAAAGTATCTAAATTTGATTTGAGTAAAGTTTAAAATTCAGAAGTGTGATTTGTCTTGCTGTTTTCTAAATCCAAAATTTCAGAAACTTGGTTAAGCTTAAGTTATGAACTGTCTTGATCAGAAGTCAGTATTGGCTCATGAAATCTAATATTTGATGTCTCAATGATCCTTTGAGTTCCTTTGATGAGTACTCTGTAAGCGCTGGATCTTTGAGAATAGCCAACAAAAATACCAGCTGTACCCTTAGGTGCAAATTTATCTAAATGTTGTGTATCGTTTAGAAGAAAACACATGCAACCAAAGATTTCAAAAAAAAATCAATAGAGGGTTTTCTTTGCTTAAAAATTTCATAAGGAGTTTTAAGTAGTTTTCTGTTAAGAATAGTCCTGTTATGAGTAAAACATGCAGTTGCTATTGCTTCTGCCCAAAGAGATAAAGGGAGTTCAGAATAGGCTAGCATGGTCCTTGCAGCTTCTACCAAAGTTCTATTTTTTCTTTCAACAACACCATTCTGTTGAAGAGTTCTGGCAGCGGAAAAGTTATGTGATATACCAACAGATTCCAAAACGTTCTAAAGTGTAGAATTTGTAAATTTTGTGCCATTATCACTTCTTATCTTTTGGATTGGTAGTTAAAGAAGAACTTGTATTTTCTTCAGAAAAGGGATGAGCCTTTCAGAAGTATCATAATTTAGTCTTAGAAATTCAACCCAAGTATATCTTGAATATTCATCAACAATAACAAGAAGATACTTCTTTCCACCCATGCTTTGAGTCTTCATTGGTCCACACAAATCCATATTTAGCATTTCAAGTGGAGATTTGCATGAAGATAGCATTTTCAGAGGATGGGAGCTTCTTTTGATCTTCCCTAGTTCACATGCAGAACATAAGGAATTCTTTTCAAATCTGATCTTTGGTAGTCCTCTTACAGAGTTAGCTTTGAAGTTCAGATGTGACATTCTTCTATGCAAAGCCAACTATCATTTCTCATAGTTGTGGAAATATAACAAACTCCTTGTAATTGACCATCTGCAATGAAAGTTGTAGTGTAGATATCTCCATCTCAATAAGCAGTTAATTCATTTTTGTTTGCAGAACTCAGAACATGACAGTAGTCTATGTCAAAATTTACTTTCCAATACTTGTAACATAACTGACTTATACTGAAATGGTTATGTTTTAGACCTTCAACATAGAAAACCTTCATTACTTTTACATCTCCTTTGGAAAAAGTTCCATAACCTCTCACATATCCTTTTGCATTGTTTCCAAAGCTAACTGTTCCTCCATATCTTTCATGATAATCAGTTAGAAGCTCTTTGAAAGGTGTCATGTGTCTTGAACATCCAGAATCTAAGACCCACACATGACATATCTGGAAAACTGATTATTGAGATTAGGTACCCATTTAAGAATGGGTCTTGTGAGAATAGTCAAAAATTTTGAAGTTCTGAACTTTGACTTAATCCATTGAAAGTCAGAAGTTTGTTCAGAACTTTTGGATTTATCATTCTTAGTATTATTTTTATTTTTCTTTTTATTTTTATATTTATTTGCCAATGTTGCTGAGAAGTTCTGAATTGATTTCTCAAGATTTTTCTTATTTCTTTTGGAGTTCAGATGAAAATTATGATGACCACAATTAATGAAGTGAATATGATTCTTCATAATATTTAAAAAAACAGTAGATGAACAAGAATCAACACTATTTGATTTGTCAACAGAAGTTCTTTTATTCACTTTATTAATCTTTGGTACATTAATTTTCTTTGAAATTGAAAAACTATCTAATTTGTCAATCTTTGATAGTCTTTCACCTTTCTATCTCCAAATTAAAGTGGATAGCTCTGTAAAAGATAAGAAATGAGGATTAAGATAAGTAGTTTTGTTACTATCTTTGAATTTAAGTTCTGAATTTTGAACTTCAGAATTTGAATTACAAGACTATCCTTGTTCAAACAATTTAACTCTGGTTACAAAATTAGATGATGATATTGAAGATTTTTCTAAAGTCAAAGATGTATAGGGGTTTTTAATAAATCTGAAGTCTTGGTATTTAGAAATTCTGCTTTCCGAAATACAGGATTGAACATTTCTGAAGGCAATTTTGGAGCTTCAGATTTTAAAATTTCTCCTTCAGTCAAACAAGATTTTGATTTGTATATTATATAACCATCTTTATCAATGACTTCAACCTTAAGATCATCATCATCTTCTGAATCTGAAGTATTTATTAAATCTGAGAACTTATCCTGAGTCATGCTAGATGCAATTTTTTTTTATTTGAAATGTTTTCAGACTCAGCATCAACATTATCAAAAATAATTTCTGAATTCTCATCATTATCTTGTAAAGATTCAATATCTGAGAATTCATCATATTTTTCTTCATGTTCTGATTTATTATCTGGATTATCTACTGGTAGAACTTTAGAGAATAACTCAGAAGTTAGTTCAGAAGATAATTCAGAAGTATGTTCAGAAGTTATCTCAGTTTTAATAGATGGTTCAGATTTTTCTTCAGAAATAGTTTTTTTATTACTTCTGTTTCAGAAACTATCTCTGTTTTACCAGAATTAAGAGGTTTTTCTTCAGAAAATAGAGTCTCTGATTTTACAAAAGGAATTCTTTCAGACAAAGAGTGGTTAACAGGTTTGGATATGACACCTGCGTTAGTTTCATTAAAAAAATTCGTTTTTGAATAATCATAAAGATTTGCAGGTGCCTTTTTCAGAATTTAACTTTCATTATATCCCAAACCTGCCTTTATATTGTAAAATTTGGAATTCTGAGCCTGGTTTGTCAAAATATTCAGAGTCTGTTCAGTTTGACCTCTTTTAAAGTTCAGATCTTCTAATTCCTTAATCTTTTTGTAAAGATCAAGTCTTTCTTGATTCAGAAAGTTCATTTTATCATTCAGAACTTCTTTTTCAGATTTTTCATTTATGATATCTTTTTGTAAACTATCCATCTTTTCTTTCAATAATAACTTTTCTTCAGAATTGATTATAGATTTTTCTTGGTAGTTTTGTTTATAGATTTGGCTTTCAGCTCTGAATTGATTTACCAAAATTCTTTCACCTTTGGTTCTGTTTCTGAGATTTTCAAATTCATAAAACATATTATGAAATTGATTTTGAATTTCAGAATCTCCAGAAATTTGTTCAAAATTTAGTTCAGAATTTGGTTCAGAAGAGGAATTTAATTCAGAATTTAGTTTAGAAGATGAAGAAGTTACCTCAGAATAATGCGCATGTTCATCTTCTATATCCATTTGGGACATATAGGAATTTGAGGCATAGTGAGCTACTTCTTCATTATATTCACCATGACTCCAGTTTAACCAATCCTCTTCATACTTGGTCACCAGAGCTGGATTAAGCTCCTTCTTCTTAGCAAGAAGATGCTTCTTCTCATAGTAGCATGATTTTATAACTTTGGCCATTTTGCACTGTCTTGCATAATGGCCAGGCTTACCACAATTAAAGCATCTTACTGGTTCAGATGTCTCAGTTTGACCAGCATCTTGACCTCTCTTAGGTCCAACTTCAGATTTTGGTTTATTCTGGTATTTCTAATTATATCTATGAGTGAATTGCCTTGTCATTAACCCAATATTATCAGAAATTTTTTTAAGTTCTTCATCTGATTCATCTCCGTCACACAGAGTTGTCTCTGGGATTTCACAAAACTTGCTCTTAGCAGAAATGATCATGGAGTTGTTGTAATTCTTACTTAATAAGGCTACTGTATCATTTGCCTTTTTCTGTTCATACTGTTTAGTCTTGATCTTGTCCTCTTGTTTAAACAGGATGTCATAGACATCATGAATAGATTTCCTAGACAGGTTTCTAGTAACCATATTATCAGGGAAGCTTGAGCATTCATTAGACAAGTTGTTCATAAATTTGTTATTTATCTCAGAGTTTGATTTCTGAACACCATTTCTTCTCAGATCATTCAGTATATTGTTGAATCTATGATAGGTATCAGTGATTGATTCATTTTCTTTATATATGAAATTTTCATAAGTACCCACACAGGTATTCAATCTTTGTGCTTGGGCTTTTGTGCTACCTTGCATCTGGGCTTCAACCTCATCCCACATAGCTTTGGCAGATGTTAAACTATCTACCCTATTGAATATTTCATTAGGAATGGCCATTGTGTGTAGAGTTAATGCCCTTTTGTCAACCTTAGCTTGAAGTTTTTCAGCTGTACTATACATACCTGGGTTTTTCTTGATTCGCGATGCAGGAATCTCAGCTGTACTTCTTCAGAACTTCTGAAGTAGCCACTTCAGAAGTTATGCCTTAGGCTTTACTTCACTTGTCTTCTGAGTTCAGAGCCTTTCTCTTCAGAACCCAATCTTCTTTTGAAACTACTTCTAATATCTATCAATCTCCCCCTTAGCTTCAAAAGTTCAAATCATAACTCCAGAAGTTTAAGATTTGTCTAACATCCTTCAAAATAAGACTTCTGTATTCAAGCAAGGATTCAATGATTCTAAGCATCTCCTGAGCAAGCTTTCGGTATTTCTCCCATTCTTCATCACTTA
Source organism: Silybum marianum (assembly GCA_036898165.1). Lineage (NCBI taxonomy): Eukaryota > Viridiplantae > Streptophyta > Magnoliopsida > Asterales > Asteraceae > Silybum > Silybum marianum. The sequence goes on along the minus strand of CM072536.1, from coordinate 22,877,543 downwards.
AATTTTTCTGTCTTTTATTTTATCTCTTTACCAACCTGTCTCTTATGGCCATTAAAGTTCCATTACAACATTTATGAAGTTCTTCAAACGTTATAAACAACAATTCTTCAAAACATTTGCAAACAAATCCTGGAGGCTGAATAACCAGTGTGCTTCTTTTGTAATCATCTATATATGGCAACTTGAAGTTTGGCCTGCTTAGATGAACTTTCTCATGATTTAGAACATATGCAACTTGAAAATCAGTCTTTGCAGCCCAAATAAATTCCCTATAGAGGCCATCTCTGAGAACTTGGAAAGATTTTCGGAATTTTGCAATGGAGTCATGAAAAGGATAGAGACTTCTATAAACTCTGAGTAAGTCTCTAAGGTGAACATTCTGAAAATCTGCTTCTGAGAATGCTTCTGAGAATGTGGTGATCTCACCATTTTTCTTTCCACTGTGAAGAAGGGATACTTGTAATTTGTTCTTGTATTTAAATCTGATGTAATCATTTTCACAATTGGACTTTCTTTTTCTAGCTTCATTTACAGGAATTCTGATCTTCCTTATAATATCTGAGTACCATTGTTTCCATCCAAAAGATTTCTTGACCCAACAGTCAATATCATTGAATTTTTGTTCATACTCCATGAACATTTCTGGATGAAAGTACTCAAGAAACATAGTGAAAGCACTCTCTTCAATTCTTTGTTCTTGCAGATGTTTAGATTCAGAAACTTGTGTAACAGGAGCCATTTCTTCAGATATATGTTCAGAAACCTTTTCTTTTCCTTTCTCTTTCTCTTTTAGGCTTTCTTCTGAACTTACAATCTTCTGAATCTTCAGGATTTCTTCTATATCTTGTTTCTTGGTGTGAATCTGAAAGTCATATACATTGCTCAAAATATAGTCAGCTCCTTTAATTTGATTTACTTTTCTATGCCCAGCAAGATAACTTTTTCTGATAAATTTTCTCTGAAATTTATTGTTTCCTTGATCAGCTAGACAATCTCTTCTTTTATATCAGATGCAGGAACAAACCATTCAGCATATTTCAGAAGCAAATTCAGAGTAGAAGTAGAGTACTTTGGTATATCAGATACAATAAAAGTTCTATAGGTTCCTTCTACTTCATACATGAAACCTATATCTGGTTTTGTAAATATTTTAGTTAGCACAGTTCTTTCAATACTAACTGGTTCTAAAAGATTCACTTTATGTAATCTGAATTCCAAGGCTAACTGAAAATCATGCTTTATCAGATTTCTGATATAAATTCCCAAGATTCTTCTAATTTCTGAAACAAGTTCAGAATCTTCTCTTTTAACACAGAAAGCCAGAACTGGTTTGTCTTGTAATCTCAACTTACAAAAGTCAAATAGAGAGAACTTAGTTAGAGTACCATCTCTTCTTTCAGCTCCAAACTTCACAATATAAAGATCATCTATAAATGTTTTGGAAAAGCATCTGATCTTCTTAATCAATGTAGAATCATGTAGGTCTTGAATTCCATATTTTTGAACAAACACCTTCACTTTTGAAATATAATCTTCAGACCATTCATCATTAAGAAAATCTTTAAGGGTTGCATGCTTCAAAATTCTTCTGTATAGATTGCTGTAAGAATCTTCTAGAAAGATGAGTTGGCTGGCTACAGAAAAATCATACAGATTTTCCTTTTCATACACTTGATCAATGACAGGTTCTTCAAGTAAAGGCAAAATGATCAAAGGTATACTAATGCAGGATCTGAATCTTACTTCCAACTTCTCAGAAAATGCCATCAAGATCTCATCTGAGACTTCCACATCATGCATATGACAGAAGTCTATTTCTATGTTAAAGTACTCCGATGGTTGATTTATAAATTCTTTGAAAACAACCAATTTGTCATCCAAGAATCTACACTCCAGATTCCTTGGACTGTTCAGAATTAGATGTACCCAGCAGAATTGGCATATTAACCTCCAAAGGTTTTCAGAAACTTCATCACTATCCAATCTGTTTAGAATTTATGGTTTCCAAATTACCACTTCTCTATGTACATTTTCTTCTTCATCACCATTCTCCTCTGAAAGATTACCAGGTTGTCCAAGTGTTTCTTCAAAGGCCAAATATTCATTCAGCATCTCTTCATTAGAATCTGGAATAATGTATGTGTCTTCCGAGCTTACATTCTTTTCAGAATCATGAGACACCCTCTCAATCGCATATCCTTCTTCAACCAGTTCTTCAGAAGTAATATGTTCAGCCTCTTGACCTTCTGTTTCAGCATGTAAAATGTCATTAATAGCTTCAGAAACTTTGTTGACATCTTCACCAACAACATTTTGAGTTTCTTTAGAAGATTTTTCAGAAGATTGATTTTGTGGTATTTTAACATCTTCAGATACTTTCTATACCTCTTGATTATCAGGATCCTGATCATCAAGACTCCTTTTGGAAGTATCTTCTTGAGGCCTACACTCTAAGATAGAGAGTCTATCACTTAATGAACATTGAGAATTCTGATATGAGGAAAGTTGATTCAGAATCTGAGAAATGTCATCCTTGGTAGCAAAATTAGAAGTCTCTGGCTGAATAGAAGAAGTAAAAGGCAAAGATCTCTTCAGAGAAGATACATTAGAAACAACTTCAGAGAAAGCATTCAGAATTGCTTGTTTGAAAGATTGAAGATCATTTGATGTTGATAATTGAAAATTATGCAACTTGTTCACCACTGTTTCCTCCTGCTGATCCAACCTATCCTCCATCACCTTTTGAGATTTGTCCGTCAATTCCTTGATGTCCTTCTGAATCTTTGCAAATTCAGAAGTACAAAAATCTTTGAATTCTGAGAATTCAGAAGATGTGGGAAAAGGTCCAAGTCCAACAAATGGTCTTGTTTGCAGTCCTCCAGTAGAAGGCTGGCATGTAGATGCCACAGCATCATGAACCACATATGATTCTGTAAATGGAGCTTTAATGATGTTCATTCCACCAGGACTTCCAACCAATCCATGATATCCTGCAATAGGTATATCCGTGGTTGTTTTGGCAATGTGACTAACACTTTGCTTGTTTACATCTGAAAGATGTGTGCTAGTGTGAAGAAAATCCACATTTAGTGGTTCAGAAGGCCCAATGTTGAGTGGAATTTCAGACTCAATGTGCTCAAAACTGTGAAGAGGGGACATATGTCCTTCTTTTTCAACAATAGGTTCTTCCAAATGGGAATCTATTGGTAAATAAGCTGCTTGCCCCATATGTGTTAGTGAAACACCCTTCTAGTGATAGATGGGTGAGTGGCTGGAGGGGTTAACAAGATTTGCCATGGGCTCACTGGCTTTTTCAATATTACCCACCAAAGAATATGGAGTAATAGATGATGTGGGTGCCCGGCTTAGAACAATTGGTTCACAAGTTTCTTTATCTTTTACTTGTGTTCTCCCCTCTTCAGTTCTTTTTCTTACTCTTCTACCCAACCTCTCATTTACATTTTTCCTCTTCACACCATGAGGTCGTTCTCCCCCATGAACATCCTCCCCACTCTCCCTAGGAATTCTAGACACCTCACGATGCTCACCACTCTTGTTAGAATCAGGGGAAGAGACTACTGGTTTTGGTAGTCCCATTGATTCACAATACTCATTCAAAAACCTATTTGATGTTTTTACATATTGTTGGTCCCTAAAGGGTCTACAAGAGTTCAATAAATAGTAAACAGTTTGTAGAAGGGGGGGGGTCGAATACAAACACACAGATTTTGATTTTTAAATGAGTTTATATATGATAAACAAATTTACAGTTACAACCGGAATAAGAACAAGTTTAAAACCTATTCTATTGTAACTAAGAAAACACTAAGTTTGATGCACAAGAAGAAGGAAGAAAGAATAAAGAGGGTTTAGGCTAGAAAGACGCATGCATTAAGATGAAGAAAATATCTTCATCTTATTTATACCCGTTTCCATTTAATGCAAGACAAAAGGTATGTGCCACGTGTCAAGCTTGGATTGGAAGCTTGTCCTTGCTAATAAGACAGCCATGTTTTTGGCCGAATATGAAGAGTACCATATCAGATATGATGGGGACATAAGAGACAATTGGTACGTCCTTTTCTGACAAGGTATTAGGTTTGACTTTTGTGCATCGAGGATAAGATCAATCTTTAGTCTTGTAAAGGAAGCTTCATTTGATCGCTGACTCTGAATTTTCAAGGATGAATCATTAGTATCGCTGAGGCTTGACAAGACTTCACACTTTTGATTAGATAATCGTTGCTATCGCTGAACCGCTTCAGTTCACTTAGCTGATTATCTCTTTCTTCAGCCAGGGTCTACGACTTTCGCTGAATGTTCTTCTGGTGTGATAGCTGATCTTCAGGTCTTCAGAGATAAGCTTGTTGTTCCTTGATCTTCAGCGATCGCTAATGGTAATCAGCGTATGCTATTGCTAAATTTGACAGAAGCTTATACAGTGGAATTTCACTAAGTATACAAAAGGAATCATATTCAAATCATCGAGAGGAGTTATAATCAACAATCTCCCCCTATTTGATTATGATTAAGTAACATAGGAAAATTGCTTTAAGAGACTAGTAAGGACTTAGGAAACATTTAAAGTAAAATTTCTAAGTACTAATCTGTAAAGTCTTTTTCAGCTAGTCTACTATCTGATTTGAGTTTCATATATAAGGATATGAAAGTACAATTTTTACAAGTAAATAAGCATAAAGTACATGCACTGATTGAATTTTCAGAGTGAAAAATCAGTGAGTAAAATATAGTTTAAAGAAAATAGAACTCTTATGTTCATTGTCCCTTTTACTGTTTTCAGGGATCTTTTAAGTACTAGGATGGAGTAAAGTACTCTGATTGTATTTCATTAAATATAATCTGAATAAAATTACAAGGAAATGAAATTACAACTATAAAAGTAAATACTTGTACACTGAATGAATATTACAAAGGAAATAGAAATCTATAACTAATCAGAGATGTTCTCGTTTCTTCTTTGTAGCTCATTCTCATAAAGCGTTTTCTGTCGATTCATCAGAGGGGTATCTGACCAGCAGTGCCATAGTATGATCTTTATGAGAGAGGATGGGGCCTTGCAAATTTCTTGGTTTCTGAAGAGCCCTAAAAATCCTTCATTATCCAAGAATACCATACCAGGTTCAGGTAGTGAGATGATTTCATCTTCTTCATATCTTCGGTCTTGAGGGAGAGAGGTACGTAGCATTGAAATATCAGGGATTTCAAGATGACCAAGAATGATTTGATAATCAAATTTGGTTTCATGCTCATTTTTGGAGCTTGAGCTACCTTCAGTAGTTGATCTTTTCTTCTTAGATGACTCAGGGAGAGGGGGAACTTCCACGTGTTGTGACATCCTTTGCAGCAACTGATCCAGTACTCTTTCCACCACGTCCTTGAATTTGGATTTGGAACCCTGAATGGCGTCTCTGATTTCTAACAATTCAGTGTATCCATAAATCCTTAAGAACTTGGCTTCTTCTCTCTCAGTTTTGTTTGTCCTTGTCATTCTTACATATACCTTTAGACCACCTCTGTTGGAGTGTCGCCCTTGAATAGTTGCATGAATGATTTTGGCCTCAGGTCTTTGAAATTTCAGTCTATCAGTGCACCAGTCAAGCTCTTTGTCTTTCTGAATTGTGGCTTCAGCGGATAGTGCACTTAAAATCTTCAGTTGAGCGAGGATTGGATCTACATTCATGTTTTCCTGTGCAAGTCCTTTCACTCTTTTTCAATTGTTCCTTGGCCGCCTTGTCTTTAGCAGAGTCTTCCTTGAGTAATTTCCTTGCTAAGGCAAGATCATTCTCAGTTTGCTTTGTCTTCTCATCCCTGATACGTTGTGCTTCCAATGCTTGTTCTCTCTCTTCGCTAGACAGAAAGTAGAATTCATCTACCATCCTTATTGGTACAACGTCTATGGGTTCAGCTTGAGGCACCCTTATTCTTCTTGCTTCGAATTCCCTAAGGAATTTTATTCGCCTTTCTTCTTCTTCAGGCTCGCTTATGATTCGGCTTTTTGAACGCAACGCCTGGGAATAAGGCCCTCTTCTTTTTCAGAGTCAGTTTCTATTATGTACATGAACTGCTCTTCGGAAGAAGGTTCCTTCCATGAAGTGGAGTCCTTTGAGGAACGGGGATCACTGAGGGAAGGAGAGGAGGAAAAAGAATTGTTAGAGAGAGTTTTTGTAGGTGAAGGAGGTGTGGGGGTTTTAGAGGTGTAATAAGGGATAAGAGGAAGAGATACCTCATTATTGGTCTCCCCCTCAGAAAACGGGATGGTGGCATCCAGATTTACCACCTCTTTTTCCTTTGCCTGAGGGACCGGATTGTCCTTGAGAGGGATGTTGTCCGTCCCCCAAAGGCTCTTGATGAGAGACTCCAGGCCTAGACATTCTGAAGTGTTCTAAGGCACTTCCAATGTCATCGTCAGCTTCATCATCATCCATTCCCCCATAATGAGGGATAGGATCTTCTTCTTCTTCTTCTTCTTATTCTTCTTCTTCTTCATCATCTTCCTCAGCATCATCATCTTCAGCAGTTAACCCTTCAGGGAGGGATGATCCCGTTTGCTGGATGTAAGGAGAAATCTTTCTCCAGGGAACCTCTGGTTGTGCTCTGCAATGAGTTCATCTGCAAACTCTTTGGCACATCTCTCCCCCTCGATGTTATCAGGAGGTAGACAATGCACCATTAAAGTGCGAACGTTGGACTGAATGTCCTTGATAAAGCGTAGTCCGATCAGCAGCATTGAAGGAGGAACTAGCCTTAGAGAGCTTGGTGAGCATCTGCATCATATCGGTTTGAGTCTTTTGAATAAACTCAAGGATGTTCACCTGAGCAGCGATCTTCTGCTCCAAGCTGGACAGGTTCTAGTGAAGGACCCTCCATAGAGTATCATTTGAAAATGATTTCTCATGAAAATTACTGGGAGCAAATAGTATCAGTCCACCAAGACTCAAGACGCTGCTCGGGCAAACTTCACTGGCTACTTCATCCTGATGGATGCCTTCTCTGTAAATTATCTCACTTCCCCGGACGAATTTTGTTGTCTTCCTTCAGAGAGAAAACGTCAGAGATGAGGTTGCTGAAGTTGGTCTTGATCGATGGTGTCCCAACGACCCGACGGAAGACGAGTTCAGCTGACGTCTGAAGGTTGTCAACCCTAGCCCTGGTGAGAGCACATTCCCTGACCAGATAGTCAACAGCAGGGAATGTGGACTAGGAAGGACAATAGGAAGGATTTTAGTGATGGGAGTGGGAAGCTTGGGAGATGCCATCTTTGTTTTGACCTCTTTGAGCTTTGCAGCACTAGGATGGCCTGGAGGAGACTTCCCCATCTCCTTGCTGAGCGGAGGAGCGCTGGTGGTGGTGGTGGTTGTCGCTGTCGCTGAAGTGAAGAGAGAAGCGACACCTGATGATGACATAGATAAAGATGCCAAAAACACATCTGGATTAGAAGATGGATGAAAAAAATTATTTTTCTTCTTGAGAGTATCATGAGGATTACTCTCAAGGACTACATTTGCAGAGGTAGTGTCTTGAGGATCACTAACCAGTGTCTTAGATTATCTGAGAGAGACACTCTGAGGTCCTTTTAAATTGGCCTTCCAAAACTCAGATTGCCTAAACAATATTGACATTTGGACTGCGTGCATTTCAGCATTATCAGGGATAGGGACAACTATCGCTGAGTCATGTGCTGATGTGAGGACCAAAGAAGAGGAGATAGAAGGATGTAAGAAGGCTCTGAAAGTAGTACCTGATCCAGCTTCAGCAGAGCTGGCTAAAACACCCTCAGTGACCGGAGTCGCTGATGATGGAGGTAGTGCTGATGAAGCAACAATGGATGAAAAGACCGTTGAAGTGGCTGCGGCTGCTGTTGGTGTTGGTAGTACACCGAAATCAGAGAGAGTGGTCTTTTGAGAGACCATCTTCTTTAGCTTTTTGGTGGCGATGGTCTTTTTATGACCATCGGTTGGTTGCTTCCTCTTTGCAGCATCAGTGTCCAGGGTACTCGCTGTTGGGATGGGCAGCGAGGTAGACACTCAAAGAGGGGCTCCAATCACTTTCAGCATGTAGGGCGTGAAAGGAGCATCACCTGGACTTTCCTCTATGTCCAGGGACTTCTTCCCCACCATGGAGAAGGAGTGGTCACCGGGCTTCGGGTAGTCTTCCCCGAAGGCAACTTCCATTATTGTTGCGAAGAAATGTGGGTAGGGGATGACGGGATGTCGGGTAGCTGCATTGATGCGACTGACCATATCGCTGAAGATATAGTCAGCGTAGTTGAGGTTGTGGCCGTTGCAGAGAGAGTAGGCGAGATCTTGAAAGTGCTTGCTCGCTTGGTCATGCGAGCCAATCTTCGACCCAAGGCATTGGATTACCTGAGTAAAGATGTATTGCCAACGAGCAGGCAATCTCTTCTTTTCTACCTTTGAGCCCACCGTTTTCACCGATGGATTCTCCCAAGCATAGCCAATAGGTTCAGCGCCCCATTGGGCATTCTTGGCGCGAGTAGGGAGACGAAGAGCCTTCCTTACAAAGCCAGCAGTGAAGGAGAAGTAACCAAGACATGGAATCTTGAAGCCGATAACAGAGAGCACGGTCTCCTTGTCTGTGGTGACCATGGTACAGTGAGCTGTGTATCAGAGAGCTTGAAGATGAGAAGAGATGCCCACAGGGTTGTTGACAAACGCGTACATCAGCGGGCACGCCTTGATGAAGGTAGCTTCTTCATTGAAGTGAGGGTGATCAGCGGGTATGTCAACCATTGCAATGTAATTGCATTACTTGAAGACAGCCTTCTCCATTGGGAAGTGGCAGGTTGGTGCAGTGACCAGAGCGTTGTCAGTAGTTGCAGTAGTGGTTTCAGTAGACTTACTTGCAGAGGCCATTTCTGTAGGAAAAATGGGAACACCAAAGACATAAATAGTGGTTTTATACATAAATGTATAAACCAGAGTTTGGTATTAAGAGTACCAAATGTAAAATTCAAAGAAACAATAATTTTGATGAACAAGATCAAAATGCTTGTGATAAAAACAAAAAAAATAGAAGATATTTTAAGAAGATAAATATAATGGATAAAACATTTAAGAAGAAAGTCTTATGTTCTAAGGAAAGAACTTAGAATAGGGTTTTGAAAATAGAAGAGTTTTTGAGTTTTAATCCAGATTAATTTTATTTTCTTCCTAAAAATATGTTTTTATTGCATTTTTAGAAGATTAAAAGAAATGTGAAACAAGATGTTTCCAGTTTTAAGTAAAGGTTTAGATCAAACCTTAGGTTATTTCGAGAAGGAAAAACGCACAAGTGCGTGTTCTTGAGAAAGCTTGAAGATATGAAGGTTCTTTTGCCTTTCAGAGAGTTATGAAAGTGTAAAGAGGCAAATAAGGCAAAAGATTTGCTTAAATAACAAGAGGAGAGAGAAAGAAAGGAATGCTAAACGACGGTTTTAGCTTTTTGAAAAAGAAATGATGACCTGGCGCACGTTCCAAGAAAGGAGTTGGAATGGAAACGTCGCGGTACGTCGTGTGTCAGAAAAAGGTCTGACGTGTCCTTTTCTTATTTTTAAAAGATTATAATGATAATTATCTATAAGGAAGGTTTATCATTATTAATTTAAAAAATCTTCGTCACTGATAATAAAAGATTGTCAGTGAAGAGTTTTAATTTCAGAGATTCATTCTTTGATGAGAAAAGATATCAAAGAGTGAAAAGGGTTAGAAGATAATACCTGAGGAGATGGCCCAGATATCACTGAATCAGAGTTCAGCGAATGGGAAGTTTGAAGGCTTTATTTGTATCACTTGTTGTAGTCACTAAATAAACCTTATTCAGCGTTCAACTTACCAAGTTCGCTGATAAGTAGATTGAATCTAGTTTCATCAAGAGGCTTGGTGAAAAGATCAGCGAGCTGATATTCAGTGGGTACAAAATGAAGCTCAACTTCACGATTCATCACATGATGTCTGATAAAGTGATATCAGATCTCAATGTGCTTGGTTTTGGAGTGAAGTACAAGATTGTTGCGATAGCACTAGTACTATCACAATAAATATAAATTTTAGAGAGCTTGAGATCGTAGTTTTTGAGTTGATTTCTCATCCAAAGGATTTGAGCACAACAACTACCAGCGGCTACATATTCAGCTTCAGCAGTGGAGGTGGACACTGAGTTTTGTTTTTTGCTTGTCCAACTAATTAACTTTCCACCTAGTAGCTGACACCCACCAGTGGTGCTCTTTCTATCTATCTTACAACCTGCAAAGTCACTGTCAGAATGACCAATAAGATCAAATCCTGAGCCTTTGGGATACCAAAGACCTAGATTTGGAGTTCCTTTCATGTATTTGAAGATTCGCTTTACAACGATTAGATGGGATTCCTTCGGTTCAGCTTGATACCGAGCGCAGAGACATGTAGAATACATGATGTCAAGTCTACTCGCTGTAAGATACAGCAGAGATCCAATCATCCCTCGATAGGCAGTGAAATTGACTGGTTTCCCATTGGGATCCTTGTTCAAAGTCAGAGGAGGCGCCATAGGGGTCTTCATCGCTGAGCATTGATTCATGTCGAATTTATTCAGCATGTCTTTAACATATTTGCTTTGACAAATAAAGATTCCTTTGCCAGATTGCTTAATCTGCAAACCTAGAAAATACGTTAGTTCACCCATCATACTCATTTTATATTGCTTTTGCATTCTTGCAGCGAAACGAGTACACAATTTGGGTCTTGTGAAACCAAAGATAAGGTCATCGACATATATCTGAGCGAGAATGGTATGACCTTTATATTTTTGTAAAAACAGGGTTTGGTCAATTTTTCCACGAACAATTTTTTCTTTAAGAAGAAATTTAGAAAGGGTTATCATACCAAGATCTAGGAGCTTGTTTTAACCCGTAAAGAGCTTTTTCAAGTTTGAAAATATAACTAGGATGGTTAGGGTCTGAGAAACCAGGGGTTGTTCAACATAAACTTCATCGCTGAGTTTTCCATTTAGAAAAGCACTTTTAACATCCATTTGAAAAACTTTGAAGTCCTTATGGGCAGCATAAGCTAAAAAGAGTCTTATGGCTTCTAAACGAGCAACATGTGCAAAGGTCTCATCATAGTCAATTCCTTCTTCCTGTCTATAAGCTTGAGCAACAAGTCTAGCCTTATTGCGAATTATAGTCCCGTTTTCATCTAGCTTATTTTTGAAAACCTATTTGGTTCCTATGACAGTTTTATCAGAAGGTCTAGGAACAAGATTCCAAACTTTATTTGTACGAAATTCAGTTAGTTCTTCTTGCATAGCTGAAACCCAACTAGGATCAGAGATAGCTTGATCTATCTTCTTAGGTTCAGAGAGAGAAATGAAGTTAACATAAAGACAGATATTACCTGTTCCTCTACGTGTTTTTATACCTACATTGGGATCACCAATAATTTGATTTATTGGGTGATTTGCAGTCCATCGCTGAGCTGGAGGTTGAGGAGAGAGATCAAGATCAACAGCAGATTCAGCGATTTGTTCTTCCGTTTCTGGAATAGGACTTGTTGTTTCAGCAACATGTACTTCATTTAAAATCAATTCAAGAGATTGATTTTCAGACGTAGTTTGGTTGTTCACAGAGGAATTTCCAAGAGAGGAATCAGCAAGAGGAATCTGATTTAGAGGAGTAACATTCATCCCTGAAGATGGATGATTGTCACTTGAAGGATTTACAAGGATTTCGTCATCATATGCTGCAGCAGGAGGTTGATTGCTGAAATACATTTCAGGTTGCCCATAATGAGATCTCATCCAAGCATTCAATTCTTCATCATCATCACGAGTATGAGAAGTATGAATGGGACGAGATTCATCAAAGTTGACTTGCATGGATTCTTCAACATGTTGTCTTCTTTTGTTGAAGATTCTGAAGGACTTAGATACAGAGGAGTATCCAAGAAATATACCATCGTCAGCTTTTGGATCAAATTTACCCAAATGATCTCTGTCATTCAGAATGTAACATCTATATCCAAAAATATGGAAATATTTTAGAGTAGGTCTTCTCCCATGAAACAATTCATAGGGGGTCTTCTTAAATCGCTTAACTATCATGGATCGATTTTGAGTGAAGCAGGCTGTGTTAAGTACTTCAGCCCAGAACTGAGTAGGTAGATGCGATTCACTGAACATAGAGCGAGCCGCTTCAATGATAGTTCGATTTCTTCTTTTAGCAACACCGTTTTGTTGAGGAGTTCTTACTGAGGAAAAGTTGTGAGATATGCCTTTTTCTTCAAAGAAGTTCACCAGAGTGCTGTTTTTGAATTCAGTACCATGATCACTTCATATGGAACGAACAATTAGATTGTTTAGAACTTCCATACTTTTGATAAAAGAAATTATCATTTCAGGGGTATCACTTTTAGATCGAAGGAAGAACACCCATGTGTATATGGAGTATTCATCAACAATTACCAAAGTATATTTCTTTCCAGAAATAGATTGGACATTGACAGGTCCAAATAGATCCATATGGAGTAGCTGAAGTGGAGCGGTCACTGAAGAAATTTTCTTTGACCTAAAGGAGGCTTTTGTCAGCTTTCCCTTTTCACATGCTGAACAAAGAGATTCCTTTGTAAAGGTATGATTTGGGAGGTCTCTGACTAGATATTTTTGAGATAATTCATTTATTGTCTTAAAGTTGAGGTGAGAGAGTCTTTTATGCCATAACCAGTTTATGTCAGTGGATGCTTTAGAGATAAAGCACATGTTCTCAGAGTGAGAACTATTCATATTTATGACATACACATTTTCCACTCTTTTGCCTGTTAAGGCAAGCTTATCATTTCCGTCAGTGACAGGACATCTATTCTTTAAGAATAGAACTGTGAAGTCTTTATCACATAACTGACTAACGCTCAAAAGAGTGTGCTTTAGTCCCTCAACGTAGGAAACACGAGAAAACGATGTGGCTCCGTTGGATAGAATTCCATAACTTTAGTGTATCCTTTGCCAATTCCACCAAAGGTCAGTGATGGACCAGCTTCTTCTTTGTAATCAAAGAGCAGAGATTTTCTGCTAGTCATATGCCTTGAGCATCCGCTATCAAGATACCAGATACCTTTGGCACCCTGCATACAACAAAAGATTAATTGTTTAAAGGTACTCATACTACTATGGGTCCTGCTTGGTTAGATAAGGATTGGCGGAGGAGCTACTAGCTGAAGAACTCTCTTTAGTGGATATATTCACCTTTGGTGGTTTTGCAACCTTGGTGGATTTCACTCTCGCTGATTTATCAGCTTGAGCTACTTTCTTTCCATGAGCTAGTTTAACAGCTCTAGTAGCGTTAGGACAATTACTTGCAATGTGGATAGTTCCACCACAGTGATAACACTTCCTATATTTAGAGCGTTTGGAATTTAGAGAGAAAGCATGAACTTTTTCAGGGATAGGACCAAGAATTCCTTTATCCATAGTCCTTGGAGGTATAACAACCTTTTCAAGGGTAGGAGTGAGATTGATCTTAATTCTGGGGGTTGGTCTCTGAGAAAAGTCAAAGCCCTTCTTCCCAGATTTAGACTTTCTCTCTAATGATTTCTTGTTCCTATTCTGAGCGATCTTATTCTTAGGAACTTGGTCAAGAAACTCGTTCTTGATCACTTTCTTATAATTTATCACCGGAACTTTTCTTTAATAGAAGAAGAAGAAGTTGGAGAAGAAGGATCAGGGATAGAAGAAACAAACATTCCAAATTTGAGCATGGAACGATCATTCTCTGATTCTTCCTTTTCAGGGTTATAGCCTAACCCACTTCTTACTTTCATAGGTATTTGGGCATTGATGATTTCATTGACTTTATCAGAAGCCTTACACCATCCTTCGATGGTTGCCTTTTCAGACTGAAGATCAGTAATAGCCTTTTCCCTATCAGCGATAGCTTGCTGCTTCTCAATGCTTATGGTTTGATTTGCAAAGACTTGGTCCTTGAGAGTTTCCTCAATTTTAGAAAGTTCTTTCATTCTTATATGGCAATTTTTTAATTGCTCAGATAAATCAGTGTTAATTTTCTCGACCTTAATCTTTCCATTTAAAGCATTATAAAAATCAACAGTCATAGCATCGAGAGCTGACAAGTTATCATTTTCAGAGATTAAACAGATAGAAGAAATTGTTGCCTGAGTAGAAGGGGATTCAGAGGAAGACGTTTCAGTAGCTTCTTCAGCGTCCTCTATTCTTGCCATTAGACAGAGGAAGGCAAGATCTTCATCATCAGAACCAGACTTTTCAGAAGTCTTGGCCCAGTAATCTTCAGCGTCCCAATCAACTTCTTCAGCGATAAGGCCTTTGCCTTTTTGCTGGTGTTTCTTCAGATCCTTGTATTTGTTTTTCAATTTCAAATACTTTTCCTTTTTATCAGAGGTCTGGGAGGTGGTGGGAGCTGCAACTTTCTTTGATCTACATTCGCTAGCAAAGTGACCCTTTCGCTGACAGTTGAAGCATATAGCTGAGGCTTTCTCAGCGGATAATGACTTTTGCTTTTTAGAGTCAGAGAGATTTGAAGGTTTTCGAAAGTTGCTCTTTCTAGCGAATCTTTTAAAATTATTTGTTAAGAGAGCTAGAGAGTTATCAAACTGAGAGATGTCAGCATAAGTGAGTTGATCTTCTGAATCAGTTTGACCTAATTCAGTGATGGAGGTAATAGTGGAAGAAGAAACATTTTTAGGAGGAGTTGCCTCTAAAGTCACAAGTGCCAAAAGCAAAATCTGCTGCAATTTCATTTCCGGATTCACGATAAGCAACTCCTTATGCTGCTTTCGAGAGATAAGACCCTTCCCTTTCCCCTTTTCATAATAATAAGGTAAGATTCCACCTTTCTTCAGCTGGTGCGCAGGAGCGCATTTTTAGGAGGAGTTGCCTCTAAAGTCACAAGTGCCAAAGAAGTACTCTTGGCACCATTGAGTTCATTTATGAGGTTCTTCCTCAGAAGTTGAGATTGTTCCTCATTTAAGAGCATTCCATATAAAGCAATTAAGGACAGAGTTTCAAGATTCTTTGACAGCTTTAGACATGTAGTGTACACTGCCCATTGATCGGAGTAGTGCCTCCATGAATTTGGTCAGTATTTCAGCATTTGAGTACACTCTGTTTACTGATTTAAGATCAATCAACAAACAGTTGAAACGCTGGTGAATTTGAGAAATAAATTCACCTTTATGATACATAAAACTCTCACATTGTCTTACAAGATTTATGCACCTAGTGACTTGTACTTCAGAGGTTCTTTCATATTGAATACATAGAGTAACCCACATGGCTTTAGAAGTCCTCATTTTCATAACTGAATGATAGATTTCATCTGGTAAAGACATTGCTATTATAGATCTAGCTTTAGAGTCAATAGCAATTTCTTTCTTATCTTCCTTAGTTCATTGGTTAGGAGTTTTAACGATACTCCTTTCAGGGATGGCTGGAGTAGTAGTGGTGGCAGGAACACCAGCTACAATAGTTGTAGGAACAAATGGTCCGTTTTCTAGATAGTAGGGGATCTTTGGGTCAGATCCTTCTAGAAACAGAGACATTCTTTCCTTCAATAATGGAAAATTATCATGGCCAAATCTTGGAGGTTTAGCTAAAGATCCATTATCATTGTAGTTCGTATTAGGGTTTGACATTTTACAATAGTTTATAAGAAAAATATTTTAAAGATAAAAGAAGCAAACATTGCTCTGATACCACTTGTTGGTCCCTAAAGGGTCTACAAGAGTTCAATAAATAGTCAACAGTTTGTAGAAGGGGAGGTTGAATACAAACACACAGATTTTGATTTTTAAATGAGTTTATATATCATAAACAAATTTACAGTTACAACCGGAATAAGAACAAGTTTAAAACCTATTCTATTGTAACTAAGAAAACACTAAGTTTGATGCACAAGAAGAAGGTAGAAAGAATAAAGAGGGTTTAGGCTAGAAAGACGCATGCATTAAGATGAAGAAGATATCTTCATCTTATTTATACCCGTTTGCATTTAATGCAAGACAAAAGGTATGTGCCACGTGTCAAGCTTGGATAGGAAGCTTGTCCTTGCTAATAAGACAGCCATGTTTTTGGCCGAATATGAACAGTACCATATCAGATATGATGGGGGACATAAGAGACAATTCGTACGTCCTTTTCTGACAAGGTATTAGGTTTGACTTTTGTGCATCGAGGATAAGATCAATCTTTAATCCTGTAAAGGAAGCTTCATTTGATCGCTGACTCTGAATCTTCAAGGATGAATCTTCAGTATCGTTGAGCCTTCACAAGACTTCACACTTTTGATTAGATAATCATTGCTATCGCTGCACCGCTTCAGTTCACTACCTCTTTCTTCAGCCAGGGTCTTCGACTTTTGCTTAATGGTCTTCTGGTGTGATAGCTGATCTTCAGGTCTTCAGAGATAAGTTTGTTGTTCCTTGATCTTCAGCGATCGGTGATGGTAATCAGCGTATGCTATCGTTGAATTTGACAGAAGCTTATACAGTGGAATTTCACTAAGTATACAAAAGGAATTATATTCAAATCATCGAGAGGAGTTCTGATCAACATTTAATGATGTTCACTCCACCAGGACTTCCAACCAATCCTTGATATCATGCAATAGGTATATCCATGGTTTTTTTTGGCAATGTGACTAACACTTTGCTTGTTTACATCTGTAAGATGTGTGCTAGTGTGAAGAAAATCCAAACATTTAGTGGTTCAGAAGGCTCAATGTTGAGTGGAATCTCAGACTCAATGTGCTCAAAACTGTGAAGGGGGACATATGTCCTTCTTTTTCAACAATAGGTTCTTCCAAATGGGAACCTATTGGTAAATTAGCTGCTTGCCCCATATGTGTTAGTGAAACACCCTTCTGTTGAGAGATGGGTGAGTGGCTGGAGGGGTTAACAAGATTTTCCATGGGCTCACTGGCTTTTTCAATATTACCCACCAAAGATTGTGGAGTAATAGCAGATGTGGGTGCCCGGCTTAGAACAGTTGGTTCACAAGTTTCTTTATCTTCTAGTTGTGTTCTCCCCTCTTCAGTTTTTTTTTTACTCTTCTACCCAACCTCTCATTTACATTTTTCCTCTTCACACCATGAGGTTGTTCTCCCCCATGAACAACCTCCCCACTCTCCCTAGGAATTCTAGACACCTCCCGATGCTCACCACTCTTGTTAGAATCAAGGGAAGAGACTATTGGTTTTCGTAGTCCCATTGATTCACAATACTCATTCAAAAACCTATTTGATGTTTTTACATATGCAAGTAAGTAATCTGGTAGTGGTAGAGCATTGGGAAATCGTAATTTAGCAATTGGTGGCCTGAGATTATCCATAGAGAAAACAGGAGCATGTACATCATGAGCTAAAATAGGAGTAGCAGGAACAACTTTCATGGCCCCTTTGATAAAGGTTTGAAAAAATCTCTGAAATGGTATGTAGTTGTAAGTAGATTTCTTCAAAATTGCAGATTTGAGTTCTTCAAAGATAAGTGAAGCATAATCATAATGTTTGTTGAATGCCATACCATGAAAAATGATCCTCCTATTTGTTGATGCTTGATCCAGACATGAACTTTTCCCAGACAAGCAAGTGTTTAGAATAGTGAATAAACAGTACCAGATTGAGGGTAAACATTTCCTTCTGAATGAGCTTAAAGAATTCAATTGTTCAGAAAATCCTAACTTCATAAAATCTGAGATCATCTCAGAAGAGGATGGAATAGGATCAAATGAAGTTTTCCCAACAACTTCATCATCCTTTGGAAGAAAATGAATACTTCTAACATCTTCAACAGAGATACAGACTCTGTAGCCGTGTACATAAGAGGAAATATCATCTGCCTCTTCATCGACTTCAGCATGAAACCACCATTGTTGCAGATATGAAGCATGAACCAAGAATTTTCTGGATAGCAAAGATCGAAGGGGATGTTTCTTCAAAATTTCAATCAAAATCATTTGATCTTCATTGAAATCAGTAGACTTAAGGTTCAGGGCGCAGTTGTTCTTCTTGATGTCAAGTAATTTCTCTTCAGGAACATATAATTTGGACAAATCAGGGCCATCACTGATTTGTGCACGAGAGGAAGAGTCAGTAACACCAACGTTCGACTCAAAAGCCACTTCAATAGGCTCAAGGGTTAGGGTTAGGATTAAGGTTTGGATTCGAAGGACCAGCTTCAGAAATTACAGTAGTAGCAGTGTCTTTTAGGATTTGTTCATCTTCTAGAATGATCTCCATTGATCTAACCATTATCTTCCTAGGAACGATTTTGAATGAATCATCACTTGAGAATCCATTACTGTCACTGTAACAGGACATTGTAGATTGAACATTCGAAGTCGACATAGTTGAAAATGAGGAAAAATTTGAGTTTCATTGAAGATTAATGAACACAGAGAGATTTTGGAGGGAAAGATTGCTAAAAAATGAAGACGAAGATGAATACATGGATTATAAATGTCTGGATAATCGTGGATGGACACGTGGCCGAAAGTAATGGTGATTAGAGTAGTAATCATCATTTATTCTGATAAATGAACCGTTTAATCGACGTGTTTAAGGATTGATCAATGAAGTTAAAACACGTGGCGCACGATCAGTCTTTACAACGGGAAGAAAACTTCTGAGAATAAGTTAAAAAACTTCAGAAGAAGTTCAAAACTTCTGAGAATAAGTTCAGAAGTTTGAATGAAATAATTCAGAAACACTTAAGAACTTTCAAAATAATTTCAGAACTTTAATTTTAATGCTTCAAATTTAAGAAAATCACTTAATTAAATCTACACACTTCTGAAAAATATACAACATTTGAATAAGTCAGAAGTAGGTTTGAACAATATGAAAAAAAACTTATCTTCAGAAGTTTGTCCATATTCCTCAGATTTGTACGATTTGATGTGTTTCCCACCATTTCAGATCTTGAGTGTTATAGGAGAGTTCGAAAGACTTGGATTTGAGTATGACTCCCCTTGAATCAAGAAAAATTATGATTCTCCCCTTTAAACAATGCTAGACATCAAAGTTATTTGAGATAAAAGATAGAGAAATGAAAAAAAAATTGCAAGTATTGTAAGACAATCAATTTGTGAAAATTAAGAAGGAATTATGTCTCTGAATCATGAAATATAAAGTTCTGAAAACATAACTACATAAATTCTGAAGTTAAGATTTCTCAGAAATTTGATGAAATAGACTCAGGACATAAAATTTTTAATTTTGAATTGATGCTTAATACTTACTGTTAGACCCCAAATTACAACAGATCTGATATATTGAATATAGAAAACACACACTTACACCTTTAGATGACTCTCATATGTGGTGTTCTACTAATGTTCACTCTCTAACTGTCTAACAAACTCTCTATATATACTATAAAGGTAAAGCCACAGTTACATGCATTAAAATCACAGCCCAATTACAATGAGACACATCATCAAAAACTCTATTCAGAAGTTTTTCAGAACTTCTGAACTGTCTTCAGAATTCTGAACTTTGCTCTTCAGAACCACTTCTGAATTTTCAGAACCTCTAAATTTTCACTTCAGAACCTATTCAGAACTTCTTCAGAATTTCTGAATATATATTTTGCACTTCTGAAGATGACTTATTTATCTTTCTAGCACTAGTTCAGAACTTCTGAACTATTCATCTTCAGATTCTGAAGTTCTTTTCTTTACAAAACGTTTCAAACATAGGATCCAAATTCATAGGATTTTTTGGATCCTAACACTTACACAGACATATTAATCATGTCCAATTTACTTACCAAAAAATTAAAACGTTTTTCATCAAGGGCTTTGGTAAATAAATCAGCCAATTGATAATCAGTCTGAACAAAAAACATTTCAATATTACATTTTTCAACATGATCTTTGATAAAATGATATCTTACATCAATGATATCTTACATCTATGGCACTTTTTGAATCACAATGTAGAGGAATCTTTTTGAACGTGTAGCCATAGTCTTTTAGTTGTGTTTGCATCCAAAAAACTTGTGAGCAACAAATTGCAGCAGCAACATATTCAGCCTCTGCAGTAGAAGTTGAAACGCAATTCTGCTTCTTTGAAGACCAACTCACAAGTCTATCACATAAAAATTGACATGATCCAGATGTACTTTTTCTGTCTAGTTTGCAACATCCATGTTCTGCATCTGTGAAAGCTGTTAGCTCAAAGCCAGAATCCTTTGGATACCAAAGTCCCAATGAAGGAGAACCATTGGAGTTTGAATACTAGAACAGTCAGACATGTCAAACTTTTTAAGTAAGTGAGAAACATACTTAGATTGATTAATGAATATGCCAGTCGAAAGTTTTTTAACTTGAAGACGAAGAAAAAATGTTAACTCTCCATCATACTCATTTCAAATTCAGTTTGCATGACTTTCTCAAATTTCTGCAAAATTTTGGATTAGTAGAAGCAAATATAATATCATCAACATATATTTGTATTAAGATCATATCATCACCTTCCTTTTTCAGAAATAAAGTTGTATCAACAGTACCTCTTCTGAACTTGGAATTCCGAAGAAAAGTTGTGAGAGTGTCATACCATGCTCTGGTTGTTCAACATACACTTCTTCATGAAGAATTCCATTCAGAAATGCACACTTAACATCCATTTGAAACACTTTCATGTTTTTGTGAGCAGCATATTCAAGAAAAATTATGATAACTACTAGTATTGCAACAGGAGCAAAAGTTTCATCACAATCAATTCCCTCTTGTTAACAGTACTCCTTAGCGACAAGTCTTGCTTTGTTTCTCACAACAATCCCGTGTTCATCCTTTTTATTTCTGAAAACCCATTTAGTGTCAATTATTGATTTACCTTTTGGTTTTGGAATCAATCTCCAGACTTTATTTCTTTCAAATTGATTTAGCACATCTTGCATAGCAAAAACCCAGTCTGGATCTTGAAGGGCTTCATATGGCTTTTTGGGTTCCATACTGCTTAAAAAATTCACATACAGACATTCATTTGCTGTGCCTGATCTTGTTTGTACACCTTTTGATGCATCACCAATAATCAGGTGAATTGGATGACTTGATGTCCATTTGTTCACATTTGGCAATGGTTGAACAGATGAAACATTGTTGAAAGGATCATAATCATCAATGATTGCTTGAGTTTCAGTATCATGATTGATAGCTGAATGTAGATCTGCAGTCTCCCCCTCAAATTGAATATTCTGTACTGGTTCAGAGATAGTGTGCATAAGTTCAGAAACAGGGACAACAGGTTCAGAAATGACTTGAACTGTTTCTGAAATAACTTGTACAGGTTCAGAAGTAGGAAGTTCTGAATTTGAGGTTGAGATAGGTGGTCCAGAAATATTTGATATTGTAGGTTCCGTAGATTCTTGTTCTGGAATACTTCTGAGTAAAGAAGGATTTTGATAATCTGCAGAAACATTCACAGAAATATCAAATAAGTCTTGGCATAAAGTATCTAAATTTGATTTAAGTAAAGTTTGAGATTCAGAAGTGTGATTTTTCTTGCTGTTTTTTGAATCCAAAATTTCAGAAACTTGGTTTAGTTTGAGTTTTGAACTGTCATGTTCAGTAGTCACTGTTGGCTAATGAAATCTGATATTTGAAGTCTTATTGATCCTTTGAGTTCCTTTGATGAGTACTCTGTATGCTTTGGATCTTTGAGAATAGCCAACAAAGATACCAGCTGTACCCTTAGGTGCCAATTTATCTAGATGTTGTGTATCATTCAGAAGAAAACACCTGCAACCAAAGATTTTAAATTAATGAATAGAGGGTTTTCTTTGTTTAATAATTTTATAAGGAGTTTTAAGTAGTTTTCTATTCAGAATGGTCCTGTTCTTAGTAAAACATGCAGTTGCAATTGCTTCTGCCCACAGAGATAAAGGTAGTTCAGAATATGCCAAGATGCTTTAATTGTGATAAGCCTGGTCATTATGCAAGACAGTGCAAAATGCCCAAAGTAAAAAACTCAGGCTACTATGAGAAGAAGTATCTTCTTGCTAAGAAGAAGGAGCTTAATCCAGCTTTAGTAACCAATTATGAAGAGGATTGATTAAATTGGAGTGATGGTGAATATGATGAAGAAATAGCTCACTATGCCTCAAATTGCTATATGTGCCAAATGGATCCAGAAGATAAACATGCGCATGATTCTGAGGTAATTTCTTCATCTTCTGAACTAAATTCTGAAATAGATTACTCTTCTGAACCAAATGCTGAACCAAATTCTGAACAACTTTCTGGAGATTCTAAAATGCAAAATCAAGTTCAGAATATGTTTTCTGAATTTGAAAATCTCAGAAACAAAATCAAAGGTGAAAGAATGTTGGTAAATCAATTCAGAGCTGAAAGTCAAATCTATAAACAAAATTGCCAAGAAGCTGAACAAATTCTTGAAAAAAATTCTGAAGAAAAATTATTATTAAAAGAAAAGATGGATAGTTTACAAAAAGACATCATAAATGAAAAATCTGAAAAAGAAGTTCTAAATGTTAAAATGAACTTTCTAAATCAAGAAAAACTTGCTCTTTACAAAAAGATTAAGGAATTGGAAGATCTGAACTTTAAAAGAGGACAAACTGAACAGACTCTGAATATTTTGACAAACCAGGCTCAGAATTCAAAATTTTACAATATAAAGGCAGGATTGGGATATAATGAAAGTCAAATTCTGAAAAAGGCACCTGCAAATCTTTATGATTATTCAAAACTGAAATTTTTTAATGAAACTAACACAGGTGTCATATCCAATCCTATTAATCTCTCTTTGCCTGAAAGAATCCATTTTGTAAAATCAGAGACTCTATTTTTTGATGAAAATACTCTTAATTCTGGTAAAACAGATATGGTTTCTGAAACAGAAGTAATAAATAAAAACATTACAAACATTTCCGAACTTACTTCTGAATCAAAAACTGTTTCTTAAGAAAAATCTGAACCATCTATTAAAACTGAGATAATTTTTGAACAAATTTCTAAATTATCTTCTAAACTCACTTCTGAACTTTTATCTGATGTTCTACCAGTGGATAATTTTGAAAATAAATCACAACATGAAGAAAAATATGACGAATTCTCAGATGTTGAATCTTTACAAGTTAATGATGAGAATTCAGAAATTATTTTTGATAATTCTGATGATGAGTCTGAAAATATTTTAAATCAAAAATCTTTTGCGTCTAGCATGACTCAAGATAAGTTCTCAGATTTAATGAATGCTTCAGATTCAGAAGATGATGATGATCATATGGTTCAAGTCATTGATAAAGATGGATATTTGGTATATATATTACAATCTTGTATGACTGAAGGAGAAATTTTAAAATCTGAAGCACCAAAATTATCTTCTCACAAGTTTAATACTGTTTTTCTGAAACCAGAATTTCTGAAAACTGAAACTTCTTCTACTTCATCAAATGGTACTCCTATATCTACAAAAACATCTTTATCTTAAGTTAAATCTTCAATATCATCATCTTTACATTCAACTATCAATCATGATACTGAAACTCAAGCAATCATTGATGATTATGATTCATTTTACAATGTTTCATCTGTTCAACCATTACCAAATGTGAACAAATGGACATCAAGTCATCCAATTCACCAGATTATTGGTGATGCATCAAAAGGTGTACAAACAAGATCAGCCACAGCAAATGAATGTCTGTATGTGAATTTTTTTAAGCAGTATGGAACCCAAAAAGCCATATGAAGCCCTTCAAGATCCAGATTGGGTTTTAGATATGCAAGATGAGCTAAATCAATTTGAAAGAAATAAAGTATGGAGATTGATCCCAAAACCAAAAGGTAAATCAATCATTGGCACCAAATGGGTTTTCAGAAATAAAAAGGATGAACATGGGATTGTTGTGAGAAACAAAGCAAGACTTGTAGCTAAGGGGTATTGTCAACAAGAGGGCATTGATTAAATGGATGTTAAGTGTGCATTTCTGAATGGAATTCTTCATGAAGAAGTGTATGTTGAACAACCAGAAGGCTTTGTAACCAAAGAATTTCCAGATCATGTTTACATTTTAGACAAAGCCTTATATGGACTTAAACAGGCACCAAGAGCATGGTATGACACTCTCACAACTTTTCTTCTGAATTCCAAATTCAAAAGAGGTACAGTAGATACAACTTTGTTTCTGAAAAAGGAAGGTGATGATATGCTCTTAATACAAATCTATATAGATGATATTATATTTGCTTCTACAAATCCAAAATTTTGCAGAAATTTTGAGGAAATCATTCAAACTGAATCTGAAATGAGTATGATGGGAAAGTTAACATTTTTTCTTGGTCTTCAAGTAAAACAACTTCCCACTGGCATATTCATTAATGAATCTAAGTATATTTCTGATTTACTTAAGAAGTTTGACATGACTGACTGTTCTTGTATTCAAACTCCAACGGCCACTGCATCAAAATTAGAACCTGATTTGAATGGAAAATCTGTTGATCAGAAAAACTATAGAGGCATTATTAGATCTTTGCTTTACTTAACAGCTAGTAGACCTGATATAATGTTTGCTACATGTATATGTGCTAGATATCAAGCTAATCCTAAGGAATCACATCTTCTTCCTGCTAAAAGAATCCTTAGATATCTCAAAGGTTCCCCTTCATTAGGACTTTGGTATCCAAAGGATTTTGGCTTTGAGCTAACAGCTTTCACCGATGCAGATCATGGTGGTTACAAACTAGACAGAAAAAGTACATCTGGATCATGTCAGTTTTTAGGTGATAGACTTGTGAGTTGGTCTTCAAAGAAGAAGAATTGTGTTTCAACTTCTACTGCTGAGGCTGAATATGTTGTTGCTGCAATCTGTTGCTCACAAGTTATTTGGATGCAAACACAACTAAAAGACTGTGGATACACATTAAAAAAATATTGCTTTATATTGTGATTCAAATAGTGCCATAGCAATTACTACAAATCCTGTTCAACATTCAAAGACTAAGCACATTGATGTAAGATATCATTTTATCAAAGATCATAAGGTAATATTGACATGTTTTTTGTTCAGACTGATTATCATATGGCTGATTTATTTACCAAAGCACTTTATGAAAAACGTTTTAATTTTTTGGTAAGTATTAAGCATCAATTCAAATTTAAATTTTTTATTATCTGAATTTATTTCATCAAATTTCTGAGAAATCTTACCTTCAGAATTTCTGTAGTTAAGTTTTCAGAACTTTATCTTTTATAATTCAGAGGCATAATTTTCAAAAACTGATTGTCTTACAATACTTGATTTTTTTTTTCATTTCTCTATCTTTTTTTTCATTTCTCTATCAATTTAAAGTCTTTAGAACTCCTCTATAACACTCAAGATCCAAAATGGTGGGTAACAGATCCAATTGTACACTTTTGAAGAATATGGACAAACTTCTGAAGATAATTTTTTTTCTCATATTGTTCAAACCTACTTCTGAATTATTCAAATATTTTATATTTTTCAGAAGTTTGTAGATTTAAATGATTTTCGTGGTTTTGAAGTGTTAAAAGTAAGGTTCTGAACTTATTTCGAAAGTTCTGAAGTATTTCTGAATCATTTCATTCAAACTTCTGCACTTATTCTCAGAAGTTCTGAACTTCTTCTGAAGTTTTTGAACTTGTTCTCAGAACTTTTCTTCCCGTTGTAAAGACTAATCGTGCGCCAAA
Source organism: Silybum marianum (assembly GCA_036898165.1). NCBI lineage: Eukaryota > Viridiplantae > Streptophyta > Magnoliopsida > Asterales > Asteraceae > Silybum > Silybum marianum. Next base: position 22,851,850 of record CM072536.1, on the reverse strand, counting down.
TGTTTTAGTTTCATTGGTTAATCAACAAATGAAAGAATCATTTATCATGGAGTGGGATTCAACAAGCATTATGATTGTGCTTCTTTTATTTTTGAAGAACTCAAATCGGCAGTTTTGAAAAAATCTACTTACAACTGCATACCATTTCAAAGATTCTTTCAAACTTTTATCAAAGGGGCCATGAAAGCTGTTCCTGCAATTCCTGTTTTAACTCATGAAGTACATGTTCCCCTTTTCTCAATGGATAATCTCAGACCACCAAATGCTAAATTACAATTCCCAAATGCTTTACCACTGTCAAGTTACTTACTTGCATATGTAAAGTCATCAAATAGGTTCTTGAGTGAGTACTGTGAATCAAAGGGACTACCTAAACCAGTAGTCTCTTCCCCTGATTCTACCAAGAGTGGTGAGCATCGTGAGGTGTCTAGAATTCCTAGTCAAAGTGGGGAGGTTGTTCATGGGGGAGAACAACCTCATGGTGTGAAGAGGAAAAATGAAAATGAGAGGTTGGGTAGAAGAGTAAGAAAAAGAACTGAAGAGGGGAGAACACAAGTAAAAGATAAAGAAACTTGTGAACCAACTGTTCTATGCCGGGCACCCACATCATCTATTACTCCACATTTATTGGTAGGTAATATTGAAAAAGCCAATGAGCCCATGGCAAAACTTGTTAACCCCTCCAGCCACTCACCCATCTCTCAGCAGAAGGGTGTTTCACTAACACATATGGGGCAAGCAACTAATTTACCAATAGGTTCCCATTTGGAAGAACCTATTGTTGAAAAAGAAGGATATATGTCCCCCCTTCACAGTTTTGAGCACTTTGAGTCTGAGAGTCCACTCAACATTGGGCCTTCTGAACCACTAAATGTGGATTTTATTCACACCAGCACACATCTCTCAGATGTAAACAAGCAAAGTGTTGTCACATTGTCAAAACAACCATAGATATACCTATTGTAGGATATCAAGGATTGGTTGGAATACCTGGTGGAGTGAACATCACCAAAGCTCCATTTACAGAATCACATGTGGTTCATGATGTTGTGATATCTACAGGCCAACCTTCTTCTGAAGGACTGCATACAAGATCATTTGTTGGTCTTGGACCCTTTCCCTCATCTTCTGAAATCTCTGAATTTTCAAAGATTATACTTCTGAATTTGCAAAGATTTAGAAGGACATTCAGGAATTGACGGATAAAACTTGTAAGGTGATGGAGGATAGGTTGGATGGACAGGAGAAAGAAGTGGTAGATATATTGAATGATTTTCATCTGGCAACTGTTTCTGATTTCAAGACTTTTCAAAAGTTAATTCTGGATTCTTTTTCTGAGGTTATTTCCACAGTTCAAATTTAAAGACTTCAATGTCATCTTCTTCTACTCAGACAACATCTTCTGAATTTGCAACAAAGGATGATATATCTCAGATTTTGAATCAATTGTCTGCTATTCAGAATTCTCAAGTCTCCTGAAATAATCGTATTTCTGCATTAGAGTGTGGTTCTCAAGCAAAGACTTTAAAGCGAAGTCTTGATGATCAAGATTATCCTGAAAATCAAGAGGGGGAGAAAAGACAGAAAGTCTTTGAAGATGTTTCAATGCCACAAGCTCAAAGTTTTGAAAAGTCCTCTGAAGAAGCTCAAGTTCAAACTTCTGAAAGATCTTCTGAGAAAACATCTGAAGACGTTCAGAACATTGTAAATGATGAAACTAACAGAACTTCTGAAGCAATAGATGATATTCTACATACAGAAGATGAAGGATTAGAAGCTGAGAAAATCATTTCTGAAGAAAATGTGGAAGAAGGATATGAGACTGAAAAGGTGTCTCTGGATTCTGAAAACAAGCTTAGTTCTGAAGACACAGATGTTATTCCTGATTCAAATAAAGAAATGTTAAATAAGTATCTTTCTTTTGAAGACATTATTGGAGAACCAAGTGACTTATCTGATGTGATTTTATTTGATGAAGAAATGGAAGTGAATGAAAGAATGGAGTTAGAAAATGATGTTGTAATAAATGAGAACAGAGATCTGATTATCTGGAGACCTCAAGTTCTAAGAGTAATTGAAAGTTTTGAAATTTCTGAAAATCTTTTCATGTTGATTAGTCAATATTGCTGGAGATATATCATCTTGAATCATCCAAGGAATCTGGAGTGTAGATTCTTGGATGAAAGACTAATGATTTTCAAGGAATTTGTTAATCAACCAGCTGAGTGGTTTGAGATTGAGTTTGATTTAAGTCATATGGAGGCATTTGATTTTACAGATGAAATCTTAATGATTGCTTCAGACAAACCACATGTTAGATTCAGAAGTTGCATAATATTCTTCTGATTAACTTTCCAGTTCTTGAAGAACCCATAGTTGATCAAATTTATGAAAGTGATATGATATTTGAAATTTCTGGAGAAAGTCAGCTTATCTTTCCTGAAGATAATTATTATGGCATGTATAGAAGAAATCTCAAGTATGCAACCTTAGAAGACTATGTGAATGATGAGTGGTCTAAGGATTATATTTCAAAGGTAAGGTCTTATGTACAAAGACATGGATTACAAGAATTGCATGACTTAACCTTGATCAATAAGATCAGATGTATATCTAAAGTTGTGGAAGATGATTTGTATACAGTAAAATTTGGAGCTGAAAGGAGAGATGGTTCTTTGACAGAATTTTCTATATTTGATTTATACAAGTTGAGGTTGCAAGATAAGCTTACTGTTCTGAATTTTTGTGTCAAGAGAGAAGATTCTGAAGTTGTTTCTGAAATCAGAAGAATTCTAGGGATCTATGTCAGAAATCTAATTAAACATGATTTTCAGCTGGCATTAAAATTCAGATTAAATAATGTCAATCTCTTGGAGCCAGAGAGTATTGAAAGACATGGAATTACAAAGGTCTTCACAAGTCCAGATTTGGGATTCACTTACAGAACAGGAGTAGATCATTCAAAGACATTTATTGTTTCAGATAAACCAAAGTACTCAACTTCTACTCTGAAATGGTTAATAGAGTATGCAGAACAATATCTTCCTTCATCTGATATTGTTGAAGAAATTATTTACTTGATCAAGGAAAGAATATTCTTCAGAGATTATGTAAGAAAGAGCTCTATGGCTGGGCATACAAGGATAAATCAAATCAAAGGAGCTAATTATCTTCTGAGCAATGTCTATGATTTCCAGATTCACACAAAGAAACAAGACATTGAAGAAATTCAGAAACTCTCTCAGAAGATAAAAAGTTCAGAAGTTAAAGAAATTGAAAAAGGAAAAGAAAAGGTCTCTGAAAATACTCTAGAAGAAATTGCTCTTATTCTTCAGAAGTCTGAATCTGAACACTTACAAGAGCAAAGGATTGAAGAAAATGCTTTCATAATGTTTCTTGAATTCTTTCATCCAGTGACTCAATTCTTGTTCTTGTTCATTAATCTTTCTACATTCTTGATTGTTTGGGATCTAACAACATTCATCACTTATACATCTCCTTTGGAAAAAGTTCCATATCCTCTCACATAACCTTTTGCATTATTTCCAAAGCTAACTATTCATCCATATATTTCATGAAAATCAGTTAGAAGTTCTTTGAAAGGTGTCATATGTCTTGAACATCCAGAATCTAAGACCCACACATGACATATCTGCAAAAATGATTATTAAGATTTAGGTACCCATTTAAGAATGGGTCTTGTGGGATTAGTCAAAAAATTTGAAGTTCTATACATTGACTTAATCTTTTGAAAGTCAGAAGTTTGTTCAGAACTTTTGGATTTATCATTCTTAGTATTATTTTTATTTTTCTTTTTATTTTTATATTTATTTGCCAATGTTGCTGAGAAGTTCTGAATTGATTTCTCAAGGTTTTTCTTATTTGTTTTGGAGTTCAGATGAAAATTATGATGACCACAATTAATGTAGTGTATATGATTTTTCAGAATATTTAAGAAAGTAGTAGATGAACAAGAATCAATACTATTTGATTTGTCAACAGAAGTTGTTTTATTCACTTTATTAATCCTTGGTACATCAATTTTCTTTGAAATTGAAAAACTATCCAATTTGCCAGTCTTTGATAGTCTTTCACCTTTCTTTCTCCAAACTAAAGTGGATAGCTCTGTAAAAGATAAGAAATGAGGATTAGCATAAGAAATTCTTTTACTAACTTTAGATTTAACTTTAGATTTAGGTTTTGAATTATTAACTTTAGAAGTCGAACTTGAAGATTGTCCTTTTTCAAACACTTTAATTCTGGTTTCAAAGTTAGATGATGATATTGAAGATATAACTGAAGTCAAAGACGTTCTTGTAGAAGTAGGAGTATCATTTGATGAAGTAGAAGAACTTTCAGTTTTCAGAAATTATGGTTTCAGAAAAACAGTATTAAACTTTTCTGAAGATAATTTTGGTGCTTCAGATTTTAAAATTTCTCCTTCAGTCATATAAGATTGTAATTTATATACTAAATATCCATCTTTATCAATGACTTGAACCATATGATCATCATCATCTTCTGAATCTGAAGCATTCATTAAATTTGAGAACTTATCCTTAGCATTGCTGGATGCAACTTTTTTTTTGATTTGAAATGTTATCAGACTCATCATCAGAATTATCAAAAATAATTTCTGAATTCTCATCATTATCTTGTAAAGATTCAATATGTGAGAATTCATCATATTTTTCTTCATGTTCTGATTTATTATCAGAATTATCTATTGGTAGAACTTTAGAGAATAACTCATAAGTAAGTTCAAAAGATAATTCAGAAGTATGTTCAGAAGTTATCTCAGTTTTAATAGATGGTTCAGATTTTTCTTCAGAAATGTTTTCAGAAACAGTTTTTGATTCAGAAGTAAGTTCAGAGATATTTTCAGAAATGTTTGTAACATTTTTATTTATTACTCCTGTTTCAGAAACTATCTTTGGTTTACCAGAATTAAGAGGTTTTTCTTCAGAAAATAGAGTCTCTGATTTTACAAAAGGAATTCTTTCAGGCAAAGAGCAGTTAACAGGTTTGGATATGAGACCTGTGTTAGTTTCATTAAAAATTTACATTTTTGAATAATCATAAAGATTTGCAGGTGCCTTTTTTAGAATTTGATTTTCATTATATCCCAAACCTGCCTTTATATTGTAAAATTTGGAATTCTGAGCCTGGTTTGTCAAAATATTCAGAGTCTGTTCAGTTTGACCTCTTTTAAAGTTCAGATCTTCTAATTCCTTAATCTTTTTGTAAAGATCAAGTCTTTCTTGATTCAGAAATTTTATTTTAACACTCAGAACTTCTTTTTCAGATTTTTCATTTACGATATCTTTTTGTAAACTATCCATCTTTTCTTTTAATAATAATTTTTCTTCAGAAACTTTTTCAAGAATTTGTTCAGCTTCTTGACAGTTTTATTTATAGATTTTGCTTTCAACTCTGAATTAGTTTACCAAAATTCTTTCACCTTTGATTCTGTTTCTGAGATTTTCAAATTCAGAAAACATATTCTGAAATTGATTTTGCATTTCAGAATCTCCAGAAATTTGTTCAGAATTTGGTTCAGAAGAGGAATTTAATCCAAAATTTAGTTAAGAAGTTGAAGAAGTTACCTCAGAATCATGCCCATGTTTATCTTCTGGATCCATTTGGCACATATAGCAATTTGAAGCATAATGAGCTACTTTTTCATCATATTCACCATCACTCCAGTTTAACCAATCCTCTTCATACTTGGTCACCAGAGCTGAATTAAGCTCCTTCTTCTTAGCAAGAAGATGCTTCTTCTCATAGTAGCCTGAGTTTTTAACTTTGGGCATTTTGCACTGTCTTGCATAATGGCCAGGCTTACCACAATTAAAGCATCTTGTTGGTTCAGATGTCTCAGTTTGACCAGCATCTTGACTTTTCTTAAGTCGAACTTCAGATTTTGGTTTATTCTGATATTTTTTATTATATCTTTGAGTGAATTGCCTTGTTATAAAAGCAATATTATCATAAATTCTCTTAAGCTCCTCATCTTATTCATCCCCATCACACAGAGTTGTCTCTAGAATTTCACAAACTTTGTTTTTAGCAGAAATGGTCTTGGAGTTGTTGTACTTCTTACTTAATAAGGCTACTGTTTCATTTTCCTTTTTCTGTTCATACTGTCTAGTCTTGATCTTGTCCTCTTGTTGGAACAGAATGCCATAGACATCATGAATAGATTTCCTAGACAGGTTTCTAGTAACCATATTATCAGAGAAGCTTGACCATTCATTACACAGGTTGTTCAGAAATTTGTTGTTTATCTCAGAGTTTGATTTCTAAACACCATTTCTTCTCAGATCATTCAGTATATGGTTGAATCTATGATAGTATCAGTGATTGATTCATTTTTTTTATATCTGAAATTTTCATAACTACCCACACAGATATTCAATCTTTGTGCTTGGGCTTTTGTGCTACCTTGCATCTGGGCTTCAACCTCATCACATATAGCTTTGGCAGATGTTAAACTATCTACCCTATTGAATATTACATTAGGAATGGCCATTGTGAGTAGAGTTAATGCCTTTTTGTCAACCTTAGCTTGAAGTTTTCAACTGTACTATACATACTTGGGCTTTTCTTGATTCGCGATGCAGGAATCTTAGGAGTAAACTCAGTTCTTGGGACCACCGGAATTTCCACATAGACCTCCAGAGGGCCATTTACAATCGATTGCATTTGAGCTTCATCGATATTGTCCAAGAATTGAATCATCCTGATTCGCCACTGATGATATTCACCCAAAAACAAAGTTGGTGGTTTAGTTTATGATCCGATGGAGACGATTTCTTTCGATATCTTTGATTTGAAGTAGATCGAGAATTCACCTGAAATTGAATCTTGAATTTATCGATCAACAATACCAAGAACTGTCAGCTAAGACAAGTTCTTCTCTAAATTGTCAAGAACAGATGAAGTGGCTCTGATACCAATTGTTAGATCCCAAATATCAAGAATGTAGAAAGTATAACGAATAAGAACAATATATGTATCACTGAAGTTGTATGTCGTATTGATTATGAAACAGTATTACAAAATGTGTATCTTTACAAGCTTTATCTATCAACGTTAGTTCTAACAATCTAACAAACTATATATTTATATACAAAATAGAAATGCTAAAGATACAGTACAAAAGTGACAGACAAATTCAGAACTGCTTCTGAACTTCTTCAAAACTTCTTCAGAAGTGTCTTCAGAACTTCTTCAGAATCTTCAGAACTTCTGAAGTAGTCAATTCAGAGGTTATGCCTTAGGCTTTACTTCACTTGTCTTCTGAGTTCTGAACCTTTCTCTTCAGAACCCGGTCTTCTTTTGAAGCTACTTCTGATATGTATCAAACTTGATAGATCCCAAACAATCAAGATATAGAAAGATAACAAGAAATAGATCACCGAATGTTGTATATTGTATTATCTGATGAACTGTAATACCAAGTATGTCTTTACAAGCTTATAAAACGTTAGTTCTAACTATCTAACAAACTATCTAACAAACTAGCTATTTATACATGAAATAGAAATGCTAAAGATACAGTACAAAAATGACAAGCATGTTCAGAACACCTTCTGAACTTCTTCAGAACTACTTCTGAACTTCTTTAGAAGTGTCTTCAGAACCTTCTTCAGAACTTCTTCAGAAGTATCTTCAGAATCTTCAGAACTTCTGAAGTTGCCACTTCAGAAGTTATGCCTTAGACTTTTCTCTGCTTGTCTTCTGAGTTCTGAGTCTTTCTTTCTTCAGATCTTTCTTACTCTTCTGAACCCAGTATCTTTTGAAGCTATATTAGTATCTCTATCAATCTCCTCCTTAGTTTCAAAAAGTTCAAATCATAATTCCAAAAATTCAAGATTTGTCTAACATCCTTCAAAATTAGACTTCTGTATTCCAACAGAGATTCTGCAATTCTAATCATCTCCTTTGCCAGCTTTTTATAGTTCTCCCAATCTTCATCATTCAGATTCTTGGGTCTTCTATTTTGTCTTTTAAGCAAACGATCTCTGATAGCCATTAAAGTTCCATTGCAACATTTGTGGAGTTCTTCAAATCTCACAAAGAGTAATTCTTAAAAGCATTTGCAAACAAAACCTGGAGGTTGAATCACCAAAGTACTTTATCCAGATTCTGAATATCAGGTAAACTTAAGTTTGGTTTACTCAGATGAACTTGTTTCTTATTCAGCACATATGCAACTTGGAAATCAGTCTTTGCAGCCCAGATAAATTCTCTATACAAACCATCTCTAAGAACTGGAAATGATTTTCTGAACTTTGTAATTGAATCATGAAAAGGATAAAGACTCCTGTATATATTCTGAGCATATCTCTTAGGTGAACATTCTGAAAGTCAGCTTCTAAAAAAGTAGATATCTCACCATTTCTTCTTTCCACAGTGAAAAATGCACGATTATAGTTTTTCCTTGTCTTTAAATCTGCATTAATCACTTTGATAACAAGACTTTCCTTTCTTGCTTCATTAACTGGAATCCTTAGCTTTATAATGATATCAGAATACGATTGCTTCCATCCAAAGGATTTGTTGATCCAACAATCAATATAATTAAACTTCTGTTCATATTCCATGAACATTTCTGGATGGAAATATTCAAGAAACATGGTAAATGCATTTTCTTCAATCAGTTGTTCTTGTAGTTGTTCCACTTCAGAAACTTGCTTTGTAGGAACCAACTCTTCAGAAACATTTTCAGATATTTTCTCCTTATCTTTTTCCTTTTCCTTTGGGCTTACTTCTGAACTTTCAAGATTCAGAGTGAACTTCTGAATTTCTTCCATGTCTTGTTTCTTTGTATGGATATTGAAATCATAAGCATCACTCAGCAAATAGTCAGCTCCTCTAATTTTGTTTACCCTTGTGTGACCAGCAAGATAGGTTTTCCTTATAAATTCTCTGAAGTTAATTCTTTCCTTAATCAAATAAACTATCTCTTCCATTATATCTGATTCTTCAATAAAATCTTTAGCAAAATCCAGAAACCATTTTAGAGTTGATGTTGAATACTTTGGAATATCAGAGACAAGAAAAGTTCTGTATCCTTCCACATTATACAAGAATCCAATTTCTGGATCAGTAAATACTCTTGTCAGCCCTGATCTTTCAAAATTAACTGGCTCTAACAAGTTTTCTTTGTTTAGTCTGTATTCCAAAGTCAACTGAAAATCATGCTTGATGAGATTCCTTACATAGATTCCCAAAGTTCTTCTAATCTCTGAGACTAGTTCAGATTCACCTTTGTTAACACAGAAAGACAAAGTTGCCAGCTTATCCTGCAGTCTTAACTTGTAAATATCAAACTGAGTAAATTCACATAAAGTACCATCCCTTCTTTCTGCTCCAAACCTGGCTATAAACAAGTCATCTTTGGTTGACTTTGATAAGCATCTGATCTTCTTTATTAAGGTTGAATCATGAAAATTCTGAACACCATGATTCTGAATATATAGTTTCTCACTTTAGAAATATGATCTTCAGACCATTCATCATTCAGAAAATCTTCCAGAGTTGCAAACTTCAGACTTTTTCTGTACATGTAGTAATAAGAATCTTCAGGAAATACCAAAAAACTTTCTCCAGAAATGAACACAATGTCCTTTTCAAAAATTTGATCCAAAACAGGTTCTTCAAGTACTGGAAGATCTATTGCAGGAATAACAATACAAGTCTGAACCTTACTTCAAATTTTTCTGAAAAGACAATAAGGATTTCATCAGCAATTTCAATTCCTCCCATATGATTTAGATCAAACTCTATTTCAAATCTCTCATCTTGTTGATTTAGAAAGTCTTTAAAAATTGACAATCGGTTATCCAAAAATCTACACTCCAGATTTCTTGGATTGTTCAGAAATAAATGAACCCAACAGAATTTTCTTAACAAACTCCATAATTCTTCAGAAATATAATTATAAACCTCATTCAGAATTTGTTGTGGCTTCCAGATCATTAAATCTCTGACTTCGTTAACTTCTGGGATTTCTTCCATATTAACTTCAGATTCATTATTTACATCCTCTTCTGAAAGATCACTTGGTTCACCAATTACATCTTCAAATGCAAGATATTCTCTTAGCATTTCTTCATTAGAATCTGGAATCACATCTGTTTTATCTGAACTCAAGTTTCCTTCAGAATCAAAAGACATTTTTTCAGTTTCATATCCTTCAGAAGAAGCAACATCAATCTCTTGCCCTTCATTTTCTGCAAGAATATCTTCTATGGCTTCTGAAACTCTATTTGAACCTTCACCTATATTCTAAGCTTCAGAAGTTTTCTCAGAAGATTGACCTTGAGTATTTTCAACATTTTCAGCTTCAGATACTTTTTGTCTTTTCTCCCCCTCTTGATTATCAGGACCTTGATCATCAAGATTTCTTTTGTAAGTATCTGCCTGAGGTCTACACTCCAATGCAGATAATATGTTATTCAATGCTGTCTGAGAAGTCTGAATAGAAGACAACTGATTCAAGATTTGATTAATATCATCCTTAGTAGCAAATTCAGAAGTATGAGGCTGAGAACTTGAAGAAGAAAGCTGAGATGCTTTAAGAGAAGATACAAAAGAAACCACTTCAGAGAAAGCATTCAGATGTGCATCTTTAAAGGAGTTGAGATCATTTGAGGAAGAGACTTGAAAATCATTCAATTTATTCACCATTGACACCTCCTATTTGTCCAACCTATCCTCCATCACCTTTTTTGATTTGTTCGTCAATTCCTTTAATTCCTTCAGAATGTTTTCAAGTTCACAAGTACAAAAATCTTTGAATTCTGTAAATTCAGAAGATGAGGGAAAAGATCCAAGACCAACAGATGGTCTTGTTTGCAGTCCTTCAGAAGAAGGCTGGCCTGTAGATGCCACAGCATAATGATCCACAAAAGAATCTGTTAATGGGGCTTTTATGATGTTCACCCCACCAGGTCTTCCAACAAATAATTGATATCCAATAATTGGAGTATATATAGTTGTTGTTGCAATGTGTCTGTTGGAACCCAGATCCCTTTCTAAATAGTTAGTTGAGAGATTTGAGAATCAAAGTATAAGCGGAAGGAATTCTAATCAATTAACAACAGTAATTATCAAACAAACAGTAAGTACTAAGAGATGCAGAACAGACTGAGATTGTATTGCTAACCTTGAAGATCGATTACAAATAAGGAAAAAAATGCACAATATGATCTCCAAAAGTATGTTTTCCAATCGACAACTTTACATTCAAAGACTTAATCTATTTATACTATTACAGTGAATATAAAGTCAACAATCTAATCAGTTAGAAACTGACACGTAAGTAGATAGGAGCGTATAACAGAATTCAGTTGTAAGCGGAGATGCTTGAGGTAAGAGTGTGCCACGTCATATCATACTTCCATCTTATGGTTCATACTTCTTAGGTCTAACAATCTCCCCCTAAGTATGAAACCAGAGTTGTGGAATATGATCTTTGTTTTGTGTATCTTAGAGTGGATCAACTGTTGAAATGATCTTTGAGATTCTGTCGATGATTCCTCTAAGCTTTAAGAGACCATCAAGTCTTTTCACCATCCTCACAGTTACTTCAGGATCATAGTTGTTGATATCAACAGAGATGTAACATTTTGCAACGTATACAACTTCTGATGAATACTTGTGTGCTTCTTTGATCCTGAAAAAACTCCTTCTATCTGGTCTTTTGAAGATGACCCCTTCTGCTCTAATCAATACTCTGCCTATTTTTAGAGAATTGATACCTTCCAAGTCTTCATTAGGAGCAGAGATTGCAAGATTATCAACATTGTAATTGATCCTATTTGAAAATCTACTTGTCTCTTGTATCTGATGAGGGACTTCATACATTGAATGATCCGAGAATAGGCAACTTGATCTTGGTTATCACTTCGTTTGGTCATCTGAATCTTCATGAAATTTTCCAGAAAGATGAGATCAGAAGGAAAGTTGGACAGTAAATCATTATCACAGAAGTAATAAGTCTTATTGTCTTCTCTGATTACTTCATATATGGTATACCAAATCTCTGTCTGTTCTGGAGTATGCTAGATGGCAGAAACTCTCTTGATTGGCACTATTGTGTAGACATCCTTTCTGGCTTGCCTGTGACTCATGAATATATCTTTTTCAGCCTCACTAACATTGTAGCCATTCGAGAAGTTAGGCAGCATAAGATAGATCTTTTGATTTGTAGGAGCATACATGTATCTTTTTGTCACTTCCAGAATTGGGAGATCAATTCTTCCAAGTCTCTGCAGTTTTTCTCTATTTTCAGCTGCTCGACTTGATGATCCTTCAGCAGCTGCTTTTTCAGCTTTTTCTTTTTCCATTTCTGCTTGTTCTCTTGCTTTTTCTGCAAAGGCCCTTTCGACTTCAGTTCTTGCATGGAGTTCAGCTTCTATTCTTTCTTCTTCTCTTCTTTTATTTAAGGCTTCAACTTTAGCTTCTGAAGCTTCAACTTTAGCTTTTGAAGCTTCAGCTTTAGCCTTGGCAATTTTAGCTTTAAGAAGTTCTGCTTCAACATCTGGAGGGTAGGGAACACTTCTGTTATTGCCAATGACATCCAAAAGAAATTGGGCCATTTCTGGATCCTTAGGAAGAGTGCCGGAATGTGTGGCCAGAGGTCTTGGAGTTAGAGGTGTTTGTTTTGAAGATGGAGGTACAGATGGAGATGAGGCAGAAGTTTTCCTTTATCTTGAGAAGAAGTATCAGTGCCCATAGTAGTTTTAGCTTTCTTGGATTCTGGCTTTTTCTCCCCTTCTGAGAATCAGGATCCTGATCCTCAGATTTTTTTCTTTTGACTTCAGACTTTTTGCATGTCATCTCTTCCTTAGCCTTCTGTTTAGCAGCGAATGTCGCAGAGAGAGAGAGCTTACCATTAAAGATAATTGAGAAATAGAAGACTCCAGAGAAGTGAGCTTCTGATCCACATTTGAAGTGCTGGCAGTTGTTTTTGAGACATACTTGGAAGTGAGAGTATTAATTCTTTCTAGCATGGCTTTCTGAAAGACAGCCATGTCGGACTTCTTTACCAGGGATGATCCATAAGTGTCTTCAGAGGGTTGGACAACTTTAATAATCTTCTGAAGATCTGCCACTAAGGAGACATATTCATCAACAGAGATGGTGACCTCTAGAGTTGGAATTTCATCAAGAATAAAGAAGATAGCGTCAGAGTTGGCTTAGATGCCTTTGTGCAGAGAAGAAAAATGATCAGAAGCCTGTGTTCGATGAGCTTCTGCATTTGTAGAGATAAGCTCTCTGAGTGCCTCCAGAGTTCGAGTATGTTGAGTTTGTTCATTTTGGATGGCGAGAAGAATGGCATTGTGAGAATCCAGGGATAATTTTAGATCTTCCACAGATCTCTGAAGTTTATCACCAAATGCCTGAAACGCTGCATTGGTGACAAACTCAGAATGTGTAACCGGTGTATCTCCAACACATGGAGCCCCTTTACTCTCGCGTTCAGAGAGGCCCTCTTTCACACCTGTGTTGACGTTGAGTGTGGATGGACTTCCAACCTGTCTTCGAGGGTTGTGATTAACAGGCACCTCTTCGATTGTTCTGATTGTCTCAACAGAGTCCTCACCATCAGAGGATGAGGTGCTGAAGACAATGTACTTACCTTGATGAAATGTAAACACTCCGGTAAGTGGTGCGTCCTGTTGTTGTAACCCCTCTGATGGGATTTTCTTAGCTTCTAAACTATCAGAAGATATGGACTTATCTTCTGAGGTTCCTATGACATTGTTGGTCACAAAGACAGCCACATTTGGTGTGGATTCTGGCGAGTTCTGGGGCGAATGAACTCTTTTGAGAGAATGATGAAGAGATTTGGTTTCCCCGATAGTGCGTGATGAAGAAGATTGAGAAATATCCTCTGATCGGATGGTTTCTGGGTAGTTTGGACTGGGTGGTCCTTGGTCAATGAGAGTAGATGTGTTGGCATCTACCTCAGCAAATGTGGTATCCCTTTGGAAAGAAGGAGAGTTGCGCTCATATGTGTCTCTATGGACATCTTTAGTACCCTCTTGCATTAAGAGGTCGGCATGGGTAGAAACACTCGGTTGTGCACTCTGATTCTTTTCAAACTCAGCCTCACGTGACCCCTCACTTCCTACATTTGGCTCTAAGTGCTCTGGATAGGTATTCTCTGTTCTAAGAATACCATAGCGCGTTTATAACTAAGAGATAGAGAGAGGAGGAAGGAATAAGATCGAGCATATACCTAGAGAGTTCCCTTGGAGATGAGTAGCCGTTGACATCGATAGTTGGTTTTTGGGAGTTCATGGATGCTATCTTGCAAAATGGTTGAAGTAGAGGAACTTTAAGAGCACCAATCGCTGGGTAAGTGAACAGGGACAGAAACCTAGGAAACATCAGGGCAGGAAGAGGTTTTCCTTGATTCTGGAAGGATATCTTAGTGTTAACAGCAGTTTTTATCTCTTGAAAGATGAGGCTGGCGTAGTCTAGGGGTCGGTTAAAGTACATTCCATACATAATTTTAAGAATGTTTCTGCTGGCTTGATCTAGGGATCCGATCTTGCATGTAAGACTTTTTTGTTGAGGATAGAGATAAGCGTGTTCCACATTGGGGGCAGTTTCTTGCGTCTAAATTCAGAGAGCTTGGATAAATTCTCTTTATACCCCAAGAAGTGAATAAAGGAGAGGAGGGCTTCAGATGTTGGATTTTGGTCTAGGTCAGGGTTTGGCACAATTCCACCATCAACTTCAATTGTAGGAGTAGGTAAGTGAAAATACCTAGCGATCTTCTTCTTAGTGATGGGTATTTCCACGGCATTCTCAGGTTCATTAGGATGACTGAAATTTCCACGTAGTGTGTCATCATCTGCAATGTACATAGACTGCCATACCTCTTGGACATACCACTCAGGAACATTTGGATTGGCCAAAGTTAGGGCACGATTTAGTTGATGTTGTTGAAGAAATTCAACCAGGATTCTGAAGTCGAGAAGATATGTGTTGGGATCGAGGAAAACCTGCACATTGTTTGCCTTCAAAGGCAGTTTGACAATTGGAGCACTATCCGCCGTGGAGTCAACAAGACGACCTTCGTCATCATTTGGATTTGTAAGACCAAGTCTGGAAGCCATTGATGGATGATTAGAAATGCTTGAGAGAATTTGAATGCAGGATAGCAAGCACTGTATATTTTGCGAGGAAGAAGATAAAGTACTGTATTTGGGGTTTATATATGAGAGAGAGTTTGGGGGTAATGTAGAATGAGAAGGGGTTTTTTGAATTTGGGGAAAAGGAAAAACGATTCAGTTATGCTGATGTAATCGCGCAGGCGTGTAGTCATGCAGTCACACGATGAAAGAGACGTGTAAAGCAGAAAATCGTTTAAATGATGATTTAGCATATGTTTGATGAGTCACTGAAAGGTTTATCTAAGTTAAACCGTTTGATTATCCCCAAAAAAAAATTAAAAAGAAATTAATAAGAAAAATTAAAATAACCATTTTAATTGATTAAACCAATTTTTGAGATTAAATATTTTTAATGAATTTAAAATCAGACATTTGGAGAAATAAAACAGTTTTGATCCAAATTAAAGTTTAATATTTATTGACAGATGTTTCCTAAGAAATTATGAAATAATAAGAAAATTTTAAAGTAACCTTGAAGGCAAGAGTTAATTAAAATAGACTTATTTATATTTAAAATTTTCAGGAAAAAAAATAAGTCAACAAACAATGGAAAAAGAATTTGACCCAAAAAAAATGTCAAAAGAACAATTTTTCAAAAAAAATTAATTTAATTCTGAAAATTCTGAATAACCTTGACGGCAAGAGTTAGTCAGAAGAAGCAGATTTAAAACAAATTTTGAAAGAAAAAGTGTTCAGAAGACAGCTAACAGTAGTTAGACTTAGTTTTTCTCCCCCTGGAAACAAGCTCGGAGCTCCCCCTCAGAAGTTGTATCATTCTCCCCCTTTGCTTTTCAAGAGATGCTTCCTTTCTGTTGCCACTTGCATATAATGAAATAAAGAACTCAAGAAACAGAGATGGTCAGAGACTTCTGAATGCTTCTGGATAAAACCCTCAGAAGCTATCAGACGTGTCTGATCAGCTCTGAGATAATGAAAAATAAGATTTACATGTTTATCATCCCCAACATGCTGATTAAGAAATTAAAACACTTCTCATCCAGATCTTTTTTAAAAATATCAGCCAGTTGGTAATCAGTAGAGACAAAATACATTTCTATTGTACCCTTCTCTACGTGATCTTTGAAAAAATGATACCTGACATCAATATGCTTTGTTTTGGAGTGCTGAACTGGGTTTTCAGTGATGGCAATGACACTCTCTGAATCACATAAGATGGAAATCTTATCATATATCAGTCCATAGTCTCTGAGTTGAGTCTTCATCCAAATAACTTGTGAACAGCAACTAGCAGCAGCAACATATTCAGCCTCTGTAGTAAATGTAGAGACACAATTTTGTTTCTTGGATGTCCAACTGATAAGTCTATTTCCCAAAAGTTGACAGCTACCAGAGGTACTTTTTCTGTCCAGCTTACATCCTGCATGATCAGAATCTGTATATGCCATTAAATCAAACCCAGAATTTTTAGGATACCAGAGACCCAATGAAGGAGTTCCTTTTAAGTATCTAAAAATTCTTTTGACAGCGGCCAAATGGGATTCTTTTGGATTTTCTTGATATCGAGCACAAAGACAGGTGGCAAACATAATATCAGGCCTACTAGCAGTTAAATACAGAAGAGAATCTATCATACCTCTGTAGCCTGTGACATCTATTGGTTTTCCAGAAGAATCATGACCTAGCTTCATACTAGGAGAGATAGGTGTTTTCTTAGGTGATGAATTTTGGAAATAAAATTTCTTTAGCATGTCAAAAAACATACTTGGCTTGATTAATAAAGATACCATCGGTATTTTGTTTAACCTGGAGTCCGAGAAAGAAGGTTAGTTCTCCCATCATACTCATTTCAAATTCCTTTTCCATCAATGCATAAAACAAATCTACTTCAATTTGATGGTAGAGCCAAATATTATGTCATCCACATAAAGTTGAACAATAGTTAACATACCTTTGCCTCTTTTGATGAACAATGTGGTATCAATCTTACCTTTCTCATAACCTTTGCTGATCAGAAATTTGGATAATCGTTCATACCAGACTCTGGGAGCTTGCTTTAAACCATAAAAAGCTTTGTCGAGAAGAAAGACGTATTCTGGATGTCTTGCATCTTTAAAACCAACAGGTTGTTCAACGTACACCTCTTCTTTGAGATAACCATTCAGAAATGCACATTTAACATCCATTTGATATACTTTAAAGTTTTTGTATGCAGAGAAAGCCAGAAATAGTCTTATGGCTTCAAGTCTTGCAACAGGAGCAAATGTTTCGTCATAGTCAATGCCTTCTTCTTGACAGTATCCCTTAGCCACCAGGCGAGCCTTATTTCTAATCACTATTCCGTCTTCATCCTTCTTATTTCTGAACACCCACTTAGTACCAATAGCAACTTTTCCGTTTGGTAAAGGTACTAAGTTCCACACTTTGTTACATTCAAATTGAAGTAATTCTTCTTGCATAGCTTCCACCCAACTTGGTTCTAACAAGGCTTCATGAACATGCTTTGGTTTGATTATGCTAAGAAAGTTGACATAAAATGCTTCATTAGCAGTAGCTGATCTTATCTTAATACCCTCTGATGGACTACCAATGATGAGATCTGGAGTGTGTGATTTAGTCCATCTTGTCATCCTTGTTTGTGGTACGTGTTGAGCCAGAACTTATGTTTCTATTTCAGAAGATTGAATAACCTCATCTAGAATTGTTGAATCTGAATCATTAGTGCCTGAAATCACCCCCTCAGATGAAGATACAGAAGTAGCTTCAGCTGAAGATACTGGAGTAACTGCTGGATCGGCATGTGATGAGATTGGAGCAGAGATGACAGGGGAACTAGCTGCAGAGACAGTAGGACCAGATAGAGCTATTTCATAGGTGTGAAGAACTTCAGGAATATTTAAGGATGGGGTACGAGGTATTTGTTCTGAAAATATTTCTTCGCCTAGAAAATCTTGAAAAATGGCATCGATCTTGGATTCTCTGGGTCCTGAAAGATAATCAGAAGTCACTGTATTAAGTTTAAGTTCTGAAGTTTAATACTCAGAAGTTAGTTGGGTCTGATCATCAAAATCAATGTTAATAATTTCCATAACAGTCTTAGTACGTAAGTTAAAAACTCGATAGGCTTTAGAGTTTAACGAATATCCTAAGAATTTAGCTTCATCTGACTTTGGATCAAATTTACCAAGTTTGTCTCTGTCATTTAAGATAAAACACCTGCAACCAAAAATATGAAAAAATTTGACAGAGGGTTTTCGTTTGTTGATAAGCTTATAAGAGGTTTTGAGATGCCTCTTGACAATTACCGAACGATTTTGAGTGAAACAAGCGGTGGCTACGGCTTCTGCCCATAAATGAATGGGAAGGCCAGAAGCTGCAAGCATCGTTCTTGCTGCTTCTACCAGGGTGCGATTGCGACGTTCAACTACACCATTCTGTTGAGGAGTGCTTACAGTAGAGAAATTTTGTGTGATTCCATTTTCAGTAAAGTATGCCTCAAGCTTGGCATTCTTGAATTCAGTACCGTTGTCGCTTTTGAGCTGTTGAATCTTTTGATGTAGAAGAACTTGGATTCTGGTCATCATATTCTGTAAAACGATAGGCACCTCTAACTTTTGTCTTACAAATGCGAGCCAAGTATACCTGGAAAATTCATCAATAAGTACCAGAATATACTTTTTACCAGAGAGACTATGAATTGCAATGGGACCACAGAGATCAACTTGTATCAATTGCAGAGGTCGAGTACAAGAATGATCACTCTTTGTTTTATGAGAAGCTCGTTTAATTGTGCCCATTTCACATGCAAGACAGAGATGATCTTTTTGAAAGTGAACTTTTGGAAGACCAGATACCAACTTTTGTTTGACAAGCATTTCAAGAGAGTCAATGTTTAAGTGAGACATTTTATGATGCCATAACCATGCAACTTCACTCTTTTTGGAGATAAGACAGAGAGTTTCCTTACCATCCTTGGATGTGAAATTCATCATTTATAGATTACCTGTTCTGTCAGCTCTCCAGAGTTCCTCACCTGCCTTAGAAAATAAGTAACAATGTTTTTCATCAAATACCACAACGATTTTATAATCACATAGTTGACTTACACTTAGCAAGTTATGTTTCAATCCAGAAACATGAGCTACTTTAGATAAGGTAATATTACCTTCTTGTAAAGTACCGTAGCCTTTTATTTGACCCTTACCATTATCTCCAAACGTCACAGCTCCACCGCTTTTGTCTTTGAATTGGGAGAGTAAGTTTTTCGTTCCAGTCATGTGCCTCGAGCATCCAGAGTCAAGATATCAGATATGCACACGCTGCTTCTGCAATCAATCAGAGTTTTTTAGGTACCCATCGCATTATGGGTCCCTTAATGTTAGTTTTGGATTTGTCAATTCTTTTAAGGTGCTCTTGATTTGATTTAGCAGACGGTTGAGAATTGTTTGCAGTTTTAATCTTATTGTTTTTCTTTTGTTTATTTTTGCAGTATGAGAAGTTAGCATTTGAATGATCAGAGGTCCTCAAGAAAAATTGTTTTAATTTCAAGAACATAGAAAAACATTCAGAATTCTAAGACAGAAAAGCTTTCATTGAATTTTCATTAAGATAATGAGAACTACAATTTTTCTTAATATTGTCTTTTCTAGTATCAGTAGTTCTATAGAACTTCCTATCTAGACTAGACTTATTTTCAGAATCTGAAATGTTCTTCAGCGGAGGCTTCCTCTGATTTACCTTCTTAGGAGCTTTCGAAGTTACTGAAACAGGAGCAGAGATATTAGCTGTCCATTTTCCCTTTTGAACATAAGTAAACTTTGGAAGATTGGGTTTTGGAGACTTCTTATCTTTCAAACCTTTTTTGAGATTTACTTCTTTCTCAAGTTCAAGACAAGATTTGGCTTCAATACACATCCCTATGAAGTCTGGATGAATAGATACAGATTGTCTCTATCCGTTTGATGAAGCAGAGAGTATCGGTATTCCACTGAAATGTTTTTCAACATTTTTATCAGAGGCTCTGATTTCCAGAGATTCATTAGTATATAAGAAAGGAGCATCTTTATTTTTGATGACCTCTGGAGGCTTACTGTAAATAGGTGAAGCTTGATTTTCTAAATTAGAAAAGTATTTTTCAGAATTGTCAAAGAAATCTTCACTTTGATCATCAGTCTCCCAAGGATATGTAATTACTTCCAAATTATCTTGAGATTCAGAAAGATGTAAGTCTATTAAAGAACAAGGAACTATCTCTGGATTTTTCTTTAAAGAAATTTGCAAAACATTTTCATGTTCAAGTTTGACACATTTATCCATAGTTGAGAGAATATCATTTTCAAAACTAAGTCTTAACTCTTCTTCTAATTGTTTAGGAACAAAAGCATCAGCTTCTGGATTCAAAGTTATATGACCATTTAGACCAAATTTGAAAATATGATCTTTCTTCTGAAATTTATTCAGATCAACGTTCGTTTTTCCAGAAGAATATACAATATTTTTCAACTTGAGTTTTCGTTGATGATGACCATTTTCATATTTTGATCGTTTGAAGATTGATTTTGCATATAAAGTTGGAAAAATTGGCTTCTGTTCTTGTCCCATACAGAAGACAGAATCTAAGGTAGACATTTTCTCACACGTGTAGGGATCTAAATCCTCAAAACCAAGTCCAGATCTTCCTACTTGTGTATTAATTTTGTCGTGAACTTTTTGGGCATCCAAATATGTTTTGATTTGTAGCCTTTTGTTTTGAAGTTCGACATGTAAAAATTCTCTCTCTTTTTGAAAATAATTTTTAAGTGCAACAGAGTTTAGTCTGTCACTTTCTTTATCTCGAATCTCCTTATCTTTTTCTTCCAAAAGTTTTTTAAAATTCAAGTTCTCCTATTTAGTCTGAACTTCAGTAAGTTTTAGAGTCGTGGAAATCTTTTCTTTTTCAGTGTTTAGTTCCAGTTTTTCTTTTGTTAAAATATCCAGTTCTGTGAGTCTCTTGTTTGGGAGAATAAGTAGTAGATCGATCAGAGCCAAAGAATCAGCAAAGGCTTTGATTTCATCATCAGAGTCATAATCACTCTCTGGAATAGCCTCTGATATGAAGGCCTTGCTTTTTCCTCTCTTATCTTCACTTCTTCTTCTGGTCGTTCCCTTAGATTCAGAGATCAAAGCCAGAGGTCCACCTATAGTTGTTTTGTTCTGAACAACCTCTTTCTCATGAGCTTGCAAAATACCAAAAACATCATGTAGAGTCCATTGCTCAAGATCTTGATTTGCTTGAAGGGACATAGAAAGATTTGACCACTCTGAATTCAACCGTTTAAGAAATAGGACGTTGTTATCTTCTTGGGATCGAATAATATCACATCTTTTACATAGATTTATTAAAGAATTAAATCTATGATAGGTCTGTTCTAGAGACTCTTTAGGATTGGCTTGGAAGCTGTTATACTCGTTCAAAGCTTGAGCTCTTCTGTTTTTCTTCATTTTAGCCCCACCTTCCAGAAGATTTTCTAATTGATCCCATAATTCCTTAGCAGTGTCACAGGAATCTAGAGATTGAAAAATCTCATTTGGAATAGCCATGATAAGAAGAGTTTTGGCCTTTTTGGCTAGTTCGACTTTGGCCTTTTCCTCATCAGACCAGTTTCCCTTCAGCTTTGGAACTTTTTGAGATGGGACTTCATCAGTATTAGTAGTAGCGGGAATTCGTGGAATTGTAGTCATTGGTATGAAGGGACCATTTTGGACAATAGGGTAGAGTTCTGTATCCAATCCTTCATAGAAATTTATCATTCGTATTTTCCATTGTGGATATTCACCACGAATAAGGGTGGGAGGTTTGGTCAGAGAACCGGAGGTGTAAACAGCATTCAGATTTGAATTTGCCATTTGTGACAGAGAACAGAGAAACGAGATGGGAGAAAAAAATTTGACGATTATATGAAATTTAGAACAATTAAATTCCAATTGAATCGAAAAACAGGTTGATATCCTTCAAATTTAACCACAATTACCACTATTTTGGAGAAAATTGTTATGAGATTAACAAATTCTCGTAGAACAGGGTAGAGTTATGAACAGTAGTATAAAACTGAAAGATACATTACTATAGAAGAGGGATTTCTTCAAATGGAAGAGATCAAATAATCAATAGATTGATTAGATAGCTATGATACCAATTGTTAGAAAAATACACACACAAATTTAGGTAGAGGAAGAGATGAATCAAGCCAAACTCATATTATTGATTGGAGAATTGCAATTCCACCAAGAACACCGTGGAAAACACACACACGAAATTAGGATTCGACTGTCATTTTATTGAAAATGCATAGTGCACCCCTTATCCGGATGCATCAGATCTTGAATGCACCTACCCGAAAGTGCCAAAGTTTGGATGAGGAAGAACCTTAATCAGAACTCATTCGGATCAGAAGCAATCAGAAGATGTCAATCAAAGCTCATTCAGAAGCAGGCTTATTCAGAAGCTTAATTCAGAGGATCGGATCAGTAGATATAGCATTCCAGAAGATGTTGCAGAAGCATAAAATCCCAGAGGTATTCAGAAGCCTCTGAGTGCTTCTGATCAGAAGCTATAGACCTTCCAGAGCTGTCCAGAAGCCTCTGAGTGCTTCTGTCTGTCTTAAAAAGTTGTCCAGAAAATACAACCCAGAAGCTATATCTTTCCAAAAGCTTCACCATTTTTTAGGCTTATCATCCAGAAGATGTATTCAGAAGCTTCGTTCCGGACGCTAAAACATATCAGAAGGTACTGGTCCAGAAGGATGTCCAGAAGTTGCACAGCTTTTTGCAGAAGTTCGGAAATACAGAGGCATTCTTTATAAATGAATCAGAAGATGTATTGAGCTTCTGGGTTATCAAAATTCAGGAACCAATTCATACATAGTCCACGTTGATGATGCCCAAAATCCATCAGTGGCCAATTCAAAACTAAAGTCCGATTGTGATCGGATTTGTAGCTAAATCCGAAAAATTCCAATTTAGATTCAAAGTCTGATCCCTTCCAAATCCGATAAGTTCCTGTTCGATCTCAAATATTATAGAAACTCAAATCTGCTCATAAAATCTTCAAATTGGTGATCATATTATGTTCAGAAACATAAATAATGAAACTCTTGAGCTCCAATCAGATTAGAACATAGTAAATCATTGATAATCTCCATAAATGATCAAAACCAGTTCGTGTAAGAGAATCCTCAAAAACTTTCCAGATATGATTGAATGCGCTCAAATTAATTCAAAATTTTGAATAATAATTGATCCATACTTATAGTCTAAGATAATGGAAGCAATTTAAACATGAGATACTGTCAAAATCGGATCAAATCACCAAAAATTGAGACCGAAAACACTGTTTTTCGAGAAAAACCCACTGTTCATAAAATAATCATCAATTACCTGAATTTGTTGTGTAGAAGGATCGACTAATCAAAAGCTTGATTAGAAGGCTCTGATACTACTTGTTAGAAAAATACACACACAGATTTAGGTAGAGGAAGAGATGAATCAAGCCAAACTCATATTATTGATTGTAGAATTGCAATTCCACAAAGAACACCGTGGAAAACACACATACAAAATGAGAGTCGACTCCTAATTTCGTTTGTGTGTTTTGCACGGTGTTGTTGGTGGAATTGCAATTCTCCAATCAATAATATGAGTTTGGCTTGATTCATCTCTTCCTCTACCTAAATCTGTGTGTGTATTTTTCTAACAGTGACACACAGTTTGCTTATTTACATCTGAAAGATGTGTGCTGGTGTGAAGGAATTCCACATTTAATGGTGCATTAGGCTCAACATTGAGTGGACTCGCAGACTCTATGTGCTCAAAACAGTGAAGGGGGGACATGTGTCCTTCTATTTCAACAAAAGGATCCTCCAAATGGGGTCCTAATGGTATATGAGCTGCTTGCCCCAATTGTTTTTATGAAACACCCTTCTGTTGAGAGATGGGTGAGTGGCTGGGGAGGTTAACAAGTATTGCCATGGGCTCACTGGCCTTTTCAATATTATGTAACACCCCGCCTTACCACGACACAATATTTTCCTCTTTGGCCTAAGCCGCACGGATTTGTTTCTGGCGACCTGGCGAGAACTTCCCAGGGGGTCACCCATCCTGGTACTACTCCCACCCAAGCACGCTTAACCACAGAGTTCCAAGAACCTGCCTTGCGTGTGGCCCCAAAACGCGTTGTGTTTAGGAAGGCCAAGGTTTACTTATGAACTCAGCATCACTCCTGTCCACGGCCGATATGGGATCTGCCTAAGGTGTTTCAAACACCCCCCCTTAGGGACTCATCGTCCTCGATGAGGTTTGCCCCACATCCCGAATGGCACAGGAGCGGCTCTGATACCACTTGTAACACCCCGCCTTACCACGACACAATATTGTCCGCTTTGGCCTAAGCCGCACGGATTTGTTTCTGGCGACCTGGCGAGGACTTCCTAGAGGGTCACCCATCCTGGTACTACTCCCACCTAAGCACGCTTAACCACAGAGTTCCAAGAACCTGCCTTGTGTTCTCCCCTCATCAGTTCTATTTCTCACCCTTATACCCAAACTCTCATTTACATTTTTCCTATTCATAATTTGAGGTTGTTCTCCCCCTTGAACAACCTCCCCACTCTTCCTAGATAGTCTAGACTTCTTAGCATTCTCACCACTCTTGTGGTAATCAGGGGAAGAGACCACTGGTTTTGGTAGTCCCATTGATTCATAATACTCACTCACAATCCTATTTTTTGAATTTACAAGTTCAAGTAAGTAAGCAGGTAATGGAATGGCATTTGGAAATGTTAATTTTGCATTTGGTGGACGAAGATTATCCATGGTAAAGATAGGAACATGTACCTCATGTGCAAGATCAGGGATAACATGAACAACTTTCATTGCACCTTTGATAAATGTCTACAAGAATCGTTGGAAGGGAATGTAGTTGTATGTGGATTTCTTCAGAGCAGGAGTCTTCAGGTCTTCAAAGATTAGTGAAGCATAGTCATAGTGTTTGTTGAATACTACTCTATGAAATATAATCCTTCCATTTGTAGATGCTTGGTCTAAACTAGAACTTTTTCCAGAGAGGCAAGTGTTTAAGATATAGAATAGACAATACCAGATTGGGGGTAGACACTTCCTTCTGAATGAACTTAAAGCATTGAGTTGTTCAAAATATCCCAAGCTCATAAAATCTGAAATCATCTCAGAAGATGATGGAACTGGATCATATGAAGTTTTCCAAAGAACTTCATCTTCTTTTGGAAGGAAATGTATATTTCTGACATCTTCCACAGAAACACATACCCTGTAGCCATGAATATATGAGGAAATATCATCTACCGCTTTATCGACCTCAGCGTAATACCACCATTGCTGCAAGTAAGAAGCAGGGACTGAAAATTTCCTTTAGAGCAAAGCACGAAGTGGATGTTTCTTCACAATTTCGATCAAAATAATTTGATCATCAGTAAAATCTGTCGATTTGAAGTTCAGAGCACAGTTATTCCTTTTGATATCGAGCAATTTTTCTTTCAGGAACATACAATTTGGACAAATCAGGTCCATCACTGTTCTCAGCACGAGAGTGAGACTCACTTTCACCAGCATTTGATTCAGAGACCACCTCAATAGGCATGATTTGAGTTTCCCCAATATTAGCAGAACTGGGTTAGGGTTAGAGTTGGTGTTAGGAATTGGATTCGAAGGTCCGGCTTCACCAATAACAGTTGTGGTTGTGTCTTGTACTACTTTATCATCATTCAAAGGGATCTCCATTGATCCAATCACTATTTTCTTAGGCACAATTTTGAATGATGCATCACTGGATGAGTATTGTTGTTGCTGAAACTTGAAGAAGCAGAAACCATCACATTCGAAGTCGACATTACTGGAAATGAATAAGGATATGCACTAGATTGCAAATGAATAAGCACAGAGAGGTTTTGGAGGGAAAAATCAATAGAAAATGAGGAAGACGATGATTCCATCTATTTTATATGACTGAATAAGCGTAGATGGACACGTGGCCAGAAATGAAACGAGATTAAAGGAGTAATCATAATTTTTTGGACTAATGAACCGTTTAATCGACGTGGATTAAGAGTTTTCCAATGAAATTAAAACACGTGGCACACGCTTAAAAGCAATAACGGGAAGTAAAGTTTTGAGAACAAGTTCAAAAAGTTCAGAAGAAATTCAGAACTTCTGAGAAAAAGTTCAGAAGTCGAAATGAAGACATTCGTAAACACTTCAGAACTTGCAAGGAAAGTTCAGAACCAAACTTATATTCCTCCAAAATGACAAAAATCATTTAAAATTACATAGTTCTGAAATATGTAAATCGTTTTAACTGTTTAGAAGTAGGTCTGGACAATAACAAAGATATTTTATCTATAGTAGCTTGTCCATACTACTTAGATTTGAAATTCAAGATTTGTAACCAGCACCTCAGATTTGTTGATAGAAAGGAGTATTCATGATTTTGAAATTTAGCATCACTCCCCCTTGAATCATAAACAATTATGATTGTCCCCCTTAAACAATGCTATTTTTCAGAGAAATGAAAATGTTAGAGAAATGGGAAAAAAATTGAAAGTATTTGAAAGATAATCAACTTTGAAGAAGAAATTAGAACTTCTGAGTTTAGAAAGAAGAAATTTCTGAAAATAGAACTTTAGATAATCTGAAGTTCAAATTATTCAGAATTTAGAAAAATTAAACTCATAATATAATTTCTAAATACTTACATAGACATATTCATCATACCCAATTTACTTACCAGAAAATTAAATCGTTTCTCATCAAGGGCTTTGGTAAATAAATCAGCCAATTGATAATCTGTCTAAACAAAAAACATTTCAATATTACTTTTTCCACATGATCTTTGATAAAATGATATCTTACATCAATATGCTTTGTCTTTGAATGTTAAACAGGATTAGCAGTGATAGCTATGGCACTCTTTGAATCACAATACAAAGGAATCTTTTTGAAAGTGTAACCTTAGTCCTTGAGCTGTGTTTGCATCCAGATCACTTGTGAACAACAGATTGTAGCTGCAACATACTCAGCTTCTCCAGTAAAAGTGGAAACACAGTTTTGTTTCTTTGAAGACCAGCTTACAAGTCTGTCACCCAAAAATTGACATGATCCAGATGTGCTTTTCCTGTCCAATTTGCAACCACCATGGTCTGCATCTGTGAAATCCGTTAGCTTAAAACCATAATCCTTAGGATACCAAAGTCCCAATGAAGGAGAACCTTTGAGATATCTAAGGATTCTTTTAGCAGCAAGAAGATGAGATTCCTTAGGATTAGCTTGATATCTAGCACAAATACATGTAGCAAACATTATATCTGGTCTACTAGCTGTTAAGCAAGGCAAAGATCCAATGATGCCCCTATATTTTTTCTGATCAACAGATATGCCATTCAGATCAGGTGATAGTTTTGTTGCAGTGGCCACATTGGAGTTTGAATACTGGAACAGTCAGACATGTCAAACTTCTTAAGTAAGTCAGAGACATACTTAGATTGATTAATGAATATGCGAGTGGGAAGTTTTTTAACTTGAAGACCAAGAAAAAATGTTAACTCTCCCATCATACTCATTTCAAATTTAGTTTGCATAATTTTCTCAAAAATTCTACAAAATTTTGGATTAGTAGAAGCAAATATAATATCATCTACATATATTTGTATTAATATCAAATCATCACCTTCCTTTTTCAGAAATAAAGTGGTATCAACAGTACCTCTTTTGAATTTGGAGTTCAGAAGAAAAGTTGTGAGAGTGTCATACCATGCTCTTGGTGCTTGTTTAAGTCCATATAAGGCTTTGTCCAAAATATAGACATGATCTGGAAATTCTTGGCTAACAAAGCCTTCTGGTTGTTTAACATACACTTCTTCATGTAGAATACCATTCAGAAATGCACACTTGACATCCATTTGGAACACCTTCATATTTTTATGAGCAACATATGCAAAAAGCATTCTGATAGCGTCTTGCAACAGGGGAACAAGTTTCATCATAATCAATTCCTTCTTGTTGACAATACCCCTTAGCAACAAGCCTTGCTTTGTTTCTCACAACAATTCCATTTTCATCCTTTTTATTTCTGAATACCCATTTTGTGCCAATTATTGATATACCTTTTGGTTTAGGAATCAATCTCCAGACTTTGTTTCTTTCAAATTGATTTAGCTCATCTTGCATAGCTAGAATTCAGTCTGGATCTTGAAGAGCTTCAACTGGCTTCCTGGGTTCCATACAGCTTAAGAAATTCACATACAAACACTCATTGGCTGTTGCTGATCTTGTTTGAACACCTTTTGATGCATCACCAATGATTTGATGAATAGGATGATTGGATGTCCATTTGTTCACATTTGGTAATGGTTGAACAGTAGAGACATTGTTGAAAGAATCATAATCATCAATAATTGCTTGAGTTTAAGTATCATGGTTGATAACTGAATGTAGATCTGAATTCTCTTCCTCAAATGGAATATTCTGTACTGGTTCAGAAGTTGCAGGTAAAGGTTCAGAAACAAGAATATTCTGAACTGTTTCAGAAGTCATGTGTATAGATTCAGAAATAGGAATATCTGAATTTGAGGTTGAGACTGGTGGTGCTGAGATATTTGATATTTGAATTTCTGAAATTTCTTGGTCTGTTGTGCGCTTGAGGAGAGACAGATTCTGATAATCTGCAGAGACATTAAAAGAAATATCAAATAAGTCTTGACATAAGATATCTAAGTTTGATTTAAGTAAAGTTTGAGATTCAGAAGTTTGATTTAAGTCTTGACATAAGATATCTAAGTTTGATTAAAAGAAGTTTGATTTAAGTAAAAGAAATATCAAATAAGTCTTGACATGTTCTGAATCCAAGCTTTTAGAAATGGGGTTTAGTGTGAGTTCTGAACTGTCTTGTTCAGAAGTTAAAGTTGGCTCATGAAATCGAATATTAGTAGTCTCAATGATCCTTTGAGTTCCTTTGATTAATACTCTGTAAGCCTTGGACCTTTGAGAGTAGCCAACAAAGATACCAGCTACACCTTTTGGTGCAAATTTATCTAAATGTTGTGTATCATTTCTGAGAAAACACCTACAACCAAAAATTTTAAAGTAATCATGTGAAAACTGTCAAAAATTCGAGCTTTCAGGTTAGCTTCTATTAAGTTTATTAGTGTTTATATAGTTTAAATTTTAAGATTAAGAAATAGTTGGTTTAGAATGGCCGAAAAACCCCTAGCATTTCCGGTAGTCGCTTAAAAATGTCCGGTTCCGACCCGTAACTGTCCGAAACTTCCAATACAGTGCCAAATGCACTAATTTATACCCAATGTATATAAAATATATAGTTTTAATGTTTCAAATATAAAACTTCTATTTTTATAGAATTTTATCACTTTTGGGCTTACATTTTGAGGAAAAAGAGCCAAAAATTGAGAAAATGACATTGTATTCTTAATTGGGCTTGAGTTTTATTTTATTTATAAAACAAATATATGATTTTGAGAGGAGTGGGCCCCCATGGCCGGCCTCCTCTCTAAACCCCCATATAAATACATTTTTTTTCATTTTTCTCCTCATTTTGCATGTTCAAAATTCAAAATTTGCTCTCACCTCTCTCTCTCTAGAAGTGAAGAGACATTTTCTCCCTCTCTAAAACAAAAACTCCAGCCATTTTTCATTTCAAATCATCATCAAGATCAAATTCATACAAGGATTTAGAAGCTCTAATCATCATCCAAACAAGGTAACAACTTTACCCTCATTTTCTTACCATTTTTGGGTGAAAACCCCACTTTTCTTACATTTTTTTTAGCTACTTCTTCTAATATCCAAAAATTCTGAGTTTGTGGAGAGATTTTACACCAAAACATGTAAAATGTTTATAAAATGGTGATAATCTATGACCTACACAAATAAAACTCAAGAGAATAGGGGAAAAATCATGATTTTATGTGTTCTTGAACAAAAATGGTTATTTTGGTTCTGGCAGATTCATGCATGTGTGTAAATCGTCAATTTCTTACAATTTTTATGTTCAAATATCATGAATCTTCTTTCTAGAAGTTTATTTAGTGAGTTGGGGTTCTAATCCAAGTGGTCTCACTCAAAAACATTGAGTTTTGACCCCCCAAATGCTCATAACAAGATGCATGTGCATCTGGAAGTTCAACAGTAGATAAACCCTACTTTGAAGGACCATAACTCTTTGAATATTTCTCCAAATCACTTGATTTTTCTTCTGGAAGTTAGCTTAATGAGTTACCTTTCATATGCATCTGATTTCATTCAAAAATATGGTTATTTGAGGTTTCAACTCTTCAAAACAAAATGAGTGTGCAATCTGTCCAAAGCTGACAGATTTGTGCATGCAGGTTCAAATGGCCATATCTCTTTCAAAACTCAATGAAAAAGGATGATTTTTCTTTTGAGAGTTATATTTATGAGTTATCTTCAGTTTGCAAGTGGAATCACTTAAAAATATGGAGTTTTGACCCTCCAAACACCTAAAATACTTTAGGTGTGCAATCTGTGAAACCACCAGCAGCTAAACTCTACTTTGTGTGTTAGTATCTCCTTTGTTATTTGTTTTTAATGCATGATTCTTTTTCTAGAACTTCATTTTATGAGTTAGGATTCATATGGATCCAGTTTCATGCAAAAATATGAAGTCTTGAGGCACTAACCAATTTATTTAAGTTAAGTGTGCAATCTGTCAGCTAATGGCAGAATTGTGCATGCAACTTTGTAGTGTCATACCTCCTTCATAACTTCTTGAAAATCAGTGAATCTTATCTCAAAAGTTTCCTTTATGAGTTATGATTCCAACCCAACTGGAAATTCTAGAAAACACTGAGTATAACTCCTTAAGTGAGTGATTCACTAACATGGTGTAATCTGTTTTACCGGTTGTGATATAATATTTTACATGAATTATTTGAACCACTTGTACATGTCCAAAAGGCATGAAATTTGGTCACAAAGACCAGAACTCAGTAATTTATCTTATATAAAAATATAGGAAACTAGATCATTTTGGAAGCCCTTGAAAACTGATCATTTTTAGGACAATTAGTTTCTGTCCAGAAGAGAAATTCTGGACTTAATTGATTTTTATAAATATTGATCATGTGATGGATAATAAGATCACTTTCGGTATAAATTACGATATTAATGAGCATATGAGCATTTTGTATAATTGGACATATATAGACAATTATGGGCTTAAGATTTATTCACCTCTAAGTAGTATTAGACCTATAAGTGACGGTTTTGAGTATTACTCTTTGATAGGGAAGCGTTAGGTCGTTGTGCGGAGATTCGGATTGTATTGTTTTGCGTTGCGGAGCGTTGCTATAAGGTGAGTATTCACAGCCCCTCTTTCAAATTGTTTTTTACGTTTTGGGGTGAAAAGCATGATTGAATGTGTTTTACGAGCCATTGTCATTATGATTATGAAATCTTGTTAAATTTGATGTTGTGGGCACTAAGGCATGTACACTAATAGTTATATTGAGTAAAATGTAACATAAAAGTTTGTACACTACTATTAACTCAAGTGAGGAGCCGAGGGTATTTGTGGATAGCGCTATTTGGACGGACAATCCCACCTAAAAACCGATAAGTAGGGGTGTGGATAGCAATCCCACCTAGAAACTACAGGTAGGGGTGCACGATACTTAAAAAAACGAAGGTTCTACATATGTGGGGTATTAGTCCCACCGCTAAGGTAGAATTAAAAATATTATTTTGTGGTCGAAAGGTTTAGTGGTGGCTCTTTATATACAAAAATTAGAGTACATAATGCCTTAACGTTTTAAGATATCAATAAGTGCCAAAAATTTATTTTGCTCATATTCACTCACACAATGGATTATTTTTGAAATATTGAAAACCTGTGAACTCACCAACTCTTTGTAGTGGACCTTGTTTTTATCATGCTTTTCAGGGGTAAGAAAGGATTAACCGAATCTTTCTTTTATGTGGGCGCATCGACATCAACCCTCTTGTTTATTTGAAAACTGTTTAGTTGGAACACTTGGTTTATTTTGTTTTTGTTAGAACTTGTAATTGATGCAAAATGTAAAATTTTAAACTTAAACTGTTGTTTATTTGAATGGATGGTTGGTGTTGTTTTTATCCTATCGTTATGAAATCTTGCGCTATCACACCTCGTGTTTCCGCTTTAGCGGGGTGTGACAGACTTGGTATCAGAGCCATAGGTTATAGAGAACACCGGTTTTTCTAAACAAATACTATAACCAAAAGTTTTCGAAAACTGTTTTTATAAAAAAAAAAAAAGCTTAGTACTAGTATAATTGGAATAAGTGTCGACTTAGCATATTGATATTAGGCAAAGCCTGATCACCTATGTCTAATTCAATATGTATAGGGGAGACATGGAACAATTATATTGGGAACTTCTTGCCCAAATGGAAAGCATGGTCATAAGTGTGAGTTTGCATAAGTATTTTAATTTATTTTTTTTACTAAAGTGCATTTAGTAATTAAATTTGTTACTGCCGCAGTTTAAAATGTCTAGCTCTTCTTCCACTCCCGATCACTCCCCCGACGAATCCGGGTACTTTACTAGCCTCCCTAGGAGGAACCAGCCCATGCTTGAAGAGAGTGATCCGTCTGAGGAAAGTGACGCGGCCACCCGAGAGACTTCTGTGGAGATTTACGTACTGCGCCACCTCCGGTCGATGTGGCCGGACCGTCACGCGGACCTAGGACTATTCGGACAGCCCCAAAAGCGTGTCCTCCCCGGCCGAAGGGTGGTATTCACGGTTCCGTCCGACCCGTCGGGCGAACCAGCTGGATCGCGATCTCGATCGCGAAGCGTGACGCCTCCGTCTCCGGCCGTGAGAGTTCCAGAGCCGCAGCCTCAAGGGATGACGGCAACCGAGAACCTCTGGGTCACAGGATTGGAGGTTCAGATACAAGGACAGCGAGATAGACTAGAAGAGATTGCGAGGCCTTAGAAAGCATTCTTACAGTCTTGCACACTCAGGACGAGATCACTACGGGGATCAGGGTGATCGCACATGAGGCCGGGAGGGCTACTCGGAGGCTGTACACGTATCTGTCTTGGGCATTAGGAGCATTGATGGTGATGATAGGAGTATTGATTTGGGTAATGATCCATTAGGGAACTTCTGTTATTAAGAATCTTTTGGAGGACCATATTTGCTTTTGAGGTTTGTAGCCTAGATGTTTAAGATTAAACAATTTTATGTTATTTGGGTTGTACTTTAAAACTTACGTTTGAATTACTTTGGTTTATTTTTGATAATTATGTAAGTTATCTATTTATCTCATGTTGTTTTGAAATGTATGTGTTCGTGAGTAGTATTGGATGTATGTTATAAGATGTGTATGATTTAGTAAGTAGATTTATAATGGCCATTGTAACACAAAATTGACTAAAACTCAATTTAAAATCGTGTTTAGAACAATGCCTCCAAGAAGAGAGAATTCCGAAGTTGCGAGACTTGTGTCCGAACAACTTATGGCTGCACTTCCGAACATTGTTAGTCAAGTGGCTGTTGGCCTGAACAATAATCAAAACAACAGTCAAGGGTCTGGAAACAGAGAATGTACATATAAATCCTTTAGGAGCTGTAACCCTAAAGAATTTCATGGAACTGAGGGAGCCGTGGGATTATTAACTTGGAAAGAGAGCATGGAGTCTGTGCTCCATATTAGCAAATGTACCGAAGGTAAGAAGGTAGAGTTTGCTACATGCTTATTACAAGGACGAGCGTTAACATGGTGGAATATACAAGTACAAACCCGTGGTCGAGAAGCTGCTAACAGTCTTACGTGGGAGGATTTCAAGAAAATGTTGAAAGAAGAATACTGCCCAAGAAGCGAAATTCAGAAGCTGGAAGCGGAATTGTGGAATCATGAAATGAGAGGGAATGATATCGACTCCTACACAGCCCGATTTCATGAATTGGCAAAAATGGTACCGCATCTGGTAACGCCTGAAGAGAACCGCGTTGATAGGTATATTTGGGGATTATCTCCGGAGATACGCGGGGATGTTACCTCAGCAAACCCAAAAACTCTACAAGAGGCAGTAAGTTCGGCAACCAGACTCACAAACAATGCTACTCGCTCGGGATTGTTTGTAAGGGATAAGGCACAAGGGAAGAGAAAACTGGATGAACCAATGAGAAAGCAGTTTGGAAAAAGGACAAGCAAGGAACAAAGAACTACAGGTAACTACGGAATTCAAACTCAACCTGCAGAGAAAGGGAAAGGACCTTATCCCAAATGTGACAAATGCAATAGACAGCATACCGGACAATGTATTATCTGTCAAAAATGCAACAAAGGAGGTCATTATGCCAAGGATTGCGGGGAGCACAGGAAGGCGGGCATGTTTTGAGTGTGGAAGCCCGGATCACTTTCGGAATACATGTCCACGATGGAATCAGAGACCGAACACTCATCAAGCAAGACCGGCCAACCGAGGAAATCAAGGAGGTCCGGCAAGAGGTCGAGTGTTTGAGATTGGAGCAGAGGAAGCAAGGCAAAACCCAGATGTCGTTACAGGTACGTTTCTTCTGAATAATCATTATGCGTCTGTACTATTTGATTCTGGAGCAGATAGGAGTTTTGTGGCGACAGAATTTAGATCAAAGATAAATTTAAAACCTCAAAAATTGAAAGAAATATATGTCATTGAATATGCCAACGGACAAGAATGTAGGGCTAAAGACATATTAATGAACTGCACCTTAACTTTGGCCAATAGAGATTTTAGTATAGATCTAATACCGATTAAATTGGGAAGTTTCGACATAATCGTGGGTATGGAATGGCTGTCCAAAAACCGAGCTGAAATTTGTTGTTCCAAAAAGATCATTCGAGTTCCGTTACCCGAAGGGGGAAAACTCGAAGTACACGGCGAGAAAACTAGAAGGAGTGTTAAAATAGTAACGTGTATGAAAATGCGAAAGCATTTGAGAAAGGACGGTATTGTCTTTCTAGCTCACGTTAAGAATAAGAAAGCTGAAGAAAAACACGTTCAAGATATTCCTATAGTTCGGGACTTTCCCGAAGTATTCCAGACGACTTGCCTGGAATACCCCCGCCAAGACAAGTTGAATTTCACATCGATTTAATTCCTGGAGTTGCGCCCATGGCGAAATCACCATACCGGTTAGCGCCATCTGAGATGCAGGAACTGTCCGAACAACTTCAGGAGTTACTCGATAAGGGATTCATCAGACCCAGCTCTTCACCTTGGGGAGCTCCAATCTTATTTGTTAAAAAGAAAGATGGATCTTTTCGAATGTGTATCGATTATAGGGAACTCAACAAGTTGACAATTAAGAACTGATACCCCCTTCCCCGGATTGATGATTTGTTTTACCAACTTCAAGGTGCAACGTACTTCTCGAAAATCGATCTTAGCTCTGGATATCATCAAATGAGAGTGCGAGAAGAAAATATCCCCAAGACGGCCTTTAGGACTCGATACGGTCACTACGAGTTCCTAGTCATGCCATTTGGTCTAACAAACGCACCGGCAGTCTTCATGGATTTGATGAATAGAGTATGTCGACCATACCTAGACAAATTCGTGATCGTATTTATAGATGATATACTCATTTATTCTCGAGACAAAAAGGAGCATGAGCAACACTTGAAGTTGATATTGGAATTGCTCAGAGACGAGAGGTTGTACGCGAAATTCTCTAAATGTGAATTCTGGATTCGTGAGGTACACTTTCTTGGCCATGTGGTGAATGAAAAGGGGATCCAAGTTGATCCAGCTAAGATTGAGGCCATTAAGAAATGGGAAGCCCCAAAGACACCGACCGAGATCCGACAATTTCTGGGATTGGCAGGTTATTACCGGCGATTTATCGAGAATTTCTCTAAGATCGCGCAACCACTAACGACTCTAACACAAAAAGATAAAAAGTTTATTTGGGGAGAGAAACAAGAAGAAGCCTTCCAGACGCTCAAACACAAGTTATGCAACGCACCAATTCTGGCTCTACCTGAAGGAGTCGAAAACTTCGTAGTCTACTGTGATGCTTCACATCAGGGAATGGGCTGCGTGGTAATGCAAAAAGACAAAGTTATTGCATACGCTTCGAGACAACTAAAGATTCACGAGAAGAATTACACCACTCATGATTTGGAATTAGGGGCGGTGGTGTTCGCACTCAAAATCTGGAGACACTACCTATACGGCACCAAGTGCACCATTTTCACTGATCATAAAAGCCTCCAACACATCCTTGACCAGAAAATGCTCAATATGAGGCAGAGAAGATGGGTGGAACTACTTAGTGACTACGACTGTGAAATAAAGTACCATCCGGGAAAAGCTAATGTGGTAGCCGACGCGTTAAGCCGAAAGGAAAGAGTAAAACCAACAAGAGTATGTGCTATGGGAGTAATGGTCCAGACGAGTTTAAAAACTCAAATTATTGAAGCACAAAGAGAAGTTTTAAAAGAAGAAAATAGGAAGAATGAAACCTTGCAACATTTAGAGAAAGAAATTGAAATGCAAGAGGATGGTGTGTATTACTTCAAGAATAAAGCATGGGTACCGAAGGTTGGTGATCTACGGTCAACCATTTTGGATGAAGCCCATCGATCCAGATATTCGATTCACCCAGGAGCAGATAAAATGTATAAGGATTTGAAGGAGTATTATTGGTGGCCGGGAATGAAGAAAGATATTGCTGTATTCGTAAGCAAGTGTCTGACGTGTGCTAAGATAAAGGCCGAACATCAGAAACCATCTGGTTTACTCCAACAACCTGAAATACCACAGTGGAAGTGGGAGCAAATAACAATGGATTTCGTAACTAAATTATCCAGAACTGGAAAGGGACACGACACAATATGGGTTATAGTAGACCGACTTACCAAATCGGCTCATTTCATCCCCATTCGCGAAGATTTCAGTATGGAAAGGCGTGCGCAAATCTATATTAATGAAATAGTTACACGTCATGGTGTGCCTATTTCCATTATTTCGGACAGAGATACACGATTTACATCGCGTTTTTGGCAATCACTCCAAAAGGCATTGGGTACACGTTTGGATTATAGCACCGCCTATCATCCTCAAACGGATGGACAATCGGAAAGAACTATTCAAACGCTAGAGGATATGTTACGGGCTTGCGCAATAGATTTCGGTGGAAGTTGGGATACCCACCTGCCACTTGTTGAATTCTCCTATAATAACAGCTATCATACCAAAGATACAATGTGCACCGTACGAAGCTCTATACGGACGTAAGTGCGGATCGCCGCTTAGCCGGGTAGAAGTCGGAGATAGATACCGACAACGCCTGATATTATCCAGGAAACCACTGATAAGATCTCAATCATCAAAGAAAGACTCAAGACAGCAAGAGACCGTCAGAAAAGTTATGCGGATAATCGGAGAAAGTCGTTGGAGTTTCAAGTAGGAGATAAAGTGCTATTAAAAGTGTCCCCATGGAAGGGACTGGTACGCTTCAGGAAGAGAGGCAAGCTGGGTCCCAGATACATTGGTCCATTCGAAATACTCGAAAGAATCGGACCAGTGGCGTACAAGTTGAAGTTACCGCAAAATCTAAGCGCAATCCACGACACATTTCATGTGTCGAATCTAAAGAAATACCTAGCAGATGAAACGTTGATGTTACCCATAGACGACGTTCAGATTAACGATCGTTTAAACTTCGTTGAAGAACCAGTTGAGGTTTTGGACCGAGAAGTTAAACGGTTAAGGCGCAGTAAAATCCCTATTATTAAGGTCCGTTGGAATGCGAAACATGGTCCAGAATATACCTGGGAACGTGAAGATTTGATGAAGCAAAAATATCCCAGCTTATTCACAAACACCCCGGAGAAAGTCACTTCTTAAATTTCGGGACGAAATTTCTTTAACGGGGGAAGACTGTGACAACTGTCAAAAATTCGAGCTTTCAAGTTAGCTTCTATTAAGTTTATTAGTGTTTATATAGTTTAAATTTTAAGATTAAGAAATAGTTGGTTTAGAATGGCCGAAAAACCCCTAGCATTTCCGGTAGTCGCTTAAAAATGTCCGGTTCCGACCCGTAACTGTCCGAAACTTCCAATACAGTGCCAAATGCTCTAATTTATACCCAATGTATATAAAATATATAGTTTTAATGTTTCAAATATAAAACTTCTATTTTTATAGAATTTTATCACTTTTGGGCTTACATTTTGAGGAAAAAGGGCCAAAAATTGAGAAAATGACATTGTATTCTTAATTGGGCTTGAGTTTTATTTTATTTATAAAACAAATATATGATTTTGAGAGGAGTGGGCCCCCATGGCCGGCCTCCTCTCTAAACCCCCATATAAATACATTTTTTTTCATTTTTCTCCTCATTTTGCATGTTCAAAATTCAAAATTTGCTCTCACCTCCCTCTCTCTAGAAGTGAAGAGACATTTTCTCCCTCTCTAAAACAAAAACTCCAGCCATTTCTCATTTCAAATCATCATCAAGATCAAATTCATACATGGATTTAGAAGCTCTAATCATCATCCAAACAAGGTAACAACTTTACCCTCATTTTCTTACCATTTTTGGGTGAAAACCCCACTTTTCTTACATTTTTTTTAGCTACTTCTTCTAATATCCAAAAATTCTGAGTTTGTGGAGAGATTTTACACCAAAACATGTAAAATGTTTATAAAATGGTGATAATCTATGACCTACACAAATAAAACTCAAGAGAATAGGGGAAAAATCATGATTTTATGTGTTCTTGAACAAAAATGGTTATTTTGGTTCTGGCAGATTCATGCATGTGTGTAAATCGTCAATTTCTTACAATTTTTATGTTCAAATATCATTAATCTTCTTTCTACAAGTTTATTTAGTGAGTTGGGGTTCTAATCCAAGTGGTCTCACTCAAAAACATTGAGTTTTGACCCCCCAAATGCTCATAACAAGATGCATGTGCATCTGGAAGTTCAACAGTAGGTAAACCCTACTTTGAAGGACCATAACTCTTTGAATATTTCTCCAAATCACTTGATTTTTCTTCTGGAAGTTAGCTTAATGAGTTACCTTTCATATGCATCTGATTTCATTAAAAAATGAGTGTGCAATCTGTCCAAAGCTGACAGATTTGTGCATGCATGTTCAAATGGCCATATCTCTTTCAAAACTCAATGAAAAAGGATGATTTTTCTTTTGAGAGTTATATTTATGAGTTATCTTCAGTTTGCAAGTGGAATCACTTAAAAATATGGAGTTTTGACCCTCCAAACACCTAAAATACTTTAGGTGTGCAATTGAAACCACCTGACTAAACTCTACTTTGTGTGTTAGTATCTCCTTTGTTATTTGTCTTTAATGCATGATTCTTTTTCTAGAACTTCATTTTATGAGTTAGGATTCATATGGATCCAGTTTCATGCAAAAATATGAAGTCTTGAGGCACTAACCAATTTATTTAAATTAAGTGTGCAATCTGTCAGCTAATGGCAGAATTGTGCATGCAACTTTGTAGTGTCATACCTCCTTTATGAGTTATGATTCCAATCCAACTGGAAATTCTAGAAAACACTGAGTATAACTCCTTAAGTGAGTGATTCACTAACATGGTGTAATCTGTTTTACCGGTTGTGATATAATATTTTGCATGAATTATTTGAACCACTTGTACATGTCCAAAAGGCATGAAATTTGGTCACAAAGACCATAACTCAGTAATTTATCTTATATAAAAATATAGGAAACTAGATCATTTTGGAAGCCCTTGAAAACTGATCATTTTTAGGACAATTAGTTTCGTCCCGTAAGAGAAATTCTGGACTTAATTGATTTTTATAAATATTGATCATGTGATGGATAATAAGATCACTTTTGGTATAAATTACGATATTAATGAGCATATGGGCATTTTGTATAATTGGACATATATAGACAATTATGGGCTTAAAATTTATTCACCTCTAAGTAGTATTAGACCTATAAGTGACGGTTTTGAGTATTACTCTTTGATAGGGAAGCGTTAGGTCGTTGTGCGGAGATTCGGATTGTATTGTTTTGCGTTGCGGAGCGTTGCTATAAGGTGAGTATTCACAGCCCCTCTTTCAAATTGTTTTATACGTTTTGGGGTGAAAAGCATGATTGAATGTGTTTTACGAGCCATTGTCATTATGATTATGAAATCTTGTTAAATTTGATGTTATGGGCACTAAGGCATGTACACTAATAGTTATATTGAGTAAAATGTAACATAAAAGTTTGTACACTACTATTAACTCAAGTGAGCAGCCGAGGGTATTTGTGGATAGCGCTATTTGGACGGACAATCCCACCTAAAAACCGATAAGTAGGGGTGTGGATAGCAATCCCACCTAGAAACTACAGGTAGGGGTGCACGATACTTAAAAAAACGAAGGTTCTACATATGTGGGGTATTAGTCCCACCGCTAAGGTAGAATTAAAAATATTATTTTGTGGTCGAAAGGTTTAGTGGTGGCTCTTTATATACAAAAATTAGAGTACATAATGCCTTAACGTTTTAAGATATCAATAAGTGCCAAAAATTTATTTTGCTCATATTCACTCACACAATGGATTATTTTTGAAATATTGAAAACCTGTGAACTCACCAACTCTTTGTAGTGGACCTTGTTTTTATCATGCTTTTCAGGGGTAAGAAAGGATTAACCGAATCTTTCTTTTATGTGGGCGCATCGACATCAACCATCTTGTTTATTTGAAAACTGTTTAGTTGGAACACTTGGTTTATTTTGTTTTTGTTAGAACTTGTAATTGATGCAAAATGTAAAATTTTAAACTTAAACTGTTGTTTATTTGAATGGATGGTTGGTGTTGTTTTTATCCTATCGTTATGAAATCTTGCGCTATCACGCCTCGTGTTTCCGCTTTAGCGGGGTGTGACAAATCAATAGAGGGTTTTCTTCGTTTAATAATCTCATAAGGAGTTTTAAGTAGTTTTCTGTTAAGAATTGTCCTGTTTTGAGTGAAACATACAGTAGCTTCTGAATGATATTAGAATACCCATTGTTTCCAACTAGCTGTTTTTTTAATCCAACAATCAATGAAATTGAATCTTTGTTCATATTCCTTGAATATTTCAGGATGAAAATATTCAAGAAATAGAGTATATGCATTTTTTTCATTTTTTTGAATTTGTAACTGCTCAGCTTCAGAAATCTGAGTAGTTTGACATCTTTCTTCTTCAACAGCTTCTGAGACAATTTATTTTCTCTTGTCCTTCTCAGATCTTTCTTTTGGTTGTTCAGAAATGCCAGCTTCTGAACTTCTTAATGTCTGAGCTAACTGTCTAACTTCAAATTCAATGTTTTGCTCCTTGACATGGACATGGAAATCATATAAATTGCTCAGAAGATAGTCTGCCTCTCTAATGGTATTTATCCTTGAGTGCCCTGCTAGCATACACTTTCTAACACATTCTCTGAAGTTAATCCTCTCCTTGATTAGACAACCTATTTCGCTTTTGAGTTCAGAAGAACTAGTAATCCAATTTGTATATTCACACAACCAATTTAGAGTAGCTGTTGAATATTTTGGAATATCTGAGACAATAAAAGATCTATTGCTTGACCCTTCAGCTTTAAATAAGAATCCAATCTCTGGACTGGTGAAAATAGTTGTAATGCCTTCTCTTTCCACATTAACAGGTTCCAAAAGATTAACTTTATTTAACCTCTTCTCTAATGATAGTTGGAAATCATGTTTTATCAGATTTCTGATATAAATTCCCAAAACTCTTATGGTTTCTGAAACAAGATCTGAGTCTTCTCTTTTTACACATAAACTCAGAAAGGAAAGTTTATCTTGTAACCTCAACTTGTACAGATCATACTGAGTAAATTCAGTCAGTGTACCATCTCTTCTTTCAACTCCAATACTTATTATCAATAGATCATCTTCAATCATTCTTGATATGCTTCTGAAGTGTTTAATTGGTATAGAATCATGCATCTCTTGAATTCCATGCCTTTGCAAAAAATATTCCACTTTGGAAACATGATTTTCACACCATTCATCATTAATAAAGCTTTCCAGAGTTGCATTCTTCAAGATTCTTTTATACATATAAAAGTAAGTATCTTCTGGAAAAATGGTTTCTGCATCACCAAGCTTGTCAAAAATAGTTTCCTTCACATAAATCTGATTAACTATAGGTTCTTCCATGATTGGCAAAGAAATCATTGGAATAGTAATGCATTCCTTGAATTTTACAACAACCTCTCCATCATACTTCATGAGAACTTCATCTGGAAAATCAACCTTAGTCATATGATCTAGAAAAATAGTCACAAAAACATCTTCAGAAGACTGATCTATGAAATTTTTTAAAATTGACAACCTTTCATCCAAGAATCTACACTCCAGATTCCTTCGTGAACTCAACAAAACAAACGTCATCAAGAATCTACTAATAAACCACCATAAAATATTCAGAAGTTCTTCTTCCACTTTTCCATTTATCATTAAAGATCTCCAGATAACAATATCTCTGAC
The DNA here is from genome assembly GCA_036898165.1 of Silybum marianum. NCBI lineage: Eukaryota > Viridiplantae > Streptophyta > Magnoliopsida > Asterales > Asteraceae > Silybum > Silybum marianum. The sequence goes on along the minus strand of CM072536.1, from coordinate 22,809,126 downwards.
TTCATTTGGTTCTTCTTCTTCATCAAACATAATGACATCAGATAGATCACCAGGTTCTCCGATCACTTCTTCAAATGCTAGATATTCATTGAGCATTTCTTCATTAGAATCAGGCAAAATATCTGTACTATCTGTTCCAGCATTATCATCAGAATTAAGTGACAGTTTTTCAGTCTCATATTTTTCCTCACCTTTTTCTGATATATCTTTTTCTGCATTAACATCTTCAGAAATAACTTGTTCAGGAATAACTTCAGAACATACACCTTCAGGTTCAGAATTCAGAATGTCTTCAATGGCTTGTGACACTTTTTCAGCGCTACTATCTTTCTGAACTTCTTCAAAAGTTCTTTCAGAAGTTTGTGCCTTTAACAACAGAACATCTTCATTATCAGACCCAGACACTTTTCTTCTTTTCTCCCCTTCATGATCATCAGGATCCTGATCATCATGTTTTCGTTTCAAAGTGGTTGCTTGAGATCTTCATTCTAAGGCTGAAACTCTTTGATCCAGAAATGTTTGAGTATTCTAAACAAAAGTTAATTTACAAAATTGGATAGGGGTCAAGACGCTGTCGGGCGCCGGTGGCTGACTGAGGATCTCCCCCCTAATCTTAGATAGGTCTTCTGGAGGTTCGCCGCGGTTCATTGCTATGCTTACAAACTAGGCTACCCTTTTCCGTTCCAGAATTTGTTTGATATCATCTTTGGTTGCCAAGTTAGATAGATCTAGTTGAACAATTGAAGATGGCAGTGAAGTTTTGAGAGTTGAAACAGAGGAAGCTACTTCGGAAAATGATTGTTTAATAACTTCTTGAAAAACCTTCAAATCATTAGTAGATACAGAAGTCTGTTTTAGTGCATCAAGTTTCTCTTCCAATCTTTTCTCCTGACTAGCCACCCTATCCTCCATCACCTTTGAAGTAGATTCAGACAATTCCTTTATGGTCTTCTGAATCTTTGCAAATTCAGAAGTACACAAGTTCTTAAAATCTGAAAAATCAGAAGTAAGGGTAATATTTCCAAGACCAACAAATGGTCCAGTTTGCAGTCCTACAGAAGTAGGTTGGCCTGTTGATGTCACCACATCATGAATCAATGAAGATTCAGTGAATGGGGCTTTTATGATGTTCACCCCACCAGGACATCCATCCAATCCTTGATGTCCAATATTAGGAACATCTATGGATGTTGTTGCAATGTGACAAACACCTTGCTTATTGACATCTGAAAGATGTATGCTAGTGTAAAGAAAATCCACTTCAAGTGGGTCATTAGAATCAATTCTGAGTGGACTCTCAGACTCAATGTGCTCTTTTGTATGAAGAGGGGACATATATCCTTCTTTTTCAACATTGGCATCCTCCATAGGAGAATCTAATGGTATATGAGCTGCTGCGCCATATGTGTTGTTGAAACATCCTTCTGTTGAGAGATAGTGAGTGGCTAGGGGGATTACCAAAAGTTGCCATAGGCTCATTGGCTTGTTCCATAGATTGTGTGGCTGCCCGACTTGTTTTGGCTAGTGCACAGGTTTCTTTTTCTTTTACCTATGATCTCCCCTCATCAGTTCTTTTTCTCACAGATCTACCTTGTCTCTCATTTACATTTTTCCTCTTATCACTTTGAGGTTGTTCCCCACCATGAACTTCCTCCACTCTCTCACTTGGAATTCTAGACCTCTCACCTTTCTCACCACATGGGGTTGAATCTGGGGAAGAGGTTGCTGGTTTAGGCAATCCCATAGATTCACAGTACTCACTCAGATGCCTACTTTTAGAATTGACATAAAGCCAATAGTTCTGTTGGAAGAGCTGCAGCATTAGGAAATTTGAGCTTAGTACTTGGTGGTCTCAAATTATCCATTGTAAATAAAGGAACAAATACTTCATTGTCAAGTCTTGGGATTGATTCAACTGACCTGATTGCTCCTTTGATGAAAATCTGAAAGAACCTTTGATATGGGATATAAGTATAGGAGGACTTCTTGGAGATGTCTGTCTTCAGTTCTTCAAAAATCAGGGAAGCATAATCATAATGCTTGTTGTTAGCAATGCCATTTAAAATGATCCTTTACATTTGTGGAGGCTTGATCAAGATTTGAACTCTTTCCTGATAAACAAGTGTTGATAATTGTGAACAACGAGTACCAAATAGGAGGTAAATTCTTTCTTCTGAATGAACTGAGTGCAGTTATGTTTTCTGAATAACCCAACTTCAGAAAATCAGCAATGATCTCAGTGTTGGAGGGAATAGCATCATATGTAACTTTACCAACAACTGCATTAACTTTAGGAAGATTCAAAATACTCCTAATATCTAAAGCCACAAGAGAAAATCTGTATCCATGAACTATTGAAGAAATGTCATCAACCTTTTCATCAATCTCTACATAGTACCACCACTGTTGCAAGTATTCTTCAGGAACCAGAAAAAATCTTGTAAGCATTACTTTAAATGGATGTTTCTTCAGTATTTCAATGAGAATCTGTTAATCATCATTAAAATTCGTTGATCGCAGATTTAGTGCGCAGTTGTTCCTTTTAATCTCCTTTCGTTCAGCTGCTAGAATAGATTGTTGGGTAAGATCAGGACAATAAAGTGAATCTTGAGGACTTCCAACTCTTGATTGAGATTCAGAGAGAACATCAATTGGTTTAGATTGAATTCCCCCAATTTCAGTGCTAGGATTAGGGTTAAGGTTTGGATTTGAAGGTCCGGCAACATCCATTCATATTGTTACAGTGTCTTCAAGCATTGAATCATTATCCAAGGATACTTCAATCGATCCTATCATGACGTTTTTTGGAACAACTTTGAAGGAATCAGCATTTGAAGAGTCATCGCTGTTACTGAAACACGACTTTGAAGTTTGAATGGGTTGATCAACGTTTGAAGTCGACATTTTTGTGAAGAGTTGAGTTTCTGAGAAAGTTTGAAGTTCGAAGAAAGCAGAAAACAACTTTCGGAGGGAAATTTCGCTAGAAAATGAAGATGATAACGATGCCATTGATTTATGAGGTGGAAGATGTGAGTAGGACACGTGGCAGAAAAGTAGCGAAAAAGTAATGACAATTAGGAGTGTAATCATGGATTACAACAGTTAATTTGGATTACTGAACCATTTTGCGACATGATTAAGGCTCTTTGAATTAAAATAAAACACGTGGCACACGCGTGGATTAAATATAACTTCGCAACTGGAAGTTCAGAACTTCTTAGTACAAGTTCAGAAGTTTGAAGAAAATATTCAGAAAGGCTTCAGAACTTGTGAATTCTTTTCAGAACTTGAATGATATGTCTTGACATTCATGAAAAACAATTTAAACAACATACTTCTGAATATATAAAACAGTTTGATATTTCAGAAGTAAGTTTGAACAATATATAAGACAGGTTTCTGTCTTCAGAAGTTTGTCCATACTTCTAAGATTTGTAAATTTGAGAATGAGTACCCATCTTTTTAGATTTACAAATGAAACAAAAACATCATGTATGGACAAACTTAATACGAATGAAACAAAAACATCATGTATAAGTACCACTCCCCCTTGAAACATGAGCAAAACAAATTTATATATATATTTATCTCCGCCTTGAAAATTGCTATTCATGGAAATGTGTGAGAAAAATATAACTATTATGAAACAAAAACTATCGAAATTGAGAATTAGTACTTCAGAGATATGTAATATAGACTTCTGAAAATGTAACCTTAGAACTTCTGAAGTTAACATTTTTCAGAATTCTGAATTATATAGTCTCAGAAATTAATCCTTAATTCTTAGTTTATGTAAAATACCTATGTAGACAGATTCATCATACCTAATTTGCTTACCGAAAAATTAAACTTTTTTTCATCAAGTGCTTTGGTGAACAAATCCGCTAATTGATAATTAGTTTGAACAAAAAACATTTCTATGTTGCCTTTCTAAACATGATCTTTAATAAAATGATATCTCACATCAATGTGTTTGGTCTTTGAATGTTGGACAGGATTAGCTGTGATAACTATGGCACTCTTAGAGTCACAATATAAAGGAATCTTTTTGAATGTATAGCCATAATCTTTGAGTTGAATTTGCATCCAGATGACTTGTGAGCAACATATGGCAGCAACTACTTACTCAGCTTCTGCAGTAGAAGTGGATACACAGTTCTGCTTTTTGGAAGACCAGCTTACAAGTCTATCACCCAAGAATTGACATGATCTAGATGTGCTCTTCCTGTCTAATTTATAACCACCATGATCTGCATCTGTGAAAGCAGTTAGTTCAAATCCAGAATCCTTAGGATACCAAAGTCCCAATGAAGGTGAACCTTTTTGGTATCTAAGTATTCTTTTAGCAGCAAGAAGAGGAGATTCTTCAGGATTGGCTTGATATCTTGCAAAAATACATGTGACAAACATTATATCAGGTCTACTTGCTGTTAAGTAAAGCAAAGAACCAATAATAACCCTGTACTTCTTTTGGTCCACAGATTTACCAGATAAATCTGGTTCAATTTAGTAGAAGTAGCCATTGGTGTTTGAATACTAGAACAGTCAGACATGTCAAACTTTTTAAGTAAGTCAAAAACATACTTAGTCTGATTAATGAATATGCCAGTGGAAAGTTGTTTAACTTGTAAACCAAGAAAAAATGTTAACTCTCCTATCATACTCATTTCAAATTCGGTTTGCATGATTTTCTCAAAAATTTTACAAAATTTTGGATTTGTAGAAGCAAATATAATTTCATCCACATATATTTCTATTAAGATCATGTATTCACCTTCCTTTTTCAGAAATAAAGTTGTATCTACTGTACCTCTTTTGAAATTAGAATTCAGAAGAAATGTTGTGAGAGTTTCATACCATGCTCTTCGTGCTTGTTTAAGTCCATATAAAGCTTTATCTATGATATAAACATGATCTGAAAATTCCTTGCTAACAAAGCCTTATGGTTGTTCAACATATACTTCTTCATGAAGAATTCCATTCAGAAATGCACATTTGACATCCATTTGAAAGACTTTCATGTTTTTGTGGGCTGCATAAGCTAGAAAGATCCTAATTGCTTCTAGCCAAGCCACAGGAGCAAAGGTTTCTTCATAATCAATGCCTTCTTGTTGGCAATAGCCCTTGGCTACAAGCCTTGCTTTATTTCTCACAATAATTCCATGTTCATCTTTCTTATTTCTAAAAACCCATTTTGTGCCAATAATTGATTTTCCCTTTGGTTTTGGAATGAGTCTCCAGACTTTGTTTCTTTCAAATTGATTTAGCTCATCTTGCATAGCTAATATCTAGTCTGGATCCTGAAGAGCTTCACTTGGCTTTTTGGGTTCAATATTGCTTAAGAAATTTACATACAGACATTCCTTTGCTGTGGCTGATATTGTTTGTACACCTTTTGAGACATCACCTATTATTTGATGCATGGGATGACTTGATGTTCACTTGTTCACATTTGGCAATGGTTGAACATATGAGATATTACTTAAGGAGTCATATTCATCAATGATTGCATATGGTTCAGAATTTAGATTAATTGCTGAATGCAAATCTGAAGTCTCCCCCTCAAATGAAGATTCTGTACAAGTTCAGAAGGTTTAGAAATAGGTATTGTGGGTTCAGAAGTGACCCGAATTGGTGCAGAAGTAACTTGTACAAATTTAGAAGTAGGAAGTTTTAAATTTGAGGTTGAGTTAGGTGGTTCAGAAAGATTTGAGATAGAAGTTTCTGTGTAGATCAGTTCTGGAATAGATCTGAGAAGAGATGGATTCTGATAATCAGCAGAAACGTTTACAGAAATGTCAAATAAATCTTGACATAATGAATCTAAATTTGATTTTAGTAAAGATTTAGATTCAGAAGTTTTATCAGTTTTGCTATTTTCTGAGTCTAAGATTTCAGAAACTGGATGAAGCTTGAGTTCTGAGCTATATCGTCTTCAGAAGTCATTGTTGGCTCATGAAATCTGATATTTGAAGTCTCAATGATCCTTTTGTTGTATTTTATGAGAACTCTATATGGCTTAGGTCTTTGTGAATAGCCAACAAATACTCCAGCTACTCCTTTAGGAGCAAATTTGTCTAAGTGTTGTCTGTCATTCAGAAGAAAACACCTGCATCCAAATTTTTTAAAGTAATCAATAGAGGGTTTTCTCTTTTTAATAATTTCATAAGGAGTTGTGAGAAGTTTTCTGTTGAGGATGGTTGCTTTTGCCCAAAAAGATAAAGGTAATTCTGAATAGGCAAGCATAGTTCTGGCAGCCTCTACTAAGGTTCTGTTCTTCCTTTCAGCTACTCCATTCTGTTGAGGAGTTCTTGCAGCGAAAAAATTAAGAGATATTCCAACAGAATACAACAAATTCTGAAGTGTAGAATTTGTAAATTATGTGCCATTATCACTTCTGATCTTTTTGATAGGAAGTTGAAGGAGAACCTGCACTTTCTTCAGAAAAGGAATTAGTATATCAGAAGTATTAGATTTAAGTCTAAGAAATTCAACCCAAGTATATCTAGAATATTCATTAACTATTACTAGGAAATACTTCTTTCCTCCCATGCTTTGAGTCTTCATTGGTCCACATAGATCCATATGTAGCATTTCGAGTGGTGCTTGACATGAAGAAAGCATTTGTAGAGGATGTGAACTTCTTTTTACGTTTCCAAGCTCACATGCAGAAAATAATGAATTTCTTTCAAACTTGATCTTTGGCAAACCTCTTACTGATTTATGTCTTTCCAAATCAGAAATTGCTTTGAAATTTAGATGAGACAACCTTCTGGGCCATAACCAACTTTCTTCTCTCATGGTTGTAGAAATATAGCATACTCCCTGTAGTTGACCATCTTCAGTGAAAGAAGTAGTGTAGATATCTCCATCTCTATATGTTGTTAACTTGTTTAGATTTTCAAAACTAAGAACATGACAAAAGTCAATGTCAAAATATACTTTCCAGTATTTGTCACGGAACAGAGTTACACTAAACAGATTATTGTTGAGGCCCTCAACATAGAAAACTTTCATGACAGTAACATCTCCCTTTGTAAAAGTTCTATATCCTCTCACATATCCTTTTGCATTGCTTCTAAAGCAAATTGTTCCTCCATATCTCTCATGATAGGCAGTTAGTAAGTCTTTATACGGTATCATGTGTCTTGAACAACCAGAATCTAAAACCCACACACGACACATCTGCAAAAACAATTATTGAGTTTTAGGTACCATTTAAGAATGGGTCCTTTCAGATTAGCTATGACAGAAGAAATTCTGAATTTAGATTTATCAGAAGTGAATTCAGAATTTTGTTCAGAATTTTGGTTAATAGATTTATCCTTTTTATATTTATTGTATTTTCTTTTCGAGAAATTTGCTGAAGAATTCTTGATTGGTTTCTTAGGATTTTTCTGATTGATGTTGGAATCTAATTGAAAATTATAATGTCCACATGTCATACAATGAATATGATACTTAAGAACCTTCAATATCTCAACACATAAGCAGGAATTAAGAACATTTGTTTTAGAAACATAACGCTTGCTTTTATTCAAAGTATTGGCTTTCTTTGATAGTCTTTCACCTTATTCAAAATACGCTTACATCAAATTTCTTAAAAGAAGAAATACTATCTAATTTGTCTTTCTTTGATAGTCTTTCACCTTTTTTCTTCCAAACTAGAATGGATAGCTCCGTAAAAAATAAGAAATGAGGATTAGAATAAGAAGAACTTTTATCAATATTCTTTTCAACTTTTGAATTAAGTTTTTCAGATTTCGAATTAGAAAATTGTCCTACTTCAAAAATCTTGACTCTTGTGACAAAATCTGAAGATGATAATGATGATTTTCTATTGTTAAAGACGTGTCATTAAAATCATTTTTAGAAGGAGTAGAATTGGAACCTTTAGAAGAATTAATTTCATAGGATATATAATGCTTGTATTCATTTTTCAAGAATACACGACTAGACATTTCTGAAGGTAATTTTGGTTCTTCAGATTTTAATTTCTCTCCCTCAGGCATAGAATATTTAGATTTGTAAACTATCTATCCATCTTTGTCTGTTATTGCAACAGTAGGATCAGCATCATCATCAGAATCTGAGGCATTCATTAAATCTAAAAACTTATTCTGAATCATATTAGAGGCAAAAACAATTAAGTTGGAAAGTTTCTCTTTATTTTCAGAACTTGATTCATTTATAACAACTTTCTCAAATTTATTATCAGAATTATCAAAGAATATTTCTGAAGTCTCATCATTATCATTTAAAGATTCAATTTCTGAAAATTCTTCATATATGTCTTCAAGAATTTCTTTAGAATCTATTTTAGTTGGAACTTCAGAAGTATTATTTGATGTGTATTAATAAATTGTTTCTGGAATAACTTCAAATTTTGATTCAGAAGAGAAATAACTTCAGAAGTATTTGTAACTTCAGAAACTGATTCAGAACTTATTTTTGATTCAAAATTCTTTATTTATCACTTGTGCCAAGAGATTTTTCATCTGAAAAGAAAACTTCTGATTTAATAAATGGAATTCTAGCAGGCAAAGAATGATCAACAGGTTTATTTACACCACTTTTACTTTTCTCTTTGAAAATTTTCATATTTGAAATATCATATAAATTTGAAGGTGCTTTCTTCAAAATTTGACTTTCATTGTATCCCAAGTCTGCTTTTATATTATAAAACTTTGAATTCTGAGCCTGATTAGTTAAAATATTCAGAGTTTGTTCAGTTTGACCTCTTTTAAAGTTCAGATATTCTAATTCGTTGATCTTTTTGTAAAATTCAAGTATTTCTTGATTCAGAAAGTTCATTTTGACATTCAGAACTTGTTTTTCAGATTTTTTCTTAAGAATATCTTTTTGCATACTATCCATCTTCTCTTTCAACAAAGATTTTTCTTTAGAAACTTCTTCAAGTGTTCCTTCAGCATTTTGGGAATTTTGTTTGTAGATTTGACTTTCAGCTCTAAACTTATTTACCAAAATTTTCTCTCATTTTATTCTGTTTCTGAGATTTTCAAATTTAGAAGTGATGTTCAGAATTTGATCTTGCATGTTACTTTCAGAATTATCAAAATTTAATGAAGAATTTGTTTCAGAATTTAGTTCAGAAGAAGAAGTTTGTACCTCAGAATCATGTGCATTAGTATTTTCTGGGTCCATTTGGCACATATAACAGTTTGAAGCATAATGAGCAACTTCTTCATCATATTCTTCATCACTTAGTTAAGCCAATCTTCTTCATATTTGGTTACTAGAGCTGGATTTATTTTCTTCTTCTTTGCAAGTAGATGCTTCTTTTCATAATAACCAACATTTTTGACCTTAGGCATTTTGCACTGTCTTGCAAAATGTCCAGATTTTCCACAATTGAAGCACCTAGCTAGTTCTGTTGTTTCTTGTTGAACTACATTTTGATTTAGGATCTTCTTAACTCCATCTTCAGACTTTGATTTGTTCTTGTATTTTTTATTGTATCTTTGATGGAATTGTCTTGTCATAAAAGCAATATTATCATAAATCCTTTTCAATTCTTCATCTGATTCATCTCCATCACAAAGGGCAGTTTCTGAAATTTCACAAACTTTGTTCTTTGATGACATGGTCATTGAACTATTCAACTTTTTGCTTAACAAGGCTACAATATCATTTGTCTTTTTCTGTTCATTCTGTCTAAACTTGATTTTGTCTTCCTGTTGAAACAAAATTCCATAAACATCATCGATAGATTTTTTTGACATATTTCTGGTAACCATGTTGTTAGAAAAGCTAGACCATTCATTCCCCAAGTTATTCATAAATTTACTGTTAATTTCTGAATTCGATTTCTGAACACCATTTTCCTTAAGTCATTCAGAATATTGTTGAACTTGTGATAAGTTTCAGTAATTGATTCACCCTCTTTGTATCTGAAATTTTCATATGTACCAATACAGATGTCCAGTCTCTGAGCTTGGGCTTTAGCACTCCCCTGCATCTGCGCCTCAACTTCATCCCACATGTCCTTTGTAGAAGTTAAACTATCAACTAAGTTGAATATTTCATTTGGGATGACCATTGTTGTTATACATACCTGGACTCTTGATTCGGGTTGCTAGTATTTCAAGAGTAGTTTATGTTCTGGGAACAACAGCTATTTCCACGTAGACTTCAAAGGGGCCACTCATCAATATTATCCAAGAATTGAATCATTCTTATGCGCCATTGATGATACTCTCCCAAGAACAGAGTAGGTGGTTTTGTTTCAGATCTGATGAGACGATTTCTTTCGACGTCTTGATTTGAGTTATCGTAAATTCACCTAAAAGTTTGAATTTTTTAACAACTCGAATCAATCTTGAATAGATTGATCAAGAATTTTAAAAATAGATGAATTGACTCTGATACCAATTGATAGTTCCCAAATATCAATATGTAGAAAGAATGTGAAGTAATGAACAAGAAATATATCAAGGAAGTCGGATGTAGTATTGATATTGACAAGATTACAGAGATTTATCTTTACAGTACAAAAGATCTAAGAACGTTAGTTGTAACAAGCTAACTAACCATCTATTTATATACAATAGGAAATACTAAAATGACAGTACATTACATGATAGACCTATAATAGTAAGTTCATAACTACTTCTGAACATCTTCAGAATATACTTCAGAAGTTCTTCAGAACAGCATCAGAACCTTCAGAACTTCTGAAGTAGTCACTTTAGAAGTTATGCCTTAGGCTTATCTTCACTTTAGTCACTCTAAGTTTGAGCTTCTGAGCTTTCTTCTCAAAACTGGACAGGCTTCATACCCCAACCTCTTTTGAAGCTCTTTTACTGACTCTATCACGTTCTGATTGCTCTAGTGGTGATGGCTAGAGAACCAAGGATAATAGAGAAGCTGATAGTAGGAAGAGAGACAACTTTGTTAGTGACTTTGTTAGTGGAGTGAGCGGTATACCAGAATTGTTGGAAATACTCAGTGATTACCACAGGCTTATGGCAGAATGCATATTGCAGAGGGCATTTTTGCATAAAGAGAGCTCTGTCTATGAGATATGCGCTCTTCAAGGATACCAGCAAGGAAACATGGTTGCAAGGCTTCACCATGGCTTGTTCCAGACTGAATTTGGTGACTTTGGCAGGTTGAATGTCAGTAATCAGTTGAGTAGTCTCTTCAGTGACCGAGGTGACATTCACGTTGGTGTTGGCCATTTCTGTTATAGGAATTGGAAAACCAAAAAGAAAAGAACAGGCTTTATTACAAAAATAAATAAACTCAGAAAGTTTTGGTACCAAAAAGTACCAAAGTTTAAAAGGAAAACAAGTGTTTTGATGTACAATATCAAAATACTTGTGATTTAGCAGATTTTATCAAAAACGTTTTAAACAAAAGCTCAAGTTAAAAGCACCCAAAATGTTTATTTGGTACAAAAATGTACCATACACAAAGTTTAGAAATAGATTTTAGAATATATTGGATCAAAAAGACCAAAAAGCTCTTCTGTTCTAAGAAGGAACCTTAGAACAAGTTTTATGGTTTAGGGTTTATTAAGGTTTATAAACACAAAATCATATAAGAAATTACTTTAACAAAGAAGTTAAAGGTGATGGTAGAAGTTATTAACAACATTTAACTTGTTGATATTAGATAAAAGGGATTAAACCAACCTTTTTGTTGGTCCCAAAGGAGTCTAGAATAGTGTATACGTATAAAAACAATTTGTAGAGGGGGGGGGGGTTGAATACAAACACAACTTTTAGGGTTTTTAAATGAGTTTATATCAATAAACAAATATAAAAGTTGTAAGCGGAATAAGAACAAGTATTAAACCTATTCTATTACATCTTAAGAAATCACTAAGTATTAAACCTATTCTATTACATCATCCAATGCTTTTGTGAACAAGTCAGCAAGCCAGATTTCTGTATTAACAAAATAAAGTTCAATCGTACATCTTTCGACATGGTCTTTAATAAAATGATATCGGACGCTGATGTGTTTTGTTTTGGTGTGTTGGACTAAATTGCTGGAGATGGCAATTGCACTCTTCGAGTCGTAGTAGATGGGAATCTTGTTGAACCAAAAGCCATAGTCTCTGAGTTGTGTGCGCATCCAAATCACTTGTGAACGGCAACTGGCGGCAGTGATGTATTCGGCTTCTACAATGGATGTGGAAACGCATGTTTGCTTCTTTGAAGACCAGCTGACTAATTTGTCTCCCAAAAACTGAATGTGACCCGAAGTGCTCTTTCGATCAAGCATGCAACCGGTATGATCAGCATCTGAAAAAACAGTTAACTTGAAACGCGTATCCTTAGGATACCATAGGCCAAGATCAGTAGTACCTTTTAAATATCGAAAAATACGCTTGATGGCACTAACATGAGATTCTTTAGGAGAAGCTTGATATCTAGCGCATAAACAAGTAGCGAACATTATATTTGGGAGACTAGTCGTTAAATACATTAAAGAACCAACCATGCCCCAATAGGTCTTGGAATCTACCGTTTTACCCATAGGATTAGCATGTAGTTTAGAACCCGGAGACATGGGAGTGCCAAGTGATGTACAATTCGACATATTGTATTTCTTTAGCATACCCGAGATGTATTTCGATTGGTTGATGAATATTCCGGTTGAAAATGGTTTTACTTGAAGACCATCATACTCATATTGAACTTGGCAATCACGACTTCGGAAAAGTTCTTACAGTATTACGGTTTGTCGAGCCGAAAATGATGTCATCTACATATATTTGAATAAGCAGAATATCACCTTTTTCCTTTTTAATGAAGAGGGTAGGATCAATCTTACCTTTAGAGAAACCGTTTCTAACCAAGTAATTAGAGAGACTGTCATACCATGCGCGTGGGGCTTGTTTGAGTCCATATAAGGCTTTTTCGAGAATGAATACATGATCAGGGTTTTCATCATTGATGAAACCTTTGTGTTGTGAGATGTAGACTTCTTCGCATAACACGCCATTTAGAAACGCAGTCTTGACATCCATTTGGAATACCACAAAGTTCTTATGAGCTGCATATGCCAAGAACATGCGAATGGCTTCAATCCGAGCAACGGGTGCAAATGTATCGTCATAGTCAAGACCTTCTTGTTGGCGATATCCTTTGGCGACAAGTCGAGCTTTGTTGCGGACAACTACCCCATCTTCATCTTGTTTATTCTTGAAAATCCATTTCGTACCAATGATGGTTTTGTTCCGAGTTCGGGGAACAAGGCGCCAAACATTCACCCTTTTGAATTGATTGAGTTCTTGCATGACCATAATCCAAGCCGGGTCGGTCATGGCTTCGGCAACAGTGGATGGCTCGATTTTGCTTAGGAAGGAAGAACATAAGCAAGCGTTAGCGGAGGATGATCTAGTTGTGACGGGGTTGGAAGGATCTCCGACAATCTTATCAATGGGATGATGAAGAGTCCATTTAATCTTATGAGGGAGCGGTCTTTGAGATTGTGTGGGATTGTTGTCCACATATGTGCCAAGTGGTAGCTCTTGAACAGATTCCAATGCCGGAGTGACCCCGATAGGACGAGTGGAACTAGAAACATCCTTTGGATTTAAGGGATCATGTGGGGGAGGGGATTCCATTGGTAGAACTATGAGTAAGGTAGTGAGCACTCGAGGAAGTGGATCTGTTGGACTTTTATTGTTATCGGGGAAAATCGTTTCGACATGTATATGATTTGATGCTGCAGATGGGGGCAATGTAGTTTGGTGAAGCGGTTCAAAGGTAGGATTTGAATGTATCGTTTCAGTTTGGTGAATTGAATCAGTCGCGGAAGCGGAAGGGAGTGGTTAAGCTACTTGTGTGGGAGTAGACTAAGAGTTAGAAGTTGTGAATGTGTCGGTAGAAGTTGTTGGCCCGGAGACAATTCTGGTCGGCAACTAACTCCGTCGGGGGAACATGTGGTTGAGGCGATGAAGAGTATGGACCAAAATAATCTGAGTCGATGTGCTCGAATAAATCATCCAAATCAGACGTAGCGGTTTTTGAAGTTGAGGCTAGATTTGGATTTGATGGGTTTGGAACAGGTTCTGAACTGAGTTGTTCAGAAGCTAAAAATCCAGTAAGTGTAGGTCCGGAACTAGATTATTCAGGAGCCAATTCGGCCTTATCATCAAATTGAACATTTGCGCTTTCCGTGTTTCATGTAGATCCGATAGGCAGTTGCGTTTGGTGAATTGCCAAAAAAGTATGCTTCAAAATCTTTTGTTTGAAGTTTGTCGCGATCTTCTTTGTCGTTTAGAACAAAGCAACCACAGCCGAAAGTGTGGAGGTGATGAATGGAAGGAATGCGATGATAAACCAACCCGTATGGGTTTATTGAATTGGTTGTTGATGATGGAACGATTTTGAGTGTAACAAGCAGTGTTGACAGCTTAGGCCCAAAGGTAGTCTGGTAGATTAGAATGAGCAAGCATGGTACAAGAGGCTTCGACTAATGTGCAGTTTCGGCGTTCGACCACACCATTCTATTGTGGTGTTGAAACCGCAGAAAACGTGTGGGTGATACCAACTGAGATGAGGAATGTGTTGAGGGTGCGATTCTTGAAATCCGTTCCATTTTCAGTACGAATGGTTTGAACAGTAAGCTCCAGTTTTACTTGAATATTTTTTAGGAAAGTAACGATCGAATCGGGAGCTACATCATTTGAGCGAAGAAATTGGACCCATTTGTAGCGAGAGTAGTCATCCACCATGACTAGAACATATTTCTTTTCGTGAAAGCTTTGTGTTCTCATAGGGCCACAAAGATCCATATGAATGAGTTGAAGTGGGCGGGTCATGCTATGTTCCACTTTGGGTTTGTGGGTAACTTTCTTCATCTTTCCCATTTCACAAGCATCACACAAATGGGTCTTTTCAAACCTAATCTTTGGTAAGCCAGAGAATAACCCTCCGTTTGCAAGTCGACTAATGTTTTTAAAATTTAGATGGGAGAGTCGGCAATGCCAAAGCCAGTTTTTATCATTTGAGACTTTTGAGATCAGACACACATCGGATGGGGTTTTAACCTTTGAAAGATCTACCGTGTAATGATTGGAATCTCGAGATCCGGCCAATAATTCTTCACCTTCGTAAGTTCTAACACAGCAGCGTTCGAATCGGAAGTTAACTTCAAGTTCTTTCTCACATAATTGACCAATGCTTAGAAGATTATGACTAATACTTTGGAGATGGTAAGATTGTTCTGAATAATATCTCCATATCCTCTTATTGGTGAAAAATGATTGTTACCAAAGCGTACAAATCCGCCATGTTTTTCAGTGTAGTTGGCGAGAAGCTCCTTTCGTCCAGTCATGTGTTTGGGGCATCCAGAATCTAAAAACTACACATGACCAGCCTGCAAAACAAATCAAGCAGATTATGGTACCCATTTGTAAATGGGTCCTTCGGGGTTAGTTGACTTGGCAACCTTGGGTGCCAACTTGTATTTGGACTTAGGTACGGTTGTCAAGGGCCTTTTGGGAACCCATATAAAAAAATGATTATGACATGAATTAAATTGATGATATTTGTAGGAATCATGTATATCAGGATAACAATCATAATCATAAGAATTTAAGTGCACAAAATCATTCACACTGCCATTTGAGCAACACATTTTATTTCGAGAAAACTGAATTAAATGTCGGAAAGAGCGAATAATATATGGAAACTTAAAACTCTGATTTGTTCTTTTGACATTTGAAAAAGTTTAACTGTCTTTCTTATTACGGGATGTAGACTTTGCTTGACTTGTGCCTTTTTCAATCCAAACTTGCATATTCTTTAGAGGGCGTAGAACTGAAACATTGAAAGGAGCATGATTAGCATTTTTAGAGGATGAGATTGGGTCGTGTTAATTTGTTCCGGTTGTTGAGATTGAGTGTGATGTGAATAACTAGTAGAGCATTCAATTTCAATGTCCGGAGATGAAGTTGTTTCCATCAGTTTCTTGCCTTTGTACAAAAAGTCCTCATGGCTTGGAAGAGTTGGATTAAAGTCAAAGTTGGAAAACGAGTGATATGGACACTCTTTGGATTCAATTTCTTGAGATAGATTTGGTTCGTTATCCGAAAATATGAGTTGCTCAATATCATCTAATTCCACATTTAATTATTCGGGAGAGAGGGAAAAGTTGTTTTTGGGAGGACAGTATGTGTGTGAAACATCGTGAAAGTGTTCAATTTCATAATCATCCAAATATTGGCTAACGAACGCATTACATGATGAAATATTTGAAGTTGTATCACCTTCGGGGTTTTTGTTGTGTAAAGCGTCGTTTTCAAGTATTTGAATTTTGGTGAGTAAATCCTCTTTTTCCTTTTCTGACGAAGAGCATTCAGATTCCAACACCTTTTCTAGTTGAAGAATTTTGCTTTTCTAAGAATACGGTGGGAATATAGGGTTTAAAATTTGGAGGTTCAGTTTGAAGTTCTTGGTGGGTATAGGAAGGAAAATAATATTTGAAAACATTTCTTTTGAAGGATCCTTGTCAATGTGTGTTGGATAGCAAAATGGAATTTGGTGAAATTGCTTATTTTTCCTATTCCAATCTTCCCTTTTCTCGACTTTTGTAGATGACTTCATAAATTGAATTTTGTAATCTGGACTAAGGTCTAGATATTCAAATATATAAAGCGTGGGAGTATTATAGATGTCCTTTTTCCAAACATTTAGGATTAAAACCAGACCAACTTTCGAATTAAATCCTTAGGAATGTTGTAGATCCCAGATTAATCAGGTAACCGTGTAATATTAAGAACAATATGAGGAAAACCTTATGTCATATATCTAACTTGATAACCGTGGTTACAATGAATCGAGTGAAAACCTTAACTCACGATCTTTCTAATAAGCTCTCTAATGAATTCGTATTTCTAATGAATAGCTCTAACCCTCTATTTATATGAGAAAAGAAATACACCATAAGGAAACAAAGAGATAAGGCAATATTCACATGCCTTATTTACAAAGTGATCTTTTCCTTATAGTTTAATTATTCCTAATAATTAAACTTTCCATATTTATGACTTTGTTGACTTTGCGCTTTGGGCCGTTATGTTTTCAATAATTATCATCTAGGATTCAATTTTTTTAGACCTCACAATCTCCCCCTTTTGTATTCGAGATTACAATTCAGCAAATCAGCACTCTCTTGAAGACGATGAAACTTTGTCAACAAATCTTTATCTTGAACCTTTTGCTCCACCTACAAAAATGATCATTTGATAGGCTCCGTAGCTGCCCCTTAACATTAGCATGAAGTTCAGTGACAGAATGTCGAAGGAGCCGTGATGTTGTAGGGTAAATATTATCTTCAAGTAGACATGAGAAGTTGCAAGGAAAATTTCGAGAAATGGTGCGTGCGGGTCTTGATCATCCGACAAAAATATTTGTCGAGTCTTGTTGGTCCGACAACTTGATTCTCGGATAAGGGTAATGCGACAAACTGATTTGTCGGATTTTTGACATGCGATAAACTTCAAGTCATTGTTCCATGTGATCTATTTGTGTGGCTTTTGATGTACACATTATCCCCCTCATAACGAGCATTTGTCTTTGATACACTTTTTCTCCCCTTTAGAATGATAAAGAGAATCCGAAGCATTAAGAATAATCAAAGACATCAAGTAAAAGTGAAAATATCTCCGTGGATCAATGGGTAATGGGCTAACAGACAGAAGCACGTATAGCAACTTTTATCACTTAATCAAAACACAGTCAATTAAGTGGCTTATTTTCAGTGTTAGAAGCGGTTTAGCACTAATACGACTTCCAGTTATCACAAAAGTAAGTTATAAACTTATCTTCTCAAACTGTTCCGGAATAAACACAAAGATATGTTTGTGGAATCACAAAGACTCGTGCAAGTGTATAAAGAATTAAGCTTTGAATGCTATTTAAAAGGCTCGAAATGTAAAAATTCATTTCACAGACTCAATGTGCATTTGAATGTGAAGTTCAGAGACCGGAGGTCTGTCTTCCTCTTTCAATATCTTAATCTTCTGAGTGAAGAAAAGATAACCGATACGCTCATTCTCCGTGATATATGAAACAAATATCTTTTGTGAGATACATGAGTAGCTGGGTGGGGTGACACGAGTTATCGACATTGGGTCCATGTCTATGTCAATATTCATCTCCAAAGAATCGAGAATGAATAGATTGTGTGGCTACCCGGATAACTGTTTAGGTTTGGTGAGGACCAAAGATTTTCTTTTAAGTCTTGTCACACTCTCACATTTTTTATTTAACAAACATGTACTCAATTTTATCTCAATCACACCCTTTCAAAATACATCTAACCTAGGGATGCGTTTCATGGGTAGGTCCTTTCGACTTTGGATTGACCATAGAAACTTCTAATTCCTAACACACAAAGAGTTAAAACATTAAAGTCCGAGTTCTAAACTGAAATATTCAGAAGTCATAATGTTAAGAATAGGTTCATAGCTGAGATACTATGAAGCTAAACAATGAAAATTAGAAATATGGTACTCCCCCTCAAAAACATCATAACCTTTTGAATGATTATGTCATGTGATGTGAATATTTTTAATTTGGAATACACATGACATACCTACAAAACAGATTAAAAAGATTTTGGTACCCAAGCTTTGTTGGGTCCTCGGAGGCACTACAACAAAATTGGGTTTATAGGACACCACCAATTAAAAAGTGTCCTAATAGACCACTTTATAGGAAACATATTATAGGACCAAAAAATAAAGTGTCATATCTAAAGGCGTTGTAATAAGTTTATATAACACTTTTGGGCGTCGTAAAAGGTTTATTAGGACACTTTTAATAAAAAACGTCGCATTAGCTAGTTTATAGGACACTTTTGAAAAAGTGTCCTATAAACCCATATTTTTATAGGACACTTGTGTTTATAGGCCACTTTTTCAAATAGTGTCCCATAAAATTGTTAATAGGACGCTTTGTATAAAAAAGTGTCCTAAAAACCTTGTTACGACGTCCAAAATTGTCATATAAACCTATTACAACGCCTTTAGATAGGACACTTTATTTTTTTGATCCTATAATTTGTGTCCTATAAAGTGGTCTATTAAGACACTTTTCTATTGATGGTTTCCTATAAACTCAATTTTGTTGTAGTGAGGTTAGCTTTAGGAACAACAAATGGGGAAGTGGGGATACTATAAGCACCGTACCATTTTTGAACGAACCTTTGATCAACAAAATCATTTGTTCTGGAAGTAGAACAACAAATATTTGTGGTGCTTAGACTGGTTAGATGATTGATTGACTTGACAGAATAAGGTAAATCAGTCTTAGAAACAAATGATATTGCATCATCTACAGGAGATGTATGTGCAATATTTGTGGTGCTTAGACTGGTTAGATGATTGATTTCTTTTTCCAAACCATTTTAAACTTCTTAAAATTACCGGTATTAGCAAAAAAATCATTTTGAAACCGATTAGAATTATGAGTCTGAGAATTTAAAGAATTGTATGATTTGGAGCTGTTAGAATAATTATGGGATTGAACACTTGAGGAACAATTATTCTTACAGACATTGACAGAAAAAAGAGGAATCATTTTTTAACTTGAAGCAGAATCAGAATCATTAGGAATAATCAATTTTTTAAGGTCATCTAACTCCACATTTATTTGTTCGGGAGTGAGTTGTTTGAATAATTCTGAATTCTCTTTATTCATTTGCTTTTGCTTTGAAAGCTTGTTTTCAAGTTCTTTAGTTTTGCTTAAGAAATCATCTCTTTCTTTCTTAAGCAAATCATATTTATTTTTTAATTCAGATCTCAAATTCTTTTCGGTTACAAGATTTGATTGTAATTCAAATAATTTCTTTGAAATTTAAAAAATTTCTCATCAAAATCTTTTATTTCTTTCTCTAAACGTTTATTTTTATCGAAATGTAAAACGCTTTTATTTAAAACATTATTTTTATGATTTTCAAATACTTTTCGTTCATCATCTTAAAATTTCTGAAGCTCAAAAAGTTGCTTTGCTAGCTCCAGACATTTCGTTTTAGATGTTTTCCTTTCTAAAATCACAACTTGTTCAAAATCTAACACTTGTTTAGAAAGTTTTTGAATGGTTAGTTCACAAGTTCTAATTTTGCTTCAAAGGGTTTTCTCTCAATTTCAAACTTGCATTTCTCATCAGAAAAAACTTTTTTTATTCTCAAAGTCTGTTCTTTCAAAATCTAAAAACTTTTCAAGTTCATCGCTAGTCGATGCAGAATCCTTCCTCCTCTCTATCTCAGAAATCTTGTTTTTCAGTTCAAAATTTATCTTTATTAGATCAAAATTTTCTTTTTACAAAAGTTTTCATACTTCAAATGATGAGAATTCCTTGCTAGCTCTTTGAGTTGTTCTTCCAAAAACTCATTTTTGTTTTTCAATTCTTTACTTGTGTGCTTGAAATCATTCAGATAAACATTTTCTCTTAAGAGTTCATCACACACTTTCATGTTATTCGTGTGCCTTGCTTCAAGTCTTTCAATTTCAGCATTGAGATCAGAAAATTGATTTTAAGAACTCATCTTGAGAAATAAAAAAAATTAAGTACTAGTTACCTGATGAAGTGATCGTCGATCTGTGAGTTTTGAAGGGATTCTAAGATTAGTTTTGAAAACAGGTAATTTATCTCGAGAAGATTGGGCAGATATAAAATTATGTCGAGTAAAGCGGAAGAGAGAAGATTAGAGGCTCGACAATAGGAATTTATGTCTAGTCTAAAAGGATATATAAAATTTATGTCTAGTCTTAAAGGCTAGATAAAATTTATGTCTAGTCTAAAAGGCTAGATAAAAATTTATGTCTACTCATCAAGGCTAGATAATAATTTATGTCCCTTCTTAAAGACCTGATAAGAATCTATGTCTCGTCTTATAGACCAGATAATAATTTATGTCTCGTCTTAAGGACCCGATAAGAATTGAAAAAATTAACAATTTTATTGAATTTCCGTTTTATCTTTACTTTGAAAAATTGAAGAGCAAGAACGAAGCCTTCATCGACAAAAAAGAACAAGTCTTTTTATGGAAAAGAAGAAGTAAGTTCCCGAGTCTCCAATAAGTTCAAGCTAAAGTCAAAAAGTAATTACTAAAGTTTAAGGTGTGTAATTGAGAACCCTTAAACTAGAAAAGCTGCAGGAGTCAGCGTTCCTGAGTTTTCTTTTGTGAAAGAGAAGCAAAAGTACCGTAGATTAAACTAAAGTAATTAAGCTGATTTTAGAAACAAGAATTCGATAAAACAGAAAAATAAGAATTTTTATCGATAAATATTGTGCGATAAAAAAAGTTAACAATTCTTGTCGAGATACATGGTGCGAGAAAAAAAATCTTGTCGATCCAGGCTATAGAAGCTTGGATCGATAAGTTTGGATAGAAACAAAATTCGAGGTAAATACCTTTGATTTTTCGAACTCGATTAGAATCAGATCAAAACTCAGATCGTGGGGCTCTGATACCAATTGTAGATCCTAGATTAATCAGGTAACTGTGTATGTAATATTAAGAACAATATGAGGAAAACCTTATGTCATATATCTAACTTGATAATCGTGGTTACAATGAATGGAGTGAAAACCTTAACTCACGATCTTTCTAATAAGCTCTCTAATGAATTCGTATTTCTAATGAATAGCCCTAACCCTCTATATATATGAAAGGAGAAATACGCAATAAGGAAACAAAGAGATAAGGCAATATTCACTTGCCTTATTAACAAAATCATCTTTTCCTTATAGTTTAATTATTCCTAATAATTAAACTTTCCATATTTATGACTTTGTTGACTTTACGCTTTGGCCCTTTATGTCTTCAATATTTGTCCTCTCGGATACAATATTCTCAGACCTAACAAGTGTTTAGGTGAATTGTTTGTTCCGTTTGACCAAGTTTATAAAGTTAGAGCTCCAAGGGTTTGAGTTTTTCTAAGAGGTCAGTTCTTTGGATGGCGACAAATTCCAATTTGGAAGAAACATCTATGGCTTCACGTTCGGATTTTTTAAATCATTCAGTGATATCCATAAGTTTTTGTTTTAGATTTCAAATTCTCATTTTGTAAAGTGGTATTTTCGTTTCTAAGATTTTGCTCAATACTCTTAGAGGTAGCAAGGTCGGATGTGATTATTATGATTTGATTATGATTGTTTTCTAGACGTTCTTCTAAGTTGGAAACTGAGAGTTTCTCGATTTTCGATTTAGATTGCAGATCTTGCAGTTTAATCATCATGTCATGCATTTGAGCAACAAAGTTATCATAGTCAGAATGATTTACCTTGGGGGAGAAGTAGGAAGCGTGAGATTTGCAGTCGTCACTGGAGGGATCAGAGTAAACCATTAAACTGAAGTGAGCTTGAATTTCTTCGTCCGGTTCATCGTCGTCTTTGTGAAGCCAATGGGCATCTTCCGTCATTAGTACTTTTCCGGCTTCTTCTTGTTTAGCAAGCATCAATTTGTAGGCAAAATAGTTTGAATCTTTGACGACCGCCTTTTTGCATTCTCGAGCATAGTGACGAGATTTGCCACAGTTGTAGCACAAGCTCATTTCTCCTTTGAATTTGTCTTCGGGTTTGGTGGGTGGATGCTTATCCTCTTTTCTCGGGTTAGGTTCAAACATCAGCTTTCGCTCGTAGTTCTTTGGTCCCGAAGCATATCTTTCTTGGTTAGAGTTGGGACGTCGTGAAAACTTCTTTTGGATAGATTGGGTGAGGAAAGCTAATTGCTGTTGGAATTGAGCAATCTCGGGATCATATTCAAAGTCATCGTCTTCTATTTCCACTAGGTTTTGTTGACGGATGTTTCGAGGTGGGTTTGGGTCTTCTTTTGCAACAAGAGCAATTGGATCGGAAGATTTGGTATGTTTCTTGTTGGCATCCATTGCTTCTTAAACCTCCTCTTCATCTTGTTTTAATATTTCATAAACCTCGTGAAGATCAAGGTCGGTGAGAAGCTTGCTATGTTTGATTTGATTAGCAAAGCGACGCCATTCGGGTTGAAGATTGCTACTCAGTTTGACGTTGTTCTCTATCTTTGTCTTATGGATATCTTTTTCTCTTAGTTCGTTTAGGAAGTGAACAAAGCGTTCGTATGTATCCGTAAGACTTTTGCCGTCTTTTTCCTTGAATTCTTCATATTGCAAGATGCAATTCGTGATCTTCATTTGATTTCCGATTTTCGTTCCAAGCATGATCTTTTCAATTTGTTCCCACATTCCTTTAGCCGTAGTCTAGTGACTATCGATGCTCATGTAGATGTCATTGGGAAGACTGAGAAGTAAGTGTGATCGTGCGAGTTGATCACCTTTTGTGATCCGTATTTCAGCGTCGTCATAAGCGGATTTGGGTTTGACTTCTTGTTGGGCTGGCATAGTTGGAATGGCGTTGGGCGTAACAGGAACTTCTCGATAGATGACTGGCGGTGGACCTTCGGTGATGAAGCGCATGAATTCGTGTGCTTAATCATTACATTCAACAAAGTTGAGGAATCGTTCCTTCCATTGTGAGTATTCTCCTCGGAAGAGAATTGGAGGCTTTGTGTTAGAACCTATGGCCATTGCTTCACGTGTAGTCATTGTACATGACAGAGTGATGTCGATCGGTTAGTTTTTAAAAAAAAATCTTAGATTTCTTTTGAAAGTGGGTAAATTTATTTCGACTGACTAGGGCTCGAGATTCAGTGATGTCGAGTCAGAATGGCTCGATGAAGATTTATGTCGAATTAGGAGGTGATGGAGGACCATCCAACCATACTTCTCACGCATTGAAAGACCCATTGAAGATTCAAGATGGCCTTATTACAAGATCAAGATCAAAACAAATCAAGGAAGTATTGATGTGCTTAGTTGCGGCGGTTCAAGTAAATGAAGAAAAGACCAATGAAGATTTGCATTGGATTATGCACATTGGAGCTTTTGATCAATAAAAGACAATAAAAAGAATCATATGGGCCACTAAAAATAAAAAATCCATTAACCATTATATTTGGAGCCCAAATTGAACCTTTCACTTTGTCCTAAGTTGTTTTTAGGCCCAATAAACTTTCAAAGAAAGGCTAATCCATTTTTTTTTGGCTCTCTTAGGCTTTAGATGTCCAAAAGTCTTTGAATAAAGGTATTAATCACGCCTAGGTTCATGAATTAAAGGTATGCCTTTAATTCATGATTGAAATTTATGATGTAGCATTTGAAAAGAGCCTTTTAGGGTGTCTTTAGAACCCTATAAATAGGATCCTTTTGTAATCATTTGGATCATCATCCTTTGAATTATACACACTTGTTTTGAGTTTAATCATTTGTGAGCTTTGATTTCTTGTAAGAGTATTCATAGTTCAAGAACTTATCAAGATTCCTTTGGTTCTTAGTTTACTAACTAACGGGTCAAGGATTGCTCTAGGTTTAGTTGAAGATTCCTATACCGGGGTATTCGCTTCCTACTCTATCTCATACGAAGGTTCCAAGTTATATATAACTTGTTGGTCGACGTTTTTATATCATTTGGTATCAGAGCTAAGGTTTGGTTTCTTCTAATATCTTGTCTTTTTCTTCTTTACTTTTATCCTTCATTTACTTCCCTTCTTATATCTACTTCATCTTCTTCTTGTATCTCAAAAAAAAAAATACATGCAAAAAAAACAGCAATATTGTGTCAAACACACGCAAAAAAAAAGTTGCGTTCTTGGTTGATTTCTATCTCATATTATTGTTGATCTTGTAACCACCAAAAAAAATTCCAATTCAAAAGTTGCATTTGAAGACCTTCATTTTCAAAAATCAAGATCCGTTTGTTTTATTAAGTTCTAAAAGGATACTTGAACACCGAGGCTTGTGTTTTAATTTGATTTGTTCTTTTACGAAATGAGCTCTACAAGAGATCGAGAGGTAAAAGGCATTGAGTATGTAAGAAAAATTGAGGGGAGGAAAAAGCCATTTATAAGAAACACGAGAGTTGAGAGAAACACGTGAGGGAGTGTTGTGAGGCATTAACCTTAAATTTTGCAGATTTCAACATGGGGGATGAACAACCCGTTCCAAACCTTCAATTTCAAGCCATGCAACAACAATTCCAACGACTCGGAGTTGTATTAGAAGGTGTGATGGAAAGATTGGAAAGAATCGAAAGAAAGGAGGAAGAAGAACCACGAACGCCAAGATCTAATCGAGAAGAGGAGGATGAAGAGGAGGAAGAGTATGAAGATGGACCACGACATCATAGAAGAAGGCGTGGTAATAGAAGAGTAATCAAATGGTTGATGGGGGATTTAATAATACAAAAATGAAAATTCCACAATTTCAAGGTAAGAGTGATCCGGAAGCTTATTTGGAATGTGAAAAAAAGGTTGATCTCATATTTGATTGCAACAACTATTCTGAAGATAAAAAGGTAAAACTAGCGGCCATTGAATTCATGGAATATGCAATAGTATGGTCGGATCAATTGGTGACAAACGAAGGAGATATGGTGAGAGGCCAATTTCTACTTGGGGTGAAATGAAAGCGGTTATGCACAAGAGGTTTGTTCCTTCTCATTATTTTAGAGATTTATATTGCAAATTACAATCGTTAAATCAGGGAACAAAATCTTTACAAAGAGATGGAGATTGCAATGATTCGAGCAAATGTTGAAGAAGATAGGGAGGCAACGATGGCAAGGTTTTTGAGTGGCCTAAATCGTGACATAACAAATGTGGTGGAACTACAATATTGCGTGGAACTTGAAGACATGGTGCACAAGGCCATGAAAGTTGAATGGCAACTAAAAAAGAGGAGTACGTATTCAAGAGGGCAAGCATCTAATTTCCAATCCTTCAATAAATTTAAAGGAGAGGCAACCAAGGCTTGAAATTCTTCATCTTCAAAAGCTCAAAGTGAAACTCTCAAAGGCAGAAAAGTGGACAAGGGTAAAGGTATTGGTTCGACTCATACTAAATCTCATGAAATTAAGTATTTCTGTTGTCTAGGTTTGGGTCATATTGCTTCACAATGCCCGAATAAAAGAGTCATGATTCTTCATGAAAGTGGTGAAGTGGAAATCACAAGTGAAAAAGGTGATTCCTTGGATGAGGAAGAGGACGTGGAGAAAACTGAGGCGAAAAATGGTGAACTTTTGGTGGTAAAAAAAGCTCTAAACTTGCATGTGAAGGTGGACGACACACAACACCGAGAAAACATCTTTCATACACGATGTTTGGTTCAAGACAAGGTATGTACTTTAATAATTGATGGTGGGAGTTGTACCAATGTTGTAAGCACTGAAGTTGGTGAGAAGTTAAATTTGCACACTTTAAAGCATCCACAACCATATAAACTTCAATTGTTAAATGAGTGTGGGGAAGTGAAAGTAACCAAACAAGTATTGATCTCATTTTCCATTGGTCAATACAAAGATGAAGTGAACTGCGATGTTGTTCCAATGCATGTTAGTCATATACTTTTGGGGAGGCCGTGGCAATTTAACCGAAAAGTTATCTATGATGGTTTTCATAATCATTATACTTTCAAACATCATGACAAGAAAGTTCTTCTTATATCATTATCTCCACAACAAGTTCATGAGGATCAAATTAAAATGATCAACGCAAGGCAAGAGCGAGAGGCTAAAAAAAATAATAATGAGAGTGGTGGATCAAGAGAAAAAAAGAGTGATGATAAAAAAAAGAGTGATTATTCAAAAAAGAGTGATGATAAACAAAAGCGTGGTGAAAATGGAGAAAAGAAAAAAGAGAATACCAAGTCGAATTTTTTTGCAAAATCAAGTGAGGTCAAGAGGGTGATAGTTGAAAACAAGAGGGTGATGGTTTTAGTTTTTATGGAGGCTTGTTTGAGTACTAATGACCTAACCCAAAATCTTCCGAGTTTTGTTGTTACTCTCATACAGCGTGACACTGTCAAAATTCGAGCTTCCGGGTTAGTTCCTATTAAGTTTATTAGTGTTAATATAGATTAATTTTAAGAATAGGAGTTATTTGGCTTAGAATGGCGGAATTTTTTTTTAGAGTTTCCGGTAGCTGCTTAGAAAGTCCGGTTCCGACCCATAACTGGCCGAAACGTCCTACATAATGCCGAACGCTCTAATTTATACCCAATTTATATAAAATATATATTTTTAGTATTTAAAATATAAAACTTCTATTTTTATATAATTTAAACACTCTTGGACTCATATTTGAAGGAAGAAGGACAAAATTGAGAAAATAGACTTTTAATTTCATTATTTTGGGCTTAATGTAAAATAAAAAAAATATTGTTGGGTTGGGTGGGGCCCATATCCATGGCTGGCCACCCCCCCCCCCCCCCCCCCCGCAAATCCCCATATAAAAACCATTTTTCTCCTCATTTCTTCATTTTCAAAATTCAAATGTCTCTCATCTCTCTCTCTAGAACTTAAGAGACATATTACCTCTCTCTTTTCCCTCTTATTCTCTTCTTCTCCATCACATTTCCAGCCACATTCTTCATCAAATCTCCATCAAAATAACAAGATTATTGAAGACTTTGCATCCCTTTCACAACAAGGTAACAACATCATCTTCATATTTTCTTATCATTTTTGAGTGAAAAAACTCACTTTTCTTGCATTTTAAGCATTCTTTTTCTAAACCTTTGAATTTTCTGAGTTTATGGAGAGATTACACACCAAAAACATGTAAAAATGTTCATATAATGGTGGTAATCTATGACCCAAACAATAAAACTCAAGAAAATGGGTAAAAATCATGATTTTATGTGTTTTTGAACAACAATGGAGATTTTTGGTGCTGACAGATTTATTGCTTGTGCAAAAATCGTCCATTTCTTGCAATTAATATGTTCAAATATCATGAATCTTCTTTCTACAAGTTTATTTAGTGAGTTGGGGTTCTAATCAAAGTGGTCTCACTCAAAAACATTGAGTTTTGACCCCCCAAATGCTCATAATAAGATGCATGTGCATCTGGAAGTTCAACAGTAGGCAGACCCTACTTTGAACGACCATAACTCTCTGAATACTCATCCAAATTACTTGATTCTTCTTCTGGAATTTTATTTAATGAGTTATCTTTCAAATTCCACTGATTTCATTCAAAAATATGGTGATTTGAGGTTCTAACTAATTAAAACAAAACGAGTGTGCAAACTGTCAACAAAAGACAGATTTGTGTATGCATGTTCAAATGCCATATCTCTTTCAAAACTCAATGAAAAAGGATTATTTTTCCTTTGCGAGTTAGTTTTATGGGTTATCTTAAGTTTGAAAGTGCAATCACTTAAAAATATGGAGTTTTGACCCTCCAAACACCTAAAATATTTTAGGTGTGCAATCTGTGAAACCACCAGTAGGTAAATCCTACTTTGCGTACTAATATATCTTTGAATATTTGTCCATAATGCATAATTATTCTTCTGGAGTTTTCTTTTAGGAGTTACGATTCATTTGAATCCGGCTTCATTCAAAAATATGAAGTTTTGAGGCATTAATCAATTTATTAAAATTAAGTGTGCAATCTGTCAACTAATGACAGATGTGTGAATGCAACTTTGTGATGCCATGTCTTCCTCATAACTCATTTAAAATGAGTGATTCTTATCTTAAAAATTTCCTTTATGTGTTATGTTTATAATCCAACTGGAAGTTCTGAAAAAATAATAAGTAGAACTCCTCAAATGATTGTTTTACTAACAATGTGTAATCTGCCATACTTGCTGTGACACACTGTTTGATATAAATTATTTGAACCCTTTTTATATGTCTAAAATACATGAAATTTGGTCACAATGACCTTAACTCAGTAATGCATCACATATAAAAAGATGGAAAATTTTATCATTTTGGATGTTGCATTAATTTGATCATGTTTAAGACTTATAGTTTCTGTCAGAAAGTTAAATTCTGAAACTTGAAAGACTATAATGTCACATTTTCGGTATAAATTTTTCTTTAAAGAGCATAGGTGCATTATGTATAACCGGACAATAGTAGACCAAGTTGAACATATAAGAACTTATAAGCACTCTCATGGTAATCGTTAGACGCATAAGTGACCGTTTTGGGTATTTTACTTTGATAGGGAAGCGTTAGGTCGGCTAGCGGACGAATCGTTCTTTAAACGGAGCTTTTGCAAAAGGTGAGTATTCAAAGCCCCATTTTTAAAGTATTTTATATGTTTTGGGGTGAAAAGCATGATTAAATGAAATATTTGAGCTATTTGCATTAACGAATGTGAATATTATGAAAATTGTTGTTTTTGGGCATTAAGGCATGTACACTAATAGATTGTGTTGATCATAACTCCTCTCAGTGATTTGAATATGATTCCTTTACTATACTTAGTGAAATTCCTTAGATAAGCTTCTGTTCAAATTCGGCGATAGCATACGCTGATTGCTATCAGCGATCGCTGAAGATCAAGGATCAACAAGCTTTTCTCTGAAGACCTGAAGATCAGCTATCACACCAGAAGACCATTCAGCGACAGTCGAAGACCAAAGCTGAAGAAAGAGATAATCAGTTAAGTGACCTGAAGCGGTTCAGCGATAGCAGCAATTATCTACTCAAAGTGTGAAGTCTTGTGAAGCCTCAGCAACACTGAAGTTCATCCTTGAACATTCAGTGTCAGCGATCAAATGAAGCTTCCTCTGCAAGATTAAAGTTTGATCTTATCCTCGATGCACAAAAGTCAAACCTAGAACCATGTCAGAAAAGGACATACGACTTGTCTCTTATGTCCCCATCATATCTGATACGGTACTGTTCATATTCGGCCAAAAGCATGGTTGTCTTATTTACAAGGACAAGCTTCCTATCCAAGCTTGACACGTGGCATGTACCTTTTGCTTTGCATTAAATGCAAGCGGGTATAAATAGATGAAGATATCTTCTTCATCTTTATGCATGCTTCCTTCTAGCCTATACCTTCTGTATTCTTTCTTTCATCTTCTTGTGCATCAAACTGTGTGTTTCTTTAGTTACAATATAATAGGTTTTCAACTTGTTCTAATTCCTCTTGTGCATCAATGTGTGTTTGTATTCAACCCCCCCCCCTTCTACAAATTCTTTACTTAAAATATTTAACTCTTGTACACCCTTATTGGGACCAACATATTGTATTAGGTAAAATGTTCCATAAAAGTTTGTACTCTACTATTAACTCAAGTGAGGAGCCGAGGGTATATGTGGATAGCGCTATGGGACGGACAATCCCTCCTAAAAACCGACAAGTAGGGGTGTGGATAGCAATCCCACCTGGAAACTACAGGTAGGGGTGCACTATACTTAAAAGGAAGGTTCTACACATGTGGACTTTAGGTCCACCGCTGAGGTAGAACTAAAAATATTTTTATGGTCGAAGGTTTAGTGGTGGCTCATTACTTACTATTAATTAGGATACAAAAATGCCTTGAACATTTTAAGATATAAAGATTTATCAAGTGCCATAAAAGTTATTTTGCTCAATATTCATTTATACAAAAGATGTTTATAATATTGAAAACCTGTGAACTCACCAACTCTTTGTAGTTGACCTTGTTTTATTCATGCTTTTTAGGGGTAAGAAAAGGTAACTAAAAGTGCTTGTTTTATGGGCGCGACGACATTAATCACGTTTTAAATTTGAAATCATGATGTTTGTACACTTTGTTTCTTTTATTTTGTTAAAACTTTGGACTTGTATGATGTAATTTGGGTTTTAACTTGTTATGTAATGAATGGATGATTGGTGTTGTTCTGGTCCTATCGCTATGAAATCATGAACTATCATTCTCCGTGTTTCCGCTTTAGCGGGGTGTGACATACAGGAATATGATGATATATTTCCGAAGGAGGAGCCAAGTGGACTACCACCTCTACGAGGAATAGAACATCAAAGTGACTTCATTCCGGGGGCCACTCTTCCAAATCGTCCAGCTTATCGAGCCAATCCCGAGGAGACAAAAGAGATCCAAAGACAAGTGGAGAACTTATTGTCAACAGGAAGGATTCGAGAATCCTTGACTCCTTGTGTCGTTCCCGTGATTGTGGTGCCTAAAAAGACCGGTGAATGGAGAGTGTGCACTGACTGTCGAGCCATCAACCAAATAATGGTAAAGTATCGCTATCCTATTCCTAGGTTAGATGATATGTTAGATGAGTTACATGGGTCTGTCATTTTTACAAAAATTGATCTTAAAAGTGGGTATCATCAGATTAGGATAAGAGAAGGTGACGAGTGGAAAACCGCTTTTAAAAATAAATCAGGTTTGTACGAGTGGTTGGCTATGCCTTTAGGATTAACTAATGCACCTAGTACATTCATGAGATTGATGAATCATGTATTACGTGAATTTATTGGTAAATTTGTTGTCGTCTACTTTGATGACATCTTGATTTGTAGTAAGGACATGGAAGATCACATGATGCATTTACGAGTTGTTTTGGACACCTTGAGAAAAGAATCATTGTTTGCTAACTTAAAAAAATGCACATTTTGTATGGGTAAAGTTGTTTTTCTAGGATTTGTTGTAAGTAGCAAGGGAATAGAAGTGGACATTGAGAAGGTCAAGGCAATCCAAGAATGGTCTACTCCAACGAGTGTTTCGGAGGTAAGAAGTTTTCACGGCCTTCCCAGCTTCTACCGAAGGTTTGTTCGTAACTTTAGCACCATAGCTGCTCCACTCATCAAACTTGTGAAGAAAGAGGTAAGTTTTCAATGGGGAGAAAAGCAACAAGATGCCTTCGACTTATTAAAGGAAAGGTTGACCTCTTCTCCTATTCTTGCATTACCAAATTTTGATAAGATGTTTGAACATGAGGCTGATGCGTCTGGGGTGGGTATTGGGGATGTTTTAATTCAAGAAAGTCGTCCAATTGCATATTTTAGTGAAAAACTTAAAGGGGCACAATTGAATTATTCAACATATGACAAAGAACTTTATGCTTTGATAAGGTCTTTGCAAATATGGTAGCATTATTTGAGACCAAAAGAGTTTGTGATACATACATATCACGAAACTCTTAAATATCTCAAGGGCCAAGGTAAGCTAAGTAGAAGGCATATCAATTGGGTCAAGTTTATTGAGTCATTTCCTTACGTGATTAAATACAAGAAAGGAAAAGAAAACACTGTGGCCGATGCGTTGTCAAGACGTCATAATCTCATCACCACATTGAGTTCTAAACTTCTTGGATTTGAATCAATTAAGGAAATATATGTGGATGATTCTGATTTTTCGTCTCTATATGTTGCATGTGAAGAAGGATCACTTGATAAATTTTATAAGCATGAAGGATACCTTTTCAAAGAAAACAAGTTGTGCATTCCAAAGTGTTCTATGCGTGAATTACTTGTGCATGAGGCTCATGGTGGAGGTCTAATGGGTCACTTTGGAGTTCAAAAGACTTTAGAAGTTTTAAAAGAACATTTCTTTTGGCGAAAAATGCATGAAGATGTAAATAAAATTTGTGAAAGATGTATGACTTGTAAGCAAGCCAAATCGAGATTTATTAGGTTTACCTAAGGATTCTTGACCATAAATGCTGCAAGAGTCAAAAGTTCTTGAGTTTTCTATTGTCAATGATAGAACCCAAACAATCAAGATATCAATATATGAAAAGATTATGACAGGAATGATAGTAGCCAAATGTAATTTGTATTGATTGAATGTACTGTATACAGAATATATCTTTACAAGGTATATGAAAACATTAGTTCTAACAATCTAACTAACTATCTATTTATACATACAATAGAAAGACTAAAGTGACAAGACATTCATAACAGACAAGTTCAGAATTGGTTCTGAACTCCTTCAGAACTTCTTCAGAAGTGTCTTCAGAACTTCTTCAGAACCTCTTCAGAACTTCTTCAGATCTTTTTCACTTTAAGAACCATGTTCCTTTTGAAGCTATTATGATATTTCTATCAATCTCCCCTTAGCTTCAAAAGTTCATATCATACTTCCAGAAATTCAGAATTTCTCTTACATCCTTCAGAATTAGTCTTCTGTATTCTACTAAGGATTCAGCAACTCTAATCATTTCTTTTGCAAGTATCTTGTGCTTCTCCAAATCTTCATTGCTCAGATTCTTTGGTCTTCTATTCTTTCTTTTTACCAAACGATCTCTGATTGCCATGAGAGTTCCATTGCAACATTTGTGGAGTTCTTCAAATCTCACAAATAATAGTTCATGAAAGCATTTACAAACGAAGCCAGGAGGATGAAGTACTAAAGTGCTCTTCTTCAAATTCTGGTAGACTTAGATTTGGTTTGCTTAAGTGTACTTGCTTCTTGTTTAGAACATAAGCAACCTGGAAATCAGTCTTTGCAGCCCATATAAATTCTCTGTATAATCCATCTCTAAGCACTGGAAAAGATTTTCTGAACTTGGTAATTGAGTCATGGAAGGGATAAAGACTTCTGTATACTCTGAGAAGATCTCTGAGATGAACATTTTGAAAGTCAGCTTCAGAAAAGGTAGAAATCTCACCATTTGTCGATCAACAGTAAAGAATGCATATTTGTAATTCTGTCTTGTCTTCAAATAAGCATTAATCACTTTGATCACAGGACTTTCTTTTCTTGCTTCATTAATTGGAATCCTTATCTTTCTGATGATGTCTGAGTACCATTGTTTCCAACCAAAAGACTTTTGAATCCAGCAATCTATATAGTTGAATTTTTGTTCATATTCCATGAACATTTCTGGATGAAAATATTCAAGGAACATAGTGAAAGCACTTTCTTCAATTCTTTGCACTTGTAGTTGTTCCTCTTCAGATATTTGCTTTTCAGGAACCAACTCTTCAGAAATATTTTCAAGAACTTCTTCCTTTTCTTTTTCTTTTTCCTTTTGTTTTTCTTCTGAACTTTCAACATTCAGAGTGTACTTCTGAATTTCTTCCATATCTTGTCTCTTTGTATGAATCTTGAAGTCATACGCATCACTTAGTAGATAATCTGCTCATTTTATCTTGTTTACTTTCTTGTGACCAGCTAGATAACTCTTTCTAACAAATTCTCTAAAATGTATTCTTTCTTTGATTAGATAGACAATTTCTTCTTTGATGTCAGATTCTTCAATAAAATATGACATGTAGTTCAGAAACCATTTGAGTGAGAATGTAGAATACTTTGGAATATCAGATACAACAAATGTCTTAGAGACTTCTTCAACAAGATACATGAACCCAATATCTGGATTAGTAAACAATCTCTTCAGCCCAAACCTTTCAATATATATAGGTTCCAACAGATTTACTGTGTTAAGTCTATATTCCAAAGCCAACTGAATAAAGTTCTTTACTTGAACAATATGATCTTCAGACCATTCATCATTCAGAAAGTCTTCCAACTTTGCAAACTTCATACTTCTTTTGTACATGAAGCAATAAGTGTCTTCAAGAAATATCAGACTGCTTTCTCCAGAAATAAGTATATTTTCCTTTTCAAACACTTGATCCAATACAGGTTCTTCAAGTATTGGAAGATGTATCTTAGGAATGATAATGCAAGGTGTGATTCTAACTTCAAATTTTCCTGAGAAAGCAATTAAGATTTCATCAACAATTTCAACTCCTTCTAAATGAGCTAAATCAAATTCCAATTCAACTCTTTCATCTGGTTGTTCAAGAAAATTTCTGAAGATAGAAAATCTGTTGTCCAAAAGTCTACACTCCAGAGTTCTTGGATAATTCAGAAAGACATGCACCCAACAGAATTGATTCAGAATATCCCATAATCTTTCAGAAACACTTCTGAACTCTTCACTCAGAAGTTGTTGAGGCTTCCAAATTACTAAATCTTTTATTTCATTTGAGCTTTCTCCCATATTTACATCAATCATATCTACTTCAAACATGATCACATCAGAAAGATCACTTGGTTCTCCAATAACATCTTCAAAAGCAAGGTATTCCCTTAGCATTTCTTCATTAGAGTCTGGAATTATATCTGTGTTATCTGAGCTCAAATTACCTTCAGAATCAAGAGACAACTTTTCTGTTTCATACCCTTCTTCTATCATTTCTTCAGAAGAATGATCATTTAGCTCTTGTACCTCATGTTCTGCAGATAAAATATCTTCTATGGCTTCTGAGACTTTATTTGATTCTTCACCAACATTCTGAGTATCTTCAGAGGTTTTCTCAGTATTTTGAACTTGATCATTTACATTAGATTCTGGTTCAGATACTCTCTGTCTTTTCTCCCCCTCTTGATTATCAGGATCCTGATCATCAAGACTCCTTTTAAAAGTATCTGATTGAGATCTGCATTCCAGAGCAGATAATCTTGTGCTTAATTCTGATTGAGAACTCTGAATGGATGAAAGTTGATTGAGAATTTGAGAGATATCATCTTTAGTGGCATAAGCTTGTGGAGCAAAAGAAGAAGAAGGCTGAGAAGCTTTCAAAGAAGAAACAGAGGAAGCCACTTCAGAAAAAGCTGACAAAAGTGCTTGTTTAAACAAATGAAGATCATTAGAAGATTTGAGATGAAAGTCATTCAGCTTGTTAACCAAATTTTCCCCATGTTGATCCAACCTAACCTCCAACACCTTTTTGGTAGAATCCGTCAAATCCTTGATGTCCTTCTGAATCTTTGCAAATTCAGAAGTACAGAGATCTTTGAATTCTGTGAATTCAGAAGATGTGGGTAAGTTGCCAAGATCAACAGATGAACTTGTTTTCAGACCTTCAGAAGAAGGTTGGCCTGTGTGAGCCACAAAGGCATCATGAACCACATTTGATTCTGTGAATGGAGCTTTTGTGATGTTCACCCCACCAGGACTTCCAACTAATCCTTGATATCCAAAAATTGGAATATCTATAGTTGTCGATGCAATGTGACAAACACTTTGCTTAGGAACATCTGAAAGATGTGTGCTTGTGTGAATGGATGCCACATTAAGTGGTTCAGAAGGCTCAAAGTTGAATGCACACTCAGACTCAATGTGCTCAAAACTGTGAAGGGGGGACATATATCCTTCATTTTCAAAAAAAGGAACCTCCAATTGGGGTCCTAATGGATTATAAGCTGCTTTCCCCATTTGCGTTGTTGAAACACCCTTCTGTTGAGAGATGGGTGAGTGGCTGTGGGGGTTAACCAAGGTTTCCATGGGCTCACTGGCTGTTTCAATATTATCCACCAAAGAATGTGGAATAATAGTAGATGTGGGTGCCCGACTTGTAACATGTGGTTCACAGGTTTGTTTTTCTTGTACCTGTGTTCTCCCCTCATCAATTGTTTTTTTTACCCTTCTACCCTGTCTCTCATTTACATTTTTCCTCTTCACTCTTTGAGGTTGTTCACCCCCTTGAACAGCCTCCCCTCTCTTTCTAATAATTCTAGACTCCCTTGCATGATCACCACTCTGGTTTGAATCAGGGGAAGGGACTACTGGTTGAGGTAATCCCATAGATTCTAAATGCCCACTCCCAGTCCTAGTTGTTGTACTTACAAGTTCAAGTAAATGAGAAGGAAGTGGAATTGCATTTGGAAAAGTAAGTTTTGCATTTGGAGGTCTTAAGCTATCCATAGTGAAAATAGGAACATGTACCTCATGAGCTAGAATAGGAATTTTTGAGACAACCTTCATTGCTCCTTTGATAAGTGTTTGAAGAAATCTCTGAAAAGGTATATAGTTGAATGTAGACTTCTTCAAAATGGCAGATTTGAGTTCATCAAAGATGAGACTAGCATAATCATAGTGTTTGTTGAAGGCAACACCATGAAAGATAATCCTCCCATTTGCTGAAGCTTGGTCTAAACTTGAGCTCTTCCCAGATAGGCAGGTATTCAGAATGGAAAACAAGCAATACCAAATTGGAGGTAAACATTTTCTTCTAAAAGAGCTCAGAGCACTAAGGTTTTCAGAGTAACCTAAGCTCATAAAATCTGAGATCATCTCTGATGAGGATGGAATTGAGTCATAACAGCTTTTCGTAAGAACCTCATCTAGTTTTGGCAAATAGTGAAGGCAGCTAATGTCATCTACAGATATAAAAACTTTGTAGGCATGAACATAAGAGACAATTTCATCATCATTTTCATCTACCTCAGCATAATGCCAGAATTGTTGAAGATAAGAAGCAGGAACAGAGAATTTCCTTGAAAGGAGAGTGCGCAGGGGATGTTTCTTCAGAATTTTAATCAACATTACTTGATCATCAATGAAGTCTTTGGATTTTAAGTTCAGTGCACAGTTATTTCTTTTGATGTCAAGTAATTTCTCAGCAGGTACATAGAGTTTGGATAGGTCACCACTTTCAGCAGGAGTCTGGGATTCACTTTCAGCAACATTTGATTCAGAAACAACATCAATGGGTGTATTCTGTGTTTCCCCAATTTTAGCAGTTGTCGAGTTAGGGTTAGGGTTAATGATAGCGTTTGAAGGTCCGGCTTGATGAGTTGCAATTGTGGCTGTGTCATGAAGCATTTGATCATCACTTAGTGGGATTTCCATTGATCCAACCATTAATTTTTGAGGCACAATCTTGAACGAAGCATCACTTGATGATCCAGTGTTATTATTGGAACTCGAGGAAGTAGAAATCATGGTTTTTAAAGTAAACATGATGTAGAAAGAACACGGATTGGTAACAGAAAGATGATCAATAAACACAGAAAGATTTTTCAGAGAAAAATTGCTAAAAGAATGAAGATGATGAGGAATCCATTGATTTATATGATCGGATAAGCGTTGAAGGACACGTAGCCAAAAAGTAAATGTGATTAGAGTAGTAATTATCATTTATTAAGAAAAATGAACCGTTTAATGGTCGTGTTTAAGAGAAATCCAATGAAATTAAAACACGTGGCACACGCTTAAATGAAAAAATCAACGAGTAGTTTTAGTTCTGAGAACAAGTTCAAAAACTTCAGAAGTTGTTCTGAACTTCTGAGAAGAAGTTCAGAAGTCTGAAAGAAAGAATTCAGAAGAACTGCAGAATTTTTAAGTGAAGTTTAGAACTAAACTTGGGTCATCTTAGAAGACAAAAAAACATTTAAAAATATAAACTTCTGAAAAATATAAAACATTTTGAGAATTCAGAAGTAGATTTGAACAAATAGAAAACTGTTTCACCAATACAGAGTTGTTACGTAGGAAAGGGTAGTTAGATAAATTTGAAATTAATAACACTCCCCCTTGAATCACTAGCAATTATGATTCTCCCCCTTGATTATTGCAACTTTATCAAAGAATCAATCAAATATTAGTGAAATGAGAAAAAAAAATGAAAAGTATTAAAATACAATCAACCTAGTTACGGAAGAGATATACTTCTGAGTTTGAAAAGTAGCAAATATCTGAATGTTAAACTTCAGAATATACAAAGTAATTCTGAAGAGCAAAGTATTCAGAGTTTGATAAAAAAAAACTTCAGAATGTAACTTCTAGAGTATAGGTGATGTATAATACTTACATAGACATGTTCATCATGCCCAATTTACTTACCAAGAAGTTAAATCGTTTTTCATCAAGTGCTTTGGTAAATAAATCAGCTAACTGATAATCTGTCTGAACAAAAAACATTTCAATATTACCTTTTTCCACACGATCTTTGATAAAATGATATCTTACATCAATGTGCTTGGTTTTTGAATGCTGAATAGGATTGGCAGTGATGGCTATGGCACTCTTTGAATCACAATACAAAGGAATCTTTTTGAAAGTGTAACCATAGTCTTTTAGTTGAATTTGCATCCAGATCACTTGTGAGCAACATATTGCAGCTGCTACATATTCAGCTTCTGCTGTAGAAGTAGAAACACAATTTTGTTTCTTTGAAAACTAGCTGACTAGTCTATCACCCAGAAACTGACATGATCCAGAAGTGCTGTTCCTGTCTAATTTGCAACCACCATGATTTGCATCTGTAAATGCTGTTAGTTCAAAACTAGAATCCTTAGAATACCAAAGTCCCAATAAAGGAGAACCTTTTAGATATCTAAGTATTCTTTTTGCAGCTAGAAGGTGTGATTCCTTAGGATTAGCTTGATATGTGGCACAAATACATGTAACAAACATTATATCTGGTCTACTAGCAGTTAAGTAAAGCAAAGATCCAATTATGCCTCTGTACTTTTTCTGATCAATAGATTTTCCATTTAGATCAGGTTCTAGCTTAGTGGCAGTGGCCATTGGAGTTTGAATACTTGAACAATCAGGCATGTAAAACTTCTTAAGTAAGTCAGAAACATACTTAGATTGATTAATGAATATGCCAGTGGGAAGTTGTTTAACTTGAAGACCAAGGAAAAATGTCAACTCTCCCATCAAACTCATTTCAAATTCTGTTTGCATGATTTTCTCAAAATTTCTACAAAATTTTGGATTAGTAGAAGCAAATATAATATCATCTACATAGATTTGTATCAAAATCATATCATCACCCTCCTTTTTCAGAAATAAAGTTGTATCAACAGTACCTCTTTTGAATTTGGAATTCAGAAGAAAAGTTGTAAGAGTATAATAGACCAGGTTTCAATCTTAATCTTCTAAGATGTCTAAAAGAGCCCCCCACCGGGGGCCCACTATGCCAAAAGCGAGAGAAACCCCATCCCTCTCTTTCCTTTTTTCGCCCTACCATGCTCTTGGTGCTTGTTTAAGTCCATATAAGGCTTTGTCTAATATGTAAACATGATCTGGGAATTCTTTGCTTACAAAGCCTTCTGGTTGTTCAACATACACTTCTTCATGTAAAATACCATTCAGAAATGCACATTTTACATCCATTTGAAATACCTTCATGTTTTTATGAGCAGCATAGGCAAGAAAGATTCGTATGGCCTCTAATCTGGCAACTGGAGCAAAGGTTTCATCATAATCAATTCCTTCTTGTTGACAATACCCCTTAGCTACAAGTCTTGCCTTGTTTCTTACAACAATTCCATTTTCATCCTTTTTATTTCTGAACACCGAATTTGTGCCAATGACAGATTTACCTTTTGGCTTTGGTATCAATCTCCAGACTTTGTTTCTTTCAAATTGATTTAACTCATCCTGCATGGCTAAAATCCAGTCTGGATCTTGAAGTGCTTCATATGGCTTTTTGGGTTCCATACTGCTTAAAAAATTAACATACAGACACTCATTTGCTGTTGCAGATCTTGTTTGAACACCTTTTGATGCATCTCCAATTATTTGATGAACTGGATGACTAGATGTCCATTTGTTCACATTTGGCAATGGTTGAACAGATGAAACATTATTCAGAGAATCATAATCATTAGTAATTGCTGGAGTTTCAGTATCATGATTGATAGCTGAATGTAAATATGAAGACTCCCCCTCAAATGGAAAAATCTGAATTGGTTCAGAACTGTGAGGTTCATGGTCAGAAATAGTTTGAACCATTTCAAAAACAACTTGAATTGGTTCAGAAGTTGCATTTTCAGAAGTTGCATTTTCAGAAGTTGGAAGTTCTGAATTTGAGGTAGAGAGTTGTGGTGCTGATGTATTTGAAATCTGTATTTCTGAAATGTCTTGATCATTTGAATTTTTGAGTAGAGAAGGATTTTGATAGTCTGCAGAGACATTTACAGAAATATCAAATAAGTCTTGACATAAATTGTCTAAATTGGATTTAAGTAAAGTTTGAGATGCAGAAGTAGAGTTTGTGTGATTATGTTCTGAGTCCAAACTTTCAGAAGTTGGTTTATGTGCGAGTTCTGAACTGTTTTGTTCAGAAGTCATTGTTGGCTCATGAAATCTGACATTTGTAGTCTCAATGATTCTTTGAGTTTCTTTAATGAGTACTCTATAAGCTTTGGGTCTTTGAGAGTAGCCAACAAAGATACCAGCTACACCTTTTGGTGCAAATTTGTCAAGATGTGGAATATCATTCTTTAGAAAACACCTGCAACCAAAGATTTTAAAATAATCAATAGAGGGTTTTCTTTGTTTTAACAATTCATAAGGAGTTTTAAGAAATTTTCTGTTTAGAATGGTTCTGTTCTGAGTAAAACATGCAGTAGCAATTGCTTCTGCTCAAAGAGACAGAGGAAGTTCTGAATATGCAAGCATGGTTCTTGCAGCCTCTACCAAAGTTCTATTCTTTCTTTCAACTACCCCATTTTGTTGAGGAGTTCTTGCAGCGGAAAAATTATGTGAAATACCAACAGATTCCAAAAAATTCTGAAGTGTAGAATTAGTAAATTTTGTTCCATTGTCAGTTCTGATCTTTTGAATTGGGAGTTGATGAAGAACTTGAAGTTTCTTCAGAAAGGGTATCAGTCTTTTAGAAGTATCAGATTTGAGTCTCAGAAATTCAATCCATGTATATCTTGTATATTCATCTACTATAACAAGAATGTATTTCTTTCCCCCCATGCTTTGAGTTTTTCATGGGCCACACAAATCCATATGTAGCATTTCAAGTGGAGCTTTGCATGAAGATAGCATTTTCAGAGGATGAGAACTTCTTTTGATCTTCCCTAGTTCACATGCAGAACAAAGAGAGTTCTTTTCAAATCTGATCTTTGGTAGTCCTCTTACAGATTGATGTTTGCCTAGTTCAGAATTGGCTTTGAAGTTCAGATGTGACATTCTTCTGTGCCAAAGCCAACTATCATTTTTCATTGATGTAGACATATAACATACACCTTGTAGTTGACCAGTTGCAGTGAATGTTGCTGTGTAGGTATCTCCATCTCTATAAGCAGTTAATTCATTTTTGTTTGTTGTACTCAGAACATGACAATAATCTATGTCAAAATTAACCTTCCAGTATTTGTCACAGAATTGACTAATACTGAAAAGATTATGTTTTAGTCCCTCAACATAGAAAACTTTCATTACTTTCACATCTCCTTTAATGAAAGTGCCATATCCTCTTACATATCCCTTTGCATTATTTTCAAAACTAATTGTTCCTCCATATCTTTCATGATAATCAGTTAGTAGTTCTTTGCAAGGTGCATGTGTCTTGAACATCCAGAATCTAAGACCCACACATGACATATCTGCAAAAGAGATTATTGAGTGTTAGGTACCCATTTCAGAATGGGTCCTTTGTGATTAGTAATAAAATTTGAATTTCTGAACTTTTTCTTCAGATGTATCAACTCAGAAGTTTGTTCAAAACTTTGAGATTTTTCTGTATTTTTATTTCTTTGTTTAATTGAATTTGTCAATGTAGCCAAACATTTCTGAAAAGATTTCATCAAATTTATTTTTGTAGTTAAGAAGAAAATTATGATGACCACAATTAATACAGTGAATATGATTCTTTAATGTATTTACAACAGTATTAGACATATAAGAATCAATAACATTTGATTTTTCAACAAAAATTCTTTTATTCACTTTCTTTGTTTTAGGTACATCATTCTTCTGTAAAAATGAAAAACTCTCTAATTTGTCAATCTTTGACAATCTTTCATCTTTCTTTCTCCATACTAAAGTGGATAGCTCTGTAAAAGATAAGAAATGAGGATTAGTATAAGAAATTGTTTTGTTCACTTTAGGTTTATCTTCAGATTTTGTGTTAATTTTATGAACTTCAGAGAGAGAGTTTGAGGATTGTCCTTGTTCAAAAAATTTAACTCTGGTGTTAAAGTCAGAAGATGTTACTAAACATGATGATATGTTTGTATTAGTAGGATAAAAATCTGAATTCTGATATTCTGGTTTTAATTTTTCTCCTTCAGTCATACATAATTGAGATTTATAAACCAAACAGCCATTTTTGTCAATGACTTGCACCATGTGATCA
Source organism: Silybum marianum (assembly GCA_036898165.1). NCBI lineage: Eukaryota > Viridiplantae > Streptophyta > Magnoliopsida > Asterales > Asteraceae > Silybum > Silybum marianum. The sequence continues at coordinate 22,766,463 of CM072536.1, read as the reverse complement.
TCATCATCTTCTGAATCAGAAACATTTATTAGATCTGAAAATTTATTATGAGTCATACTTGTTGCAAAAATATTTGAATTTTTTGTTATTGTAGACTCATTATCAGAATTATCAAAAAATATATTGAAATTTTCATCAATATCTTCTAAGGATTCAATATCTGAGAATTCATCATATTTTTCTTCATGTTCAGATTTATTATCAGAAGTATCTTCTGAAATGTTTTCACAATTGGATTCAGAAGTAACTTCAGAAACAATTTCAGACTTAACAATTACTTCTGATTTTTCTTCAGAAATAATATTTGATTCAGAAGATTTACAAATATTTGGAATTATATTCATTTCTTCCGTTTTTCGTAGATACTTTCTGGTTCACCAGTTTTAAGAGGTGTTTCTTCTGAAAACAAAGTCTCTGATTTTATAAAAGGAATTCTTTCTGGCAACGAATGGTTTACAGGTTTGGAAATGATGCCAGTATTTGATTCATTGAAAATTTTCATTTTAGAGTAATCATACAAGTTTGCAGGTGCCTTTTTTAAAATTTGACTGTCTATATATCCTAAGCCTGCTTTTATATTGTAAAATTTTGAGTTTTGAGCCTGACTAGTTAAAATATTCAGAGTTTGTTCAGTTTGTCCTCTTTTAAAATTTAAATCTTCCAATTCCTTAATCTTTTTATAAAGATCAAGTCTCTCTTGATTCAGAAAATTCATTTTAACATTTAGAATTTATTTTTCAGATTTTTCAATTATAACTTCTTTTTGTAAACTATCCATTTTTTCTTTTAAAACAAGTTTTTCTTCAGAAATTTTTTCAAGAATCTGTTCAACTGCTTGACAATTTTCTTTATATATTTGACTTTCAGCTCTGAATTGATTGACCAAAATTCTTTCACCTTTAATTCTGTTTCTGAGTGTTTCAAATTCAGAAAACATATTTTGAAATTGATTTGTCATTTCTGAATCTTTAGTATTAATTTCAGAATTTTGTTCAGAATGTTGTTCAGAAGATGAAAAAGTTACCTCAGTGTCTTGTTTGTCCTTTTCTGGATCCATTTGACACATGTAGCAATTGGTTACATAGTGAGCAACTTCTTCATCATCATCTCCATCACTCCAGTTTAACCAGTCTTCTTCATACTTGGTTACTAGAGCAGGATTAAGCTCCTTTTTCTTTGCTAATAGATGCTTCTTCTCATAATAACCTGAATTTTTTACTTTTGGCATCTTGCATTGTCTAGCATAATGTCCAGGCTTTCCACAGTTGAAGCATCTTGCTGGTTCAGATGTTTCAGATTGACCAGCCTCTTGACCCTTCTTAGGTCCAACTTCAGATCTAGGTTTATTCTGATGTTTTTGATTGTATCTTTGTTTGAATTGCCTTGTCATGAAAGCAATATTATCAGAAATCCTTTTAAGCTCTTCATCTGATTCATCCCCATCACACACTGTTATCTCTAGGATCTCACAAACTTTCTTGGTAGCTATGTTTAAAGAATTATTGTAGTTCTTGCTCAGAAGGGCAACTGTTTCTTGTGTCTTCTTTTGTTCATATTGTCTAACTTTGATCTTGTCCTCTGTTGGAACAAAATGCCATAGACATCATGAATTGTCTTTCTAGACAAGTTCCTAGTTACCATATTATACGAAAAACTTGACCATTCATTTCCCGCATTGTTCGTAAATTTGTTGTTTATCTCAGAATTTGATTTCTGAACACCATTTCTTCTTAGATCATTCAGAATGTTATTGAATCTATGATATGTATCAGTGATAGATTCATTTTCTTTGTATCTGAAATTTTCATATGTTCCTACACAGATATTTAATCTTTGTGCTTGAGCCTTTGTACTTCCTTGCATCTGAGCTTCTTCTTCATCCCACATGGCTTTTGCTGAAGTTAAACTATCAACCCTATTGAATATCTGGTGAGTAAAGTTAATGCTCTTCTATCAACTTTCATTTGAGCCTTTTCAGCTGGATTATACATTCCAGGACTCTTCTTGATTCTTGATGCAGGGATTTCAGGGGTGGATTCAGTTCTGGGAACTGCTGGAATCTCAACAAATACCTCTAGTGGGCCATTTGTGATAGATTGCATTAAGGCTTCATCTATGTTATCCAAGAATTGAATCATTCTAATTCTCCATTGATGATATTCCCCTAAGAAGAGAGTTGGTGGTTTCGTTTCAGATCCGATTGAGACTATTTCTTTGGACATCTTTGATTGTTAGAAGATCGAGAATTCACCTGTATTGAATTTGAATTTTGTAGATCAAGAACACCAAGAACTGTCAGATCTGACAAGTTCTTTCACAAATCTTCTTCAAGAACAGATGAATTGGCTCTGATACCAATTGTTAGGACCCAAACAATCAAGATATCAATATATGAAAAGATTATGACAGGAATGATAGTAGCCAAATGTAATTTGTATTGATTGAATGTACTGTATACATAATATATCTTTACAAGGTATATGAAAACATTAGTTCTAACAATCTAACTAACTATCTATTTATACATACACTAGAAAGACTAAAGTGACAAGACATTCATAACAGACAAGTTTAGAATTGGTTCTGAACTCCTTCAGAACTTCTTCAGAAGTGTCTTCAGAACTTCTTCAGAACCTCTTCAGAAGTGTCTTCAGAACTTCTTTAGATCTTTTTCACTTTAAGAACCCAGTTCCTTTTGAAGCTATTATGATATTTCTATCAGTCAAGAAAAGAAAAAGTACCCAAAATAAACGAAAGTAACGAGTTTTTGAAAAAAAATAGAATTCGATTGTCGTTCGATCAAAGATCTCGATTGATGTAGATAGGTGTTAGGTGCGACAAGGTAATGGGTCCGAGATTTTTAAGATTAAAAATATGCAGATTTCTTTTGTTAAAACAGACACAAATTAACTCGAAACTTTAAGAACAAACGTATAGAAGATTAAAGAAATCGATAACAGGTAAGAAATCTAGGTGTTTCGAAAAAGATTGATTTTTATCGATTGAAACTGCTGAAGTATGAATCGAGAAGAATACAATTCGAGATTTTACCTTGATTCAAGAAATCGATTAGATACAGCTTCAAAACTCAGATCGCAGGCTCTGATACCAATTGTCGATCTCATTAACGATTAAGTACGTATGTATTGTATGAATGAATGCGAAGAACACGTTAAATATGAGAGAAACTTATGTCGTATATCTCACTTGATGTAATCGGGTTACAAGTTTACCACAATGCTTAATGCGATTACAATATGGTAGTTTCTCTCTAACAATTAATATCGACCCATAGAACCTCTATTTATATTAAAGGACTAAATGCAATAAGGAACGTAGCAATAAGGCATTATATACTTGCCTTTTACATAAAAAGAATAATTTTCTTATTTTGATACAATCTAAAATAAGTCCTAACAGTTTAGTAACACCCGACCATATGCAGGTCTTCGTATAAGACTTGGTCTAACTTTTGTCGATGTTTTATTTAGAATATTTATTGAAGCAATTCGAGTTTTAATTTATAAGAGAAGGATTATTCTTATTTATTGTATTGTTGAAAAAATTTAAATTAGTCGCACTTTCCAAATTTAAGGGTGTTTAAGCCGAGAAAGTGGGGAGATGAGGATATAGCGATGGGGTGATGGGGGGTTGAGGGAGAGGGTTAGTTCGAGATTGGGTTCGGTAAGGCAGTGGTTTAGGCTAGGTTTTCTTGGATTTGCCATGGTGCAATCAGTGGTGGTGGTGGTTTTTCGGTGATAGTAGTGGTGACGGTGGTGATGGCTCTGATCAAAACAACAGCGGTGGTGGGTTTTCCATCGACAAGTACAACAACGATGGGATGGTGGGTTTCTGCTCGATTACAGCAGCGCCGATAATGGTGATGAAAACAGAAACATCGAACGATGTGGTGGTGTTCAATCACATCAGCGATGAGGGTGAGGCTTTTACCGGCGAGAGCAGCGATGGTGGTGATGGTGTGCTCGACAGAAATAGTGGCGATGGTTGTGGATTTTTCGTCGAATAAAGCAACAAGGAGGACTGTGGTTGTGGTCAACGAACTCAACGAGGAAGGTGGTGGTGTCGACGGCGAATACTGCAGCAGAGAAAGGGAAGGTATGGCCGGCAATTTAGGGTTTTTTTTAAGTTATCTTCTTTATTTTTTTCGTGTAAGATGGTGTTCGAGGATGATAATGGTGTGGTTGTTTTGGATTATTGAAAAAACTATGTTTGATATAATGTTTTCTCTTTTATTCTCAATGAAAGATTTTTTTGTCATCCAAAGGTTTCTTGAATACCTCATCTCATGGTGAGAGTTTCTTGCAAACCCAATGTAGATGAAGGGTCTAGTAAACCCTTTCTCATTGGACCTCCCAAAATTCTTTTCCTTTTTATTTCTCTTTCATCCTACTTTTCGACGGTTGAGAAGAGAGGAACCAGAGAGAGAGAGAGTGTCTTTCCGTTCTGCATGAGTACCTACATGTGGCAGGTATCAAATTAATGCTCTTGAATATATATATATATATATATATATTATTCTGAAAAATGCAAATTATATCTGAAACGGTTGCCCACTTGTTTTCCTTATCATTGGGCCTTAAAAAAATTGCTCACATGTTTTCTTCTTTGGGCCGAAAAGGCCACAACCCAAGACCAAAAATCTTTCTTTGTTTTCCTTTTTATCTTCAAACAATCCAAAATCAATGGGCAAAGTCCAAATTAATTTTGGAATTATAAATTACTTGTCAAACCTTAAAAATAATAATTTTGAAATTCTAAAAATTCTAATTACTCGTCAACTGTACAAACACATCCTTTGAGATTTTTGATTCTCAAAATCAACAACCCCAAAGGGTTGTTCCACAACTTCGCCTGATTCCAAAAACGGCTTAACTCTGACCATTTACTTTAAATGTGGTTCACTTATCTGGATCAACTAACTCTACTACACAATAAGGGTACACTTTTGCAAATTTAAACGATCCTGTCCATCTCGAATTCAACTTTCCAGGGAATAGTTTGAGACGCGAATTGAATAACAACACATATTGGCCTTCATAGGGTTCTTTTGGACGAATTCTTTTGTCATTCCATTTTTTAGTACTTTCCTTATACAATTTGCCGTTTTCATAGGAGTGGTTCCGATGTTCTTCCAGTTTATTCAGTTGTAAAAATCTCTTTTTACCAGTTTCGTCCAAACTCATATTTAATTCTTTCAAGTCCCAGTATGCCTTGTGTTCTAATCCCAATGATAAATGACAGGATTTTCCAAAAACTAACCTGTAAGAGGACATACCAATGGGAGTCTTAGAAGGGCATCATCTAGCTTAGATACCCAGTCCTTTTTGTGTGTGATTTGACTACCTTTGACAAAGTCCCCTTGATTTTCCTATTTGATAGTTCTGCCAAACCATTCTTCTGAGGATGCTAAGCAGTAGCTACGCTATGCTTAATCCCATAATTTTCCAGTCTCGTCCAGTAAATTACTTATGAAGTGAGTTCCTTCATTACTAATTAAGGCATGTGGTATGCCAAATCTAGTGAAAGTGTGCTTATGAAGAAACTTGATGACACTCTTAGCATCGTTTGAGTGGCAAGCCATAGCTTCCACCCATTTGGATACATAGTCAACGGCTACCAAGATGTACGAACAATTATTGGACAGAGAAAATGGCCCCATAAAGTCAATTCCCCACATGTCAAACAACTCCACTTCTAGAATTTCATTAAGGGGAATTTCATTTCTCTGGGAAATGTTCCCGCTTCTCTGGCAATCATTGCACCTGTTCACAAAATCCTTTGCATCTTTGTGTAAGATTGGCCAAAAGAATCCAGATTGCAAAATCTTAGCAACATTTCTGCTTCCAGTGGCCACCAAAGGGGTCTAAATAGTGGTGTTGTAGAATTGAGATTATGTCCTCTTTCAGTTCGCATCTCCAGATCATCTGATCTGCACAAATTTTGAACAAGAAAGGATCATCCCAAAAATATTTCCTAGCATCAAAAATTAGTTTTTTTTCCTCTCCTATTTATTTAAATCCTTGGGAATGATACGACAGGCTAAATATTTCACAATATCAGCAAACCACGGTACCGAGGATTTGATGACCAATATCCCCTCATCAGGGAACACTTCACAGATTTCACTCCTCTGTATAAGTTTCCCTAGCTTCTCTATTCTTGACAAATGGTCAACAACTTGATTATCTACACCCTTTTTGTCAACGATTTCCAAATCAAATTCTTGCAAAAGCAAGACCCATCTTATTAACCTTGGTTTTGCATCTTTTTTTGAAATTAAATATTTTATTGCCAAATGATACGTATGAACAATAAGAAGAAGATATAAATTTTTCAAGAAAAAAATACCATGGCTAATAGTTCTTTCTTAGTTGTGGTATAATTGATTTGGGCATCGTTGAGAGTTTTACTGGCATAGTAAACTAGGTGAAAGATTTTTTTCCTCTCTAGCGTCACACATAATCTCAAATGGTAAAGTCGAATCAGGAGTCATTACTCCACGTGTAGTGACCAAGGCTTGTTTTAATATTTTAATAGCTTTTTTACAATCTTCATTAAAATTAAAGACTTGGTCTTTCTGTACTAACATACAGAGAGGTTTTGAAATCTTTGAAAAATCCTTTAAGAAACGTCTGTAGAAACCTGCTTGGCCCAAAAAACTCCAAATTCCTTTTACAGTCATAGGTTGGAGTAATTTCTAAATTTCTTCTACTTTGTCCTTATCAACCTCAATCCCCCGTTTAGATATGAGATGCCCTAATAAAATGCCCTCCTTTACCATGAAATGACATGTTTCCCAATTTTAAACCAAGTCTGTTTCGTCACGTCTATCGAGACTCTTTTCAAGGTTTTTTAAACATACGTCATATGATGTACCTTAAACTGAAAAATCATCAATTAAAATTTCCATGGAAGTTTCTAACATGTAAGAAAAAATGGACATCATACATCTTCGGAAAGTGGCAGGGGCATTGCATAATCCTAACGGCATTCTCCTAAACCCAAAAGTTCCATAAGGACATGTAAAAGTGGTATTTTCTTGATCATCGGGAGCTATAACAATCTGCTTGTCCCTGAATATTTGTCTAGAAAACAGTAAAATTCTTTTCCAGCTAATTTACCCAACATTTGGTCAATCAAGGGTAAAGTAAAATGGTCTTTTTGGGTTGCTTTGTTAAGCTTCCTATTGTTCATGCAAATCCTCCAACGTGTTACAGTCCAAGCTGGGATGAGTTTCATTCTTCTCATTGCGCACTACAATAACTCCTCCTTTCTTAGGCACACATTGAACTAGGCTGACACAAATACTACTGGCAATGGGATAGATTATGCCTACAACTAACCATTACATAATCTCTTTCTTAACAACCTCTTTCATCACAGGATTAAGCCTTCTTTGAGGCTCAACTGAGTTGAAATTTTTATCATCCAAATATTTTATTGTTGACAGATTGTTGGGCTTATGCCCTTCAGATCTGCAATGATCCATCCTATGCCCTTGGTGTGAGATTTGAACATTGTTACTAACTTTTCTTCCTGATCTTTATCTAGAGATGATGACATAATGACTGGCAATTTTTCTGACTCCCCTAGAAAAGCATAGTTCAAGTGTGAGGGAAGTTGTTTCAACTCTAGATCCGGGGCAACTTCTAAAGTTGGGACAAGAGTCTGCTTATCCTTAGTTTCTAATGCCTCAAAGGCATCAACTTCTTGAATGGGTTCTACATCCTTAAATTTTGTCTCTTCTTTTTCATCTCTATCAGATTCTTGTTCACTAAAAATCTTCTCCTAAGTTCTTGCTTCGCACCAAGTATCAATCAAACTTACAGAATAACATTCTTCTCTATCCTCCGGATACCTGAGAGAATTAGACACATTAAAAGTCACTTTTTAGTCATGCACTCTATTAATTCCCGTATATAAGAATGTATAAAATCTAATAAAGATCACAAGATAGATTGCAAAGCAGTCGGCTGTTGTATTGATATTCACAAGATTACAAACAATATGAATATAGAAAGTACACGTGCAAAAACTAACTAGTAACAAACTAACAGATCTTGTATATATACTAGTATAGAGAGTTTAAACTAACAGCTAGGTTACATGACAGACCAATGACTTCTATACATCTGTACATATTAATCAGAAGCTATCTTCAGAACTGTCTTCAAAACATCTGAAGTTACCACTTCAGAACTTTTTCAGAACTTCTGAAGTTGCCACTTCAGAAGTTATGCCTTAAGCTTTTCTTTATTAACATAATTTAGAATATCTGCACTTTCTACTTCAGAACCACATCTCTTTTGAAGCAATCTTTAGATACTCAACAATCTCCCCCTTTGCTTCAAAAGCTCAAATCATATTTCTAGTGCATCATAATTGGAAGAACTTCACCAATTATCAAATTTATGTATTATAGAGCTCCTTCAATGGTAAAATACATATTGTATGCCAAATCTTTGTACTTCAATCATCTTTTTTTGAACTTGTTCAACTTCAGCAACCTCTTTTCCTTTCTCATAATCAACTTTTTCAGAAATCAAAACTTCAGAAACTTTCTCGTTTTGATCTTCCTACGACAGATCCCGAGGTCAAAATATAGAAAAATATAGAAATATAGAACAATATTGGAGCAACGTAGTCGGATGTATTATTTATTTCATTAATATTACAAAACAGAATGTGTAATGAATGTACAAATGTGATCAATGAACATTAGTTCTAACAAACTAACTAACCTACTATGTATATACATGTAAAGATTCTAAACTAACAAGTGATTACAAGACAGACCAGTAGTATTTGTACACGTGGAAGGCATCAGTTCAGAACCACTTGTGAACTATCTTCAGAACTGCCTTCAGAAGTTCTTCAGAACTTCTTCAGAATCTTCAGAACTTCTTCAGAATCTTCAGAACTTCTGAAGTATCCACTTCAGAAGTTATGCCTTAGGCTTATCTTCACATCTATACTCCTGGTAGTCTTCTGACTTTACACTTCTGAGTTTTCCTTTATCATATTTCTATTCAGAACAAGTTCAGAAGATTTGAACTATTATGCTCCAGTACCCAGTCTCCTTGGAAACAATTCTTATACCCTTAACAACCTCCCCCTTTGCTTCAAAAAGACAAGTCATATCCCTAGAAATTTAGAATTTGTCTTACTTCACCCAAAATCAATTTTCTGTTATCCAACAACTTCTCTATTCTTTTGTTCATATCTTTGGCAAGCTTTTTGTACTCAGACCATTCTTCATCTTTAAATCTATTTGATCTTCTCTTGTGTCTTGCAACACTTCTGAATTTCTTCAAGTCTTATAAAAATCATCTTCTCTTCTGTTTTGCATACAAATCCAGGAGGACGAACAATTAGAGTTCCTCTTTTCAAACTGTCTATTCCTTGTAGTTCAAAAATTGGTTTGCTTAAACAAACTTTATCCTTTCCAAGCACATAAGCAACCTTGAAATCAGTCTTTGCAACCTAAATGAATTTTCTATATATACCACCCTTCAAAATTGGAAAGACATTTCTGAACTTTGTTATCAAATTATGGAATGGGTTAAGTCTGTTGTAGACTTTAACCAAGTCTCTCAAATGAACATTCTGAAAGTCAGCCGCAGGAAAAGTACATACCTCTCCATTTGCTCTTTCGATAGTGAAGAAAGCATATTTGAAATTCATCTTGGATTAATCTGCATTGATTACTTTGACAATAGGACTTTGACAATAGGACTTTCCTCATTTCAGAGATAGGTAGCTTCAACTTATGCATAATGATATAGTACCATTGTTTCCAACCAAAATCTTTATTCATCCAGCAATCTATGTAATTGAATCTTTGCTCATGTTCCATGAACATCTCAGGATGATAATATTCAAGAATTAAAATGTGAGCATGTTCTTCAATCCTTTGTAATTGGAGTTGTTCAACATCAGAAATTTGTATTGTGTGCGCTTGTTCTTCTATGCTTTCAATTTCTTTTTCAATACCCTTTTCTTTGCCTTTTTTAGAACTATCTCTAATATGTTCAGCAATTTCAGCTTCTGATCTTCTAACATTTTAAGGTTCTTCTAAAATTTCAAACTCAACATTTTGCTCTTTAGCATGAATGTAGAAGTCATAACAACTACTTAGCAAGTAATCTTCCTCTCTGATTGAGTTAATCTGTTTATGACCAGCATTCATACTTCTTCTTATAAGTTGTCTAAAATGAATCCTTTCTTTGATCAAATAAACAATTTAATCTTTTACTTCAGTTGGACCATCAATCCATTCCATACAATTACATAACCATTCTAAAGTTGAAATGGAATAGTTTGGAATGTCAGAAACTATGACTGTTCTTTTACTTAACCCTTCAGCTTTAAAGTGAAAATCAAGTTCTGGTTTGGTAAATATTGTGGAGATTCCAGCAAGACTGACTGAGACTGGTTCAAATAGATTTACTTTCTTTAAGCCATTTTCCAAAGCAAGTTGGAAATCATGTTTGTTAGTCCCTTATTACAACAGATCTGATAAGAATTGGTCATTTCATCCTCTTTATTGATATACTGAGTATAAGAACACTTACAAAACACACAGTTCACCTTTAATCGACTATCATATTTTAAGTTCAACTTTCTAACTGTGAAACAGACTCTCTATATGTACTATAAAGGAAATGCTACAATTACAGACACTTCTATCACAGCCCAATTACAATAAGACATGTCATCAAAAACTTTTGAATGTCTTATGAACTTTCTCTTCAGAACTTAACTTCTGAACTGTCTTCTGAAGTCAACTTCTGAACTGTCTTCTGAATTCAACTTATGAACTGCGATTCTTCAGAAGTTCTTTAGACTTCTGAAGTTATCTACTAAAGATGACTTTATTTATCTTTTCAGCACTAGCTCAGAACTTCTGAACTATTCATCTTCAAATTCTGAAATATTTTCCTTTACAAAACATTTAAAACATAGGATCCAAATTCACATGATTCTTTGGATCCTAACAATGTTTCACAAGGTTTATGAGGTAGATACCAAGTGTTCTTCTGACTTCTTGCACCAGTTCTGTATCTTCTCTTTTTACACAGAAGTTCAGAAGAGAAAGTTTATGTTGAAGCCTCAAATTATACAAATCAAATTGGGTAAACATAGTTAGACTACCATCTCTTCTTTCTGCTCCAAGTCTGATAACTTTGATGTCTTCTTCAATTGACTTTTTAATACTTCTGAAATGCTTGATAGGCACAGAATCGTGCATATCTTGAATACCATGCCTTTGATAGAAAGATCTGACTTTAGAAGCATATTGTTCTGTCCATTCATCATTAATAAAACTTTCTAAAGTAGCATTCCTCAGGCTTCTCTTGTATTGATGAACATATGTATCTTCAGGAAAGACAGTAATTTCATGAGTGAGATCATCAAAAATTATCTCCTTCATAAACACTTTATCTACAGCAGGTTCATCAAGAATTAATAAAGTAATTCTTGGAATTCTAACACACTCTTTGAGTTTGACTTCAACTTCTCTATCTGTGAAATCAACTTCACTCAGATGATTTAAATCAGTAATGATATAAGCATAATCATTTGGTTGATTGTGGAAATTTCTAAAAACAAACAATCTCTCATCCAAGAACCTACACTCCAGATTCCTTGGAGAATTCATCAATACATATCTCATGATCACTTGTCTTATAAACCAACCAAGTTCATTCAGAAGTTCTTCTTCATTTCTTCGGATATTCATCAAAGGTCTCTACACAACAATATCTCTGATTTCATTCACCTCTTCTTCCTCAGCAAACATAATAACATCTGACAGATCTCCTGGTTCTCGAATCTTTTCTTCAAATGCTAAATATTCATTTAACATTTCTTTATTAGAATTAGGAAGAACATCAGTGTTATCAGTACCAGTTTCATTGACAAAATCAAAAGATAACTTCTCTGATTCATACCCTTCATCCTCTTTTTAAGCAGTGACATTAAGCTTAGAGAATATTCCAGAAGTCAAAACTACAACATTACTATCTTCAGATCAGGTTACCACTGGTTCATCAATTACCATTACACCTTCCGAACTAGGAACTTCATGTGATTCAGGTTCAGAGATAAGAATTGTTTCAACTACTTCAGAAACTTTATCAGCACCAGAATCATTCTGAACATCTTCAGAAGATCTTTTAGAAGATTGGGCTTTTATCACAAGTGTATCTTCAGAACTTGAAACTTTCCTCCTCTTCTCCCCCTTATGATCATTAGAATCCTAATCATCATGCTTACTTTTCAAAGTTCCAGCCTGTGGTCTGCACTCCAAAGCTAAAATCCTCTGATCAAGGGAAACTTCGTCTATTCTGCACAGTAGTTAGCTTGTTCAGAATAAGTTGAATAGCATCCTTAGTAGCAAGCTTAGAGATATCTGGCTGTTCAAAAGAAACTACTTCAGAAAAGAATTTCAGAATGGCATCCTGAAATGAATTGAGATCAATGGCTGATACAGAGACTTTTTTAAAATCACCAAGCCTTTCTTCCAACTTCTTTCCCTGGTTTTCCACCCTATCCTCCATCACCTTTAAAGTATTTTCTGTCAATTCCTTGATTTCCTTCTAGATCTTTGCAAATTCAGAAGTACATAAATCCTTAAATTCAGAAAATTCAGAGGACTGGCTAATGGAACCAAGACCAACAGATGGTCCTGTTTGCAGTTCTATAGATGTAGGTTGGCTTGTAGATGTCACCATATCATGAACCACAAAGGATTCATTGAATGGGGATTTTAAGATATTCACCCCACCAGGACTTCCATCAAATCCTTGAGTTCTTATAATACGAATATCTATTGATGTTGAGGCAATGTGAAGATTACGAAGCCATTGTTTATATCATATGGATGATCAACGTGGGACATGTGGCAGAGAAAAAGAACCAAAAAGTAATGACGTTTAGTAGCTTAATGATGAATTACAATGGTTAATCTTGATAACTGAAACGTTTACGACGTAGTTAATGTTCGACAAATGAAATTATAACAAGTGGAACACGCACAAACTTAGTCATCTTCAGAGATTGAAGTTCAGAAACTTCTGAGAAAGAGTTCAGAATTTTAAAGAAATAGTTCACAATTTAAAAGAAAATTTCAGATTTTTGAGAAAAACTTTCTGAACTTGCCAGAATTGTATCCTTTGAAAACAGTTTTAAATAGTGACTTCTGAATTTTGAAAACACTTCAATTCCGAAGATGTTTGAACAAAGAAAAATATTTGATCAACAATTGAAGTTTCTTCAGACTTCTAAGTGATTCAGGTCAAAAAGAATCATCATCTGTTTCAGATCTATGAATTAAGGCATTTGTAATGATGAAACATTAACAATAGAGATGAATTATGCTTATATAGAAATGAAAAATATTGTAAAAGAGCAAATCCAAATAGTTCAAAATTAAAACACTAACTGCTGAATTATTAAATTCAGACTTCTGAGAACCAAATATCAGAATTTCTGAAGTTTGATATTCAGATTTCTGAATGAAATATGTTCAGAAGTGAAAATTTTAAGACTGTTTCTTAAGTAAATGGCTTATGCAGAAAGATTCATCATGCCTAATTTGCTTACTATAAAATTAAATCTTTTCTCAGCCAGAGCCTTAGTAAACAAATCAGCCAATTGATAATCTGTCTAAACAAAAAACATTTCTATTGCCTTTTGTTAGACTTCATTCTGTAAAAAGTATGAACCAGAATATTACAAGTATCAAAGATCAGAAGTTAAGTCAGAAGCTCATCTTCTGACTTAAGTCATCTTAGAGGCGCCCAGAGACTTGAAGAACCTCTGGACTCTAACTGTTATCTCACACGCGCTTGTGATGACGTGGCGAGCACACTTTCCGTGCGTCCTTATATGTAACTGATTCTGTTACTAGTATAGCTGACGTGTCGAATCCTGATAGGTTAGATCGTTGACTTTTACTTTGTAATAGTATAAATCGAATCATTCTTCACTATAATGGGAGACAATCTTGGAGAGAAATTGCGCTGTTCATTCATACGTATTGTAATCGATTTCCAGGTTATTAATACGATTTCTCAATTGTTTTTCAAATATGTTCTTACTGTTCTTACTGTTTATGATTACTATTCGGTATTAATCATAGATTGACATTGCTTCCGCTCATACTTTATTATACGATCTATTGATTTGTGATAAGAAAGGGATCTGGGTTCCTACAATTGGTATCAGACCCTGATAATCAATTTATTGATTATTAGATCTCATCCAGTTTGGAGAAATCCCTATTCTACTAGCAGTTAATTTCATTTTTAAACTACCGTTCTCAATTCTACCCTGTTTCGATATTTTGTTATTTTCACACAGTTCTCTCTTAATCAGTGGTAATCTGTTTAAATCTGAAAATCAGTAAGAATATCGTCTCGTTTCAAACAATTTGAAATTTATTTACTCCAATTTTCAATAGTATTTCCTGCATTTCTCTTAATCTCTGTTTTCTGCAAAATGGCAAATCAAAACATGAACGCCATTTACACCTCCGGATCTTTGACCAAACCTCCAACTCTAATCTGTGATGAATATCCTCAATAGAAGATCTGCATGATCAACTTCTATGAAGGATTAGATGTTGAACTTTATCCTACTGTACAGAATGGTCCATTTATACCAATGACCACCATTCCAAGGATTCCTGCTACTACTAATACTGATGAAATTCCTACTCGTCAAGTTCCAAAACTTATAGAAAATTGGTCTGATGAAGAAAAGGTTAAGGTGGAACTGCCAAAAAGGCAAAAATCTTCTGATTATGTCTATTCCAAATGAGATTCTCCAATCTGTAGATTCATGCGAAACTGCAAAAGAGTTGGGGGATCAACTTGAAAATATTCTCGAAGGAAGAGCAAAGATGAAGAAAAACAGAAGAGCTCAAGCTCTGAATGAATATAATAGTTTTCAAGCTATTCCAGAAGAGACTCTGGAGCAGGCCTTTCACAGATTTAACACTCTGACAAATCTGTGCAAGAGATGTGATATAGTAAGATCCAAGGAAGACAACAATGTTCTATTTCTTAAACGACTGAACCCAGAATGGTCTAATCTCTCCATGTCTCTTCAAGCTAACCAAGACTTAGAAATGTGGTCTCTACACGATGTATTTGGCACTCTTTAGGCACATGAAAAGGAAGTTGTTCAGAAGAAGACTTCTATTGGTGGACTTCTGGCCCTAATCTCTGAATCCAGAGGGTCAAGCAGAAGGAGTAAAGAGACTGAGAGGAAATGAAAGAGCAAGGCGGCATTCATTTCAGAAGCAAGTCTGGAAGGTGCCTCTGATTCTGATGATGATGAGATTAAATCTTTTGTAGAATCGTTAGCACTTATTACCAAACAATTCACCCAAAAGTTTGGTAATAGATCTTTTCAAGGGAACAGAAGATTTGATCGCCCCACTCAAACTTATGCTCCAAGGCAAGAGATCTAGAGAGTTGAAAAATCAGAAGCAGAAAAGAAAGAGGAAGAGCTGAAAAAGAAAAAGGATGTGTGTTACAGGTGCGGAACAAGAACAAATAGAAGTACAACATAGTCGAAAGAGCTCACTATGCTGAAAAAGAGAACTGGCTGGATGACTAGTCAAGCGGAGATGAAGCCATGTTCTATGGAATGGCCAAGGCAGATGAGTCAGAAGATCAGCCTTCTGAAACTCCGGTTTGTACTCTATCTGAATCCTCTGAACTTGAAAACACCATCTTGATTTTAACCAATGATTTTAACCAATGATTTTGAAAAGCTTATTATAGAAAAGAAATTGAGGAAAAATCTTGAACAAACTCTTTCTACAATTCAAAGACAAAGAGATATTTACAAAAGAGAAATGGATATTTCAACTGATGAAAAGATGGAAATATCTATTGAAAATGAAAAGATTTCCAAACATTTGAAAAGTACAGAAGTCTAACTCAAGGAAGAGAAACAGAACTTCATTAAACTTCTGGAAGGCAAAGATAAAGAGATTAAGGCTAAAGAAAGTGACAGATTGAATTCTGTAGCACTCAAAAATTATTTTCAAACAGAAAGAGAATTTTTGCACATAGAGCTTCAAAACAAAGAGCTATAGATCAAAAAATATTTGGATGCTCAGAAAGTGCATCATAAAATCAATACACAAGAAGGGAAAATCGGACTTGGTTTTGAGGATTTAGATCCCTACACGTGTAAAAAGCGGTCTACTCTAGAATATGTATTTTGTTTAGGAAAAGAACAAAATCCTGTTTTTCCAATCTTATATCAGCAATCAGTTTTCAAAAAATCGAAATACAAAAATTGTCATCGTGTGAGAAAACTCAAATACAAAAATATCAAGTACTCTTCTGAAAAAACAACTCACGTTGATCTAAGTTTAGTCTAAAAGAAAAGCGATATTTTCAAGTTTGGATCGATTACTCATATAACTTTGAATCCAGAAGCGGATGAATTTATGCCTATACAAGTAGAAAGGAGCTAAGATTACTTTTCAAAACGAAATTCTTTCAACTCTGGATGAATGTTTTAAACTTGAACAGATGGAAGCTCTAAAAAACTCTATTGAAAACCGTCTAGAGATCTTTCCTTGTTCTTTTGTTGACTTAAATCTTTCCGAAACCCAAGACAATTTGGAGTTTATTACTTATCCCTGGGAAAGTGACGATCAAGATGATGATGATTTCTATGACAATTTAGATAACTATATTTCAACTTTTGAAAATTTCTTGCCACAAGAATACTCAAAGGCTCCAGAGGTAATAAAAAATGAGGATGCACCTTTCCTATACACTAATGAACCTCTGGAAATCAGAGCCTCTGGACCGAATGTTGAAAAACATTCAAGTGGAATACCAATACTCTCAGTTCCTCCAAAAGAACAGAGAAAAGCGATTTCCATTCACCCAAACTTTCTTGGGATGTATCTTAAAGCTAAAACTTGTCTTGAACTCGAAAAGGAAGAAAATCTCAAAAAGAAAGTCAATACTCAGCAACAGTCTCAACAATCAAAACCTCGGAAGTTTACTTATGCTCAAAAAGTAAAATGGAAATCTAATTCTTCTACTCCAGTTTCAGTAAAACGCCAAAGTTCCTGAGAAGTCTCATTAGAGGAAGCCTCCACAGAAGGACACATTTACTTCTAAGCATAAGTCTAGCCTATAGAAGAAGTTCGATAGAACTACTAATACTAGAATAGACAGAAATAAGAATAATTGTAATTATCATTCTAGTAATGAAAAATTCAAGCAATCTTTTATGTTTCAGAATTCTGAATGTTTCTCCTTGTTCTTAAAACTTAAGCAATTTTTCTCAAGGCCCTCTGATTACTTCTCTAAAAATCAAAAGTACAACTTCAGGAATCAAACCAAAAGGAACAATGAAAACCAAAAAGGCAAACCAATAATCTCTGCAAAACCCAATCAAGCTTATGTTAAACAGGATCAACATTTCAAACCTAACATTAAAGGACCCATTATGAAATGGGTACCTAAATCTCTCTGATTCTGATTGCAGAAATAGCGTGTGCATATCTGGTATCTTGACTCTGGATGCTCGAGGCACATGACTGGAACGAAAAACTTACTCTCAAAATTCTAAGATAAAAGTGGAGGAGCAGTAACATTTGGTTGTATTTGATGAAAAACATTGTTACTTATTCTCTAAGGCAGGTGAAGTACTTTGTATTTGATGAAAAACATTATGCATGATGAATTTTACGTCCAACGATGGTAAGGAAACTCTCTGTCTTATCTCCAAAAAGAGTGAAGTTGCTTGGCTATGGCATCATAAAATGTCTCACTTGAACTTTGAAAATCTTGAAATGCTGGTAAAACATAATCTGGTGAAGGGCCTCCCAGAGGTACACTTCCAGAAGGATCACCTCTGCCCTGTATGTGAAATGGGCAAAATATAAAGAGCATCTCACAAAATCAAAAGTGATCATTCATGCACTAGACCTCTGCAATTGCTACATGTTGACCTTTGTGGTCCCATTGCAATTCAGAGCTTATTTGGAAAAAAGTATATCTTGGTGCTAATAGATGAATTTTCCAGGTATACATGGCTTGCTTTTGTGCGTCAAAAATCAAAAGTGCCAATCATATTAATAAATATGATGACTAGAATACAAGCTCTTCTACAACAGAAAATACAGCAGCTGCAAAGTGATAACGGTACTAAATTCAAGAATGCCAAGCTTGAAGAATACCTTGTAGAAAATGGAATTACCCAAAGCTTCTCTGTTATACGCACTCCTCAACAAAACAGTGTAGTAGAAAGACGCAACAAAACACTAATGGAAGCAGCCAGAACAATGCTTGCAACTTCTGGACTCCCTATCCATTTTTGGGCAGAAGCTGTAGCCACAGCATGTTTCACTCAGAATCGATCCATCATAATGAAGAGGCATCTGTTAAACTTTTCCATATTTTTGGCTGCAAGTGTTTTATTCTAAATGATAGAGACAAACTTGGCAAATTTGACAAGAAATTTGATGAAGCCAAATTCTTGGGATATTAGTTAAATTCAAAAGCTTTTAGGGTTTTTAATACGAACTAAGACTGTAATGTAAAGCATAAACATCGATTTTGATGATCAAACTCAATTGACTTCTGAATATTCCAACTCAGAACTCAAATTTAATATTGTTACCTCTGATTACCTTTCATGTTCCAGAGAATCCGAGATTGATGGTCTATTCGATGATTTTCTGGGAGAAGAAATACCTTCAGATCAAGTACCCAATAACCCCCACTTAAATGTTCCTGAAGTACTTCAAGCTTCTGGAATCACTCTCTCTGGTCCTGTATCAACAAATGAGAGTCCAATGGAAACCTCCGTCCCTCCTGAATTATCAAATGAATGTCCAGAGGTAACCTCTGAGCCTTCATTTGAGGGGAAGACTTTAGGTGCTTCTTCAGATCCAGAACCTAATCCAATATCAGTTGAGGTTATTCAATCCTCGGATATAGAAGTTCAAGCTCAACAGATACCTCAAACAAGGATGAAAAGATGGACAAAGTCTCACACTCCAAATCTAATTATTGGGAGTCCATCTGAAGGGGTTAAATCCAGATCTGCAACTGCCGATGAAGCCTTCTTTATAAAATTTCTGAGTATGATCGAGCCAAAGAAGGTTCATGAAGCTTTACAAGAGCCAAGCTGGGTGGAAGCTATGCAAGAAGAACTACTTCAATTTGACAGAAACAAAGTATGGAACTTAGTACCTATGCCTAAAGACAAAATAACCATTGGTACTTAGTGGGTATTCAGAAACAAGAAGGACGAAGATGGTATTGGGATCAGAAACAAGGCAAGAATTGTGGCTAAGGGGTATTGTCAAGAAGAGGGGATAGTCTACGATGAGACATTTGCTCTTGTAGCAAGACTTGAAGCTATAAGACTTTTTCTAGCTTTCTCAGCATACAAAAACTTTAAAGTACATCAGATGGATGTTAAATGTGCATTTTTGAATGAAAATCTCAAAGAAGAAGTGTATGTTGAACAACCTCCTGGATTTGAAGATGCTAGACATCCAGAATATGTATATCTTTTGGATAAAGCTCTATATGGATTAAAGCAAGCACCAAGAGCCTGGTACAAATGATTATCTACGTAACTGATCAGTCATTCTTATGAGAAAGGTAAGATCGATACCACGTTATTCATCAAAGAGGCAAAGGTATGTTAACCGTAGTTTAAATATATGTGGATGACATCATATTTGGTTCTACTCATCAGTCAGAAGTTGATCTGTTTTCAAAACTGATGGAAAAAGAATTTGAAATGAGCATGTTGGGAGAATTAACGTTCTTCTTAGGACTCAAAGTCAAACAAATTACTTCTTGCATTTTCATAAAAGAAGCCAAGTATGTTTCTGACATGCTAAAGAAATTCAAACTTCAAAATTCCACCACTATGAAAACTCCTATCTCTCCTAGCACGAAACATGATCCGGATCCCTTAGGGAAATCAGTTGATGTTACATGCTATAGAGGTATGATCGGATCACTTCTATAATTAACTGCAAGTAGGCCAGATATCATGTTTGCCACTTGTCTCTGTGCAAGATTTCAAGCCAATCCAAAAGAATCTCATTTCGCTGCTGTAAAAAGAATTTTTAGATACCTAAAAGGAACTCCATCACTGGGTCTCTGGTATCCTAAGAATTCTGGATTTGATTTAATTGCGTATATTGACTCTGATCATGCAGGAAGTAAGTTGGACAGAAAAAGTACCTCTGGTAGCTGTCAACTTCTGGGAAACAGAATAATAAGTTGGACATCCAAGAAACAAAACTGTGTTTCAGCATCTACAACAGAAGCCGAATATGTTGCTGCTGCTAGTTGCTGTTCACAAATCATTTGGATTAAAACTCAACTCAGAGACAATGGTCTGATGTACGACAAGATACCCATCCTATGTGACTCAGAAAGTGCTATTGCTATTACTGAAAAATCCAGTTCAACACTCAAAGACAAAGCACATTGATGTAAGGTATCATTTCATAAAGGATCATGTGAAGAAGGGGACAATTGAAATGTACTTTGTCTCCACTGATTATCAACTTGCTGATATTTTTACAAAAGCTCTGGATGAAAAGCGATTCAATTTTATAATCAGCAAGTTGGGTATGCTAAACATGTAATTACCTTAATTTCTATGGCCTTCATAGGATTAAGTCAATTCACTTGTTCTGTATATCTCAAATTTCTTTTATTAATCATTCTTTGTGTATTAAGTAATAAATCAGAACAACCCAGAATCCTCTGGTCACTTCTGATGATTAACTCAGAAGCCTCTGGACACCTCTATTCTTCAATGAACAATTATTTTCACTTTCTGATCCAAGTGTAGACAGAAAGGGTAGCATAATTTGAAAAAGCAAATGGGAGCAACAAACTCAAACTTGAAAGGGGAGCACATAGTATAGTTTTTGAGAGGGAGCACATAGTGCAGTTTTTGAGGGGGAGAACAGACTTATGCTATATCTAAAGGGAAGCTTTTCAAAGCAAGTCTAACAGAAGTTAGATGTCTTTTGAACCTATCTTTACTTAAAAAAAATTGCGAATTGGTTACTTCTGAATAACTCTTGCCGTCAAGGTTAATAAGCAATCTCAAATTCAACTAAAACTCTTCTGAAAAGACGTTCTCATGACAAAACTCTTGGTCTCAAAATGTTTTATATGACGAAAAAGCTATTCTCTGATTATGTCTTTCACTTAGTTTTTTTTGAATAAGTTACTTCTAAATTTAACTCTTGCGTTCAAGGTTAATTAGAATTTTCTTATTTCATTAAATTTCTTAAGAAATGCCGTTTATAGAATTTAAAACTCTCATTTGGTACAAAACTGATTTATTTCTCCAAATGTCTGATTTTAATTTTTTTAAAAGCATAATTAATTAATTTCAAAAATTATTCTTTTAATCCACAATTATTTTTGTTGATTAATTGATAATTTTTCTTATTAATTTTATCTTAATTTTTGGAGGGAATATTCAAAATATTTAAAGCAGCACCGGTAATCATTGAAAATCGTCTAAAAACCTTTCACCGCCTCATCAAACTCCTACACGCGTCTGTCATCAATTAATTCACGGAAAAGATTTCTCCACATGTCATTAATCGCCCGACTACATGAGTGCATGCCTGCTTGCTTACGTCAGTACCTATAAACCGTTTGCTTTTCCCCAAATCAAAAAACCCCTCGATCCCCAAAATCACTCGAGTTCTATTTCTCTCTCATTATATAAACTCGAAAATAGAAACTCATCACTCTACTACTCATCGTCTTCCTCCTCCGGCTATCATTCCTATTTGGTAACCTGCACTCTTAGCTCTCAAACACCCCAAAATCACTAATGACAAACCCAACTAAAAATGTCAATATGCAAGAAGAAGAAGGGCGTCTAATCGATTCAATGGCAGAAAGTGCCACAATAGTAAAGCTACCACTCAAAGCCAACAATGTGCAAGTTCTCCTGGATCCAAATACGTATCAAGAAGACTATAGAGTAATGATCTAGTTCTTGCAATATCATTCACTGAACCGAACCCTAACCCTAACCAACCCAAATGTGCCTGAAATCTATGTCCAAGAGGTCTGGTAATCCCTGTTTGTCGTGGATGAAGAAACCCTCTTAGGAAATTTCAGCCATCCCATAGATCCTGAGAACGCCGTCGAAATCCCTATCACAATGAAGAAAATTGCCAGGTACTTTCATTTGCCCCTATCTGTTATTGAAGTTGAAGACCAAAAAGTACCAAATCCAGATCTTGAAAATAACCCTACACCTGAAGCTCTGTTGGCATTCATCAATTTCTTGGGATACAATGAAACACTCACCAAGTTGTCTGAGTTCAAAAGGAAGAAGTTGCCGCCCATGTGGAATGTGCTAGTTTCTATTCTCAACAAGAGTCTCACTTGCAAAATCGGCTCTCAAGACCAAGCCACCAAGAACATTCTTACCATAATGTATGGAATGTACTTCAACAGGCCATTGAATTATGCAAGTCTGATCTTTCAAGAAATTAAAGCTGCTGTACACACCAAAGTTTCACACCAGAGCCAGGGCAAAGCTCTTCTAGTACTAATGTTCCGAAGATTGCTCTATCTTTTCACTTATCCAACCATAAGTGCTCTGCAAGCCCCCTTCCTTCTGCCATTTTGCAAGATAGCTACCATGCACTCTCACAGGCCCACTATTGACAGAAAAGGCTATTCTTCTTCGAGAGAACTATCCAAGTATATGCTTAACCTTATTCCTCAAACCTCTCCTAATCTTATCTCTTATAGACGCTATCTGGTATACTCAAAACCGAGAATACCTACCCAGAGCATTTAGAGCCTAGTGTAGGAACTGAGGAGTCAAGTGAGGATGAGGTTGAAAAGAATGAGAGTGAACCACCGAGTGATTCTGGCCATCCTGATAGATTAATGCAAGAAGCTACAGAAGATGTCCATAGAGACACATATGTGTGAACCTCACCGAGTCCAACAAGGGTAACCACAACTGCTGAGGTAGATGCCAACACATCTACTCTCATTGAAAAATGACAGCCCCAGTCCAAACCACCCTGAAACCAACCGATCAGAGGATATCCTTCAATCCTCTGGATCAAGCACAACCGGGCAAACCACATCATCTTCATCATCCTCTAAAAAGGGTGATGATAAAAATATAAGAGTTCTATCGCCCAGAACTCGCCACAACCTACACAATTCGTTGATGTCTCTATGACCAACGAAGCTGTTAGGACCCAAACAATCAAGATATCAATATATGGAAAGATTAGAACAGTAATATGATAGCCAAATGTCGTATGTATTGATAGGATGAACAGTATTACAAAATGTGTCTTTATAAGGCTTATGGGAAACGTTAGTTATAACAATCTAACAAACAATCTATTTATACAAGTAGTAGAAAGACTAAAGTAACAGTACATTTATGACAGACAAGTTCAGAACAGGTTCTGAACTCCTTCAGATCTTCTTCAGAATAATCTTCAGAACTTCTTCAGAACCTCTTCAGAATATCTTCAGAACTTCTGAAGTTGACACTTCAGAAGTTATGCCTTAGGCTTTTGTCTTTTCTTCTGAATTCTGAATCTTCATTCTTCAGAACTTTATATCTTCAGAACCCAGTGCCTTTTTAAGCTATTATGATATCTCTATCAATCTCCCCCTTAGCTTCAAAAGTTCAGATCATACTTCCAGAAGTTCAGAATTTCTCTAACATCTTTCAGAATTAAGCTTCTGTATTCAAGTATGATTCAGCAATTCTAACCATCTCTTTAGCAAGCTTCTTGTGCTTCTCCCAATCTTCATTGCTCAGATTCTTTGGTCTTCTATTTTGTCTTTTTACCAAACGATCTCTGATTGCCATGAGAGTTCCATTGCAACATTTGTGGAGTTCTTCAAATCTCACAAATAATAATTCTTCAAAGCATTTGCAAACGAAACCTGGAGGTTGGATTACTAAATTACTCTTCTTCAGATTCTGAATATCTGGTAAGCTCAGATTTGGTTTGCTCAAGTGTACTTGTTTCTTGTTCAGAACATAAGCAACCTGAAAATCAGTCTTTGCGGCCCATATAAATTCTCTGTACAAACCATCTTTGAGGATTCGAAATGATTTTCTGAACTTGGTGATTGAATCATGAAAAAGATAAACACTTCTGTAAACTCTGAGTAGATCTCTGAGATTCACATTCTGGAAATCAGCTTCAGAAAAGGTAGAAATCTTACCATTTTGTCTTTCAAATTTAAAGAATGCATACTTGTAATTTTGTCTTGTCTTCAAGTCAGCATTAATTACCTTGAACACTGGACTTTCCTTTTTTGCTTCATTAATTGGGATCCTTATCTTTCTAATGATATCAGAGTACCATTGTTTCCAACCAAAGGACTTTTGAATCCAGCAATCAATATAGTTGAACTTTTGTTCATATTCCATGAACATTTCTGGATGGAAATATTCAAGAAACATGGTGAAAGCACTTTCTTCTATTCTTTGAACTTGCAGTTGTTCCTCTTCAGATATTTGCTCCACAGGAACCAACTGTTCAGAAATAGCTTCAGAAATTACTTCTTTCCCTTTCTCTTTATCCTTCTGACTTGGTTTAGAACGTTCAATGTTTAGAGAAAACTTCAGAATTTCCTCCAAGTCTTGTTTCTTTGAGTGAATTTGGAAATCATAAGTATCACTAAGTATATGATCAGCTTCTCTGATCTTGTTTTCTCTTTTGTGACCAGCTGGATAACTTTTTCTTACAATTTCTCTGAAATGAACTCTTTCTTTGATCAGATATATGATTTCTTCTTTGACATATGAATCTTCAATATAATCCTTTGCATAAGTAAGAAACCAATTCAGATGAGTTAGAGAATTTTGGAATATCTGCAATCAAAAAAGTTTTATTTCCATCTGCTGTGTATCTGAACCCAAGATCTGGACTAGTGAACACTCTAGTTATTGTATTTTCAAGGTTTACAAGTTCCAACAGATTTACTTCAGATAAACCAAATTCCAGAGCTTATTGAAAGTCATGCTTGATTATGTTCCTTATGTAGATTCCCAGAATTCTTCTAACTTCAAAAACAAGTTCAACTTCACTTCTGGCAACACAAAACTGAAGAACTGTCAAATTGTCTTGCAATCTTAATCTGTACAGATCATATTGAGTAAATTCACACAGATATCCATTTCTTCTCTCTGCTCCAAATCTGTATATTACCGAATCATCTTCAACAGTGTTTGTCAAACATCTAATTTTCTTAATAAGAGTGGAATCATTCAAATTCTGAACACCATGCTTCTGAACAAAGTTTCTAACTTGAGATACTTGTTCTTCAGACCACTCATCATTTACAAAATCTTCCAGCTTTGCAAACTTCAAACTGGTTTTATACATATGAAAGTGAATAACTTCAGGAAATTCTAAACTTATTTCTCCATAAAGGAACATATCTTCCTTTTCATAGATTTGATCTAGAATAGGTTCTTCAAGAAGAGGAATATGAATTTTGGGAATTGTAATGCAGGATCTGACTCTTACTTCAAATTTTCCAGAGTAGACCATCAGAATTTCATCTGCAAGTTCAGTTCCTCCCATGTGACTCAGATCAACTTCAAGTTCAACATATTCATCTGGTTGATTAAGAAAATCTCTGAAGACTGAAAATCTGTTATCCAAAAGTCTACACTCCAGACTTCTTGGTTTATTCAGAAACAGATGTACCCAACAAAATTGATTTAGAATATTCCACAATCCTTCAGAAGCTCTTCTGAATTCTTCACTCAGAAGTTGTTGAGGCTTCCAAATTACTAAGTCTTTTATCTCTTCTGAGCTTTCTCCCATATTTGCTCCAGACCTGTCTTCTTCAAACATAATAACATCAGAAAGGTCACTTGACTCTCCAATGACATCTTCATATGCAAGGTATTCCTTTAGCATTTCTTCATTTGAGTCTGGAATTATGTCTGTATTATCTGAGCTTAAATTACCTTCAGAATCAAAGGATAACTTCTCTGTTTCATACCCTTCTTCTATCATTTCTTCAGAAGTATGATCATTTACCTCTTGTCCCTCATGTTCTGCTGATAAGATATCTTCTATAGCTTCTGAAACTCTATTAGATGCTTCACCAACATTCTGAGCATCTTCAGAAGTTTACTCAGAACTTTGAACTTGAACATTTTCAGCATTTTCTGGTTCAGATACTTTCTGTCTTTTCTCCCCCTCTTGATTATCAGGATCCTGATCATCAAGAACCCTTTTAGAAGTATCTGATTGAACCCTGCACTCTAGAGCAGACAATCTTGTGCTTAAATCTATCTGAGAACTCTGAATAGAAGAAAGTTGATTCAAAATCTGAGTAATATCATCCTGTGTTGCAAAAGCTGGTTGAGCAGATGAAGAAGAAGGCTGAGAAGATTTCAGAGAAGAAACAGATGAAGCCACTTCAGAAAAAGCAGTCACAAGTGCTTGTATAAAAGAATTCAGATCATTAGATTATTGAAGTTGAAAATCAGTCCACTTATTTACCATACTCTCCCCTTGTTGATCCAACCTATCCTCCATCACCTTTTTGGTTGTATCCGTCAATTCCTTGATGTCCTTCTCAATCTTTGCAAATTCAGAAGTACAGAAATCTTTGAATTATGTGAATTCAGAAGATGTGGGTAAGATTCCAAGACCAACAGATGGTCTTGTTTGCAGTCCTTCAGAAGAAGGTTGGCCTGTATGTGCCATAGAGACACCATGAACCACATTTGATTATGTAAATGGGGCTTTTGTGATGTTCACCCCACCAGGTCTTCCAACTAATCCTTGATATCCAGAAATAGGAATATCTATAATTGTTGATGCAATGTGACAAACACTTTGCTTAGTGACATCTGGAAGATGTGTGCTAGTGTGAATGGATTCCACATTAAGTGGTTCAGTAGGCTCAAAGTTGAGGGGACCCTCAGACTCAATGTGCTCAAAATGGTGAAGGGGGGACATATATCCTTCATTTTCAACAAAAGGAACCTCCAATTGGGGTTCTAATGGATTATAAGCTGCTTGCCCCATATGTGTTGATCAAACACCCTTCTGTTGAGAGATGGGTGAGTGGTTGGGGGGGATAACCAAATTTGCCATGGGCTCACTGGCTTTTTCAATATCATCCACCAAAGAATGTTGAATGATAGAAGATGTGGGTGCCCGGCTAGTAACAGGTGGTTCACAGGTTTGTTTTTCTTTTACATGTGTTCTCCCCTCTTCAATTCTTTTTCTTACTCTTCTACCCATTCTCTCATTTTCATTTTTCCTCTTTACTCTTTGAGGTTGTTCTTCCCCTTGAACAACCTCCCCTCTCCTTCTAACAAGTCTAGACTCCCTTGCATTATCACCACTCTGGTTTGAATCAGGGTAAGGGACTACTGGTTGAGGTAATCCTATAGGTTCTAAATACTCACTCACAATCCTATTTGGTGTACTTACAAGATCAAGTAAGTGAGAATGAAGTGGAACTGCATTTGGAAATGTGAGTTTTGCATTTGGTGGTTGATAGAGATATCATAATAGCTTCAAAAGGCATTGGGTTCTATAGAGATAAAGATCTGAAGAAGTTCTGAAGAATCTTCTGAAGAGGTTCTGAAGAAGTTCTGAAGACACTTCTGAAGAAGATCTGAAGGAGTTCAGAACCTGTTCTGAACTTGTCTGTTATGAGTGCTATGTTACTTTAGTCTTTCTATTGTATGTATAAATAGATAGTTAGTTAGATTGTTAGAACTAACGTTTTCATAAGCCTTGTAAAGACATATTCTGTAATACTGTACATTCAATCAATAAATATTACATTTGGCTATTATCATTCCTGTCAAAATCTTTTCCTATATTGATATCTTGATTGTTTGGGTCCTAACAGTGGTCTTAAACTGTCCATAGTAAAGATAGGAACATGTACCTCATGTGCTAGAACAAGGATTTTTGGCACTACTTTCATTGCTCCTTTGATGAGTGTTTGAAAGAATTTCGGAAATGGAATGTAGTTGAATGTGGACTTCTTCAAAACAGCAGATTTGAGTTCTTCAAAAATAAGGGAAGCATAATCATAATGCTTGTTGAATGCAACGCCATGAAAGATGATCCTCCCATTTGATGAAGCTTGATCCAAACTTGAACTTTTCCCAGATAAACAAGTATTCAGAATTGAGAATAAACAGTACCATATAGGAGGTAAACATTTTCTTCTAAAAGAGCTTAAGGCACTTAGATTTTCAGAGTATCCCAAACTCATGAAATCTGATATCATTTCTGATGAAGATGGAATTTGATCATAACAAGTCTTCCCAAGAACCTCATCTGGTTTTGACAGATAGTGAAGACTCCTAATATCATCCACAGAGATGCATACCTTGTAAGCATGGACATAGGACATGATTTCATCTTCAGATTCATCAACTTCAGCATAGTACCACCATTGTTGAAGGTAAGAAGTACGAACAGAGAATTTCCTAGAGAGTAGAGTACGGAGTGGATGTTTCTTCAGAATTTCGATCAAAATCATTTGATCATCAGCAATGTTTGTCGATTTGAAGTTCAAAGCACAGTTACTTTTCTTTATTTCAAGCAGTTTCTCAGTAGGAACATAAAGTTTGGACATATCGCTACTTGCAACACGAGTCTGGGATTCACTATCACCAGCATTTGATTCAGAAACAACTTCAATAGGTTCAATTTGTGTTTCCCCAATTTTATCAGTTCTCGGGTTAGGGTTAGGGTTTGAAGGTCCGACTTGATTCATAGCAGTTGTGGCTGTGTCTTAAACCATTTGATCATTATTCAGTGGGATTTCCATTGTTCCAACCACTAATTTTTGAGGCACGGTTTTGAATGAACCATCACTCGATGATCCATTGTTGTCATTGAAGCTCGAGGAAGCAGAAACCATTGCATTGGAAGTAAACACGATGTTTGAAGAACACGGATTGGTAATAGAAAGAAGATCAATGAACACACATAGATTTCTCAGTGAAAAATTGCTAAAAAATGAAGACGATGAAGAATCCATTGATTTATATGACTGGATTATCGCTGATGGACACGTGGCCAAAAAGTAAATGTGATTAGAGTAATAATCATCATTAAGTTGGATAAATGAACCGTTTAGACGACGTGCATAAGAAATATCCAATGAAATTAAAACACGTGGCACACGCTTAAGTGATACTTAAGAAATATCAATGGGAAGTTAAGTTCTGAGAACAAGTTCAAAAACTTCAAAAATAGTTCAGAACTTCTGAGAAGAAGTTCAGAAGTCTGAAAGAAAAAAATTCAGAGGAACTTCAGAACTTTTAAGTTTAGTTCAGAATTAAACTTGTATCATTTTAGAACACTAAAAATCATTTAAAAATACAAACTTCTAAAAATATAAATCATTTTTAGAATTCAGAAGTAGGTTTGAACAATTGTAAAATATTTTATCTAAGGAAGTTTGTTCATACTTCTTAGATATGAAGTGTAAGACTTGGAATCAGCAATTCAGATCCGTTTAGAAGAAAAGAGTAGTTCAAAAATTTGACATAAATACCACTCCCCCTTGAACCATTAGCAACTATAATTCTCCCACTTAAACAGTGCAATATATATCAAAGAAATAAGAGGATATTAAAGAAATGAGAAGAAAAAAATTTGAAAAGTATTGAAAAACAATCAAGCTAGATAAAGAAGGAGTATATTCTGAGTTTTAAAAAAAATAACTTTCTGAATATAAAACTTCAGAAGATTTCTGAAGAACAAATTATTAAGAATTTGAAATAAGAAATCTCAGAATATAACTTCTAAATTTTGGTTGATGCTTAATACTTACATAGACATATTCATCATGCCCAATTTACTTACCAAGAAGTTAAAACGTTTTTCATCAAGAGCTTTGGTAAATAAATCAGCTAACTGATAATCTGTCTGAACAAAAAACATTTCAATATTACCTTTTTCCACATGATCTTTGATAAAATGATATCTTACATCAATGTGCTTGGTCTTTGAATGCTGAACAGGATTGGCAGTGATGGCTATGGCACTCTTTGAATCACAATACAAAGGAATCTTTTTGAAAGTGTAACCATAGTCTTTGAGTTGAATTTGCATACAGATCACTTGTGAGCAACATTTTGCAGCTGCTACATACTCAACTTCTGCTGTAGAAGTAGAAACACAATTTTGTTTCTTTGAAGACCAGCTAACCAGTCTATCACCCAGAAACTGACAAGATCCAGAAGTGCTTTTCCTGTCTAATTTGCAACCACCATGATCTGCATCTGTAAATGCTGTTAGTTCAAAACTAGAATCCTTAGAATACCAAAGTCCCAATGAAGGAGAACCTTTGAGATATCTAAGGATTCTTTTTGCAGCTAAAAGGTGTGATTCCTTAGGATTTCTTGATATCTAGCACAAATACATGTAGCAAACATTATATCTGGTCTACTGGCAGTTAAGTAAAGCAAAGATCCAATTATACCTCTGTACTTTTTCTGATCAACAAATTTTCCATTTAGATCAGGTTCTAACTTAGTTGCAGTGGCCATTGGAGTTTGAATACTTGAACAATCAGTCATGTCAAACTTCTTAAGTAAATCTGAGACATACTTAGATTGATTAATGAATATGCCAGTGGAAAGTTGTTTAACTTGAAGACCAAGGAAAAATGTCAACTCTCCCATCATACTCATTTCAAATTCAGTTTGCATGATTTTCTCAAAATTTCTACAAAATTTTGGATTAGTAGAGGCAAATATAATGTCATCTACATATATTTGTATCAATATCATATCATCACCATCCTTTTTTAGAAATAAAGTTGTATCAACAGTACCTCTTTTGAGTTTAGAATTCAGAAGAAAAGTTGTAAAAGTATCATACCATGCTCTTGGTGCTTGTTTAAGTCCATATAAGGCTTTGTCTAAAATGTAGACATGATCTGGAAATTCTTTGTTTACAAAGCATTCTGGTTGTTCAACATACACTTCTTCATGTAAAATACCACTCAGAAATGCACATTTCACATCCGTTTGAAACACCTTCATGTTTTTGTGAGCAGCATATGCAAGAAATATTCTAATGGCTTCTAATCTAGCAACAGGAGCAAAGGTTTCATCATAATCAATTCCTTCTTGTTGACAATACCCCTTAGCTACAAGTTTTACCTTGTTTCTTACAACAATACCATTTTCATCCTTTTTATTTATGAATACCCATTTTGTGCCAATGATAGATTTACCGTTTGGTTTTGGTACCAATCTCCAGACTTTGTTTCTTTCAAATCCAGTCTGGATCTTTGTATGGCTAAAATCCAGTCTGGATCTTGAAGTGCTTCACATGGCTTTTTGGGTTCCATACTGCTTAAAAAATTAACATACAAACACTCATTTGCTGTTGCAGGTCTTGTTTGAACACCTTTTGATGCATCTCCAATAATTTGATGCACTGGATGACTTGATGTCCATTTGTTCACATTTGGTAATGGTTGAACAGATGAAACATTGTTCAGAGAATCATAATCATCAACAATTGCTTGAGTGTAAATCTGAAGTCTCCCCCTCAAATGGAACATTTTGATTTTGTTCAGAACTTTGATGAACATTTTCAGAAGTATCTTGAACTGGTTCAGTAATAACTTGAACTGGTTCAGAAGTTGGATGTACATTTTCAGAAAGTAGAAGTTCTGAATTTGAGGTTGAGATTTGTGGTGCTGATGTATTTATAATTCGTATTTCTGAAATGTTTTGATCATTTGTGTTTCTGATGAGAGAAGGATTTTGATAATCTGCAGAAACATTTACAGAAATATCAAATAAGTCTTGACATAAATTGTCTAAATTTGTTTTAAGTAAAGTTTGAGATTCAGAAGTAGAGTTTGTCTGATTATGTTCTGAGTCCAAACTTTCAGAAGTTGGTTTATGTGCGAGTTCTGAACTGTTTTGTTCAGAAGTCAGTGTTGGCTCATGAAATCTGACATTTGTAGTCTCAATGATCCTTTGAGTTCCTTTAAGTAGTATTCTATAAGCTTTGGATCTTTGAGAATAGCCAACAAAGATACCAGCTACACCTTTTGGTGCAAATTTGTCAAGATGCTGAGTATCATTGTTTAGAAAACACCTGCAACCAAAGATTTTAAAATAATCAATAGAGGGTTTTCTTTGTTTTAGCATTTCATAAGGAGTTTTAAGAAATTTTCTGTTTAGAATGGTCCTGTTCTGGTAAAACATGCAGTAGCAATAGCTTCTGCCCAAAGAGAAATAGGAAATTCTGAATATGCAAGCATGGTTCTTGCAGCCTCTACCAAGGTTCTATTCTTTCTTTCAACCACCCCATTCTGTTGAGGAGTTCTTGCAGTGGAAAAATTATGTGAAATGCCAACAGATTCCAAAAAGTTCTGAAGTGTAGAATTTGTGAATTCTGTTCCATTGTCACTTCTGATCTTTTGAATTGGGAGTTGAAGAAGAACTTGAATTTTCTTCAAAAAAGGTATAAGTCGTTCAGAAGTATCAGATTTGAGTCTTAGAAATTCAATCCAAGTGTATCTTGTATATTCATCTACTATGACAAGGATGTATTTCTTTCCCCCCATGCTTTGAGTCTTCATTGGTCCACATAAATCCAAATGTAGCATTTCTAGTGGAGCTTTGCATGAAGATAGCATTTTCAGAGGATGAGAACTTCTTTTGATCTTCCCTAGTTCACACGAAGAACAAAGAGAGTTCTTTTCAAATCCGATCTTAGGTAGTCCTCTTACAGATTGATGTTTGCCTAGTTCAGAAATGGCTTTGAAGTTCAGATGTGACATTCTTCTGTGCCAAAGCCAACTATCATTTTTCATTGATGTAGACATATAACATACACATTGTAGTTGACCAGTTGCAGTGAATGTTGCTGTGTAGATATCTCCATCTCTATAAGCAGTTAATTCATTTTTGTTTGCTGTACTCAGAACATGACAGTAATCTATGTCAAAATTAACCAGTATTTGTCACAGAATTGACTAATACTGAAAAGATTATGTCTTAGTCCCTGAACATAGAAAACTTTCATTACTTTCACACCTCCTTTAATGAAAGTGTCATATCCTCTTACATATCCCTTTACATTGTTTCCAAAGCTAACTGTTCCTCCATATCTTTCATGATAATCAGTTAGTAGTTCTTTGAAAGGTGTCATGTGTCTTGAACATCCAGAATCTAAGACCCACACATGACATATCTACAAAAGAGATTATTGAGTTTTAGGTACCCATTTCAGAATGGGTCCTTTGAGATTAATAATAAAATTTGAAGTTCTGAACTTTTTCTTCAGATTTTTCAATTCAGAAGTTTGTTCAGAACTTTGAGATTTATCTTTCTTAGTTTTATTTTTATTTTTATTTTTTCTTTTAATTAAATCTTTCAATATAGCTGAACATTTCTAAATAGATTTCATTAAAATGTTCTTGTTTGTTTTGGAGTTTAGATGAAAATTATAATGACCACAGTTAATACAGTGAATATGATTCTTTAATGTATTTACAACAACATTAGACATATAAGAATCAATTACATTTGATTTTTCAACAAAAATTCTTTTATTCACTTTCTTTGATTTAGGTACATAATTCTTCTTTGAAAATGAAAAACTATCTAATTTGTCATTCTTTGACAGTCTTTCATCTTTCTTTCTCCATACTAAAGTGGATAGCTCTGTAAAAGATAAGAAATGAGGATTAGTATAAGAAATTCTTTTGTTCACTTTAGGTTTATCTTCAGAATTTGAGTTAATTTTTTGAACTTCATAGAGAGAATTTGAGGATTGTCCTTGTTCAAAATTTTTAACTCTGGTGTTGAAGTTAGAAGATGTTACTGAACATGGTGTTGAAGTCAATGAAGTGTTAGTATTAGTAGGAGAAAAATCTGAATTCTGATATTCTGGTTTTAAAAACACGGGACCAAACATTTCTGAAGGTATCTTTGAAGCTTCATATTTTAGTTTTTCTCCTTCAGTCATACAAGATTGTGATTTGTAAACTAAATAGCCATTTTTATCAATCACTTGCACCATATGGTCATCATCATCTTCTGAATCAGAAGCATTTATTAGATCTGAAAATTTATTTTGAGTCATACTAGTTGCAAAAATATTTGAATTTTTTTGTTGTTGTAGACTCATCATCAGAATTATAAAAAAATATACTGGATTCTCATCAACATCTTCTAAAGAGTCAATTTCTGAGAATTCATCATATTTTTCTTCATGTTCTGATTTATTATCAGAAATATCTTCTGAAATTACTTCAGAATTGAATTCAGAAGTTATCTCAGAAGTAACTTCAGAAATTATTTCAGACTTAACAATTACTTCAGATTTTTCTTCAGAAATAATATTTGATTCAGAACATTCACAAATATTTGAACTTATATTTATTTCTTCTGTTTCAAAGATTATCTCTGGTTCACCAGTTTTAAGAAGTGTTTCTTCTGAAAACAAAGTCTCTGATTTTACAAACGGTATTCTTTCAGACAAAGAATAATTTACAGGTTTAGAGATGACACCTGTATTTGATTAATTGAAAATTTTCATTATAGAATAATCATACAAGTTTGCAGGTGCCTCTTTTAATATTTGACTGTCATTATATCCTAAATCTGCTTTTATATTGTAAAATTTTGAGTTCTGAGCCTGATTAGTTAAAATGTTCAGAGTTTGTTCAGTTTGTCCTCTTTTAAAATTTAAATCTTCTAATTCCTTAATCTTTTTACAAAGATCAAGTCTCTCTTGATTCAGAAAATTCATCTTAACATTTAGAATTTCCTTTTCAGATTTCTCATTAATTACTTCCTTTTGTAAACTATCCATTTTTCTTTTAAAACAAGTTTTTCTTCAGAAACTTTTTCAAGAATCTGTTCAGCTGCTTGACAATTTTCTTTATATATTTGACTTTCAGCCCTGAATTTATTGACCAAAATTCTTTCACCTTTGATTCTGATTCTGAGTGTTTCAAATTCAGAAAACATGTTTTGAAATTGATTTTTCATTTCAGAATTTATAGTATTATGTTCAGAATTTATAGTATTATGTTCAGAAGAGTAGTTTATTTCAGAATTTAATTCAGAAAATGAAGAACATACCTCAGTGTCTTGTTTGACCTTTTCTGGATCCATTTGACACATAGCAATTGGTTGCATACTGAGCAACTTCTTCATCATCATCTCCATCACTCCAGTTTAACCAGTCCTCTTCATACTTGGTCACTAGAGCAGGATTAAGCTCCTTTTTCTTAGCTAACAGATGCTTCTTCTCATAGTAGCCTGGATTCTTGACTTTTGGCATCTTGCATTGTCTTGCATAATGCCCAGGCTTTCCACAGTTGAAGCACCTTGCTGGTTCAGATGTTTCAGATTGACCAGCTTCTTGACCTTTCTTAGGTCCAACATCAGATCTAGGTTTATTCTGATATTTTTGATTGTATCTTTGTTTGAATTGCCTTGTCATAAAAGCAATATTATTAGAAATCCTTTTCAGCTCCTCATCTGATTCATCCCCATCACAAACAGTTGTCTCTAGAATCTCACAAACTTTCTTAGCAGCCACGGTCAAAGAATTGTTGTAGTTCTTGCTCAGAAGGGCAACTGTTTCATTTGTCTTCTCTTGTTCATGTTGCCTAACTTTGATCTTGTCCTCTTGTTGAAATAAGATGCCATAGACATCATGAACAGTTTTTCTGGACAAGTTCCTAGTTACCATATTATCTGAAAAACTTGATCATTCATTTCCCAAATTGTTCAGAAATTTGTTATTTATCTCAGAATTTGATTTCTGAACACCATTTCTTCTTAGATCATTCAGAATGTTGTTGAATCTATGATATGTATCAGTGATAGATTCATTTTCTTTGTATCTGAAGTTTTCATATGTTCCTACATAGATATTTAATCTCTGTGCTTGAGCCTTTGTGCTTCCTTGCATCTGAGCTTCTACTTCATCACACATGGCTTTGGCTGAAGTTAAACTATCAACCTTATTGAATATTTCATTAGGAATTGCCATGGTGAGTAAAGTCAACGCCCTTCTATCAACTTTCATTTGAGCTTTTTCTGCTAGATTATACATTCCAGGACTCTTTTTAATTCTTGATGCAGGTATTTCAGGAGTGGATTCAGCTCTGGGGACAGCTGGAATCTCAACAAATACCTCTAATGGGCCATTTGTGATTGACTGCATTAAGGCTTCATCTATGTTATCCAAGAATTGAATCATCCTGATTCTCCATTGATGATATTCTCCCAAGAAGAGAGTTGGTGGTTTCGTTTCAGATCAGATTGAGACTATTTCTTTAGACATCTGTGATTGTTAGAAGATCGAGAAGTCACCTGAGTTGAATTTGAATTATGTAGATCAAGAACACCAAGAATTGTCAGATCTGACAAGTTCTTTCACAAATCTTTCAAGAACAAATGAATTGGCTCTGATACCAATTGTTAGGACCCAAACAATCAAGATATCAATATATGGAAATATTAGAATAGTAATATGATAGCCAATTGTCGTATATATTGATAGGATGAACAGTATTAAAAAATATGTCTTTACAAGGCTTTTGGGAAACGTTAGTTTTAACAATCTAACAAACAATCTATTTATACAAGTAGTAGAAAGACTAAAGTAACAGTACATTTATGACAGACAAGTTCAGAACAGGTTCTGAACTCCTTCAGATCTTCTTCAAAAGAATCTTCAGAACTTCTTTAGAACCTCTTCAGAATATCTTCAGAACTTCTGAAGTTGACACTTCAGAAGTTATGCCTTAGGCTTTTGTCTTTTCTTCTGAATTCTGAATCTTCATTCTTCAGAACTTTATATCTTCAGAATGCAGTGTTTTTTGAAGCTATTATGATATCTCTATCAGAAGCCTTAGGGAACGCTGAGGGCACGTCCATACCCTTTGAGAGTCTAGAAGCTAAAGAATTCCCATCAGAAAGGTTACAGCATCAGGATGCACCACTTACCGGAGTTTTCTTACTCCCAAAAGGTAAGCACATTGTGTTCAGCTCCCCATCCTCTGATGATAGGGAAAAAGCCGATCCAATCAGAACAACCAAAGAGGTGCTTATGAATGATAGCCCTCGAGGACTGGTTGGAAGTCCCTCCATGCTCAATGTCAAAACAGGCGTGAACGAGGGCCTCTCTGAATGCGAGAGACAAGGGGGCCCATGTGTTGGGGATGCATCAGTTACCTCTTCTGAATTTGTTACCAATGCAGCGTTCCAGGCATTTGGTGATCAAATTCAGAGATCTGTGGAGGATCTAAAACTTTCCCTTGAGTCCCACCAAACAACGCTCAACGATCTTAAGAATGCTCAACTTGCCCAGACTCAGGCTCTGGACGCGATCCGGAAGTTAATTTCTGATAATGCCGAGTCTTAGAGGAACTCTGCCTCTAACTACTTCAATAAACTAGACGTAGGAATCAAGGCAAATGCAAAGGCAATCTTTCATATTCCTGATGACATTCCGACTCCAGAGGTCACTATATCTGCAAATGAGTACGGCTCTTTCGATGCTGACATCAAGAAACTCATTGATGCTGTGATTCCTTCAGAAGCCTCTAACTCCACTTCGTCGTCCTTAGTTCATAAATCTGATATCGCTATCTTCAAGAAAGCTATGATGGACAGGTTCAATGCACTGACTGCCAAATATGTTTCTAAGCCTAATTCTAGTTCCACGAATTTGGATCAGAAGGTATCTACCTTAGAAAAGAATAAAGCCAAATAGGCCAGAGCATGCAAAAAGGCAGAGTTGAAGCGAAAGAAGTCTGAGGATCATGATCCTGATTCTCAGAAGGGGGAGAATACATCTAAAAAGGCAAAAGTTGATGGTGCTGAAACGGCTCAACCTCAGGAAAAAGGTAAAGCTCCTGCCTCTACACCCTCTGAACCACCACCATCCAAACAAACCCCTTTTATACCAACTCCACTAGCCGTAAACTCTGGTCCACATCCCAAAGATCTAGATATGGCTAAGTTCATTCTTGATCTTTTAGGAAACAAAAGAAAGCCCCAACCTTAACCATCACAACCGCAACCATCAAAATCCCCCCAACCTCAGAAAGATCAATCAATCCCCTCCTGTGCCAGGACCAGAGAATTCACAGCCACTCAAAATCCAAAACCCTCTGACTCTGTCTCTGAACAAGCCACTGTTGATCAAGAAGTTGAAGAAGCTAAAGCTAAGGTTGAAGCTGATAAAGCCAAAGCTGAAGCTGATAAAGCTAAGGCTGAAATTGAAAAAGGTCAAGAGAGAACCGTCAATCAAAAGAAAGGCTGAGATCCAAGAAAAGAAAGATAAGTTGTGGACATTTGAACTTCCAACTTTGGAAATTAAGCACAGGCACATGTACGCAATCATAGATCAGAAAGTCTTCTTAATGCTTCCTAACTTTGCCAATGACTATCATGTAAGCGATGAAGTCAAAAATAAATTCATGTGTCATAGGCAAGTAAGGAAAGAGATTTACTCAAAAGCACCAATCAAGAATATCTCTGGGATCAAGCATGTCAAATTCGAAAACACAGAGATTATGTACACAATCTATGAAGTGATCAGAGAAGACAACAACAAGTACTAGTTCTGTGATAATGATTTGTTATCTATCAATCCTTCTGAGCTCATACCTCTGGGAAGATATATGAAAAATAAAATGAATCAAAGGACTGATGATCAGAACAAAGTTGCCTTCTTCCGAATCATTGACTACATGAAAGCCTTCATCAAGTATAGAAGACAGGTAGACTTTCAAAGGGGCCTAAATCACAAGCAAGTAAACTTGAGCATCTCTGCTCCCAAAAAAGACAGAGAGGGCCTCAATCATCTGCCTGTTGAAGAAGTGTTGATAGAACCTAAAGATGGTATTTGTCACACCCCGCTAAAGCGGAAACACGAGGCGCGTGATAGCTCAAGATTTCATAACAATAGGATTAAAACAACACCGACCATCCATTCAAGTACATAATAGTTTAAGTTCAAAATTCACATCGTATCAACACAAAAGTTCTAACAAAATAAAGTAAACCAAGTGTTTCAACTAAACAGTTTCAAATATAATCATGATTGATGTTGACGCGCCCACATAACAAACGTTTCGGTTAATCTTTTCTTACTTCTGAAAAGCATGATAAAAACAAGGTCAACTACAAGAGTTGGTGAGTTCACAGGTTTTCATATGCACAAAACAGTTTTTATGCAGTTTTCAATTCTTGTGGAACGAACGTTCACATCATGTATAAATAGTGAAATTTATGAGCATTTAATTAATCCTTGTATTGAAAAACCTGTCAAGGCATAATGTACACTAGTTCATAGCAAGTGTCGAGCCACCACTAAACCTTTCGACCACACAAAAAAATATTTTTTTATAATTCTACCTTAGCGGTGGGACTAAAACCCCACATATGTAGAACCTTCGTTTTTATAGGTATAGTGGACCCCTAACTGTAGGTTCTAGGTGGGATTGCTATCCACACCCCTACTTTGTCGGTTTTTAGGTGGGATTGTCCGTCCAAATAGCGCTATCCACAAATACCCTCGGCTCCTCACTTGAGTTAATAGTAGTGTACAAACTTTTATGTTACATTTTACTCAAATACAAATTACTAGTGTACATGCCTTAGTGCTCATATCAACAATTTCACATTCGTTTACATAAATCAATCATTATTCAAATTTAAACATGCTTTTCACCCCAAAACATATAAAACATTAAAAGAGGGGCTGTGAATACCCACCTTATAGCAAATGCTTCCAATTATATACACGAGACGTCCGCTTGACGGCCTAATGCTTTCCTATCAGAGCAAAGTACCCAAATGACCACTTATATGACTAACGATTACTATGAGAATGCTTATAAGTCCTTATTGTCCAACTTGATTATCTATAGTCCCGTTATACATAATGCACATATGCTCTTTAATATGATAATTTATACCGAAAATGTAATGTTATAGCCTTTCAAGTGATCAAAATTCATGAAATCAAACAATTTCAAAGTTTCAGTTTCTGGCAGATACTATAAGTTCTAAAAATGATCAAATTAATGTAACATCCAAACTGAAAAAATTCCCCATCTTTTTATATGTGATAAATCACTGAGTTAAGGTCATTCTGACCAAATTTCATGCTTTATGGAGATGTAAAAAGGGTTCAAATAGTTTATGCAAAACATTATGTCACAACCGGTAAAACAGATTACACCATGTTAGTAAATCACTCATTTAAGGAGTTATACTAACTTTTGAGATAAGAATCACTGATTTTGAAGAAGTTATGAAGGAGATATGGCA
This sequence comes from Silybum marianum, assembly GCA_036898165.1. NCBI lineage: Eukaryota > Viridiplantae > Streptophyta > Magnoliopsida > Asterales > Asteraceae > Silybum > Silybum marianum. Next base: position 22,726,059 of record CM072536.1, on the reverse strand, counting down.
CTACAAAGTTGCATGCACAATTCTGTCATTAGCTGACAGATTGCACATTTAACTTTAATAAATTGATTAATGCCTCAAAACTTCATATTTTTGTATGAAACTGGATTCATATGAATCCTAACTCATAAATTAAAGTTTTAGAAGAAGAATCATGCATTAAAGACAAATAACAAAGGCTATACTAACACACAAAGTAGAGTTTAGCTGCTGGTGGTTTCACAGATGGCACACCTAAAATATTTTAGGTGTTTGGAGGGTCAAAACTTCATATTTTTAAGTGATTCCACTTGCAAACTGAACATAACTCATAAAACTAAGTCTCAAAAGAAAAATCATTCTTTTGCATTGAGTTTGGGAAGAAATATGGTCATTTGAACATGCATGCACAAATCTGTCATTGGTTGACAGCTTGCACCCTCATTTTGTTTAAATTAGTTGGGACCTCAAATCACCATATTTTTGAATGAAATTAGTGGCATATGAAAGGTAACACATTAAATTAACTTCCAGAAGAAGAATCAAGTGATTTGGAGGAATATTCAAAGAGTTATGGTCGTTCAAAGTAGAGTTTACCTACTGTTGAACTTCCAGATGCACATGCATCTTGTTATGAGTATTTGGGGGGTCAAAACTCAATGTTTTTGAGTTAGACCAGTTGGATTAGAACCCGAACTCACTAAATAAACTTGTAGAAAGAAGATTCATGATATTTGAACATAGAAATTGTAAGAAATTGACGATTTACACACATGCATGAATCTGCCAGAACCAAAATCACTATTTTTGTTCAAGAACACATAAAATCATGATTTTTCCCCTATTTTCTTGAGTTTTATTTGTGTAGATCATAGATTATCACCATTTTATAAACATTTTACATGTTTTGGTGTAAAATCTCTCCACGAACTCAGAATTTCTTTGGATATTAGAAGAAAGTAACTTAGAAATGCAAGAAAAGTGGGTTTTTCACCCAAAATTTGCAAGAAAATGAAGAACATGAAGTTTTGTACTTACTTGGATGATGATATGTGTTGATTGTCTTCAGAAATACTTGCTCTTAGGTGGATTTTAGATGAAAAAATGGCTGGAACTCTTTTGAGAGAAAGAAAAGAAAGAGAGGGAGAAGAGAGAAGTGAATAAGTCCCTTTGTTTCTAGAGAGAGAGAGAGAGATTTGAATTTTTAGTTTGGAAATAAGCAAAACGAAGAAATTTGGGTTTTTATATGTGCATTTTAAGGGGGGGGGGGGCGGCGGCCATTGGGTGGGCCCTACCCAAACCAATTTTTTTTTTATTTGTATAAATTAAGCCCAAAATGTGAGATTTGAAGTCGAATTTCTCAATTTTGGCATTTTTCTTAACTTTGTTAGCCCATTTTGGTTCTTTTCTAATAAAAATAAAAGTTTATAATAAAAATACTAAAAAATATATATATTTTATATAAATTGGGTATAAATTAGAGCATTTAGCACTGTATTGGACGTTTCAGACAGTTACGGGTCGGAACCGGACATTTTAAGCATCTACCGGGAGCTCTAGAAATTTTTCAGCCAATGTAATCTAACTAACTCCTAATCTTATAATTTATCTAAAATAACACTAACAAGGGCTTAATAAATATTAATCCAGTAGCTTAAATTTGACGGATGTCACAGTCTCCCCCTGTTAGAGGAATTTCGTCCCGAAATTTAATGACTGCTACTTCCAATGGATTTCTTTGCAAACAAATGATGATATTTGCCTTTCATGAAATCCTCTTGCTTCCAGGTAAATTCCAGCCCATACTTTGAGTTCCAACGAACTTTTATAATCGGAATCTTATTATGCCTTAATCGTTTGATCTCTCGGTCAAGAACTTCAACTGGTTCTTCCATAACGCGCATTTGGTGATTGACTTGAATCTCCTCCAATGGTAATACTAACGATTTGGCAGATAGGCATTTCTTGAGATTGGATACATGAAATGTATCATGAATGGCACTAAGCTCTTGTGGTAACTTTAACTTGTACGCCACTGGCCTGATTCTTTCAAGTATTACAAATGGGCCAGTGTATTTAGGACCCAGCTTGCCTCTCTTCTTAAAGCGTACTAGTCCTTTCCTTGGCGATACTTTCAGAAGCACTTTATCACCCACTTGGAACTCTAATGGCTTCTTTGATTATCCGCATAACCTTTTTGACGATTTCTTGCTGTCTTGAGTCTTTCCTTGATGTTTGAGATCTTGTCAGTGGTGTCCTGGATGATTTCGGGCCTTGTAAGTTGTCTATCACCAACTTCCAACCAAGTGGTGATCTACATTTGCGTCCGTATAAGGCTTCGTATGGCGCACACTGAATGTTAGTGTGGTAGCTGTTGTTATAGAAGAATTCAACAAGTTGCAGGTGGGTATCCCAACTCCCACCTAAATCTATTATGCAAGCACGCAACATATCCTCTAGCGTTTGAATGGTTCTCTCCGAATGTCCATCTGTTTGAAGATTCCAATTGCGTACCCGATGCTTTTTGGAGTGATTGCCACAATTGTGACGTAAAACGAGTACTTCTATTCGAGATAATAGAAATAGGTACCCCATGACGCGAAATGATTTCATTAATGTAAATTTGTGCACGTTTTTCCATACTGCAATCTTCACGGACGGAAATGAAATGAGCTGATTTTGTAAGTCGATCTACTATAACCCATATAGAATCATGTCCTTTCCCAGTTTTGGGTAGCTTGGTTACGAACTCCATGGTTATTTGCCCCATTTCCATTGGGGAATTTTGAGTTGCTGAAGTAGACTGGCTAGTTTCTGATGTTCGGCCTAGACTTGAGCACAGGTTAAGCACTTGTTTACGTACAAAGCAATGTCTTTCTTCATTCCTGGCCACCAGTATTATTCCTTTAGGTTTTTGTACATCTTATTCGCTCCTGGGTGAACCGAATATCTTGATCGATGGGCTTCATCCAAAATGGTTGATCGTATATTACTAAACTTTGGTACCTAGACTCTATTTTCAAGGTAATGTACCCCATCGGACTTTGTTTGAAATTTCTTTTCCAAGTGATGTAGGGTCTCGTTCTTCAGCTTCTCTATTTTCAACGATTCTTCTTGTGCTTCAAGAATTTGAGCTTTTAAACTCGTCTGAACAAACATTCCCATAGCTCCTACTCTTGACGGATTTACTCTTTCTTTCCTACTTAATGCATCGGCCACTACGTTAGCCTTGCCCGGATGGTACTTTATTTCACAATCATAGTCACTAAGTAACTCAACCCATCTTCTTTGCCTCATATTGAGCATCTTCTGATCAAGGATGTGTTGAAGGCTTTTGTGATCAATGAAGATCGTGCATTTAATGTCGTACAGATAATGTCTCCAAATCTTAAGTGCGAATACTACGACTCCTAACTCCAAATCATGAGTGGTATAGTTCTTCTCATGGACTTTAAGTTGTCTTGAAGCATATGCGATGACTCCGTTGTTTTGCAATCAACACACATTCCAAACCTTGATGGGACGCGTCGCATTAGACTACAAAATTATCCATTCCTTCTTGGAGTGTCAAAATCGGTGCATTACATAACTTGTGCTTAAGTGTCTGGAATGCTTCCTCTTGTTTTTCTCCCCAAATGAATTTCTTGTTCTTTTAGGTTAGTGTCGTCAGTGGTTGCTCGATCTTGGAGAAATTTGCGATAAATTGCTGGTAATAGCCTGCCAATCCAAGAAACTGACGAATCTCTATTGGTGTCTTCGGGGCTTCCCATTTCTTAATGACCTCGATTTTTTTGCTGGATCAACATGAATTCCCTTTTCATTTACTACATAGCCAAGAAAATGTACTCCTCGAATCCAAAATTCGCATTTGGGGAACTTGGCGTACAAATTTTCATTCTTGAGCAATTCTAGTATCAACCTTAAATGTTGTTCATGCTCCTTCTTGTCCCGAGAATAAATGAGTATATCATCTATAAACACGATCACGAATTTGTCTAGGTATGGTCGACATACTCTATTCATCAAATCCATGAAAACTGTTGGTGCATCTGTTAGACCAAAAGGCATAACTAGGAACTCGTAATGACCGTATCGAGTCCTAAACGCCGTCTTGGGAATATCCTCTTCTCGCACTCTCATTTGATGATATCCAGATCTAAGATCGATCTTCGAGAAATACGCAGCACCTTGAAGTTGGTCAAATAGGTCATCAATCCGGGGAAGGGGGTATCGGTTCTTAATGGTCAACTTGTTGAGTTCTCTGTAATCGATACACATTCGAAAAGATCCATCCTTCTTTTTGACAAACAAAACTGGAGCTCCCCAAGGTGAAGAGCTGGGTCTAATGAATCCCTTATTGAGTAACTCCTGAAGTTGTTCTGAAAACTCCTGCATCTCAGATGGCGCTAACCGGTATGGTGATTTCGCCACGGGCGCAACTCCAGGAATTAAATCGATGTGAAACTCAACTTGTCTTGGCGGGGGTATTCCAGGAAATTCGTCTGGGAATACTTCGGGAAAATCCCGAACTATAGGAATATCTTGAACGCGTTTTTCTTCAACTTTCTTATCCTTAACGTGAGCTAGAAAGGCAATACTGTCCTTTCTCAAATGCTTTCGCATTTTCATACACGTCACTATTTTAATACCCTTTCTTGGCTTCTCTCCGTATACTTCGAGCATTCCTCCTTCGGGTAGTGGAATTCGAACGATCTTCTTGGAACAGCATATTTTAGCTCCAACCTCGAACACTCGACCTCTTGCCTGACCTCCTTGATTTCCTTGATTGGCTGGTCGTACTTGATTAGTGTTTGGTCTTTGACTCCACCTTGGACATGCGTTCCGGAAGTGATCAGGACTTCAACACTCAAAACATGTCCGTTTTCTTATATTCTTACAATCCTTGGCGAAATGACCTCCTCTATTGCATTTCTGACAAATAATACATCTTCCAACATGCGGTTTGTTGTACTTATCGCACTTAGGGTATGTTCTCTTTCTCTACGGGTTGAGTCTGAATCCGATAGTTCCCTATCATCTTTAGATTTTTACCCATTCTTCCTCCAGATTGCCTTCTTGTGGGTTCCTTCATCTTTCTCTTACCTTGAGCTTTGTGTTTTGCAAATATTCCCGAACGATTAGCATTGTTGGTGAGTCTGGTTGCTGAATTCACTGCTTCTTGAAGGGTTTTCGGATTTGCCGAAGTAACATCTCCGCGTATTTCAGGAGATAAACCCCAGAAATACCGGTCGACTGGGTTTTCCTCAGGCGTAACCAGATGTGGTACTCTCTTTGCTAGTTCATGAAAACGTGCAGTGTAAGAGTCGTTGTAATTTCCTATCATTTCATGATTCCATAGCTACGCTTCTAATTTCTGGATTTCGCTCCTCGGACAATATTCTTCTTTCAGCATTCTCTTGAAATCTTCCCATGTAAGACTGTTGGCTGCTTCCCGACCTCGTGTTTGTGCTTGGGTGTTCCACTAGGTCAATGTTCGTCCTTGTAGCAGAGAAGCGGCAAACTCCACTTTGTTCCCTTCAGTATTCTTGCTGATATGGAGTACAGACTACATGCCCTCCATCCAAGATAGTAGTCCGACAGCTCCTTCTGTTCCATGGAATTCTTTAGCATTGCAGGTCCTAAAAGCCTTATTTGTGCATTCCGTATCTCGAGTTGATCCAGACCCTCGGTTGTTTCCTAGAGTAGCGTTCAGACTCGCTGCCATTTGACTAACGATATTTGGAAGTGCTGCCATGAGTTGTTCAGATACAAGTCGTGCGATTTCAGGATCTTCTCTCCTAGGAGGCATAGTTCTAAAGAACAATCTCAAATTGTGATTTGGCCATATTACTATTACTATTTTCGCGCCGAATCTACCTAAATGAGTTATGGATAACAAATAACATGCGTTTAATGCTAAGATCTAATCATTTATTCTTAACAACATACAGAGTACTCGATAGGGAAGGATGAGTGAGACATATCGAACTACGATAGTAGAAAATTTAATTACTAAAGATACTTTAGTAAATAAAAATTCATAAAAATGTTTATGCAAACTCACACTTATGACCATGCTTTTCATATTTGAGTAAGAAGTTTTCCGATCTATGCTGACTTTTAGTATAACTAGTCCAAGATTTCATAACAATAGGATTAAAACAACACCAACCATCCATTCAAGTACATAATAGTTTAAGTTCAAAATTCACATCGTATCAACTCAAAAGTTCTAACAATATAAAGTAAACCAAGTGTTTCAACTAAACAGTTTCAAATATAATCATGATTGATATTGACGCGCCCACATAACAAACGTTTCGGTTAATCTTTTCTTACTCCTGAAAAGCATGATAAAAACACGGTCAACTACAAGAGTTGGTGAGTTCACAGGTTTACATATGCACAAAACAGTTTTTATGCAGTTTTCAATTCTTGTGGAACGAACGTTCACATCATGTATATATAGTGAAATTTATGAGCATTTAATTAATCCTTGTATTGAGAAACCTGTCAAGGCATAATGTACTCTAGTTCATAGCAAGTATCGAGCCACCAATAAACCTTTCGACCACACAAAAAAATATTTTTTTATAATTCTACCTTAGCGGTGGGACTAAAACCCCACATATGTAGAACCTTCGTTTTTATAGGTATAGTGCACCCATACCTGTAGGTTCTAGGTGGGATTGCTATCCACACCCCTACTTTGTCGGTTTTTAGGTGGGATTGTCCGTCCAAATAGCGCTATCCACAAATACCCTCGGCTCCTCACTTGAGTTAATAGTAGTGTACAAACTTTTACGTTACATTTTACTCAAATACAAACTACTAGTGTACATGCCTTAGTGCTCATATCAACAATTTCACATTCTTTTACATAAATCAATCATTATTCAACTTTAAACATGCTTTTCACCCCAAAACATATAACACATTAAAAGAGGGGCTGTGAATACTCACCTTATAGCAAATGCTTCCAATTATATACACGAGACGTCCGCTTGACGGCCTAATGCTTTCCTATCAAAGCAAAGTACCCAAATGACCACTTATATGACTAACGATTACTATGAGAATGCTTATAAGTCCTTATTGTCCAACTTGATTATCTATAGTCCCGTTATACATAATGCACATATGCTCTTTAATATGATAATTTATACCGAAAATGTAATGTTATAGCCTTTCAAGTGATCAAAATTCATGAAATCAAACAATTTCAAAATTTCACTTTCTGGCAGAAACTATAAGTTCAAAATTCATGAAATCAAACAATTTCAAAATTCATGAAATCAAACAATCAAACACTTTCAAAATTTCAAAATTTCAAAATTTCAATTTCAAATGATCAAATTAATGTAACATCCAAAATGACAAAATTCCCCATCTTTTTATATGTGATAAATCACTGAGTTAAGGTCATTTTGACCAAATTTCATGCTTTATGGAGATGTAAAAACGGTTCAAATAGTTTAGGCAAAACATTATGTCACAACAGGTAAAACAGATTACACCATGTTAGTAAATCACTCATTTAAGGAGTTATACTAAGTGTTTTCTAGAATTTCCAGTTGGATTGGAAAATTTATAAATAGAATTGAGCGACCCCCTTTGTGAGGAGGCACCCCTTCTCCCGAAGTTACGGGGCTATAAGATAACTCATAGAGGAAACTTTTGAGATAAGAATCACTGATTTTGAAGAAGTTATGAAGGAGATATGGCACTACAAAGTTGCATACACAATTCTGTCATTAGCTGACAGATTGCACACGTAACTTTAATAAATTGGTTAATGCCTCAAAACTTCATATTTTTGTATGAAACTGGATTCATATGAATCCTAACTCATAAAATAAAGTTTTAGAAGAAGAATCATGCATTAAAGACAAATAACAAAGAAGATACTAACACACAAAGTAGAGTTTAGCTGCTGGTGGTTTCACAGATTGCACACCTAAAGTATTTTAGGTGTTTGGAGGGTCAAAACTCCATATTTTTAAGTGATTCCACTTGCAAACTGAACATAACTCATAAAACTAACTCTCAAAAGAAAAATCATTCTTTTTCATTGAGTTTTGGAAGAAATATGGCCATTTGAACATGCATGCACAAATCTGTCATTGGTTGACAGCTTGCACACTCATTTTGTTTCAATTAGTTGGGACCTCAAATCACCATATTTTTGAATGAAATTAGTGGCATATGAAAGGTAACACATTAAATTAACTTCCAGAAGAAGAATCAAGTAGGGTTTACCTACTGTTGAACTTCCAGATGCACATGCATCTTGTTATGAGCATTTGGGGGGTCAAAACTCAATGTTTTTGAGTGAGACCACTTGGATTAGAACCCCAACTCACTAAATAAACTTGTAGAAAGAATATTCATGATATTTGAACATAGAAATTGTAAGAAATTGATGATTTACACACATGCATGAATCTGCCAGAACCAAAATCACTATTTTTGTTCAAGAACACATAAAATCATGATTTTTCCCCTATTTTCTTGAGTTTTATTTGTGTAGATCATAGATTATCACCATTTTATAAATATTTTACATGTTTTGGTGTAAAATCTCTCCACAAACTCAGAATGTTTTTGGATATTAGAAGAAAGTAACTTAGATATGCAAGAAAAGTGGGTTTTTCACCCAAAATTTGCAAGAAAATGAAGAACATGAAGTTTTGTACTTACTTGGATGATGATATGTGTTGATTGTCTTCAAAAATACTTGCTCTTAGGTGGATTTTAGATGAAAAATGGCTGGAACTCTTTTGAGAGAAAGAAAAGAAAGAGAGGGAGAAGAGAGAAGTAAATAAGTCCCTTTGTTTCTAGAGAGAGAGAGAGATTTGAATCTTTAGTTTGGAAATGAGCAAAATGAAGAAATTTGGGTTTTTATATGTGGATTTTAAGGGGGGGCCGGCCATGGGGTGGGCCCTACCCAAACCAATTTTTTTTTTTATTTGTATAAATTAAGCCCAAAATGTGAGATTTGAAGTCCAATTTCTCAATTTTGGCATTTTTCTTAACTTTGTTAGCCCATTTTGGTTCTTTTCTAATAAAAATAAAAGTTTATAATAAAAATACTAAAAAATATATATATTTTATATAAATTGGGTATAAATTAGAGCATTTAGAACTGTATTGGACGTTTCAGACAGTTACGGGTCGGAACCGGACATTCTAAGCATCTACCGGGAGCTCTAGAAATTTTTCGGCCAATGTAATCTAACTAACTCCTAATCTTATAATTTATCTAAAATAACACTAACAAGGGCTTAATAAATACTAATCTAGAAGCTTAAATTTGACGGATGTCACAGTATTGTGTTTAAAAGACCAACTAAAGTTTATAATTTATCTAAAATAACACTAACCAGAAGAAGTTTTGTTTAGAATTTCAGAGGCACATAAGGACTCTACTAAAGTTGTGCAAATTGTCAAGAGTTATGCATCTCTCCAGATTGATGACAGAAGAAAAGATAGAAGAGATAGAGACATAGCTAAAAGGATAGATAAGCAAACTCGACACAGTCTTAAAGGTCATAGAAATTACTGATCTGTTTCACAAGATTGTCACTTCTCATCCTAATGATCCCTTCTAATTCACTATACGAAGCCCTTTATCAAGAATTCAAACACTTATACGAAGCCCATTATCAAGAATTCAAACACTTATACGAAGCCCTTTATCAAGAATTCAAACACTGTTGACAAAATGTTAGATGTTACACCAACTGGAAGTGGGAAGACAATATGCGTAGAATTTTTAATTTTACGGAACCATCAGAAATGGTCTGATAGCGTCATGCGTGCTGTGCACATCGCTCCTGTTGAAGCACTTGCCAAAGAGCGATATAATGAATGAAAAAAGAAATTTGGAGATGGTCTTGATTTGAGAATCTGAAATTGCCTAAGGAAACAACAACAGGTTTCAAATTGCCTAAGGAAACAACAACGGATTTGAAATTACTTGAACGAGGTTACTATTTCCACATTCTGGACTTCATACTTAGGGGGAGATTGTTAGACTTCATTCTGTGAAAAGTATGAACCAGAATATCACAAGTATCGAAGATCAGAAGTTAAGTCAGAAGCTCATCTTCTGACTTAAGTCATCTTAGAGGCGCCAGAGACTTGAAGAACCTCTGGATTCTAACTGTTATCTCACATGCGCTTGTGATGACGTGGTGATCATACTTTCCGTGCATCCCTGTATGTAACTGATTCTGTTACTAGTATAGTTGACGTGTCAAATCCGGATTGGCTAGATCGTTACCTTTTACTTTGTAATAGTATAATTAGATTCATTTTTCACTGGAATAGGAGACGATCTTGGAGAGAAATTCCGTTGTTCATTCATACGTGTTGTAATCGATTTCCAGGTTATTAGTACGATTTCTCAATTGTTCTTCAAATATGTTCTTACTGTTTATTATTACTATTCAGTATTACTCATAGATCGACATTGCTTCCGCTCATACTTTGTTATACGATCTGTTTATAAGAAATGGATCTGGGTTCCAACACCTTTTTCAACATGATCCTTAATAAAATGATACCTCACATCAATATGTTTTGTTTTTGAGTGTTGAACAGGATTGGTTGTGATGGCTATGGCACTTTTGGAATCACAATACAGTTGGATTTTCTTGAATGTATGGCCATAGTCCTTGAGTTGAGTCTGCATCCAGATCACTTGTGAGCAACAAATTGCAGCTGCTACGTATTTTGCTTCTGCAGTAGAAGTGGATACACAATTTTGCTTTTTGAAACACCAGCTTACAAGTCTATCCCGTAAAAATTGACATGAACCAAATGTGCTTTTCCTGTCTAACTTAGAACCACCATGATTTGCATCTGTGAAAGCTGTTAGCTCAAAACCAAAATTCTTAGGATACCAAAGTCCCAATGAAGGAGAACCTTTGAGATATCTAAGAATTCTTTTAGCAGCAAGAAGATGAGATTCCTTAGGATTAGCTTGATATCTAGCACAAATACATGTGGCAAACATTATATCAGGTCTACTAGATGTTAAGTAAAGTAAAGAACCAATAATGCCTCTGTACTTCTTTTGATCCACAGTTTTACCATTTTAATTTGGTTCAAGTTTAGTAGCACTAGCCATTGGAGTTTTAATACAATCAGACATATCATACTTCTTAAGTAAGTCAAAAACATACTTAGATTGGTTGATGAATATGCCAGTGGGAAGTTGTTTCACTTGTAAACCAAGAAAGAAAGTCAACTAACCCATCATACTCATTTCAAACTCAGTTTGCATGATAGTCTCAAAGTTTTTACAAAATTTTGGATTAATAGAGGCAAATATAATGTCATCCACATAAATTTGTATTAAAATCATGTCCTTGCCTTCCTTTTTTAGAAATAAGGTGGTATCAAAAGTACCGCTCTTGAATTTGGAATTCAGAAGAAATGTTGTGAGTGTGTCATACCATGCTCTTCGAGCTTGTTTTAATCCATACAAAGCTTTGTCTAGAATGTAGACATGATCTAGAAATTTTTTGCTAACAAAGCCTTCTGGTTGATCAACATATACTTCTTCATGGAGAACACCATTCAGAAATGCACATTTAACATCCATTTGCAAGACTTTCATGTTTTTGTGAGCTGCATAAGCCAGAAACATTCTTAAAGCTTCTAGCCTAGCAACAGGAGCAAAGGTTTCATCATAGTCTATTCCTTCTTGTTGAGAATATCCTTTAACTACAAGCCTTGCTTTATTTCTCACAACAATACCATTTTCATCCTTCTTATTTCTGAATAGCCATTTGGTTCCAATAATGGATTTGCCTAAAGGTCTTGAAATAAGCCTCCAGACTTTATTTCTTTCAAATTGATTTAGTTCATCGTGCATGGCTAAAATCCAGTCAGTATTTTAAAGAGCTGCAAATGGCTTCTTTGGTTCTATATTGCTTAGAAAATTCACATATAGACATTCATTGGCTGTTGCAGATCTAGTTTGTACTCCTTTTGAGGCATCACCTATTATCTTATGTATAGGGTGGCTTGATGTCCATTTGGTCACATCTGGCAAGGGTTGAACAGATGAGACATTGTTCGATGAATCATAATCATCAATGATTGCTTGTTGTTCTGGTTCTGGATATATCTCTAAATGTGGACCAGAAGTGACTTGTTACAGGTTTAAAAATGGATTCTGTACAGGTTCAGAAGTAACAGTCACAAATTCAGAAATGATATGTATTGGTTCATAAGTGACTTGTGTTGGTTCAGAAGTGACTTGTGTTAGTTCAGAAGGAACTTGTATAGGTTCAGAAATGGGAATTTCTGAATTTGAGGTTGAGATAGGTGGTCCATAAATATTTGATGTAGTAGAGTCTTCTGAAATAAGTTCTGGAACATCTCTGTTAAGTGATGGATTATGAAAATATGCAGAGACATCAATAGATACATCAAATAGATCTTGACATAGTAAATCTAATTTGGCTTTAAGTAAAGAGTCATGAGAAGAAGATTTAGCAGTAAAGTTCTTTTCTGAATCAAGTTGTTCAGAAATCTGGTTTAGCTTGAGTTCTGAACTGTCTTGTTCATAAGTCATATTTGCCTCATTAAATCTGACATTTGTGCTTTCAATGATTGTTCTTGTTTTCTTCATGAGAATCCTGTAAGCTTTTCATCTTTGTGAGTAGCCAACAAATACTCCAACCAATCCTTTAGGATCAAATTTGCCTAGATTCTCTCTGTCATTCAGAAGAAAGCACCTGCATCCAAAAGTTTTAAATTAATCAATGGAAGGTTTTCTGTTTTTAATTAATTCATAAGGAGTTTTGAGATGCTTCCTATTCAGAATAGTTCTGTTTTGAGTAAAACAGGCTGTTGCTATGGCTTCTGCCCAAAGGGATACTGGTAGATCTGAATAACCAAGCATTGTTCTAGCAACTTCTACCAATGTCCCGTTCTTCCTTTCAACTACCACATTCCAAAAAATTCTGAAGTTTCGAATTTGTGAACTCTATTCCATTATCACTTCTAATATCCTGATTGGGAGTTGAAGTAGAACTTGTATCCTTTTCAGAAATGGGATTAAAGCATCTGATGTGTCAGATTTTGTCTTAGAAACTCAACCCATGTATATCTAGAATATTCATCTACTTCTTTCCTCCTAAACTCTGAGTCTTCATAGGCCCACATAGATCCATATGTAACATCTGAAGAGGAGCCTTGCAAGAAGAAACCATCTTCAGAGGATGTGAACTTCTCTTTATCTTAACTAATTCACAGGCAGAGCATAAAGGGTTCTTTTGAATTTTAATTCTAGGTAGTCCTCTGACTGAATGTTGTCTATCTAATTCAGAAATAGATTTGAAGTTTAGATGTGACATTCTTCTATGCTAGAGCCAACTCATTTCTAACATAGGTAAAGAAATATAGCATATTCCTTTGAGTTGACCATCTATAGGCAGTTTGTTAGAACCCAAATATCAAATATGAACAGTGAATTATGTAAAGAACACAGAATTTGGAGCACTTAAGTCGTATGTAGTATTGATATTCAAAGATTACAGATATGTCAATTATAGTACAAGAACAAATCTGAAAACAACTAACTATACAAAGGTTTTACTAACTTCTATTTATACACAAAACAAAAAGACTAAAGTAACATCAATAACATGACAGACACGATTCAGAAATGGTTATGAACTGTCTTCAGAAATAGACTTCAAAAGTTCTTCTGAGCTCCTTCAGAACTTCTTCAGAACTTTAGTCAAATCTTTCAGAACTTCTGAAGTACATACATCAGAAGTCTTTTTCCTTTAAGCTAAGTATTTTGAAGTTCTTTTCTGTGCTCTTTCAATCTCCCCCTTAGCTTCAAAAGTTTAAATCGTAACTCTAGAAGTTCAAGATCTTTCTGACATCATTTAGAATAAGACTTCTATATTCTAATAGTGACTCAATCCTTCTGAGCATATCTTTGTCAAGATTTCTGTATGTTTCCCATTCTTCACACTTAAGCTTCTTTGCCTTTTATTCTTCCTCTTTTCCAATCTATCTCTTATGGCCATTAGAGTTCCATTGCAACACTTGTGCATCTCTTCATAAACAGCAGTTGCTCAAAGCATTTGCACACAAACCAGGAGGCTTAACTACAAGGGTGTTGTACTTTAGATTCCTAATATTTGGTAAGCTGAAGTTTGGACTGCTGAAGTGCACCTTTCCTTTATCAAGCACATAAGCAACTAGAAAATCTGTTTTGGCAGCCCATATGAACTCTCTGTATAAGCCATCTCTGAAAATTGGAAAAGAGTTTCTGAACTTTGCAATTGTATCATGAAATGGATACAAACTTTTATAAACTCTTATCCGATCTTAAAGATAGACATTCTGAAAATCAGTTTCTGAGAAAGTAGAGATCTCTCCATTCTATCTTTCTACTGTGAAATAGGCATATCTGTAATTGTTTCTTGTCTTTATGTCAGATGTGACAACTTTTACAATTGAACTTTCTTTTCTTGCTTCACTTACATGGATCTTCATCTTTCTGATTATGTCTGAATACCACTGCTTCCACCCATGAGACTCTTTAATCCAGCAATCAATGTAATTGAATCTTTGTTCATATTCCATGAACATTTTTGGTTGAAAATATTCAAGGAACGGAGTAAAAGCATTTTCTTCAATCCTATGATCTTGTAATTGTTCAGCTTCAGAAACTTTTTCCTTCTGGATCATTCTCAGAAACTTTTTCTTTTCCCTTTTCTGTATCATTTAAACTAGCTTCTGAACTTCCTATCTTCTGAGAAAGCTTTAAAATTTCTTCAATGTCTTGCTTCTTAGTATGAATGTGAAAATCATACACATTACTCAAAATATAATCAGCTCCTCTGATAGTATTCACTCTTGTGTGACCAGCTAGATAACTCTTTCTTATGCAGTCTTTGAAATTAATCCATTCTTTGATCAAATATATTATTTCTTCTTTTATATCAGAAGAAACAATGAACCATTCAGCATACTTCATCAACCAATTCAAAGTAGAAGTTGAATCCTTTGGTATGCCAGACACAATGAAAGTTCTTCTGTTTAATCCCTCTGTTTCATACAAGAAACCAATTTCTGGATTTGTAAACACTTTAGTTAGCCCATGTCTTTCAATGTTCACTGGTTCCAAAAGATTTACTTTAGGCAGTCTGTATTCCAAAGCAAGTTGAAAATCATGCTTCATAAGATTTCTTACATATATGCCCAAGATTCTTCTAATTTCTGAAACAAGTTCTGATTCTTCTTTCTTTACACAATAACCCAAAATGGCAAGTTTATCTTGTAGCCTTAACTTGTGAAAATCAAATTGAGTGAACTCTGTTAGAGTACCATCCCTTCTTTCAGCTCCAAACCTTACAATGAGTATATCATTCTCAATTGTTTTAGTCATGCACCTGATCTGCTTAATCAAAGTGGAATCATGCATTTCTTGAATTCCATGCTCTTGCAAAAACAATCTTACCTTTGAGATATGATCTTTAGACCACTCATCATTCACAAAATCTTCTAAAGTAGCAAACTTTAGACTCTTTCTGTATATCCCATTATAAGCATCTTCTGGAAAGATAATCTGACTTTCTCCAGAGATATCAAATAAAGTTTCTGCTTCATACACTTGGTCAACAATTGGTTCTTCAAGAGCTGGAAGACTAATTGCAGGAATAGAAATGCACTTTCTGAATCTGACTTCCATCTGTTCTGAACAAGCCATCAGGATTTCATCTGAAATTTCAACACTGTGCATATGACACATATCCATTTCTATACAGAAATATCCATCCATTTGATTCAAAAAAATCTATAAAAATAAACAATCTTTCATCCAAGAATCTACACTCCAGATTCCTTTGCCTATTCAGATATATATGCACCCAACAAAACTTACTTATCAAGCTCCATAAAACTTCCATTATTTCATCATCATTCACTCTATCCATCACTTGAGGATTCCAGATCACTAAATCTCTAATTTCATTAACCTCTACTTCCTCCTCAAACAGAATTACGTCTTAAAGATCACCAGGTTCACCAAAAACTTCTTCTATAGCCAGATATTCATTCAACATTTCTTCATTTGAGTCTAGCAAGACATCTGTATTGGCTGTACCAATATTGTCTTCAGAATTCAGAGAAAGTTTATCTGTTTCATAACCTTCATCTTCAGAAATTTCTACATTTTCAGAAATACCTCCAGAAATACCTTGATCACCAACTTGATTACCTTCATACATAACCAATTCTTTAACAACTTCAGAAGTATCATTTTTCTGAGTAGCTTCCAAGGCTTCTTGTAGTTCAGAAGTAGAGCCTTTTAACATCATCAGAGTTTCATTTTGTGACTCAGATACTTTCCTCCTTTTCTCCCCCTCATGAGGATCAGAAGCCTGATTATCATGTTTTATTTTTAAAGTATCTGCCTGTGGTCTTGACTCCAAAATAGTGATCCTTTGATCTAAATTAGATTGAACAGTCTGAATATCTGTCAACTTCTGCATGAGCTGCTGAATGTCATCTTTAGTGGCCAGATTAGAGAGATCTGGTTGTGGTGAAACCATAGATTTGCTCATTTCCGAAACAGAAGAAATAACTTCTGAAAAAGATTCCTTGATTACAGTCTGAAAATTTTTGAAGTCATTTGAAGTGGATTGTTTAAGAGCAGCCAATTTCTCCTCCAACTGTTTTTCCATCCTATCCTCCATCTCCTTATTGGAAGATTCAGAGAAGTCCTTTATATGCTTATGAATCTTTTCAAATTCAGAATTACAAAAAGTCTTAAAATCCAAAAATTCAGAAGTCCAGGTTAAAATACCAGAACCAACAGATGGTCCTGTTTGCAGTCCTACAGAAGTAGGCTGACCAATAGATGTCACCACATCATGAATGATAGGACCCAAACAATCAAGATATCAATATATGAAAAGATTATAACAGGAATGATAGTAGCCAAATGTAATTTGTATTGATTGAATGTACTGTATACAGAATATATCTTTACAAGGTATATGAAAACATTAGTTCTAACAATCTAACTAACTATCTATTTATACATACAATAGAAAGACTAAAGTGACACAACATTCATAACAGAAAAGTTCAAAATTGGTTCTGAACTCCTTCAGAACTTCTTCAGAAGTGTCTTCAGAACCTCTTCAGAAGTGTCTTCAGAACTTCTTCAGGTCTTTTTCTCTTTTAAGAACCCAGTTCCTTTTGAAGCTATTATGATATTTCTATCAATCTCCCCCTTAGCTTCAAAAGTTCAAATCATACTTCCAGAAATTCAGAATTTCTCTTACATCCTTCAGAATTAGTCTTCTGTATTCTATTAAGGATTCAACAACTCTAATCATTTCTTTTGCAAGTATCTTGTGTATCTCCCAATCTTCATTGCTCAGATTCTTTGGTCTTCTATTCTGTCTTTTTACCAAACGATCTCTGATTGCCATGAGAGTTCCATTGCAACATTTGTGGAGTTCTTCAAATCTCACAAATAATAGTTCATGAAAGCATTTACAAACGAAACCAGGAGGATGAAGTACTAAAGTGCTCTTCTTCAAATTCTGAATATCTGGTAGACTTAGATTTGGTTTGCTTAAGTGTACTTGCTTCTTGTTTAGAACATAAGCAACCTGGAAATCAGTCTTTGCAGCCCATATAAATTCTCTGTATAATCCATCTCTAAGCACTGGAAAAGATTTTCTGAACTTGGTAATTGAGTCATGGAAGGGATAAAGACTTCTGTATACTATGAGAAGATCTCTAAGATGAACATTCTGAAAGTCAGCTTCAGAAAAGGTAGAAATCTCACCATTTTGTCGCTCAACAGTAAAGAATGCATATTTGTAATTCTGTCTTGTCTTCAAATCAGCATTAATCACTTTGATCACAGGACTTTCTTTTCTTGCTTCATTGATTGGAATCCTTATCTTTCTGATGATGTATGAGTACCATTGTTTCCAACCAAAAGACTTTTGAATCCAGCAATCTATATAGTTGAATTTTTGCTAATATTCCATGAACATTTCTGGATGAAAATATTCAAGGAACATAGTATAAGCACTTTCTTCAATTCTTTGTACTTGTAGTTGTTCCTCTTCAGATATTTGCTTTTCAGGAACCAACTCTTCAGAAATATTTTCAAGAACTTCTTCCTTTTCTTTTTCTTTTTCCTTTTGTCTTTCTTCGGAACTTTCAACATTCAGAATGTACTTCTGAATTTCTTCCATATCTTGTCTCTTTGTATGAATCTTGAAGTCATATGCATCACTTAGTAGATAATCTGCTCCTTTTATCTTGTTTACTTTCTTGTGACCAGCAAGATTACTCTTTCTCACAAATTCTCTAAAATGTATTCTTTCTTTGATTAGATAGACAATTTCTTCTTTGATGTCAGATTCTTCAATAAAATCTGTTATGTAGTTCAGAAACCATTGGAGTGAGGATGTAGAATACTTTGGAATATCATATACAACAAATGTCTTAGAGACTTCTTCAACAAGATACATGAACCCAATATCTGGATTAGTAAACAATCTCTTCAACCCAAACCTTTCAATATATATAGGTTCCAACAGATTTACTGTGTTAAGTCTGTATTCCAAAGCCAACTGAAAATCATGCTTTATGAGATTCCTTATGTATATTCCCAAGATTCTTTTAATCTCTGAGACTAACACAGATTCACCAGAATTAACACAAAAAGATAAGATTGCCAACTTATCTTGTAGTCTCAGCTTGTAAACATCAAACTGAGTAAATTCACACAGAGTACCATCTCTTCTTTCTGCTCCAAATCTGAATATAGTCAAATCATTCTGAACTGATTTTAATATGCATCTGATCTTCTTTATTAAAGTTGAATCATGAAAATTCTGAACACCATGATTCTGAATAAAGTTCTTCACTTGAGCAATATGATCATCAGACCATTCATCATTCAGAAAGTCTTCCAACTTTGCAAACTTCATACTTCTTTTGTACATGAAGCAATAAGTGTCTTCAGGAAATATCAGACTGCTTTCTCCAGAAATAAGTATATTTTCCTTTTCAAACACTTGATCCAATACAGGTTCTTCAAGTATTGGAAGATGTATCTTAGGAATGATAATGCAAGGTCTGGTTCTAACTTCAAATTTTCCTGAGAAAGCAATTATAATTTCATCAATAATTTCAACTCCTTCTAAATGAGCTAAATCAAATTCCAATTCAACTCTTTCATCTGGTTGTTCAAGAAAATTTCTGAAGATAGAAAATCTGTTGTCCAAAAGTCTACACTCCGTACTTCTTGGATAATTCAGAAAGACATGCACCCAACAGAATTGATTCAGAATATCCCATAATCTTTCAGAAGCACTTCTGAACTCTTCACTCAGAAGTTGTTGAGGCTTCCAAATTACTAAATCTTTTATTTCATTTGAGCTTTTTCCCATATTTACATCAATCATATCTTCTTCAAACATGATCACATCAGAAAGATCACTTGGTTCTCCAATAACATCTTCAAAAGCAAGGTATTCCCTTAGCATTTCTTCATTAGAATCTGGAATTATATCTGTGTTATCTGAGCCCAAGTTACCTTCAGAATCAAGAGAAAACTTTTCTGTTTCATACCCTTCTCCTATCATTTCTTCAGAAGAATGATCATTTATCTCTTGTACCTCATGTTCTGCAAATAAAATATCTTCTATGGCTTCTGAGACTTTATTTGATTCTTCACCAACATTCTGAGTATCTTCAGAGGTCTTCTCAGAACTTTGAACTTGATTAGTTTCTGGTTCAGATACTCTCTGTC
The DNA here is from genome assembly GCA_036898165.1 of Silybum marianum. Taxonomy (NCBI): domain Eukaryota; kingdom Viridiplantae; phylum Streptophyta; class Magnoliopsida; order Asterales; family Asteraceae; genus Silybum; species Silybum marianum. Next base: position 22,706,261 of record CM072536.1, on the reverse strand, counting down.
TTTTCTCCCCCTCTTGATTATCAGGATCCTGATCATCAAGACTCCTTTTAAAAGTATCTGATTGAGATCCGCATTCCGCAGCGTATAATCTTGTGCTTAATTCTGATTGAGAACTCTGAATGGATGAAAGTTGATTGAGAATTTGAGAAATATCATCTTTAGTGGCATAATCTTGTGAAGCAGAAGAAGAAGAAGGCTGAGAAGCTTTCAAAGAAGAAACAGAGGAAGCCACTTCAGAAAAAGCTGACAAAAGTGCTTGTTTAAACAAATGAAGATCATTACAAGATTTGAGATGAAAGTCATTCAGCTTGTTAACCAAATTTTCCCCATGTTGATCCAACCTAACCTCCAACACCTTTTTGGTAGAATCCGTCAAATCCTTGATGTCCTTCTGAATCTTTGCAAATTCAGAAGTACAGAGATCTTTGAATTATGTGAATTCAGAAGATGTGGGTAAGTTGCCAAGATCAATAGATGAACTTGTTTTCAGACCTTCAGAAGAAGGTTGGCCTGTATGAGCCACAAAGGCATCATGAACCACATTTGATTCTGTGAATGGAGCTTTTGTGATGTTCACCCCACCAGGACTTCCAACTAATCCTTGATATCCAAAAATTGGAATATCTATAGTTGTTGATGCAATGTGACAAACACTTTGCTTAGGAACATCTGAAAAATGTGTGCTTGTGTGAATGGATGCCACATTAAGTGGTTCAGAAGGCTCAAAGTTGAGTGGGGGGGACATATATAAGCTGCTTGCCCCATTTGTATTGTTGAAACACCCTTCTGTTGAGAGATGGGTGAGTGGCTAGGGGGGTTAACCAAGGTTGCCATGGGCTCACTGGCTGTTTCAATATTATCCACCAAAGAATGTGGAATAATAGTAGATGTGGGTGCCCCGCTTGTAACAGGTGGTTCACAGGTTTGTTTTTCTTGTACCTGTGTTCTCCCCTCATCAATTCTTTTTTTGACCCTTCTACCCTGTCTCTCATTTACATTTTTCCTCTTCACTCTTTGAGGTTGTTCTCCCCCTTGAACAGTCTCCCCCCTCTTTCTAGTAAGTCTAGACTCCCTTGCATGATCACCACTCTGGGTTGAATCAGGGGAAGGGATTACTGGTTGAGGTAATCCCATAGATTCTAAATGCTCACTCCCAATCCTAGTTTATGTATTTACAAGATCAAGTAAATGAGAAGGAAGTGGAACTGCATTTGGAAAAGTAAGTTTTGCATTTGGAGGCCTTAAGCTATCCATAGTGAAAATAGGAACATGTACCTCATGAGCTAGAACAGGAATTTTTGAGACAGCCTTCATTGCTCCTTTGATAAGTGTTTGAAGAAATCTCTGAAATGGTATATAGTTGAATGTAGACTTCTTCAAAATTGCAGATTTGAGTTCATCAAAGATGAGACTAGCATAATCATAGTGTTTGTTGAAGGCAACAACATGAAATATAATCCTCCCATTTGCTGAAGCTTGGTCTAAACTTGAGCTCTTCCCAGATAGGCAGGTATTCAGAATGGAAAACAAGCAATACCAAATTGGAGGTAAACATTTTCTTCTAAAAGAGCTCAGAGCACTAAGGCTTTCAGAGTAACCCAAGCTCATAAAATCTAAGATCATCTCTGATGAGGATGGAATTGATTCATAACAGGTTTTCCCAAGAACCTCATTTGGTTTTGGCAAATAGTGAAGGCTCCTAATGTCATCTACAGAGATACAAACTTTGTAGGCATGAACATAAGAGATAATTTCATTATCAGTTTCATCTACTTCAGCATAATGCCAGAATTGTTGAAGATAAGAAGCAGGAACAGAGAATTTCCTCGAAAGGAGAGTGCGCAGGGGATGTTTCTTCAGAATTTTAATCAACATTACTTGATCATCAATGAAGTCTTTGGATTTGAAGTTCAGTGCACAGTTATTTCTTTTGATGTCAAGTAATTTCTCAGCAGGTACATAGAGTTTGGACAGGTCACCACTTTCAGCAGGAGTCTGGGATTCACTTTCAGCAACATTTGATTCAGAAACAACATCAATGGGTGTATTCTGTGTTTCCCCAATTTTAGAAGTTTTCGGGTTAGGGTTAGGGTTAATGATAGGGTTTGAAGGTCCGGCTTGATGAGTTGCAGTTGTGGCTGTGTCATGAAGCATTTGATCATCACTTAGTGGGATTTCCATTGATCCAACCATTAATTTTTGAGGCACAATCTTGTACGAAGCATCACTTGATGATCCAGTGTTATTATTGGAACTCGAGGAAGTAGAAATCATGGTTTTTGAAGTAGACATGATGTAGAAAGAACACGGATTGGTAACAGAAAGATGATCAAGAAACACAGAAAGATTTCTCAGAGAAAAATGGCTAAAAGAATGAAGATGATGAGGAATCCATTGATTTATATGATCGGATAAGCGTTGAAGGACACGTGGCCAAAAAGTAAATGTGATTAGAGTAGTAATCATCATTTATTAAGAGAAATGAACCGTTTAATGGTCGTGTTTAAGAGAAATCCAATGAAATTAAAACACGTGGCACACGCTTAAATGAAAAAATCAACGGGAAGTTTTAGATCTGAGAACAAGTTCAAAAACTTCAGAAGTCTGAAAGAAAGAAGAACCGCATAATTTTTAAGTGAAGTTCAGACCTAAACTTGGGTCAGCTTAGAAGACAAAAATACATTTAAAAATATAAACTTCTGAAAAATATAAAACATTTTGAGAATTTAGAAGTAGATTTGAACAAATAGAAAACTGTTTTAATCTAAGGAAGCTTGTTCATACTTCTTAGATATAAAGTGCAAGACTTTATTTCACCAATGCAGAGTTGTTATGTAGGAAAGGGTAGTTAGAGAAATTTGAAATTAATAACATTCCCCCTTGAATCACTAGCAATTATGATTCTCCCCCTTGATTATTGCAACTTTATCAAAGAATCAATCAAATATTAGTGAAATGAGAAATAAATGAAAAGTATTAAAATTCAATCAACCTAGTTACTGAAGAGATATACTTCTGAGTTTGAAAAGTAGCAAAAATCTGAATGATAAACTTCAGAATATACAAAGTAATTCTGAAGAGCAAAGTATTCAGAATTTGATAATAAAAAAAACTTCAGAATGTAACTTCTAGGGTATAGGTGATGTATAATACTTACATAGACATGTTCATCATGCCCAATTTACTTACCAAGAAGTTAAATCGTTTTTCATCAAGTGCTTTGGTAAATAAATCAGCTAACTGATAATCTGTCTGAACAAAAAACATTTCAATATTACCTTTTTCCACATGATCTTTGATAAAATGATATCTTACATCAATGTGCTTGGTTTTTGAATGCTGAACAGGATTGGCAATGATGGCTATGGCACTCGTTGAATCACAATACAAAGGAATCTTTTTGAAAGTGTAACCATAGTCTTTTAGTTGAATTTGCATCCAGATCACTTGTGAGCAACATATTGCAGCTGCTACATATTCAGCTTTTGCTGTAGAAGTAGAAACACAATTTTGTTTCTTTGAAGACCAGCTGACTAGTCTATCACCCAGAAACTGACATGATCCAGAAGTGCTTTTCCTGTCTAATTTGCAACCACCATGATCTGCATCTGTAAATGCTGTTAGTTCAAAACTAGAATCCTTAGAATACCAAAGTCCCAATGAAGGAGAACCTTTTAGGTATCTAAGTATTCTTTTTGCAGCTAGAAGGTGTGATTCCTTAGGATTAGCTTGATATCTGGCACAAATACATGTAGCAAACATTATATCTGGTCTACTAGCAGTTAAGTAAAGCAAAGATCCAATTATGCCTTTGTACTTTTTCTGATCAACAGATTTTCCATTTAGATCAGGTTCTAGCTTAGTTGCAGTGGCCATTGGAGTTTGAATACTTGAACAATTAGTCATGTCAAACTTCTTAAGTAAGTCAAAGACATACTTAGATTGATTAATGAATATGCCAATGGGAAGTTGTTTAACTTGAAAGCCAAGGAAAAATGTCAACTCTCCCATCATACTCATTTCAAATTCTGTTTGCATGATTTTCTCAAAATTTCTACAAAATTTTGGATTAGTAGAAGCAAATATAATATCATCTACATAGATTTGTATCAAAATCATATCATCACCCTCCTTTTTCAGAAATAAAGTTGTATCAACAGTACCTCTTTTGAATTTGGAATTCAGAAGAAAAGTTGTAAGAGTATCATACCATGCTCTTGGTGCTTGTTTAAGTCCATATAAGGCTTTGTCTAATATGTAAACATGATCTGGGAATTCTTTGCTTACAAAGCCTTCTGGTTGTTCAACATACACTTCTTCATGTAAAATACCATTCAGAAATGCACATTTTACATCCATTTGAAATACCTTCATGTTTTTATGAGCAGCATAGGCAAGAAAGATTCGTATGGCCTCTAATCTGGCAACTAGAGAAAGGGTTTCATCATAATCAATTCCTTCTTGTTGACAATACCCCTTAGCTACAAGCCTTGCCTTGTTTCTTACAACAATTCCATTTTCATCCTTTTTATTTCTGAACACCCCATTTTGTGCCAATGACAGATTTACCTTTTGGCTTTGGTATCAATCTCCAGACTTTGTTTCTTTCAAATTGATTTAACTCATCCTGCATGGCTAAAATCCAGTCTGGATCCTGAAGTGCCTCATATGGCTTTTTGGGTTCCATACTGCTTAAAAAATTAACATACAGACATTCATTTGTTGTTGTAGATCTTGTTTGAACACCTTTTGATGCATCTCCAATTATTTGATGAACTGGATGACTAGATGTCCATTTGTTCACATTTGGCAATGGTTGAACAGATGAAACATTATTCAGAGAATCATAATCATCAGTAATTGCTTGAGTTTTAGTATCATGATTGATGGCTGAATGTAAATCTGAAGACTCCCTCTCAAATGGAAAAATCTGAATTGGTTCAGAACTGTGAGGTTCATGGCCAGAAATAGTTTGAACCGGTTCAGAAACAACTTGAATTGGTTCAGAAATTGCATTTTCAGAAGTTGGAAGTTCTGAATTTGAGGTAGAGAGTTGTGGTGCTGATGTATTTGAAATCTGTATTTCTGAAATGTCTTGATCATTTGAATTTCTGAGTAGAGAAGGATTTTGGTAATCTGCCGAGACATTTACAGAAATATCAAATAAGTCTCGACATAAAGTATCTAAATTGGATTTAAGTAAAGTTTGAGATGCAGAAGTAGAGTTTGTGTGATTATGTTCTGAGTCCAAACTTTCAGAAGTTGGTTTATGTGCGAGTTCTGAACTATTTTGTTCAGAAGTCATTGTTGGCTCATGAAATCTGACATTTGTAGTCTCAATGATTCTTTGAGTTCCTTTAATGAGTACTCTGTAAGCTTTGGATCTTTGAGAGTAGCCAACAAAGATACCAGCTACACCTTTTGGTGCAAATTTGTCAAGATGTGGAGTATCATTCTTTAGAAAACACCTGCAACCAAAGATTTTAAAATAATCAATAGAGGGTTTTCTTTGTTTTAACAATTCATAAGGAGTTTTAAGAAATTTTCTGTTAAGAATGGTTCTGTTCTGAGTAAAACATGCAGTAGCAATTGCTTCTGCCCAAAGAGACAGAGGAAGTTCTGAATATGCAAGCATGGTTCTTGCAGCCTCTACCAAAGTTCTATTCTTTCTTTCAACTACCCCATTTTGTTGAGGAGTTCTTACAGCGGAAAAATTATGAGAAATACCAACAGATTCCAAAAAATTCTGAAGTGTAGAATTAGTAAATTCTGTTCCATTGTCACTTCTGATCTTTTGAATTGGGAGTTGAAGAAGAACTGGAATTTTCTTCAGAAAGGGTATCGCCTTTCGTAAGTATCGTATTTGAGTCTCAGAAATTCAATCCATGTATATCGTGTATATTCATCTACTATAACAAGAATGTATTTCTTTCCCCCCATGCTTTGAGTTTTCATTGGGCCACACAAATCCATATGTAGCATTTCAAGGGGAGCTTTGCATGAAGATAGCATTTTCAGAGGATGAGAACTTCTTTTGATCTTCCCTAGTTCACATGCAGAAGAAAGAGAGTTCTTTTCAAATCTGATCTTTGGTAGTCCTCTTACAGATTGATGTTTGCCTAGTTCAGAAATGGCTTTGAAGTTCAGACGTGACATTCTTGTGTGCCAAAGCCAACTATCATTTTTCATTGATGTAGACATATAACATACACTTTGTAGTTGACCAGTTGCAGTGAATGTTGCTGTGTAGATATCTCCATCTCTATAAGCAGTTATTTCATTTTTGTTTGTTGTACTCAGAACAAGACAATAATCTATGTCAAAATTAACCTTCCAGTATTTGTCACAGAATTGACTAATACTGAAAAGATTTTGTCTTAGTCCCTCAACATAGAAAACTTTCATTACTTTCACATCTCCTTTAATGAAAGTGCCATATCCTCTTACATATCCCTTTGCATTGTTTCCAAAACTAACTGTTCTCCGTATCTTTCATGATAATTAGATAGTAGTTCTTTGAAAGGTGTCATGTGTCTTGAACATCCAGAATCTAAGACCCACACATGACATATCTGCAAAAGAGATTATTGAGTTTTATGTACCCATTTCAGAATGGGTCCTTTGTGATTAGTAATAAAATTTGAAGTTCTGAACTTTTTCTTCAAATGTTTCAACTCAGAAGTTTGTTCAGAACTTTGAGATTTATCTTTATTTCTATTTCTTTGTTTAATTGAATTTGTCAATGTAGCCAAACATTTCTGAAAAGATTTCATCAAATTTCTTTTGTTTGTATTGAAGTTAAGAAGAAAATTATGATGACCACAATTAATACAGTGAATATGATTCTTTGATGTATTTACAACAGTATTAGACATATAAGAATCAATAACATTTGATTTTTCAACAAAAATTCTTTTATTCACTTTCTTTGTTTTAGGTACATCATTCTTCTGTAAAATGAAAAACTCTCTAATTTGTCGATCTTTGACAGTCTTTCATCTTTCTTTCTCCATACTAAAGTGGATAGCTCTGTAAAAGATAAGAAATGAGGATTAGTATAAGAAATTTTTTTGTTCACTTTAGGTTTATCTTCAGATTTTGTGTTAATTTTCTGAACTTCAGAGAGAGAGTTTGAGGATTGGCCTTGTTCAAAAATTTGATGATATGTTTGTATTAGTAGGAGAAAAATCTGAATTCTGATATTCTGGTTTTAAAAACACAGAACCAAACAATTCTGAAGGTATCTTTGAAACTTCAGATTTTAATTTTTCTCCTTCAGTCATAACATGATTGAGATTTATAAACCAAATAGCCATTTTTGTCAATGACTTGCAACATTTGATCATCATCATCTTCTGAATCAGAAGCATTTATTAGATCTGAAAACTTATTATGAGTCATACTTGTTGCAAAAATATTTGAAATTTTTGTTGTTGTATACTCATTACCAGAATTATCAAAAAATATATTGGAATTCTCATCAATATCTTCTGAGGATTCAATATCTGAGAATTCATCATATTTTTCTTTATGTTCTGATTTATTATCAGAAGTATCTTCTGAAATGTTTTCACAATTGGATTCAGAAGTAACTTCAGAAATAATTTCAGACTTAACAATTACTTCTGATTTTTCTTCAGAAATAATATTTGATTCAGAAGATTTACAAATATTTGGAATTATATTCATTTCTTCTGTTTCAGAGATATTTTCTGGTTCACCAGTTTCTTCTGAAAACAAAGTCTCTGATTTTATAAAAAGAATTCTTTCAGGCAAAGAATGATTTACAGGTTTGGAAATGATGCCAGTATTTGATTCATTGAAAATTTTCATTTTAGAATAGTCATACAAGTTTGCAGGTGCCTTTTTTAGAATTTGACTGTCATTATATCCTAAGCCTGCTTTTATATTGTAAAATTTTGAGTTCTGAGCCTGACTAGTTAAAATATTCAGAGTTTGTTCAGTTTGTCCTCTTTTAAAATTTAAATCTTCCAATTCCTTAATCTTTTTATAAAGATCAAGTCTCCCTTGATTCAGAAAATTCATCTTAACATTTAGAATTTCCTTTTCAGATTTTTCATTTATAACTTCTTTTTGTAAACTATCCATTTTTTCTTTTAAAACAAGTTTTTCTTCAGAAATTTTTTCAAGAATCTGTTCAGCTGCTTGACAATTTTCTTTATATATTTGACTTTCAGCTATGAATTGATTGACCAAAATTCTTTCACCTTTAATTCTGTTTCTGAGTGTTTCAAATTCAGAAAACATATTTTGAAATTGATTTGTCATTTCTGAATCTTTAGTATTAATTTCAGAATTATGTTCAGAATTTTGTTCAGAAGATGAAGAAGATACCTCAGTGTCTTGTTTGTCCTTTTCTGGATCCATTTGACACATGTAGCAATTGGTTGCATAGTGAGCAACTTCTTCTTCATCATCTCCATCACTCCAGTTTAACCAGTCTTCTTCATACTTGGTTACTAGAGCAGGATTAAGCTCTTTTTTCTTTGCTAATAGATGCTTCTTCTCATAATAACCTAAATTCTTGACTTTTGGCATCTTACATTGTCTAGCATAATGTCCAGGCTTTCCACAGTTGAAGCATCTTGCTGGTTCAGATGTTTCAGATTGACCAGCCTCTTGACCCTTCTTAGGTCCAATTTCAGATCTAGGTTTATTCTGATATTTTTTATTGTATCTTTGTTTGAATTGCCTTGTCATGAAAGCCACATTATCAGAAATCCTTTTAAGCTCTTCATCTGATTCATCCCCATCACACACTGTCATCTTTGGGATCTCACAAACTTTCTTGGTAGCAATGGTCAAAGAATTATTGTAGTTCTTGCTCAGAAGGGCAACTGTTTCTTGTGTCTTCTTTTGTTCATATTGTCTAACTTTGATCTTGTCCTCTTGTTGGAACAAGATGCCATAGACATCATGAATTGTCTTTCTAGATAAGTTCCTAGTTACCATATTATCTGAAAAACTTGACCATTCATTTCCCAGATTGTTCAGAAATTTGTTGTTTATCTCAGAATTTGATTTCTGAACACCATTTCTTCTTAGCTCATTCAGAATGTTATTGAATCTATGATATGTATCAGTGATAGATTCATTTTTTTTGTATCTGAAATTTTCATATGTTCCTACACAGATATTTAATCTCTGTGCTTGAGCCTTTGTACTTCCTTGCATCTGAGCTTCTACTTCATCCCACATGGCTTTTGCTAAAGTTAAACTATCAACCCTATTGAATATCTCATTGGGAATTGCCATGGTGAGTAAAGTTAATGCTCTTCTATCAACTTTCATTTGAGCCTTTTCAGCTGGATTATACATTCCAGGACTCTTCTTGATTCTTGATGTAGGGATTTCAGGTGTGGATTCAGTTCTGGGAACTGCTGGAATCTCAACAAATACCTCTAATGGGCCATTTGTGATAGATTGCATTAAGGCTTCATCTATGTTATCCAAGAATTGAATCATTCTAATTCTCCATTGATGATATTCCCTAAGAAGAGAGTTGGTGGTTTCGTTTTAGATCCGATTGAGACAATTTTTTAGACATCTTTGATTGTTAGAAGATCGAGAATTCACCTGCATTGAATTTGAATTTTGTAGATTAACAACACCAAGAAATGTCAGATTTGACAAGTTTTTTCACAAATCTTCTTCAAGAACAGATGAATTGGCTCTGATACCAATTGATAGGACCCAAACAATCAAGATATCAATATATGAAAAGATTATAACAGGAATGATAGTAGCCAAATGTAATTTGTATTAAATGAATGTACTGTATACAGAATATATCTTTACAAGGTATATGAAAACATTAGTTCTAACAATCTAACTAACTATCTATTTATACATACAATAGAAAGACTAAAGTGACACAACATTCATAATAGACAAGTTCAGAATTGGTTCTGAACTCCTTCAGAACTTCTTCAGAAGTGTCTTCAGAACTTCTTCAGAACCTCTTCAGAAGTGTCTTCAGAACTTCTTCAGATATTTTTCTCTTTTAAGAACCCATTTCCTTTTGAAGCAATATGATATTTCTATCAATGAATCACAAATGACTCATTGAATGGGGCTTTTGAGATGTTCACCCCACCAGGACTTCCAACTAATCCTTGATAACCGGAAATAGGAATATCTTTAGTTGTTGTGGCAATGTGACAAACACTTTGCATTTGGACATCTGAAAGACGTGTGCTGGTGTGAAAGAATTCCACATCTAGTGGTTCGTTTGGCTCAAAATTGAGTGGACTCTCAGACTCAATGTGCACATTACTGTGAAGGGGGGACATATATCCTTCTTTTTCAACAATGGGCTCCTCCAAGTGGGGACCCATTGGTAGATAAGCTGCTTGCCCCATATGTGTTGATGAAACACCCATCTGTTGAGAGATGAGTGAGCGGCCAGTGGGGTTAACAAGAGTTTCCATGGGCTCACTGGCTTTTTCAATATCGCCCACCAAAGAGTGTGAGGCAATAGATTGTGTCGCTGCCCAGCTAGTAACAGGTGGTTCACAGGTTTGCTTTTCTTTTACCTGTGTTCTTCTCTCTTAATTTCTTTTACTCACATAACTAACCAAGCTCTCATTTACATTTTGCCTCTCTTCACTTTGAGGTTGTTCCCCACCCTGAACTTCCTCCCCTCTCTCTTGAACTGATCTAGACCCCTCACTTTGCACACCTCTTTGATTAGAATCAGGGGAAGAGAATACTGGTTTAGGTAATCCCATTGATTCACAATACTCACTCAACCATTGGTTCCTAGAATGAATATATGCTAGTAACTCTGGGAAAAGAGGAACTGCATTAGGAAAGGGTTCCTTAGCAAGAGATGGCCTCAAGCTATCCATAGTAAACAAACGCACAAATAAATCATTGTCTAGTCTGGGAATGGATTCAACTGACCTCATGGCCCCTTTGATGAAGATTTGAAAGAACCTTTGATATAGGATGTAAGGATACTAGCTCTTCTTGGAAATAGTAGCCTGAATGTCTTCAAAGATTAATGATGCATAGTCATACCGTTTATTGAAAGTTATTCCATGAAATATGATCCTCATACTTGCAGAAGCCTGATCCAAACTTGAATTTTTTCCAGAGACAAAAGTATTAAGAAATGTGAATAAAGCATACCAGATTGGAGGTAAGAACTTTCTTCTGAAAGAACTTAAGGCAGTTAGATTTGGAGAATAACCCAGCTTCAAGAAATCAGCACATACTTCGGAATTGGAAGGAATATCATCAAATGTGTCTTAGCCATTAACCACAATTGGTTTTGGAAGATTCAAAATACTTCTGAGATCTGAAACCACTATATTGAAGCAATAACCATGTACAAAAGAAGTAATGCTATTGGATTTTGTATCAACTACATCATTATACCACCATTGCTGTAGATATTCTTCTAAAACTTGAAAATGCCTAGTCATGGTTGTTTTAAAAGGTTGCTTTTTGAATAACTCTATGAGTATTTGTTGATCATTGGTGAACTCTTCAGAGCTCAAGTTCAGAGCAACATTGTTTTTCTGAATCACCTTACGAACATTAACAGGAATGGATTGTTTGGAAAGATCAGGACGATAATTAGCAGAATCAGAGGCAGCAGCAACAACATTCGGACTTTCTGTTCGAGAAGAAGACTCAGAATTAAGTTCAATCGGCCCCATTTGATTTCCCTAATAGCAGGACTAGGGTTAGGGTTTGGGTTTGAAGGTCCAACGACATCAATCGCAGTTGTGGCAGTGTCTCCTATCACTGAAGTTGTGTTCAAAGGAACTTCAATCGATCCAACAGTCATAGTATGGTGCACAACTTTGAACGATCGTGTGCTTGAGGAATTAGCAGGGTAGCTAAACGAAGATTTAGCAGAAACAATGGGTTAATCAGTGTTGGATTGAGACATGATGGACAAAATATCAGCTTCTGAGATTTGCGGATTTTCAAATATTGTAGTAATTAAGTTTCAGAGGGAAAAATCTGAGAAAAGAGATGAAGACGATGAAGTAATGAAGTTTATACGAGTGATTAGGGTGTGGCAGATAGATGTAGGACACGTGGCGAAAAAGTAGGCTAAAAGTAATGACTATTAGACATGAATCTGGATTAATGAACCGTTTAATGCAGAAGTGCAGAAGACTTCTGAATTGAGAGTTCAGAACTTCTGAGAAAAAATTCAGAAGTAAAGTTCAGAAGTTCAGAAGTTCTGAGAAACAAATCAGAAATAATGAAATGAGGTACAGAAGTTCAGAAAGACCCTTAGAATATGAATAAAAATCACTTAAAATTACATATTTCTGAAATCTGAAAACATTTTGAAAATTCAGAAATAGTTTGAACAAGTGAAAGTGAGTATCAAGAAAAAGTTTGTCCATACTTTTAATGATTATCAGAAATATTTAAAAAAAATATCAGAAGATAAAAAAAAATCGGATGTTGGAAGTTTCAATTGGTCAATTAAAGTGGGCACACGTGAATTATGCTTCAACTATTGGAGTCTGTGTACAATTGGTGTGAAAGAATTCCAAACTATTTTGGTGTCAATGAAATTATTGACCAATTTCACACCAGCACACGTGATAGAAAAAGTTTGTCCATACTTTTAATGATTATATTTTCAGAACTATTGGAGTCTGTGTACAATTGGTCAACAATTGAATTATGCTTGAGTTCTGAACTGTCTTGTTCAGAAATTATTGTAGGTTCATGAAATCTGATGTTGGAAGTTTCAATGATTCTCTTTGAACTTTTAATCAGAACTCTGTATGCCTTTGATCTCTGTGGATATCCAACAAATATACCTGCTAATCCTTTAGGAGCAAATTTGTCAAGGTATTGAACATCATTCAGAAGAAAACATCTGCTTCCAAAATCTTGAAAAACTTAATTGATGGTTTTCTCTTTTTAATTATCTCATATGGAGTTTTCAGAAATTTTCTATTTAAATTTGTTCTGTTTTGAGTAAAACATGCAGTAGCAACAGCTTCTGCCCAAAGAGATAGAGGAAGTTCTGAATAAGCAAGCATGGTCCTAGCAGCTTCAACAAGAGTTTTATTCTTCCTTTTAACAACACCATTCTGTTGGGGAGTTCTGGCAGCGGAAAAATTATGAGAAATTCCAATAGAATCCAAGAATTTCTTAAGTGTAGAATTGGTAAATTCTGTGCCAATGTCACTTCTGATCTTTTGGACAGGAAGTTGAAGAAGAACCTGTATTCTTTTCAGAAATGGAATTAGTGTGACATCCGTCAAATTTAAGCTTCTAGATTAGTATTTATTAAGCCCTTGTTAGTGTTATTTTAGATAAGTTATAAGAATAGGAGTTAGTTAGATTTGATTGGCCGAAAAATTTCTAGAGTTCCCGATAGTTGCTTATAAAGTCCGGTTCGGACCCGTAATTATTTGAAACGTCCTATATAGTGCCAAATGCTCTAATTTATATCCAAATTACATAAAATATATAGTTTTAGTGTTTTAAATATAAAACTTTTATTTTTATAGAATTTAACCACTTTTGGGCTTGCATTTTGAGGAAAAATGTCAAAATTGAGAAAAATGACATTTTAAAACATTTTGGGCCCCCATGGCCGGCCTCCCCCCATACCCCACATATAAATACAAATTTTTTTCTAAAATCCCTCATTTTTACATTTCAAAATCAAGATTTTCCCTTCTCTCTCTCTAAAAACTCAAGGGACACTCCAAGAGCATCTCCTTCATCCAAACTCCAGCCAAATTCAAGCTCATTTCATCATCAAAAATCAATATTCATCAAAGCCTTGAAGCCCTAGTCATCAATTAAACAAGGTAACAACTTTACCCTCATCATTTCTTACAAATTTTGTTGAAAACCCTATTTTTTTGGTGTTCTTTGTTGTTTTTCAACCATCCACGAATTTGTTAATTCTAAGGGGAGATTATACACCAAGATATGTGAAACATATCTATGATAGTGATAATCTATGACCCAAACACATAGAACACAATAAATCTAAGCAAAAACACATTTGCATGGTGGATTGCTTCATAAAAATGCATTTTTGGTGCTGACAGATTATACATCAGTGATTATGTCGCCCATTTCTTGTAAAATTTCTTGTTCAAAAGACATGATTTTTCTTCTAAAAGTTTATTTATTTAGTTGGGGTTTTAATCCAAGTGGTCTCTCTAAAAAACATTGAGTTTTGATCCCCCAAACACTCAAAACAAGTTGGATGTGCATCTGGGAGTTTTTCAGTAGGTAAACCCTACTTTAAACAACCATAACTCTCTAAATAATCATCCAAATCACTTGATTTTTCTTCTGGAATTCAATATACTGAGTTAGCTTTCAAATTCATTTGGCCTCATTCAAAAATATGAAGTTTTGAGGTATTAACCAACTTATTTAAGTTGAAAGTGCAATCTGTCAATCAATGACAGATGTGTGCATGCAACTTTGAGGTGTCATATCTCCTTCATAACTCATCCTAATTGAGTGATTCTTCTTTTATAAGTTCCCTCTATGTGTTATGTTTACATTCCAACTGGAATTTCTCAAAAACATTTAGTAGAACTCCTCAAATGGTTGTTTTACTAACAGTGTGTAATCTGCCATATCTGCTGTGTCACATAGTTTTGTGTAAAGTATTTGAACCCTTTTTACATCTTTTTATAGCATGAAATTTGGTCAAAACGACCTTAACTCAGTAAGGTATCATATATAAAAATATGGGAAATTTTATCATTTTGAATATTACTCAAAACTGACCATTTTTAAGACCTATAGTTTATGTCAGAAAATGAAAATGCTTAAATGTTTGATTTTATGAATTATATTCCTTTGAAGGACTATAATGTTACATTTTCGGTATAAATTATCATATTAAAGAGCATATGTGCATTATGTATAACGGGACTATAGATAATCAAGTTGGACATATAAGGACTTATAAGCATTCTCTTAGTAATCGTTAGTCATATAAGTGGTCATTTGGGTATTTTGCTTTGATAGGAAAGCGTTAGGCGTCAAGCGGACGTCTCTTGTATTTAACTGGAAGCATTTGCTAAACGGTGAGTATTCACAGCCCCTCTTTTAATGTTTTATATGTTTTGGGGTGAAAAGCATGTTTAAAGTTGAATAATGATTGATTTATGTAAAAGAATGTGAAATTGTTGATATGAGCACTAAGGCATGTACACTAGTAGTTTGTATTTGAGTAAAATGTAACATAAAAGTTTGTACACTACTATTAACTCAAATGAGTAGCCGAGGGTATTTGTGGATAGCGCTATTTGGACGGATAATCCCACCTAAAAACCGACAAAGTAGGGGTGTGGATAGCAATCCCACCTAGAAACTACAGGTAGGGGTGCACTATACCTATAAAAACGAAGGTTCTACATATGTGGGGTTTTAGTCCCACCGCTAAGGTAGAATTATAAAAAGATATTTTTGTGTGGTCGAAAGGTTTAGTGGTGGCTCTATACTTGCTATGAACTAGAGTACATTATGCCTTGACACGTTTCTTAATACAAGGATTAATTAAATGCTCATAAATTTCACTATTTTATACTTGGTGTGAACGTTCGTTCCACAAGAATTGAAAACTGCATAAAAACTGTTTTGTGCATATGAAAACTTGTGAACTCACCAACTCTTTGTAGTTGACCTTGTTTTTATCATGCTTTTCAGGGGTAATAAGTAAGCTTCTGTAGATAAAGCTTAGTAAGGATCCAAAAGTGTACCGCGTGAAGACTTGAACGTTTTTGCAAAGACTTCTTTTAATTATGGATTGTTGTAATTTTACTTAAAGAACAGTATGTAAAACTTCTATTATATTCTAAATGCCTATGGTTGTTTATCTAAATCTGTGGCTGTGTCATCGTTAGAGCTGTCGCGCCTCGTGTTTCCGCTTTAGCGAGGTGTGACAATTAGTATTTCAGAAGTATCAGATTTAAGTCTAACAAATTCAACCCAAGTATATCTAGAGTACTCATCAACAATAACAAGGATATACTTCTTTTCTCCCAAGCTTTGAGTCTTCATTGGAGCACAGAAATCCATGTGAAGCATTTCAAGTGGAGCTTGACATGAAGAGAGCATCTTCAGAGGATGAGAGCTTCTCTTAATTTTTCCAAGTTCACATGCTGAACATTGATAAGTCTTATCAAACTTGATTTTGGGTAAACCTCTGACTGATTTATGTCTATCTAATTCAGAAATTGATCTGACATTTAGATGACACATTCTTCTGTACATAACCAGCTTACTTCCTTCATTTGAGTAGACATATAACATACCTCTATGAGTTGACCATCTTCTATGAAAGTGGCAGTATAGATTTCACCATCTCTATAGGCCGTTAGTTTTTCTCTTTTGTAGCACCCAGAAGTTGACAAACATTAATATTGAAGTGTACAGTGCAGTATTTGTCACATAACTGACTTATACTAAACAGATTATGTCTTAATCTTTCTACATAGAAAACTTTCTGAACTTGAACTTCTCCTTTGACAAAAGTTCCATAGCCTCTTACATAACCTTTTGCATTATTTCCAAAACTAACTAATAGATATCAGAAGTAGCTTCAAAAGAAGACTGGGTTCTGAAGAGAAAGGTTCAGAACTCAGAAGTCAAGTAAAGTAAAGCCTAAGGCATAACTTTTGAAGAAGTTCAGAAGCAGTTCTGAACCTGTCTGTTATTTTTGTACTGTATCTTTAGCATTTCTATTTTATATATAAATAGATAGTTTGTTAGATTGTTAGAACTAATGTTGATAGACAAAGCTTGTAAAGATACACATTTTGTAATACTGGTCAGTAATCAATACGACATACAACTTCAGTGACCCAATTCTTATTCTTGTTCTTTAATCTTTCTACATTCTTGATTGTTTGGGATCTAACAATTGGTATCAGAGCCATTTCATCTATTCTTGACATTCAGGGAAGAACTTGTCAGATCTGACAGTTCTTGGTATTCTTGTTTGACAAATTCAAGATTCAATTTCAGGTGGATTCTCGATGTATTTCAAATCAAAGATGTCGAAAGAAATCGTCTCCATCGGATCAGAAACTAAAGCACCAACTCTGTTTTTGGGTGAATATCATCAGTGGCGAATCAGGATGATTCAATTCTTAGACAATATCGATGAAGCTCTAATGCAATCGATTGTAAATGGCCCTCTAGAGGTCTATGCAGAAATTCCATCAGTACCAAGAACTGAGTCTACTCCTGAGATACCTGCTTCGCGAATCAAGAAAAGCCCAGGTATGTACAGTACTGCTGAGAAACTCAAGCTAAATTTGACAGATATTCAATATGGTAGATATTCAATATGGTAGATAGCTTAACATCTGCCAAAGCTATATGGGATGAGGTGGAAGCTCAAATGCAGGGTAGCACAAAGGCCCAAACACAAAGATTGAATATCTGTGTGGGTACTTATGAAAACTTCAGGTATAAAGAAAATGAATCTATTACAGAGACTTATCACAGATTCAACAATATCCTGAATGATCTGAGAAGAAATGGTGTTCAGAAATCAAACTCTGAGATAAACAAAAAATTTCTGAACAACTTGGGTAATGAATGTTCAAGATTCTCTAATAACATGGTTACTAGAAATCTATCTAGAAAATCTATTCATGATGGCTATGGCATTCTGTTCCAACAAGAGGACAAAATCAAGACTAGAGAGAATGAACAAAAGAAGGCAAATGAAACAAAATCTATTCATGATGTCTATGGCATTCTATTCATGATGTGTATGGCATAATTCCATGACCATTTCTGCTAAAAGTAAAATTTGTGAGATCCCAGAGACAAATTTGTGTGAAGGGGATGAATCAGATGAAGAGCTTAAGAGAATTTCTGATAATATTTCTTTTATGACAAGGCAAGTCACTCAAAGATATAATCAAAAATATCAGAATAAACCAAAATCTGAAGTTGGACTGAAGAAAAATCAAGATGCTGGTCAAATTGAGACATCTGAACCAGCAAGATGCTTTAATTGTGGTAAGCTTGGTCATTATGCAAGACAGTGCAAAATGCCCAAAGTAAAAACTCAGTGTGACATTTGTCAAATTCAAGCTCCCAGGTTAGTTTCTAATAGGTTTATTAGTATTATTATAGATTAGTTATAAGAATTAAGAGTTAGATAAATTAGATTAACCGAAAAAATTTAGAATTTCCGGTAGATGCTTATAAAGCTCGGTTCCGACCCGTGACTGTCTGAAACGTCCGAAATAGTGTCAAATGCTCTAATTTATACCCAATTATTATAAAATATGAACTTTTTAAGTATCTACAATAAATTTTTTTATTTCTAATTGAATTTAACCATTTTGGACTTATATTTTGACAAAAAGGCCAAAAATTGAGAAAAATATGGGTATTTTATCTCTTGGGCTTGTGTTATTTATTTTTAAACAAAAAAAATGGGCTTGGAGTGGGGCCCATAGGCTTGGCCGCTCCCCCCCCCCCTAATTCCCATATAAATACCTTTTTTTTTAATTTGCATTCTTTCTTCAATTCAAAATTCAAAAAAATCTCTCATTTCTCTCTCTAAAACACAAAGGGTTCTTCAAGTTCATCATCTTCATCCCATTTTCAGCCTTGATTCATCCTCATTTCATCATCAAAAAGCAAGTTTTAACAAGAAGATTGAAGCTTTAAACAATATCAAATCAAGGTATGGACTCTCATATATGTTTTGCATCATATTGTGTACATTTTGTGACATTTTCTTTGTGTGTTTGCATCCTTTATGAATCTGAGTTTGAAGGATGTGCATGCACAAATCAAGGGTTTATAAAAGAGTATTTCTTTATGATAAACACAAAGATAAATGGTGGGGATAGCCTTCTTGCAAATGAACCACTATTCTTGTGTGATTTCATACTCAGAAACCCTAAAATATGTTCATTTATCTTGTTGTCCAGAAAATGGTCTGTGTTTGGACGACCATTTAGAGTATATTTCAAGTTCAAATTCGTTTTTATTTTAAATAGTGTTCATATGTTATGAGTTGAGGCTCTAATCCAATTGGTCTCACTCAAAAACATTGAGTTTTGACCCCCCAAATGCTCATAACAAGATGCATGTGCATCTGGAAGTTCAACAGTAGGTAAACCCTATTTTTGAATGATCATAACTCTTTGAATATTCTTCCAAATCACTTGCTTTTTCTTCTGGAAGTTAATTTAATGTGTTACCTTTCATATGCCACTGATTTCATTAAAAAAATATGGTGATTTGAGGTTCCAACTGATTAAAACAAAATGAGTGTGCAAACTGTCAAATAATGACAGATTTGTGCATACATGTTCAAATGGTCATATCTCTTTCAAAACTCAATGAAAAAGAATGATTCTTCTTTTGGGAGTTAACTACATGAGTTCTCTTCTGCATGCAAGTAGAATCACACGAAAATATGGAGATTTGATCTCTAAACACCTAAAACACTTTAGGTGTGCAATCTGTGAAACCACCAGCAGCTAAACTCTACCTTGTGTGTTGATATCTCCTTTGTTATTTGTCTTTAATGCATGATTCTTCTTCTAAAACTTTCGTTATTGAGTTAGGGTTCATATGAACCCGGTTTCACTCAAAAATATGAAGATATGAGGCATTAACCAATTTATTCAAATTAGATATGTATTCTGTCAAGAAATGACAGAATGGTACATACCACTTTGAGATGTTATATATTCTTCATAACCTCTTCAAAATTAGTGATTTTTATCTCAAAAGTTTCCTTTATGAGTTATTATTCCAATCTAACTGGAAATTCTAGAAACCACTAAGTAGAACTTCTAAAATGAGTGATTTACAAACATGGTGTAATCTGCCATACCAGTTGGGACCCTTTGCATTGCATAAATTATTTGAATCATTTTTACATGTCCAAAATGCTTTAAATTTGGTCACAATGACCATAACCCAGTACGATATGACATATAAAAATATGGGAAACTGTGTCATTTTGGAAGTCTCTACATTTTGAACATTTTGAGTACTATAAGTTTCTGTCCAGAAGTGAAATTCTGGAATTTCTTGATTTTAACAATTATTGATCATTTGATGGTTTATGACACAACTTACGGTATAAATTACTATATTAACGAGCATAGGTGCATTATGTATAGTTGGACTATAGACAATCAAGTTGGATGCATGTGGACATTTATAAACTTAAGACTTATTCACCTCCATAAGTAGTTTTAGATCCATAAGTGATGGTTTTTGGGCCTTTCTCTTTGTTAGGGAATCGGTAGGCATTTGGGTGGGGATCGTATCGTGCTTCGAAGTAGCGGAGCTTTGCACAAAGGTGAGTATTCACGGCCCCTCTTTTAAATGTTTATTGCGTTTTGGGGTGTAAAGCATGTTGATTTAAAAGAAAGTGAATTGATTTATATGATTGAATGAAAATTATATAAATTGTTATGATGAGCAAATTGATAATTTACAAATGATATGTTGAGTTATGTGAAGCCACTCGTGTTACACTACTATTTAACTCTGTTTATTTGAGCCGATGATATTTGTGGATAACGCTATTTGGTTGACATACCCACCTAACTGGCAAGTAGGGGTGCACTTTATAAATTAAGAATGCTCTACACATGTGGACTTTAGGTCCACCGCAGAGGTAGTTCGTAAAATTGAAATGTTTATTATTGATGCGAACATCCGTTTCGCTATGTTTATACCTTGCATATAAAATATTTTTGTGCTTTCGAAAACCCGTGAACTCACCAACTCTTTGTAGTTGACCCTTCCGTTTTATCATGCTTTATAGGAAAATAGAGGTAACCGATCAAGGGTAACTTATTTTGTGAAACACCAATCAATATTTTATATGTATCTTTTTATTTCGATGTAATTTGTTTGTTAAGACAAAGTCGTCGAATTATGAACTTTTAAACTGTAAACGTTGATGTTTTATTTATAATTGTATGGTTGGTGTTTATATTCCTACTGCTGTGAACTTGAACTGTCTTACCCCGTGTTTTCGCTTTAGCGGGGTGTGACAGACTTGGTATAAGAGCCTTAGGTTATAGAGAACACCAGTTTTCTAACAAAAAAAAAACACCATGCACTATAACCAAAATTTTCAAAAATAAATTCTTTAGATAAATTTTTTTTTTAAATTACTACTAGTATAATTAGAATAGGCATTGTTCTAACATATCATAATTAGGCAAAGCCTGATCACCTATGTCTAAATATGGTATGAATAAGAAAGGATCTGCCTTAAGTTATACTAAAAGTAGGCATAGATCGGAAACCTCTTATTTCAAATAGAAAATATGATTTTTTTTTATGTGACTTCACATGTGTATTATAAATAGTTTCTGACATTTGTTAAAATTTCTTTTTTATACATCACAGCATTATGTCGTCATCCGACCTTTCCCCAGATGAGTCCGGTTACGTTACCGGCCGAGTTAGGAATGACGACCCGAATCACGACGATTATGACCCATCCGAGCATAGCTACGAGGAGGATACCGTTGACTCCTCCGCTCGATCGCTTACTCCTATGCATGTACCTTCACCTGCCGGCGAGGGTACATCTCGAAGGTCGAGGACGATAAGAACCACTCAAAAGCGTGTTCTCCCTCGTTGGAGTGTGACTTTTACAGTTCCTGCCGTACCTTCGGGGGAACCGTCACAGTCACGATCCCGGTCATGAAGTATTACTCCTCCTCCCCCGACTATAGGAGTCCCTGTACCAAAGCCACAGGGTATGCCCGCGTGGGAGCGCGCGTGGACCACAGGGATGGCTAATGAAGTAGAGCTCCACAGGCATATGTTAGACCATTATCGGCAATCCATAGACGACATCATAACGGTCTTGCACACACATGACGAGTTTACGAATAGAGTCATGGAGGTTGCCCTTGATGCTAGGTTGGCGGTTCGGAGGATGCACACTTACCTAGAGTGGGTGATAGGAGCTCTGGTGATCCTATTAGGAATATTGATTTGGTTGGTGATGCATTAGTAAACCTGTTTAGGCAAAGCTTTTGAATTAAAAACACTTTTATTTCGGTCTAGTTTATTTTAAGTTGTAAACAATTTGCTATCTTTTGGGATTTGTATTTTGAAACTTGTGATGAATGTTATGTGTTATGCTTATGAAAGATATCCATGTTTCATTGTATATTTCTTGATTTTATGTCTAGTTGATTGATATTAGACGTACAATATATTATAAGCTTGAGCTTAGTAAGTAGAATTAGATTGGAATTAGTAATAGAAATTTGATCGAAACTCAATTTGAAAAATTGTGTTTTAGATCAATGCCTCCAAGAAGACAAAATCCCGATGTTGCACGATTGGTATCCGAACAGGTCATGGCAGTGCTACCAGGTATTGTTAGCCAAGTAGCAGCTGGTTTAAACGCTAATCAAAATAACAATCAGGGATCTGGAGACAGGGGATGTACGTATAAATCCTTTAGGAGTTGTAATCCTAAAGAATTCAACGGAACTGAAGGAGCTGTCGGTTTATTAGCCTGGATTGAGGGTATGGAGTCCGTCCTCCACATCAGCAAATGCACGGAAGGAAACAAAGTAGAGTTTGCTACTTGTTTATTGCAAGGGCGAGCATTGACTTGGTGGAACACTCAAGTGCAAACTAGAGGTCGGGAAGCAGCAAATAGTCTTACATGGGAAGATTTCAAAAGAATGTTGAAGGAAGAATATTGCCCAAGGAGTGAAATTCAGAAGCTGGAAGCAGAGTTGTGGAGTCACGAGATGAAAGGGAATGATATAGACTCTTATACTGCCCGTTTTCATAAGCTGGCGAAAATGGTACCACATTTGGTAACACCTGAAGAAAACAGAATCGATAGATATGTTTGGGGTTTATCTCCTGTAATACGAGGAGATGTTACTTCGGCAGTCCCGAAAACCCTATAGCAAGCGGTGAGTCCGGCAACCAGACTCACCAATAACGCTACTCGTTCTGGATTGTTTAGAACAGACAAGGCATTAGGAAAAAGGAAGATGGATAAACCTGCAAGGAGACAGTTTGGAAAGAGGACGGGCAAGGAGCAAAGAACGTCAGGAAATTATGGAATTCAGGCATCGGCAACAGATAAAGGAAAAGGGACGTACCCGAGGTGTGATAAATGTAATAATCATCATCAAGGGAAATGCATTACTTGTCTCAAGTGCAACAGGAGAGGCCATGTTACGAAGGATTGCAGGGTTGGTGAGAAGAGAGCATGTTATGAATGTGGGAGCACAGATCATTTCAGGAACAGATGCCCAAGATGGAATTGGAGACCAGACACTAGGCAACCACAACTAGCAAATCAAGGGAACCAAGGAAATCAAGCACGAGGTCGGGTATTTGAAATTGGAGCGGAAGAAGCAAGACAGAACCCAGATGTAGTTACAGGTACGTTTCTTCTAAACAATCATCATGCATCCGTACTATTTGATTCTAGTGCAGATATGAGTTTTGGGTCATTAAATTTTAGACCAAAGATAAATCTGAGCCCTCAAAAGTTGAAAGAATCATACGTAATTGAATATGCCAACGGTCAAGAATGTAGGGTCAACGATGTAATAATGAACTGTACTATAAACTTGGCTAGTAGGGATTTCCGTATAGATTTAATCCCGATTAAACTAGGAAGTTTTGACATAGTTGTGGGCTTGGATTGGTTATCCAAAAACCGAGCCAAAATTTGTTGCTCCGAAAAGATCGTTCGAATTCCGTTACCCGAAGGGGGAAAACTCGAAGTACACGGAGAGAAACCCAGGAGGGGTATTAAAATAGTGATGTGTATGAAGATGCGTAAATATTTGAGAAAGGACGACATTGCATTTTTGGCTCATGTGGTAGATAAAATGAACAAAGAGAAGAGCATTCTAAATCTTCCGATAGTACGAGATTTTCCTGAAGTATTTCCAGATGAGTTGCCCGGGTTACCCCCGCAAAGACAAGTTGAGTTTCACATAGAGTTAGTTCTAGGAGCCGCACCAGTAGCAAAATCACCTTACCGGTTAGCGCCGTCAGAAATGTAGGAATTATCGGAACAACTTCCAGAGCTACTCGATAGGGGATTCATCAGACCCAATTCTTCACCTTGGGGAGCTGCAGTTATATTTGTCAAAAAGAAGGATGGATCTTTTCGAATGTGCATTGATTACAGGGAACTCAACAAATTGACAATCAAGAACCGGTACCCTCTTCCTCGAATCGATGACTTATTCGACTAACTTCAAGGTGCTACATACTTCTCGAAGATCGATCTTAGGTCTGAATATCACCAAATGAGAGTCCGAGAAGAGGATATTCCCAAAACAGCGTTTAGGACTCGTTACGGTCATTACAAGTTCCTGGTTATGCCCTTCGGGCTAACAAACGCACCGGCAGTCTTCATGGATTTGATGAATAGTGTATGTCGACCATACCTAGACAAATTCGTGATCGTGTTTATAGATGATATACTCATTTATTCTCGGGACAAGAAGGAGCATGAACAGCATTTATGGTTGATACTAGAATTGCTCAAGAACGAAAACTTGTACGCCAAGTTCTCCAAATGCGAATTTTGGATTTGAGAAGTACATTTTCTTAGCCATGTAGTAAATGAAAAGCGAATTCATGTTGACCCAGCAAAAATCGAGGTCATTAAGAAATGGGAAGCCCAGAAGACACAAACCGAGATCCGTCAATTTCTTGGATTAGTAGGCTATTACAGACGATTCATCGAGAATTTCTCCAGAATCGCACAACCACTAACAACTCTAACCGAAAAATATAAAAAGTTTATTTGGGGAGAAAAACAAGAAGAAGACTTCCAGACACCCAAACACAAGTTATGCAACGCACCGATTCTGGCTCTATCCAAAGGACTAGATAACTTTGTAGTCTACTGTGATGCCTCACATTTGGGAATGGGTTGTGTTAATGCAAAAAGACAAGGTTATTGCATACTCATCAAGACAACTGAAGATTCACGAGAAGAATTACACTACTCATGATTTGGAGCTAGGAGTGGTGGTATTCGCACTCAAGATCTGGAGACATTATCTCTACGGTACAAAGTGTACTATATTTATAGATCACAAGAGTCTTCAACATATTCTTGACCAGAAAATGTTAAACATGAGGCAAAGAAGATGGGTTGAACTACTTAGTGACTACGACTGTGAAATAAAGTACCCTCCAAGAAAGGCTAATGTAGTAGCCGACGCATTAAGCAGAAAAGAAAGAGTAAAACCAACAAGAGCACGTGCTATGGGAATGATGGTTCTGACGAGTTTAAAGACTAAAATACTGGAAGCACAAGGAGAAGCTTTGAAAGAAGAGAATTTGAAGAATGAAACCTTGCCGCACCTAGAGAAGGAATTTGAAATGCCGATAGATGGGGTACATTACTTTAAGAATAAGGTATGGGTACCGAAAGTTGGTGATCTACGATCAATCATTTTGGACGAAGCCCATGGATCCAGATATTCGATTCACCCAGGAACAGATAAAATGTATAAGGATTTGAAAGAATACTATTGGTGGCCAGGGATGAAGAAAGATATTGCTTTGTACATAAGTAAGTGCTTAACATGTGCTCAAGTCAAGGCCGAACATCAGAAACCATCTGGTCTACTTCAACAACCCGAAATACCACAATGGAAATGGGAGCAAATAACAATGGATTTTGTGACGAAGCTACCCAGAACTGGAAAGGGGCATGATGCTATATGGGTTATAGTAGATCCACTTACCAAATCGGCTCATTTCATTCCCATTCGCGAAGATTTCAGCATGGAAAGGCGTGCACAAATCTACATTAATAAAATAGTTACACGACATGGTGTGCCTATTTCCATTATTTCGGACAGAGATACACGATTTACATCGCGATTTTGGAAATCTCTTCAAAAGTCTTTGGGTACGCGTTTGGATTATAGCACTACCTGTCATCCTCAAATAGATGGTCAATCGGAAAGAACTATTCAAACGTTAGAGGATATGCTGCGTGCATGTGCAATAGTTTTTGGTGGGAGTTGGGATACCCACCTGCCACTAGTTGAATTCTCTTATAACAACATATATCACACCAGCATACAATGTGCACCATACGAAGCTTTATACGGACGTAAGTGCAGATCACCGCTTAGCTGGGTAGAAATCGGAGATAGACAGTTGACAACGCCCGATATCATACACGAAACCACTGACAAGATCTCAACCATCAAAGAAAGGCTCAAGTCAGCAAGAGATTGTCAGAAGAGTTATGCGGATAATCGGAGAAAGCCGTTGGAATTCCAAGTGGGGGATAAAGTACTTCTTAAGGTGTCTTCATGGAAGGGACTAGTATGCTTTCGGAAAAGAGGCAAGCTGGGTCCCAGATACACTGGCCCACTCGAAATACTCGAAAGAATTGGACCAGTGGCGTACAAGTTGAAGTTACCACAAAATCTAAGCGCCATCCACGACACGTTTCATGTGTCGAATCTGAAGAAATTCTTAACCGATGAAACATTGGTGTTACCCCTAGACGACATTCAGATTAACGGTCGGCTACACTTCATCGAAGAACCAATCGAGATTTTGGACCGAGAAGTTAAACGATTGAGGCATAGTAAAATCCCTATTATTAAAGTCCGTTGGAATGCGAAGCATGGTCCAGAATATACCTGGGAACGTGAAGATTTGATGAAACAAAAGTATCCTAGCTTATTCACGAACTCCCCAGAGAAAGCCACTTCTGAAATTTCGGGACAAAATTTCTCTAACGGGGGAAGACTATGACATTTGTCAAATTCAAGCTCCCAGGTTAGTTTGTAATAGGTTTATTAGTATTATTATAGATTAGTTATAAGAATTAAGAGTTAGATAAATTAGATTAACCGAAAATTTTTAGAATTTCCGGTAGATGCTTATAAAGCCCGGTTCCGACCCGTGATTGTCTGAAACGTCCGAAATAGTGTCAAATGCTCTAATTTATACCCAATTATTATAAAATATGAACTTTTAAAGTATCTAAAATAATTTTTTTTTAATTGAATTTAACCATTTTGGACTTATATTTTGAGAAGAAGGCCAAAAATTGAGAAAAAGATGGGTATTTTATCTCTTGGGCTTGTGTTATTTATTTTTAAACAAAAAAAATGGGCTTGGAGTGGGGCCCATAGGCTTGGACGCCCCCCCCCCCTTAATTCCCATATAAATACCTTTTTTTTTAATTTGCATTCATTCTTCAATTCAAAATTCAAAAAAATCTCTCATTTCTCTCTCTAAAACTCAAAGGGTTCTTCAAGTTCATCATCTTCATCCCATTTCCAGCCTTGATTCATCCTCATTTCATCATCAAAAAGCAAGTTTTAACAAGAAGATTGAAGCTTTAAACAATATCAAATCAAGGTATGGACTCTCATATAAGTTTTGCATCATATTGTGTACATTTTGTGACATTTTCTTTGTGTATTTGCATCCTTTATGAATCTGAGTTTGAAGGATGTGCATGCACAAATCAAGGATTTATAAAAGAGTATTTCTTTATGATAAACACAAAGATAAATGGTGGGGATAGCCTTCTTGCAAATGAACCACTATTCTTGTGTGATTTCATACTCAAAAACCCTAAAATATGTTCATTTATCTTGCTGTCCTGAAAATGGTCTGTGTTTGGACAACCATTTAGAGTATATTTCAAGTTCAAATTCGTTTTCATTTTAAATAGTGTTCATATTTTATGAGTTGGGGTTCTAATCCAAGTGGTCTCACTCAAAAACATTGAGTTTTGACCCCCCAAATGCTCATAACAAGATGCATGTGCATCTGGATGTTCAACAGTAGGTAAAGCCTACTTTGAACGACCATAACTCTTTGAATATTCTTTCAAATCACTTGATTTTCCTTCTGGAAGTTAATTTAATGTGTTACCTTTCATATTGCACTGATTTCATTCAAAAATATGGTGATTTGAGGTTCCAACTGATTAAAACAAAATGAGTGTGCAAACTGTCAAACAATGACAGATTTGTGCATACATGTTCAAATGGTCATATCTTTTTCAAAATTCAATGAAAAAAAATGATTCTTCCTTTGAGAGTTAACTACATGAGTTCACTTCTGCATGCAAGTGGAATCACACGAAAATATGGAGATTTGATCTCCAAACACCTAAAACACTTTAGGTGTGCAATCTGTGAAACCACCAGCAGCTAAACTCTATCTTGTGTGTTGATATCTCCTTTGTTATTTGTTTTTAATGCATGATTCTTCTTCTAAAACTTTCTTTATGGAGTTAGGGTTCATATGAATCCGATTTCACTAAAAAATATGAAGATATGAGGCATTAACCAATTTATTCAAATTAGGTGTGTATTCTGTCAAGAAATGACAGAATGGTACATACCACTTTGAGGTGTCATATATTCTTCATAACCTCTTCAAAATCAGCTATTCTTATCTCCACTACAAGAAAAATGACCTTTAGAGAATCTTTTTTTTTGTATTTAAAAGTTTAAAAAGCTTCTCTAAAGGCTTTAGAGAAGCTTTTCAATTTTGTTAGAAAGCTTCCCTATGTAAGGGTAGGTAAAGGTTTTTAGGGACGGTTTTGGAAGGGTGTGCGTTTGTGTACTTTTAGAGACTGTTTTTTTTGGGTTTTAGATACACTTCAAAAACTTTCTAAAGGTAAGTCATTTTTTCCTAAAAAGCTTCTCTAAAAGTACTTTTTAGTGACACTTTTCAACTGTTGGTAATGGTTTGGGATAGTTACTAAAAGATACTTTTAGAGAAGGTTTACAAAAAAGGTTCTCTAAAGATATTGGTTTTTAGTAACCCTTCTTCAAAACCTTCTCTAAAGGTTTCCCTTTAGTTACACTTACAAACCTTCTCTAAAACTCACTTTTAGATACTTAAACTTAAAACCTTCACTGAAAGGTGTACTTTAGTTACACTACTAAACCCTTATCTAAAAATTTAACCTTCTCTAAAATACATCTTTAGTTACGGTTTTGAAACATCAATTCCTTCTCTAAAGGGTTATATATATATATATATTATATATATATATTATATATATATATATATATATTATATATATATATATTATATATATATATATTATATATATATATATATATTATATATATATATATATTATATATATATATATATATCAGTTTCATCCATATTTAACCTATATATATATTAATTATATACATTATAATGAAATAAATAACAATATTAATCAACAATTTATAAAATTTCACAATTTTCATATAGAACACAAGAATCTTTTATCCAAAAAAAACATTGTCATGCATTTATCCAAAAAAAAACATTCAATAGAAGTTTAACGATCTCGGGTCTCGGAACAGTCTGAAATACTTGGAACTGACTGGCCCGATACGCTCGACCTCACCAATTTAGTCAGCTCGGTCATTTCACCCTTCATACTAGCAAACGCAACCTTGGTTGTAGCAAGCTCAGCCTTGGTTGTAGCAAGCTCAGCCTTGGTTGTAGCAAGCTCAGCCTTGGTTGAAGCAAGCTCAGCCTTGGTTGAAGCTAGCTCAGATTCTGTAGTGGCTAGCCTGGAAGACATCTCACTGTGGCTCAATCGACTTGAGGACCCGGTGCTGTGTCGCGAATTCGTAGAGTCGCTCCTAGTGCTTGGGACCCTAGACCATCCCCGAATATATGCTGATCGCTTGCCTATGACTTGTGGCATAATCTCTAGATCACCGGGGGCGTTTTCAGTTGATCCAGCAGCCTGCTGCTTAATCTCCGCCATATTCTCCTACAAACAAGAAACATTAGTGTATAAATGCATCTTAGTGATTTACAAAATGATTAGGACATGCAAAAGATTGTGTTTGTAACTTACATATGCGGTGCGAGAATAGTTATTAACCCATCCCTCTTTTTGTCTATAATGCAACATACGAAAAGTCTCTATCTCCCCAACAATGCATTATTTCGAAAATGGTGATTCGGAGTGCTCACCGTACCATTTAAAGCAACATATTTTCGTTTCCCTCTATTCTTGGAGTTTTTCGTTGACATAACCTACAACATATATTCAACTTTATTAATCGGAACAATCCCACAGAAATTAGAACTTACTTTTGACAGTAACAACATGTACCCTTAATTAAACAATGATTTTGTCACTCTAAATGTTAAAAACCATTAAGTCAAACAAGTAATCCAAGGGGCTGTTTGATTGGGTTTCCAATAAGTCCAATATGGATAAGGTTATTTGTGTACATTAAGCTCTTCCCTAGAAGCCTACTAATAAGTCACTTTATATCATTAAGCCACTGTCAACTAAATAAGTTTATGCCATTTAGCAAAGTCTACGTCAGATAATCCAAGGGGCTGTTTGATTGGGTTTCCAATAAGTCCAATATGGATAAGGTTTTCTGTGTACATTAAGCTCTCCCCTAGAAGCCTACTAAATAAGTCACTTTCTATCATTAAGCCACTGTCAACTAAATACGTTTATGCCATTTAGCAAAATCAACTAAATAATTAGGACTCAAAAGTAAGTGTCTTTGTACTAGAGTAATTACTTCCACAAGCATAAGTTTATACAGACTCACAGAGTAGCAAAATATCGACCTACAACTGTCCTCGTTGTGCTTTATATATACTTATCGTACTTTTTCTCACGGTTAATATCCAATCAGAGATAGGCAACTTATGGCCAAACAACATGCAATTGCAACCCAGGTCAAACATTAAAAAAGGTTCCCAGAGTAATATATATTATTACATATTCAAGAAAAGCTATGAAAAGGAACATTTATAACCTTGTCATGTTCTCATCAACGACTCTCTTATTGGGAATCCTGGGAAAAAAGGAGAAACTTAAAAGGAGGATTGAGCTATGTATGAATATTTGTACATCTCTTTGATGTTTAAGAGTACCAATTTCATGTTCTTGCCACCTACAATGTGCTTTTTGCATTTTTTAAGTATAATGGTCGCTTAACAATTGAATACCAAGCACAATCGCTGAAGATTCAAAGTTGGAACATGTCGAGTAAAAAAAATTAACCTGCATCACATTTGTCCAAAATTACTAAATGCCACAAACTTCAGTTTTTTTTCTCTTTTCTACTGTTTTTTGCATTTTCACAAGTATGATAGTCATTCTGCAAGTCCCATAAGTTATACCATCATCTGAATGTGCAACAATCAATTTTTACATCAATAGCCAAAGGGCTGTTGGCAGCAGTAACTGGTTATCGGTAGAACCTAGCTTACCAGAAGGTCAAGGGTTTAAACCTCACCAAATATGAGGATTTTGCGTCATTATTTGCCGTAATATAAATATTATTTATTTTTGAAAAATAAAAATAAATATAAGACATCAATAATTAAAGTTTCACATGTAAAGTTCCCTAAACCATACATGAGTTCCAACTTCCAAGTACACCCTATGTTAGCAAGGACGACGACCATATAATTTTATTAAAGGCCCAATCTGCCCAAAGTTCTTGAAATCCAATGATGAATGAACCCAACAAACCAACCAATCAAAAGAATTAAAAACCCAAGAAAGAACTAGAAACGACTTAGTTGTGCAACATAGAGTCTCCCCCTACATGATATATATATATATAGTATGTATGTATGTGTGTATACATATATATATATATATATATTATTGTATAATATTTGTCTATTATGATCAATCTGTAGATAGTGCAGAAAGCAAGGTAGTGTGCAAACCAAAAGCCCTGATAATGATATGTAAATAAAGCATTTCACCAAATAGATCCAATAGTGTTCAAAAGCCATGGTGACTAGCTTACTAATGTGTGTAGATTTTTTTTCTAGATTATTATCTACTTTGCGGTTCGAAGCATAAATACAGTTCATAACATATAAAAGAATTTATGGAAAATAGCCGATCAGCAATCCAAAGTAGTGGAAAGATTGGTAAAAGATATGAATGGAGAGTCAAATCCACAAAAAAGAAAACCTGATGCATATTGATGAACATAAATAATAGAAATTGTATGAATACAACTTACAAGTTAAACAAAAGGGTATAATATCTTTTAGTCTTTTAAAAGACATTATTGGAGTGGAAAACTCACTGATGAAAGGATTAAAAACAGTTGGATCGATATCCACCACTTCCGATTTAAGCAGTAGAAATACAAGGTCATGTTTAGCAAACTCGAGGTATAAAGTCCACCGAAACATCAAATTTACCTCTACAGATGGTTATTAATTAATGCTAACAATCAACATCAAAAGATAAAAGGGAAACCAAAGCAAAATAGGGCTCTGGTTTATATTGGTGGATGAAGGATGTGTCAAAGAGTAGCGTTAGATAGACTGCAAATTCCAATATATTATGTGCTAAAAGAAAACAAATATATATCCCTAGTTGAACTTTGGGATTTTGCAAATTGGGAAATGTCAAATGAGTTGTTGCCTTGTATTTGTGATCAACCAAAAATGACCAGTTATTGACCATCTATATAAATATATCCGAATTTGCTGCTGAACATGGAGGATTATCCAATGTGAGTTTCTGATTTAGGGTAATTTTTCTGTAGAAACTCTAATGCACTATCAGATGCATTTAACATATTTATAGTAGAAGTGGGAACACTACCTTCTACTCAAGCTTAACTGTCATCCCTTTACCAAGTACTTCTTGTAAAGTTTCTTTCAGTTACTTCTCCTCTTCAGGAGGAGCTGGTAGAATCAAAATATTACAACAACAAAGTTATATCAGCAATATATACGTGTGTGATTCAATAAGATGAAATAGAGTATAATCAAGATAAGTGGTGAAAGGAAAAGAAGAAACCATGCTAAAGTTAACCATCCAAACAAATCGAAACGATTAAAAAACTGAAGTATAAAGTAGTATATGCATTTTTCTCTCTATATCAGGCAATAGTGCAGTTGCTCCAACCAGAGCCTGTGAGTTTCTGATTTAGGGTAATTCTTTATCTAGGTCAAGCCTCTGAATCATGATGTTCATCACACCCATAAGAAAAAACTATTGCAGGTCCTAAAAGAAATAGTTTAGTGAAACCAAATCATACTAAACTAGTTGAAGCATGTTATGCTTACCTATATAAATGTGAAGGAATTAATTTGGAGATTTTCCTCTTGGAACATTGAAATATGGACAAGTTTTCCATACTGATAATTCAAGCATATAGCCTTATACTAAGGACAGGGAATAAATAGATAATTTCTGTATAGTAAAAAAGATTAACTAAACTAATATAAATACCTATCAGAATAGACGTTTTTCAAATTTTAAAGCAGTGGAATAAACAACTTTGGAAGATAGAAGCGGAGACTTTATGGTAATGCTTATGATGATGTTGATGTATACCATCTCTAAATTTTTAACTCTAACCTCTACATTATCTCTTGTATTTTTCTCATTATCTTCATGAATATCAAGAGGCGATGAAATGGCAGCCTACTGGAAAGTTGGTTCCTTTATCTGGTCAAATGGATCCAATGGAAACCAAACCTTTTGTTTAAAAGAACTTTTGAATTTCATTTGAGAATCCCTACTACAAAATTGATGACACTAACATAAAGCAAATGGAAAGAAAGACTTCAACATTGAGGGGTGATAAATTAATCTGCTAACTCCAAAATTGCATTTAACTCTCGATTTGCTCCCTCAGCCTTCGAATAGTGCTCCAGCAATGGTAAAAAGTAGATTTGAAATTGAAAAAAACACAAATTCAACATAAACATATTTATTAATCCAAGTAACAAATGTAAATCGTAAATCAATTGGTACAATTCCCAATGACGAGTAAAACCAAAACACAGAGTAAAACCTAACTATGTAAAACTCAGAAATTAATAAATCGATGAACGAATTGCGAAATTGAGCTAATTCGATAAATCATTCAGAAATCGATGAGAAGATGTAGAACTCGTAGAAGTTCCGATCGTACCTTCGTCGACTCTCGTCTTGTCTACAGTAACTTCTGAGTTTTCATGGATCGATTGTTAATTGTCTAATTTATATTTATTTTATAAATTTAAATTATTAAAAATAAAAAACCTTTTAGATACGCTTTTGAAATTTAAACAAAGTGTAACTAAAACATTTTCTTTAATTTAAAAAATAAAAATATTGTATTCTTTTAGAGACGTTTTGGGAAGTGTATCTAAAGCTCATGAACGATTTTTAGAGAATATTTACATAGAAAGTGTCTCTAAAAGTTTCAGAGAGGATTTTCAAAGCTTATTATTTGGTTGGAAATGTTTCCCTAAAAGTTATCTTAAGTTTAGTAACACTTTTGACTTTTGTTAATTAAGACCTTCCCTAAAAATGACCTTTAGATACAATTTTTAAACCTTCTCTAAAACATCCTTCTCTAAAACTCCTTTCTCTTGTAGTGTCTGAAACGTTTCCTTTATGAGTTATGATTCCAATCCAATTGGAAATTCTAGAAAACACTGAGTAGAACTCCTCAACTGAGTGATTTACTAACATGGTGTAATCGGCCATACCAGTTGTGACCCTTTGCATTGCATAAATTATTTGAATCATTTTTACATGTCCAAAATGCCTTAAATTTGGTCACAATGACCATAACCCAGTACCATATCACATATAAAAATATGGGAAACTATGTCATTTTGGAAGTCTCTACATTTTGAACATTTTGAGTACTATAAGTTTAAATACGAAGTGAAATTCTGGAATTTCTTGATTTTAACAATTATTGATCATTTGATGGTTTATAACACAACTTACGGTATAAATTACTATATTAACGAGCATAGGTGCATTATGTATAATTGGACTATAGACAATCAAGTTGGATGCATGTGGACATTTATAAACTTAATACTTATTCACCTCCATAATTAGTTTTAGATCCATAAGTGATGGTTTTTGGGCATTACTCTTTGTTAGGGAATCGGTAGTCCTTTGGGTGGGGATCGTATCGTGCTTCGGAGTAGCGGAGCTTTGCACAAAGGTGAGTATTCACGGCCTCTCTTTTAAATGTTTATTGCGTTTGGGGTGTAAAGCATGTTGATTTAAAACAAAGTGAATTGATTTATATGATTGAATGAAAATTATATAAATTGTTATGATGAGCAAGTTGATAATTTACAAATGATATGTTGAGTTATGTGATGTCCCCGTGTTACACTACTATTTAACTCTGTTTATTTGAGTCGATGATATTTGTGGATAGCGCTCTTTGGTTGACATACCCACCTAACTGGCAAGTAGGGGTGCACTTTATAAATTAAGAATGCTCTACACATGTGGACTTTAGGTCCACCGCTGAGGTAGTTCATGGGGTGTAGAATGTCGTTTAGGCTTAGTAGTGGCTCAATAATTAAATATCATGTGTAAAAGTAATTTGCATATTTGCTCATAAAAATTGAAATGTTTATTATTGATGCGAACATCCGTTTCGCTATGTTTATACCTTGCATATAAAATATTTTTGTGCATTCGAAAACCCGTGAACTCACCAACTCTTTGTAGTTGACCCTTCCGTTTTATCATTCTTTACAGGAAAATAGAGGTAACCGATCAAGGTTAACTTATTTTGTAGAACACCAATCAAGATTTTATATGTATCTTTTTATTTCGATGTAATTTGTTTGTTAAGACAAAGTTGTCGAATTATAAACTTTTAAACTGTAAACGTTGATGTTTTATTTATAATTGTATGGTTGGTGTTTATATTCCTACTGCTGTGAACTTGAACTGTCTTACCCCGTGTTTCCTCTTTAGCGGGGTGAGATACTCAGGTTACTATGAGAAAAAGCATATTCTTGCTAAGAAAAAAGAGCTTAATCCAGCTTTGGTGATCAAGTATGAAGAGGATTGGTTAAACTGGAGTGATGGTGAAAATATAATGAAGAAGTAGCTCACTATGCCTCAAATTGCTATATGTGCCAAATGGATCCAAAAGATAAACATGCGCATGATTCTGAGGTAACTTCTTCACCTTCTGAACTAAATTCTGAAATAGATTACTCTTCTGAACCAAATTCTAAACAAATTTCTGGAGATTCTAAAATTCAAAATCAAGTTCAGCATTTGTTTTCTGAATTTGAAAATGTCAGAAACAGAATCAAAGTTGAAAGAATGTCGGTAAATCAATTCAGAGCTAAAAGTCAAATCTATAAACAAAATTGCCAAGAAGCTGAACAAATTCTTGAAAAAATTTCTGAAGAAAAATTATTATTAAAAGAAAAGATGGATAGTTTAAAAAAAGATATCATAAATGAAAAATCTGAAAAAGAGGTTCTGAATGTTAAAATGAACTTTCTAAATCAAGAAAGACTTGATCTTTACAAAAAGATTATGGAATTGGAAGATCTGAATTTTAAAATAGGACAAACTGAACAGACTCTGAATATTTTGACAAACCAGGCTCATAATTCAAAATTTTACAATATAAAGGCACGATTGGGATATAATGAAAGTCAAATTCTGAAAAAGGCACCTGCAAATCTTTATGATTATTAAAAAATGAAATTTTTTAATGAAACTAACACAGGTGTCATATTCAAACCTGTTAATCTCTCTTTGCCTGAAAGAATTCCTTTTGTAAAATCAGAGACTCTATTTTTTGATGAAAATTCTCTTAATTCTGGTAAAACAGATATGGTTTCTGAAACAAAAGTAATAAATAAAAACATTACAAACATTTCTGAACTTACTTCTGAATCAAAAATTGTTTCTGAAGAAAAATCTAAACCATATATTAAAACTGAGATAATTTATGAAGAAATTTCTAAATTATCTTTAGAACTCACTTCTGAACTTTTATCTGAAGTTCTACCAGTGGACAATTTTGATAATAAATCAGAACATGAAGAAAAATATGATAAATTCTCAGATGTTGAATCTTTACAAGTTAATGATGAGAATTCATAAATTATTTTAGATAATTCTGATGATGAGTCTGAAAATATTTTAAATCACAAATCTTTTGCATCTAGCATGACTCAGGATAAGATCTAAGATTTAATGAATGCTTCAAATTCAGAAGATGATGATGATCATATGGTTCAAGTCATTGATAAAGATGGATATTTGGTATATAAATTACAATCTTATATGATGGAAGGAGAAATTTTAAAATCTGAAGCACCAAAATTATCTTCAGAAAAGTTTAATACTGTTTTTCTGTAACCAGAATTTCTGAAAACTGAAACTTCTTCTACTTACCCAAATGGTAGTCCTATATCTACAAAAACATCTTTATCTTCAGTTAAATCTTCAATATCATCATCTGATTTTGTGACCAGAGTTAAAATGTTTGAAAAAGGACAATCTTCAAGTTCAACTTCTAAGGTTCATAATTCAAACCCTAAATCTGAAGTTAAAACTAAAGTAAGTTAAAGAATTTCTTATACTAATCCTCATTTTTTTTTACAGAGCTATCCACTTTAGTTTGGAGAAAGAAAGGTGAAAGACTCTCAAAGACTGACAAATTAGATAGTTTTTCAAATTCAAAGAAAATTGATGTACCAAAGATTAATAAAGTGAATGAAAGAACTTTTGTTGACAAATCCAATAGTGTTGATTCTTGTTCATCTACTGCTTTATTAAATATTCTAAAGAATCATATTCACTACATTAATTGTGGTCATCATAATTTTCATCTGAACTCCAAAACAAACAAGAAAAATCTTGAGAAATCAATTCAGAACTTCTCAGCAACATTGGCAAATAAATATAAAAAGAAAAATAAAAATAAAATTGAAACTAAGAATAATAAATCTAAAAGTTATGAACAAAGTTCTGACTTTCAAAAGATTAAGTCAAAATTCACAACTTCAAAATTTTTGACTAATCTCACAGGACCCATTATTAAATGGGTACCTAAATCTCAATAATCCTTTTTGCAGATATGTCATGTATGGGTCTTAGATTCTGGATGTCCAAGACACATGACACCTTTCAAAGAACTTCTAACTGATTATCATGAAAGGTATGGAGGATAGCTTTGGAAACAATGCAAAAGTTTATGTGAGAGGATAAGGAACTTTTTCCAAACTAGATGTCAAAGTGATGAAGGTTTTCTATGTGGAAGGTCTAAAACATAATCTCTTCAGTATAAGTCAATTATGTGACAAGTATTGGAAGGTCAATTTTGATATAGACTACTATCATGTTCTGAGTTCAGCAAACAAAAATGAATTAACTGCTTATAGAGATGGAGATATATACACTACAACTTTCACTGCAAATGGTCAATTACAAGGAGTTTGTTATATTTCTACAACTATGAGAAATTATAGTTGGCTTTGGCATAGAAGAATGTCACATCTGAACATCAAAACCATTTCTGAACTGGAAAGACACAACTCTATAGGAGGACTACCAAAGATCAGATTTGAAAAGAATTCCTTATGTTCTGCATGTGAACTAGGGAAGATCAAAAGAAGCTCCCATCCTCTGAAAATGCTATCTTCATGTAAAGCTCCACTTGAAATGCTACATATGGATTTGTGTGGACAAATGAAGACTCAAAGCATGGGTGGAAAGAAGTATATTCTTGTTATTGTAGATGAATATTCAAGATATACTTGGGTTGAATTCTTAAGACTCAAATCTGATACTTCTGAAAGACTCATTCCTTTTCTGAAGAAAATACAAGTTCTTCTTCAACTACCAGTTCAAAAGATCAGAAGTGATAATGGCACAGAATTTA
Source organism: Silybum marianum (assembly GCA_036898165.1). Lineage (NCBI taxonomy): Eukaryota > Viridiplantae > Streptophyta > Magnoliopsida > Asterales > Asteraceae > Silybum > Silybum marianum. The sequence goes on along the minus strand of CM072536.1, from coordinate 22,667,583 downwards.
CAAATTCTACACTTCAGAATTTTTTGGAATCTATTGGTATATCACAGAATGGTTGAAAGGAAAAATAGAACTTTGGCAGAAGCTGCAAGGACCATGCTGGCATATTCTGAACTACCTTTATCTCTGTGGGCAGAAGCAATTGCAACTACATGTTTTACTCAGAACAGGACATATCTGAATAGAAAACTACTTAAAACTCCTTATGAAATTATTAAACAAAGAAAACCCTCTAGTGATTATTTTAAATTTTTTGGTTGCAGGTGTTTTCTTCTGAATGATACACAACATCTAGATAAATTTGCACCTAAGGGTACAGCTGGTATCTTTGTTGGCTATTCTCAAAGATCCAAAGCATACAGAGTACTTATCAAAGGAGCACAAAGAATAATTGAGACATCAAATATTAGATTTCATGAGCCAACAATGACTTCTGAACAAGACAGTTTAGAACTCAAGCTTAACCAAGTTTCTGAAATTTTGAATTCAGAAATCAGCAAGACAAATCACAATTCTGAATCTCAAACTTTACTTAAATCAAATTTAGATACTTTATGCCAAGACTTATTTGATATTTCTGTGAATGTTTCTGCAGATTATCAAAATCCTTCTTTACTCAGAAGTATTCCAGAACAAGAATCTACAGAACCTACGATATCAAATATTTCTGAACCAGCTATCTCAACCTCAAATTCAGAATTTCCTACTTCTGAAACTATACAAGTTATTTCATAAACAGTGCAAGTTATTTCTGAACCTGTTGTCCCTGTTTCTGAACCTATGCATACTATTTCTGAACCACTACAAAATATTCAATTTGAGGAGGAGACTTCAGATCTACATTCAGCTATCAATCATGATACTGAAACTCAAGCAATCATTGATGATTATGTTTCATTTAACAATGTTTCATCCGTTCAACCATTACCAAATGTGAACAAATGGACACCAAGTCATCCAATTCACCATATTATTGGTGATGCATCAAAAGGTGTAGAAACAAGATCAGCCACAACAAATGAATGTTTGTATGTGAATTTTTTAAGCAGTATAGAACCCAAAAAGCCATATGAAGCTATTCAAGATCCAGACTGGGTTTTAGCAATGCAAGATGAACTAAATCAATTTGAAAGAAATAAAGTCTGGAGATTGATTCCAAAACCAAAAGGTAAATCAATCATTGGCACCAAATGGGTTTTTCAGAAATAAAAAAGATGAACATGGGATTGTTGTGATAAACAAAGCAAGACTTGTAGGTAAGGGGTATTGTCAACAAGAGGGAATTGATTATGATGAAACTTTTGCCCCTGTTGCAAGACTAGAAGCTATCATAATTTTTCTTGCATATGCTGCTCACAAAAACATGAAGGTGTTTCAAATGGATGTTAAGTGTGCATTTCTGAATGGAATTCTTCATGAAGAAGTGTATGTTGAACAACCAGAAAGCTTTGTAAGCAATGAATTTCCAGATCATGTTTACATTTTAGACAAAACCTTATATGGACTTAAACAAGCACCAAGAGCATGGTATGATACTCTCACAACTTTTATTCTGAATTCAAGTTCAAAAGAGGTACTGTTGATACAACTTTATTTCTGAAAAAAGGAAGGTGATGATATGATCTTAACACAAATATGTGTAGATGATATTATATTTGCTTCTACAAATCCAAAATTTTGCAGAAAATTTTTGAGAAAATCATGCAACTGAATTTAAAATAAGTATGATGGGAGAGTTAACATTTTTTCTTGGTCTCCAAGTAAAACAACTTCCCACTGGCATATTCATTGATCAATCTAAGTATATTTCTGACTTAGTTAAGAAGTTTGACATGACTGACTGTTCTAGTATTCAAACTCCAAAGGCCACTGCAACAAAATTAGAACCTGATTTGAATGGAAAATCTGTTGATCAGAAAAAGTACAGAGGCATTATTGGATCTTTGCTTTACTTAACAGCTAGTAGACCTGATATAATATTTGCGACATATATTTGTGCTAGATATCAAGCTAATCTTAAGGAATCACATCTTCTTGCTGCTAAAAGAATCCTTAGATATCTCAAAGGTTCCCCTTCATTGGGACTTTGATATCCAAAGGATTCTGGCTTTGAGCTAACAGCTTTCACAGATGCAGATCATGGTGGTTGCAAACTAGACAGAAAAAGTACATCTGGATCGTGTCAATTTTTAGGTGATAGACTTGTGAGTTTGTCTTCAAAGAAGCAGAATTGTGTTTCAGCTTCTACTGCAGAGGCTGAATATGTTGTTGCTGGAATCTTTTGCTCACAAGTTGTGACAACTGTCAAAATTCGAGCTTTCAGGTTAGCTTCTATTAAGTTTATTAGTGTTTATATATTTTAATTATAAGAATAGGAGTTGGTTTAGAATGGCCGAAAAATCCCTAGCATTTCCGGTAGTCGCTTAAAATGTCCGGTTCCGACCCGTAACTGTCTAAAATGTCCAATACAGTGCCAAATATATCGTTTTAGTATTTTTATTAGAAACTAACCAAAATGGGCTAACAAAGTTGAGAAAAAGGCCAAAATTGAGAAATTGGACTTCAAATCTCACATTTTTGGGCTTAAAATAGACTTTTAAAGGAAATTTTTTGGGTTTTGGGTGGGGCCCATCACCATGGCCGCCCCCCCCCCTCTCTAATCCACATATAAAACTTATTTTTGTTGTATTTCCCCTCATTTGCATCATTCAAAATTCAAATCTCTCTCTCTCTCTCTAGAACTAAAGAGCCATAAACACTTCTCTCTTCTTCCTCTCTTTCTCTCCAAAAACTCCAGCCATTTCTTTCATCAAAAACTCATCTTAGTGCAAGAACATTGAAGATATTCAACACACAATCATCCAAGTAAGTACAAAACTTCATGTTCTTCATTTTCTTGCAAATTTTGGGTGAAAAACCCACTTTTCTTGCATTTCTAAGTTACTTTCTTCTAATATCCAAAAATTCTGAGTTTGTGGAGAGATTTTACACCAAAACATGTAAAATGTTTATAAAATGGTGATAATCTATGATCTACACAAATAAAACTCAAGAAAATAGAGGAAAAATCATGATTTTAGGTGTTCTTGAACAAAAATGGTGATTTTGGTTCTGGCAGATTCATGCATGTGTGTAAATCGTCAATTTCTTACAATTTTTATGTTCAAATATCATGTATCTTCTTTCTACAAGTTTATTTAGTGATTTGGGGTTCTAATCCAAGTGGTCTCACTCAAAAACATTGAGTTTTGACCCCCCCAAATGCTCATAACAAGATGCATGTGCATCTGGAAGTTCAACAGTAGGTAAACCCTAATTTGAACGACCATAACTCTTTGAATATTCTTCCAAATCACTTGATTCTTCTTCTGGAAGTTAATTTAATGTGTTACCTTTCATATGCCAGTGATTTCATTCCAAAATATGGTGATTTGAGGTTCCAAATAATTGAAACAAAATGAGTGTGCAAACTGTCAACAAATGACAGATTTGTACATGCATGTTCTAATGGTCATATCTATTTCAAAACTCAATGAAAAAGGATGATTCTTCCTTTGAGAGTTAAATACATGATTTATCTTCTGCATGCAAGTGGAATCACATGAAAATATGGAGTTTTGACCTCCAAACACTTAAAACACTTTAGGTGTGCAATCTGTGAAACCATCAGCAGCTAAACTCAACTTTGTGTGTTGATATCCCTTTTATTATTTAACCAAAATGCATGATTCTTCTTCTATAGTTTTCTTTTATGAGTTACGATTCATATGAATCTGGTTTCATTCAAAAAAATGAAGTTTTGAGGTATTAACCAACTTATTTAAGTTGGATGTGCAATCTGTCAATCAATGACAGATGTGTGCATGTAACTTTGAGGTGTCCTATCTCCTTCATAACTCATCCAAATTGAGTGATTTTTATCTCAAAAGTTTTTTCTATGAGTTATCTTTCAAATCCAACTGTAATTTCTCAAAAACATTTTGTAGAACTCCTCAAATGGTTGTTTTACTAACAGTGCGTAATCTGCCATATCTGCTGTGTCACATTGTTTTGTGTAAAGTATTTGAACCCTTTTTACATCTTTTTAGAGCATGAAATTTCGTCCAAATGACCTTAACTCGGTGATTTATCACATATAAAAAGATGGGAAACTAAGTCATTTTGGAAGCCCTTGAAAACTAACCATTTTTAAGACAATTGGTTTCTGTCCAGAAGTGAAATTCTGGACTTAATTGATTTTTATAAATGTTGATCATATGATGAATTATAAGGTTTCTTTCGGTATAAATTGCGATATTATCAAACATATGGGCATTATGTATAATTGGACATATATAGACACTTATGGACTTAAGATTTATTCACCTAAGTGATGGTTTTGAGTATATTCTCTTGGTTAGGGAATTAGGACGTCGAGTGGGGACAAAGGTGAGTATTCACAGCCCCTCTTTTAATGTTTTATATGTTTTGGGGTGAAAAGCATGTTTAATGTTGAATCTTGATTTATTTACGTAAAAGAATGTGAAATTGTTGATATGAGCACTAAGGCATGTACACTAGTAGTTTGTATTTGAGTAAAATGTAACATAAAAGTTTGTACACTACTATTAACTCAAGTGAGGAGCCGAGGGTATTTGTGGATAGCGCTATTTGGACGGACAATCCCACCTAAAACCGACAAAGTAGGGGTGTGGATAGCAATCTCACCTAGAAACTACAGGTAGGGGTGAACTATACCTATAAAAACAAAGGTTCTACATATGTGGGGTTTTAGTCCCACCGCTAAGGTAGAATTATAAAAAGATATTTTTGTGTGGTCGAAAGGTTTAGTGGTGGCTCGATACTTGCTATGAACTAGGGTACATTATGCCTTGACACGTTTCTCAATACAAGGATTAATTAAATGCTTATAAATTTCACTATTTATACTTGGTGTGAAAGTTCGTTCCACAAGAATTGAAAACTGCATAAAAACTGTTTTGTGCATATGAAAACCTGTGAACTCACCAACTCTTTGTAGTTGACCTTGTTTTTATCATGCTTTTCAGGGGTAAGAAAAGATTAACCGAAACGTTTGTTATGTGGGCGCGTCAACATCAATCATGGTTATATTTGAAACTGTTTAGTTGAAACACTTGGTTTACTTTATTTTGTTAGAACTTTGAGTTGATACGATGTAAATTTTGAACTTAAACTGTTATGTATTTGAATGGATGGTTGATGTTGTTCTTATCCTATTGTTATGAAATCTTGAGCTATCACGCCTCGTGTTTCCGCTTTAGCGGGGTGTGACAGACTTGGTATCAGAGCCATAGGTTATAGAGAACACCGGTTTTCTATTAAAACCAAATACTATAACCAAAGTTTTCAAAAATTATTTTCTTAGATAAATTTAAAATTTTTAAAAGCTCACTACTAGTATAACTAGAATAAGCAATGATCTAGCATATCTTAATTAGGCAAAGCCTGATCACCTATGTCTAAATATGGTATGAATAAGAAAGGACTTGCACTAAGTTATATTAAAAGTCGGCATAGATCGGAAAACTTCTTACTCAAATATGAAAAGCATGGTCATAAGTGTGAGTTTGCACAAACATTTTTATGAATTGTTATTTACTAAAGTACATTTGGTAATTAAATTTGTTACCATCGCAGTTCGATATGTCTCACTCATCCCTCCCTACCGAGTACCATGTATGTTGTTAAGATTAAATGATTAGATCTTAGCATTAGACGCATGTTATGTGTTATGCATAACTCAGTTAGGTAGATTCGGCGCGAAAATAGTAATAGTAATATGACCAAATCACAATTTGAGATTGTGCTTTAGAACTATGCCTCCTAGGAGAGAAGATCCCGAAATCGCACGACTTGTATCTGAACAACTCATGGCAGCACTTCCAAATATCGTTAGTCAAATGGCAGCGAGTCTGAACGCTACTCTAGGAAACAACCAAGGGTCTGGATCAACTCGAGATAGGGAATGCACATATAAGGCTTTTAGGACCTGCAATGCTAAAGAATCTCATGGAACCGAAGGAGCTGTCTGACTACTATTTTGGATGGAGGGTATGGAGTCCGTACTACATATAAGCAAGTATACTGAAGGGAAAAAAGTGGAGTTTGCCTGCTTCTTTGCTTCATGGACGAACACTGACCTGGTGGAACACCCAAACACAAACACGAGGTCGGGAAGCAGCCAACAGTCTTACATGGGAAGATTTCAAGAGAATGCTGAAAGAGGAATATTATCCGAGGAGCGAAATCCAGAAGTTGGAAGCGGAGCTATGGAATCATGAAATGAAAGGAAATTACATCGACTCTCACACTGCACGTTTTCATGAACCAACAAAGATAGTATCACATTTGGTGACGCCTGAGGAAAACCGAGTTGACAAGTATGTCTGGGGTTTATCTCCTGAAATACGGGGAGATGTTACTTCGGAAAATCCGAAAACCCTACAAGAGGCAGTAAGTTCGGCTACCAGACTCACAAACAATGCTACTCGCTCGGGATTGTTTGTAAGGGATAAGGCACAAGGAAAGAGAAAGATGGATGAACCAATAAGAAAGCAGTCTGGAAAAAGGACAAGTAAGGAACATAGAACTTCAGGTAACTACGGAATTCAAACTCAACCTGCGGAGAAAGAGAAAAGACCTCATCCCAAATGTGACAAGTGCAATAGACAGCATATCGGACGATGTATTATCTGTCAAAAATGCAACAAAGGAGGTCACTATGCCAAATATTGCAGGAGCACAGGAAGGCGGGCATGTTTTGAGTGTGGAAGCCCGGACAACTTTCGGAATACATGTCCACGATGGAATCAAAGACCGAACACTAATCAAGCACGACCGGCCAACCAAGGAAATCAAGGAGGTCCAGCAAGAGGCCGAGTGTTTGAAATTGGAGCTGAGGAAGCAAGACAGAATCCAGATGTCGTTACAAGTACGTTTCTCTTGAATAATCATGATGCATCTATACTATTTGATTCTGGAGCAGATAGGAGTTTTGTGTCATTAGATTTTAGACCAAAGATAAATCTAAGGCCTCAAAAGTTGAAAGAATCATACGTAATTGAATATGCCAACGGTCAAGAGTGTAGGGTCAATGATGTAATAATGAACTGCACTATAAATTTGGCTAGTAGGGATTTCTGTATAGATTTAATCCCTATTAAACTAGGAAGTTTTGACGTGGTTGTGGGCATGGACTGGTTATCCAAAAACCGAGCCGAAATCTGTTGCTCCGAAAAGATCGTACGAATTCCGTTACCCGAAGGGGGAAAACTCGAAGTACACGGAGAGAAACCCAGGAGGGGTATTAAAGTAGTGACATGTATGAAGATGCGAAAGTATTTGAGAAAGGATTGCATTGCTTTTCTAGCTCACATCAAGGATAAGAAGGCTGAAGAAAAACGCGTTCAAGATATTCCTATAGTTCGAAATTTTCCTGAGGTATTCCCGGAAGAATTGCCTGGAGTACCCCCACCAAGACAAGTGGAGTTTCACATAGAATTAATTCCTGGAGCCGCGCCAGTCGCGAAAGCACCATATCGATTAGCAGCATCAGAGATGCAAGAGCTGTCGGAACAACTTCAGGAATTACTCGATAAAGGATTTATCAGACCTAGCTCTTCACCTTGGGGAGCCCCAACTTTATTTGTTAAGAAGAAAGATGGATATTTTCGAATGTGTATCGATTATAGGGAACTCAACAAGTTGACAATTAAGAACCGATACCCCCTTCCACGGATTGATGATCTGTTTGACCAACTTCAAGGTGCAACGTACTTCTCGAAGATCGATCTTAGATCTGGATATCATCAAATGAGAGTGCGAGAAGAAGATATCCCCAAGACGGCCTTTAGGACTCGATACGGTCACTACGAGTTCCTAGTCATGCCATTTGGTCTAACAAACGCACCAGCAGTTTTCATGGATTTGATTAATAGAGTATGTCGACCGTATCTCGACAAGTTTGTGATTGTGTTTATAGATGATATACTCATTTATTCTCGAGACAAAAAGGAGCATGAGCAACATTTGAAGTTGATATTGGAATTGCTTAGAAACGAAAGGTTGTACGCGAAATTCTCTAAATGTGAATTCTGGATTCGTGAGGTACACTTTCTTGGCCACGTGGTGAATGAAAAAGGAATTCAAGTTGATCCAGCTAAGATTCAAGCCATTAAGAAATGGGAAGCCCCAAAGACACCAACAAAAATCCGCCAATTTCTGGGATTGGCAGGTTATTATCGGCGATTTATCGAGAATTTCTCTAAGATTGCGCGACCACTAACAACTCTAACAAAAAGATAAAATGTTTATTTGGGGAGAGAAACAAGAAGAAGCCTTTCAGACACTCAAACACAAGCTATGCAACGCACCGATCTTGCCTTTGCCAGAGGGAGTAGATAATTTTGTAGTCTATTGTGATGCTTCACATCAAGGGATGGGATGCGTACTGATGCAAAAGGAAAAATTTATCGCATACGCATCAAGACAACTGAAGATTCACGAGAAGAATTATACTACTCATGATTTGGAGTTAGGAGCAGTGGTGTTCGCACTCAAGATCTGGAGACATTATCTCTACGGTACTAAGTGCACTATTTTCATTGATCACAAGAGCCTTCAACATATTCTTGACCAGAAAATGCTCAATATAAGGCAAAGAAGATGGGTTAAGCTACTTGGTGACTACGATTGTGAAATAAAGTACCATCCAAGCAAGGCTAATGTAGTAGCCGACGTTTTAAGTCGAAAGGAAAGCGTAAAACCGACAAGAGCACGTGCTATGGGAATGATGATCCAGACAGGTCTAAAGACCCAAATTCTTGAAGCATAAAAAGAAGCTTTGAAAGAAGAAAATTTGAAGCATGAGACCTTGCACCACTTGGAGAAAGAATTCGAGATACGGTCAGATAGAGTACATTACTTCAAGAATAAAGTTTGGGTACCAAAAGTCGACCATCTACGAACGACGATTATGAACGATGCTCATCAGTCTAGGTATTCGATTCATCCAGGAGTCGATAAGATGTACAAAGAGCTGAAGGAATATTATTGGTGGCCAGGAATGGAGAAGGACGTGGCCTTGTATGTAAGTAAATGTCTGACCTGCGCGAGAGTCAAGACTGAACATCAAAATCCATCTGGTCTTCTGCAACAACCGGAGATCCCATAATGGAAGTGGGAGCAGATCTCAATGGATTTTGTGACCAAGTTGCCAAGAACTAAGAAGGGTCACGATTCGATTTGGGTTATTGTGGATCGACTCACGAAATCAGTAAACTTCCTAACTATGCGAGAACACTTTAAAATGGAAAGACGTATGCAACTATACATCAATAAGATCGTTATGCGTCATGGAGTACCCATTTCTATTATCTCAGATAAAGATAGCCACTTTACCTCACAGTTTTAGCAGGCAGTACAAAAAGCGTTGAACACAAGGTTGGATTTGAGCACATCTTATCATCCTCAAACGGACGGGCAAACGGAGAGGACTATTCAAACCTTAGAAGATATATTGCATGCCTGTGTGACAGAATTTGGAGGTAACTAGGATGATCATTTACCGTCAATTGAATTCACCTACAACAACAGCTATCATACCAGTATTCAATGCGTTCCATACGAAGTACTTTATGGACGCAAATGCAGACCTCCACTTAGTTGGTTGGAAGTTGGTGATAGACAACTTACAAGAGCAGACATTGTACAAGAAACCACGGACAAGATCAAGACAATTCAAGAAGGACTGAAAGCAGCACGGGATCGCCAAAAAAAAAAGTTATGCTGATAATCGCAGGAAACCGTTAGAGTTCCAAGTAAGCGATAAAGTGCTTCTGAAAGTATCGCCATGGAAAGGACTAGTACGCGTCAGGAAGAGAGGCAAGCTGAGTCCGAGATACGTTGGTCCATTTGAAATAATTGAAAGAATCGGGCCAATGGCGTACAAGCTAAAGTTACCATAGGAACTAAGCGCCATCCACGACACGTTTCATGTGTCAAATTTGAAATTTTTTTTGATAGATGAAACATTGGTACTACCCGTGGAAGACGTTCGGATTAATGATCGGTTACATTTCATTGAGGAACCAATTGAGATACTTGACCGAGAAGTCAAACGGCTAAGACGCAGTATAATTCCTATCATTAAAGTTCGCTGGAATTCGAAGCATGGCCCAGAGTATAATTCGGAGCGAGAATATTTCATGAAAGGAAAAATATCTGCATTTCTTTGCAAAGAAATCCATTGGCAGTAGCAGTCATTAAATTTCGGGACGAAATTTCTTTAACGGGGGAAGGCTGTGACAACTGTCAAAATTCGAGCTTGAAGGTTAGCTTCTATTAGGTTTATTAGTGTTTATATAGTTTAATTATAAGAATAGGAGTTAGTTGGTTTAGAATGGCCTAGCATTTCCGGTAGTCGCTTAAAATGTCCGGTTCCGACCCGTAACTGTCTAAAATGTCCAATACAGTGCCAAATGCTCTAATTTATACCCAATTTATATAAAATATATAGTTTTAGTATTTTTATTAGAAACTAACGAAAATGGGCTAACAAAGTTGAGAAAAAGGCCAAAATTGAGAAATTGGACTTCAAATCTCACATTTTTGGGCTTAAAATAGAGTTTTAAAGGAAATTTTTGGGTTTTGGATGGGGCCCATCACCATGGCCGCCCCCCCCCCTCTCTAATCCACATATAAAACTTATTTTTTTTGTATTTCCCCTCATTTGCATCATTCAAAATTCAAATCTCTCTCTCTCTCTCTAGAACTAAAGAGCCATAAACACTTCTCTCTTCTTCCTCTCTTTCTCTCCAAAAACTCCAGCCATTTCTTTTTTCAAAAACTCATCTTAGTGCAAGAACATTGTAGATATTCAACACACAATCATCCAAGTAAGTACAAAACTTCATGTTCTTCATTTTCTTGCAAATTTTGGGTGAAAAACCCACTTTTCTTGCATTTCTAAGTTACTTTCTTCTAATATCCAAAAATTCTGAGTTTGTGGAGAGATTTTACACCAAAACATGTAAAATGTTTATAAAATGGTGATAATCTATGATCTACACAAATAAAACTCAAGAAAATAGAGGAAAATCATGATTTTAGGTGTTCTTGAACAAAAATGGTGATTTTGGTTCTGGCAGATTCATGCATGTGTGTAAATCGTCAATTTCTTACAATTTTTATGTTCAAATATCATGTATCTTCTTTCTACAAGTTTATTTAGTGATTTGGGGTTCTAATCCAAGTGGTCTCACTCAAAAACATTGAGTTTTGACCCCCCCAAATGCTCATAACAAGATGCATGTGCATCTGGAAGTTCAACAGTAGGTAAACCCTAATTTGAACGACCATAACTCTTTGAATATTCTTCCAAATCACTTGATTCTTCTTCTGGAAGTTAATTTAATGTGTTACCTTTCATATTCCACTGATTTCATTCAAAAATATGCTGATTTGAGGTTCCAACTAATTGAAACAAAATGAGTGTGCAAACTGTCAACAAATAACAGATTTGTACATGCATGTTCTAATGGTCATATCTATTTCAAAACTCAATGAAAAAGGATGATTCTTCCTTTGAGAGTTAAATACATGATTTATCTTCTGCATGCAAGTGGAATCACATGAAAATATGGAGTTTTGACCTCCAAACACCTAAAACACTTTAGGTGTGCAATCTGTGAAACCATCAGCAGCTAAACTCAACTTTTGTGTGTTGATATCTCTTTTATTATTTAGCCAAAACGCATGATTCTTCTTCTATAGTTTTATTTTATGAGTTAGGATACATATGAATCTGGTTTCATTCAAAAATATGAAGTTTTGAGGTATTAACCAACTTATTTAAGTTGGATGTGCAATCTGTCAATCAATGACAGATGTGTGAATGCAACTTTGAGGTGTCCTATCTCCTTCATGACTCATCCAAATTGAGTGATTTTTATCTCAAAAGTTTTCTCTATGAGTTATCTTTCAAATCCAACTGTAATTTCTCAAAAACATTTTGTAGAACTTCGCAAATGGTTGTTTTACTAACAGTGCGTAATCTGCCATATCTGCTGTGTCACATAGTTTTATGTAAAGTATTTGAACCCTTTTTACATCTTTTTAGAGCATGAAATTTCTTCCAAATGACCTTAACTCAGTGACTTATCACATATAAAAAGATGGGAAACTAAGTCATTTTGGAAGCCCTTGAAAACTAACCATTTTTAAGACAATTGGTTTCTGTCCAGAAGTGAAATTCTGGACTTAATTGATTTTTATAAATGTTGATCATATGATGAATTATAAGGTTTCTTTCGGTATAAATTGCGATATTATCAAACATATGGGCATTATGTATAATTGGACATATATAGACACTTATGGACTTAAGATTTATTCACCTATATAAGTAGTATTAAACCTACAAGTGACGGTTTTGAGTATATTCTCTTGGTTAGGGAAACATTAGGACGTCAAGTGGGGTCCGGATCGTGTTGTTTTTTTATTTAGCGGAGCTTTGCACAAAGGTGAGTATTCGCAGCCCCTCTTTTAATGTTTTATATGTTTTGGGATGAAAAGCATGTTTAATGTTGAATCTTGATTTATTTACGTAAAAGAATGTGAAATTGTTGATATGAGCACTAAGGCATGTACACTAGTAGTTTGTATTTGAGTAAAATGTAACATAAAAGTTTGTACACTACTATTAACTCAAGTGAGGAGCAGAGGGTATTTGTGGATAGCGCTATTTGGACGGACAATCCCACCTAAAACCGACAAAGTAGGGGTGTGGATAGCAATCCCACCTAGAAACTACAGGTAGGGGTGCAGTATACCTATAAAAACGAAGGTTCTACATATGTGGGGTTTTAGTCCCACCGCTAAGGTAGAATTATAAAAAGATATTTTTGTGTGGTCGAAAGGTTTAGTGGTGGCTCGATACTTGCTATGAACTAGGGTACATTATGCCTTGACACGTTTCTCAATACAAGGATTAATTAAATGCTTATAAATTTCACTATTTATACTTGGTGTGAAAGTTCGTTCCACAAGAATTGAAAACTGCATAAAAACTGTTTTGTGCATATGAAAACCTGTGAACTCACCAACTCTTTGTAGTTGACCTTGTTTTTATCATGCTTTTCAGAGGTAAGAAAAGATTAACCGAAACGTTTGTTATGTGGGCGCGTCAACATCAATCATGGTTATATTTGAAACTGTTTAGTTGAAACACTTGGTTTACTTTATTTTGTTAGAACTTTGAGTTGATACGATGTAAATTTTGAACTTAAACTGTTATGTATTTGAATGGATGGTTGCTGTTGTTTTTATCTTATTGTTATGAAATCTTGAGCTACCACGCCTCGTGTTTCCGCTTTAGCGGGGTGTGACACAAGTTATTTGGATGCAAACACAACTAAAAGACTATGGCTATACATTCAAAAATATTCCTCTATATTGTGATTCAAAGAGTGCCATAGCAATTACTGCAAATCCTGTTCAACATTCAAAGACTAAGCACATTGACGTTAGATATCATTTTATCGTAGATCATGTTGAAAAAGGTAATATTGAAATGTTTTTTGTTCAGACTGATTATCAGTTGGCTGATTTATTTACCAAAGCACTTGATGAAAAACGTTTTAATTTTTTGGTAAGTAAATTGGGCATGATGAATATGTCTGTGTTAGTATTTACCATCAATTCAAAATTATAAATTTAATGTTCTGAGTCTATTTCATCAAAATTCTGAGAAATCTTACCTTCAGAATATCTGTAGTTAAGTTTTCAGAACTTTATATTTCATGATTCAGAGGCATAATTCCTTCTTAATTTTCAAAATTTATGTCTTACAATACTTGATTTTTTTTTCATTTCTCTATCTTTTATTTCTAACAGCTTTGATGTCTAGCATTGTTTAAGGGGGAGAATCATAATTATTCTTGATTCAAGGGAGAGTCATACTCAATTTCAAGTCTTTAGAACTCCTCTGTAACACTCAAGATCTAAAATGGTGGGTAACACATCCAATTGTACACATCCGCAGAATATGGACAAACTTCTGAAGATAAATTCTTTGCTCATATTGTTCAAACCTACTTCTGAATTATTCAAATATTTTATATTTTTCAGAAGTTTGTGGATTTAAATGATTTTCGTGGTTTTGAAGTGTTAAAAGTCAAGTTCTGAACTTATTTCGAAAATTCTGAAGTATTTCTGAATTATTTCATTCAAACTTCTGAACTTATTCTCAGAAGTTCTGAACTTCTTCTGAAGTTTTTGAACTTGTTCTCAGAAATTTTCTTCCCGTTGTAAAGACTAATCGTGCGCCACGTGTTTTAATTTCATTTGTTAATCCTTAAACACGTCGATTAAACGGTTCATTTATCCGAATAAATGATGATTACTACTCTAATCACTATTACTTTTGGCCACGTGTCCATCCACGATTATTCAGTCATTTATAATCCATGGATTCATCTTCGTCTTCACTTTTTAGCAATCTTTCCCTCCGAAATTTATCTCTGTTCATTGATCTTCATTCAAACTCAAATCTTTCCTCATTTTCAACTACGTCGACTTCGATTGTTCAATCTGCAAAGTTTCGTTTCAGTGACAGTAATGGATCCTCAAGTAATGATTCATTCAAAATAGTTCCTAAGAAGATAATGGTTGGATCAATGGAGATCAATCTAGAAGATGAACAGATTCTGAAAGACACTGCAACTACTGTGATTTTTGAAGATGGTCCTTCGAATCCAAACCCTAAACCCAACCCTAACCCTTACCCGCGAACTGACAAAATTGGGGAAATTCAAATTGAGCCTATTAAAGTAGCTTCTGAGTCGAATGTTGGTGTTGCTGACTCTCAATCTCGTGCACAAAGCAATGATGGTCCTTGATGGTCCCTAAAGGGTCTACAAGAGTTCAATAATAAGTAAACAGTTTGTAGAAGAGGGGGGGGGGGGGTTTGAATACAAACACACAGATTTTGGTTTTTAAATTAGTTTATATATCATAAACAAATTTACAGTTACAAGCGAAATAAGAACAAGTTTAAAACCTATTCTATTGTAACTATGAAGCACTAAGTTTGATGCACAAGAGGAAGGAAGAAAGAATAAAGACGGTTTAGGTTAGAAAGAAGCATGCATTAAGATGAAGAACATTTCTTCATCTTATTTATACCCGTTTGCATTTAATGCAAGACAAAAGGTATATGCCACGTGTCAAGAAAAGCTAGGAAGCTTGTCCTTGCTAATAAGACAGCCAAGCTTTTGGCCGAATATGAACAGTACCATATCAGATATGATGGGGACATAAGAGACAATTCGTACGTCCGTTTCTAACAAGCTATTAGGTTTGACTTTTGTGCATCGAGGATAAGATCAATCTTTAATCTTGTAAAGGAAGCTTCATTTGATCGCTGATACTGAATCTTCAAGGATGAACTTCAGTATCGCTGAGGCTTCACAAGACTTCACACTTTGATTAGATAGTCGCTGCTATCGCTGAACCGCTTCAGTTCACTTAGCTGATTATTTCTTTCTTCAGCTAGGGTCTTTGACTTTCGCTGAGTGGTTTTATGGTGTGATAGCTGATCTTCAGGTCTTCAGAGATAAGCTTGTTCTCCTTGATCTTTAGAGATCGCTGATGGTAATCAGCGTATGCTATCGCTGAATATGAACATAAGCTTATACTATGGAATTTCACTAAGTATATAAAAGGAATCATATTCAAATCATTGAGAGGAGTTATGATCAACAATCTCCCCCTATTTGATTATGATTAAGCAACGTAGGAAAATTGCTTTAAGAGACTAGTAAGGACTTAAGAAAAATTTGAAGTAAATTTTCTAAGTACTAATCTGTACAATCTTTTTCAGCTAGTCTACTATCTGAATTGATTTTCATTTATAAGGATATGAAAGAACAATTTTTACAAGTAAATAAGCATAAAGTACATTCACTGATTAAATTTTCAGAGTGAAAAATCAGTGAGTAGAATACAGTTTAAAGAAAATAGAAGTCTTATGTTCATTGTCCCTTTTACTTTTTTCAGAGATCTTTTCAGTACATAGATGGAGTAAAGTACTCTGATTGAATTTCATTAAATATAATCTGAAGAAATTACAAAGAAATGAAATTACAACAATAAAAGTAAAGTACTTGTACACTGAAGAGTTATTACAAAGGAAATAGAAAACCTATGACTAATCAGAGATATTCTCGTTTCTTCTTTGTAGTTCATTCTCATATAGCATTTTCTGTCGATTCATCAGAGGGGTATCTGACCAGCAGCGCCATAGCATGATCTTTATGAGAGAGGATCTAGCCTTGCGAATTTCTTGGTTTCTGGAGAGTCCTAAGAACCCTTCATTATCCAAGAATACCATACCAGGTTCAGGTAGTAAGATGATTTCATCTTCTTCGTATCTTCGATCTTGAGGGAGAGAGGTATGTTGCATTGAAATATCACGGATTTCAAGACGACCAAGAATGCTATGATAATCGAATTTGGTTTCATGCTCATTTTTAGAGCTTGAACCTCCTTCAACAATTGATCTTCTCTTCTTTGATGACTCAGGGATAGGGGGAACTTGCACGTGTTGTGACATCCTTTGTAGCAACTGATCCAGTGCCCTTTCCACCACATCCTTGAATTTGGATTTGGAACCCTGAATGACATCTCTGATTTCTAACCATTTAGTGTATCCATAAATTCTTAAGAACTTGGCTTCTTCTCTCTCAGTTCTGGTTGTCCTTGTCATTCTTACATATACCTTTGGACCACCTCTGTTGGAGTGTCGCCCTTGAATATTTGCATGAATGATTTTGGCTTCAGATCTTCGAAATTTCAGTCTATCAGTGCACCAGTCAAGCTCTTTGTCTCTCTAAATTGTAGCTTTAGCAGATAGTGCACTTAGGATCTTTTATTGAGCGAGGATCGGATCTACGTTCAAGTTTTCCTGTGCAAGATCTTTATGTGCAAGAGCTTCAGCGACCCTTTCACACTTTTTCAATTGTTCCTTGGCCACCTTGAGTAATTTCAATTGTTTTTAGTCACCCTTTCACTCTTTCACTCTTTCACTCTTTTTCAATTGTTTCTAGTAGAGTCTTCCCTGAGTAATTTACTTGCTAAAGCAAGATCATTCTCAGTTTGCTTTGTCTTCTCATCCCTGATACGTTGTGCTTCCAATGCTTGTTCTTTCTCTTCCTTAGACAGAAAGTAGAATTCATCTACCATCCTCATTGGTACAGCGTCTATGGGTTCAGCTTGAGGCACCCTTATTCTTCTTGCTTCGAATTCCCTAAGGAATTTTATTCGTCTTTCTTCTTCTTCAGGCTCGCTTATGATCGGCTTTTGAACGCGACGCCTGGGAATAAGGCCTTCTTTATCTTCAGAGTCAGTTTCTACTATGTACATAAACTGCTCTTCAGAAGAAGGTTCCTTCCAAGAAGTGGAGTCCTTTGGGGGACTAGGCTCACTGAGAGAAGGAGAGGTAGAAGGAGTTTTATCAGAGCCAAAATTTGGTGGAGAGAAAGAGGGATATGTGGGAGGTTCAGAGATTGGAGCAGAGAAGAGAATGAGAGGAAGAGATACCTCGACAGTGGTCTCCCCCTCGGTTAAAGAGATGGTGGCATCAGCTTTTGCCACATTATTTCCTTTGCCTGAGGGACCCGACTGTCCCTGAGAGGGATGTTGTCCGTCCCCCAAGGGCTCCTGATGAGAGACTTCTGGCCTTGACATATTGAAGTGCTTCAAAGCGCTTCCTATATCGTCGTCTTCATCATCATCATTTCCTCCCCTATAGTGAGGGATGGCTTCTTCATACTCTTCATCCTCATCATCATCTTCATCATCATCATCATCATCTTCTTGTTCTACTTCCACCACACCTTCAGTGAGGGAAGGTCCTACCTGCTCGATGTAGGGAGAGATAACCTCATCAGGGAAGGTCGCATTGCGATCCTCGATGATGTCGTCAGCGAATTGTTTGGCGCATCTCTCCCTCTCGATGTTGTCAGCAGGGAGACAGTGCACCATCAGCAGACGTACATTTCCCTGAACGTCCTTCAGCTTTTCTTCATGGCGCTTTTGGTGCGTAAGGATTGAATTCAGGGATATCCGATCAGCAATGGAGAAAGAGGAGCCGCTCTCAGAGAGCTTTGTCAGCAACTGCATCATATCAGATTGAGTCTTCTGAATAAACTCAAGCACTTGATATTGATCATCCATCTTCTTCTCCAGATGGGCAATGGCCTGACCATGGGCCCGATTGTCTTCCTTCAGGGACTGGATGTCGCTGAGAATGTTGTTGACAGAGGTCTTGATCCTTGGAGTTCCAACCACTGTCCGGAAGATGAACTCAGCAGACTTCTGTAGGTGCTCAACCTTCTCCCTGGTGTGACCACATTCCTTGACTAAAAAGTCAATTGCAGGGAATGTTTGGCTGGGAAGAACAATAGGTGGAAGTTCAGCTATGAAGAGAGGAAGCTTAGGAGCAGCCTTTTCAGTCTTGACCTCCATGAGCTTGGCAGAAGACCATGGTTGCTGAGGGGATTTCCCTTTGTCCTTGCTGAGAGGAACAGCAGCAACCTTGGTGGTGGTGGTTGTCGTCGCTGAGGCGAAGAGAGGAGGGGTACCTGTTGATAACATAGACAGAGCAGCCAAGAAGAGCTCTGGGTTAGACGATGGATGAGTAGGCATGTTATAACCCTTGAGAGCATCATGAGGATTACTCTCAGGGACCACTAGTGCAGAGGTAGTGTCATGAGGATCACTAGCCAATGTCTTCGAGTCCCTGTGAGAGACATTCTGAGGTCCTGTGTTGCTGGCTTTCCAAAACTCAGAGTGCCTAAACAACACTGAGGCTTGGACTGCGTGCGTTTCAGCATCATCAGAGATAGGGACAACTATATCTGAATCATATGTTGATGTGAGGACCAAAGAAGAGGGGACAGAAGAAGAGTAGAAGGCTGTGAATGTATTACCTGTGACAGCTTCAGCGGAGCTGACTAATACGCTTTCAGTGACTGTGGTCGCTGAATGCGGTGGTAGTGCTGAAGAAGCAACAACGGAGGAGAAAACCGTTGAAGTGGCTGGGGCTGTTGATGGTGTTGGTAGTACACCGAAAGAAGAGAGAGTGGTCTGTTGAGAGACCGTCTTCTTTGGCTTCTTGTTTTAGGTTGCGATGGTTTTTTGATGACCATCGGTTGGTTGTTTCCTCTTAGCAGCAGCAGTGTCCGGGATGCTCGCTGTTGGGATGGGCAGCGAGGTAGACACTGAAAGAGGGGCTCCAATCATTTTCAGCATATAAGGCGTGAAAAGAGCATCACCTGGACGTTCCTCTATGTCCAGGGACTTCTTCCCCACCATGGAAAAGGCGTGGTCACCGACCTTCAGGTAGTCCTCTCCGAAGGCAACTTCCATGATTGGTGCAAAGAACCGCGGGTAAGGGATGACCGCGTGTCTGGTAGCAGCATTGATACGACTGACCATATCGCTGTAGATATAATCAGCGTAGTTGAGGTTGTGGCCGGTGCAGAGAGAGAAGGCGATATCCTGAAAATGCTTGCTCCCTTGGTCATGAGAGCCAATCTTTGACCCAAGGCATTGGATCTCCTGGGTAAAGATGTGTTGCTAGCGAGCAGGCAATCTCTTCTTTTCCAGCTTTGAGCCCACCGTTTTCAGCGATGGGTTCTCCCAGGCATAGCCGATAGAGTCCAATAAGGCGTCGATCTGCATTTTGGTTGGTTCAGTGCCCCATTGCTAATTCTTGGCGCGTGCAGGGAGGCGAAGAGCCTTCCTCACGAATCCAGCAGTGAAGGAGAAGTATCCAAGGTTGGGAATCGTGAAGTCAATCGCAGGGAGCATGGTCCATTTGTCAGTGGTGAGCGTGGTACAGTGAGCCGTGTACCAGAGAGCCTGAAGGTGAGAGGAGATGCCCACTGGATTTTGGACAAACAGCGGGCACGCCTTTATGAAGGTAGCTGCTTCGTTGAAGTGAGGGCGATCAGCGGGTATCTCGACCAATGCAATATAATTGTATGATTTGAAGATAGCTTTCTCCATAGGGAAATGGCATGTTGGTGCAGCGACCAAGGTGTTGTCAACAGTTGTAGTAGCAACGGTTTCAGCAGTCTTGCTTGCAAAGACCATTTCTGTAGGAAAATGGGAACACCAAAGAGACAAATCATGGTTTTATACATAAATGTATAAACCAGAGTTTGGTATAAAGAATACCAAATGTAAGATTCAAAGAAACAAGTATTTTGATGAACAAGATCGAAATGCTTGTGGTAAAAACTATAGCATAAAAGATTATTTTAGAAAACCTAGAAGATAATTAAAAATGGATAAAACTTAAGAAGAAAGTCTTCTGTTATAAGGAAAGAACTTAGAACAGGGTTTTGAAAATAAAAGATTTCTGAGTTTTAATCCAGATTAAATTTATTTTGTTCCTAAAATATGTTTTTATTGAATTTAAGAAGACGTGAAACAAGATGTTTCCAGTTTTAAGTAAAGGTTTAGATCAAACCTTAGGTGAGTTCGAGAAGAAAAACGCCCAAGTGTGTGTTCTTGGTGTTCTTGAGAAAGCTTGAAGATTCGAAAGTTCTTTTGCCTTTGGAGAGTTATGAAAGCGTAAAGAGAAAAATGAGGCAAAAGAATTGCTTAAATAGCATGAGGAGAGAGAAAGAAAGGAGTGTTAAACGACGGTTTTAGATTTTTGAAAAACAAATGATGACCTGGCGCACGTTCCAAGAAAGGAGTTGGAAAGGAAACGTCGCGGTCCGTCGTTTGTCAGAAAAAGGTCTGATGTGTCCTTTTTTTTTAAAAGATTATAATGATAATTATCCATAAGGAAAGTTTATCATTATTAATTTAAAATCTTCATCAATGACAATAAAGGATTGTCAGTGAGGAGTTTTATTGTCAGAAATTCATTCTTTGATGAGAAAAGATATCAAAGAGTGATAAAGATTAGAAGATAATACCTAAGGAGATGGCCCAGATATCGCTGAATCAGAGTTCAACGAATGGAAAGTTTGAAGGCTTAATTTGTATCACTTGTTGTAAGTCACTGAATAAGAAATTATTCATCGTTCAACATACCAAGTTTGCTGATGAGTAGATTGAATCTAGTTTCATTAAGTGGCTTGGTGAAAAGATCACGAGCTGATATTCAGTGGGTACAAAATGAAGCTCAAATTCACCATTCATCACATTATCTCTAATAAAATGATATCGGATCTCAATGTGCTTGGTTTTGGAGTGAAGTACAGGATTGTTGGCAATGGCAATAGCACTAGTACTATCACAATAAATAGGAATTTTAGAGAGCTTGAGATCGTAGTCTCTGAGTTGATTTCTCATCCAAAGGATTTGAGCATAACAACTACCAGCGGCTACATATTCAGCTACAACGGTGGAGGTGGACACTGAGTTTTGCTTTTTGCTTGTCCAACTAATTAACTTTCCACCTAGTAGCTGACACCCACCAGTGGTGCTCTTTCTATCTATCTTACAACCTGCAAAGTCACTGTCAGAATAACCAATAAGATCAAATCCTGAGCCTTTGGGATACCAAAGACCTAGATTTGGAGTTCCTTTCAGGTATTTGAAGATTCCTTTACAGCGATTAAATGGGATTCCTTCGGTTCAGCTTGATACCGAGCGCAGACACATGTAGAATATATGATGTCAGGTCTAGTCGCTGTAAGATACAGCAGAGATCCAATCATCCCTCGATAGGTAGTGACATTGACTGGTTTCCTATTGGAATCCTTGTTCAAAGTCAGAGGAGGTGCCATAGGGGTCTTCATCGCTGAGCATTGATTCATGTCGAATTTATTCAGCATGTCTTTAACATATTTGCTTTGACAAATAAAGATTGCTTTGTCAGATTGCTTTATCTGCAAACCTAGAAAATATGTTAGTTCACCCATCATACTCATTTTATATTGTTTCTTCATTCTTTCAGCGAAACGACTACAAAGTTCAGGTCTTGTCGAACGAAATATAATGTCATCAACATATATCTGAGAGAGTATAGTATGACCTTTATATTTTCTTAAAAACAGGGTTTGGTCAATTTATCCACGAACAAATTTTCCTTTAAGAAGAAATTTAGAAAGGGTTGACCAAACCCTGTTTTTAAGAAAATATAAAGGTCATACTATACTCTCTCAGATATATGTTGATGACATTATATTTCGTTCGAGAGAGAGAAATGAAGTTGTTGTTTCTTCATTCTTTCAGCGAGAGAAATGAAGTTAACATAAAGACAGATATTACCTGTACCTCTACGAGTCTTAATACCTGCATTGGGATCACCAATAATTTGATTTATTGGATGATTTGCAGTCCATCACTAAGCTGGTAGTTGAGGAGAGAGATCAACAGCAGATTCAGCGACTTGTTCTTCAGTTTCTGGAATAGGACTTGTTGTTTCAGCAACAGGTACTTCATTTAAAATCAATTCAGGGGATTGATTTTCAGATGTAGTTTGGTTGTTGACAAAGGAATTTCCAAGAGAGGAATCAACAATAGGAATCTGGTTCAGAGGAGTAAAATTCATCCCTGAAGATGGATGATTGTCACTTGAAGGATTTATAGGGAATTCGACATCACTTGCTTCAGCAGGAGGTTGATTGCTGAAATACGTTTCAGGTTCCCCATAATGAGATCTCATCCAAGCATTCAATTCTTCATCATCATCATCATGAGTATGAGAAGTATGAATGGGACGAGATTCATCAAAGTTGACGTGCAAGGATTCTTCAACATGTTGTCTTCTTTTGTTGAAGACTCTGAAAGACTTAGATAAAGAGGAGTATCCAAGAAATATTCCATCGTCAGCCTTTGGATTAAACTTACCCAAATGATCTCAGTCATTCAGAATGTAACATCTACATCCATAAATATGGAAATATTTCAGAGTGGGTCTTCTCCCATGAAACAATTCATAGGGGGTCTTCTTAAATCGCTTAACTATCAGGGATCGATTCTGAGTGAAGCACGCTGTGTTGACTGCTTCAGCCCAGAACTGAGTTGGTAGATGCGATTCGCTGAGCATTGAGCGATCCGCTTCAATGATAGTTCGATTTCTTCTTTCAGCAACACCGTTTTGCTGAGGAGTTCTCACTGAGGAAAAGTTGTGACAGATGCCTTTTTCTTCAAAGAAGTTCACCATAGTGCTGTTTTTGAATTCAGTACCATGATCACTTCTTATGGAACGAACAATCAGATTGTTCAGAACTTCCATCCTTTTGATAAAAGAAATTATCATTTCAGGGGTATCACTTTTGGATCGAAGAAAGAACACCCATGAATATCTGGAGTATTCATCAACAATCACCAAAGTATATTTCTTTCCAGAGATAGATTGGACATTAACAGGTCCAAATAGATCCATATGGAGTAGCTGAAGAGGAGCGGTCACTAAAGAAATTTGCTTTGACCTGAAGGAGGCTTTTGTCAGCTTTCCCTTTTCACACGCTGAACAAAAGGATTCCTTTGTAAAGGTATGATTTGGGAGGTCTCTAACTATATCTTTTTGAGACAATTCATTTATTGTCTTAAAGTTGAGGTGAGATAGTCTTTAATGCCATAACCAGTTTATATCAGTGTGAGAACTATTCGTATTTATGACATACACATTCTCCACTCTTTTGCCTGTTAGGGCAAGCTTATCATTACCGTCAGTGACAGCACATCTATTCTTTAAGAATAGAACTTTGAAGTCTTTGTCACATAACTGACTAACGCTCAAAAGATTGTGCTTTAGTCCCCCAACGTAGGCAACAAGAGTAAACGATGTGGCTCCGTTGGATAGAATTCCATAACCTTTAGCGTATCCTTTGCCATTTCAACCAAAGGTCACTGATGGACCAGCTTCTTCTTTGTAATCAGAGAGCAGAGATTTTCTGCCAGTCATATGCCTTGAGCATCCACTATCAAGATACCAGATACCTTTGGCACTCTACATACAACAAAAGGATTAATTGTTTGAAGGTACCCATATTACTATGGGTCTTGCTTAGTTAGTTAAAGGATTGGCGGAGGAGCTACTAGCTGAAGAACTCTCTTTAGTGGATATCTTCACCTTTGTTGGTTTTGCAACCTTCGTGGATTTTACTCTCGCTGATTTATCAGCTTGAGTTACTTTCTTTCCATGAGCTAGTTTATCAGCTCTAGTAGCGTTAGGACATTTACTTGCAATGTGGGTAGTTTCACCATAGTGATAGCACTTCGTATATTTAAAGGGTTTGGAATTCAGAGAGAAATCAGGAACGTTTTCAGGGATAGGACCAAGAATTCCTTTATTCATAGTCCTTGGAGGTATAACAACCTTTTCAGGGGTAGGAGTGAGATCGATCTTAATTCTAGGGGTTGGTCTCTGAGAAAAGTCAGAGACCTTCTTCCCAGATTTAGAATTTCTCTCTGAGGATTTCTTTTTCCTATTCTGAGCGATCTTATTCTTAGGAATTTGGTCAAGAAACTCGTTCTTGATCACCATCTTAGAATTTATCACAGGAATCTTCTCTTTAATAGAAGAGGAAGAAGTTGAAGAAGAAGGATCAGGGATAGAAGAGACAAGCATTCCAAATCTGAGCATGGAATGATCATTCTCTTATTCTTCCTTTTCAGGGTTAAAGCCTAACCCACTTCTTACTTTCATAGGTATTTGGGCATTGATGATCTTATTGACTTTTTCAGAAGCCTTACACCATCCTTCGATGGTTGCCTTTCAGACTTATGATCAGCGATAGCCTTTTCCCTATCAGCAATAGCTTGCTGCTTCTCAACGGTTATGGTTTGATTTGCAAAGACATGGTCCTTGAGAGTTTCCTCAATTTTAGAAAGTTCTTTGATTTTTAGATGGCAATTTTTCAATTGCTCAGATAAATCAGTGTTAATTTTCTCGGCCTTAATCTTTCCATTTAAAGGATTATAAAAATCAACAGTCGGAGCATCGAGAGCTAAGAAGTTATCACTTTCAGAGAGTAAAGAGATAGAGGGAATGGTTACCTGAGTAGAAGGGGACTCAGAGGAAGAAGTTTCAGTAGTTTCTTCAGCGTCCTCTATTCTTGCCATTAGACATAAGAAGAGAAGATGTTCTTCATCAGAGCCAGACTCTTCCGAGGTCTTGGCCCAGTCGTCTTCAGCGTCCCAATCAACTTCTTCAGCGATAAGGCCTTTGCCTTTTTGCTGTTATTTCTTCAAATCCTTGTATTTGTTTTTCAATTTCAAATACTTCTCCTTTTTATCAGAAGTCTGGGAGGTGGTAGGAGCTGCAACTTTCTTTGATCTACATTCACTTGCGAAGTGGCCCTATCGCTGACAGTTGAAGCATATAGCTAAGGCTTTCTCAGCGGGCATTGTCTTTCTAGCGAATCTTTTAAAATTATTTGTTAAGAGAGCTAGAGAGTTATCAAACTCAGAGATGTCAGCATCAGTGTGTTGATCTTCTGAATCAGTTTGACCTAATTCAGTGATGGAGGTAATAGTAGAAGAAAAAATATTTTTAAGAGGAGTTGCCCCTGAAGTCACAAGTGCCAAAGAAGTACTTTTGGCACCTTTGAGTTCATTTATGAGGTTCTACCTCAGAAGTTGAGATTGTTCCTCATTTAAGATCATTCCATATGATGCACTCAAGGATAGAGTTTCAAGATTCTTTGACAACTTTAAACATTTAGTGCACACTGCCCATTGATCGGGTAGTGCCTCAATGAATTTGGTCAGTATTTCAGCATTAGAGTACGCTCTGTTGACTGTTTTAAGATCAATCAACAAACAGTTGAAACGCTGGTGAATTTGAGAAAGAGATATACCTTATAAGGTTTATGCACCTAGTGACTTGAACTTCAGAGGTTCCTTCGTATTGGATACATAGAGTATCCCACATGGCCTTAGAAGTCCTCATTTTCATAACAGAATGATAGACTTCATCTGGTAAAGATATTGCTATTATAGATCTAGCTTTTGAATCAATAGCAATTTCTTTCTTATCTTCTTCAGTCCATCGATAAGGAGTTTTAATGTTACTCCTTTCAGGGATGGCTGGAGTAGTAGTGGTGGCAGGAACACCAGCTATAATAGTTGTAGGAACAAATGGTCCGTTTTCTAGATAATAAGGGATCTTTGGGTCTGATCCTTCTAGAAACAGAGACATTCTTTCCTTCCATAATGGAAAATTATCATGGCTAAATCTTGGATGTTTAGCTAAAGATCCATTATCATTGTAGTTCGTATTAGGGTTTGACATTTTAAAATAGTTTATAAGAAAATTATTTTTAAGATAAAAGAAACAAACACCGCTCTGATACCACTTGATGGTCCCTAAAGGGTCTACAAGAGTTCAATAATAAGTAAACAGTTTGTAGAAGGGGGGTTGAATACAAACACACAGATTTTGGTTTTTAAATTAGTTTATTTATCATAAACACATTTACAGTTACAAGTGGAATAAGAACAAGTTTAAAACCTATTCAATTGTAACTATGAAACATTAAGTTTGATGCACAAGAGGAAGGAAGAAAGAATAAAGAGGGTTTAGGTTAGAAAGAAGTATGCATTAAGATGAAGAAGATTTCTTCATCTTATTTATACCCGTTTTCATTTAATGCAAGACAAAAGGTATATGCCACGTGTCAAGCTTAGATAGGAAGCTTGTCCTTGCTAATAAGACAACCATGCTTTTGGCCGAATATGAACAGTACCATATCAGATATGATGGGGACATAAGAGACAATTCGTATGTCCTTTTCTGACAAGGTATTAGGTTTGACTTTTGTGCATCGAGGATAAGATCAATCTTTAATCTTATAAAGGAAGCTTCATTTGATCGCTGATACTGAATCTTCCAGGATGAACTTCAGTATCGCTGAGGCTTCACAAGACTTCACACTTAGATTAGATAATCGCTGCTATCGCTGAACCGCTTCAGTTCACTTAGCTGATTATATCTTTCTTCAGCTAGGGTTTTTGACGTACTTTCGCTGAGTGGTTTTATGGTGTGATAGTTGATCTTCTGGTCTTCAGAGATAAGATTGTTGTTCCTTGATCTTCAGAGATCGCTGATGGTAATCAGCGTATGCTATCGCTGAATATGAACAGAAGCTTATACTATGGAATTTCACTAAGTATGTAAAAGGAATCATATTCAAATCATTGAGAGGAGTTATGATCAACAGTCCTTATTTGTCCAAATTATATGTTCCTGAAGAGAAACTACTTGATATCAAGAAGAACAACTGCTCCCTGAATCTTAAGTCTACTGATTTCAATGAAGATCAAATGATTCTGATTGAAATTTTGAAGAAACATCCCCTTCGACGCTGCTATTGCTGAACCGCTTCATTTCACTTAGCTGATTATCTCTTTCTTCAACTAGGGTCTTTGACGTACTTTTGCTGAGTGGTTTTATGGTGTGATAGCTGATCTTTTGGTCTTCAGAGATAAGCTTGTTGTTCCTTGATCTTCAGAGATCGCAGATGGTAATCAGCGTATGCAATCGCTAAATATGAACAGAAGCTTATACTATGGAATTTCACTAAGTATATAAAATGAATCATATTCAAATCATTGAGAGGAGGTATGATCAACAGTCCTGATTTGTCCAAATTATATGTTCCTGAAGAGAAACTACTTGATATCAAGAAGAACAACTGCTCCCTGAATCTTAAGTCTACTGATTTCAATGAAGATCAAATGATTCTGATTGAAATTTTGAAGAAACATCCCCTTCGAGCCTTGCTATCCAGAAAATACTTGGTTCCTGCTTCATATCTGCAACAATGGTGGTTTCATGCTGAAGTTGAAGAAGAGACAGATGACATTTCTTCATATGTACATGGCTACAGAGTCTACATTTCTGTTGAAGATATTTGAAGTATTCATTTTCTTCCAAAGGAGGATGAAGTTGTTGAAAACTTTGTTTGATCCTATTCGATCATCTTCTGAGATGATCTCAGATTTTATGAAGTTAGGGTATTCTGAACAATTGAATGCTTTAAGCTCATTCAGAAGGAAGTGTTTACCTGCTATCTGGTACTGCCTATTCACAATTCTGAACACTTGCCTTCCTGGGAAAAGCTCAAGTCATTCAACAAGCATTATGATTATGCTTCTCTTATTTTTGAAGAACTCAAATCTGCAGTTTTGAAGAAATCTACTTACAACTACATCCCATTTCAGAGATTTTTTCAAACCTTTATCAAAGGGGCCATGAAAGCTGTTCCTGCAATTCCTGTTTTAACTCATGAGGTACATGTTCCCCTTTTCTCAATGGATAATCTCAGACCCCCAAATGCTAAATTAGAATTCCCAAATGCTTTACCACTACCAGGTTACTTACTTGCATATGTAAAATCATCAAATAGGTTCTTGAGTGAGTATTGTGAATCAATGGGACTACCTAAACCAGTAGTCCCTTCCCCTGATTTTACCAATAGTGGTAAGCATCGTGAGGTGTTTAGAATTCCTAGGCAGAGTGGGGAGGCTGTTCATGGGGGAGAACAACCTCATGGTGTGAAGAGGAAAAATTAAAATGAGAGGCTGGGTAGAAGGGTAAGAAAAAGAACTGAAGAGGGGAGAGCACAAGTAAAAGATAAAGAAACTTGTGAACCAACTGTTCTAAGCCGGGCACCCACATCATCTATTACTCCACATTATCTGGTGGGTAATATTGAAAAAGCCAGTGAGCCCATGGCAAAACTCCACAATCTCTCAATAGAAGGGTGTTTCACTAACACATATGGGGCAAGCAGCTAATTTACCAATAGGTTCCCATTTGGAAGAACCTATTGTTGAAAAAGAAGGATATATGTCCCCCCTTCACAGTTTTGAGCACTTTGAGTCTGAGAATCCACTCAACATTGGGCCTTCTGAACCACTAAATGTGGATTTTATTCACACCAGCACACATCTTTCAGATGTAAACAAGCAAAGTGTTAGACACATTGCCAAAACAACCATAGATATACCTATTGCAGGACATCAAGGATTGGTTGGACGACCTGGTGGAGTGAACATCACTAAAGCTCCATTTACAGAATAACATGTGGTTCTTGATGTTGTGGCATCTACAGGCCAACCTTCTTCTGAAGGACTACAAACAAGACCATTTGTTGGTCTTGGACGTTTTCCATCATCTTCTTAATTCTCTGAATTCAAAGATTTATGTAGTTCTGAATTTGCCAAGATTCAGAAGGACATTAAGGAATTGACGAATAAAACTTGTAAGGTGATGGAGGATAGGTTGGATAGACAGGAGAAGAAATTGGTGGATAGATTGAATGATTTTCATCTTGCAACTGTTTCTGATTTCAAGACTTTTCAAAAGTCAATTCTGGATTCTTTTTCTGAAGTTATTTCCATAGTTCAATCCTTAAAGACTTCAATGCCATCTTCTTCTACTCAGACAGCATCTTCTGAATTTGCAACAAAGGATGATATATCTCAGATTCTGAATCAACTGTCTGCTATTCAGAATTCTCAAGTCTCTTTAAATAATCGTATTTCTGCATTAGAGTGTGGTTCTCAGGCAAAGACTAGCGAAGTCTTGATGATCAGGATGATCCTGATAATCAAGAGGGGGAGAAAAGGCAGAAAGTCTTTGAAGATGTTCCAATGCCACAAGCTCAGAGTTTTGAAAAGTCCTCTGAAGAAGCTCAAGTTCAAACTTCTGAAAGATCTTCTGAGAAAACTTCTGAAGACATTCAGAACATTGTAAATGATGAAACTAACTGAACTTCTGAAGCAATAGATGATATTCTACATGCAGAAGATGAAGGATTAGAAGCTGAGAAAATTATTTCTGAAGAAAATGTGGAAGAAGGATATTAGACTGAAAAGGTGTCTCTGGATTCTAAAAACAAACTTAGTTCTGAAGACACAGATGTTGTTCTTGATTCAAATGAAGAAATGTTAAATGAGTATCTTGCTTTTGAATATATTATTGGAGAGCCAAGTGACCTATCTGATGTGATTTTATTTGATGAACAAATGGAAGTGAATGAAGGAATGGAGTTAGAAAATGATGTTGTAATTAATAAGAACAGAGATCTGTTTATCTGGAGACCTCAAGTTCTAAGAGAAATTGAAAATTAAAATTTCTGAAAATCTTTTCAAGTTGATTAGTCAATATTACTGGAGATATATCATCTTGAATCATCCAAGGAATCTGTAGTGTAGATTCTTGGATGAAAGACTAATGATTTTCAAGGAATTTCTTAATCAACCAGCTGAGTGGTTTGAGATTGAGGTTGATTTAAGTCATATGGAGGCATTTGATTTTATAAATGAAATCTTAATGATTGCTTCAGACAAACCACATGTCAGGTTCAGAAGTTGCATAAATATTCCTCTGGTTGACTTTCCTATTCTTGAAAATCCCATAGTTGATCAAATTTAAGAAAGTGATAATTATTAAGTCATGTATAGAAGAAATCTCAAGTATGCAACCTTAGAAGACTATGTGAATGATGAGTGGTCTAAGGATCATATTTCAAACGTAAGGTCTTATGTACAAAGACATGGATTACAAGAATTGTGATAGATATCAGAAGTAGCTTCAAAAGAAGACTAGGTTCTGAAAAGAATGATTCAGAAGTCTGAAGACAAGTGAAGTAAAGCCTAAGGCATAACTTCTGAAGTGGCTACTTCAGAAGTTCTGAAGACGTTCAGAAGAGGATTCTGAAGACACTTGTGAAGAAGTTTTAAAGATGTTTAGAAGCATTTCTGAACATGTCTGTTATTTTTGTACTGTATCTTTAGCATTTCCATTTGTATATAAATAGATAGTTTGATAGATTGTTATAACTAACGTTGATAGATAGAGCTTGTAAAGATACACATATTGTAATACAGTTCAATAATCAATAAAACATACAACTTCAGTGATCCAATTCTTGTTGTTGTTCTTTAATCTTTCTACATTCTTGATTGTTTGGGATCTAATAGTTGGTATCAGAGACAATTCATCTGTTCTTGATATTCAAAGAAGAACTTGTCAGACCTGACAGTTCTTGGTATTCTTGATTGATAAACTCAAGATTCAATTTCAGGTGAATTCTCGATCTATTTTCAAATCAAAGATGTCGAAAGAAATCGTCTCCATCGGATCCGAAACTAAACCACTAACTCTGTTTTTGGGTGAATATCATCAATGGCGAACCAGGATGATTCAATTCTTGGATAATATCGATGAAGCTCTAATGCAATCGATCATAAATGGCCCTCTGGAGGTCTATGTGGAAATACCATAAGTACCAAGAACTGAGTCAACTCCTGAGATACCTGCATCCAGAATCAAGAAAAGCCCAGGTATGTACAGTACTGCTGAGAACGCTCAAGCTAAAGTTGACAAAAGGCCATTAACTCTTCTAACAATGGCCATTCCTAATGAGATATTCAATAGGGTAGATAGGCTAACATCTGCCAAAGCCATGTGGGATGAGGTTGAAACTCAAATGCAGGGAAGTACAAAGGCCCAAGCACAAAGATTGAATATCTGTGTGGGTACTTATGAAAACTTCACGTATAAAGAAAATGACTCTATTACAGAGACTTATCATAGATTCAACAATATCCTGAATGATCTGAGAAGAAATGGTGTTCAGAAATCAAACTCTGAGATAAACAATAAATTTCTGAACAACTTGGGTAATGAATGGTCAAGCTTCTCTGACAACATGGTTATTACAAATCTATCTAGAAAATTCATTCATGATGTCTATGGCATTCTGTTCCAACAAAAAGACAAAATCAAAACTAGACAGAATTAACAAAAAAAGGCAAATGAAACAGTAGCCTTGTTGAGCAAGAAGTATAATAATTCCATGACCATTTCTGCTAAGAGCAAAATCTGTGAGATCCCAGAAACAAATTTGTGTGATGGGGATGAATCAGATGAAGAACTTAAGAGAATTTCTGATAATATTGTTTTTATGACAAGGCAATTCACTCAAAGATATAATCAAAAATATCAGAATAAACCAAAATCTGAAGTTGGTCTCAAGAAAAGTCAAGATGCTGGTCAAACTGGGACATCTGAACCAGCAAGATGCTTTAATTGAGGTAAACCTGGTCATTATGCAAGACAGTGCAAAAGGCCCAAAGTAAAAACTCAGGCTACTATGAGAAAAATCATCTTCTTGCTAAGAAGAAGGAGCTTAATCCAGCTTTGCTGACCAAGTATGAAGAGCATTGGTTAAACTGGAGTGATGGTGAATATGATGAATAAAGTAGCTCACTATGCATCAAACTATTATATGTGCCAAATGGATCAAGAAGATAAACATGCACATGATTCTGAGGTAATTTCTTCATCTTCTGAACTAAATTCTGAAGTAGACTACTCTTGTAAACCAATTTCTGAACAACTTTCTGGAGATTCCGAAATGCAAAATCAAGTTCAGAATATGTTTTCTGAATTTGAAAATCTCAAAAACAGAATTAAAGGTGAAAAAATGTTGGTAAATCAATTCAGAGCTGAAAGTAAAATCTATAAACAAAATTGCCAATAAGCTGAACAAACTCTTGAAAAAAATTCTGAAGAAAAATTATTGTTAAAAGAAAAGATGGATAGTTTACAAAAAGATATCATAAATGAAAAATCTGAAAAAGAAATTCTAAATGTTAAAATGAACTTTCTGAATCAAGAAAGACTTGATCTTTACGAAAAGATTAAAGAAATTGGAAGATCTGAACTTTAAAAGTGGACAAACTGAACAAACTCTGAATAATTTGACAAACCAGGCTCAGAACTCAAAATTTTACAATATAAAGACAGGATTGGGATATAATGAAAGTCAAATTCTGAAAAAGGCACCTGCAAATCTTTATGATTATTCAAAAATGAAATTTTTTTAATGAAACTAACACAGGTGCCATATCCAAACCTGTTAATCTATCTTTGTCTGAAAGAATTCCTTTTGTAAAATCAGAGCCTCCATTTTCTGATGAAAAATCTATTAATTCTGGCAAAACAGAGACAATTTCTGAAACATAAGTGATACATAAAAACATTGCAAACATTTCTGAACTTACTTCTGAATCAAAAATTGTTTCTGAAGAAAAATCTGAACTATCTATTAAAACTGAGAAAGTTTCTGAATTATTTTCTGAACTCACTTCTGAAAGTTCATCTGAAGTTCTACATGTAGATAATTGAGATAATAAATCAGAACATGAAGAAAAATATGATGAATTCTAAGATGTTGAATCTTTACTAGCTAATAATGAGAATTCAGAAATTATTTTTGATAATGCTGATTATGAGTCTGAAAATATTTTAAATCAAAAATCTTTTGCATCTACCATGTCTCAGGATAAGTTCTCAGATTTAATGAATGCTTCACATTCAGAAGATGATGAAGATCCTATGATTCAAATTATTGATAAAGATGGATATTTGGTATATAAATTACAATCAAAAATGACTGAAGGAGAAATTTTAAAATCCGAAACACCAAAAGTACCTTCTAACAAGTTTAATACTGTTTTTCTGTAAACAGAATTTCTGAAAACTGAAATTTCTTCTACATCATCTGATTTTATAACCAGAGTTAAAAAGTTTGACAAAGGACAATCTTCAAATTCAACTTCTAAACTTCAAAATTCCAACCCTAAATCTGAAGTTAAAACTAAAGTGAATAAAAGAACTTCTGTTGACAAATCAAACAATGTTGATTCTTGTTCATCTACTGCTTTATTAATTATTCTGAAGAATCATATTCACTGCATTAACTATTCTCATCATAATTTTCATCTGAACTCCAAAACAAATAAGACAACTCTTGAGAAATCAATTCAGAAATTCTCAGCTTCATTGGCAAACAAATATAAAAATAAAAAGACACGTAAAAATAATTCTAAAAATGATAAATTCAAAAGTTCTGAACAAACTTCTGACTTTCAATAGATTAAGTCAAAGTTCAGAAATTCAAAGTTTTTGACTAATCTCACAGGACCCATTCTTAAATGGGTACCTAAATCTCAATAATCATTTTTGCAGATATGTCATGTGTGGGTTTTAGATTCTGGATGTTCACCTTTTAAAGAACTTCTAACTGATTATCATGAAAGATATGGAGGAACAGTTAGCTTTGGAAATAATGCAAAAGGTTATGTGAGAGGATATGGAACTTTTTCCAAATGAGATGTCAAA
Source organism: Silybum marianum (assembly GCA_036898165.1). Classification (NCBI taxonomy): domain Eukaryota; kingdom Viridiplantae; phylum Streptophyta; class Magnoliopsida; order Asterales; family Asteraceae; genus Silybum; species Silybum marianum. Next base: position 22,633,394 of record CM072536.1, on the reverse strand, counting down.
GTGATGAAGGTTTCTTATGTGGAAGGTCTTAAACATAATCTTCTCAGTATAAGTCAATTCTGTGACAAGTATTGGATGGTAAATTTTGATATAGACTACTGTCATGTTCTGAGTTCAGCAAACAAAAATGAGTTAACTGCTTATAGAGATGGAGATATCTACATTGCAACTTTCTCTGCAAATGGTCAATTACAAGGAGTTTGTTACATTTCCACAACTATGAGAAATGATAATTGGTTTTGGCATAGAAGAATGTCCCATCTGAACTTCAAAGCCATTTCTGAACTGAAAAGACACAACTCTGTAAGAGGACTACCAAAGATAAGATTTGAAAATAATTCTTTATGCTCTGCATGTGAAGATCAAAAGAAGCTCCCATCCTCTGAAAATGCTATCTTCATGTAAAGCTCCACTTGAAATGGTGCATATGGATTTGTGTGGACCAATGAAGACTCAAAGCATGGGTAGAAAGAAGTATATTCTTGTGATTGTAGATGAATATTCAAGATATACTTGGGTTGAATTCTTAAGACTCAAATCTGATACTTCTGAAAGACTCATTCCTTTTCTGAAGAAAATACAAGTTCTTCTTCAACTACCAGTTCAAAAGATCAGAAGTGACAATGGCATAGAATTTACAAATTATACACTTCAGAATTTTTTGGAATCTGTTGGTATATCAAATAATTTTTCCGCTGCCAGAACTCCCCAACAGAATGGTGTTGTTGAAAAGAAAAACAGAACTTTGGTAGAAGCTGCAAGGACCATGCTGGCATATTCTGAACTTCTTTTATCTCTGTCGGCAGAAGCAATTGCAACTGCATGTTTTACTCAGAACAGGACAATTCTGAATAGAAAACTACTTAAAACTCCTTATGAAATTATTAAACAAAGAAAACCCTCTATTGATTATTTTAAAATTTTTGGTTGCAGGTGTTTTCTTCTGAATGATACACAACATCTAGATAAATTTGCACCTAAGGGTACAGCTGGTATCCTTGTTGGCTATTCTCAAAGACCAAAGCATACAGAGTACTTATCAAAGGAACACAAAGAATCATTGAGACTTCAAATATTAGATTTCATGAGCCAACAGTGACTTCTGAACAAGATAGTTCAGAACTCAAGCTTAACCAAGTTTCTGAAATTTTGGATTCAGAAAGCAACAAGACAAATAACACTTCTGAATCTAAAACTTTTCTTAAATCAAATTTAGATACTTTGTGCCAAGACTTATTTGATATTTCTGTGAATGTTTCTGTAGATTATCAAAATCCTTCTTTACTCAGAAGTATTCCACAACAAGAATCTACAGAGCCTACAATATCAAATACTTCTAGACCACCTATCTCAACCTCAAATTCAGAATTTCCCATGTCTGAACCTGTATAAATTATTTCAGAAACAGTGCAAGTTACTTCTGAACCTGTTGTTTCTATTTCTGAACCTATGCACACTATTTCTGAACCAGTACAGAATATTCAATTTGAGGGGGAGACTTCAGATCTACATTCAGCTATCAACCATGATACTGAAATTCAAGCAATCATTAATGATTATGATTCATTTAACAATATTTCATTTGTTCAACCATTACCAAATGTGAACAAATGTACATCAAATCATCCAATTCACCAGATTATTGGTGATGCATCAAAAGGTGTAGAAACAAGATCAGCCACAACAAATGAATGTCTGTATGTGAATTTTTTAAGTAGTATGGAACCCAAAAAGTCATATGAAGCCCTTCAAGATCCAGACTGGATTTTAGCTATGCAAGATGAGCTAAATGAATTTGGAATAACTAAAATCTAGAGATTGATTCCAAAACCAAAAGGTAAATCAATCATTGGCACCAAATGGGTTTTCAGAAATAAAAAAGAGGAACATGGAATTGTTGTGAGAAACAAAGCAAGACTAGTAGCTAAAGGGTATTGTCAACAAGAAGACATTGATTATGATGAAACTTTTGCTTCTGTTGCAAGACTAGAAGCTATCAGAATTTTTCTTGCATACGCTGCTCACAAAAATATGAAGGTGTTTCAAATGGATGTTAAGTGTGCATTTCTGAATGGAATTCTTCATGAAGAGGTGTATGTTGAACAACCAGAAGGCTTTGTAAGCAAAGACTTTCCAAATCATGTTTACATTCTAGACAAAGCATTATATGGACTTAAACAAGCACCAAGAGCATGGTATGACACTCTCACAACTTTTCTTCTGAATTCCAAATTCAAAAGAGGTACAGTAGATACAACTTTATTTCTGAAAAAGGAAGGTGATGATATGATCTTAATACAAATATATGTAGATGATATTATATTTGCTTCTACCAATCGAAAATTTTATTGAAATTTTGAACAATTAAATGCATTAAGCTCATTCAGAAGGAAGTGTTTACCCCCTATCTGGTACTGCTTATTCCCAATTCTGAACACTTGTTTATCTGGTAAAAGCTCAAGTATTGATCAAGCATCAACAAATGGGAGAATAATTTTTCATGGAATAGCATTCAACAAGCATTATGATTATGCTTCACTTATTTTTGATAAACTCAAGTCAGCAGTTTTGAAGAAGTCTACTTACAACTATATACCCTTTCAAAGGGGCCATGAAATTGGTTCCTGCAATTCCTGTTCTGACTCATGAGGTACATGGTCCCCTTTTCGCAATGGATAATCTCAGACCACCAAATGCTAAACTACAATTTACAAATGCTTTACCATTACCAAGTTACTTACTTGCACTTGTAAATTCATCAAATATGTTCTTGAATGAGTATTGTGAATCAATGGGACTACCTAAACTAGTAGTCTCTTCCCCTGATTCTACCAAGAGTGGTGAGCATCATGAGGTGTCTAGAATTCCTAGGTAGAGTGGGGAGGCTGTTCATGGGCGAGAACAACCTCATGGTGTGAAGAGGAAAAATGAAAATGAGAGGCTGGGTAGAAGGGTAAGAAAAAGAACTGAAGAGGGGAGACCACCAGTAAAAGATAAAGAAACTTGTGAACCAACTGATCTAAGCCGGGCACCCACATCATCTATTACTCCACATTCTTTGGTGGGTAATATTGAAAAAGCTAGTGAGCCCATGGCAAAACTTGTTAACCCCTCCATCTACTCACCAATTTCTCAACAGAAGGGTGTTTTAATAACACATATGGGGCAAGCAGCTAATCTACCAATAGGTTCCCATTTGGAAGAACCTATTGTTGAAAAAGAAGGATATATGTCCCCCCTTCACAGTTTCGACCACTTTGAGTCTGAGAGTCAACTCAACATTGGACCTTCTGAACCACTAAATGTGGATTTTATTCACACAAGCACACATCTTTCAGATGTCCACAAGCAAAGTGTTAGTCACATTGCCATTACAACCATAGATATACCTATTGCAAGGTATCAAGGATTGGTTGGAAGACCTGGTGGAGTGAACATCACCAATTAACAGAATCACAAGTGATTCATGATGCTGTGGCATCTACAGGCCAGCCTTCTTCTGAAGGGCTGCAAACAAGACCATTTGTTGGTTTTGGACATTTTCCCTCATCTTCTGAATTCTCTGAATTCAAAGATTTCTGTACTTCTGAATTTCCAAAGATTCAGAAGGACATTAAGGAATTGACAGATAAAAACTGTAAGGTGATGGAGGATAGGTTGGATGGACAGGAGAAAAAAATGGTGGATAAATTACATGAATTTCATCTTGCAACTGTTTCTGATCTGAATAATTTTCCAAACGCTATTCTGGATTCCTTTTCTGAAATTATTTCCACAGTTCAATCCTTAAAGACTTATATGCCATCTTCTTCTACTCAGACAGCATCTTCTGAATTTGCAACAAAGGATGACATTTGAATCAATTAACTTCTATTCAGAATTCTCAAGTCTCCTTGACCAATCGTGTTTCTACATTGAAGTGTGGCTCTCAAGCAAGGACTTTAAAGCGTAGTCTTGATGATCTGGATGATCCTGATAATCAAGAGGCAGAGAAGAGACAGAAAGTCTTTGAAGATGTTGCAATGCCACAAGGTCAAAGTTCTGAAAAATCTTCTGAAGAAGCTCAAGTTCAAACTTCTGAACGATCTTCTGAGAAAACTTCTGAAGAAGTTCAGAACACTAAAATGATGAAATTAATAGAACTTCTGAAGCAATAGATGATATTTTACATGCAGAAGATGAAGGTTTAGAAGCTGAAAAAGTCACTTCTGACGACAATGTGGAAGAAGGATATGAGACTGAGAAATTGTCTATGGATTCTGAAAACAAACTCAGTTCTGAAGAGACAAATGTTATTCCTGGCTCAAATGAAGAAATGTTGAATGAGTATCTTGCTTTTGAAGACATTATTGGAGAGCCAAGTGATTTATCTGATGTAATTCTTTTTGATGATGAAATGGAAGAGAATGAAGGAATGGCTGCAATAAATGAGAACAATGATCTGATTGTATGGAAACCTCAAGTTCTAAGAGTAGTTGAAAGTAATGAAGTTTCTGAAAACTTGTTTATACTGGTTAGTCAATATTGTTGGAGATATATCATCTTGAATCATCCAAGGAATCTGGAGTGTAGATTATTGGATGAAAGACTAATAATTTTCAAAGAATTTTTTTAATCAACCAGCTAAGTGGTTTGAATTTGAAATTGATTTAAGTCATATGGAAGCGTTTGACTTTATAAATGAAATTTTAATGATTGCTGCACACAAACCACATGTCTGATTCAGAAGCTGCATAAACATTTCTCTGATTAATTTTCCTGTTCTTGAAGAACCCATAGTTGATCAAGTCTATGAAAGTGATATGATCTTTGAAATATCTGGAGAAAGTCAGCTTATCTTTCCTGAAGATACTTACTTTGGCATGTATAAAAGAATTCTCAGGTATGCAACCTTAGAAGACTATGTGAATGACGATTGGTCTAAAGATTATATTTCCAAAGTTAGGTCTTATGTACAAAGATATGGGGTACAAGAATTGCATGACTCAACCTTAATCAAGAAGATCAGATGTATATCTAAAGATTTTGAAGATGATTTGTGTATAATAAAGTTTGGAGCTGAAAGGAGAGATGGTTCTTTGACAGAATTCTTTTTATTTGATTTGTAAAAGTTGAGGTTGCAGGATAAGCTTACTGTTCTGAATCTTTGTGTTAAGAGAGAAGATTCTGAAGTTGTTTCTGAAATAAGAAGAATTCTAGGGTTCTATGTCAGAAATCTAATTAAACATGATTTTCAGCTGGCATTAGAATTCAGATTAGATAATGTCAATCTCTTGGAGCCTGAAAGTATTGAAAGACAGGGAATTACAAAGGTCTTCACAAATCCAGATTTGGAATTCACTTACAGAACAGGAGCAGATCATTCAAAGACATTCATTGTTTGTAACATACCAAAGTACTCAACTTCTACTCTGAAATGGTTAATAGAGTATGCAGAACAATATCTTCCTTCATCTGATATTGTAGAAGAAATAATTTACTTGATCAAGGAAATAATATTTTTCAGAGATTATGTAAGAAAAAGTTCTTTGGCTGGGTACACAAAAATAAATCAAATCAAAGGAGCTGATTATCTTCTGAGCAACGCCTATGACTTCCAGATTCACAAAAAGAAACAAGACATTGAAGAAATTCAGAAGCTCTCTCAGAAGATGGAAAGTTCAGATGTTAGAGAAATTGAAAAAGGAAAAGAAAAGGTCTCCGAAAACTCTCTAGAAGAAACTGCTCCTATTCCTCAGAAGTCTGAATCTGAACACTTACAAGAGCAAAGGATTGAAGAACATGCTTTCACAATGTTTCTTGAATTCTTTCATCCAGAAATGTTCATGGAATATGAACAAAAATTCAATTATATTGATTGCTGGATTCAGAAGTCTTTTGGATGGAAACAATGGTATTCAGATATCATTAGAAAAATCAGACTTCCTGTAAGTGAAGTACGAAAAGAGAGTCCAATAGTGAAAGTAATCACTGCTGATCTGAAGCAGAAAAACAATTACAAGCATGCTTACTTTATTGTTGAGGGAAAAGATGGTGAGATCTCCACTTTTACAGAAGTTGATTTCCAGAATGTGTATCTTAGAGATCTGCTAAGAGTATACAGAAGTTTGTATCCTTTTCATGATTCTATTGCCATGTTCAGAAAAGCTTTCCCAGTTCTCAGAGATGGCCTGTACAGAGAATTTATTTGGGCAGCTAAGACAGATTTCCAAGTGGCTTATGTAATGAGCAAAGAGAAAGTTCATATGAGTCCTCCAAATCTGAGCTTACCAACTATTGAAAATCTCAAAAGAAATACTCTAGTCATTCAGCCTCCAGGTTTTGTGTGAAAATGCTTTGACAAATTATTATTTGTAATATTTGAAGAACTACACAAGTGTTGTAATGGAACTCTTATGCTTATAAGAGATAAACTAGAGAAGAAGAAAAATAAAAGACAGAAGAAGCTTAGTGATGAAGAATGGGAGAAATACAGAAAAATGGCAAAAGAAATGATAAGGATCATTGAATCTATATTGGAGTACAGAAATCTTATTCTTAAAGATGTTAGAGAAATTCTGAACTTCTGGAAGTATGACTTAAACTTTTGAAGCTAAGGTGGAGATTGATAGATATCAGAAGTAGCTTCAAAAGAAGACTAGGTTCTGAAAAGAAAGATTCAGAAGTCTGAAGACAGGTGAAGTAAAGTCTAAGCCATAACTTCTGAAGTGGCTACTTCAGAAGTTCTGAAGATTCTGAAGAAGTTCTGAAGAGGATTCTGAAGACACTTCTAAAGAAGTTCGGATGATGTTTAGAAGCAGTTCTGAACATGTCTGTTATTTTTGTATTGTATCTTTAGCATTTCCATTTGTATATAAATAGATAGTTTGATAGGTTGTTATAACTAACGTTGATAGATAGAGCTTGTAAAGATACACATATTGTAATAAAGTTCAGTAATCAATAAAACATACAACTTCAGTGATCCAATTCTTGTTCTTGTTCTTTAATCTTTCTACATTCTTGATGGTTTGGGATCTAACAATTATTGTTAATCTCATATTACAACAGCTCTGATAAATTGCTCAAGGAATCCTTATTTTATTGATATACTGAATATAGAAAACACACACTTACACCTTTAGATGACTCTCATATATGGTGTTCAACATCTAACTATCTAACAAACTCTCTATATATACTACAAAGGTAAAGCTACAATAACATTATTTAAATCACAGCCCAATTACAATGAGACACGTCATCAAAAACTTTCTTCAGAAGTTCTTTAGAACATGTGAACTGTCTTCAGAATTCTGAACTTTGCTCTTCAGAACCACTTCTGAATTTTCTTCAGAACTTCTGAATTTTCACTTCAGAACTTCTTTAGAAATTCTGAATATATATTTTCTTTACAAAACAATTCAAACATAGGATCCAAATTCATAGGATTTTTTGGATCCTAACAAATTGCATGACTCAACCATGATTAAGAAGATCAGATGTATATCTAAAGTTGTTGAAGATGATTTGTATATAGTAAAATTTGGAGTTGAAAGGAGAGATGGTTCTTTGACAGAATTTTCTCTATTTGATTTGTACAAGTTGAGGTTGCAAGATAAGCTTACTATTCTGAATTTTTGTGTCAAGAGAGAAGATTCTGAAGTTGTATCTGAAATCAGAAGAATTCTAGGGATCTATGTCAGAAATCTAATTAAGCATGATTTTCAGCTGGCTTTAGAATTCAGATTAAATAATGTCAAACTCTTGGAACCAGAGATTATTGAAAGACATGGAATTACAAAGGTCTTCACAAGTCCAGATTTGGGATTCACTTACAGAACATGAGTAAATCATTCAAAGACATTAATTGTTTCAGATATACCAAAGTACTCAACTTCTACTCTGAAATGGTTATTAGAGTATGCAGAAGAATATCTTCCTTCATCTGATGTAATAGAAGAAAAACTTTACTTGATCAAGGAAAGAATATTTTTCAGAGATTATGTAAGAAAGAGTTCTATGGCTGGGTACACAAGAGTAAATCAAATCAAAGGAGCTGATTCTCTTCTGTGCAATGTCTATGATTTTCAGATTCACATAAAGAAACAAGATATTGAAGAAATTCAGAAACTTTCTCAGAAGATAGAAAGTTCAAAAGTTAGCCTGAAGGAAATTGAAAAAGGAAAAGAAAAACATTCTAAAAAAACTCTCTAGAAGAGATTGTTCCTATTCCTCAGAAATCTGAATCTGAACATCTACAAGAGCAAAGAATTGAAGAACATGCTTTCACCATGTTTCTTGAATTTTTCCATCCAGAAATGTTCATGGAATATGAACAAAAGTTCAATTATATTGATTGCTGGATTCAGAAGTCGTTTGGCGGGAAACAATGGTATTTTGATATCATTGGAAAAATCAGACTCCCTGTAAGTCAAGTACGAAAAGAAAGTCCAAAAGTGAAAGTAATCACTGTTGATCTAAAGCAGAAAAACAATTACAAGCATGCTTATTTCACTGTTGAAAGAAAAGATGGTGAGATTTCCACTTTTACAGAGGCTGATTTTCAGAATGTTTACCTTAGAGATCTCTTAAGAGTATACAGAAGTTTATATCCCTTTCATGATTCTATTGCCAAATTTAGAAAAGCTTTCCCAGATCTCAGAAATGGCCTACACAGAGAATTTATTTGGGAAAGCAAAACAGATTTCCAAGTGGCTTACATTATGAACAAAGAAAAGGTTCATATGAGTGCTCCAAATTTAAGCTTACCAGATATTGTAAACCTCAAAAGAAGTACCCTGGTCATTGAGCCTCCAGGCTTTGTGTGCAAGTGTTTTGATAGATTGTTATTTGTAAGAGTTGAAGAACTGCACAAGTGCTGTAATGGAACTCTTAAGATTATAAGAGATAAACTGGAGAAGAAGAAGAATAAAAGACAAAAGAAACTTAATGATGAGAAATGGGAGAAATACAGAAAGTTGGCAAAGGAGATGCTCAAAATAATTGAATCCATATTGGAGTACATAAATCTTATTCTTAAAGATGTAAGAGAGATTTTAAACTTCTGGAAGTATAATTTGAACTTTTGAAGCTAAGGGGGAGATTGATAGATATTAGAAGTAGCTTCAAAAGAAGACTGGCTTCTGAAGAGAAAGGTTCAGAACTCAGAAGTCAAGTAAAGTAAAGCCTAAGGCATAACTTCTGAAGTGGTTACTTAAGAAGTTCTGAAGATTCTGAAGAAGTTCTGAAGATGGTTCTGAAGACACTTCTGAAGAAGTTCTGAAGAAGTTCAGAAGCAGTTCTGAACCTGTCTGTTATGTTTGTACTGTATCTTTAGCATTTCTATTTTGTATATAAATACATAGTTTGTTAGATTGTTAGAACTAATGTTGATAGATAAATCTTGTAAAGATACACATTTTGTAATACTGTTTAGTAATCAATACGACATACAACTTCAGTGACCCAATTCTTGTTCTTGTTCTTTAATCTTTTTACATTCTTGATTGTTTGGGATCTAACACTAACCGTTCCTCCATATCTTTCATGATAATCAGTTAGTAATGACTTGTATGGTGTCATGTGTATTGAACGTCCAAAATCTAACACCCACACATGACACACCTGCAAAAGAAGTTATTGAGTTTTAGGTACCCATTTAAAAAAGGGTCCTTTTAGATTAGCTAACAGTGAGAAAAGTTTATCTTTTGGCATTTTAGATAAAAAGATAGAAACTTGTTAAGAATTTATGTTTGCTTGTTTGGTCTTATTCAGATTTGTAGTCTTTTTAGGTTTGCCATATGCTGAAGAATTCCGGTTAAATTTCTGTCTTTAATATTTCACATTTGATTCAGAAGTATGACTATTTTGTGTAGAATTAAAAGAAGAGTGAACAAAATTGGTATTTGAAACTGAATGTTGTAATTTATTCATCTTTTTGGTTTTGTTTACAACATGTTTATGAAAAACAGGAAACCTATCTATTTTGTCTTTGTCTGATAAATTGTCTCCCTTTTTCTTCCACACTAGAGAGGATAACTCTGAAATAGAGAAAGAATGAATATTAGGATAAAATCTTTTATTTTTCTTTTGCTTAACTTCTGAGTTAAAAGATTTAGATGTAGGATTTGAAGTCTGTAATTTTTCAAAGTTTTGACTCTAGTGATGAAATCTGAAGTTGACACAGATGATTTTCCTTTTAAAGAAGAATTCAGATCTTTTGGAGAATCATCATTGTTAGAATCTCAAGCATTCATTAGAATTGAAAATATGTTTTGAGTTATTTCTGAAGCAAAATTGTTTAGTTTTGAAATTTTAATTTTGCTTTCTGAATCTGATGATGGTTTAAATTTTTCTTCAGAATCATTTTCTGAATCATCAAAGAAAATCTTTGAGAATTCATCCTTATCATGGAAAGATTCATTATCTGAAAATTCTTAATAAGTTTCTTCAGAAATGTCTTATTTCTTTAAGTCTGAAGAATTCTGATGAATTTATGAAATATGTTGTTCAGAAGAAATATTTGAATGTTCTGTTTTTTCTTCAGAAATAGATTCAGAAACAAGTTCAGAAATAGTCTCAGACTTTTCTTCAAAAATGATTTCAGATATAGGTTTAGAAGTAGACTTAATTTCTTCAGAATGTGTTTCAGATTCATCAGCAAATAAAACTTCTGCTTTTACAAAAGGAATTCTCTCAGGTAAAGAATAATCTACAGATTTACTTACTAGTCCCTTACTTTTTTCATTGAAAAATTTCATGTTTGGAATGTCATATAAATTTGATGGAGGTTTTTTTAGAACTGGACTTTCAGTGTATCCTAAACCTGTTTTTTATTGTAAAATTTTGAATTCTTAGCCTGACTTGTCAAAATATTCAAAGTTTGCTCAGTTTGACCTCTTTTGAAATTCAGATCTTCTAATTCCTTAACCTTTCTTTATAACTCAAGTCTCTCTTGATTCAAAAAATTCATTTTAACATTAAGAACTTCTGTTTCAAATTTAGCATTTATAATTTCCTTTTGCATATTGTCTATTTTTTCTTTTAATTCATATTTTTCTTTAGAAATCTTCTCAAGATTTTCTTCAGCATTTTGACAATTTACTTTATATACCTGACTTTCTATTCTGAATTGGTTAACTAATAACCTTTCTCCTTTTATTCTGTTTCTTAAAGTTGCAAATTCTAAAGACATATTCAGAATTTGATCTTGTCAGAGTATTTGAGAATTTTCAGCTGTTAGGTCTATTATTATTTAATTGTGACAAAATAAGGAAAAGATATGCTTGATTGTAAAAGGAAGTTTATAATTCCTTAAACTCTTTGTTTCCTTAATTAGCTTAGACCTAGCAATATAAATAGGACATTAGGGTTTTCTTTTGTGCTTGTCGATTCATATTACAGAGAAAGAGAGAGAGAGAGCTGAATCTGGTTTACATTGTAATCGATCATACGTTTAAGAGATATATGACTACGTAAGTTATTTAACATCTTTATTGTTATATTACCTTTGCTATTAACATCTACTTGTCATCGTGCTTGTTTATCTGGGATCTACATGTGGTATCAGAGCCTAAGATCAAGTGTTTTTACGATTTTCTGAGCAAACCACGAAACAGAAGGTATTTTTTTTGATTTCTGCAAATTCTGTTGTTCATTGAATTTTTGTCGAGTCCTACTGTTTCATGCTTTACCCGATAAAACTTCATATTGATTATTGTCGACTACCTCATATCTGCTCATTAAATTTTTCTCGAATCTCTCTTCTGTTGATTGAATTTTTATTGATTCAGCTGTTTAAATCTTGAATTTTTATCGATTCAACTGCTTAAATCTTGAATTTTTATCGACTCCTACACAAAATATTTAAATCTGATTAGTTAAAATTACTTTAGTTTATTTTTCTTTACTTTTGAATATCTTTACATAAGAAAAGTCAGGAACTTGTGACTCCTGCAACTTTTCTTACTAAATATTTCCTTAGTAAAATCATAAACTCTTGAAATCTTGATTTCTTTTGTAATTGAACAAATAAGAAACTCGAAAACCCAGGCAGTCTTGTCCATAAAAAGACTAGTTCTTTTTAGTCAAGAACCCTGTGTTTTTGTTTTCTGGTTTTTCAATAACAGAAAACTCATAATTAAAGTATTTGAGTTTTAGTCGAGTCCTATTGAATCGATAAGAAGTTTGGTCGAGTGGTATTTAATCGAATTCTTTTTCTGATCGAGTTATATAAAGTTATTATCGATCCAATTTCATTCGACAATAATTTATTATCGAGCCTCATTCACTCGATAACAATTTATATCGAGCCAAATTCATTCGACAAAACATTTTTTTTTCATCGAGCCTAATCTCAATCGACATCTTTTATTATCGACCTTTTGTCACCCGATACCATTTTTTTTCTCGAGTATTTTCCATCTGATAACATTCCTTAGAGCTTCTGACCCATATCGATAAAAAATATTATCGATTCCCTTTGTCTATCGAGAAAACCCTACTGTTTCACGAGACAACTCAGAAATTTTAAAAACTCGTCAATCGAGGTCCACCCAAAAGTACAATGACTACCCGTGAGGCTATGGCTATTGGATCAGATACCAAACCTCCGATTCTCTTCCTTGACTTCATTGAAAGCAATGACTATGCCGATGAGATCATGCGTTCAATCAAGGAAGGTCCGCCTCCGACGTTTTATCAGGAGTTTCCGGCTATGCCAAACAATACTCCTCCTTCGCCCGCACGAAGGGAAATTAAACTCAAAAGTACATGGGATGCAAACGAGAAGAAGATAATGAAAGGTGACCAACTTGCCCGTTCTTATCTACTTATGAGCCTCCCAAATGAAATCTATATGAGCATTGATAGCCACAAGAAGACGGCTAAAGAAATGTGGGAGGTCATAGAAAAGTTCATGCTTGGAACGAAGATTGGCACACAACTCAAAATCACCAACTGCATCTCACAATATGAAGAATTCAAGGCAAAAGATGGAGAAAGTCTTACGAACACGTATACCCGTTTTGTTCAACTAGTAAACGAATTAAGCAAGAACGAAATTTGTAAGACCAAGATCGAAAACAACGTTAAATTTGTTAGCAATCTTCAACCGGAATGGCGCCGGTTTGCTAATCAAATCAAACACAGCAAATATCTTGCTGATCTTGATCTTCATGAAGTCTATGAAACCCTCCAACAAGACGAAGAGGAGGTTCTTGAACTAATGGGGTAAATACAAAGAAGAACCTGGATCCAATCGCCTTGATGGCAAAAGATTCCTCTTCCACTCCTCAAGAGATGTTTCCCGAACTGGAAGACAAAGATTTTGACTATGATCCCGAAATTGCCAAACTTCAACAACAACTGGCCTTCCTTACGAGATCTTTTCAACAAAAGTTCTCACGTCGCTCGAATCCCAAACCAACAAAGGTATGCCTCGGGATCTAATAAGCATGAGCGAAAGGCCCTGTTTGAACCAAAACCAAGAAGAGAAGAACCACGCTCAACACCCGACCCAGAAGACAAGTTCAAGGGTGAGAAAAGCCTGTGCTACAACTGTGGCAAATCTGGTCACTACGCAAGGGAAGGCAAGAAGCCAAAAGTGAAGGACTCCAACTACTTCACTTACAAACTGATGTTGTCTAAACAAAAAGAAGCCGGTAAAGTGCTTCTAGCTGAAGATGAACAATGGCTTAATCAAGATGATGAAGACGACATGGAAAGGGATACTCAAGCAAATTTTAGTTTGATGGCTTACTCTAATGATACTTCTTCTCACGCTTCCGACTACACACCTGAGGTAAGCCCTTCTAACTATGACTCTTTTGTATCTCAAATGCATGATTTAATGTGTTAATTAAAAGAATTACAATCTAAATTGAAAACCGAGAAACTCTTGGTTTCCAATTTAGAAGCAAGCTTAGAAAATAATCATAATCAACTGCTTCTTATGCAAACTGACCTTGTCAATTCTCAAAGTATAGCACACAATCTCGAAACGGAGAAAATGGTTTTAAAAGAAGAAAATGATCTTTTTAAACAACAAATATCTGATCTCACGCTTCAACTTCACTCATCTAGGAATGAGACTGCCAAATTTTCATCAAAGTTTGACTTTGTCAGTTTTCAAAGACAAGATCTATTAGAAAAACTCAAAAATTTAGAATTAAAACTATACAAGTTTGGTCAAACTGAACACACTATTCACTTAAATGCACCGAAAGATTTAAGCTCTAAAGCCGGATTAGGTTTTGAAAACCCGAAACACTTAACAAAGGCTATCTATAATACTCCGACGTTTTATAAATTCGAATATCTGAACCTTGGTCCAGATTACCAAATTCAATTTATGAAGTCGGACCATAGCGTTGAGGAAAGAGAAGATTGGAAGAGACAAAACAAAAACTATTTTCAAATACCTTTCTGCTATCCTCAAATTGTAGAAGAGGAATCTTCAAGTGAATCTCTTCCAAACAACTACTTTCCATCATATTCTGCCGAAGAACTACAAAACAAGACTCCTGAATGTAAACCATACATTCCCACTCTATATTTAGAAAAGAAAATTATTCAACTCGAACGAGTTTTGGAAACTGAACGTTCTTTGGCGGAAAAGGAAAAGGAATCATTTTTATTTAAAATACAACAACTTGAGAACGAGACTTTACAATTGAACAAAACTCGTGAAAATGATACTATTTCAAACGTTTCAACTTGTAAAGCCTTCGTTAGCAATTATTTAGATAATTGCGAAGAATTGTTTAAAATGGACCCAAATTCCAATCCTCCAAAACAAAAATGTTCCTATTCCGACGAACAAATCAATGTTGAATTAGATGCCCTTTCTAACCAATCTTCACTTGAATCGGACGAGTATTTAAATGACATGTGTGATGAGTTTGACTTCAATCTTGTACTTCCAAATCACACGGAGTTTTTAGACAAAGGCAAACAACCAATGGAATCAGTTTCATTGCCTACATAACCAACGGAGTGTTCCACGAGTCAAAATCAAACCACTCCTAAACAAACGAAAACCAATCATGTCTTCCAAAATCATACTAACCGTGTTCCTTTCAATGTTTCAGCGGTTCATACTTTAGAAAACAAACAAGTTTGGGTCAAAAAGGGCACGCTTTCAACAAAGTCAACACCCCGCGAAGAAGACAAATTTTTCCGTTCAAATGTTAAAAGAAACAATTCTCGTTTTAGATTTCCTTATCAAATTCATTCATTTCGACACTTAATTAAATTTTTTCGTAATAAAATATGTTGTTCTAATTGCGGTGTGGATGATTTTGTACGTAAACCTCCAATTGATTATGGTTATGATTATTTTCTTGACAGTCATAATTCTTTTAATCGCAAATTTTTTCCTTCATCACCTGTTTCTAAATGGGGTCCGAGAAATCGAATGACTAACGCCTATAAGTCTCACTACAAGTGGGTACCCAAGAGTGCTATGTCAACTAACCATGATGGACCCATTTACAAATGGGTACCTAAATCTGTCTAATTGTGTGAAGATCGGTCATGTGTGGTACTTAGATTTCGGATGCTCCAAACACATGACCGGAAAAAAGGAGCTGCTTGCCAATTACACTGAAACGAAGGGCGAATTCGTCAAATTTGGCAACAATCACTTGGTACCGATTAAAGGATATGGTGATATCATTCAAAACAACATCACCATTTCCGACGTTTCTTATGTTCAAGGCCTGAGTCACAAGCTGTTGAGCATTGGCAAATTCTATGACAAGCAACTCGAAGTAAATTTTAGACCCGAACGATGCTGTGTTCGCACATTTGATGGCAAGGAACTACTAACCGGCACGCGCAAGTCAAATCTCTACACGATCGATCTTTCCCAAGTGAATGCACCCTCAAGTGTTTGTCCACTTTTAAATGTTTCTAGTCCGAAGACATGGTTATGGCATCGACGTTTATCTCAATTAAACTTCAAGAACATCAATCGTCTTTCCATTCAAGGGCTAGTAATTGGTCTTCCAGCTGTTAAATTCGACGAACCGAATCTCTGCGACGCTTGCGAGATGGGAAAGATGAAGAAGGTCTCTCACAAACCCAAGTTAGTTCACAGCACAACTCAACCTCTTAAACTCATCCATATGGACTTGTGCGGCCCGATGCGGACTCAAAGCATACATGGTAAGAAGTATGTTCTAGTGATGGTGGATGATTTCTCTTGTTTCACATGGGTAAAGTTTCTTCGATCAAAGGATGAAACCCCCGATACCATCATCACGTTTCTCAAAGCCATCCAAGTTAAGCTAAAACTTACTGCCCAGACCATCCACACCGATAATGGAACTGAATTCAAAAACCGTTTCCTTGACGGTTATCTCGAATCGGTTGGTATAATCCACACGTTCTCGGCGGCTCGCACTCCGAAACAAAACGGTGTTGTTGAACGCCGAAATCGAACGCTAGTTGAAGCAGCTCGCACTATGCTTACTTACTCCAAGCTTCCTCTCCACCTTTGGGCCGAAGCTATAAACACTGCAAGCTACACTGAAAACTGCTCTATCATCAACAAACGCTTCAACAAGACACCTTATCACTTGGTCTACAATCGCGTTCCTTCCATCGAGCATCTTCAAACGTTTGGCACTCGTTGCTTCGTACTCAATGAAAAAGAAGATCGTGGGAAACTCAAGCCAAAAGTCGATGAAGCCTACTTTCTCGGATACTCACCAAACGCGTCATCTTATCGGGTCTACATAAAACTCGCACGTTGCGCCACTGAAAGCGTTAATGTTCAATTCGATCCAAACGCTGAAATGGCTCCTGAACACGACAGTTCTGGACCCGCACTAACTGGCATATTAGCTTCCGATCACATTCGTTCGGAACCTGCTCCCAACCCCGCTGAACCTTCATCGTCCAAAACTGCTATGTCAAATCTGGATGACTTATTCGAGTACTTCTACTCGGATTACTTTGGACCATCCACTGATACTTCTTCCAGATTCCCCCGCCTACCTTGGAGATTGCCGAGACCACGAATCTTTCCGGACCACTAATTACAACAGAAACCGTCTCAACTGCTGCATCTCCAAGCACATCGTCAACTGCTCCTCCAAATCAAACCGTTTCAACGGATGCTCCTCTCGTTCCACCTAAACCTCAAGCTGTTCAACCAAATCCTGCGGAACCGACATCCTCTCCCCCACCATCAACTTCGGCCCCTAAGGATGTTACAAGTGCTACAAGATCCTCTGCCTTGGCTCCAACCTTCGAATCACTTCAAGATCTTCCGCTAGGCTCATATGAAGATGAAACCCCGGATCCAAATGCATTTCAACCGCTTCCTCATACAACCAAATGGACCCGTTCTCATCCAGTTGATCAAATAATTGGCGATCCGACCAGACCAGTCACTACACGAGCCGCCTCGGCCAACGATTGTATGTTCTCTTCATTCATAAGCAAGATTGAACCCACATCCATTCACGAGGCAATGAATGATCCTGATTGGATTGTGGCAATGCAAGAGGAACTCAATCAATTTGAAAGCTTGAAAGTTTGGCGCCTTGTTCCCCGTCCTCGAAACAAAACCATTATCGGCACGAAATGGATATTCAAGAACAAGAAAGATGAAGATGGAGTCGTTATACACAACAAAGCTAGACTTTGTCTCAAAAGGATACCGCCAACAAGAAGGTATTGACTACGACGAAACATTTGCACCCGTCGCCCGCATTGAAGCAATCCGAATGTTCTTGGCCTACGCGGCACACAAGAACTTTGTGGTTTTCCAAATGGACGTCAAGACGACCTTCTTAAACGGTGTTCTGCTTGAAGAAGTCTATGTTTCTCAGCCTGACGGGTTTGTCGACTCCTCCAAATCGACTCATGTCTACATTCTGGACAAGGCTCTGTATGGCTTGAAACAAGCCCCCCGCGCATGGTACGATAGTTTGTCTACCTATTTAGTGAAGAACGGACACTCCAAAGGTAAGATCGATCCACATCTTTTCATTAAAAAGGACAAAGGTGACATTATGCTCACACAAGTCTACGTGGACGACATCATCTTCGGTTCGACTAACCCACAACAATGCAAAGAGTTCTCCGAACTCATGATTGCAAAAGTTAACTTGAGCATGATGGGAATGATGAATTTTTTATTGGTCTTCAAATAAAACAATTTTCTACGGGAATATTCATCAACCAATCAAAATACATCTCGGATATGTTGTGTAAATACAACATGACGTCATGTTCTCCGATTGGTACACCCATGTCCGCGGGTACAAAACTACACGTCGATCCTTCGGGAAAAGATGTGGATTCTAAAAATTACCGGGGCATGGTTGGTTCTCTCATGTATCTTACGGCTAGTCTTCCGGACATAATGCCCTGTCTATGCACGAGATATCAAGCATCTCCCAAGGAATCTCATCTTAGTGCTATCAAATGGATTTTTCGGTATTTAAAAGGTACACCTAATCTTGGCCTATGGTATCCCAAGGATACGGGTTTCGAGCTAACTGCCTTTTCAGATTCGGATCACGCCGGATGCATGCTCGATCGCAAAAGCACTTCGGGCCACATTCAATTCCTCGGAGACAAATTGGTCAGCTGGTCCTCCAAGAAGCAAGCTTGCGTCTCCACATCTACCGCAGAAGCCGATTATATCGCTGCCGCAACCTGCTGCTCGCAAGTACTGTGGATGCGCACTCAACTCAAAGACTATGGCTTCTGGTTCAACAAGATTCCTATCTACTGTGATTCCAAAAGCGTCATAGCCATTTCAAGCAACACGGTTCAACACACGAAGACAAAGCACATCGACGTTCGATATCACTTCATCAACGATCACGTCGAAAGAGGTACAATTGAACTATATTTTGTCAATACGGAATTTCAGCTTGCCGACCTGTTTACCAAGGCACTGGATGAGAAACGATTCCAGTTCCTAGTATCCAAGTTGGGAATGCTCAATCTTAAAACCTGATTATCACAAATAAGTCTGTCTCAAAATCCTCCAAAACGTCTATCCATGAGTTTATGCACATTCACTCTACGAGTCAATCTGCATCACACTTGGGTTCTCCTTTTTTTTGGATTTTGACCTTTATCTTACAGTTCCGTATTTTCAATATTTCTTTCATTTTCTATCTACCTCGTTGTGAGTATCACCATGGTTCATCTTTCGAGGGGGAGCAACAACGTACGTTTTTTGTCTATTTATCCACATTCCTAGGGGGAGCACAACACTTTTTGCACACATTGAGGGGGAGTCTTATTTTTTACTGTTTAAAAAAAAAAAACCGAGTTTCTCGGCCCCTAAGGGCTCGACAACACGAGGTTGTCGCCCTCACTTGGATCGATAACCTCCCCAATCGACATCTCGATAAAGGGAATTTTTATCTCCGCCCAATCACATTATGCCACGTGTCATCACCCGATGACCACTATTTAAAAGAAATCGCGCCCCACTCTCAAACAGTATCTTCTTCCCCAAGTTTTTTTTGAATTTCGCTCTCTGAAAAACCCTCTCAAGATCAAAACCTCAAATCTTCGAGTTTTTCAGATCCGAGCACACCACCAGGTTCATAAATCTCTACTCATCAACTTTAATTCTTACATTTTATGATTTTATCCATTGCATGCTTCGTTTTTTTGAGAATGTCTATTTGTTTTTTTTAAGGTTTTATAGTTTTCCGATTTTGACTGTTCATCAGTAAAAATCGTGATTAGATATGGTGTTTTGGCCTTAAGTCCTTTATTAAACTTGTTCACTATCACTAATCGCACTTAGCCATAGGATTTTGCCTGAGTTTAGGCATTTTTGTTGCATCTGACCACTTAGGATTGTCACTGTCTTGTTATGCATTTTTATCGAGTCCCGCTTAGTGCCTTTGAGTTTTTATCGACCCAAGTTGAACGGATATGAACATCATCTTCGTCACTAAGGCTTTTTATCGAGCCCTTATGACTCGATAACATTTGTTATCGACTCAAATAAGACCGATGAAAATCACAAAGTATTTTTATCGAACCCTTAGAACTCGATAACATTTGTTATCGATTTTCAAAGGATCCGCCGATGAAAATCACCGGCCCGGATCCGCCGCATCCTTCGTCTCCTGGTGGCCACTAAGGAAAGACCATTCGACGCCTTTGCTTTCGACGAAGAACTATACGCTGATATTCGCGCCCTAGGCTACGACCCGAAACAACCATTAAACAGCCCTGGGCAGTTCAAGCGAATGTACCTGCCCCAAATATGGTTCTCCTTATTTACCATCGTCAACCGCTGTCTCACAAACAAACACACAGGAATGGACAAGGCCAGTGCAGCGGTTGTGCGGATTTTCCACGGAATCGTCTACAACCGGCACTACGACTATGCAATGTTAATCTGGACAAACTTCGTCGAGCTCGTAGAACGCAAGTCTAACTCACGTAACCGGGCATTCGTACCCTTTCAACGATTCCTCCAGCTGTTCATCCGAGCAATGATGGTCTCCCAGCCAGCCATCCCGAGACGTGCCGGAACTCCTTTAGGCCTGACCAACGCCCTTAAATTTCTACGCCTGAATGATCGGGTCTTCAACTATACTATGCCTATCCCTGAAGCGCTCCTCACTTATACTGATCAGAGTGCACCTAGTGTGATAACATATAGGGAGCGACATGGCCTAATGGCCCAACCACCTTCGGTTGCGCCTGCCCAAGAGTCGATCCATGAGGAAAATATTGAGGGAGGTGAGGGTCCTAGAGTAGAAGAGCAGGTTCAGGATCATGGGATCCTGAACAGGGTGATGAGCTGATTGTGAGGGGACATGACGAGGGAGGTGCACCTGATCAGCCAATCCCAACATCTGCCGCCCCATCAATCCCAATAACACCACCCACCAACCCACGAGCTGCTTCTACTTCCAGCTCTACCCCGCGCATCAAAATGCTCGTTAGCCGTAGCCGTGTTCATCCACGACCCTCATCAACAGATGAAGATGAATCCGATACTCAACCCCTTTCCCGCCGACCGAGAACTGCTGTTGTTGAAGAACAAGCTCTACGTCGCATCTGCACACAACCACCCCTATCCGACTCTGCATCGGACACCGATGACCACCAAGCTGCAACAACTGAAGAACCTGATGAGCCAAATGACCCCTTTGACTTTGAAACCGATCATGTAACTACTTCAATGTCCGACAAATTTACCGAGCCATTTACTGGACAAATAAGGAGAGAGGAGGGAGTATTAGTTGAGAAAGAAAGAGAAAGCGTGAGTGATGGGAAGAGAAAAACGATAGTGAGCGAGAAACCAGATTCCCCCATCCAGGTAACCGAGTCAACTAGCCCTACTCATTCGTTGGGTATGCCTAGTGGATAAGTCGTTGTGGACCTAGCAGCGCATTTGCACGCCCCCCTAGCCACTCTGAAGGCTCCCAACAACCAACGGTTTCAAACATACTTGTGAGTCTAGCACCTTATCTAGCTCCCCTCCACTCGGGAGGCATAGCTATTGAAACAAGAGGCCCTAGCTCACTTGCTTCGACTTCATTTGTATGCACATCGAGTCTAGAGCTTGCTAGGGAACACGAGTCTTTACACGCTGCGAGCCTCCGTGGCCCAGTCGGAACTCCTAGAGTGATGTCCATTCCGGACATTCCACGAGGATTGGCAGGAAATCCTACCAGCGCTACATCTATGCCAACGCTGAACGTAGGTCATACAGTTGCTTCAACTGTTATGTCAATGGGCATTCTAAGTGATCCCGGTGTTACCCATACCGCCACCACAACTCCATCTCGCTATACCCCCGGAAGGCGAAGCTATCATTTCCGCCCTCCTACAAAAGGCAAGAGGCACACTTGCTGATCATGTTGCACTAATGACAGCTGAGAGGGAAGCCTTCTTCCGTCAAATCCGTGAAGCCGCGCGCCTTAAAGATCAGACTCCCTTTCAAGTCGGCCCTTCGTATCGAAGCTCAATCCGTCCAAGCACTAGCCGCTCTCCTCCGCCAGCTTCAACCCCCGAAGATCGACCCCATTCACCACATCGATATGAGTACAACACCGATGAACAAATGTCAATGTTGTATGCTAACCTGCTCGCTGAGTCCAATACAACCGGCCAACCGGAGGATTCGCTTGAGGGTCTTCTTCGTCGAAATCTTCAGATCCCTACTGTCACTCGTCATGAGTTTGATGTCTTCCGCGCCCACATCAACCAAGAGCTCACCGATTTGAAGACTGCCCAACAGCGCCAAACAAATGACATCTTGGGTGCTATTACTGCTCTATGCACCGAAATTCAAGAGTCTAGCCGTCCGGGCCACCCGGGCTCCGCTCCAACTCGTCCTGAGGGGGAGACACGCCAAAGTGCAAGATCACGACCAAGAGCAGCTGCTGCATCAGCTTCAAGACCACCCGCTCAAACTACCCAACAAAGACAACGCACTACAACGACTCAAGAGGACGATACCCCAACGGTTGAAAAGCCTGCGGATATCAAACTCGAGAGTACAGCCGAACCAGCCGAATTTGCCGAACCGGAACAAAATGAAGAACGAGTCGATGTTCAAGGTCTGCGAAACTCACTACAAAATTGGTTCAGAGATCCGTACGAACCAGTACTCCAAGAGCAAGACTATGTGAACTTGAAGCATACAGCAATGAACTATGCTTTAAGGGAACAGAACGAACCAAGACTGCTACCCCATCAGATTTGGTGGCAAAGAATGTTGACGGAAAACAAATCAAAATGGGTAAATCAGCAGATTCGTGTGCCATATCTTGAGGAAACTTTGGAAAAGATCTTCCGCAAGGAAGCGAAACCTGACGATTTGGCACACATTCATCTCGTGATGGAAATGGACCCTGCTCAAGTTAGAGAGTATCTCCATCTCCTGAACATGAGAGCTTTACCTCCAGCTGAAGTGGTCTCGAGGCACAGGGTTATCGGGATTCTGAAAATTGACACTGCAAGGATCTATCAAGTCGAGTACCCGGTTTTCACTGTCCAAAGAGAAGACGGTAAAGCATATACCTTCTCGGAAGCTGAGTTTGCAAACCTTGAGATAATGGACTTTGAAACCATCTACAACGACTTAAGGGATAAGCGAGGCCGAAACAAACATGAGCAAAGAGCATTAAGAGCAGTGGTAAGACATGTCCAGAAAGAGTTACGGTACAGCTATCTACACGATCTTCAACGTGGGATAGAAAGTGAGCAAAAGAAGATACATATTACCAAGCCTGATCAGTCTTTACCTATACCAAGCAGCACACCAGTTACCACCGTCATCACTCGTCCTGTTCATGGAGTCGTTTGGATGCATGCCTCTAGAGAAAAACGGTTTCTCAGGTTTCATGAAGTGGCTGCATATTCTGACGGTAGTTTGTGGGGAATCCGAAACAGACTCGCTTCAGAACTTGCAACGAATAGAAAGAGCGCAACCAGAATGAGCAAAGATAGAAGAAACTCTCTCTTGGAAGCCATCAGAATTATCGATGAAAAGATCCTATATCGTCAATGATAGGACCCAAACAATCAAGATATCAATATATGAAAAGATTATAATAGGAATGATAGTAGCCAAATGTAATTTGTATTGATTGAATGTACTATATACAGAATATATCTTTACAAGGTATATGAAAACATTAGTTCTAACAATCTAACTAACTATCTATTTATACATACAATAGAAAGACTAAAGTTACACAACATTCATAACAGACAAGTTCAGAATTGGTTCTGAACTTCTTCAGAACTTCTTCAGAAGTGTCTTCAGAACTTCTTCAGAACCTCTTCAGAAGTGTCTTCAGAACTTCTTCAGATCTTTTTCTCTTTTAAGAACCCAGTTCCTTTTGAAGCTATTATGATATTTCTATCAATCTTCCCCTTAGCTTCAAAAGTTCAAATCATACTTCCAGAAATTGAGAATTTCTCTTACATCCTTCAGAATTAGTCTTCTGTATTCTAGTAAGGATTCAACAACTCTAATCATTTCTTTTGCAAGTATCTTGTGTTTCTGCAAATCTTCATTGCTCAGATTCTTTGGTCTTCTATTCTGTCTTTTTACCAAACGATCTCTGATTGCCATGAGAGTTCCATTGCAACATTTGTGGAGTTCTTTAAATCTCACAAATAATAGTTCATGAAAGCATTTACAAACGAAGCCAGGAGGATGAAGTACTAAAGTGCTCTTCTTCAAATTCTGAATATCTGGTAGACTTAGATTTGGTTTGCTTAAGTGTACTTGCTTCTTGTTTAGAACATAAGCAACATGGAAATCAGTCTTTGCAGCCCATATAAATTCTCTGTATAATCCATCTCTAAGCACTGGAAAAGATTTTCTGAACTTGATAATTAACTCATGGAAGGGATAAAGACTTCTGTATACTCTGAGAAGATCTCTGAGATGAACATTCTGAAAGTCAGCTTCAGAAAAGGTAGAAATCTCACCATTTTGTCGCTCAACAGTAAAGAATGCATATTTGTAATTCTGTCTTGTCTTCAAATCAGCATTAATCACTTTGATCACAGGACTTTCTTTTCTTGCTTCATTGATTGGAATCCTTATCTTTCTGATGATGTCTGAGTACCATTGTTTAAGACTTTTGAATCCAACAATCTATATAGTTGAATTTTTGCTCATATTCCATGAACATTTCTGGATGAAAATATTCAAGGAACATAGTATAAGCACTTTCTTCAATTCTTTGTACTTGTAGTTGTTCCTCTTCAGATATTTGCTTTTCAGGAACCAACTCTTCAGAAATATTTTCAAGGACTTCTTCCTTTTCTTTTTCTTTTTCCTTTTGTCTTTCTTCGGAACTTTCAACATTCAGAATGTACTTCTGAATTTCTTCCATATCTTGTCTCTTTGTATGAATCTTGAAGTCATATGCATCACTTAGTAGATAATCTGCTCCTTTTATCTTGTTTACTTTCTTGTGACCAGCAAGATAACTCTTTCTCACAAATTTTCTAAAATGGATTCTTTCTTTGATTAGATAGACAATTTCTTCTTTGATGTCAGATTCTTCAATAAAATCTGTTATGTAGTTCAGAAACCATTGGAGTGAAGATGTAGAATACTTTGGAATATCAGATACAACAAATGTCTTAGAGACTTCTTCAACAAGATACATGAACCCAATATCTGGATTAGTAAACAATCTCTTCAGCCCAAACCTTTCAATATATATAGGTTCCAACAGATTTACTGTTTTTAAGTCTGTATTCCAAAGCCAACTGAAAATCATGCTTTATGAGATTCTTTATGTATATTCCCAAGATTCTTCTAATCTCTGAGACTAACACAGATTCACCAGAAGTAACACAAAAAGATAAGATTGCCAACTTATCTTGTAGTCTTAGCTTGTAAACATCAAACTGAGTAAATTCACACAGAGTACCATCTCTTCTTTTTGCTCCAAATCTGAATATAGTCAAATCATTCTGAACTGATTTTGATATGTATCTGATCTTCTTTATTAAAGTTGAATCATGAAAATTCTGAACACCATGATTCTGAATAAAGTTCTTCACTTGAGCAATATGATCATCAGACCATTCATCATTCAGAAAGTCTTCTAACTTTGCAAACTTCATACTTCTTGAGAGGTATATCAGAATAGCTTCAAAAGAGACTGGGTTATGAAGATATGCAGATCTGAAGATAGAAGCTCAGAACTCAGAGAAAGTCAGAAAACACCTAAGGCATAACTTCTGAAGTGTCAACTTCAGAGTTCTGAAGGTTCTGAACATGTTTCTGAAGATACTTCTGAAGGTGCTTCTGAAGAAGTTCTGAAGAAGTTCAGAACTATTTCTGAACATGTCTGTCACAAATGTACTGTCTGTTTAGCATTTTCTCTCTTGTATAAATAGTTGTTAGATAGTCTGTTAGAACTAACGTTTCATAATCTTGTAATACAGTATTGTAATATCTTTCATTTGATCAATACATATGACATTTGGCTATCAGATCTAATTCCATATTCTACTTTCTTCCTTATATTGATTGTTAAGGGTCCTAACAATTGGTATCAGAGCCAATTCATCTGTTCTTGAAGAAGATTTGTTGTCGGATACGCGGTTCTTCTTGATCTACAAAATTCAAATTCAATACAGGTGAATTCTCGATCTTCTAACTATCAAAGATGTCTAAAGAAATAGTCTCAATCAGATCTGAAACGAAACCACCAACTCTCTTCTTAGGGGAATATCATCAATGGAGAATTAGAATGATACAATTCTTGGATAACATAGATGAAGCTTTAATGCAATCTATTACAAATGGTCCACTAGAGGTATTTGTTGAAATTCCAGCAGTTCCAAGAACTGAATCCACTCCTGAGATCCCTGCTTCAAGAATTAAAAAGAGTTCGGGGATGTACAATGCAACAGAGAAAGCCCAAGTCAAAGTTGACAAAAGAGCTTTAACTCTACTCACAATGGCAATTCCTAATGAAATTTTTAATAGGGTTGATAGTCTTTCATCAGCCAAAGCCATGTGGGATGAAGTAGAGGCTCAAATGCAGGGGAGTACCAAAGCACAGACACAAAGGCTAAACATCTGTGTAGGTACTTATGAAAATTTCAGATACAAAAGATAATGAATCTATTACTGATACATATAATAGATTCAATAACATTCTGTTAGCCCTAATTTTAGTGTTGAAAGTGTAAAAAGGAAAACCTATGATTCAAGTATGGAAGATCAGAGATCGTTCAGAAGAAGAGACTTCAGAAGTCTGGAGTGAAGACTTTAGAAGTCTGAAGGTCAGAAGACCACAGAAGCTTCTGTATGAATAGACAGAACTTCTGTCTGGTTGCTCTTCTCATCATAGCCCGACACCTCATCAAGTAGTTGTCATTCGACCTTTACACGTGGAGCTTCTATATTGGAGGATACTTTGACTTTTCTTATTTTAGGCTATAAATAGGAATCCCCTTCCCCATTTGTAATTGTGAATGTGAGATTGTTTCTTTGAAACTCTCCATCTCCAAATACCCTCATTCCAATCATGTAAGATATATGATCACGATTAATCATATGACTACGCTTCTATCTTAATATTGTTCTTCATTTTGATTAATCGTTCTTCCATTTATAAACTGTTTGATCTAAATTGCTTCCGCTTTACATATTTTCATTAGATCATTGATTCAATATGAGATTTGGGTTCCTACAATTGGTATCAGAGCCTATTGATTTGCTTAAATCAAACGATCCAATCTGTTGATTTTATCTCATTGAATCCAGTTTATTTCATCTCATTTTTAGATCTATAACATTCATCTTTTTATACTTTGTTTTCGAATTGTTCTCGAAGATATCATTCAAATCTGTGTTTGAATTTATTTATATTCAAATTCAGTTTTGATTTCATTTATATTCGATTCTACAAAGTTATTCTCATTAGATTTGAAATGCGGATGGTTATTGGGAAGAAAATTCATTGCCAATTGGGTAAAAAATTGATTATGCACACAAGGTGTTTGATAAAATGTTTATGAGAGACTTGGTCTCTTAAAATAGCGTCATGAAGAGTTATTTTCGATGTCAAGAACCAATGTTTGGAAATCAATGCTTTGGTTGTGATTTGGTTATGCAAACTCATATTCAATTTTTGTGGCATTGAATAAAAATCATGATGCTGACAGATTTGCGATGCTGTGCCATATCGGTCATATCTCTCTTATACCATCACCAATTCATGCGATTCAAAAGCCTCTGGATAGAAAACAGAAGGATCTACAAGTTTCATGTTTTGAGTTTTCGGTGATTCAATCTGTAGAAGGCCCAGTAAATCGTCGAAGTTGAAGGTAGTGTGCTGAAGCAAAGTTGTTACGCATCGAGTTAGATCTGCTTCTTGTACGAAGGACCAGAGCTTCTGGACTAAGGACCAGAGGTTTTGGACTAGAGGCATCCAGAGACTTCTGGAATTACGGACCAGAGCTTCTGGATTATTACATGCCTTACCCCAGAAGACTCACATAATCAGAAGTTACATGTTAAACCAGAAGCTGCTGGACAGATCTGCGCGACTGTACGGAAACGATCATATCTCATTCGTCCGAGCTCCAAAGAAGGTGAATCCAATTTCTGTGGAAAGCTAACACACTGAGCTACAATGTTTATGTTTTGAGTTTTCCCAAACTCCAAATATTTCACGTTCAGAAGCAGCGTAGAAGTCAGTGTAATGGTGCTGGACAGAAACTTTCTTTGTTGATTTTATATCTTATAGGTTGATGAGTGGTATTGTGGCTTGTTCTATATCACGTCAAACTTCAGAATTCTTTTCGTTGAAGTTTAAATTAGCCACGGCTTCAGTTCATCTCAGTTCTGGACCCGCTCTTAACAAGTATTGCTTCTGAACATCAAAGAACCAAGAAGTACAGTTCAGAACCAGCACTTCATCAGAGATTTCTTCTTTCAACCAGAGATAGGCTGTTGAAATCCTGTCAATGATCAAGAACTACCGAGCATAATTTTCATCCTTTGATCTCACATCGGGGCTCTCAGAATTAATCTTGGTGGTTTCGAGTTCTATTTTTGGAACAGATATTTCTGGTTGATATTATTTCGAGCTCCTCAATCTATGGATGATTTCTTCACCGAGCATCAAGGTGAAGATTATACGAACAAGTTCTTGTGCTGAATGTCCACTCAACTCATGGTTCACAGACACATTCTTTGTTATTAGACTGATTATGCACAACATTGTCACGCAACTCACACTCTATCTATCCACGTTTGGATGAATCGATATGCTATGGGGTTGGCTGAGATTCTGAGGCTAACAGGTGTGTTGAGTTTCTACAGGTTAAAGCTGTTTTTGGTGCAATCAGTGGTGTTTATGGCACATTGAATCTGATTTTAAAGTTGAGAATGAAGAAAAAGAGCATCATGTTGAGGGGGAGCTTGAAATACCTTTTAAGTCCATACTGTCCTCTGAAGATTCCATGCCTTGAAGATCAGAAGAAGCAATCTTTTTCATCCAGAGCTTCTGGTTGCACACCTGCAGCTTCGGATAAGCTTCTTATGGTCGAGCTTCTTTTGATCTACATACGAGTATATCTTGGACTTGAATAAAATCGTGTGCATGTATTTGGAATGGGGTTACTACATCAAGGGGGAGCTACATGTTTATCTAAGGTGATCTCCAAGCTTTCAAAGCTCGATGGGAAGACGACCAATGACTTTCAATGGTTTTTCCTTTTATTGTTTTCCTTTTAACACTTAGGGGGAGATTGTTAGCCCTAATTTTAGTGTTGAAAGTGTAAAAAGGAAAACCTATGATTCAAGTATGGAAGATCAGAGATCGTTCAGAAGAAGAGACTTCAGAAGTCTGGAGTGAAGACTTTAGAAGTACGAAGGTCGAAAGACCACGGAAGCACGTATGAATAGACAGAACTTCTGTCTGGTTGCTCTTCTCATCATAGCCCGACACCTCATCAAGTAGTTGTCATTCCACCTTTACACGTGGAGCTTCTATATTGGAGGATACTTTGACTTTTCTTATTTTAGGCTATAAATAGGAATCCCCTTCCCCATTTGTAATTGTGAATGTGAGATTGTTTCTTTGAAACTCTCCATCTCCAAATACCCTCATTCCAATCATGTAAGATATATGATCACGATTAATCATATGACTACGCTTCTATCTTAATATTGTTCTTCATTTTGATTAATCGTTCTTCCATTTATAAACTGTTTGATCTAAATTGCTTCCGCTTTACATATTTTCATTAGATCATTGATTCAATATGAGATTTGGGTTCCTACACATTCTGAACGATCTAAGGAGAAATGGAGTTCAGAAATCAAATTCTGAAATTAACAATAAATTTCTGAATAATCTGGGTACTGAATGGTCAAGCTTCTCTGACAACATGGTCACTAGAAATCTTTCTAGAAAGACAATTCATGATGTCTATGGGATTTTATTTCAACAAGAAGATAAAATCAAAGTTAGACAACATGAACAGAAAAAGGCAAATGAAGTTGCTCTGTTAAGCAAGAAGTTTAACAATTCTATGACCATGTCAACAAAGAAGACTGTTGATATTCCTGAGGTTAAGGTTTGTGATGGTGATGAATCGGATGAAGAACTCAAGAGAATTTCTGATAATATTGCAGTCTTGTCAAGACAGTTCACACATAGATATAATCAAAAATATCAGAACAAAGCAAGAATTGAAACTGGACCTAAGAAAGGTCAAGAAACTGGTCAAACCGAAACAACCGAACCGGCAAGATGCTTCAATTGTGGCAAACCTGGGCACTATGCAAGACAGTGCATGATGCCTAAAGTAAAAAACTCAGGTTACTATGAGAAGAAGCATGCATTAGCAAAGAAGAAAGAAATCAACCCTGCTCTAATTACCAAGTATGAGGAAGACTGGTTGAATTGGAGTGATGGAAAAGAAGATGAAGAAGCGGCACACTATGCAACAAACTGCTACATGTGTCAGATGGATTCTAAAGAAAAACAACAAGCTGACACAGAGGTATTATCTTCATCTTCTGAATCAAAGTCTGAAAATAATTTCTCCTTCCGAACTAAATTAAGATTAAATTACGAACATAACCATGATGCTGAAACAAAAATTCAAGTTCAAAACATGTTTTCTGAATTTGAAATATTAAGGAACAGAATCAAGGGTGAAAGAATGTTAGTGAATCAATTTAGAGCTGAAAGTCAGATCTATAAAGAAAATTGTCAAGAAGCTGAACAAAATCTTGAAAAGATTTCTGAAGAAAAAGTTTCTTTAAAAGAAAAATTGGACAATTTACAAAAAGAGATAGTTAATGAGAAATGCGAAAAAGAGATCTTAAGTGTTAAAATGAACTTTACGAATCAAGAAAGAATTGATCCGTACAAGAAGATTAAAGAACTTCAAGATTTAAATTTCAAAAGAGGACAACCGAGCAAACTCTGAATATTTTAACAAACCAGGCTCAGAATTCAAAATTTTATAATATTAAAGCTGGTCTGGGATATAATGATAATCAAATTCTGAAAAAGGCACCTGCAAATTTATATGATTTCTCAAAAATGAAAATTTTTAATGAAACAAATGTAGGTGTTATCCCTAAACCAGTGAATTTTTCTGCGGAAAAGGATACCTTTTATTAAATCAGAGACTTTGTTTTCAGAAGAAGTTCCTCTAAAGTCTGATGAATCAAAAATTAAATCTGAAGATTGTTCAGAAATAAATTCAGAGATAAATTCCGAATTCAATTCTGAAGTTACTTCAGAAAATATTTCTGAGAATATATCAAAATCTGAAGAAAAGTATGATGAATTTTCGTGTGACTCCTCGAGAAGATGCCGATGAAAATTCCAAAATACTTTTTGATGATTACGATAATGAGTCTACTACTATAAAAGATTCAAGTATTTTTGCAAAAAGTATTACTCCCAATAAATTTTCGTAACTTATGAATGCTTCTGACTCAGAAGATGAAGATGATCAAATGATGCAAGTTATTGACAAAGATGGTAATGTTGTGTATAAACTACAATCTTCTATGACTGAAGGAGATAAACTAAAATCTATATTTGGCACATCTTCTGACTTTAACACCAGAGTTAAAAAATTTGAGCAAGGTCAATCTTCAAAATATGCTTCAAACATTCAGAAAATTAACTCAATTGATTCAGAGATAAAATCTAAAAAGCATAAAAGAACCTCTTATACTAATCCTCAGTTTTTGTCTGTTTCAGAGTTGTCCACTCTAGTTTGGAGAAAGAAAGGAAAGAGACTATCAAATTCAGACAAATTAGATAGTTTTCCTGCTTTACAAAAATGTGTTGTACCAAAGATTAAAACAGTGAATAAAAAGCCTTTTGTTGATAAATCAAATGTTATTAACTCCTCTATGTCTTCTGCGATTGTTAATACTTTAAAGAAACATATTCACTGTATTACTTGTGGTCATCATAATTTTCATATAATCTCCAAGACTAACAAAAAGAATTTGATAAATTCTATTCAAAAATGTTCAGCTATATTGACAAATAAGCTTAAAAATAAAATTAAAAAGAAAAAGCAAAACAAAGTTAAAAGTTCTGAATCAAATTCTGAATTGAAAAATCTAAAGGCTAAGTTCAGAACTTCTAAATTTTCAACTAATATTAAAGGACCCATTCAGGAATGGGTACCTTAATCTCAATAATCTCTTTTGCAGATATGTCATGTGTGGGTCTTAGATTCCGGATGCTCAAGACACATGACTCCTTTCAAAGAACTCCTAACTGATTATCATGAAAGATATGGAGGAACAGTTAGTTTTGGAAATAATGCAAAGGAATTTGTGAGAGGATATGGCACATTCAAAAAGGGAGAAGTGACAGTAATGAAGGTTTTTTATGTTGAAGGTTTAAAACATAATCTTTTCAGTATTAGTCAATTCTGTGACAAAAATTGGAAAGTGAATTTTGACATAGATTACTGTCATGTTCTGAGTACAGCAAAAAAAAATGAATTAACTGCCTACAGAGATGGAGATATCTACACAGCAACTTTTACTGCCTCAGGTCAACTGCAAGGTGTATGTTACATGTCTACATCAATGAGAAATGATAGTTGGCTTTGGCATAGAAGAATGTCACATCTGAATTTCAAAGCCATTTCTGAATTAGACAAACATCACTCAGTTAGAGGTCTACCCAATATCAGATTTGAAAAGAACACTCTTTGCTCTGCTTGTGAACTAGGGAAAATAAAGAGAAGTTCCCATCCTCTAAAAATGTTATCTTCATGCAAAGCTCCTTTAGAAATGTTACACATGGACTTGTGTGGACCAATGAAGACACAAAGCATGGGAGGAAAGAAATACATCCTGGTTATAGTTGATGAATATACAAGATATACATGGATTGAATTTCTTAGACTCAAATCTGAAACCTCTGAAAAGTTGATACCATTTCTGAAGAAAGTTCAAGTTTTTCTTCAACTACCAATTCAAAACATCAGAAGTGACAATGGAACAGAATTTACTAATTCTACACTACAGAATTTTTTGGAATCTGTTGGCATTTCTCATAATTTTTCCGCTACAAGAACTCCTTAACAAAATGGGGTAGTTGAAAGAAAGAATAGAACTTTGGTAGAGGCTGCAAGAACTATGCTTGCATATTCAGAACTTCCTCTTTCTCTTTGGGAAGAAGCTATTGCTACTGCATGTTTTACTCAGAACAGAACCATTCTTAACAGAAAATTTCTTAAAACTCCTTATGAATTGTTAAAACAAAGAAAACCCTCTATTGATTATTTTAAAATTTTTGGTTGCAGGTGTTTTCTAAAGAATGATACTCCACAAGCATATAGACAAATTTGCACCAAAAGGTGTTGCTGGGATATTTGTTGGCTACTCTCAAAGATCTAAAGCATATAGAGTCCTTATCAAGGGAACACAAAGGATCATTGAGACTACAAATGTCAGATTTCATGAGCCAACATTGACTTCTGAACAAAACAGTTCAGAACTCGTACATAACCTAGTTTCTGAAAGTTTGGACTCCGAAAACAATAAGAAATCTTTTTCTAAATCTCAAAAGACAAATCTAGATGAATTGTGTAAAGACTTATTTGACATTTCTGTAAATGTTTCTGCAGATTATCAGAATCCTTTTCTTCACAGAAGTTCTAATGATTCAAATATTTCAGAAATACAAACTCCAAGCACTTTAGCTCCACCCCTCTCAACCTCAAATACAGAACATTCAACTAATGAACATATACATTCAACTTTTGAACCAGTTCCTATTCATTCAGAACAAATTCATATAAATTCTGAACAAATTCATATAAATGCAGATTATTTGTACATGAAGCAATAAGTGTCTTCAGGAAATATCAGACTGCTTTCTCCAGAAATAAGTATATTTTCCTTTTCAAACACTTGATCCAATACAGGTTCTTCAAGTATTGGAAGATGTATCTTAGGAATGATAATGCAAGGTCTGGTTCTAACTTCAAATTTTTCTGAGAAAGCAATTAAGATTTAATCAATAATTTCAACTCCTTCTAAATGAGCTAAATCAAATTCCAATTCAACTCTTTCATCTGGTTGTTCAAGAAAATTTCTGAAGATAGAAAATCTGTTGTCCAAAAGTCTACACTCCAGACTTCTTGGATAATTCAGAAAGACATGCACCCAACAGAATTGATTCAGAATATCCCATAATCTTTCAGAAGCACTTCTGAACTCTTCACTCAGAAGTTGTTGAGGCTTCCAAATTACTAAATCTTTTATTTCATTTGAGCTTTCTCCCATATTTACATCAATCATATCTTCTTCAAACATGCTCACATCAGAAAGATTACTTGGTTCTCCAATAACATCTTCAAAAGCAAGGTATTCCCTTAGCATTTCTTCATTAGAATCTGGAATTATATCTGTGTTATCTGAGCCCAAGTTACCTTCAGAGTCAAGAGACAACTTTTCTGTTTCATACCCTTCTCCTATTATTTCTTCAGAAGAATGATCATTTTTCTCTTGTACCTCATGTTCTGCAGATAAAATATCTTCTATGGCTTCTGAGACTTTATTTGATTCTTCACCAACATTCTGAGTATATTCAGAGGTCTTCTCAGAAATTTGAACTTGATTAGTTTCTGGTTCAGATACTCTCTGTCTTTTCTCCCCCTCTTGATTATCAGGATCCTGATCATCAAGACTCCTTTTAAAAGTATCTGATTGAGATCTGCATTCCAGAGCAGATAATCTTGTGCTTAATTCTGATTGAGAACTCTGAATGGATGAAAGTTGATTGAGAATTTGAGAAATATCATCTTTAGTGGCATAAGCTTGTGAAGCAGAAGAAGAAGAAGGCTGAGAAGCTTTCAAAGAAGAAACAGAGGAAGCCACTTCAGAAAAAAGGCGACAAAAGTGCTTGTTTAAACAAATGAAGATCATTAGAAGATTTGAGATGAAAGTCATTCAGCTTGTTAACCAAATTTTCCCCATGTTGATCCAACCTAACCTCCAACACCTTTTTGGTAGAATCCGTCAAATCCTTGATGTCCTTCTGAATCTTTGCAAATTCAGAAGTACAGAGATCTTTGAATTCTGTGAATTCAGAAGATGTGGGTAAGTTGCCAATATCAACAGATGAACTTGTTTTCAGACCTTCAGAAGAAGGTTGGCCTGTATGAGCCACAAAGGCATTATGAACCACATTTGATTCTGTGAATGGAGCTTTTGTGATGTTCACCCCACCAGGACTTCCAACTAATCCTTGATATCCAAAAATTGGAATTTCTATAGTTGTAGATGCAATGTGACAAACACTTTGCTTAGGAACATCTGAAAGATGTGTGCTTGTGTGAATGGATGCCACATTAAGTGGTTCAGAAGGCTCAAAGTTGAGTGGACACTCAGACTCAATGTGCTCAAAACTGTGAAGGGGGGACATATATCCTTCATTTTCAACAAAAGGAACCTCCAATTGGGGTCCTAATGGATTATAAGCTGCTTGCCCCATTTGTGTTGTTGAAACACCCTTCTGTTGAGAGATGGGTGAGTGGCTGGGGGGGTTAACCAAGGTTGCCATGGGCTCACTGGCCGTTTCAATATTATCCACCAAAGAATGTGGAATAATAGTAGATGTGGGTGCCCGGCTTGTAACAGGTGGTTCACAGGTTTGTTTTTCTTGTACTTGTGTTCTCCCCTCATCAATTCTTTTTCTGACCCTTCTACCCTGTCTCTCATTTACATTTTTCCTCTTCACGCTTTGAGGTTGTTCTCCCCCTTGAACAACCTCCCCCCTCTTTCTAGTAAGTCTAGACTCCCTTGCATGATCACCACTCTGGGTTGAATCAGGGGAAGGGATTACTGGTTGAGGTAATCCCATAGATTCTAAATGCTCACTCCCAATCCTAGTTTGTGTATTTACAAGATAAAGTAAATGAGAAGGAAGTGGAACTGCATTTGGAAAAGTAAGTTTTGCATTTGGAGGCCTTAAGCTATCCATAGTGAAAATAGGAACATGTACCTCATGAGCTAGAACAGGAATTTTTGAGACAGCCTTCATTGCTCCTTTGATAAGTGTTTGAAGAAATTTCTGAAATGGTATATAGTTGAATGTAGACTTCTTCAAAATTGCAGATTTGAGTTCATCAAAGATGAGACTAGCATAATCATAGTGTTTGTTGAAGGCAACACCATGAAATATAATCCTCCCATTTGCTGAAGCTTGGTCTAAACTTGAGCTCTTCCCAGATAGGCAGGTATTCAGAATGGAAAACAAGCAATACCAAATTGGAGGTAAACATTTTCTTCTAAAAGAGCTCAGAGCACTAAGGTTTTCAGAGTAACCCAAGCTCATAAAATCTGAGATCATCTCTGATGAGGATGGAATTGAGTCATAACAGGTTTTCCCAAGAACCTCATCTGGTTTTGGCAAATAGTGAAGGCTCCTAATGTCATCTACAGAGATACAAACTTTGTAGGCATGAACATAAGAGACAATTTCATCATCAGTTTCATCTACCTCAGCATAATGCCAGAATTGTTGAAGATAAGAAGCAGGAACAGAGAATTTCTTTGAAAGGAAAGTGCGCAGGGGATGTTTCTTCAGAATTTTAATCAACATTACTTGATCATCAATAAAGTCTTTGGATTTGAAGTTCAGTGCACAGTTATTTCTTTTGATGTCAAGTAATTTTTCAGCAGGTACATAGAGTTTGGACAGGTCACCACTTTCAGCAGGAGTCTGGGATTCACTTTCAGCAACATTTGATTCAGAAACAACATCAATGGATGGATTCTGTGTTTCCCTAATTTTAGCAGTTGTCGGGTTAGGGTAAGGGTTAATGATAGGGTTTGAAGGTCCGGCTTGATGAGTTGCAGTTGTGGCTGTGTCATGAAGCATTTGATCATCACTTAGTGGGATTTCCATTGATCCAACCATTAATGTTTGAGGCACAATCTTGAACGAAGCATCACTTGATGATCCAGTGTTATTATTGGAACTCGAGGAAGTAGAAATCATGGTTTTTGAAGTAGACATGATGTAGAAAGAACACGGATTGGTAACAGAAAGATGATCAATAAACAAAGAAAGATTTCTCAGAGAAAAATTGCTAAAAGAATGAAGATGATGAGGAATCCATTGATTTATATGATCGGATAAGCGTTGAAGGACACGTGGCCAAAAAATAAATGCGATTAGAGTAGTAATCATCATTTATTAAGAGAAATGAACCGTTTAATGGTCGTGTTTAAGAGAAATCCAATGAAATTAAAACACGTAAATGCTGTTAGTTCAAAAACTAGAATCCTTAGAATACCAAAGTCCCAATGAAGGAGAACCTTTTAGGTATCTAAGTATTGTTTTTGCAGCTAGAAGGTGTGATTCCTTAGGATTAGCTTGATATCTGGCACAAATACATGTAGCAAACATTATATCTGGTCTACTAGCAGTTAAGTAAAGCAAAGATCCAATTATGCCTCTATACTTTTTCTGATCAACAGATTTTCCATTTAGATCAGGTTCTAGCTTAGTTGCAGTGGCCATTGGAGTTTGAATACTTGAACAATCAGTCATGTCAAACTTCTTAAGTAAGTCAGAGACATGCTTAGATTGATTAATGAATATGCCAGTGGGAAGTTGTTTAACTTGAAGGCCAAGGAAAAATGTCAACTCTCCCATCATACTCATTTCAAATTCTGTTTGCATGATTTTCTGAAAATTTCTACAATATTTTGGATTAGTAGAAGCAAATATAATATCATCTACATAGATTTGTATCAAAATCATATCATCACCCTCCTTTTTCAGAAATAAAGTTGTTTCAACAGTACCTCTTTTGAATTTGGAATTCAGAAGAAAAGTTGTAAGAGTATCATACCATGCTCTTGGTGCTTGTTTAAGTCCATATAAGGCTTTGTCTAATATGTAAACATGATCTGGGAATTCTTTGCTTACAAAGCCTTCTGGTTGTTCAACATAACTTCTTCATGTAAAATACCATTCAGAAATGCTCATTTTACATCCATTTGAAATACCTTCATGTTTTTATGAGCAGCATAGGCAAGAAAGATTCGTATAGCCTCTAATCTGGCAACTGGAGCAAAGGTTTCATCATAATCAATTCCTTCTTGTTGACAATACCCCTTAGCTACAAGCCTTGCCTTATTTCTTACAACAATTCCATTTTCATCCTTTTCATTTCTGAACACCCATTTTGTGCCAATGACAGATTTACCTTTTGGCTTTGGTATCAATCTCCAGAATTTGTTTCTTTCAAATTGATTTAACTCATCCTGCATGGCTAAAATCCAGTCTGGATCCTGAAGTGTCTCATATGGCTTTTTGGGTTCCATACTGCTTAAAAAATTAACATACAGACATTCATTTGCTATTGCAGATCTTGTTTGAACACCTTTTGATGCATCTCCAATTATTTGATGAACTGGATGACTAGATGTCCATTTGTTCACATTTGGCAATGGTTGAACAGATGAAACATTATTCAGAGAATCATAATCATCAGTAATTGCTTGAGTTTCAGTATCATGATTGATGGCTGAATGTAAATCTGAAGACTCCCTCTCAAATGGAAAAATCTGAATTGGTTCAGAACTGTGAGGTTCATGGTCAGAAATAGTTTGAACCGGTTCAGAAACAACTTGAATTGGTTCAGAAATTGCATTTTCAGAAGTTGGAAGTTCTGAATTTGAGGTAGAGAGTTGTGGTGCTGATGTATTTGAAATCTGTATTTCTGAAATGTCTTGATCATTTGAATTTCTGAGTAGAGAAGGATTTTGGTAATCTGCAGAGACATTTACAGAAATATCAAATAAGTCTTGACATAAAGTATCTAAATTGGATTTAAGTAAAGTTTGAGATGCAGAAGTAGAGTTTGTGTGATTATGTTCTGAGTCCAAACTTTCAGAAGTTGGTTTATGTGCGAGTTCTGAACTGTTTTGTTCAGAAGTCATTGTTGGCTCATGAAATCTGACATTTGTAGTCTCAATGATTCTTTGAGTTCCTTTAATGAGTACTCTATAAGCTTTGGATCTTTGAGAGTAGCCAACAAAGATACCAGCTACACCTTTTGGTGCAAATTTGTCAAGATGTGGAGTATCATTCGTTAGAAAACACCTGCAACCAAAGATTTTAAAATAATCAATAGAGGGTTTTCTTTGTTTTAACAATTCATAAGGAGTTTTAAGAAATTTTCTGTTAAGAATGGTTCTGTTCTGAGTAAAACATGCAGTAGCAATTGCTTCTGCCCAAAGAGACAGAGGAAGTTCTGAATATGCAAGTATGGTTCTTGCAGCCTCTACCAAGGTTCTATTCTTTCTTTCAACTACCCCATTTTGTTGAGGAGTTCTTGCAGCGGAAAAATTATGAGAAATACCAACAGATTCCAAAAAATTCTGAAGTGTAGAATTAGTAAATTCTGTTCCATTGTCACTTCTGATCTTTTGAATTGGGATTTGAAGAAGAACTTGAATTTTCTTCAGAAAGGGTATCAGTCTTTCAGAAGTATCAGATTTGAGTCTCAGAAAGAAGCATTTCTTAAATAAAAAAAAAAGAAGCCCGTCCTTGCTTTTAGAGAATTGCTGGCTCTGCCTCGGCCTTTCTGTCGTCTTACTAGCTCAACATACGCAACGGGTACCAATGCTAGGTTAGAATATATCGTGTATATTCATCTACTATAACAAGAATGTATTTCTTTCCCCCCATGTTTTGAGTTTTCATTGGGCCACACAAATCCATATGTAGCATTTCAAGGGGAGCTTTGCATGAAGATAGCATTTTCAGAGGATGAGAACTTCTTTTGATCTTCCCTAGTTCACATGCAGAACAAAGAGAGTTCTTTTCAAATCTGATCTTTGGTAGTCCTCTTACAGATTGATGTTTGCCTAGTTCAGAAATGGCTTTGAAGTTCAGATGTGACATTCTTCTGTGCCAAAGCCAACTATCATTTTTCATTGATGTATACATATAACATACACCTTGTAGTTGACCGGTTGCGGCGAATGTTCTTTTGTGTAGATATCTCCATCTCTATAAGCGTTAATTCATTTTTGTTTGTTGTACTCGAACATGACAATAATCTATGTCAAAATTAACCTTCCGGGTATTTGTCACAGAATTGACTAATACTGAAAAGATTATGTCTTAGTCTCTCAACATAGAAAACTTTCATTACTTTCACATCTCCTTTAATGAAAGTGCCATATCCTCTTACATATCCCTTTGCATTGTTTCCAAAACTAACTGTTCCTCCATATCTTTCATGATAATCAGTTAGTAGTTCTTTGAAAGGTGTCATGTGTCTTGAACATCCAGAATCTAAGACCCACACATGACATATCTGCAAAAGAGATTATTGAGTTTTAGGTACCCATTTCCGAATGGGTCCTTTGTGATTAGTAATAAAATTTGAAGTTCTGAACTTTTTCTTCAAATGTTTCAACTCAGAAGTTTGTTCAGAACTTTGAGATTTATCTTTATTTCTATTTCTTTGTTTAATTGAATTTGTCAATGTAGCCAAACATTTCGAAAAGATTTCATCAAATTTCTTTTGTTTGTTTTGGAGTTAAGAAGAAAATTATGATGACCACAATTAATACAGTGAATATAATTCTTTAATGTATTTACAACAGTATTAGACATATAAGAATCAATAACATTTGGTTTTTCAACAAAAATTCTTTTATTCACTTTCTTTGTTTTAGGTACATCATTCTTCTGTAAAAATGAAAAACTCTCTAATTTGTCAATCTTTGACAGTCTTTCATCTTTCTTTCTCCATACTAAAGTGAATAGCTCTGTAAAAGATAAGAAATGAGGATTAGTATAAGAAATTCTTTTGTTCACTTTAGGTTTATCTTCAGATTTTGTGTTAATTTTCTGAACTTCAGAGAGAGAGTTTGAGGATTGGCCTTGTTCAAAAATTTTAACTCTGGTGTTAAAGTCAGAAGATGTTACTGAACATGGTGTTGAATTTGATGATATGTTTGTATTAGTAGGAGAAAAATGCGAATTCGATATTACGGTTTTAAAAACACAGAACCAAACAATTCTGAAGGTATCTTTGAAAGTTCAGATTTTAATTTTTCTCGTTCAGTCATACATGATTGAGATTTATAAACCAAATAGCCATTTTTGTCAATGACTTGCACCATTTGATCATCATCATCTTCTGAATCAGAAGCATTTATTAGATCTGAAAACTTATTATGAGTCATACTTGTTGCAAAAATATTTGAGTTTTCTGTTGTTGTATTCTCATTATTAGAATTATCAAAAAATATATTGGAATTCTCATCAATATCTTCTGAGGATTCAATATCTGAGAATTTTCATCATATTTTTCTTTATGTTCTGATTTATTATCAGAAGTATCTTCTGAAATGTTTTCACAATTGGATTCAGAAGTAACTTCAGAAATAATTTCAGACTTAACAATTACTTCTGATTTTTCTTCAGAAATAATATTTGATTCAGAAGATTTACAAATATTTGGAATTATATTCATTTCTTCTGTTTCAGAGATATTTTCTGGTTCACAAACAAAGTCTCTGATTTTATAAAAATAATTCTTTCAGGCAAAGAATGGTTTACAGGTTTGGAAATGATGCCAGTATTTGATTCATTGAAAATTTTCATTTTAGAATAGTCATACAAGTTTGCAGGTGCCTTTTTTAGAATTTGACTGTCATTATATCCTAAGCCTGCTTTTATATTGTAAAATTTTGAGTTACGAGCACGACTAGTTAAAATATTCAGAGTTTGTTCAGTTTGTCCTCTTTTAAAATTTAAATCTTCCAATTCCTTAATCTTTTTATAAAGATCAAGTCTCTCTTGATTCAGAAAATTCATCTTAACATTTAGAATTTCCTTTTCAGATTTTTCATTTATAACTTCTTTTTGTAAACTATCCATTTTTTCTTTTAAAACAAGTTTTTCTTCAGAAATTTTTTCAAGAATCTGTTCAGCTGCTTGACAATTTTCTTTATATATTTGACTTTCAGCTCTGAATTGATTGACAAAAATTCTTTCACCTTTAATTTCGTTTACGAGTGTTTCAAATTCGAGAAAACATATTTTGAAATTGATTTGTCATTTCTGAATCTTTAGTATTAATTTCAGAATTATGTTCAGAATTTTGTTCAGAAGATGAAGAAGATACCTCAGTGTCTTGTTTGTCCTTTTCTGGATCCATTTGACACATGTAGCAATTGGTTGCATAGTGAGCAACTTCTTCATCATCATCTCCATCACTCCGGTTTAACCGCCTTCTTCATACTTGGTTACTAGAGCAGGATTAAGCTCTTTTTTCTTTGCTAATAGATGTTTCTTCTCATAATAACCTGAATTCTTGACTTTTGGCATCTTGCATTGTCTAGCATAATGTCCAAGCTTTCCACAGTTGAAGCATCTTGCTGGTTCAG
This sequence comes from Silybum marianum, assembly GCA_036898165.1. Lineage (NCBI taxonomy): Eukaryota > Viridiplantae > Streptophyta > Magnoliopsida > Asterales > Asteraceae > Silybum > Silybum marianum. The sequence goes on along the minus strand of CM072536.1, from coordinate 22,590,991 downwards.
ATGTTTCAGATTGACCAGCCTCTTGACCCTTCTTAGGTCCAATTTCAGATCTAGGTTTATTCTGATATTTTTGATTGTATCTTTGTTTGAATTGCCTTGTCATGAAAGCAATATTATCAGAAATCCTTTTAAGCTCTTCATCTAATTCATCCCCATCACACACTGTCATCTCTGGGATCTCACAAACTTTCTTGGTAGCAATGGTCAAAGAATTATTGTAGTTCTTGCTCAGAAGGGCAACTGTTTCTTGTGTCTTCTTTTGTTCATAGACATCATGAATTGTCTAACTTTGATCTTGTCCTCTTGTTGGAACAAGATTCCATAGACATCATGAATTGTCTTTCTAGATAAGTTCCTAGTTCCATATTATCTGAAAAAAACTTGACCATTCATTTCACAGATTGTTCAGAAATTTGTTGTTTATCTCAGAATTTGATTTCTGAACACCATTTCTTCTTAGATCATTCAGAATGTTATTGAATCTATGATATGTATCAGTGATAGATTCATTTTCTTTGTATCTGAAATTTTCATATGTTCCTACACAGATATTTAATCTCAATGCTTGAGCCTTTGTACTTCCTTGCATCTGAGCTTCTACTTCATCCCACATGGCTTTTGCTGAAGTTAAACTATCAACCCTATTGAATATCTCATTGGGAATTGCCATGGTGAGTAAAGTTAATGCTCTTCTATCAACTTTCATTTGAGCCTTTTCAGCTGGATTATACATTCCATGACTCTTCTTGATTCTTGATGCAGGGATTTCAGGGGTGGATTCAGTTCTGGGAACTGCTGGAATCTCAACAAATACCTCTAATGGGCCATTTGTGATAGATTGCATTAAGGCTTCATCTATGTTATCCAAGAATTGAATCATTCTAATTCTCCATTGATGATATTCCCCTAAGAAGAGAGTTGGTGGTTTCGTTTCAGATCCGATTGAGACTATTTCTTTAGACATCTTTGATTGTTAGAAGATCGAGAATTCACCTGTATTGAATTTGAATTTTGTAGATTAAGAACACCAAGAACTGTCAGATCTGACAAGTTTTTTCACAAATCTTCTTCAAGAACAGATGAATTGGCTCTGATACCAATTGATAGGACCCAAACAATCAAGATATCAATATATGAAAAGATTATAACAGGAATGATAGTAGCCAAATGTAATTTGTATTGATTGAATGTACTGTATACAGAATATATCTTTACAAGGTATATGAAAACATTAGTTCTAACAATCTAACTAACTATCTATTTATACATACAATAGAAAGACTAAAGTGACACAACATTCATAACAGACAAGTTCAGAATTGGTTCAGAACTCCTTCTGAACTTCTTTAGAAGTGTCTTCAGAACTTCTTCAGAACCTCTTCAGAAGTGTCTTCAGAACTTCTTCAGATCTTTTTCTCTTTTAAGAACCCAGTTCCTTTTGAAGCTATTATGATATTTCTATCAGTCAAACCCTCCGAATATTTGAAGGCATGTTCGAGCTAAAGAGATGAAGACTCATTTTGCCACAAAGGGGGAGATTGTTAGGTCTATTATTATTTAATTGTGAGAAAATAAGGAAAAGATATGCTTGATTGTAAAAGGAAGTTTATAATTCCTTAAACTCTTTGTTTCCTTAATTAGCTTAGACCTAGCAATATAAATAGGACATTAGGGTTTTCCTTTGTGCTTGTCGATTCATATTACAGAGAGAGAGAGTTGAATCTGGTTTACATTGTAATCGATCATACGTTTAAGAGATATATGACTACGTAAGTTATTTAACATCTTTATTGTCATATACCTTTGCTATTAACATCTACTTGTCATTGTGCTTGTTTATCTGGGATCTACATCAGCAATTTCAAAATTTGATGAGATAGTTTCAGAAGTAGGTTCAGAAGAAGAATTTACCTCAGTATCCTCAGTATGTGTTTCCTCTAGAGTCATCTGACACATGAAACAATTTGTTGTATAGTGAGCAACCTCTTCATCAGCCTCATCTTCAGTCCAATTCAGCCAGTCTTCTTCAAACTGGGTTACTAAAGCAGGATTTGCATCCATCTTCTTAGAAAGCATATGTTTCTTTTCATAGTAACCAGTATTCTTGACTTTAGGCATTTTGCACTATCTAGCAAAGTGCCCTGGTTTTCCACAATTGAAGCATCTGGCTATATCTCTGATGAAACTGCTGGTTCAGAAGTATACTTTAGAATAGTTTCTTGACCAAATACTTTCTTTGGTCCTTCATCAAGTTTAGGTTTGTTCTTATACTTCTGGTTATATCTCTGATGTAACTGCTTTGTCATTTCCATCACAGATACTGGCTTCTGGAATATCACAGATTTTCAACGAGCTGTTAATTTTCTTACTAATTAATGCCACCGTATTTTCATTGGTCTTCCTTAGCTCATTCTGTCTGATCTTTATTTTGTCCTCTTGTTGAAACAAAATACCATACACAACATGAATGGATTTCTTGGATAGATTCCTTATAACAATGGTATCAGAAAAACTTGACCATTCACTACCAAGATTGTTCAGAAATTTGTTATTAATTTCAGAATTAGATTTCGGAACTCCATTCCTTCTTAGATCATTCAGAATGTTGTTAAATCTGTGATAAGTATCAGTAATAGCCTCTCCCTCCTTGTATCTGAAGTTTTCATATATCCCAACACATATGTTTAACCTCTGTGTTTGTGCTTTTGTACTTCCCTGCGTTTGAGCTTCCACTTCATCGCACATGGCTTTTGCAGATGTTAAACTATCAACACTGTTGAATATTTCATTTGGAATTGCCATAGTCAAAAGAGTAAGAGCTCTTTTATCTATTTTTGCTTGTTCCTTCTTTGCATTACTGTATATATTCCAAAATTCTTTCTGATTCTTGTTGTTGGAATTTCAGGAGTTGTTTTAGTGCGAGGAACAGCAGGGATTTCTACATACACTTCAAGCGGTCCATCACTATGGACTGCATCAAAGCTTCATCAATATTGCCTAAGAATTGAATCATGCGAATCCGCCATTGATGGTATTCATCCAAGAACAGGTTAGGATGTTTTGTTTCAGAACTGATGGAAACGATTTCTTTGTTCATTCTTGATTTGATTGATCATTAATTCACCTTTGGTAGTGATTGAAATTCAATTCGAATTAATCTTTGAAAGATTAATTCAAGATTTCAAGAATTCAAGAAATTGTCAGATCTGACAATTTCGTAACAGAATTGGCTACCAGATTGTAAGATGAATTGGCTCGGATACCAATTGTTAGAACCCAGATATCAAATATGAACACTGAATTATGTAAAGAACACATAATTTGGAGCACTTAAGTCGTATGTAGTATTGATATTCAAATATTACAGATATGTCAATTACAATACAAGAACAAATCTGAAAACAACTAACTATACAAAGGTTTAACTAACTTCTATTTATACACAAAACAGAAAGACTAAAGTAACATCAATAACATGATAGACACAATTCAGAAATGGTTCTGAACTGTCTTCAGAAACAGACTTCAGATGTTCTTTTGAGCTCCTTCAGAACATCCTCAGAACTTTAGTCAAATCTTCAGAAATTCTGAAGTACATACTTCAGAAGTCTTTTTTCCTTTAAGCTAAGTATTTTGAAGCTATTTTCTGTGCTCTTTCAAAGTTAATTTGTTGTGCTTCTCAGAATTCAGTATTTGGCAAAACTCAATATCAAAGTGAACAGTCCAATATTTGTCACAAAGAAAACCTTCATCACAGTTACATCTCCTTTGGAAAAAGTTCCATACCTCTCACAAAACCTCTAGCATTGTTTCCAAAACTAACTGTTCCTCTATTTCTCTCATGATAATCAGTTAGTAGATCCTTATAAGGTGTCATGTGTCTTGAGCATCCAGAATCTAAGACCCACACATGACGGATCTGCAAAAACAATTACTTGATTTTAGGTACCCATTTAAAAGTGGGTCATTTCAGATTAGTAATAAAAGAAGGAATTCTGAATTTTTATTTTACAGAAGTTGATTCAGAAGTTTGTGAAGAACTTCGTTTAACAACCCTGTGTAACTCAAATGCTTTTTGAGTTTTAGAGTTATTACTTTGAGAAATATGTGAAGAATACTTGGTTTGTTTCTTCGGAGATTTTATTTTTAATTTTTGAATTCAGTTGGAAGTTATGATGTCTATAAGTTACACAATGGATATGACTTTTAAGAACATTCAATATATCAACACATAGACATGAATTGACAATATTAGTAGTAGTAAATTTGTGTACATCATTTGATTGAAAAGAATGAAAATTATCTAATTTATCTTGATTTGATAATCTTTCATCTTTCTTCTTCCAGACTAAAGTGGACAACTCTGGAAAAGATGTCATACCCCGCTTAAGCGGAAACACGGGTAAGACAGTTCAAGTTCACAGCAGTAGGAATATAAATACCAACCATGCATACATAATTAAAACATCAACGTTTGAAGTTTAAAAGTTTACAATTTGACAACTTTGTCTTAACAAACAAATTACATCGAAATAAATAGATATATATATATAAAGTCTTGATTGGTGTTCCATAAAAATAAACTAAGCTTGATCGGTTACCTTCTTATCTTCCTGTAAAGCATGTTAAAACAAAGTGTCAACTACAAAGAGTTGGTGAGTTCACAGGTTTTTCAAATGCACAAAACATTTTATATGCAAGGTATAGAAATAGCGAAGCAGAAGTTCGCATCAACTTTAATGTTTTAAAATTTCATGAGCAAAAATACAAATTTACCATTACACATGATATATAAATATTGAGCCACTACTAAGCCTACTCGACATTCTACGCCCCACGAACTACCTCAGCGGTGGACCTAAAGTCCACATGTGTAGAGCATTCTTAATTGATAAAGTGCACCCCTACTTGCCAGGTAGGTGGGTATGTCAACCAAATAGCGCTATCCACAAATATCATCGGCTCATTTAGAGTTAAATAGTAGTGTACCACGGGGACTTTACATAACTCAACATATCATTTTGTGTAATAAATAGTTGCTCATAACAATGATTTATATGCTTTTCGTTAAATCAATTCAATTTCCATTAAAACAACATGCTTTACACCCCAAACGTATAAACATTTAAAAAGAAGGGCCGTGAATACTCACCTTTTAGCAAAGCTTCCAAAAATACCCGAGATGTCCGTTCAATTCACCACGTGGCCAAGAAAGTGCACTTCACGAATCCAAAATTCGCATTTAGAGAATTTGGCGTACAACTTTTCGTTTCTGAGCAATTCCAATATCAGCTTTAAATGTTGCTCGTGCTCCTTCTTATTTTGCGAATAAATAAGTATGTCATCTATAAACACGATCACGAACTTGTCCAAATATGGTCGACATACTCTATTCATCAAATCCATGAAAACTGCTAGTGCGTTTGTTAGACCAAATGGCAAGCAAAACTTCATTGATTCCGTCTTCCTTATTATTTTTATTTAGATTTTCTGAACCCTGAATCTAGAGCCGTCGCTGTCTCGGCTGTGCTACCGGAGGCTCTGGGGAGGTCTTTTGTTTTACTCTTTATCGTATTGGATTCACCCAAATTGCTTTCTAGGCCAGTTTTAGAGTTATCAACAAAAATCTGTTTATCATTACGATAGGTGTCAAGTGGAAGTGCATCAACCAAGGAGAAAATATAGAATGAGCTTGTGGTAATAATTCCATATTAATCCGAATCATATCGTAACTAGCACCCATATTGTCAATCTCATCACACATGATTCGTGATCGGGATAAAAAGAAAATAAAAAAAATCTAACTCAATTTTCTCCCATGAACTATTTGTGTCAATGGATTAGTTAGTGAAAAAGTGCTTTCGTTGTTGTGGAATAAGAAGCGGCAGGGGGATTCTAAAATTGCGGAGGCTTGGTTCGATATTTTCCCGGAGAACCCGTAAATACTTCTGCTACGAAAAAAGGTTGTGATAAGAAGGAATAATCGAGAATCCCGAGTAACAGGCCAGGCCGCTAAAGTAGCTAAAGTAGTGATAAATCCTGTTAATAAAACGGTAGTGAATGACCAGATTCCAATTCAAATGGAATCTTTTAACTAAAGCAATGAGATGCTTGAATGGAATCTTTTAACTAAAGCAATGAGAAAGAAGTGAGGAATCCTCTTTTCGACTCTAACTCTCCCACTCCAGTCGTTGCTTTTCTTTAACTAGGAACTCGTAATGGTCGTATCGAGTCCTAAAGGCTGTTTTGGGAATATCCTCCTCTCGGACTCTCATTTGGTGATATCCAGACCTAAGATCGATCTTCGAGAAGTATGTAGCACCTTGAAGTTGGTCGAATAAGTCATCGATTCGAGGAAGAGGGTACCGGTTCTTGATTGTCAACTTGTTGAGTTCCCTGTAATCAATGCACATTCGAAAAGATCCATCCTTCTTTTTGACAAATAAAACTAGAGCTCCCCAAGGTGAAGAACTGGGTCTAATGAATCCCCTATCGAGTAATTCTCGAAGTTGTTCCGATAATTCCTGCATTTCTGACGGCGCTAACCGGTAAGGTGATTTTGCTACAGGTGCGGCTCCTGGAACTAACTCTATGTGAAACTCAACTTGTCTTTGCGGGGGTAACCCGGGAAACTCATCTGGGAATACTTCAGGAAAATCTCGTACTATCGGAAGATTTTGAATGCTCTTCTCTTTGTTCTTTTTATCTACCACATGAGCCAAAAATGCAATGCCGTCCTTTCTCAAATATTTACGCATCTTCATACACATCACCATTTTAATATTCCTTCTTGGCTTCTCTCCGTGTACTTCTATCATTCCTCCTTCGGAGAGTGGAATTCGAACAATCTTCTTGGAACAACATATTTCAGCTTGGTTTTTGGATAACCAATCCATTCCCACAATTATGTCAAAACTTTCGAACTGAATCGGAATTAGATCTATATGAAAATCTCTATTAGCCTTGTTTAAGGTGCAATTCATTATTACGTCTTTGGTACTACTTTCTTGACCGTTGGCATATTCAATGACATATATTTCCTTCAACCTTTGAGGTCTTAGATATATCTTTGCTTTAAAATCTAATGACACAAAACTCCTATCTGGCCCAGAATCAAATAGTACGCATGCATGATGATCGTTTAGAAGAAATGTACCTGTAACTACATCTGGGTTCTGTCTTGCTTCTTCCGCTCCAGATTCAAATACCCGACTTCGTGCTTGATTTCCTTGGTTCCCTTGATTTTCTAGTTGCGGTTGCCTAGTGTCTGGCCTCCAATTCCGTCTTGGGAATCTGTTTCTGAAATGATCTGTGCTCCCACATTCATAACATGCTCTCTTCTCACCAACCCTGCAATCCTTCGCAACATGGCCTCTCTTGTTTCACTTGAGACAAGTAATGCATTTCCCTTGATGATGATTATTACATTTATCACACCTCGGGTACGTCCCTTTTCCTTTATCTGTTGCCGATGCCTGAATTCCATAATTTCCTGACGTTCTTTGCTCCTTGCCCGTCCTCTTTCCAAACTATCTTCTTGCAGGTTCATCCACCTTTCTCTTTCCCAATGCCATGTTGGCTGCAAACGTCCCTGTACGGTTTGCATTGTTGGTGAGTCGTGTTGCTACGTTCACTGCTGCTTGAAGTGTCTTTGGATGAGCTGAAGTAACGTAACCTCTAATTTCCGGAGACAAACCCCATACATAACGGTCAACTCTATTCTCCTCAGGTGTTACCAAATGTGGTACTAGCTTGGCCAATTCATGGAAACGGGCAGTATAAGTATCAATGTCGATTCCTTTCATTTCATGGTTCCATAATTCTGCTTCTAATTTCTGAATTTCACTCCTTGGGCAATATTCTTCCTTCAACATTCTTTTGAAATCCTCCCATGTAAGACTGTTTGCTGATTCCCTTCCTCGTGCTTATACTTGAGTGTTCCACCAAGTTAATGCTCGCCCTTGTAAAAGACAAGCAGCATACTCTACCTTCCTTCCTTCTGTACACTTGCTAATATGGAGAACAGACTCCATGCTTTCTAACCAGGTCAGTAAACCGACGGCTCCTTCAGTTCCGTGGAATTCTTTAGGGTTACAACCCCTGAAAGATTTATATGTACATTCTCTATCTCCCGGTCCACGATTGTTATTTTGATTAGAATTTAGGCCAGCTGCTACTTGGCTAACAATGTTTCGAAGTGCAGCCATGAGTTGTTCGGATACCAGTCCTGCAACTTTTGGGTTCTCTCTCCTTTGAGGCATTGTTCTAAAAGACCATTTCAAATGGAGTCTTGGTCAGATTCTAATACTACGGTCACAAATAGTCTACATACTAAGTTATGCGTATCTTATAACATTCATTCAACAATAATCAAATAAACACATACAGGAACAATCATGCGGTAATAATTATCATGCATAACTCCAATATAAACCAAAACAATTTAACATAAAAAAAAATTCAAAATACAATACCAACAAAATAATAAAGTGTTTAAACTTAACATCTAGGCTACAAGCCACTAAATAAAATAACTGTTGTCATCCAAAAGATTCATAAAAATAGAAGTCTCCTAATGCATCAAAACCCAAATCAAGACTCCTAGCATCACCATCAACGCTCCTAATGCCCAAGCCAAATAAGTGTACAGCCTCCTAATCGCCCTCCTAGAATCAGTGGTAATCTCCATGATTCTATCAGTAATCTCATCCTGTGAGTACAGGGCTGTAAAAATGCCGTCTATGGACTGCTGGAAATGGTCCAACCTCAGCCGATGAGTGTGTACTTCGTTGGCCATGCCCGAGACCCAATAGTTCTCCGCTGTGGTCATTCCTCGAGACTGGGGCACGGCTACTCCAATTGCAGGTGAAGGAGGAGTTACACTTCGCGATAGAGTTCGCGATCTGGATGGCTCGCTCGGAGGTTCAGAGGGAACTGCAATAGTCACCCTTCTAGGAGGGAGAACACCCTTTCGGGCGGTTCTCATTGTCCTAGGTCCTCGTGACGGACTAGCCACATCGACTGGAGGTGGCGCAGGTACAGAAGTTTCCACAGAAGTCTCTCGGGTTGCCGCGTCACTTTCTTCAGACGGATCGCTCTTATCATGGATGGGTTGGTTCCTCCTAGGGAGGATAGTAAAATACACGGATTCGTCGGGGGAGTGCTCGGGAAGAGAGGATGAGTGAGACATTTTTAAACTGCGACAGTAACAAATTTAATTACTAAATGTACTTTAGTAAATAATAATTTATAAAATGCTTATGCAAACTCACGCTATTTTTCGATTTGTTTTCCCGATTTATGCTAATTTTTAGTATAACTAGTCCAAGTCCCTTCTTACTCATACCATATTTGGACATAGGTGATCAGGCTTTGGCTAATTATAATATGCTAGAACGATGCTTATTGTAGTTATACAAGTAGTAGGTTTTTTTAAATTTTTTAAGTTCATCTAAGAAAATAAAATTTTGGTTATAGTGCATGGTTTTTATTAGAAAACCGGTGTTCTCTATAACTTAAATCTCTGATACCAAGTCTGTCACACCCCGCTAAAGCGGAAACACGGGGTAAGACAGTTCAAGTTCACAGCAGTAGGAATATAAACACCAACCATACATACATAATTAAAACATCAACGTTTAAAGTTTAAAAGTTTACAATTTGACAACTTTGTCTTAAAACACAAATTACATCGAAATAAATAGATATATATAAAGTCTTGATTGGTGTTCCACAAAAATAAACAAAGCTTAATCGGTTACCTTCTTATCTTCCTGTAAAGCATGTTAAAACAAAGTGTCAACTACAAAGAGTTGGTGAGTTCACAGGTTTTTCATATGCAAAAACATTTTATATGCAAGGTATAGAAATAGCGAAGCAGAAGTTCGCATCAACTTTAATGTTCTAAAATTTCATGAGCAAAAATACAAATTTACCATTACACATGATATATAAATATTGAGCCACTACTAAGCCTACTCGACATTCTACGCCCCACGAACTACCTCAGCGGTGGACCTAAAGTCCACATTTGTAGAGCATTCTTAACTGATAAAGTGCACCCCTACATGCCAGTTAGGTGGGTATGTCAACCAAATAGCGCTATCCACAAATATCATCGGCTCATTTAGAGTTAAATAGTAGTGTACCACGGGGACTTTACATAACTCAACATATCATTTTGTGTAATAAATAGTTGCTCATCACAATGATTTATATGCTTTTTGTTAAATCAATATAAATCAATTCAATTTCCATTAAAAGAACATGCTTTACACCCCAAACGTATAAACATTTAAAAAGAAGGGCCGTGAATACTCACCTTTTAGCAAAGCTTCCAAAAATACCCGAGATGTCCGTTCGATGGCCTAACGCTTACCTAACAAAACAACGTACCCAAATTAACACTTATATGTCTAATGGTTACTATGAGAGTGCTTATAAGTCCTTATATGTCCAACTTGGTCTACCATTGTCCTGTTATACATAATGCTCATATGCTCTTTAAAGATATAATTTATAACGAAAATGTAATGTATAGTCTTTTAAGTGATCCTAACTTATGAAATCAAATAGTTTCCAAACTTTTATTTCTTGACAGAAACTATAAGTCCCAAAGATGATCAAATTAGTGTAACATCCAAAATAATAAAATTTCCCATCTTTTTATATGTGATGCAATACTGAGTTTAGGTCATTGTGACCAAGTTTCATACATTTTAGACATATGAAAAGAGTTCAAATAATTTATATCAAATAGTGTGTCACATCAAGCATGGCAGATTACACACTTAGTAAAACATTCATTTGAAGAGTTTTACTTAATAGTTTTCAGGAATTTCAGTTGGATTATAATCATAACACATAAAGGAATTTCAGTTGGATGAGTTATCAAGGAGATATGGAACCACAAATTTGCATGCACAATTCTGTTATTAGTTGACAGATTGCACACTTAACTTTAGTAAATTGGTTAATGCCTCAAAACTTCATATTTTTAATGAAGCAGGATTCATATGAACCCTAACTCAATAAAAAAAGTTTTAGAAGAAGCATCATGCATTAAAGACAAATAACAAAGGAGATACTAACACACAAAGTAGAGTTTAGCTGCTAGTGGTTTCACAGATTGCACACCTAAAGTATTTTAGGTGTTTGGAGGGTCAATACTCCATACTTTTAAATGATTCCACTTGCACACTGAATATAACTCATAAAAATAACTCGCAAAAGAGAAATCATCCTTTTTCATTGAGTTTTGAAAGAGATATGGCCATTTGAACATGCAGGCACAAATCTGTCATTGGTTGACAGTTTGCACACTCATTTTGTTTCAATTAGTTGGAACCTCAAATCACCATATTTTTTAATGCAATCAGTGGCATGTGAAAGGTAACTCATTAAATTAACTTCAAGAAGAAAAATCAAGTGATTTGGAAGAATATTCAAAGAGTTATGGTCGTTCAAAGTAGGGTTTTCCTACTGTTGAACTTCCAGTTGCACACATGATTTGTTATGAGCATTTGGGGGGTCAAAACTCAATGTTTTTGAGTGAGACCACTTGTATTAGAACCCCAACTCACTAAATAAACTTGTAGTAAGAACATGCATGATATGTTAACATATTATTTGCAAGAAATGGACGATTCATGCACATGCAATAAATCTGTCAGCACCAAAAATCACCATTTTTACTCAAAAACACATAAAATCATGATTTTCACCTATTTCTTGAGTTTTATTGTTTGGGTCATTGATTATCACCATTATGTAAAAATATTTATATGTTTTTGGGTGTATAATCTTTCCATAAAACTCAAAATTTACAGAAGTTAGAAGAAAGTAGCTAAACAATGTAAGAAAAGTGGGGTTTTCACCCAAAATTTGCAAGAAAAGATGAGTAGAGTTGTTACCTTGTTTTGGATGATGATTATAGCTTCCAAGTCTTTGTATGAACTTGATTTTTGATGAAGAAATAGATGGATTTTGGCTGGAGTTTGAGGAAGATGATGAAAGTGTTCTTAAAATGGCTCTTGGGTTCTAGAGAGAGAGAGAGAGTTTTTTTGAAATTTTGAAAGGGAGCAAATGAGTGGAAAAATGAAAAAAATCATTTTTGTATATGGGATTAGAGGGGGAGGGGGCATGGGTATGGGCCCCACCCACAACCCAAAAAATTTTCTTTCAAACATTATTTTAAGCCCAAAATGCTAAGTTGGAAGTTCATTTTCTCAATTTTTGGCCTTTTTCTCAAAATGTAGGCCCTAAAATGGTTAATTTATAATCCAAAAATAAAAGGTTTATAATTAAAATACTGAAACTATATATTTTATATAAATTGGGTATAAATTAGAGCATTTGACACTGTATTGGACATTTCGGACAGTTACGGGTCAGAACCGGACATTTTAAGCGACTACTGGAATTGCTAGGGATTTTTCGGCCACCAACTAACTCCTATTCTTAAATGTAAACTATATAAAAACTAATAAACTTAATAGAAGCTAACCTGAAAGCTCGAATTTTGACAGTTGGATTAGAATTATAAGAACTTTGACCAAGTTTCTTTTTAGATTTATGTCTAGGTTGATTTGCAGATTTAGGAATAGAAGTTTCACCTTTTTCAAAATTCTTGACTCTAGAAGTAAAATTAGATGATGACATTTTAGATGTTCCTGTGGAAGATAAAGTTTTAACTTCTGAATCATTTTGAGGATAATTATTACTTGAATCTGAAGAAGGAGAGTTAGATTCAGAACTTGTATTATTCTTATCAAAATTAAACATATTTGAAGGTAACTTTGATTCTTCAGATTTTAGCTTTTCTCCTTCAACCATAGAAGACATAGATTTGTAAACAATATAGTCTTCTTTATTTATGACTGCCACAACTGGATTATCTAAATCATCATTAGTTTCAGAGTCTGATTTGGATTTTATCTTAGATTCTTCAGAATTTGGAGGTTTTTCATTTGAAAATAAAACTTCTAATTTAACAAAATAAATTCTTTAAAGCAAAGAAAGATCCACTGATTTATGAGTAACTTTTTTTGAATTTTCATTAAAAAATTTCATTTTAGAAAGATCATATAAATTTGAAGGAGCCTTCTTTAAATTATGGATTACGAATTAATATTGTTGAACAATGAATTCAAAGCCTGAGTTGTTAAAATGTTCAGAGTTTGTTCTATTTGACCTCTTTTAAAATTGAAGTCTTCTAATTGCTTAATCTTTTTTGTACAGCT